>CM075655.1:77897500-80397500 GCA_037953625.1 Crotalaria pallida | reverse complement strand
AGTGCCTTCCAGTATCGTATCCGATCGAGATCCTCGTTTCGTTTCTCGGTTTTTGTAGAGTCTGCACCAAGCTCTTGGTACGCAGCTAAGAATGAGTTTAGCCTACCATCCTGATTTTGGGTCTGATATATATATCTTTTGGACTTCATTTTATCCTCTTTTACTTTGATTTGGCTTGTTTTCATAGCAAACTTAGGATCTTTTTATTAGTTTTTAGGAATTTTAGTAGTTGTAGTTTCCCATGAACTTTTTGATCGTTTGTTCAGTGTTTCAGGTGATTTTGGAGCTCAATTGCGAAAAATAATTATGGAATTGGAAAGAGCATTCAAAGACCTTGAAATAGGAAAAAGAACGGAGAAAATAGGAGCCGAAACAGGTCCACGCGCCTGGGGCGCGTGGACGGTTGCGCCTGGGGCGCGCCACTTGAGGAACAACAACAGTAGCAGAGCCGCGCGCCTGGGGCGCGACACCGGGTGCTCCTGGGGCGCGCGTGCACCAGAAAAAGCCCAATTGGGCCAAAACTTCAGAAATTGATTGGGATTCTACTTAGAGATAGATTGTAATTATAAATTAGTGATTTAGAATTAGGTTAGGCAGCCAACTTAGAGGAAAAAACAGAATTTAGATTTGAAGAGGGAGATTGCATTGATTTGGAGCATTTGAAGATTGAAGGATTTGGGGTAATTTGTCTATGAATTTCCCCATTATGTCTTCTCTTCTTCTTATTTCTATGTGTAACTAAAACCCTCGTGTTAGGAACACGGTGAATTTGTATGGCGTAGCTTATTTCAATTTATAATTTAGGATTTTGCTGTTTTCAATTCATGCATTAATTGTGTTTTTATTATATACATAAACCTGATCAATTTATGTTTTGGATTTCTTAATTCGCAACGAGAGTTGGGATTTTGAATAGGCCTTGCAATTAATGGTATAATCAGTTTAGTTATAGAGATATGATTAAATGATTATATGACTTTATAATTCCCTTGTGCTGAATTGATGTTTTCTTATATTGTAATTTGTTGAGAGATCAAGGATTAAGTATTTAGAAAATAAGGGTAATGTTAGAGAGATCTAACTATTGCTATTTGAGAGGAATGGTCCATGAATTGAAGGATAATTAAAGGAAAATCTGAATTATAATTGAATAAGTGAAACCTATAATGCAACCAACGTTCCTAACCACTTTTCTCCCATTGTTCTCTAGTTTTAATTTAATTTCAGCAACTTAGTAGTTTAGTTAATTATAGTTTTTAAATCTGAATTATTAATTTAAACATTTTTTAGTTTATAGGATTTATTTTTAATTACATTAAGGTGAAAATATACTAAAAACACAACTCCCTGTGGGACGATATTCGGTCTTCCAGACTATATTACTCCTTGACCCAGTCCACTTGTTGGTATATCAACAAGTTTTTGGCGCCGTTGTCGGGGAGTAGTCTTCTTTAGTTTATTTTCGGGACTTAGTGTAGTTATTAGTAAATTCTATTTTTCTTTTTATTTTTATGTTTTTAATTAGTTTAATTTAGTTTTAATTTAACAGGTGCTGCTTAACCGTTTTTATGCTTTTACGTTTTAAAGGTAATCGAGGTCTTGTGCAACTTGATCCCGAATTGGAGCTTAGTGTGAAACGGTTGAAAAAGCAAGCAAAGCAAGCAAAAAGGATGGCTGAATCACATGGTTCTGGTGGAACACCCCAACCCACAAGGAAGACTTTGGCTGATTATACCACAGTGGATCCAGATGTTTGCACATCCAGTGTAGTCCGGCCAGCAATTACAACAGCTGCATTTGAGATTGATCCTTAATATATTCATCTCATCAAACAGGATCAATTCTCAGGTGCACCTACTCAAGATCCTACTGAGCACATAGCCAATTTCCTTCAGATGTTGGACTTTTTCAAGATAGAAGGTGCATCAGATGAGGCGATTCGCATGCGTATGTTTCCTCTTTCTTTGAGGGACAAGGCCTTTACATGGATGAGGAATCAGCCTCTTGGAAGCCTTTCCAGTTGGGATGTTCTGGTCAAGAAATTCATGGCCCAGTTCCTTCCAGCTGGAAAGCAAGCCAAGCTCCGCCAAGATGTCAACTCTTTTGTTCAAGCAGAGGGGGAGCTGTTACATGATGCATGAGAGAGATACAACCAGCTGTTGAAGAAGTGCCCGACACATGCTATACCAGATTGGATGCAAATCCGTTTATTCTATGATGGGTTGAGGAGCACAAATAAATTCATGATTGATGCAACAGCTGGAAGGTCCTTGATTAAGAAGACTGTGGAAGAGGCAAAAGAAATAATTGAGACAATGCCCTACAACAGCAGTCAAGCCCTTGCTGACAAGACTATCTTGAAGAATCCAGAATTGAGCACTACCCAGATGCAGACTCTCATTCAGCAGAATAAGGAGATACATGATCAGATCACAACATTAATGAAGATGATGGGTCAAACTCAGTTGGGAGCAGTGAGTAGCACACTTGTGTGCGACTTTTGTAATGGGAACCATAGGAATGGAGAATGTGCCAATGAAATGGGGAAAACAGCGACTATTGAGGAACAAGCAAAATATGTGGGTGGTGGAGGAAATAGAAACAACATGTACTCCAACACATACAACCCAACATATCGCAACCATCCAAATTTCTCATGGCACAGCCCAGCACTGAATCAGCCACAACAACAGCAGAAACCTTCTTGGGAGATAGCACTTGACAAGCTGACCAACTCTACCCAATCTTTCATTGAGGAAACTAGAGCCCAGTTTGCTAATCAGGGTGCTAGCATTCGTAATTTGGAGGTGCAAGTGGGTCAGATTGCCAAGCAAAATTTTGAGAGGTCAGTGGGAACTTTTCCTAGTGACACCATAACTAATCCCAAGGAAAGGTGCATGAAGGTGACACTCCGCAGTGGCACAACATATGATGAACCAACTGCCAAGGGGAGTGCCACTAATGAAAATTCAAGCAAAGAGAAGGAGCCTAAGGGTAATGCAACATCAAAGAAGAAGGAAGGTGCAATTGGAGCATCGAGTACGCAGGGTCCACCTGCGGATCACAATCCGGTTCAACCCAAGCTAGCTCCTTTGCCTTTGAGGGTGCCTTTTCCTCAAAGGTTGAAGAAGGATGAAGACAAGAGGCACTTTCAAAAGTTTCTGGACATGATCAAAAAGATCCAGATTAATATCCCATTTGTAGAGGCTCTTGAAAAAATGCCTTTGTATGCGAGATTTATGAAGGATCTTCTGACCAAGAAGAAGGGGATGCTCACTGGAGAGACATTTCCAATTGCTGAGAAGTGTAGCAGAATCATAAAGTCCAATCTGCCACCGAAGTTGAAGGATTCAGGAAGCTTCAATCTACCTATAAGCATCGGCAAGGATTATACAGGTAAGGCCCTCTGTGACCTTGGTGCCAGTGTTAATATAATGCCTTTGTTACTTTTCAATAAGTTAGGAATAGGAGAGATTAAGCCGACCCCGATTCTATTACAACTAGCTGATAACACCGCCCTCCGCCCCTATGGAGTGGTGGAAGATATCTTGGTGAAAGTAAAGGATTTTATATTACCCCTTGATTTCATGGTGCTTGACATAGAAGAGGATGATAACATTCCTCTAATTTTTGGAAGGCCTTTCTTGGCCACAACAGGGGTAATCATAGATGTTCCTAGAGGAGAAGTTATTCTCCGTGTTAATGGTGAGCAAGCAGTGATAAATATTTTTGAAAAACCACCATGCATGGCGGATGACTTCCCCCAAATAAATTGTGTTTCACACTCTAATGAACAAGGTAATGATTTAGAGTTTGTACACCCTTATGAAAACAACTACCCTTAAGCCCCTTCTAGGGGCGATGAGTCAGGCTCGTGACATTAAACAAGCGCTTTTTGGGAGGCAATCCAATTTTAAGTAATTCTCCCTTAGGATAGGCACTTTAGGATAGGTAATTTTTGTTTGTAGTTTAGGATAGTTTAGGTAGTTTGTAATTATTTTTTTTATTATTGTCTGCATTTGCTGTTTTCAAAAAAAAAAATTCACTGGTACAGACCAGGCGCGCCTGAGGTGCATGGCCTGGCACGCCTGGGGCGCGCGCGTCTGATGCCAATATGGCAGCACGCCTGGGGGGAGACATCCAATTCCCCCCACTTCCCTCTCATCCCCAATTCAATTCTTAAGAACCCTAACCCCCAAATTCAATCCCCAATTCATATATTCCATCAAATCAACCCATATTTCATCAAATTAATCACTCACAACTCCATTAATCATCATAAACATCATCAATCTCTCTCCCTTTTCATTCAAATTTTTCAAAAACCCCATTCTCCTCTATTCTCTTCTCAATTCGGATTTTTCAAAAAAGGGCTAGGGAACACGAATTTTTCATTGTTTTAAGGTAAGAATCTCTTCTCTATCCTTCTCTGGTATGATTTTTTTAGATTTGGGAGGTTAGGATTGAGTTCTCTCTTTAAAATTTTGAAGGTTTTGTGCTGCCTGCCAGGTGTTCGATATATTGCCTTTTGCAATTTTTGAACTAAAACATGTTGAGAAGAGGAAAGAGGCCAATGGTGGACAGTAGTGGAGAGGTTGGGACGACTTTTGAGCATCCGAAAGTCACCGAGTTTCATGATGGAAAGATGGTTAAGAGGAGGGTGCAACCGGAATTGGGCATGGTCCTTGATGAGACCATTTTCGGTCAGCAGGTGGTTGGTCTGAGAGGTGTGGAGGAGGTGATGGAGGTGATTCAAGTGAACAAATGGGAATCCTGGGTTAGAGGTCCACCGGAGTATTTGAGTCAGAAATTGGTGTGGGAGTTTTATTCGCATGCTTGGTGGCGTGCACAATTAGAGAAGAAGGAGGAGTTGTTGCATGGGACGGTTGAGCATCGGAGGGTTGCGTATGTGAGAGGCAAGGAGGTTCCGTATGATGCTGCTACTATAGCACGTGACCTACACCTTCCTAGCTACTCGCCTACTATGGCACCCGCTTTGTTCAACACGGATAGTTATGATGATGAGGGTATGTATTCTCTGGATATGCTTCAGAGACATTTGTTCTTGGCTGGAAAAACATGGAATTTAAATATTAATCAACGGCCAAAACATGTGTCTCTGAGGAATATGCAGGGAGCTGCCCAGTTTTGGGTTAGGTTCATTATGCACAACTTGTACCCTCATTCCCATGATACTGAAATTCCCCCAGCCATATGTCGATTAGTGTATGCCCTGAAGTCCTGTGTTGTTGTTGATGCGGCGTCGCTGATTTCTGATCAGCTGCACCGCTTTGCTATGAGTGATAAGGGATACGTGGGATTTCCTTGGGTAATACACCAGTTGTGTTCTGTTGTGGGGGTAGTGCCTGGGAGTGATGAGTCGAAGGAGATTAAGAGGGCCACCATGCTGACCAAAGCTGTCTGGGATAATTATGTTTTACTTGCTATTAAGACAGCTAGGGAGGATAGACACCCACCCATTATTCTTGACCCACATCCACCAGTCCAGGATAGAGCAGGATTTTCTCGCCGACCGGCACAGTCGTCGGATGGTGTGGAAGACCTGAGGGTGATGATGCAGTCCATGATGAGAGAGCAGGCACTGCAGGGGCGATATTTGAGGCAGCAGGCCGAGTTCCAGCGTGTACAGTTACGTAGGGACGAGGTCCGCGATGATATTATGAGGGCCTGGAGTGTTGATCAGGGTTATGCTTTTGATCTGCCCCCTTATTCGGACTATGAGAGGAGTCTGTTGGACTATCCGGTGGATGTGCCTGAGCCTGATGCTCGAGGGATGGATGAGGACTAGTTGGGGTTGTTCTTAATTTGATATATCTGATGTATTTTCCCCACCCCGCTCTGTACATGTGATATTATTTGAGTTTTCACTTTCTAGGATTTTAATTTATTTTTTATGCATGGATATTTATTTTGATTATTATCTTGTTGCATCTGTATTGCTAAGTTTTGTGCAGGCGTGAATGTTGTCTCCTCCCATTAGCGGTGCTTTGCTGCACCAGTACTAACCATTGCAGGTATTAAGTTTGGGGGAGCAACATTTCTCTTGTGATTAATGCTATTTATGTGGATGTGTTGGTAGTATTCTTAATCTGTATCCTTGTCATTTTTGGTTAGTTTTTTTTAGTATAGGTTTTTAATTTTTATTTTGTAGTTTTTAGGTAGAGTGGTTGGCTTGAGGACAAGCCAACATCTAAGTTTGGGGGAGTATACAAAATAAAAATTGATTTTTCAGGACTTGAATTGTTTCCCCATATTTGGTATTGGTTTGTGTCTCTAGTGAAAGTAGGTGATTATTCTAGATTTAGGACTTTTTCTCTTTTGATGCATGTGTATATTTAGTTTAGGACTTAGACTCATTGGTATTCGACTCTATTTGATTGAACTGTAAATATGATTATGGTGACTGGGTTATTTCGACAAATGCTTTCAGAACTTGTGATTAGTGAACTGACTTTAGCCCTGTGAGATTTTGAGCCTTATATTGAGGGGTATGAATTTTATTGAAATATTTTGATATTGAGACCCCTATTCTTTCATGAGTGTGTTCACTTTGATATTGTCTTCTAGAACTTGACTTGTGACCATTTCAAAATTGATAATTGATTGCATGCATTAAGATGATTAAGCCACTTAGGATGTGTTTTTGTGGCCTTCAGATGTTTTGCATTGATAATTTTCCCTTAGTTGCCCATTTTGAGCCTTATGAGACATTATGATTTTTCTTTGGTACCTTGCATTTATTGCATATTCTTTGTTAGTACCTTGGAAATTTTGAATGAGCAATTGAGAGGAACATAGAAAGAAAAAGTGAAAGTAATTGGTGAAAAGTGTATGAGTTCTATTTCTCTTCCAAAGAAGAAAAAAAAAGAATAAAAAAGAAAAAGTAAATAAATAACAAATGTAAAGGAAGAGAATAGAATAAAAGAAAAAATTTGGAAAAGAAAGGAAGAATAAAATGTCCTGATGTGAGTGTGAGTCTTTATTGTATTCATTGCTCATTCATGGTTTTTGAGGGAAACTTGTTTTTGTAAATATTTTTGCGAGTTAGCCTTTGTTTTATCCCTTCTTTCTTTTATCCCACCTGACACTTGTAGCCATTGCCCCATTACAACCAAAAATAAGACCTTTTGATTTTTGCATACTTTCAATAATTTCAGTGGAGATGTTGGTCTATGGTCAAGCCTATGGTAACACATTATCATTGTTGAACTTGAGTGAATTGAAAATATGACCCTTATACACTTTTGAGAGAAACAATTGAGAGGTTGAGAGTGTTCATTAGTTCTGAGTTCTGAATGGGATTTGTGACGCTCTCTTTTTAACTTGAAAATAATTAATATTTCCAAATAATTGAATACTTGCTATCAAAATTTGGGCTAGAAATTTTTTTTTCCTTTTTAGAACTAGTACTCGCTCGTTCATAAACCCTTTTGAACATAAACCATTTTTGAAAGTTCGGCTTAACAATATCTTGGTTTCGAAAAGGCTCTCGAGATAACATTTCCTTAACTATAGAAAATACTCTTCATAGTTAATATTAAAACATACCATTTGCCTCTCGATTTGAATATGTAAAGCATAAACTTATCGCCGAATCCTTTCTTAATAGATATCAGAGTTCGCGGAAGTAAAAGTAATACTTATGGGGCACTGCTGAGGTAAAGAAACATCATATATGTATAAGTCATAATATAAACCCCATCAGTACAGTCAGTAGCAAGTGATAAAAAGTCGAGATAGCATGTTTTGATGAAACATATACAGACCAGCTGCATAAAATAAAAGCTCACTCTAAGACCTCTCAGATATATACAATATATATAACAAAATCCAAAATATAAGTCCCAAAGCAAGTCATTCGTGTCCTCAGCAGCTCCTCAGATCCTCCACAGCTCTATCCCTAGTATCTAGGATCCAAAACATCTACGCTATGCAGGCTCCTATGAACCAGCAGGTCCACCTCTAGCAGAAACAGTCGGCTCAACATGCACCTCCTCCTCGCTCTCATCCTCCACAGGGTCCTCCTCGACCTCGCTCGACTGTGTAGAGACCCCACCACTGGGTCTAAGGTCTGCAGAAGCAGTCCTATCCAAGTCAGTCGGACCAGGAGAAGGAGTCTCCTTAGTGACAACTCTATGGGAGGAAGGGTGGGAACGAGTGGCAGCTCTAAAACGAAAACTATGAAAACGACGCATAGGTCGAGCCGGGGGTGGTCCTCTATATGTATAAAAAGGTGGAACATGCATAGTGTAGACTAAGGGAATCCTAAATCGACGAGGTCGCACTCGCACCAGAGGGTTAGGGTGGTAGAGAGTGATCTCAACCTCCCCCTCAAAAGTGGCACGGTGCTCCTCATACGTCCTGTGAGAACCTACAATCGGTGGGTAAGACAACTAGGATACACTAGGAGAACACCTAGAAGGGGGGTTGAATAGGTGTTAAAGAAACCTTGAAAGATTTTCGCAAGAAACAAATCAAAACGATTAAAAGAAATGATTTTCACAAAAATTCTTTAGCCTTAATCGATTAATGACATGAACTAATCGATTAATGCCTCTGTTAATGAATTAATCACTTTTCAATCAAATACGAAAATCAATCAATTAACATGTATAACCAGAGATTCAGCGAAAACAATTAACACCTATATTCTTATTGATTACCTAGATTATGAAAATGATTTTCCCCAAATCAATTTTGCACAATTAAAATTCAATTCAATCAATTATGAAAAATAACTTTTTCTAGATTTTCAACCAAGAACACAATGAATAACAAGAATTGTAAAGAGTAGAGAGTTTAGAGATACGACACAGTGATTTATCCTGGTTCACTTTCATCCACTTGAAAGCTACTCCAGTCCCCTCTTCAACCAAGAGAGATTCTTCACTATGAGGAATTAGAGTTTCTCAAATTACAAGTAAATGCCTCACAAGACTCCCTTCTTGCTAGCCTACAAGAGATACCACACCCTTGCCTTGTAACCCTATTGATATCTAATCTAACCTCTTCTCTTGCTTGCCGATTCCCACAACAAGACTTCCAATGCTTTGAGATTCTTCAAAGACTTCCAATTTCTTGCTTCACAACAAGGCTTCCAAGTGCTTGATGAAATGCCACACCAAGGCTTCCAATATAACTTTGCTTGATTCACAACCAAGACTTCCAATTGTTGTAGATAGCTTGCCTCTTGCAAAGATTACAACTCAAATAAAAACAAAATAACAATCCTATGAATCTCTTTCAAAAGCTATGAAAAGATCAACATGAGAGATTCAAGGTTCTTGATCAAAGAATGTAAAAGTTAAAGCTTTGATCTTGAGAAAGTGAGAGAGAATAGAGTGGCTTTGATTCTATGTAAAATTGATATAAAAATGATAGGTAATTGTAATAATGATTCACAAAGGTTAGGAAAAGGTTTATATAGAATACCCAAAAGTTAGGAATGGTTAGAAAATGCTTTTGAGAAGAGAAAAACTCATTTAAAAACAGTAACAGCTCGTGTTACTCGAGTAGCCAAGTCATTACTCGAGTAACAAGTGTAATCAGTGTTCACTACTCGAGTAATCTGAGTTACTACTCGAGTATTTACGCAAGGCTTCAAAATTCTACTTGAGTAATAAGCCCCTTAATCGAGTATTTGCGCAAGACTGCAAAATTCTACTCGAGTAAACAAGTGGCTAATCGAGTAGTCAGTTAAAAAAACACTTAAAAACTTGTTTTCTCAAAATCTAAACCTTTTCTTTCAAACCTTTAAGCCACCTATTGATTTTAAGCAAAGTGAATACTCAAAATATGATATAATCATGCAATCAAAAGAGATTCACTACCCTCTAATAAACTCTACCCAAACTCATAAACTAAAATACTTGTGAGGCTAAAGATAAAACAATAAAACATAAACTACCAAACTAAGTCTTCATGAGTTGGCTCTCTCTTTATCACTTGATGTTTGTTGTTGCTTGTTGAGCTAGAACTTGATGAACACATTTAAGCTTGGTCAAAACCTTTTGGCATTTATCAAAACATTATTCATGGATCTTACAATCTCCCCCTTTTTGAAAATGACAAACATGTTTTGAAATTATGAAGTCCATTGAAGTTGTTGATGCTTGAACCATTTGATCACTTGGTGAGACTCTTGCTCCCCCTCAATAAATGCTTTTGACATTTGAAATCCAATTGAGTTAAGCTTGATTCTCCCCCTATCTCCAACAACTTTGCTCAACCTACATAAAAACAACAAAAACAACCTTTCTCCAAACATACCATTTCATTTCACCAAAAATGGTCAAAAGATAATATTTCTCCCCTTTTTCAAAACATCATATTTCTCCCCCTTTGGCATTATCAAAAAGAAATATATACCAATTGAAATATAAGATCTAATCCAAAAATAGAGAGATTAATAAGATATAACAACCAAATCATGATAATCATCTAATAATCACTCAATGATACCAATTGAAACAATTGTATACCAATTGTAATACTAATTGTAAAACAATTGTAAGAATTTGATACCAATAGTATTATCTCAATAGTATAAACAATATCACATTAAGAGAAATAATACCACTTGAGAGAACTATGAGCAATATCCAACAATATCAAATTGAAAATACCAATTGTATAATATCGAATGTTACCAATTTGTAGGATTTTCTCTTTGATACCAATTGAAGATATCCAACAATATCAATTGTGTCAACTTGTAGGACTTTTACTTGAGATTTGAAGAAATATGTATAGACCTTCATTTGCATCTTCAATCATACCTACAAAAACAATCATGCTTTGCCTTTTGGTATCCAAATAGTTTTGGATCCATTTTTGTTAGTGTAGGGACTCTCACCCTTTTTCACCCAAACAAAATCTCCTTTAGGTATACCATGCACTTTAATATAACATACATTTGAAGTATGTCCATGAGTACCACAATAGAAACATGTTGGTGCATTTGAAAAATCAACTTTAGAAAAATCAACAACATTTCTATGAGATTTACTCTTAGCATTAGTATAACCCAAACCAAACTTGTTTGAATTTTCTCTTTGAAAATTTAACAATGTGCGCAATCTAATATCACCATTTGTGAAACTTGCAAGCTTATTTTTCAAAATAGCATTTTCATCTTTAAGAAACTTGCAATTCTCACAATCAACCACAATATTCAATCTACTAGCACAATCACAAGAAGAACTAGCATATATAAGATCAAGGGTTTCATTTTCAAGATTAAGCTCATCAACTTGTTTTTGAAGTTCTAAAATATCTTGTTGATGTTTCAAAATGAGCTTCTTCCTTTCAATGTTTTTCAAAGCTAGTTTCTTAAATTGTTCATGCATTTCTTCATAAGCATTATATAAAATTTCATACGTGGAAGAAATTTCGGATTTAGTTTCACTTACATCGCTTTCATCGCTTTGTTCACTTGATTCATCATTTGAACTTTCCTCTTCATCTACTAGAGCTATCAAGTTGAGACAAGCAGCATCTTCATCATCCGAAGAACTATTTGATGTACTTTTCTTGTCTTTTTCATCATCACTATTCCAAAGTATGTATGCCCTTTTAGTTTTCTTTTCTTTCTCCTTCTTCTTAAGATACTTAGAGCATGAGTACTTGAGATGACCGGGCTTTCCACATTCATGGCAAACTATACCTTCTTTTGAAGTCTTTGTCTTGTAGTGTGGGGAATTCTTCTCTTTACTTTTGTCTTTGTTCAACCTCCCTTTTCTCCTTAGAATCTTATTGAATTTTCTTAGTAGAAGTTTCATCTCCTCTTCATCAATGTCCGAATCGGAATCTTCATCATCATCATTATCATCGGAACTCTCTTCCTTTTTATATGACCTTTGAGCTTTAAGAGCAATTCCTTTTCTTTCTTTGTTCTTGTCCGATTCTTCATGCATATGTAAGCGTCCAAGCTCCATTTCATGTTCTTGTAGCTTTCCGAAAAGTGTTGCTAAGTCCATGGTGTCCAAGTCCTTTGATTCAACAATTGCGGTAACCTTAGGTTGCCATTCCCTACTTAGACATCTTAAAACTTTGTTAACAAGTTCACAATTCACGAAAGTTTTTCCAAGAGCAATGAGATGATTAACAATATGAGTAAAACGCTTTTGCATAAAACATATAGATTCATTAGGCAACATACGAAACAATTCATATTCATGCATCAAAGAATTTAATCTAGCACGCCTAACTTCACTAGTGCCTTCATGTGTGACTTGCAAGGTGTCCCACATTTCTTTGGCATCACGACATTGGGAGACTCTAAAGAACTCATCATAAGATAGAGCGGAGGTGATGATATTCTTTTCTTTTAAATCATATTGAATTTTCTTTTTATCATCATCGGTCCACTTATCTTTGGGAGTTAGTGTAAGCACACCTTCTACATCTTTTGAGGGAATATAAGGACCATTTTCAATGGCTTCCCAAATGTTCACATCTATAGCTTCTATAAAGATTCTCATCCTAATTTTCCAATAACCATAACCCTCTCCACCAAACATAGGACGACGATTTATTGAAGTACCTTCACCACCAAAGGGTACGAATACCATTGTAGTTTCCTCAAGGATCTTAACGAAAAAGCTCTATGCTCGTGTCTTTCGACCGAGCTCTGATACCAATTGTGAGAACCTACAATCGGTGGGTAAGACAACTAGGATACACTAGGAGTACACCTAGAAGGGGGGTTGAATAAGTGTTAAAGAAACCTTGAAAGATTTTCGCAAGAAACAAATCAAAACGATTAAAAGAAATGATTTTCACAAAAATTCTTTAGCCTTAATCGATTAATGACATGAACTAATCGATTAATGCCTCTGTTAATGAATTAATCACTTTTCAATCAAATACGAAAATCAATCAATTAACATGTATAACCAGAGATTCAACGGAAACAATTAACACCTATATTCTTATTGATTACCTAGATTATGAAAATGATTTTCCCCAAATCAATTTTGCACAATTACAATTCAATTCAATCAATTATGAAAAATCACTTTTTCTTGATTTTCAACCAAGAACACAATGAATAACAAGAATTGTAAAGAGTAGAGAGTTTAGAGATACGACACAGTGATTTATCCTGGTTCACTTTCATCCACTTGAAAGCTACTCCAGTCCCCTCTTCAACCAAGAGAGATTCTTCACTATGAGGAATTATAGTTTCTCAAATTACAAGTAAATGCCTCACAAGACTCCCTTCTTGCTAGCCTACAAGAGATACCACACCCTTGCCTTGTAACCCTATTGATATCTAATCTAACCTCTTCTCTTGCTTGCCGATTCCCACAACAAGACTTCCAATGCTTTGAGACTCTTCAAAGACTTCCAATTGCTTGCTTCACAACAAGGCTTCCAAGTGCTTGATGAAATGCCACACCAAGGCTTCCAATATAACTTGGTTTGATTCACAACCAAGACTTCCAATTGTTGTAGGTAGCTTGCCTCTTGCAAAGATTACAACTCAAATAAAAACAAAATAACAATCCTATGAATCTCTTTCAAAAGCTATGAAAAGATCAACATGAGAGATTCAAGGTTCTTGATCAAAGAATGTAAAAGTTAAAGCTTTGATCTTGAGAAAGTGAGAGAGAATAAAGTGGCTTTGATTCTTTGTAAAATTGATATAAAAATGATAGGTAATTGTAATAATGATTCACAAAGGTTAGGAAAAGGTTTATATAGAATACCCAAAAGTTAGGAATGGTTAGAAAATGCTTTTGAGAAGAGAAAAACTCATTTAAAAACAGTAACAGCTTGTGTTACTCGAGTAGCCAAGTCATTACTCGAGTAACAAGTGTAATCAGTGTTCACTACTCGAGTAATCCGAGTTACTAGTCGAGTATTTACGCAAGGCTTCAAAATTCTACTCGAGTAATCAACCCCTTAATGGAGTATTTGCGCAAGACTGCAAAATTCTACTCGAGTAAACAAGTGGCTAATCGAGTAGTCAGTTAAAAAAACACTTAAAAACTTGTTTTCTCAAAATCTAAACCTTTTCTTTCAAACCTTTAAGCCACCTATTGATTTTAAGCAAAGTGAATACTCAAAATATGATATAATCATGCAATCAAAAGAGATTCACTACCCTCTAATAAACTCTACCCAAACTCATAAACTAAAAGACTTGTGAGGCTAAAGATAAAACAATAAAACATAAACTACCAAACTAAGTCTTCATGAGTTGGCTCTCTCTTTATCACTTGATGTTTGTTGTTGCTTGTTGAGCTTGAACTTGATGAACACATTTAAGCTTGTTCAAAACCTTTTGGCATTTATCAAAAAATTCTTCATGGATCTTACACGTCCATATGCCACTATGGATAGGGCGTATCTCGATGCAAGCTAGGTATCTGGCCATCACCTAAACAGGGCACAGGGAGTAAGTATACACATATACATAATTGATAAAGACTAAAATTACAATCACAAATATATCATGGACAGATCATAATGCAAATACATATGAGCACACCAGTTTTCAACATTATAACTCTTATAATGCAAGTGGCATGATGTATGATTTTCTATCCACAACTGAGGCCTCTAAAAGTCCATCTTGGACGTCCATCCAATACACCCTTGTGTTCCCGGAACACCGACATTTGTTCCCAGAACATAATGCTGAACCATACTTGGATAATAAGCATCACTCCCGGAGTGTGCACCACGTTCCCAGAACGCATACGTTCCCAGAACGCATAAAAACCAGGTCCCGGACACTGGCCACATATCTATAATTTGTCATCAAGTAGGTTATAATTTGGTACTCCTGGAGTACCCTCCTCATATTCCCAGAATATGATAAACGTTCCTACCAACCAGACTTCCAGTCTATATGGATGCACAAATATCAGGGTTGGTTTTATCTTTACATTAATTAATGTGATTTAGAAATATTCCAATTTCCCTTTTGAATGATTTATTTGAGGCATACACTTTGACATAAAATTCTCCCTTGAATTTTTCTCAAAACATGCCCTTAAACTTAGATTGGGTAAAACAAAATCAATGGTATTCAAAAACTTAACTTTTTATTTTTCAGATTCAGGTACTAACCGGTTACAGTTTCAGGCTAACCGGTTAGAATTACAGACCTGAACTGTTTACCATTGCAATTCAGAAAAAACCCTTTTTCTTGAATTCACTGCCCAATCCATAAACAAGTTAAACATTGTTTTGTGCCTCAAAAATCATAGTTTTCATCTTTCAAAAGTTCCAATCACATTCTGTGTCCAATAAAGTATAATTTCCTCTTGAAATTATTCCATTAATTTAAGGTATTAACCCTTTACCTTAAAATCTGAACCAAGAAAGTATTGTTACCTCATTTTCAGATTCTTTCCAGTGAAATTAAGGTATAGATTTGAGTAAAATTAGTGAAACTTCAGGACTGTTTCATAAACTAATTTTCTTTTGAAATTCTGCAGTGTCTAACCGGTTACGAATATCGAGTAACCGGTTAGATTATGCAGTCAGTCCTTCAAAATAAGGGTTTTAACACATCATTTTCTTTAATTCTCAAATCTAACCATTATTCATCATTCAACAGGGTTCATATACCTTAAACAAACAGGTTTCATCACAGAAACCAAATTCAAAGTGCATGCATCAAGCTTTTTGCATCAAATTGCATAAAAATTCACATAAACACAATTTAATACAACAAAACTTATCATAAGCATTTAAATCCAGAATTCAGTATTCAATATACTTTGCATGCATCAACATAAAGTTGCTCAAAACAACATCGAGCAAGAATTTGGCCTCCAAGCCTTTGTGCCATATTGCACATAATGCCCTTTTTGAGTTTTGTTAACTCAAATCCTAAATCACTTGAATTTTAGTCTAAATCTAGTATAAGGTAGACTTCTCCCATACCTTAAGACTGAGTTTGATGGAGATTGACACAGAACTTTAAGAAAACTCCCCAGATTTCTTACAAACTCACAGCTCTGCTCTCAGCCACGAATTTCACCAACAGGGTCCAAAGACCAGAAGTTTTGACATAGTAAATAGCCAAAGAAATTGGGGAAAACAGTTAGGACTCAAAATAGGTAACATGCACTAGAGAATCAAAGATATTTGAGACTTAGAGGTTGACTATACTTACCAAAATCCAGTCCCAAACTAAGCTTCCTGAACCAGAAAACTCGGACTCCAGCTATTCCAGTTCCAACTTCCCAAGTCGATTTCACCTTCCACACAAACCCTCAACTCACAAATTTGGTATCTTTACAAAGCTCAAGATGTAAGCTTTGTAATGGTGTATCGCTCTCAATCTCACTCTCAGAAACAAGGACGAATTCCTCAGGATGAAAATGGAACCCTAGAACAAAGCCTCCCTTCTCAATTTCAGAAATTCAACCCTAATTTCATCAACAATTCATCTATATATAGACCAACCCAGGTTACATGCACATTGACGCATGGTTTTCCACTTGATTCAAGCTGTAATCGTGGCGAATTCGGGATTAATCAAGTGATTACTCATCAAAATCCACTAACCCAGTTTCTGGGTTCATCGTCTAACCGGTTACAGGGCATCACTAACTGGTTAGATTAGTACAAAATTTAGAAATTAATATTTTTAAATCTTTCCCTCCAAGAACCTTTTCAATATTACCTTTAAGTCCTCATTCAGGGACCAAAATGCAATATCCTTATATTTTGCATTTATTTGCCTTATAAAAATATTTCAACTTATTTTTATATTTAAGGCTAATTAAATACAAAATATAAACTTGAAAAATTTCTATAAATTAATAATAAAACTTTTTATTATTAATTTCCTATTATTCGGGAGACGAAAATTAGGGGTGTTACACTACTCCCCCACTTAAAAGGAATTTCGTCCCCGAAATTCTAGTTTACAAAAACAACTCCGGATACTCTTGACGCATCTTTTCCTCTAATTCCCATGTAGCTTCAGATACGTTCGCATTTTCCCATATGACTTTTACTAAAGGTATTTCCTTTCCCCTGAGCTGCTTAACTTCACGATCTTCTATCTGAACTGGTCTGGTCTCAAGGGTCAGGTTTTCCTTAAAAGTTAGGTCATCAGGTTGGAGTTTCAGAATAACCGATGGGTCATGCACGTACTTCTTTAATTGTGAAACGTGAAAGACGTTGTGCAAATTGGATAAAGAGGGTGGTAAAGCTAGTTCATAAGCAACAGGGCCAACTCTTTTAAGAATTTGGTATGGACCTATACACTTAGGCGAAAGCTTTCGGGTTCTCAAAGCTCTACTGATTCCTTTCATCGGCACTATCCGAAGGAACACATGATCGCCCTCTGAAAACTCTAATGGTTTCCTCCTCTTATCTGCATAACTCTTCTACCAACTCTTAGCCGCTTTCTTCTTTGCCTGGACCATCTTAATCCTTTCAGATGTCTGCTGTATCATTTATGGTCCAACCATCAAGTTCTCCCCCATTTGGAACCAACATAGCGGGGTTTGGCACTTCCTTCCATACAACGCCTCGAACGGTGCCATTCCAATGCCCGCATGATAGCTGTTGTTGTATGTGAATTATGCAAGAGGTAACACTTGATCCCAACTTCCTTGTTCTTCAAGTGCACAAGCTCACACATCTTCCAAAGATTGAATCGTTCTCTCCGTCTGACCATCCGTCTGTGGATGATACGCAGAACTCAGTTTCAATCTTGTTCCCATAGACTCATGCAAACTTTTCCAGAATTGCGACGAAAATCTGGGATCTCGGTCCGACACAATACTTGAAGGCACTCCGTGAAGACGAACTACCTCCTTGATATAGATCTGGGTAAGCTTGCTCAAAGGATAACGCATATTTATCGGAATAAAATGCGCCGACTTGGTTAACCTATCTACAACTACCCAAATTGCATCATGATTTGCTGTTGTCCTTGGCAAACCAGACACAAAATCCATTGAGATGCTATCCCACTTCCACTGGGGAATCCTCAAAGGTTGTAACTGTCCTCCCGGTTTCTGATGTTCTACCTTTGCTTTCTGGCAAATCAAGCACGCCGCCACATATTCTGCCACATCCTTTTTCAATCCAGACCACCAAAATATCTTTTTCAAGTCCTGATACATTTTGGTTGATCCAGGGTGCATACTCATCCGACTCTTATGAGCTTCGTCGAGAATCAGTCTTCTAACTTCCTGATCTCTTGGTATACAAATCCTTGTCCTGAAACGAAGGATTCCATCCTGCCCAATCTTGAAATCAGGTTCCCTTCCCTCTGAACCTAGTTTCATCTTTTCCATCAATTCTTCGTCTACTCGTTGCAACTCCCGAATTCTTTCCAAGAACTCGTTTGTAATCTACAACATCCCCAACTTGATACTTGATGGCTCAACTTGTGTCAACAAGCTCAAGTCTTTGAATTCCTCGATCAACGCTGCTTCCTTAACTATCATCGCACTTATGTGGATTTCTTTCCGACTCAAAGCATCTGCAACCACATTTGCTTTACCCGGATGGTAGTGGAGTTTAAAGTCATAATCTTTCAAAAACTCCATCCATCTTCTTTGCCTAATCTTCAACTCTTTCTGGTCGAACAGATATTTCAAACTCTTATGGTCACTAAATACTTGGAATATAGTGCCATAGAGATGATGTCTCCATATCTTTAAGGCAAACACGATCGCAGCCAATTCTAAATCGTGTGTCGGGTAATTCACTTCATGATTCTTCAATTGTCGCGATGCATAAGCCACTACTCTTCCTTCTTGCATTAATACACAACCCAGTCCTTGCTTAGATGCATCACAGTACACTTCAAAACTCTTGTGAGGATCAGGTAAGATTAACACAGGAGACGATGTTAACCTTTCCTTCAACTCACGGAAGCTAACTTCGCACCGATCGTCCCACACGAACGGTTGATCTTTCCGAGTCAACTTAGTCAAAGGCAGTGCAATCTTAGAAAATCCTTCTATGAACCGACGATAGTATCCAGCCAGCCCTAAGAAACTTCTCACCTCCGTCACGGTCTTAGGCTGTTCCCAACTTAGCACTAAACTTACTTTTGCTTGATCCACCGCAATTCCTTCTTTAGAGATTACATGCCCCAAAAACTTCACTTCGTTCAACCAAAACTCACACTTCGTAAGTTTGGCATATAATTGCTTCTCTTTCAGGACTTTCAACACAATCCTGAGATGCTCTTCATGCTCTTCCGGACTTTTAGAATAGACCAGAATATCATCAATGAATACCACCACAAATAAATCCAAATATGGTCTAAAGATCCGGTTCATATAATCCATGAAAATAGCAGGTGCATTAGTCAACCCGAACGGCATCACAACATACTCATAATGACCGTATCGAGATCGAAATGTAGTCTTGGGTATATCCTCCTCCCTTATCCTGATCTGATGATAACCCGATCTCAGATCAATCTTGGAGAATACTGCAGCTCCCCTAACCTGGTCCATAAGGTCATCAATCCTTGGCAAAGGATACTTGTTCTTAATAGTGACCTTATTCAACTGCCTGTAGTCCACACACATCCTCATACTCCCATCTTTCTTCTTTACAAACAGTAATGGAGCTCCCCAAGGCGAAACGCTTGGCCTGATCATCTGTTTCTGCAGCAACTCCTCTATCTGCTTCTTCATTTCTACCATTTCTGGTGGTGTCATCCTATAAGGAGCAATAGAGATGGGACCAGCTCCAGGGACTAAATCAATCCCAAACTCTATCTCTCGCTTCGGAGGTAATCCGGGTATCTCTTCAGGAAATACTTTCGGAAATTCCTTCACCACCGGAATCTCCTCGATCGGCATCGACTCTTCTTCTCCAGAAGCCGAGAATAAACACATATAACCCTCCGGTTCAAGGGTCCTATATTGAATTGTCTTTTCCTCACAATTGATGATCACTTGGTTCTTCATCAACCAGTCCATACCCAAGATCACATCCAATTGTAACTTAGGAAGACAAACCAAATCTACCTTGGATAAACGACCCAGAATTTCTACATTACACCCTAAACAGACTTTAGCGGTGAAGATCGGTATTCCCGTAGGGGTATCTATACTAAGATAGCAGGGTGAATCAGAAACAATAAGATTCAGCCTATTCACACATTCTGGAGAAACAAAAGAATGTGTAGCTCCAGAATCAAACATGATTTTGCAAGGTTGGTTATTAAGCAAAAAGTTACCTTGCACGAGATTCGGGGTTTGGGTTGCTTCACTACCACTCAGGGTAAATACTCTTCCTTGCACCACAGGCTTGCCAGCAGATCCCTTTGCATCTCCCTTTTCAGATTCTTGGCACTCACGAGCAAAGTGACCTTGCTTTCCACACTTGAAACATCCTCCTGTGGACCAGCAAAACTGACCATGATGATAACGTCTACACTTCTCGCAATCAGGAGCATTATCGCGAGACTTGTTCTTGTTATCCATCACCGCCTTGCCCTTACCCTTGTTCTTAGAATATGGACCAGTATTCCGATGATCAAACTTCTTCTTCCTCTGTGGTCCATAGTTCTGTCCAACCCCCTTCACTTGACTTCCAATCAATTCAGCCTTCTTATCATCTTCATACATTCTGCACATATCCACTAGTGCAGGGAAACTCTGAATCCTTTGATAACTGAAGATAGACTCCAGTTCCGGCCTTAGTCCACCTTCAAACTTAACACACTTACTCCTTTCATCAGGTTTATTTAAGTAATAGGGAGAGTACTTCATCAGCTCCTCGAATCTGGAAGCATACTCTCTTACACTCATATCCCCCTGCTTCAATTGCATGAATTCCACTTCCTTCTTTCTCCGCAAATCTTCTGGAAAATATTTATTAAGAAACTTCTTCATAAATACTCCCTAGTTGATTTCCCTCCTTTCAAAATTCAGCAATTGGACAGTGTGATCCCACCAGTTTTCAGCTTCTCCGTGAAGCATGTACACTGCATAGGTCACCTTCTGTTCATCAGAACACTCCAGAGTTCGGAAAATCTTGTTAATCTCATACAACCACTTGTTCGCCTCGTCAGGTTTATATCCTCCCTCAAACCTTGGTGGGTTGCACTTTCTGAACTCCGACAGAGTCTTAGCGTCCTGATTCGCCATATTGCCAGCAAATGAGTTACCAGCTCGCCCTTGAGATGGTTGTTGTCTCTACTGCTGCTGCATGCCTTCCAGCAAGGTCGTGATTCGTTCTAACATTTCATTAGTAATATTTCTATTCCTGGTTGCCATAGAAAGACCAGCACTATGGGCTTTGGGTTACTAATAAGGTCTTTAAAACACAAATGCTACTAACTTACTCAAAACATATTCAATCAACATTGAATACCATACTTAGCTGCATCTTCGGGCGATGAGGGACAAGACCAATGCTCTGATACCACCAAAGGGTGGGACGCTCTCTTTTTAACTTGAAAATAATTAATATTTCCAAATAATTGAATACTTGCTATCAAAATTTGGGCTAGAAGTTTTCTTTTCCTTTTTAGAACTAGTACTCGCTCAGTCATAAACCCTTTTGAACATAAACCATTTTTGAAAGTTCGGCTTAACAATATCTTGGTTTCGAAAAGGCTCTCGAGAAAACATTTCCTTAACTATAGAAAATACTCTTCATAGTTAATATTAAAACATACCATTTGCCTCTCGAGTTGAATATATAAAGCATAAACTTATCGCCGAATCCTTTCTTAATAGAAATCAGAGTTCGCGGAAGTAAAAGTAATACTTATGGGGCACTGCTGAGGTAAAGAAACATCATATATGTATAAGTCATAATATAAACCCCATCAGTACAGTCAGTAGCAAGTGATAAAAAGTCGAGATAGCATGTTTTGATGAAACATATACAGACCAGCTGCATAAAATAAAAGCTCACTCTAAGACCTCTCAGATATATACAATATATATAACAAATTCCAAAATAGAAGTCCCAGAGCAAGTCATCCGTGTCCTCAGTAGCTCCTCAGATCCTCCATAGCTCTATCCCTAGGATCTAGGATCCAAAACATCTCCCCATATTTGGTATTGGTTTGTGTCTCTAGTGAAAGTAGGTGATTATTCTAGATTTAGGACTTTTTCTCTTTTGATGCATGTGTATATTTAGTGTAGGACTTAGACTCATTGGTATTCGACTCTATTTGATTGAACTGTAAATATGATTATGGTGACTGGGTTATTTCGACAAATGCTTTCAGAACTTGTGATTAGTGAACTGACTTTAGCCCTGTGAGATTTTGAGCCTTATATTGAGGGGTATGAATTTTATTGAAATATTTTGATATTGAGACCCCTATTCTTTCATGAGTGTGTTCACTTTGATATTGTCTTCTAGAACTTGACTTGTGACCATTTCAAAATTGATAATTGATTGCATGCATTAAGATGATTAAGGCACTTAGGATGTGTTTTTGTGGCCTTCAGATGTTTTGCATTGATAATTTTCCCTTAGTTGCCCATTTTGAGCCTTATGAGACATTATGATTTTTCTTTGGTACCTTGCATTTATTGCATATTCTTTGTTAGTACCTTGGGAATTTTGAATGAGCAATTGAGAGGAATATAGAAAGAAAAAGTGAAAGTAATTGGTGAAAAGTGTATGAGTTCTATTTCTCTTCCAAAGAAGAAAAAAAAAAGAATAAAAAAGAAAAAGTAAATAAATAACAAATGTAAAGGAAGAGAATAGAATAAAAGAAAAAATTTGGAAAAGAAAGGAAGAATAAAATGTCCTGATGTGAGTGTGAGTCTTTATTGTATTCATTGCTCATTCATGGTTTTTGAGGGAAACTTGTTTTTGTAAATATTTTTGCGAGTTAGCCTTTGTTTTATCCCTTCTTTCTTTTATCCCACCTGACACTTATAGCCATGGCCCCATTACAACCAAAAATAAGACCTTTTGATTTTTGCATACTTTCAATAATTTCAGTGGAGATGTTGGTCTATGGTCAAGCCTATGGTAACACATTATCATTGTTGAACTTGAGTAAATTGAAAATATGACCCTTATACACTTTTGAGAGAAACAATTGAGAGGTTGAGAGTGTTCATTAGTTCTGAGTTCTGAATGGGATTTTTGACGCTCTCTTTTTAACTTGAAAATAATTAATATTTCCAAATAATTGAATACTTGCTATCAAAATTTGGGCTAGAAAATTTTTTTTTTCCTTTTTAGAACTAGCACTCGCTCGTTCATAAACCCTTTTGAACATAAACCATTTTTGAAAGTTCGGCTTAACAATATATTGGTTTTGAAAAGGCTCTCGAGATAACATTTCCTTAACTATAGAAAATACTCTTCATAGTTAATATTAAAACATACCATTTGCCTCTCGAGTTGAATATATAAAGCATAAACTTATCGCCGAATCCTTTCTTAATAGAAATCAGAGTTCGCGGAAGTAAAAGTAATACTTATGGGGCACTACTGAGGTAAAGAAACATCATATATGTATAAGTCATAATATAAACCCCATCAGTACAGTCAGTAGCAAGTGATAAAAAGTCGAGATAGCATGTTTTGATGAAACATATACAGACCAGCTGCATAAAATAAAAGCTCACTCTAAGACCTCTCAGATATATACAATATATATAACAAAATCCAAAATAGAAGTCCCAGAGCAAGTCATCCGTGTCCTCAGCAGCTCCTCAGATCCTCCACAGCTCTATCCCTAGGATCTAGGATCCAAAACATCTACGCTATGCAGGCTCCTATGAACCAGCGGGTCCACCTCTACCAGAAACAGTCGGCTCAACATGCACCTCCTCCTCGCTCTCATCCTCCACAGGGTCCTTCTCGACCTCGCCCGACTGTGTAGAGACCCCACCACTAGGTCTAAGGTCTACAGAAGCAGTCCTATCCAAGTCAGTCGGACCAGGAGAAGGAGTCTCCTTAGTGACAACTCTATGGGAGGAAGGGTGGGAACGAGTGGCAGCTCTAAAACGAAAACTATGAAAACGACGCATAGGTCGAGCCGGGGGTGGTCCTCTATATGTATAAAAAGGTGGAACATGCATAGTGTAGACTAAGGGAATCCTAAATCGACGAGGTCGCACTCGCACCAGAGGGTTAGGGTGGTAGAGAGTGATCTCAACCTCCCCCTCAAAAGTGGCACGGTGCTCCTCATACGTCCATATGCCACTAGGGATAGGGCGTATCTCGATGCAAGCTAGGTATCTGGCCATCACCTAAACAGGGCACAGGGAGTAAGTATACACATATACATAATTGATAAAGACTAAAATTACAATCACAAATATATCATGGACAGATCATAATGCAAATACATATGAGCACACCAGTTTTCAACATTATAACTCTTATAATGAAAGTGGCATGATGTATGATTTTCTATCCACAACTGAGGCCTCTAAAAGTCCATCTTGGACGTCCATCCAATACACCCTTGTGTTCCCGGAACACCGACATTTGTTCCCAGAACATAATGCTGAACCATACTTGGATAATAAGCATCACTCCCAGAGTGTGCACCACGTTCCCAGAACGCATACATTCCCAGAACGCATAAAAACCAGGTCCCGGACACTGGCCACATATCTATAATGTGTCATTAAGTAGGTTATAATTTGGTACTCCCGGAGTACCCTCCTCATATTCCCAGAATATGATAAACGTTCCTACCAACCAGACTTCCAGTCTATATGGATGCACAAATATCAGGGTTGGTTTTATCTTTACATTAATTAATGTGATTTAGAAATATTCCAATTTCCCTTTTGAATGATTTATTTGAGGCATACACTTTAGCATAAAATTCTCCTTTGAATTTTTCTCAAAACATGCCCTTAAACTTAGATTGGGTAAAACAAAATCAATGGTATTCAAAAACTTAACTTTTTATTTTTCAGATTCAGGTATTAACCGGTTACAGTTTCAGGCTAACCGGTTAGAATTACAGACCTGAACTGTTTACCATTGCAATTCAGAAAAAACCCTTTTTCTTGAATTCACTGCCCAATCCATAAACAAGTTAAACATTGTTTTGTGCCTCAAAAATCACAGTTTTCATCTTTCAAAAGTTCCAATCACATTCTGTGTCCAATAAAGTATAATTTCCTCTTGAAATTATTCCATTAATTTAAGGTATTAACCCTTTACCTTAAAATCTGAACCAAGAAAGTATTGTTACCTCATTTTCAGATTCTTTCCAGTGAAATTAAGGTATAGATTTGAGTAAAATTAGTGAAACTTCAGGACTGTTTCATAAACTAATTTTCTTTTGAAATTCTGCAGTGTCTAACCGGTTACGAATATCGAGTAACCGGTTAGATTATGCAGTCAGTCCTTCAAAATAAGGGTTTTAACACATCATTTTCTTTAATTCTCAAATCTAACCATTATTCATCATTCAACAGGGTTCATATACCTTAAACAAACAGGTTTCATCACAGAAACCAAATTCAAAGTGCATGCATCAAGCTTTTTGCATCAAATTGCATAAAAATTCACATAAACACAATTTAATACAACAAAACTTATCATAAGCATTTAAATCCAGAATTCAGTATTCAATATACTTTGCATGCATCAACATAAAGTTGCTCAAAACAACATCGAGCAAGAATTTGGCCTCCAAGCCTTTGTGCCATATTGCACATAATGCCCTTTTTGAGTTTTGTTAACTCAAATCCTAAATCACTTGAATTTTAGTCTAAATCTAGTATAAGGTAGACTTCTCCCATACCTTAAGACTGAGTTTGATGAAGATTGACACAGAACTTTAAGAAAACTCCCCAGATTTCTCACAAACTCACAGCTCTGCTCTCAGCCACGAATTTCACCAACAGGGTCCAAAGACCAGAAGTTTTGACATAGTAAATAGCCAAAGAAATTGGGGAAAACAGTTAGGACTCAAAATAGGTAACATGAACTAGAGAATCAAAGAGATTTGAGTCTTAGAGGTTGACTATACTTACCAAAATCCAGTCCCAAACTAAGCTTCCTGAATCAGAAAACTCAGACTCCAGCTATTCCAGTTCCAACTTCCCAAGTCGATTTCACCTTCCACACAAACCCTCAACTCACAAATTTGGTATCTTTACAAAGCTCAAGATGTAAGCTTTGTAATGGTGTATGGCTCTCAATCTCACTCTCAGAAACAAGGACGAATTCCTCAGGACGAAAATGGAACCCTAGAACAAAGCCTCCCTTCTCAATTTCAGAAATTCAACCCTAATTTCATCAACAATTCATCTACATATAGACCAACCCAGGTTACATGCACATTGACGCGTGGTTTTCCACTTGATTCAAGTTGTAATCGTGGCGAATTCGGGATTAATCAAGTGATTACTCATCAAAATCCACTAACCCAGTTTCTGGGTTCATCGTCTAACCGGTTACAGGGCATTACTAACTGGTTAGATTAGTACAAAATTTAAAAATTAATATTTTTAAATCTTTCCCTCCAAGAACCTTTTCAATATTACCTTTAAGTCCTCATCCAGGGACCAAAATGCAATATCCTTATATTTTGCATTTATTTGCCTTATAAAAATATTTCAACTTATTTTTATATTTAAGGCTAATTAAATACAAAATATAAACTTGAAAAATTTCTATAAATTAATAATAAAACTTTTTATTATTAATTTCCTATTATTCGGGAGACGTAAATTAGGGGTGTTACAGGATTGTTATGTTAACTAGTATGTAATTGTGTATATAGTTTGTGATAATATGTGTCGAAGTGATGAGTCGTAGTCTTAGATTAGGTGTGTTCATGTTGATTTAGGGAGTTTGTCTTTTATTTAGAATTTTTATTTTACTTTTGCCTGGGACATGCAAAATGCTAAGTTTGGGGGAGTGATTTGGGTCTGATATATATATATATCTTTTGGACTTCATTTTATCCTCTTTTACTTTGATTTGGCTTGTTTTCATAGCAAACTTAGGATCTTTTTATTAGTTTTTAGGAATTTTAGTAGTTGTAGTTTCCCATGAACTTTTTGATCGTTTGTTCAGTGTTTCAGGTGATTTTGGAGCTCAATTGCGAAAAATAATTATGGAATTGGAAAGAGCATTCAAAGACCTTGAAATAGGAAAAAGAACGGAGAAAATCGGAGCCGAAACAGGTCCACGCGCCTGGGGCGCGTGGACGGGTGCGCCTGGGGCGCGCCACTTGAGGAACAACAACAGTAGCAGAGACGCGCGCCTGGGGCGCGACACCGGGTGCGCCTGGGGCGCGCGTGCACCAAAAAAGCCCAATTGGGCCAAAACTTCAGAAATTGATTGGGATTCTACTTAGAGATATATTGTAATTATAAATTAGTGATTTAGAATTAGGTTAGGCAGCCAACTTAGAGGAAAAAACAGAATTTAGATTTGAAGAGGAAGATTGCATTGATTTGGAGCATTTGAAGATTGAAGGATTTGGGGTAATTTGTCTATGAATTTCCCTATTATGTCTTCTCTTCTTCTTATTTCTATGTGTAACTAAAACCCTCGTGTTAGGAACACGGTGAATTTGTATGGAGTAGCTTATTTCAATTTATAATTTAGGATTTTGCTGTTTTCAATTCATGCATTAATTGTGTTTTTATTATATACATAAACCTGATCAATTTATGTTTTGGATTTCTTAATTCGCAACGAGAGTTGGGATTTTGAATAGGCCTTGCAATTAATGGTATAATCAGTTTAGTTATAGAGATATGATTAAATGATTATATGACTTTATAATTCCCTTGTGCTGAATTGATGTTTTCTTATATTGTAATTTGTTGAGAGATCAAGGATTAAGTATTTAGAAAATAAGGGTAATGTTAGAGAGATCTAACTATTGCTATTTGAGAGGAATGGTCCATGAATTGAAGGATAATTAAAGGAAAATCTGAATTATAATTGAATAAGTGAAACCTACAATGCAACCAACGTTCCTAACCACTTTTCTCCCATTGTTCTCTAGTTTTAATTTAATTTCAGCAACTTAGTAGTTTAGTTAATTATAGTTTTTAAATCTGAATTATTAATTTAAACATTTTTTTAGTTTATAGGATTTATTTTTAATTACATTAAGGTGAAAATATACTAAAAACACAACTCCCTGTGGGACGATATTCGGTCTTCCAGACTATATTACTCGTTGACCCAGTCCACTTGATGGTATATCAACACATCCGCATACTGATGGTCAGTCGGAAAGAACGATTCAATTGTTGGAAGATTTGCTTCGAGCTTGTACTCTCGAATACCAAGATAGTTGGGATTACTTATTGCCGCTCGTGAAGTTCACCTAAAACATCAGCTACCATGCGAGCATCGAGATGGTTCCGTATGAGGCTTTGTATGGAAGGAAATGTAGAATCCCGCTTTGTTGGTTCCAAGTGGGGGAGAACATGATTATCGGACCCGAGATAGTGCAAGAAACGACCGAAAAGATATAATTCATCCAAGAAAAGATGAAGACTGCTCGGAGTCGTCAGAAGAGCTATGCTGATCAGTAAAGAACCAAACTTGAATTTCAAAGAAGGCGATCACGTATTTCTGCGAGTTGTTCCAACAACCGGTATCAGACGAGTTATGAAGCCAAAGAAGTTAACTTAAAAGTTCATCGGTCCACATCAAATTTTGAAGCGAGTCGATCCCATTGCCTGCCAAATCGCGTTGCCGCCATTCCTGTCCAATCTTCATGATGTTTTTCATGTCTCTCAGCTTTGCAAGTTCGTTCAAGATCCGTCTTCGATCGTTCAACTGCAACAAGACGTCATAGCTTTGAAGGAAAATCTGACGTTTGAAGCTAGTCCCGTTCGAATAGAAGATCGACAAGTTAAGAAGCTGCGGGGAAAGGATATACCATTAGTAAAAGTCCTTTGGGAGCGAGGCGGAGTTTACGAGACAACTTGGGAATTAGAGAGTCGAATGAGGGAAGAGTACCCTGATCTGTTTGTATGAGTCTGAATTTCGGGGACGAAATTCCTGTAAGTGGGGGAGAATGTAAGACCCACCGGAATTCCCAGGATTATTATATAAATTTTAAATGATATTATAATGAATTTTTTGTATTTTGTTTAATTATTATTGGTTTATTATAATTAAAAAGGAAAGGGTAAAATGGTAACTTTACCCCTTATTATGGAATTTTATAAAATAAATTAGGAAATATGAAAATAACTCTGAAAGTATGAATTTTGTGAATTTTAAGTATTTTTATACATTTTAAATAAAAGGAAACAAAATTAAAATAATTTTGGAGGGAAAATGAATAAAATAATATATTTTGAAATTTTGAAATTTTGAACGTGATAATCGATTACCGGGTCGTGGTAATCGATTACCAAGACAGTCTGAGAGTTGCTTCATGACATTTTAGGACAAATCATTGAACCCCAACGCATTTTCCTTCTTCAAAGCAGTGCCCATACATCCTTACTTCATAAGGAAGAAACTTGGTGCCTATAAATACTGTATAGTGCGGAGCTTGAGTTCCATTTCATTCTAAAAACCCAAAACTTGTTTCTCACCCTCTGTTTTATGGTGTGTTCTTGTTCCTCTCTGTTCTACATTCTCATTCACTCACAAATCATGAAACCTAAACACTCTTACAGTTCTATATCCCCTCTTGATATAGGCACGGGAATCATTTGAATCCATCAACCACAGAAAAAGTTATTGCTCTCCAAAGTCAGTAAATCAAAACCGAAACAGAGTCGTTTTCAGTTCATCAACCCACCTAACTCGAATTGGTTTGGTAAGCTCAGGAACTCTTTTAATCTTAAACTTGTTTCTGATTAAAGTTAGTACTTCCTAGTTTCTAAACGAATTGTTCCCTTGTGTTTTCATGACCTATGGTTCCGGATATCCTCTGTCAAAGTCAGCTTGTTGCACCAATTTTTACAGAAATTCAGTGCTTGGGTTTTGAAGCTCAACACGATTCAGGCCTTTTCTTGCACAACCAACCCTTTTTTTAAGTTCTTCTAGGTAAGGGAGAAGTTATCTAATCACTAGAATGGGTACTAACAAGCTAGAAATGTAGGAACTAATTAAGGTTCAAAAGGCAATGAAATTGAAAAAGGTAAAACGTCTTGGAGTTCTGAAACCCAAGTAAAAACGATTTGAGCCACTTTAATATGGATTAATCTTACTCACAAAACGTTCAGTTCAAAGTTAAACTTAATTAAATGAATTTTGATTTGTTAAAGTGTTGATTTTGATGTTTATGCATTATTTGAAATTGATTATGATACTATGGCTTATGATTTGAATGGATGCTGCAAACATGTTTAGTTTGTGTTACTTAACATCTGTTTATGATTGGAAATGGAAAAGGAATCATGGATTTCAATTTGGTATTTAAAAACTGAAAACTGGTGATGCAGTTATCGTGGTAATCGATTACCAGCACTCGGTAATCGATTACTACGTGTTCAAAATTTATAAATTGATATTTAAATAATTGTTCTATTTATTTACTATTAAATAAACGTTTATTACATCAGTAATGTTAAACACTAAGACCACTAGGCAGACTATTACCCCAGTGGCATTATTTAACCCCATTTGGCGTACTATTACCCCAATGGAATTTTTATTTAAATCCTTTAAAATCCATCATAGGTGGCTCTGCCCATTGGAGTTCTTAATTATAAACTTATAACATCTCTTTACAACCATCAAAGGTGGTCATGCCGCCGATGGAATATTTAATTTTACATTATAACTTGGAATTACTAAATAAATTATGAATTTATATTGTCTCTTAATAACCATCATAGGTTACCATGCCGCCAATGGAATTTATAACTCGTTATGATTTATTCACAATTATTAAATAAAAGTGTAATTTGTATTATTGTGTAAATTCTAACATTATGAATTTTATGCTTCAAACTTGTTTAATTGTGATTGATTTATGTCTAATATATGATGTTTTTGAGCTTAATTTGACTCCCTTTTGCTTTGGTTGTGGCTTGTTTCTTAGGTACTTTAGGTAGATTTAGTTTAGTTTTTAATTAGTTTAGGAAATTTTATCCCTTGAACGTTTTGATCCGTTTTGGGTATGTTTCATGTACTTTTTGAGCTTAATTGGACAAAATAATATTGGAGCTGGAAAGAGCATAAGAAGACCTCGAAAATGGAACAAGAACGGAGAGAAACGGAGTCAGAAAATGCACTGCACGCCCAGGCGCATGAACCGCACGCCCAGGCGCGCGTGCATTGTTAATTCTGGAGCAAAATGCAAGAAAATGACACTGTTTGTTATATTGATGATAACTTGAGCTACGCTTATCCAAATGAGGCGATCTAGGTATCATTTTAAAGCTAAGGAAAAGATCTACAACTTTGCCAGAAATAGCTTTGCTCAAATTCGTTCATCCTGTGGGTCAAAATCAGTGCCTAAGTTGCTGTCAGACACAAATACGGGATTCTAGAAGGATTTTAAAGATAAATTCTATTTGTAAATCAGATTTTTAAAGATTAGCTTATTCTGTATCATATTATATTCAGATTTAGGATTATTTTTATTCAGATAATAATCTTATCACATTAGATTGAAAATTAGGTTAGTTTTTATCTATATAATAATAGGATTATGATTCATTCAAACGAGAAAGCTTTGGAGAAGGGAGAAAACACATGAATTTAGAGAGATAATTAGCATTGAGAAGAGGATTGGAGATCAACAACGGAGGAATTCCAGTTGAAGATTGAAGATTAAAGGGGTAATTCAGATTGTCTATGATCATGAATTTTACTTCTTCTACTCTTTGTTTTTCTCTAATTATGTGTAACTAAACTCCTTTTTGGGAACATGTGGATTTGTATGGAACCTATATAGTTTTTGTTTAATGAATTGATGTTTTTCCATTAAGTATTGTGTTTGATTATGTTTTAATTGATTATCATAATTTTGACGTCGATTGTGATTTGGTAATTCTAATTGAATAGGAATATTGAATTAGGATTTAGACCTTTAATCAAACAATTCAGTTGCATAGGGATATATTTATGTCTATGAATTGAATAACTATTTAATAATTTTGCTGGAACAATAATTGGTAGATTAGGATTTAAGGCTCTGCTTAAGGAATTAAGAGAGATTAAATTACTAAGACACAAGGTTGACTTAAGTAATTAGGCTGCCTTTACCTTAAATTGGTTCAATACTTCGGAAAATCATTAATTCATTAGCAATTGTTATAGGAACCTACAATGAAACACGTCCCCAAACTTTCCCAAAAACCTTCCACAACCATTTTCAATTTGTGTTTTTGTTTTTAATTATTTAATTCAGTAAAAAAAATCTTAATTTAATTTATTCTCAATTTGAATTTCACTTAATAACTACATTTAGGTGAGAACTGTTAGAGTCTATTTTAGTCCTCGTTGGGAACGACATCCCACTTTCACTCTATTACTTGCACGATCTGGTGCACTTGCCAGAGTCCCAACAAGTTTTTGGCGCCGTTGCCGGGGACCAACATTAGATTTTAATAATTTTTCGGTACTTTTTAGTAGTTACTTAGTGGAATCATTATGTAACATGGCTTATTCTCATGATGACATAGAATGTATCAAATTTATTTTGTCGTCACCTATTCAATCTTGTTTTGCACAAAATATTTTAGATGAGATTAAAGTTTTTGATGGTCTTTTAGAGGAGGTGGTACAAAAATCTTCTATTACGGAAGATCAAAGTGCTTCCTTTTCTAAACTCATAGAACAAGAAGAAATTGTGCATGATGAGATTGAGGAAGTGAAACAAGATAAATTGAATAATGGGATGAGTCTAGGGATTGAATTAGGGTCCACTTTGCATGATGAATTTTCTGCTCTTGCTAAATGTATTGGATTGCATGAATATGTGGAACCCTGAAAAAATTTTCCTTCAATTTACCCCTTAATTTTTTATGACTTCCCTGATGCTCATGATGATGATAAGCCATTCTTCTCCTTTTTAGAGCCTGAAAAGGCAACCTTGCTTAGCCATGGAGTGTACACTTTCATAGACTCCATGCATGATGAAAAAGACAAGCACCATGTGATGATGCTTGGAGTGAAAAATGCACCATTTGACCCGGGAGGGTTTGAAACTATTTTTAAACATTTGCTCCAACATCATCCGTTCATATTTCCATGGGATTCAGGAATAATTTGTTATTGCTGCATAACATGGAAGTTGTGCTATAGGATTTGGGATCCTGGTGGAAACCACCATCCGTCAGGCTCGGGACGTTAAACAAGCTCTTTCTGGGAGGCAACCCAGTGGTAGTTATCCCTCTTGTATTTTATTTTATTTTTTGTTTTTAGAAAAAAACGTGGCCTGTACAGGTACCGTGTGCCCAGGCGCACAGCCTCGCGCGCCCCGGGCGTGCGGTTGGCGGAGACATGCAAGTTCAGGAGAGCAATCCCCAATTTTCTACATTTTCTTTACCTGTACTTGCGCATTTTGTTGTGGATGTGATAAGGAAGTGTTCTAAATTTATCCTTATAATTTTTTATTTTGTAGTTTAGGTTTGTTTAGTTTAGTTTGCTTCAGGACAAGCTAACCTCTAAGTTTGGGGGAGTGGACAAAATAAAAAAATTTCAGACTTGAATTGTTTCCCCATTTTTGGTGTTGGTTTGTGTCTTAGGTAGAAGTATTGTAATTATTCTAGGCTTAGGATTATTTTTCTGATGATAGGTGTAAATACTTAGTTTAGGATTAGACTCATTGATCATGTTACTAATTTGTTTGAGCTGTAAATATTTTTGAAATCTGGTTATTTTGACAAACTTTTTCAGAATTTGTGACAAGTGAACTGACTGTAGCCTAGTGAGATTTTGAGCCTAATGAAGGGGTGTGTGATTTTATTGATTATTGTGATGTGAAACCCCTATTTCTTTCATGAGTGTGTTCACTTTAGCTTTGTGTTCTAGAACTTGACCTGTGACCATTTTGAGATTGATAATTGATTGCTTGCATGAATATGATTAAGGCACTTAGGATTGTGTTTTTGTGGCCTTCAGATTATTTGTTTGGATATGTTTCCCTTAGTAGCCCATTTTGAGCCTGATTAGATATGATTTTTCTTTGGTACCCTGCATTAGTTGTATAATTTTTTGTGAGTACCTTAGGAATTTTGGATGAGCGATTGACAGGGACATTTCAAAAGAAAAAAAATGTAAAAGTGTTGTTGAGATTACTCCTCTTCCAAAAAGAAAAAAAAGAAAAAAAAAGATAGAAAATAAAAATTGAGAAGTTGTTTGAAATTGAAAATGAGAAGAAAAGAAATTTATTTGGAATAGGTAGTAGAGAAAAATTGAAAGAAAAGAAGTGTGAAATAGTTGTGATTTGAGTGTGAGTCTCATAGTATTCAGTGCTCATTCATAATTTTTGAGGGAAATTTGTTTTTTTGCATTTTTAGCCCTTAGTTTTATCCCTTCTTTCTTTTATCCCACCTGACACTTTTAGCCGTGGCCCCATTACAACCCAATTAAAGACCTTTTGATTTGTGCATGTTTTCAATAATTTCAGTGGAGATTTGGGTCTATGGTCAAGCTTATGGTAACACTTTGCTATTGTATGAACTTGAGCGAATTGTTATAACCCTCGATACACATGAGAGATATACACTGAGAGGTTGAGAGTGTTCACTAGTTTTGGGTTCTGATTGGGTTTGTTTCTTTAACCAGTTTTCGAAGGTTGTGTAAATATGTGGCTGTATTGATGAGTCGAAGTCTTAGATTAGGTGTTTTACATTTTGATTTGGATGGTAGTCTTTTATTTTAGAATTTTTATTTTACTTTTGCCTGGGACATGCAAAATGCTAAGTTTGGGGGAGTGATTTGGGTCTAATATATGATGTTTTTGAGCATAATTTGACTCCCTTTTGCTTTGGTTGTGGCTTGTTTCTTAGGTATTTTAGGTAGATTTAGTTTAGTTTTTAATTAGTTTAGGAAATTTTATCCCTTGAACGTTTTGATCCGTTTTGGGTATGTTTCAGGTACTTTTTGAGCTTAATTGGATAAAATAATATTGGAGCTGGAAAGAGCATAAGAAGACCTTGAAAATGGCACAAGAACGGAGAGAAACGGAGTCAGAAAATGCACCGCACGCCCAGGCGCATGAACCGCACGTCCAGGCGCGCGTGCATTGTTAATTCTGGAGCAAAATGCAAGAAAATGACACTGTTTGCTATTTTGATCATAACTTGAGCTACGCTTATCCAAATGAGGCGATCTAGGTATCATTTTAAAGCTAAGGAAATGGTCTACAACTTTTCCAGAAATAGCTTTGCTCAAATTCGTCCATCTTATGGGTCAAAATCAGTGCTGAAGTTGCTGTCAGACACAAATACGGGATTCTAGAAGGATTTTAATGATAAATTCTATTTGTAAATAAGATTTTTAAAGATTAGCTTAATCTAATAGGATCTTATCATATTATATTCAGATTTAGGATTAGTGTTATTCAGATAATAATCTTATCACATTAGATTGAAAATTAGGTTTGTTTTTATCTATATAATAATAGGATTATGATTCATTCAAACGAGAAAGCTTTGGAGAAGGGAGAAAACACACGAATTTAGAAAGATAATTAGCATTAAGAAGATGATTGGAGATCAACAACAGAGGAATTCCAGTTGAAGATTGAAGATTAAAGGGGTAATTCAGATTGTCTATGATCATGAATTCTTCTTCTTCTACTCTTTGTTTTTCTCTAATTATGTGTAACTAAACTCCTTTTTGGGAACATGTGGATTTATATGGAACCTATATAGTTTTTGTTTAATGAATTGATGTTTTTCCATTAAGTACTGTGTTTGATTATGTTTTAATTGATTATCATAATTTTGACGTCGATTGTGATTTGGTAATTCTAATTGAATAGGAATATTGAATTAGGATTTAGAGCTTTAATCAAACAATTCAGTTGCATAGGGATATATTTATGTCTATGAATTGAATAACTATTTAATAATTTTGCTGGAACAATAGGATTTAAGGCTCTGCTTAAGGAATTAAGAGAGATTAAATTACTAAGACACAAGGTTGACTTAAGGAATTAGGCTGCCTTTACCTTAGCAAAATTGGTTCAATACTTAGAAAAATCATTAATTCATTAGCAATTGTTTTAGGAACCTACAATGAAACATGTCCCCAAACTTTCCCCAAAACCTTCCACAACCGTTTTCAATTTGTGTTTTTGTTTTTAATTATTTAATTCAGTAAAAAAAATCTTAATTTAATTTATTCTCAATTTGAATTTCACTTAATAACTACATTTAGGTGAGAATTGTTAGAGTCTATTTTAGTCCTCGTTGGGAACGACATCCCACTTTCACTCTATTACTTGCACGATCTGGTGCACTTGCCAGAGTCCCAACAGTGATAACCCTCAAAGGTGGCCATGCCACCGATGGAAATTTTAATTCATTGTGATGTGAATGTTATGTGAATAAAAACTGAATAAATGATTGGAATTTACTTGGAAACAAATTGAATCTGGAATGAATATGGACACTTGGATGTCATCGGAATATGTGGCAGAATGTTGTCGGATTCTTGTGGAATTAATGAAATGGAATAAAATTGGAAAATAAATATGACATTATCATGCATGATGAAAAATGGAATGGCTTCGATTTTACGTGGTTGACGCAAGGCTCAGGTAGGGCGTATAGTGCCAAAATTGGAAGCTAGCTCCCGGTAAATCGTGATGCCCTATGGGATGGAATTGCTCCGGTTCATTGGAAAGGTAGATGTCTGGCTTAGGATGAAGACATATGTGGCCGGGTCTTACCGAACTGTGATGCTTGGAAGTAGGCATGCATCATGCAATTAAAGAATTGAAAGAATGTGAAAATGCTGATATGTGTATGTGCTATGTGTATGTTATTTTTAGCCTCTGTTATGTTCATTTGATAATGTGTTTAGCTATGACTTACTCCTTTCCCGTTTTGTTTGTTAGGTAATGGCTTGCAGTCTTTTTTGCATAGAGATGAGGCCACTCCATAACGGAGAATGGCCTTATGATGGACTTAGGGCTTTGTACGAGGGTGACGTGGAAGTCATCTTTCGCCACCCAAACCCGCCCTCTGTCCAGGATGCGCCCCTGAAGGGCTAGGATTCCGATGGTATACGTAATGCATATCCCACCAGCTTTCACTCATCGCCACGGAACACCACCACCACCACCCCGATGTTTTCCTAAACGTGGTATTCCACCGAGTCGTACTCCGTCTGTGGAGAGAGTTATCCCAGAGGTTCCTACTCACCCTAGTTCTGGCCAAGGAGTTAGATGTGAAACTCCTTAGTATGTACCTAGTGATCCAGCACATACGGTTGAGAACGAGGAAGAGGAAGAGGACCCTGTTGAAGAGGAGGACCCGGTGGAGGGCAGTGATCAGGTGGCGGAGGATGATCCCGTGGAGGATTCCTGGTGAACGCCCGTGGTTTGTAAGTTACGATACTATCCAGTTATGTTTATGTTTTCAGTTCTGAATCATACGCTCTGGGTTACACTTATGTTAAGAGTTTTGATTAACTTAGAGTCTAGTAGTAGATGATAAAAAACGGAACATATGTATTTTGGATGAATATTATGAATGATGTGAAATGATTTACATTATGAAGCAAGTTATATATATGAATGAAAATATTTTGCTTCTGCGCATGTTAAATTGATTTTGTTGGAATTATATAAATGAATTTCGAAAAAAAAAATTGGTCGCTATTTTCGGAATAAGTTAGTTAAAAAGAGTTAGAAAGTTGGGTCGTCACAGACCTAATAGACTATTAACTCTATTTTAGTATATTGAAGATGTAATAAACAATTTGTTATAATTGGCCTCAAACCTCGAGAGGGGGGGTGAATAGAGTTTTATTAAATTATTGAAAATTACTCGAACGGTATGAAAAACGTAGTAGGAGAGATTAAAACTTTGTTACGTGAAGGCGATGCAATATATATAAAAATAATAAACGAGTAGCGCAGAAACGATTTAAATAAAATAATGCGGGAAATAAAGAGATAAGGGAAGACGAACATGCAAACCAATTTTATACTGGTTCAGCCTTTCCAGTGAAAGACCTACGTTCAGTCCCCAAGCGACCCACTTGAGAGTTTTATAGCCTTGAAATTGAGTTCCACCCAATTACAACCAGAGTGCCCTGCACATTACTAGGAATCTCCGTTCGCTAGGAACCTCAATAAAATCACACAAGGATTCCTCACCCTACAAGGATTCGATCCTTCACACCTAGGGAGCCACTCCCTACAACTAAGGTTGAATAACGGATTGATGCTAGTGATTACAATAATGTGTTCTTGATAACACTAATACAACAATTAGGTTCTATAGTAATGAAGTCAAGTCACAAGAATATAGGCCAAGAGAAAGGTTTTCTTCTAAAAAATATGAACGTGAAAAAGCTTGAAGATGGAGAAGAAGAAGAAGAAGAGAGCGTTATTCAGAAAATTAGAAGAATAGGGATTATGAAATCTGATTTTTGAAAGTAGTAAATAAACCTTGTTTTAAAATCAAAAACAAATCATAAAGATTGTACAAATAAAACTAAAGATTTGATTCTTAAAACAAAAAAGGAATTAATTCAAAAATCATATCTAAATTCGACAGGAATTTCAAAAATACTTAAAAGTAATCGATTACTTTTCCAAGGTAATCGATTATCTCTTTTCTGTCAAAACAGTGAAATCAACTTATTAAGAACGTAATCGATTATTAAATTAAAACAAGGTAATCGATTATACACTTCCTGTCATGAAGGTAATGGATTATTAAAACAAGGTAATCGATTATCTTTTTTCTGAAATAAATAAAAAGCTACAGACGTGAAATAATTGATTATCTAATCATACATAATCGATTATTACTTCTCTAATCTCGCAGTTTACAAGTCTGAGGTATGGTAATCGATTATCCTTGGAAGGTAATCGATTACTTCTGCTAATTTTCACAAAAAAGATTTTCATAAGCAGAGTTTGTAACCAGAGGTTTTCACAAACATTTGTCACTTAAAAACTATAAAACAACTTAAAACGATTTTGTGAAAAACTCTTTTTCTTATCCTATTTGAAAAACTCTTTTTGGCCTTTAATTTGATAAACCAACTTCATTACCTTACACATATTCCTATGGGGAAAAAGGGAAACCACTAAGGTCTTCATTTGCTTGAGCCTGAGTCTTGTGTGAGCTTGTTTGAGTTGAATCACAACTGTTTGTAATCATCAAAACATTATTATCTTGAAGCTTGAAGTTCAGGGGAAAACTTGACTTCCAACACTCCCCCTTTTTGATGATGACAAACTCATTCTGAATGTTCAGCAACACAAGCATTAAGCAAGCAAATATATACAGTAATAATCATATCCTTAACCCCAATAGAAACTAGAACTATTACAACAGGCAAATATAAAAAATATATAAACTCCCCCTGAAGAGATGCATAAAAGATAAATAAAAATGTAAACATCATCTCGTCATCTCATAATTCTTCTCCCCCTTTGTCAACTTCAAAAAGGAGGGAAGTCCAATGAAGGTGCCTGTAATTCGTTATTAACTCCCTCTGAAACACTAAGAAGATACATCAATAATAACAAGGGAGTAAATCATACACATTCAAATAAATGATGCACTAGTTAGACCGAGTTCTCTACGAATAAAAAATATTCAATTATGCTATCACCTTTTTGAATATGATCACGAATAAAATGGTGACGAATCTCAATGTGCTTTGTGCGAGAGTGTTGCACTGGGTTTTTGGTAATATTGATTGCACTAGTGTTATCACGTTTTATGGGAATGTGATCTAGACTTACACCAAAGTCTAGGAGTTGTTGTTTTAACCATAAGATTTGTGCGCAACAGCTACCCGCAACGACAAATTCAGCCTCAGCTGTGGATAGGGCTACACTAGATTGTTTCTTGCTAGCCCAAGATACTAAATAATTGCCTAAAAGATGGCGTGTGCCATCGTGCTTTTCCTATCTAATTTGCAACCAGCATAGTCAGAATCAGAATACCCAACAAGGCTTCAAGTTGAACCTTTAGGGTACCATAAACCCATATCAGTTGTGCCAGATAAGTATTTCATTATCCTTTTGATAGCAACTAAGTGTGTTTCTTTTGGATTTGCCTGAAATCGTGCACACATGCTTACGCTAAACATAATATCTGGCCTACTTGCCGTTAAATAAATAAGGGAACCGATCATACCTATATACTTTGTAAGATCAACAGGTTTACCTCCTTCATCTTTGTCTAGATAGCATGAAGTGCTCATTGGTGTTGCCATTGCCTTGGCCTTATCCATGACAAATCTTTTCAGTAATTCCTTGCAGTATTTTGTTTGGCTTATAAAGAATCCGTCCTTTTCTTGTTTGGTTTGAAGTTCAAGGAAGAAGTTGAGTTCGCCCATCATAGACATCTCGAACTCTTCCTGCATCATACTCGAAAAATCCTTGCAAAGGGTTTCATTAGTAGCATCGAATATGATATCATCAACATATATTCGAACTAAAAGAATGTCCGTTCCTTTATTTTTGATAAAGAGTTTTGTCAACTTTACCCCTTCCAAAATCCTTTTCAAGTAAAAATTTGCTCAATTGCTCATACCATGCTCTTGGAGCTTGTTTGAGAGCATAAAGAGCCCTTTTCACTTTAAAAACATGATCAGGAAATTCAAAACTTTCAAAACCAGGGGGTTGACCGACATACACTTCTTCATTTATTAAACCATTTAGAAAGGCACTCTTTACGTTCATTTGATATAATTTGAAATTTAAAGTGCATGCAAAAGCTAAAAGCAACCTAATGGCTTCCAACCTAGCAACATGGGCAAAAGTTTCGTAATAATCTATCCCCTCTTGTTGGTTGTAGCCTTGTGCAACCGACCTAGCTTTCTTTCGAACAATTATACAAGTCGCATCAAGTTTGTCTTTATAAATCCATTTAGTTCCAATAATTTGATGAGAACTAAGCCTAGGAACAAGTTCCCAAACCTGGTTTCTTTTGAACTGGTTTAATTCTTCTTGCATAGCTAGTAGCCAATGTTCATCAACCGAAGCCTCAGAAATATTCTTTGGCTTCACTTGAGAAACAAAAGCCATATGATTACACAAGTTACTAAGAGAATTACGAGTACTTACACCTTTTGAGATATCACCTATTACTTGATCGATCGGATGGTGACGTGATGTTTTCCATTTCCTTCAGTAGATCTGAATTTAGCTCGGTGAAATCTCCTTGAGATTGTACTCGGTCCTCATGGTTCTCATTGGTCCTTACTTCTCTTTGGGATTTCATCTTTTCTTCCAGAAATGGTTCATGATCCTCATCAAGATAGAGATTTCCAAGTATACCTGTAATATCTTCAACATATACCTTTCCGAGCTTTCTAGGATTAGATTCATCAAAAGATACATGAATTGATTCTTCAATTGTATTACGAGTTTTATCGTAAATCCTATAAGCTTTGCTCGATGCAGAATAACCAAGAAAAATGCCCTCATCAGCTCTAGCATCAAAACTCCCTAGATTGTCTCTACCATTATTATGTACAAAACATTTACATCCAAAGACTTTCAAATGAGATATATTTGGTTTTCTCCCCTTAAAAAGTTCATAGGGACCTTTCTTTAAAATGGGCCTTATCAAAACACTGCTCATAACATAGTAAGCAGTATTAACAGCATCAACCCAAAAATATGCAGGTAAGTTCATGTCATTAAGCATAGTTTGAGAAAGTTCTTTTAAAGATCTATTTTTCCTCTCCACAACCCCGTTTTGCTCAGGAGTCCTTGGAGCTGAAAAATAATGCTTAATGCCATGTTTTTCGCAAAACTTTTCGAAAAAGTGATTTTCAATTTCACCTCCATGATCAGTCTTAATGGATGCAATGCTCAAATGCAATTGGTTTTGAACAACCTTTGCTAGATTTTTAAATTCATGGAATGCATCATTTTTGTGAGTGATAAATAATGTCCATGTAAACCTAGAATAGTCATCCACAATAACCAAACAATAATAGTTACCACCAAAGCTTTTAGTTTGACTCAGTCCAAAAAGATCCATATGTAAAAGTTCCAAGGGTATTTGAGTTGAAACAAGATTTTTAAAAGGAAAAGGTACCCTTGTGAGTTTTTATTTTTGACATGGATCACATTTTTCAGAAATAGAAAATTGTTGCTTTGGTAGGCCAACTACTAAGTTTTTAAAAGATAATTTATTCAAATTATTCATGTGGATGTGACCTATTCTACGATGTCATAGCCAAGATTCATCCTCTTTACTTGATAAACATTTTCATCATTTGAGGGAATCAAGTTAAGGTCAATTAAATAAATATTGTTTACCTGCGAGCAACAAGGTTAATAAGATTATCATTTTTACCCTCGATAATACAATGATCAGAATAAAAAATAAATCTATTGCTCTTATAACATAACTGACTAATGCTAAGCAAGTTATGCTTTAGGCCCTCAACATGCAGCACACTTTCAATGCAAGGGTTAGGAGGAGTACCTACTTTACCAATGCCAAGTATCCTTCCTTTGTTGTTGTCTCCGAAGGCCACGTGTCCTTGGTCCTTGGGAGTGATGTATGAGAATTTTGATTTATCTCCAGTCATGTGTTTGGAGCATCCACTATCCAAGTACCAGCATGATTTTCTATCCTCCGAAGTGAACTCTTTTCCATGTGCCATAAGATATAGGTTGGTCGTTTCATTTTGCTCATCTGAATCTTCATCTAAGCTCTCCTCATTGTCCAGCCATGCTATGTAGGCTTGTCTCCCCTTCCTTGAGCTTGAAGCATTTCTTTCTTAATTCTCCTTCTTTTTCAGGTATTGGGAGCACTGCTCTCTAATGTGACTAGACTTGCCACATTCATGACATAAGATAGATGATCCTATACTTTTATTAGCATATTTTCTCATGGGTGTAGTGAAGTTTCTATTCTTTCTCAGAAATCTTCCGAACCTTTTCACCAGTAACCCCATGTGCTCATCACTGATGGATTCCTTGTCAGAGTCTCCTTCAGCTGTTGGTGCTTCAGCTTTGAGAGCAAGACCTTTCACCTTTTTGTTTTCCTCTTCGTGTTGTGATAACCTTTTGAGTTCACTTTCATGTTCCTGAAGTTTTCCGAAGAGAGTTGCAAGTGTCATTGTTGAAAGGTTCCTTGACTTCATGATGGCTGTCACCTTGGGTTGCCATTCTCTTCCTAAGCATCTTAGCACTTTGTTGATCAACTCCTCATTTGTGAATTTCTTCCCCAGTGTCACAAGTTCATTAACTATCATGGTGAATCGTTTTTGAATTTCCTGGACAGATTCTCCTTCCTTCATTCTGAACAACTCATACTCTCCAGTTAAATTGTTTATTTTTGACCTCTTGACTTCATTTGTACCTTCATGTGTGACTTCTAGAGTATCCCACATTTCTTGTGCTGTCTCACATGTAGATATCCTAAAAAACTCATCATAACTCAAAGCAGTTGTTATTATAGTTTTGGCTTTCAAGTCATACTGGACTCTTCGTTCCTCCTCTTCCGTCCACTCACCAATAGGTTTGTTGACGGTGATTCCATTTACCACATAGGTAGGAACGTAGGGTCCATTTACGACAACATCACAAAGTTTTAATCCTACTCCTAAAATAAAAATTTCCATTCTCGCCTTCCATAAGCATACCCCACTCCATCAAACATAGGGGGTCGATTAATAGAATTCCCTTCACTACCAAACAGAGAGTTTGAAGCCATTTCACTCTTGAGACGGTTAAGTCCTTTAACCCAAGAGTATAGCTCTGATGCCTATTGTTAGAATTGGCCTCAAACCTCGAGAGGGGGGGAGGGTGAACTGAGTTTTATTAAATTATTGAAAATTACTCTAATGATATGAAAAACGTAGTAGGAGAGATTAAAACTTTGTTACGTGAAGGCGATGCAATATATATAAAAATAATAAACGAGTAGCGGGAAACGATTTAAATAAAATAATGCAGAAAATAAAGAGATAAGGGAAGAGGAACACGCAAACCAATTTTATATTGGTTCAGCCTTTCCAGGGAAAGACCTACATCCTGTCCCCAAGCGACCCACTTGATTCGATCCTTCACACCTAGGGAGCCACTCCCTACAACTAAGGTTGAATAACAGATTGATGTGAGTGATTACAATAATGTGTTCTTGATAACACTGATACAACAATTAGGTTCTATAGTTATGAAGTCAAGTCACAAGAATATAGGCCAATAGAAAGGTTTTCTTCTAAAAAATATGAACGTGAAAAAGCTTGAAAATGGAGAAGAAGAAGACGAAGAAAGCGTTATTCAGAAAATTAGAAGAATAGGGATTGTGAAATCTGATTTTGGAAAGTAGTAAGTAAACCTTGTTTTAAAATAAAAAACAAATCATAAAGATTGTAAAAATAAAACTAAAGATTTGATTCTTAAAAAAAAAAAGGAATTAATTCAAAAATCATATCTAAATTCGAATTTCAGAAATAAATCAGAATCAATTAAGTAAAAAAAAATTTGGAAACAATTCAGATTGATTCTGACACGGATTTCAAAAATACTTAAAAGTAATCGATTATCTATTTTCTATCAAAATAGTGAAATCGACTTTTTAAGAAAGTAATCGATTATTAAAATAAGGTAATCGATTATACACTTCCTATCATGAACATAATCAATTATTATAACAAGGTAATCGATTATCTCTTTTCTGAAATAAATAAAAAGCTACAGACATGAAATAATCAATTATCTAATCATAAGTAATCGATTATTACTTTTCTGATCTCTTAGTTTACAAGTCTGAGGCATGGTAATCGATTATCCTTGGAAGGTAATCGATTATCCTTGGAAGGTAATCGATTGCTTATGCTAATTTTCACAAAAAAGATTTTCATAAGTAGAGTTTGTAATCAGATGTTTTCACAAACATTATTCACTTAAAAACTATAAAACAACTTAAAATGATTTTGTGGAAAACTCTTTTTCTTCTCCTATTTGAAAAGCTCTTTTTGGCCTTTAATCTTATAAACCGACTTCATAACCTTACACATATTCCTATGGGGAAAAAGGGAAACCACTAAGGTCTTCATTTGCTTGAGCTTGAGTCTTGTGTGAGCTTGTTTGAGTTGAAGCACAGCTGTTTGTAATCATCAAAACATTATTATCTTGAAGCTTGAAGTTCATGGGAAAGCTTGACTTCCAACACAATTCACCTAGATTGATAGGATGACAAATGTGACTTGAATAAAGAATGTCAATAGAAACATAAAAAGTTTAACGGGTGAGACTTAAGGTTCAAACATGGCAGACTTTTTGATGGTCCACATGAGTTTTTTTTAATTATGTTTCTTGGATTCTGTTTATTATTTTGTCTTCATCTTCAACCTTCAATCTCACTCATTCATATACCACTCTCTCACTACCTCTAATGGCCCGCCCCACTATGCCTCCTTCCACAATTCATTACCAATTTTTATGGTGATCGCCACAACCAACTCTATCGCACCATCGCCAATGACTTCATCTCCTCCTCTACTCTAGCCGTGCCCCACCATACCTCACCGCACCCCTGCAACCAGAACCAAATCAGTGTCGAAAAAAACAAGGATCTTTTCCAGAATCGTTGATCCATTTAACATCGTGCGAGTACCACAACGTCATTGTCACGTGCTTCGCCTTATGGCTGCTCCATTGCTATTGAGGAGTTGGAAGATGAGGTGGCTTGAAGGCAGAGCTGGTTTCTATCGATTTGGATGGTGATCTGAGTTGTGGTGGTGGTGGTTGTAGATCTGAACATAATTGTCTTGGTAGTGGCGAAGGCAAATGATGATGGTGGTGGTGTTGCTAAACTTGGATTGGTGGTTCCAGATCTAAAGGGGTGAGGGATGATGGTGGCCATGGGTGCGGTGAGGTGTGGTGCTTGGGCGTTTGCAGGTTTTTTTTCAAAAGTTTCAAGTTGCGTGGTGAACCTAAGTCCTCCACAAGACTCCTATCCTATACTGATTAATTTTGTTTCACATCCTCAATCACGTTATGCACAATTTCTTCTTCTTCTTCTATGCGTTCGGAGAGGTAAGCATTATGGTCTCCCTTACTGAAAGACATTAGTGCAATACAAATCTCCAAAGCACAATCCAAATTTTCAATTTCTAAAAGTATATTTTGTGCATAACAAAATGGAAGGGGTGACGACGAAACAAATTGCAAAAAGTCCAAGTAATCGGCATAAGTCATGTTACTCACTAATAAATAGAAAAAATAAAAATAACAAAAAAAATTCACAAGTTAAACCACAACTAAGTACCTATAATTGCAAAAACAAACTAATCCCCGACAATGGCGTCAAAAACTTGTTGACTTTCTGGCAAGTACACCAGATCGCATACAAGTAATATAGTGAAAAGTAGAGTGTCGAACCCACGAGGATTAGTGTAATGGCAAATATCACCTTAATATTGTAACACCCCTAATTTTCGTCTCCCGGATAATAGGAAATTAATAATAAAAGTTTTATTATTAATTTATATGGTTTTCCAATTTTATGATTTGTATTTAATTAGCGGGAAATATAAAAATAAATTGAAATATTTTTATATGGCAAATAAATGCAAAATATAAGAATATTGCATTTTAGTCCCTGAAATAGGACCTAAATGTAATATTGAAAAGGTTCTTGGAGGGAAAGATTTAAAAATATTATTTTTTAAATTTTGAACTAATCTAACCGGTTAGTAATGCCCTGTAACCGGTTAGACGATGAACCCAGAAACTGGGTTAGTGGATTTTGATGAGTAATCACTTGATTAATCACGGAATCGCCATGATTACAGCCTCAAATTAGTGGAAACCACGCGTCAACATGCATGCTAATTCAATTTGCCTATAAATTGTGGAATTCCAGAGGTGTTGAGGTTGATTTCTGCTGATCTGTGTTGAAGAAGGGAAATTAGGGTTTCTATTTCGTTCTGGGCAATTCGTCTTCTTCCTTGAGAATTAGAGAGCGAAACACACATTTATGAAAAGCTTGAATCAAGGGCTTTTCATTGATATACACCTTGTGAGCTGAGTGTTTGTGTGGGAGGAGGAATCGATCTTGGAAGCTAAGAGTTGGAGACTGAACTCTGTTTTCTGTTGATTCTGGAAGCTGAGTTCAAGCTTTGATTTTGGTAAGTATAGTCCACCATTAAGCCCCAAATCTGTTCCTATTCTTAGTGCATGTTACTTAGAGCAATTTCTAATTGTTTTCCCCAATTTCTTTGGCCAATTCCTATGTCAAATTTGGTGGTTTTTGGACCCTGTTGCTGAAATCGTGTGTGAAGGGCAGAACCTAGGATTGATGGGAATCTGTGGATTTTTGCTTCAAGTTCAGTGTTAATCTTCATCAAAATCGACATAGAGGTATGGGAGAAGTCTACCTTATACTAGATTTAGACTAAAAATCAAGTGATTTAGGATTTGAGTTAACAAAACTCAAAAGGGCATTATTGTAAATTCAATGCTCCTAATTATGTGGATTATATTTTGATGATGACAAAGTAATTAACAAATCAAGCCTTGAAGATATTGCAACATCAACAACTACAAGAAGTCAAGAAAAGAAGACAAGTGCTCACTCATTCTCAATCAAATTTTAATTGTAATTTCTAATTTATGTTGAGAGTGGTTGAGAGTGGGTAGATATAGTTAGTCTCTTCTAGGAATAAAATAATTAATATGTTTATTAGTTTGAGATTAACCAAAATTAATACTTGAGAAGAAAAATAAAATTGAAAATTAATTTTCTCATGTCTGATCAAAATACTCGAGTATTTTGAGAAAGACTCGAGTATATACTCGAGTATTCTGTAAAACACTCGAGTATTTGTGCCAGGTCAGCAAATATGACCGTTAGTCTTGTTCGTGCACCAGATCCTTGTTGATTGGCCAAAAAGACTCGAGTATTTCATAAAAGACTCGAGTATTTTTGTCCAGTCAGCAAAAATGAACGTTGGAAGAGACTCAAAAGCCAATTGAGGGCACTTGAGTCTCATCCAACCCAAGAGAGCATTTTTTCAGAACCTAATTGTAAAATTTCTCTTTGAATTTGTGCAAGAACAAACAAGACAACAAGATCATATAGATTCAAGCTTTCTTAATTTCCTCTTCTCAAGTGTTAATTCCCAAAAAGCTCAACTTCTCACTCATATTGTCATTTTATTCCAAGTTGAGTTTTAGGCCTCAATTCATACATTGAGTTGTGCTTATTTGTGCTAATCCATTGTGAGATTAGTAATACACATACAAAAAGCTTGATTATTCAAAGTCTTGGATTGTTCCCAAGCAAACCCTAAGTGGCTTAGGGTGTTGGAGTCTTGAGAGGTTCTCAAGCACAAGACTAGGAGGTTCCTAGCCTGGTGGAGTTTCTTGAAGGGAGTTCAAGGAAGCTTTTGAAGAGTTCTTCAATCACCGGAATCAAATTGGGGTAGAAATCAAGAGTTTGGTACACTCTTGAAGGGTTAGGTTGAGTGAGGCCATTCTCAAGCAATCCTTGTAATTTCTAACAATTTGATTATTAGTAGAAACTCCTAAGTGATTAGGAGGACTGGATGTAGCTCATTGTTGGAGTGAACCAGGATAAAATTGCTTGAGTGTTGGTTTATTGCTTTTAATCTACTTTCTAGCTCAATCAACTTAAGTCATTTCAAACTATTAGGATTTATACAATTAGGTAGCAAGTTCAAGGAATCTTGGTGTTAAAAGTTTATTTAGATTGCTTGCTAATCTGTTGGATAAGTTCCTGGTTAGTATTGAATTGATTTGAGTTAAATTGCTGGATTTTCGTTTCTGGTTTTACTGCTATCTGTCAGGAAAAACTCGAGTATATATAGAAAGACTCGAGTTGTTCATCCTGAAAAACTCGAGTATTTCACAAAAGACTCGAGTATTTCGTGTCTGATTCCAGAAAATTCAGTCTTAGCTCCATTCTTCAATTATCATTCGAAATATTTGGTATTAGTGCTTCAAAATACTATTCACCCCCCCTCTAGTATTTGCTTAGCCCGCTTGTTGGTTTCCAACAAGTGGTATCAGAGCTCGGTCGAAAGATCGAGTGTAACAACTTTTTCGAAAAAGATCCTTTTGGAAACTAAATGGGCTCTAGCAATAACTTTGGTGGAGAAGGAGCTTCAATAAACCGTCCTCCACTATTTAATGGCGAAGGATATGTTTACTGGAAAACTCGCATGAAAGTTTTTATTGAAGCAATTGATATAGATATTTGGGATGCAATTGAAAATGGTCCTTTTATTCCCAAAAAGAAAATTAATGAAGAAATTGTTGAAATTCCAAGGAGTAGTTGGAATGATGATGGAAAGAGGAAAGTCTCATTTGATTTAAAAGCTAAAAACATAATCTTTTCGGCTCTATCCCATGATGAATTTTATAGAGTTTCCCAATGTAAATCGGCAAAGGAAATGTTGGATACTTTGCAAGTCACACATGAGGGAACAAGTGAAGTAAGAGAGGCAAGATTGAATTCTCTAACTCACGAATATGAATTGTTCCACATGTTGCCAAATGAAACCATTAGTGACTTGCAAAAGCGATTCTCTCACATAGTTAATCATTTGATTTCCTTGGGAAAAGTATTTCGCAATGGTGAAACTACTAACAAAATTCTAAGATGTCTTGATAGGAGTTGGCAACCCAAGGTAACCGCCATCAAGGAATCAAAAGACATAAATAGCATGGACTTAGCCACTTTATTTGGCAAACTCCAAGAGCATGTGATGGAACTTACAAGACTTGGGATGCATGAGGAATCAGACAAAAAGAAAAAGGGCATAGCACTCAAAGCTTCAACCAAAGCTACAAAAGAAGTTGAAGAATGCTCTACAAGTGAAGACTCCGATGGTGAACCAAATCAAGAAGAATTTGGGATGTTTGTGAAAAGATTCAACAAATTCTTCAAAGGGAAGAAAGGTGGCTCTTCATCCAAATTCAAGAGAACCAAAGACTCCAAACAAAGAGAAAAGAGTACCAATGATGGAGTTAAGTGTCATGAATGTGGTGGGGTTGGTCACATAAGAATGGAATGTGCCACATTCTTGAAGAAGAATGACAAGAAGACCCAAGAGACCAAGGGGAAGCGTGCATACATTGTTTGGGATGCACCGGAGAAGATCAATGAATCATCTTCAAGTAGTTCCGGTGATGAAAATGCAAACCTTTGTCTCATGGCCAAGAACAATCATGAGTCCTCATCAAGAGCTAATCATGACATCGGTGAAAGTGATGATGAGGTAACCTCTAGCTCTTCTTGTTCCTCTTCAAACTCCATTTCCTATGATGATTTGCAAGAAGCCTACAATGAAATGTTAATTCAATTTAGAAGGCTTGCTAAAATTAATAAGGAAAAAGGAAATAAAATTTTGGAGTTTCAACAAGAAATCGATGAATTGCAAAAATCTATAAATGAGTTGAAACTTCAAAATGAATCCTTGGAACTTATTAATTCTAGTCATCAAAGTGATTGTGCAAATCATTAGGAGATTATCACTCCATGTGAGAGATGTGATGAACTTGAAAAAAAAGTGAAAGAGTTGAAAAACAAACTCACAAAGTGATAGAAACCTCAACCGGTTGTTAAACTCTCAAAGACATAATCACAACAAAACCGGTTTAGGATATGTTCATAAGAAGGACAAAAAGTACAAAGTGGTTGGAACATTTTCTAAGAAAAACTCATCAAAGAAACCAACTTGTACTTATTGTGGAAAAGTTGGACATATCAACATTGAGTGCCATATTAAGAATTTGAAATGAAAAAGGGCACTTATATGTGGATTAAGAAGGGAGAAAGTCCCAACACTAACCCTAAGGGACCCAACATTGTTTGGGTACCCAAAATGAACAAGTGATTTCATTTTGTAGGTGTGCCTTCGAACGGGAAAACAATTGTGGTATCTAGATAGTGGTTGTTCGAAGCACATGACGGGAGATAAGCGGCACTTCATTGAGCTTACTCCAAAGGAAAAGGGTTATGTCACTTATGGGGACAACAACAAAGGCAAAATCCTTGGTATTGGTAAAATCAGAAACTCTTCAAACTTGATTATTGATAATGTGCTCTATGTTCAAGGATTAGAACATAATCTCTTGAGCATAAGCCAATTATGTGATATTGGTAATCATGTAGTTTTTACCTCTACCGATTGCCTCATTAAAAGTGACAAAGATGAATCAATCAAATTTGTTGGTAGAAGATCAAATAATACTTACTTGGTTGATTTGAACAAAGTCACTTCTTTGGTCACTACTTGTTTGGTGAGCAAAGAAAATGACACTTGGTTATGGCATCGTAGGGTCGCTCACATAAATGTAAACCAATTGAAGAAAATACAATCTAAAGATCTAGTAGTTGGTTTACCGAAGCTAAATTTTTCTATTGAAGGTGTTTGTTCTCCTTGCAAGAAATGTAAACAAACTAAAAACACCTTTGGATCAAAAACGGTGATGTCCACTTCAAGGCCATTAGAAATGCTTCATATGGACTTGTTTGGACCATCACAAGTAAAAAGCTTTGGTGGCAACTATTATGCATTGGTGATTGTTGATGACTTCTCTAGGTTTACTTGGACTCTATTTTTGACAACAAAGAGCGAGACCTACAAATCTTTTAAACATCATGTCAAACTTTTGCAAAACCATGTAAATCAAAAAGTAATTATTATTCGTACCGATCATGGTGGTGAATTTGAAAACCACAAATTTTATAGATTTTGTGCTAAAAATGGTATTGAGCACCAATTCTCCGCACCAAGAACTCCGGAACAAAACGGAGTGGTAGAGCGGAAAAATAGGGTGCTAGAGGAACTTGCTAGAACCATGTTAAATGATTCTCAAGTACCTCAATATTTTTGGGTCGATGCCGTCAATACGACTTGTTATGTTTTAAATCGCATTTTGATAAGGCCCTCTTTGGATAAAACCCCCTATGAACTTTACAAGGGAACAAAGCCAAACATATCTCATTTTCATGTCTTCGGATGCAAAGTTTTTGTTTTAAATAATGGAAAAGAACACCTTGGCAAGTTCGATTCCAAATCCGATGAAGGCATATTTTTAGGCTGTTCTTCTCATAGTAAAGCTTATAGAATTTTCAACAAAAGAACATTAACTATTGAGGAATCAATTCATGTTGTTTTTAATGAGTCTTCGAAAGAAGATAGTGTTTTATGTGATGTTAGTGAAAATGGCATTGATTTTTCAATAGAAGAAAAAGAGAGAGATATATATCAAAAGTTGATGAAGGAGAAGTTAGGGAAGAACTTCCTCCAACTTGGAAATCGGTCAAGGCTCATCCTATAGACAATGTCATAGGAGATATGTCAAAGGGAGTACTAACTCGTAGGTCTATTCAAAACATTTGCCACTATGTCTCCTTTGTTTCTCAAATTGAACCCGATTCAATTAAAAAGGCCATTGAGGATGATCATTGGGTTCTTGCTATGCAAGAAGAATTAAACCAATTTGAAAGAAATGAAGTTTGGGATTTAGTCCCTAAACCCGATGATCATACCATAATTGGTACTAAATGGATTTATAGAAACAAACTTGATGAACCCGGGTTGATTATAAGAAACAAAGCTAGACTAGTAGCTCAAGGGTACAACCAAGAGGAAGGTATCGATTATGATGAGACCTTTGCTCCGGTTGCACGTCTTGAAGCTATCCGAATTTTACTTGCTTTTGCTTCAATCATGAAATTCACTTTATATCAAATGGATGTTAAAAGTGCTTTCTTGAATGGGTTTATAAATGAAGAACTGTATGTCAAACAACCCCCCGGTTTCGAAAATAGTGAATTTCCAAACCATGTTTATAAATTGAAAAAGGCACTCTATGGATTGAAACAAGCTCCTAGAGCTTGGTATGATCGATTGAGTTCCTTTCTATTAGAAAACAAGTTTAAAAGAGGGAAGGTTGATAATACATTATTTATTTATAAAACCAAAGATGACATATTGTTAGTACAAATCTATGTTGATGATATCATTTTCGGTGCTACTAACGTGTCTCTTTGTAGAAAGTTTTCAAATTTGATGAAAAAGGAATTTGAAATGTCAATGATGGGAGAACTCAAGTTCTTCCTAGGCATTCAAATAAAGCAAGTCAAAGAGGGGATATTTGTGCATCAAGGGAAATATTGCAAAGAGCTCCTTGAGAAATTCAGATTGGACAAGTGCAAGGAAGCCTACACTCCAATGAGCACATCATGCTACCTAGACAAGGATGAACAAGGTACACCGGTTGATGTTAGTAAGTATAGGGGTATGATAGGTAGTCTCCTATATCTCACTGCATCTAGACCGGATATTATGTTTAGTGTATGCATGTGTGCTAGATTTCAAGCTAATCCTAAAGAATCTCACTTATCCGCAGTTAAACATATATTTAAGTATCTAAAAGGAATGTTGGAAGTCAAGCTTTCCCAAGGACTTCAAGTGCAATCACTATATGGTTTTGATGATAACAAACTCAAGATTCTCAAGTTCATATCAAGTGCAATCACAAGCTCTTCAACCTTCAAGTCCAAGCTTCAAGTTGAAGAATCAAGCAAATGAAGTTGAAGGCTAAAGCAAATTGAAGTCCTTTTAGCCCTTTCCCTTAGGTCATCATGTAAGGTAATGAAGTCAAGGTTTATATTATGTTAAAAGGCCAATATAAGTTTTTCTAAATATATTTTTCATAATTAAGGAGAAGAAAAAGAAGTTTTGTGAAAATCAGTTTTTATATCTTAGTTTTGGTGAAAATAATTGATGTTACAAAACTCTGAATATTTTTATGTATGCAAGAGAGAGTAATCGATTACTTGTCTAAGTTAATCAATTAACTTTGTTGCATCATAGAAAATCAGAGAGCTTGTAATCGATTAAGTGAACTTTGCTAATCCATTACTTTCTTATGAGAGTAATCGATTACATAGCTCAAGTAATCGATTATAATTGTTGCATCATATATTTTCCTGAGACAAAGTAATCGATTATTGCTTTGAGATAATCGATTACATGATGTTGCATCATATAAAAATCAGAGGCTCTGTAATCGATTATTAGAATAGTGGTAATCGATTATATGTGTTGCATCATACATTAAACAGAAGTGAAGTAATCGATTACATGCATGTGATAATCGATTACTGGTTTTTCAAATGAATTTCAAAGTTTCTATTTTTAAAGGGATAATCGATTACCTCCCTGAAGTAATCGATTACCTCAAGTTTTATTGAAAAACGTGTCATAATCATTTTGATTTATTTCCTGATTTGTTTTAACTTAATTGATTCTGATTTATTTTCAAAATTCGAATTTGATTTTATTTTTGAAAATATTCCTTTTTTGTTTTAAGAATCAAATCCTTGATTTATTTTCTAAATCTTTTTTATTTGGTTTTGATTTTAAAACTTAAATTATTTTATTTCCAAAATCGTTTTTGATTTGATTCTGATTCTATTTTCAAATTCAAAATTCAAAATTCAAATCTTTGGTTTTAATTCTTAAATCTTTTATTTTATTTTTTTGATTTGATTTGATTTCAAAACTATCTCTATTTATTTTGTTTTGGAAAATCATTTCACACTTCCACATTTGAACAACTTCTGATAATCACGCTCTTCTTCTTCTTCTTCTTATATTCTCTGGTTTTCACGCCCAATCTTTTTGAAGAAAAACTAAACCTTATTTTGGCCTTGTAACAACCTTATCTTGACTTCATTGCTATAGAGCTTAATTGTTGTATCTATGTTGCTTAGAACACATAATTGTTAGAGTGGCCTTTATTGTTGTATTAGCACTATTGAGAGTGCACTATAGGTCTTGTACCCGATCAATCATATCATAACCAGTGTTGTAAAGGGGTGTGTAACCCTTAGTGACTAGGGAGTGAATCTCCTAGTGCGGACGTGCTGCGTTCGTGGTTGTAGGGTGAGGAACCCTTTGTGTGTGGGTAGTGCTAGACGAACGGTGGGTCACCTAGTAGTTAGGCTATCTGGAAATCTAGGAAAGGTTTTCCTAGTTGTGTATCGAGGTCCCTGGCGAAAGGAGGTTCCTAGTAGCTCGCGGGGCGCTCTGGTTGTACTCAGGGACGCGAGGCGTCTTGGTTTAGTGAAAAGCTCAAGCGAGTCGCTTGGGGACTGGAGTAGGCCGGGTTTGCCGAACCAGGATAAAATCACCGGTGCAATCTCTTCTATCCCTATCTCTTTTATATTCTGTTGTTATATTTATTTGTTGTGCATCATAACATCTATTTTCGTAATAATCTATTTTAAGCGAATTTAAAATAATAAGCGCGGTAACGGTTTTCGTTGTTCTTATTTAATTCGTATCCGCGCATATTAAGTTTTTCATAATAGTATTAATATTATTCGCTTATGCGCAATCGTTTTCATCAATATATTGTTTTCCGCTGCAAAATCTCTTTAAGTTTATTGAAAACAATTTAAATCGAATATTTTCCAATGTTTTCATAAACACCCAATTCACCCCCCCCCCCCCTCTTGGGTGACGGCTGCCAATCCTATCAATAATTCTAACAAGGAACTATTAACACTGGTTTATGGTATCCTGCTGATGCCAATCTTAGTTTAGTTGGTTACTCGGATTCCGACTTCGCGGGATGCAAGCTTGATCGCAAAAGCACCAGTGGTACTTGCCATTTCTTGGGAAGTTCATTGGTGTCTTGGTTTTCGAAAAAGCAAGCTTGTGTTGCCCTTTCTACCGCCGAAGCGGAATATATCGCAGACGGTAGTTGTTGTGCTCAACTATTATGGATGAAACAACAATTATCGGATTTTGGTTTGAAACTTGAAAATATTCCGATTAGATGCGATAACACGAGTGCAATCAACTTGACCAAGAATCCGGTGTATCACTCAAGAACTAAACACATTGAAATAAGACATCATTTTTTGAGAGATCATGTGCAAAAGGGTGATTGTACAATTGAATTTGTTAGTACCACAAATCAATTAGCCGACATTTTTACAAAACCTCTACCAAGGGACACCTTTTATCATATTAGGAGAGAACTTGGTATTTTAGATGAAGCTAATATAGGCTAATTGCTTTGTGTGTCATTTTTGGAAAATCAACATATTAGCCTTACTCCAATGTGTTCTTGATTCTTAGTAAATTTGTCCTTGATGATATTTGAAATAGTATGTGTTAATTGTATGTGATTCTAGACTGTATTCCAAGTTGGTAGTGGAACATATTGTATTTGATGTGTGTTTGGTCTTTTAAAACTGAGTTTTTCAATTCTGTTCTGTCAAATACTCGAGTTTTTCTCAAAAGACTCGAGTATATTAATTCAAAATTAATTCAGTTTTAATTGGAAAAAGTTTTTTTTAAGGGTCTGACAAAAATACTCGAGTGTTTCCAAAAACACTCGAGTCTTTCGAAAACCCCAAATTTTGGACTTTCCGACCAAACTCGAGTATTTCCCAAAAACTCGAGTATTTTTCAATTTCCTGAAATTTGGTGATCTGACCAAACTCGAGTATTTGGATTTTTACTCGAGTTTCTGGGCAGACCTGGGGATGAGTCACGAACAACTCGAGTATATTGTGAAAAATTTGAGTTTTTCATCAAGAACAACTCGAGTATTTATGAATATACTCGAGTATTTTTGAACGTTTATATATACTCACAGCCCCTCACGCTCGAGTTTTTCCGAACCCCTTTCTCTTCTCTCTCGGTTTTCTCATATCTCCCTCATCAAAACTCGGATTTTCCTCAAATTTTTGCCAAATCTTACTAGTTTTACATCCTCTAAACACTTTTCATCTCTTATTTCAACGAATTTCAACAAATTTAACCCTCAAATTCGTCACCCCCTTTTCAAACCCTAACCTTCAAACTTTTCAATTTTCTCCAAAATTCTTCAATGGCTTCATCATCTGGAAAAGGAAAAAGGGTACGGATTGCAGAATCATCATCCGAGGAGGACATTCCAGAGTATTATAAAGAGGATGAGTGTTTGGAAAGGTTGGAGGGCTTTGCTACAGCGGGTTTGGTGTGGTCACATGGATCAACAGTGAATTTCTTGAAAGTAAGGGTTTCTCTTTTGTTTCTAACCTTAGGCACCAACAACTAATTCGTTTTCTGGAATTCAATGGTCCAATTTATCCTAGGCTTGTTCAAACCTTTTATGCTAACCTTAGGCTAAATGACACTGTGATGGAATCCATGGTTGAGGGTGTGAGATTCTCTATTGGGGTTAAGGATATTTACCATGCCTTTGGGCCTTCACGACATGGGGACAACTCTCTAAAGGCAAATGCCGACGGAATTTTTCAAAGTTGTTTGCGCCCCGGTCGTGTATGGACCCAAGGGGTTAAGCATTCCTCTCCGATGACTGTCCAAACTAGGGTGTTGCACTACATTGTTAGCCATCAGTTAGTACCTCAAACTTCTGCAAATTATGCTAAACCCACCAACAATGAACTTAGACTTGTGAGTGCTATTCTGAGCAATGAGAGGCTGAATTGGTGTCGCATAATTTTAGATAGGATGATAGCTTCTGCCCGTTCTAAGGCCCCTAAATCCTTACCCTATCCCATGCATGTATGTCGCCTCTTGCGCAATTTCAAGGTACCTATCCCACGAAATGAAGAGTCCAGGACTCTTCATGTTAACCAGCATTGCCTCAATAATTGTACTTTGAATCATCAAGGCATGGAATATCATGAACCCTCTGGACAGTACTTATACCTATCTGACATAGCTGCTTTGAGGCGGGCTGAGAATGTTGGAGCTCAACAAGGGGTGGATGCCCAACAATTGGAAGAGGAAGCTGCAGCATTTGCACAGGCTGAAGGAGGGGACCCTATTGAGAATGAAATTAATTTTGATGACTTTACTGGATCTCAATATGGGTTTGATAACTCGGGATGGAGAGACAATGTTATCACCCGGCTGGATACTATAGATGGGAGGATGGACTCTTTTGTGACTGCTATGGACGCCCAGCGTGCTGATTTTGTTAGCCTGGATACTAAGATGAGTGAAGAGTCTGCTATGCTATATTCCCGCTTGGATCAGCACTCGGACCAGATTTATTCCCGTCTAGACCAGCAGTCAGAGCAGATGAACCGCCAGTTTGATGAGATGATGGCGGCCTTCTCTCGGTTTTATCCTCCTCCAGATAATCCTGCTCCATCCATGTTTTGATGATGTTGTCCTTTGGATTTTATCTTAGTTTTCTTTATGTTGGCCTTTGTTGCATTTTATGTATTTTGAAAACTTGGTGGTTGACTCTTTGGGTTTGTTATTGTTTTTTGTTTGGACCTTTTTAAAACTATGGTGTTATTATGGTGTTAATGATTTTAGTTTTATTTATGGTGTTTTTTGCATAGCTTCAGGGGGAGCTCTTTATTTTTATTATGTCTTTGTTTTATTGCATAGTTGGTTATGGGGTTTCCAATTATGTACCTCTCCTCCCTTTATCTTTTTCTCAATTGTTCCACCTTTTTGGATCATGACAAAAAGGGAGAGAGATGTTATACACTTGTCTTGATCTTGTTGCACCTAAATTTTTCTAATTATGGTATATACTCTGATAACTGTTGAATACTCTAATACCATAGGCTTGGTGCTAAAATTATATTGTCATAACTTCTTGCACAAGCTGAATTTTTTAGATAGGTGAAAAGGATCCTATAGTGAGGGGGAGTTGCATCTTCAAGTGGTTTCAAGCTCAACAAATGGTACAAGTGTTGATTATTTTGTCATCACCAAAAAGGGGGAGATTGTAAATTCAATGCTCCTAATTATGTGGATTATATTTTGATGATGACAAAGTAATTAACAAATCAAGCCTTGAAGATATTGCAACATCAACAACTACAAGAAGTCAAGAAAAGAAGACAAGTGCTCACTCATTCTCAATCAAATTTTAATTGTAATTTCTAATTTATGTTGAGAGTGGTTGAGAGTGGGTAGATATAGTTAGTCTCTTCTAGGAATAAAATAATTAATATGTTTATTAGTTTGAGATTAACCAAAATTAATACTTGAGAAGAAAAATAAAATTGAAAATTAATTTTTCTCATATCTGATCAAAATACTCGAGTATTTTGAGAAAGACTCGAGTATATACTCGAGCATTCTGTAAAACACTCGATTATTTGTGCCAGGTCAGCAAATATGACCGTTATTCTTGTTCGTGCACCAGATCCTTGTTGACTGGCCAAAAAGACTCGAGTATTTCATAAAAAACTCGAGTATTTTTGTCCAGTCAGAAAAAATGAACGTTGGAAGAGACTCAAAAGCCAATTGAGGGCACTTGAGTCTCATCCAACCCAAGAGAGCATTTTTTCAGAACCTAATTGTAAAATTTCTCTTTGAATTTGTGCAAGAACAAACAAGACAACAAGATCATATAGATTCAAGCTTTCTTAATTTCCTCTTCTCAAGTGTTAATTCCCAAAAAGCTCAACTTCTCACTCATATTGTCATTTTATTCCAAGTTGAGTTTTAGGCCTCAATTCATACATTGAGCTGTGCTTATTTGTGCTAATCCATTGTGAGATTAGTAATACACATACAAAAAGCTTGATTATTCAAAGTCTTGGATTGTTCCCAAGCAAACCCTAAGTGGCTTAGGGTGTTGGAGTCTTGAGAGGTTCTCAAGTGTAACATCCCTAATTTTAATCCTGATATAATTATAAGTTTGATCAAATTAAATAATTGTTTCTTGAAATCAAACTATTAGGTGTTGGGTATTTTCATAAAAAATACATTATGTTAATAACGAAAATATAATTCATTCCTTTTATGTTCTAAAGTAAATTCATTTGAAATAGTTATCCCATATAAAAAAAATAAATATATTTTATATACTTTACTTTTGATATATTTTATATGGAAATATTTTATTTGAAATATTTATAAGTTTCTTACTTTATGATTTTCATTCCGGTGTTTAAAAATTTATTATTGGTATTTTTGAGTTTTAAAATAAAAGAATATGTAAATAAATATTTGTGTGGGTATATGTCTAAAAAAAATTAAATAAATAAATAAAAAGAGATGAAGAAAACCGTGTGGTGTGTGTGGTTGTGTCTTCAAAATCCATATCTCCTTCTTCCTCTATATGCAGTCCCGCCGGCCCTAGAGAACCCCTTATCTCCACCTCCTCTTCTCCCAATCAGACCCAGCCGCCGCCCCTCCCAGCCAAGTCTCCCTCCATATCATGTGATTCCTTTCCTCTCTCGCTTTCTTTGCGGTTCCAGCCACCACCACCGCGCGTGCCCTCCTTCCCTCTCGCTCCAATCCCTCTTTTCGTCGCGGTCTGTTCCTCTCTGCCGCCTTGCGCTCGTCTTTCTCCCTCCATGGCCGATTGATGCTCGTTGCAGCTGCTAGGAGCACGAACCGCCGCTCTCCTTCTCTGGTTCGTGCTATGGAAGCCGCCACCGTCCCTCTCTTGTGGCTGCCACCGTTCAATGCCACGGTGGAGCCATCACCACCACCGTTTCTTTCCCTTCCTGGTTCGCGGTTGCTGCTCCCTGGACCGATAGGTCCGTGTTCGTTGAGTTAAGCCGAAACTTTGTGAACCGATGCCGGTATCGCCATCCTCCGTACCGTGGCCAACCCTTTGGTCATGCTTCGAACCAGACTTGGGTGGAGCTTTAGAATCGAACCGGTCTTGATCTCTTTTCAGCCTTCAAAATCGGATTTGAGGGTAAATCCCTAATGCTTTTCTAGTTGCTCTATGTTGTGTTTTAATTTTTAAATTAATACTAATTTTAATGTTATTGGTAATAATTATTTAATATTAAACTGTTTTGGAAATTAAACTTGTACTATAGTTTATATTGATTTTAATTATGTTGATAGTGATGATGAATTTAATGGCTTACTTGATCGTGATAACGTCGAATTAAGCATTATGTCGAATGATGAGTTTTAAAAGAGTATTTTGTTAAATGTGTGGGTTCCTAAGTAAGTGAGCCATCGCTTAGCTTGGTTGAGTTGTCCCTGAGCTAAACGATACTTCAGTTAGTTAGGAAACTAATATAGTCGGCATGATGTTAATTCGAGTTCGGGCGTCGAACGTTAATTTCAAACTGAAGGGAAGTATAATTGTTTTAATGTTGTAATAGTGATTTGAACTTATTTTTGATTCGAGAACGCTTCCTTTTAGTTCGGAATTAATAGTGTCAAATACCAACCTTTGATTTTTGTGGTTTCAAAACTAAAAGTAATTAACTTAATGAATTTCTGGTGATTATGTTAGTTTCGGGAGTTAAGCGTATTTTCAATAAAAGCGATACTATTTTATTGAGAAGACAAAGATTATAATTTAAAATCCTATATTAGTTTGGTTTGTAAAATATAATTTAATGACTTCTTGATTTGGAAAACTTAAAACACTCTACTTTGATATATGATAAGTATATATTGAGATTTTAAATTTAGTCACTTTTGGCGTAATAAATTTGATTATTTGATTTATATAATATGGCTAGACGACGAAGAAGCTCTAGAACCTGTCACTGCGCGTAGGAAATGGACACTGGTATGATCGGACGTTATCGTGCAAAGTGGAGGTGTTTAAGGAAAAGCAAGGTAAGGAGTGGGTTATAGTGAGTATTACCGTACTCTGGGGTCTAGTTTACAATATGCATATAATGGGTACTAAGAGTTATGTGTTAGTTTAGGTTGATATGATATAGAATAATTATTAAAAATAGAATTTATGACTTAGGGAAATTATTTTGATGTTGATATGTTCCATCTTGATATTTGGTAATTGTTGATGATTTGAATGCTTGATTTGTGAAATGACTGAGATATTATGTTGATTAGAATTCAAGGCAAAGAATGACAATAATGAATAAAGTAAATAATAATGGAAAGTGCAGTGGAATTGAGGATCGGTGCATTGATAGACTAGGTGCCCCTGCCGGGTGTACCAAAGTCCTAAGGGCCAAGTGCTCAACCAGGCTAAAATCCCATTAGGTACAAATTCCCTGTTAGGCATCAATGCACCAAGACTCAATTCGCTGCCGGACTAAAAGATCTAAAATGTTTGAGAATGTGAAAAGTGAATGAATTCAAATAACTGAATGTAACTGAATTGTGGAAATTATGTGATAGCATAACCTAACAGGTGAAGCCTTTTGGGTGAGAAAGTCCTGGTTGAGCGAGAGACCCTTGGGTGTACCAAATGCCTGGCAGGAGCGTTAAAATTCCTAGTGATGCATGTAGGATTCTCATGTTTTGATGCTAACAATCTCTCTCCAAGCAACAACATTGGCAACAAGCAAGCTACACCACATGAAGATTAGAATTAGGATTTTTATTAATTCTATTTCAATGTAATCTTTATTTTATGCAATGCATCTCATTGGTGTGGGTAGCTTAGGTGATTTTAAGAATATTTAAATAATGTTTGATTAAGAGTGAAGATATTTTAAATCTTGATTAAATAGCTTGTGAAAATCATTTTAGAAAAACTTTGTTTTTATTCAGATTCTGATCAGTTTACTCGAGTAATAAGTACTGGATCACTCGAGTAATTTATGTCATGACAGGTTAATCGAGTAATGGTTTACACATCACTCGAGTAACTTAATCTGACATGTTTCACTCGAGTGACGTTGTTTGGTTTACTCGAGTAATTCAATCAGTGTTGGGAAAATTTTTAAAAGGACTTAATTTTCTCTTTCATAAACATATACTTTCATTCTTACAATTTTTCTAATACACTTTCAAAAAGCAATTCAAGAGCTATTTTACATCTTTCAAGAGCTATCAAGATTCAACAAAGAACTTTTCATTCTTCACTCTATTTTCTATCATTGTTCAAATATTCTTGAGATCATATTTTTGTTCTTAGTGGTTGTTGAAGATTTGCAATTTGTGATTGCATTATTGAAGTTTCAACACAAGTGAAGAATCTCACAAGGAAGACTTTGAGGATCAAATCAAAGCAAGAAAAGAGGATTGGTTGGAAGCATCTTCAATCAATTAGCAAGGAAATCTAGAATACTCAAAAGGGGTAGATTAGATCAAAGTGTTTGGTACACACTTTGAATTGGGTTTTAAGATAGGAGAACTAAGAATCTAGTTGCATCTTAAAACATTGTAAAATCTACATTTGAAGATTTCTAGTGAAGAATCTCTCTTGATTTAAGAGGGAACTGGAGTAGCTTTCAAGTGGGTGAAAGTGAACCAGGATAAATCCTTGTGTCTCTTTTATTTTCATTCCTTGTATTGCATTAATTCTTTAACAATTGCATTTTTAGGTTAGAATTGGGGTTTTCTTAATTCAACATAATTGATCTAAAATTGCTTGTTAATATTACTTGAAATTGTTCATATTAATCATTCATAATTTGTTGAATCATCATGGCATTGTTATTCTTGAAGAACTCCATTGAAAACTAAGTTTTAAATTGAATTTTACCCAGTTTACTCGAGTAAAGTTCTCATCACTCGAGTAATCTGCTTTCAGTTTATGAACATTACTCGAGTAGGCTTTCTGATACTCGAGTGATTTAAAATTTGCTTTCGTAATACTCGAGTGATTTGCTGAATACTCGAGTGAAATTATTTTTGCTTGCGTATTACTCGAGTGAAGACTTGAGTTACTCGAGTAATCTGATTTGAATTTTTAAGAAAATTTATTTTCATAAAACCATTCTCTTAGGTGGACGAAAAATCTGTAATAAGGCTTCAATATTCTATTCACCCCCCCTCTAGACTATATTGAGCCGCTTGTTGGTTTCCAACAAGTGGTATCAGAGCTCGGACGAAAAATCTGAGCCTTAAAAAGCTTTTTCGAAAAGATCCTTTTTACTTGGAAACAATGGGCTCAATTTCAAATCCTTTTGGTGGTGAAGGAACTTCCATTAATCGTCCTCCACTATTCAATGGTGAGGGTTATGCTTATTGGAAGGTCCGCATGAAAATCTTTATTCAAGTCATAGATATGGAAATTTGGAACGCCATAGAGAATGGACCTTTTGTTCCTCAAACGAAAGTAAATGATGTTGTTTCAATCAAACCTCAATCGAGTTGGGACAATGATGATAGGAAGAAAGTTGCATTTGATTTAAAAGCTAAAAATATCATCACGTCCGCTCTTTCTTATGATGAGTTCTTTCGAGTATCTCAATGTGTTGATGCTAAACAAATGTGGGACACATTACAAGTCACACATGAGGGCACTTCGGAGGTTAGAAGGGCTAGGCTAAATACACTCATGCATGAATATGAACTCTTTCGTATGTTACCTAATGAAAATGTAGGTGACATGCAAAAGCGGTTCACTCATATCATAAATCATCTTTCTGCACTTGGAAAAGTTATAACTAATGGTGAAGTTGTTAATAAGATTTTGAGATGTCTTAGCAGGGAATGGCAACCTAAGGTGACGGCCATTATGGAAGCTAGAGACGTGGATCAAATTGATTTAGCAACTCTATTCGGAAAGCTTCAAGAGCATGAAATGGAGCTTGGACGGTTATCCATGAATGAAGATGCCGATAGAAAGAAAAAGGGGATTGCTCTTAAATCAACTTCAAAATCTCTTAAGGCACAAGAGGAAAATTCTCAAGTGGATGACTCGGACTCCGATATAGATGATGAGACCCTTGGCTTGCTAGTTAAAAAGCTTGGTAGGTTCTTTAAGAGTAAGGGAAACTTTAATAAGAATAGACAAAGAGATACTAAGGATTCACAACCAAGAAATAAGACTAACAAGGATCACATCAAGTGTCATGGGTGTGGAAAGCTTGGTCACTATCGATCAAAATGCCCAAATCATTCTAAGAAGTCGGAAGGTGACAACTCTAAGTTCAACTCATCTAAAGGAAAAAGGGCTTACATAGTATGGGATGAAGAGGAGAGTCAATCAACATCTAGCTCATCGGATGATGAAGAACTTGCAAATCTATGTTTGATGACGAAGCTTGATGAAGAGGAATCTTCGAGCATTAAATCAAGTGACAATGTCAATGAGGTAGATTATCTTTCCGATGCTAGCTCTAGTTCTAATTCTCCTTCATTCAATGAGTTGTACAATGTGTATGTAGAGATGCATAAAGAGTTGAAGAAACTTGCTAAAATAAATGTTGAAAGAAAGAATTTCATAATGAAGCAACATGAAAAGATAATTGAACTTCAAAAAGATTTAGAAGAACTTAAGCTTCAAAATGAAACTCTTGAACTCATTTATGCAAACTCTACATGCAATTGTGAATTGAAATCAAATGACACTCCATCTTGTGAAAATTGCAAGTCTTTGGAAAAAGAAGTTTTTAATTTGAATGATCGACTTGCAAGGCTCATGAAAGGAGATACTTCATTAGATCATTTGCTTTCAACTCAAAGGAACAATAGCAATAGATCCGGTCTTGGCTATACCAAACCTAAGAAACGCAATTATCGCAAAGTTGGTGGATTTTCAAAGAATAAGATTTCTAAAAACCCAACTTGCCATTATTGTGGAATCTTTGGGCATACCACGAATAAATGTAATATAAAGAAATTTGGTATACCAAGCGGAGAATATATTTGGATTGTTAAGGGGACTTCTCCTCATGCTAACAACAAAGGACCCAAAACCACTTGGGTACCTAAGTCAACCAAATGATATTTTTTGTAGGTGTGTCTTCGAACCAAAGAGCCCAAATGGTATTTGGATAGTGGTTGTTCGAGACACATGACGGGAGACAAAACGCACTTCATGGAACTTACTCCGAAAAGTGATGGATTTGTGACATACGGCGACAACAACAAGGGCAAAATTCTAGGAGTCGGGAAGATCGGTAACGTATCTAACCTTGTCATAGAAAATGTCCTATACGTAGAAGGCTTAGAACACAACTTGCTTAGTATAAGCCAACTATGCGATATGGGCAATTATGTGACTTTTACTCCGGAATTATGTTTCATTAAGTCTTCTATAGATGATAGTGTTAAGTTTGTTGGTCGTCGCTCTAATAACACTTACTTAATTGATTTGGATGAGATAACTTCACTATTTTCAAAATGTTTCAAATCTTTTGATGATGAAATTCGTCTTTGGCATAGACGAATTGCTCATGTGAATGTGAATCAATTAAACAAACTTTTGCGAAAAGATTTAGTAATTGGTTTGCCTAAACTAAATTTTAAGCTTGATGGCATTTGTGACTCTTTTCAAAAGTGCAAGCAAGTTAAAAGTTCTTTTAAACCTAAAAATGTGATAAGCACAACAAAGCCTTTGGAGCTAATCCATATGGATTTGTTTGGCCCTTCACAAATTAAAAGTTTAGGTGGCAATTACTATGGATTTGTTTTAGTAGACGATTTTACTAGATTCACATGGACTTTATTCTTATCCGCAAAAAGTGAAGTTTATAAATGTTTTAAAAAGTTTGCCAAACTCATCCAAAATCAACTAAGTTTGAAAATTGTGTCTATTAGAAGTGATCACGGAGGTGAGTTTGAAAACACTAGGATTGATGCGTTTTGTGATAAGTTTGGTATTGATCATCAATTTTCGGCCCCTAGGACTCCGGAGCAAAACGGAGTTGTAGAAAGGAAAAATAGAATATTAGTGGAACTTGCTCGTACTATGTTGATAGAATCAAATGTTCCTAAATATTTTTGGGCTGATGCAGTAAACACTGCTTGTTATGTGCTTAATAGGGTTCTTATTCATCCGCATTTAAATAAAACACCTTATGAACTTTTAAAAGGGCGAAAGCCAAATATTTCACATTTTCATGTTTTTGGGTGTAAGGTGTTTGTTTTAAATAACGGAAAGGAACCGGTCGGCAAGTTTGACTCCAAAGCCGACGAAGGCATATTCATAGGTTATTCAACCCATAGCAAAGCATATAGAGTCTACAATATAAGAACATTAACCGTTGAGGAATCCGTGCATGTTGTATTTGATGAATCTTCGAAAGGAGATTGTGTTGTTTCTTGTGATGATAATATAGGTACATTTTTGGATCATGAGAATTCAACACCACAACAAATGGAAGAGAATCAAAATGAAGATAGAGAGGTGCAAGCACAAGATAAAGACTTAGCACAAGAGATTCAATCTCAATTACCAATAGCTTGGAAATCAAACAAAAATCATCCGATTTCTAACATCTTAGGTGACATTGCGAAGGGAGTGGTAACCCGACGCACTTTAAATAATTTCTGTTATTATGTTGCCTTTGTATCTCAAATAGAACCTAAAAGTATCAAAGAGTCTCTTCAAGATGATCATTGGATTATGGCCATGCAAGAAGAATTAAATCAATTTGAAAGAAACCAAGTTTGGGAGCTTGTGCCAAAACCCGATGATCGTCCTGTAATTGGTACTCGGTGGATCTATAGGAATAAGTTAGATGAATCGGGTATTATTGTTAGGAATAAAGCTAGGTTGGTAGCACAAGGTTATAGTCAAGAAGAAGGAATCGATTACGATGAGACATATGCTCCCGTTGCTAGACTAGAAGCTATTCGTATTCTTCTCGCTTTTGCTTCAATTATGAATTTTAAATTGTTTCAAATGGATGTTAAGAGCGCCTTTCTTAACGGATACATTCAAGAAGAAGTTTATGTGTCACAACCTCCCGGATTCGAGAATTTTGAGCATCCGGACTACGTTTTCAAACTGAAAAAGGCTTTGTACGGTTTGAAACAAGCTCGTAGAGCTTGGTACGACCGATTAAGCAATTTTTTATTACAAAAAGGTTTTAAACGAGGCACTGTTGACACTACACTTTTTATTGAACGTTCCGGTAAGGATATTTTATTGGTTCAAATATATGTTGACGATATTATATTTGGTGCTACTAACGATAACTTGTGTAAGAAGTTTTCAGACTTGATGCAAAGCGAATTCGAGATGTCGATGATGGGAGAGCTTACATTCTTTCTTGGTCTTCAAATAAAGCAGCTTAATGATGGCATTTATATTCATCAAAGTAAATATTGTAGAGAGCTTCTCAAACGTTTTGGAATGGATTCGTGCAAATCCGCTTCTACACCAATGAGCGTTGCATGCTACCTAGATCAAGATGAGGCTGGAAAAGCGGTAGATGTAACGAAGTATCGTGGTATTATTGGTAGTTTGTTATACTTAACTGCATCTAGGCCTGACATCATGTTTAGTGTATGTATGTGTGCACGTTTTCAAGCAAAACCGAAAGAGTCGCATCTAACTGCTGTCAAAAGAATAATGAAATACTTAAAGGGTACAATGAATACTGGACTTTATTATCCTAGGGATGCTTTTCTAAAACTTATAGGTTATTCGGACTCTGACTTTGCCGGTTGTAAAGTTGAGCGAAAAAGTACAAGCGGAACATGCCATTTAATTGGTAATTCACTTGTATCGTGGTTTTCTAAAAAGCAAAATTGTGTAGCTTTATCAACCGCGGAGGCCGAATACATAGCTGCAGGTAGTTGTTGTGCACAACTTTTATGGATGAAACAACAATTATCTGACTTTGGTTTAAATTTGACAAAAATCCCTATAAAGTGTGATAACACTTCTGCAATTAATTTGACTAAAAATCCAGTATTACACTCAAGGACAAAGCATATTGAAATTAGGCATCACTTTTTGAGAGATCATGTTCAAAAAGGTGATTGTGTTATTGAGTTTGTTCAAACTTCGGATCAATTAGCTGATATCTTTACAAAACCATTACCAAGGGACACATTTTATAAGATTCGAAGAGAACTTGGTATTTTTGATGAATCAACTATTAGCTAATTGTATTTGATGCTTTTCGAAATCACCTTCAAGCCTATTTCAATGTGATTTGTATTTTGAGTTGTTGTATCTTATTAAAGTGTTTCTTAACTTTTTGATATGTAGTCATGTGTGTATGTGTTCTATAATATGCTAATTGCTTTATTTGTATGTGTGTTTCTTGCAAAATGCTAAGTGTTTCTATGTGTTTGTGCATGAAAAATGCTTTTGCATGAAAAATTGAAATTTTTTAAAAATCTGGACAGTTCACTCGAGTAACAGATTTTTTCACTCGAGTAATTTTAAAATCTCTTTCGTATTACTCGAGTAATTCTGTCTGTCACTCGATTAATTTTAAAATGACTTTCATATCACTCGATTAAGTTCATCCATCACTCGAGTAATTTTTTTTTTTATCTTTCGGCATACTCGAGTAACATTCTTTTTCACTCGAGTACTGCTCGAATCACTCGAGTGACGTATGAACATTACTCGAGTAACTTACGTGATTTTAAAAGCTGAACTGTTGAAATCTGCATCATTTTCACGACTTTTTCTCTCTCTTGTTCGTCTTTCTCTCTTCTCTCTCATACGGGTCTTCATCAAATCATCATTTTTCAGCCACAAAAACTCACAAATCATACAAATTTTTTCCATATTTCCTCATTATATCATCATTTCTACTCATTTCATTCATCAATTTCACCAATTTTATCCAAAAATCCGAAAACCCCAAATCAAAACCCTAACCCCCAAAACCGAATCTGCACTTTCTGAATCAATGGCTTCTTCCTCTCACTATCAACCTCCTCAAAAGAAAGCAAAGCAAGGAGCAGGTCGTAATGATCCTTGGTTTTCTGGAATCAACCGAGATTTGCGGGAACCGGCATTTATCAATCGCTCTTTTGGTCTTACAAGGTATGTTAAGTTTGCTTGGTTGCGTAAGGAGCAATTTCCGTTTGTAGAGGATTTAGAATTTCAGAATTTGAAGAGGTTTTTGGAATTTGAGACTCATTATTACCCTAGGCTTGTCAGACAATTTTATCAGAATTTTACTAAGCTAGATGGTGAGTATCAAACAATGGTTAGAGGACATCATTTTGTTATAAAGCCTGCGGATTTGACTATGATGTTTGGTTTAGAAAACAAGGGAACTTTTATTGGTGATACTGAATGTCTGGATTTGAATGTGGATACTACTCAGATTTATACTGATTTGTTGCGTACTGGTGAATCTTGGGGTGATAGGACTACTAGAACTGTATCACCTTTGCATGCTGTGGATAGGGTGCTCATGTACATTGTCTCTTATTGTTTGATTCCTAAATGCAATCAAAATTATGCTCAATTGGGAGATGATGATCTTACTTTGTTTCATGGGATTAAAAAGAGGTATGAGATGAATTGGAATAAAATGTTTTTAGCTCGTATGGAAGCTGCTGCTCAATCTCCTCCTACCCAATTCTTGCCATATCCTATGCATGTCACCAAGATCATGAGGTATTATCGTGTTCCAATCCCTGATGATGAGCCAGCTGAAATGGAAAAGAAAAATAACTGGTGTCTTAATGATTCGCACATTAGTTATATGAAAATTGCTTGGCATAGGGAAAGTCGCACTTGGTTATGGAAATCACAGATTAAGGAAATGGCTGAAGCTGCAAAGGCTGCAAGAGTTTCAGGTTCTAGAAAAAGGAATTTACTTGCTGATAGGGCTGGTGCATCTTCTTCTGTTCCTCCTTCTTCTACTGATCCGATGGATACCGATCGTGTTGAGGACTATATCGATTTGGATAATCTTGGTACTCCATTTGATGCACAGGCTGCTCATGAGTCATTGGTTGAGCACATCAATGCTCAATTCACTCAGTTGGAGATGAGACAGGATGTGAAGAATATTGCCATGGAGCATCGTTTGATGGATTACATGTCTGGCCTATTTTCTCACCATTTCCCTCCTCCTCCACCTGATTCCTAGACCTGTGGATGCTGATGATGTTTTGCCTGCTTGATTTCTATTTCATGTTTCATATGCATATTTCTGTTTATGTTTCTGTTTCATGTTTCTGACTCTGTTGATACTATGTTTTAGGACCTTGTGTATGGTCTAGTTTGGTTAGTTTCGTTTGCTTATTTGCTATGGTTGATGTCTTTTTGCTTTACACTATGATTTGCTGCTTAGTGTGATACTCTGCTATTATTGGATTATGGTGCTATATTCGTTGTGTGTTTATATTCGTTGTGGCACTATTGTGGTTTATTTTGGTCTTGTCTTTATTGTTATATATTTTATATACCATTGTGAACTACTTACCTTCAACTTTTGGCAAAGGACTTTTCTCAACTTTATTATCTTTTTAATGATGCCAAAAGGGGGAGAATATTTTGTTGATGTTGTTCTTGTAGGTTAAGTTTTATTATATTTTTCCTAGGTGTTTTACATTTAGGGGGAGTATGTTAAAACTAGTGCTTAATTGCAATGGAGGTTTGTCATCATCAAAAAGGGGGAGTTTGTAGGATTCTCATGTTTTGATGCTAACAATCTCTCTCCAAGCAACAACATTGGCAACAAGCAAGCTACACCACATGAAGATTAGAATTAGGATTTTTATTAATTCTATTTCAATGTAATCTTTATTTTATGCAATGCATCTCATTGGTGTGGGTAGCTTAGGTGATTTTAAGAATATTTAAATAATGTTTGATTAAGAGTGAAGATATTTTAAATCTTGATTAAATAGCTTGTGAAAATCATTTTAGAAAAACTTTGTTTTTATTCAGATTCTGATCAGTTTACTCGAGTAATAAGTACTGGATCACTCGAGTAATTTATGTCATGACAGGTTAATCGAGTAATGGTTTACACATCACTCGAGTAACTTAATCTGACATGTTTCACTCGAGTGACGTTGTTTGGTTTACTCGAGTAATTCAATCAGTGTTGGGAAAATTTTAAAAGGACTTAATTTTCTCTTTCATAAACATATACTTTCATTCTTACAATTTTTCTAATACACTTTCAAAAAGCAATTCAAGAGCTATTTTACATCTTTCAAGAGCTATCAAGATTCAACAAAGAACTTTTCATTCTTCACTCTATTTTCTATCATTGTTCAAATATTCTTGAGATCATATTTTTGTTCTTAGTGGTTGTTGAAGATTTGCAATTTGTGATTGCATTATTGAAGTTTCAACACAAGTGAAGAATCTCACAAGGAAGACTTTGAGGATCAAATCAAAGCAAGAAAAGAGGATTGGTTGGAAGCATCTTCAATCAATTAGCAAGGAAATCTAGAATACTCAAAAGGGGTAGATTAGATCAAAGTGTTTGGTACACACTTTGAATTGGGTTTTAAGATAGGAGAACTAAGAATCTAGTTGCATCTTAAAACATTGTAAAATCTACATTTGAAGATTTCTAGTGAAGAATCTCTCTTGATTTAAGAGGGGACTGGAGTAGCTTTCAAGTGGGTGAAAGTGAACCAGGATAAATCCTTGTGTCTCTTTTATTTTCATTCCTTGTATTGCATTAATTCTTTAACAATTGCATTTTTAGGTTAGAATTGGGGTTTTCTTAATTCAACATAATTGATCTAAAATTGCTTGTTAATATTACTTGAAATTGTTCATATTAATCATTCATAATTTGTTGAATCATCATAGCATTGTTATTCTTGAAGAACTCCATTGAAAACTAAGTTTTAAATTGAATTTTACCCAGTTTACTCGAGTAAAGTTCTCATCACTCGAGTAATCTGCTTTCAGTTTATGAACATTACTCGAGTAGGCTTTCTGATACTCGAGTGATTTAAAATTTGCTTTCGTAATACTCGAGTGATTTGCTGAATACTCGAGTGAAATTATTTTTGCTTGCGTATTACTCGAGTGAAGACTTGAGTTACTCGAGTAATCTGATTTGAATTTTTAAGAAAATTTATTTTCATAAAACCATTCTCTTAGGTGGACGAAAAATCTGTAATAAGGCTTCAATATTCTATTCACCCCCCCTCTAGACTATATTGAGCCGCTTGTTGGTTTCCAACAATGCAAACCGGTTGTAACCGGGAGTGTCGTACAGACGTGGTAAGACGTTATCGCGCTGTGGGTGCGAACGCAGTAAAGACGTGACTGGAACGCACTTGATGAGAAATGTGATTATAAATGATGAAAAGAGAATAAAAGGGCATTATGAGATTAATGCATGAGTATAAAGAGATAAAATTGACTTGAGAAACTAATGAATACTTGAAAATGAATTGTGATACATTGACTTTTATTTTGCTGTGATTGAACTGCTATATGTGTGTGGCTTAGTGTTACATTATGTCTTAATTGGAAACTGCCTCCCCATTTTATGTGTAATACTCACTCCTTACTATCTCCACAGGTACTGAGGTTTGAGCTTGCAATTCTATTGGCCGAGCAGGACTACACTCCACCACGTGGAGTGTTGTAAAATTAATTAGAAGAGAGTTGTTTATTATGTTAAAATTTAGTTTTCTTTTGAGTTGTTATATTTCATTCGTGCAAGCCCTGAATATGTTTTATTGGATTAGCAGGGCATGAAAATTAAATTAGTATGTTTATAAATATTTTCTGAACTGTACTGGTTGACAGGTTTATAAAAGTTATTTTTGGGAAAGTCCGATAAACAGAGGAGACTCTGTAGGATTTTCGTTAAGATTTAAAACGAAATTTTCAAGTCCATATTTTTGTAAAACTCAATTTAATTAAATATTTGTGAGGGTGTTACATTGTGGTATCAGAGCAGTTTTCCTCGGCCTATTGGAGTAATTTATTACTCCTGTAGTTACTCATCGAGCGAGTAACTTGTAATTAGAAATAAAACTGCTTTCTGATTTAGTTAGGTATCATGGCTAGCATGATAATAGGCATAGTTGCGGAGTCTAGTGTAGTGAGTATTCTAGATTCTTTTAAGTTTGTTTGAGTTACGGTTAGTATTTGAAAGTTCCTTTTGAGCTTGCTAAAAATAACTTGAAAGTTATTAAACCAACCTGAAATCTTGTGTAAAATAACGAGTCATATTTAGAAGTGGATGAATGACGAGACTAAGGAAAGAAATACCCCAATGGGCTAGAGCATTAAGTTGCTACCCCACCAGGAGAAAGTGATCTTTAGTTTCGCGTCAAGTAAACCAGTTCTAAATGTGACACACAAAACAAGGTTTCCACGTTTTAAAACTAATAGGTTGAGTGATTCGAACTTAAGTAAGACGAGAATGGTCTTATCACTAATATGATGCATGTTTGAGCCTGATCACCTCAAGCATACATATATTGGGAGATATCATCATCCTGTCCTTAAGTTTCGGCGAGTATTTTGGGAATTTAGGAAGATCCCAAATTTAGGAGGATTAGAAGTCGAGTTAGCTGTAATAGTTGCTAGAATTATGTGCATAGAATAGAAAATAAGAAACCCTCAAGTAGTACATAGCATTGGTTTAGGTCTAAGCAAGTAAGTGCTTGAAAACCTTAGGCGATTGCGGAGAGCTAGGATGTATGTTAGATATATGTATATATATATATAGGTATGATGCTATGTGTTGTCTTGTGTTCGTCTAATTAAATTATAAATTGTGCATTTGGATGATACCTGCAATTGTTCGAACATGTGAATGTCGAAACTGTTTTAAGTATAAAGACTACTTTGAAAACTTTTTATGAAACGATGCTGCTATCAAAAGACCAATTGATTCCCTAGTATAATAATAGTATTAATGCAAGGAATCATTTGATGTTTAAGTTTGATAATATTTAAAATGAATTTCAATGCTTTGGAACTGAATTTAGAATGAATCTCACTGTTTCAAATAGAATTGAAAATCTTTTCCAAATTGAGTGTAGGGTCGTATGATAAATTTTTTAGAAGTTATCAAAGGAACTCAGGACTCCTAAATGATCGAGCAGTGAATTAACTAATGGTTTTGAACAAACCACGCGCCGATTAAATAGGAACCTTTTCACGCGACATAAATCAATTTTGAATGAAACTTAGTTTCCCAAACTCGAAGAAAAAGGGAATGTAACTATTTTCACTTATGAAGAGGTATCAAAGAAAAATTTTCTAGCCAAACACATATTCCTTTTCTCTTTGAGTTTGCTAATCCCGGATAATAGAACACCCCTTCATTTAAGTTCCTATGAAGTTAGATGAAGGTGATTCTTTTCAAAAGGATATGATTTGATTTGCATGCTTGTTTTCAGAAGGTCATACAAATTATTTGACAAGGAAGATATCAAGATTTTAAAGTACAAAGTAATTTGTATGATCGAATATTTTACAAAGACTTTACTCCAAAATAAATGTTTTCCTAGTACTCCACTTTGATTTTCAAAATGTGTAAGTACTTTGTAGCATGGGAGTAATATTTATTGAACTTTAAATTCCCCATGCATAGAAGTTGATTTTAACAAAGGTTTTGACACACAATTTTGATTGATTTAAATCCCATAGATTATGTTTCTTGGCATATGGTTGTAATGAATGTGGGATGTATGTATTTCTGTTAAGTAGCTATTTGCCTGTTAGGAGTTATGCGGTTTCTTTAGCTCCTTTGAAACCCTCAGTTAATGAAAAATAGAAGTTCTTGGACTAGACAAATAGAAAGATTGAACCTTAGGAATTGTTTAGCGCTATATGTTTATGCTTGTAATTAAATGATGTGTATGTAATAAATGCTTACTTGAATAAGAAATGTGTTTGATTAGGGCTTAAGAGTAATACATAAGTTGTATGTACTTGGGTAGAGTAGGCTCAAATCCCTGTGGATGTTGTCGGATAGATAGGGTGTAGAAGTGGATTTGGATCGTTCTAAGTACGGTAGTTGCTAAGTGACAGTGCTGTTAGTGAACCTGACCACGATGTCACCATTGATGGATAAGAGATTGGGACGGGCACCTCAATCTTTTAGTTATTAATCGCCAATATCATTGGGGAAACTTTAATTAGCACAAAACCAAACAGGCAATGAAGGAAGGAATTCGCCTGAATAGTAGTATTCCCAACCCTTATTGTAAAATCCCTTGAGAAAAGCCAGATGACCTTAGAAAACTATATCTAATCGTTGGGAGAATCGTACCTGTTTCTTGAAACCCAAGACCAAGTAGGAGTCTTCCTAGTAGGACTCTTGAAATGAGAGACTGCCGATAGTGTAAAACCTTGAAAACCTTAGAGCATTTCGCCTCGAAAACTAACCAAATTAAACCATAACTTGCATTCTTCACTGAGTGCAAGAGTCCAGTGGCGTACTAATGCAAAATGGTATGCCGATTCCAAGTGGGGGAGTGGAACCAAAGAGAAGTGAGTGTCGTAGTTAAAAGACCCTTTGTCTGGGATGGTTCCCCATTTGAAGGAATTGAACGGAATTTCGGGGACGAAATTCTCTTAAGTGGGGGAGAATTGTAACATCCCTAATTTTAATCCTGATATAATTATAAGTTTGATCAAATTAAATAATTGTTTCTTGAAATCAAACTATTAGGTGTTGGGTATTTTCATAAAAAATACTTTATGTTAATAACGAAAATATATTTCATTCCTTTTATGTTCTAAAGTAAATTCATTTAAAATAGTTATCCCATATCAAAAAAAAAAATAAATATATTTTATATACTTTACTTTTGATATATTTTATATGGAAATATTTTATTTGAAATATTTATAAGTTTCTTACTTTATGATTTTCATTCCGGTGTTTAAAAATTTATTATTGGTATTTTTGAGTTTTAAAATAAAAGAATATGTAAATAAATATTTGTGTGGGTATATGTCTAAAAAAAATTAAATAAATAAATAAATAAATAAATAAAAGAGATGAAGAAAACCGTGTGGTGTGTGTGGTTGTGTCTTCAAAAACCATATCTCCTTCTTCCTCTATATGCAGTCCCGCCGGCCCTAGAGAACCCCCTATCTCCACCTCCTCTTCTCCCAATCAGACCCAGCCGCTGCCCCTCCCAGCCACGTCTCCCTCCATATCATGCGATTCCTTTCCTCTCTCGCTTTCTTTGCGGTTCCAGCCACCACCACCGCGCGTGCCCTCCTTCCCTCTCGCTCCAATCCCTCTTTCCGTCGTGGTCTGTTCCTCTCTGCCGCCTTGCGCTCGTCTTTCTCCCTCCATGGCCGATTGATGCTCGTTGCAGCTGCTAGGAGCACGAACTGCCGCTCTCCTTCTCTGGTTCGTGCTATGGAAGCCGCCGCCGTCCCTCTCTTGTGGCTGCCACCGTTCAATGCCACGGTGGAGCCATCACCACCACCGTTTCTTTCCCTTCCTGGTTCGCGGTTGCTGCTCCCTGGACCGATAGGTCCGTGTTCGTTGAGTTAAGCCGAAACTTTGTGAACCGATGCCGGTATCGCCATCCTCCGTACCGTGGCCAACCCTTTTGTCATGCTTCGAACCAGACTTGGGTGGAGCTTTAGAATCGAACCGGTCTTGATCTCTTTTCAGCCTTCAAAATCGGATTTGAGGGTAAATCCCTAATGCTTTTCTAGTTGCTCTATGTTGTGTTTTAATTTTTAAATTAATACTAATTTTAATGTTATTGGTAATAATTATTTAATATTAAACTGTTTTGGAAATTAAACTTGTACTATAGTTTATATTGATTTTAATTATGTTGATAGTGATGATGAATTTAATGGCTTACTTGATCGTGATAACGTCGAATTAAGCATTATGTCGAATGATGAGTTTTAAAAGAGTATTTTGTTAAATGTGTGGGTTCCTAAGTAAGTGAGCCGTCGCTTAGCTTGGTTGAGTTGTCCCTGAGCTAAACGATACTTCAGTTAGTTAGGAAACTAATATAGTTGGCATGATGTTAATTCGAGTTCGGACGTCGAACGTTAATTTCAAACTGAAGGGAAGTATAATTGTTTTAATGTTGTAATAGTGATTTGAACTTATTTTTGATTCGAGAACGCTTCCTTTTAGTTCGGAATTAATAGTGTCAAATACCAACCTTTGATTTTTGTGGTTTCAAAACTAAAACTAATTAACTTAATGAATTTCTGGTGATTATGTTAGTTTCGGGAGTTAAGCGTATTTTCAATAAAAGCGATACTATTTTATTGAGAAGACAAAGATTATAATTTAAAATCCTATATTAGTTTGGTTCGTAAAATATAATTTAATGACTTCTTGATTTGGAAAACTTACGAAAACACTCTACTTTGATATATGATAAGTATATATTGAGATTTTAAATTTAGTCACTTTTGGCGTAATAAATTTGATTATTTGATTTATATAATATGGCTAGACGACGAAGAAGCTCTAGATCCTATCACTGCGCGTAGGAAATGGACCCTGGTATGATCGGACGTTATCGTGCAAAGTGGAGGTGTTTAAGGAAAAGCAAGGTAAGGAGTGGGTTATAGTGAGTATTACCGTACTCTGGGGTTTAGTTTACAATATGCATATAATGGGTACTAAGAGTTATGTGTTAGTTTAGGTTGATATGATATAGAATAATTATTAAAAATAGAATTTATGACTTAGGGAAATTATTTTGATGTTGATATGTTCCATCTCGATATTTGGTAATTGTTGATGATTTGAATGCTTGATTTGTGAAATGACTGAGATATTATATTGATTAGAATTCAAGGCAAAGAATGACAATAATGAATAAAGTAAATAATAATGGAAAGTGCTGTGGAATTGAGTTTGGTACACTCTTGAAGGGTTAGGTTGAGTGAGGCCATTCTCAAGCAATCCTTGTAATTTCTAACAATTTGATTATTAGTAGAAACTCCTAAGTGATTAGGAGGACTGGATGTAGCTCATTGTTGGAGTGAACCAGGATAAAATTGCTTGAGTGTTGGTTTATTGCTTTTAATCTACTTTCTAGCTCAATCAACTTAAGTCATTTCAAACTATTAGGATTTATACAATTAGGTAGCAAGTTCAAGGAATCTTGGTGTTAAAAGTTTATTTAGATTGCTTGCTAATCTGTTGGATAAGTTCCTGGTTAGTGTTGAATTGATTTGAGTTAAATTGCTGGATTTCCGTTTCTGGTTTTACTGCTATCTGTCAGGAAAAACTCGAGTATATTTAGAAAGACTCGAGTTGTTCATCCTAAAAAACTCGAGTATTTCACAAAAGACTCGAGTATTTCGTGTCTGATTCCAGAAAATTCAGTCTTAGCTCCATTCTTCAATTATCATTCGAAATATTTGGTATTAGTGCTTCAAAATACTATTCACCCCCCCTCTAGTATTTGCTTAGCCCGCTTGTTGGTTTCCAACAATTATGTGTTTAAAGCACAAAGGCTTGGAGGCCAAAATTCTGGCTCAATTCTGTATGAGAAAATTTAAATTGATGCATGCAAGTGATTTAAGGTTTAAAATCAGAAATTAATTGTTGATTATGAGTTTTGTGGTATTGATTGGTGTTTGTATTGATTTCTATGCAAAATGATACCATAATCTTGATGCATGCAAACTGAATGTGTTTCTGGGTATGAACATATTGTTCTTAAGGCATATGAACTCTGAGAATGTTGAAATTGGGTTAGATTTGAGAAATGAAAAGAATGATTTGCCAAAACTCTTGTTTTAGTGGACTGACTGCATAATCTAACCGGTTACTCGATAATTGTAACCGGTTAGACACTGTAAAATTTCAAAGAAAATCAGTTTATTAAATCAGTCCTGAAGTCTTAGTGATTTTGGCTCAAATCTATACTTTAATTTCATTATAAATAATCTGAAGATGACTGCTTATAATATCATGGTTCAGATTGAGGGAATGGAGTTAATGCCTTAAGTCAATGAGATAGATTCAAGAGGAAACTATGCTCATTTGGAAAGAGAAAGTGATTTAGACTTTTGAATGATGAAAACAGTGGTTTTTGATGCTTAAAACAAGGTTAAACTTTTTTATAGATTGGGTAGAGAATTCAAGAAAAAGGGTTTTCTGAATTACAATGGTAAACAGTTCAGGTCTGTAATTCTAACCGGTTAGCCTGAAACTGTATTCGGTTAGTACCTGAATCTGAAAAATAAAAAGTTAAGTTTTTGAATACCATTGGTTATGTTTTTCCCAATCTAAGATTAAGGGCATGTTTTTGAGATAATTCAAAGGAGAATTTTTGTGCCAAAGATTATGCCTCAAATAAATAATTCAAAAGGAGAAATTGGAATATTTCTAAATCACATTAATTAATGTAAAGATAAAACCAACCCTGATAATTGTGCATCCATATAGAATGGAAGTTTGGTTGGTAGGAACGTTTATCATATTCTGGGAATATGAGGAGGGTACTCTGGGAGTACCAAATTATAACCTACTTGATGACACATTATAGATATGTGGCCAGTGTACGGGACCTGGTTTTTTTATGCGTTCTGGGAACGTGGTGCACACTCCGGGAGTGATGCTTATTATCCAAGTATGGTTCGGCATTACGTTATGGGAACGAACGTCGGTGTTCCGGGAACACAAGGATGTATTGGATGGACGTCCAAGATGGACTTTAGTGGCCTCAGTTGTGGATAGAAAATCATACATCATGCCACTTGCATTATAAGAGATATAATGTTGAAAAATTGGTGTGCTCATATGTACTTGCATTATGATCTGTCCATGATATACTTGTGTTTGTAATTTTAGTCTTTATCAATTATGTATATGTGTATACTTACTCCCTGTGCCCTGTTTAGGTGATGGCCAGATACCTAGCTTGCATCGAGATACGCCCTATACCTAGTGGCATATGGACGTATGAGGAGCACCGTGCCACTTTTGAGGGGGAGGTTGAGATCACTCTTTACCACCCTAACCCTCTGGTGCGAGTGCGACCTCGTCGATTTAGGATCCCATTAGTCTATACTATGCACGTTCCACCCTTTTATACATATAGAGGACCACCCCCGGCTCGACCTATGCGTCGTTTTCATAGTTTTCATTTCAGAGCTGCCACTCGTTCTCATCCTTCCTCCCATAGAGTTGTCACTGAGGAGACTCCTCCTCCTGGTCCGACTGACTATGATAGGACTGCTTCTGCAGATCCTAGACTCAGTGGTGGGATCTCCACACAGTCGGGCGAGGTCGAGGAGGACCCTGTGGAGGATGAGAGCGAGGAGGAGGTGCATGTTGAGCCGATTGTTTCTGCTAGAGGTGGACCCGCTGGTTCATAGGAGCCTGCATAGCGTAGATGTTTTGGATCCTAGATCCTAGGGATAGAGCTGTGGAGGATCTGAGGAGCTGCTGAGGACACGGATGTGCTCTGGGACTTCTACTTTTGGATTTTGTAATATATTGTATATATTTGGGAGGTCTTAGAGTGAGTTTTTATTTTATGCAGCTGGTCTGTATATGTTTCACCAAACTTGCTATCTCGAGTTTTTACTACTTGCTACTGACTATACTGATAGGGTTTTTATGTTATGACATATATATATATATATATATGATGCCTTATTTACCTCAGCAGTGCCCCATAAGTATTATTTTACTTCCGCGAACTCTGATTTCTATTTCAAAAGGATTCGGCAATAAGTTTATGTTATATATTCAAATCCAACTCGAGAGACAAATGATATGTTTTAATAAGAATCACAAATAACGTTTTCTATGATTAAGGAAATGTTCTCTCGAGAGCCTTTTTGAAATTAAGATATTACTAAGCCGAATTCAATTAATAGTTCATGTTAAAAAGGGTTTATGATCGAGCAAGTACTAATCTAAAAAGGAAAAATTTTCTAGTCCTAATTTTGATAGCAAGTATTCAACTATTTGGAAATATTAATTATTTTCAAGATATAAAAGAGAGCATCACACCTTTGGTGGTATCAGAGCATTGGTCCTGTTCCTCATAGCCCCGAAGATGCAGCTAAGTATGGTATTCAATGTTAATTGAATATGTCTTGGGTAAGTTAGTAGCATTTATGTTTCAAAAGACCTTTTTAGTGACCCAAAGCCCATAGTGCAGGTCTTTCTATGGCAACCAGAAATAGAAATATTACTAACGAAATGTTAGAACGAATCACGACCGTGCTGGAAGGCATGCAGCAGCAGCAGCGACAACAGCCATCTCAAGGGCGAGCTGGTAATCCACCTATTGGCAATATGGCGAATCATGATGCTAGGACTCTGTCGGAGTTCAGGAAGTGCAATCCGCCAAGATTCGAAGGTGGGTACAAACCTGATGAAGCGAACAAGTGGTTGTATGAGATCAATAAGATTTTCCGAACTCTGGAGTGTTCTGATGAACAGAAGGTGACCTATGCAGTTTACATGCTTCATGGGGAAGTTGAAAACTGGTGGGATCACACTGTCCAATTTCTGAATTTTGTAAGAAGAGCAATCAACTAGGGAGTATTTATGGAGAAATTTCTTAATAAGTACTTTCCAGAAGATTTAAGGAGGAAGAAGGAAGTGGAATTCATGCAATTGAAGCAGGGGGATATGAGTGTAGGAGAATATGCTGCCAGATTTGAGGAGCTGATGAAATATTCTCCCTACTACTTAAATAACCCTGATGAGAGGAGTAAATGTGTTAAGTTTGAAGGTGGATTGAGACCGGAGTTGAAGTCTATCTTCAGTTACCAGAGGATTCAGAGTTTCCCTGCACTTGTGGATATGTGCAGAATGTATGAGGATGACAAGAAAGCTGAGTTGATTGGAAGTCAAGGAAAAGGAGTTGGACAGAGTTATGGACCACAGAGAAAGAAGAAGTTGATCATCGGAATAATGGTCCATATTTTCAGAAGAACAAGGGTAAGGGTAAGGTTGTGATTGATAACAAGAACAAGTCTCACGATAATGTTCCTTATTGCGAGAAGTGTAGGCGTTATCATCATGGTCAGTTCTGCTGGTCCACAGGAGGATGTTTCAAGTGTGGAAAGCAAGGTCACTTTGCTCGTGAGTGCAAAGAATTTGCAAAGGGTGATGCAAAGGGATCTGCCGGCAAGCCTATGGTACAAGGAAGAGTGTTTACACTGAGTGGTAATGAAGCAACTCAAACCCCGAATCTCGTGCAAGGTAACTTTCTGCTTAATAATCAACCTTGCAAAATCATGTTTGATTCTGGAGCTACACATTCTTTTGTTTCTCCTGAATGTGTGAATAGGTTGAATCTTGTTGTTTCCGATTCACCTTGCTATCTTAGTATAGATACCCCTACTGGAATACCGATTTTCACCGCTAAAGTCTGTTTAGGGTGTAACGTAGAAATTTTGGGTCGTTTTTCCAAGGTAGATTTGGTTTGTCTCCCTAAGTTACAATTGGATGTGATCTTGGGTATGGATTGGTTGATGAAGAACCAAGTGATCATCAATTGTGAGGAAAAGACAATTCAATATAGGACCCTTGAACCCGAAGGTTATATGTGTTTGTTCTCGGCTTCTGGGGAAGAAGAGTCGATGCCGATAGAGGAGATTCCGGTTGTGAGAGAATTTTCGGAAGTATTTCCTGAGGAGATACCAGGATTACCTCCGAAGCGAGTGATAGAGTTTGGGATTGATTTAGTCCGTGGAGCTGGTCCCATCTCTATTGCTCCTTATAGGATGGCACCACCAGAAATGGCAGAAATGAAGAAGCAGATAGAGGAGTTGCTGCAGAAGCAGATGATTAGGCCAAGCGTTTCGCCTTGGGGAGCTCCATTACTGTTTGTAAAGAAGAAAGATGGGAGTATGAGAATGTGCGTGGATTACAGACAGTTGAATAAGGTCACTATTAAGAATAAGTATCCTTTGCCAAGGATTAATGACCTTATGGATCAAGTTAGGGGAGCTGCAGTATTCTCCAAGATTGATCTGAGATCGGGTTATCATCAGATCAGGATAAAGGAGGAGGATATACCTAAGACTGCATTTCGATCTCGATACGGTCATTATGAGTATGTTGTGATGCCGTTCGGATTGACTAATGCACCTGCTATTTTCATGGATTATATGAACCAGATCTTTAGACGATATTTGGACTTATTTGTGGTGGTGTTTATTGACGACATTCTGGTCTATTCTAAGAATCCGGAAGAGCATGAAGAGCATCTCAGGATTGTGTTAAAAGTCCTGAAGGAGAAACAATTATATGCCAAACTTACGAAATGTGAGTTTTGGTTGAATGAAATGAAGTTCTTAGGGCATGTAATCTCTAAAGAAGGAATTGCGGTGGATCCAGCAAAAGTAAGTTCAGTGTTAAGTTGGGAACAGCCTAAGACTGTGACGGAGGTGAGAAGTTTCTTAGGGCTGGCTGGATACTATCGTCGGTTCATAGAAGGATTTTCCAAGATTGCATTGCCTTTGACTAAGTTGACTCGGAAGGATCAACCGTTCGTGTGGGACGATCGGTGTGAAGTTAGTTTCCGTGAGTTGAAGGAAAGGTTAACATCGTCTCCTGTGTTAATCTTAACTAATCCTCACAAGAGTTTTGAAGTATACTGTGATGCATCTAAGCAAGGTCTGGGTTGTGTATTGATGCAAGAAGGAAGAGTAGTGGCTTATGCATCGCGACAATTGAAGAATCATGAGGTGAACTACCCGACACACGATTTGGAATTGGTTGCGATCGTGTTTGCCTTAAAGATATGGAGACATCATCTCTATGGCACTACATTCCAAGTATTTAGTGACCATAAGAGTTTGAAATATCTGTTCGACCAGAAAGAGTTGAACATGAGGCAAAGAAGGTGGATGGAGTTTTTGAAAGATTATGACTTTAAACTCCACTATCATCCGGGTAAAGAAAATGTGGTTGCAGATGCTTTGAGTCGGAAAGCAATCCACATAAGTGCGATGATGGTTAAGGAAGCAGCTTTGATTGAGGAATTCAGAGACTTGAGCCTGTTGACACAAGTGGAGCCAACGAGTATCAAGTTAGGGATGCTGCAGATCACAAATGAGTTCTTGGAAAGAATTCGGGAGTTGCAACGAGCGGATGAAGAATTGATGGAAAAGATGAGATTGGGTTCAGAAGGAAAGGAACCTGATTTCAAGATTGGGCTGGATGGAATTCTTCGTTTTAGGACAAGGATTTGCATACCAAGAGATCAGGAGATTAGAAGACTGATTCTTGATGAAGCACATAAGAGTCGGATGAGTATGCATCCCGGATCAACCAAAGTATATCAGGACTTGAAGAAGATGTTTTGGTGGTCTGGATTGAAAAAGGATGTTGCAGAATATGTGGCGGCGTGTTTGATTTGTCAAAAAGCTAAGGTGGAACATCAGAAACCAGGAGGACAATTGCAACCTTTGAGTATTCCCCAATGGAAGTGGGATAGCATTTCAATGGATTTTGTGTCTGGTTTGCCAAGGACAACAGCAAATCATGATGCCATCTGGGTAGTCGTGGATAGGTTAACCAAGTCAGCGCATTTTATTCCGATAAATATGTGTTATTCTTTGAACAAGCTTACCCAGATCTATATCAAGGAGGTAGTTCGTCTTCACGGAGTACCTTCGAGTATTGTGTCGGATCGAGATCCCAGATTTTCTTCGCAATTCTGGCAAAGTTTACATGATGCTATGGGAACGAGATTGAAATTGAGTTTTGCGTATCATCCACAGACTGATGGCCAGACGGAGAGAACGATTCAGTCTTTGGAAGATGTGTTGCGGGCTTGTGCACTTGAAGAACAAGGAAGTTGGGATCAAGTGCTACCTCTTGCAGAATTCACGTACAACAACAGCTATCATGCGAGCATTGGAATGGCACCGTTCGAGGCGTTGTATGGACGGAAGTGTCAAACCCCGCTATGTTGGTTCCAAGTGGGGGAGAATTTAATGGTTGGACCGGAAATGATTCAGCAGACATCTGAGAAGATTAGGATTGTTCAAGAAAAGATGAAAGCGGCTCAGAGTTGGCAGAAGAGTTACGCTGATAGGAGGAGAAAACCATTAGAGTTTTCGGAAGGTGATCATGTGTTTCTTCGGATAGTTCCGATGAAAGGAATTAGTAGAGCCTTGAGAACTCGAAAGCTTTCGCCTAAGTGTATAGGTCCATACCAAATCCTTAAGAGAATTGGTCCTGTTGCTTATCAACTAGCTTTACCACCCTCTCTATCCAATTTTCACAACGTCTTTCACGTTTCGCAATTGAAGAAGTACGTGCATGACCCATCAGTTATTCTAAAACTCCAACCTGACGACCTAACTTTGAAGGAAAACTTGACCTTTGAGACCAGACCAGTTCAGATAGAAGATCGTGAAGTTAAGCAGCTCAGGGGAAAGGAGATACCTTTAGTTAAGGTGGTATGGGAAAATGCAGACGTATCTGAAGCTACATGGGAGTTAGAGGAAAAGATGCGTCAAGAGTATCCGGAGTTGTTTTTGTAAGCTAGAATTTCGGGGACGAAATTCCTTTTAAGTGGGGGAGTAGTGTAACAACCCTAATTTTCGTCTCCCGGATAATAGGAAATTAATAATAAAAGTTTTATTATTAATTTATATGGTTTTCCAATTTTCTGTTTTGTATTTAATTAGCCGGAAATATAAAAATAAATTGAAATATTTTTATATGGCAAATAAATGCAAAATATAAGAATATTGCATTTTAGTCCCTGAAATAGGACCTAAATGTAATATTGAAAAGGTTCTTGGAGGGAAAGATTTAAAAATATTAATTTTTAAATTTTGAACTAATCTAACCGGTTAGTAATGCCCTGTAACCGGTTAGACGATGAACCCAGAAACTGGGTTAGTGGATTTTGATGAGTAATCACTTGATTAATCACGGAATCGCCACGATTACAGCCTCAGATTAGTGGAAACCACGCGTCAACATGCATGCTAATTCAATTTGCCTATAAATTGTGGAATTCCAGAGGTGTTGAGGTTGATTTCTGCTGATTTGTGTTGAAGAAGGGCAATTAGGGTTTCTATTTCGTTCTGGGCAATTCGTCTGCTTCCTTGAGAATTAGAGAGCGAAACACACATTTCTGAAAAGCTTGAATCAAGGGCTTTTCATTGATATACACCTTGTGAGCTGAGTGTTTGTGTGGGAGGAGGAATCGATCTTGGAAGCTAAGAGTTGGAGACTGAACTCTGTTTTCTGTTGATTCTGGAAGCTGAGTTCAAGCTTTGATTTTGGTAAGTATAGTCCACCATTAAGCCCCAAATCTGTTCCTATTCTTAGTGCATGTTACTTAGAGCAATTTCTAATTGTTTTCCCCAATTTCTATGGCCAACTCCTATGTCAAATTTGGTGGTTTTTGGACCCTGTTGCTGAAATCGTGTGTGAAGGGCAGAACCTAGGATTGGTGGGAATCTGTGGATTTTTGCTTCAAGTTCAGTGTTAATCTTCATCAAAATCGACTTAGAGGTATGGGAGAAGTCTACCTTATACTAGATTTAGACTAAAAATCAAGTGATTTAGGATTTGAGTTAACAAAACTCAAAAGGGCATTATGTGTTTAAAGCACAAAGGCTTGGAGGCCAAAATTCTGGCTCAATTCTGTATGAGCAAATTTAAATTGATGCATGCAAGTGATTTAAGGTTTAAAATCAGAAATTAATTGTTGATTATGAGTTTTGTGGTATTGATTGGTGTTTGTATTGATTTCTATGCAAAATGATACCATAATCTTGATGCATGCAAACTGAATGTGTTTCTGGGTATGAACATATTGTTCTTAAGGCATATGAACTCTGAGAATGTTGAAATTGGGTTAGATTTGAGAAATGAAAAGAATGATTTGCCAAAACTCTTCTTTTAGTGGACTGACTGCATAATCTAACCGGTTACTCGATAATTGTAACCGGTTAGACACTGTAAAATTTCAAAGAAAATCAGTTTATTAAATCAGTCCTGAAGTCTTAGTGATTTTGGCTCAAATCTATACTTTAATTTCATTATAAATAATCTGAAGATGACTGCTTATAATATCATGGTTCAGATTGAGGGAATGGAATTAATGCCTTAAGTCAATGAGATAGATTCAAGAGGAAACTATGCTCATTTGGAAAGAGAAAGTGATTTAGACTTTTGAATGATGAAAACAGTGGTTTTTGAGGGATAAAACAAGGTTAAACTTGTTTATAGATTGGGTAGAGAATTCAATAAAAAGGGTTTTCTGAATTACAATGGTAAACAGTTCAGGTTTGTAATTCTAACCGGTTAGCCTGAAACTGTAATCGGTTAGTACCTGAATCTGAAAAATAAAAAGTTAAGTTTTTGAATACCATTGGTTATGTTTTTCCCAATCTAAGATTAAGGGCATGTTTTTGAGATAATTCAAAGGAGAATTTTTGTGCCAAAGATTATGCCTCAAATAAATCATTCAAAAGGAGAAATTGGAATATTTCTAAATCACATTAATTAATGTAAAGATAAAACCAACCCTAATAATTGTGCATCCATATAGAATGGAAGTTTGGTTGGTAGGAATGTTTATCATATTCTGGGAATATGAGGAGGGTACTCCTGGAGTACCAAATTATAACCTACTTGATGACACATTATAGATATGTGGCCAGTGTCCGGGACCTGGTTTTTTTATGCATTCTGGGAACGTATGCATTCTGGGAACGTATGCATTCTGGGAACATGGTGCACACTCCGGGAGTGATGCTTATTATCCAAGTATGGTTCAGCAATACGTTCTGGGAACGAATGTCGGTGTTCCGGGAACACAAGGATGTATTGGATGGACGTCCAAGATGGACTTTAGAGGCCTCAGTTGCGGATAGAAAATCATACATCATGCCACTTGCATTATAAGAGATATAATGTTGAAAAATTGGTGTGCTCATATGTACTTGCATATGATCTATCCATGATATACTTGTGTTTGTAATTTTAGTCTTTATCAATTATGTATATGTGTATACTTACTCCCTGTGCCCTGTTTAGGTGATGGCCAAATACCTAGCTTGCATCGAGATACGCCCTATACCTAGTGGCATATGGACGTATGAGGAGCACCGTGCCACTTTTGAGGGGGAGGTTGAGATCACTCTTTACCACCCTAACCCTCTGGTGCGAGTGCGACCTCGTCGATTTAGGATCCCATTAGTCTATACTATGCACGTTCCACCCTTTTATACATATAGAGGACCACCCCCGGCTCGACCTATGTGTCGTTTTCATAGTTTTCGTTTCAGAGCTGCCACTCGTTCTCATCCTTCCTCCCATAGAGTTGTCACTGAGGAGACTCCTCCTCCTGGTCCGACTGACTAGGATAGGACTGCTTCTGCAGATCCTAGACTCAGTGGTGGGATCTCCACACAGTCGGGCGAGGTCGAGGAGGACCCTGTGGAGGATGAGAGCGAGGAGGAGGTGCATGTTGAGCCGACTGTTTCTGCTAGAGGTGGACCCGCTGGTTCATAGGAGCCTGCATAGCGTAGATGTTTTGGATCCTAGATCCTAGGGATAGAGCTGTGGAGGATCTGAGGAGCTGCTGAGGACACGGATGTGCTCTTGGACTTCTACTTTTGGATTTTGTCATATATTGTATATATTTGAGAGGTCTTAGAGTGAGGTTTTATTTTATGCAGCTGGTCTGTATATGTTTCACCAAACTTGCTATCTCGACTTTTTACTACTTGCTACTGACTATACTGATGAGGTTTTTATGTTATGACATATATATATATATATATATATATGATGCCTTATTTACCTCAGCAGTGCCCCATAAGTATTATTTTTACTTTCGCGAACTCTGATTTCTATTTCAAAAGGATTCGGCAATAAGTTTATGTTATATATTCAAATCCAACTCGAGAGACAAATGATATGTTTTAATAAGAATCACAAATAACGTTTTCTATGATTAAGGAAATGTTCTCTCGAGAACCTTTTTGAAATTAAGATATTACTAAGCCGAATTCAATTAATAGTTCATGTTAAAAAGGGTTTATGATCGAGCTAGTCCTAATCTAAAAAGGAAAAATTTTCTAGTCCTAATTCTGATAGCAAGTATTCAACTATTTGGAAATATTAATTATTTTCAAGATATAAAAGAGAGCGTCACAAATATGGTTAAACTAATGAAATAAGGTGTAAATCTAAGATTATGGAAGTAATTAAATTACAAAATGAAAATAAAAGATGATTTAAAGTAATTGAGGAAAGGGCTAGGAACATGGTTTCATTGTAGGATTGTAGTTACCACTTATGAATTTCAGTTTTCCTTAAATCAACAACAATTCCAGAATTAGTAAAAACTCGATCCCTCAAGACAATTACTGTTTCTTATTAAACTATACCCCTTAATCCCTTAAGTGAGTCTTAATTCCATAATCATTAAATAAAACACTGGAATTTATTATGTTATATAATCCCCAAAAGTATTCCTACGAGTTGTGCTATTATAAAGTTTGATTGAATGGCCGGATCTAATTTCTAATTTTCCAATTGAAGAATTAGACTACCAATCATAAAACTGCGCATTTTTATGTAAAACAATTAAAGCACAATCAAACAATTGATTTAAAGGAAAAACATCAATGCATAAATAGAAACACTACTCAAAATCCATACAAATCCACCATATTCCTATGAGAAAACTAGTGATCCGTTACAAAATAAGAAGAAGAAGAAGATAAATAGAATAACTCCATAGCCATGGATTAGAAATTACCCTAAGAGCAATCACTCAGAGAGCTATCAGCTTCTCCTTGGAATTGTTGAACCTTCTCTTTTTCTTATTCTAATCTAAGGATTTCTCCCCTCTAAGTGTGTTACAAACCCTAAGTATTGGAGATCTATATATAATAAATTACAAGATTAAAATTTCTTATCTCCTACAGGAAATTTGTATCTTATCATCTAATCTTAATTGGGGAAGAGATCAATTCTAATTTGCAAAGGAGTCTTCAGATTTACTTTTCTATCTCTAATTAGAGAAGAAATCAATTCTAAATCAGAGAGGATTCTAAGCTTCTAATCTTCTAGAAAATTTGAGTGGAGATCAGTCCTAGATCAAAAAGGAATCTGAACATTTAACTTTTATTATTTTTCTGATCACGCCACGCGCTTGGGCGCATGGCCTTCCCGCTTAAGCGCCTATCAGAAACACGCTTGAGCGCGTGGTGCTCCTGCCTGGGCGCAAGGTCTGATGAACTTTTTTTTATTTTTCTTCTGATTTTTGCACGAATTTCACAGGCTTGAGCACATGGACCTCACGCTTGGGCGTGTCTGAGACTAAAATTTCGTTTTTCTTCATCCTCTTGATTCTTCATTGCTTCTCTTCGCTTCCTTTGCTTTTGATCACTAGAATTCACTCTTTATTCACCTAAAAACATGTGGAAAACATACCTAAACTAAAGATGAGTAATGGATTCAGAACAAAATATGAAAACAACCTAAAAACTACTAACTTTCTAGGAAATCAAGCAAAACCTAAGCTAAAAGGGTATAAAATCAATTGAAAAAGTGTACCAAAAAAAATCAATTGAAAAATATAATATATTAGACCCCAATCAGATATTATGGCTGATTTAAATGCAATACTTCATAGAGAGAAACATCTAGGAGGGAATGCTAATTCTCCAACAAATGAATGTCGTCTCCTTAAAAGAAAAAATGGTCTCTCATTATTAGCTCAATGATGGTGGTTATATAGGATCTCCTTTTACTTGGAAACTGGGAAACTTGTATAAATTCCTTAATAGGGTTATCATGAATGTATTGGAGAGTAAGATTCCAACGTATGATTCTGCATCATTGTCTCGATTCAAATCAGATCACAATCCTTTATGGTTAGTTTTTGGGGAGTACTAAATGACCTTGCATATAAGGTATCATTGCAGGTTTCTTGCTTAGTGGTTAACCAATTCAGTTAATCATTTGTCTCTAATTAACCTTTCTCATCCAGAGTTTCATAATATGGTTAATCAATCATGGCACTCTGGCACTAGCTCCGATTGTGGGATTGCAAATACTCAAGAATGTTTGAAAAGCTGGAATGAAATAGTGTTTGGTGATATTTTTAGAAAAAAAAGTTGATTGATGAATAGACTTAATCGAATAGCTTTCGAGCTTAGTGATGGTGCCAACTTTCAACAACATCTTTGGAAGGATTATGATGAAACCCTTTTAAAAGAAGAGGTCTTATGGTATCAAAAATCAAGATGCAAATGGCTAGCTTTTGGTGATAAAAACTCCAAATATTTTCATGGTAGCATTGCGGGAAGGAGAAATAGAAACAAAATTGAAATAATGTGATGATGGTACTTGGACTTCAGATCCTGCAAACATGGAACAGTTGACACATGTTCACTCACTAGCAAGTATACTAGATCAGATAGTAATATAGTCGGTTAAAACCAGATATCGTACCCACAGGGACTCAGAATTGTTCAATATATCTCTACCTAAGGGAAAATCTAGAATAAAATCTATTAAAAGATAAAATTCAGAATTAAATAAATAAATTAAAAGATAAATTCTAATACTGAAAAATAAAATAAAACTAAGATTGCAATGGGAAAAACTTGGTTAGGAACTCAGTTTCATTGTATATTCATTCATTTATTATAAATCAATGTTTCTCATTTAAATCATGAATAAATTAAGAAAATAGTAATTCCTAGATTCCTCTTATGAAATTACTGTTTATTATTCAAATTGATAAATCCTAATTCCTTAGAAATTTAAATCATTGAATAACCTTGATTAAGAACATTGAATTTATGAAAAGTAACATAAGAATTCAATAGTATTCCTACTAATTGAATAATTATGCTATTTAATTGCATGACCTATTTCAAATCCTTATTTTCCAATTCAGATTTAGAAGATCCAAAACATGGATTAGCTACTTCCATACATAACAATAAAAACTCAATTAAACACATGATTTAAAACTGAAAAGCATTAATTCATAAAAATAAATTACAAATACAAATCCACCATGTTCCTAACACAAAAGGTTTAGTTACACATAATGAAGAAAAGAAGAAAAACAATAACTATGAAATTCATTCCTAAATTACCATAGAAAACTGCTTCAAATCTCCAATCTTCTCCGGATTCCTCCTTCGAATGATCACCAAAAGTGAAATCTTCCTTCAAAGCTCTAATCTGAATTAATCACTCTAATTATATCTGGTAATCCCCGCTTAACCTAGTCCTAAACACATAAATATATACCTAAAATACAAATCCTAATAGAAGCCTTCAAAATTGCTCAGAAATTGGCCCAATTGGGCCTTCACGAGTCACGCGCGCCTGGGCGTATGAAGCAGCACGCCTGGGCGTGCGCCATCCGTACACCCAGAAAACAACGAAGCAAGCACGCCTGGGCGCGCGATCCATGCGCCTGGGCATGTGAAATATTTTCCGACTCCGTTTCTCTCCGTTCTTGTGCCATTTTCAAGGTCCTTTCATGCTCTACTAAGCTCCAATGATATTTTCTCCAAATAAAGCTCCAAAACCACCTGAAACATACCCAAAACGGATCAAAACGTTCAAAGGATTCTAAAATACTAAAAATTCCTAAAACTAAAACAAATTACCTAAATTTACAAGAGAAACAAACCAAAACCATAGTAAAAGGAAGTGAAATTAAGCCCAAAAACATCATACATTAGACCCAAATCACTCCCCCAAACTTAGCATTTTGCATGTCCCAGACAAAAGTAAAATAAAAATCCATAAAATCAAGACTACCATCTAAATCAAAATGCACAACACCTAATCTAAGACTTCGACTCATCAACACACCACATATTTACACAAGCTATTCACATATCAAAACCTGGTTAAAGGAACAAAACCAATCAGAACTCAGAACTAGTGAACACTCTCAACCTCTCAGTGTATATCTCTCATGTGTATCAAGGGTTATAACAATTCACTCAAGTTCATACAATAGTTAAATGTTACCATAAGCTTGACCATAGACCCAAATCTCCACTGAATTTATTGAAAACAAGCACAAACCAAAAGGTCTTTAATTGGGTTGTAATGAGGCCATGGCTAAAAGTGTCAAGGTGGGATAAAAGAAAGAAGGGATGAAACTAAGGGCTAAAATGCAAAAACAAATTTCCCTCAAAAATTATGAATGAGCAATGAATACTATGAGGACTCACACTCAACTCACAACTATTTCACACTTCTTCTCTTTCAATTTTTCTCTACTACCTCTTCCAAACAAATTTCTTTTCTTCTCATCATTCAATTTCAAACAAATTCTCAATTTTTTTTAATTTTTTCTTTTGGAAGAGGAGTAAACTCAACAACACTTTTCACAACTTTCTTTTGAAATGTCCCTCTCTCAATTGCTCATTCAAAATTCCTAAGGTTCTCACAAAAATTATACAATCAATGTTGGGTACCAAAGAAAAATCATATTTATATTAAGCTCAAAATGGGAAACTAAGAGAAACATATCCAAATAAATCATCTGAAGGCTACAAAAACACCATCCTAAATGTCTTAATCATTTTCATGCTTGCAATCAATTATCAATCTCAAAATGGTCACCGGTCAAGTTCTAGAACACAAAACTAAAGTGAACACACTCATGAAAGAAATAGGGGTCTCAAAATCAAATAATCAATAAATCTCATACCCCATCAATATAGGCTTAAAATCTCACTAAGCTAAAGTCAGTTCACTAATCTCAAGTTCTGAAAAACTTTGTCAAAATAACCAGATTTCAAAAATGTTTACAGCTCAACAAATAAATAACATGATCAATGAGTCTAATCCTAAACTAAGTATATGCACCTATCATCATAAAAATAATCCTAAGTCTAGAATAATTACAAAACCTCTACCTAAGACACAAACCAACACCAAAAATGGGGAAATAATTCAAATCTGAAAAAAAAATTTTATTTTGTCCACTCCCCCAAACTTAGAGGTTGGCTTGTCCTCAAGCAAAATAAATTAAACATACCTAACTACAAAATAAAAAATTACAAGGAATAAATTTGGACACTTACTTCCACATCTGAATAAAACACTCATCACTAACAAAAGTGAGAAGATGTTCCCCCAAACTTAGTACCTGCAGGTTGTTAGAAACAAGTGCCAAAAATAGCACCTCTAATAGGGAAAACATCAACGCACACCTGTCACACAAAATATAACTAGATGCAAATAACAAGTAATCCAAATGAAATCCATGCAATAAAACTAAAAACAAATCCTAGAAAGCGAATACATATTTTTTTTGTGGCATCAATACAGTACAAGTCTGAATAGGGGAAGGGGTACATAATATAGAAATCAAAATCAAAATCCCCTAAACTACTCCTCATCCTCCTCCTCAGGAGATGCATCCAGTAAGCTGTGATCCTCATCTGTATATGGTGGCACATCATAGGGCATACTCTGTGCTGCTCCAATACTGCTCAGAAATGTATCTCTAGCCTGGTTCCTACGCATCTCTCTGCGCTGGAACTCAGCCGCTCTACTCTGTCTCCTAAGCAAGCACTGTAGCATCCAAATGATCATCCCATCATCACCTCCCCTCTGCTGTGCACGCTGACTGGAAGGGCCAGGCTCATCATGAGAATGTGGTGTTGGATCATGTCTCTGTGGCTGGGGCTGCTGTGGTGGGCCGTCTCTAGCCGACTCAATAGATCTACCAATGAATGTATCCCACGTTTCCCTAGTCATCTTAGGGGTCCTCCTGTCATCCCTCACATCAGAACGGAAATCAACACCAGCTGCAGTGCATAGCCGGGTGATAACCCAAGGAAAGCCCACATAGCCAGTCTCCCTCCTAGCAAAACGATGCATCCTATCAGAGATGAACGATGCAACGTCTACTATAATACCTCGCCTGAGGGCATATATCAATCTACAAACCCCTGGCTGGACCTCTGTGTCATGTGAGTGTGAGTCCAAGTTATGAACAGTAAACCGGACCCAAAATCTAGCTGCTCCCCTATGATTTTTCTGGTACACATGCTTCATTGTATCAGCAACCGACATGTTCCAGTCCTTTTCCGCAAGAAAAAGGGCATCCTACACCAAATCCAGCGGGTACTCATCTTCGCTATCAAAACTAGTCGTGGTAAACATAGCAAGTGCCGCCTCTAGTGGATGAGAAAGCAATCTCATAACTCGGGCAATGGTATCCGCATCATATGGAACCTCTACCCCCCTGACATACGACACTCTACTCTGACTACCTTGCAACTCTGCTCGCTGAGCCCTCCACCAGGCATTAGCATAGAACTCTCAGACCAGAGATTTGCTAAATGCCTCATCCGGCTCCCTAATCCAATCCGTCCACCTGTTAATTAACAAGGTCTCCCTAACCTCATCAATGCTACAAACTCCAACCACTCTCCTCCCTACTGGCCCCTCACTCTCATATAGCATACTGGTCTCTGGGGTAATCCCTCTCCTAGTCATCTTCATATGATAATAGTCCGAGACCCTCGAATACTCGAAGATCTTCCCCAAGTCACTACTAGTGCTCCCTACAACTGGTCTTTTCCCTCTAGGCATCCTAAAAAGCTCAAAAATAACTAGGGGCAAATGATCGAACACTTGATGGGCAACTCTCTAGAACTCTAAAACCAAACTTAAAATCACTTGCTCCTAACTCCAAAATCTAAACTAATCAGGTCCAGGGAGTATAGAGAAGTGAAATCTTACCCACAATGATGAAAAATTCGTACCCTTAGCCCTTGAGAGAGGAAAAATCGAATTGATAGGGAGAGTGGAGAAATGGAGAAAAACTTGAAAATCCTTGAAGAATAAGGAAGAATAATGGAAAAGGAAAGAGGATTGTTGAATTTGGGTGGGAGAATTTGAAGATTTTGGTTGAAATTTTGTGAATTTAGGAATTGGGAATTAGGGTTCTTAGAAAATATGAGGAGAAGTGGAAAGAAGATGAGAACTGGTGCTGGTGCTCCCCCAGGTGCGCTGGTTAACGCGTCGCAAGCGCCTAGGCGCGCGGGCTCCTACGCCCAGGCGCGCTACCTCTGTACAACCACTTTTTTCTTAGAAAAAAAACTAAAAAAAAAAGTAATTAAATTAAAAATTAACCTACACTAAAAACTAATTTCTTAAACTAAAATCAACTAATAAATGGAGTTAGGAAACTTACCTTTGTAGCACAGGTTTTTCTATTGATGCACCATAGAGGAAATTCCCCCAAACTTATTTACCTGTATCACATGAACAACTAAAAGTAGTGCTAGGAAGCACCTCATTAGTAGTCACTTATAGGAAGTTCCAACTCCTTATTTACTACTTAAAAAAATAAACAAAACCTACACTACTACATAATTACAAAAAAAATCCACCAGGATCTCAGCTCAACTCCCATGTGATATAGGAATAACAAGTTACTCCCACGTCCCATGGGAATGAGCAGGGATGATGATGAAGTAAGGAAATTTTAGAAATAAATTCAACCCCACCAGGGTCAAAAGGTACATTCCTTACAGCATTTCATCTTAGAAAATTTATCTTTTTCCCCATTCATGAAGGTGTTAATTTCATGAACAAGGAAAACAAAATTATTAGGATCTTTATTCATCCCTTTGTACAACAATGACTTATGTTATTATTTTGGAAAAACATCATGCAAACTCAAGGGTCGAACATAATTGAAAAATTTTGAATCATCGACACATGCAAGAGATTTAACACAATTTTTAAGTTCAGAAAATTCGGCACGCAAGGATGAGTCAAATTTCTCTACTATTATTCTACCTCCATCTGTTTTGTTTTGTTTCACCTCTTCTACCTCATGATGCACCTTAATTTCTTTTTCTTCTTCAAAATTTTCAGAGAAATTAGTACTTAAGTCTTCCTTAACGAACAACTCTTGTACCAACTTTTCTATGAAAGATTTCTTATATAATTTTTCAATCTCACTAATAGGGGTATTTGCATCATAAGTAAGAGGATGTGAAGTCAAAAAAAAATCAAAAAATTCTAACTCTTCACAAATCATTATTATACATTTCAATTAAGTCCCAAAAATAGAATTCACTCCAAATTACATCTTAGTGCCAAAACAAATTAAACTAATTCAAGTCCCCAGCAACGGCGATAAAACATGTTCACTCACTAGCAAGTATACTAGATCAGATAGTAATATAGTCGGTTGAGACCAGATATCGTACCCACAGGGACTCAGAATTGTTCAATCTATCTCTACCTAAGGGAAAATCTAGAATAAAATCTTTAAAAGATAAAATTCAGAATTAAATAAATAAATTAAAAGATAAATTCTAATACTGAAAAATAAAATAAAACTAAGATTGCAATGGGAAAAACTTGGTTAGGAACTCAGTTTCATTGTATATTCATTCATTTATTATAAATCAATGTTTCTCATTCAAATCATGAATAAATTCAGAAAATAGTAATTCCTAGATTCCTCTTATGAAATTACTGTTTATTATTCAAATTGATAAATCCTAATTCCTTAGAAATTTAAACCATTGAATAACCTTGATTAAGAACATTGAATTTATGAAAAGTTACATAAGAATTCAATAGTATTCCTACTGATTGAATAATTATGTTGTTTAATTGCATGGCCTATTTCAAATCCTTATTTTCCAATTCAGATTTAGAAGATCCAAAACATGGATTAGCTACTTCCATACATAACAATAAAAACTCAATTAAACACATGATTTAAAACTGAAAAGCACTAATTCATAAAAATAAATTACAAATACAAATCCACCATGTTCCTAACACAAAAGGTTTAGTTACACATAATAAAGAAACGAAGAAAAACAATAACTATGGAATTCATTCCTAAATTACCATAGAAAACTGCTTCAAATCTCCAATCTTCTTCGGATTCCTCCTTCGAATGATCTCCAAAAGTGTAATCTCCCTTCAAAGCTCTAATCTGAATTAACCACTCTAATTATAACTGATAATCCCCGCTTAACCTAGTCCTAAACACATAAATATATACCTAATATATAAATCCTAATAGAAGCCTTCAAAATTGATCATAAATTGGCCCAATTGGGCCTCCACGAGTCACGCGCGCTTGGGCATATGAAGCAGCACGCCTGGGCGCGCGCCATCTGTACACCCAGAAAACAACAAAGCAAGCACGCCTGGGCGCGCGATCCATGCGCCTGGGCGTGTGAAATATTTTCCGACTCCGTTTCTCTCCGTTCTTGTGCCATTTTCAAGGTCCTTTCATGCTCTACTCAGCTCCAATGATATTTTCTCCAAATATAGCTCCAAAAGCACCTGAAACATACCCAAAACGGATCAAAATGTTCAAAGGATTCTAAAATACTAAAAATTCCTAAAACTAATACAAATTACCTAAATTTACAAGAGAAACAAACCAAAACCATAGCAAAAGGAAGTAAAATTAAGCCCAAAAAATCATATATTAGACCCAAATCAACACATAACTACTATAAGCTTCTAATCTCTCAAGACCACCAGGTTTAAGATTTTCCCTTGAAAGATAGTTTCCCTTAGCTTCTTGGACACCATATGAATGCCTTAGGGAATGTGGTTAGTAATGCAAAAATTAAAAGGCCATTTTCGAAATGGGAAGTTCTAAAGCTCAAGGCAAGGATGGGTTCCATGCTATCTTTTATCAAATCCAATATGAGACTATTGGTCCAACTTTTTATGACTTTGCTTAAGAAGTGTTTAATGATCCTGCAAAGGTAAAAGAGGTAAATGATATTGTAATCGTTGTTATTCATAAAATTGATTTCCCCACTTCTATTAAACATATTAGACCTATTAGCCTTTGTAATGTTTTCTATAAAACAATTACTAAAATCCTTGCTTCTAGATTGAAAACTATTATGGAACTTGTTGTTAGTCCTAACCAATGTTGGTTTGCCGATAACTAGCATAATTATGACAACATTACCATAGCTCAAGAGGTGATTCATACTATGTGAGAATGAAAGGTAAAAAAGCTTTCATGGCTATTAAAGTTGCTCTGAAAAAGCTTATGACAGGTTAGATTAGTCCTTTGTGGTTGACACTCTAAGGGAGTTTGGCATTTTGGATAGAACGATTCATTTTATTTGGCAATGCATTGCTACCTGATAGCAACCTCGATGGATGCTGCTTGGAAGGATCATTTTCTAATCAATGAGTTCTCTTTGGAGTGAATTAGACTAAGTCCAAAAGTGATTATTGAGGGCTGAATTGGAGGAATTGGCTCAAGACTTTGGATTAAAGGAAATAAGAAGTATGCAAATAGGTATGAATGAAGAAGGAAATAGGTGAGACTTTCCTAAAGTGATTGATATGAATGAATTTCAAAGGGATCAGAATGGACTGATGGTTATTTTTTGTTGAGATAATTGAGGAATTGAGGTTGAAATGAAGAGACTAAATGCAAGATGAGTATGAACTTGTGGTGGTAAGGCTGAATGCATATGCAATTGTTATCAAAGAGAACTTGGGCAGCCAAGAAATATAACTATTCCTCATGCTTATTCCTCTCTATTTAGGTCTGAATTGAAAATGATGAAATGGATGCATGAAAAATAACCAAACAGAATGATAGATAGAAGAAGAATAAGATGGATTAAGGAATTCAGCTTTGAAAGAAAACTCTAGGACTGGTTGGACGCCACAATCAAAAGGTTGGTAAGTCCTTAGGGTCTCCACACAAGATAATCACTCTCTTGATATGACCTTTAGGCTCTCACAAGAACCAAAGAAAGCAATGTTTCCTCACTCAGAATTTTGGGCATCAAAGCTGAACTTTATTCATATGAAAATATTACAATTTATAGAGGAAAAACGAGACTTTCTATAGTGGACCGGACTTATCAACCTAAGAGCCCCAGCCCAACTGAACTAGGTTTGCCTACTCTATTCTATAAATACAATGCTTATCATAGGGGTAAGGTATGTTCTCTCAATCCTACTTTTAGGAACTATGTGTGCCTTGATTCCCTTTTCACTAAGGATACGTAGGACCTGGGTCACCCTCGTCAGGTACAACAACCCATCAAACACATCCTGTTGTGTTCTACAATATTGGAACACTACATTGTGTAGGATAAACCAACCACTGTCGAACGAATCCGACTACCTCTAGCCAGAACCGGTCATGCAGGGTTTGTTCGACCATTACGGGTCAATGCCGACAAGGCCCACAACTCCGACCAAGCATACCTTGAACAAGCCTCTAGACAGGGCTTCCCTTGGGCCACCGAGACTTGAAGGACTCACCCAGATCTTGGCTTGCTGATTGTCTAGCCTAACTGTCAAGCCTTATCTGCCCTGTGATCCTCTCCTACATTCTCGCAACGGCCTAGACATGAGATCGCCACGTACTGATCCGTTAGCATTCTAGAGGAATATCCTCAACGAAATCCCGCATTAGTACGTTACCTGGGTAGTCCCAGGCACACGCCATTCCTCCCCTATAAATAGCACATTGATGCTAGTAGGGGTGTACCGGTCTGGTCCGGTCTTTGATTGATATTAGGGACCGGACCAATTAAATTAACATGGTTTGGTCTAGTCCAGATATTTTTTATGTTCAAAGACCGGACCGGACCATTCATAAATGGTCCGGTCCGATCTATTTAGCTTTGTTTTTTTTTTTTTTTTTGCTGCTTTATTCAAGCCAAAATAGGGAGGGGCAAAAAAAAACAAAAAACATAACTCGCGGTAGTTATTATATTTTGTTGCTTTTTTTTAAGTGCCAACAGCCTGTTGGAGTGTTAACCTCCTCCTCCTAATAATTCTACCTCTATCTATTATTGCACTGTTATCCCTTATAATTCTCTAATTATTTTTTATTCATTTAGTAGCTGCATGTACAGTAGTAAGAGAACTAATACTTACATATAGTATTAGCATCAATTTGTAACAATTTGTATCTGTTACTATGCTGTTACAGTGTTATCCCTTATGATGTTACAAATTCCCTTTTCAATTTGTAACAACTACTACTTACATATAGTAGTTGCGTGTACAGTAGTTTGAGTTAGTAAAACATAATTCTATTTTCTCTATACAGCCCAACATTATTGTTTAGTTTAAGTGCCAACTTGAGTTCACTATTTTTTTTATAAACTACCGGTCCGGTCCGGTCCGGTCTCAACTGTCTCAAAATTTATAGGACCGTGGACCGGACCATAAAGGATCGGACCACGAGACCAGATCGGACCATATTTTTAGGTCTGGTCCGGTTCAATCCGACCGGTCTCGCGGTCCGAGACCGGATCGCTTACACCCCTAGCTGTTAGGGGCTCAGGTACGTTATCTTATTCCTAAGTTGACACTCTGCACACACAATTGTTGACTAGGGATACCCTGTTTATCCCAACTGGATACGTAGAAATTCCATCAGAGTCCTACATTAAGATCTTAGCTACATATTGAGCTTAGACTTCCCCATAGTCTGAACATCATACTGAGTTAAGGACACGCCTTAGTTCTAGGACACTATATTGGCACCTTCTGTGCGGAGCTGAATAACCAGTATTCCGCCACCACCCCTACCATGGCTAACAATGAAACTCCCAACAACGAGGGTAACCGCGACCTCCGCCACATATTGACAAACAACCACAGGGGAAGGGGTCGTGGAAATCTTAGAGACCGTCTGGGTTGTAACGATGAAGAAAGGGAAGTTAACCCCCCTACCCCTCTTCGCCTTGAAGGACCCTAGGATGATGATCACTACCTTCCCACCTGAGGGTGAAGAGAGTGCACCTCAACCCCCCCCCCCCCCCTCCCCCATCAAGTGAAAGAAGAGGATAACGTGACCACAAGGGCGAAAGGCAAAGGCTTGAAGGCTCGGATGAACACGACACTACTAATTTCGGGCCTCCGAAACCACCTGTAGGTGGTAACTCAAGAACCAATGAGGCCCAAAGGGTTGGGTCGTGCTCTGTCCGCTCAAGCGCATTTGAAGAGTGTCGACCACCACCCTGAACTGAAAACTTGGGGAGAGAAGAGTGGCAGTGGTCGCAAGGTAGGTTTGAAACAATGCAAGGTGGGTCCAATCAGACCCAATCGGAAGGAAATTCCTACCAAACCTCTCTCTCGGCTTGGCATAGAGAAGAAACCATAAAAGAAATACTAAAGACTCAGACAACTCTAATCGAGCGACAAAACAAAGTTGTAACACCCTCACAATTAAGTAGCTTAGTTACTAATAATTAGGTTGAGATTTATTAGGACTTAAAAATTTCTTAATAAAAATCCAACAGAGTCTCCTCTGTTTATCGGACTTCTACAAATTTTACATTTTATAGACCTGTCAGATCAGATTAACTTAAAACATAAACTTAAGTATTAAATACAACCAGAATATCCAAATGCCCAGATACAAAAATAATACAAGTTATTGGGCTCCAAAATTTAAACTATATTAATTACACACTTTGATTATAATTCTATAATGCCTAATTTACACTCCACGTTGAGGAGTGTACTTCTACTCGACCATGCATAGTGTAAGCTTCGGCTTCGTACCTGTATAAAAAAAGGCAAGAAGGGTAGCATTACACAAAACTTAGTAAGTAGTGTCTAACAAGGCATAATAACGACTAAGAGCATACACATTATCCAATCATATTTCATAATGCATATTACACAATTATTCCTAATCAACTTATTCTCATTTTATAACTTAGTATTAGTCTCAGTAAATAATTCTCTTTTCATTTACCTTTTTCCTCTTATCTTTCTTTCTCTTTATCTTCATCTTATTTACATTTTATTTTTCTTAATTTTCTTGTCCACGGGGTCACCTGACCAACCTGTGTCCAATTTCCTATCCACAGGGTCATATGACCAACCTGTGTCCTCTATCACATCCACAGGGTCACCTGATCAACCTGGGATGAGCGTTCTTATTCACAGGGTCACCCGACCAACCTGCGATGTGTTCCTAGTCACAAGGTCACCTGACCAACCTGCAACGTGTTTTCTATTCACAGGGTCACCTGACCAAACTGTGATGTGTCTCTATTTTCCTGTCCCCGGGGTCATATGACCAACCTGGGTCCTATCTCTAATCATAAGGTCACCTGACCAACCTGCGATGCGTTTTCTATTCACAGGGTCACCTGACCAACCAGTGATGTGTTTATCTTTTCTATCTCTTTACTCTTATTCCTATTTCGTTTCCTACTTATTCCTTTTCTCTTTTTATTCTTTTCTTTCCATTTGAATACTTATTTCCCTTTCTATCCTCTTGCACTATTCTTAACTCTTTACCTACTCATTCTTTATTCTCTTTTAATTCTTACTCTTCTTTCCTTTTACTTTATTAACTATTCTTGCTTCTCTTTCACTTTCCGTTGTTAATTACCTTCTTATAACTCTTGTCATTTCGTAACTTATTATTTACTAATCAATTACTCACTTCTTTATTCTCGTTCCCTAGTTTCTCTTATGTTCTTCCTATTAGTAAATTAACTCTTATTTCATGCTCACGTTCTCTATTCTAGTCTCTATTAATTCTTAACTCGATCTCGTTCATCTTAGTCTTTCATTTGTGTTTAAGTCTTTTGGCAAATTCTAAGTTAGGTCTATCTTCTTTTAGCTTCCCTCATGTCTTAGTTCACTTTATTTAGTCTTGTCTAGTTCTAATATGCTTTCGTCCTTTATTCTAACCTCAACTAATCTACACATTTCAATTAGGGTTGATTAACTTTCTATTTCTTACTATCCACTTAGTGTGCCTTTTCTATTTCCCTAAGATTCGATTCTATACTTATTTGTGCACAACCTTAGCTATTCACTTATTCCAATTGATTTACCTATTTCTTATTTACTACTTAAGTTCGTTTGCTTAAGTGTTTCTATTTCACTCACTAATTACTCCCAAGCCCAACAACCCTAACTATCTCACTATTATCATTTTATTAAGTTTTTCATCTTTTAGCTTTTACATTATTTTATTACAACCTATCTTACATAGGGATTTCATAATTCTATTACAACCTATCTTACTTAGGGATTTCATAATTCTATTACAACCTATCTTACTGGGATTTACTCAAGCTCTTACCTAGCCTTATCACAAACCTAGCTTATCTAGGGATTTACTACTATCCTTACACTATACTTTATCTTCTACAAGTAACTAGAACATACACAAGTACATAACATCACTCAAACATACATTCAACAATCATCACAACAATTTCTATAATCCTGATTCTAGCTAATTAGCCCTATTCAAGTAAATTACCCAAAAGTTTAACACTATCACTACTCATCCCTCTTAGCCATCACTATACACTAGTTAGAACCCATGCCCTAAGAACCGGTAATACCACCTCCTTGCCTTGATGAGAAAGGGTGGTCGAACCTTAAGCTCCAATGTGTTCCCTTTTTGCCTTTGTGACCTTTAAAGCTTGAATCCCATAGGTTTGACTTGCAACCAAAACAAACAACCAAGAGGAGAATGAAATGGAGGAAGTGAGCTCTCTTCCACTTGTTGATGGTGATGATGTCGTATGATGAGGATGAGGATGGGATGATGAAACTTAGCCTTGTGGTGCTTGATGAGGATTTTTGGCTCTTGGAGCTTAGAGAGAAGAAAGCTCAAGAGCTATGGTGGAGAGAGTGAGAGGCGTGTGGTGTTGGGTGGTGATGGGGTGGTGAGACTTGATCTTGTTCTCTAGAACTTGGTTTAGGGTTTGATGATCTTGGATGATGGGGGTTGATGTTGTGCTCTTGGTGTTCTTGATGCTTGATTATGGTGGGTGATGGTGTTGAGTCTTAGAGCTTGAGAGATGATGCTTGTGAGTGAGAGCTCTTGGTCCTTGACAATGGAGGATATGGTCTTGGTGAATGGTGAGGGAGCTAGGTTATGGTGTTTGTTAATGAAGATGGTTGGCCCTTGGTGGTGATGGTGGGGCGTGTGGTGGTGTTGGGTGGTGGCTGGAAAGGAGTTGATGATGGTGTTCTTGATCTTGGGAGAGGAAGAAGAAAGAACAAGAAGGAAAGAGTGTTTGTGTTGGTTTGTTGTTGTTTTGTGTTTTGTTTTATTTATTTGCCTTGGTTGGAAATGAGTGGCTCACATTAAAAGCTTCCTCGAGAAGCTTAGTGAATGAGTGGTTGAGAATGAATGGTTTACTCAAGAAGCTTCCTCAAGACACTTATTTTCTTAAGGACACGTGTGGTAATCGATTATATCATTGAATTCCTAACTATGTGGCACCTCACAGAATGTAGGTAATCGATTACCTCCCCCAAGGTAATCAATTACATCACTTAATTTATTTTTAGGGTTTCTGACAGAATGATAGTAATCGATTACATCCCCTAAAGTAATCGATTACCTCACTTGATTTTCACATATTGATGGTTTCTAACTCTAAGACATCCCTCTTAACTCCTACACACACTTTGGCCATGATTAATTTACTTTGACCGCGCTTACTCTTATTACTTCCATTAGCTTAACTTAGAATTATTCTAATTAAGCTTGGAATTAAAATCAAGGATGTTACAAAAGCCATAGCTGAACTACAACAACAGAGCATGGCTCGTGCTACCGAATTGGACGTCACTAGAGCCCCGACACCCCAGACCACTCAAACCCCACCGCTTGGCATCTCGGGAACCGCTTTACCTCCACCTCCTGCCACAATGGTACCACCACAGCAGCACCAGCAATTCATGCCTCTGTTCCTGGGAGCAGGCCTCCCACTGCTGCCAACGATCCCCGAGCAAAGCCTCCCGGCGACACACCCAGGCCATCCTTTTACGGACGAGATCATGGCCTTTGAGACCCCTCAGGGATACCTAGGACCTCAGGACATTCCCCGGTACAATGGATCGACCGACCCAACGGATCACATCGTGTCCTTCGATTCGACCATGAACTACTACGGTGGTGAAGGCAAGATGAAGTGCCGAGCATTCTCCATGACACTCGACTCCGCCCTCCTTAGATGGTCTAACACACTTCCGGTTAATTCCATTGGCACATGGGGAAAACTGAGAAGGACGTTCATGAACAGGTACACAGCAAGTATGGCCCAACCCAAGTCCGACCACTCACTAGATGGGGTGGCTCAAAGATCTAACGAGTCACTCAGGGATTACTTGTCTCGATCCCAGCACGAAGCAAGTGGCATTTCAGGATTGGAGTCCGGAGTCTCGGTTCTACTCCTAACCCTAGGACTCCTCCCTGGGGAATTCCGAAATTCACTAATCAAAATAACCCCCAAGGACATGGCCGAGCTCAAATAGAGAGGGCATATGTTAATTAATTTATCTACAGATCATGCATATTATGCACTTGCCCACGAGCTCGACGAGGCTACAAGTGCCTTTGGGAATGCTACCCGATAACTTGACCATCCACCAAATACATCGTGGTTCGAGGAATATACCTCGGCTAAAGGTCATCATTCCGACAAAAAACCCAATAAGTACGATCCAATTTGCGATATTACCATCGACACTCCTTTATACTCGACGAAGGATAAGAGTCTCAGCTTAAATAATACTTTCAGTCTTGTCAGCATACCTTGGCACGAGCCTTTTGGCTTTCATCACGCCAGGGGCATAAAAGGTTGTCTCCTAGAAAATATCATGACTTCAAAAAACAAAAGTCCAATTCGACTTTGAACTCAGTACATGGCCATACACGACTAAGGGCCTCGGCTGCAAACAGTTTTATGTCCTAACTGCATACCTTGGCATAAATCTCATGGCTTACACCAAGCTGGGGGCCATATGTAGTGGACCAGACTTATCAACCTAAGAGCCCCACCCCAACTGAACTAGGTTTGACTACTATCCCCTATAAATACAACATTTATCATAGGGGTCAGGTATGTTCTCTCAATCCTACTCTTAAGAACTACGTATGCCTTGATTCCCTTTTCACTGGGGTCACCCTCGCCATGTACAACAACCCACCAAACACATCCTGTTGTGTTCTACAGTATTGGAACACTACACTTTCCATATGCCTATTCCTTTACTCGAGTTGATGGCATCATCATGGAACTAAATGACTTCAATGATCACTAAAGACTTCATCAATGATCACTAAGCTTCATTAACTCATTCAATGATCATCACTTCCTCATAAACTCGTGTAGTGGAGTATACCAAGGATGGGTTGAAATTTATTTTCCACTTGGATAAAAACTCTTTGACTTCACTTGTTTTATGCTATCTTGATGATCCTCTTGAGATGCTTCCACCATGGCATTAATACTTCACTTAAACAAACTTAAAACTAAGAAAATAAAATGCAACATGTGCATGCTAGCAACCCCATTTCATCTTGTTACAACTTTGAAAACTTAAAACAAGAGTTACAAAATGCTAATGACTTCAAGTTATTGAATCAATTGAAGTAGCATCATCATGTCTCCTTTTCTTTGTTGAGTTTGGCTCCTTTCTTGGGGTGTTGTTGTTAGGAGTTCATTCATTGCTTGTTAGTTGGAGAGAACTGAACTTGGTGACCTCCAGCATGTCTCTATCACTACCTCAAATATCAATCTTCTTTAGCATGGTGATGCCCTTAATTCTTTTATTCCTGGTAGGGGCATTAGGCAAGCTAAGGTGATCCCATATCACCTTATTTATTTGTTCTTTGCTTGAGAAGTTTATGCCACTTGAACAACTATGATGTTCACAAAAACTTTTGGAAACATATATGCTTGATCGGAGATGACCCTTTGATATACCATCTTGCCTTTGTGGATGAATTGGTTATTTTTGTTGAATAACATATCGTAGGTTCTTGATATCTTATGAAAGTGCTCGAAACAACATGTTAACAAAGATAAAACTATTTCTTTTTTTATAAAAATGTCCAGCACAATGTTAGAGTCCAAATCAGCAGTGAGCTCAGTTTTTAGAGGGCAAAGGATCTAGGGAAATACATGGGCCTCTTCATCATTCTAAAGTATGTAAACATACTTTTGGTTATATTTTGGACGAGGCTATTCAAAGACTTATTTCCAAGAAGATGAGTTCCCTTTCTTTCGCGGGAAGGTTGTCTTTAACTCATTTTCAGTTTTCAGTGCTACGCTAACTTATGTAATGCAAACATCTCTCATTCATAACTCTACTTGTGACAGCCTCAATAACGTGGGACAAGGAGTGCAATCCTAAACCCCAAGGAGGATTAGGATTCAGTCACTCAAGAAACCTTAATAAAGCTTACATGATGAAGTTGTGTTGGCGTCTTATAGTCGATAGTGTAACATCCCATCTTTCTACCCATTTATTTTACTTGTCAAAAATAGTGGAATTAATTTTTCGCGAAATTGTTTCATCTTAATTAATCAATGTGGAAGCAAATAATATTCAAATAAGTATTACGACACATAATTATCCAAATATTACAACAATGGTTCAAATAAATTACTTGAGTTATTGAATCAAATCACCAACTATAACCCATAGCATGGTTCCAACTCCAAAGGGATAATAAGGAAATATGTATTGAATAATCAATTCCATATTCCCTTAGGGAAATTGGCTAAAGGGCCATCAGCACTACTTCCTCTCATTAGGGAATGCAGCATCATTACCTACACACAAGGGCATGTAGGGAGTAAGTCATAGCTAATCACTTTAAAACGAATGATAAATAACATAGGCTAAAAACTTGCAATCACATATATACAATTAATTCACACTATGCATATAGATATGTCAAACCATTTTTATTCAAACATTAATCTTGTTATTAGTGGCATGATGCATGCTAGTCTCAATAATATCCCGGGGCATCACAGTTTGGAGGGAGGTAGGACTTACGAGCTTCCTTCGCTCAACAGTCTCGACTTACGAGCTTCCTTCGCTCAGCGTATAGGACTTACAGGCTTCCTTCGCCCAGTACTCACGACTTAAGGTTCCCATCTCCAAGCGTATTCGACTTACAGGCTTCCTTCGCCCAACGAAATCGACTTACAGGCTTCCTTCGCCCAACGTAACTAGTATAAAAGGGAAAACCCTCGCAAACTGGAGCATAACTCAAACCATGCATGTGTATGCAAATAGGTCTTATTACCAATCTTGGTCATTAATTCATTTTGGTCTCATTGTCATCTCATCATCAATATCACCAAAGTATCATCATTAATTCATCATCATTATTCCATCATCATGATTATGCCATTATCTCATCATCATTACTTCATCATCATTATTTCATCATCATTATCATCATATCATTATATCATCATCACTTTATCATCATTAGTGATGTAGTTAATCCATCATCTCACAAATTCATTAGTTAATCTCAAAACAAAACAATATTATTCATTACTAATTTATCATTATAATTCAAATGGAAATTAATAAATAAATACTTCATATAGTAACCTAGTCATATAACCAAGTACAATCAATGTATATTTAAGTTATATTCATTATATAATCAATATATAAAGGTAAGGTATAATAAAAAGCTCATTTTCTTCATTCGGGACAGGTGATAATCGATTATTAGGGTCGATAATCGATTATTACGATTAAAAATTCAAGTCTGGTTCCTACAGAGGCCCGATAATTGATTATCCCTGTGTGGTAATCGATTATCTGGGCTGCTGTAGCACAAGATCAGTAGTTTTTAGGTACAAGGCTTCAAGTTATCAATCCAAATTCATTTCTAATCATCTACAGCAGTTCTTAGGCTCACTCTAAACTTGTCTATAACATTCATTTGTACCAATTATCTAAAAATCAAAACCCATTAATAATTATGCATAAAATCAAGTTAAAATACCAAATTCTGATCTCTTTGTCCTCAAGCTTAACTAACCATTCATTAAGCACCTATACCATATATATATATATATATATATATAAGTGTTCCAAATTCATTTTTCACAAAATATTGACTTCCAAGTCTAAATTCCAATTCCGAGCGCCGGAGCTTGTGGTCACTCGTTCCTCGCTTGTTCCAATCCTAGTAAAGAGCTTCTGATCCGAAGTTACGTTGTCCAACCAACCTCAATTGGTTCCTAAGGATTTAGCATAATATATATCATTCTAGGAATTAGATAACTTCTCCCATACATGGATGAAGCTAGAGAAATGATTGGTTGAGAAGAAAATTGGCTGAAACGAGTTTTGGCTTTCAAGAGCTCCAACCCAGAAACATGAAAACTGATGCAATAGGGCAACTTTGACCACGAATTTCACTAAGAAAACGTAATGGAAAATGATGACATAATTTAGTTTCAGCAACTAGGAAGTACCAAATTTGATTAGAAACAAGTTTGAGATGAAATGGTTCAGCGAGCTTACCAAACCAATTCAAGAAAATTGGCATAGTGAAACAATTTCTGCACTGTCACAACTTTAAGAGCTCAACTTTGCAGGAGAATAACTTGAGCTACAGGGACTCAAATTCAGTGGTTCTTGGTTCTAATTCAAGAGGGGAATTAGAACTCGAAGAGTGTTTTAGTTTCACTCAATTTGGTTAACTGAGGAAGGAGAATCGTAAACTCAAAGTGTGCACCATAAAATAGAGCAAACTCACGAATTTGGGGTTGGAAAGTGAACGAATGATTTCAATCTTTAATTATAGGCTTTAATCCAGCTTCAACAAGCATCAAAACAGAGTGGCAAAGGCTGGAGACACGTTGGGAAAGGCTGGAAAGTAAAGGAATCGAATTTCCCAACTCAAAAGGCAAGATTCGACAGCCAAAAAGCAAGTGCATTATCGAGCTAGCTAATCGATTAGCTAATCGATTACCCCATAATGGTAATCGATTAGTAGCTATCCAAAATTCAAAAATTCGAATTTATATTATTCTATTCATTTCCTTTCACATTTATTTTAATTCCTCTTAATTCTAATCATTTCTAAAGGCTCTAGAATTTATTCTTAATTTCATTCATATTCCTAAATAATATTCACCAACATATATATAAAAATATTCATCAATTCATTTTTGCATTTTCATAAATTCTTAATAGAAATAAACTAGTGGGTGTTACAGATAGAAAATATTGATCCAAGGTGCTTAGAGGAAAAAAAGGATGTCGTAATAATATGCTTTCTGTTGTCCAAAAAAGTGTTTGGCCTCCAATGCTTGTTAAGGAATCTGTGTTGGGTGGAAGTATCTTCAAGCTTACCTTACATAGAGGATAAAAAATGGAAAGGAAGTACACCTTTGGTCTTCTAATTGGGTTAGTTCCTCATGTTGATTACTTAAAAGATGTTTCTACTAATTATATAGATAATAATTTTTTGTTATTGACTTATCGGGTCTATGTTATGTCGAATGGTCAGGGGGATAGACAAAGAATTCGTGCAGACCTTCCAATCCTTTTCAAGTGTGCAATAGAATCTTCTCCATATTTGCTCCTCACCAGCGAAACGTGGATGATCGACGACTAGCCCGGAAGATTACTAACTATAGGTGGTTCATAATAGCCTTTACATATGTACTTTTTACAGGGACTTCTGGTGGTGCTTCTCCGAGGATATTCAAAGCAACTCGTAGTTTCAAAAGGCACCAACATCTTAGAACTTTCTTATTCATGGTGGCACACCAATACCTTATAACCAACAATAGTATACATCGAAGGAGGCACATAGTCGATGGATCCCAACTCTTCTTAAAAAAAACTTTTAGCTTTTGATAAATGAAGAACATGTCGGTTAAATCATATTTTTTGTAAAACATGCCCTGTTGGGGTCGTATTAAACTTTGTTTTCATATGTACATGCGTCCATCCTTTGGTGAAAAGGATATCATTCTCTAGTTCAATTGAATCAACGACGACTTCAATCATATTCATAACCCAACGGCTATTGCGCTGAAAAGCCAACATTAACGTTTGAACCGTTAACCCAAAAATAAATGATGGTTTTATAGTAGTAAGTAAATTCTTCTTATTTTTGATACAAGAGAATAAATAATTCATTGTAATTTTTTTAATTAATTTACCCAAAGCTCTTCTGTAAGGGAAAGGACGCATTGCAATTGTTAATTAAAGTTGGTTAATTATTGTATTCATTTCTTCTTACTCAATACTCATCGTTACCTTCCCTTCGTATATCTCATATTCTACTTAAACATTTAGTTTATTTTATACAACATTTCTTTATTAAAAGTACTTTTATTTTAATATTCTTTTAAATCATTTTATTCTTTGGCTTTATTTCCAATTCAATAGCCTAACCTAGGTCAAATTTTGTTCCTACGTAGTAATGAACAGCCCATGGCAATGTTTGGACCCTACTTGAATTTTTATCATGTCTCTTACTTACATGCAAGATTTTATAATGGATATGATAACAATTTGATAATGTACCTAAACTTTAATATATTCAATAATTTTGGCTAAATGTGTTTTTGACAGTTACCTACATCTTAACATTTATGTTTTAATTTGATTTAGCAGTCCCAAACCCAAAATTAAAAGCTTGAATAATATACCTATGAACTCACTGGCCACCATGCTCCAGTTGGTAATAATATTAGGCATAAATACCAAAATGGTCCCTGTAATTATTGACTCATTTGAAATTGGTCATTGTAATAAAAATTGATTTCGGTCCCTGCATTTAAAAAACGTTTTGATTTTGATCCCTCCTGTTAAATTTTGTTCCCATTATAATATTGGGAGTTTGTTTTGGTCCTTCTGCTATTAAATTCCATAGGTTTTGATCATATTATTGTCAAGGTTTTTGAATTGGTTTTCCTACATAATGGAAGTTGTGTTTTTACTATTGAGAATTAATGCAATAATATCATCCTTAATTGGTTATAGAATGTAACATATCATGTTTTCGGTATTTTCTATCCACATTTAATAGGAGGGACCAAAACCAAAGCATTTTGTAAATGCAAGGACCAGAACCAAAACTTTTTTTTTTCCAGAGACCAATTTCAAAATTGTGAATATTTAAAGGGACACTTTGGTATTTAAGCCATAATATTACACACATAACGGTGATTCCTTATTTAGCATGAGCTTTACTTGATAAATATTTTCAAGCTTAATTAACATAATCATGCTATAAATAATATCTGTCCTAAGGGGAAAAATCTGATATTAATAAACCTTTTGGCTACAAAATAAGTCATGGGAGAAGATGAGAACGGTAATACTGAACCACATCCACAGTCTGAGGCCTTGGTTGCCAGACCATCTTCATCTTCAGCTCCAACTCCGCTAGATCAATCCCCTCTCAACAAAGGAGAGGAATCAAATATTCCGCACATTACAAATTCAAACGACGCTGGACAAGAGTGCAGCCTAATGTCCCTGGTCACTAGTCCTAATCCTAAACAACATGGTACTTCTCCACCTATTCATAGTAAGGAACTCAATTTGACAATCATAGTCCTTTCGTTGTTAGTTTTCTTTTTTGGTATTTTATCTTCAACCAAACAATGCTTTGGATTTTTTTTTTTTTTTTGAAATTACAATTTCCATCCAAATGAAGACTAATTTTATACTCATGGTAAGAAGTTTAAGTAATTTTGCATCAACTGATTGAAACCTTATTGATGTTAAAACTAGCTACATTGAAATGAAAAAATATATAATTCTTTATAAGACTCTAAAGATAGCTGCATAGTTTATACCTTTTTTGTGTTTGGCTAATGGCTTAGCTTATATTCATTTTCCCTAGCTTGGCTAATAAGTATTTCTAATTCATTTTAATTGCATACACATTTTTATTCTTCAGTTGATTATTATTGTTGTTGTTGTTTCTCATTATCATTATCATGAATCACAATTCTCAAAACGGAGGTTCTTCTTGTATGCATACACATTCACACATACTTGTTTATGATCGATCTACACTCATAAGTCTCATAACCTACAAAAGAACATGAATATATTATATATAAAATTCATCATTTTTACTCTGCCTTTTTGGATGTAAGGTATGAAATGTTTAGGTCTGTGATATTTAGATTGCAAAACCGAAACCTTCTCCAACTCTCAATCTTTCTTTTTCCTTTCTTTTCATCTACTCACATTTTCTTATTAAATATGGTGGTGGTAATAAAATGGGAGAGACAAAACCCTTTGCAAACATCCAACTAACTTCTATCAAGTTCGTTTCCATCTACTTTTGGAAATCACAATATAATTTCTCACAATAATCAATAAGCCATCTATATACTTTTGAATCATTTCATCACATATTGGTGAAGATTAGCACAAATAGAAACGGGCTATATATTTAAGTGGTAGCAAGTTCAATCATCCACTGTTATGAATGTAAAGAGTTTTGTTGGGAAAACCCCTGAAAAGTTGAATAATTTCCAAAAAAAAATAGTCACTAAATTAAGCATAATGAATACCTAATCGAAGACCAAAAAATATCATCCCAAACTTATTTTACACTAGTAGTTATTATTTTGTAACACATGCAATCTTTTTCTTCCCAAATAAAACTTGAATTGTGTCTTAAACGTACTTTCTAGTTTTGGTTGCCAAATGGGAGGAAATGGGATTTTCTCTCAAAAACCAATTTCATAATAATGTCACTCTTCAAAGTAAATGGCAAAAGAAAGGCAAGTTATTCTTGATTTTTTTTGGTGAACGACAAGTTATCCTTGTAGTTAATACGTGACAAGATATAAATCAATTAGATTTGATAATATATTAAATAATTTTGGTGCACTTCTTATTTGAAAAGTTGGCAATTTTGGTTTAGATTTCATTTTTGTAATTTCATATTTATGCTTAGATCTTTTTTGCATAAACTTCCTTTATGAGCACATATTTAGACTTTTAGTTACACTACTTTATTTATTTAACCTGACACGTATGTTCACACAAAGATTGAAAATTTTGATCCTAAAACGAGTACAGGGGGTACAGTTAACAAAGGTATTTTTCTTTTGTGTTAAGTCATTTATAGAATTAATATTTAAGATATAAGTACTTGCTCATATCGTTTTCTCAGATGCTATGCATGCAAAAGTTGAAGAAGAGAAAAGGTTGGCTTTAATTAAAGCTTGGGAAGAAAATGAGAAAACAAAAGTAGAGAACAGGTAATACCATTTCATAGTTTGTTAACTCTATTACTATCTTGTTACAAATTTAAAATGTTAATATTCCAAACAATTTAGCTTGAGGTAAGGCTAATTATGACCTAGGCAACTTGTGAATTCAATGCTTGACTTGTTTATAAATCAATCACTGAGTAACAAAATTAACTTTGATATACATAATCAGCTCAATTAGACGATATCTTATGGGACATGACTTGAAAATGTACGGGCTCAAACTAAAGGGATGAAATTGGTTGATCACAAAAATGTTGCTCATTTTTATTAGTAAAATAATAATTAAAATAATTTGAATAAACCATCTACCAAAATTATATTTTTAGATAAATCAGATTTATTAACATTGTGGGTCATCAGATCTTGTCTCCAAACCATATAGTGTAGTTTTCCACATTTTCACGTTCTTTCCTTTCCATCTTTTCTCTTTGTAATCGCGGGGCCGTCTCGGCACATGTGAGGGCATGTGCAACCGCATAGGGGCCCCATTTTTTAGGAACCTCAATTTTTTTAATCCTTTATAGTATACTAGAGTATACTTCTATATATTAATAACCTATTACTAATTATTATTAATTTATTTAAAAATAAAAAATACTTAGATACACAATCTTATGCAACAATAGGGCCCAATCTCATAAACTTTGCGCCTTAGGCTGAAAGCAAGAAAACAATTTCACCCTATATTTTACGATAAAACTAATGGCCTGTTTGGTAGATAGGATAAGATATATAGTCTATCCTATCCAGTTACTATACAGAGTTTGGTGAGTCAGTATGGTATGATAGTGATATCCTTTTAGCCTATCAAATCATGTTTGTCTAGTGTACTTTCTATCCTATGGGGGAGTTAAGTTAGAAATGAGCATAATGAGATAGTGAAGTTTTTCCCTCATACCTCCCTCACATTAACATCAATGTCACCGCCATCATCATACTACCATCATCATCATCACCTCCTCATCAATGAAATTGTTATCTAGTGTGCACCAAACATTGGATAGGAAAAGAGCGTTATCTTGCTCACATCATATACTGCTCTTATCTTTCTCTTTATCCTATCATGTCGTTATCTATTTTGACCATCAAACAAGCCCTAAAGTGATAAGGGAGAAAAAAAATCACATCCATTTGCAAGTGAAATTCACTTTTATGTTATAAAAGTAAAAGGAATCCCATTATTAATGCCAACAAGCTTCTTCTTTGACTCTTTCAGTTCCTTTCACTCCCAGTTAATGCGCACGAATTTCTTGTTCCTTTCTCAAAACCCAATTACGCAAACTGTAGTTCACCCCAACCCCCAGACCGTTGTCGCCTCACTGCCAGTCCCCAGCCTCGAGTCCCCATGATCCCACTATCACAGTCGGATGTTGCATTGTAGATTCTTTACCTAATGTAATAATCGCATATCAAATTATGTTGACTACACATCTGCAAAGAGATTTTTTTCCAATTTAAAACTGGAGAAGTCATACTTGTGTTCTACCAAGTTCCAACAAAAGCTAAGTGGATTAGAGTTTATAGTCCTTGATAATGAAATCTTGGAGAAAGTTGAATACGATGATTTAATTGATGATTTTGCTTTAACGAAAGCTAAAAAGTTGATACTTTTCAAATGAAATTTTAGATTTAATTGTGGAAGTGATTTGAGAAATTATATATAAAACATTCTGTATACAATGATTAACTTATATGATATTTTTTGGCTAAACTACTAATTTGGTACGGTCCCTTACCTTATTTTTTTTGGCTTTATTTCAATTTGGTCCCTTACCTTTATTTGGTGTCAATTTGGTCCCTTACGTTTCAAATCGTTAACACGGTTAGTCCCAACCGTTAGTATTCTTTGTTGATTTGAAATCGTGTTCCTTCTACTCGATACAAGTGAATTGCTAAGCTCCAACTCACGTTTTTGTCTCTTCAGTTTGTGACCTAGCAGAGCAAACGTTTCACTCTAAAAGGTCGTGAATGAGTTTCTGAAACACTCTCCCTCCCTCCCTCCCTTGAGAAGAAGGTGAAACGTAGGTTCCAAAACGACAATGTTTTGGGCCACAAATTATGTGGGCATAGAGAGGGACACGTATTCACAGCCACGTGTGTAAGACCCAGGCTGATGAGGGCGGGGAGTGATCGCTGGTGCAAGAGGCACGGACAAGGAGCGACTCCTGGCAGGCTTCTAAGGGAGGGGTACATGAATGAACCAACACACCGGAATGAGAGGGTGATCTTGAGACTGTGTAGGTATAGGACTACATAGTACAGGAAGGCTTAAATGAATTGATTGGTACTACCCATATCAACAAGATGCATCTTCTTTTCGGTAGCCCATCACATAAGAACTCCATGGTTAAGCGTGCTTGACTTGGGGTAATTCTGGGATGGGTGACCTCCTGGGAAGTTTTCCCGGGAAGTGTGCGAGTGAGGACAAAGCACGCTGAAAAGACCCGTGTTGGTATGTGGGGATAGTCGCAATCCATTTGCCTGCCAGGGATGTTACAAAATGGTATCAAAGAGGCTCCTCTCCCAGTACGGTGTGGTTCGGGGACGAACCAGGCGGAAGCTAGTGGGCATGTAAGACCCGGGCTGATGAGGGCGGGGAATGATCGCCGGTGCAAGAGGCACGGACAAGGAGCGGCTCCTGGCAGGCTTCTAAGGGAGGGGTACATGAATGAACCAACACACCGGAATGAGAGAGTGATCTTGAGACTGTGTAGGTATGGGACTACATAGTACAGGAAGGCTTAAATGAATTGATTGGTACTACCCATATCAACAAGATGCATCTTCTTTTCGGTAGCCCATCACATAAGAACTTCATGGTTAAGCGTGCTTGACTTGGGGTAATTCTGGGATGGGTGACCTCCTGGGAAGTTTTCCGGGGAAGTGTGCAAGTGAGAACAAAGCACGCTGAAAAGACCCGTGTTGGTATGTGGGGATAGTCGCAATCCATTTGTCTGCCAGGGATGTTACAACGTGTATAATTAATGGTCAGATTTGAAACGTAAGGGACCAAAGTGACACCAAATAAAGGTAAAGGACAAAATTGAAATAAAAAAATAAGGTAAGGGACCAAATGAGAAGTTTAGCCTACTTTTTTTATTGGCTTAATTATGTCACAGGTCCCTGAAGTTTAGGGTACTTTTGCCAGATACCCTTATACTTTTTTTTTCAATGTTTGACTCCCCGAAGTTACTTCTGGGTTTGTCATATACCCCTACTACCGATTCTGACCAATTTTGCTGACATGTAACATCGGAATCCTGATTAGACGCAGAAGGTTAAGCACCTGGTGCCCTGTGGGCGAACATCTTTTGTTTTTTTAATTTAAAAAATTAAAAAACTTAATATTTTTTATATTTTTAGTTAAATAAAAAAAGAAAAAAAAAAGAATTGAAGAGAGAGGTCGTCTTCGACAGTGTGACATCACACGGCACCACACGACCAACCTCCTGCGTCTGACTAAAATTCTGATGTTACATGTCATCAAAATTGTCCAGAATCGATAGTAGGGGTATATGACAAACCCAGAAGTAACTTCGGGAAGTCAGACATTGAAAAAAAAAGTATAAGAGTATCTGACAAAAGCACCTCAAACTTCAGGAACCTGTGACATAATTAAGCCTTTTTTATTTTACCTTTTTTTAAGGGGGCCTCACGTGCAGAGTCCCCAAAATGTTTGGGACAGCCTTATGTAATCGTATGTTAATGCTTCTACGAAATTTTTGCTTGAACTACATTTTTTTAAAAAAAAATTATATTTAAATAAGGTCACGTTCTATGATGTGCCAGAAAAGCAAAGGCACGTGCATGTGACACTATCCAAGTTAACCAGCAGTTTCCTTATTAAATTTTTTTGGCTTATTTAAGCTTTTACTCCCTGAATTTAGGTGTTCTTTTGAAATAGGTCCTTAAACTTTTTTTTTCGATGCTTTGGGTCCCTGAACTTTGTTAAATTTTTGGAAATGGTCCTTTCATTACTTAAGTGATGATATAGTCAACAACATGTCACGTCACGGTCACAATATCGACGAGTGATGTGTTATGTAGCGTCACGTGACACAACATGATTTTTTTTTTATAAAAAAATCATTTCTTTTAAAAATTATTAAAAGATTCTATTTTCTTTTAAAAAATTTTAATTATTTTTAATAAATTTGAAATATTTTAAATTTAAAAAATTTGCATTGCATCATCTGACACTTTATCTATTGATGAGGCGAAGGTGACGTGACATGTCCTCGATCATCACCACTTAAGTGGTGAAAGGACCATTTCCAAAATTTGAGCAAAGTTTAGGGACTGAAAGCATAAAAAAAAGTTTAAGGACCAATTTCAAAAGAGCACCTTATTTTTTATTATTTTTAAGATTTTAAAATGCGAAGGTATTATCTTCCCCAACTCTTTCGAGCACCTTCCTTGCTCATTACTGTCACAATCCCAGCACCATCATTAACAGCAACCGCTAGAATCATCACCATCTCCCTCTTCTATCCCAATAACAACGCCCCATCACCTTTGACCTCCCTCTCTCGCACACCCACTCGATTTGCCGCTCCCTGCCATTGCATAACCACCGCTTCATGTACTCATTCTTGGTCGCCACAGCTGCTGTCACGAATGCCAACTGCCTTGAACACCACGAACTCGAGTTCTTAACCTTCCTTTCTGTCTCGAGGTCGCAAAATCGTCAGCCATCGCCACCCCTACCCCCTTCTCTCTGGTTCAAACCCCACAATAGAACCACCGCCTCTTTTCATCTGAACCACAATCGTCGCTTGTGGAGAGTTCACTACAACATTCTGCCCCCACTCACGAGCTTCACCATCACCCTATTTGTTTCGTTGTGGACAGTGAACCAAGGGCACCACCAAATCACCACTACCTCTATTTTCTGCTTTCACCATTATCCCCATTGCCTCTATTGCTCTACCGTTAATTTGCGAATGAAGGAGACATAGTCGTGATGGTGCTGACAATCGCAAGTTTTGTGGTGGCAGTATAACTGAGACGGGGTTAACAATATGATGATGGAGGTTTATCGTAAGGCGGTGGGCCGACGATGGTTCACGATGACGGTGGACAAAGGCGGTAAAGGAAAGCATACCAAGGTTTAAGATAGAGATAGGTTGCGGTGGAATAGTACTTTCAAAAATAAATAATAATAAGGAGATTTCTAATATGCAATCTAAAATTGAATTGTTGCTATGCAACTTTCTCTCAAGACTATCTGAATGACCTTCATCCTAGTTTCATTCTCTGCTATGTTCGAACTCCAATCTTCCTTAAGTTTAGCATATTCATGACTATCCATTGTCTTCACAAGTGGTTTGACATCAGAGTTTGCCGCGTTGATTGTTAGAACTCACAATGCTTGGTAACTCAGAGTTTGGGTTGGCAACAGGTGAATTAAGTGACGGCTTCTTATTGGTTTAAAAGAAGGTTGCAACAGGTGAATTAAGTGACAACTTCTTATTGGTTTAAGAGAAGGTTGCATAACAATAATCCAATTTTGAATTGCAGGCTAGTAATTCCCTAATAATGATTAGGATATTATTGGTTTAACAGGTTACCAGTCACTCATTCTAAGTATTATTTTCAAAATCCCCTCTCAATTGCATATGGCGCATGCATGTACCTTTATCTTTGTGGCACATTGAAGTCAACCTCTTAAATAAGAGTGTGTTTGACCCATATTAAAAAATAATCATATTATTAGATAAATAGTAGATAAACTTAATCTCAATGTTTGAAAATCCTATTTTAAAATTTGGTAATTCTTTTTCACTCAAAAACAGTTATAAGAAAAAAAAAATCATGTTATTCAAAAACACCTTACTGCTTTGCACCATTTTTTGAAAAATGATTCGAACCAAGAACCCTCTAAATAATCAAATTATTTTACTCAACTCATTCGCTTGACTTTAGTTTTTGGTAAACGCACGTTAGCTTGATTCTATTTGACTCATATATTTAATAAGGAATCATATAGCATAATTTTTATTTGTATTCATACCACGTAGTAGTATCAAAGAACCTGGAAAATACTAAAACACTGCACACTTCACAATTGTTTGAAAAAGAACAAGTATTGATGAATGTCAAACAATCAAACAGGGCTTATAAGAGGCAGTTTGCTATTGGATTTTGGAAGGATACCAAGAAAGCATATGTCGAGGCGAAAATCAAGAAATTTGAGGTCATATATGTCCAATTAACGCATTTATTATTGAAATTTATATGACACAAATTGTTATATAAAAATCTTTGTATTTACAGGAAAAGTTAGAAAGAAAGAAGGCCGAGTATATTGAAAAAATGCAAAATAAAATTGCTGAAATCCATCTAATAGCAGAAGAAAAAAAGGCAACAATTACGGCCAAAAGAGAGGAAGAATTACTAGAAGTAGAGGAGATAGCTGCAAAGTTTCGTAGCAGTGATGGGTATTCTCCAAGAAAACTTTTTCCATGCTTTGGCGGTTGAAGTTTTTCAACCTAATGCAAAAAGACCAAACTCTAATTTGCTTGGTTTATTTTCTTTTTTCCCCCATTAGTTAGGTGTTGTTATTATACATCTAAGATTTTGCTTTTGATTGTTGTTTCTGTCTTTACATTACTTATTATTAATACAAAAATGATAGTTGAAAATCATTTTCCAGACACTTAGGTGTCATTTATGATTACGAAAAATGTACCGATTAAAAAGAATGAGAGAGGTGATTTTATCTTTGGAAATGATGAATTTCATATTTGGAGAACTAGTGAACTATTTTCAATTCAAATTTTTCTATAATGTACCCATTAACCATGGTTGTTAAACTCGCGTGTTAACTCGGACACTCATACTAGTTTACGAGTTTAGGAAAATGAGTTAGGACAACTCGTATGGAAACTTTCGGACCTGAATAAACTCGGGTAATCTCGGGGTAAACTCGTGAGCTCATCGTCGAGTTAACAATTTCACTCGCCTATTCAAATTTCATTCTCTATGCACCAAAAACAAGATTGTTTGATGACTCAAACACCTAAAATGATGATGTTTCATGACTAATGATTAAAAAAAACTCCAATTTTGACCAATATAAAATCGGGGCACCCATAAAATCTGAATTTCCAAAGTTCTCTAACTTAGACTTTTCGCTCATTTTTCGACCAATTTTAATTCCTACCATCACCCTTACCAATTTTCTTTTTTATGGTAGAGTTTTAATGTAAAACAATAATTATGAGTTATTATTATGTGTGAATTTAATATATGTTAGGTTAATGTATACTTTTTAAAATAAGTAAACTAGCACGAATTCACGAGTCGAGTTTATCTACCCTCCACGAGTTTTGGTAAACTCTCGAGTTTGACAACCATGCCCTCAGTAGCCTATTCACCATTGTCACTCTCACATGTTTCACTCACAAACTCACCTAATAACATTTTCCTTAATAACATTTTGTAAATTTTGTTAACTTAACTCTTCCTAATTATAATCAGTTTTCTGTTCTCCTTCATGTCGTTGGTCTTTGATTGTTCACATATTGTCTCTAGGTTTGCTCATTTTACCTCGATGGGATATGGGGATAGGCCCTGCTTTTTCGAAGATTAGTTTTTTTGTCATGTCAATTTACAAGTTCATCACATTAGTGGACCCTATAGCATGTTTATGTGAATATTGAATTGTTAATGATGGACTCTTTGTTTGCTATATTTGTACATTCATCTTCATATAAGAAGAAACAACATTTCTTTGTTGCCAAGCTCTCACACTTGAGTTTATTACATGTATTGTATGACATAATCATAGTTTGTCATATAATACCTCTTCATGTTTTGATGAAAATGCATGTATCTTTCTAATCTCCCTCATGTTTTGAATAATATATGTATTGAATTACATGTTTTATATCTCTATTCCGTTTTGACATCATGTGCTTCATATTTGTGGAGAAAAATATTGGGAAGCTAAGAAAATTTTTGCTATTTTAATCTTTTTTGCTTATGTTAAATAGGGGGATAAAAATTGAATAAAATATGCGTATGTGCTTATTGTTATATATGATTGCATATTTTTTCAATAATGGTTTGACATCATCAAAAGGGGGAGAATGTGTGTGGAAATATAGATTTCTCCTATGCTTATTGCTTTATATTTTGATAATAACAAATCATGTTTCTAATGGAATATATGCATCTTGTATAGAATGATTGCATCATGTACCTACATTGGCCATTATATATTCTCTTCTTACTTGCTGACTTAGACATCGGAGATATCATTGAGTATGTTTTGCATGATCTTGGAAACACTGATTTGATGCTTGGTGATTTTCCCCCATCCTTTTGATGTTGCCAAAGGGGGAACAAATATTATTCAGTCATTATATATTTTTTACTATGCATCATTTCAGGGGGAGTAATATGTGATTGTTTGCATGATTATTTTATGCTTAATTTCCTTGAATGCAATGTGTGAGGGGGAGTTATTGCATCTGCGCTTACTTTGTTTATATTAATGTAATTTTGTTACTATATGCTATTATGTCCTAACCCATGTATTGCAGTTAATGTTTGGTAGAAGAAAAAATTTTATTACCACAAGCAAAGAATACATCATAAAACACATACACCAGTATGTTGCCACCTTCGAAGGGTTCAACATAAAGGATAATGTGAAAAAACAGATTTATTGATTGATAGCCACCTTCTAGGAAGGGTTCCAACAATCAATTAAATCTCATTACAAATTCTACCAACTACCAGCTTATTGGGCCATGTCTTAAAATTCTTAATACATAAACTAACTCTAATGGCTATTTCTTTCTTAATTAAAGCAAATCTAAACAGAGGAGAATAAGATATATTATTGAAAGTTCGTTCATTCCGCTCCCTCCACGTGTGATACACAACAACACCTAGCACTGCCCAGATCAGTTTCCGGTTCCACTTCCGACGAGCTCCAGCCATGATCCAGCGACGCCATCTTCCAAATCTCCATGGAAACCTGTAGATTCCCACCCAGCTTGTACATAAGTTCGCCAGTTCGCGAATCCATGGGCACTCAAAGAACAGATGAGAGATCGATTCGCCTCCTGCCATACAGAGGCTGCAATGATTAGGTATGTAACTCCATCTCATCTGATCTCTAGTTTGTAGCTTTGCATGTATAGTTAGCCAGTTAATAAATCGATGTTTAGGAACAGTTACACGATTCCACACATATTTGTGCATAGGAAACAGGGGAAGATCACCAGAGAGAAATCTATACCCCGATTGAATGGTATAGAGGCCATCTGAACTTGCATTCCATCGATCATTCACAAACCCCAACCTAAGCTCATCTCTGATTTTCAATAGTTTTTTCCAATGCCAGCTTTGACCTTGACTCCAAGCACAATCCCATAAAGATTGATTTTTAATGTAATAGGAGTTAACCCAGCGCACCCACAAGCAGTCCTTTTTGTCAGCTAAATTCCATATCTGCTTCCCAAGAGCAGCCCTATTCCACTTCCCACAGTTCTGAATTCCCAATCCACCAAAACGCTTTTCACAGCAGATAGTTGACCAGGAAACTTTAGCTTGATAAGACCCATCCTCTTTAGCATTCCAAAGGAATCTTCTACAATGTCTCTGAATTTCCTTAAAAACTGCATTAGGAATAATGAAAATAGAGGCCCAGTAAACATGAAAGCTCATTAGGACAGAATTTATGAGGCACACTCTTGCTTGGTAGGATAGGTTTCTTGTTCTCCAGTAATTGATGCTTCTCAGCACTTTATCAACCAAGCTCTGACACGTATTTGCATTCCATTTCCTGGATGACAAGGGAATACCTAAATATTTGCAAGGAAACTCCCCCTTCTGGAAATTAGTTATAGACATAAGTATTTTCTAAGTAGGAACGGGAACACCAACCATGAAGATGTAGGATTTCTCAGGACTCACCTCTAGTCCTGACCAAGTAGCAAACTCTTTGAGGGCATCATTCACAATTCTAACACTGGCTGGGTGGGCTTTGCAGAAGATCATAAGATCGTCTGCAAAAGCCAAGCTAACCAGTTTTTCATCCTTGCAAGCAGGATGAAAACGAAAGTTCCTCTGAGTAGAGGCCAAGCTCAAGGTCCTGGTAAGTATTTCCATAGATAGAACAAAGATAAGAGGAGACATAGGATCCCCTTGTCTTATTCCCCTAGAACCCCAAAATCTGCAGCCCTGGTTACCATTAATGACAATAAAATAGGATATTGATCTGATGCAACTCATGATCCAGGAGACAAACTTAGTTGGAAATTTAAGATCAATTAACATACCCTCAATAAAATTCCATTCTAGAGTATCATAGGCTTTTTTAATGTCTAGTTTCATCATGCATCTAGGGGAGATTCTCCTCCTACCATAAAACCTGACCAATTCCTGAGACAGCAGTATATTGTGAATAATACTTCTGTCTCTGACAAAAGCACTTTGGTTATCCTGCACCAAACTAGGTAACACTTCAGGCATTCTGTTACTGATGATCTTAGATATGCACTTGTACATAGAAGAACAGCAGGCAATATGTCTAAATTGAGTAACTTTTGATGGGGAATCTACTTTAGGTACCATAACCAAATTGGTATGATTTATTTCTCTTAATAAGTGCCCAGTATCAAAGAACTCTCTCACAGCCATGCAAATATCATGCCCAATTCTGTCCCAAGAAGCTTGGAAAAAACCTGCCCCAAACCCATCAGGGCCAGGAGCCTTATTTTTATGAATAGAGAAAAAAGCTTTTTTTTTACCTCCTCATCTGCTATAGGCTGAATAAGATAGAGTTGTTGATCCAATGAAAGAGAACACCCTTGATCAATCACTTCCTGACTATAGATCAAACCTCTACTTCTGCCAAGAAAAAGCTTTTGATAAACGTCTACTTATGCCCAATATGGTTATTACAGTTAATGTTTGTCATTATAAAAAAGGGGAGTGTTAAGTTCCAATGTAATATGATGTTTTAATGACGACAAACCAAGTTTTAAGAATGAAATCGAATGTCATGCATTCATCTTAGGACAATCATGTAAGGCACTATATCCTAGAACTCAGACTATGTTAAGTATTATGGAGAAAAAGTAGTTAAAACCTTTTATAAATTGTTAATCCAACAATTGTAAATGCAACAAATGTTTTTGATCAATATCTTGATTGTCTAGAATGATAAAAATAAGTTTTAATGAAAATAAGGTTAAAGTAATCGATTACTTTGTGAGTGAAAAGTTAATTTTTGTTGCATCATATGAATTCCAGAGAGTATTGAATGGATTACTCTATGAATTAATTGATTATTGTGTTGCATCATCCAATTATTCAGGGAGTTTTGAATCGATTACTATTTTGGAATAAATCGATTCATTAAATTAAAAGCAATCGGTTACTTTTGGAAATAATCAATTACTTATTTGAAAAATCAAAATAGAGACTTTGGATCAATTGTATTCAATACATGGATTATGTTTTGATTTACTGGTGCTCGATTTTCTGATTAAAATGGTCAAGGATCAGATTTTCAAAAACAATTTACTCATTCCCATCTTTTCAGTCCTAGTATATTGAAAAACAAGAGAACACCTTCACCTTTTACACAACTCTTCCTCTCCATAGTTACTAATTAATCCTCTATGCTTGAGTTCTTCGTGATATTACTGCCATTAGAGCTTCAATTTGTATATCGCACTATAAGTTTACTTCATATTGAGTGATACAGTATTATTTTGTGTTATAAGGGTGAAGTATCCCTTAGTTGTTAGGGGGAGGCATCACTAGAGAAAGAAGGTTTGACACCTTCAGTGTAATAGGGTGAGGTATCATATTGAATGTTTTTGATGTCCTTTACAAAAGGTTGAATCCTAGTGGTTTGTGCGGGGCTTTGGGATTGTATTGGGATTTGAAACTTAAATTAATCAATACAATAAATTCGAAGCACAATGTTGAGGGTACTGAACGTAGGACTCATCGGGGAGGCCTAACTAGGATAAAATCTGGTTTGCATTTTCTCTATATCCCTTATCTCTTTATTTATTGTTGCCTTTAATTTTTATTATTATCGTTATCACTTCTGCAACGTTGCGATAATTAGTCGGATTGGTTCATGACTTTGTAGCTATCGATCAATTTAGTCCTTGATATTTTCGAAATAGTAATTTAGTCCCTGAGATTGGAGGACGTCAAGCACGTTAGTCCCTAGCGTTTGTTGGCGTCACTGTGCTATTTCAAAATAATAACGATGGCCAAAATGACGTGTTAACTGTTATATTTCAGATCCAATCGCTATAAATTAATCATTCAAATCCAATGGTTTAAAATCATCTTCAACCTTTTCAAATACATAAACCCTAAATTCCCAAATCAAAACCTCAAACCGTAAAATCTCTTCCAAAAATCACAACCCCAAGCCCCCAATCACATAATATGAAAGCATCCTTCACTTATTTCAATCCCTAATGCCCGAATTAAAAAATCCCTAATTCCTAAATTACCTCTTGCAATGTTGGAATCAGGCCCTAAAATAAAGAAAAATCAATCAATTCAGTCCTCAACATTGATACATGTAATTCACTTACATCTTTAACTTTTTATGAATTTAATGCAATTACTTCCTAACGATATGGAACATGTCATTACCTTTTGCATATCTGATATAAAGTTCAATTTGGGAATTAGGGATTGAAATAAGTAAAGGATGTTTTTATATTATGTGATACGGGGCTTGGTGTAACAGCCCGATTTTCGTAACTCAAATAACCAACTTTTATCCATTTATGTTGCAAAAATGAGGCCAAATTTTTTTTTTATATAAAACAATGTTGGAGTGTTGGAAAATGTTATTGTAAAGTCATTGATGATCTTCAACACTCTCTTTCAAAAACCGAGTTGTTACCAAAAATCTGTTTTTATAAAAACTGTCGTTTTCATAGAAGAACTTGGTTTCAAATCATCTTGACCGTTTTCAAAAACTTCACGTGAATTAATTTCGCATGAAAATATATTTCACAAGTCAAATTGAAACTTAGCTCAATTACATAATGGCTCATGGCATCGGTAATCCTTAACTCAACACTCACCATAATCTAAACCAACTACTCTATCATTAAACTATCCTATTGAAGACAATCGAGTGAAGTTCCTCCTTCCTCTCGCGTCCTCTTCTCGCTCTCAAAGATGATGCTCTTCTTGTGGTGTTTCCCTCCTTGCTAATAGATTCTGGCTCCGCCCCATTGAGAGTGGTGGAGTTCCTCCGAGCCTCATACCGAATCTTCTCTTTGTAGTTCCTGTAGCCTCGCACGGTGACTTGCCCAGGTGCGGCTCCAGGTTAGCTCCGCTGAGTAGATGTTCTGGATCGGAAATCACGATCTGGGAATAGCCGATCCATACCCATCCATATGAGGTACGCTTCCATCCTCTTCCATACTTACTCCATGTGGTGACCTCCATGGAATACTCCATCTGCCCGTTGAGATACCAGCAGCACCGATATGCCAACGAACAGGAGAGAGTAAGCGATCCGAACGACGCATCGTCGACGGTGTGGGATTACGATAGGCAAGATACCAGGACCAAACAAGCACACAATACAATATACACGCACACACCAACCAAACATATTATTGACATCATTATCATTATTATCTTACATTATTAGCATTATTTTTACCCTTTTTCATTTCTTTCTTACTATCACATCCTATGAACAATCTTTTCTTTTCTCACTCATTTTCATTTCATCACTATATTTTCTTATTAATTCATACCCTCTGGTGATTGGGGAGTGTTAAAATATCCTCAAATTATTCATTTCGTTCTCGGCTATCACTCACGTCTACATCTCCTCGGTCATCCACCCAACCTAGTCGGAAGCAAACAGGAGTACAGGACCTTTACCGTGCGGGCACGACAACTGTCACACTTCAAATGGTCCCAGACCAGGAGGACTACAGCCTCAATTCAAATCATGTCAATTCATAAATATTCATGGCACACTGTCTCACAGTGGCAATCAAGATGCCCCACTCCAGTCTCTCTCACTATTCTAGATTTGCAATCTAGGAGGCGACAGTATGTTTCTAGTGGGCTCGCAGAACTCACCACGGCATTGGACCCAGTCCCTACCACGTTCGTACGCCACATGTGGAGTTCGTTCTGCCTAGAAACACACTCTAGACTTCTTGACGTTTCACCGTCATCGTCCTCCCCTAATGCAATCTCCTCCTAAGTATCTGCAGATACTTATGGTTCCTTCCTCTCCACTACTTCGCACTCTCATACCTCACCGCGTATGTCTTTTAAAGTCTTTTGTCTTTTTAATTAACCTAAGGTCGGCCCATCCTTCGTGCATCCCTTCAATGAGTCCCGACCACTAACTTGGCACAGTCTTTCTCTCATCAATTCCCACATAGCACAGAGCTGGGATCACCTCAACAAACTCATGTCTCATTTCTCAACCTTTCTCAAAAACAGTTTTTCATAAGTTTTTGCAAAAGATTCGTTTCATAATTTTCTCAAAAATCATGCTTCATAAACTTTCTCAAAAATCTCATTTCACAAAATTCTCCAAAAATAATGTTTCACAATCTTTCTTCAAAAATAGTGTTTCACAAACTCTTTTCAAAAATGGTGTTTATCAAAAGCAAGGTTTCACTAACACTTTTCCAAAAATAAGATTTCATAAAATCCTTTCAAAAATAATGTTTCATATAAAATAACTTTTCACAAATCTTTTCCAAAAAATCTCTTTTCGCAAACCTTTTCAAAGATATACTTTCACAAATCTTGTCAAAAATCTCCTTTCGAAAACATTTTTCAAAAATCCATTTTAAAAAATTTCCGTTCACAAACCTTTTTCAAAAAATCTCTTTTCACAACTCTTCACAAAAATCTCTTTTTAAAAACCTTTTTTGAAAATCACATTTTTGGGCTGAGCGCTAATGGAGGAGCAAGCTCAACTCAACACTAGTCTCATTCAAAACAAAATCAAAGGAGCCAAGCTCCGCCACTTATTTCAACAATCCACATCACTCTCCCCAGCTCTGGCTCAAACTCATCATTATCATTCACTCTTCCCCAATCTCAACTCTTTCTTTCTTTCTTTCTTTTCCAGCTTACATCTTTCATCATTATTCCTTTATCTTTATATCTTTATTTCCATCAATTTACTTATTTTCTTTTCATTTTCTTATTCAGGACGTAGCAGACGTCCCTCAACTTGTTACTCATATTAAATTAACAGTATTCAATATAAGCATGGATAAATATAAACATGCTATCCACACACAATCAGCACACAATAACAATGTGGTCATTGTCACCTTCGCATAAGTGGCCACACAACACAAACAATTGCCACTTATACTACTGACTCCGAACCACTTAGTTCAGATCTTTGTGATGATACGGAACGTCCTAATAAATCACCTAGCTACCACGGTGTCTTAGGAAAGCTTCTCTCTCACCTGAGGTCCAGCGTTTTAATGCGTACCGTCTCCGCGGATCCTTGTCGCTGCCAGCTGCCCCAATCCCTCGTCTTTCAAATTCCTCGTACTAAATAAAACACGCTTAGGTTATTAACTTGTATTAAGAAAATCTTTTTCGTAACTTAAACACATCTCATTCCTCGTCGGAAAACTTAAAACATAATCGTTTTCTTTCAAACAACTCTGATATTTATAATACCTTAAGTTCCTTCCAAAAATCATTTGAAAACACCATGTAAAGTCATTTAAATTATTTAGTTTGGTTGCTGGTCCGTTTTGGACAGCACCTTAATTACGTTTTGAAAACACCGAAAAATTCACCGTTTTTAATTCGGGTTTTTCTTAAATCAATTATCTCTTGAAAACTTTACTTTAAATCACATGAAAACGTTTTTAAATATAAGAGGAAAGTCCAAACTATTCTGGACAGCCATAAACACAATCCCAAAAATCCCAAGTAAATCAAATCGAATTATTCTAAAAGCAGTTTCATACAACATCAACTTCACACACAACCACAAGCAACACTTTATTAATCAATTAGAAGCATATAATCAACTTAGTTAGCGTCCATGCAATCATACCACTCACAAATAATTCATTTTCACAAAACAAAACACTTAGTCATGCATATGTTCACAACCAAATTGAATCAAGATTTAAACCAAACATTTTTATATTTATTTTTCTTACTTTAAACAACTCAAATCCTTTCAAAAACTACCATGTACGTTTTATTTCATGCCACTAGACTTCCTAACTTATTTAAACTATATGGCCGAATGAATCAAGGAAAACAAGTCAAACATCACCAATTCAAATCACATAAATCAACTTGATTTATTTTAAGCACTTTAATTTCACTTTCTTTTTCATGAAACAAATTATTTACTCTCTCTTTCATATTTAAAACCGTGAGCTCTACTTGGAGAAATTATTAGACTTTAATTTATTCCTTTTACTTAAATCAATTTATTAAAGCAAAACATTACATCAAAGTCTTATTTTTCATGCTAAAACCGAATGAAAACAAACATTTATATCACCACTTCAAACAAATTCATTTAACATAATTCTTCAAGACATGCTCATTACTTTTAAGTCACCTTATGAAAAAGAACCCTAGTCTATTTAGGATGTATAGGCCGAACCTCCTTTTGACAAAATAAAGTTTTAGGTTCACTTTTTCAACATACCAAAACACAAGGTTCCTAAATCAAAGCATGCATTTTCTTAAAAAGAATATCATCTTCTTTTTCAAGCATAAAAACCAAAACATCATCACTAAAAATCAAGACTTAACTTCAAGCTTTCACATGCAAGATCACAAAACATGAATCAAGTTAAAAATCATTTTTCCAAAAACTTGTTTCCTTGGTTTCTTATAAAACCGTGATGGCCCTTAAGAAAAATCAAGTCTTTTTCACTTGAAAATAACATGCATGTATCTAAATCTTGTAGATCAAGTCGTTAAATCAAATAATAGTACAAATCAAAGATTTAAATCACTTTGAGTAAGAAGAAGTCAAAACCCAAAAATCAAAGTTTTATCAAAACCAAATCAAAATCAAACATTTCAACCACTCAAATTAACTTTTCTAAACATAAGATCAACATGCAAAGACTTAGAGTAAATTAAAAAGCATTAAGACTCATGATTTTATTCATGGCTGAATCATATGGCTCTTGATCTAGGGTTTTATAAGTTTATTTATTCTTAGAATTCAAGATCAAGGTTCATTCAACACATGCATGAACCCAAATCATCAACATCATCATCAATCAACATGCACACAAGAGATCTCAATTTTATTATTAAGCAAGTTTAGATCACAAATTTATTTACCAAATAAACTCTTAAACACATCTTTAAATCACGGTTTAAGGAAGAAAATTCAACATGCAATAGGATTTATTTTAAACTTCACAAAAATATCATCAAACCTATAGATTTAGAAGATTTAGTTTAAAAAGCTTTAGGATCTCTTATGAAAAACTTTAAACGAGTTAGGAAGTCCGTTGATTAGACGTTTACAAGTTCCTTCAAGCTTTGAGAAATTAACATGTAAAGAGATTCACTTTAAGTTTTACAAAAATCTCAAAACTTTTTAGATCTTTAAGATTTATGTTGAAAAAATTTAAGATCTTTCATGAAGACCTTAAACGAGTTATAGAATCCGTTAGTTAGAAGTTTACAAGTTGCTTTGAGTCTTAGAAGTTCATGATCAAACATAAATAGAACATGCAAAAGAAGGAAAGAAAGGAAAATTACAAAATCAAAGAGAAAATCTATACTACTACAATTCTTCATGCTTGTTCGAACTACCCACCAAAAAGGGTTGATCTTCTAGCTTCTAATGTCTTGGATCTTCAAGGAAGGCTTAGGTTTTTGGACTTGGTTTCTTCTTCTTCCTCTCCCTAGCTCACGGCCCTCTCTCTCTTTTCTCTATGTGTTGAGAGCTTGATTTTTGCTCCCAATAAGTGTGTTTGGAAAGTGAAGGGAAATGAAAGAAATAAAGGGTGAAAGTGAAGAAATGAATTAGCCAACCCTTCACACCACTCGACTATATATAGGCAAAGGTAAAGACATAAGATTTTCCTCTTTTGTCCTCAAGGAAATTCGGCCAAGGGTGCAAATGGGAGGGCAATTTTGGTAACTCCATTTGTTGCATGGGTGGAGATTATCAAACTTAAGGGGACATGGTGGAGGAAATTAAGGAACTATGTCTCTTAGGTTTAGTTGCTTTTGGCTTCTAGTTAGGATTTCCACTAACTTAGTTGCTTTATGGTTCTAGCTTAGTCCTATTTGGTTTCTTGCTCAACAATTAAAAATTCTAGGTTTACCCCATATGCATGCACATACACACGTATTTCACATAGACACATACATACATACATTAATGCATTATCATCTTCTTTTACTAATTTAATTCCATATAACCTCAAGCATATATAGTAATACCACTCATACATACACGAAATGCTCACACACACGCACATATATAGAAAACAATCCTTTTCATCATAAAATGATTCATGTCTAAAAATCATAATTTCTTTAAAGCATAAAAAAAATATTAAACCCATAATTATTTCTCAAACTCGACTCTAAAACCCATAACTTTATTTCATGAAAACCATTTCTTTAAAATCACTCAACACTTTGAAAACATGGATTAAGAAATTCATTTAAGAAATACTCTTTCAAAACACTTTTATTAAAAATAAATCTCTTTAGTATTTTAAATTAATACGAGGAATTTGCGGGGTGTTACATTCTCCCCAACTTAAAGATTTCTCGTCCCCGAGAAATACGTGGTGGGTTGGGCAGCAGGGCACAAAGTTCTTACGTCACTTTGATTCTTATAAGAATACTTTTCTCTCGCCTCGTGGTCGTATTCCCTTTTGCTGGTCTATTTCATCTTGCCGTGTTCCTCGTTCGTTGCTTTCAGACGAAGAAGTTCCGCTCGTACCATCACTTTTGTGTCGAATCGGGTTAGGTCCAACGAACTGACCGAAGAAGACGTCGCTCCCTTAGCTGATCGTCGTCGCAAGGAGTCCAACCATAGGTATGGACTTAGGGAAATCAAGCAAACAAAATTTCACACATCTCCAAAAGTATGGAGTTTCACCTAAAAATCGTTGGATATTCACTATTCCCTACTACTTGGGTCCTCACTAACTCACAATAATCACTCCTCCCTTCAGTTCTCCTTCTAACTCTGATGTTTTCGTTTATGATCTCTCTATCTTAAGGGGATTATACTACATCTTGGGCTCACTTACTTCCTCAAGAAAACCTCATTTTCCTCCTTCGATTCATCCTAAACAGTAATCAAACCTATCACTTTGATCATCTAAACCTCTAGTTAGGGCACAAGGCAATTATGATCCTCAAATTTTCTTCCTTGTGACTCCCCAACTTCGATCAAACTAATAACTAAATCCACTGGGATCTTATATCCTCACTTAATGTGAAGCATTTATCCGTCCTTAATCGTTCAAGCTTAAATTATTTGGATAATTATGGCACTTCTAATTCCACTATTTGGACTAATGAGTCTTAAATAGGTTTGGTAAAGCTACGGTTTGATAAGGGTTCACGAAGAAAAGATTCGAATTTTAACGATACTAACTGTTTTGTTGAAGCGATTCAACAAACACGGGAATTCAGAGATGACATCCTATGTCTTTTAAAGGCATTAACTATCCTCGTACAAAAAGCACACAAACTTAAGTCTTACGGGAACTAATGGAATATCATAGGGTATGGGGTCTTAGTCTTGGAATCTATTTACTGCCTACTCCTTCAAGCTACAGAACCAGCAGGTTCCTTAGACTAACACAGTCGATACTAAGCCACAAACAAAATCGTACATCCTATAAAGACGAGAACTTAATCCTAGGTTCCTATCCTTACACTAGCAAACACATAGAGTCACACAAACAAAGCATGTAAGCCCATGCTTAAGGCCACTAAGGATTACCATTGCTCTGATACAATTCTGTAACAGCCCGATTTTCGTAACTCAAAAATAACCAACTTTTATCCATTTATGTTGCAAAAATGAGGCCAATTTTTTTTTTTTTATACAAAACAATGTTGGAGTGTTGGAAAATGTTATTTTAAAGTCATTGATGATCTTCAACACTCTCTTTCAAAAACCGAGTTGTTACCAAAAATCTGTTTTTATAAAAACTGTCGTTTTCATAGAAGAACTTGGTTTCAAAACATCTTGACCGTTTTCAAAAACTTCACGTGAATTAATTTCGCATGAAAATATATTTCACAAGTCAAATTGAAACTTAGCTCAATTACATAATGGCTCATGGCATCGGTAATCCTTAACTCAACACTCACCATAATCTAAACCAACTACTCTATCATTAAACTATCATATTGAAGACAATCGGGTGAAGTTCCTCCTTCCTCTCGCGTCCTCTTCTCGCTCTCAAAGATGATGCTCTTCTTGTGGTGTTTCCCTCCTTGCTAATAGATTCCGGCTCCGCCCCATTGAGAGTGGTGGAGTTCCTCCGGGCCTCATACCGAATCTTCTCTTTGTAGTTCCTGTAGCCTCGCACGGTGACTTGTCCCAGGGGCGGCTCCAGGTTAGCTTCACTGAGTAGATGTTCTGGATCGGAAATCAAGATTTGGGAATAGCCGATCCATACCCATCCATATGAGGTACGCTTCCATCCTCTTCCATACTTACTCCATGTGGTGACCTCCATGCAATACTCCATCTGCCCGTTGAGATACCAGCAGCACCGATATGCCAACGAACAGGAGAGAGTAAGCGATCCGAACGATGCATCGTCGACGGTGTGGGATTACGATAGGCAAGATACCAGGACCAAACAAGCACACAATACAATATACACGCACACACCAACCAAACATATTATTGACATCATTATCATTATTATCTTACATTATTAGCATTATTGTTACCCTTTTTCATTTCTTTCTTACTTTCACATCCTATGAACATTCTTTTCTTTTCTCATACATTTCCATTTCATCACTATATTTTCTTATTAATTCATAACCTCTGGTGATTGGGGAGTGTTAAAATATCCTCAAAGTATTCATTTCGTTCTCGGCTATCACTCATGTCTACATCTCCTTGGTCATCCACCCAACCTAGTCGGAAGCAAACAGGAGTACAGGACCTTTACCGTGTGGGCACGACAGCTGTCACACAACAAATGGTCCCAGACCAGGAGGACTACAGTCTCAATTCAAATAATGTCAATTAATAAATATTCATGGCACACTGTCTCACAGTGGCAATCAAGATGCCCCATTCCAGTCCCTCTCACTGTTCTAGATTTGCAATCTAGGGGGCGACAGTATGTTTCTAGTGGGCCCGCAGAACTCACCACGGCATTGGACCCAGTCCCTACCACGTTCGTACGCCACATGTGGAGTTCGTTCTGCCTAGAAACACACTCTAGACTTCTTGACGTTTCACCGTCATCGTCCTCCCCTAATGCAATCTCCTCCTAAGTATCCGCAGATACTTATGGTTCCTTCCTCTCCACTACTTCGCACTCTCATACCTCACCGCGTATGTCTTTTAAAGTCTTTTGTCTTTTTAATTAACCTAAGGTCGGCCCATCCTTCGTGCATCCCTTCAATGAGTCCCGACCACTAACTTGGCACAGTTTTTCTCTCATCAATTCCCACATAGCACAGAGCTGGGATCACCTCGACAAACTCATGTCTCATTTCTCAACCTTTCTCAAAAACAACTTTTCATAAGTTTTCGCAAAAGATTCGTTTCATAATTTTCTCAAAAATCATGCTTCATAAACTTTCTCAAAAATCTCATTTCACAAAATTCTCCAAAAATAATGTTTCACAATCTTTCTTCAAAAATAGTGTTTCACAAACTCTTTTCAAAAATGGTGTTTATTAAAAGCAAGGTGTTATATCCTAGACACAATGTTCAGAGTATAACCCTAGCTCAAGGGTATGGAAGACCTAAGAGCTAGAATACGGTCTGATGTTACTGTGCGATTTTGTTGGTATGCTAGCTATCCAGTTGGGATAACTAGGGTTTCCCTAATCACAAGTGTGTGCTAGTGTATGATTAGGGAGAAAGAACGTACCTGAGCCCCTAGCTGGAGACAGCTATTTATAGGGGGAGCGGTGTTGTACCCTATGGGCCTGTACGGAGGTCCAGTAGGGCTGACGTGTCCCTTTATAGGATAAGGGATGAGTCATTCATCCTTATCCTGTTAGCGGTTAGTCTTATCTGGTTGGCGAGCTAGGCTCACGCGCCCTTAGCTTGGACTCTTTAAGGGAAGAGGTCCCTGTACTCGGTCCAGAGTCGTTAGGGTGGGTCCTATGGCATGTGCTCGGCCCAAAGATGCGTGACCCGGCAGAATGAGAATTCTGGTCGGCCAGTGAGTATTCTGGTCGGCCGAGGGCGTTTTAGGGTAGACCGAGGGTCAGTCTACCACATAAGCCCCTTAGCTCGGTAAGACTTTTCGAGTCTTGAGCCGAGCTGAGAGTTCTTCGTATGTGACCTTCAAGGTGTCGAGGGTTAAGCTCGGTAGGGGATAATGAGTTCAGGACAGCTCACCCTGCCTCGCTGTCCCCTTGACTGACTGAAAGGACGTTTGGATGTCCTTCTATGACACGTGCTGCCTTGTGTCAGAGGGGTCATGATGGTGCATGCTGCCTTTTGGGTTTTCGAGATGCTTCTTTCCATTAGTTGTGCGCCACGTGTCCTTTTAGTGGCGCGATGTAGGCTTTTGGGCTTTTGTGATTAGGCCCAAATTTTCAAACGTGGGGGGAAACCACCCCTTCAACTACTCTTTTCCTCCTTTTTTCATACTTTCCTTCAAACTCAGACTTCTGACACTCCTCTTCTCTCTGAAATTCGTCTCATTGGCTTTTGGATTATAATTTCCCTACGCCGTTATTCTTCTGTTCTTGATTCCCCAGTTCGTTCGTGCCAGTTCTCATCTCCAACTCTCAGGTATTTTGATTTTTTTCTTCTGTTCCTGTTTTTCGCTTTTCTTTCCTTCTCTGCTGAATCATATTCTCCGTAGGTTCTGGGTTTTTGGTTGCAGATTTTGTTCCTGTGTTTTAGTTTTCTGGGCTTATTTCTGGGTAAGTTTAGATTTCATTATGAGTATTAATTGGCTTCAGTATGAGGAGTGGTCTAGGATTCTGGGTTTGAGTGATCTTGAGGATTCTTCCTCTTCTTCTTCTTCTTCGTCTTCCGATCTGGAGGTGCTGGACTTTCTGCCTTCACCCTTCCGCCATCGCATGGTAGATCCGATGGCCGAAGTACCACTATCAGTAGATTACCCTCGGAACCTTGAGGAGGAGGAAGGTAGGAAACTGTTGTATCAAGCGGCGGAAGAGCGTGCCCAACTATCCCGCCGCCCTTCGAACCGTTCCTGGGAGAAACCCTTCTGGGGAAAAGCTGTTAGGGTTAGGGGAAGGTGTAGCAGGCTCGGCTATAGGACTAATAAACCTAGGGCTAGGTTGTTTAAAAATCTTGATTTTATAGATTCTGACGCCGAGTATTCCCTTTCCCCAGGTATGGTTCGAAGGTGCATCACACATCCTCAGGAGTTCCTTGTGCCTCCGAACTCTGTAGATTATGACTGGGTTGACTTGGAGGTGCTTGGAACCCCGTCGGCTTTGGTCAACAGTAATCTAAGTCATATCCGAGCCCACATACTCCCCTGCCCCACGGATAAAACTGGGACATCTTATGCCATAAGCTCACCGGCAGCCAACGACCGAGTGTGTACGGCGATCGCCGCGGGTCGCAAAGAGTTTTTCATGTACGAAGAAGTCTACCACACAAGGTTTCACAAACACTTTTCCAAAAACAAGATTTCATAAAATCCTTTCAAAAATAATGTTTCATATAAAATAACATTTCACAAATCTTTTCCAAAAAATCTCTTTTCGCAAACCTTTTCAAAGATATACTTTCACAAATCTTGTCAAAAATCTCCTTTCGAAAACATTTTTCAAAAATCCATTTTCAAAAATTTCCTTTCACAAACCTTTTTCAAAAAATCTCTTTTCACAAAAATCTCTTTTTAAAAACATTTTTTGAAAATCACATTTTTGGGCTAAGCGCTAATGGAGGAGCAAGTTCAACTCAACACTAGTCTCATTCAAAACAAAAACAAAGGAGCCAAGCTCCGCCACTTATTTCAACAATCCACATCACTCTCCCCAGCTCTGGCTCAAACTCATCATTATCATTCACTCTTCCCCAATCTCAACTCTTTCTTTCTTTCTTTCTTTTCCAGCTTACATCTTTCATCATTATTCCTTTATCTTTATATCTTTGTTTCCATCAATTTACTTATTTTCTTTTCATTTTCTTATTCAGGACGTAGCAGACGTCCCTCAACATGTTACTCATATTAAATTAACAGTATTCAATATAAGCATGGATAAATATAAACATGTTATCCACACACAATCAGCACACAATAACAATGTGGTCATTGTCACCTTCGCATAAGTGGCCACACAACACAAACAATTGCCACTTATACTACTAACTCTGAACCACTTAGTTCCGATCTTTGAGATGATACGGAACGTCCTAATAAATCACCTAGCTACCACGGTGTCTTAGGAAAGCTTCTCTCTCACCTGAGGTCCAGCGTTTTAATGCGTACCGTCTCCGCGGATCCTTGTCGCTGCTAGCTGCCCCAATCCCTCGTCTTTCAAATTCCTCGTACTAAATAAAATACGCTTAGGTTATTAACTTGTATTAAGAAAATCTTTTTCGTAACTTAAACACCTCTCATTCCTCGTCGGAAAACTTAAAACATAACCGTTTTCTTTCAAACAACTCTGATATTTATAATACCTTAAGTACCTTCCAAAAATCATTTGAAAACACCATGTAAAGTCATTTAAATTATTTAGTTTGGTTGCTGGTCCGTTTTGGACAGCACCTTAATTACGTTTTGAAAACACCGAAAAATTCACCGTTTTTAATTCGAGTTTTTCTTAAATCAATTATCTCTTGAAAACTTTACTTTAAATCACATGAAAACGTTTTTAAATATAAGAGGCAAGTCCAAACAATTCTGGACAGCCATAAACACAATCCCAAAAATCCCAAGTAAATCAAATCGAATTATTCTAAAAGCAGTTTCATACAACATCAACTTCACACACAACCACAAGCAACACTTTATTAATCAATTAGAAGCATATAATCAACTTAGTTAGCGTCCATGCAATCATACCACTTACAAATAATTCATTGTCACAAAACAAAACACTTAGTCATGCATATGTTCACAACCAAATTGAATCAAGATTTAAACCAAACATTTTTATATTTATTTTTCTTACTTTAAACAACTCAAATCCTTTCAAAAACTACCATGTACATTTTATTTCATGCCACTAGACTTCCTAACTTATTTAAACTATATGGCCGAATGAATCAAGGAAAACAAGTCAAACATCACCAATTCAAATCACATAAATCAATTTGATTTATTTTAAGCACTTTAATTTCACTTTCTTTTTCATGAAACAAATTATTTACTCTCTCTTTCATATTTAAAACCGTGAGCTCTACTTGGAGAAATTATTAGACTTTAATTTATTCCTTTTACTTAAATCAATTTATTAAAGCAAAACATTACATCAAAGTCTTATTTTTAATGCTAAAACCGAATGAAAACAAACATTTATAACACCACTTCAAACAAATTCATTTAACATAATTCTTCAAGACATGTTCATTACTTTTAAGTCACCTTATGAAAAAGAACCCTAGTCTATTTAGGATGTATAGGCCGAACCTCCTTTTGACAAAACAAAGTTTTAGGTTCACTTTTTCAACATACCAAAACACAAGGTTCCTAAATCAAAGCATGCATTTTCTTAAAAAGAATATTATTTTCTTTTTCAAGCATAAAAACCAAAACATCATCACTAAAAATCAAGACTTAACTTCAAGCTTTCACATGCAAGATCACAAAACATGAATCAAGTTAAAAATCATTTTTCCAAAAACTTGTTTCCTTGGTTTCTTATAAAACCGTGATGGGCCTTAAGAAAAATCAAGTCTTTTTCACTTGAAAATAACATGCATGTATCTAAATCTTGTAGATCAAGTCGTGAAATCAAATAATAGTACAAATCAAATATTTAAATCACTTTGAGTAAGAAGAAGTCAAAACCCAAAATTCAAAGTTTTATCAAAACCAAATCAAAATCAAACATTTCAACCACTCAAATTAACTTTTCTAAACATAAGATCAACATGCAAAGACTTAGAGTAAATTAAAAAGCATTAAGACTCATGATTTTATTCATGGCCGAATCATATGGCTCTTGATCTAGGGTTTTATAAGTTTATTTATTCTTAGAATTCAAGATCAAGGTTCATTCAACACATGCATGAACCCAAATCATCAACATCATCATCAATCAACATGCACACAAGAGATCTCAATTTTATTATTAAGCAAGTTTAGATCACAAATTTATTAACCAAATAAACTCTTACACACATCTTTAAATCACGGTTTAAGGAAGAAAATTCAACATGCAATAGGATTTATTTTAAACTTCACAAGAATATCATCAAACCTTTAGATTTAGAAGATTTAGTTTAAAAAGCTTTAGGATCTCTTATGAAAAACTTTAAACAAGTTAGGAAGTCCGTTGATTAGACGTTTACAAGTTCCTTCAAGCTTTGAGAAATTAACATGTAAAGAGATTCACTTTAAGTTTTACAAAAATCTCAAAACTTTTTAGATCTTTAAGATTTATGTTGAAAAACTTTAAGATCTTTCATGAAGACCTTAAACGAGTTATAGAATCCGTTTGTTAGAAGTTTACAAGTTGCTTTGAGTCTTAGAAGTTCATGATCAAACATAAATAGAACATGCAGAAAGGAAAATTACAAAATCAAAGAGAAAATCTATACCACTACAATTCTTCATGCTTGTTCGAACTACCCACCAAAAAGGGTTGATCTTCTAGCTTCTAATGTCTTGGATCTTCAAGGAAGGCTTAGGTTTTTGGACTTGGTTTCTTCTTCTTCCTCTCCCTAGCTCACGGCCCTCTCTCTCTTTTCTCTATGTGTTGAGAGCTTGATTTTTGCTCTCAACAAGTGTGTTTGGAAAGTGAAGGGAAATGAAAGAAATAAAGGGTGAAAGTGAAGAAATGAATTAGCCAACCCTTCACACCACTCGACTATATATAGGCAAAGGTAAAGACATAAGATTTTCCTCTTTTGTCCTCAAGGAAATTCGGCCAAGGGTGCAAATGGGAGGGCAATTTTGGTAACTCCATTTGTTGCATGGGTGGAGATTATCAAATTTAAGGGGACATGGTGGAGGAAATTAAGGAACTATGTCTCTTAGGTTTAGTTGCTTTTGGCTTCTAGTTAGGATTTCCACTAACTTAGTTGCTTTATGGTTCTAGCTTAGTCCTATTTGGTTTCTTGCTCAACAATTAAAAATTCTAGGTTTACCCCATATGCATGCACATACACACGTATTTCACATAGACACATACATACATACATTCATGCATTATCATCTTCTTTTACTAATTTAATTCCATATAACCTCAAGCATATATAGTAATACCACTCATACATACACGAAATGCTCACACACACGCACATATATAGAAAACAATCCTTTTCATCATAAAATGATTCATGTCTAAAATTCATAATTTCTTTAAAGCATAAAAAAAATATTAAACCCATAATTATTTCTCAAACTCGACTCTAAAACCCATAACTTTATTTCATGAAAACCATTTCTTTAAAATCACTCAACACTTTCAAAACATGGATTAAGAAATTCATTTAAGAAATACTCTTTCAAAACACTTTTATTAAAAATAAATCTCTTTAGTATTTTAAATTAATACGAGGAATTTGCGGGGTGTTACACTTGGGGTCATGGTTATCAAACCCGGACCGGACCGGCCGGTCGAACCGGTCGAACCGCCGATCGATTATGTTTCCGGTTATTAATGCTGCCAAAACCGCTTCTGCATTGGAACCGTAAAAACCCGTTGGGTAATGTCTTCGGACCGGGTTGAACCGCTAAAACCGGTCCCGGTTTAACTAGTGCATTTATTTAAAAAAAAAAAAAAAAGAAAAAGAAAATCCTAGTAACGCTACACTGACTCCTAGTCTCCTCCAGAGTACAGATCGATATTCGATAGAACGAAGAAAAGAAAAGAAAGAAGGGAGAGAACCTTACGAAGCCGCCACCCACCTCACCGCCGTGCAGCCACCGGCGCCTCATCGTCGACCTACCCACTCCCTTCAAACAGCCAAACCAGGAAGTCAGTTTGCTTTTTGGGTACAATTTGGTGGAGTAGTTTCTTTGCTTTTGTATTTGTTTCTACGGTCAAACAGTCTTCCTCTGGCCTCCTTTGCGTTTTTCATTTTCTTTCGTTTATGGGTAAATTTTTCTTTCGTTTTTTCAGTTTCTCCATAGTTCATTAGTTCTAGAGTAGGTTGCTTCCAACACATCATATATAGGAACTCATGCGGCCAAGTTTTACCCCTTAATATAGTAAAAAATAGAGACTTTAAAAGTTGTTTATTCTGAATTTTTAAATTAGTTACTTGTTTAGTCTATTATCTATTTTAAACTAGTTACTTTATTTGTTTTTAATTTTTTTTTATATTAAGTGGATTTTGTAGTGTATTTTTTTTAATTTTTTTATTATATATATAAATGTTGGTCTAACCTTCCGGCTTAACCGGTTAATACGGTTAAACCCTATACGGAGCTTCTTCTGGTTTGATGTCCGGTTCGGTTCTGACAACATTGCTTGGGGTGGTGATTTTTGGACGAGATTTCACGGTCTGAGGTTTTAATTTGGGAATTTAGGGTTTATGTATTTCAAATGGTTGAAGATGATGTTTCAACTATTGGATTTGAATGATTAATTTATAGTCATTGGATCTAAAATATAACAGTTGACATGATGGCCAAAACGGCGTTATTTTGAAACAGCACAATGACGGCAACAAACGCCAGGGACTAACATGTTTGACGTCCTCTAATCTCAGGGACTAAATTGTTATTTCAAAAATCTCAGAGACTAAATTGACCGATGGCTACAAAGTCAAGGACCAATCTGACTAATTATTCGTTTATATTTATTTGAATATTTGTTTATTTGTGTGTTAACGTTTTCATACATTCATTAAATTGCTTCCTCACGTAATTGTTTGTGTAATCATTTTCATAGTCATACAGCTTTTTCGCTGCATATATTCTAAAAATATTCGAAAATGATTTATTTTAATAACTTACCATAGTTTTTATAAATACTCATTTCACCCCTTCTTGAGTGATGGCGGCCAATTCCAACAATTACCCAACAATTACTCTCAAATTTATTTAAAATATATATATATATATATATATGTCAACTTTTCGAAAATACTCTTATAATGATGTAGCCGTTATCATGACAATAGTAAAAAAGTTTATTGAAATATATAATATTGAAAGATTAATTAAATATAGAGGGAAAACAACATAGACATATTTGATATAAGTTAATTAATGTTGTTCGGATATTATAAAATAACTTATATTTAAGAAAGAAAAAACTTTTAAAATATGACTTACAAATAAGAATGAATGAAGTATATCAACTACGAGATGCATCGATTCGAATCATTTGAAAAGTAATTGTGGGAAGAGGTTACAATTAACAATTAATCATAATATTTAGGAGTATTAGGCAAATCTTTTTTTTAACAATATAATTGTATAAAAATTCAAGCGGTAAACCTAATAACACCTCATTTTGTATGTACACAAGTAGCATCTTCAAATCAAGTCATCAACCGATGGATGCTGTTCCATAAGGACAAATTCTATGAAAGACTTGGTCAAAGAATGTCGCGTAGTCTCATGACATGCATTTTCAATTTTGGTTATAGGCCTATTATTAGAAAAGAATATCTGTTATTGTGCATAATCCATAAGGCAATAAACCTCATTTGTTTGCATTACTAGTCTCCACCCATTTTATCTATTTCGTGTTTTTGATCCTCTAATTTAGCAAAAGACAACTACTACAAGAGACGGTGGAGAATGATGATATATAGAATCCTTCTCTCTGAGTTATTTTCATCTAGCCCCTCAGCTTTTACGTGCTAGCTTTAAATTCCAGCAACAGAAATAAAACATATTCTGTTGTTAATTTCATTTTTTGACTAGCTAGTACGTCCAGAGAGAAGAAAATCAAAGGAAAAAAAGAAATGGCTTTTTGTGGGACCCAACAAAAATGTAAGGCTTGTGATAAAGTTGTCCACTTTGTGGAGTCAGTATCTGCTGATGGTATTTCTTATCACAAGAACTGCTTTAGATGCAGTCATTGCAATGGACTCCTCGCGGTATGTTTTATTTGCATGTTTGATTAAAAGAGATTTTTGAAGAGTAAAAGTTTCATTATTCTTTTGATAGAACTTTTTCTTTATATATAGAATGAAAGTTTCAAATCATAGTTATAAAGTTATAGATATTTTAATAAGACTGATTACTAAATAACAGGCATCAATTGGTTAGTAATAAACTAGTAATAACATGTTTTCAAAAAGTTTGTGAACAACTTGAAACTTTTTAATCAATTCATACAAGTTATTAACAACCATTTAACACATATATGATATAACATGAGTAATTTCGTGTTCAAATAATGTGACTCATTGTTATTCTTCTCTTGTTTTGATTAGAAAAATGACATTTTATACACTCCAGAAACATTCTTTTTAAACTTATTTTTATAATCATCAGTCAATAAATAATTTTATTTAACAAACAACAATATATAATCGATGATCACAAATTAGATATTAAAAAAATTAGAAAATGTCACTCAGATTGATATTATTCTCATTATGGCATTAATTATTATTGGTCATATCATTTCATAAATCTAGTTATCTAAAATAAATCACGGTCAGACTCTGAAATCAAAAGTTTTTCTTATGTTATGGCATTTTCACTATAGATGAGCAGCTACTCATCGATGGAGGGAACTTTGTACTGCAAGCCTCACTATGAACAACTTTTCAAGGAAACTGGCTCCTATAACAAGAAACTCCAATCATGTAAGATCATGTTTGCCTCTTTGGTACAACATTATAATGATAGCCTATTGTGTCCATGTTTTTTAGGCTAATCATAATCTTTTTTCTTAATTTTGAATCAGCTGCAAAGCCTCCAAAGGAGCTGGTATGTATTCAGCCTACATTTCACCCTCGTTTGTTTGCTTCAAATAATTTTTTTTCAAAAAATTCATCAATTTTTACATGTCTTCAACTTAGGTCAATTTTTTTATGAAATTGGTCCCTGTAAATATTGATCGTTCTGAAATGAGTCCCTAAACTTTATTTTTTTTCGTTTTGGTCCCTAAACACTTTTTACGTTATCGATTTGGGGACCAAAACGAAAAAAACAAAAAATATTTAGGGACTCATTTCAGAATGAACAATATTTACAGGGACCAACTTCGAAACGTAAATAGTGTTTGGGGACCAAAACAAAAAAAAATTAAGTTTAGGGACTCATTTCAGAACAACCAATATTTATGGGGACTAATTTCATAAAAAAGCCTTAAATTTATGTTTTCAATTACTTACAGACTAAGACACCAAGCAAACTCTCTGCCTTCTTCTCCGGGACTCAAGAGAAATGTTCAACATGCAAGAAAACCGTATATCCATTGGAAAAGGTTTGGCAAATCACATTGCTTCTAAATGGTTGCGAATAAAGGTTTTTAATTCCTGTTGTTATTGCGGTTGTTGTGATTTTGGTTGTATTGCACATTTGTTGTGGAAACTACCAAAACGACAATATTTTGTCAAACTGCAATTGTGAATAATAATTAAAAATCTTCGCACGTGTATGATTTTTGCGGGATCTTTTTTTGTTTGATGATATATACTTTGTGAATTGTGTTTACAACAGTTGACCGTGGAAGGTGAGTTTTACCACAAATCATGCTTTAGGTGCACACATGGAGGATGCTTCCTCACCCCATCATCCTATGCTGCACTTGATGGATTTCTTTACTGCAAGCCTCACTTCTCTCAGTTGTTTAAGGAGAAGGGTAGCTATAGTTATCTCTCCAAGACAGCTTCAATGAAGAGAACTGAACAAAAGCAAGCGGTGGCGGCAGCATCAGAGACAACAAAGGAAGAACAAGAAGTTGTGGTCACACAAGAGCAGTAATTGATGGAATAATTAATATTACAAAGAGCTTCACTTTTGGCTTTGTGTGATTTCTTTATGAGGACTATTGGCTTTAACCCATCGGGAGTGGCTTTCTGCATTAGGCAAGATTCATGCAAAAGTGCTATGGAAAAATTGTAGATAAGCATTATGTTATTTTGGGGATTTAGATGCCCTTTTGAAGCCAAGTGTATGTATACCACAATCATTTCAAATGTACTTCATTTTTTAATGTCATTCTGCTTCAAATTAAATACTTTATTTTTTTTGGTAGAAGAAAATTCTTATTACCACGACACAAAAAAATAACACATACAATGAAAAGGCTTTACTTTCTTCCCTGCCACCTTCCTAGAAGGGTTCAAAGAATAAAAGTAAACCCACCTCTTATTCTCTTGTCACCTTCTATGAAGGGTTCAAGAGAACTAAAAGGCCCAAAAAGAGCTACTAGAGTTCTATACAAATCCTGTTGACAATAGCCTTATTCAAAAGCTGTCTAAACTGAGGAATACAAAAATTAATTATACTTGCTGCCTCCTTCTTGATAATCTTGAAAATACTTGCAATTGGTCTGCTAGAATCTGAGAAAGTCCTCAAATTTCTTTCCTTCCAAACTTGGTAAATAACTGCTGCGAAAATAGCTGCTATCGTGGCTCTTCTATTCTTGTCTTTAAAAGCATGAGTGATCCATCTGGTCCAATTATTGAAATTGAATCTAATCTGATCAATTCCCAGCCAGTCACTGCACATGATAAGTAATTCCCTGATCCATGCGCATTCGAAAAAAAGATGCTCCTTAGATTCCATGTCTACCAAGCAAAGACAACAATGATTTGGAGTAGTAATCCAAATCATTCTATCTAGAGTCTGTAATCTGCCATGAGCCAATAACCAGAAAATAAATCTATGCTTTGGAACATTAACTGTATTCCAGATGATACCATGTAAGGGAAAAGGAACATATTATTTTTGCTTATTTGTGCTTAGGAAAATATTATTTTTTGGTAAATTTATTTATATATGGTAGCAATAGTACCCAACCATCATACAATCTCTTTAGTCTTTACATACATCTTTTTGCTGCATAGATTTTTTTTTTATAGCAGAATTAATGCCTACATCATCACCTGTATCAATACAAAATATGCAATTCAAAACACCCATACCCTTTATAACGTAATACTCTCCAATATCATATACACATGTTGTTAACTATTGATGATTATTGGGTCAGCACTCCAATTTGTATTGGTGTATGTAGATAAATCCTTTTGATCTGGGCTTTAGCCACATCCACGCCTGAAGCTTTACTAGTTCCATTACCTCTGTGTTATCCATTGCTTGGCCTGACAGAGGAAGGTGGTGGTGGAACTATGGTAAGGTTATCAATATATCAATATAATATAAAATAGGAGAAGTGACGGCAAAAATTATTTCCCTCCGATGATCTTCCTAAATGTTGTTTTCCCTCCTAATGTCTTCTTTAATGCTCCAATACTTTTTGGCTTCCTAAAAATTTTTCACTAATCTAAATTGTTATTATAATAATAAATGTAAATTGTTTAAAAATTATCTTCTACATTGTATTAAATTGAGGAAAGTGTGCACACTACTTTATGCCCAATGCAAAGAAGATTGTGGTCTCCGCTACTGTTTTACACGGAAGGAGTATATGAAGGGTCTATTAGAAAATATTTTTAATGTATTTTTATTACTTTACTTTCTCTATTTCTCTTTCTTTGTTTCTTTCTCTTTCTCCATGTTTATTCTCTCTTTCTCTCTCTATCTCACTGCATTATCTATCTCTTCCCTCTTTGTCTCACACTCTCTCTGTTTCGATTTTTTTTCTTATTCCTCTCTTTATTTTCTATGTTTTAATGTTACAAGAACAACTTTTCAAAACTGCACACATGTTTAGATTCACGAGAAAGGTGAGATTTTACTTTTATTTAGACTTTTATTTAGGTTTTGATTTTATTTATTGTCTTATTTAGGATTTTGATTTGGTATTTTTCTTAGGATTTCTATTCTTTTTTTCTCTGTTTATGTGTTTTTTTCCATTTATTTGCCTTTTTTTGTTTGGTTGAAATTAGTAAATAACCATGGGGGCTTTGTAGATGGTGATTTTATGATTTTTCTTATATATGGGTGCAGAGAAACTTGCTTAATCCTTGCGATCTTCCCTCTCTTTCTCGAAGTGGCATTAATCTAAAGATTGTGGGTCGAGGTTGTGATCACAGTTATCAAAGATTGTGGTATAGTTAACAGGTCACACATTCAGTGGTAGTATAAAAAAATAAATTCCTATCACTTTAAAAGCATATTTTTCATTTAGATTATTGTGTTAGCTAAAGAATTTTATTTTCATTTTTTCCAAGTATTAAATTTGCTAACTTTTTATTACACATAATTGGGTGCATATGTAAATTGTTTTGGTGTTGGTTTGGGTTGGAGAAGAAAATTGACACAAGAGCTTGAAAATGACTAGCGCTTCATTCTGAATTCTGATAGTAACTTGATAATTGAAGAGAAAATTGAGACTAAGAACAACCACCATGAAATATCAAAGAAAAAAGAAAAGCAAAGGTTGGAGAGTTTAGATATACGGAATGAAATTTGCAGGCTCGAATGTTGTCTAAGATGATGGATTTTATTCGGGTGATAGGAGAAAACAGAAAGTTCTGCTTTGGTCCATTTGAGGAACTGAAGATCTTGGTTAGATGGACATTATGACAATAAGCAACTTGCTAATTTTTCTTTGCATGTTAGATGACCATTAAGATAGCCATGAATATTGAAGAAGATGCCTTTTCTTTTTCTTATATTTTGTAAACATTTCTTGCGTTTATTTTGTGTCTAGCTATTTTATGAATAATATTCATTTGAAGAGAATTATTTATGTTAAGATTTTTTTTTATTAACATGCTAAAGTTTAATTATAAGTTGCTTGCAATGATATTACTAATTAAATAAAATACATGTCATTCATCTTTATAAAAAAAGTTTATATTAACTTATCATTAAAAAACACATTTTCAAAATCTATACTAAGAAAAAAAATTAAAGAAAATTTACTAGTTAATATAATATATGCAGATTGGTAAAGAGATCAAGGAAAATACCACTGTCACTTTCTATCTTTCAGGTTTGCATGGAAGAGAGATTAATTTCCCTCCAAGGATTGCAAAACGGTTTATCTCTTAGCCATTTTAAGCTCTAGGTAAGATCGCCTATAAGTAGAGGATATTCGTGTGCCTTTCCACACAATAAGGCGTAGCAGCACTAAAGGACAAAGGGAAAATGAGGTCAGCCTTTGGAAAGAGGCATTGTCGTTGATGAGGCACTTAATGCCTTGAACTCTAAGAAGCAAAACGAGGAGAGTATGAAAGGGTCTCACATTTACATGCTTGAGGATCAAAATAACCTTAGATTCACCCCCATAAAGTTCCATCACCATGTTCGCTTGTTCACAACTCAAACCAAATACTGGCCCAACGTTCTTTATATACCTATTTCATACACTCTTATCAAGTTACAAACTTATGACTAGGATTGTGAAATATCACTAGCACTTTATAATTTTGATCATAAATTGTCCCTATAAGTTTTTTCGCTGTGCTAGTCATTAAATGTTTAGAATTTTTTTTGTTTTGGTATCTATCGTTAAAGAATCTACTTTAAATTCAATGCTCCTGGTCATTATTTTGATATGATTTTGATGATGACAAAGTAATTCACAATCAAGCTTTGAAGACAATGGAACAACAACAAGAAATCAAGAAATTCAAGTGCACACTCATTCTCAATTTGGTTATAATTGTAATTTATTATTTATGTTGAGAGTGGGTAGAATTAGTCAATCTCTTCTAAAGGGTAAAATAATTAATATGATCACTAGGTTGAGATTAACTTGAATTAATACTTGAGAAGAAAAACAAAAAGGGAAAAAAATCAATTTTTACCATCTCTGATCGAAACACTCGAGTGTTTTGATGAAGACTCGAGTTTCCACTCGAGTACTCTGAAAAAGACTTGAGTGTTGGTGCCAGATCAGCAAATATAACCAATGGTCTTGTACGTGCAACGGATCTTTTCCAGCCTGGCCAAAAGACTCGAGTATTGGCCAAAAGACTCGAGTATTTCGGCACAGTCAGCAAAACTAAAGTCGTTGGAAGAACTCAAAAACAAAGAGGGTATTTTGGGTCTTCTAAAATCTTCTTATTCTATAAGTTGAACACTGTTGGCATGCACAAGACACAACAAGCATACTCCAATCTTCTTCTCAAGTGTTAATCTCTCAAAACTCAACTTAGCTCTCATATTGTCATTTTCCTCTTAGGTTGAGTTTAGGTCTCAATTTTCATTGAGCTGTGCTTATTTGTACGAATTCATTGTGAAATTCGTAATACACATACAAACTAGCTTGTTGCTTTAAGTCTTGGATTGTTCCCAAGCAAACCCTAGGTGAGACTTAGGGCATTGGAGTCTTGAGAGTTCTCAAGAACTAAGACTAAGAAATTCTTAGCCCGGTGGAGCTTCTTGAAGGGTGTTCAAAGAAGCTTTGGAAGAGTTCTTCATCACTGGAATCAAATTGGGGTAGAATTCAAGAGTTTGGTACACTCATGAAGGGTTAGGTTGAGTGAGGCTATCTCAATTAATCCTTTGTAATTTCTCACAATTTGATTTAAAGAAAACCTCCTAAAGTGGTTAGGAGGACTGGATGTTTCTCATTGATTAAGAGTGAACCAGGATAAAATTGTTTGTGTGTTGATTTATTGCTTTCATTCTTATTCTTGCTCAAACAACCTAAAGCTTTTCAAGGAAAAGGTTTATCTAATTGGGTAGCAATTTCATGGCAATTAAGTGTTGTTAAGTTGTTATAATTTATCTTAATTTCTTACTATTCTGTTAGATAAGTCTCTGATCTGCGTTGGATTAATTAGAAGTGAGTTGCTGATTTTTCAGAACTGGTTTAGTGCAACTCTGTACGAAAGACTCGAGCATTTCTCTGAAGACTCGAGTTGTTCGTGCTCAAAGACTCGAGTGAGGAAACCGCAATTGGTGGTTGGAGAGACTAAGGAACCCTAGGAATACACCTAGAAGGGGGGGTCGAATAGGTGTCTAAGCTACCTTGAAAGATTTTCGAACGAAACAAATCGAAACAATCAAAACAAAAGATTTTTGCAATTTTGTTCAGGTTTACTCGAGTAAAGTTCAGAATACTCGAGTAGATTTCAGAGTACTCGATTAAAGACTCGTTTACTCGAGTATATCTGACAGAAACCAGAAAAATCTAGTTTTCATTCGCATACGAAAATCAATCAATTCACACGAAAGATCAGAGATTCAGCAGAGATAATTAACACCTATATTCTTATTGATTAACCTAGTTATGAAAATGATTTTCCCTTTATCAATTTGAACAATTAAAGATTCAATTCAATCAATTATGAAAATCAATCTTTCTAAGTTTTCAATCAAGAACGCAATCAAATGACTTGAATATAAAGAGTAAGGGTTTAGAGATACGACACAGCGATTTATCCTGGTTCACTTTCATCCGCTTGAAAGCTACATCCAGTCCCCTCTTCAACCAAGAGAGATTCTTCACTATGAGGAATTAGAGTTCTCAAATTACAAGTGATTGCCTCACAAGACTTCCTTCTTGCTAGCCTACAAGAGATAACCGACACCCTTGCCTTGTAATCCTATTGATCTTCTCTCTAATCTAACCTCTACCCCTTGTTGATAATCGACACAACAAGTCTTCAATTGCTTGATGATAATCCACACATCAAGGCTTCTCCTTGCTTGATTCACAACCAAGACTTCTTCTTCTTCAAATGAACGTTGCTTGATGATAATCGACACACCAAGGCTTCTCCTTGCTTGATTCACAACCAAGACTTCTTCTTCTTCAAATGAACGTTGCTTGATGATAATCGACACACCAAGGCTTCTTGTTTGTTGTAGTGGCTTGCCTTATTGCAAAGATTACAACTCAATGAATACACATAACAATCCTAATGAATCTCAATCAATAGCTATGACAAATCACACAAGAGATTCAAAGGTTCTTGATCAAAGAATATGAAAATAGAAAAGCTTTGATCTTTGAAATTGAGAGAGAATAGAGTGGCTTGATTCTTTGTAAAATGAATATCAAAATGATAGGTTATGATCACAAAGGTTAGGAAAAGGTTTTTATAGAATACCCAAAAGTTATGGCACTTGAAAACTGATTTTGAGAAGTGAAAATCGTATTTTAAAAATCAATTCAGCAGTGTTTACTCGAGTAAATTGCAGCATACTCGAGTAGTCCTCGATTAAACAAACTCATACTCGAGTAAAACTATACTGCACTTGTTTAAAACTTGTTTTCTCAAAAACCAACCTTTCCTTTAAAACCTTTAAGCCACCTATTGATTCTAGGTTAAGTGAAAACTCAAATTATGATTAAATCATGACTTATGAATGAGATTCACTACCCTCTAAACAAACTACCCAAATGAAAACCTATGAAGCTTGAGAGGCAAAAGATAAAACAAAAACAATTACACTCAAACTTAAGTCTTCATGAGCTTGTTCTCTCTTCTTCACTTGATGTTTGTTGTTGCTTGTTGAACTTGAACTTGATCATCACATGATAGCTTGTTCAAAACACTTTGTCATTATCAAAACATTCATCATGGAACTTACATCGAGTGGATCATAAAAGACTCGAGTGGTTCATCCTGAAACACTCGAGTTCTTCCAGAAAGACTCGAATATTTCGAGCTATTTCTAGAAAAATCAGCGTTTGTTCAATTCTTTTAATATCATTCCAAATATTTGGTATTGCTGCTTCATATTACTATTCACCCCCCCCCCTCTAGTAATTGCTAAGCCCGCTTGTTGGTTTCCAACAAGTGGTATCAGAGCTCGGTCGAAAGATCGAGTGTAACAACTTTTTCGAAAAAGATCCTTTTGGAAACTATGGGCTCAATTAATCCCTTCGGAGGAGAAGGCTCTTCAATAAACCGCCCTCCACTATTCAATGGTGAAGGGTATGCTTATGGGAAGGTCAAAATGAAAATCTTTATTGAAGCAATTGATATGGATATTTGGGATGCTATTTAAAATGACCCTCATATCCCCAATAGAATGATAAATGATGAAACCGTAATTATTCCAAGAGCTAGTTGGAGTGATGATGACAAGAAGAGAGTATATATCATATGATTTAAAAGGCAAAAACATCATCACTTCCGCTTTGTCTCATGATGAATTTTTCCGTGTTTCCCAATGTAAATATTCTAAGGAAATGTGGGATATTTTTCAAGTTACTCATGAGGGAACAAGCGAAGTAAGACGTGCTAGATTAAACACCTTAACTCATGAATATGAATTATTTCGCATGCTTCCAAATGAGTCCATTAATGACTTGCAGAAGCGCTTCACTCACATAATTAATCATTTGATTGCTGTAGGAAAAACTTTTCATGATGGTGAAACTACTAACAAAGTTTTGAGAAATCTTGATAGGAGATGGCAACCCAAAGTAACGGCCATCGTGGAATCCAAGGACTTAGACAAAATGGAGTTAGCCACTTTGTTTAGCAAACTTCAAGAACATGAAATGAAGCTATCAAGACTTAATACACACGAGGAGTCCGACAAGAAGAAAAAGGGCATCTCTCTCAAAGCTTCAACCAAATTCACAAAAGAAGTTGAAGAATGCTCTACAAATGAGGATTACGATAGTGAACCTAATCAAGAAGAATTTGGGATGTTTGTAAAAAGATTCAACAAATTTTTCAAGGGAATGAAAAGTAGTTTCCCATCAAAAATGAAGAGAACCAAAGACTCCAAACTAAGAGATAAAAGTACCAATGATGGAGTAAAATGTCATGAATGTGGTGGCATTGGTCACATTAAAATGGAATGTGCCACATTCTTGAAGAAGAATGACAAGAAGACCCAAGAGGCCAAAGGGAAGAGAGCATACATTGTTTGGGATGCACCGGAGAAGAATAATGAATCTTCCTCAAGTAGCTCCGATGATGAAAATGCAAACCTTTGTCTCATGGCTAAGAACAACAATGAGGCCTCATCAAGAGCTAAAAATGAAATTAGTGAAAGTGATGATGAGGTAACTTCAAGTTATTCTTGCTCTTCTTCAAACTCCATTTCTTATGATGATTTGCAAGAAGCCTATAATGAAATGTTAATTCAATTTAGAAGGCTTGCTAAAATTAATAAGGAAAAAGGAAAGAAAATTTTGGAGTATCAACAAGAAATTGTTGAATTGCAAAATTCTCTAAATGAGTTGAAACTTCAAAATGAATCCTTAGAGCTAATTAATTCTAGTAATCAAAGTGATTGTGCAAATCATGAGGAAACTATCACTAAATGTGAGAAATGTGATGAACTTCAAAAGGAAGTGAAAGAGTTGAAAAACAAACTTACAATCTCACATAGTGATAGAAATCTCAACCGGTTATTGAACTCTCAAAGGAATAACCATAATAAAACGGTTTAGGATATGTTCATAAAAAGAACAAAAAGTAAAAGGTGGTTAGCTCATTCTCTAAAAAGAATTCATCAAAGAAGCCAACACTACTGGAAATAAGGCTTTTAAAATCGGCCTTTTAAACTCGGTTACTGTAAAACCGAGTTAAAAAAAACGCGGTGGCAATTTTGTAAATAAATTCTAACTTTTAAACTCGGTTGTGTGTCTCATCGAGTTTGAAAGTATTTTTTAACTCGGTTGTTGGAATGACCGAGTTAAAAAGTTTTCAAAAAAAATAAATAAAAAAATAATAAAAAACTTTTAAACTCGGCTAAATAACCACCGAGTTAAAAAAGTCCTTCAAAAACAAAAAAAAATAAAATAAAAGACTTTTAAACTCGGCTATGTAATCACCGAGTTAAAAAGTCCATTTTTTAAAAAAAATAAAATAATAAAAGACTTTTAAACTCGGCCATTTTTTTTTCGAGTTAAAAAATCCAGCCCTAAATCTAAATACTCCTCATCTTCTTCAAAGAAATACTCCAGCCCTAAAAAGTCTTTCCTTCGTTCCCTCTTCTCCTTGTGCAGCCGCCAACCACCGCTACCGCTGCAACTGCCAACCACTGCCGCGCCTCTCGTTCCCGCCACCGTCTTCCCTCGCTCTTCTCAGTTCCCTCTTCTCAGTTTGTTCCCTCTTCTCTCCATCTCTTCCCCGCCGTCTCTGTCCTTCTCTCTTCTCAGTTCGTTCCTTCTTCCGCCCTTCTCTCTTCCCTCTCCGTCTCTCTCCTCTCCGCAGCCACCACCAAGAAGCAGCGCAACCCTAACAAGACGCAGCCAAGTGACCTAGCCAAACCCTAACAAGACGCAGCGCAACCCAGCCACCACGACGCAAGCCGAGAAAAAGAAGATCAGACAAGAATATGAACGCAAAGAGAAACAAGTTGAAATTCGCAAGATGTATGTAACTTTAACCTTTTATTTTATTCTCACTTGAAATTAAATTCTGGATTTTGATTTTGATTTTGTGTGTTCAAACTTCAGACCTTGAGAATTGTTATCACTTGAGAATTGTTTTGTGGCTTGAGAATTGTCTAACACTCAGCGGCACCGTTGGGTATACAGGGATTTACTCTGTAATCACTAGGCAAACTTTTTATTTTTAAGGGAAATAGGAAAGAGAACACATTTCTCAGGCTTTGAACTACTCTCAATTTATCTCCTCTAGTTTTAACCATCGACCAAGTGATGAGTACCTTGTCAGAGTAGATGACCGGGTTGAATTTGATAACACTACTTGTAAGATCAAAAGTAGCAAAACTAATTTAAAATATGGCTTTCAAATTTTATTACTGACACCACTGATTTATGAACAAGTATGTACAAAACTGATCATTTCATGTTTCAAAGTAAATAACCATACTCTAAGAAAGTGTCAAAAAACCTAGAAAGGTGAAGATATATGTAAACAAAGAAAAAAGGGGGGATAAATAGTATGTAGTGACATTTTATAATAATGCTATGTCCTGCTGGTTATTTTCCTTAGGGTCATCAGGCTTGACAAATGTGAAATCACCTTCAATATTGTTTTGTAACGTTTAAGTGTTGGTCCAGAAGTGTGCAGTGTTGTTGTTGTTGTTGTTGAACCTATAGTGCTTCCATCAATGTCCATGGATTGTTCCGCTGATTTTCCTAGCCTCACTGCTCCCTGCTTCTTTTTCACTGTCATGTGCCATTTCTTTAATGCCTTGTTTGTATGTTAATCAAATATTGATTTTTTCAAACTTGAACCCATCTTCCAACCATGATATAGTAGTATTGTCAATAAGGCTATTTTCAAACCTTAAAAACATGCAAGTAGTGCAATATATAATATATAATGTCCAAATATATGAGTTGCGTGGTACTGAAAAATGATATGATGTAATGAAAATAGCATCATCAAATTAATATTTCATCAAGATTTCATTTGTATAGTTTGATTTTTTATTTTTTTTAACTTAATCATGGACTAGGGGAGGTTGTGTTAGATAAAGGTATAAAGCCTTTTCAAACAGCTGACTCTAGGATTTGAACCTACATTATGAAATCATGGTTTATTAGCATTAGAAATTTAGTCTTTTTTCTCTGAAATGTGTCTCTCCACCCCTTTATCTAGTTCTTTTTAGTAATAAACAACACACTTGTAGTTCATGCCATCCCATGAAAGTTCTAATGAAATCATCAAACCTTGCAGGAGAATGGCTCAAATATTGTATGACAGAGTCAGGAAATAAAAATTTGTAGTTACCTGAGTTACAAGAGCATATAATGGAAGGGTAATGTAGCTGCAGAGGCAAAGCATTACAACCCTGCAAAACTCACGAGAATTAATCACATTGTTTAATGGTGTTATGAGCTTCAACAATTGAAATGCTGGATGTGTCTATAACCCTCAACTCTTTTCTATTGTTTACAAAAAGCAGATGTATCAGAAGATGTGGTTAATTCCATGAAAGAAGCTGCATCCTTCCCAAATACCTAAGAGAATCAAGTAAGTATGTTGTTTTTTTGCTTTTTGAATTTACCGAATTGAATAAGGATAAATTTCTTTTTGAAAAAAAAATATATTGCATAACTACTCTGCAAGAGAGTAACATATATGTGTGTGGAAGAAGAAAAAGGTAGACAGTTATTTACTCAATAAGCCGCAATTGTCTTCTGCTATATTGCTGGTTTCTGTCATATTGTTCTTCTTGTCATATTGTGTTCTGAATTCTATATGGTGTGTAGTGTAGGTGCTGTACACTGCTGTTTGTTGGTCACGTGTGATATTTCTAGCTGCTTCTTTATGTGGTGCTAGGATTGTGGGTTTTTGCATTTTTTTCCTGGTTTTATTATTTGTATCTGTAAAGACTCTGCACTGCTATGGGGTTTTGAGTATTACTCATACTCACCCAGTTTGGTGCCTATTAATTTAATTTCTCTTTAAAAAAAAAGTTATTTACTCAATAAGGTTTTGTGGCCTTTGGTCAGGAGATTTTATGTATCTTGAATGACCTGTGGTATCTTTTCTTTCTCTCTTATGTTTACCTTCTGTTTCCATGTTGTTATTTTTATGCATTAACAGGGTACCTACATAGTAACGGATTGAGCTCCATTTTCCTTTAGTAAATTTCTAGTTCCTGTCAGACATCCATATTTTTTGTTTTAGAAATTAATTTCAAACAACTAAAACATGGTCCTGGCAGAATTATTAGTTCTAATAATAGTTTTGCTGCTAGTTATAATGTATTCTTTGTAATTATGATTTGAAAACTGTTCCATCTATTTCTTTGCAGGAGTTCAATGGTAGAGTCAAGGGAGTGAAGGTGGATGCTGTTGACACCACTGGTGTTGGTGATTCTTTTGTGGCAGGACTATTATCATAACTAGCTGAAGATCTTTCATTACTTCATGTGAGCGAATTACCTTTGCTTTTGATATTACCCATCCAAAAGGTTTACATCATAAAACTGTAGAAATTCATGTTGTCTGGAGCATCTATTATTGTTTGAATTTTCAAAGTGGATTTTCTTTATTTTTTCAGCTTAGTACTAAAATTTTATGAGTAATTATGACAGGAACTAGAAATTCATATTGATGGAATAGCATGTCTCTTTAAATTCAATTAAATTAAAATAATTAAAAAAAGGGACTTTTTAACTCGGTTGACTAAAAGCACCGAGTTAAAAAATTATTTTTTAACTCGGGCAAAACAATCATCGAGTTTAAAAAATCATACTTTTTAACTCGGTCGACTTAAAGAACCGAGTTAAAAAGTATTTTTTTAACTCGGTCAATATCAAACCCGAGTTTAAAAATTTAATTTTATTAACTCGGTCTTAAAAACACCCGAGTTAAAAAACTTTTTAACTCGGTTGAACAACCGAGTTTAAAAGTGTAATTTTCAACATCAGCACTTTCTACATCATAGCTGCAACCGAGTTTGAAAGTCCAAAACAACCGAGTTTAAAAGTCTTTTTTCTAGTAGTGCAACTTGTACTTATTGTGGAAAACTTGGACATATCAACATTGAGTGCCATATTAAGAAATTTGAAATGAAAAGGGGCACTTATATGTGGATTAAAAAGGGAGAAAGCCCCAATACTAACCCTAAGGGACCTAACATAATTTGGGTACCCAAAATGAACAAGTAATTGCATTTTGTAGGTGTGCCTTCGAATGGGAAAGTAATTGTGGTATCTAGATAGTGGATGTTCAAGGCACTTGAAGGGAGATAAGCGGCATTTCATTGAGCTTATTCCAAAAGAGAAGGGTTATGTCACTTATGGGGACAACAACAAAGGCAAAATTCTTGGTATTGGTAAAATCGGTAACTCTTCAAACTTGATTATTGATAATGTGCTTTATGTTCAAGGATTAGAACATAATCTCTTAAGCATAAGTCAATTATGCGATATTGGTAATCATGTATTATTTACCTCTACTCATTGCCTCATCAAAAGTGACAAAGATGAATCTATCAAATTTGTTGGCAAAAGATCAAATAATACTTACTTGGTTGATTTAAACAAAGTTACTTCTTTGGTCTCTACTTGTTTAGTGAGCAAAGAAAGTGACACTTGGTTATGGCATCGTAGGACCGCTCACATTAATGTAAACCAATTGAAGAAATTACAATCTAAAGATCTAGTAGTTGGTTTACCAAAGCTAAATTTTTCTATTGAAGGTGTTTGTTCTCCATGCAAGAAATGCAAACAAACCAAAAACACCTTTGGATCAAAAATGGTGATGTCCACATCAAGGCCATTAGAAATGCTTCATATGGACTTGTTTGGACCATCACAAGTAAAAAGCTTTGGTGGCAACTATTATGCCTTGGTGATTGTTGATGACTTCCCTAGGTTTACTTGGACTTTATTTCTAACTACAAAGAGTGAGACCTACAAATCTTTTAAACATTACGTTAAACTTGTGCAAAAACAAGTGAATCAAAAAGTAATTATTATTCGTACCGATCATGGTGGGGAATTTGAAAACCACAAATTTGATAAATTTTGTGCTAAAAATGGTATTGAGCACCAATTCTCCGCACCAAGAACTCCAGAACAAAATGGAGTGGTAGAGCAGAAAAATAGAGTGCTAGAGGAACTTGCTAGAACCATGCTAAATGATTCTCAAGTGCCTCAATATTTTTGGGCCGATGCCGTCAATACGGCTTGTTATGTTTTAAATCGAATTTTAATAAGGCCCACTTTAGATAAAACCCCCTATGAACTTTACAAAGGAAAAAAGCCAAACATATCTCATTTTCATGTCTTCGGATGCAAAGTTTTTGTTTTAAACAATGGAAAAGAAAATCTTGGAAAATTTGATTCCAAATCCGATGAAGGCATATTTTTGGGCTACTCTTCTCATAGTAAAGCTTATAGAATTTTCAATAAAAGAACTTTAACCATTGAGGAATCTATTCATGTTGTTTTTAATGAGTCTTCGAAAGAAGATAGTGTTTTATGTGATGCTAATAAAGGTGGCATCGAGTTTTCAAATGAAGAAAGAGATAGGGGAAAATTGAATGTTGATAAAGAAGAAGTTAAAGAAGAACTTCCTCTGGCTTGGAAATCTATCAAAGCTCATCCTATTGACAATGTCATAGGAGATATGTCAAAGGGAGTACTAACTCGTAGGTATATTCAAAACATTTGCAACTATGTTTCCTTTGTTTCTCAAATTGAACCCGATTCAATTAAAAAGGCGATTGAGGATGAACATTGGGTTCTTGCTATGCAAGAAGAATTAAACCAATTTACTAGAAATGACGTTTGGGATCTAGTCCCTAAACCCAAAGATCCTTCCATAATCGGCACTAAATGGATTTTTAGAAAAAAAACTTGATGAATCTGGGTTAATTATAAGAAACAAAGCAAGACTAGTGGCTCAAGGGTACAACCAAGAGGAAGGTATCGATTATGATGAGACCTTTGCTCTGGTTGCACGCCTTGAGGCAATCCGAATTTTACTTGCCTTTGCATCAATCATGAAATTCACTTTATACCAAATGGATGTTAAAAGTGCTTTCTTGAATGGGTTTATAAATGAAGAAGTGTATGTCAAGCAACCCCCCGGTTTTGAAAGTAATGAATTTCCAAACCATGTTTATAAATTGAAAAAGGCACTTTATGGATTGAAACAAGCTCCTAGAGCTCGGTATGATCGATTAAGTTCCTTTTTATTAGAAAATAATTTTCAAAGAGGGAAGGTTGATAATAACTTATTCATTTATAAAACTATAGATGACATATTGTTAGTACAAATCTATGTTGATGATATCATATTCGGTGCTACTAACGTGTCTCTTTGTAGAAAGTTTTCTAATTTGATGAAAAAGGAATTTGAGATGCTTATGATGGGAGAGCTCAAGTTCTTCCTAAGCTTACAAATAAAGCAAGTCAAGGAGGGGATATTTGTGCTTCAAGGGAAATATTGCAAAGAGCTCCTTGAGAAGTTCGGATTGGACAAATGCAAAGAAGCCTACACTCCAATGAGCACGTCATGCTACCTAGACAAGGATGATCAAGGTACCCCGGTTGATGTTAGTAAATATAGGGGAATGTTAGGTAGTCTCTTATATCTTACTGCATCTAGACCGGATATTATGTTTAGTGTATGCATTTGTGCTCGATTTCAAGCTAATCCTAAAGAATCACACCTATCCGCAATTAAGCATATATTTAAATATCTAAAAGGAACAATTAACACTGGTTTGTGGTATCCTGCTGATGTCAATCTTAGTTTAGTTGTTTACTCGGATTCCGATTTCGCGGGATGAGAGCTTGATCGTAAAAGCACTAGTGGTACTTCCCATTTCTTGGGAAGTTCATTGGTGTCATGGTTTTCTAAAAAGCAAGCTTGTGTTGCTCTTTCTACCACCGAAGCAAAATATATCGCAGCCGGTAGTTGTTGTGCTCAACTATTATGGATGAAACAACAACTATCGGATTTTGGTTTGAAACTTGAAAATATTCCTATTAGATGCGATAATACGAGTGCTATCAATTTAACTAATGAAAGAAACCGCAATTGGTGGTTGGAGAGACTAAAGAAACCTAGGAGCACACCTAGAAGGGGGGGTTGAATAGGTGTAAAAGAAACCTTGAAAGATTTTCGAATGAAACAAATCGAAACAATCAAAACGAATGATTTTTGCAAATATGTACTGTCTTAATCGATTATTCTGAAATTTAATCGATTAAACCTGAAAGTTCAAAAGTCCTTAATCGATTAAGAATGTGCTTAATCGATTAAATCTATCAGAAACTGAAAAATCACTTTTTCAATCGCATACGAAAATCAATCAATCAACACGTAAGATCAGAGATTCAGCGAAAACAATTAACACCTATATTCTTATTGATTACCTAGGTTATGAAAATAATTTTCCCAAAGTTAATTTGAACAATAAAGATTCAATTCAATCAATTATGAAAATTACTCTTTTCTAGGTTTTCAACCAAGAACACAATCAATGACTTGAATGTAAAGAGTTAAGGGTTTAGAGATACGACACAGTGATTTATCCTGGTTCACTTTCATCCGCTTGAAAGCTACATCCAGTCCCCTCTTCAACCAAGAGAGATTCTTCACTATGAGAAATTAGAGTTATCAAATTACAAGTAAATGTCTCACAAGACTCCCTTCTTTCTAGCCTACAAGAGATACTCCACACCCTTGCCTTGTAATCCTATTGATCTTCTCTCTAATCTAACCTCTACCCCTTGTTGATAATTGACACAACAAGTCTTCAATTGCTTGATGATAATCCACACACCAAGGCTTCTCTTTGCTTGATTCACAATCAAGACTTTCTTCTTCTTCAATTGCTTGAATGAACTTGCTTGATGATAAACGACACACCAAGTCTTCTTTGTTGTTGTAGTTGGCTTGCCTTCTTGCAAAGATTACAACTCAATGAATACACATGACACTCCTATGAATCTCATTCAATAGCTATGACAAATCAACAATAAGAGATTCAAAGGTTCTTGATCAAAGAATGTGAAAATAGAAAAGCTTTGATCTTTGAATTTGAGAGAGAATAGAGTGGCTTGATTCTTGTAAAATTGATTATGAAAGTGTTCTAATTAATCACAAAGGTTAGGAAAAGGTTTTTATAGAATACCCAAAAGTTGTAGCACTTGAAAACTGATTTTGAGAAGTGAAAATCGTATTTTAAAAAACCAGTTCAGCAGTGTTTAATCGATTAAATCTTCACTTAATCGATTAGTAATCGATTAAATTCATCCTTAATCGATTAAATCCATACTGCACATTTTAGAAACTTGTTTTCTCAAAACTAAACCTTTCCTTTCAAACCTTTAAGCCACCTATTGATTCTAGGTTAAGTGAAAACTCAAATTATGATTTAATCATGACTATGATAGAGATTCACTACCCTCTAAATAATCTACCCAAATAAAAGACCTAAGAATCTTGAGAGGCAAAAGATAAAGCAATTACAATTACACTCAAACTAAGTCTTCATGAGCTTGCTTTCTCTCTTCTTCATTTGATGTTTGTTGTTGCTTGTTGAACTTGAACTTGATCAACACATGATAGCTTGTTCAAAACACATGTTCATTATCAAAACATTCATCATGGAACTAACAATCTCCCCCTTTTTGAAAATGACAAACCATGTTTTGAATTTGATTGAAGTTGTTGATGCTTTAACAATTTGATCACTTGGTGAGAAACTTGCTCCCCCTCAATCAATGCATTTGATATTTGAAATCCAATTGATAGAAGCTTGATTCTCCCCCTATCTTCAACAACTTAGTTCAACCTACATAAAAACAACAAAACAACCTTTCTCCACAAAAACATATCATTTTCTCCCATTTTTCAAAACATACCATTTCTCCAAAACATACCATTTCTCCCCCTTTGGCATTATCAAAAAGTAATATATATACCAATTGAAATATAAAATACTAAGCCAAAATAGAGAAATTCACATTTATTTCTTCAAAGTAATATATACCATTATCAATTGAAATATAACAAGTACTATACTTTGAAATGTGATACCAATTGGCAAGAAAATATAACAATGAATTATGAACCAATAGAAATACTAAGAAGTCATAATACCAATTGAGATATCATCAATGTAAAGAAAAATCACAACAATAATAGCATGATAATCATCTAATCATCAAAATTAGTAGCATTGAGTGATCAATATCAATTATACCAATTGAACTTTAGAAAAGTAATACTATTTGAGGACAATTCAATTATACCAATTAAGAAGACTAAACAATTGTAAATATTCAACAATATCATTTTACCACTTTGTAGGACATTCACTTGAGATGCAAATGTAATACCAATTGAAGATGCAAATGTGTGAATAACACTTGTAAGCCCTTTGCTCTTCAATCATACCTACAAAACAATCATGCTTTGCTTTTTGGTATCCAAATTGTCTTGGATCCATTTTTGTTAGTGATCGAGGCCGTACCCGATCAAAATAAAAGGTGTTTATTCTGTAGTACTAGGAAGGTGATCCTAGGTCGTTTCCCAGCGAATATCGGTCTAGGCAAAGTATCAAACACGTAGTGTGCAGTAAAATGGGGGGGGTTTTTGTGTGTGACAAATGTGAAGAACAAAACACAAACAGAATATAAAAACTAAGAAAATCAGAAACAAAAGCGGGCAAACCCCTTTGGTTACGTACACTACTCAATCCTAGCTCACTAAAGATCGATTCCTCTCCTCTCCTCTGTCCAACTCGTGATAACCAAATACTAAGCGAAAATTCAGTTATCACTCCAAACCCTAACTTCTAATTAAGCATCAGAAACCAGAATTGGAGTTTTTACGAGTTAATACAAATTAAGCATTTATATTCATGTATTATCTCTACAAAATGGAATTAAGCAAACCACTACACATCGATAAACATGAAAACAGAGAAGAGAAAATGAAATTGCATTAATAACAAGAGCTCAAGAGTAGATAATACAATACCAAAGGGATTAACCCTTGAAGTCTAGCCTTCCATGGCCATAAATGAAGAAAAACGAGTAGAAATGGGGAAGAACAAAACCCTAGCAGCCACCACCACTTGGGAGAGCCAAGAGAGAAGTTCTAACCTAGAGAGAGAGTGAGAAATCTGAAATGGGAGTGTGTCTTGGGGGTTACACGAATTTCCCCTCTTTAGACATGAAAATGGGCCTAAAACATGGGCCCAAGTCCTAAGAAACACTATTCTGAAAATTACAATTAAAAAGGGACCTAAATGCAAATTACAATCTTCACTTCAATACTTCAATCTTCATTTCCAAACTTCCCAAAGTGTCCTTGTGCCACATATGACCTGAAAATAGAAATAGAATTAATTAGGCCAAATAATCCCAAATTAAACAATATTCGGAATATTAGTCCAATAAACTCTAAATCAATAAATCAAGCTAATCAATGTCAAATGGGCAACAAGTATCAATAATAGGAGTAAAATAATGCAAGGAATAATGGGAAATAAAATGCTCATCAAATACCCCCACACTTATCCTTTTGCACTCCTGGGCAAAACCAAAAGATAGGACTATGAAGATCAATATGCACCAAAGTGAATAATGCAACAAGATGACTACAACTAAGAAATGCAAACCTAAGAGATTACATACTTCACAATGAATTCTAGGAAATGCAAAGAAATGGGCAAACTCAAGCACACAAAATGGTTAAGGATCAAAGAGTCAAAGCATCCGCGAACATCATCCAATTACTTCAAGTATGCAAAGAAACCAATGACATCAAGAGGATAGTCACAAAGATGATAGAAACTCACAAGGATCACTCAAAAGTGTTTACACTCAAGTGTTTGGGGTTAATCATTATTTACACTCAAGGCACATCATGAAAAACAAACACAACCATAAGCTTGACAAACCTCTAACATCAACCATCAACACACATGCACAAAATGATCAAAAGGTCTTTTAAGGGTTGTAATGGGGCCAAGGACAAGGTAGGATAAAAATATGGGAATGTAGCTAAAACCAAAGGAATAGAGGAGCAATGGGGAATAAGTAAAAAGTAAGCAAAATCCACCCCAAAATCAACTACCACTAATTCCAATCCTCTTTGCCTCAACAACCTTTTATTCACTTTTTTTTTTCTCTTCTTTTTTTTTTCTTTTTATTTTTGCATTTTTTTTTGTATTTTTGTCTTCTATTTTTTTTTTTATTTTTGAGAGATATACAAAAAGAAAAGAAGAAACAACACAAATGGCATGAAGATGAAGCCATAACTATAACAACCAATGAGGCAAAACCAAGAACTCAACCAATTAAAGCATAAAGCACACTTCTTACCTAATACCCATTCCCAAAACAATTCCAAAGCTCCAAAATTCCCTAAGGTTAGGACAATCATGGTTTTTCAGTCATAGGCTTGTAATGAGCTAAAGAACAAGGAAAGGGATAAAAAGGCTCAAAGGGGCTAGCAAAGGATACATTCATTCAAGGTAGGCTCATATGGCTAGTAGCTTATTCAAGAAAGAAAGTGCCTAAATCATTTCAAAATGTGCATGAGCAATCAAGTATCAACAAGAGTCAAGTCAAGTTCTAGAGTGCAAGTAATCCAGAGTGCAATCACACATGACAGAAAATTAGGTGGCATATATAGCAATCCACCCACAATTAAGGCTCAAATCCTCACAAAAGGGATAATTCTATCACAGTGTTACCACCTCTTAATTATCAAAAGCAACTTTACACACAGAAATGCATGAATTCAGACACAAGATACCAAAACTCTACTAAAGTGAAGCAAAAACATGCAAGAAAATGCCCAAAACTAAGCAAAACCTAAAAAAAAATCAAAGCCAAATATGCAACCTAAACTACTCTCCCCCCCACACTTAAATCACACATTGTCCTCAATGGAACACAAATAGCAGAATCAGACAGATATAGACAAGTGTAATAAAAAGAGTAAGGAAGGAGAAAAGGAGACTCCCTAAGTCATGGTTGTTCAAAAGTGGGGTCGACCAATGAGGCCTCCTCCACAGGTGCATCATCCAAAGAAGGGGTGGTTAGGAAAGGCTTGAGTCGGTGGCCATTGACTTTGAAGCTCTTGTTCGTGGACTCACTCTTGATCTCCACAGTGCCATAAGGGAACACTTGGGTGACTACAAACGGTCCAATCCATTTAGAGCGGAGCTTTCCACTCATGAGTCCAAGCCTAGAGTTGTAGAGCAAAACTTTTTGACCAACCAAGAACTCCTTTCTGGAAATGGAGTTATCATGAAGCTTCTTGGTCTTCTCTTTGTAGAATTTGGAGTTCTCATAGGCCTCCAAGCGGATCTCATCTAGCTCACTCAACTGCAGCTTCCTCTCCTCACCCGCTTGATCAAGAGCTAAGTTACATTGCTTCACAGCCCAATATGCACGGTGCTCTATCTCCACAGGCAGGTGGCACGCCTTACCAAAGACAACCCGATAGGGTGACATCCCTATGGGTGCCTTGTAAGCGGTCCGATGGGCCCACAGAGCATCCTCCAATCGTGTGCTCCAATCCTTTCTATTAGGCTTCACCATCTTCTCCAAAATCCGCTTGATCTCTCTATTTGAAATCTCCGCTTGCCCGTTGGTTTGGGGGTGATAGGGTGTAGAGACTTTGTGCACAACCCCATACTTCTTGAGCAAAGCTTGCATGGATCTATTGCAGAAGTGTGTGCCTTGGTCACTGACTATGGCTCTAGGTATGCCAAACCTGCAAAGGATATTAGACCTGACAAAATCTACAACAACCTGAGCATCATTAGTCCTGGTGGCCTTAGCTTCCACCCATTTGGATACGTAATCCACAGCAAGTAAGATATAATAAAAACCAAAAGAAACAGGAAAGGGGCCCATGAAATCTATACCCCAGACGTCAAACACCTCACAAAACAACATAGGTTGTTGCGGCATCTGTTGCCTCCAAGATAGGGCGCCTCCTGCTCTTTGACACTGCTCACACGAGCTGCAGATGTTGCTCGCATCCTTGAAAATGGTAGGCCAATAAAATCCAGAATCCAGCACCTTTCGTGCTGTCCTTTGAGTACCAAGGTGGCCTCCCACTGGTGAAGCATGGCAAAATTGGAGAACCGATTGGATCTCCTGGTCTGGAATGCACCTGCGAATGACCTGATCACTGCAAAAACGCCATAAATAGGGGTCATCCCATACATAATGCTTGGCATCGCTCTTTAATTTGTCTCTTTGAGCTTTGGATGCCAAGGCAGGAAAAACAGAAGCAACGAGATAATTAACAATGTCTGCAAACCAAGGAGTTTGGGGAAGGGGATGGGAAACATGTAAAGATAAAAGCTGCTCATCCGGGAAGTTATCCCGGATAGGAAATGCATCCTCCTCTCTCTCTATCCTGCTCAAGTGGTCTGCGACAAGGTTATGCGCACCACTCCGATCCTGAATCTCAAGATCAAACTCCTGGAGGAGCAACATCCACCTAATCAACCTAGGTTTGGAATCTGTCTTTTTCAAAAGGTACTTCAGAGCAGCATGATCAGTGTACACTACAACCTTAGAACCAAGCAAATATGATCTAAACTTGTCAAGTGCAAAAACAATAGCCAAAAGTTCTTTTTCAGTTGTTGTGTAATTAACCTGTGCTGCATCTAAAGTCCTAGAAGCATAATAAATCACATGCGACAGCTTACCAACCCTTTGGGAGAGAACTGCTCCCAAAGCATAATTTGAAGCATCAGTCATGAGCTCAAATGGGAGGGTCCAATCAGGTGGTTGGATGATGGGAGTGGTGGTTAGTGCTTTCTTCAATTCATCAAATGCCCTCTTGCATTGGTCTCCAAATTCCCATGGGGCATCCTTTTGAAGCAACTTGGAAAGAGGAAGGGCAATGTTGCTAAAGTTCTGAATAAACCTGCGATAGAAACCTGCATGACCAAGAAAAGAACGCACCTCTCGCACGCAAGAGGGGTAAGGCAAATGTGATATTACATGCAGCTTAGCAGGGTCAACTTCTATGCCCTTGTGCGAAACAATGTGCCCTAAGACTATGCCTTGTTCTACCATGAAGTGGCATTTTTCAAAATTCAAGACAAGGTTAGTCTCAATGCACCTGTTAAGCACCTTAGTCAAATTATCAAGACATGCATCAAATGAGGAGCCATAAACACTAAAATCATCCATGAAGACCTCTATGCAATGCTCGAGCAAGTCAGCGAAAATACTCATCATACATCTTTGAAATGTGGCAGGAGCATTGCATAGGCCAAAAGGCATCTTTCTATATGCAAATGTTCCAAACGGACAGGTAAATGTGGTCTTATGTTGGTCCTCTGGTGCAATGCAAATTTGAAAATAACCAGAGAATCCATCTAAGAAGCAATAATGAGATTTACCTGCCAGGCGCTCCAACATCTGATCAATGAAGGGGAGAGGGAAATGATCCTTGCGAGTCGCCTGGTTGAGCTTTCTGTAATCAATGCAGACTCTCCAACTGTTCTGCACTCTAGTGGGAATCAGCTCATCCTTCTCATTTTTTACAACTGTGACACCAGACTTCTTGGGGACAACTTGCACCGGGCTCACCCAAGTGCTATCTGAAATTGGGTAGATGATACCCGCTTGGAGCAGCTTGGTGACCTCTTTCTTAACCACATCAAGAATCTGGGGGTTCAATCGTCTTTGGGGTTGTCCCACTGGTTTAGCCCCATCCTCCAACAAAATGCGGTGCATGCACATGGAGGGGCTAATTCCAGGAATATCCGCTAAAGTCCATCCAATTGCCCTCTTGTTCTTTCTTATCACATCCAGTAGTTTCTCCTCTTGATCAACAGAAAGTGAGGTAGAGATGATCACTGGGAGTTTCTGCTCATCCTCCAAGTAAGCATATTTGAGATGAGGAGGGAGGGGCTTCAGGTCCAATGAGGGTGCCTGCATAATAGATGGAACTAAAGGGACAACAGAAATGGATTCTGCTGCCTGCACCTGAACAAGTGAATCAGACTCATGCATAACAGATATGGGGTTAGGGTTAGCATAATCTGAATCTATAACATATGAATCATCAGATGCAGTAGCAGAGTCTAAAAACTGGGCTATTTCAGTGCATGCGGTGCACCATCCAGAGTTAGTGCATGATGGACAAGTAAATGAATCAGTGAAAGATGGCAATTCAAAATCATGATGCAAAAAGTCAAGCATATGCTCATCTATCAAATCATCAAGCAAGTCCACATGGAAAACAGAGTGATCCTCAGGAAAATGTTTCATAGCATGGAAAATGTCAAATCGGATCACACTGCCATCAAACTCCATGGAAAGTGAACCTGAATGCACATCTATCTTGGTTCGGGCTGTTTTCAAAAATGGCCTCCCCAAAATAATAGGAACAACATTACGGGGAGAGTCATCTTCCATATCAAGTATGTAAAAATCAGCAGGGAAGATCAACTCTTCAACCCGAACCAAGACATCCTCTATCAAACCTGCGGGGTGGGCAGTACTTCTATTTGCCAATTGAATCACTACACCCGTAGGTTGAAGAGGTCCAAGAGAAAGAGACTTAAAAACAGACATAGGCATGACATTTATGGATGCTCCTAAATCTAGCATAGCATTTTCAAACTTAACATTGCCTATGATGCAAGGTATAGAGAAAGTTCCAGGATCCTTACATTTTTCAGGAATGTGAGGGATAGGTTTACCTATGAGAGCGGAGACATTCCTTCCCATGCTTATCCTCTCATTGCCCTTGAGTCTTCTCTTATGAGTGCACAACTCCTTAAGGAACTTCGCATACCTTGGAATCTGTTTTATTGCATCAAGAAGGGGTATGTTGACTTCCACCTTCCTGAATGTGTCAAGAATGTCCTTGTCCACCTCTTCCACCCTTTTGTTTTGAGGCACTCTTGGTGGGAATGGAAGAGGAACAGGAGGAGGTTGTAGGACAACAGCAGGGCTTGTGGTTGAAGTCGAGGAGGGTTGAGTTGGATGATTCTCTTTGGTGCTAGCATGCTCACCTTCATCTACCACTTGGCTCTTCCCTTTAGAGGAAGCTAGAGCATCATTGTTGAGGTTAGGTTGTGGTGTGGGTGTGACAATCTGCTTTCCCGACCTCAGGTTGATGGCACTCACATTCTGATTCTGAGGGTTGATCACAGTTTGGGATGGCAACTTGTCAGAATTTTGAGATTGCAAGTTGTTGAGAGAAGTTGCCATTTGACCCATCTGATTTGTCAAAGTCTGAATGGATGCCTCTTGTCTCTGAATGGATGCTCTAGTCTCTTGTTGAAATTGGAGGTTTTGCATGGTCATTTGCCTCACCAACTCCTCCAAGGTAGGTTGGTTGGATGGAGGGGCTGATGGTGAAGGATGAACCACTTGCTGCTGTTGTTGCCTTTGCTGTTGGATTGGAGGAGGTACATATGGTGGTCTGCTCGGTCCAGCGGTGTTCTGAAATGGAACATTAGGAGGAGGTTGTTGTTGATCAGACCACTTCAGATTGGGATGGTTCCTCCATCCAGGGTTGTATCTATTGGAAGAGAGGTCATGATTATGTTGTTGTGGGCCTCTATTGTTGTATATGTTTGCTGCATAGGCCTCGGGTTGGTCACCACTTGTCATCGGCTGTTGCTGCTGAAGGGAAGGGCATGCATCTGTGGGGTGCTCAATGGATGTGCATATGCCACACACTCTAGCAGGAAGTATCATCTTTTTCTGATTGACAGCCAATTGTGTGACCAATGTTGTGAGAGAATCAATTTTCTGCTCAAGCTTCTCAACCTTGCCCGAGTCTGCACCAACATCATTTACATCCCTCACAACTATTGCATCACTGTTGCTTCTTGCATGGAATTGTTGACAGTTGGAAGCCATCTTCTCAATTTTGCTCCTGGCTTGTAAGGGTGTCATATCTCCCAATGTACCCCCACTTGCAGCATCTACCATGTTTCTTTCCATGAAGTTGAGACCTTCATAAAAGTACTGGATGAGAAGCTGCTCTGAGATCTGATGGTGAGGGCAGGAAGCACACAACCTCTTGAATCTCTCCCAATAATCATAGAGACTCTCTCCATGTTGTTGCCTGATACCAGAAATTTCCTTTCTGATTGCAGTGGTCCTATTTGCAGGGAAGAATTTTTCCAGAAATGCCCTCTTCAAGTCATCCCAGCTTGTGATGGAACCAGGGGCCAAGTCAGATAACCAATCTTGTGCTAGACCCTCTAAGGAATGTGGAAATGCTCTGAGACAGACATGATCCTCTTGCACATCATGTGGTTTCATTGTGGTGCACACTATATGGAATTTCTTGAGATGCTTATGAGGATCCTCACCTGCAAGACCATGAAACTTGGGCAACAAATGGATTAGTCCTGTTCTAAGCTCAAAAGGAACATCCTCATCAGGATACCGGATACACGAGTCTTCAATAGTGAAGTCAGGTGCAGCCAGCTCCCTAAGTGTCCTTTCCCTTGGTGGGGGTTGAGCCATGTTATCACAATATATAGAATCAGATTGAATAAAAGTAGAAGGAATAGAAGAAATAGAAACAGAATCAGAATTAGATGGACTATAAGATGACTCTGACTCACTATCTAATGACTGATTCCTATTTTGTCTAACTAATCTGTGATAAGTTCTATCAATTTCAGGGTTATAAGGATGCAAATAACTTGGGTTGCCCCTAGTCATGTACTGAACAGAACAGCATCAACCATAGCATACTGTAACAGATATGCATGACCAAAAATTATTATTTTTTAAAATTTTTTTCTTTATTTTTTTCAGCACCCTAAAATCATGAAAACATATCACAGAAAGTTTGAGGACAAAATTCAAAAGGGAACCAAGTCAAAGAATTAAAACAGTGACCAAAAACTAAGAAAATAGAACTTGTAAAATAAAAAAGAAATAGTAAACAAGCTTTTTCAGGATCCAAACGAAGGGGTTTTCTGACGAAGTGAGAAAAATCAGATTATTCAGAAAATTCCCTTCGATTTGATATAAAATTCGTCAAATTCCGAGTTACTGATCAAAAGTTATGCCTATTTATAGTAAGTGCTGCTGAAACTTGGAAAATTTTTCTGGAACTCACAACCAGTGCATATCTGAGTGTCTGTGATGCATCAAAACACTAATATATGATGAAACAAGTGTGGATACCAATTTTCGTGCAAAAATTCCACCCGCAGCTATGTTGAATGGCACTCACAGAATCACTAGAATAGCATCAGTTGTGCAGAACAGCAAATCAGCAAACATGGCAACTTTCAATCAGTTATCAGAATGCTTATTCACACACTAACTACACTAACTAATCTAATTAACTACTGTATGATCTTTGGCAAGAACCGATAGTCCCCGGCAACGGCGCCAAATTTTGATCGAGGCCGTACCCGATCAAAATAAAAGGTGTTTATTCTGTAGTACTAGGAAGGTGATCCTAGGTCGTTTCCCAGCGAATATCGGTCTAGGCAAAGTATCAAACACGTAGTGTGCAGTAAAATGGGGGGGGTTTTTGTGTGTGACAAATGTGAAGAACAAAACACAAACAGAATATAAAAACTAAGAAAATCAGAAACAAAAGCGGGCAAACCCCTTTGGTTACGTACACTACTCAATCCTAGCTCACTAAAGATCGATTCCTCTCCTCTCCTCTGTCCAACTCGTGATAACCAAATACTAAGCGAAAATTCAGTTATCACTCCAAACCCTAACTTCTAATTAAGCATCAGAAACCAGAATTGGAGTTTTTACGAGTTAATACAAATTAAGCATTTATATTCATGTATTATCTCTACAAAATGGAATTAAGCAAACCACTACACATCGATAAACATGAAAACAGAGAAGAGAAAATGAAATTGCATTAATAACAAGAGCTCAAGAGTAGATAATACAATACCAAAGGGATTAACCCTTGAAGTCTAGCCTTCCATGGCCATAAATGAAGAAAAACGAGTAGAAATGGGGAAGAACAAAACCCTAGCAGCCACCACCACTTGGGAGAGCCAAGAGAGAAGTTCTAACCTAGAGAGAGAGTGAGAAATCTGAAATGGGAGTGTGTCTTGGGGGTTACACGAATTTCCCCTCTTTAGACATGAAAATGGGCCTAAAACATGGGCCCAAGTCCTAAGAAACACTATTCTGAAAATTACAATTAAAAAGGGACCTAAATGCAAATTACAATCTTCACTTCAATACTTCAATCTTCATTTCCAAACTTCCCAAAGTGTCCTTGTGCCACATATGACCTGAAAATAGAAATAGAATTAATTAGGCCAAATAATCTCAAATTAAACAATATTCGGAATATTAGTCCAATAAACTCTAAATCAATAAATCAAGCTAATCAATGTCAAATGGGCAACAAGTATCAATAATAGGAGTAAAATAATGCAAGGAATAATGGGAAATAAAATGCTCATCAGTTAGTGTAGGGACTTTCACCCTTTTTCATCCAAACAAAATCTCCTTTAGGTATACCATGCACTTTAATATAACACACATTTGAAGTATGTCCATGAGTACCACAATAAAAACATGTTGGTGCATTTGAGAAATCAACTTTAGAAAAATCAACAACATTTCTTTGAGAATTACTCTTAGCATTAGTATAACCCAAACCAAACTTGTTTGAATTTTCTCTTTGAAAATTTAACAATGTGCGCAATCTAATATCACCATTTGTGAAACTTGCAAGCTTATTTTTCAAAATAGCATTTTCATCTTTAAGCAACTTGCAATTCTCACAATCAACCACAATATTCACTCTACTAGCACAATCACAAGAAGAACTAGCATATATAAGATCAAGAGTATCATTTTCAACATTAAGCTCATCAACTTGTTTTTGAAGTTCTAAAATCTCTTTTTGATGTTTCAAAATGAGCTTCTTCCTTTCAATGTTTTTCAAAGCTAGTTTTTCAAGTTGTTCATGCATTTCTTCATAAGCATTATATAACAATTCATATTTAGAAGAAATTTCAGATTTAGTATGACTTACATCGCTTTACTCGCTTTGATAACTTGATTCATCATTTGAACTTTGTTCTTCATCATCTACTAGAGTTATCAAGTTGAGACAAGCGGCTTCTTCATCATCCGATGAACTATTTGATGTGCTTTTCTTGTTATCTTCATCACTATCCCAAACTATGTATGCTCTTTTAGATTTAGAATTTTTCTTGTCTTTCTCCTTCTTCTTGAGATACCTAAAGCATGAGTACTTGAGATGTCCGGGTTTTCCGCATTCATGACAAACTACACCTTTTTTTGAAGTCTTGGTCTTGAAGTGTGGGGAATCCTTCTCTTTACCTTTGTCTTTGTTCAACCTTCCTTTTCTCCTTAGAAACTTGTCAAACTTCCTTAGTAATAGTTTCATTTCTTTTTCATCAACATCCGAATCGGAATCTTCACTATCATCATCGGAACTCTCTTTCTTTTTGTATGATCTATTGACTTTAAGAGCAAGTCCCTTTCTTTCTTTGTTCTTATCCGACTCTTCATTGATACTTAATCGTCCAAGCTCCATTTCATGTTCTTGAAGCTTTCCAAAGAGTGTTTCTAGATCCATAGCATCCAAGTTTTTAGATTCAACAATAGCCGTTACTTTTGGTTGCCAATTCCTGTCTAAACATCTCAACACTTTGTTAGAAAGTTCACCTTGTAAGAAAGTCTTACCAAGAGCAAGTAAATGGTTAATAATATGAGTAAAACGCTTTTGCATATCATTAATAGATTCATTTGGAAGCATTTGAAACAATTCATAATCACGCATTAAAGCATTCAATCTAGCTCTCCTAACCTCACTAGTTCCTTCATGAGTCACTTGTAAAGTGTCCCACATTTCCTTAGCACTAGAACATTGGGAAACCCTAAAGAACTCGTCATAGGATAAAGCGGAGGTAATGATATTCTTTGCTTTATAATCATATTGTACTTTCTTTCTATCATCATCCTTCCACTTGTCTTCGGGGATCAATTGTTCTACACCTTCAACTAAACTAGAGGGGATATGAGGACCTTTTTCAACTACTTTCCAAATTTCACTATCTATGGCTTGGATAAAGATTTTCATTCTAACTTTCCAATATGCATAGCCTTCTCCGGCAAACAATGGAGGACGATTTATTGAATAACCTTCACCACCAAAGGGATTCGTAGAACCCATTGCGATTTTCTTAAAGGATCTTTACGAAAAAGCTCTTATGCTCGTGTCTTTCGACCGAGCTTTGATACCAATTGAAAGTGTTCTAATTAATCACAAAGGTTAGGAAAAGGTTTTTATAGAATACCCAAAAGTTGTAGCACTTGAAAACTGATTTTGAGAAGTGAAAATCGTATTTTAAAAAACCAGTTCAGCAGTGTTTAATCGATTAAATCTTCACTTAATCGAGTAGTAATCGATTAAATTCATCCTTAATCGATTAAATCCATACTGCACATTTTAGAAACTTGTTTTCTCAAAACTAAACCTTTCCTTTCAAACCTTTAAGCCACCTATTGATTCTAGGTTAAGTGAAAACTCAAATTATGATTTAATCATGACTATGATAGAGATTCACTACCCTCTAAATAATCTACCCAAATAAAAGACCTAAGAAGCTTGAGAGGCAAAAGATAAAGCAATTACAATTACACTCAAACTAAGTCTTCATGAGCTTGCTTTCTCTCTTCTTCATTTGATGTTTGTTGTTGCTTGTTGAACTTGAACTTGATCAACACATGATAGCTTGTTCAAAACACTTTGTCATTATCAAAACATTCATCATGGAACTAACAACTAAGAATCCGGTCTATCATTCAAGAATCAAACATATTGAAATAAGACATCATTTTTTAAGAGATCATGTGCAAAAAGGTGATTGCACGATTGAATTTGTAAGTACTACAAATCAATTAGCCAACATTTTTACAAAACCCTTACCAAGGGATAACTTTTATCATATAAGGAGAGAACTTGGTATTTTAGATGAATCAAACATAGGCTAATTGCTTTTTGTGTCATTTGAAAAATCACAACATTAGTCTCATTTTAATTTGTCTTGATTCTTGGTGAAAATTGTTCTTGATGATATTCTGAATATTATGTATTAAGTGTGTGTGATACTTTATGAATTCCAAGTTGATTTGAAGTTTATTATGTCAAATCTGTGTTTATTTGCTCAAAAATGTGTTCAAATTTTGTATCTGTTGAAAAGACTCGAGTTTTATCAATAATACTCAAGTCCTTTAATTCAAAATAAATTCTGTCTTAAATTGAAAAAGTTTTTATTCAAGGTCTGATGAAAAGACTGGAGTATTTCTAAAAAGACTCGAGTCTTTCCAGTTTTTCAAAAAAAATGTTGCTCTCTGGCAACACTCGAGTCTTTCCAAAAAGACTCGAGTCTTCTTAATGCCTTGAAAATTTTGCTTTCAGGCAACACTCGAGTATTTTCAATTTCACTCGAGTGTTGGTTGGTCTGTCTTGCATCAATGCGCAAAAATGTTTTAAGAACCTAGTGCATGAGTCTGAAAAGACTCGAGTATTTTCGTTAAGACTCGAGTCGTTCGTCATGAACCACTCGAGTAGTGATAAAAAGACTCGAGCCTTTTGCAGTCTATAAAAGGTGGTTCAGCACCATCTGCACCTTTTCACTCGAGTATTTCGAACCCCTTTTCGTCTACTCTCTCGGTTTCACTCGATTTCTTCATCGAAACACCGATTTCTTCAAAAATTTTCCCAAAAATCATTAAATCAACCTCTGTTATACACTTTTCCTCACTTATTTCAACACATTTCAACGATTTTCACCTTCAAATCCGTCAACCCCTTTTCAAACCCTAACTCCTCAAAACTTCAAACTTTTTCAAATTTCTTCAATGGCATCATCATCAAGGCATGGAAAACGTGTGAGAGTTGTTAAATCAACCTCCGAGGATGATGTTCCCGAATACTATCATGCTTCGGAATGTTCGGACAGATTTGTTGCTTTCTCATCTAGAGGCTTTGGGGTAATTAGCTGGGTGAGCTGTTCCTTCTTGCAAAGTAAGGGTTTCAATTTCATTCCAAACCTTCGGGAACAAAAACTTATCCAATTTTTAGAATTTAAAGGTCCAATATATCCTAGATTAGTTAGAACTTTTTATGCAAACCTTAGGCTGCATGATGACAGATTAGAATTAATGGTTGAAGGAGTTGTATTTACAATTAAAGTTAAAGATCTGGTTCATGTTTTCGGGCTGTCACGATGTAACATCCCGAATTTTAATCCCAAATATTATTAGGCTAATTATAGGTTTGGGTAAATGGAATGATAATTACAAGCCTTAATTAAGTATTAAAATGAGAGGTTTAGTGTTAGAGAACGTCTAATAATAGAAAAATTAGGAATAAATGATTTGCAACTCAAACCATAAAATCCACCGTTGGATATGAAGATAAGGGTCTTAGGAAGCTTGTCTCCAAATTTGAGCAAGATCAGACGGTTAACGAAGGAGTTATGGAATGGTCAATGCAAGTCAACAGACTCACGCCCAGGCGCGCCAGCCGCACGCCCAGGCGCGCCGGCATGCATCAGACCTGAGCTCACAACAGCTTTCTCGCCCAGGCGCGCGCCGCGAAACCCACCAGCGCCAGCACCATAAAATGGTGCGCAGGCTCCCCCCAAACCCCTATTCCCAACCCCTCCTTCTCTCTCTCCACACTCTCTCTCTCTCTCCTCCTCAACCCCCACCACGAACCACCGCCGGAGCCACCCAAAACCGCCGCCGCCTCCTTGACCCTTCCTCCTCTCCATAGATCTCTCTCTCTCCCTCTCTCTCTTTCTCTCTCTTACTTGGATCCCCCATCTCTCTCCTCCTCCACCGCCCACCTCCTTCCTCTTCGGCCGTCACCGCCGTGAGCCGTGGCCACCACCATTGTGAGCATCCCTATCTCTCTCTTCCTTCCCTTGGCCTTTCTCTCTCCTTCCCCTTTGGCCGAGCTTTCTCTCTCTCCACGGATCTCACCGACGCCGTTACCGACCCGTGATCGCACCGGGCTTGTGTCGGGTGCCCCGAAGCTCGAAGCTCTTGTCTTGGCCCAGCCCGTAGTCGTTCTCGCCACCGGCGTCGATCGCCGTCGATCCGTTCATCACCCCGGATCACTAAAGCTTCGCGGACCGCCGCTCCCTCCCCGGAGTTGAGGTTATCTCTTTACTCTCGTCAACCGAGGTAAGACGGGTTGCGTTACCTTTACTTAGAAAGTAAATTCTAGGATGCTATAGTGGTAGCTAAGAATAGGGTAATTAAAAAGTATGTTAATGAACCTTAGGGTAGTCCCCGCAGATATAAAGGAAGTAAATAAAATTGTTAATAGAAACCATACCTTAGGGGATAAAATGCATATACTTAGAATAAGGTCCGGGATGAACGAGTGTATTGAGGATATTAATTCGGTTAACATTGGATGAAAATATAAGAAAGCATAGAATATAACCAAAGGGAAAAGTTAGGAAAAACTAATTAAGCGTGAGTGTAAAATAACATAGAGTAATTGAATAGGCAAAAAGAGTAGAATAAATAAACTAAAACTGAGATAAAAGAAGAGTTTAAATGCGAAGGCAATAGGTATGTGCGGAGTAGAATTAGTTAATAGATGTTGGGATTAGAAAAATAGAAACGAGATAATAAACTAAATTTCAAGTATAAATAGGAAACCGGTAAAGGAAATTAGTAAAAAGATAATAAGACGAGAGAGAGGTCGATATTAGGGAAGTTAAATAAAATGGCATAATAAAATAGGGAAACTAAGTTGAATTAATAGGATAGTTAAATAAAATGGAGTTAATGAAATAAGAATAATAAGTTAAGTAATAATGTGAGCTAATAGAGTAGATAAATAAACGGGAGTTAATGAAATAGAAACCATAAGTTATGTAATAGTATAAGATAAAGGAAATAAAGAAATAACTAAGAATTAATAACGAGAACTAAAATATAATATACATAACCAAGTTAAGTAGAGTTGGATAAAAGCGAGGGTAATTAGCAGTAAGAAAAAGAATAAAGTAGAAAATGTAGGAAAATGTGATAAGTCAAATGAAAATGTAAATTAAAAGATTGAGATAGGCATAAAAGAATTACTTAAGTTATAAAAAGAGAAAAGATAAATAATTTAAAAAGAAGAGTAAACGGCTGATGGTCTTTTGGACTCAGTCGTAATAAAGGTAAACGACTGATGGTCTTTTGGACTCAGTCATAATAAATGAACCCGGCTGATGGTCTTTTGGACTCAGTCATAATAAAGGAAAACGGCTGATGGTCTTTTGGACTAAGTCATATAAAGTAAAAACGACTGATGGTCTTTTGGACTTAGTCATAATAAATGAACACGGCTGATGGTCTTTTGGACTCAGTCTTGATAAAGGAAAAACGGCTGATGGTCTTTTGGACTCAGTCATATAAAGGAAAACGGCTGATGGTCTTTTGGAATCAGTCATATAAAGGAAAACGGCTGATGGTCTTTTGGACTCAATCATATAAAAGAAAACGGCTGATGGTCTTTTGGACTCAGTCATAATAAAAGGTAACGGCTGATGGTCTTTTGGACTCAGTCATAATAAAGACAAGTGGCTGATGGTCTGTTGGACTCAGTCATAAGGAAAAAGGAAAAGATAAAGAAAAGAAAAAGAAAAAGAAAAGGAAGAGAAGAAGAAAAAGAAAAGAAAAGAGAATGTAGAAATGATCAGAGAACTAAGAATGGAAATAAAAGAATGAATGAGATAAACTGAATAGCGATTTACGAATGAAAAGAAACGAATAGTGGACAAAAGTGGAATAAATGTATGTTAATAATAATGTAGGCTTAGTTCATTACTATGTCTTCTTATAGGATTTATCTTTCTAAGTTCTGTGTAATGCTACCCTTCTTGCTATATTTTTACAGGTACAGAAGTGGAGCTTACACGAATCATGGCCGAGCAGGAACACATTCCACCACGTGGAATGTACATTTATTATGAGAGGACCGTTATTTTATAATTTATAATATGTTGTAGTTGTATTGCCCTGAAGCTGTATTAACTGGGCGTTAGGTTTGAACTGGCTGTAGAACTATTATGTTTTATGTTTTTAAATATTTCTGGACTGACAGGTTTAAAGAAGAAAATTTTTGGGAAGTCCGAAAAATAGAGGAAACTCTGCCGGATTTTCGTGAAACCTTTTATAAGAAATCAGGTTTTAAAATTAATTTTCTAACACAAATTTTAATAAAACTTTAAATTAACTAATTAAAGTGAGGATGTTACATTTATGGTATCAGAGCAGTTTCCCTCGGCCTTGGAGTTTGGACTCACAACTCCTATGGATTACTCACCAAGCGAGTAACCAAGTGATAGTGTCAAGTCTTAGAATAGATAAATAGGTACGCTTAATTTAAGAGTTTTTAGTAATTATGGGATAACGTATTCTTTTTCCAGAGCTCAGTCACCAGGCCTCGGAGACGTACTCATGATGATAGGATGGCTGCTATACTTGAGAGTCTAGTCCAAATGAATCAGAATCAGGCCGAAACAGTAGCAACAGCCACAGCAGCAGCCGCCGCACTCCATCAACCACCAAACCCAATTGGCATCGATTGGCTAGCTAGATTCAGACAGAACGACCCGCCCAAGTTTGAAGGTGGCTGCAATCCTGATGCAGCCCAGAGATGGCTCCAAGAGTTGGAAAAGATTTTTCGCACAATGTCACCGCCCGCGGAGCAGACAGTCCCTTAGGTGGCGTACATGCTCACTGGAGAAGTTGAATATTGGTGGGAGCGTGTACGAAGGGAAATGGAGATCGCTAACCAGGAGATCACCTGGGACGTGTTCAAAATTAGGTTCCTAGGGAAGTACTTCCCGGAAGATGTCCGCCGAGAAAAAGAGCTGACGTTCCTGACTCTGAAACAAGGGAACATGAGTGTTGGAGAATATGCTGCACACTTTGAGGATCTCATTCGATATGCCGGAAGCTACAGGGACGCTGATGAAAGGACTAAGTGCATTAAGTTTGAGGATGGGCTTCGCACCGAGATTAAAGTTGCTTTTGAGTATAAGAATATCGCGAACTTGTCCGACCTGGTAAACATGGCTAGCACTTATGAAAAAGGATTGAAACAGGAGAGGTTGGAGAAACGAAACAGGAGTAGGCCGGGTCCTGAGAGCTCTACCAGGAGAGAAGGACCGATGCGAGAACTAGACCCATATGCCGGTACTGATGCTATGGCAATAGTTCCAAAGGACGTGGACCATAGTGTGGCTGCCCCAATTGCTAAACCCTTATGTTCACGCTGTGGGAGATCTCACAAACGTTTGTGTTGGCCTTTGAACCAGCTAAGGAAGGAGGGCCTCTGTTATCATCGCGGACAGTCGAGACACCATGCTGCAGACTGTCCTAGGAGCACGCAGAACGACGAATAAACTCACCCGGGGTACTTTTAGCGTTAACAATGCACCAAACATTTATATAAAGTATTTTGCATAAAGCATGTATATACAAATTTAGCTTAGAAAGATGTCCATGAGCGCTTGTACATTAGTTAAAATTCCATCAAGCTCAGTGATGGTATTGCCACTGGTAGGAGGTAAGGTTAGAACCGATCACTCTAAGCCTTACACCTGTTAGAGGATGATACCATCAACGAACCTGACAATGATATGCTATTGGTAGATGTGAGATTGGGATTGATCACATCGATCTCCGCACCTATTAGTGGTCGATGTCGTTGGCACATTTCATCAAAAACCGAAACAATCGAATTAACAATTTTTTTAAAATAGACCCCTTAGACGGAGCAGAATCAACCCGAAAAGAATTCCTTCTAGAATATTTGTGTAGCGTTAGAGAATAGAGTGATAGAGTGTAGAATCCCTGAGAGACTCGAACGAACCTTGTAGACATCCTCTTACAACCAATTGAAATAGATAGTAGACATCCTAAAACTCCCCTAAGAATCTAATCAAAGTTCCCGAACGATTTCCTTGAAAGAAGCAAGTATTAACCACTGTATCAGGTACCTTACCGAGACCAATCAAATCAGCAGCATGTCCATAGAAAGTACATATTTTGATGACTCCCCGCTAGAAATGCACACTTTGGGATAACCTCCATTGTCTTCTTGCTTGACATGTACCCAGTACATCCTGGGTTGTCTTGCAAAGACCATGAAACTCATTCTTGAGTGCTTCGTGTTTCTTCTTTTCATCTTCACTCTCTTCGAGTTTCAGACATATATATATATATGAGAATTCACCAAGCCGTAAGAACCCAGCATGATTCAGTGCCACCCGCGGGTAGCCAACCCCGCACCACTTCCAATCCCGGATGACGTTCGAGAAATCCATGTACTCGATTCTTAGCAGCGACCGAACCTACCCTAGCATGGATATAATCAAGTATGTCGATGCTAAGTGGGGGAGGATTTCTATCCAAGGAATGGGAGATGGAACCTTAATAATAAGAAAATTGGGGATTCTGTCAGGATAGAGAAGATATGAAGTATCCGAGGACAGGCATGACAATACTAAGGAACATGGACCTAGACACATCGGAAGCGGGGAAATGGAACCGACAGGAACCTAAAGATCATAGACAAGAACTCCATCAACGGGGTGGTTCTCCACGTTACGAAGCAATCCGAATTTCGGGGACAAAATTCAAGTAAGTGGGGGAGAAATGTAACATCCCGAATTTTAATCCCAAATATTATTAGGCTAATTATAGGTTTGGGTAAATGGAATGATAATTACAAGCCTTAATTAAGTATTAAAATGAGAGGTTTAGTGTTAGAGAACGTCTAATAATAGAAAAATTAGGAATAAATGATTTGCAACTCAAACCATAAAATCCACCGTTGGATATGAAGATAAGGGTCTTAGTAAGCTTATCTCCAAATTTGAGCAAGATCCGACAGTTAACGAAGGAGTTATGGAATGGTCAATGCAAGTCAACAGACTCACGCCCAGGCGCGCCAGCCGCACGCCCAGGCGCGCCGGCACGCATCAGACCTGGGCTCACAGCAGCATTCTCGCCCAGGCGCACGGAGGCCTCGTCCAGGCGCGCAGCGCAAAACCCACCAACGCCAGCGCCATAAAATGGTGCGCTGGCTCCCCCCAAACCCCCATTCCCAACCCCTCCTTCTCTCTCTCTCCACACACACACACACTCTCTCTCTCTCTCCTCCTCAACCCCCACCACGAACCACCACCGGAGCCACCCAAAACCGTCGCCACCTCCTTGACCCTTCCTCCTCACCATAGATCTCTCTCTCCCTATCTCTCTCTTCCTTCCCTTGGCCTTTCTCTCTCCTTCCCCTTTGGCCGAGCTTTCTCTCTCTCCACGAATCTCACCGACGCCGTTACCGACCCGTGATCGCACCGGGCTTGTGTCGGGTGCCCCGAAGCTCGAAGCTCTTGTCTTGGCCCAGACCGTAGTCGTTCTCGCCACCGGCGTCGATCGCCATCGATCCGTTCATCACCCCGGATCACTAAAGCTTCGCGGACCGCCGCTCCCTCCCCGGAGTTGAGGTTATCTCTTTACTCTCGTCAACCGAGGTAAGACGGGTTGCGTTACGTTTACGGAGAAAGTAAATTCTAGGATGCTATAGTGGTAGCTAAGAATAGGGTAATTAAAAAGTATGTTAATGAACCTTAGGGTAGTCCCCGCTGATATAAAGGAAGTAAATAAAATTGTTAATAGAAACCATACCTTAGGGAATAAAATGCATATACTTAGAATAAGGTCCGGGATGAACGAGTGTATTGAGGATATTAATTCAGTTAACATTGGATGAAAATATAAGAAAGTATAGAATATAACCAAAGGGAAAAGTTAGGAAAAACTAATTAAGCGTGAGTGTAAAAGAACAGAGAGTAATTGAATAGGCAAAAAGAGTAGAATAAATAAACTAAAACTGAGATAAAAGAAGAGTTTAAATGCGAAGGCAATAGGTATGTGCGGAGTAGAATTAGTTAATAGATGTTGGGATTAGAAAAATAGAAACGAGATAATAAACTAAATTTCAAGTATAAATAGGAAACCGGTAAAGGAAATTAGTAAAAAGATAATAAGACGAGAGAGAGGTCGATATTAGGGATGTTAAATAAAATGGCATAATAAAATAGGAAAACTAAGTTGAATTAATAGGATAGTTAAATAAAATGGAGTTAATGAAATAAGAATAATAAGTTAAGTAATAATGTGAACTAATAGAGTAGATAAATAAACAGGAGTTAATGAAATAGAAACCATAAGTTATGTAATAGTATAAGATAAAGGAAATAAAGAAATAACTAAGAATTAATAACGAGAACTAAAATATAATATACATAACCAAGTTAAGTAGAGTTGGATAAAAGCGAGGGCAATTAGCAGTAAGAAAAAGAATAAAGTAGAAAATGTAGGAAAATGTGATAAGTCAAATGAAAATGTAAATTAAAAGATTAAGATAGGCATAAAAGAATTACTTAAGTTATAAAAAGAGAAAAGATAAATAATTTAAAAAGAAAAGTAAACGGCTGATGGTCTTTTGGACTCAGTCGTAATAAAGGTAAACGACTGATGGTCTTTTGGACTCAGTCATAATAAATGAAACCGGCTGATGGTCTTTTGGACTCAGTCATAATAAAGGAAAATGGCTGATGGTCTTTTGGACTCGGTCATATAAAGGAAAACGGCTGATGGTCTTTTGGACTCCGTCATAATAAATGAACACGACTGATGGTCTTTTGGACTCAGTCTTGATAAAGGAAAAACGACTGATGGTCTTTTGGAATCAGTCATATAAAGGAAAACGGCTGATGGTCTTTTGGACTCAGTCATATAAAAGAAAACGGCTGATGGTCTTTTGGACTCAGTCATAGTAAAAGGTAACGGCTGATGGTCTTTTGGACTAAGTCATAATAAAGACAAGTGGCTGATGGTCTGTTGGACTCAGTCATAAGGAAAAAGGAAAAGATAAAGAAAAGAAAAAGAAAAAGAAAAGGAAGAGAAGAAGAAAAAGAAAAGAAAAGAGAATGTAGAAATGATCAAAGAACTAAGAATGGAAATAAAAGAATGAATGAGATAAACTGAATAGCGATTTACGAATGAAAAGAAACGAATAGTGGACAAAAGTGGAATGAATGTATGTTAATAATAATGTAGGCTTAGTTCATTACTATGTCTTCTTATAGGATTTATCTTTCTAAGTTTTGTGTAATGCTAACCTTCTTGCTATATTTTTACAGGTACAGAAGTGGAGCTTACACGAATCATGGCCGAGCAGGAACACATTCCACCACGTGGAATGTACATTTATTATGAGAGGACCGTTATTTTATAATTTATAATATGTTGTAGTTGTATTGCCCTGAAGCTGTATTAAAATGGGCATTAGGTTTGAACTGGCTGTAGATCTATTATGTTTTATGTTTTTAAATATTTCTGGACCGACAGGTTTAAAGAAGAAATTTTTTGAAAAGTCCGAAAAACAGAGGAAACTCTACCGGATTTTCGTGAAACCTTTTATAAGAAATCAGGTTTTAAAATTAATTTTCTAACACAAATTTTAATAAAACCTTAAATTAACTAATTAAAGTGAGGATGTTACATTTATGGTATCAGAGCAGTTTCCCTCGGCCTTGGAGTTTGGACTCACAACTCCTATGGATTACTCACCAAGCGAGTAACCAAGGGATAGTGTCAAGTCTTAGAATAGATAAATAGGTACGCTTAATTTAAGAGTTTTTAGTAATTATGGGATAACGTATTCTTTTTCCAGAGCTCAGTCACCAGGCCTCGGAGACGTACTCATGATGATAGGATAGCTGCTATACTTGAGACTCTGGTCCAAATGAATCAGAATCAGGCCGAAAAAGTAGCAACAGCCGCAGCAGCAGCCGCCGCACTCCATTAACCACCAAACCCAATTGGCATCGATTGGCTAGCTAGATTTAGACAGAACGACCCGCCCATGTTTGAAGGTGGCTACAATCCTGATGCAGCCCAGAGATGGCTCCAAGAGTTGGAAAAGATTTTTCGCACAATGTCACCGCCCGCGGAGCAGACAGTCCCTTTGGTGGCGTACATGCTCACTGGAGAAGTTGAATATTGGTGGGAGCGTGTAGGAAGGAAAATGGAGATCGCTAACCAGGAGATCACCTGGGACGTGTTCAAAATTAGGTTCCTAGGGAAGTACTTCCCGGAAGATGTCCGCCGAGAAAAAGAGCTGGCGTTCCTGACTCTGAAACAAGGGAACATGAGTGTTGGAGAATATGCTGCACACTTTGAGGATCTCATTCGATATGCCGGAAGCTACAGGGACGCTGATGAAAGGACTAAGTGCATTAAGTTTGAGGATGGGCTTCGCACCGAGATTAAAGTTGCTTTTGAGTATAAGAATATCGCGAACTTGTCCGACCTGGTAAACATGGCTAGCACTTATGAAAAAGGATTGAAACAGGAGAGGTTGGAGAAACGAAACAGGAGTAGGCCGGGTGCTGGGAGCTCTACCAGGAGAGAAGGACCGATGCGAGAACTAGACCCATATGCCGGTACTGATGCTATGGCAATAGTTCCAAAGGACGTGGACCATAGTGTGGCTGCCCCAATTGCTAGACCCTTATGTTCACGCTGTTGGAAATCTCACAAAAGTTTGTGTTGGCCTTTGAACCAGCTAAGGAAGGAGGGCCTATATTATCACTGCGGACAATCGGGACACCATGCTGCAGACTGTCCTAGGAGCACGCAGAACGACGAATAAACTCACCCGGGGTACTTTTAGCGTTAACAATGCACCAAACATTTATATAAAGTATTTTGCATAAAGCATGTATATACAAATTTAGCTTAGAAAGATGTCCATGAGCGCTTGTACATTAGTTAAAATTCCATCAAGCTCAGTGATGGTATTGCCACTAGTAGGAGGTAAGGTTAGAACCGATCACTCTAACCCTTACACCTGTTAGAGGATGATACCATCAACGAACCTGACAATGATATTGCTATTGGTAGATGTGAGATTGGGATTGATCACCTCGATCTTCGCACCTATTAGTGGTCGATGTCGTTGGCACATTTCATCAAAAACCGAAACAACCGAATTAACAATTTTTTTTTAAACTAGACCCCTTAGACAGAGCAGAATCAAACCGAAAAGAATTCCTTCTAGAATATTGTGTAGCGTTAGAGAATAGAGTGATAGAGTGTAGAATCCCTGAGAGACTCGAACGAACCTTGTAGACATCCTCTTACAACCAATTGAAATAGATAGTAGACATCCTAAAACTCGCCTAAGAATCTAATCAAAGTTCCCGAACGATTTCCTTGAAAGAAGCAAGTCTTAACCACTGTATCAGGTACCTTACCGAGACCAATCAAATCAGCAGCATGTCCATAGAAAGTACATATTTTGATGACTCCCCGCTGGAAATGCACACTTTGGGATAACCTCCATTGTCTTCTTGCTTGACATGTACCCAGTACATCCTGGGTCGTCTTACAAAGACCATGAAACTCATTCTTGAGTGCTTCGTGTTTCTTCTTTTCATCTTCACTCTCTTCGAGTTTCAGACATATATATTTATATATGAGAATTCACCAAGCCGTAAGAACCCAGCATGATTCAGTGCCACCCTCAGGTAGCCAACCCTGCACCACTTCCAATCCCGGATGACGTTCGAGAAATCCACCTACCCTAGCATGGATATAATCAAGTATGTCGATGCTAAGTGGGGGAGGATTTCTATCCAAGGAATGGGAGATGGAACCTTAATAATAAGAAAATTGGGGATTCTGTCAGGATAGAGAAGATATGAAGTATCCAAGGACAGGCATGATAATACTAAGGAACATGGACCTAGACACATCGGAAGCGGGGAAATGGAACCGACAGGAACCTAAAGATCATAGACAAGAACTCCATCAACGGGGTGGTTCTCCACGTTACGAAGCAATCCGAATTTCGGGGACGAAATTCAAGTATGTGGGGGAGAAATGTAACATCCCGAATTTTAATCCCAAATATTATTAGGCTAATTATAGGTTTGGGTAAATGGAATGATAATTACAAGCCTTAATTAAGTATTAAAATGAGAGGTTTAGTGTTAGAGAACGTCTAATAATAGAAAAATTAGGAATAAATGATTTGCAACCCAAACCATAAAATCCACCGTTGGATATGAAGATAAGGTTCTTAGGAAGCTTGTCTCCAAATTTGAGCAAGATCCGACGGTTAACGAATGAGTTATGAAATGGTCAATGCAAGTCAAAAGACTCACGCCCAGGCGCGCCGGCACGCATCAGACCTGAGCTCACAGCAGCATTCTTGCCCAGGCGCACGGAGGCCTCGCCCAGGCGCGCAGCGCGAAACCCACCAGCACCATTGCCATAAAATGGTGCGCTGGCTCCCCCCAAACCCCCATTCCCAACCCCTCCTTCTCTCTCTCCACACACACACACTCTCTCTCTCTCTCTCTCTCCTCCTCAACCCCCACAACGAACCACCGCCGGAGCCACCCAAAACCGTCGCCACCTTCTTGACCCTTCCTCCTCTCCATAGATCTCTCTCTCTCCCTCTCTCTCTCTTTCTCTCTCTCTTTCTCTCTCGTACTTGGATCCCCCATCTCTCTCCTCCTCCACCGCCCACCTCCTTCCTCTCCGGCCGCCACCGCCGTGAGCCGTGGCCACCACCATTGTGATCATCCCTATCTCTCTCTTCCTTCCCTTGGCCTTTCTCTCTCCTTCCCCTTTGGCCGAGCTTTCTCTTTCTCCACGGATCTCACCGACGCCGTTACCGACCCGTGATCACACCGGGCTTGTGTCGGGTGCCCCGGAGCTCGAAGCTCTTGTCTTGGCCCAGCCCGTAGTCGTTCTTGCCACCGGCGTCGATCGCCGTCGATCCGTTCATCACCCCGGATCACTAAAGCTTCGCGGACCGCCGCTCCCTCCCCGGAGTTGAGGTTATCTCTTTACTCTCGTCAACCGAGGTAAGACGGGTTGCGTTACCTTTACTTAGAAAGTAAATTCTAGGATGCTATAGTGGTAGCTAAGAATAGGGTAATTAAAAAGTATGTTAATGAACCTTAGGGTAGTCCCCGCTGATATAAAGGAAGTAAATAAAATTGTTAATAGAAACCATACCTTAGGGAATAAAATGCATAGACTTAGAATAAGGTCCGGGATGAACGAGTGTATTGAGGATATTAATTCGGTTAACATTGGATGAAAATATTAGAAAGCATAGAATATAACCAAAGGGAAAAGTTAGGAAAAACTAATTAAGCGTGAGTGTAAAAGAACAGAGAGTAATTGAATAGGCAAAAAGAGTAGAATAAATAAACTAAAACTGAGATAAAAGAAGAGTTTAAATGCGAAGGCAATAGGTATGTGCGAAGTAGAATTAGTTAATAGATGTTGGGATTTGAAAAATAGAAACGAGATAATAAACTAAATTTCAAGTATAAATAGGAAACCGGTAAAGGAAATTAGTAAAAAGATAATAAGACGAGAGAGTGGTCGATATTAGGGAAGTTAAATAAAATGGCATAATAAAATAGGGAAACTAAGTTGAATTAATAGGATAGTTAAATAAAATGGAGTTAATGAAATAAGAATAATAAGTTAAGTAATAATGTGAGCTAATAGAGTAGATAAATAAACGAGAGTTAATGAAATAGAAACCATAAGTTATGTAATAGTATAAGATAAAGGAAATAAAGAAATAACTAAGAATTAATAACGAGAACTAAAATATAATATACATAACCAAGTTAAGTAGAGTTGGATAAAAGCGAGGGTAATTAGCAGTACGAAAAAGAATAAAGTAGAAAATGTAGGAAAATGTGATAAGTCAAATGAAAATGTAAATTAAAAGATTGAGATAGGCATAAAAGAATTACTTAAGTTATAAAAAGAGAAAAGATAAATAATTTAAAAAGAAAAGTAAACGGCTGATGGTCTTTTGGACTCAGTCGTAATAAAGGTAAACGGCTGATGGTCTTTTGGACTCAGTCATAATAAATGAACCCGGCTGATGGTCTTTTGGACTCAGTCATAATAAAGGAAAACGGATGATGGTTGTAACATCCCGCAAATTCCTCGTACTATTTTAAAATACTAAAAAGATTCATTGTAAGAAAAATGTTTTTGAAAGAATATTTCCTTAAATGATTTTCTTTATTAACGCTTTCAAAATAATGAATGATAATTTTTGAAAAGAAATGATTTTTCATGAAATAATGATAAGAGTTCTAAAGTTAGGATTTGAAGCAATTATGTGTTAATGTTTTTACACCTTAAAGGAATTATGATTTTTATACGTGGGTCACTTTAGGATGAAAAGGATTATTTTCTATGCATGTGTGTTTGTATGCACGGTTTTGTATGTATGTGTATGCTTAGTAGTATATGGACTTAAATTAGTAAAAGAAAATGATAATGCATGAGTGTATATATGTGTACGTGTATGTGTGTGCAACATGAATGAATATGTGTATGAGTAGGTGTGTGTATAATATGTGTGTGTGGGTGTGTAGGTGTGATACGTGTAAGTGTGTGGGTTTGCATGCCATAATACGTGTGAGTGTGTGGGTGTGCATGCCATGACTCCACTTGTGTTAAAATTAGGAAGCTTATAGGCTAAGCATTAGAACCATAAGGGAACAAAATGGGTAGAAAACCCTAACTAGAAGCCGAGGGCAACTCAACCTACGGGACATAGTTGCTTAATTTTCTCCACCATGTTTCCCTAGGTTTGCTAAACACCACCCATGCAACTTAGTGGGTTGCCAAAACCGCCCTTCCTTGACACACATTAACCAAAACTCAATCAAGGACAAAAGAGGAAAAATCCCATGCCCTCACCCTTGCCTATACGTGGCCGAAGGGGTGAAGTGTTGATCACTTCATTTCTTCATTTCCACACTTCATTCTTTCATCTCTTTTTCACCCTCCAAACACACTTGTTGAGAGCAAAAATCAAGCTCTCAACACACACACAAAGAAAAGAAAGAGGCCGTGAGCTAGGGAGAGGAAGAAGGAGAAACCAAACCAAAACCTAAGTCTTCTTTGAAGTTCCAAGACCTTAAAAGCTTGAAGATCAACCCTTCCTTGGTGGGTAGTTAGAAAAATGTGGAGAAAGTTGTAATAGTTTACATTTTTCCTTTTTATCTTGTAACTTTTCTTTCTTTCCTTCATTGCATGTCAATTCCTAGAGCTTAAATGATGAGTACAAGTGTGTTTGTACTTGATTATGGATTTTAAAGTCTAAAGGAACTTAAAAACGTCTAACTACCGGACTTCATAACTCGTTTAAGGTCTTTATGAAAGATCTTGAAGTTTTTCAAAATAAATCTTAAAGATCTAAAAAGTTTTGAGGATTCTTGCAAAGTTTGAAGTGTATCTCTTTACATAATAATTTCTCAAAGCTTGAAGAAATTTGTAAACATCTAATCAATGGACTCCCTAACTCGTTTAAAGTTTTCATAAGAGATCCTAAAGCTTTTCAAACTAAATCTTCAAGATCTAAAATGGTTGTTGAGATTTTGTAATGTTTAAAGTAAATCTTTTGCATGTTGAAGTTTCTTTCTAAAACCGTGATTTATGATGAGTTTAAGAATTTATTTGAGATGTAAATGGATGGTCTAAACTTGCTCAACTATAATGTTGAAATCTTTGGTCTTGCATGATGATGATCTTTATGGTCTTGACCCTTTTGCATGTCTTAATTTGTGTTTTGATCCTTTGGTTTTTAACATGATCCATGATTTTGGCTTTGATCTTGATTTTGTTCTACGTCTTGTAAAGGATTTTGAAACAAAAGCTTTGATGTCCTCTTTAAGTATATCTCGGTTTTGGTTCTTTTTCTCACTCAAGATGATTTTTGTTTGTGTTCTTATGTTTAATTCTAAGACTTGATCTATATTATGTAAATACATGCATAAGGGTATTGAGCTTTAAAAAGTTATTGTATGTTTCTTTGAAAAAAAAGAATTGAAAGTGTTTGTGTGATCTATGATTCTTGCATGTTAAAATTTAAATGAAAAGAGTATAGGTCCTTTGTTGCATGCCTCGGATTTTTAGAAAGAAATTAGGAAAATAAGCTTTAAAATGATTCTCCTTGCATGAACATGAATTAATTTAAGTGTTGATTTCTTTAGATTCAAGGGTCTTGTGTTTTTGCATGTGAAAGAGTGGATCAAAAACCTTATTTTTGTCAAAAGGAGGTTCAGCCTAGGCATAATAAGTGGACTAGGATCCTTTTTCTCATGAATAGACCAAGGGTAATGAGTATGTTTCAAAAAAAACTATTGCTAAATTAATATGTTTAAAATTGTGTTGTTATCATTTAATTTATATTCGGTTCCTAATTAAAAATAAAGGAAATAGATGAACTAAATGATTTTGGAAGAGTACCATGTTTAAATAAAATATATGTGTGCATTCGGTTGGAAGTAAAAGAAAGAGTAAATAAATTTGTTTCATGAAAAAGAACATGGAGTTTAAGCATTTGAAATGAATCGAATTGACTTATGTGATTCAAATTTATGATGATTGGCTTGCTTCCCTTGATTGCATTAGGTCATATAGTTTAAATAAGTCTAGGAAGTTTAGTCGCATTAGAATAAACTTATGTAAGGATCTTCGAAAAGGAAGGAGTTGTTGAATTATATCTTTGTGAGTGTGTGAATGCCTAAATGTTTGCTTGAATAAATTAAATAATTAATCAATTTAAAGTATTGTTGTGGTTGTGTGCTAGTTATGTGTGAAAAATACTCGAGTATGTAAATGGTTTTGAAATAAGTTGGTTTTAAGAAAATTTGATTTGATTTATTGGAGATTTCAGAATTTTGTTTATGGCTGTCCAGAATCATTTAAAACGATTTCTTAACTTTAAAATTTTCTTCAAGTGATTCGAAGCAAATTTTTCAAGTAATAATTAATTTAAGAAAAATCCGGATTAAAAACGGGACACTTTTCGGTGTTTTTGAACATGGTTATGGTGCTGTCCAAAACGGACCAGCAACCAAACCAAATGATTTAAATCATTTTATTAAATGTTTTCAAAAGGTTATAAAGTAATTAAAGTGCTAGAAAATATGAGAATTTTCCTGACAAAACAGTAGTGTTTTAAGTCTTTCGATTAAGAACGGAAAGTGTCACGAACTTTTTCTTAGTACAAGAAAATAACGTAAGTGTATTTTAATTAGTATGAGGAAATCTTAAAGACAAAGGATTGGGGCAGCCGACAGCACAAAGGATACGCGGGGACGGTAAGCACTAAATCGCTGGACCTCAGGTGAGAGAGAAGCCTTCCTAAGACACCGTGGTAGCTAGGTGATCTATTAGGACGTTCCGCATCATCTCAAAGATCGGAACGAAGTAGTTGGAGTCAGTAGTATAAGTGGCAATTGTTTGCCCTGTGTGGCCACTTATACGAAGGTGACAAAGACCACTATGCTATTATGTGATGTTGTGTGTGGATAGTATGCCATGTATTTATTTATTTACTTACTTGTTTATTTATCCATTTATGATGATGCTTATTGTATGATGAACGGCTGTTGGACATGGTTATGTCCTTAATAAGAAACTGGGAATGAAATTGGAAATGATAAGAAAAGAATGATACGGAACGATAAGAGATTGAGTGGGAAAAGAGAACTAAGAGTTGTCGGGAAAGGGAATTGAAAATGAGATTGAGAACGAGCCAGAGCTGGGGAGAGTGACTGTGAATTGTTGTGACGAGAAATGAACTGAGTAGAGCTGTGCTCCTCTGTTTGGTTTTAGTCTGAGAGTTAGTGTTGAGTTGAGCTTGCTCCTCCACTAACGCTCAGCAAAGAAAATGTGTTTTGAAAAAGGGTTTTGGAAAACGGATTTTTCAAAAAGGAATTGTGAAAGGAAATTTTTATACAAGTCGGGAAGAAGGAACATTTTCAAAAAGGTTTTTGAAACAGAATTTTGGGAAGAAGCTTGTGAAACAACATTTTCAAAGGGTTCCTTTTACTTTATGCAATGACCTCTTTTTGAAAAGGTTTTATGAAAGGATATTTCCGGAGCAATATTTTTGAGAAATGTTCTATAAGATGATTTCCTTGAAAAGAACTTGTGAAAACAGTACCTTGGTAAACATTGGTGGAAATTAAGTTTTGCAAAGGTTTTGGGAAAGAATGTTTGTGAACGGTTGGAGAAATGATGATGATGTGACCGGAAAAAGGGTGTATGAGAAGTGAGACATAGAGACAAGGAAGTAGCCCCAGCTCTGTGCTATATGCATGTTGATGAGAAAGACTGTACAAAGTTAGTGGTCGGGACTCATTGAAGGGATGCACGAAGGGTTAGCCGACCATTAGGATAATTAAATAGATAAAAGACTTTAAAAGACATTAACAGCAAACGCGGTGAGTTATGAGAGTTAACCCGAAGTAGTGGAGAGGAAGGAACGATAAGTATCTGCGGATACTTAGGACGAGATTGCATTAGGGGAGGACGATGACGGTGAAACGTCAAGAAGTCTAGAGTATTGTTGTAGACAGAACGAACTCCATAAGTGGTGCACTAACGTGGTGGGGACTGGGTCTAATACCGTGGTAAGTTCTGTGCGCGCACTACAACAATATTGTCGCCCCCTAGATTGCAAATCGAGAACAGTGAGAGGGACTGGAGTGGGGCATCTTGTTTGCCACTGCGAGGCAGTGTGCCATGATTATTGTGAATTGATATTATTGAGGCAGAGCCTCCTGGTTTGGGACCATTTGTGTTGTGACAGCTGTCGTGCCCACACGGTAAAGGTCATGTACTCCTGTTTGCTTCCGACTAGGTGGTGGGTTGGCCGAGGAGATGTAGACCTGAGATGTGAGTGCTAACTACGAAAGAAACGCGTACCTCGATGATGCTTTAAATCCCTTGATCATCGATGGTTATAATTTGATAAAACATTAGGAGGAGAGAACATAACTTTGAGAATAAGAGTCTGAGAAGTGTGAAGAATGGGAAAGAGACTGAAAAGGATTGGGTGGTGAAAGAAATAGCAAGAAATGAAAATGAGAAGGAACAAAGAAGACTAATGATATTGCCAATGATGAAATGCTTGTTTGTTCTCTTGTGTGTGTATGTTGTGTGTTGTATTTGTTGTGTGTGTCCTATTATTTTGCCTACCGTAATTCCACACCGTCGACGCTACGCGTCCGGATTGCTTACTCTCTCCTGTTTGTTGGCATATCGGTACTGCCGGCATTTCAACGGGCAGATGGAATGTTGTATGGATGTCACCACATGGAGTAAGTATGGAAGAGGATGGAAGCGAACCGTAAGGGGTTGGGTATGGATCGGCCATGCGCAAATCGTGATCCCCGACCCGGAGCACCAACTGAGCGAAGCTGATTTAGGACCCCTCCTGAGACAAGTCACCGTGCGAGGATACAAGAACTACAAAGAGAAGGCGCAGTATGAGAAACAGTGGAATTATACTACCAGAGGCGAAGGAAAGCCGGGGCTCGATAACACAATAGAGATCGCAACCCGAGGGGCATCAACCTTGAGAAAGAAGAAAGGACGCAAAAAGAAGGAGAACCTTCATCCGATTGCTTTCAATAGGGTAGTTGAAAAATAGCATGGTTAGTTTAGATTGTAGTGAATGTAATGTGTTAAGGATTACCTGAGCGATGGTATGCTGATATAACTTACCTTATTCTGAAGACTGCCCGACTTCTTATATCTTTATGAGAAATGTTTAACGACTTCTTTTGATGAAATGCAAAAGTCTATTTTAAAATAAAACCAAACCGGGTTCCCTAACAAATGATTTGGGAACTTGGGTGAGTAAAGATTTGTGATAGTAATAACTCGATTTTCGAAAAGGAGTGTTGAGCATACTGAGGACTTTTCAATAACGTCTCAATACTCCAACAATGTTTAAAAAAAAAATTGGCCTCATTTTTGGTAATTTTTAATACACAAAGTTAATTATTTTGGTTTACGATAATCGGGCTGTTACAATGGTCTTTTGGACTCAGTCATATAAAGGAAAAACGACTGATGGTCTTTTGGATTCCGTCATAATAAATGAACACGGCTGATTGTCTTTTGGACTCAGTCTTGATAAAGGAAAAACGGCTGATGGTTTTTTGGACTCGGTCATATAAAGGAAAACGGCTGATGGTCTTTTGGACTCAGTCATATAAAAGAAAACGGCTGATGGTCTTTTGGACTCAGTCATAATAAAAGGTAACGGCTGATGGTCTTTTGGACTCAGTCATAATAAAGACAAGTGGCTGATGGTCTGTTGGGCTCAGTCATAAGGAAAAAGGAAAAGATAAAGAAAAGAAAAAGAAAAAGAAAAGGAAGAGAAGAAGAAAAAGAAAAAGAAAAGAGAATGTAGAAATGATCAGAGAACTAAGAATGGAAATAAAAGAATGAATGAGATAAACTGAATAGCGATTTACGAATGAAAAGAAATGAATAGTGGACAAAAGTGGAATGAAATGCGAGAACTTAAAAGAGAATTAAAAATTAAAAGAATGGGAGAATAAGAGAAGAACTAAAAGAAATTAAAGATATGGATATTTATGAATAATGTATGTTAATAATAATGTAGGCTTAGTTCATTACTATGTCTTCTTATAGGATTTATCTTTCTAAGTTCTGTGTAATGCTACCCTTCTTGCTATATTTTTACAGGTACAGAAGTGGAGCTTACACGAATCATGGCCGAGCAAGATCACATTCCACCACGTGGAATGTACATTTATTATGAGAGGACCGTTATTTTATAATTTATAATATGTTGTAGTTGTATTGCCCTGAAGCTGTATTAGCTGGGCGTTAGGTTTGAACTGGCTGTAGAACTATTATGTTTTATGTTTTTAAATATTTCTGGACTGACAGGTTTAAAGAATAAAATTTTTGGGAAGTCCGAAAAACAGAGGAAACTCTGCCGGATTTTCGTAAAACCTTTTATAAGAAATCAGGTTTTAAAATAAATTTTCTAACACAAATTTTAATAAAACTTTAAATTAACTAATTAAAGTGAGGATGTTACACATGACATGGGGACAATTATTTAAGAGCAAATGCTGATGAAATTTTTCAAAATTTATTGCGCTCCGGTCGTGTCTGGGTCGAAGGGCCTAAGCATGCTTCATTGATGACTGTTCAATCTCGGGTATTGCATTATATAGTCTCCCACCAGCTTGTCCCTCAAACTTCACCCAACTATGCCAAACCCACCAACCAAGAGCTTAGACTAGTTCATGCCATCCTAAACCATGAGAGGCTGAATTGGTGCCGAATTATTCTTGATAGGATGTTATCCGGTGTTCGGTCTAGGAATCCTAAATGGTTACCCTACCCTATGCATGTGTCTCGCCTCTTATCCCATTTTAGTGTGCCAATCCCACCAAATGAAGAGTGCTCGACCCTTCAAGCCAATCAGCATAGCTTAAATAATGGTGCTCTTAAACTTCAAGGGATGGAATTTCATGCACCTACGGGTGAGTACATGTGGAAGGAGGATGTGGCAGACGTCAACAGAGCGGAAAATGCTGCCGCACAACAAGGTGTTGATGCTGAGGGTGGTTATCCGGTTGACGGCGAGATTGATTTTGACGGCTTTAATGGTTCTCATCCAGATTTTGGTTTTGATGGTTCGGATTGGAGAAACAATGTCATCTCTAGGGTGGATACCCTCGATGGGAGGGTGGGCTCACTTGCTTCTGCCATTGATGCCCTACGAGATGACATTGCCAGTCTTGATGCTCGGATGAGTGCACAGTCGGCCATGCTTTACTCCCGGTTGGATGAACATTCCGATCGGATGGATCGTCGTTTTGATGAGATGATGGTTGCTTTTAACCGCTTTTATCCCCCTTCTGATGATCCACCTCCCTCCATGTTTTGATGATGCTAATTTAGATATTTTCTGATTTTCAGTTTTAATGCTTTTGGCTAAACAGTGTGTAATTTTTTTTTTGTTTTGGGAGTTAGTCTTGGATCTTTTGTACTTGTTGCACTTTAAGAAATTTGTGTTTGCTGCATAATTTAGAAACTTTGCTTTTTTTATTTTCTCTGCTTCTTTTGGTGCAAAGTTTCAGGGGGAGCTATGATGCCTTATTCATGTCCATTTCAAATAATGGGGCTTATGCAATCCTACTATTGTTGTTTTATGGATTGCTCATTATTCACTCTCCTTCTTTATCTTTTTCTCAAAGGTTATCTCTTTTTGCTAATGACAAAAAGGGGGAGAAAATGCACTTGTTCATATACTCTTATTGTTGTAATAAATTATATAACTGCTTTGCTAGCTCATGCTGAATATTGACAGGTTTAGTATGGTTCTTGTATTGAGGGGGAGTTACCTCACAAAGAAAACCATCATATGCAAGCAACATCATGTGGTATCAAGACTCAACAAGTGTTAATTATTTTCTCATCACCAAAAAGGGGGAGATTGTAAATTCAATGCTCCTAGAAACTATTTTGATATGATTTTGATGATGACAAAGTAATTCACAATCAAGCTTTGAAGACAATGGAACAACAACAAGAAATTCAAGTGCACACTCATTCTCAATTTGGTTGTAATTTTAATTTATTATTTATGTTGAGAGTGGGTAGAATTAGTTAATCTCTTCTAAAGGGTTGGTGCCAGATCAACAAATATAATCGTTGGTCTTGTACGTGCAACGGATCTTTTCCAGCCTGGCCAAAAGACTCGAGTATTGGCCAAAAGACTCGAGTCTTTCGGCACAGTCAGCAAAAATAAAGTCGTTGGAAGAACTCAAAAACAAAGAGGGTATTTTGGGTCTTCTTAAATCTTCTTATTCTATAAGTTGCACACTGTTGGCATGCACAAGACACAACAAGCATACTCCAATCTTCTTCTCAAGTGTTAATCTCTCAAAACTCAACTTAGCTCTCATATTGTCATTTTCCTCTTAGGTTGAGTTTAGTTCTCAATTTTCATTGAGTTGTGCTTAATTGTGCGAATTCATTGTGAAATTCGTAATACACATACAAACTAGCTTGTTGCTTTAAGTCTTGGATTGTTCCCAAGCAAACCCTAGGTGAGACTTACGGCATTGGAGTCTTGAGAGTTCTCAAGCACTAAGACTAAGAAGTTCTTAGCCCGGTGGAGCTTCTTGAAGGGTGTTCAAGGAAGCTTTGGAAGAGTTCTTCATCACCGGAATCAAATTGGGGTAGAATTCAAGAGTTTGGTACACTCTTGAAGGGTTAGGTTGAGTGAGGCTATCTCAATTAATCCTTTGTAATTTCTCACAATTTGATTTATAGAAAATCTCCTAAAGTGGTTAGGATGACTGGATGTAGCTCATTGATTAAGAGTGAACCAGGATAAAATTGTCTGTGTGTTGATTTATTGCTTTCATTCTTATTCTTGCTCAAACAACCTAAAGCTTTTCAAGGAAAAGGGTTTATCTAATTGGGTAGCAATTTCATGGCAATTAAGTGTTGTTAAGTTGTTATAATTTATCTTAATTGCTTACTATTCTGTTAGATAAGTCTCTGATCTGCGTTGGATTAATTAGAAGTGAGTTGCTAATTTTTCAGAACTGGTTTAGTGCAACTCTGTACGAAAGACTCGAGTATTTCTCTGAAGACTCGAGTTGTTCGTGCTCAAAGACTCGAGTGGATCATAAAAGACTCGAGTGGTTCATCCTAAAACACTCGAGTTCTTCTAGAAAGACTCGAGTATTTCGAGCTATTTCCATAAAAATCAGCGTTTGTTCAATTCTTTTAATATCATTCCAAATATTTGGTATTGCTGTTTCATATTACTATTCACCCCCCCTCTAGTAATTGCTAAGCCCGCTTGTTGGTTTCCAACATCTACGTCAAGTATTGACGTGGTTGACACAACGTCACGATAACATGCCACGTCTCAAAGTCTAAGATGAGGTCGCACCATGTGGAGAGATAATGTGGACCAAATTTAAGCTTTTGGTCCCTGAAATTAAATTTCAACATGTTTTGGTTTTAGTCAATAGAAATTTAATTTACCTCATTGATACTTAAATGTTCAAATGGATAGCATGCATATTGGTCAGATATTGTAGCAAAAATTCCCTATTATCTTGTCAAATGGATCATTGAGTCTTCGACATTTTGACTTTTCTTTGTTTACATCACTCCCTTTGTTAACTAATTAAACAAACTAGAATCATTAGGATCTACAAAGAAGCACTTGACCGTTGGGATCTTTTCATATTGAATAGAAGGTAACATATTCGAGTTACTTTCAAAATCAAAATGATAACACTAAATGACAAGTGGGTGTAGCCCACATGGTCATGTACCAAGTCTTAAGGTTTGGAGTTTAAAGTCCCGGGTTCGATACTGGGCGCCACTATTGATGGATTTAAATTCCCTTCCCCTATCCACAAGACTTTGCACTTAAGTTGTAACCGCCATTAATTTGTTCAACCAGTTTGCATCACTAATTGTATTAAAAAGAAAGAACCATATTTATCTTGCTTATTTATGAAGTATATGATAGATAATAAAGTTGCATTACTACAAGTATAAAATATCTTCTCAATAATAGCATCATCTGATAGTAGTGTATAACCATGTGACATTTGCATCAAAACTAAAGGTAGGAGCAACGGTGCAATGCTAATATCCCTTTGGTCATTATTCCACCTTTGGATTGTTGATGGTGAGTTCTCATGGGTCTTCAAGTCCATTTTTGGTTATCATGCTTGGATCATCTACATCATTTATCCATTGGACGTCACATCATATTAGACTTTGATACATGGTGATCCAATGTGACATTTTGTTAGCCATGTCGATATTTGATGAAGATTCTCTAGCGGTAGGGAGAACAAATAAAAACCTTGACCATATAAGGAATAATTATGGTAAAAAAAATACTTATTAAAAACAAAATACGATGAACTTTCCGGACTAAAAGCCATTTTTATCCACACAATAGCACCTCATGTTAGACCTAGACACATGACGTGCTAATGATGTGACATTTTGTCAGTCCTATTAGTACTTGTTGGAGATTATTTAATAACATGGATAAAAAAAAATGAATATTTGAAATAATTACATTAAACTAAAATTAGAGACGATGGAATTAGAGACGAAGGAAGTATCATAATGACATTTTAGTTGTTTAGTTAAAGACAATATAATGACATTTTACTTGTCCGTTCTTTTTATGTGTAGGTGTCCAAGTGAATCACTCTCTAGTTTTAACTTGGAAATTTATATGAAAAAAAGTTATATTGATCTTTGATGTTAAAGATTGAAAAATGAAGAGGATATTTTTATCGTTGGATAAAAGAACGCGAGATTATAACTATTAAATGAGGTGTTTCAAATTGATCTTTAAGATTAAGCCTTTTTTATATAAAAAATTATCAAAATGACAACCGTTAATCAATATAAATTGATTTTTAAGGACTACTCATGATAAAAATTAACGAAGCTCACAATTTTTACCTCAAAAATAAATAAATTTAGAATTTGATAATATTATAAACTAATTTGAGTGATGTCATTAATAACCAATTTAACGACCAACGTGCTATTGGTTTAGTGGTAACTCACTAGGTCCCTTAATCATGAGGTTTCGAGTTCCGTAGGATCGAAATGGATTTAGTTGAACCGCCAAAGTGCGAAAACGCAAACACCACCTGCGAAAACAAAAAAAAATTAATAATTAATAACCAATATAACATATTACTGACTTTTTATTAATCGAAAAACAATAGACCCATATGCCACGTCGCTATTATGCGGGATAACATTTTTTTCTTCCAAACCCCGATCAGTGAGCTTCAGAGCTTCATACACTCCTCACTCAGAAGCAGAGAACTCTGATGAGAATAATAACTCTCTGTAGTTTGAAATTGTGAACAAAATGGGGTCCCTTCCTCTTACCAGCAAATCCTTCTTCTTCCTCACCCACTTTCCTTCATTTTCATCATCACACAGAAGAAGAACCACACTTTATTTGAATAATAATCAGAGACCCAATAGAGCATTCAAGGTTTTTGCTTCTTCACAGTCACAGGAAGATGAAAAACCCCCTAAGCCTAAGCTCAATAGCTACGACCTTATGGAACTCAAATTCGGACGTTTACTTGGTGAAGACCCTAAACTCACCCTTGCCAAGGTTCCATCTTTTCTTCATTTTCATATACCCTTTTGATTACTTGTTCCTATTTCATAAAAGGGTCTTTTATTTTTATCTTATTTTTTAAATTTTTAATTTTGGAGTTGTGTGTGTATAATGTATATTGCTTGTTTCATAACCAATAACCATGTAACTGGCTACCTGCTATGTGTTTCAAATCTTGCAAGTGTTATTATTTGGTTAGTATTACTCTTTGTAAGTACTTGTTGAGCCAAAGTCTCGGCCCTGACCCCGTGGCTAACAAAAAAATCAATTTTTTTGGAACATATTAGGACCAAAACCAAAGAAAAAATATTTAGAGGGATGACTGAAACCAAAATTCGCGAAGTTTTAGGAATCAAAAACATATTTAAGCAATTGCAAAAATGTCACTTTTTTTTATTCGGTTTAGAGTGTGTCTGGTGATGTCACCAAATTGTTAAGTTAGTAAACTTGTTTATTTAACAAAAGAATAGTTTACATGTTGGCGTTAGGTAGAGGGCTTATTTCAATAAGTTATGAGCTTATAAGCTTGTATTTGTTAAGCTACTTGAGATAGGTTATGACTTATAAGCTAGAGGATTATATCATTTTACACATATCAGCTTACCTTATCAAACAATTCTGATCCAATTAGCTAGCTTATCAGCTTTCAACTTGCTTGCTTATCATGTAGTTGTGTCAAACAGAGCCTTAAAGTTTTCAAAGATTTTACATTTAACGAAAAATGAGTGCCACCTTTGCTTCATTGATATTAATTCTTGTTTTTATTCCTCCGCGGCATAGATGCCACCTTGTTAGCATCAATAATTCATTGCCTCATGTACAAAATTATTAATCAAAATTGAAAGTGTAAATGAAAAACGTTTTCTTAGACCAAAGCGATCTTAAATTTTCATGTAAAAGAAAATCATGTTAAATAATTCTGTTTATCATTGTACTTGTTGATTCAGATAATGGGAAGAAAGGCCAACCCTGATGCTTCTTATCTTGATATTGAGAAATCCTATCGTAAGAAGAAGGGTAAAATAGTGGAAGTGGAGGAGGTTCCATTTGATGTTTCTATGGGAAGGAAGTCATCAAGTAAGTTGGACGGTCTAAGTTTGGCTCGGCCTGTTCCGGTTAAAGGAGCACAATTCAAATCTGATGATAACCAAGTTGCATTGGAGATTAAGAAACCCAGCCTACCGGAAAGTAAGGCAGGGAATGCGAAGAAAACTAATGTTCCTAATGTTATTCTCAGGAAGCCTACCGTGTATAAAGGAGACGATGAAGATGTGTTGTCTAGGTTGAGAATGAGGCCAAATTTGTCCCTAAATATGCGGGATGGGGAAGTGAATGACAGATTTAGTGACATGACACTATTGAGGAAACCCGAACCATCAGTTATCAAGGATACTGATACTAAACAAGAGCCTGCCACTCATTTGGAGGGCCAAAGGACCAATGATAATGAGTTGGAAATGACGAAAGTAGAGCCAAGTGATGAAATTGGTAACTTTACCTTGTTGGAACAGCCACGCAAACCAGGTAGTGAAAAAGATGAGCAGTTTGGAGATGTGAAAGTCGCAGTCCCAGATCATGTAGGTGCTAACTGCTAATCTTTATTGCAGTCTAGAATTTAGAAATGTAAGGCTTGTCTTTAAATAATTTCATTCTTGGTTAATTAGGGACTGGAGCAATATGAGCAGAGACGTCCGCAGTTACATCAGGAGCGAACTGATTTAAATCAACCATCAGATTTAAATTCCGTTGAGTCTGGCGTGGAATTGTCTGTGGAAGCTGCACTACAGGGGAAGCCAAAAAGGTATATGAAATTACTTTTAAGGTTTTATATTTCACTTAATGCACTTCCAGTTTCTAAGGTGTTTAAATGCATTTTTTGTTATAGATTAGACCAATCTGTGAAACAAACTTCACCATATGTTGGAGATGAGAATGCTTTTATGAATACAGGAGGTCAAACAAACAATAATGAAGTAGAGATTGATACGTCAGATTTTCTGGTCAGATTATTTGGACTACATGTTACTTTTATATTTCCTAAAACTTCATGGTTCCACATATGCTTGATATTTGTGCTCTTTAATTTTGTAGGAAAACGAAGATGCTGATTGGGCAAGGGCAGAAGATTTGATTAAGACTGGAGATAGGGAAGATGTGGAATTAGTGAGCTGTAATGCCAAAGGTTTCTTTGTAAGTACTTAGATAGCAGAATTTCTGGGAGGAAGGCTTTCATTTGTAGTTTTTCTCGGTCGTAGACGACTATTTCTTTGTGTTGTCTTCTGAAGTTGATTGAACCATATTACAGGTATCTTTCGGTTCTTTGGTAGGATTTCTGCCATACCGTAATCTTGCTTCCAGATGGAAGTTCTTAGCTTTCGAGTCATGGTTAAGACAGAAGGGCTTGGATCCATCAGTCTACAAACAAAACTTAGGCACTAGTACGAGTTACGATGCTGAAAATAAGAATTTTTCTCCCAATTCTCCTCCATATCTAGAGAACAATAGTCAAGTTGAAGAGAAAATTTCACCAGATATGAAATTGGAAGATCTGTTAATTGTTTATGACCAAGAGAAAATTAAGTTCTTGTCATCCTTCATCGGGCAGGTTTGATACTCAAAACATAAATGCCCTGTCCAAATATATTCTCAAGGATTTTACTATAAAAGGTGAAACTTGAATATTAGTATCATTCTTAATATCAATAAACTGATACAATGATTTGCAGAAACTTAAAGCAAATGTGTTAGTGGCAGACAGAAAAATGAGAAAGCTCATATTTTCACTGAGACCAAAAGAGAAGGAAGAATTGGTTGAGAAGAAAAGAAATCTCATGGTAAATGCTTTAGTAACAATAACCATCCTTGAATCAGCGTCAAGCACGTTTGTTGTGTTGGTGTTGAATGCTACAACAATTGTTCTTCAGATTCCTTTTCCATTTCTTATGACAGGCCAGACTTAAAGTTGGAGATATAGTGAAATGCCGTATCCAGAAGATAACTTACTTTGGATTATTTGCTGAGGTATATGGACCATTTGATGTTAGTATTCTGAATTCAGTTTTACAAATATATTTAGCCTTACTTCATATAAGCTAGTTGAAGTGCCTCGCTGAGGTGTCCCTGTCTGTGTGTGCCTCTGTATTTATTTAGCTTTGTGCCTGGACATGCGTTCATGTAATCAAGTTCAGAGAGGTGACAAAATTCTAAATATTGACCTGTTATGAATGTAGGTGGAAGGTGTTTCTGCACTAATTCATCAATCAGAATTATCATGGGATGCCACTTTGAATCCATCATCTTATTTTAAGATTGGTCAGGTATTTTCCTCGTTGACAGTGTGACAAATTTAATAAAGTGGAGAACATTTTTCGATAATAAATGATATGGATGCATACCAGAACATTCTGTTTACTTTTTTTTAAATAAAAATATTGTTTTGCTTTCAAGTCTTTGTCATCTATTTTCAATGCTCTCAAATAAATGGTATTAATTGAGTACCCATGATTTCTAGTCTTTATATGTTTCTTCTTTTTATTTATCTTTAATCTAACTTTCCTTCCAGGTTATAGAAGCAAAAGTTCACCGAATAAACTTTCCTCTTGAGCGCATAGCTTTATCATTAAAGGATATGATGGTAATATGTCTATGTAGTTAATTTTTTTCCAAGTGTTTCCTTTATTCGGTGCTAAACATTGGAGATTATTTTGTCCAAATCTACTTTAGATTAAGGAGCATTTACACACTTCGATATTTAACCAATCCCTACCTTCCTGTGGCAGCCCGATCCGTTAATGAAATCCTTAGAGTCTGTAGTTGGGGATCATGACCCCTTAGATGGTAGAATGGAAGCAGCTCAAGCAGATGTTGAGGTAAGCAATTTTCAATCTTCATATCAGAAAGTAGAAGTAACTGCAAAATTAAAATGCTAAAAAATTATCAAAACAAGCCTAATGTTGATTGAATATCTGCATGGCCATTGTATTTTAATTTCTCAATAGCTTAGCAGCAGGCTTGAAAGAATTTTATTTGCAGATATTGATATTTAAATTATGCCACTTGTTTGTGTTCTGGTTAACATGTTCATATTTTTTCTGGAAAGATGGAGCAAAGTTGACCCCACTTAAAATTTAAGATGTTGAACGTGGTCATCTCTGCTGATGGTAGCAGTAAATGTGTGGGTTTTGGTTCGGTGATGAGAATTCAAGGAAAAAGGGTTGAATAGGGAGTGGCTTAGTGGCAAAGTTGACTACCATGAAATTTGGTGGCAATAAAGTGGGTTTTATGCTCATTGACATTGCACGAAAGAACCTAGGGTGACGAGAACATATACTTTTTATCTTCGGTTGGAACATCTTAAGGGATCAATGCAGGAAAAATGAGAATATCTGCCTATGCTCCTGGTAGAGGTTCCATGCAGATATGGGTGCTATCATAATGCTTAGGGACTGCAACCACAAGTTGCTTCCCTACCATACCCTTTAATGTATTGAAAAAGGAAAAGTGTCTCTTGACAATCAAATTCAATCAATCAAGCAGACTGTAGTTTTGTGCTTGATGTCAGAATCCTGATTTAGTTATTGCATTTTTATAGCTTTATTTACTGGTTGATGATAAATCCATTGCCAATGTAGTGAATAAGTGGTTCTGATGTGATATTCATAGAGATAAATTACATATTTCTTTTAGATTCGTGTGGTTACAGAGTTTGCAGTACATAATGAAAAGAAATTTTTGAATTAATTAGCTGTTGTTAGATATATAAAATCATTCATACGTCTTCTTCACCCAACAACTTAAGCTTTTGGGATCGTTGGTTCATGACATGATATCATAGCATCTATGACCAAGTGGTCAGGAGTTCGATCCTTGTCAACCTTATTCTTCTAAATAAATAAACAAGAAGTTAATTTTCAGCACAAAGTATGGTGGGCCTATGCATATTCCCCACTTCATGCCCAAAGGAGGGCTTGTTAGATATATAAAACCATTCATGTGCCTTCACTGAATAGCTTAAGCTTTTAGGATAGTTGCTTTTTAATAGGTGTTTCTGCATTTTATTCAATGTAGGAGGAGACCAGTAGAAGCCCAGGTTAGGAGAGTAGATCAAATGGATGATACTCCATGTGCGAGAAGCAGAGGAAAGCCAAGAAAAAACATAGGTAAAACAATTAACCGATTAAGAAGGATATAGAGATTAATGGCTTATAAATGGACATGCTTTATGAGAGCCATTATGGCGTCATTTGATCCATGTAGCCGACGCTACCTAGTGGGAGAAAGGCTTGGTTGTTGTTATTTCTTCATTTTATTCCACTCTTCTAGTTCCCACTTTTGGCCCTTTGGTTTTATGCCTGCATTTCAGTTGCATTCATAATATTTTCATTTCAATCAGTCAGTTCATGCGTAATATTTTTCAGAGAAAGGAATTCTTCTTGAAATACAAGAAATCATAGATTAGTGTAATAATGTTTATTGTCTGGTTGATTAGTTGATTCATGGTTTGACATGGCTAATCATCAGATTATGCTCATTTTTGACAGTGGCCTGAAGTGGAATCACTTATCAAAGAATTGCAAAAGATTGAGGGGATCCAGTCTGTTTCAAAAGGCCGTTTTTTCCGAAGCCCTGGTTTAGCTCCTACTTTTCAGGTATGGACTCAAATATTCAAACCACTTAATTTAATCAATTGTCATATTGTATGTTCATTGTTCGATCATTTTTTGTTTTCATTCTCAATTGATATGTTTTCACTAATATTTACAAAAATGTCACCTTGTTTACACTTTTTTTAATTCTCAAACGTCTCTTAATGAAATGGTGAAAACTGAAAGAAACTTAATACAAGGTTGAATTTTTGTAAATAATTGTGAAAATGAATTGACTGAAAATGTAAACAGAAAACAAACCAAATGTCACCTTAGAATTTGGATTTGCATTTTGTTTTTGCTTGAATCTGCGGGTATTTGCTCATCATATATTTTTTCAGTAATTTTTTTTATTTTTTATGGGAAAACATTTTTTTCCTTTTTTTGTGGGAAGGAGGGGGAAGAAAGCGCAGTTATTGGGATTTGAACCAGGGCTTTCCAACACTAATGTCCCGTAGCTCCACCACGTGAGCTGCCTCTTGGGGACTATTCTGTTAGAACTTGTCATTAAGTTAGCATGATGCATTATGGGTTCTACATATGTTTTGTGAAAGGCTTATTGGGGTTCAAATTAATCAACATGGGGAATTTGCGTATGGTAGTCATGTAATTTTTGTAATTGAAACTGTAACAATGCTAACTGAACTACTGAACTAGAAAAATCATTGCTGTCAAAAGATCTAGTTAAGGCTCCTTTTTCCTTTGGTTATGTGATTGATTATTCTTGTTTTGAGCCGCCGATGACAGCTCATTAGACATATGCCTACACGTCATCGTCAAATTTTATTTTTGTCAAATGCACAACCAACGCTAAACTCTTCAAACCTTTTGTTCATGATTAACAGAGTATGACAAACTATTTAATGTTTGGTTATTTTTCTTGTCTTGATTTTGCTGCTCATTTGTTTCCCAAAACAGTTTAGCAAACTCAAGTTTTTGATTTATCTGCATGCAAACCTAATTTTGTTACAGGTTTATATGGCATCCATCTTCGAGAATCAATACAAGTTGCTTGCTCGATCTGAAAACAGAATACAAGAGGTAGTGTTATAGATTCTCTTTTAACTTTTTTTTGTATCATTCAGAAAGGTCTTCCCTCCATACAAGTCCTTTTTAATAACCTGAAATTATCATTTCTCTTAAACTGTGTATACTTCATTAAATTGCTTTTGTCTAGGATCTTCAAATTCCCTTGCTATTTACTCACTTAATTTTACCCGACAGAGTTTCCAATCAGTTGCTTATGTTTGTCCAGAACAATACACTTCTAAATTCCCATTTATTATTAAACTTTTTAAATGGTCCAGCTGTAGATTTTCAGCCCTCACTATTTGAACATAGGTTGAAAACAAAATCATATGAAGCTGTAAGGTTTAGTCACTCTTCAATGTAAACTTTGCATGCATCTCTTCTAGTTCACATGAAGGGTTCATTTATTTATATATGCTTTTTGGTGGTCTACTTTTTTGCCTGTTTTCTTTTCTTCTTACTCATCTAAATGCAGTCAGTAGGATTATTGTTGCAAATCACATAGTTTCATGCTTAAATACCCATTTGGAGTATAATGTGACCTTATCAATATATCATATTGGGCAGGTGATAGTTGAAACGTCCTTAGATAAAGAAATGATGAAATCAGTTATTCTGACATGTACCAACAGAGTGGAATAATTGTTGGTTGGTTTTCGGTGATTGTTCATTCTTTGGCTGCAACCAGAGGAGGATTTCAAGTTAATTATACAAGCGGGTGTGAAGAGGGATCAAAATTTTCTTTCCTTTATAAGTCATAAAAATAGCAAATTTCTACATGTTTTGTTGTACATGTTTTTCAAGTCAACGTTAGTTTATAGAAAGAAACATGTGGAAAGGACTTGAATTCTTGCTCTTGGGTGAAGTGATGCAAGTTCTTATCTACATTTTTGTACACGGCCACCACTTGAGAAATTGCTTGGTCTTTGTAGTCGGATATTGGTTAATTATTGGAAAGTGAATCCTTTTAACAAATTTCCCTCCAAATTTTCCTGTCCACATATTATTGTTACATGTGCACATGATAGCTAACCCCAAAGACTTGTTTTAGATTGCTTAAATCTAAGTACAATGATGGTGGTGGTCTGATCTCTAGTCCTTTCTATGAAATCGTATGCTTTAGTCTCTCCCCTGCTGAAAGGAATTGTTCAGTTTTGGAATCATGTGTTTGGTGCTGTTACTTGATTAATTGGCCATGGTAATTTTATAACATTTTGGAAAGATCCTTTTATTTAAGTTTTTGTTCCCGAAAGTTTACCGAGTTTTGGTTTTAGTCCCTATCTTTTTATTTGACTGATTTTGATCCTTAAAGGTTTAAATTTTTTGATTTTGGTCTCTGCTATTAGGGATCCACCGTTCATTGATGACGTGGCTAACGGAGTGTCACGTCAGCATGTTATGTGTCTTTTTTGTTTAAAGTAAAAGGTCCTTGAAAGTTGATCGAATTTTGGTTTTAATCCCTATCTTTTTTTGATTGATCAAGGTCCTTAAAAGTTTTAAAAAATTTTGTTTTGGTCTCTACTGTCATTAGTAAAATACTATTGTTAATTGCTGATATGGTAACGGATTGTCACATCAGCATGCCATGTGTTCGCACGATAATGAGTTGTTATCACGTCGTTGGCAGATGATATGGATAACCTAGCAAGGCAAGCAAAACTCTAGTCGCGGTTGGCCCCATATGACCCAACTTACATGAGTCCAATAACTTAAACAAACTCATAGTCATCTTTGGAGTATATAACATTCAATTCTTGCATAAATATTTCGAGGTTGGACTTCAGATGAATTAAAATATTATAATTTTTAGTCTTTGGTCTTTCTGTTTATATAATAAAGTAATAAACCAAAGGCTTAATTGCATAATTGGTCTTTTATCTTATTTATTAGATTCACTTTGGTCCTTTATCTTAATATTCCAAGAATATTCCCTCTTCTTCTTCCTCTTCCTCTGCTCTCTCCTTACAGCGGCGGCAGCCAGCATGGGCTAACACCCTCTTCCCTCGAAAATCATCAAATTTCTTCAACATTCTTCAATTTTTCACGGTTTTTAAACTTTATTTTCATTATTCCTCAAACAAATTTGTGTTTTTCGTTCTTTTTTCCTCAAAATTCGAATTCTAGGGTCCCTTTTCTAAAACCTTGGTTATCAACAATGGTCTCCTCCTCTGAACCTGCTGGAAAAAATGTGAAAACACGTGCAAAACGTTTCAACGACTCCGATTAATTTCTAAAAATGGTGGCGACGGTGGCATGGGTGATGGCGGCGGCGTCCATGGTGGTTGCCGCCGCTGTAAGGAGAGAGCAGAGGAAGAGGAAGAAGAAGAGGGAATATTCTTGGAATATTAAGATAAAGGACCAAAGTGAATCTAAATAAATAAGATAAATGACCAATTATGCAATTAAGACTAGAAAGAGGAATATTCTTGGAATATTCCTTCTTATTTAACTTTATTTTAACGGAAGTACCAAACTGAATCTTTAAAAAAAAATAAAGGACCAGTAAATTGCAAAAAAAAAGATAAAGGACCAAAGTGAATCTAATAAATAAGATAAAGGACCAATTATGCAATTAAGCCTAAACCAAATACATAATAGAACTCATGTCTTATTCTATATCGTTCTTACGCGCCTACTGTTCTTATATGTTATTTGTCAACTTGGCAACAATTCATTATTGTGCAAACACATGGCTTGCTGATGTGGCAATCCGCCATGTCAGCGATTAACAATATTTTACTAACGGTGGCAGGGACAAATTTTTTTTTTAAACTTTTAAAGACCTTAACCGGTCAAAAGAAAAGATAGGGACTAAAACCAAAATTCGGTCAACTTTCAGAGACCTTTTACTTTAAACAACAAGACAGATGACATGTTGACGTGACACTCCATTAGCCACGTCATCAATTAACGATGCAGGGACCAAAACCAAAAAAATTAAACTTTTAAGGATCAAGACCGGTCAAATAAAAAGATAGGGACTAAAACCAAAACTCGGTCAACTTAAAACTTAAATAAGCCTATTCCAAATCTCTGTCCCTTGGAGTAGCACTTATGGCATAGTTACCGACAAAGCTTTTGCATGAGTACGGGTACGACATTTTTAAAAAAATTAGGGTACGGGTACGTTCTTATATATATATATTTATTTTATTAATATAACTATATATAAATTTAAAAAATGGAAAATTGCAAAAATAAAAATACAACCAACAAGTTGAAATTCATGTGAATTAATAATTTCTTACCACACAACTTGTAATGTTTGCACTTTGTAACAACTAATAAAAAAATCAAAAATAACATAAAATAGGGAAAAAAAGTGGTGCATAATAGAAAAAAAAAAAGAGAGATTGGATTCTTAAACTAGTTTAAACAGTTGATGTGAAAAAAAATCAAAACAAAATAAGAGAATCAAACCACTTTCATTGCTTTAAATCAAGATAGTATTCACTATTCTATCGCAACAAAGAAAAAGAAAATAAAGAAACTTTTATAGAACATGAATAACAAAAGTAACAATTAGTGAGAGAACAAAATAAACACAAGGGAGACATTTTAGAGGGAGGCACCAAACTGATAAAGGATGAGAAACATAATAAGGGGCGCCGCGAGGGGCGGAGGGGGGTCAAGCACAACGAGCGGTTGAGGGGGTCAAGCACACCGAGGGACAGATGGATCAAGCCGATGAGAGGAGAAAAAATTTGAGACTTAAGAGTGTTTTTTAGGGTTAAAATAAGAGGGGATGAGAAAATAATTGAAAAAAAATGCCCAATTCAAGTACCTACATGGTGGGTACGTACCTACTCAAGTACCCAGGCGTACCCAATCAAGTACCTAATTTTTTTTAATTTTTTTTTTGTTCGGGTACGTACCCGGTACGTACCTAGGTGTATCCGAGGAGTACCGAGTACTGGTACGTAACCGGTACGCATACACATTTATTAAGGAAGTTAGTTGAATATATTTAATTTTCTCAGATTCATAAAAAAAGATAGACTATTTTAGTAAATTTACATTGAGAATGAAACAAAAATTAAATGTCTCAAAACAGCATTGTGAGAATATTTTCAGAATGATTAGTTATGTATAAACACTCTAATATAAACACGAATCTTCTATATATTTTTCTTTACTAATTTTACAAAAAGTTTAATTTATATTGTCCCGTAATACTCCCTCTGGTCCTATATATAGGCACCTTCTAAAAAAATCTTTGGTCATATATATAGAGCACTTTATATTTTATATGCATCATTAATTGTTTTTTCTCTTTTTTGCCCTTATTAAATGCTTTGACTAACTATGTTTTTTTGTTATTCATTAATGAATGTGAACTTTCCAAGTAAAGTAAAGGGTTTAAAATTGTAATGTTACAGTATATTATCATAAAATTCACAAAACTAACCACTTTCCTTGATGCGGGGAATACAGTTAAGTATGCCCTATATATAGGACCGGACTCCGGAGGGAGTACTAACAAAATGGAAATTGCTTTTCAGCCCCATGATTGACTTTTTGGCCCCCATTTCAAATTTTTATGGACCAAAATACCCTTAAGCGTGTTAATATTTTCAGTTTTATGAAATTGGAAAAGTGTTTTCGGTTTTACTAAATTGAAAGCAATTTAAACATTATTCTGATTTTGCTGAACCGAAAATTGGATTCTGACTTCGTAGTACCAGAAATATATAATGATTTCCGGTACTACGAAACCGGAGAAATATAATTGATGTGGAGATGGATTGGCAAAAGCTAACAGAACTAACATGTATGATGTACCTGTCCTGTTAACCACCGATTGCAAGCAGGGTCAGAGTCACCTAACCCCTGCATGGTGGAGCTATTCTCAAAGTCTCAAACCCACAAAAAAAACCAATATCACCCAAGAAGTGTGCCTGCGCCATCACCATTGCGGAGGCCCAGATTTGCAAAGCCAATTGACATCAATTACATCAACGAAAGCGAGGTGTCTGTTGTAGTAGACTACTAGTACCGGAAATCAATTATATTTTTCTGGTTTTGTAGTACCAGAAATCATATAATATTTCCGGTACTACAAAGTCAGAATTCAATTTCCGGTTCAGCAAAATCGGAATAATGTTTAAATTGCTTTCAGGTCAATAAAACTGGAAACACTTTTCCGGTTTCATAAAACCAGAAATGTTAACACGCTTAAAAGGGTATTTTGGTCCATGAAAATTTGAAATGGGGGCCTAAAAATCGGTAATGAGGACCGAAAAGCAATTTCCTAACAAAATAACCAACTGTCCAGCCCAAACTCTAAAATTTATTTAGTTTGGCTTAATTGCATTTTTTGTCCCCCAATTTTTTTAATTTGGCTATTTCGATCCCCCGACTTTTAATTTGGCGAATTTGGTCCACCAATTTACGATTTGTAGCGATTTTGGTCCCTCCGTCAATTTCACCGTTAACGGTGCTGACGTGGCGTACCAGAGGGACACGTGTCAGCAGCTTAATTGCATTTTTGGTCCCCCAATTTTCTCAATTTAATGATTTTGGTCCCCCAACTTTTAATTTGGTGATTTTGGTCCCCCAATTCACGACTTGTAGCGATTTTGGTCCCGCTGTCAATTTCACCGTTAACGATGCTGAAGTGGCGTACCAGAGGGACACGTGTCAGCATCTTATGGCCCTATATTTATTTATTAAAATAATAATAATAATAAAATATATTTAAAAATGAAAAAATAAAATAAAACCCAAACAATAGAAACGGTTCACTACCTCTTTGTGACACAGTGCTTGACCGAACATAGACACCGACGCCGGTACCGGCACACAAACCACCACCTGCCATGGCCACCCACTTGCTTCATGCCCTTCCACCGCGGTTTCAAAATCAAATTCGAATCAGAGACCATCGCTATCAAGATCGAGATGGTTGAAGATCGCTGTAACAAGCGATGGTTTCGCATGGAAGAAGCACTGCGCAACGGTCTCACCGATTCTCACGCAGCCACCGCCGCCTTCATCCTCCAATGTCGCCGCCGCAACTGTGTTCCAGGGGTTTTGGCTATTGCGAGCGCCACCATCACTCTCGGTGAGCGAACTCGCGATTAGGTTGCATCGCTGCTCCACCGTAGCCGCACCCCATCGTGGCCTTCCTCGTTCGAGCAAACTCACGATCTATGCAGGAATCACCGCATCATGACGCTCCAGTTGTGGCAAGCGAACTCACGGCGGCGACCATCCGCACTAGGATTCATCGTGATCACAATAGTAGACCAACACTCTCTGCTCTTCGCTACGATCTCAGTGAGACTCGTGGGTTTTATTTTTTTTTTCATTTTTAAATATATTTTATTATTATTATTATTTTTAATAAATAAATATAGGGCCATAAGCTGCTGACACGTGTCCCTCTGGTACGCCACGTCAGCACCGTTAACGCTGGAATTGACGGAGGGCAAAATCGCTACAAATCGTAAATTGGGGGACCAAAATCACCAAATTAAAAGTTGGGGGACCAAAATCGCCAAATTGAGAAAATTGGGGGACCAAAAGTGCAATTAAGCTGCTAACACGTGTCCCTCTGATACGCCACGTCAGCATCGTTAACGGTGGAATTGACGGAGGGACCAAAATCGCTACAAATCATAAATTAGGGGACCAAAATCGCCAAATTAAAAGTTGAGGGACCAAAATCGCTATATTGAAAAAATTGGGAGACCAAAAGTGCAATTAAACCATTTAGTTTATATACTCCTGTTAATCCAGACCCGCTACAAACTTTGGATTATTGTCCAAATTTTTTTTTAATAGCTAAATACGGACATGTATAGAAATTATACACAAGGTAGCAGGTTATTTAATGTCATCCATTGATTGCATATTTCTAAGAATCAAATGGCTATAACATATGGCATCACCGGTGGTGCCGTAAAGGCTGGGACAACATGAAACGTTCACATACAGAGTAGAAGGATAAAAGTTGTGGGGAAAGAGGAGAAAAGAACAACTATTGAAGAACTTTTTGCATGCGATGACGTCGTAATTTGAGTCCTTGACTACAAGTTAGACTAAACTTTGAAGAAAGCTGCGTTATGTCGTTACTCCCTTCTACTTAAAATATAAGAAAAAAAAAATAATTTCTCTTATCTTATTTATAAGTCATATTTTAGAAGAATTCTTTGATCCTATTTATAAGTTATTTTGTATTTTTAGGAGACATTTATTACTATTTTCTCTTATTTGCCCTTTGTTCATTAATGTAAAGTAATGCATTGTGAAATTCCCAATGCAAGTTAAGAGGGTAAGAATGTAATGTTGAAGTATTTTTTTAAAGTTTCAAGAAACCTAACTGTCCTTCTTAGTCCGTGTGATATGGTTAAGTATGCCCTATAAATAGGACCAGAGAGAGTATTTATCTTGGTTTAAAATATAAGCAAAATTAACTAACTTTCTTAAATTTTATTTCATTCCCAATGTCACTTTCCAAAAACATCCCTAGAAAATTGTTATCTTATTTAATTTTTGTTTCAATTCCAATGTAACTTTCATAAAATAACTCTATTTTTTTATAAATTTGAGAAAATTAAATATAATCAACTAACCTCCCAAAAAATTAGTTAGTTTTGCTTATAATTCAAATAGAAGGAACATGTTTGTGTGTTGCTTGGAGTGTCTTGTCGTAGACTGCTCCATTTCGTGGCGTATACCGTGGGCGCATATCATGTCATATAGTATCATGGATAAGCGTCTATTTTCTATTTCTATTTTTTTTTTAGTATTTTTCTATTTCTATTACAAAAAAAAAAGAAAAATATCAGATTCCTAAGTAAAATATTATAGTAATTTAAATTTAAAAGATGATATTTGAAATCTATTAACTTAATTTATATTTTATTTTTAAAATTTATTGAACTTGATTTAATTTGAAATAAATAAATCATTTTATCATCAAAAATTATTTATTATCAAATTTAAAAATAAAAATAATTTTATAAACTATAAATATGACATTTAGTTTTCTAAATCAATTTAAATGTATTTCCTTTTTTTTAAACGAATTTATTGCATTTTTAAATTCGAATACATAATTTAAATTCTAAATTAAATGTCAACAAATTTTTTTAAATCTAATTAAACTAATTTAAATTATTTTACTATATTTTAGTTCACTCCAAATTAGTGTTTTGAAAATTGTATTAAGTTGATTGGTACATACAATTGTTAAAATTGTTTTTCAAAAGGGTTTGTATAATTTCAGCTCCTAGGATAGATGATAAGAACCTAAAATATTTAAGTTTCATAAAAAAAAAATGCATTTAGGAGATATAAAATCTTATAACTTTATTTTTTTCAAGAAAATTTATCAAATTAAAGTTGTTTATTTTTAGCCCTAAAGATTGAGGTTAAGAAAATCCATACAAAATAATTAAATACACACTATTTTATTTTTAGATAATAACAGAAATTAGATCTCCAAATACTCCTGTTAGTTCCATGGTGAATGTTTTGATAATGACAAAAGGTTACAAAGTGTTTTGAACAAGCTATCATGTGTTGATCAAGTTCAAGTTCAACAAGCAACAACAAACATCAAGTGAAGAAGAGAGAACAAGCTCATGAAGACTTAAGTTTGAGTGTAATTGTTTTTGTTTTATCTTTTGCCTCTCAAGCTTCATAGGTTTTTATTTGGGTAGTTTGTTTAGAGGGTAGTGAATCTCATTCATAAGTCACGATTAAATCATAATTTGAGTTTTCACTTAACCTAGAATCAATAGGTGGCTTAAAGGTTTTAAAGGAAAGGTTGGGTTTTGAGAAAACAAGTTTTAAACAAGGGTCAGACATGTTTAATCGATTAAGGATGAATTTAATCGATTAGTACTCGATTAAGTAACGATTTAATCGATTAAGTACTGCTGAACTGATTTTTAAAATACGATTTTCACTTCTCAAAATCAGTTTTCAAGTGCCATAACTTTTGGGTATTCTATAAAAACCTTTTCCTAACCTTTGTGATTATAACCTATCATTTTGATATTCATTTTACAAAGAATCAAGCCATTCTATTCTCTCTCAATTTAAAAGATCAAAGCTTTTCTATTTTCATATTCTTTGATCAAGAACCTTTGAATCTCTTGTGTGATTTGTCATAGCTATTGATTGAGATTCATTAGGATTGTTATGTGTATTCATTGAGTTGTAATTTTTGCAATAAGGCAAGCCACTACAACAAACAAGAAGCCTTGGTGTGTCGATTATCATCAAGCAACGTTCATTGAAGAAGAAGAAGTCTTGGTTGTGAATCAAGCAAGGAGAAGCCTTGGTGTGTGGATTATCATCAAGCAATTGAAGACTTGTTGTGTCGATTATCAACAAGGGGTAGAGGTTAGATTAGAGAGAAGATCAATAGGATTACAAGGCAAGGGTGTCGGTTATCTCTTGTAGGCTAGCAAGAAGGAAGTCTTGTGAGGCAATCACTTGTAATTTGAGAACTCTAATTCCTCATAGTGAAGAATCTCTCTTGGTTGAAGAGGGGACTGGATGTAGCTTTCAAGCGGATGAAAGTGAACCAGGATAAATCGCTGTGTCGTATCTCTAAACCCTTACTCTTTATATTCAAGTCATTTGATTGCGTTCTTGGTTGAAAACCTAGAAAGATTGATTTACATAATTGATTGAATTGAATCTTTAATTGTTCAAATTGATAAAGGGAAAATCATTTTCATAACTAGGTTAATCAATAAGAATAAAGGTGTTAATCATTTCCGTTGTATCTCTGATCTTGCATGTGAATTGATTGATTTTCGTATTCGATTGAAAAAGTGATTTTTCAGTTTCTGATAGATTTAATCGATTAAGTGTTCGTTTAATCGATTAAGGACTTTTGAACTTTCAGGTTTAATCGATTAATACTCGATTAAATTGCAGGTTAATCGATTAAATCTCAGTTTAATCGATTAAGTCCTGTAGAATTTGCAAAAATCATTTGTTTTAATTGTTTCGATTTGTTTCGTTCGAAAATCTTTCAAGGTATCTTGTACACCTATTCAACCCCCCCTTCTAGGTGTATTCCTAGGGTTCATTTGTCTCTCCAACCACCAATTGCGGTTTCCTCAATTGGTATCAGAGCTCGGTCGAAAGACACGAGCATAAGAGCTTTTTCGTAAAGATCCTTTAAGAAAATCGCAATGGGATTCGTACCCTTTGGTGGTGAAGGTTATTCAATAAATCGTCCTCCATTGTTTACCGGAGAAGGCTATGCATATTGGAAAGTTAGAATGAAAATCTTTATCCAAGCCATAGATAGTGAAATTTGGAAAGTAGTTGAAAAAGGTCCTCATATCCCCTCTAGTTTAGTTGAAGGTGTAGAACAATTGATCCCCGAGGATAAGTGGAAGGATGATGATAGAAAGAAAGTACAATATGATTATAAAGCAAAGAATATCATTACCTCCGCTTTGTCCTATGACGAGTTCTTTAGAGTTTCTCAATGTTCTAGTGCTAAGGAAATGTGGGACACTTTACAAGTGACTCATGAAGGAACTAGTGAGGTTAGGAGAGCTAGATTGAATGCTTTAATGCGTGATTATGAATTGTTTCATATGCTTCCAAATGAATCTATAAATGATATGCAAAAGCGTTTTACTCATATTATAAATCATTTACTTGCTCTTGGTAAAACTTTTCTTCAAGGTGAACTTTCTAACAAAGTGTTGAGATGTTTAGACAGGAATTGGCAACCAAAAGTAACGGCTATCGTTGAATCTAAGAATTTGGATGCTATGGATCTAGCAACACTCTTTGGAAAGCTTCAAGAACATGAAATGGAGCTTGGACGATTAAGTATCAATGAAGAGTCGGATAAGAACAAAGAAAGAAAGGGACTTGCTCTTAAAGTCAAGAGTAGATCTTACAAAAAGAAAGAGAGTTCCGATGATGATGATGATAGTGAAGATTCCGAATCCGATGTTGATGAAAAAGACATGAAACTTCTACTAAGAAAGTTTGACAAGTTTCTAAGGAGAAAAGGAAGGTTGAACAAGGACAAAAGTAAAGAGAAGGATTCCCCACACTACAAGACCAAAACTTCAAAAGAAGGTGTAGTTTGCCATGAATGTGGAAAGCCCGGTCATCTCAAGTATTCATGCTCTAGATATCTCAAGAAAAAGGAGAAGGACAAGAAAAATTCTAAATCTAAAAGAGCATACATAGTTTGAGATAGTGATGAAGATAACAAGAAAAGCACATCGAGTAGTTCTTCGGATGATGAAGAAGCCGCTTGTCTCAACTTGATAACTCTAGTAGATGATGAAGAACAAAGTTCAAATGATGAATCAAGTTATCAAAGCGAGGATAGCGATGTAAGTCATACTAAATCCGAAATTTCTTCTAAATATGAATTGTTATATAATGCTTATGAAGAAATGCATGAACAACTTGAAAAACTAGCTTTGAAAAACATTGAAAGAAAGAAGCTCATTTTGAAACATCAAAAAGAGATTTTAGAACTTCAAAAACAAGTTGATGAGCTTAATCTTGAAAATGAAACTCTTGATCTTATATATGCTAGTTCTTCTTGTAATTGTGCTAGTAGAGTGAATATTGTGGTTGATTGTGAGAATTGCAAGTTGCTTAAAGATGAAAATGCTATTTTGAAAAATAAGCTTGCAAGTTTCACAAGTGGTGATATTAAATTGCGCACATTGTTAAATTTTCAAAGAGAAAATTCAAACAAGTTTGGTTTGGGTTATACTAATGCTAAGAGTAAATCTCATAGAAATATTGTTGATTTTTCTAAAGTTGATTTTTCAAATGCACCAACATGTTTCTATTGTGGTACTCATGGACATACTTCAAATGTGTGTTATATTAAAGTGCATGGTATACCTAAAGGAGATTTTGTTTGGATGAAAAAGGGTGAAAGTCCCTACACTAACAAAAATGGATCCAAAACCATTTGGATACCAAAAAGCAAAGCATGATTGTTTTGTAGGTATGATTGAAGAGCAAAGAGAGCTTACAAGTGTTATTCATATTTGCATCTTCAATTGGTATCAAAAGAAGTCCTACAATATGGTACAAATGTTGTTGGTAGTTTGTGAACTTCATATGGTATCTTCTCAATTGGTATTACTTTTCTAAATGTTTAAATTAAATCATTTGGTATCATTGAGTAGATTCATAGATGGTTATCATGATATAGTGACATGCTTTGGTTGTTATTAAAGAAATATCACAATTGGTATCAAATATTTGTTGATATATGTACTTCTTTACAATTGATATCTTCTTTGTTAAGTGATATTATGATCTTTTTAGTTCTCAATTGGTATCATATTACATTGTTATATTCTCTTGCCAATTGGTATCACATTGCAAAGTATAGTTCTATTGTATTTGTTCAATTGGTATCATTGTTGTAAAGAAATGATCATTGATTTCTTACCTTGGCTTAGATGTTATATTTCAATTGGTATATATTACTTTTTGATAATGCCAAAGGGGGAGAAATATGATGTTTTGAATTTGATTGGAATGTTTCTCAAAGGTGGAGAAATGGTTGTTGGAGAAATAATATTATTTTTAGATGTTTGTTTGGAGAAAGGTTGTTTTGTTGTTTTTATGTAGGTTAAGCTAAGTTGTTGAAGATAGGGGGAGAATCAAGCTTCTATCAATTGGATTCAAATGTCAAAAGCATTTATTGAAGGGGAGCAAGAGTCTCACCAAGTGATCAAATTGTTAAAGCATCAACAACTTCAAAAAACTTTTGATAATCTTCAAAACATGGTTTGTCATTTTCAAAAAGGGGGAGATTGTTAGTTCCATGGTGAATGTTTTGATAATGACAAAAGGTTACAAAGTGTTTTGAACAAGCTATCATGTGTTGATCAAGTTCAAGTTCAACAAGCAACAACAAACATCAAGTGAAGAAGAGAGAACAAGCTCATGAAGACTTAAGTTTGAGTGTAATTGTTTTTGTTTTATCTTTTGCCTCTCAAGCTTCATAGGTTTTTATTTGGGTAGTTTGTTTAGAGGGTAGTGAATCTCATTCATAAGTCATGATTAAATCATAATTTGAGTTTTCACTTAACCTAGAATCAATAGGTGGCTTAAAGGTTTTAAAGGAAAGGTTGGGTTTTGAGAAAACAAGTTTTAAACAAGGGTCAGACATGTTTAATCGATTAAGGATGAATTTAATCGATTAGTACTCGATTAAGTAACGATTTAATCGATTAAGTACTGCTGAACTGATTTTTAAAATACGATTTTCACTTCTCAAAATCAGTTTTCAAGTGCCATAACTTTTGGGTATTCTATAAAAACCTTTTCCTAACCTTTGTGATTATAACCTATCATTTTGATATTCATTTTACAAAGAATCAAGCCATTCTATTCTCTCTCAATTTAAAAGATCAAAGCTTTTCTATTTTCATATTCTTTGATCAAGAACCTTTGAATCTCTTGCGTGATTTGTCATAGCTATTGATTGAGATTCATTAGGATTGTTATGTGTATTCATTGAGTTGTAATCTTTGCAATAAGGCAAGCCACTACAACAAACAAGAAGCCTTGGTGTGTCGATTATCATCAAGCAACGTTCATTGAAGAAGAAGAAGTCTTGGTTGTGAATCAAGCAAGGAGAAGCCTTGGTGTGTGGATTATCATCAAGCAAGTGAAGACTTGTTGTGTCGATTATCAACAAGGGGTAGAGGTTAGATTAGAGAGAAGATCAATAGGATTACAAGGCAAGGGTGTCGGTTATCTCTTGTAGGCTAGCAAGAAGGAAGTCTTGTGAGGCAATCACTTGTAATTTGAGAACTCTAATTCCTCATAGTGAAGAATCTCTCTTGGTTGAAGAGGGGACTGGATGTAGCTTTCAAGCGGATGAAAGTGAACCAGGATAAATCGCTGTGTCGTATCTCTAAACCCTTACTCTTTATATTCAAGTCATTTGATTGCGTTCTTGGTTGAAAACCTAGAAAGATTGATTTACATAATTGATTGAATTGAATCTTTAATTGTTCAAATTGATAAAGGGAAAATCATTTTCATAACTAGGTTAATCAATAAGAATAAAGGTGTTAATCATTTCCGTTGTATCTCTGATCTTGCATGTGAATTGATTGATTTTCGTATTCGATTGAAAAAGTGATTTTTCAGTTTCTGATAGATTTAATCGATTAAGTGTTCGTTTAATCGATTAAGGACTTTTGAACTTTCAGGTTTAATCGATTAATACTCGATTAAATTGCAGGTTAATCGATTAAATCTCAGTTTAATCGATTAAGTCCTGTAGAATTTGCAAAAATAATTTGTTTTAATTGTTTCGATTTGTTTCGTTCGAAAATCTTTCAAGGTATCTTGTACACCTATTCAACCCCCCTTCTATGTGTATTCCTAGGGTTCATTTGTCTCTCCAACCACCAATTGCGGTTTCCTCAACTCCCTCCATCCTTATACCGTATATAAGACCATTTTGGTAGATTTCACGTTCATTAAAAAAATTTGTTAATTTAATTAATGGTATTAGAAATGTGAACATTTAATATGTATTTTCAAAACTACCCATATTAATACTATTGGAAATTTAAAAAGTATTAATAAATAGGAGTTTTTATGAAAAGAAATAATTGATTGTCATTGAAAATTGATATAGAATATTTTAAATAGAGATAAAATAAAAATGTAAATAGAGTCTTATATTTAGGAACGGAGGTAATAACATTTTACTTCCTCCGGTCTCATTTATAAGAAAAAAAAAAGACACTCCACTAATATAAGCCAATATTAACTAACATTCTATTCTCACTACAATCATTCCTAAAATATTCTCATAACGTGGTTGAGTCATTTAATTTTTGTTTCATTCCACTGTAAATTTATTGAAGTAGTCTATTTTTTTTTTTATAAATTTGAGAAAATTAAATACACTCAACTAATTTCTTTAATAAGTGTGAATTAGTTATTTTTTTATAAAATGAAACTAGAGGAAGTATTATATATTTGACAACTTATGAATCATGACATTTGTTAGCATTTATTTATTTATTATTGCTTCCCCTTTCTTTTGTCATTGAACATAAGTAATTGAAATTGACTTGAAATGAATTAAGTAAGTTAGTTAATATTATTAGTAAGTTTAGAATTTATAATTTTTGGTATAATTTTTTGTCAAAATTATCTCCTATAATTATCATTGAGGTTCTAAAAAGTGTCAAGTTAAAAAGATCATAAATATTTGTGAAAAAAAATATTCCCTTCGTCCCTAAATATAGGATCTCTTTGGAAGATTTCACGTTCATTAAGAAAGTGGAATAATTTAGTTAATTGTATTGGAAATGTGAACTTTTGATATGTATTTTCAAAATTACCTCTGTTAATATTATTGAGAATCTAAAGAGTGGTAATAAATAAGGATGTTTATGGAAAAAAGTAATTAATGATCATTGAAAATTGGTAAAAGATCTTATAAATAGAGACAAAATAAAAATGTTAAAAAAGTCTTATATTTAGGCACGAAAGGAGTAATTAATATTATTGAAAAACGATGCTAATACTTGTAAAAAAAAAAAAAACCAAAAGCAATTAGTAGTATTAATTACACTATCTAATGAAAACAAAAAGAAATTCTCTTCAATAAATAAACATTGAACTTCAGAATTTCTGACATCTCAAATTCTTCCATAGTTGCTGCTAACAATGGGAGTAGGAACTAGCACCTTTGTTACAAGATGGATCAACTTTCTCACTATGGTAATAATGCCTTCTGTCTTCTTATTCCTCTCATTCAATTTTGAGTTGCATTTGTGAAAAGCTTGCTGTATTATTATTTCAAGTTCAATTCTTTACCAATCCCCTCTTTATGGGTTTCCTTCAGTTGCTGGGTTGAATGTCTGTTTTTCCAGGGAATATTACAAAACCAAAATTATTCAAAATAGTTTGGGTTTGTTACATTTTCCTCTTGCTACTTTATCTTCTTCTGTCTTGTGTTCAAGTGCTTTTGGTTGTTGTTCTTGCATACCCAGCTTTTGTTTGAACTTGCTCCAATCTAAGGTTTTTGCAGCTAACTTCAGTTCTGTTCTAGGTACTTTATTTTGTGTACTTCAAGCTAAGAAAAAAAAATAAATAAATAAAAAGCTGATGTATTTTGTGTACTTCAACTTAAAAAGATAAATGAAAAGCTTGTTTATTCCGTGTACTTTAAGTGAAAAGAAAAATAAAAAGCTACTGTGTTTTGTGTGCTTATACTTAAAAGAACAATAAAAAGCAAAGGTAGTTTAATCTTTTACTTAAAAGAAAGTAAAAGATTAGTACCGGTATTCAAGTTTTTTCCTTTGGTTTGTTGATGCTCTTTTGAACTCTGCCTATGTTGTGATTTGTTGCTAATTGTAACATAGCCGGTCCATGCCTGAAAAAGAAAGGGGTTGTGTTAGGTTGTCAATGGCTAACTTAAAACTTTGTTGAATCTTCATGACAAGATCAATTGTTTGGTAGTGTTAATTAAATGGTTTGTACATAGACATGAAAATATGGCAACGTTTGCCAATCCTATCAAGTCTGAAAAGGCTTGGTTATTGTTCTTATTGTTGTAATGTTGTTGATTCTCTTTTCATGTTCTCCTTGTGCAGCTTTTAGCCATCGCTGTCATAATATTTGGAGTATGGATGAGCACTCATCATGATGGATGCAGAAAGTCTCTCACTCTTCCTGTGATAAGCCTTGGAGCGGTTATTTTCATAATGTCAGGCAGCCCTGTTCCACTTTTTATGGTTTTGGTGCCTTCTTTCTTTCCTTTAAATCTTTTCTGCTAGCCTATAGTCTCCATTCCAATGATGTGCTTTTTTTATTTTTTTTTTTTATTTTTTTTTAATGCTGTACAGATCAATAGTTGGTTTTTTGGGTGCATTGAAGAATAACTCCATACTGTTATGGGTTGTATCCTTATTAGCTACATATTTAAGATGGTTACATAGATGTATAGTTATGCCACTTTTCTATTATTCTCCCTAAACACTTTAAAAAATAAGGATTTCGATCCTCCTTGACATTGCACTTGCAGTATCTGATCATGTTGTTCTTCGTCTTGTTGGGAATACTGATCTTCACAGTATTGGTGTAAGTATGCATATTCTTTGGCATTTGACAATGTTATTGCTTGCTTCTATTTTTGGTTACAAATTAATTTTTGCCATGGGATTTGTGAGTAGAGTACTGGTTGCAAAAGAAGCATTTAAGAGCCTAGCTTATAATTTATAGCATCATGACAAATTTTGCCGTGGCTCCTCTGCAACATTAACATGTCTTAATATATTTGTCTTTTGACATTTCTTTTCTATGCCGGTCTGTTCATCATTTAAGCCATTGAATGGATTGTCCGTATTACCTATTGTTGTTTTCTTTTTCCTGCAGCAGGCAGTTACTATTTTCGAATTTATCTTGGTTCTTACCATTTGCAGTTGCTAATTTCAAATGAGTAAAAAACTATTGAATACATTTAAAGCTTGGATAATGGCTTATATGTTATATGTATGTTGATTTTAACTTTTAAGTAGATAAGTTGAATGTTTTGTAGAACTGAAATACATTGGAAAATGCACTAAGACTATGGCAAGTTAAAAAAACTGATGTTTAGATTGTCATAGTCTTGGTGCCTATTCCAATGTATTCAATTCAATTTGAGTTGATATCCTGCTTGGTTTGTTCCTCGCAATAATGCAAATCACATTCTAAAATTAAGCATTCATATTCAATGTGCCCTGTGTTTGGTAGTCAATGAGATTGCATCACATTATATCTAAACTGAAGCCGTAAAGAGCATGAAAGTTAATGCATATCTTATGATTTTTCTATTGAGTTTCAATCTACTGAACAAATTAAATATATTATACTTTTCTCAATCTAAAATTTTGCTTTAATGCCTATGTTAACATGGTACAAAAAGATGATTTATCATATTAATTGCTATTGTTTTGGTCATCTAATCAATTGTGACCTACTTGTAATCTTTTTGCCATTGTCTCAGGTTCATTGTGACTAATGATGGGTCAGGTCATAGGGTGACAGGCTTGAGGTAAGAAGTGAAATTATGTTTATGTGTGACATTATTATCGTCCTTAAGATTTGAAGTGGTTATGCCAATGCTATGGATCTCACTATATATGACTGCTTCGCTATAAGAGGAATGAAATCCCGGTTAATGGCTTTTCTTTTCTTTTTATTTTCTTTGTAAAAATGAAAATCTTAAGTCAAAAAAGATGTACAAATTATTTTTTTTCTTTTGGTTTTCGAGGTTTTTCTTTATTTCAATTCTTGACAACAATACAGCATGCTCAGCCAAAAGTTTAGAACAGGTTTGTTTGATTAGATGAATGATAAAATTCTTGTCTGGTTAGGTACAAGGAGTATCAACTTCACGATTATAGCTCTTGGTTTCTCAAAGAGGTAAGGTTTATATCAACATAGAGTACTTATGATGCCGAATAACTGTTGACCATGCATTTGCTTGATATTTTTCATGTTGTTTTAGCTAAATAATTCCCATAACTGGGAGCGACTGAGGGGTTGTCTTGTCAATTCTGAAGACTGCAATAACCTATCAAAAAAATATAAGGTCAGCAACCTCTAGTCGTCTACTGTTCAACTGAATTTAATTATCTCGTATCTTCTTCTTTACAAGCAATCCCGATTTTCCCCTATCCAATCGTCATGATACGCAGACTCTTAAACAATATAAATCAGCTAAATTGACGCCGATTGAGGCTGGTTGCTGCCGACCACCTTCACAGTATGTTTCGTTCTCTACCATGAATATCCTTTTTTATAACAGCACTTTAGTGTGTAGTTTGAATGTTAGATAAGAAAATCGGTGCACATTATTCACGTTTTCTGGGATTTTATGCAACTTAGATGTGGATATCCTGCTGTAAATGCATCCTACTATGACTTGACCTACCATCCAGTTAGCTCAAACATTGACTGCAAGCGGTACAAAAATTCTCGGGCCATAAAATGCTACGATTGCGATTCTTGCAAGTAAGCATGTGTGGTAGTCCATGTTTCATTTTCTTTCATTCTCTAGATGTTTAGATTGTCTAACCATCATTGAGTTTTCTCAATGTTATTTCCAGGGCTGGTGTTGCACAGTACATGAAAACCGAGTGGAGAGTTGTTGCAATATTCAATGTTATTTTATTTGTTGTCTTGGTAAGACATTCTTACTCAATTTGCTAGATTACAACAATAGGGGACATGTTTCGATTTATTGTTTTTTTAAGATAAAGTTGAAATTTAACTAACATAATATGGTTAATACTTCACTTAGTCTTAGATTTAGGTCCTTGGATCATTTATAACATTTTCAAGATATGCATTCTTTATTCCACTTACCTTTGTTTTGTGGAATGGCAGTGTATCATATACTTTGTGGGATGCTGTGCAAGAAGAAATGCTGCTCGGAGCCATTCCAAGGGTTGAAGTGTTTGAAGGGAAACTATAAGGATCCATTAAATGCTTTTTGAAACTTGTTGTAGATGAAAACAGAATTGAATGCCTGCGGTTAGAGGTTTATGTTTTGTATTCCTTGGTAATGATTTGGGTAGTATTTTTTACAATCATTGGATCTTACTTGAGTTGTTAATATCTTCAATATTATTCTTTGATGTGCATAGAAAATTCAAAGTTAGTTATGGTTGCATGAAAATGTCTGATCATTGATAACAAACCAGAGTAACAATGATAGTTTTTATGAGTGAAGTATCACTTTTGGTACTCGTCCCTTCTATATGGGACACTATAGTCCCTCAAAATGTGGAAATTCACTTCTAGTCCCTTAAGATTTTTTTATGGAACACTTAAACCCTGAAGATTTTTTATGGGACACTTAAGTCTACAGTTAAAGCAGTTGGCAGAGTGGATGGAGGGACTTAAGAGTCCCATAAAAATATCTTGAATGTTCCATAAAAAAATCTTCAGGACTAAAAGTGAATTTCCATATTGAGAGACTAAAATGTCCCATCTAAAAAATATGAATAACCAAAATAGTACTTCACTCTTTGTTTTATAAACCAAGGGTATCCTCGCCCTATGTTATGACTATATCTCCCATAATAATGATTTAAGTTCATTTCATGTTTTTTAGTTTTTGGTTTTTGACCAGTTTCCCACGGTATAGTTGTGACCTCCGAAGCTATCCTTTAGAGCATGTTGGTGTAACCTCCCAACAATGATGACTAACCATCGAGCCACGATGATGTAGCTGTCCCGACAATGATGATTAGAGGTGGAAACAGGCTAGGCCAGGCTTTGGCCTTAACCAGGCTTAGCCTATATAAATTATTCGGGCTTGGCCTGGCCTGTTAGCCTATTTAAATAAGGTTATTAGTTCCCAACCTCCATCTATTAGCCCCAAACTCCAATTTAATAGTGAAATGTCTGAAATGCCCTCACTTAATAATTTTCCTCCAAAATTTAATCCCCAAACCCCATTAGTCACAAACCCCAATCCTAATTTATGTAAAACCCGAACCCCATCAACCTTTCACCTTCATAAACAAGAAACCTCCATAATACCCATAAACTCTTCATGTTCCTCTTCTACAATCTCTCTCATTCTCCAAAACCTTCATCCTTTTCACTTCTTTTCTCCAAAAGCTTCCACTTTTTCATCATTGACGCTAAGAAGAAGGTGCATACGACGTTGTAGACGTGTTGTTGAAGGTAAGCAACGTATCTTCGTTTAAGTTTCGTTTTATACGTACTGTAAATAATTCCGACAGGCCAGACTCGGAATTTATTAAAATTCCGACACGGGTATGTCGGAATTTTACTAGAAAGAGAAAAAATATTCCGACCACTTACTATCGGAATTTTATTTTTTATTGTTACACAACCCAGCTTCTTTATCTAATATTTATTCTAATATTTATAACATTAAATGTTGATAGATTATGTTTTGTCATTAATATTTCAGTTTTGATGGAGCACAAGGAGGGAGAGATTGAAGAGAACAATATGGAAAATCTTCTAGTAGAAGCTGTCGGCTTTCCGAACTATGGTTATGCCTTACATCGTGATCGTCCTTTTGCATCCCGTGAGGAAGTCGTGGCTTTTGTTAAAGAGGTTGGAGTAGCACAAGGATTTCTATTGAAGATTGATAGGTCAAATGCCGGGGAAAGAGAGAGGGTTGTGTTTGCATGTGAGAAGAGTGGTGTGTTCAAGCCTGACAAAAGATCAAAAGGGATAAATATAACCAGATCAAAAAAATGCAATTGTCCCTTTAAGATTTACTCCAAGCCAATAGTAAAAGGGAGCCAAGTTTGGACATTAGAAGTGAAATGCGGGAAGCACAACCATCATCCGTACGATTCCCTTGTTGGCCATGTCGTTGCTGGAACTCTTAGCAAAGAAGAAAAAGCTCTAGTTGTTGACTTAACAAAGAGTGGATCGACGGCCAATAGGACAATGACAACTTTGAAGGACCGTTTTCCTAAAAATGTGTCTACTATTCGCCATGTTTACAATGAGCGTAAGCGTTACAGAAGAAATGTTAGGCTACCTAGAACTGAGATGCAACATCTTATGAAGTTATTGACGGATGGTGGTTATGATACTTGACATACTATAGTTGATGGAACCAATGAGTTGGAGCATCTATTCTTTGCACATCCTACTTCTATACAATTGTTGCGCAACTTCAACATTGTATTGTGCATAGACAGTACGTATAAGACCAACAGGTACAAAATGCCTTTGATTGAGATTGTTGGGCAAACTTCAACTTGGAAGACATTTACTGTTGCGTTTTGTTTCACCTCTAATGAGACCAGAGAAACCTACATTTGGGCACTAGAGAAGTTGAGAAATTTGTTGCCAAATCCTATGTATTATCCAAAAGTGATAGTTACCGACATGGATGGTGCTTTGGTTGGAGCATTGGAACATGTGTTTCCTTCTACAACACATTTATTGTGTCAGTTCCATATTAAGTGTAACGTTAGGGCAAGATGCACAAAACACTATCAAGACTTGGACAAGGTATCTTTGGTAATGGAGGGATTCGAAAATGTGCTTCATTGTAAGTTCATGGAAAATTACGCAGACAGTGTTGATATTTTCGTAGCGAGATGTGGGGATGATAGTGCTGAACTTGTGGATTACGTTAAGGACACATACCTTAACCCGAGAAAAGAGTGATTCGTAGATGCTTGGGTTGACCAGCATATGCATATCGGTAACACAACCACAAACAGGTATAATTATATGTAATTTATAAGATTTATTTACTTGTGTGTATTTATGTCATATTAATGTAACAATCATTGTAACAGGGTTGAAACTGCCCATGCTCTGTTCAAGAGGTCGTTAGCTGACAACAAAGGGGATATAGCTACATGTTTTGAATGTATCTAGCGTTTGTTGCTTTCTCAACACACAGCCATAACTGCATCGTTTGAAGAGAGCAAGACCCGTGTGGAGAATAGGGTGAGGACACCGCTGTACAAAGATTTGCACTACAAGATCTCTCGAGTGGCATTGTCAATTATATACACGGAGGCTAAGGGGATTGATAAAAAGAATGATAGTGCACCTGCTTGTGATTGTATGTTGAAAACCACGCACGGGTTGCCCTGTCGTTGCGAGATTGCAAAATACCAACGATTGGGACAACCCATTCCTCTTACTACAGTTCATCAATTCTGGCAGACTCTGTCTTCGAAAGCGAAGATTAAGGAGGAATGGAGAGAGGAGCAGGGGAGTGAGAAGTCCGCTTGTCATGCTAAAGATCAAGTATGGGAAGAGTTTAACATGCTTTTTGATGCTGTCGATGCAGAGGGAAGGAACAAGCTTCTTCAAAAATTCCGGGAAGTGGTGAAGCCGGATTCGACAACCTTACAACCACCGAAGGTACCAATTTCGACTAAAGGACGCAAGACTGAGAAAGACAAATCAACTAAGCGCGATCCTTCATATTTTGAGCACATGGATACAATGTTGCACGAATCTTTAAGGGAACAACTGAGAGAAGGTTCCCAACCTTCCCAAAATTTGAAAAAGAAAAGATCATCAAAAAAAGTTGATAAGTCTCCGACGTCACAACCTTAAGCTACAAAGCGTACTCGGTCTACTTCTGGGTTTGTGCCCCATCCTGATTTGGAGCCTTATATTGAGTCGGTGAAAGATGTAATCGGCGATGGTAATTGTGGTTTCCGCGTAATTTCAATGCATCGGCACAACACAAAGGAGAACCATGCTTTTATATGCTTGGACTTGATAAATGAAATGAAAAATCATCGCCAGCTATATACTTCGCTTTTGGGGGGGAGTCCAGAAGTTTGATGCTGTGATGAAAAGCCTTCATGTATCATCAGGCTTTATTGGAGCAGACAAATGGTTAGTGATGCCGGATATGGGATGCATGATTGCATCAAGATACAATGTTGTCCTTGTTTCAATTCCGAGTCATACTACCGGTGAATGTATCACATTCCTTCCATATTACACAGCACCCCCTGCCAAACCCCAAATATGGGCGATTGGGCGCAATGCTAATAAGAATCATATTGTGCAGGTAAATTATTATGTTCAACACTACACTGTATCACATTGTATTTTTAAGATCCTAATTATTGCAACCTATTTCGTTCACAGGTGCATCTGAAGGAGGGAGCACCGTTACCTCCAGTATACCAACTTTGGCGAACACATTTTAGTGGGGGAGCTGCAGCATGGGAAGCAGTTATTTTCGACCGCCTAATTTTGTACACGCCTCTACTACCAGAGCCTTATACGGATGGGCATGTTGTGAATTTAGATGATGATTAGATTCATTTCACATTTACAAAACTTATAATCTGCCTCTCTTTTTTGATGTTTGGATTCTGTTGTGTTTTTGGATCTTAAGTACTCTGTTGAGCTTTTTTTTTTGTTTAGATGATATCCAATGATTTTGGAATCGTAGGTATTGATAAGAAAACAAAAATTTAATGCAGAAAGATTTGTTTACTTAAGAAAAATAATTGTTCCCGAATTTTTTATCATACTGTAATTAAAATCCGACAACCATTTCTCAGAATATTAACACAATCCGACATAGTTATTTCGGAAATTTTGTTTACTTAAGAAAAATAATTGTTCCCGAATTTGTTATCTTACTGTAAATAAAATCCCAAACACCATACTCGGATTTTTCAAAAACTCTGATTCCTATATATCGGAAATTATGTTAACTTAGAAAAAAAAATTGCTGCCAAATTTTTGATCTTACTGTGACTATTGTCCGAAAGTAGTTCCTTGGAATTTAAACAAAATCCGATAGGTCCTAGTCGGATCTTTATTGTACTTAGAAAAAAAATAAGTTCACAAATTTGTTATCATACTGTAAGTAGAATCCGACACACATTACTCAGATTATTTAAAAACTCGGAGAACTACATTTCGAAACTTATGTTAACTTAGAAAAAAAAATTGCCAAATTTTTGAACTTACTGTGACTTATTTCCGAAAGTTGTTTTTTGGATTTCTACCAAACTCCGATTCTCCATTTTCGGAACTTAAGGGAACTTAGAAAAAAAAAAGTTGCCAAATTTTTGAACTTACTGTGACTTATTTCCGAAAGTTGTTTTTCGGATTTCTACCAAACTCCGATTTTCCTTTTTCGGAACTTTAGGGAACTTAGAAAAAAAAAAGTTGCCAAATTTTTGATCTTACCGTGACTATTGTCCGAAATTTGTTATTCGGATTTTGAGCAAAATCCGATTACATTTTCTCGGAATTTTTTTGTACATAGAAAAAAATAACTGACCCGAATATATTATCATTCTATATGTAAATTCCGACAAATTGTTCTCGGGGAACTAAAAAAATCCGATTTGTTTGTGTCGGAATTTATGTTAACTTACAAAAAAAAAGTTGGCCAATTTTTTGATCTTACTGTAACTATTTTCTGAAATGTATTTCTCGGATTTATAAAAAATTCCGAACTCATTGATTCGGATTTTTTAAAAATCCGATAATACGCCCTCGGATTTGTTATTTACAGGGATAGAAATTTGTTTTTTCTGATACTCTTTGTCAATTTAAGAGTTTAGCTGTGTTCAAACACTTAACTCGGATTCAATAAGACATTCAAATACTTAACTCTAATTTAATAAAACATTAAAACACTTATCTCAGATTCAAAATAGATAAAGTAACTAAAGTACAAATACATGTTCCTCATGATCCTCCTCCTCATGATCCTCCTCATCATCTTGGCCTTCGCCAGCAGAATCGTCATCGTTTGCATCCTCCTCTTCACCCGTAGGTTCAGCAGCAGCGGGTTGAGGTGCAGGCTGTGGTGATGTGTGTGAAGGATCGGGAGTGGGATTGGGTTCATCTGGCTGTGGTGATGAATGTGCAGGCTTTGGTGATGTGTGTGAAGGATTGGGAGTGGGATCAGGTCCATCCGGCTGTGGTGATGAATGTGGAGGCTGTGGTGATGTGTGTGAAGGATCGGGAGTGGGATCGGGTCCATCCGGCTGTGGTGATGAATGTGCAGGTTGTGGTAATGTGTGTGAGGGATCGGGTTCATCTAGCTGTGGTGATGAATGTGATGGATGTGGTGATGTGTGTGAAGGATCGGGAAGGCTTGATTGAGGGTGAGGAGGTGGTGACGAATGTGATGGATGTGCTGATTCAGATGCCTTATTTTCACCCGATTGTGCAGGCGCATTATCTTTATCCTTAAGCATACGCTCAGCCGCCTTTTCCCTCCTATATGATGCATTTAGTTTTTGTCTACGCTCTTCGGCCTCTTGTCGTCTACGCTCTTCGGCCTCTTTTCTGCAACATTCCTCTTCTTCTAATCTAACCGTCTCCGCTGTGCGCTTGGTTCTTGCCATTACTGAAATTTAAAAACCAGAATTTAACGAAGACCAAAATCAATTTAAAAACCAGAATTTAATCAACTCAAAGAGACATACGTGAAAATACAAAGAGACATAATCAACTCAAAATACCAAAGAGACATAACCATACGTGAAAATACCAAAGAGAAATACAAAAGAGACATAATCAACTCAAAATAGTAACATGAATTATTTAATTCAATACTTGTAACCAAAGCTCCCTACAATCAAAACCCCATCATTGCAAAATCCCTAAAATCAGAATCCCTAAAATCAATTACAAGCAAACAGAACCTAAAATCAATTAAAACAGACACCTAAAATCTTTTCCAAAACACTTTTTTACTCTTTATTTGTTCTTCCCCAAAGGGCTTCTATTACTCATGCATCCACAATTACTACCCCACCTTTCTACTTTGATGAGAAGTGGAAGTTGTCAAAGAAAGAAGGGTCATCAAGGAGTAGCCGTAGTTCTTCAACTACTACTACTACACCTCTCATGAAGGATTCCACCACTCAACAAAGTCAAAGGAAGTGTGCTTTTGCTAGGAAGTGTGCAAGGCTTGTGGAGGAGACGGTCGCGAGTGAGAGACGCAAGAAAGAGTCGCAAGCAGAAGAGACATACCTGATGGAGAGGGTGACAGGGCGGTGGAGATGGTGAAGGCACGGTGGAGATCGTGAACGGGGAAGAGGGAAGAGGCACCGTGATGGGGAAGAGAATCGTTTGGGGAAGAGGCACTTAAGAGTCGTTTATTTTTTGGTGGGGTTTGGGGAATGGTTTGATTTTTTGGGGGGTATTTTGGGATTATTAATAAAATGGGGGTTTGTGGGATAATACATGGGGGCTGGGAACTAAATCTCTTTAAATAAATTTTTCAAGCCTGAGCCTGGCTTGTACAAAAGCCTGGCCTAGCCTATAAGCCTATTAGAAAGCCTATGTACTCTGAAATTTTTTAATAAGCCAATAAGCCTAATATTAAATAGGCTAAAACTTTGGCCTGATTAACAATAAACTTTGGCCTATTTAACAATAATACTATAAACGAAATATAAACCAATGAACCAGTAATGGTCCAGGCAAAACCAATGAGAACCAAAAAAACCACACAAAACCGGTGATCTTATGGTTCAACACAACATGACTTCACAAAGCAACATTTAATAGCTTAAAGAACATGTTGTGCTCCATGAATAAAGGATGTGGGACTTGCATTCCAAGTCCAAGCTTTATCATAACAATTGTGTAAGTATTCAGTTTTATAAGGAAATACACAAGCTTTTACTTTTTAATAGACAATGTGGGACTTCATAAGCATCACAACAAGAACCAACACAAGGCAATATGCAAGGCAATACCAAACGATGTGGGACTTGCCATGCTTCACAAAAAAAACGATGTGGGACTTGAACTAACGCAAGGCAAGGAAAAACGATGTGGGACTTGCTATGCTTCACGAAAAAAACGATGTGGGACTTGAACCAAAGCAACTTGCATAGACATATTAAGTCCCACATCAGAGAAGTGGCCTTGGATGACTTGCATAGTTACATTATATTAAGTCTCATACCTTCATGCCAAACATTCCTTCTTCTTAGAGCATGCACCATGCAAAACGATGTGGGACTTGGTTATGTGAATAAATATGAATATGAATATAATAAATTTTAAATATTATAATAATAATAATAATAATAATAATAATAACAATAATAATAGTAATAATAATTATTATATAGGCCGACCTGTTAAGCTAAATAGGCTTTTTATATAGCCTGGGTCTGGCTTGTTTAGATTATATAGGCTTTTTGAATAGTCTGAGCCTGACCTGTTTGCAAAAAAAGCCTGGCCTGGGCCTGACCTATTATTCGGTCTGTCATAGGCCCCTGTAGGCCGGCCTGGCCTCTTTCCACCCCTAATGATGATACTCATGAACTCATAGATAAAGTTTGCTTGAGAAATGGTACTTCAAATGCTACCAACAACTCCCTTGGGTTCTATATATAAGACATTTTTATTTTAATCATATTTATATGATGTCATGTCAGTTTCTAATAGCATTTAATTATTTTCTTTTTACAAACATCCTTATTAATTCAACACGGATCATGGAAAGAGATTGATAGACTCATAAAAGGACTCATAAAAGGTTTGAAATTCCTTTAGAGTCTCAATAATTATATGGGTAGTTTTGAAAAAAAATGTATCAAATTTTCGCATTTTTAATGTCATTAATACGAGAAAGATGATTTTTCAGTTGGAACAAATTAACATAGTATAACATATTATTGTAGAAAAAAATGCCTTTATGTGTTTTGAAATATGTTAATTATAAAAATTTATGATTTTTTTGAAATAAATAATTATAAAAAAACTTATATCATAGATAATTAAAAAATATAACATGAAAAATGTAATTTTTTAGTTGGAACAAATTAACATATTATAACATATTATTGTAGACAAAATTACCCTTGTATATTTTGTAGAAATATGTTAATTATAAAAAATTTAAGAATTTTTAAAAATAAATAATTATAAAAAAAAACTTATAGCATTTGCAACACTTTATAAAAATCACAAAAATATTTGTTCTAAACCCATTATTAAGCCAAAATATGAAACATGAGTTTGGTAAAGTTACATTTTTCATAAATATTTCACAAAAATATTTCATAAATTTTAAGCTAAATATTTGTTCTAAACCCATTATTAAGCCAAAATATTTCACAAAAATATTTGTTCTAAACTCATTCATAAATCTTGTTCATTGTATTTGCTGGAGTGGAAAGTTGTTCTCTGATCGAGAAAGCTTTTCAGTGGTGAAAAGGTTCCAAAGAGGTTCTTTGGTCATCGATTTGTCGTGGGTAGGTTGTCACGAGTTTGGTAAACTCGGTTGACTGGATAGGTCTAGAGGGGTGGCTCTTGTAAATCCTTTTGTAACCCAGAAAATCGATTTTTAGTGAAAGCTCTCTAAAAGGATTTTAGAGGGGACTGGACTAGCTCTCAGGGTGAGAGTGAACTAGGATAATTCTGTGGTGTTAAGTTTTATTTCTTTACTGCTTTCTATTGCTCGGTTTGCTTGACTGATTATCCGCTGGCTTAAGCATCAAGCTTTTAATTTACTCTGTGATTTCTCGGTTTTTAAGTGTAGCTCGGAAAAACTAGCTGTGAAGCAATTGTGTTAATCGATTAACCAGTTTATTCTTCTGGTTAATAAATTAACATTGTTTGCTCGGCAGCTCGGTTAATCAATTAACCTTTCTGTTTATCTGTTTGGTTAATCAATTAACCGTGACTGCTCGGATAGTCTTTAAACTCTATTCAAAACCGAGAACAACAACTTAAGCTTTTTCAAGAAATCGAAAAATTGCCATATCTCTTTTCAATCTCCTATTCACCCCCCCTCTACTCGATTGTTAAGCCTCTTGTTGGTTTCTAACAAGTGGTATCAGAGCTCGGTCGAAAGATCGAGTGTAAAAACTTTTTCGAAAAGATCCTTGAGGAAACCGAATGGCTACTAACAATCCCTTCGGAGGTGAAGGCTCTTCCATAAACAGACCACCACTATTCAATGGTGAGTGTTATGCTTATTGGAAAGCTCGAATGAAAATTTTCATTGAAGCTATAGATATGGAAATTTGGAAATCTATTGAAAACGGGCCATTTGTCCCCAAAAGAAAAATTAATGAAGAAGTTGTAGAAATCCCATGGGAAAGTTGGGATGATGATGATAAACGTAAAGTATCCTTTGATTTAAAAGCCAAAAACATCATCACCTCAGCTTTGTCCTATGATGAGTTTTTTAGAGTGTCAAGCAGCAAATCTGCAAAAGAAATGTGGGACATTCTACAACTTACTCATGAAGGGACAAGTGAGGTCAGACGAGCTAGATTAAATACTCTGATGCATGAATATGAGTTATTCCGAATGCTGCCAAATGAAAATATAAATGATTTGCAGAAACTGTTTACTCATATCATAAACCATCTTAATGCTCTCGGCAAAATCTTTCAAAATGCCGAGATAACTAACAAAGTGCTTAGATGTCTTAGCAGAGAATGGCAGCCGAAGGTCACTGCCATCATGGAAGCTAAAGACTTGGACACAATGAGTATAACCACTTTGTTCGGCAAGCTGCAAGAGCATGAGATGGAGCTCGGCAGACTGACCATGCATGAAGAATCTGATAAGAAGAAGAAGGGAATTTCCCTCAAAGCTGCTATAAAGGCAACCAAAGAATCCTCCGAAGATGAGTCCATCTCGGACATAGATGAGGAAGACTTTGGTCTCATGGTCAGGAAGTTTAGCAAATTTTTTAAAGGCAAAAAGAACTTCACAAACAGAGCAAGAGATACCAGAAGCACTCACCACAAAGGCTCAAGTTCAAAAGACCGAGTTAGATGCCATGAATGTGGTGAAGCTGGTCACATCAGAGCATACTGTCCAAGAGTGCAAAAGCAAGGTGGTGAAGAAATGAAGAAGAACAAAGACCACAAGAAGAAGAGAGCTTACATAGTATGGGATGCACCCAACAACGACAACAGCTCAAGCTCCAGCTCTTCTGACGAAGAAGAGAAAGCAATTTTGTGCTTAATAGGAAGGGAAACTGTGTTTGAAAGCCCAAGCCAAACTTATTCTGAGCAAGATCTTCCTATATATGACTCGTGCTCGGAGAGTGAAGACGAAGAACCACGCTCGGTTCTCAGATTTGCCGATCAAGACGTCTCATCGAGCTCGGCACTAGATGCTTCAGAACAAAGATCAAACATAAAATGTTTAATGGGCAAACACAGCGAGGAAACCTCAACTAGCTGAACATTATCCAAACATATAAGCACTGAGGTAACCTCTACTTCTAATTCTGACTCTGAATCTGAATTTAATGACATTGATGAATTGTATTCTGCTTATCTTGAAATGCAAACCGAATTCAAGAAGCTTGCTAAAAATTTCATTAAGATGAAACAAAATCTTTCAAACTATAAAGAGAAAGTTCTTGATTTGGAAAAATCAATTGAAACTTTGAAAAGCAGAAACAAGTCATTAGAAAACACTATCACTCAACTGAAAAATGAAAATCTTGACTGCTGCACTAAATATGAAAAAGAAATTTCTGAGCTAAAATTTAAAAGTGCAACTGTCAACAAGAGTGATGGCTTGTTTGATAGGCTTTTAGCCAAACAAAGAAACTATTCAAACAAAATGGGACTTGGCTACACACCGACCAAGAAGAAAGCAGTAAGAAAACTCGGCTATGTTTCAAATTTTAATAACTTGAAAAAGACGAGCTGCTCCTACTGTGGTCTTCATGGTCATACACCCAATGAATGTAAAATCCGACGTCATGGTGTGGCCAAGGGCAAGTTTGTTTGGGTAGTTAAAAGGAAAGATCCAACTGCTAACCCCCAGGGACCCAAGAATATTTCGGTACCCGAATCCAAGAAGTAATATTTTTGTGATGCAGGAGTGCTTCCGAGCGAAAGAAAGCAGATGGTACCTTGATAGTGGCTGCTCGAAGCACATGACGGGGGACAAAAACTTATTCACTGAACTTTCACATTCAGATAAGGGCTACGTCACTTATGGTGATAACAACCGAGGTAAAATATTGGGTGAAGGTAAAGTCAGTAATTCTGTCAACTTGGTTATCAATAATGTTTTACTTGTAAAAGGGCTAGAACACAATATTTTAAGCATTAGCCAACTCTGTGATATTGGTAATCATGTTGTTTTTACCTCTACCCATTGCATTATTAAAAGTGACGAGGACAACTCTGTCAAATTTGTTGGAAAACGATATAACAACACTTATTTGGGTGATTTGAATGAAATCACCTCTTTGGTAACCACTTGCATGGTTAGCAATGAAAGTGATACTTGGTTATGGCATAGAAGGACAACTCATATTCATGTAAATCAGTTAAAGAAACTACAATCAAAAGACTTAGTGATTGGTTTACCAAAGCTGAATTTTAATATTGAGGGGGTTTGCTCGTCTTGCAAGAAGTGCAAACCAACCAAAAAGAAAAATGATTTTTCATCTAAGTTGATGGTCTCAACAACTCGACCCTTGGAAATGTTACACAGGGATTTGTTTGGACCATCACAAGTAAAAAGCTTTGGTGGCAATCTCTATGCTTTAGTAATTGTAGATGACTTTTCCAGATTTACATGGACTTTATTTTTAAAATCAAAAAGTGACACTTTTTAAAATTTTAAAGAGCTTGTCAAGCAACTCCAGAACCGAGCTAACCAAAAAGTAGTTGTAATCCGAACAGACCATGGTGGTGAGTTCGAGAACTACAAATTTGACAAGTTTTGTTCCAAGCTCGGCATAGAACATCAGTTTTCTGCTCCTCGGACTCCCGAACAAAACGGAGTTGTGGAACGGAAAAACCGAGTTCTTGAAGAGCTAGCCCGAACCATGCTTAATGAATATAATTTGCCACATTATTTCTGGGCCGATGCGGTAAACACAGCTTGCTATGTAATGAACCGCATCCTCATCAGACCAATTTTAAAGAAAACTCCATATGAACTTTACAAGGGTAGAAAACCAAAAATCTCTCATTTCCATGCATTTGGTTGCAAAGTCTTCATTTTAAATAATGGAAAAGAGCATCTCGACAAATTTGATTCTAAAGCCGATGAAGGAATATTTTTGGGTTATTCTACTCATAGTAAAGCATTTAGAGTTTTTAACAAAAGGACCTCCACTGTGGAAGAGTTCGTGCGTGTGGTATTTGATGAGTCTCCTCAGAGAGACAATGTTAGTTGTGCAGATAGAGAGGATCATCATATGGCTGAACTCGATCCGAGCACAACAACTGAAAAAGCTCAAAAGGATAAAGCTGCTGAAGTCAAAGATCAGAAGGACGAGCTTGTTCCGAGCCAAACAAACAAGGAACAAACCGAACTCAGTCCGAGCCAACTTCAAAATAGTCAGTCCGAACTCATTCCAAGCCGAGCAGAGCAGTATGAGCTCAGTCCAGCCTGGAAGAGAGTCAAGGACCATCCGATAGCGAATGTGCTGGGCGACATGTCTAAGGGAGTTTTAACTCGTCGTTCTATTCAGAACTTTTGCAATTTCGCTTCCTTTGTTTCTCAAATTGAACCTAATTCGATTGATCAAGCAATTGATGATGAACATTGGGCGATTGCCATGCAAGAGGAACTGAATCAATTCATCAGAAATGATGTCTGGGAATTGGTTCCTCGGCTCGATGATCATACGATAATTGGCTTGAAATGGATTTTCAAATAAAATAGATAAATTAGGCTTAATTATAAGAAACAAAGCAAGATTAGTTGCTCAAGGCTACAACCAAGAGGAAGGTATCGATTATGATGAAACCTTCGCTCCAGTTGCTAGGCTTGAAGCAATCCGAATTTTGCTTGCTTTTGCATCTATTATGAATTTCACCCTTTATCAAATGAATGTAAAGAGTGCTTTCTTAAATGGCTTTATAAATGAAGAAGTGTATGTAAAACAACCTCCTGGCTTTGAAAATTTTGAATATCCAAACCATGTATATAAACTCAAAAAGGCTCTTTACGGTTTGAAACAAGCTCCGAGAGCTTGGTATGATCGGTTGAGCTCATTTTTACTTGAACAAGGGTTCGAGAGAGGGAAGGTTGACACAAATCTATTCATTTATAAATCCAGAAAGGACATATTGTTAGTACAAGTTTATGTTGATGATATAATTTTCGGTGCTACTAACATGTCTCTTTGCAAGAAGTTCTCTGAATCAATGCAAGATGAATTCGAGATGTCGATGATGGGAGAACTCACATTCTTTCTCGGACTCCAAATAAAGCAAGTTGAGGGAGGAACATTTGTGCATCAAGGAAAATATTGCAAGGCTCTCCTCAAGAAATTTGGCTTAGAAAATTGCAAAGAATCTGCCACTCCCATGAGCACCTCCAGCTATCTCGGCAAGGATGAGTCAGGTAAAGGCGTAGATGTAAGCAAATATAGAGGCATGATAGGAAGCCTTCCATATTTAACTGCATCTCGGCCTGATATTATGTTCAGTGTTTGTTTATGTGCTCGTTTTCAAGCTAATCCCAAAGAATCTCATCTTTCGGCGGTTAAACGAATTTTTAAATATCTAAAAGGAACTGTGAACACTGGTCTATGGTATCCTAAGGATGCCAATCTTAGTTTGATTGGGTATTCGGACTCAGATTTTGCTAGGTGCAAGCTTGACCGAAAAATCACAAGTGGAACTTGTCACTTGCTCGGCAGTTCCCTTGTGTCATGGTTTTCTAAAAAGCAAGCTTGCGTTGCCCTGTCAACAGCTGAAGCCGAATACATTGCTTCTGGTAATTGTTGTGCTCAAATTCTTTGGATGAAACAACAGTTATCAGATTTTGGCTTAATTTTAGATCACATTCCTATCAAATGTGACAATACAAGTGCAATCAATCTAACTAAAAATCCAGTATATCACTCTCGAACAAAACACATTGAAATTAGGCATCACTTTCTACGAGATCATGTTCAAAAAGGTGATTGTGTCATTGAATTTGTTAGTACTGAAAATCAATTAGCCGACGTGTTTACAAAACCTTTGCCGAGGGAAACTCTTTATAAAATTCGGCGTGAGCTCGGCATTCTGGATGAATCCAGTGTGTGCTCGACGTAAGCTCAGCATCATGGATGATTTCAGCATGTGCTCGGCATGAGCTTGGTTTTTAGGTATATCATAAACTTGATCACCTTCATAATCTCGATTGTTTCATTCAATTGTGTATTTGTTTAATTTCCTGAAATTTCACATCCTCCAACTCCTCTTCCTCTCCTTTAAATTATCTTCTCTTTTTGAGACGCATGCTTTCATTTTCCTTAAAAGGGGGAGAAAGGTGTTGGTTTATGTTTTTATTTGAACTTTCATATTTTAATATTCGTCATTCTCTTCTTTTTCATTTATCTTCTCTGTTAAGAAGCATGTTTTCACTGTTAAAGGGGGAGAATGATGAAAATTTTCTTCCACGATCATTTTTTCAATTTCTTCTGGGGGAGAAAAGTTTTTCATGACTCAAGCCTTGTTACCATCAAATGGTATCAAGCAACTTATTTCTCTTTTGGCAATTGTGCTTAATCTTTGGCTCCTTTTTGATCATGCCAAAAGGGGGAGAGGAGGTGTGTTGTTGTTTTTGATTGTTGCAGATATTCAATGGAGAGAGATATGTGCGAGCGAGCATAAATTGGGAGAAAGGTGTACGAGCATAAACTCAGGGGGAGTACTTAACGAGCGGCTCCACAAATTCTCAAACTTTTATTCATCAAATGATTTCAACAAGTGGTAGCATTATTGAGCAACAAGTACTACAAGTGGATCATTTCGACATATAGTACACATTCTGATCTGAGCATTTTCATAGCAACAACAAGTGGTACATTTTCGAGCACGATCAGTGCTGAGTCCAATCAGTTTATGAGCATACAGTCGAATGAAGAACACAAAAATCAACAAACTTTCAAGAGAATATTTGTCATCATCAAAAAGGGGGAGATTGTAGAATCAACGAGTTTTTGATGATGTCAAATATATACGCTCGGCAGAATCAATGATGTTGATAATGTCAAGTAAATTAGAGCTCGACGTGGGGTCAATGTCAAAAGCGTAAGACTTAGTTCTGCGCATGCATTCCGCCAAAGGCAGAAGCTCGGATATCTGCTTCTGAAGTTTCAGCTCGGATTGAGCTTGGCTCTTGATCACGGCGAAAGTTCATCCAAGTTTGAAAGCTCAGCTCTTCACTTCAAGACAGTACGCTCGGACATTGATCAGCTCGGAACACACTCAGAAGGCTTTGAATATTGAACTAAGCAACAACATAAGAAAGATCAAATTAGCTCGGATTGAACATGCACCCTGAGCAAAGAGCAAAGCTTGGATCTGTTAGTTTCAAGTCTTGTTGCCGAGGAAAGCTCAAGGCTCGACAACACAAATCTCAGACCAAGCTCGAACAAAGATCAAGGCTTGGCAACACCAATCTCAGACCAGGCTCGAACGAAGCTCAAGCTCGACTGTCTCTGTTCACTCTTCAACAACACATCTTCTTCAACCTTCAGACTCTGCTCAGCTGTGCCGTACCTTTTATTACCGTTGAGTCTGGGTAGAAGTTCTAGGATTTTAACTCCAACATAGTAACAAGTTTGAAATTCAAAATGAGTTAAAATCAAAGGTTGGTGAAGGGTCACTATCACTGCTCTGCTGTCAAAATATAGCCGTTGAAATCCCCATTGCTTTTCCGTACAGATCTCTCTCTTTTTCTGGAAAATCAGAAGAGCTTATAAAAGGGGTCTTCAACGGTAACAGGAAAAAAAAAAGCAACTTTTGAACAATTTTCTGGAAACCACATTTTCATTCTCTTTCAAAAACAGAGCAGAATCAAACTCACAGAAAAGAAAAAGATCATTTGAATTTTCAAGAACTTAGAGAGTTTAATCTTTCAAATCCAAACTCTAAGTTTAACATATTTACTTTTCTGTGATTCCCCTTCACAAAAATCGACTCACTTTTGAACTTCATACTGTCATACTCATTCGAAGAGTGTTTCGAATTAGAGCCATTCTCATTCATAAATCTTGTTCATTGTATTTGCTGGAGTGGAAAGTTGTTCTCTGATCGAGAAAGCTTTTCAATGGTGAAAAGTTTCCAAAGAGGTTCTTTGGTCATCGATTTGTCGTGGGTAGGTTGTCACGAGTTTGGTAAACTCGGTTGACTGGATAGGTCTAGAGGGGTGGCTCTTGTAAATCCTTTTGTAACCCAGAAAATCAATTTTTAGTGAAAGCTCTCTAAAAGGTTTTTAGAGGGGACTGGACTAGCTCTCAGGGTGAGAGTGAACCAGGATAATTCTGTGGTGTTAAGTTTTATTTCTTTACTGCTTTCTATTGCTCAGTTTGCTTGACTGGTTATCCGCTGGCTTAAGCATCAAGCTTTTAATTTACTCTGTGATTGCTCGGTTTTTAAGTGTAGCTCGGAAAAACTAGCTGTGAAGCAATTGTGTTAATCGATTAACCAGTTTATTCTTCTGGTTAATAAATTAACATTGTTTGCTCGGCAGCTCGGTTAATCAATTAACCTTTCTGTTTATCTATTTGGTTAATCAATTAACCGTGACTGCTCGGATAGTCTTTAAACTCTATTCAAAACCGAGAACAACAACTTAAGCTTTTTCAAGAAATCGAAAAATTGCCATATCTCTTTTCAATCTCCTATTCACCCCCTCTACTCGATTGTTAAGCCTCTTGTTGGTTTCCAACAATAACCCTATCATTATTCTAATTATTTTGGGAATTAAAATTTGGGATGTTACAATTCTCCCCCACTTATTAGAATTTCGTCCCCGAAATTCCGTTGAGTTCCGTAATTGGAGAACCATCCCACTGGTAAAGATTTTGACTATGGTCTTCACTCCCCTTCGGTTTTTACTTCTCGCCGCAGGTTTGGTTTGGGTCATGCCTATTTCAATGCTTGTCCTCTAATACTATGTATCATCTCTATCTGGACAGGATCGTCAGTTTTCTTATTATTAAAGTTCCATCTCTCATTCCTTGGATTGAAATCCTCCCCCACTTGGCATTGACTTACTTGATTATATCCATGCTAGGGGGTATGCTCAGTCGTTTCCCAGAATAGAGTACACAGGTTCCCGACCGGTATCCAAGGCTGAAAAGAGGGCACATGGGTGACTATCTATCGATAGGCATAGAACTATGCCGGGTTTCTATGACTTGGAGAATTCTCACATATACATCTGAGATGCTTGAAACTTGAAGAGAGTGAAGATGAAAAGAAGATGTTGGAAGTCAAGCTGGTTGGAAGGCATGCTTCAAACTCTCTATGGACTTCAAAGTAATGCAAATATATGTTTTGATGATAACAAGCCAACTCAAGTTCAAGCTCACAAGTGCAAGTCAAGTCTCAAGATTGAAGACTCAAGCAAGCCTAGAATAGAAACCTTCTCCTTAGATCAAATGTAAGGTAATGAAGTTGTAGTTTACTTAGAAGTTACAAAGCCAACATAGTTTTTCATTTTAGAAGAAAAGAAGAAAACGTGTTTTCTGCATATAAAATGTTTTTCTGCATTTAACCTTAGTGAAAATACTTGATGTTACAAAACTCTGCATATTTATATGACTGCAAAGGAGAGTAGTCGATTATCTCTCAAAGTAATCGATTAACTTTGTTGCATCATAGAAAAATCAGAGAAGCTGTAATCGATTAACTGAATTTTGTTAATCAGTTACTTTCTTATGAAAGTAATCGATTACAAGAGTCAAGTAATCGATTATAATTGTTGCATCACGTATTTTTCAGAGGCTTTGTAATCGATTACAAGTCTTGTAATAATCGATTACATGATGTTGCATCATATGCAAACCAGAGGCTTAATAATCGATTAACTCATTAGTGTAATCGATTATCATAGTTGCATCATATAATGAACAGGAGTGATGTAATCGATTAACTATTCTTAGTCTAATCGATTACATGTTTTTCAAATGTATTTAAGAATTTCTATTTTTGTAGATATAATTGAGTATTCCCTAAAGTAATCGATTACTTCTTGATTTTCTGAAAAACGTGTCAGAATCATTTTTATTATTTCCTGATTTGTTTTTATATAAAAGATTCTGATATATTTTATAAAATTCGAAAATGATTTTAATTTTGAATTATTTCCTTTTTGGTTTTAAGAATCAAATCTTTATTTTATTTCGAAAATCGTTTTGATTTTATTTTGATTCTAAAACTTATTACAAATCTTTTATTATTCTATTTTGATTTTGTTTTATTAATTCAAAATCGTTTTTTGATTCAAAAGAGTTTTTCTTTTTAAATAAAGTCACTCCAACAAGTTTTACGTTAAGTGATTATTATTCATTCATTCTCACGTTCTTCATCTTCTTCTTCTTTAAGAGTTCTGGTTTTCATTGTTCTATTCTTTTTGAAGAACAAACCTTGTTGGCTGAGTAAATCCTAAGAGAAACTTCTTTTTCATTATCATAAGAGCATATTGTAGAATCCGTGTTGTGGGAACACAAAAAGCTATTGTAATCACTTTCATTGTAATCGTTCTAAACCTTAGTGGTAGGGAGAGAATCCCATAGTTGGACGTTTGATACGTCATAAGGCGAGGAACCCTGCTGTGTGATTGAGGCCCCTAGCGAACGGAGGTTCCTAGTAGTGTGCGGGGTGCTCTTGGTTGTAATAGGGTGCGGCTCTATTGCTTGGTTATAAGAACTCTCAGGCGGGTCGCTTGGGGACTGGACTAGGCCTTTCGACGGGAAGGCTGAACCAGTATAAAATTCACCGGTGCAAGCTTTTCTATCCCTATCTCTTTTACTTTCCGCATATTTATTATTTTACGTTTCTACGCTACTCAATTATATTATTTCTATCGTTTTCGCGATCCATTACGAACGTTTAATCTCTCCATCTCAAATCAATTTTTTAATTTGTTACGAATTTTTCAATACATAATAAAACTCGATTCACCCCCCTCTCGAGATTTTGAGGCCAAAACCAACAATTGGCATCAGAGCTAGTCTCTTGAGTTAAGACTTAACCGTCTCAAGAGTATGGCTTCAAACTCTCTGTTTGGAGGTGAAGGGAGTTCTATTAACCGTCCTCCCATGTTTGATGGGGTAGGGTACACGTATTGGAAAGCCCATATGAAAATTTTTATTCAAGGAGTAGGATTAAAAGTTTGGGATGCTGTTGTTAATGGTCCCTATGTTCCTACCTATGTGGTTAATGGTAACACCGTCGAAAAGCCTATGGCTGAGTGGACAGAGGAGGAGGAACGTAGAGTCCAGTACGACTTGAAAGCGAAAAATATTATAACATCTGCTTTGAGCTATGATGAGTTTTTCAGGATTTCAACATGCGAGACAGCACAACAGATGTGGGATACACTTGAAGTCACGCATGAAGGTACAACGGAAGTAAAGAGGTCAAGAATCAATACATTGACTGGTGAATATGAATTATTCAGAATGAAAGATGGAGAATCAATCCAAGAGATCCAAAAACGTTTCACAATGACTGTAAATCAACTAACAACATTGGGGAAGAAATTCACCAATGAGGATCTCATCAACAAAGTCCTAAGATGTTTTTGAAGAGATTGACAACCCAAGGTGACGGCGATTGATGAATCAAGAAATCTCTCAACAATGACGCTGGCAACTCTGTTTGGAAAATTACAAGAACACGAAAGTGAATTAAAAAGGTTGACTCATCATGAAGAAGAAAACAAGAAGGTAAAAAGCTTGGCATTCAAGGCTGAAGCACCTGCGCCAGATAGTGACTCGGACAAAGAATTGCTGAATGATGAACACATGGGTCTATTGGTGAAGAAGTTCGGGAAATTTCTGAGGAAGAAAAATTTCAACAGAAGAGACAACAATAAAAGTGGAGGCTCAACCATCACATGTCATGAGTGTGGCAAGCCTGGTCACATTAGAGCAGACTGCTACCAGCTGAAAAAGAAAGAGAATTCAGAAAAAGGCACCTCAAGTTCAAAGAAGGGAAAGCAAGCATACTTGGCGTGGCTGGACAATGATGGAAGTTCGGATGAAGATTCAGACGAACAAGAGGAGACCGCCAACCTATGCTTGATGGCTCACGATAATGAGGTAAATACTGAACTTAACTTTTCTTATGATGAATTACGAGAAGCATTTGAAGAATTACATGATAAATCGATGAGGTTATCCTTATTGGTTTCTCTAGAAAAGAAAAATTCAGCTTCCATTTTAGAAAAGAATAAAGAGCTTACTAAAGAAAATGATTTTTTGAAAAATCAAAATAAGGAGCTGAATTTGACTTTAAAAAATTCTTCAAACACTTCGTGTAATGACATTAAACTTAAAGCTAGTTCTTCTTCTTGTAAATTCTGCAAGGACTTAGTTAAAGAAATTGAAGATTTAAAAGAAACCCTTGCTAAATTTACAAAAGGTAGAAATACTTTAAATTTAATGTTAGGTAGACAAAAATGTTTCTTTAATAGAGCGGGTTTAGGATATCAACCCGGCAGACATCAAAAGAAACTAAGTACCATTTTTGTCCCTGCAAGTAGTCATAAGAAACCTCTTATTATATGTCATATTTGTGGTAAGAAAGGTCATGGTGCACATGAATGCATACACCAAAAAGTGAAGTTCGTTAAACCGAACAATGAAACTAGAAGGTGGCATGATTTAAACTATGGTTATACTAACGCTCAAGTACCCAAAAAGATATGGGTACCTAAAAAGAAACCTTGAATTCTTTGCTTGTAGGTTACTCCGGAAGGAAGGAAGGCATGGTGGTACTTGGACAGCGGATGCTCAAAACATATGACTGGAGATAAATCTAAATTCTCGCATCTCGTGCCTAAGGACCAAGGACATGTGACTTTCGGAGATAACAATCAAGGAAAGATTATCGGAATTGGTAAAATTGGTACACCTCCTAACCCTTGCATTGAAAATGTTTTACATGTTGAGGGCCTAAAGCACAATTTGCTAAGTATTAGTCAATTGTGTGATAAGGGCAATAGGGTTATATTTGATTCTGATAGATGTATTATCGAGGGAAAAATTGATAATCTTATTAAGCTAATTGCTCGCAGGATAAACAATGTTTATGTTATTGATTTTGATTCAATTCCCTCAAATGATGCGAAATGTTTATTATCTAAAGAGGATGAATCGTGGCTGTGGCATCGTAGAATAGGTCACATCCACATGGCTCATTTAAATAAAATTTCTTCTAAAAACTTAGTAGTTGGTTTGCCAAAGCAAAATTTTTCCATTTCTGAAAATTGTGATCCTTGTTCAAAATCAAAACTCACAAGGGCTAGTTTTCTTTCTAAAAACCTTGTTTCAATTGAAAGGCCCTTGGAACTTTTACATATGGATCTTTTTGGACCGTGTCAAACTAAAAGATTTGGTGGAAACTATTATTGTTTAGTTATTGTGGATGACTATTCTAGGTATACATGGACGCTTTTTATTACTCATAAAAATGACGCATTTCATGAATTTAAAAAGCTAGCCAAGATTATTCAAAACCAATTGCATTTAAGCATTGCATCCATTAGAACTGATCATGGTGGAGAATTTGAAAATCATAGTTTTGAAAAGTTTTGTGAAAAACATGGAGTTAAGCATTATTTTTCCGCTCCAAGGACTCCAGAGCAAAATGGGGTTGTGGAGAGGAAAAATCGTTCATTAAAAGAGCTTTCTAGAACAATGCTTAATGACATGAATTTGCCTGCATATTTTTGGGCCGATGCAGTGAGTACAACTTGTTATGTTATGAACCGTGTTTTGATTAGGCCTATTTTAAAGAAAACCCCTTATGAGCTGTACAAGGGGAGAAAACCAAATATTTCCCATCTTCGTGTTTTTGGATGTAAATGTTATGTGCATAATAATGGTAGAGAAAATCTAGGAAGTTTTGAGGCTAGAGCTGATGAGGGTATATTCCTTGGATATTCTGCTTCGAGCAAAGCTTATAGGATAGACAATAAATCTCATAATACTATTGAAGAATCTATTCATGTATCATTTAACGAATCCGATCCCAGAAGGTTGGGAAAGGTATCTGTTAGTGACATTTCAGGTATTCTTGGAGATTTATTCATTGATGAGGATGAAGAGCCAAATGCCAAAAGGAAGGAGCATTCCGAAAGCAATGGAAATTCAGTTGAAAATGTAGAGGAGAAAAATCAAGAACAATCCATGGAACTCAACGTTGTTTTGCCTAAGGAATGGAGAACATCAAGGCACCATCCTATAGATCAGATTATCGGGGATATCTCAAAAGGTGTAAGTACTCGCAACTCTATTAGCAATCTGTGTAACTTCTTTACATTTGTTTCTCAAGTAGAGCCAAAGAATTATTCTGAGGCTATGCTTGACGAGCATTGGCTTTTGGCAATGCAAGAGGAATTAAACCAGTTCGAAAGAAATCAGGTGTGGGAACTTGTTCCTAGGCCTGAGTCTCATCCGATTATTGGAACTAAGTGGATTTATAAAAATAAACTTGATGAGGCTGGTTTAATTGTTCGAAACAAATCTAGGCTAGTTGCACAAGGTTACAACCAGGAAGAGGGGATACATTATAAGGAAACATTTGCCGCTGTTGCTCGGTTGGAAGCCATAAGACTGCTATTAGCATTTGCATGTATTCTAGATTTTAAATTATATCAAATGGACGTAAAGAGTGCCTTTCTTAATGGTTTTATAAATGAAGAAGTCTATGTGTGTCAACCTCCTGGCTTTGAAAGTTATGAACACCCTGATTATGTTTATAAATTGAAAAAGGCTTTGTACGGTCTAAAACAAGCTCCTAGAGCGTGGCACGACCGTCTTAGCAAATTTTTGTTGGAAAATAACTTTGAAAGAGGGAAGGTTGATAACACACTTTTTATCAAAAAGAAAGGAAAGGACATTCTTTTAGTTCAGATTTATGTTGATGATATTATTTTCGGTGCTACTAATGAAATCCTTTGCAAGGAATTTTCTAGTATGATGCAGGAAGAGTTCGAAATGTCTATGATGGGCGAGCTGAACTTTTTCCTGGGATTACAAATAAAGCAAGAAAAGGACGGAATATTTATTAGTCAAACCAAATACTGCAAAGAATTACTGAAAAGATTTGGCATGGATAAGGCCAAGGCAGTAGCAACATCGATAAGCACATCATGTTACTTGGACAAAGACGAAGGAGGTAAATCCGTAGAAATCACAAAGTATCGAGGTATTATCGGATACCTTCTATATTTAACGGCAAGTAGGCCGGATATCATGTTTAGTGTATGTTTGTGTGCTCGGTTCCAGTCGAATCCAAAAGAAACGCACATGGTTGCTGCCAAGCGTATAATGAAATATCTGTCTGGCACAACTGATATGGGTTTATGGTACCCCAAAGGTTCTTCTTGTAATCTTGTTGGGTATTCTGATTCTGACTTTGCCGGTTGCAAAGTAGATAGAAAAAGCACTAGCGGCACTTGCCATCTTCTTGGCAATTCATTGGTATTATGGGCTAGTAAGAAACAGTCTAGTGTTGCCCTATCTACAGCTGAGGCTGAATATGTAGCCCCGGGTAGTTGTTGCGCCCAGATTTTATGGTTAAAACAGCAACTCCTAGACTTTGGTGTAAGTCTAGATCACATTCCTATTAAATGTGATAATACCAGTGCTCTTTCTATTACCAAAAACCCAGTGCAACATTCTCGCACGAAGCATATAGAGATTCGACACCATTTTATTCGTGATCATATTCAGAAAGGTGATTGCATTGTTGAGTATGTTGATACTTCGTGGCAGTTAGCTGATATCTTTACGAAACCGCTTCCAAAAGAAAATTTCTTTTTTATTCGTAGAGAAATTCGTAGAGAAATTGGTTTATTCGTGATCATAATTCAAAAGTTTGTTAATCGATTATCTGTTCAAAATATACTGTTAATCAATTATCAAAATCTGTTAATCGATTATTAACATTAAAAATCACTTAAAACTTGTTTTCTCAAAAACTAAACCTTTTCTTTCAAACCTTTAAGCCACCTATTGATTTTAGGCAAAGTGAATACTCAAAAAATGATATAATCATGCATTCAAAAGAGATTCACTACCCTCTAATAACTCTACCCAAACTCATAAACTAAGAGACTTGTGAGGCTAAAGATAAAACAATAAAACATAAACTACCAAACTAAGTCTTCATGAGTTGGCTCTCTCTTCTTAACTTGATGTTTGTTGTTGCTTGTTGAGCTTGAACTTGATCAACACACTTGAAGCTTGTTCAAAACCTTTTGGCATTTATCAAAACATTCTTCATGGATCTTACAATCTCCCCCTTTTTGAAAATGACAAACATGTTTTGAAATTATGAAGTTCATTGAAGTTGTTGATGCTTGAACCATTTGATCACTTGGTGAGACTCTTGCTCCCCCTCAATAAATGCTTTTGACATTTGAAATCCAATTGAGATAAGCTTGATTCTCCCCCTATCTCCAACAACTTTGCTCAACCTACATAAAAACAACAAAAACAACCTTTCTCCAAACATACCATTTCATTTCTAAAGAAAATGATCAAAACATAATATTTCTCCCCTTATTCAAAACATCATATTTCTCCCCCTTTGGCATTATCAAAAAGAAATATATACCAATTGTAACTAAACAAATACCAATTGAAATAAGATCTAAGCCAAAATAGAGAGATTAATGAGATATAACAATCAAAGCATGATAATCATCTAATGATTACTCAATGATATCAATTATAAATCAATTATAACAAATTGTATACCAATAACATGATACCAATTGTAAAACAATTGTAAGAAATTGATAACAATAGTATTTTCTCAAAAGTATAAACAATATCACATTATAAGAAATAATACCAATTGAGAGAACTATGAGCAATATCTAACAATATCAATTGTAGATACCAATTGTATAATATCAAATGTTACCAATTTGTAGGATTTTCTTCTTGATACCAATTGAAGTAGCAAATGAATGAATATCACATGAAAGTCCTTTTGCTCTTCAATCATACCTACAAAAACAATCATGCTTTGCTTTTTGGTATCCAAATGGTTTTGGATCCATTTTTGTTAGTGTAGGGACTTTCACCCTTTTTTTCACCCAAACAAAATCTCCTTTAGGTATACCATGCACTTTAATATAACACACATTTGAAGTATGTCCATGAGTACCACAATAGAAACATGTTGGTGCATTTGAAAAATCAACCTTTGAAAAATCAACAACATTTCTATGAGATTTACTCTTAGCATTAGTATAACCCAAACCAAACTTGTTTGAATTTTCTCTTTGAAAATTTAACAATGTTCGCAATCTAATATCACCATTTGTGAAACTTGCAAGCTTATTTTTCAAAATAGCATTTTCATCCTTAAGCAACTTGCAATCCTCACAATCAACCACATTATTCAATCTACTAGCACAATCACAAGTAGAATTATCAATGATAAGATGCAAAGTCTCATTGTCTAACTTAAGGTCATCAACTTGCTTTTGAAGATCTAAAATCTTTTGTTGATGTTCCTCAATGAGCTTCTTCCTATCAATATTTTTCTTAGCTAATTTCTTGAGATGTTCATGCATTTCTTCATAAGCATTATATAACATTTCATAATTTGAAGAAATTTCGGATTTAGTAAGACTTACATCGCTTTCGTCACTTTGCTCACTTGATTCATCATTTGAGCTTTCCTCTTCATGTACTTGAGCTATCAAGTTGAGACAAGCGGCATGTTCATCATCCGAAGAACTACTAGTTGTGCTTTTCTTGTCTTGTTCATCATCACTATTCCAAACTATGTATGCCCTTTTGTGTTTTGCATTTTTCTTCTCTTTCTCCTTCTTCTTGAGATACTTAGAACATGAGTACTTGAGATGACCGGGCTTTCCACATTCATGGCAAACTACACCTTCTTTTGAAGTCTTGGTCTTGTAGTATGGGGGATCCTTCTCTTTACTTTTGTCCTTGTTCAACCTTCCTTTTCTCCTTAGAATTTTATTGAACTTTCTTAGTAGAAGCTTCATCTCCTCTTCATCAATATCCGAATCGGAATCTTCATTATCATCATCATCGAAACTCTCTTCCTTTTGATATGACCTTTGAGCTTTAAGAGCAATTCCTTTTCTTTCTCCATACTTGACCGATTCTTCATGCTTATGCAAACGTTGAAGCTCCATTTCATGTTCTTGTAACTTTCCGAAAAGTGTTGCTAAGTCCATTGTGTCCAAGTCCTTTGATTCAACAATTGCGGTAACCTTGGGTTGCCATTCCCTACTTAGACATCTTAAAACTTTGTTAACAAGTTCACAATTCACGAAAGTTTTACCAAGAGCAATGAGATGATTAACAATATGAGTAAAACGTTTTTGCATAAAACATATAGATTCATTAGGCAACATATGAAACAATTCATATTCATGCATCAAAGAATTCAATCTAGCACGCCTAACTTCACTAGTTCCTTCATGTGTGACTTGCAAGGTGTCCCACATATCTTTGGCATCTTTACATTGGGAGACTCTAAAGAACTCATCATAAGATAGAGCGGAGGTGATGATATTTTTTGCTTTTAAATCATATTGAATTTTTCTTTTATCATCATCGATCCACTTATCTTTGGGAGTTAGTGTAAGCACACCTTCTACATCTTTTGAGGGAATATAAGGACCATTTTCAATGGCTTCCCAAATGTTCACATCTATAGCTTCTATAAAGATTCTCATCCTAATTTTCCAATAACCATAACCCTCTCCACCAAACATAGGAGGGCGATTAATTGAAGCACCTTCACCACCAAAAGGATTCGTAGAACCCATTGTAGTTTCCTTAGGATCTTTAACGAAAAAGCTCTATGCTCGTGTCTTTCGACCGAGCTCTGATACCACTTGTTGGAAAACTACACTCGGTGGGTGAAATAACTAGGAACACTAGGAGAACACCTAGAAGGGGGGGTTGAATAGGTGTTATAGAAACTTTGAAAGATTTTCGCAAGAAACAAATCTAAACGATTAAAACCAATGAAAATCAATCAATTAACAAATATTATATCAGAGATTAAGCGGAAACAATCAACCCCAATATTCTTATTGATTCACCTAGGTTATGAAAATGATTTTCCCTTTATCAATTTTGCACAATAAAGATTCAATTCAATCAAATATAGAAAAATCACTTTTTCTAGGTTTTCAATCAAGAACACAATTAAAGACTTGAATGTAAAGAGTTAAGGGTTTAGAGATACGACACATTGATTTATCCTGGTTCACTTTCATCCGCTTGAAAGCTACATCCAGTCCCCTCTTCAACAAAGAGAGATTCTTCACTATGAGGAATTAGAGTTCTCAAATTACAAGTAAATGCCTCACAAGACTTCCTTCTTGCTAGCCTACAAAGGATACCACACCCTTGCCTTGTAACCCTATTGATGCTCTAATCTAACCTCTACCCTTGCTTGCCGATTCCCACAACAAGTCTTCCAATTGCTTGTTCTTCAACAAGGCTTCCAAGTGCTTGATGAAATGCTTCTTCAAGACATCCAATGAACTATGCTTGATTCCACAAAATCAAGGCTTCCAATGTTGTAGAATGTTTGCCTCTTGCAATGATTACAACTCAAATGAAAACAAAATAACAATCCTATGAATCTCTTTCAAAAGCTATGAAAAGATCAACATGAGAGATTCAAGGTTCTTGATCAAAGAATATGAAAATGAGAGCTTTGATCTTGAGAGAGTGAGAGAGAATAGTGTGGCTTTGATTCTTTGTAAAATTGTGTATCAAAATGATTCTAGTTAATAGAAATGATTAGGAAAAGGTTTATATAGAATACCCAAAATTTGGAGCAACTTAGAATAGCTTTTGAGAAGTGAAAAACGTATTTAAAACAGTTACAGACCCTGTTTACTCGAGTAAAATAAGTGTTAATCGAGTAATACGAAAGCAAGATAATTTTCACTCGAGTGAGACGAAAAATACTCGAGTAAAGGTGCAGATAATCGATTATCAAAAGTTTGTTAATCGATTATCTGTTCAAAATATACTGTTAATCAATTATCAAAATCTGTTAATCGATTATTAACATTAAAAATCACTTAAAACTTGTTTTCTCAAAAACTAAACCTTTTCTTTCAAACCTTTAAGCCAGCTATTGATTCTAGGCAAAGTGAATACTCAAAAAATGATATAATCATGCATTCAAAAGAGATTCACTACCCTCTAATAACTCTACCCAAACTCATAAACTAAGAGACTTGTGAGGCTAAAGATAAAACAATAAAACATAAACTACCAAACTAAGTCTTCATGAGTTGGCTCTCTCTTCTTAACTTGATGTTTGTTGTTGCTTGTTGAGCTTGAACTTGATCAACACACTTGAAGCTTGTTCAAAACCTTTTGGCATTTATCAAAACATTCTTCATGGATCTTACAATCTCCCCCTTTTTGAAAATGACAAACATGTTTTGAAATTATGAAGTTCATTGAAGTTGTTGATGCTTGAACCATTTGATCACTTGGTGAGACTCTTGCTCCCCCTCAATAAATGCTTTTGACATTTGAAATCCAATTGAGATAAGCTTGATTCTCCCCCTATCTCCAACAACTTTGCTCAACCTACATAAAAACAACAAAAACAACCTTTCTCCAAACATACCATTTCATTTCTAAAGAAAATGATCAAAACATAATATTTCTCCCCTTATTCAAAACATCATATTTCTCCCCCTTTGGCATTATCAAAAAGAAATATATACCAATTGTAACTAAACAAATACCAATTGAAATAAGATCTAAGCCAAAATAGAGAGATTAATGAGATATAATAATCAAAGCATGATAATCATCTAATGATTACTCAATGATATCAATTATAACAAATTGTATACCAATAACATGATACCAATTGTAAAACAATTGTAAGAAATTGATAACAATAGTATTTTCTCAAAAGTATAAACAATATCACATTATAAGAAATAATACCAATTGAGAGAACTATGAGCAATATCTAACAATATCAATTGTAGATACCAATTGTATAATATCAAATGTTACCAATTTGTAGGATTTTCTTCTTGATACCAATTGAAGTAGCAAATGAATGAATATCACATGAAAGTCCTTTTGCTCTTCAATCATACCTACAAAAACAATCATGCTTTGCTTTTTGGTATCCAAATGGTTTTGGATCCATTTTTGTTAGTGTAGGGACTTTCACCCTTTTTTTCACCCAAACAAAATCTCCTTTAGGTATACCATGCACTTTAATATAACACACATTTGAAGTATGTCCATGAGTACCACAATAGAAACATGTTGGTGCATTTGAAAAATCAACCTTTGAAAAATCAACAACATTTCTATGAGATTTACTCTTAGCATTAGTATAACCCAAACCAAACTTGTTTGAATTTTCTCTTTGAAAATTTAACAATGTTCGCAATCTAATATCACCATTTGTGAAACTTGCAAGCTTATTTTTCAAAATAGCATTTTCATCCTTAAGCAACTTGCAATCCTCACAATCAACCACATTATTCAATCTACTAGCACAGTCACAAGTAGAATTATCAATGATAAGATGCAAAGTCTCATTGTCTAACTTAAGGTCATCAACTTGCTTTTGAAGATCTAAAATCTTTTGTTGATGTTCCTCAATGAGCTTCTTCCTATCAATATTTTTCTTAGCTAATTTCTTGAGATGTTCATGCATTTCTTCATAAGCATTATATAACATTTCATAATTTGAAGAAATTTCGGATTTAGTAAGACTTACATCGCTTTCGTCACTTTGCTCACTTGATTCATCATTTGAGCTTTCCTCTTCATGTACTTGAGCTATCAAGTTGAGACAAGCGGCATGTTCATCATCCGAAGAACTACTAGTTGTGCTTTTCTTGTCTTGTTCATCATCACTATTCCAAACTATGTATGCCCTTTTGTGTTTTGCATTTTTCTTCTCTTTCTCCTTCTTCTTGAGATACTTAGAACATGAGTACTTGAGATGACCGGGCTTTCCACATTCATGGCAAACTACACCTTCTTTTGAAGTCTTGGTCTTGTAGTGTGGGGGATCCTTCTCTTTACTTTTGTCCTTGTTCAACCTTCCTTTTCTCCTTAGAATTTTATTGAACTTTCTTAGTAGAAGCTTCATCTCCTCTTCATCAATATCCGAATCGGAATCTTCATTATCGTCATCATCGAAACTCTCTTCCTTTTGATATGACCTTTGAGCTTTAAGAGCAATTCCTTTTCTTTCTCCATACTTGACCGATTCTTCATGCTTATGCAAACGTTGAAGCTCCATTTCATGTTCTTGTAACTTTCCGAAAAGTGTTGCTAAGTCCATTGTGTCCAAGTCCTTTGATTCAACAATTGCGGTAACCTTGGGTTGCCATTCCCTACTTAGACATCTTAAAACTTTGTTAACAAGTTCACAATTCACGAAAGTTTTACCAAGAGCAATGAGATGATTAACAATATGAGTAAAACGTTTTTGCATAAAACATATAGATTCATTAGGCAACATATGAAACAATTCATATTCATGCATCAAAGAATTCAATCTAGCACGCCTAACTTCACTAGTTCCTTCATGTGTGACTTGCAAGGTGTCCCACATATCTTTGGCATCTTTACATTGGGAGACTCTAAAGAACTCATCATAAGATAGAGCGGAGGTGATGATATTTTTTCCTTTTAAATCATATTGAATTTTTCTTTTATCATCATCGATCCACTTATCTTTGGGAGTTAGTGTAAGCACACCTTCTACATCTTTTGAGGGAATATAAGGACCATTTTCAATGGCTTCCCAAATGTTCACATCTATAGCTTCTATAAAGATTCTCATCCTAATTTTCCAATAACCATAACCCTCTCCACCAAACATAGGAGGGCGATTAATTGAAGCACCTTCACAACCAAAAGGATTCGTAGAACCCATTGTAGTTTCCTTAGGATCTTTAACGAAAAAGCTCTATGCTCGTGTCTTTCGACCGAGCTCTGATACCACTTGTTGGAAAACTACACTCGGTGGGTGAAATAACTAGGAACACTAGGAGAACACCTAGAAGGGGGGGTTGAATAGGTGTTATAGAAACTTTGAAAGATTTTCGCAAGAAACAAATCTAAACGATTAAAACCAATGAAAATCAATCAATTAACAAATATTATATCAGAGATTAAGCGGAAACAATCAACACCAATATTCTTATTGATTCACCTAGGTTATGAAAATGATTTTCCCTTTATCAATTTTGCACAATAAAGATTCAATTCAATCAAATATAGAAAAATCACTTTTTCTAGGTTTTCAATCAAGAACACAATTAAAGACTTGAATGTAAAGAGTTAAGGGTTTAGAGATACGACACATTGATTTATCCTGGTTCACTTTCATCCGCTTGAAAGCTACATCCAGTCCCCTCTTCAACCAAGAGAGATTCTTCACTATGAGGAATTAGAGTTCTCAAATTACAAGTAAATGCCTCACAAGACTTCCTTCTTGCTAGCCTACAAAGGATACCACACCCTTGCCTTGTAACCCTATTGATGCTCTAATCTAACCTCTACCCTTGCTTGCCGATTCCCACAACAAGTCTTCCAATTGCTTGTTCTTCAACAAGGCTTCCATGTGCTTGATGAAATGCTTCTTCAAGACTTCCAATGAACTATGCTTGATTCCACAAAATCAAGGCTTCCAATGTTGTAGAATGTTTGCCTCTTGCAATGATTACAACTCAAATGAAAACAAAATAACAATCCTATGAATCTCTTTCAAAAGCTATGAAAAGATCAACATGAGAGATTCAAGGTTCTTGATCAAAGAATATGAAAATGAGAGCTTTGATCTTGAGAGAGTGAGAGAGAATAGTGTGGCTTTGATTCTTTGTAAAGTTGTGTATCAAAATGATTCTAGTTAATAGAAATGATTAGGAAAAGGTTTATATAGAATACCCAAAAGTTGGAGCAACTTAGAATAGCTTTTGAGAAGTGAAAAACGTATTTAAAACAGTTACAGACCCTGTTTACTCGAGTAAAATAAGTGTTAATCGAGTAATACGAAAGCAAGATAATTTTCACTCGAGTGAGACCAAAAATACTCGAGTAAAGGTGCAGATAATCGATTATCTAAAGTTTGTTAATCGATTATCTGTTCAAAATATACTGTTAATCAATTATCAAAATCTGTTAATCGATTATTAACATTAAAAATCACTTAAAACTTGTTTTCTCAAAAACTAAACCTTTTCTTTCAAACCTTTAAGCCACCTATAGATTTTAGGCAAAGTGAATACTCAAAAAATGATATAATCATGCATTCAAAAGAGATTCACTACCCTATAATAACTCTACCCAAACTCATAAACTAAGAGACTTGTGAGGCTAAAGATAAAACAATAAAACATAAACTACCAAACTAAGTCTTCATGAGTTGGCTCTCTCTTCTTAACTTGATGTTTGTTGTTGCTTGTTGAGCTTGAACTTGATCAACACACTTGAAGCTTGTTCAAAACCTTTTGGCATTTATCAAAACATTCTTCATGGATCTTACACAACCTACACCATTTAATCTTTTATTATCATTCGGCCACAGGGTCACCACGACCAACCTGCACCATTTAATCTTTTATTTTTATCAGGCCACAGGGTCACCATGACCAACCTGCGCCATTTATCTTTTATTGTCTTTCTCATCATTAATTCATCTTAGTCTTTTCTCTTTACTTTTAGTTCCTTAGTTCTCTTTAATTCTTTTAGTCTCTTGACCCTTCTTTAATCTTCTTCTATTTAAGTGTTTCTCTTTACTAATGTTATTCTTACTTATAATTAACTCTTAACTTGGTCATATACTCTATTTTAATTAACTACCCCTTTTTAACTTAGCCCAATTCCCCTATCATTTTACAACATTTTATCTAACTTCCCTAACAACGTACTCTCTCTTTGCTTTAGTATCTTTTTATTAATTTATTTTACCGATTATCTATTTTCTTTTACTTCTAATTCACTATTTTGTTTCCATTCCCATTTTCGACTCCGCTTGTATTCCTTATCCCACATTCTAATCCCTCTTTTATCCCATTTAAATCTTCACCTACTATTTTACTTATTATCTTTCAGCTTATTAGTTCTATTCTTTCTACCTATTACGTTTACCCTTTTATTCTTTTACTCCCAAGTTTAGTTGGTTTATCCTTAAATTCTCCCTTGTGTTACAGTGTATATGTAACATCCCAAATTTTAAACCCAAAGACGAATAAATAAATAATAGTTAGAATAAAGAAAATAATGATAATAAACCACAAATAGTTATTAAAATAAGTATTTTAACATTAGGAAAGGATAACAATAATAATAATGAGGTTAGAAAAGAAAGGAACATTAAATTGAAGTTAGGAACAGGTCAGAAGAATAGATAATTCGGTACTAAAACATAACAAAGGGTAGAAAATTAAAATAAAAGATTTAAGACTCAGAACACAATTTCCACCTGTTGGATATGAAGATATGATTTTTAGGAAGCTGCTCGTCAAATTTGGGCAAGATCTCACGGTTAACGAAGGAGATATAGCATGGTCAACCCAAAGTCAGCAGACTCGCACCCCAGGCGCGAGTAACCGCGCCCCAGGCGCGCAACACGCATCAGACCTGAGCCAAAAAGGGGCTCGCGCTTAAGCGCGAGAGCCGGCGCTCAAGCACCAGTGCGCAAATTTGCCGCACCAGCCAGCATAAAAGCTAGCGCCAGCCCCCCCAAAACCCCATTCCCTCTGCACCATTCTTCTTCCTCCTCCCCCAAACCGCCCCAACACCTCCAGCCACCACCCCAAGAGCCACCATGAGTGCCTCCCTCTCTCCCTTCCCCTCTTGATCTCTCTCTCTTGTGGCCCTTTCTCTCTCGCTACTCTCTTTCTCTCTCTTCTTGGAACCCCATTTCTCTCTCCACCACCATACCCACCACCACCACTATCAACACCCGTTCCCCTCTCTTTCCCTATTGATTTGAGTTCCCTTTCTCTCTTCCTCCTCCCTTGATGTTTCTCTCTCCTCTAAGGCTTTCTCTCTCCTTTCACCGGATCTCACCGGCGTCGTTATCGGCCGTGATCGACCGAGGCTTGAAGCTCTGGCCTCGATCCGGCCGTGATCGTTCTCACAAACGAGGAGCAACACCGACGCCGACACCGACATTGAGCCACAATCCAGGTTCTTTGTTTAAAAGAAAACCCGAGGTAAGAAAGGTTCGTATTACCTCTACTTAAGAAGTAAATTCTAGGAGTTTATAGTGGTGACTAGGAATAGGGTAATTAAGGAATAAGTTAGTGAACCTTAGGGTATTCCCCGCAAATATAAATGGTTTAAGTAAGTTGACAATGAAATAAATTGAGTGTGCATAGAGTGAGCCCCGGAGTGAATGAATGTGATAGAGTATTAATATAGTTAATGTGGAACTAAAGTGTAGAAAAACACAAAATAAATTCGAGGGAAATTAGTTAAGGGAAAACTAGTGAAACGTGAGTGTAAAAGAATATAGGGTAATTGTAATAAGAAAATGAGAGTGAATGTAATTGTGACGGTGAAGTAAAATGGTTTAATGTAATAGGGAAAATAAATTAAGTTAATAAGGTAGGGTAGTCGAAGGGAATAACGATATAAGAAAAATAAGGAAATAATATTGAGAGAGAGAAATTACAGAAATAATTAAGAATTAGAAAAGGGAATTAAAATATACGACTATACTAACGCTAAGTGGAATTGGATGTAAACTTGAATAATTAATAAAAGGAAAAAGGAAAAAGGAAAAGGAAGAGAAGAAGACATTGAAAAGAAAGGGAATAGGGAAGTAATTAAAAGAAATTAAAAGAATTAAAGAGAATTAAGGGACTAAAAGTAAAAGGGAAAAGACTAAAACGAGTTAGTAAATGAAAACTAAATGTTAAATGGAACAGGTGGTTGTATTGACCCCGTGGCCAAATAAAAAGGGTAAATGTCGCAGGTGATTGTATTGACCCTGTGGCACGGCGCAGGTGGTTGTATTGACCATGTGGCACAGTGCAGGTGGTTGTATTGACCCTGTGGCCTAATAAAATGGTACACGTCACAGGTGGTTGTATTGACCCTGTGGCACGACGCAGGTTGTTGTATTGACCCTGTGGTCAAATAATAAAATAATGAACAAGATAATGGAAAGGATTTAGGGAAATAAAAAGGGATAATGGAAATGGATAGGGTCGAATTATGTATATGTATATATATCTATATTAATGGAAGAGGGCAATGAGAATGGTAATAGATAGGAAAAATGAATAATAGAATGGACATTGGAATAAGAAATAAGAAAGTGGACAATGGAAATGATAAGAAAATTAGAGGAAATAATTGGGAAGAATAATTAGGGAAATGCTAAGTATAAGTGGCTAATGGAAAATGGATAAAGAATGGAAATGAGAGAATGTTAAGAGAACCAACAATTAAGAGAATGTGAGTATAAGTAAAGGACTAGATGGGAATAAATTAAATGAATAATGGATGGTAATAATTGTGTAGGCTTGGTTTATTGCTATGCCTCTTTTAGGATTTATCTTTTTAAGTTCTGTGTAATGCTACCCTTCTTGCTATATTTTTGCAGGTATGGAAGTGGAACTTACATGGAATATGACCGAGCAGGACTTTCATTCCACTACGTGGAATGTTTATTGGATATTATCAGTGAATAATTATTTAATGTAATTTATAATATGAATTGGTAGTTTGCCCTGAAACTTGTATTATTTGGGCGTTAGGATCTGTTATGAATATTAAACTGTTGTTGTTTATGTTTTTTAACAATTCTGGACTAACAGGTTTTGAGAAGAAACTTTTTGGGAAGTCCGAAAAACAGAGGAAACTCTGTCCGTTTTTCCGGAAAATATTTTTAAGTAATCTAATTTAAAAAGAAATTTTCAATTTCCATTTTTATAAAACCCTAAATTAACTAATAAAAGTGAGAGTGTTACATTTTGGTACCAGAGCAATTTTCCTCGGCCTTGGAGTAACTCATTACTCCTGTTGTGTTACTCATCAAGCGAGTAACCAGTAGATAGTTAGTTATCTAAGTTAGTTAGAATAGGAATTAGGATTTAGTTGACTTAGATTAATATCTCCTAATTCATAGTTGATTTCTTGGGTTTTGTTTCAAACTCTATAAAGTGTTAAAATCCGATTTCCCTTTTTGTATGTATTATCACACTTGGAAGATAGTGCACGATTCCAAATGTGACAATTCGCACAAAATGGTTTAAGTGAAATTTTCATACATCTAAACCTTGAACTAAGTCGTGTAACTTTTCTTGAGAGGAATGACAAGTTGTCTACCGTAGGACAGTTAAGCTCAGTTAATATAGAAATGATGTTGACCACCAATAGAATGTAAGGTTGGGCTTGATCACCCCAATGTTTGCATTTATTGGAGAGTGATATCATCGAAGTCTCTGGGTTTAAGGTTACCAATTGAAAATTGGTGATGTAAGATGTATTTGGTAAGCTATTAGAAGAGATCCGTAGTAGTTAGACCCTGTTGTTTCCAAGTGCTCTAAAATTAGAGTACGTAGCGAAAATAACCAGAAATCATTCCAAATATTTTGTAAGCCTTGGCCACTGGATTCTATCTTAGAGGAATTTCCTCTTAAATCCTTGGATAACTTTTCTTTTTAGCCAAACAAACTTTTTTTGAAATCTTCATAAGTGACCTATTACCTAGACAAGAAGGGTAATCGATTACTGGCTTGAAGTAATTGGTTACTTCCTTGATGCAACAACTATAGTACAATTTTCAGAGGACAGGTAATCGATTATCACCTCCAAAAATAATCGGTTACTTTACCAAAAACTCAAAGTAATCGATTATGCTACCAATGTAATCGGTTACTTTTGCTGCAACCTTTGTGTGTAATTTTTCCAGGGAGCAAGTAATCGATTACTCCCTTCCAATTAATCGATTACTTTGTTGAAAATTCTATTTTGATGGCTCTCAATTCAAAATTATTTCTTTACGTTTCTATTCTCATACGAGCTTGATTTATTACTCATAACCTTACCTAAACTTGGATAAACCTTTTAGGTACTTTCAATCTGCATCTCTATTAAGTTTTAGTGTAGAACATTCTAAATCAATTTTATTGGAATTTTAAATTCGTAATCCTGTATTTCTAGAAGTTGTGAAACCTAAGAAAGACCCATCTTCAATCCAATCATGAGTACCATCTAAAGGAACACGTAGGAAAAACCTTACTTAGTTATAAGACAGTAACAAGAGACCTAACCAAAAACCTTGTGATAGTGTCGTCCTCTAATAGAGTGTAAGGTCAGGATTGGTCATCCTTTCCCTTGCATCTGTTAAAAGATAATGCTATCATTCAATAACGCAGTGATGAACAGTTGATAAATGTGAGATTGGGACTGACCACCTCGGTCTTCACGTTTATTGACATGTTATATTATTGCAATCATCTAGTTGAGATCCGAACAAACCATTTAGGAATTCTATCTCTGTCGAAAGCCCGATTGAACTTTAATCCTATAGGATCTTTACTAAGACTCATGAACAGTGATTCACAAGCCAACCCCATTCAAGACACTCTTATTCTATATTTCTACCGAGAACCTCCAACTAAATGATCGAACCACCCTTCTAACTCGTACGAGAACTTAGCCGTATGTGTAGGTATGAAGAGCCTAGCTAGTCAATTCTCAGAATCAACCCAGTTTCCTCCCTGCCTTCGACTTACTCAGGTAAGTTGATACTAAGTGGGGGAGACTTGACGACTCAATTTCGAATCCTGCACGAACGACAATAACTCGTAATCATACCGTAAGCCATAGGACTACTAAACAGATAATTCCAAACGTTTCACAGAGAATTGAATGAGGGTTAAACTAGAGATAAAACAAGAACCCCCCAAGATAACACCGAGTTGAGAAGCAACAACTAGACCTTGACCTTGACCCTCAAGTGGAATCGATCTCTAAGAATTCTTTTACCGGATTGGAATTATTAAACGAATGAGAAGGAAGTAGCATCGAAGTAGAATGCAAACACGGTGAAGATTGATTTTAAGAGTGACTTTGCTAGACTCACGTGAAGAAGTAAAAGGTGAACGGGATAAAAGTGAAGTCACGAAGTGGAATCTCAATCAAGATGTTACGTCGGAACACCGCAGGTGATAATCTCAGTCTTTTGGGACCCTGTACATTTGATAGGACCCCGGTTGACCGAGACCAATCAATTAACCGTAGATCCATAGAAAACGCATCCTTCGACGACTCTCTACTGAGAAGGCACACTTTGGGGATAATCCCCATTGTCTTCTTGCTTGACATGTATCCAGTACATCCTGGGTCATCTTGCAAAGACCATGAGACTCACTCTTGAGTGCTTCATGTTCCTTCTTTTCATCTTCACTCTCTTCAAGCTTCAAGCATCTCAGATGCATAGGTGAGAATTGCCAAGTCGTAGAAGCCCAGCATAGTTCAATGCCTACCGATAGACAGTCACATACGTGTCCTCTTCTCAGCCTTGGATACCGGTAAGGAACTTGCGTACTCTATTCGGAGTAACGAATGAGCATACCCACCTAGCATGGATATAATCAAGTATGTCGATGCTAAGTGGGGGAGGATTTCAATCCAAGGAATGAGAGATGGAACTTTAATAATAAGAAGACTGACGATGCTACGCAGATAGAGGGAATACGTAATATTAGAAGACAAGCATTGACATAGGTATGGCCCTAACCACACCTGGAGCGGGAAATAAAAATCGAAGGGAAGAGAAGACCGTAGTCAGGAGTTTACCAATGGGATGATTCTCCATTTAAGGAATCAAACGGAATTTCGGGGACGAAATTCTAATAAGTGGGGGAGAAATGTAACATCCCAAATTTTAAACCCAAAGACGAATAAATAAATAATAGTTAGAATAAAGGAAATAATGATAATAAACAACAAATAGTTATTAAAAGAAGTATTTTAACATTAGGAAAGGATAACAATAATAATAATGAGGTTAGAGAAGAAAGGAACATTAAATTGAAGTTAGGAACAGGCCAGAAGAATAGATAATTCGGTACTAAAACATAACAAAGGATAGAAAATTAAAATAAAAGATTTAAGACTCAGAACACAATTTCCATCGTTGGATATGAAGATATGATTTTTAGGAAGCTGCTCGTCAAATTTGGGCAAGATCTGACGGTTAAAGAAGGAGATATAGCATGGTCAACCCAGAGTCAGCAGACTCGCGCCTAGCCGCGCCCCAGGCGCGCAACACGCATCAGACCTGAGCCAAAAAGGGGCTCGCGCTCAAGCGCGAGAGCCGGCGCTCAAGCGCCAGTGCGCAAATTTGCCGCACCAGCCAGCATAAAAGCTCGCGCCAGCCCCCCAAAACCCCATTCCCTCCGCACCATTCTTCTTCCTCCTCCCCCAAACCGCCCCAACACCTCCAGCCACCACCCCAAGAGCCACCATGAGTGCCTCCCTCTCTCCCTTCCCCTCTTGATCTCTCTCTCTCTTGTGGCCCTTTCTCTCTCCCTACTCTCTTTTTCTCTCTTCTTGGAACCCCATTTCTCTCTCCACCTCCACCACTATGAGCACCCCTTCCCCTCTCTTTCCCTATTGATTTGAGTTCCCTTTCTCTCTTCCTCCTCCCTTGATGTTTCTCTCTCCTCTAAGGCTTTCTCTCTCCTTTCACCGGATCTCACCGGCGTCGTTATCGGCCGTGATCGCACCGGGCTCGTGTTGGGTACTCCGAGGCTTGAAGCTTTGGCCTCGATTCGGCCGCGATCGTTCTCACAAACGAGGAGCAACACCGACGCCGACACCGACATCGAGCCACAATCCAGGTTCTTTGTTTAAAAGAAAACCCGAGGTAAGAAGGGTTCGTATTACCTCTACTTAAGAAGTAAATTCTAGGAGTTTATAGTGGTGACTAGGAATAGGGTAATTAAGGAATAAGTTAGTGAACCTTAGGGTATTCCCCGCTAATATAAATGGTTTAACTAAGTTGACAATGGAATAAATTGAGTGTGCATAGAGTGAGCCCCGGAGTGAACGAATGTGATAGAGTATTAAAATAGTTAATGTGGAACTAAAGTGTAGAAAAACACAAAATAAATTCGAGGGAAATTAGTTAAGGGAAAACTAGTGAAACGTGAGTGTAAAAGAATATAGGGTAATTGTAATAAGACAATGAGAGTGAATGTAATTGTGACGGTGAAGTAAAATGGTTTAATGTAATAGGGAAAATAAATTAAGTTAATAATGTAGGGTAGTCGAAGGGAATAACGATATAAGAAAAATAAGGAAATAATATTGAGAGAGAGAAATAATTAAGAATTAGAAAAGGGAATTAAAATATAACGACTATACTAATGCTAAGTGGAATTGGATGTAAACTTGAATAATTAATAAAAGGAAAAAGGAAAAAGGAAAAGGAAGATAAGAAGAGATAAAAAAGAAAGGGAATAGGGAAGTAATTAAAAGAAATTAAAAGAATTAAAGAGAATTAAGGGACTAAAAGTAAAAGGGAAAAGACTAAAACGAGTTAGTAAATGAAAACTAAATGTTAAATGGCACAGGTGGTCGTATTGTCCCTGTGGCCAAACAAAAAGGGTAAATGTCGCAGGTGGTTGTATTGATCCTGTGGCACGGCGCATGTGGTTGTATTGACCCTGTGGCCTAATAAAATGGTAAATGTCGCATGTGGTTGTATTGACCCTGTGGCCTAATAAAATGGTAAATGTCGCAGGTGGTTGTATTACCCTGTGGCACGGCGCAGGTGGTTGTATTGACCCTGTGGCCTAATAAAATGGTACACGTCACAGGTGGTTGTATTGACCCTGTGGCACGGCGCAGGTGGTTGTATTGACCCTGTGGTCAAATAATAAAATAATGAACAAGATAATGGAAAGGATTTAGGGAAATAAAAAGGGATAATGGAAATGGATAGGGTCGAATTATGTATATGTATATATATCTATATTAATGGAAGAGGGCAATGAGAATGGTAATAGATAGGAAAAATGAATAATAGAATGGACATTGGAATAAGAAATAAGAAAGTGGACAATGGAAATGATAAGGAAATTAGAGGAAATAATTGGGAAGAATAAATAGGGAAATGCTAAGTATAAGTGGCTAATGGAAAATGGATAAAGAATGGAAATGAGAGAATGTTAAGAGAACCAACAATTAAGAGAATGTGAGTATAAGTAAAGGACTAGAAGGGAATAAATTAAATGAATAATGGATGCTAATAATTGTGTAGGCTTGGTTTATTGCTATGCCTCTTTTAGGATTTATCTTTTTAAGTTCTGTGTAATGCTACCCTTCTTGCTATATTTTTGCAGGTATGGAAGTTGAGCTTGCATGGAATATGGCTAGCAGGACTTTCATTCCACTACGTGGAATGTTTATTGGATATTATGAGTGAATAATTATTTAATGTAATTTATAATATGAATTGGTAGCTTGCCCTGAAAATTGTATTATTTGGGCTTTAGGATCTGTTATGAATATTAAACTGTTGTTGTTTATGTTTTTTAACAATTCTGGACTGACAGGTTTTGAGAAGAAACTTTTTGGGAAGTCCGAAAAACAGGGAAAACTCTGTCCGTTTTTCCGGAAAATATTTTTAAGTAATCCAATTTAAAAAGAAATTTTCAATTTCCATTTTTATAAAACCCTAAGTTAACTAATAAAAGTGAGAGTGTTACAGTATACTTTTCTACATTTTCGTTCAATATTAGCCAATTAATATCCTAAATACGCTCATCCGATCCGGACCTTGTCCTACACGTACTTATTCTATTCCCTAAGGGGTGATTTCCATTAATAATTCTAAATACTCCATTTATGTCAGCGGGGACTACCCTAAGGTTCATTAACATGCTACCCTATTCTTAGTCACCACTATAGCATCCTAGAATTTACTTCTCAAGTAGAGGTAACACAACCCTTCTTACCTCAACCAACAAAGAGAGAGAAGGGAGTACCAAATCCTTGCTTTATGGCTTACAAACTGGAACCGGATGAATCAAGAGTGGCGGTGATGGAGAGCGTGCGAGAGACAAGCCAGATAGTGATAATAAACAATGATAATGTGGGGTGGAGGAGTTCACCACCCTCTCCTTGAAAGAGAGGAAAGGAGAAACCCCAAGAGAGAGAAAGTGCCAATAAAACCCTAACACACAAAGAGAGAGTCAAGAGTTAGAGGTGATGATGATTAGCTCTTACAATGGAAGAAATAGGAGGAAGATAACTTGTTCTGGACTTGATGGGAGTGTTGGAGCTAGATAGGGAGGAAACCACCGAGAGAGAGAAGCACCAAAAGAGAGGGAGAAGAGAGGATGACACTTGGGACCTTGAGGATGATGATGGATGGCCACAATAGCTTGAGGTTTTAGGGTCTCAAGGCATGAAATAAGTGTTCTTAGGGTGGGGGAAGAAGAAGGGACGAATTGGGGATGAAATGGGGCTTGATTCCCTTTTATTTTTTTAAATTCTGATGCGTGTTAATCGATTAACCAGTGTATTTTATTTTTTACCAGCATTCATGGTTAATCGATTAAGCAGCTTAGTCCACCATTTCTTTGCACTTCGAAGCGCCATAACTTCTTCGTTACCCGTCGGATCTTGCTCAAATTTGAAAATAAGCTTCCTTACATACTAACCTTGATATCCAACGGTGGAATTTGTGTTTACAGATGTAAATCTTTTATTTTGAATTTCCCAATATAAGGTGTTTATAACGCCGAAAACATCGCTTCTAACGCTCTTTTGTTTATCTTTCAACCTCCTTTCCGATGCCAATTCTTCCAAACTCCTTCATGGCATTCTCCGGGATCCCAATCCATCACCTAAACTCTTCTTTAGCATGATTATCATTCTTATAACCCTATCATTATTCTAATTATTTTGGGAATTAAAATTCGGGATGTTACAATATGTATGGAGATTTGTCCACTCTCTTGAGGGGATTGGGAGTTTCATGGTCATCAGACGACCTTCGAGGGTGATGTTGAAATCATCTTTCATCATCATAACCCTAGATCAAGGATGCTCCCTAGACGTATAAGAATACCAATGATTTTTAGCCAGTGCGTACCTTCGGCATTTACTTATCGACGTGTATCATCACAACCCCCACTTGTCAAACGTTCATCAAGATTTTGAAGTAATCCTCTTCGTCCTTCAAATGAAAGAATAGTACCTAAGATGCCTTCCACTCCTATTCCATCTCATAAGGTTAACTTTGCTCCGACATCGGAGTATAACATATTTTGCACTACCTTACCTTTTGACACAACAACTATGTTGGGTTTGTTATGAAGGCTCATATTTCTTTCTCCATTTCATATTACATGCCACTCACACCTTTTCATCATTGAATCTATCGAACCAGCCACCACAATTAACTTTTATCACATCACAAACACATACTTCATTCATTGTCGTTCTTGCATCGCCATCCAATTCTCTGTGAACAACCTTTTGCCCCTCCATTACGAACCCGCCACTATGAACATTAAAAAAACTCGAATCTTCATCATAAAAAATCAAACCATTAAGTGACCTTTTGGTGTTAGGCAAATATGGTACGTCATGCATGTTTGGTTGTGATAGAAACATGTGTTAACTAGGGGCAGTGAGGTTGTGTGTATTCATATGTACCATGAAACAAATCTACTAGCTGATATTTTAGTCAAGCATGGGCACTCAATTTTGTGTGATGTGAATATTTTTGCACTTGTTCAAGACTTTCATTTGATAGTTCTCTGCTACTGTTGGTGTCCTCTTCCATTCACTAAAATCCTGAGATCTATTATCTGATAAGCTATCTAAGTCATATTACTTGTAATAATGTGACAACCAAGGATTGATATAGAAATTCTTAAAAGGATGGGCCAAAATTAATTTAGTTACAATTTAAATCGTGGATAAAAATTTTCAAGAAAACACAAATTGTTTTTTAGCCATACAAAAATCATTGTTAAGCGGGGTAAACATGAAAATTATAATTTTATCACAATTAATGCAAAATCACTTAAATATGTAGCTATGTCGAAGAAAGTTGCTAATTTCATTACAAATATTATAACTTAGGAAGAAAAATATGGTTTATTAATGTGGTTTGATGTGACCAATAATTACATTTTACTTGTTTAAAAACTACAAACGAGCTTGATAACTATAATTGTGTGATTTTGCCAATATAGCAAGATTTTGTTTTCAATCCATCAATGCTATCCTCTAGCTAATAGTCAAACTCTTCTATAACACTTCCTTACCACATGCTTTGCTTTAGAGGTGTGATTTTTCTCCTATCTCTTTTGGGCTTTGGCTTTACTCCCGACCCGTAAAGAATTTGTAGAAAATCATAACTAAATTTGTTTTAAATACTTTTATTAAACAAATTAGCAACTAAAATCAATAATTTATTAATTTCTAATAAAAAAATGCCTAATTCGAGTTTCACCTACCCCAATTACATTTACTGGGTCCACCAACCCTCATCAAAATACTCACAGCTCAGGTCTGAGTTATCCACCCAAATTGCATCATTTTTTTTCTCTTTTAGGTTTTTACTTGTTTTTCTTTCTACCGTTACTTTTCATCCATGGATTCACAGTTGATAGATGTTGCTACGAATGACAAAGTTGATGAATATGATGAAGATGAAATCTTTTTCAATCATGGACAACGTTGAAGAGAAAGTTAAAGATGATGCTGAGAAATTTAAAATCACTCCCACAAGTAATTTCAACATTTTGAGCGAATATGGCATCAGTCGACTTCAAGAGGCAGACATAACTAATGTCTCAATTGTGCTATCAATATCAAGAGTTACTGCTTGCCTTTTGCCTATGCACTTTGATTGGAGTGTAACAAAAGTGCACGAAGCATGGTTCGATTGCGAAAAAAAGGTTCGCAAAGCTGTAGGGTTGATAAAGGAGCCTCAGGTATGTTTTTTGGATTTTAAAATCCTCGATTGCGATATATGTTTCGAGTCCTTCACTTGTAATATGATGAAATCATTAGGGTGTGGCCACCCATATTGCATCAATTATTGGAAGGATTTTATTGATACAAAAATAAACGAGGGCCCCGATAAGTGTTTGGCACTCAAATGCCCACACCCTTCTTGTACTGCTGCAGTTGATGGTGATATGATTCACCAATTTGCAAGTGAGCCTAATAGAAATAAGTATGACATGTTTTTGTTGCGTTCTTATGTTAAAAAAAACAAGAACATGAAATGGTGTCCTGGTCCAGATTGTGAGTTTTCCATTGTTTTCCAACCGAATGATGTCAACAAAAAGCTGGATGTTGCTTGCCTTTGTCAATATAGCTTTTGTTGGAATTGTGGGGAAGATGCTCATAGCCCCGTAGATTGTGAAACGGTGAGCCATTGGTTAAAAAAAGTTTCGGAGTCTAAGAACATCAATTGGATTCTCAAATATGCTAAACAGTGCCCTAAGTGCAAGATACCAATTGAGAAAAACGAAGGATGTATGCATATGAGATGCAGGTGTGGGTTCCAATTTTGCTGGTTTTGTCTTCGAGATTGGTTCCAATGTGATAGCGAAAGCTGAGCTGGTTATCTTGATAGACAACCAGAGAACTTTCAAGAAAAAATCATCGAGGGAACCAAAAGAAAAGAGGCTAGGGAATATATTGATAAGTACACTCATTACTATGAGCGTTGGGTTACCAACGAGCTTTCAAGAAAAAAGGCTTCTGAGAATTCATAAGCTAATCATGTTGAATGTCGAAGTGCATTACTTGGAAAACATGAATCTAATTTTGAGTTCCTAAATGACGCTTGGCTACAGGTAGTTGAATCTAGAAGACTACTTAAATGGGCATATGTATATGGATATTATCTCCCTGAGAATGAGAAAGCTAAAATAGAGTTTTTCGAGTACACACAAGGAGAGGCGGTGGCTGTTTTTGAAAGGTTTCATCATTACCTAGAAACAAAACTACATAAGTTTCTAACTGGTGAGGCACTTGATCAATTTGAAGATTTTTATTTGAAGTTGATTGAGATGACTGTTACGACTAGGAACTACTTTGACAATTTGGTAAGAGCATTAGAGAATGGTCTAGCTGATGTGGAAGCAAGGAGCTATAGTGGGATAAAAAGACGATTTAGTGAGATGTAAGAGAGTTAAAATCGAAGGGGAACTCAAAGAAGAATCAACATTTATTACTTAGTCAGTTTGGTGTCTAGCTATGTGAAGTTTGTGGAAATTGCAATCTTAACTTCTATTGCACTGGGTCAATGTATCATGAGGCAACTTATTTTATTTTTACCGTGCTCTCTACTCTAGTTTTAAAGATGTTGTTTAATGACTCTAAAGCATTGCATTGCAATCAATAAATACAATGAGTTGCCAATAAACTTTTAAATGCATTATTGCTATTTGATTGGTTTGATCTAAGTTTTGATATATATGTAAATTTTAACATATTATGAATAGTTGATTGATACATGTTCCATTCTTAGTAGTTTTACCCAAATGATAATGAATGCAATCCTTATTTGAAATAATTTGAAAAAGAAAAGTATATTATAGATACATTGAAAAAGTGATGTTATTTTCTCTACTTCTCTCATTATTGCCTTCTTTTAGTTAATTATATACTTGCATGTTCTTTTGCACTCTTTGGTTAAGGTTTGCATATCTGTTTCAAAAAGTATAATGTTGCAATTGATGTATAGTGGTTCATATTGGTAATGAATGAGGAGTTTCAAAGACCAAACTAAGTTTTATTTGCAAACCCTCGACCAAGGCACTCTTCATTTGTATTAGGAAATTGTCTTTTATTGCACCAAGTATATTGATATCTCATATAATCAGTGTTAGTTAGAGTCCAATTATCTAGACAATCTCTCGTTATTGCTACAACATGCATATTGACACTCTCTTCCCTCACTTTGTCTTATGGGTCAACCACTTGATTGTAGTCACCAATAACTAACCATGGATCAATGTCCTTCCATTTCAAAGGAAAATTACTAGTTAGTCATGGACCATGTGGTCCAGGCACATCTCAACCATTGTTAGTTTACTTTTTAGTTAAAAAAAATTCAAAAATTAAATAATGGATGGTGGTGATTATCCTGGACCATGTGGTCCCGGACCACCTAATAGTTGCTCTTATCAAATTGAACAAAATCTCTCATATATTCCCCTGTTAGCTGATTTCGAAAATACATATAAACATTTAAAATGAAAAAATTTGCCACATGCATTATCACAAACATATAAGTCAATATGATTAGTTGAAAAAGTGAGGGTGTATGCTTGCAAGTATGCTTTCCAAAACTTAGCCATGCCACCAGCCATGGCCTTTCCATTCCCTACACAATCAACTGTAAAAACATTTTGGGAGCCATTTATATTTGTTGATAAGTCTAGTTTCATCACTTTTTTCTTTGACTCCATAAGGAAAGTGATGTTGGGGTACTCGAAACCTAGAATCTTCTTTAAAATCGTTTTTGTTTTTGATAGTTCTGTAGTTTGGTACAAAACTATTTACAATCATCCATCGTCTTTGCTTTCTTCAGCCTTTCATAGTCATCCAAAAGATCATAACTAGCATGGGATATGTTAACTCTTTACGGTTGACCCCATATTTTAATTCCAGAAGAGTAATTTTTATTTTCATGATGGTTTATGGTACCTTTTTCCGTAAATGAAATCTAAACGATTAACTAAATTGTCGTGTTGATGAAAACTTATAAAAATCCTAATTTATGTGGAGTTGTTTGAAGTTCTTTGTGTTCTTAGATCTCATGTACTAGTTTAGTTTTTAAAAACATAACTAGCTATGCGAGTTTTACTAATAGAAGTGTATTTCTCTCTAGATCGAATTCTTTGCTATCGATAATGGTGTTAATGGCTCCAACAAAATTATTTCGAGTAATTGGTTAGATTGGTTCCTGAGTTTCTAATCATTGATCAATTTAGTCCTTGAGATAGGAGGACGTCAAACACATTAGTCCCTCGCGTTACACCACAGTTAACTTGCATGTACGTGGACAGTAACAGTGGCCAAAACGACATCGTTTTGGCCATTGTGTCACCTTCCAATGTCTCTCCAACGGTTATATTTCATATCCAATGGCTATAAATTAATCATCCAATTCCAACGTCTCAAACATCATCTTCAACCTTTTCAATTACATAAACCCTAAATTCCCAAATCAAAACTTCAAAACGTGAAATCTCTTCCAAAAATCACAACCCCAAGGCCCCAATCATATATTATGAAACCATCCTTCACTTATTTTAATCCCTAATTCCCAAATCACTTATTTCGCTTCATAGATTCGTTTAAGATGTTAATAATAACATTTATCCAATTGAATATGGAGTTATGAATGTGGAGAACGAGGATAACTGGAAGTGGTTTTTAGAGTTGTTGCACCTTGACTTGGGTTACTACAAGGACAATGGGAAGAACTTTATATCAGACATGCAAAAGGTAATGACATGTTCCATATCATAGGAATGTAATTGCATTAAATTTATATAAAGTTAGGGATGTAAATGAATTAAATGTGTCAATGTTAAGGACCGACTTGATTGATTGATTTATCTTTGAAGTTAAATCATATTGACTCACCACATCCTTGAAGTTATCCTTTGACTCGCCACTTTCATTGAATGAATCAGTTAAGTGAAGGTTATTGTCACCACCTGTTTCATGAAATTTATGGTATGCAAATTGGGGTTGATTTGGGAATTAGGTTTTTTTTTTAATATGGGAACTAGGGATTGAAATAAGTGAAGAATGATTTTGTATTATGTGATTGGGGGCTTGGGGTTATGATTTTTGGAGGAGATTTCATATTTTGAGGTTTTGATTTGGGAATTTAGGGTTTATGTATTTGACAAGGTTGAAGATGATTTTTGAGCTGTTTGATTTGAATGATTAATTTATAGCGATTGAATCTGAAATATAACCGTTGGAGGGATGTTGGACGGTGACACGGTGGCCAAAACAACGTCGTTTTGGCCACTCGTTTTGGCCACCATTACTGTCCACGTATGTGCAAGTTAACTGTGGAGTAACGAGAGGGACTAACATGCTTGACGTCCTCCTATCTCAGGGACTAAATTGCTATTTCGCAAATCTCAGGGACTTAATTGACCGATGGCTACAAAGTCAGGGACCAATCTGACCAATTACTCAAATTATTAGTAGCACAGGCACTTCATGACCTATTGAGGGTGGTCTCGGCCAAAACCCAACTTAGATTCACAAACCAAGTTGTGCTTAAACCCGAGAAAGGTTTAGTACTATGGTAAGCACTGGTTGCGAGATGCTTACTCCCGGTATAATCTTTCCCAGGAGTGGAGGGTGATATGAGGAAACAAATTGAGGATGGAATGAGAATTTGGACGGGAGAATAAATGAAAAGAGAAATCCAATAATTGGATCCAATTAAAATAAATCCAGATTTGCTAATTGAAAAGGGTAGAATCCAGAGAATGGATTTGAATGGAAATGAGATCCAGTGATTGGATAGTCTTGAGAGACGACCATGCATTCATATGCATATATTGGATTTGAGCATGCATCCTACACACATGAATGATTCTTGATTGTGACTGTTTATAATTGTTTGGCTTGTTATGAATTATTGTATGATAATTTTGTCCAAATACTATTTCTTATTCTTTGAGTAAATGTCTCACTTCCTTGTTATTCTTTTCAGGTACTGGAAGAATCTTTTCGCTCCTCGAGGCCGAGGAGACTCATACTCCTCCTACTACAGGAGTAAGAGGATTAGTCAAATATGGACTAAACATTTTGACTGTTTTGGATTGTACCTGTAACACCCCTAATTTTCGTCTCTCGGATAATAAGGAAATTAATAATAAATAAAGTTTTATTATTAATTAATAAATTTTCCAAGTTTATGTTTTGTATTTAATTAGTCTTGAAATATAAAAAAATAGGTGAAGATATTTTTACATGATAAGGATATACAAAAATATAGATATTGCATTTTAGTCCTTGGGTTAAGGACCTAAATGTAATATTAGAAAGGTTCTTGAAGGGAAAGGTTTTAAAAGTATTAATTTTTAAATTTTACACTGATGTAACCGGTTAGTAAAGCCCTGTAACCGGTTAGTCGATAAAATCCAGAAACTGAGATAGTGGAGTTTGATGAGTAATCCAGCTGTGGATCATGTTCTTGCCACGATTTCTCCCTTCTTTGAGTGGAATTGGACGTGTCACTCTGCATGAGAAGCAAATTTCACTATAAATAACCTGAATTGAGATCAAAATCAGAGTTTTGGGAGTGTTGGTTTGGGAAAGAGTTAATAGTCACATAGGTCCCCGAAAGATACCTGTGGAATCAGTTAGGTCCCTGAAAGATTTGTGGAATCTCTTAAACCCCTCAAAGATCATTTAGGCGTCACATTAGTCCCCCCCCCATTCAATTTCATCAGGATTGACCTAATGTAATTCTACGTGGCACGTTAAATGCTTTTTCGGCCCCAATGCGATGTTGGAATGTTAAGAAGGTGCCATGTTTGGGCCAACAAAGCATTTACTGTGTCACTTAGGATCTGTTAGGTCCCTCATTGGGGGACTAATGTGATGCCAAATTGATCTTTGGGGGGTTTAAGAGATTCCCCAAATCTTTCAGGGACCTAACTGATTCCAAAATGCTCTTTGGGGGGTTTAAGAGATTCCACTAATCTTTCAGGGACCTTACTAATTCCACATGTATCTTTCGGGGACCTATGTGACTATTAACTCTTTGGGAAATCTCTGTTCTAGGATTCTTGCTTTACTCTGTTCGATTCTTCTTCTGTGTGGGGAGTGAGACTTTGAGTGATACACGAACACGAAGCTTACATCCAGAGCTTCGTGTTGATATAAAATTTGTAAGCCAAAAGTGTGTCTGGAAGAAGAAATCGATCTTTGAAGTTGAAGCTTGAAAATTGGTTCAGTGTTGTTCTTGTTTCTGGAAGCTAGGTTTAAGCTCTGATTTTGAACTAAGGATTTCTGTGGAATCTATGGATTTTTCTTCAATCTCAGTGTTATTACTCATCAAACACTATCCTAAGGTATGGGAGAAGTTTACCTTATACTAGATTAAGGCTAAAATTATGTGTTTTAGGATTTGAGTCAACAAAGACTCAAAAGGGCATTATATAAATATGTTAAAAGGCTCTGAGGCCAATCTACAACTCAATTCTGTTTTGAGCAGGTTTGATATTATGCATGCAAGTGTTTTTGATGGTTGAAACATAATTTAAATGCTTTTTATGAGTTTTGTGATATCAATTTGTATTTATGTTGAGTTATATGGAATTTGATGCTCTAAATTGAATGCATGCAAAATGAATATGTTTCTGTGGTTAAACATGTTTATATTAAGGTATGAGAACTCTGTATTGACTGAAATTGGTTAGATTTGAGTATGGTAGAAAATGGTATGCAAAAATCCCTTTCTACAGTGTACATTCTGCAGAATCTAACCGGTTATTCGGAATCGGTAACCGGTTAGATACTGTCAGTCTTTCAAAGAAAATGGTTTTCTGAAATTAGCCCAGTGTTCTTACCATTTGCACTCAAGTCTATACTCAAATTTCATTTGAAATTAATCTGAAATCATGTCAATGAACACTGTTTGTTTCAGATTATAATTGATGAGTCAATGCCTTAAGGTTAAAAGATAATTTCAAGTGGAAATTATGCTAAATTGGAATTGGATTGTGATTTAGACTTTTGAATAATGGAATCAGTTGGGTTTGAGGTATATAACAATGCTGAGACTCTGTTTATGGATTGGGTAGAGAATTCAAGAAAAGGGTTTTTTTTTGAATTTCAATGGTTAGTAGGTTCAGGTCTGTAATTCTAACCGGTTAGTCTGAAACTGTAACCGGTTAGTACCTGAAACTGAAAAATAAAAGTAAAGTCTTTTAAGTGAAAAGTTTGATACCATTGGTTAAGTTTTTCCCAATCCAAGTCTAATGGCATGTTTTAAGTTAATTCAAGGATGAATTTTTATGTCAAAGGTTATACCTCAAATAAATCATTCAAAGGAGAGTTTGAGATATTTCTAAATCACAATAATTAAAGATAAAAACCAACCTTAATAATTGTGTGTGCATCCATTCATAGAGAATGGAGAATAGGTTGGCAAGAAACTTGTCATGTTCTGGGAACATGAGGAGGGTACTATGGGAGTACCAAATTGATGCAACCTATTTGATGACACATTCTGGGAATGTGGCCAGTGTCTGGGACATGGTTTTTATGCGTTCTAGGAACGTAATGCACACTCTGGGAGTGGTGCTTGTTTTCCAAGTATGGTTTGCTATACGTTCTGGGAACGTATGTTAGTGTTCTGGGAACACATTGGTGAATTGAATGGAATTATTAAAGTATGGTTTGCTTTTGTAATTAAGGTATTATTAAGCCGAATTCAAATTATTTGTCAAGGTTAAACGTGTTTATAATTGAGCAAGTATAAGTTAAAAAGGAAAAATTTTCTAGATCCAATTTTTGATAGCAAGTATTCTATATTTGGAAATATTGATTATTTTCAAGATATAAAACAAGGGTGTCACAGTACCATTGGCTCTGTGCTGGGTAATTAGTATTATATATGTAGGTTTTGTATAAATGTGTACGAACCTTATCTTATAGGCCTAGAGTCACACTTTTTGGTTATGTAATATAATGTACAATACTTTTGGCAAGAATAAATATAAATAGTATTATATTATGATTATTAACTTAACTAGCATATCAAAGTTTTAAAAATACTCCCTCCGTCCCACAAAGTTAGTAAATTTTTGAAAATTCAACAAAGTTAAGGGAACATGCTTTTAATGCATTGTCCCCTAAACCAACCAATAACTAAAGCAAGTAATTAATGCATATTTCCTTAGTTAACCAATCATAGAATATACAATACGATTTCAAATTTTTTTATTCACTATTTTAACTTTAATTTCAGTCATAAAATTTTATATTTTTTTACTAACTTTGTGAGGCGGAGAGAGTACTACCTTTTCTCTATATAATTAATAATTAATAGATTAAAATAATCATAATAACTTAGGAGGGATAATAAGGGGTGTTACAACACTCGTCTGACAATCATCAAACATTTCACGTCAAATGTCTAATTTAATAATATCTTTTAACGGCTCCGACTTTTGTTCGACACCTAGTTGGATCTACAAATTAGTTTTGGCACTTCCCAAACATCATGCATTAAAAAAAAGGAAAAGGTATTACTAAGCCGAATTCAAATTATTTGTCAAGGTTAAACGTGTTTATAATTGAGCAAGTATAAGTTAAAAAGGAAAAATTTTCTAGACCCAATTTTTGATAGCAAGTATTCTATATTTGGAAATATTGATTATTTTCAAGATATAAAACAAGGGTGTCACACTTTGGTGGTATCAGAGCAATGGTCCTGCCCCTCATGGCCCCGACGATGCAGATAAGTATAATATTCAATGTTATTTGAATATGTTTGAGTAAGTTAGTCAAATAAGCTAGTTGTGCTTATGTTTTAAAAAGACCTCCTAGTGACCCAAAGCCCATAGTGCAGGTCTTCCTATGGCAACCAGATATAGAAATTATACGAATGAGATGTTAGAGCGTATTACGGCTGTGCTGGAAGGTATGCAGCAGCAGCAACAACAGCCATCACAAGGACAAGCTAGTAACCCACATGTTGGTAATGTGGTGAATAATGATGCAAAGACTCTGTCGGAGTTTAGAAAATGCAATCCACCAAGGTTTGTAGGAGGATAAAAACCTGATGAGGCAAATAAGTGGTTGTATGAAATCAACAAGATTTTCAGAGCTTTAGACTGTTCGGATGCTCAGAAGGTAACATATGCAGTTTATATGCTGCATGGGGAGGCTGAGAATTGGTGGGATCATACAATGCAATTGCTGAACTTTGAGAGAAGAGCAATCAACTGGGGAGTGTTTATGGAGAAATTTCTTAATAAATACTTTCTAGAAGATTTAAGGAGTAAGTGTATCAAGTTTGAAGGGACTGAGACCGGAGTTAAAGTCTATCTTCAGTTACCAGAAAATTCAGAGTTTTCCTGCACTTGTGGATATGTGCAGAATGTATGAAGATGATAAGAAGGCTGAGTTGGTAGAAAGCCAAGGAGAGGGTAGTGGACAGAGTTATGGACCACAGAGGAAGAAGAGATTTGATCACCGGAATAATGGTCCATATGCTCAGAAGAACAAAGGCAAGGGCAAGGCTGTGGTTGATAACAGGAACAAGTCTCACAATAATGCTCCTTATTGTGAGAAGTGTAAATGTTATCACCATGGTCAAGTCTGCTGGACCACAGGAGGATGTTTCAATTGTGGAAAGCAAGGTCATTTTGCTCGCGATTGCAAAGAACCTGCTAAAGGTGATGCTAAAGGATCTGCTGGCAAGTCTGTGATGCAAGGCAAAGTGTTTACCCTGAGTGGTACTGAAGCAACCCAAACCCCGAATCTCGTGCAAGGTAACTTTTTGCTTAATGATCAACCTTGCATGATCATGTTTGATTTTGGAGCTACACATTCTTTTGTTTCTCCTGAATGTGTGCGTAGATTGAATCTTTTTATTTCTGATTCGCCTTGTTTTCTTAGTATAGATACCCCTACTGGAATACCCATGTTTACCTCTAAGGTTTGATTAGGGTGTGAAATTGAAATCTTGGGTCGTGTTTCTAAAGTAGATTTGGTTTGTCTCCCTAAGTTACAATTAGATGTGATCTTGGGTATGGATTGGTTAATGAAGAACCAAGTGATCATCAATTGCGGGAGAAAGACAATCCAATATAAAACCCTTGAACCCGAAGGTTATATGTGTTTATTCTCTGCTACCGGGGAAGAAGAGACAAGGCCAATAGAAGAGATTCCTGTGTAAGGTCCTATATTTTAATATATATAATAAAAGTATTTTATCAATATTAGTATCATTAAAATAGTTAATTTTTCCTATTTTAGCAAAAACACTCGAGTACTTTAGGTAAGACTCGAGTATTATAAGTAGCTGTTTGGAAATTTGAATTTTTAAATAAACACTCGAGTATATTTGAAAACACTCGAGTATTTCGTACAGACCTGAAAGTGTATAAGTCGGTTTTCATTTAATTTTCGCACCAAAACGCAGTTTCTCGAATCTTCAAGCATAGAGCTGGACTTTACTTCGACTTGAAGCATTCCTAGGCTATAAATGAGTGCTTAGTTGAAGCATTCAACACCTTAATCATCCCAAAACCCGAATTTCAGTTTCAAACTTTCAGTTTTTTCAGAGCACTCTTTGATCTCTGATTTCTCCTTCGTTTCTCAATCAAATCCTTCGAAACCAAAACACAACTCAAGGTTCTAGTTCCATCTTTGAATTAGAATCAAGAATCACTTCAAATAAGCCTCTGTAGTTCGAGTTCAAGACCTTCAAAGTTTGAGGTTCAAAGCTGAGAAAACAGAGTAGTTTTCAGCATCAAGTATTCATCTTCATTGAGTTCGTTTGGTAATTTCAGAAACCCTTTTTGTGTCAAACTTGTTCCTGATTGGAGTTAGTATATCCTAATTTGTTGAACTAACTTGTTTCACTCTTTTTCATGCCAAATCCGTGGTGAAATCTGTGGCCAAAGTCAGCCTGTTCAACCCCTTTTTCACAAGCCCAGAATTCAAATTTTTGATCCAGCCAATTTCCTTGTTGTTTAATCTGTTGTTTAGCTTATCTAAGGTAAGGGAGGAGTTATCTAATTGCTAGAATGAGTAATCTCAAGCTAGAAATGTAGGAACCTCACAAGGTTCAACAAGGGATGAAGTTGGAATTGGGAATATGACTTAGAGGTCATAAACCTGAGGTTTTCGGATTTAAACAAGTTCAAATGGACTTAATAATGCTTACTCGATAAATTTTCGAAGTTAAAATCGAGTAAAAATGAATTTCATATGTTGAAATGGTTATGTTCCAAGTTTACATTGATTCTGTGATTTGATATTGATTTGTGTTGTTAAGTGCTTGTTTATGTGTTCTAACATGTTTACTATGTGAGTTTATGTCTCTGTTATGCATAGGAATGGAAATACAATGCACAGAATCCGAATTGATATTGAAAGGTGCAGAAACTGGTGCTGTTGCAGTAAAAACACTCGAGTAAATTAAGGAGGACTCCAGTATTTTGGAAAAATTGAAGAACACTCGAGTATTTCTTAAGGACTCGAGTAAATTCATAAGAACACTCGAGTAGGCAAGAACTACTCGAGTAATTCAAAGAATTTTCAGAAAAATCTTATTTTTATAATTTCATTAAAGATTAACTCGTCTAATCTCCTATATTATTAAATTCTAATTATTTCCTTTTATCTCGTTGGTTGATTATTATCCTGAAAGAGTCCTACTGGAATTTTATTCAGTGGTTGATATATTCGGACAGGAGTCCCAACGGATAAATGTATAAGTTTATTTGATTCCCATTGGTAGATTTTTATCCTGGATGAGTCCTACTGGAATTTTATTCAGTGGTTGATGTATTCGGACAGGATGTCCCAATGGAAGTGCGTACACCCATTTGGTTGATTATTTTCCCACGTCCCAGTGGAAGTCTTTACCCACTTGGTTGATATTTTGGGAGTCCTAAATGGGGTCGTTGCATTAATTAATAATAAAATGATTAAACTCCTATCATATAAAACCATCACAAAGTGGTTGGGCCGCTGATGGAATTTTCAGAAAAGCACTAGCACCAGTTAATGCCAAAAGAAAAGATGAATTTGAGATTGAGAAGGATTATGAACTCTGGGTCTCTATATTGAAGACATGATGTTCAAGGATGTGATTAAAGAATAAAAGAAAGTAAAGAATTAAAGAGAAAAGCTTGTGTGGCATTATCATGCATGGAGAAGGAGTTGCTCCGATCTAGATTCGGAACTTCGGTAAGGTTAAATCAGAATATCCCTGGCACAAGGATGCTAGGAAGACCGAGTTCCCATCGATCGTGATGCTTGAATATGAATCGCTTCGGTTTGATGAACCATAGGATTGAGAATATCTTGAGCCTGAGATAACTCGGATGCCAAACCGTGTAGCATGAATGAGGAGTAGGCATGCATCACGACATTAATCCAGATATTATAAAAGACAGTCTGAGCATATACATATGCATTTATTATTGCTACATGACAACTTGTGTTTGTTATTTCTAGCCACTGTTATACTCCTTTGTTATTGCTTTTAGCTATGACTCACTCCCAGTCCCTTGTGTAGGTGATGGCGAGGAACATGTTCTGCGTGGAGATGAGGCCGCTCCCTAATGGGGAGTGGAATTTTGAGGACCATAGGGCTACATATGAGGGGGATGTGGAAGTTATCTTCCGCCATACTAACCCATATTCCCGTATGCGTCCGCTTAGATCGAGAATTCCAATGGTTTACGTCATGCACATTCCGCCAAATTTTGTTATGAGAAATGGAACCCCTCCACCACCACCAAGACGTTTTCCGAGACGCACTATCCCACCGAGTCTAACACTCTCCTCAGAAAGAATCATCCTAGAGGTTCCTGCTTGTCCTAGTCCTTCCCCTCGAGTTCGATCCCGAACTCCGATATACGTGCCCGATGATTCGGCACAATTGGAGGAGGAAGAGGAAGAGGAGGACCCAATCGAAGATGAGGATCCGGTGGATAATGCGAATCAGATGGTGGATGACTTTACGTACAACTCAACTAGAAGTCAGTGGGGAACTGACGACTGAGTTAAGTTGTGGGGTGGAATGTGAATGATATGATCCATCAGGTTTTCTCTTATCTATACTATTTTATATTTTGAGTCATGAACCATATGCTCTAGGTTATTATGAATTTTGTTGTAATATATGTAATATAATGTAATGGCCTAGAGTGTTAAATCAAGTAATTATGTATTTTGTTGAAATGAAGAATGTGGTATGTAACCTTTTTAATATGAATGAAATATGATGTTACTTCACTTGTCTTCATGACTCGATGTTTATATAATTTCGCAAGATTTGATAATGGATAATGACTGACTTTTAGTTTCCATGGAAAAAAAATATGGTCGTATTTTCTAAATATAAATATTGTACTTTGGAATAAAAGTTGGGTCGTCACATTTAGTGGTATCAGAGCAATGGTTCGACTCTCGACCTTGGAGTGTGGCCTTACACACTAACCATTGCATATCATGACATGATGTTTTTGATGTTTGTAGTATAAGACTAGAATTCACAGAATCTAATTAAGTTTCCCCTTTGGATTCTGTAGGACAAGATGGCCGCAAGAAATAACGCTAACATTGCGGAGGCTTTGACCCGTATGGCTGCAGTTCTAGAGAATATGCAGCACAACCATCCTCCAAGCAATGGAACCCCAGCGGAGTTTCAAGGCTTATATTCCTTTAGGAAGTGCAAACCCCCTAGCTTCTCGGGTGGTCGTCGTCCCGAGCAAGCTCAGTTCTGGCTTGACGAGATGAATAAAATCTTTAGAACGTTGACTCTATCGGAATCGCAAAAGGTCATGTTTGCTGCTTACGTGCTCACTGGTGAAGCTGCTACATGGTGGAACCAAACTCGTCAATTCCTGGAGTTCGATCTAGTAGAGTTTACTTGGGGAATCTTCACAGAGAAGTTTCTCGAGAAGTATTTCCCGGATGACATCAGGCTGCAGAAGGAAATGGAATTCCTCGATCTAAAGCAAGGAAGTCTGACAGTTGACCAGTATGCTGAGAAATTTGAAGAGCTGATGAAGTACTCACCATACTTCCAGTATCACCCCGATGAACATTCCAAGTGTACGCGATTCGAGAATGGACTGAGAACCGACATCAAATTAGCTGTAAGTGTGCAAAGGATCCGACACTATCTGACGCTGGTTAGTACTTGCCGCATTTTCGAAAGGAATAGTGTCAAGAAGGATATGGGGCAAGGAGGATTTGGGCCACATCGCAATTAGCATAGGTATGGTAACAAGAACCGGAGAGGTCCTTATCCACAGAAAGGAAAAGGAAGCGCATCATCTTCTGGAGTACCCAGTCTCCCAGCCTCTGGTGCAGTGTGCAATAAATGTCAAAGATTCCATCCTGGAAGGGAGTGTTGGAGAGACAAACCACCGGTTTGCTACAACTGTGGAAGAACTGGTCACATCGCTCGTCTCTGTCATCAACCCCAGCGTTAGAACAATCAAGGTGCGGGAAACAAGCCATGGGTGAACGGGAAGGTTTTTACCATATCTGGATCAGAAGCGGAGCAGGCAGACAATCTCGTGTAAGGTAACCATCTTCTCAATGGCATGCCTTGTCGCTTTTTATTCGATTCTGGTGCTACACATTCTTTCATCTCTGAGGAATGCGTTAAGCGATTGTGTTTACCTGTTTCGGAGACACCATTTAGACTTAAGGTGTGTACTCCTTCGAATGTACCGGTAACTACGTCGAGAGCATGTTTTGGATGTTCTGTCGATATAGGAAGTTTGTCCTCTAGAGTAGATTTAATCTGTCTACCGTTATCCCAGCTCGACATTATTTTGGGGATGGATTGGTTAGAAACTAAGTGGTGATCGATTGCAAGACTCGAACGATTGTTTTTCCCGGTAAAAATTCGCCTGAGGTGCAACCTGAAGGGTACGTTTGTGTGTTTTCTGCGGTAGTAGAAGAAAAGAAAGATGAGCCGAAGATAGAGGAAGTCCCGATTATTCGAGATTTTCCCGAAGTGTTTCCTGATGAAGTTCCCGGTTTGCCACCGCATCGAGAAATAGAATTCAGTATCGATCTAGTTCCTGGTACTGGTCCTATTTCTGTTGCTCCTTAACGTATGGCTCCAACCGAATTAGTTGAACTGAAGAAGCAAGTGGAAGATTTGTTAGAGAAGCAGTTCATAAAACCAAGTGTGTCACCTTGGGGAGTGCCAGTTTTGTTCGTAAAGAAGGATGGATCCATGAGGATGTGCATTGATTACAGACAACTCAATAAGGTTACAATCAAGAACAAATACCCTTTGCCAAGGATCGAGATTTGATGGATCAAGTGAGAGGAGCATCGGTGTTTTCAAAGATCGATTTGAGATCAGGTTATCATCAGATCAGGGTTAAGGAGGAAGATATTCCGAAGACTGCTTTTCGGTCACAATATGGACACTACGAGTATGTGGTGATGCCATTCGGTTTAACCAATGCTCCTGCTATATTCATGGATTACATGAATAGAGTGTTCCGACCTTATTTGGATTCCTTTGTTATGGTGTTTATAGATGATATACTCATCTATTCAAAGACCCCAGAGGAGCATGCCAATCATTTGAAGATTGTCTTGGAGACTTTGAAGGAAAAGAAATTATATGCCAAGTTAGCCAAGTGTGAATTTTGGCTTGAAAAAGTCAATTTCTTGGGGCATGTGATTTCGAGAGATGGTGTTGCTGTAGACCCAGCTAAAGTAGAAGCAGTGCTGAAATGGGAAAAGCCTAAGTCTGTTACTGAAGTTAGAAGTTTTCTTGGTCTAGCTGGTTACTATCGGAGGTTCATCGAAGGATTTTCTAAGTTGGCTCTTCCTTTAACCCGCCTGACTAGGAAGGAGCAACCTTTTGTTTGGAATGAGAAGTGTGAAGTTAGTTTCCAAACATTAAAGGACAAGTTAACATCGTCTCAAGTGTTAACTCTGCCCGATCCCCAGAAAAATTTTGATGTTTACTGTGATGCATCAAAACAAGGTCTAGGTTGTGTTCTGATGCAAGAAGGAAGAGTTATTGCTTATGCGTCGCGACAGTTAAAGGTGCATGAGGAGAATTATCCTACTCATGATTTGGAGTTGGCTGTTATTGTCTTTGCTTTGAAAATATGGAGACATTACCTGTATGGTAATACGTTCCAAGTATTCAGTGACCATAAAAGTCTAAAGTATCTTTTTGACCAAAAGGAGCTGAATATGAGGCAACGTAGGTGGATGGAATTCTTAAAGGATTACGACTTTGAATTACATTACCACCCCGGCAAAGCCAATATCGTAGCTGACGCGTTGAGTAGAAAGACTTTGCATATGAGAGCGATGATGGTGAAAGAAGTCGAATTAATTGAAGAATTCTGAAACCTGAATTTGGCGGTTCAGTTCAAACCAAATTGCATCAAGTTAGGAATATTACAAATCACAAATGAGTTTGTGGGTCAAGTCCGAAACCTACAACAAGTGGATGAAGAGCTTCTAGAGAAGAAAAGACCAGGGATAGAAGGAGTGGAACCAGATTTCCAATTAGGATCGGATGGCATTTTGAGATTCAAGGATTGAATCTGCATCCCGGCGAATCAAGAACTAAGGAGAGCTGTACTAGAAGAAGCCCACAAAAGCAAGCTGAGTATGCATCCTGGATCAACTAAGATGTATCAAGACCTGAAGAAGATGTTTTGGTGGTCTAGATTGAAGAAAGACGTTGCATCTTATGTTGCGTCTTGCCTTGTTTGCCAAAAGGCGAAGATTGAACATAAGAAGCCCGGAGGAGAATTGCAACCTTTGAGCATACCAGAATGGAAATGGGATGGAATAGCCATGGATTTTGTAAGTGGTTTTCCGAGAACAAGAGAAGGTTTCGACGCGATTTGGGTAGTAGTTGATCGTTTAACGAAGTCAGCTCATTTCATTCCCATCAACATGCAATATCCGTTGGAGAAGCTTGCAAGATTGTACATCAAAGAGATTGTTAGATTGCACGGTATTCCCTCGAGTATTGTATCGGATCGTGATCCTCGTTTCGTATCTCGCTTCTGGCAGAGTTTGCATCAAGCGTTAGGAACGCAGCTAAGAATGAGTTCAGCTTATCACCCGCAAACGGATGGTCAATCGGAGAGAACGATTCAATCTCTGGAAGATTTGCTCCGTGCTTGCGTTTTAGAGTACCAAGAAAGTTGGGATCGATTGTTGCCGCTTGTGGAGTTCACCTACAACAATAGTTACCACACAAGCATCGATATGGCTCCGTTCGAAGCCCTCTATGGAAGGAAGTGTAGAACCCCACTATGTTGGTTCCAAGTGGGGGAGAACGCTCTCATCGGACCTGAATTAGTTCAGGAAATGACCGAGAAGATCAAGGTTATCCAAGAAAAGATGAAGATTGCACAAAGTCGTCAGAGGAGCTATGCCGATCAGCGTAGATCCAAGCTCCAATTTCAAGAAGGGGATCATGTATTTCTACGAGTGGTACCGACAACTGGTATTGGGAGAGTGATGAAGCCAAGGAAGCTGACACCGAAGTTTATTGGTCCTTATCAAATCCTAAAGCGAGTCAGTCCCGTCGCTTATCAGATCGCGTTACCGCCTTCTTTAGCTAATCTCCATGATGTATTCCACGTCTCTCAGCTTCGCAAATTTATTCAAGACCCGTCTTCAATTATCCAGTTACAGCCAGATGAAATACCTTTAAAGGAGAATCTGACATTTGAAGTCGGACCAGTGCGAATTGAAGATCGTCAAATCAGAAAGCTGCGAGGAAAGGAGATTCCTTTAGTGCGAGTTCTTTGGAATCAAAAAGGAGTGTCAGAATCAACATGGGAATTAGAATCTATGATGAGAGAAGAGTACCCACATTTGTTTATTTAGTTGGAATTTCGGGGACGAAATTCTGTTTAAGTGGGGGAGTATGTAAGGTCCTATATTTTAATATATGAAATAAAAGTATTTTATCAATATTAGTATCATTAAAATAGTTAATTTTTCCTATTTTAGCAAAAACACTCGAGTACTTTAGGTAAGACTCGAGTATTATAAGTAGCTGTTTGGAAATTTGAATTTTTAAATAAACACTCGAGTATATTTGAAAACACTCGAGTATTTCGTACAAACCTGAAAGTGTATAAGTCGGTTTTCATTTAATTTTCGCACCAAAATGCGGTTTCTCGAATCTTCAAGCATAGAGCTGGACTTTACTTCGACTTGAAGCATTCCTAGGCTGTAAATGAGTGCTTAGTTGAAGCATTCAACACCTTAATCATCCCAAAACCCGAATTTCAGTTTCAAACTTTCAGTTTTTTCAGAGCACTCTTTGATCTCTGATTTCTCCTTTGTTTCTCAATCAAATCCTTCGAAACCAAAACACAACTCAAGGTTCTAGTTCAATCTTTGAATTAGAATCAAGAATCACTTCAAATAAGCCCCTGTAGTTCGAGTTCCAGACCTTCAAAGTTTGAGGTTCAAAGCTGAGAAAACAGAGTAGTTTTCAGCATCAAGTATTCATCTTCATTGAGTTCGTTTGGTAATTTCAGAAACCCTTTTTGTGTCAAACTTGTTCCTGATTGGAGTAAGTATATCCTTGTTTGTTAAACTAACTTGTTTCACTCTTTTTCATGCCAAATCCGTGGTGAAATCTGTGGCCAAAGTTAGCCTGTTCAACCCCTTTTTCACAAGCCCAAAATTCAAATTTTTGATCCAGCCAATTTCCTTGTTGTTTAATCTGTTGTTTAGCTTCTCTAAGGTAAGGGAGGAGTTATCTAATTGCTAGAATGAGTAATCTCAAGCTAGAAATGTAGGAACCTCACAAGGTTCAACAAGGGATGAAGTTGGAATTGGGAATATGACTTAGAGGTCATAAACCTGAGGTTTTCGGATTTAAACAAGTTCAAATGGACTTAATAATGCTTACTCGATAAATTTTCGAAGTTAAAATCGAGTAAAAATGAATTTCATATGTTGAAATGGTTATGTTCCAAGTTTACATTGATTCTGTGATTTGATATTGATTTGTGTTGTTAAGTGCTTGTTTATGTGTTCTAACATGTTTACTATGTGAGTTTATGTCTCTGTTATGCATAGGAATGGAAATACAATGCACAGAATCCGAATTGATATTGAAAGGTGCAGAAACTGGTGCTGTTGCAGTAAAAACACTCGAGTAAATTAAGGAGGACTCCAGTATTTTGGAAAAATTGAAGAACACTCGAGTATTTCTTAAGGACTCGAGTAAATTCATAAGAACACTCGAGTAGGCAAGAACTACTCGAGTAATTCAAAGAATTTTCAGAAAAATCTTATTTTTATAATTTCATTAAAGATTAACTCGTCTAATCTCCTATATTATTAAATTCTAATTATTTCCTTTTATCTCGTTGGTTGATTATTATCCTGAAAGAGTCCTACTGGAATTTTATTCAGTGGTTGATATATTCGGACAGGAGTCCCAACGGATAAATGTATAAGTTTATTTGATTCCCATTGGTAGATTTTTATCCTGGATGAGTCCTACTGGAATTTTATTCAGTGGTTGATGTATTCGGACAGGATGTCCCAATGGAAGTGCGTACACCCATTTGGTTGATTATTTTCCCACGTCCCAGTGGAAGTCTTTACCCACTTGGTTGATATTTTGGGAGTCCTAAATGGGGTCGTTGCATTAATTAATAATAAAATGATTAAACTCCTATCATATAAAACCATCACAAAGTGGTTGGGCCGCTGATGGAATTTTCAGAAAAGCACTAGCACCAGTTAATGCCAAAAGAAAAGATGAATTTGAGATTGAGAAGGATTATGAACTCTGGGTCTCTATATTGAAGACATGATGTTCAAGGATGTGATTAAAGAATAAAAGAAAGTAAAGAATTAAAGAGAAAAGCTTGTGTGGCATTATCATGCATGGAGAAGGAGTTGCTCCGATCTAGATTCGGAACTTCGGTAAGGTTAAATCAGAATATCCCTGGCACAAGGATGCTAGGAAGACCGAGTTCCCATCGATCGTGATGCTTGAATATGAATCGCTTCGGTTTGATGAACCATAGGATTGAGAATATCTTGAGCCTGAGATAACTCGGATGCCAAACCGTGTAGCATGAATGAGGAGTAGGCATGCATCACGACATTAATCCAGATATTATAAAAGACAGTCTGAGCATATACATATGCATTTATTATTGCTACATGACAACTTGTGTTTGTTATTTCTAGCCACTGTTATACTCCTTTGTTATTGCTTTTAGCTATGACTCACTCCCAATCCCTTGTGTAGGTGATGGCGAGGAACATGTTCTGCGTGGAGATGAGGCCGCTCCCTAATGGGGAGTGGAATTTTGAGGACCATAGGGCTACATATGAGGGGGATGTGGAAGTTATCTTCCGCCATACTAACCCATATTCCCGTATGCATTCGCTTAGATCGAGAATTCCAATGGTTTACATCATGCACATTCCGCCAAATTTTGTTATGAGAAATGGAACCCCTCCACCACCACTAAGACGTTTTCCGAGACGCACTATCCCACCGAGTCCAACACTCTCCTCAGAAAGAATCATCCTAGAGGTTCCTGCTTGTCCTAGTCCTTCCCCTCGAGTTCGATCCCGAACTCCGATATACGTGCCCGATGATTCGGCACAAGAGGAGGAGGAAGAGGAAGAGGAGGACCCAATCGAAGATGAGGATCCGGTGGATAATGCGAATCAGATGGTGGATGACTTTACGGACAACTCAACTGGAAGTCAGTGGGGAACTGACGACTGAGTTAAGTTGTGGGGTGGAATGTGAATGATATGATCCATCAGGTTTTCTCTTATCTATACTATTTTATATTTTGAGTCATGAACCATATGCTCTAGGTTATTATGAATTTTGTTGTAATATATGTAATATAATGTAATGGCCTAGAGTGTTAAATCAAGTAATTATGTATTTTGTTGAAATGAAGAATGTGGTATGTAACCTTTTTAATATGAATGAAATATGATGTTACTTCACTTGTCTTCATGACTCGATGTTTATATAATTGCGCAAGATTTGATAATGGATGATGACTGACTTTTAGTTTCAAAGGAAAAAAAAATATGGTCGTATTTTCTAAATATAAATATTGTACTTTGGAATAAAAGTTGGGTCGTCACATCCTGTGGTGAGGGAATTTCCGGAAGTATTTCCTGAAGAGATACCAGGATTACCTCCGAAGCGAGAAATAGAGTTTGGGATTGACCTAGTTACTGGAGCTGGTCCCATCTCTATTTCTCCTTATAGAATGGCACCACCGGAAATGGCAGAAATGAAAAAGCAGATAGAGGAGTTGTTGCAGAAACAGATGATCAGGCCAAGTGTTTCGCCTTGGGGAGCTCCACTACTGTTTGTAAAGAAGAAGGATGGAAGTATGAGAATGTGTGCAGACTACAGACAGTTGAATAAGGTCACCATTAAGAATAAGTATCCTTTGCCAAGGATTGATGACCTTATGGATCAAGTTAGAGGAGCTACAGTGTTTTCAAAGATTGATCTGAGATCGGGCTATCATCAGATCAGGATAAAGGAGGAAGATATACCCAAGACTGCATTTCAATCTCGATACGGTCATTATGAGTATGTTGTAATGTCGTTCGGATTGACTAATGCACCTGTTATTTTCATGGATTATATGAACCGGATCTTTAGACCATACCTGGATTTGTTTGTAGTAGTGTTTATAGATGATATTTTGGTCTATTCTAAGAGTCTGGAGGAGCATGAAGAACATCTCAGGATTGTGTTGAAGGTCCTGAAGGAGAAGCAGTTGTATGCCAAACTTGCGAAATGTGAGTTTTGGTTGAAGGAAGTAAAGTTTCTTGGGCATGTGATCTCTAAGGAAGGAATTGCGGTGGATCCAGCAAAGGTGAGTTCAGTGTTGAAATGGGAACAACCGAAGACTATGACTGAGGTGAGAAGTTTCTTAGGGCTGGATGGATACTATCGTCGGTTTATAGAAGGATTTTCCAAGATTGCATTGCCTTTGACTAAGTTGACTCGGAAAGATCAACCGTTTGTGTGGGACGACAGGTGTGAAAGTAGTTTCCGAGAGTTGAAGGAAAGGTTAACATCGTCTCCTGTGTTAATCTTACCTGACCCTCATAATAATTTTGAGGTATACTGTGATGCATCTAAGCAAGGACTAGGGCGTGTGTTGATGCAAGAGGGAAGAGTAGTGGCTTATGCATCACGACAGTTGAAGATTCATGAAGTGAATTACCCGACACACGATTTGGAATTGGCTGCGATCGTGTTTGCCTTAAAGATATGGAGACATCATCTCTACGGCACTACTTTCCAAGTATTTAGTGACCATAAGAGTTTGAAATATTTGTTCGACCAAAAAGAGTTGAATATGAGGCAAAGGAGGTGGATGGAGTTTTTGAAGGATTATGACTTTAAACTCTATTACCATCCGGGTAAGGCGAATGTGGTTGCAGATGCTTTGATTCGGAAAGCAATCCACATAAGTGCAATGATGGTGAAGGAAGCAGCTTTGATCGAGGAGTTCAGAGACTTGAGCTTGTTGATGCAAGTGGAACCATCAAGCATCAAGTTAGGAATGCTGCAGATCACAAATGAATTCTTGGAAAGAATTCAGGAGTTGCAACAAATAGACGAGGAGTTGATTAAAAAGATGAGATTAGGTTCGGAGGGGAAGGAACCTGATTTCAAGATTGGGTCGGATGGAATCTTTCGTTTCAGAACAAGGATTTGCATACCAAAAGATCAGGAGGTTAGGAGGTTGATTCTTGATGAAGCACATAAGAGTCGGATGAGTATGCATCCTGGATCAACCAAAATGTATCAGGATTTGAAGAAAATGTTTTGGTGGTTTGGTTTGAAAAAGGATGTCGCGGAATATGTGGCTTCATGTTTAATCTGTCAGAAAGCTAAGGTAGAGCATCAGAAACTGGGAGGACATTTGCAACCTTTAGACATCCCTCAATGGAAGTGGGATAGTATCTCAATGGATTTTGTATCTCGTTTGCCAAAGACAACAACAAATCATGATGCAATCTGGGTGATTGTGGATCGGTTGACTAAGTCGGCGCATTTTATTCCGATAAATATGCGCTATCCTTTGAAAAAGATTACCCAGATCTACATTAAGGAGGTAGTTCGTCTACACGGAGTGCCTTCAAGTATTGTGTCGGATCGGGATCCCAGGTTTGCTTCACAGTTTTGGAAGGGTTTGCATAAAGCTATGGGAACAAGTTTAAAGTTGAGTTCTGCGTATCATCCACAGACGGATGGTCAGACGGAGAGAACTATTCAGTCTTTGGAAGATATATTGAGGGCTTGTGCACTTGAAGAACAGGGAAGTTGGGATCAAGTGTTGCCTCTTGCAGAATTCACATACAACAACAGTTATCATGCAAGCATCGGAATGGCACCGTTTGAAGCTTTGTATGGAAGGAAATGCCAAACCCCACTATGCTGGTTTCAAGTGGGGGAGAACTTAATTGTTGGACCAGAAATTGTGCAGCAGACAACTGAGAAGATCAAGATGGTTCAGGAAATGATGAAAGCAGCTCAGAGTCGGCAGAAGAGTTATGCTGATAACAGGAGAAATCCAGTAGAGTTTTTGGAAGACGACCATGTGTTTCTTCGGATAGTTCCGATGAAAGGAATTAGTAGAGCCTTGATAACCCGAAAGCTTTCACCTAAGTTTATAGGTCCATACCAAATCCTCAAGAGAGTTGGTCCTGTTGCCTATCAAATAGCTTTACCATCCTCTCTGTCGAACTTTCACAATGTCTTTCATGTTTCCCAGTTAAAGAAATATGTGCATGACCCATCAGTTGTTTTGAAAATTCAACCTGATGATCTAACTTTGAAGGAAAACCTTACCTTTGAAGCTAGACCAGTCCGGATAGAAGATCGTGAAGTCAAGCAGCTTAGGGGAAAAGAGATACCTTTAGTCAAGGTTATCTGGGAAAATGCCGACGTGTCTGAAGCTACGTGGGAATTAGAAGATAAGATGCGTCATGAATACCCTGAGTTGTTTATGTAAGTTAGAATTTCGGGGACGAAATTCCTTTTAAGTGGGGGAGTAGTGTAACACCCCTAATTTTCGTCTCCCGGATAATAAGGAAATTAATAATAAATAAAGTTTTATTATTAATTAATAAATTTTCCAAGTTTATGTTTTGTATTTAATTAGTCTTGAAATATAAAAAAAATAGGTGAAGGTATTTTACATGATAAGGATATACAAAAATATAGATATTGCATTTTAGTTCTTGGGTTAAGGACCTAAATGTAATATTAGAAAGGTTCTTGGAGGGAAAGGTTTTAAAAGTATTAATTTTTAAATTTTACACTGATATAACCGGTTAGTAAAGCCCTGTAACCGGTTAGTCGATAAAACCCAGAAACTGAGTTAGTGGAGTTTGATGAGTAATCCAGCTGTGGATCATGTTCTTGCCACGATTTCTCCCTTCTTTAAGTGGAATTGGACGTGTCACTCTGCATGAGAAGCAAATTTCACTATAAATAACCTGAATTGAGATCAAAATCAGAGTTTTTGGAGTGTTGGTTTGGGAAATCTCTGTTCTAGGGTTCTTGCTTTACTCTGTTCGATTCTTCTTCTGTGTGGGGAGTGTGACTTTGAGGGATGCATGAACACGAAGCTTACATCTAGAGCTTCGTGTTGATATAAAATTTGTAAGCCAAAAGTGTGTGTGGAAGAAGAAATCGATCTCTGAAGTTGATGCTTGAAAATTGGTTCATTGTTGTTCTTGTTTCTGGAAGCTAGGTTTAAGCTCTGATTTTGAACTAAGGATTTCTGTGGAATCTGTGGATTTTTCTTCAATCTCAGTGTTATTACTCATCAAACACTATCCTAAGGTAAGGGAGAAGTTTACCTTATACTAGATTAAGGACGAACAGTTATTAGAAAAGAGGAAGTTGGTGAAAGGAGGAAAATAGCCTAATTTCTTGAAAGGGTCGGATGGATTTCTTCGTTTCAAAACAAGAATTTGCATACCAAAGAATTCGGAGATTAGAAGATTAATTTTGGACGAGGCGCATAAGAGTCAGATGAGCATTCATCCGGGATCAACTAAGATGTACCAGGATTTGAAAGGCATGTTTTGGTGGTCGGGCCTTAAGAAGGACGTTGCGGATTATGTGGCGTCATGTTTAATCTGTCAAAAAGTTAAGATGGAACACCAGAAACCTGGAGGAATGCTGCAACCTTTGGATATTCCATAGTGGAAGTGGGATAGTATTTCCATGGATTTTGTGACTGGATTGCCAAGGACAGTTGCAAACCATGATGCAATCTGGGTAATTGTGGACCGCCTTACTAAGTCAGCGCATTTCATTCCGGTGAATACGCGCTGTTCTTTGGATAAGCTCACCCAGCTTTATATCCGGGAAGTGGTACGATTGCATGGAGTGCCATCCAGTATTATTTCTGATCGTGATCCGAGGTTCATGTCTAGATTTTGGTCAAGCCTGCATCAAGCTTTGGGGACGAGGCTTAAGATGAGTTCAGCATATCACCCTCAGACAGATGGGCAGACCGAAAGGACCATTCAAACTTTGGAAGACATCCTGCGAGCTTGTGTATTGGAAGAACGAGGAAGTTGGGATCAGATTCTACAACTCGCAGAATTCACATACAACAATGGATATCATGCAAGTATCGGTATGGCACCGTTCGAGGCATTGTATGGAAGAAAGTGTCAAACCCCGCTATGTTGGTTTCAAGTGGGGGAGAATTTACATCTTGGTCTGGATATGGTGCAACAGACAACTGAAAAGATCAAGATGATTCAAGAAAAGATCAGGGCTGCTTATAGTCGTCAAAAAAGCTATGCTGATCGGAGAAGGAGACCTTTAGAGTTTGCAGAAGGTGACCATGTGTTTCTCAGGATTGTACCGCTGAAGGGAGTGAGTAGAGCGTTAAAATCTCAGAAGCTTTCGCCTAAGTTCATAGGTCCCTACCAAATCCTTAAGCGAGTAGGACCGGTAGCTTATCAAATAGCTCTTCCACCATCTTTAGCCAACCTGCACAATGTTTTTCATGTTTCTCAGTTGAAAAAGTTTGTGCATGATCCAACCATGGTTCTTCAGATTCGTCCGGATGACGTAACCATACGAGAAAACTTAACCTTTAAGGCTGGTCCAGTTAAAATTGAAGATAGAAGGACCAAACAGCTTAGAGGAAAGGAGATTCCGTTAGTCAAAGTCGTGTGGCAAAGTGGAAATGTGTATGAAACGACTTGGGAATTAGAGGATAGAATGCGCAAGGATTATCCTGAGTTATTTATGTAAGTTGAATTTCGGGGACGAAATTCCTGTTAAGTGGGGGAGTAGTGTAACACCCCAAATTTTCATCCCCTGGTGTAATGAAAATTTTGATTATGAAAGGTTATTTCATAATTATTTTCTTTAATCATAATTATATATTCATAATTAAATTGGAATAATTATGTGTTGGTATTAGTGCCTGTGTGAAATGGAAAAGTATTTTGATAAAAGATAATATGTAAAAATAATGTTTTTGCATATTAGTCCCTAAATTAGGACCTAGAAGCAATATTAGGAAGGTCTTGGAGGAAAGGGTATTAAAATAAATATTTTTGAAAAATTGGCAAAAATACTCGAGTATTCCTGGAAACACTCGAGTATTCGAGTCAGTGGAGAAGTCGTGAGTGCGTTTGATGAGTCAACACTCGACGATTCTCTTTCATTGACACGAAAACACTTCCAGGACACGTTAATAATCTTCGTGTCGAGCTGCATGATCACTGGGAATGACTATTTAAGCTTTTGGTTGAAGAAAATGGACCATTTTGGTTGAATTGCTCTTTAGACACCAACTTAGGGTTTCCAATTTCGTGCTTTGATTACTCGATCGTGGCTGAGAGTTAGATTAAGTGTGATACACAATTGTGAAGCTCACGTTTCGAGCTTCACAAAGATATAAGATTCGTGAGTTGAGGGGCTGTGTGGAAGGAGAATCGAGGATCGGAAGGAGAGGGATTGTTGTTGCCAAACCAAGCTCCTGAGGTCTGGAGCCTACTTGGAGCTAGGATTTTGGTAAGTTTATGAGCCCTCTGAATCTCAAATTCGCTCCTACCTCTAGTTTAAGTTGCAGAGAATAATTCCTAACCACTTTCCCTAATTTTTACAATGATCTTGCATGTCAAATCCTCTGGTTTTGGTACTCTGTTCAACTATGGCTGCATGCAAAGGATTTCTGGGGTTTAGCATTTCGAACCAATTTCTCTGCAATCTCTGTGTTGATTCACGACCTAGAGGTAAGGGTGAAGCTATTAATTCACTAGAATAAGTTTAAATCATGTGAATTTAGGTTGAGAGTCAACTAGAGACTCTATGGGCATAGTTGGAAATAGGATCAAGGCTTGGAGGCCTCTCTGGGTTCAAATGTTGGTTTGGACAAGTTTATTATGTTACATGCAAGCTGTACCAAAGTGGTTTTCCTGCTAAATGTGCCTAAAATTGGATTTGGTATGATGAGTTGTTGGAAAAATGGATTTTATGCATAATTGATGCTATGGTGTGATTCAGTGTAATATGTTGTTAATTCTGTATTGGAACATGTTTAATATGTGTAATGTAAGCTCTGTTGATCATTGGTTTTAACTGGAATTGGCGTGAATTGGAAATGGTATGTTAAAATGCAATTTACAGTGTAATCTGTCTGAAAACACTCGAGTATTGGGGTTGATACTCGAGTATTTCGACCAAACCTGGGACATGGATTTCTGGAAAATGAAGAACACTCGAGTACTCATGAAGAACACTCGAGTATTTTGATAAAATCTGAGGAACACTCGAGTATCCATGAAGAACACTCGAGTATTTTGGTAAAACCTGAAAAATGAATTTCTGGAAAAAGAAGGACACTCGAGTATTCATGAGTTACTCGACTATCTTTATAAAAAGTATGATTCACTCGAGTCCAGGACATTTCACTCGAGTCTTTTGTCCAGGGTCAGAAAAGTATTTTTACATACCTAAATTATTTCCAATTGAATCAACTATGCTTATGGGGAGAATATCATGTTCCAATAAAAAGAATGGGATGATTAAGAACAACATTAAAATACACTGATAAAATATTATTGGTTGCACATAATAAGATTAATGGTTAATCTTAATGGATTAATTTATGTGCATTCATACATGGAGAAAGGAGATGGATACTTAATTCGGTGGTAATTGGCTCGATGACACATTTTGGTAATGTGGGCAGCATTGGGGAATGCTTTTACGTCTTGGTGACGTTGTGTGCACACTATCCGAGCAGTTTCACAATACATGTTGGTCATGTATACGAATTACTGGATTGAACGTTCAATAAACAATGGAAATGGGAAGCATGCATCATGACACATAAATAATGGAATTATTATAAATGAACCATGCTTGCTCATTTGTCTATGCATGTGACTATTTGGTACTTGTGAATGTTACTTGCTCTATTTATTCTTATTCGATTATGTGAATTATATTGCTTACCCCTTATGCCCATTGTAGGTGATGGCTCGCTATCTAGCTTGCATCGAGTTGCGCCCACTCCCTAGTGGAGTGTGGTACTACGAGGACCATAGAGCCACTTTTGAGGGTGAGGTAGAGGTGACTCTATATCACCCTAACCCTCTGGCTCGTGTCCGTCCTCGTAGGTTTCGCATCCCTATTATCTATACTTTGCATGTACCCCCTTTTTATGCTTATCATGGACCACCCCCGACTCGACCAGCTCGTTGATTTCATTCCTTTCGTTTTAGAGCTGCTACTAGATCTCACCCTTCTGCTTCCCGAGTGATCCGTGAGGAGACTCCTGTACCTAGTTCGATGAGTCCGGTTCATGGGACTCCTTCAGCTGACCTAGTGCCCAGTGGTAGGGTACCCACTCAGTCGGACGAGATAGAGGAGGATCCTGAGGAGGCTGAGAGTGAGGGCGAGCCAGTCGAGCATTCCACTGGGAGCCAGTGGGGAGTTGGGGATCCACCAGGTGATGCATAGTATAGATGGTTAGGATGTGGGACATGTGGAGCAGCTGCTGGAGATTCTGGAGACTTATGCTATGGAGGAGAATCATTGGACCGCTGCCGGGATTTCATATTTTGCCCTATACATATATTGTATATATTTTTGAGAGATCTCAATGAGGTGGTCTTTTCTTTTAGTCTTATATCATGGACTTGTATCTTACAAACTTCTGCTACCTCGACATTGACCTTGATGTCTATTGGTACTTTTACGTTATGTTATATTACGGATATATATCTATCTTTATATGACTTGGTATGTGGAGTATCAAATCAAAGTCACTATTTTAATTTAATTCCGCTTACTCTGATAACTATGCCATTTTACTATAACTGGAAAGATTGTTGCTGAGTTGGGAAGTTTTAATAATCAAAAATGAAAACCCAACTTATGCTATCACGAGCTACTTTAATCTCTGTATGGAAACAAGTATTTTAAGGAAAAGATTTTCATTACTTCTCCAATGAATGAGAGTCCATATTATTATATAAATACATATAGAGTCTATATTTGGTAAACCAAAAGATAGAGTGTTACATTTTATGGTATCAGAGCATCATGGTCCTGATTCTTGATCCTCTCAAGCATGATCTGCCAGAAGATGCTACATCTGGGTAAAGTTTCTTAGTTATTTGATTTATTTCAAATAGCTTGAGTTCTATTAATATTGGTTTAGAATAGAACTAGATAGATTTCAATGGTGTAGGTAGATCTTTAACGACCTAGGTCCATAGTGCAGGCTCACTATGGCATCGCGTTATAGAAATCATACGAACGATCTTTTGGAAAGGATCACGGCAGTGTTAGAGAATATGCAGTAGAATCAGCATCAACAACATCAATCTCAGCCCGTTAATCCACCTCCAGTGGGTGTAGCAGCTACGGAGGCCAAAACTTTGTCGAACTTCAGGAGTTGCAATCCCTCAAAGTTTGCTGGTGGGTTTAAGCCTGAAGAAGCTAATAAGTGGATCTTAGAAATGGACAAGATCTTTAGAACTTTGGAATGCTCCGATGCGCAGAAAATAGTTTATGCTGTTTTCATGCTGGAAGGTGAAGCAGAACATTGGTGGAATCATACTGCCCAGTTACTGGCTCATGAGGGAAGAGAGGTAACTTGGGAAGTATTCATGGAGGAATTTCTAAAGAAGTATTTTCCTGACGATCTAAGGAGGAAGAAAGAGGTGGAGTTTCTACAACTCAAACAAGGCAGCATGAGTGTGGGTGAATATGCTGCGAAATTTGAGGAATTGATGAAATACTCTCCTTACTATCAGATGAATATTGATGAAAGGAGTAAGTGCATTAAGTTTGAAGGAGGACTGAGACCTGAATTAAAGTCAGTATTCAGTTATCAAAAGATTTAAAGTTTTCCCATGCTGGTTGATATGTGTAGAATGTATGAGGATGATAAAAAGGCGGAAACAGTTCAGATTGTGGAAGGAAAGAAGGAACATCAGGGATATGGACCACAGAGGCGAAAAGGGCATGATCACCGTCACAAAGGTCCTTATTCCCATAAGAATCGAGGAAAGGGCAAGATGTCTGGTGATCGAAACACCTCTTACAATAATGCTCCTTATTGTGAGAAGTGCAAGCGTCATCACTTCGGAAGATTTTGTTGGTCTCACAATGGATGTTTTAACTGCGGGAAACCTGGAAATTTTTCTCGCGATTGCAAGGAACCACCTAAGAACACTCAAAGAGGATCTGTGGACAAGCCAGTGACCCAAGGGCGAGTTTTCACCCTTAGCGGTGCTGAAGCAAACCAGACTCGGGACTCGTGCAAGGTACTTATTTTCTCAATGACCAACCTTGTAGAATTTTATTCGATTCAGGAGCCACTCATTCATTTGTTTCCTTTGAATGTGTGAATCGTTTGAAATTGTCTGTGTCTGAATCACCCTATTGTCTTAGGGTAGAAACCCCTACTAATTCTCCCGTGATGCTTCAAAGGTGTGCCTTAATTGTAGAATTAAGGTATTAGATCGAGTCTCTCAGTTATATCTGATCTGCTTACCTTTGTCCCAATTGGATGTGATTTTGGGCATGGATTGGATGGTTAGCAATCATGTGGTTATTGACTGCGATAAGAAGGCAATTTTATATAAGGACTCAATCTCAGAGAAATATCTCTGTTTTGTCTCTGCTGTTGAACCGGAGGAAGGAGAAAAGTCTGTGGAGGAAATTCCAGTTGTTCGAGAATTTCCTGAAGTATTCCCTGAGGAGATGCTGGGATTACCACCCAAGAGGGAGATTGAGTTTGAAATCGAGTTGATTCCAGGAACTGGTCCCATTTCTATTGCCCCTTATAGAATGGCACCACCCGAGATGGTCGAATTGAAGAAGCAGATAGAGGAGCTACTGCAGAAACAGCTTATTAGACCAAGTGTATCCCCGTGGGGCGCTCCGGTGTTGTTTGTTAAGAACGAGGATGAAAGCCTTAGAATGTGTGTAGATTACAGACAGTTAAATAAGGTGACCATAAAGAATAAATATCCTTTGCCAAGGATTGACGATCTAATGGATCAGGTAAGAGGAGCTTCAATGTTTTCCAAGATTGATCTGAGATCTGGGTATCATCAGATCAGAATTAAGGAGGAAGATATCCCTAAGACTACATTTCGATCTCGATACGGACATTATGAGTATGTTGTAATGGCGTTCGGATTGACAAATGCACCAGCTATCTTCATGGATTATATGAATCGGATTTTTAGACCATATCTGGATTCATTCGTGGTAGTTTTCATTGATGATATCCGGATATATTCTAAGAATCCGGAAGAGCATGCCGAACATCTTCGGATAGTGTTGAAGATTTTGAAGGAGAAGCAACTCTACGCCAAAATCTCTAAGTGTGAATTTTGGTTGAAGGAAGTTCAGTTTTTTGGGGCATGTGATTTCGGAAGGTGGCATAGCAGTTGACCCAGCTAAAGTTGAATCGGTTCTGCAGTGGGTTCAACCGAAGACAGTCACTGAAGTCCGAAGTTTCTTAGAACTGGCTGGTTATTATAGAAGATTCATTGAGGGATTTTCGAGGATCGCACTACCTCTTACCAAGTTAACTCGGAAGGACCAACCATTCATATGGGATGAGAAGTGTGAGAAGAGTTTTCTGATGCTTAAGGAAAGATTAACATCCTTGCCAGTGTTAATCTTACCTGACCCTCACAAGGAGTATGAAGTGTACTGTGATGCATCAGGACAAGGGCTTGGGAGTGTTCTAATGCAAGGAGGAAAGGTCGTGGCATATGCATCTCGTCAATTGAAAGTTCACGAGGTGAATTATCCCACCCATGATTTGGAACTCGCTGCAATAGTTTTTGCACTGAAGATATGGAGGCATTATCTCTATGGCACTACATTCTGAGTGTTTAGTGACCATAAGAGTTTGAAATATTTGTTTGATCAGAAGGAGTTAAATATGAGGCAGCGCCGGTGGATGGAATTTTTAAAAGACTACGACTTTGAGCTTCATTATCATCCCGGTAAGACTAATGTTGTAGCAGACGCTTTGAGCCGTAAAGCGAATTATGCAAGTTCCATGATGATTAAAGAAGCAGCTTTGATTGAAGAGTTTCGGGATTTAAGTTTAGTGATGCAAGTGGAACCAAGCCATATTAAGATGGGTATGTTGCAAATTTCTAGTGAATTCTTGGCTCGAATTCGAGAATTGCAACAAGAGGACGAAGAGTTATTAGAAAAGAGGAAGTTGGTGAAAGGAGGAAAAGAGCCTAATTTCTTGGAAGGGTCAGCTGGAATTCTTCGTTTCAAAACGAGAATTTGCATACCAAAGAATCCGGAGATTAGAAGGTTAATTTTGGATGAGGCGTACAAGAGTCAGATGAGCATTCATCCGGGATCAACTAAGATGTACCGGGATTTGAAAGGCATGTTTTGGTGGTCGGGCCTTAAGAAGGACGTTGCGGATTATGTGGCGTCATGTTTAATCTGTCAAAAAGTTAAGATGGAACACCAGAAACCTGGAGGAATGCTGCAACCTTTGGATATTCCACAATGGAAGTGGGATAGTATTTCCATGGATTTTGTGACTGGATTGCCAAGGACAGTTGCAAACCATGATGCAATCTAGGTAATTGTGGACTGCCTTACTAAGTCGGCGCATTTCATTCCGGTGAATACGCGCTATTCTTTGGATAAGCTCACCCAGCTTTATATCCGGGAAGTGGTACGATTTCATGGAGTGCCATCCAGTATTATTTCTGATCGTGATCCGAGGTTCATGTCTAGATTTTGGTCAAGCCTGCATCAAGCTTTGGGGACGAGGCTTAAGATGAGTTCAACATATCACCCTCAGACAGATGGGCAGACCGAAAGGACCATTCAAACTTTGGAAGACATCCTGCGAGCTTGTGTATTGGAAGAACGAGGAAGTTGGGATCAGATTCTACCACTCGCAGAATTCACATACAACAATGGATATCATGCAAGTATCGGTATGGCACCGTTCGAGGCATTGTATGGAAGAAAGTGTCAAACCCCGCTATGTTGGTTTCAAGTGGGGGAGAATTTACATCTTGGTCCGGATATGGTGCAACAGACAACTGAAAAGATCAGGATGATTCAAGAAAAGATCAGGGCTGCTTATAGTCGTCAGAAAAGCTATGCTGATTGGAGAAGGAGACCTTTAGAGTTTGCAGAAGGCGACCATGTGTTTCTCAGGATTGTACCGCTGAAGGGAGTGAGTAGAGCGTTGAAACCTCAGAAGCTTTTGCCTAAGTTCATAGGTCCCTACCAAATCCTTAAGCGAGTAGGACCGGTAGCTTATCAAATAGCTCTTCCACTATCTTTAGCCAACATGCACAATGTTTTTCATGTTTCTCAATTGAAAAAGTTTGTGCATGATCCAACCATGGTTCTTCAGATTCGTCCGGATGACGTAACCATACGAGAAAACTTAACCTTTAAGGCTGGTCCAGTTAAAATTGAAGATAGAAGGACCAAACAGCTTAGAGGAAAGGAGATTCTGTTAGTCAAAGTCGTGTGGCAAAGTGGAAATGTGTATGAAACGACTTGGGAATTAGAGGATAGAATGCGCAAGGATTATCCTGAGTTATTTATGTAAGTTGAATTTCGGGGACGAAATTCCTGTTAAGTGGGGGAGTAGTGTAACACCCCAAATTTTCATCCCATGGTGTAATGAAAATTTTGATTATGAAAGGTTATTTCATAATTATTTTCTTTAATCATAATTATATATTCATAATTAAATTGGAATAATTATGTGTTGGTATTAGTGCCTGTGTGAAGTGGAAAAGTATTTTGATAAAAGATAATATGTAAAAATAATGTTTTTGCATATTAGTCCATAAATTAGGACCTAGAAGCAATATTAGGAAGGTCTTGGAGGGAAGGGTATTAAAATAAATATTTTTGAAAAATTGGCAAAAATACTCGAGTATTCTTGGAAACACTCGAGTATTCAAGTCAGTGGAGAACTCGTGAGTGCGTTTGATGAGTCAACACTCGACGATTCTCTTTCATTGACACGAAAACACTTCCAGGACACGTTAATAATCTTCGTGTCGAGCTGCATGATCACTGGGAATGACTATTTAAGCTTTTGGTTGAAGAAAATAGACCATTTTGGTCGAATTGCTCTTTAGACACCAACTTAGGGTTTCCAATTTCGTGCTTTGATTAATCGATCGTTGCTGAGAGTTAGATTATTAAGTGTGATACACCGTTGTGAAGCTCACGTTTCGAGCTTCACAAAGATATAAGATTCGTGAGTTGAGGGGCTGTGTGGAAGGAGAATCGAGGATCGGAAGGAGAGGGATTGTTGCTGCTAAACCAAGTTCCTGAGGTCTGGAGCCTACTTGGAGCTAGGATTTTGGTAAGTTTATGAGCCCTCTGAATCTCAAATTCATTCCTACCTCTAGTTTAAGTTTCAGAGAATAATTCCTAACCTCTTTCCCTAATTTTTACAATGATCTTGCATGTCAAATCCTCTGGTTTTGGTACTCTGTTCAACTATGGCTGCATGCAAAGGATTTCTGGGGTTTAGCATTTCCAACCAATTTCTCTGCAATCTCTGTGTTGATTCACGACCTAGAGGTAAGGGTGAAGCTATTAATTCACTAGAATAAGTTTATCAACTAGAGACTCTATGGGCATAGTCTGAAATAGGATCAAGGCTTGGAGGCCTCTCTGGGTTCAAATGTTGGTTTGGACAAGTTTATTATGTTACATGCAAGCTGTACCAAAGTGGTTTTCCTGCTAAATGTGCCTAAAATTGGATTTGGTATGATGAGTTGTTGGAAAAATGGATTTTATGCATAATTGATGCTATGGTGTGATTCAGTGTTATATGTTGTTAATTTTGTATTGGAACATGTTTAATATGTGTAATGTAAGCTCTGTTGATCATTGGTTTTAACTGGAATTGGCGTGAATTGGAAATGGTATGTTAAAATGCAATTTACAGTGTAATCTGTCTGAAAACACTCGAGTATTGGGGTTGATACTCGAGTATTTCGACCAAACCTGGGACATGGATTTCTGGAAAATGAAGAACACTCGAGTACTCATGAAGAACACTCGAGTATTTTGATAAAATCTGAGGAACACTCGAGTATCCATGAAGAACACTCGAGTATTTTGGTAAAACTTGAAAAATGAATTTCTGGAAAATGAAGGACACTCGAGTATTCATGAGTTACTCGACTATCTTTATAAAAAGTATGATTCACTCGAGTCCAGGACATTTCACTCGAGTCTTTTGTCCAGGGTCAGAAAAGTATTTTTACATACCTAAATTATTTCCAATTGAATCAACTATGCTTATGGGGAGAATATCATGTTCCAATAAAAAGAATGGGATGATTAAGAACAACATTAAAATACACTGATAAAATATTATTGGTTGCACATAATAAGATTATTGGTTAATCTTAATGGATTAATTTATGTGCATTCATACATGGAGAAAGGAGATGGATACTTAATTCGGTGGTAACTGGCTCGATGATACATTTTGGTAATGTGGGCAGCATTGGGGAATGTTGTTACGTCTTGGTGACGTTGTGTGCACACTATCCGAGCAGTTTCACAATACATGTTGGTCATGTATACGAATTATTGGATTGAACGTTCAATAAACAATGGAAATGGGAAGCATGCATCATGACACATAAATAATGGAATTATTATAAATGAACCATGCTTGCTCATTTGTCTATGCAAGTGATTATTTGGTACTTGTGAATGTTACTTGCTCTATTTATTCTTATTCGATTATGTGAATTATATTGCTTACCCCTTATGCCCATTGTAGGTGATGGCTCGCTATCTAGCTTGCATCGAGTTGCGCCCACTCCCTAGTGGAGTGTGGTACTACGAGGACCATAGAGCCACTTTTGAGGGTGAGGTAGAGGTGACACTATATCATCCTAACCCTCTGGCTCGTGTCCGTCCTCGTAGGTTTCGCATCCCTATTATCTATACTTTGCATGTACCCCCTTTTTATGCTTATCATGGACCACCCCCGACTCGACCAGCTCGTCGATTTCATTCCTTTCGTTTTAGAGCTGCTACTAGATCTCACCCTTCTGCTTCCCGAGTGATACGTGAGGAGACTCCTGTACCTAGTCCGATGAGTCCAGTTCATGGGACTCCTTCAGCTGAACCAGTGCCCAGTGGTAGGGTACCCAGTCAGTCGGACGAGATAGAGGAGGATCCTGAGGAGGCTGAGAGTGAGGGCGAGCCAGTCGAGCACTCCACTGGGAGCCAGTGGGGAGTTGGGGATCCACCAGGTGATGCATAGTATAGATGGTTAGGATGTGGGACATGTGGAGCAGCTGCTGGAGATTCTGGAGACTTATGCTATGGAGGAGGATCATTGGACCGCTTCTGGGATTTCATATTTTGCTCTATACATATATTGTATATATTTTTGAGAGATCTCAATGAGGTGGTCTTTTCTTTTAGTCTTATATCATGGACTTGTATCTTACAAACTTCTGCTACCTCGACTTTGACCTTGATGTCTATTGGTACTTTTACGTTATGTTATATTACGGATATATATCTATCTTTATATGACTTGGTATGTGGAGTATCAAATCAAAGTCACTATTTTAATTTAATTCCGCTTACTCTGATAACTATACCATTTTACTATAACTGGAAAGATTGTTGCTGAGTTGGGAAGTTTTAATAATCATAAATGAAAACCCAACTTATGCTATCACGAGCTACTTTAATCTCTGTACGGAAACAAGTATTTTAAGGAAAAGATTTTCATTACTTCTCCAATGAATGCAAGTCCATATTATTATATAAATACATATAGAGACTATATTTTGTAAACCAGAAGAGAGAGTGTTACACAAGGTACTCCTCGACATCATCGATTCTCTCATCGTCGTCAGGTTGTACCAAACTTTCCACATCCTCCTGATCCTCTAGCACAGGTCTACTCGTTGTGGCATCAACATCCACCAACAAAACAACAAGGCATGAGAGAGTAAGAATTCCGAACGACGTATCGTCGACGGTGTGGGTTTTACAGTAGGCAAGATATTAAGACCATACAAACATAACAAGCAACATAAAGACAACACAACATTCAAGTTCATCATCATTATCATCCTTTATTATCATACCAACGTAAGCTTACTTTCACTCAATCGTAACATCAATCTTTTCTCAATAACAACACATCTTATGATTCTTGATTGAATTCATTTCCATCTGCATACGGTTTCAATCACTTTTCCATACTTTCATTCTCATTTCATTTCTCATTATCAATCTTTCATAGGATTGCCTCTTATAGACACAAGTATTTTCGTAACTCTTAAACTTTTCTCATTAAGTCTTATGAGATCGTGCCCGTCGATGATTGGGGAAATTATAATATCATCGAGGTAAATGTTTCATTCGCAGTTAGCACACACGTCTACATCTCCTCGGTTATCCACCCAACCTAGTTGGAAGCAAACATGAGTACAGGACCTTTACCACGCGGGCTTGACAGCTGTCTCAACAAATCTCAATGCCAGGAGAACTGTAGAAAATCCGGTACAGTCTCAAATCAAATCAAATCATATAATATCAAGGCGCACTATAGAAAATCCGGTACAGTGGCAAATCACAGAGCCCAGTTCCAGTCCCTCTCACTGTTCAAGATTTGCAATCTAGGGGGCGACAGTATTTTCTAGTTTCGGGACCGATCACCCGCGTCACCTGTGGGATTCGTTCCGCCTAGAAAAGTACTCTAGACTTCTTGACGTTTCACCGTCATCGTCCTCCCCTAATGCAATCTCCACCTGAGTATCCCTGATACCCATGGTATCTTCCTCTCCACTACTTCGATATCGCACTCATAACTCACCACGTTAATCTATGTCTTTTAAAGAGTTTTAGTATTTTAAATAACATCTTAATCCTAAGGTCGGCTCATCCTTGGTGCATCCCTTCAACGAGTCCCGACCACTAATTGATGATTCGCTTTTCTTAACTTAGCACATGGCTTGAACATTAACAACATGCATTTCATCTCTTGGGCTTTCACTATACAATCTCATGTCTCAGCTCAGGGCATCAGCATTTCAGTCACAACTGAGGAGCACAGCTCAACTCATGTCATGCCTCTTTCTCATGAGTCTCATCTTTTGCAACTAAAGAGCACAGCTCAACTCATATCAATACAATCTCATAAGTCTCATCAACATTACTTTCTGCAATTCTTGCTCAATCATTATCATCAGCCCTTATCGCATTCTTACGAATTCCACAATATCTCAAAATCTTTCTCAAACTTTATCTCGTATCTCTTTTTGATCACTTTCGTATTAATCATTTCTCTTTCTTTTCAGAATCACGTTTCTATTCATCACTTGAACTTTTGCAAAACAACATCACAATTCTTCTCATATTTTTACTCATAATTCTCATCAACATTATTCTCACCATCATTATTATCATCAACATTATTACCATAATTAATAGCAATTCAGATCTCATCATGTATAATAAACTCTTTAGGAAATAAACATAAGCATACTAGCATCAAGTACTGTCACATAAACTCATCACATAATCTCACGTGGTCTTTGTCTCCTTCGCATAAGTGGCCATACCACAATACAATTGCCACTATGCTACTAACTCAGAACGACCAAGTTTCGACTTTTGAGATGGTCGAAACGGCTTAATATGTTACCTAAATACCACTGTGTCTTAGGGAAGCTTCTCGCTCACCTCAAATCCAGAAAATACTTTGTCCGAAGTCGTTGCGGGTCCTCCCCAACATGTCAGCTGTTCCAAATTCCTGACTTATAAGCACCATGTACTAAAATAGAAGGCACTAACGTCACATGTCTATTTAAATAATTGTCATACTCAGAACCAAACGTGTTTTCAAAAACTCCTTTCACTTCTTGTCGAAAAATCGTAAAACATCAAGACTTTCTCAAATCAAATCCAACTTTTTACTGTACTTTAAATACTTTGAAATCATTATAAGCAATCAACGAAATCATTTTAAATAAATGGATTGGTTGCTGGTCCATTCCGGACAGCCACAAACCAAGACTCGAAAACACCGAAAAATCGTTCTTTAATCCCTTTAATATTCCATGTTAAAATGAACATTTGAAATAATTTATTTTCAAACATAACACCATGAAATCAAATAGGGCAGCAACCAGTAAGCCCAATACTTTTTCAAATAACCAAATTCTTTTCAAAAATCAATTAACTTCAAAAGATCAATTTCAACATCGTAACTTATTAAATAACTCATTTTCCTTCACTTCTTTTATCAAATAAACAATTCGAAGACACTTAAACAAAGAATTTCAATTAGCATGAATAACCTAAAACAAACCATTTGGCACATAGTACATAACACATTCTCAAATCATAATTTCAAACCAACAGCCTAGACTGAAACACCGTAAACAATTACCTTGCAAACTCATTCTTGCATAGCCTAAACATATCATAAAGCAATCACTCATTCAATTATTTCAAGGCATTATGATCATCATACAGGTCCATCCAAGTCACAAAATAAAGTACAAAAATTCATATTTGTCGAAAACATTTAAATAGAGCTTTTGTTCGATTACGGGAAAGCACAAAAGATAAAATCTAAAACTATACCAAATCAATTTGTTTAATCCTCAAAATTTCCAGAATATTACACATATAAGCCAAAGTTCATCATATAAAATTTTCAAGTCATTTGCACAATCCTAAGCTAGGTTTCAAAACAGATTTCGTATGAAAAGCAAGATAAAACTGTTGCTGGACTGAGGCCAAAATGCCATGATTAAAAATAGTGTTTCAACTCCGAATTGCATAAGAATTGGTATAAATCTTCCTTACATAATCAAGACCATCTCATAAAAATTTCAGAATATTTGGAGTTGTGCAAGTCATACTTTTTCAATTAAACTTGTCACTAAGTCTGGAAAATCTGAACCAAACGGTTCACTGTTTTGCCTTTAGTAAAATTATCAAATCAACTCCAAACCTCTTCAAATTTTACAGAAAACCTCGATACATGCTAAGAAAACTACCATAAAAATTTCAAGTCATTCAGAGTAGTTTAGGGTCAAAAACTCTGTATAGGTTTAACCCGAAAAGCTTATTTTTCCGAAATCGTTTTCACACAAATGACTCCATTTCGATTAACAAACCAACCTTAAAAATCATATATAAATTCAGATAAAATCCATTTAACCTACTTAAAACAGTGTCCAAGTTTCAGAATCATCGAACATATGCAAGTACTACTTATCCATATCTTTTTCACTGAAAACCTTAAACTTCCATAATCAACACCGAACAACCAAAATTCAGTTAAAATGCCAAAACAATTCCAAATCCCTTCAAATTTTCCAAAACTCATTTAAATAGCATCAAGGACCACATATTAAAATTTTAAGGCAATCCAATTCGTATAACTATCATTTCTCAAAGTTTCTTACCAGGAAATCACTTATAGATCAAAATTTCAGCACTTAATCAAATTGTTCAAACCAAAACATTTTCATGATCTAAACTTTGATTTATACTTGCATTTGCTTAAAAATTAAAGATCAAGTTAAATCTTGAATCATGCATTAACTCTAACATCAATTAAAAATCAAATCTTACCAATCATCATGTATAAATCGAAAAATCAAGAACAAAGTAAACTAAACTTAAACTCTTTCTCAAATCACAACCAACAAATACAATAAACATAAGGAAAATCACATGCATGCAGTATCAAACATCAAGATTTCACTAACTAACCTAGATCTTGACATGCACATACTTAGAATTAGTAAATCTCAAAGAAAATCAAACATGCATTAACACTCAAGAATCAAAGTCAAGGCTTTAAAAGTAAAATCAAAACTAACATCAAAGCATACTCCTTTTCACTAGATCTTTACATGCATGTAGGGAAAATTAAGATCAACTCAAAAAAAATCACATGCACGCGACTAGAAATACTAGATCTAGCTTGAAACAACATACATCAACATTTACAACCAAAAATCATTTGAGCAAAATAAAGAGAAAAAACGTATGGTCCTCAAAGACTTATGCATGTCCATTTTTCATTTTCAACATTAGGTCTATACAAATAAAGACTCAGAAAGTGAAGAGAAACACCAAAAATTGACATGCATGAACTCTTTAAAATCAAACAAACAAATCCTCCATGAAACTCAAATAAAACCGAAATGAAGAAGAAGGAGAAGAAGAAAAAATCAAGCTCGAAGAGGTTACCTAGATGATGAATGAAGAAAAAGAGAGAAAAAATCCAAGAAAATCCAAGAAGCTCCATGACCAAATTGCTCCCTCCTCTTTCTCTCTTGGCTTCCACGGCCACCTTCTCTTTCTTTCTCTATCTTTCTAATTTCTTAACTTTGCAATAAAATGAACTCAAACGAGGTGTGTGTGTGTGTGGGGGGTACATATATATATATATACACAGTTTGGGCTTGGGTGATTAAATGGGTTAAAAAGCCCAAAGGTCCAAGGGTAGTTTAGGGATTTCAAATCTAAATCTAGGGGTAGTCTTGGTAATTCAAAATGTTGCATGCAAGAGTATATGAGTGGTAGACAAGCTAGAGCAATTTAGGGAAATAAATCAAATCATGCATCATATCACTTTCTTAAAGATATGTTATTTTATTCCTATTTATTTTATCATTCCATGCATCACACAACACATACTTATGCACATACATATACATTGCATTTTCCTTTTCTAAAATCACCTTTTCATATATAAAAGAGATTCTCAAAAGGAAAAGTTCATTAGAGATCAAAAACTTTTCTTTTTTCATGATCAATATCTTCAAAATTCGTACTTTACAGATCTGAGAAATAATTTTCGTAAATCAACCCAGAAAAATACAAAAGTTACATTTTTGAAATCTACATTTCAATAAGATCGTTTTCATATAAAGATCATAAAATTCGGAGTTACGGTTAAAAAGTTATGAATTTCCGAAGTTAATGAATATATTAAGTTCACAAAGGAATTCATTTCTATAATGAAGCACCAACAATAAAATCATTTCTCATTTCTTATTAATTAAATCAATCCAAACTCAATAAAATCATTTGCTTTGGACTCTATGAAAATCTTTGTTTACCAAAATTCCATGAAATCGACAACTTATTACGTAATCGAGTAAAATACCCATCGAAAATACTTTGTAAAACGACATCTCAAAATTCTTCTTTAATAAAAATTTATTTATCTTAGTTGGGAAAATACGGGATGTCACATACCTCAAATAAATCATTCAAAGGAGAGTTTGAGATATTTCTAAATCACAATAATTAAAGATAAAAACCAACCTTAATAATTGTGTGTGCATCCATTCATAGAGAATGGAGAATAGGTTGGCAAGAAACGTTTGTCATGTTCTGGGAACATGAGGAGGGTACTATGGGAGTACAAAATTGATGCAACCTATTTGATGACACATTCTGGGAATGTGGCCAGTGTCTGGGACATGGTTTTTATGCGTTCTGGGAAAGTAATGCACACTCTAGGAGTGGTGCTTGTTTTCCAAGTATGGTTTGCTATACGTTATGGGAACGTATGTTAGTGTTCTGGGAACACATTGGTGAATTGGATGGACGTCTGAGATGGAATAGTATTGGAGGCCTCAGTTGTGGATAGAAATCATGCATCATGCCACTTGCATTATAAGAGATATAATGTTAAAAATTGGTGTGTTCATATGTACTTGCACTATTGTCTGTCCATGATATACTTGTGTTTGTATTTTAGCCTTTATTGATTACGTATATGTGTATTCTTACTCCCTATGCCCTGTTTAGGTGATGGCCAGATACCTAGCCTGCATCGAGATACGCCCTATCCCTAGTGGTATATGGACTTACGAGGAGCACCGAGCCACCTTTGAGTGGGAGGCGGAGATTACTCTCTACCACCCTAACCCTCTGGTTCGGGTGCGACCTCATAGGTTTAGGATCCCTATAGTCTATACTATGCATGTTCCACCCTTTTACTCATATAGAGGACCACCCCTGGCTCGACCAGTGCGTCGATTTCATAGTTTTCGTTTTAGATCTGCCACCCGTACTCATCCTTCTTCGCATAGAGTTGTTACTGAGGAGACTCCTTCTCCTGGTCTGGTTGACTCCGAGAGGACTGCTTCTGCAGATCCTAGGCCTAGTGGTGGGGTCTCTGCACAGTTGGGCGAGGTCGAGGAGGATCCCATTGAGGATGAGGACGAGGAGGAGGTGCCTGTTGAGCCTACTGTTTCTACTAGAGGTGGACCTGCTGGTTCCTAGGAGCTTGCATAGCATAGATATTTTGGATCCTAGGACTAGGGATAGAACTACAGAGGATCAGAGGAGCTGCTGAGGACATGGATGACCTGCTCTGGGACTTCTATTTTGACTTTGTTATATATTGTACATATTTTTGAGAGGTCATAGAGTGAGGTTTATTTTGAGCATCTAGTTATGCATATGTTTCACCAAAACCTGCTATCTCGACTGTGATACTTGCTACTTTGATACTGGTGGGGGGGGGGGGTGTTTATCTTATGGTATATATAGATATAGAGTTGTCAAAATGGGCCGGGTCGATGCGGGCCGGGCCAAAAAACCTGGGAAAAGTGCGGGTTTGGGTTCCAGAAATGTGGTCATAAATTGAACCCGAGCTTATTAGCCCGGTCTAGAGCCGGGCCAAAAAACTCAAACAAGGGCCGGGCCAAAAATCCCTGGGTAAAGTGCGGGTTTGGGCTGCATGCTATTAAACACAACTTGCACCCGGGCTATTTGGCCCAGAATCATTTGACCCGCACCCGGGCCGAGCCGGGCCGAACCCGGGCGGGCCGGCCCGTTTTGACAGCTATATATAGATATGATGTTTTTACCTCAGCAGTGCCCCACAAGTATTTTTTTTTACTTCCGCATACTCTGATTTTGGTCAAAAAGGATTCGGCAAATAAGTTTATATTCTACAAATCTGATTAAACTCAAGGGATAATTAATATGTTTTTAATCAACGCTACGGATATGTTTTATTATAAAAAAGGCATTGTCTCAAGAGGCTTTTGTAATTAAGGTATTATTAAGCCGAATTCAAATTATTTGTCAAGGTTAAACGTGTTTATAATTGAGCAAGTATAAGTTAAAAAGGAAAAATTTTCTAGAACCAATTTTTGATAGCAAGTATTCTATATTTGGAAATATTGATTATTTCAAGATATAAAACAAGGGTGTCATAGTACCATTGGCTCTGTGATGGGTAATTAGTATTATATATGTAGGTTTTGTATAAATGTGTACGAACCTTATCTTATAGGCCTAGAGTCACAGTTTTTGGTTATGTAATATAATGTACAATACTTTTGACAAGAATAAATATAAATAGTATTATATTATGATTATTAACTTAACTAGCATATCAAAGTTTTAAAAATACTCCCTCCGTCCCACAAAGTTAGTAAATTTTTGAAAATTCAACAAAGTTAAGGGAACATGCTTTTAATGCATTGTCCCCTAAACCAACCAATAACTAAAGCAAGTATTTAATGCATATTTCCTTAGTTAACCAATCATAGAATATACAATACGATATTTTAACTTTAATTTCAGTCATAAAATTTTATATTTTTTTACTAACTTTGTGAGGCGGAGAGAGTACTACTTTTTCTCTATATAATTAATAATTAATAGATTAAAATAATCATAATAACTTAGGAGGGATAATAAGGGGTGTTACAACACTGGTCTGACGATCATCAAACATTTCAAGTCAAATGTCTAATTTAATAATATCTTTTAACGGCTCCGACTTTTGTTCGACACCTAGTTCGATCTACAAGTTAGTTTTGGCACTTCCCAAACATCATGCATTAAAAAAAATTTGTGCAACAAATCAATAGTTCATTATTTTGGGTTATTAGGTTGATTAAAATGAAAGTTTGTTTACTTTTGGATTAAATAACATTTTGCCTATGTAAATATGGCCGATTTTGTGATACGTCGTTGAAAAAATTTAGTCTATTTTACTCCTTATAAAGTTTTAAACTTTTGAAATTCATGTCACTCGATCTATTAGTTTTAGCTATTATGAGAGAATGTGACTTACCATTAGAGTCGTCATGTCACAACTATCTTTGTCACCTATTGACACGTGTCAACCTTGTGTATAAAAATATATTTTATTTTATTTTATTTTTCCACTTAGTTAAATTAAATACTTAAAAAATACAAAAAATAAATATAAAAGATAATTATGCATGTGGTTGACACATGTCAATAAGTGTCAAAGCTGGCTCCAACTTGGTGGCATTAATGAATAATACCATGAGGCACATATTCAAAGGTGGATGAATTTCAAATTGTATAAAAGAAGCCAAAAAGACAAGAATTAAAAGACTTTACAAAAATTAAAAGAAGCTGAAAATTTTTGTAAAGAAAATTCACAAAATTATGTCTTTTTACGAGGACTAAAAAATTATTTAAGCCTTATTTTTTAAAGGACAAAATGTTATGCTATCATTGTAAAGTGATGCCTTTTAATATTTTTTGTGCGTGGTGTGGTACCAAAGGAAAATATATAAACACTGACTTCTCAATCATTTCCTATATTCATATTTAGTTTTATTTGAATTATTATATTCATATATAAACAAATACTTATTTAATATGGTACATTCTCATTATACTTTGGATACTATTATCCATGTCTTGTTCGATATTCATGTCAAAATCGATACGAGCCAACTAACTCAAACACCAGTGAAACCAAAAATATGTGATGAACAATCAAGTGGGATAATCTCTGGATGACCTTCCATGGTTCTCAAGCTCCCAATTTCTAAGTATGCAAGTTTGAAGGGTTTTGTGTGAAAGGAACTACATCAATGCAAATGCAGAGAATGGGGCAGATCCACAAATGAAATAAACTTTTATGAAAAAAAATACCATATGATTAAATGACCATTTTTTCATGTAACTTTATTTTTTAAAAAGTGTAAACTGTTTCATTGGTTCCTAATTTTGTAAAACTTGGTCAATCCAATCCTTGATTTTCACGATATGTCAATTTTGTTTCATCCAGCTCAAACGAAGGTCCCCAATTAAGGACAAAGGTCCGTTGTGAAAGGGGAATTTTCCTTGTGAAAGGATTTTTAGTCTAACAAGAGTGGGCTCTAGGTCATGCTGCTCTTGGTCCTACGTACCGTTCGTACTATGGTTCTGACGATCAAGATTACGTAGTTCTATCAGGCACGCGTGAGCAGTGCATCAAGGGTGGAGAGTGAGACTAATTAGGGTTTCCCTTAAGAGTAACAAGTGTTATGCCTCTAACCACTGGGAAGGTTTGTATGGTCCAAACACTCGTTCAAGTATTAGGCCTATTGCGATAGGCAACAAGCTTCAAGGGTTGATAAACCTTTAGGGCGGGTGATTTGGGTCTGATATATAGTGTTTTCAAGTGATAATTAACTCCCTTTTGTTATGCTTTTGACTTGTTTATTGAGTAAATATTAGGTTTTTGTTATGTTTTTAGTTAAGTTAGGTAATTTAGAATCCTTGAACATTTTGATCCGTTTTGAATTTGATCTAAGGTATTTGGAGCTTAATTTGATGATTTTATGTTTTGGAATGGAAAAGAGCTTTGAAGACGTGAAGATTGGAGCTAGAATGAAGAGAAATGGTGTTCTTAAATGTGGCCCAAGATGGGGTTTAAATGACAAGAGCTGGAGGTTTTCAATGCCACGCCTACGCGTGGGGGAGCTGCGCCTAGGAGCGTGATGCTTGCATGGACCTGCGAGTTGGGCCTATCTATTTCATTTTTTGAGGATTCTGATAGATTTATGATAGATTAGTTTTAGGATTAGCTTGTCCTATTACTCTAGGTCTTAGCATTAGGTTTAAGTAGCTTTTAGAGAAAGAAGGAGATTGCATATTCTGCACTTCATTCAAGGAGAAGAGTTTAGGTGATTTCTTATTGTCTATGATAAGTTATCCTATTCTGTTTCTTCTATTTATTCTTTTATAATGTGTAACTAAAACCCTTTGTAGTTAGGAACATGGTGGATTTGTATGGATGAGTTTATATATTTATGAATTAATGTTTTTCATTCAAACCTATTGTTTGGTTGTGTTTTAATTCTAATTCATGAAATTGGCCACTTTATGTTTTGTTTTGAATCTCTAATCCAACAAGAGGGATCTGAGGGTTATAATAAATCATTCATCCAAACTTTATAACTGTAACACCCCAAATTTTCATTCCCTAATGTAATAGAAGTTTTAATTATGAAAGTTATTCATAATTATTTTCTAAATTATAAATATTTCTTTTATAATTAATTTAGATTAAATACATGATTATGTGTGTGCATGTGCTAAGTGAAAATGCATAAGAAATATTTTAATAATTAATAATATGTAAAAGTAGGGTTTTTGCATATTAGTCCCCGGTTTAGGACCTAGAAGTAATATTATAAAGGTTTTGGAGGGAGGGGAATTAAAATAATTATTTTTCAAATTTTAGCCAAAAGACTCGAGTATTCTGGTCAAAGTTGCGCGAGTTAGTGCGTTTGGTGAGTCATCACTTAACAATTTTCATTTGTTGACACGAAAACAACTCAAGGACACGATAATGATCTTCGTGTCGCCATGCATGATCGATGGAAACAAGTATTTAAGCCATGATTGACGAATCAACCAACTCATTTTGCCAATTTCGTGAGTTGATGCATATGTTAGGGTTCCTGAGTTTGGTCCTTCGATTATCTTTCTTTGTGTTGAGTTAAGCTACAAATTATACACCATTGTAAAGCTCACGTCTCGAGCTTTACAAAGATATAAGAATTGTGAGTTAAGGCTTCGTGAGGAGGAAGAATCGAAGCTCGAAAAGGGAGGGAGTTTTGCTCTCAAGTCCAGAAACTGAAGTCTGGAGCTTACTTTGAGCTCGGATTTTGGCAAGTTTATGAGTCCTACAACCCTCAAATTTATTCCTACCTTTAGTCCATGTTGCAGAAAATAGTTCCTAACCTATTTCCCCAATTGTTAACCTGAATTTGCATGTCAAAATCCCTGGTTTTTGGACTCTGTTCGAATGTGGCTGCATGCAAAGGGTTTTGTGGGTTAGAGTGTTCCAGTCAATTTCTCTGCAATCTCCTTGTTGATTCATGGCCTAGAGGTAAGGGTGAAGCTATACATTCACTAGAATAAGTTCAATTTGTTAAATTTTAAGTGTAGAGTCACCATGAGACTCTAAGGGCATAGATTGAATTAGGTTTATGGCTTGAAGGCCTCTCTGAGTTTAAAAGTTGTTTGGAACAAGTTATATATGTTGCATGCAAGCTGTATCAGAGTTATTTTCATGCTAAAAATGTTTAGAATTGAATTTGATATGTTAAGTTGTTGAAAAGGTGATTTTATGCATAATTGGTGCTCAAATTCGATTTAGTATAATATGATGCTAATTCTGCATTGGAACATGTTTGTTATGTATGATTTTAGCTTTGTTGATCATTGGTTGCAATTAAATTGGACTAGAATTGAAAATGGTATGATAAAACCCAAATTTTAGTGTATTCTGTCTGTCAAGACTTGAGTCTTTGACTCGAGACTCGAGTATTTCTGACGCACCAGTGCGTCTGGTGGCACCAACACTCGAGTCTCTGACCCATCAAGACTCGGGTATTGAGTGATGCTATTAATGAACTTTTCTGATGAACCACTCGAGTCTTGCATGATCCACTCGAGTCTTCTGGGTTGATGAAGACTCGAGTATTTAGTGATCTACGTACTCGAGTATTTTTAGAAAATCTGAGACTTACACTTTTCAGAAAACTTATGATTCACTCGAGTCTTACTAAGAACCACTCGAGTATTTGTACAGATTGAAACACTACTCGGGTCTTTTAAAAAGGACTCGAGTCTTTTTGACCTGAATGCTAAAACAATGCCATTTTCAACTAAGTCAAGTTTAATTAAACTAAAGAATGATTACAAGGAAAAAATCATGTTCCAAAGAAGAAATGATGTGATGAATTACATTGGTGAATTTATTGCATGTTGCAAATTATGAGATTAAAGAATAACCTTAAATGGAATGTTTGTGTGCATTCATGCATGGTGTTGTGGTGATAGCATATCATTTGGTCATGTTCGAGGAACATGAGGAGGGTACTCTAGGAGTACCAATGTGGTTACGACTTGCCTGTAGTCACATTTTGGTAATGTGGCCAGCATTGGTTGCTGCGAACATTGGGGTTTTCGTCTTGGTGACGAGATGTGCACATCAATATTGATATTATGGACCACGTTCCAGGCATAGTCGTGTGGCTTGCTCGATGACACATTTTGGTAATGTGAGCAGCATTGTGGAATTGTTGTTACATCTTGGTGACGCGATGTGCACTTTGGTAGTGACGTTATGGATTATATTCCGAGCAGGTTCACTATACGTTTAAGCACGTATACGGGTTGTTTGGATGGTCATGCATAAGAGCATTAGTTGGAGAACCTCAGGACATGAGAGATAATGAGCATGCATCATGTTATATAATTAAAGAGATTGATTATAAACAAAATTGGCTTGCTCATATGATTGTGCATATCACTTGACTATTTGGTACATGTGTATGTTTAAATGTTTTATATTATGTTTATTTGATTATGTGGATTATATTTCTTACCCCTTATGCCCATTGTAGGTGATGGCTCGCTATCTAGCTTGTATCGAGTTGCGCCCACTCCCTAGTGGAGTGTGGTACTACGAGGACCATCGAGCCACCTATGAGGGGGAGGTAGAGGTGACCCTCTATCACCCCAACCCTTTGGCTCGTGTCCGTCCTCGTAGGTTCCGCATCCCCATTATCTATACCCTGCATGTGCCCCTTTTTATGCTTATCATGGACCACCCCCGACTCGACCAGCTCGTCGATTTCATACCTTTCGTTTTAGAGCAGCTACTAGATCTCATCTCTCTGCTTCCCGAGTGATTCGAGAGGAGACTCCTTTACCTAGTCCGATGAGTCCAGTTCATGGGACTCCTTCAGCTGACCCAGTTCCCAGTGGTAGGGCACCGACTCAGTCGGACGAGGTGGAGGAGGACCCCGAGGAGGCAGAGAGCGAGGAAGAGTTGAGCACTCCACTGGGAGGGCACCGACTCAGTCGGACGAGGTGGAGGAGGACCCCAAGGAGGCAGAGAGCGAGGGAGAGCCAGTCGAGCACTCCAGTAGAGCCAGTGGGGAGTTGGGGATCCACCAGGCGATGCATAGTATAGATGGTTGGTATGTGGGACGAGTGGAGCTGATGCTGGAGACCGGAGGAGGATCATGGCATGGAGGAGGATCGTTGGACCATCGCTAAGATTTCATATTTTGTTCTGTATCTATTTTGTATATATTTTTGAGAGATTTCAGTGAGATGGCCTATCTTTTTATTTCTATGGACTTGTACCTTTTAAACCTTTGCTATCACGACTTGGACCTTGATGTACTTTGGCTACTTTTATGCTCTTTATTATATATATATATATATATATATATATACGTCTACTGGTTTGATATTTATCAGCTCAAGGTTCATATTTTACTTCCGCCTACTCTGATGTTAAGTCGTTTCATTCTATTCAAAACTAATTTACTTTAAGGATTCGAGATATCAATACTTTATTATGAAAAACATATTTTGGAGTACCACGATATAAAAAATTCCTTTCATATCTTAGAGTATGATAACCTCTCTTGTTCAATGGAAAATTTTATTTATCATCTTTTATATCTGATTCAAGTCCATATTAGCTATATTATATCTTTATTCAACTATAAAGATTTTTGTGAAAAGAGCGAGTGTCACAATAACCGCCTAGTATGTAGGGATACAACTAGGGCTTATATGACATGTATGTTCCAGTGTGCTTAATTAATGGTTATTTGTATGTCAAAATCACTTAAGGGATTAAGGGTTCTCATATGAATAAGAAACATAAATTCACAGAGGGATCTGGTTTTTATTACCTCTGGGATGTCGTGAGTTTAATAAAAAATAGAGATTCATAAGTAATAAATAAGTCTTGCAATGAAACTTGTTCCTAACGCCTTTCTCTATCTGTCTCACAAACCCTATTTTAACTAGTTTATTTTTAATGGTTTGTTTATTAAATAATAAAAAGTTTATAGATTTCTCTTTTAATTACCCTTTGGTGAGAATTATTTGGAAAAAACTCACAATCCATGAGTGGAACGATAATTTAATTACTCTTTATTACTTGTGATCTAGTATACATGCTAGTATCTCCAACAACGGCGTTGAGTGCAACTACCACCTTCTTGTCAGGCATCAAGAGAAATGACATATCTTTTCGTTATCTCATAATTATTGAGATAAAAATCTGTCATTATCTATAAGAAATGTACTTCATAATTAAGTCTCGATGTTCGTGCGTTGACCACGCCTTTTTCTGGGCTCGGGCGAGCTATTGTTGGCTTGTGACCCAATCCTTCGAGGTCGGAGGAGATCGGCTAGAGTGCTTATGAAGGGTTCCTAGGTCGTTGAAGGGATATTACGTGGGGTAGGTAACCCTAGCTCGTGACAAGCACAGATCATAAGCCTGAGGTTGTTGCTTTGAAGCGCTCTTCGAGCTACAAGCTACTCTGAAGACCTTGGTAGCCCTTAAGTCATCAATGTATGAACTCCTCGATTCTGATTAAATTCTGTAGCCCAGAGTCTGTGAAAAATGTTATCTCCAAGTGTGTTTGGAAGTCATTCGTCCATCATCTGAGAATATTTTACCTTAGCTATTCTTCGAGCTAGAGGTCGTCATCTTGAGTTGTTATTATGCCTAACTGTTTGTATGCCACTGGTGAATTAAGCTGCTTCTATCAAGCAAGGGGTTGTTAAGCTTGTTCGAAAACATCTTTTCCCTATTTGCGAATCCAAGTTTACTGGACTAGAAAGGAATAACTCCGATCTTTGTAGGCTCATGGAGGGCGTAGGAGAACTCGTGCAAAAGCGAGAACTAATAGTTCGACCTTGGAGGAAGAGAACATTTGAGCCTATACTATAATGACTCACTTGAATCTTCTTCCTCTGTATTGGCAGTCAAATTGGATTGCATTTTGAAGCCATCCGTTCGTCGTATTGTGGATACCTGAAATTCGACATCCATATCTTCAAGCTTAATGATAATAGTTGTGCATGTTGTCTTCGTGTATGATGCAATGCACCGATTGATGCTTGACTTCCGATATACTTCACAGCTTGTGTACAAACTTCTAAATAATTGTCCTCAATCATTACTTTTCGGAGTGGGGATGAGTTTAACTCGTCAGCCTCTTCATGTCTTCCACTTTCTTCAAAGATTCTTCTTCTGAAGGTCTTGGTGGTTTATACTTGTGAGGTTCATGTACATTGACGATGTCATGACCCATTCATAATATTTGTCTGATGATGAGTTCATAAAATCTTCTAGTGTTGATAATTTGGATGTCCATTGATCCAACCTTGTAAGTAGGTCTTATTTGCTATCAAGCCATGCAATTAGAAGGTTGTTCATATCTGTATTTGGGTTTGGACGAGCTCATGTCTGCCTCAAGGTTGATAACCATAGATCGGTAGGGCTCGCCTCTTCGCCCAAACCATTCTTTCGAACTATCAGGTTATAGAAAATCTTTGACGGTCTGTTATTTGAGATCAGATGTCTTTTCGATATGTCGACTTCATTTTGTTGATCTCTTATTTTTATTCACTGTCTTTGGTTCTTGACGCCTTTCTCGACATTCTGAGGTCTCGTCTAGAGGAGTGTCGAAAAGGTAAGAAAGTTGAAATGTACCCATATGTTCCTCCCATAGTGGCCAAAGCCATGAAGCGGAAGATCATGGAAGAGCCCTCGGATGAATCATCCGAAGAGCAGCCGACTTCTCAACATGAAGAGAGATACAATTAGATGAACGAAGAGGCTCTTCGGGGGATGACTATAAGCCTCCGACGGAGTCAGGTTCGAACTTCCACATTCGCCACCTGGTTTGCTGAAAGGCTGCATCTCAAATCGACACAAAGACCAACCTAAAAGTAGATGCGACTCTTTAGTCAATAAGAAGCTATAGATGTTAGCCAGAAACTTCAGGCCACCGAGCTTTAGGTCACCAAGTTTGGTTCCAACCTGGAAAGTTTGAAGAAAAGGGTTTCCAACCTCAAGAGGGAGAATTTTGACTTTTGAATATCAAGGGATTCTTTCCCACATCAGAACAGAGTTTATAACTAATATGTTGAGGAGCTAGAGGCTTGTCTCGAGGTTTTTAAGAAAAAGAAGATCTCGAAGGTGACCCGGTTCATTCACAGACGAATCTTTTGAAAACTGCATAGAGCAAGTTCGACTTCTGAACCCAGATGTTTGTTTATGGACTAAAGGGATGTCGACTGTCTACCAGGTTTGGGATGGCGAAATCAGATGCAAGGTTGGTGAGGAATGGGTCCTAGTGGAGCTTGATTTAATAAGTTCAAGCTCTTCTGACGAGCAAGAGGCGTAGGACCAAGATGGCGTAGAGCGTAGGTTTTTTCGGACGAAATATATTGATATTTCCTCTTTGTATGGTTTTTTCTTTTTCCTTTGATGGTATACCGATGTTCACCCTTCAACTTTTCTTTTTTGGGGCATGCGCTTTTCAATATTTCTTTTTGGGGCATGCCCTTCGATATTGATCTCATTTGCATCCTCTAAATACTGTCATGGGAGTATCTCTTTGGCCAACGAGACCACTCATGCAAACTTACATCCGGCCTTAGACAGGCTTCTTCTACCACGACAAGGAGTATGAGTGAAGTTAGGTTCTAAATACGCGATTGACTCTCCTGCCTCAGTGTAGTACAGCAAGAGCCCCGTACAATGTAGAGGTTTACAGCAGTCTTTAACCAGAACCTGGTGGCTAGCTGGAAAACTAGTGTGTACCATCATTTTGCGGTCAAGTTTACGGCTTATGATTTTATTTGAATGTCACAAGGATGAAATAAGGGTCAATGATCATATGTGATTGCGTCGTTCATGGCTGCTATTGTGATATGATGGATACCCTTTCGGTGAGTTAGGTGCGAAGTCCCATCACCTAGAGTTGTCATCTATACAATGCTTTTGACCTTTCAATGAGGGTATTTGTTACCTTTAAAGGGCGTGTTGACGCCGTTCCCTTTTCAGGATAATGGATGACATCTCCTTCTTTGGACTGCTTCAATATTTGGCTACTTGTGATTGTCATTGTCTAACATTGGACTCAAGTTGTATGGTTTTGTTGAGAATTTCCGAGAACTCTGGATTATCTTTCATGTTGAGGCGTTCATGAATGTTCAGTCTTTCGTCTTTTCTGGCAAATTAAGGTAGTAGAACTTGTTTCTGTTTTTGGTGTAAGCTGAAATTGGTGATGATTCTATAGAATTCTCTTGGTTTCTGACTTTTAATCTTCTAAAGAGGTATGTGATATGTTAATTATACTGCGAGGATGATAGTTAATTGATTAGAAGTGTAGTGAGCTTCCATAAGTTGAAGTGAAACTATATGAATAAAATTGAATTGGACACATGACTTTGAGATTAGTCGAGAAAAGAATTTGGCTGTGATTAAATTTTAATTACTTAACCTGAATTGAAACCATGAAGAAAATAGGAGTTCTAAGCTTAATTATTAGAATTGATGCATGAGGTTATGATTTAAATGATTATGTTCATCAATAAGTTCTTATTTGAATTCCTTATTTGTAAAGATGTAAATTATTCTGCTCCATGTGTAAAATGTGTTCTAAGTTGAAGTATTAGACCTCAGGAATGATATTGTATAGTTTTGGAAAGAATTGAGGTTGTAATCCAAAGTTGTAAAATGGTCGACTGTTAGGTTAACCAATTAACAGAGGAAGTTAACCGGTTAAGGGTGAATTTTTATATGTAATCAAGTGTAAATTTACCTACGTTAACCAATTAACAGAAATTTTAACAGATTAACTTGGAAAAAAATTGACATAACATTGATGCAAATAACTTGAGTAATTGGTTAATGACATTAGTTAACCGATCATCTACCCTGAAACTTGCAAACTTTCATACTTTGAATGTACAAATCAATTATTTATAAAACCTATTAAATATTATTATGGGATTTTACTTATTATATTGATTATTAACGGAATAAAGAATTTGAAAAAGGAATTGTTGATAAATTTATAATTATTCCATTAAAATTATTATTAAATAAAGAGTTATACATTCATAAATGGAGATGAGGACGGTATGATAAGGAAATGGGAAATGACAGATCAAAGATTCTGAGAATCTGGATTGAAATTGATATGGAGAATAGGTTTATATAAGTGATTTTTCAAACAACCCCTGGGAATTATTGTGGGTAGAACGGTCCGAAGATGGGCTGATCTGGCTGACCTTGCCCGAGATAGTTCTGCCTTAACTATAATATATTCTATCGATCTCCTAGGCATATTATGACTGATCGAGGACGGTTCTTGGTATGACCTTAATCCTAATTTGATTTATAAAGTATTGTGATGGCATTCATGAGTGCAAGACGTTTACTCTCAGTTTCTTTTCCTGATTTGAGAAATTAGAATGTTTATTGAAGAAGAGATATGTATATTGGATCCAATGGAGTAGAAATTAGAATGTTGCATGCATCAGTATACAAGATTATAATATGTTATGAAATTGAGGTGTGCTCATGCATTGTTATATGCTACTTGAACTAATTATGCTTTCATACTTTTAATTCAATTAATTATCAATCTATATAGCGACATAACAATGACTTACTCCTTACCCTTATTTGTGTGTTAGGTGACACTTATTGTAACGCCCCAAAATCTAGACCATTTAAAGATACGGGTTAGCAAAAACTTTTTGTAATAAGGAGTGTGAAAACCAAAAAGTATTTTTTTCATAGAGTAATATTTCTTTTACAAAATATTCTGAGTGTAAAACACTTATATAATACAAGATCCCAAAAACCCTTTTTTACACCCAGAGCATTGGTCTTCACAACTCGATCCTTCTGCAAAAGGATTTGGATGACGAGACATCATCCTGGCTGCTTCTTCTAGACACTTCCACTCCTACCGGAGTGACTTCAATTCTGTCCTTTGAAAGAACCTACCACCACAAACATGGTAGATGGGAGTAAGTCACTTGTCATATCGCCTAAGAAGATTATATGATTGGTCAAACACAATCATAACAGATATCAGTTCCATATAGAAAATGCATGTGCATGAGTCTTGTTCAACCATTTAAGCTATGACCATTAATCTTCCATGCAATGCATGCACGTCTCTCAAATCATTTCTCCATAATCAACTCTTCCAGAAAACAACACTCTGGGATAGGCAATCGTGCGCTCGATGTTTCCACAACCTGTATAGCGGCCACACCGTTCTATACTAGAACCCCATCGACCATGATCTTAAAATGGTACAAGGGGATGATCCCTGAACCATTGTCCACCAATAGTTCTAGGTCCTTGTCATTTCTACGGTGGCGGCCACACCGTTCCAACCGTCTCATGTAGCGGCCACACCGTACTACATGGTTTCCAATCCCGCATGCACCTCACTGAATGATTCCCTGTACACCATGCATGAGATGCATCACACATATATTAATCATCACATCATACACATGGCGGCCACACCGTTCCATGCCTTCATATAGCGGCCACACCGTACTATATGGAATCACATACATATGGCGGCCACACCGTTCCACATGTCTTCGTATAGCGGCCACACCGTTCCATAAGGAATCACATCACAATTACCACACATATGGCGGCCACACCGTTCCACATGTCTTCGTATAGCGGCCACACCATACTATACGGAATCCTTTAAGCACAACGACTTCTTGCAAGAGTTAGTCCATAACATATGGAAATCAGGGTGATCCCACTTATCCAAAGCTCACTTATCCGAATCGGAGCAACAAGCCCTAACGCATTTGGATTGAATCCTCATAATCAACAAGCATCACTACTCTTGCATTATCATTAATACTCCTTAAGTCATTGTCTATTTATGTTCCAAGGTATTGGACTTACACCATTTATCATCATAAGGTAATAATTCCTTTCTTATGTCCTTTAAGCCATTAACTTCTTATGTTCTAGGACATTGACTACCAAGTAGACATGATCATGCTAATTAAATCCTTTATCAACATCCTTCCCAGATCATGAACTACTATTCACATTCTATATCCTCAAGACAGACATGATCATTTTCAATCCAAAGAGGACATCATGATTATCTCACAACTCATACCATATGAACCAACTTATCTAGAGGTTAAACTCAAATAATTGTCCATGCCCCATATTACTAAATCATCACTTTCCTACCACCACCAATCAATTTCTTTTAAGTCTTAGATCACTTGGATTATCATTATTTAGTTATTAACCAAATGATTTAGAATTAAAAATGGTATTTTCAATATTCTGGGTGAACTACTCGAGTGTTCTTCAGAAGACTCGAGTGTTCTACACTTATTTCCAGATTACTCGAGTATTCTTCAGGATACTCGAGTGTTCATGTCTTTCTGGGAATTTGGGTTTCAGCTTCATAAAAATACTCGAGTAGTTCATGAGTTACTCGAGTGTTCTTCAGCATTTCCAGAATACTCGAGTGACCCCTGCATTACTCGAGTGGTTTACCTTAAGAGATCCCCATGAGTCAGTTATTACTCGAGTCCTGGACCCGATACTCGAGTGTTTCAACACCAAATACACTATTTTGCCAAAATTTTACTCGAGTATCAAGCCAAGTACTCGAGTCTTTCATCACAGAACAGACTGAAAACTTGGTTTTAGCATACCATTTTCGATTCTAACCATTTCTAATCAAATCCAATGATCAATAAAGTTCATATAACATATAACAAGTATGTTCAAACACTTAGAACTCCACAAATTACACAGAATTGAATTTGAGCACCGATTATGCATTAAATCACATTTTCAACAACTTGATAGGCCAAATTCAACTCTGAGCAATTCTAACTCCATATAATGATCAAATGAACTTTATTTACATATTTAGGACTTGTCTCAACACAGAGATCACAACAATTCACAGAGGACCCTATCATGCTCCTATTTATGCATAAACCACATATTATGCAACTCAACATAACAATATCACATTTACCCACAATTAACATAGAAACTGAGTTTGTACAGGACAAATGCAGTATTTAGAACTTACTCCAAACTTATTCAATGTCCATTAATGGCTTACCATAAGCATACCACATCAAGGTCATGATTTATCACATTTTCCAATCATAACTCAACCAAACTCATGAATTCCTTTAGCTTAATATCATCAATTCATTTCAGACAATATTCATGTTTTAAAACAAGGGACCAAGTGATTGTCTGAACCTCCAAGTCCAGCAAGCATGTCTTGGTCCAATTCACATAGCATACACAAATCAATTTCACAATCTATAATCCTAGCAATATGAATGACTTCTCCCATACCTTAGACAACACTTTGACCAACTTAAAAACACCAAAGAACAGCAGCAGCCACACAGCAGCCACCAACACCAGCTCAAATCACTTCACCCACCAAAATGCAGAACAGTGTGAGCAGAGTCCAAAAACCACATTGTTTGAGTGAGTAATCGTGCACAAAAATTGGGGAAAAAGGTTAGAATCTACTCTCTGCAACATGCACGAGAGATTAAAACCAAATTGGAATCAAGAGGGTTCATGAGCTTACCACAATTGAAGATCAAAGTGAGCTCCAAGAACCAGTTGACAGCAACCAAACCCCCACTTTTGAGCTTCGATTCTTCTAACACTCAAACCCTCAGCTCACAATTTTGGTGTCTATACAAAGCTCTAGATGTGAGCTTCGTATTGGTGTATGATTTGTGACCTAACTCTACTCAAGGAAGGAGAATCGAACCAGAGAAATCAAGAACCCTAACTTCATGAGATTTCAGAATTTGGCAAAAGGGTTTAATTCATCAACACCATAGGTTTATATACTCGAATCCATCGCTCATGCAGGTCGACACGAAGCCATGGTCGTGTCCCTGAGTTGATAACGTGTCAACTCGTGAGGTTTCTGAGTTGGTGACTCAGCCAACGCACTCACGAGTGCAACTCTGACCAGAATACTCGAGTATTCACAGAAGTACTCGAGTATTTTGGCCAGTTTTTCAAAAATATTTATTTTATTTTCTTTCCCTCCAAAACTTTTCTAAAATTATTTCTAGGTCCCAAAACAGGGACTGATGAGCAAAAACATTATCCTCACATATTAGAAATTATCTAATATTTTTATGCATAATAAATTATTTCATAATCAAGGATTTTACAAAAATAATTAATTACAAATAAACCTTTATAATTAATCTTCATTAATCAGGAATTAAAAATTTGGGGTGTTACACTACTCCCCCACTTAAAAGGAATTTCGTCCCTGAAATTCATTCTTAAAAATAATTCTACATTTTCAAAATCACATAAAAGATTATTCTCATATTATTATTATTCTTCAAAATATCATTAGGGAGATTCCTCCCCCACTTAAAAGAATTCCTTGGATTTTTCAAACTTCTTAACTCCAAATATTTCATAAGATATTTAAAAGAAAATATTTTGAATAAAACTTTTGTTTCCAACGCGAATGAAAATCCTTTCTTACCAAAAAGGGTTTTTTCCTTAAATTTCCTTGAAAATTATTCTTACAATTAATTCAAAGGAAATCTTTTGACTAAACTTTTCCGGATAAGATACATACCTTAAATTAAAACAAAACTGTTCGAGGAAAAACTTTTCTGAAAAACACATTTCAACTACATATCCTAGACTTAAAAACATTTTGCAATATATTTTTCGATGAAAAACTTTTTCCGCTGCGCACTCTGATCACTCATGCACGATTAACGAATCATTTATATGACTTTATTCCTTAATAGTTGCAAACATTAGGGTGATCCGTCCTAATATTCAAACCATTAATAATAAAATCATCCCTTACAGATATAACCTTTCGCAAGAAAGGTCATATGACTTATCTTTAAGTTAGATGAACTTAAAGATAGGGTACTTGTCACCATCAGATTTAGCTAGATAACCAAGCGCTAGAGATATTTCCGTTGGGGAGACAAAGATTTGTCCTATCCCGGTGGTCATTAATCTCTCTATTCTTAGCTAATCTTTCTATCTCCCATAGTTTCCACAGATATTTATCACATCCAACTGTGATAAAGGTTTCGATCACAGAAATTCGGGTCAAAAATGATATCCAGATGTTCAAATTATCGAATGATTCAATTAACGTAATCGAAAGAAATAGCTGACCACTTTAATTCAGATAAGGATAAAAACAACCTAAGGGTTTACCTCGCTTGCCTCGCTTGCTACCCGATCCTTTCTTGCTTTTATTTTCTGGACAGTCTGGCGAATAGTGCCCTGGCTTCCTGCAGCTGAAGCAGATGATTCCCTTGGGTACACCACAGCTTGATCCAAAATGATGTGTCCCACACCTTTCACATTGAGGAGAGCAAGTGATTTCTTTCCCCTTTCCTTTTTGATTACCATTCTTCGATTGAGACTTTCCTAATCCCAATCTATACAGCTCCGGCTCCTCAGATTGTTCTTTTTCCATGGTTAATTGCTTTTCTTCCTCCTCCAACTGAGCTTTCATTTCCTCAATCTTTCGCTTCTTCTGAATTCGGACATTCTTTTCATAAGCCTCCTTTGCTTTCATATCATCCTCGTAGATTCTTCACATGTTTACCAACATCGGGAAATTCCTTAATCCTTGATAACTGATTCCTGGCTTCAGATCCGGGCGTAGACCACTCTCGAATTTTATACACTTTGATCTTTCATCTGGATGATTCTGGTAGTAGGGAGAATACTTCATCAATTCTTCAAACTTTGCAGTGTATTCTCCAACATCCATCTCCCCTTGCTTTAATTCCAAAAATTCAACTTCCTTCTTTCTCCTTATATCCTCTGGGAAGTACTATTCTAAGAACTTTTCTTTAAACACCTCCCAAGTGATGTGTCGATTCTCAGCTTCCAATAACTGCTTGGCGTGATCCCACCAAGTTTCTGCTTTATCATTCAGCATATAAGTCGCATACACCACTTTTTGTGCATCGGAACAACCCATAGACCGAAAGATTTTCTGAGCTTCTTGTAACCATTTCTGAGCTCCCTCTGGATTATACCCTCCTTCGAACTTAGGGGGATTGCAATTACGAAATTCTGTGAGTCCTCCAAACTCAGCAGGTCCAGCATTGCACTGACGCGGTTGATTCGCTTGTTGTTGATGTTGCTGCATACTCTCTAATACAGCAGTGATCCTTTCTAACATATCATTCGTATGGTTTCGGTTTCTCGCTGCCATGATAGATCTGCACTCATAAAAACTTAGGTCAGAGTCACACAACTTATTGAGTATGGGAAGGACCATACTCCACAACCGAGAGTTGGAACCATTGCTCTGATACCATAAATGTAACGCCCCAAAATCCAGACCATTTAAAGATACGGGTTAACAAAAACCTTTTGCAATAAGGAGTGTGAAAACCAAAAAGTATTTTTTCATAGAGTAATATTTCTTTTACAAAATATTCTGACTGTAAAACACTTATATAATACAAGATCCCAAAAACCCTTTTTTACACCCAGAGCATTGGTCTTCACAACTCGATCCTTCTGCAAAAGGATTTGGATGACGAGACATCATCCTGGCTGCTTCTTCTAGACACTTCCACTCCTACCGGAGTGACTTCAATTCTGTCCTTTGAAAGAACCTACCACCACAAACATGGTAGATGGGAGTAAGTCACTTGTCATATCGCCTAAGCAGATTATATGATTGGTCAAACACAATCATAACAGATATCAGTTCAATATAGAAAATGCATGTGCATGAGTCTTGTTCAACCATATAAGCTATGACCATTAATCTTCCATGCAATGCATGCACGTCTCTCAAATCATTTCTCCATAATCAACTCTTCCAGAAAACAACACTCTAGGATAGGCAATCGTGCTCTCGATGTTTCCACAACCTGTATAGCGGCCACACCGTTCTATACTAGAACCCCATCGACCACGATCTTAAAATGATACAAGGGGATGATCCCTGAACCATTGTCCACCAATAGTTCTAGGTCCTTGTCATTTCTACGGTGGCGGCGACATCGTTCCAACCGTCTCATGTAGCGGCCACACCGTACTACATGGTTTCCAATCCCGCATGCACCTCACTGAACGATTCCCTGTACACCATGCATGAGATGCATCACACATATATTAATCATCACATCATACACATGGCGGCCACACCGTTCCATGCCTTCATATAGTGGCCACACCGTACTATATGGAATCACATACATATGGCGGCCACACCGTTCCACATGTCTTCGTATAGCGGCCACACCGTTCCATACGGAATCACATCACAATTACCACACATATGGCGGCCACACCGTTCCACATGTCTTCGTATAGCGGCCACACCGTACTATACGGAATCACATCACAATTACCACACATATGGCGGCCACACCGTTCCACATGTCTTCGTATAGCGGCCACACCGTACTATACGGAATCCTTTAAGCACAACGACTTCTTGCAAGAGTTAGTCCATAACATATGGAAATCAGGGTGATTCCACTTATCCAAAGCTCACTTATCCGAATCGGAGCAACAAGCCCTAACGCATTTGGATTAAATCCTCATAATCAACAAGCATCACTACTCTTGCATTATCATTAATACTCCTTAAGTCAGTGTCTATTTATGTTCCAAGGTATTGGACTTACTCCATTTATCAACATAAGGTAATAATTCCTTTCTTATGTCCTTTAAGCCATTAACTTCTTATGTTCTAGGACATTGACTACCAAGTAGACATGATCATGCTAATTAAATCCTTTATCAACATCCTTCCCAGATCATGAACTACTATTCACATTCTATATCCTCAAGACAGACATGATCATTTTCAATCCAAAGAGGACATGATGATTATCTCACAACTCATACCATATGAACCAACTTATCTAGAGGTTAAACTCAAATAATTGTTCATGCCCCATATTACTAAATCATCACTTTCCTACCACCACCAATCAATTTCTTTTAAGTCTTAGATCACTTGGATTATCATTATTTAGTTATTAACCAAATGATTTAGAATTAAAAATGGTATTTTCAATATTCTGGGTGAACTACTCGAGTGTTCTTCAGAAGACTCGAGTATTCTACACTTATTTCCAGATTACTCGAGTATTCTTCAGGATACTCGAGTGTTCATGTCTTTCTGGGAATTTGGGTTTCAGCTTCATAAAAATATCGAGTAGTTCATGAGTTACTCGAGTGTTCTTCAGCATTTCCAGAATACTCGAGTGACCCCTGCATTACTCGAGTGGTTTACCTTAAGAGATCTCCATGAGTCAGTTATTACTCGAGTCCTGGACCCGATACTCGAGTGTTTCAACACCAAATACACTATTTTGCCAAAATTTTACTCGAGTATCAAGCCAAGTACTCGAGTCTTTCATCACAGAACAGACTGAAAACTTGGTTTTAACATACCATTTTCGATTCTAACCATTTCTTATCAAATCCAATGATCAATAAAGTTCATATAACATATAACAAGTATGTTCAAACACTTAGAACTCCACAAATTACACAGAATTGAATTTGAGCACCGATTATGCATTAAATCACATTTTCAACAACTTGATAGGCCAAATTCAACTCTGAGCAATTCTAACTCCATATAATGATCAAATGAACTTTATTTACATATTTAGGACTTGTCTCAACACAGAGATCACAACAATTCACAGAGGACCCTATCATGCTCCTATTTATGCATAAACCACATATTATGCAACTCAACATAACAATATCACATTTACCCACAATTAACATAGAAACTGAGTTTGTACAGGACAAATGCAGTATTTAGAACGTACTCCAAACTTATTCAATGTCCATTAATGGCTTACCATAAGCATACCACATCAAGGTCATGATTTATCACATTTGCCAATTATAACTCAACCAAACTCATGAATTCCTTTAGCTTAATATCATGAATTCATTTCAGGCAATATTCATGTTTTAAAACTAGGGACCAAGTGATTGTCTGAACCTCCAAGTCCAGCAATCATGTCTTAGTCCAATTCACATAGCATACACAAATCAAATTCACAATCTATAATCCTAGCAATATGAATGACTTCTCCCATACCTTAGACAACACTTTGACAAACTTAAAAACACCAAATAACAGCAGCAACCACACAGCAGCCACCAACACCAGCTCAAATCACTTCACCCACCAAAATGCAGAACAGTGTGAGCAGAGTCCAAAAACCACATTGTTTGAGTGAGTAATCGTGCACAAAAATTGGGGAAAAAGGTTAGAATATACTCTCTGCAACATGCACGAGAGATTAAAACCAAATTGGAATCAAGAGGGTTCATGAGCTTACCACAATTGAAGATCAAAGTGAGCTCCAAGAACCAGTTGACAGCAACCAAACCCCCACTTTTGAGCTTCGATTCTTCTAACACCCAAACCCTCAGCTCCCTATTTTGGTGTCTATACAAAGCTCTAGATGTGTGCTTCGTATTGGTGTATGATTTGTGACCTAACTCTACTCAAGGAAGGAGAATCGAACTAGAGAAATCAAGAACCCTAACTTCATGAGATTTCAGAATTTGGCAAAAAGGGTTTAATTCATCAACACCATAGGTTTATATACTCGAATCCATCGCTCATGCAGGTCGACACGAAGCCATGGTCGTGTCCCTGAGTTGATAACGTGTCAACTCGTGAGGTTTCTGAGTTGGTGACTCAGCCAACGCACTCACGAGTGTAACTCTGACCAGAATACTCGAGTATTCACAGGAGTACTCGAGTATTTTGGCCAGTTTTTCAAAAATATTTATTTTATTTTCTTTCCCTCCAAAACCTTTCTAAAATTATTTCTAGGTCCCAAAACAGGGACTGATGAGCAAAAACATTATCCTCACATATTAGAAATTATCTAATATTTTTATGCATAATAAATTATTTCATAATCAAGGATTTTACAAAAATAATTAATTACAAATAAACCTTTATAATTAATCTACATTAATTAGGAATTAAAAATTTGGGGTTTTACACTTATGGCATGGAATATGATATGTATGGAGATTCGTCCACTCTCTTGAGGGGAATGGGACTTTCAAGGTCATCGGACGACCTTCGAGGGTGATGTTGAAATCATCTTTCGTCATCATAACCCTAGATCAAGGATGCGCCGTAGACATATAAGAATGCTAATGATCTTCAACCAGCATGTACCTCCGACATTTACTTATCGACATGCATTATTACCACCCCTACGACCCTACTTATCAAACGTTCAGTAAGATTTTGAAGGAATCCTCTTTGTCCTTCAAATGAAAGAATAGTACCTAAGATGTCTTCCACTTGTATTCCATTTCAAAAGGTTAACTTTGCTCCGACATCGGAGTATATACCCATTCTAGGGGTTCCGACCAGCTATGAGAATGAAGAGGAGGAGGAAGATCTTATATATTGAATAACAGAATCCCGTCAAAGACAATGATGAGGTGATGGAAGTCTCCATAGGTAGTAAGTGAAGAACCGGTTAAGTTGATGAGTAAAAGTTGGGGTACTTTCCAGGTCACAATTCTAGGTACTCTTTTATATATATATATAGTGGGGATGTATTAGTATTTGATTTAAATAAATAATGAAATTTAGTACTCCCTTCGTCCCTAAATATAAGACCCCTTTGGGGGATTTCACGTCGATTAAGAAAGTTGAATAATTTAGTTAATTGTATTGGAAATGTGAACTTCTTATATGTAATTTCAAAATTACCCTTATCAATATTATTGGGAATCTAAAAAGTGTTAAATAAATAGGGGTGTTTGTGGAAAAAAGTAATTAATGATCATTGAAAATTGGCAAAGGCTCTTATAAATAGGGACAAAATAAAAGTGTCAAAATGATCTTATATTTAGGGACGGAGGGAGTAAGTTAGTATTATTCATAGTGGTGTTAGGAGAGGTTAGTTTAATCTCTCTTTAGTTAGATATGTAAATTTAAATGTTGTGTAAAGCTTTTGGAAAATTTTATAAATAATATTAGTAGTTTACTAAATGTGTTATTTAGTTCAATTTATAAGTAAAAAAATGGCTTGAAAAATTATATTTTGGGTCGTTAGATGTTGCATAAAATATTTTGCACTTCCTTATCTTTATGCACAACAACTATGTGTTGGGTTTGTTGTGAGAGTTAAGATCCGTTGATAGTAGGTATAAAACTTGGTCACTTACACTTTCACATTACTTTTTATATATTATGGAATTTGTCAATCCAACCGTTGAATTATATGTTATTATCAAGTAGATCAAGTCTACAAAATTTCATAGAATATAAAAATTATTTGATAGTTCATCCGACTATTCTATTTTAACGGATAATACGTTATTTGAAGGCTCATATTTCTTTCTCCATTTCATATTGCATGCGACTCACACCCTTTCATCATTGAATCTATCGAACCAGCCAACACAATTAACTTTTATCACATCACAAACACATACTTCATTCATTGTCGTTCTTGCATCGCCATCCAATTCTCCGTGAACAACCTTTTGCCCCTCCATTATGAACCCGCCACTATGAACATTAAAAAAAACTCGAATCTTCAACATAAAAAATCAAACCATTAAGTGACCTTTAGGTATTAGGCAAATATGATACGTCATGTTTGGTTGTGATAGAAACATGTGATAGCTAGCGGCAATGAGGTTGTGTGTATTCATATGTACCATGAAACAAAATTGCTAGCTGATATTTTAGTCAAGCATGGGCACTCTGTAACATCCTAGTTTTATTAACCTAAGAATTTTATTTAAGAATATTTTGTTTATACAAAAATGAAGTGTGAAAAATGATTTGCAACTATTTTCTTAGTATATACATATATGTATATAGTTATGTTGAACTAAAATATATATATATGTGTGTAAGTGTTTGTAAACATTTTCCTAGTGTATGTGTATATATACATATATATACTTTCCTATGTAGGTGTTAGTATTTGTAATTGTATTCTTGTGTATATATGAATCTATGTATTGGTATTTGCATGTGTGTATATATATATATATAGTTAGTTAGGATGAGTTAGGATATATATGAGTTGGTGTGCAGTCCTAAGTGTAAGCAATTATAATTGTTTTCTTGTGTGTATGTGTATATTTGTTTATGTGATCACATCATTAAGCTTGGGTAGGGAAGTGTTTTGGAGTCGGTGTATATAGTCGAAGTGTAGTTGATTTAGGCTATGGATTGGTGTGGTTATGATTGTGTGAATAGGACATTGTGTAGATTCGGGTGTCAAGGTGTTCCAGAGTTCATATAAGTGCCTTTAGTGTCTTGACCTTGATGGAGTGAGTGGATAGAGGACCCTAAGGTGGAGCCTTGAGTGTAAGCATAGGCCTTAGCATCTATGCTTGGGGAATTCCTTCGAACTCACGTTTCAACTGAGTTCCGAAATTTAATAGGTGTGTGAGGCATTTGAGTTCAATCCGACCCTGTTGGTTATGCCCCGAGTGTGATAGGTATTAGAATTATGTGGTTAGAGTGTTGTCTTAAGTCGGTCGGGCTAAATCGAGTGTTAGAAAAGAGTTAAGTCTCGAATTCGGTTGTTAGTTCGTTTGTTTTTCAATGTTTGGGATTTATGTGTTTATTATTATTAATTTATGATTTTGATGTTTTGTATGTGTTTGAATGTGTAGGGGATTTGATTTAGTGTTAGGAAGGGTTAGGAACCTTTGGTGTCTCTCTCTCCCTCTTTGAAGCTTTCTCTCTCTTAGGGCTTTGCTCTCTCTCACCTCCAATCTCAAGAACGGAGTGGAGATCGGTCAATGGAGCAGGAATTCAAGTAGATCGGAGGTAGAATCTAAGTTTTTGGAGCTTCAATTGAGTCTCCTCTCTCTCCAAGGTAAGGGGAGTCTCTTTTCCACACTTTGGGTTAGGGATAGTTATGGTTTATAATAGGATTTGGGTTTAATAGTTAGACCGGATTGTGGATAGCAAAATGGTTTTGATTTAGAGTTGGTTTAGAGGTGATTAGTATATTTATGGTTAATTTTTATATTAATTGAATTATTTATGATAAATTCCCTTTTTATAACATTAGAGTAGGAAGTGAAGAACCCTAGGGAGTTGACTTATATTAATGTACTCTGAGACATACCTGAGTATGTCGACTGAATTGTGATATCTGTTTTTGTTGAACCTTTCTATGTACACTAAGTGCTAAATGGGTATATTTGTGTTAAGTGTAAAATATGTGAATTATAGATAATGTTGGCTATTAGTTTGCGAAAAATGACTAAAATAATTGTAAGGATACTATATGAATGCTAAGTGTATTATAATTTGTTTATTATGAGTGGTTGACTGGAAATATGAAACTATGATTTATGTTGGTGATTAGTTGTGGATATTGTAATTTGATTTTGATTAATTGTTATTATGTGATGCTAATAATTAGGGATGTCATAAATGCCTGAAGTTGATATTGGGTACAAATGTATAGTTGTTGTGAAAATGATGAATGTCAACATTGTATGCTACTTGCATCTATTTGAGGAATTGATGAATGATGTGTATGTTGAACTTGACATTTGTGGATGAATTTTGATATGGAATAAAAAGGAATGCAGTGTGATTGATCCTTGGAAGCACCGGCACACTAGGTGCCCTGCTAGGTGGTGAATTGCCTGCTAGGGCCAATTGCCTGTCAGGCTAAATGCCCATTAGGTCTAAATTCCCGTTAGGCGTCGGTGCACCAATGGATCAATATACTGCATAACCACCTGAAAAAGAGTAAAAATGTGGATTGAAAATAAAAGGAAATATTAATGGAAATTAATAAGCATAGTCCTGACGGGTGATGCCTCTTGGATCTACCAGTCCTGATAGGTGTAAAGTCCCTAGTAGGTGGTGAATTGCCTAGCAGGTGCATAAAATCCTGGTGCAAAAAGAGAAAGAAAAATAAGAAATAAGGAAAGAAATATTGGTATGTTGTCCTCTAACCATGAGGAGACATACAATGTTATGTTGGTATGTTGTCCTCTGACCGTGAGGAGACATACAGTGTTATGTTAGGTATGTTGGCCTCTGACCGTGAGGTGACATATAATATTATGGTATATGAAAAGAGAATGATTATGGAAATGTGTTTGAACTTGATAATATGTGAGTGTGATGCATTTTGCTAGTTCATGGCTTGGTTTAATTATTATTCTTGAGGTTCTATTATGTACCTTTTTACTATCTTATAATCCACTGTGTTGTGAAAAGGTCTCACCCTTAGTGGTTAACATTTTAGGTGCATAATCAAGGAGCTTGAAGATCAGAGTGCGCAACGGACAATACGAAAGAAGGGAATTCCAGTTGAAGCTATGTATATTATGAATGAATTCCCCCAATGTGTATTATAAACTTGTTTTGTAAAAAAAGGAATTTTTAATTCACTATTTTATTTTAAACTTAAGTTTGTTAAAGTTTTAAATATAAATCGGGGTGTTACATTTATAGTATCAGAGCAGTTCCTTCCTTTCGACCTGAGGGAAAGTTGTCCCGACCTCGCTGCGAACACTCTCATCTCAAGCTTCTTACTCGAAGGTGAGACTTATATAAGTGGAAATTTTGATGTTAAGTGATGATTGAATGTGTTTGCAAATGGGGAATACTAACAAGTGACGAATTAATAAAATTTTATATGAAAAGGAAAAGAGAAAGGAATTCTTTGGAACCTAAGCGGATCCCTTAGGGATTCAAAGAATCGCATATTGTAAGTGTTCATCCAATTGCAAACAGGATATTTAGTCGGTGCAAAAATGATTTATTGGAAGTGAAAACAATTTCATGTTTTGGTTATTTGAAAGTCAGAGTTTCATACAAAGGAAATCCTGTTAATGCCAAGGTTTTCCAAAACGAAGTACAAAAACTTGAACTGGATGGCGAGGGCTACTACCACTGATGGAATGTAGTGTCGGAACTGGCCAATCCGATATTGCATTTATCGGGAGGTGAAGTGGTCGGAATCTAGGAGTCTGTGCACTATCGTGAATTAGTGAATGATTTCCTATGTATATAACTTTGGTGATAGTTATTTTGTTCCTCCTTGTATTGTTATTGTATTGTGTATGCTTGATTATGTGTCTGATGATTGGTTGGTGTCAAGTAATTGGATGGAGATTTGAAATGGAACCGCATGGATTAAATGAGTTATGACCTCGATACTAATCCAATCGAGTGATTAAATTCACGTCGGTTAGACTAGTATCTAAGAGAATGAAAAATAATGTTAAATTAAATTAATGGTCGGTTTATAGCTAATCTTTTAACACCCCGATTTGGCAACTTGAAAATATACTTCTTTAATCATGAAATGTAGTAAAAATATGGGCAAATTTTTTTTTTAAAACATGTAACATGGATGAGTAACATGAGTATGAGAACCATTAAGTTTTTAAAACTTTTTCACAATTAAAATGGTGTTCTCACACATCATGTTAAACTTCAAGTTCCAAACCGAAGTGTCACAAGACACCGCACTTTGCAACTTGCTTCTTCCAACTTCAATTATCATAGCCCATTTATTTCATAATCAAAATCAGTAGTGCCCATTGCAAACAAATTTCATCCACATAAGCTTGGGGTTACATCATGGTACTACAATGATAAATAAGTAAATACAGGGAAACATCATACTTCAAGTAAAATAAAAGAAACTACCACCAGGCCCACTAAGCTGAAGTCGATGGATCCACAGGAGGTGCCTCACTAGGGTCGATCTCAATCACCTCCGCCTCCGGGTAATCTAAGTCTTCGTCAGGATCCTCCTCTGGGTCTTCCTCTGGTTCATCCTCTTGCATAGCCTCAAAAGCCACTTCCGGTAAATCATTCAAAGCCTTATCCAACTCCTCTAACTCCTCGGCCTCGGGGTCAATCCGTGCTCGCAAAGGCATCGGATGCCCACCATGATAGTCGGCTGGTCCGCCAGTCTGCAAGTCCGAAAGCACAAAGTGACAGGTGCGAGTATCGGGCGTTGTCCCTTGCAGGGTGTGGTTGGGGTCGATAATGCGAACCTCAGTGACTCCACGCCACTCCCAACCTCTATAGTTCACCTCCCATCTTCCCTCGTCTCGAATGTCGAATGTAAACTTAACAGGATCCATAGACTAAGGGGTTGACAACATATAAACAAGTACACAAACAGAAATCTAGAGAGAGTAAGTATTCCCAAGCATGTTATGCCAACAGTGTGGAATTACAATAGGCAAGATATTAAGAATTTACAATAATCATATAGACAAACACATAAAAACATTCATATTTGTGCATACCATTTACATACAAATCATTTCCTTTAATTTATTCCATTACTCTCTCTTCTCAGAGCTTTTATCATAACCACATCACATTCCATAAATCTCTTCCTCCTTTCCAAAATGATTCCATCACCATACAATAACATCCTCTTTTCCATTCTTTCACTTAAGAATTATTCTCAATAATATATAATTCTTCTTTTCTTATTTAAGTTTTATGAATTCGTATCAGTCAATGATGCGGGGGAAAGATTAATCATCATTGAGGAAGGGTCGCTCTCACAGTTAGCACACACGCCTACATCTCCTCGGTCATCCACCCTACCTGGTCGGAAGCAAACAGGAGTACAAGACCTTTACCGTACGGACACGACAGCTGTCTCAACAAATGGCTCCAAGACAGGAGAACTGTAGGAAACTCGGGTACAGTCTCAAATCAATTCATATAATATCAATTCATATAATTAAGGCTCACTGTAGAAAACTCGGGTACAGGGGCAATCAAAATGCCCCACTCCAGTCCCTCTTACTGTTCAAGATTTGCAATCTAGGGGGCAACAGTACTATTCTAGTCTGCAGTGCAGAACTTACCACGGCATTGGACCCCAGTCCCTACCACGTTTCATATACCACATGTGGAGTCCGTTCTGCCTAGACAGTACTCTAGACTTCTTGACGTTTCACCGTCATTGTCCTCCCCTAATGCAATCTGTAACACCCTATGAAATAATTACCCTTAATTACCCCAAAATTAGGATTTAAAATTTCTTTTGAGATGGATATGATATTTGCCAAAATAATATTTCCTTTCATTAATAACAAAAACATCAGAGTTCAAAAGGCGGAAGACTTAAATGCATCAAATACATAAAACACAAGTTTAAGTACAATCAGTTCGGCAATTCCAAAAATACAAAATATTGTTTTTAGCTCGGCCAACTAGCCGAGACCCATCTAGGCTATCCGACTCTAATGACTTACTCTCCCTGTAAGGGAGAGTGATCCTGCTCGGCCGGGGACTGCGTCTGCTCGGGCTCAGTACCTGAAAAATGGTAAGGAGGTGAGCATTACACAGAACTTAAATAAGCAGTTTCTAGAATGACATACCGAACTACCAAGCCAAACACACGTAGTCAAATAGCAAATAAATCACAAGTAATCAAACCCATATATCTCATGCATATATCAACATTTAGCTCGGTTCGCATACCCACATCCTCGTCTAGCTCGGCTCACATCATAAACCAGTTAACTCATTGCTAGCTATACCTCGGTTTATCCTCTCATGTCTCAGATTACCATCTCTATCTCGGGTTCACTACTCAATATTTCACTTTCACATAATTCACAATCTTTTACTCTTCTCGGATGCATACACCCAGTGCATGTCTTACACCATTTAAGTCGGATATTGGAGTGTCCATAACTGCGAGTACCACAATACTCGGCTTACAGCTGCGAGCACCACAATGCTCGGCATACGCGATCAATGCACGCACCCAGTACGCGTCTGCTATGACCAGGAACACTACCGCCGATCATTCTATGGAGTAAGGAGTGTCCATAACTGCGAGTACCACAATACTCGACTTACAGCTGCTAGCACCACAATGCTCGGCTTACGCGATCAATGCACGCACCTAGTACGCGTCTACTATGACCAGGAACACATCCCACCGATTCCGTTCTCGGAACCTTGTGAGTCATAACTGCGAGCACCACAATGCTCGACTTACAGCTGCGAGCACCACTATGCTCGGCTTACGCGATCAATGCACGCACCCAGTACGCGTCTGCTATGACCCGACCACACAACCATTTCTCTTTAATTCCCCTTATCTTATTAACCATTACTTTTAGTTCGACACACCTCAGTTCACCTCTAATTTATTCTTCATTGCATTAATCTCATTATTTACTTAGCTCGGCCTCTCTCGGCTCAACCTCTCTACTTATCCCTTTAACCATCTTTCTAGCTCGGCCTCTCTCTCGGCTAAATTCGGTAACCATTCCCTCTTTCCATTAACCTTACTCATTTTTTGCCTTATTACTCTATCTCTCCTACTTTCCATCTCTACCATTTTCTCATACCCATTCCCGAAGTCACTCAGCTCGGCCACAGACATGGATCATAAATATCAAAGCTCATAAACATTTATACACAAAGTTCATAATCACTTATACAACAGCAACAACCATAAGAATAAAACACTCGACCAATCCATCATGTAAATACCAACATATAGCATATAACGATACTCATCCCTACTTCAAACTCAAGTGTCTAATTCGTTTATTAGTTCCTTTTTTTCCCTTTTTACCATTTCCTTTTTACATTAACCTAGATCCATTTCCTAATCTAACACCCACTCTTAGTACCCTTTATGAACACCCTAGAAACCCAAACTCAAGTAGAGGTAACACTCACTCCTTACCTCAAACCGTGTGAGATAAGAGTTGAGAGTTTGAGAATGGTTCCTTGTTGCTTGTCCTTGATCTTAGCACCCTTGAATCCTTCTTACTCCAAGCTGCACACGAGCTCCACCAATCTACACACGAACTCCACGGCAGTCCAGGGGCGTCCGGGACGGGAGAGAAGGCGGCGGGGAGGAGGTCTCTGGTTGGTGGAAGAGAGGGAAATGTTCGTGAGAAGAGGAGAAGAAGAAGATATGTTGGGTTGTTGTGGCTGGACTTTGAGAGAAAAGGGAAAGAAAGACGTAGGGAAGAGAGAGGAATAAAAGTGAGAAGTGTTATGGGTTATGTGTTGGGATTTTCTTTTATTCAAATGTGGAAGACATTTGTGTGGCTCTCATTGGAAGCTTCTTGAGGAAGCTTGAATATGTGGACAGGATTCATTGGCTTCTTGAGGAAGCCAAGAACAGTACATTGAAAAGGACATAAAGCAGTGATAATGACATAAAGTGAAGGATAGTACATAGTACGGGTGGAATGAATCCCAAAGGGCCAACAGCTCAACATGAGCTGGCACGGAGGAGCTAGGACGTGTCGGCTAGGATACGTCGGCTAGGTATGGAGGAATCGTAATAGTCCGAACTTCCATCTCGGATAATATATGAGCTTGGATATACTAATGAGCTCAATAATACTGATGAGCTCGCTGATAATGAGCTCGGTTGCACTAATGGGTTCGGTCATCATGAGCTCGGTTTGCTCGGCAATTAGGCACTCCTAGCTGATTGCTCGGTTCGGAGTAGTTTAGAAGCAAGAGGTCGGATTACTGCTCATGCTCAACAGATACAAAACCGACGTAGATGTTTAGTCGAAATGGCGTCGACTTATGACACTAAATGTTGATTCGGTTAGTATGAGCCCAGCGCTACAACTCGGTTCTACCGATGAGTTCGGCTTGTGACTCTGGACATCGTTCATTGGTCGGATGAGGGGTGATAGTTTAGCATAATGTCGGTTTACGACTCTAAACCTCTTTTCGATCGGCTAAGATAGAATTTGCTCGGACCGAGGTCCGAGCCGCTACAGTTAACCCACTTGTTCTTTGCTAAAGGTTAATCTCTTCACAGACTGATTGTAATCGATTAACACCCCACAGTAATTGATTACACTAAGAGGTCTTTATGTACTGATGGTTTCTAACTTCATGGTATACTCCTTAACTCCAACATACACTTTGGCCACGAACACATTACTACATTCCAGCTTACTCTTCCGATTATCCTTAGCTTAATTTAGACTTTTCCTATTTTAAGCATAGATTCAGAAATCGGGATGTTACAATTCTCCCCCAATTTTTTGAATTTCGTCCCCGAAATTCCGTTCAGTTCCATAAATGGAGAGTCATCCCTTGACAAGGCTTTCGACTATGGTCTTTACGCCCCTTTTGTTTCATTCTTGTATTTGGGTTACTCCTAAGTTCATTCTTCTTACTGCTTTCGAGTTTACGTTAAAACATCTCGCAGCTCGTCCTCGCACGACTTCACTTCTTGTTTCCTTTTGATGTTCGGACAAGGTGTTAGTTGGGTTACTAAGTCCTCCCCCACTTGGCATTGACATACCCGATTACACCAATGCTAGGAGGTGGAAGGTCGAATGAATCCGCTTCCGGTTATTTGCACTAACTGCACCTTTAATTAAGGCTCGATACACATGCATAGACCTTGAAAGAATTTTGGGTGGTTATGAATTAAGATGGGTGGGTACTCTTGAGATTCGGAACGCTTCGTTAAACACTGATTCCGATTAATGGAACTTAAGTCATACATCAAGTGTATGCCAGCAGTCCTGCTTCCACTGATTCTAAATGGGATACCGGGAGAAGTTTGATTGGGTGTCTAGAACCTAGTTTGGTTTTCATGCTGGTCAAAAATAATTTTTCCATAGGATTTGCTTAATTATTTCCAGTATTAAGTATTTGGTTACACTCTTCTTAAATAGGTAGGGTAGCTTAAGGTTCTTACCCTATAGTTTCGCCTTAGGTCTATTCTTCTAAACCTGCAAGAACTCTTGGAAAGAATACTTTCCGGTTAATTTATTTCCTTATGGAGTATTTGTTTTCTTGGCATGATGCTATCTTGGTTGTCTTGATTTAACTTAGGAGGTTGCGATGATACCATCCATCAATAGCTGCAAGGATCGGGGTGATCAGTCCCAACCTTACGTCTATCAATAGTGTACCGTTGCCAGGTTGGTCTGATAACATTTTCATTTAATAGATGTAAGAGTAAGGATGGCCAATCCCAACTTTACATCCTGTTAATGACAACACCATCATCGTGTTTAGCTATAGACTAATTAGGATCCTACAATTCACTGTTTCTGTGTAAGGTACTTCATGATCTTCTAGTGGGTTGGATCAAATCTTTTACACCCCATAACAGGGTACATCTTAGGGAGCCTTTACTAGAGAGCTAATGAAAACAGGGCTTAAAGTTTACAAAGATACATTTTAACCTAATACTCGGATAGGATCATCCGAGTACAATCGAGAGGTGTTGACCGAATTAGTCCCTACGGTAGACAACTCTAGCTTTCTCGCAGCCAATAGAATAGAAGAGCGCGCTGCGTCGTTCTCGGACCAAAACTGCACAAGGATTAAGCGTTTACCTAGAAAAGACCTCAGATCAGCTCGTCGGCATCATCCCCCTCCTTGCCGTCCATAGTGTAAAAATCATCCCTCGGAGGTGGTCGATTCCCACCGACCTGCCGAGACGGGTCAGCATTGATTTCCTCCTTCAGGACGTTCGTAGGGCATTGGGCCGCGAGGTGACCGGACTGATGACATCGATAGCACAGTCCTTTTCCTTTGTTCGAATTCAGCATCCAACACTTTCCCTTATGTTGCTTTCCACAATATTGACAGATCGGATAAGGACCAGGGCCGGTCACTTTCCGACCATCGCCCCATGATGTTGTCGTTGCCTTTGAGCTCGGACCCTCGTGACGGTCCGAACTCCGAGTCGTTTCTCTCATGATGAGTTTACTAGTCCTTGAAACATCCTTGCCCCTCTACTTGGCTGCTTCGTTATTGAGGCCTCTCTCGTACATACTCGCCATATTAACCAACTGGGACAGGTTGGCTATGTTTTGGTTCCCGAATGCTAGCCTGATTTCGGCTCGAAGCCCAGCCTTGAACTTAACACACTTGGTCCTCTTGTCGGCAGCCCGATAGCTTTCGGCATACTTAATCAGTTCCTCGAACTTAACCGCATACTCGTCCACGCTGAGACTGCCTTGCTTCAGATTTAAGAAGGCAATCTCTTTCTCCCTTAGAATATCCTCTGAGAAGTATTTTGCACGAAATCTCCTCTTAAATACTTCCCATGCTACGCTTTGCCTCTTCACTTCTAGGATTTGTTGCATTTGCGCCCACCATTGCTCTGCCTCCCCTGCTAACGCACACATCACTAGCAAGGCCCTTTGGTTGTCTGGACGACGCATCGTGTAGAATACTTCTTCTATCTCTTGGAGCCACTTACGTGCTCCGTCCAGGTTATAGCCACCCAGGAACCTTGGTGGATTGTTTCTTCTGAGTTCGGTCAACCAGTCAATTTCCGCCGGTACTGGGTTTTGAGATGCGTGTAGCTGTTGATCCATTGCTTCCTCTGGCTCTTGTAATTGTGACTCTTGCTATCCCTTCGGTTTAATCTCTGTTTATGTGGATCGAGTTCTCTAGAGTTGTCACAATCTTGTCAATGTTGCTGTTATTCCCCTTCCTTACTGGCTACCTTTAGGACAACCAATAGGTTAATGCCAACCTAATCAACAACACATATACACCTCATTACTCTAATTTAGACACTTAACTACTTAGCGGTCACTCGCTGGGTGAGTAACCATGGGAGATGTGAGTCCACACTCCAAAGGCCGAGGGAAACTGCTCTGATACCAAAAATGTAACACCCTATGAAATAATTACCCTTAATTACCCCAAAATTAGGATTTAAAATTTCTTTTGAGATGGATATGATATTTGCCAAAATAATATTTCCTTTCATTAATAACAAAAACATCAGAGTTCAAAAGGCGGAAGACTTAAATGCATCAAATACATAAAACACAAGTTTAAGTACAATCAGTTCGGCAATTCCAAAAATACAAAATATTGTTTTTAGCTCGGCCAACTAGCCGAGACCCATCTAGGCTATCCGACTCTAATGACTTACTCTCCCTGTAAGGGAGAGTGATCCTGCTCGGTCGGGGACTGCGTCTGCTCGGGCTCAGTACCTGAAAAATGGTAAGGAGGTGAGCATTACACAGAACTTAAATAAGCAGTTTCTAGAATGACATACCGAACTACCAAGCCAAACACACGTAGTCAAATAGAAAATAAATCACAAGTAATCAAACCCATATATCTCATGCATATATCAACATTTAGCTCGGTTCGCATACCCACATCCTCGTCTAGCTCGGCTCACATCATAAACCAGTTAACTCATTGCTAGCTATACCTCGGTTTATCCTCTCATGTCTCAGATTACCATCTCTATCTCGGGTTCACTACTCAATATTTCACTTTCACATAATTCACAATCTTTTACTCTTCTCGGATGCATACACCCAGTGCATGTCTTACACCATTTAAGTCAGATATTGGAGTGTCCATAACTGCGAGTACCACAATACTCGGCTTACAGCTGCGAGCACCACAATGCTCAGCTTACGCGATCAATGCACGCACCCAGTACGCGTCTGCTATGACCAGGAACACTACCGCCGATCATTCTATGGAGTAAGGAGTGTCCATAACTGCGAGTACCACAATACTCGACTTACAGCTGCGAGCACGACAATGCTCGGCTTACGCGATCAATGCATGCACCCAGTACGCGTCTGCTATGACCAGGAACACATCCCACCGATTCCGTTCTCGGAACCTTGTGAGTCATAACTGCGAGCACCACAATGCTTGACTTACAGCTGCGAGCACCAATATGCTCGGCTTACGCGATCAATGCACGCACCCAGTACGCGTCTGCTATGACCCGACCACACAACCATTTCTCTTTAATTCCCCTTATCTTATTAACCATTACTTTTAGTTCGACACACCTCAGTTCACCTCTAATTTATTCCTCTTTGCATTAATCTCATTATTTACTTAGCTCGGCCTCTCTCGGCTCAACCTCACTACTTATCCCTTTAACCATCTTTCTAGCTCGGCCTCTCTCTCGGCTAAATTCGGTAACCATTCCCTCTTTCCATTAACCTTACTCATTTTCTGCCTTATTACTCTATCTCTCCTACTTTCCATCTCTACCATTTTCTCATACCCATTCCCGAAGTCACTCAGCTCGGCCACAGACATGGATCATAAATATCAAAGCTCATAAACATTTATACACAAAGTTCATAATCACTTATACAACAGCAACAACCATAAGAATAAAAAACTCGACCAATCCATCATGTAAATACCAACATATAGCATATAACGATACTCATCCCTACTTCAAACTCAAGTGTCTAATTCGTTTATTAGTTCCTTTTTTTCCCTTTTTACCATTTCCTAATCTAACACCCACTCTTAGTACCCTTTATGAACACCCTAGAAACCCAAACTCAAGTAGAGGTAACACTCACTCCTTACCTCAAACCGTGTGAGATAAGAGTTGAGAGTTTGATAATGGTTCCTTGTTGCTTGTCCTTGATCTTAGCACCCTTGAATCCTTCTTACTCCAAGCTGCACACGAGCTTCACCAATCTACACACGAACTCCACGGCGGTCCAGGGGCGTCCGGGACGGGAGAGAAGGCGGCGGGGAGGAGGTCTCTGGTTGGTGGAAGAGAGGGAAATGTTCGTGAGAAGAGGAGAAGAAGAAGATATGTTGGGTTGTTGTGGCTGGACTTTGAGAGAAAAGGGAAAGAAAGACGTAGGGAAGAGAGAGGAATAAAAGTGAGAAGTGTTATGGGTTATGTGTTGGGATTTTCTTTTATTCAAATGTGGAAGACATTTGTGTGGCTCTCATTGGAAGCTTCTTGAGGAAGCTTGAATATGTGGACAGGATTCATTGGCTTCTTGAGGAAGCCAAGAACAGTACATTGAAAAGGACATAAAGCAGTGATAATGACATAAAGTGAAGGATAGTACATAGTACGGGTGGTATGAATCCCAAAGGGCCAACAGCTCAACATGAGCTGGAACGGAGGAGCTAGGACGTGTCGGCTAGGATACGTCGGCTCGGTATGGAGGAATCGTAGTAGTCCGAACTTCCATCTCGGATAATAGATGAGCTTGGATATACTAATGAGCTCAATAATACTGATGAGCTCGCTGATAATGAGCTCGGTTGCACTAATGGATTCGGTCATCATGAGCTCGGTTTGCTCGGCATCTAGGTACTCCTAGCTGATTGCTCGGTTCGGAGTAGTTTAGAAGCAAGAGGTCGGATTACTGCTCATGCTCAACAGATACAAAACCGACGTAGATGTTTAGTCGAAATGGCGTCGGCTTATGACACTAAATGTTTATTCGGTTAGTATGAGCCCAGCGCTACAACTCGGTTCTACCGATGAGTTCGGCTTGTGACTCTGGACATCGTTCATTGGTCGGATGAGGGGTGATAGTTTAGCATAAGGTCGGTTTACGACTCTAAACCTCTTTTCGGTCGGCTAAGATAGAATTTGCTTGGACCTTTAACCCACTTGTTCTTTGCTAAAGCTTAATCTCTTCACAGACTGATTGTAATCGATTAACACCCCACAATAATTGATTACACTAAGTGGTCTTTATGTACTGATGGTTTCTAACTTCATGGTATACTCCTTAACTCCAACATACACTTTGGCCACGAACACATTACTACATTCCAGCTTACTCTTCCGATTATCCTTAGCTTAATTTAGACTTTTCCTATTTTAAGCTTAGATTCAGAAATCGGGATGTTACACAATCACCACCTGAGTATCCGCAGATACCCATGGTTCCTTCCTCTCCACTACTTCGACAACACACTCATGCCTCACCGCGTTATTCTATGTCCTTTAAAAGTATTTTAAAGTCTTAGAGTTTTAATTAACTGCTTAATCCTAAGGTCGCTCATCCTTGGTGCATCCCTTCGACAAGTCCCGACCACTAGTCGTTCAATCAGTTCCCCCAATTCATCACATAACATCTTGCATCTCATCTCAATATCTCGTTTCACAATCTTTCTCTTCTCATCTCATAAACTTTCACAAATATGGTTTCATACTTTCTCAAAACTCATTTTCCTCGTCTTTCTCAAAAATATCGTTTCACAAAACTTTTTCGAAGTATAATTTTGTAAACTTTCTCAAAAATTATTGCTTCACAACTTTCTCAAAATATCGTTTCATAAAACCTTCTCAAAATGTCGTTTCACACAAAACTTACTCCAAAACATCATTTCACAAAGCTTCCTCGAAAATATCATTTCACAAAACTTTTCAAAAATATCAGTTCACAAACTTTTCGAAAATATCAGTTCATAAACTTTTCAAAAATATCAGTTCACAAACTTTTCGAAAATATCAGTTCATAAACTTTTCAAAAATATCAGTTCACAAACTTTTCGAAAATATCAGTTCATAAATTTTCTCAAAAATATCAGTTCACAAACTTTTCGAAAATATCAGTTCATAAACTTTCTCAAAAATATCGGTTCATAAACTTTTCAGAAATATCCTTTTGTAAACTTTCTTAAAAATCTCATTTCATCATCTCACTTCAGTAAGCCACGACAGCGTCACTTTCTCCAGCTCTGGCTCATCCACATCTTTATCAAGGCTTGCTCATCAGCGATCCTCCGTCTTCTTGAATTCCTCAATATCTCGAAGTTTCTCAAACTTTTAGCTCACATCTCTTTTTATATTTCTTACTCCTTATTATTATCCACATTATTATCGCCATCATTATTATCATCATTACCATTATTATAATAAATCAATAGTTCAGATCTCTTCATGCATAATAAATTCATCAACAATTAAACAAACAACATACTAGCATACATGCATCTTTACATAAAATAATCTCTTGTGGCCTTTGTCTCCTTCACACGAGTGGCCACACAACAATACAATTGCCACTGTGCTATTGACTCGGAACCACTAAGTTTCGACTTTTGAGATGGTCGAAACACTTAATATGTTACCTAAATACCACGGTGTTTGGGGGAAACTTCTCTCTCACCTCGACCGACGGCAATTCTTAGTGCGCTCCTTGGTTTCCAATGTGACGCTCGTATCCGCTTCCCTATCGTTACTGGCACTCAAATAGTTCTCTCTCGTTAAAATCATTCTCATATAATTATTTCGAAAACAAAACAACGTCACCAAAACCTCTTATTAAAATAGAATACTCTCTTCTTCTCAATAATTTGAAATCAACTTTGGGTTTTTAAACTCACAATCATGATCAAGTAAAAACATTCGTTTAATAACACGTTTTGGAATTTAAACTTGAAACACTCTTTTCGAACACTTACTTATAAAATGAAAACGTAAATAGTTTCTTGACTCCTTTAAGGCCACATTTATCTTAAGGGTCTTTATGTACAAAACATCTTTAAATTAAAACTATGCACTTCAACAATCCTATGAAAACCTTTTCAAAACAATTTAATCAAATCACTGTACTCACTTTATTTCTTTTAAAACCAAATTAAATCAAAGAAAATAACACAAGGGTTTTATAATCACTAAAAATCATATTAACCAATTAAAACATTAAATCACTCTTATTCTTTTTCTTAAATTCTTATAATCATTTCCAAACAATCATACATTCAACATTACAAGCCATTCGCAATCCAAGCATCAATTTCACACTCATCATGCATGCATATAAAACAAAAATCACACATATGTTCCTATTTTCTAGGCATGACCGAATCTTATCACACATAAGACAAGGTTTATATTCACAATTTCAAACACTAATGATTACTAACACTTGAACAAAACATGCACATTGTAACAGCCCGATTTTCGTAACTCAAAAATAACCAACTTTTATCCATTTATGTTGCAAAAATGAGGCCAAATTTTTATTTTTTTTATATAAAACAATGTTGGAGTGTTTGAAAATGTTATTGTAAAGTCATTGATGATCTTCAACACTCTCTTTCGAAAACCGAGTTGTTACCAAAAATCTGTTTTCATAAAAACTGTCGTTTTCATAGAAGAACTTGGTTCCAAATCATCTTGACCGTTTTCAAAAACTTCACATGAATTAACTTCGCATGAAAATATATTTCACAAGTCAAATTGAAACTTAGCTCAATTACATAATGGCTCATGGCATCGGTAATCCTTAACTCAACACTCACCATAATCTAAACCAACTACACTATCATTAAACTATCCTATTGAAGACAATCGGGTGAAGTTCCTTCTTCCTCTCGCGTCCTCTTCTCGCTCTCGAAGATGATGCTCTCCTTGTTGTGTTTCCCTCCTTGCTAATAGATTCCGGCTCCGCTCCAGTGAGAGTGGTGGAGTTCCTCCGAGCCTCATACCGAATCTTCTCTTTGTAGTTCCTGTAGCATCGCACGGTGACTTGTCCCAGGTGCGGCTCCAGGTTAGCTCCACTGAGTAGATGTTCTGGATCGGAAATCACGATCTGGGAATAGCCGATCCATACCCATCCATATGAGGTACGCTTCCATCCTCTTCCATACTTACTCCATGTGGTGACCTCCATGCAATACTTCATCTGCCCGTTGAGATACCAGCAGCACCGATATGCCAACGAACAGGAGAGAGTAAGCGATCCGAACGACGCATCGTCGACGGTGTGGGATTACGATAGGCATGATACCAGGACCAAACAGACACAATACAATATACAAGCACACACCAACCAAACATATTATTGACATCATTATCATTATTATCTTACATTATTAGCAGTATTGTTATCCTTTTTCATTTCTTTCTTACTTTCACATCCTATGAACATTCTTTACTTTTCTCATTCATTTCCATTTCATCACTACATTTTCTTATTAATTCATAACCTCTGGTGATTGGGGAGTGTTAAAATATCCTCAAAGTATTCATTTCGTTCTCGGCTATCACTCACGTCTGCATCTCCTCGGTCATCCGCCCAACCTAGTCGGAAGCAAACAAGAGTACAGGACCTTTACCGTTAGTTAGAAGTTTACAAGTTATGTTGAAAAACTTTAAGATCTTTCATGAAGACCTTAAACGAGTTATAGAATCCGTTAGTTAGAAGTTTACAAGTTGCTTTGAGTCTTAGAAGTTCATGATCAAACATAAATAGAACATGCAAAAGAAGGAAAGAAAGGAAAATTACAAAATCAAAGAGAAAATCTATACTACTACAATTCTTCATGCTTGTTCGAACTACCCACCAAAAAGGGTTGATCTTCTAGCTTCTAATGTCTTGGATCTTCATGGAAGGTTTAGGTTTTTGGACTTGGTTTCTTCTTCTTCCTCTCCCTAGCTCACGGCCCTCTCTCTCTTTTCTCTATGAGTTGAGAGCTTGATTTTTGCTCTCAACGAGTGTGTTTGGAAAGTGAAGGGAAATGAAAGAAATGAAGGGTGAAAGTGAAGAAATAAATTAGCCAACTCTTCGCACTACTCGACTATATATAGGAAAAGGTAAAGACATAAGATTTTCCTCTTTTGTCCTCAAGGAAATTCGGCCAAGGGTGCAAATGGGAGGGCAATTTTGGTAACTCCATTTGTTGCATGGGTGGAGATTATCAAACTTAAGGGGACATGGTGGAGGAAATTAAGGAAATATGTCTCTTAGGTTTAGTTTCTTTTGGCTTTTAGTTAGGATTTCCACTAACTTAGTTGCTTCATGGTTCTAGCTTAGTCCTATTTGGTTTCTTGCTCAACAATTAAAAATTCTACGTTTACCCCATATGCATGCACATACACACGTATTTCACATAGACACATACATACATACATTCATGCATTATCATCTTCTTTTACTAATTTAATTCCATATAACCTCAAACATGTATAGTAATACCACACATACATACACGTTCATATGCACGAAATGCTCACACACACGCACATATATAGAAAACAATCCTTTTCATCATAAAATGATTCATGTCTAAAAATCATAATTTCTTTAAAGCATAAAAAAATATTAAACCCATAATTATTTCTCAAACTCGACTCTAAAACCCCTAACTTTATTTCATGAAAACCATTTCTTTAAAATCACTCAACACTTTGAAAACATGGATTAAGAAATTCATTTAAGAAATACTCTTTCAAAACACTTTCATCAAAAATAAATCTCTTTAGTATTTTAAATTAATACGAGGAATTTGCGGGGTGTTACATTCTCCCCAACTTAAAGATTTCTCGTCCCCGAGAAATACGTGGTGGGTTGGGCAGCAGGGCACAAAGTTCTTACGTCACTTTGAATCTTATAAGAATACTCTTCTCTCGCCTCGTGGTCGTATTCCCTTTTGCTGGTCTATTTCACCTTGTCGTGTTCCTCGTTCGTTGCTTTCAGACGAAGAAGTTCCGCTCGTACCATCACTGGTGTGTCGAATCGGGTTAGGTCCAACGGACTGACCGAAGAAGACGTCGCTCCCTTAGCTGATCGTCGTCGCAAGGAGTCCAACCATAGGTATGGACTTAGGGAAATCAAGCAAACAAAATTTCACACATCTCCAAAAGTATGGAGTTTCACCTAAAAATCGTTGGATATTCACTATTCCCTACTACTTGGGTTCTCACTAACTCACAATAATCACTCCTCCCTTCAGTTCTCCTTCTAACTCTGATGTTTTCGTTTATGATCTCTCTATCTTAAGGGGATTATACTACATCTTGGGTTCACTTACTTCCTCAAGCAAACCTCATTTTCCTCCTTCGATTCATCCTAAACAGTAATCAAACCTATCACTTTGATCATCTAAACCTCTAGTTAGGGTACAAGGCAATTCTGATCCTCAAATTTTCCTCCTTGTGACTCCCCAACTTCGATCAAACTTATAACTAAATCCACTGGGATCTTATACCCTCACTTAATGTGAAGCATTTATCCGTCCTTAATCGTTCAAGCTTAAACTATTTGGATAATTATGGCACTTCTAATTCCACTATTTGGACTAATGAGTCTTAAATAGGTTTGGTAAAGCTACGGTTTGATAAGGGTTCACGAAGAAAAGGTTCGAATTTTAACGATACTAACTGTTTTGTTGAAGCGATTCAACAAACACGGGAATTCAGAGATGACATCCTATGTCTTTTAAAGGCATTAACTACCCTCGTACAAAAAGCACACACACTTAAGTCTTACGGGCACTAATGGAATATCATAGGGTATGGGGTCTTAGTCTTGGAATCTATTCACTGCCTACTCCTTCAAGCTACAGAACCAGCAGGTTCCTTAGACTAACACAGTTGATACTAAGCCACAAACAAAATCTTACATCCTATAAAGACGAGAACTTAATCCTAGGTTCCTATCCTTACACTAGCAAACACATAGAATCACACAAACAAAGCATGTAAGCCCATGCTTAAGGCCACTAAGGATTACCATTGCTCTGATACCATTCTGTAACAGCCCGATTTTCGTAACTCAAAAATAACCAACTTTTATCCATTTATGTTGCGAAAATGAGGCCAAAATTTTTATTTTTTTTATATAAAACAATGTTGGAGTGTTTGAAAATGTTATTGTAAAGTCATTGATGATCTTCAACACTCTCTTTCGAAAACCGAGTTGTTACCAAAAATCTGTTTTCATAAAAACTGTCGTTTTCATAGAAGAACTTGGTTCCAAATCATCTTGACCGTTTTCAAAAACTTCACATGAATTAACTTCGCATGAAAATATATTTCACAAGTCAAATTGAAACTTAGCTCAATTACATAATGGCTCATGGCATCGGTAATCCTTAACTCAACACTCACCATAATCTAAACCAACTACACTATCATTAAACTATCCTATTGAAGACAATCGGGTGAAGTTCCTTCTTCCTCTCGCGTCCTCTTCTCGCTCTCGAAGATGATGCTCTCCTTGTTGTGTTTCCCTCCTTGCTAATAGATTCTGGCTCCGCTCCATTGAGAGTGGTGGAGTTCCTCCGAGCCTCATACCGAATCTTCTCTTTGTAGTTCCTGTAGCATCGCACGGTGACTTGTCCCAGGTGCGGCTCCAGGTTAGCTCCACTGAGTAGATGTTCTGGATCGGAAATCACGATCTGGGAATAGCCGATCCATACCCATCCATATGAGGTACGCTTCCATCCTCTTCCATACTTACTCCATGTGGTGACCTCCATGCAATACTTCATCTGCCCGTTGAGATACCAGCAGCACCGATATGCCAACGAACAGGAGAGAGTAAGCGATCCGAACGACGCATCGTCGACGGTGTGGGATTACGATAGGCAAGATACCAGGACCAAACAGACACACGATACAATATACAAGCACACACCAACCAAACATATTATTGACATCATTATCATTATTATCTTACATTATTAGCAGTATTGTTATCCTTTTTCATTTCTTTCTTACTTTCACATCCTATGAACATTCTTTCCTTTTCTCATTCATTTCCATTTCATCACTATATTTTCTTATTAATTCATAACCTCTGGTGATTGGGGAGTGTTAAAATATCCTCAAAGTATTCATTTCGTTCTTGGCTATCACTCACGTCTACATCTCCTCGGTCATCTGCCCAACCTAGTCGGAAGCAAACAGGAGTACAGGACCTTTACCGTGCGGGCACGACAGCTGTCTTACAATCAATTGGTCCCAGACCATGAGGAATACATCCTCAAATCAAATCATTATCAATTCAATTCATATATAATCAAGGCATATTGTCTCAACTCACAGTGGCAAACAAGATGCCCCACTCCAATCCCTCTCACTATTCTAGATTTGCAATCTAGGGGGCGACAATATGTTTCTAGTGGGCCCGCAGAACTTACCACGGCATTGGACTCAGTCCCTACCACGTTCGTATGCCACATGTGGAGTTCGTTCTGCCTAAAAACATACTCTAGACTTCTTGACGTTTCACCGTCATCGTCCTCCCCTAATGCAATCTCCTCCTAAGTATCCGCAGATACTTATGGTTCCTTCCTCTCCACTACTTCGCACTCTCATACCTCACCGCGTATGTCTTTTAAAGTCTTTTATCTTGTTAATTATCCTAATGGTCGGCCCATCCTTCGTGCAACCCTTCAATGAGTCCCGACCACTAACTTGGCACGATCTTTCTCTCATCATTCTCACATAGCACAGAGCTGGGATCACATCAACCGCTTGCATCTCATTCCTCAATCTCTTCTCTCAAAACAATTTTTTTTTTCAAAAATATCATTTCACAAAATCTTCTTTCACAGACTTTCACAAAATATTGTTTTCACAAACTTTCTCACAAAATGTCATTTCATAAAACTTCCTCAAAAATTTTATTTCCAAAAAGATTTTCAAAAATATCCTTACAAAAAGAAGACCTTCTCAAAATATCCTTTCAAAAACTTCCTCAAAACCATATTTCAAAAACTCTCTTAAAATCTCTTTTCACAAAGTTTCTAAAAATCTCCTTTTAAAAAAAAACTTTTCACAAATTTTATTTCAAAACTTTTCTGAAAACATTTGTTTACAATTCTCCTTAAAAACTTCTTTTCAAAAACCTTTTCAAAAATTTCTTTTCACAACTCTTCATAAAAATCTCTTTTCACAGACCTCTTTCAAAAATTTCCTTTCACAAATCTTTTCAAAAATCCCTTTTTAAAAACCTTTTTCGAAATCACATTTTTGGGCTGAGCGCTAATGGAGGAGCAAGCTCAACTCGACACTAGTCTCTTTCCCAAAAACAAAATCAAAGGAGCCAAGCTCCACTCAAATCACATCTTGTTCCAATACTCAACATCACTCTTCCCAGCTCTGGCTCGATCTCAACATTATCATTCAGTCTTCCCCAATCTCAACTCTTTCTCTCTTTTCCAACACATATCTTATTTCAACTCGTTATTCCTTTCTCTTATTGTGTCTTCATTTTCCACTTCAATACTTTCACAACTCATTTATTTCATTTTTATTTTCTTATTCAAGACGTAGCAGACGTCCATCAGTATGTTACTCAATTTATTTAACAGCATTCAGTTTCCACATGCATAATTAAATAAAGAAATATAAACATACTAACAGTCACACAAACATCACACAACAACAATGTGGTCATTGTCACCTTCGTATAAGTGGCCACACAACACAAACAATTGCCACTTATACTACTGACTCCGAACCACTTAGTTCCGATCTTTGACATGATATGGAACGTTCTAATAAATCACCTAACTACCACGGTGTCTTAGGAAAGCTTCCCTCTCACCTGAGGTCCAGCGTTTTAATGCGTACCGTCTCTGCGGATCCTTGTCGCTACCAGCTGCCCCAATCCCTCGTCTTTCAAATTCCTCGTACTACATAAAATACGCTTAGGTTATTAACTTGTATTAAGAAAATCTTTTTCGTAACTTAAACACCTCCCATTCCTCATCGGAAAACATAAAACATAACCGTTTTCTTTCAAACAACTCTGATATTTATAATACCTTAAGTACTTTCCAAAAATCATTTGAAAACACCATGTAAAGTCATTTAAATTATTTAGTTTGGTTGCTGGTCCATTTTGGAAAGCACCTTAATTACGTTTTGAAAACACCGAAAAATTCACCGTTTTTAATTCGGGTTTTTCTTAAATCAATTATCTCTTGAAAACTTTACTTTAAATCACATGAAAACGTTTTTAAATATAAGAGGCAAGTCCAAACAATTTTGGACAGCCATAAACACAATCCCAAAAATCCCAAGTAAATCAAATCGAATTATTCTAAAAGCAATTTCATACAACATCAACTTCACACACAACCACAAGCAACACTTTATTAATCAATTAGAAGCATATAATCAACTTAGTCAGCGTCCATGCAATCATACCACTCACAATTAATTCATTTTCACAAAACAAAACACTTAGTCATGCATATGTTCACAACCAAATTAAATCAAGATTTAAACCAAACATTTTTTATATTTATTTTTCTTACTTTAAACAACTCAAATCCTTTCAAAAACTACCATGTACATTTTATTTCATGCCACTAGACTTCCTAACTTATTTAAACTATATGGCCGAATGAATCAAGGAAAACAAGTCAAACATCACCAATTCAAATCACATAAATCAACTTGATTTATTTTAAGCACTTTAATTTCACTTTCTTTTTCATGAAACAAATTATTTACTCTCTCTTTCATATTTAAAACCGTGAGCTCTACTTGGAGAAATTATTAGACTTTAATTTATTCCTTTTACTTAAATCAATTTATTAAAGCAAAACATTACATCAAAGTCTTATTTTTCATGCTAAAACCGAATGAAAACAAACATTTATAACACCACTTCAAACAAATTCATTTAACATAATTCTTCAAGACATACTCATTACTTTTAAGTCACCTTATGAAAAAGAACCCTAGTCTATTTAGGATGCATAGGCCGAACCTCCTTTTGACAAAACAAAGTTTTAGGTTCACTTTTTCAACATACCAAAACACAAGGTTCCTAAATCAAAGCATGCATTTTCTTAAAAAGAATATCATTTTCTTTTTCAAGCATAAAAACCAAAACATCATCACTAAAAATCAAGACTTAACTTCAAGCTTTCACATGCAAGATCACAAAACATGAATCAAGTTAAAAATCATTTTTCCAAAAACTTATTTCCTTGGTTTCTTATAAAACCGTGATGGCCCTTAAGAAAAATCAAGTCTTTTTCACTTGAAAATAACATGCATCTATCTAAATCTTGTAGATCAAGTCATGAAATCAAATAATAGTACAAATCAAAGATTTAAATCACTTTGAGTAAGAAGAAGTCAAAACCCAAAAATCAAAGTTTTATCCAAACCAAATCAAAATCAAACATTTCAACCACTCAAATTAACTTTTCTAAACATAAGATCAACATGCAAAGACTTAGAGTAAACTAAAAAGCATTAAGACTCATGATTTTAGTCAAGGCCGAATCATATGGCTCTTGATCTAGGGTTTTATAAGTTTATTTATTCTTAGAATTCAAGATCAAGGTTCATTCAACACATGCATGAACCCAAATCATCAACATCATCATCAATCAACATGCAACACAAGAGATCTCATTTTTATTATTAAGCAAGTTTAGATCACAAATTTATTTACCAAATAAACACTTAAACGCATCTTTAAATCACGGTTTAAGGAAGAAAATTCAACATAAAATAGGATTTATTTTAAACTTCACAAAAATATCATCAAACCTTTAGATTTAGATGATTTAGTTTAAAAAGCTTTAGGATCTCTTATGAAAAACTTTAAACGAGTTAGGAAGTCCGTTGATTAGACGTTTACAAGTTCCTTCAAGCTTTGAGAAATTAACATGTAAAGAGATTCACTTTAAGTTTTACAAAAATCTCAAAACTTTTTAGATCTTTAAGATTTATGTTGAAAAACTTTAAGATCTTTCATGAAGACCTTAAACGTGTTATAGAATCCGTTAGTTAGAAGTTTACAAGTTGCTTTGAGTCTTAGAAGTTCATGATCAAACATAAATAGAACATGCAAAAGAAGGAAAGAAAGGAAAATTACAAAATCAAAGAGAAAATCTATACTACTACAATTCTTCATGCTTGTTCGAACTACCCACCAAAAAGGGTTGATCTTCTAGCTTCTAATGTCTTGGATCTTCAAGGAAGGCTTAGGTTTTTGGACTTGGTTTCTTCTTCTTCCTCTCCCTAGCTCACGGCCCTCTCTCTCTCTTTTCTCTATGTGTTGAGAGCTTGATTTTTGCTCTCAACAAGTGTGTTTGGAAAGTGAAGGGAAATGAAAGAAATGAAGGGTGAAAGTGAAGAAATAAATTAGCCAACCCTTCACACTACTCGACTATATATAGGCATAGGTAAAGACATAAGATTTTCCTCTTTTGTCCTCAAGGAAATTCGGCCAAGGGTGCAAATGGGAGGGCAATTTTGGTAACTCCATTTGTTGAATGGGTGGAGATTATCAAACTTAAGGGGACATGGTGGAGGAAATTAAGGAACTATGTCTCTTAGGTTTAGTTGCTTTTGGCTTCTAGTTAGGATTTCCACTAACTTAGTTGTTTCATGGTTCTAGCTTAGTCCTATTTGGTTTCTTGCTCAACAATTAAAAATTCTAGGTTTACCCCATATGCATGCACATACACACGTATTTCACATAGACACATACATACATACATTCATGCATTATCATCTTCTTTTACTAATTTAATTCCATATAACCTCAAACATATATAGTAATACCACACATACATACACGTTCATATGCACGAAATGCTCACACACACGCACATATATAGAAAACAATCCTTTTCATCATAAAATGATTCATGTCTAAAAATCATAATTTCTTTAAAGCATAAAGAAATATTAAACCCATAATTATTTCTCAAACTCGACTCTAAAACCCCTAACTTTATTTCATGAAAACCATTTCTTTAAAATCACTCAACACTTTGAAAACATGGATTAAGAAATTCATTTAAGAAATACTCTTTCAAAACACTTTTATCAAAAATAAATCTCTTTAGTATTTTAAATTAATACGAGGAATTTGCGGGGTGTTACACACATGTGGAAAATAATCTTTTTAAATACCTTATCCTACTTTGAGCATCATAACCGAAATAAAAGAAAAGGAATATCCTTGCTATGATTTCACTGTATCAACTTCTTACAAATCAATTAGTTCTATTTTTACATTATCATGCAAAAGAAAATCAATTCATTTCTTTTATTTCTTGCCCAAACCGAATGGAGCATAGGAAAATAATTCAAACTTTCAACAATATAATCATGCACCAAATCAATTCTTCTTGCTCAAAACTAAGTTCAAACCATAACTCATAAAGAAATAAAAATAATCTTGAATAAAACTTGTTTCAAAACCGAATGGAATCATGAAAATTACTTTCAAGTTTTTAATCAAAGGTTTCAAGCTCCCATGGGTTTAAAACCATAAACCTATCAATAACGCACACATGCAAAACAAAATGAACAAACTTTGATATTTATGAGAGTAAAACCGTGAGCTCCACTCCAAAACTTAACAAGTTCTAATTAAATTTCTTTAACTAATTTCATCACGGTCAAATCAAGATCTTTATTTTCCAAACCTTGAATGATTTCATGGATGTTCTTAAAATCTTTAGATGGAATAAATTTCACCATGCATGTAACTTAAATGATGATCAAACATGGTTTTCTACTTTCCCTAGGTTTGGCCGAATGATAACATGCAAAAAGGCAAGATCTTGGGTTTCATTTTCACATGCAAAGATTAAAATTTCTAGATTAAATCATGTTCTTGTTTCTTGCAAAACTTTAAAACAACATTTTCTTTCTCAAAACACTAACCGAATCATCATCATCATCATTATACAAACAAATTCTTGATTCAAATCCTTTTTACACTAAAAATCATTTTTAACACTTGTTAATCTTACTTTCTCCTTAAAACCGTGACATGCATCAAGGAAAAACCAAAACTTTGCACTCAAAATCCACATGCAAGGTTCAAGCTTCATGCGTTTTCAAAGATCATTCACAAATCATGACATGCAAAAGAAGATCAAGGTAAATACATAAACTTAAACACAAATCTCAAACAAACCGTGATGAAGAAAATTTACAAGTTAAAGATCAAAGCTTTCAAGCACCAATATTCAAGATCAAGACATAAAAATAACATGCAAGCCATTTAAACTTCAAGATCACTCAAAAACAAACACATTCATCACAAAAATTAAGCTTAAACAAAGTCCATTATAGAGTCCTTTACAACACAAAAATGATTACACTAAAACTCTCTCTTAAATAACTACCTTAGAAAAATTTCTAACTTCAAGCTTCAAATCTCCTCTCCTCCTTCTAGGGTTTGCTTCGGCCTCCTCTCTCTTAGGGTTGATGGGTGATTTTATTCTTGAGTTTGAAGAAGGAAGTGATTGAAGGATGAAGATCAAGGATGAAAGGTTAAGAATTTAGAGCACCTCACTCTCTCTCTTTTTCTTTCTCTCTCGGTCTCACTCTCTTTTCCTTTAGGTCTCAAGAGCTTGATGTTGCTCTTGGACCAAGTGTGTTTAGAAGTGTGAAGGGGAAATGAAAAATGAATGAATCAAAGTGGCCAACTTCACACACACACACGGTTAGATATAGGCAAAGCAAGGACATGGAATTTTCCTCTTTTAACCTCGGTTCAATGTGTAGGTTCAAGGGTAATTCGGTCCAACCAATTTGTTGCATGGGAGGGGTCTTGTCATGGTGAAACATGGTGGAAGAAAAAGTCTCACTACCATCATAACACTCACCACCTTACTTTTTTACTCATTTTCTTCTAATTTTTCACTTAATGCCTAAGAAAATAAACTCAAATTTGGTCCTCTTGGTTCCTACATGGCCGAACACACACATACAAGGGAAATAGAATTTCTTTTCATTTTGATCAAAAGAAAACAAGTTCAAGTACACCACATTAAATCATGGAATCCCTTAGAAATTTAATGCATACATCTACACACAATCAAACATACATACAATACTTTAGGGCATTATATTTCTAAATAAAACAACTCAAAACATGCATCATACACACATTCACATTCACACAAGTTATGCATTCATTCATCTCAAATTTTCTATTTAAATTTTGCACATAATTTATTTTACTCTTATGATGAGAAAACACAAATGTTCACAAACTCAAAGATTCCAAGGATATGTTAGTAAACTGCACTATTTGGTCATACATATGAGCTTCACTTTATTTTATAAAACCATATTTTCACATAAATCAAAGATCTTCAAAAAGAATAATTTATTTGAAGTCTCAAATCATTTTCACTCCTCAATACTTTCAAAATTCGTCCTTCAAATGCTACAAAATGAATTTTTGCAAATCAACCCATAAAATTATAAAAATTACATATTTAAATTCTACTTTTCAACGCGATCGTTTTCATATAAAGATCATAATTTTTCGAGTTACGGTTGAAAAGATATGCTCTTTCAAAATAACCAAATTCATTTTGATCATAAAAGAAAATTCATTTCTTTAAGAAATCTCAAATGACAAAATCATAACTTGGTTTTCATGAATTCAAACTCAAATAAAAAAATCATTTTCTAAAACATTCATCTGAAAATCCTTCTTAAAGTCTCAAAATCCTTTTTAAATAAAATCTCATTGATTTATTTGAGTCCAGAAAATGCGGGATGTTACAAATCTTGATTCAAGTAACTATGGCACCAAATGTGAAATAAGAATTGAGTGTCGATTGATTGGATTCAAACCGCTTAACTATAACAGTTTGATGTACAAACATAAAAGAAACTTTTTGTCCAATTTAGGAAGGGGTTCGAACTCAACCGAAAGGTCCTCGAAATATATGTGCGGAATAGTTTAGCGTTCAAGTAAGCGGACGAAAATTAGAGGTGTTTCCAGGAGAATTTAAATAATTTATTATCTCGATACTAATCTAACCGAGTGAGTTAGTTTGCATCGGTTAAACTAGAATCCACGAAAAACAACAAGAACATTTTTATGAGATTTGTAGTTGGTTCCACTACTAATTTTATTCCGGTAACTTTAATACTAAACGAAAGATAAGTTGAAATTCCTACCAGTTGGACTTGAACCCCGAGTTCTAACAATCAGATATATAAATGAAAAGAGGTTTACTTAGTCGGGAAGGGGCTTTAAATCCAATCGGGAGGTTCTCGCACCGAATTTTGAATAGACCTATTGTAACGTCCTCAATTTAATTTCCCGTTAATGCATTTAATTAATTGTTATGGAAATATATTAAAATTAATTAAGAAAAACTAAGAAAAATAATCCAACGAGTATGTGAGGTGCTAGAAAGGAGTTATGAAGGGTAGAATCGAAATTGGAAGTGAATCGGGTTAGAAAGTGCAAGTTTATCTACGTTAAAACACCTTTCCAACAACCCTAACTTGGAAAATTGTAATTAAATAATTACAACCCCAATCAAGATTTCCACCGTTGGATATGAAGTTAAGGATTTTAGGAAGCTTGCTTTCAAATTTGAGCAAGATCCGTCGGGTAACGAAGAAGTTATCTCGATTTGAAGCAGGAAGAAAATAGGAGGAAATTGAAAAAATGAATAAATGGGTACTGGGCAATAATACTCGAGTCTTTTAGAAAAGACTCGAGTGTTCTCAGCCTCTACTCGAGTCTTTGTGAAAAGACTCGAGTGTTTTACAGATCCTGAATCAGGGAAAGGCAAAGCCCTCAGATTCACTCGAGTCTTTTAGAAAAGACTCGAGTATTTTTTGGATTCACTCGAGTGATTAGTAAAAGACTCGAGTGTTTTTAACAGATCTGCAAAAAATAAAAACGCGAGTTGGGGTCATTTTAACCCCAAATATCACTTTCTCACTCTTCTTTTCTCCGACTTCTCTCTAGGGTTTTCAACCCCAATTCATAAATCAAACAAATCTCCCCAAATTAATCATCATAAATCATCATGGATCATCATTAAGCATCCCTCTTGCACTATTCATCATCATCAAGCTCTTGGATCTCTCTCTCTCCACGTTTTCTCTCTCATCCAGCCAAGAGGATCTTAGCTAAACTTGGTATTTTCTCTTTTAATCTTCAAAATCAAGGTAAGGGGGTTGATTCATGGGCTTGGGAGTTGAATTTTGGGTCTGTATAATTATGATTAAGTTTAGGGTTAGATAATATGATTTTCTCTCTTTAATATATATGTTATTGTTCATGAAATTGCTTGACCCTATTTGCTACATGAAATAAGCATGATTATTAGTTGTATTTGTGGTTTGTTTTGTATTAGTTGTTTACCTTGCAATTAGTTGAGGAATTTATGGACATTGTAAGTAATAAGTTGAAAAAGGAATTTATGAGAATAAGGAGTAAGAAATTGTTTATGTTAGTAAATATGTAATTATGTATCTTCAAGTGAAAAAAATGAGATGTTTTGAAAAGTTTTATGAATTGGAAATGAGAAGTGTTACTTTGCAAATTATGAGTATGAGAAATGAAAGAAACAAAGTGGTAATGCAAAGTAAGGAAAAATAAGAAGGTCTGCAGCTATTAATCGCGTTTTGGGATCCACACCCATTAGGTGCACACGGTTAGGACAGGGTCCTACTAGCAAAGTAGGCCCGAATTAGCCCCAATAGGTACAAAGCTCGCTCAGGAAAAATCCCCATAAGATCAAAGGCTCGTTAGGTTACGTGGATCCTACACGATGATTAATAGCTGCATTACCAAATATAATCATGAAATATGAATAAATGAGAATATATGAAAGAGAGTGAAGAAAAGAAAATAAAGAAAAGGCCCTAACGAGGGAAAGGTCTTATGGGTCAAGAAGTCCTGAGTGAGAAGAAGTCCTATTGGGTGAAGATACCATCCTAACCAATTGTGCAATCAAGAATACCTAATGGAATTTATATTGCTAGCAAAGCAAAAGACAAAGTTAAAAGGTAAAAGTTAAAAGCATATGAAAGTAAAAGACAAGGTTAGAAGTTAAGAAAAACCAAGAGTATTTACTATTGTTATATGATTTTAAATTTGAACCAATAAGGTATGCAATGAAATATGATTTATGTATGTGAATGAATTGATTGTTGCATGCCTTAGTTGTTCTTATGCCTCTTTAAAATGACATTTCTGGGTTCGTGGATTTCTCACCCCTTACGCCCATTTTTCAGGTTCAGAGTTAGATTCCGAGGTCCCAGCCGAGCAGGATCACTCTCCCAACTAGGGAGAGTAGTGTTTCATGCCATTTTACTAGTTTGGAACTTAGGTTATTTTGAGATTGTATATATAAAACCACATTTATACTTTCTCTATAACTTATTATTTTTGTGGTGCAATGTGTAGGCACCTTTGGGCCGGATTTCCTCCGTTATGACGGGGATGTTCCGTGCATATTTTGTTGTAAGTAATACCTAATCTTTTTGGTGAATCTAAGCCATGCAGGTACATAGAATGAACTAGGGAAACACCCTAGTGATGCATAGAGGTTGGTGAATCTAAGCCATGCAGGTACATAGAATGAACTAGGGAAACACCCTAGTGATGCATAGAGGTTATATGAACTGGACTGGAAAAATATAAAATGAACTTGCAAGCAGGTAACAGGTTTTCAAGAAATATGGGAAATATCCAATAAACAGAGGAGACTCTGTCGGATTTTTCCTAGAATTCCCTATAACTAAATATTACTAAATGTACTTTCTAAATAAGTATAATTAGGTAATTCCGCGTGTGAGCCCTATGTTTTGAAAAGTTAGGAAAAGGAAAATTTTAGACCACTATTTTTAGTAATGAATTAGGCTTCCCCACTCTGATAATGGAGTTAAAAACTAAATAATTAAGCAAAACTCACAAAAATATTTGTTTAATTTTATTATAAAACTTAGGGTGTCACACCTATAACAGTTTAGATGTGCATATGCATGTGTAAGTATAGGTATATGGGTGCATTCATGAGTGAGTAATTGTCATTAGTTTCTTCGGTATATGTATATATATAGATGTGGAATGTTTCATCGTAATTAGTCGTGTTTCTTAGTTGTTGTTATGCATTGTTGTATTGGTGTGTTTGGTATTTTTGACGAATCGAATTATTTTATGTTTTTGCGAAATGAGTTACAACCATTTTCAAACTAATTGTGTTTAGTTTTAACTCAAATTTCTTTTAAGGAGCTTTCCGATATGAGTGGAAAACTCCTATATTCATATCTAAGGCAATTATTGAATATGTGAATAAATATCTATATGTTTATATATACATATTTATATATAAAATTATATGTTTTTGTTTGGATGGGTTAAAATTCTGAAAAGGATTCCAACACAATATCCAGACTAAGAGCTTATTGGATTTCTGTCACCATTTTTAAAAAGTTGTAAACAATTTTGAATTGAAAAATGATCAAAGGTGTTGTTTTTGGAAATTGTGTTTTGAATGTGTTCATATACGTGTATACTTATATATGAAATGTTTTCTTGGATTGTTTTAAGGAGGTTTTCAAACTAAGTTTTGAAAATATGAGTAATAGTATACATGTATATATTTTCATGACATGCTTATGTTTGTATACATGTATGTTCATATACGTATATGTAAAATCCCTACTAGGTGGTGATGCCTTTTGGGTGTACCAGTCCTGACAGGTGTAAAGTCCCTAGTAGGTGGTGAATTGCCTAGCAGGTGCATAAAATCCTAGTGGTGCAAAAAGAGAAAGAAAAATAAGAAATAAGGAAAGAAATATTGGTATGTTGTCCTCTGACCGTGAGGAGACATACAGTGTTATGTTGGTATGTTGTCCTCTGACCATAAGGAGACATACAGTGTTATGTTAGGTATGTTGGCCTCTGACCGTGAGGTGACATATAATATTATGGTATATGAAAAGAGAATGATTATGAAAATGTGTTTGAACTTGATAATATGTGAGTGTGATGCATTTTGCTAGTTCATGGCTTGGTTTAATTATTATTCTTGAGTTTCTATTATGTACCTTTTTACTATTTTATAATCCACTGTGTGGTGAAAAGGTCTCACCCTTAGTGGTTAACATTTTAGGTGCATAATCAAGGAGCTTGAAGATTAGAGTGCGCAGCGGACAATACGAAAGAAGGGAATTCCAGTTGAAGCTATGTATATTATGAATGAATTCCCCCAATGTGTATTATAAACTTGTTTTGTAAAAAAAAAGGAATTTTTAATTCACTATTTTATTTTAAACTTAAGTTTGTTAAACTTTTAAATATAAATCGGGGTGTTACACACTCTTTAACATCCTCACTTTAATTAGTAAATTTTAAATTTTAATAAAATCAGAGTTTGAAAATTCATTTTAGAATTTGATTTCTTATGAAAATTCTTAGGAAAATCCGGCAGAGTTTCCCTTGTTTTTCGGACTTCCCAAAAATTTCTTCTTATAAACCTGTCAGTCCAGAATTATTTAAAAACATAAAACACAACAGTTTAAAAACTAGTTCATATCCTAACGCCCGATTAATACAAATTCAGGGCATACAATTACTACGCATATTAAATTACAAAAATAACAGTTTTCAATATAATTAAAATAAAATCCGCTCATGGTATCACAATCTACACTCCACGTGGTGGAGGGTTTCCGATTCGGCCGCAACTGTGTAAGCTCTGCTTCCGTACCTGTAAAAATATAGCAAGAAGGGTAGCATTACACAGAACTTAAAAAGATAAATCCTATAAGAAGACATAGCAAATAACTAAGCCTACACAATTATTAGTATACGTTATTCATTTAATTAATTTCCTCTAGTTCCTTACATTCTCTTTTCTTTTCTTTTTCTTCTTCTCTTCCTTTTCTTTTTCTTTTTCCTTTTTTTTTATCTTTTCCTTTTTCCTTATGACTGAGTCCAACAGACCATCAGCCCTTTATCTTTAACATGACTGAGTCCAAAAGACCATAAGCCATTTTCCTTTTATTATGACTGAGTCCAACAGACCATCAGTCGTTCATCTTTTCTTTATGACTGATTCCAAAAGACCATCAGCCGTTTTCCTTTATGTGACTGAGTCCAAAAGACCATCAGCCGTTTTCTTTCTATATGACTGAGTCCAAAAGACCATCAGCCGTTTTCCTCTATATGACTGAGTCCAAAAGACCATCAGCCGTTTTCTTTCTATATGACTGAGTCCAAAAGACCATCAGCCGTTTTCCTCTACATGACTGAGTCCAAAAGACCATCAGCCGTTTTCCTCTATATGACTGAGTCCAAAAGACCATCAGCTGTAACACCCCTAATTTTTGTCTCCCGAGTAATAGGAAATTGATAATAAAAGTTTTATTATTTTCCAAGTTTATATTTTGTATTTAATTAGCCTAAAATATAAAGATAGGTTGAAATATTTTTATATGGCAAATAAATGCAAAATATGAGGATATTGCATTTTGGTCCCTGAATGAGGACTTAAAGGTAATATTAAAAAGTTCTTGGAGGGAAAGATTTAAAAATATTAATTTTTAAATTTTGTACTAATCTAACTGGTTAGTAATGTCCTGTAACCGGTTAGACGATGAACCCAGAAACTGGTTTAGTGGATTTTGATGAGTAATCGCTTGAATTACCCAAAATTCGCCACGACTACTGCACAAGATTAGTGGTAATACACGCGTCAACATGCATGCCCTTTCAATTTGTCTATAAAAGGCCAAATTTCTGATGAATTAAGGGTTGTTCATCTGAATTGTTGGTGGAAAGGCTGATTTAGGGTTTTAGATTCGTGGAGGCAAATTCTCTTTCGTTCCTGAGTTTTGTTGAGCGATTGATACACATTCACAAAGCTCACATCAAGGGCTTTGTGTTGATACCAAATTTGTGAGTTAAGAGTGAGTGTGGAAAGAGGAATCAACCTTGGAAGCTAGGAAATCAAGTCTAAGCTCTGTTTTCTTCTTGTTCTGGAAGCTGAGTTTCAGCTTTGATTTTGGTAAGTACAGTCCACCATTAAGCCTCAAATCTCTTCGAATCTTTAGTGCATGTTACCTATATTGAGTCCTAATTGTTTTCCCCAATTTCTTTGGCCAATTGCTATGTCAAATTTTCTGGTCTTCGGACCCTGTTGATGGAAATTGTGGCTGAGAACAGAACCTAGGATTTGTGGGGAATCTATGTTGGAGCCTTTCTCTCTGCAATGTTTTGGATCAAGCACGAACCTAAGGTAAGGGGGAAGCTTACTATTTGCTAGAATGAGGAAAAACATGTTGGTAAATAGGATGAGTCACCAAGAGACTCTAAGGGCATAGTTGGAATTAGTTTTATGGCTTGGAGGCCAATTTAAGCTCATTTCTGTTTTTGAGCAATCCTAATATAATGCATGCAAGCTATGTTGATGTTGATTTCATGACTTACTTGGATATTATGTGAATTGATGCATTAAGTTGTGAAATATGTGCAATTATGTGCAATTTGTGTATCCAAATTGAATGCATGCAAGATAGATATGTTTCTGTGTTTAAACATATTTATTTAAGGTATATGAACTCTGTTAAAGGTTGAAACTTGGTTAGATTTGAGTAGTGAAGAGAATGGTTTGTTAAAACTCATGTTTCAGTACCAGACTGCATAATCTAACCGGTTACTCGATATTAGTAACCGGTTAGACCCTGTTAAAATGCAAAAGAAAATAAGTTTATAAAATCAGCATTTTGGTTTTATAAATCATACTCAAATCTAGGCCTTAATTTCATGGAAAACAATATGAAAATAAGTTGATTTTATTGTAATAATTCAGATTGAAAATTGAGAGTTAATACCTTAAGGTAATGAGATAGTTTCAATAGGAAATTCTCATTGGACAATGAAATGTGATTTAGACTTTTGAATGATATAAACATTGATTTTGAGGTATAAACATTGTTAAACTGGTTTATGGATTGGGTAGGGAATTTAAGAAAAAGGGTTTTCTGAATTACAATGGTAAACAGTTCAGGTTTGTAAATCTAACCGGTTAGCCTGGAACTGTAACCGGTTAGTACCTGAATCTGAAAAATAAAAAGTTAAGTTTTTGAATACCATTGACTTCGTTTTACCCAATCTAAGTTTAATGACATGTTTTGGGATATTTCAAAGGAGAATTTTTGTGTCAAAGACTATACCTCAAATAAATCATTCAAAAGAAAAATTGGAATATTTCTAAATCACAGTAAATAATGGAAAGACCAACCGTAGTAATTATGCATGCAATACATGCATAGAGAAAGGTAATGAAATAGGTTGGCAAGGATAGTTTGTGATGTTCGGGTACTTGACCCTGTACTCTAGGAGTACTAAACTAATGCAACCAACTTGATGACACATTCTGGGAATGTGGCCATTGTCTGGGACATGGTTTCTTGGACACGTTCTGGGAACGTGATGCACACTCTGGGAGTGGTGCTTGATTTCATTCCAAGTTTGGTTTGCGATACGTTCTGGGAACGTATGTGAGTGTTCTGGGAACACATTGGTTTAATAATGGAATTAAACATAAAAACCAACCTTGATGATTGTGCATTCATATAGAATGGAAGTTTGGTTGGTAGGAACGTTTATCATATTCTGCGAATATGAGGAGGGTACTCCGGGAGTACCAAATTATAACCTACTTGATGACACATTATAGATATGTGGCCAGTGTCTGGGACCTGGTTTTATACGTTCTGGGAACGTATGTTGGTGTTCTGGGAACACTTTGATAAGCAACCTACTGGATGACACATTATAGATATGTGGCCAGTGTCCGGGACCTGGTTTTTATACGTTCTGGGAATGTATGCGTTCTGGGAACGTGATGCACACTCTGGGAGTGATGCTTATTTATCCAAGTATGGTTTGCTACACGCTCTGGGAACGTGATGCACACTCTGGGAGTGAATGCTTATCATCCAAGTATGGTTTGGCATTACGTTCTGGGAACGAATGTCAGTGTTCCGGGAACACAACGGTGTATTGGATGGACGTCCGAGATGGACTTTGTTAGAGGCCTCAACTGTGGAAGAAATCATGCATCATGCCACCTGCATTGAAAGAATTATTACGATTAACTGGGTGTGCTCATATGATCATGCATCATGATTTGCTACATGTTAACTTGTGGATGTTAGTTTTATTCTCATTTGATTATGCGAATATGTATAGCTAACCCCCATGCCCTTATTAGGTGTTGATCGTGCATCTAGCTTGCACAAGAATCAGTAAGGGGAGATGTCCCTTAGGTGCTTGCAGAGTGTAGAAAATGTGGGTTGGAAACCCGTTGTGCAGATATCGAGGATCCGACCAGAAGGATGTTTGGACAAGGGACCAGTGACCAGCTCTATGACATTTTTATTTTTAATAGAATTTATATGATACATATTTTGGAAAAAGGTATCATAAAAGGAATTCAGTTTCATCATAATACTTATTTGATAATAGTGGACTTGTTACACTTGATATATTTTGGGAGGGTAAAATGGTGATTTTACTATGTTTCCGCAAAACTCTGATTTTACTAGTCACCTTCATTATTAATCAAGTGTCTATGAAAATAAATTTTCCAGGGAAGGGATAATTTCTTATTTTCAGATCTTTCTCCAACGAAAACAAGTCCAAGTATTCTTAAACTTATTACTTTTCTTATAAAGTAAGATGATATACTAGGAGTGTTACACTTTTATGGTATCAGAGCAATGGTCCTGACTCTTGGTCCTTGGGTGTGTGGTCCAATACGCTGGTCATCGATATCTGCAATGTTTCCTGGGAAGTATGCTTTCATATACTTCCAAGCTAGAGCTAAGGTTATGGGTAATGGCTCTAGATAAATAGCTCATGCTGCTATTAAGAAGTGTTCTATGAAGTCTAAGTAGAAGTATGATAGTCGTATGCTTCTCTTTAGACATGTTGTAAACCCAAAACCACAGTGTTGGTTTATTATGTTTTCATAGAACCAGTGATGAGGAAATTTTAAGGAGTTGTAGTTGAGTCCTCGACTCTGAGGAGGAGTGTTTACCCTCACTCGTGTTAAAGTTAATCAACTTTTTAGACCGAGTGTAGGGCAGTGATCTTCTTAAAGATCAACCTTGCTGAGTTTGTTAAACTCTAAAGCTATCCTTTCTTTTGTTCCTTTCGGATAAGGGTAGTGATCGAAGTTGCTCAATGTCTTACCCAATCTGTTATCTCAAGTGGAGACTCCTACAAATCTTCTTGTAGTCATTTCCAAGGTACGTCTGGACCGTTCTATTAAGGTATTAGACTTTGTCTATCTACCTGTGTCATGATTACATTTGATCTTAAGCACGGTTTGGGAGCCGAAGGATCAAGTGATCATGATTAATGACGATAGAACAACCCTGTATTGGGATTCCCAAGTTTCGAATCTGGAATCCAATGAACCCATATGTTGCTTCTGGGAAGCAATAAAGGAGAAAGGGGGTTAAAGAAATCTGGGTTGTAGGAAATGATGCCAGGTTTACCTTTGAGTAAAGCGATAGAGTTTGGAATCAAGTCAATTCTTGAAACTGATTCTATCTCTACTACCTTTATAATATGGTACCATCGGGAATGGTGAAATGGGAGAAACACGTAGAAAAGTGCCAAGAAGATTTTGGTCGGATCAGATTAAAAGGGTCTAAGTGTTTTATAAGATTGACTATGGGTTGGATTAACCCCAAATCAGGATTCGGGACAGGGATACACTTAAGACTGCATTTTTGATCTCGATACGGACATTATGAGTAGAAAATAATGCCGTTCGGATTGACTAATGCACTTGTTCTTTTATGGATTATAAGAACGAGACCTTTAGATTACACTGGGATTCGTTTGTGGTTTATCCTGAGAACCCGGAGGAGCATGAGGAACATCTCGGGTTTGTGTTGAGAATCCTGTAAGGGGAATAGTTGTGTGTTAAGCTCGCCAAAGATGAGTTTTGGTTGAGTGAAGTTACGTTCGCAGGGCATGTGATCTTTAAAGAAGAAAATGCGATGAATCCAGCAAGGGTAAGTTTAGGGTTGAAATAGGAACAGCCTAAGACTGTGACTGAGGTGAGAAGTTTCTTAAGGCTGGCTGGATATTATCACCGGAATGTTGAGGGATTTTCTAAGATCGCATGGCCTCTGCCCAAGTTGACTTGGAAAAGATCAACTGATGGTATTAAATGATAGGGTGTTGTTTAATTTTGGTGGGGTGGTGATGGATTATACCCCAACATAATATGATTAGTCCAAGAGGAATTATGGAAAATGTGAGCAGATTATGATTTAAATCATTTCAGTGATGGATTCGGTTGGAATCAAGGTATTAGATTATGATTAAATCCTATTTTGAGTTGGATTGGATGATGTAAAGAAAATGGTTTTGAAATTCTTTGGTTTTACTTCTATAACTATACTTCATAACTGGTTAGAGTTTCTTGTAACCGGTTAGAAGCTGAAAGTTTAAAATAAAAATTTAAGTCCTTTGTGAAGGAACTTTTGGTATTAGTAGACATCTTCCTCCAATCCAAACTCAATATCAATTACCTAAGTAAAGTTTAAGGAAGGATTTAATGTGATGAACTAACTTAATGCCTTGATTCATCATTGAAATTGATTTAAGAGGATTGAATTATAATACTTATGGATTAATCGAGATTTGAAAATCAAGGAGCCACTCCAATTGGAGAAGGTAGAGGATTTAGTTGGATGATGCAAAGGAAACAATAGGTGTTAAGATGAGAAGGTTGTGATTTATGAACAAGTTTGGAGTTCGAAAGTATGGATGACAATAAGAAGAGGAAGAGTTGAATGTAAAATAAAAGCGATGGATGGAGTTTCTTATAGATTATGGCTTTGAGCTCCATTATCATCCTGGTTTAGCAAACGTAGTTGCAGACGATTTGAGCTGAAAGGCTATTTCTGTGAGCTCAATGATGGTTAAGAAGGCTATTCTGATTGGGGAATTTAGAGACCTAAGTCTGGTAACCCAAGAGGAACCCTCTAGTATTAGATTGGGAATGTCGCCAATCACCAACGAATTCTTGAACCGGATTCGTGGATTTCAACCAGGAAATGAGGAGTTAGATTTCTATGAAGAAAACGAATGAGATTTAATCTTTGGAATTAAAGTCAAGGATTATGGATATTAGAAAGTATATTATGGAGGAAAGGGATTTATGAAGTATTGTTTAGAACAACCTAGATGAGAAATCCAAAGGCACGAATTTCAAGAGTAGATTACGTGCGAATCCAAGTTAGCTATCAACTATCAAGGAATAAGGAATTTCTCGATGTTGGTAAGCATGTATGAGGACTATGGGAAAGAATGATGAAATACGGGCCTTACTGGAGAAAGAGGAAAAGTAAATGGGAGAATATCAACCACGAAAATGTCAATGTTAAGGAGTCCTCGATTGAAGAAAGGGAACTAAGGAGGACATAGGGAAGGGAACATTTGTCCATCTCAAGGTGAAAACTGTGAGGCACATCACTTTGAGTTTAGTTGTGATGTACCTAAGGGAATAGTCAATTCCGATTATAGGAAGCTGGAGTATTACTCACTGAATTGTCTCGAAGGAAAAGGTGAGAAAGAAATGGACGAATCCAGCACAAGAGGAATTCACCGGTTGAGATAAGAGTTGAGTATAATCCTGACATAGACAACCCAAGCCTATCTCTTCCTTTGATCTGAGTTAACGTAATCAAATGTTTTTGACTACGTTAATCTAATTGTTTGAAAGTATCAATGTTCTGTTGGAAGTTCAACTCCACTCTTTCTGTGATGAAAACGTTTATCACAGTTGGATGTGATAAATCGCTGTGGACACTGCAGAAATAGAAAGATCAGTTATGGCTAGAGAGATTAACAACCACCGGGATAGGACGAATCTTTGTCTCCCCAACGGAAATGTCTCTAGAACTTGACTATCTAACTAAGTCTGATAGTGATAATTTCCCTATCTTTAAGTTCATCTAACTTAAAGACCTGTCGTATGGTCTTTCTTGCGAAAGATTATATCTGAAAGGGATGACTTTGTTATTAATGGATTGAATATTAGGACTGACCACCCTAATGTCTCAAACTATTAAGAAATGAAGTCATACAAATGTTTCTTTGATCGTGCTCGAGAGATCAGAGTGCGCAACCCAAAAAGTTTCTCCAAAAAGTTTATTGGAAAATGTTTTAATTGAAAAATATTTATGTGAAGTATAAAGAGTATTTCTTTTAAAAGAAATTCTTTCACATCAGAGTTTTATATGAAAAATCCTTGTGGTTTAGTTTGGAAAGTTTTTCCTGAAGGGTTTTATTTGAAATGTTTCAAAATACAAGGAATATATCGAAACTCTTTTAAGTGGGGGAGGACCCTAAAAGAACAAATTTTTGGGAGCTAGATGAAGATTTCTAGTATAAAAATATTTTGGAAAAGTGGAAAATTTCAAAAGATGAATTTCGGGGACGAAATTCCTTTTAAGTGGGGGAGTAGTGTAACACCCCTAATTTTCGTCTCCCGAGTAATAGGAAATTGATAATAAAAGTTTTATTATTTTCCAAGTTTATATTTTGTATTTAATTAGCCTAAAATATAAAGATAGGTTGAAATATTTTTATATGGCAAATAAATGCAAAATATGAGGATATTGCATTTTGGTCCCTGAATGAGGACTTAAATGTAATATTAAAAAGTTCTTGGAGGGAAAGATTTAAAAATATTAATTTTTAAATTTTGTACTAATCTAACCGGTTAGTAATGTCCTGTAACCGACGATGAACCCAGAAACTGGTTTAGTGGATTTTGATGAGTAATCGCTTGAATTACCCAAAATTCGCCACGACTACTGCACAAGATTAGTGGTAATACACGCGTCAACATGCATGCCCTTTCAATTTGTCTATAAAAGGCCGAATTTCTGATGAATTAAGGGTTGTTCATCTGAATTGTTGGTGGAAAGGCTGATTTAGGGTTTTAGATTCGTGGAGGCAAATTCTCTTTCGTTCCTGAGTTTTGTTGAGCGATTGATACACATTCACAAAGCTCACATCAAGGGCTTTGTGTTGATACCAAATTTGTGAGTTAAGAGTGAGTGTGGAAAGAGGAATCAACCTTGGAAGCTAGGAAATCAAGTCTGACCTCTGTTTTCTTCTTGTTCTGGAAGCTGAGTTTCAGCTTTGATTTTGGTAAGTACAGTCCACCATTAAGCCTCAAATCTCTTCGATTCTTTAGTGCATGTTACCTATATTGAGTCCTAATTGTTTTCCCCAATTTCTTTGGCCAATTGCTATGTCAAATTTTCTGGTCTTTGGACCGTGTTGATGGAAATTGTGGCTGAGAACAGAACCTAGGATTTGTGGGGAATCTATGTTGGAGCCTTTCTCTCTGCAATGTTTTGGATCAAGCACGAACCTAAGGTAAGGGGGAAGCTTACTATTTTATAGAATGAGGAAAAACATGTTGGTAAATAGGATGAGTCACCAAGAGACTCTAAGGGCATAGTTGGAATTAGTTTTATGGCTTGGAGGCCAATTTAAGCTCATTTCTGTTTTTGAGCAATCCTAATATAATGCATGCAAGCTATGTTGATGTTGATTTCATGACTTACTTGGATATTATGTGAATTGATGCATTAAGTTGTGAAATATGTGCAATTATGTGCAATTTGTGTATCCAAATTGAATGCATGCAAGATAGATATGTTTCTGTGTTTAAACATATTTATTTAAGGTATATGAACTCTGTTAAAGGTTGAAACTTGGTTAGATTTGAGTAGTGAAGAGAATGGTTTGTTAAAACTCATGTTTTAGTACCAGACTGCATAATCTAACCGGTTACTCGATATTCGTAACCGGTTAGACCCTGTTAAAATGCAAAAGAAAATAAGTTTATAAAATCAGCATTTTGGTTTTATAAATCCTACTCAAATCTAGGCCTTAATTTCATGGAAAACAATCTAAAAATAAGTTGATTTTATTGTAATAATTCAGATTGAAAATTGAGAGTTAATACCTTAAGGTAATGAGATAGTTTCAAGAGGAAATTATGCTCATTGGACAATGAAATGTGATTTAGACTTTTGAATGATATAAACATTGATTTTGAGGTATAAACATTGTTAAACTGGTTTATGGATTGGGTAGGGAATTTAAGAAAAAGTGTTTTTTGAATTACAATGGTAAACAGTTTAGGTTTATAAATCTAACCGGTTAGCCTGGAACTGTAACCGGTTAGTACTTGAATCTGAAAAATAAAAAGTTAAGTTTTTGAATACCATTGACTTCGTTTTACCCAATCTAAGTTTAATGACATGTTTTGGGATATTTCAAAGGAGAATTTTTGTGTCGAAGACTATACCTCAAATAAATCATTCAAAAGAAAAATTGGAATATTTCTAAATCACAGTAATTAATGGAAAGACCAACCATAGTAATTATGCATGCAATACATGCATAGAGAAAGGTAATGAAATAGGTTGGCAAGGATAGTTTGTGATGTTCGGGTACTTGACCCTGTACTCTAGGAGTACTAAACTAATGCAACCAACTTGATGACACATTCTGGGAATGTGGCCATTGTCTGGGACATGGTTTCTTGGACACGTTCTGGGAACGTGATGCACACTCTGGGAGTGGTGCTTGATTTCATTCCAAGTTTGGTTTGCGATACGTTCTGGGAACGTATGTGAGTGTTCTGGGAACACATTGGTTTAATAATGGAATTAAACATAAAAACCAACCTTGATGATTGTGCATTCATATAGAATGGAAGTTTGGTTGGTAGGAACGTTTATCATATTCTGGGAATATGAGGAGGGTACTCCGGGAGTACCAAATTATAACCTACTTGATGACACATTATAGATATGTGGCCAGTGTCTGGGACCTGGTTTTATACGTTCTGGGAATGTATGTTGGTGTTCTGGGAACACTTTGATAAGCAACCTACTGGATGACACATTATAGATATGTGGCCAGTGTCCGGGACCTGGTTTTTATACGTTCTGGGAACGTATGCGTTCTGGGAACGTGATGCACACTCTGGGAGTGATGCTTATTTATCCAAGTATGGTTTGCTACACGTTCTGGGAACGTGATGCACACTCTGGGAGTGAATGCTTATCATCCAAGTATGGTTTGGCATTACGTTCTGGGAACGAATGTCAGTGTTCCGGGAACACAACGGTGTATTGGATGGACGTCCGAGATGGACTTTGTTAGAGGCCTCAACTGTGGAAGAAATCATGCATCATGCCACCTGCATTGAAATAATTATTACGATTAACCGGGTGTGCTCATATGATCATGCATCATGATTTGCTACATGTTAACTTGTGGATGATAGTTTTATTCTCATTTGATTATGCGAATATGTATAGCTAACCCCCATGCCCTTATTAGGTGTTGATCGTGCATCTAGCTTACACAAGAATCAGTAAGGGGAGATGTCCCTTAGATGCTTGCAGAGTGTAGAAAATGTGGGTTGGGAACCCGTTGTGCAGATATCGAGGATCCGACCAGAAGGATGTTTGGACAAGGGACCAGTGACCAGCTCTATGACATTTTTATTTTTAATAGAATTTATATGATACATATTTTGGTAAAAGGTATCATAAAAGGAATTCAGTTTCATCATAATACTTATTTGATAATAGTGGACTTGTTACACTTGATATATTTTGGGAGGGTAAAATGGTGATTTTACTATGTTTCCGCAAAACTCTGATTTTACTAGTCACCTTCATTATTAATCAAGTGTCTGTGAAAATAAATTTTCTAGGGAAGGGATAATTTCTTATTTTCAAATCTTTCTCCAACGAAAACAAGTCCAAGTATTCTTAAACTTATTACTTTTCTTATAAAGTAAGATGATATACTAGGAGTGTTACACTTTTATGGTATCAGAGCAATGGTCCTGACTCTTGGTCCTTGGGTGTGTGGTCCAATACGCTGGTCATCGATATCTGCAATGTTTCCTGGGAAGTATGCTTTCATATACTTCCAAGCTAGAGCTAAGGTTATGGGTAATGGCTCTAGATAAATAGCTCATGCTGCTATTAAGAAGTGTTCTATGAAGTCTAAGTAGAAGTATGATAGTCGTATGCTTCTCTTTAGACATGTTGTAAACCCAAAACCACAGTGTTGGTTTATTACGTTTTCATAGAACCAGTGATGAGGAAATTTTAAGGAGTTGTAGTTGAGTCCTCGACTATGAGGAGGAGTGTTTACCCTCACTCGTGTTAAAGTTAATCAACTTTTTAGACCGAGTGTAGGGCAGTGATCTTCTTAAAGATCAACCTTGCTGAGTTTGTTAAACTCTAAAGCTATCCTTTCTTTTGTTCCTTTCGGATAAGGGTAGTGATCGAAGTTGCTCAATGTCTTACCCAATCTGTTATCTCAAGTGGAGACTCCTACAAATCTTCTTGTAGTCATTTCCAAGGTACGTCTGGACCGTTCTATTAAGGTATTAGACTTTGTCTATCTACCTGTGTCATGATTACATTTGATCTTAAGCACGGTTTGGGAGCCGAAGGATCAAGTGATCATGATTAATGACGATAGAACAACCCTGTATTGGGATTCCCAAGTTTCGAATCTGGAATCCAATGAACCCATATGTTGCTTCTGGGAAGCAATAAAGGAGAAAGGGGGTTAAAGAAATCTGGGTTGTAGGAAATGATGCCAGGTTTACCTTTGAGTAAAGCGATAGAGTTTGGAATCAAGTCAATTCTTGAAACTCATTCTATCTCTACTACCTTTATAATATGGTACCATCGGGAATGGTCAAATGGGAGAAACACGTAGAAAAGTGCCAAGAAGATTTTGGTCGGATCAGATTAAAAGGGTCTAAGTGTTTTATAAGATTGACTAGAGGTTGGATTAACCCCAAATCAGGATTCGGGACAGGGATACACTTAAGACTGCATTTTTGATCTCGATACGGACATTATGAGTAGAAAATAATGCCGTTCGGATTGACTAATGCACTTGTTCTTTTATGGATTATAAGAACGAGACCTTTAGATTACACTGGGATTCGTTTGTGGTTTATCCTGAGAACCCGGAGGAGCATGAGGAACATCTCGGGTTTGTGTTGAGAATCCTGTAAGGGGAATAGTTGTGTGTTAAGCTCGCCAAAGATGAGTTTTGGTTGAGTGAAGTTACGTTCGCAGGGCATGTGATCTTTAAAGAAGAAAATGCGATGAATCCAGCAAGGGTAAGTTTAGGGTTGAAATAGGAACAGCCTAAGACTGTGACTGAGGTGAGAAGTTTCTTAGGGCTGGCTGGATATTATCACCGGAATGTTGAGGGATTTTCTAAGATCGCATGGCCTCTGACCAAGTTGACTTGGAAAAGATCAACTGATGGTATTAAATGATAGGGTGTTGTTTAATTTTGGTGGGGTGGTCATGGATTATACCCCAACATAATATGATTAGTCCAAGAGGAATTATGGAAAATGTGAGCAGATTATGACTTAAATCATTTCAGTGATGGATTCGGTTGGAATCAAGGTATTAGATTATGATTAAATCCTATTTTGAGTTGGATTGGATGATGTAAAGAAAATGGTTTTGAAATTCTTTGGTTTTACTTCTATAACTATACTTCATAACCGGTTAGAGTTTCTTGTAACCGGTTAGAAGCTGAAAGTTTAAAATAAAAATTTAAGTCCTTTGTGAAGGAACTTTTGGTATTAGTAGACATCTTCCTCCAATCCAAACTCAATATCAATTACCTAAGTAATGTTTAAGGAAGGATTTAATGTGATGAACTAACTTAATGGCTTGATTCATCATTGAAATTGATTTAAGAGGATTGAATTATAATACTTATGGATTAATCGAGAGTGCTAGCCATGTTTACCAGGTCGGACAAGTTCGCAACATTCTGATACTCAAAGGCGATTTTAATCTCAGTGCGAAGCCCATCCTCAAACTTAATGCACTTAGTCCTTTCATCAGCGTCCCTGTAGCTTCTAGCATATCGGATGAGATCCTCAAAATGTGCAGCATATTCTCCAACACTCATGTTCCCTTGTTTCAGGGTCAAGATCGCCAGCTCTTTTTCTCGGCGGACATCTTCCGGGAAATACTTCCCTAAGAACCTGATTTTGAACACATCCCAGGTGATTTCCTGGTTAGCGATCTCCATTTCCCTTCGTACACGCTCCCACCAATATTCAGCTTCTCCAGTGAGCATGTACGCCGCCAAAGGGACTATCTGCTCCGCGGGCGGTGACATTGTGCGGAAAATCTTCTCCAATTCTTGGAGCCATCTCTGTGCTGCGTCAGGATTGTAGCCGCCTTCAAACTTGGGCGGGTCGTTCTGTCTGAGTCGAGCTAGCCAATCAATGTCAATTGGGTTTGGAGGTTGATGGAGTGCGGCTGCTGCTGCTCCTGCGGCTGCTGCTACTGTTTCGGCCTGGTTCTGGTTCATTTGGACCAGATTCTCAAGTATCGCGGCCATCCTATCATCACGAGTACGTCTCCGAGGCATGGTGACTGAGTTCTGGAAAAAGAACACGTTATTCCACAATTAACTAAAAACTCTTAAATTAAGTGTACCTATTTATCTATTCTAAGACTTGACATTATCACTTGGTTACTCGCTTGGTGAGTAACCAATAGGAGTTATGAGTCCAAACTCCAAGGCCGAGGGAAACTGATCTGATACCATAAATGTAACATCCTCACTTTAATTAGTAAATTTTAAATTTTAATAAAATCAGAGTTTGAAAATTCATTTTAGAATTTGATTTCTTATGAAAATTCTTAGGAAAATCCGGCAGAGTTTCCTTTGTTTTTCAGACTTCCCAAAAATTTCTTCTTATAAACCTGTCAGTCCAGAATTATTTAAAAACATAAAACACAACAGTTCAAAAACCAATTCATATCCTAACGCCCGATTAATACAAATTCAGGGCATACAATTACTACGCATATTAAATTACAAACATAACAGTTTTCAATATAATTAAAATAAAATCCGCTCATGGTATCACAATCTACACTCCACGTGGTGGAGGGTTTCCGATTCGGCAGCAACTGTGTAAGCTCTGCTTCCGTACCTATAAAAATATATCAAGAAGGGTAGCATTACACAGAACTTAAAAAGATAAATCCTATAAGAAGACATATCAAATAACTAAGCCTACACAATTATTAGTATACATTATTCATTTAATTAATTTCCTCCAGTTCCTTACATTCTCTTTTCTTTTCTTTTTCTTCTTATCTTCCTTTTCTTTTTCCTTTTCCTTTTTTTTTATCTTTTCCTTTTTCCTTATGACTGAGTCCAACAGACCATCAGCCCTTTATCTTTAACATGACTGAGTCCAAAAGACCATAAGCCGTTTTCCTTTTATTATGACTGAGTCCAACAAACCATCAGCCGTTCATCTTTTCTTTATGACTGAGTCCAAAAGACCATCAGCCGTTTTCCTTTAAGTGACTGAGTCCAAAAGACCATCAGCCGTTTTCTTTCTATATGACTGAGTCCAAAAGACCATCAGCCGTTTTCCTTTAAGTGACTGAGTCCAAAAGACCATCAGTCGTTTTCCTTTTCTTATGACTGAGTCCAACAGACCATCAGTCGTTCATCTTTTATCATGACTGAGTCCAACAGACCATCAGTCGTTCATCTTTTATTATGACTGAGTCCAACAGACCATCAGCCGTTCTTCTTTTCTTTATGACTGAGTCCAACAGACCATCAGCCGTTCTCTTTTATTCTTTCTTAATTATTTCTCTTTTCTCGTCTTATAATTTAAGTATTTCTTTTATACTTGTCTCAATCTTTTGATCTTTATTTTCGTTTATGACTTATCACATTTTCTACTTTACTCTTTTTCTTTTGTTAGTTTCCCTCGATTTTATCCAACTCTAGTTAATACGGTCAAGTATAGTATATTCTAGTTCTCGTTACTTATTCTTAGTTATTTCTTAATTTCCTTATCTCCGTCAATTACCTATCTCATTGTTCCTATTTCATTAACTATATTATATTTAATTGCTCTATTAACTTAATCTAACTTCTCAATTTTTATTACATTATTCTATCTAACTTCCCTCATAATGTACTTTCTCTTCGTTTTATTATCTTTTTATTAATCCGCTTATCGGTTTCCTATTTTCTTTTAAATCTATTTCATTATTTTGCGCCTATTGCTCTAATCGGTCCTGCACGTATTTATTATTCCCTATACTAATCCCTCCTTTACCTCACTTTACTCTTCGGGTACTATTATACTTATTATCTTTTAATTCATTAATTCTACTCTCTCTTTCGCCTATTTCGTTTACCCTTTTTGTCCTTTTACTTCCCCTATGGTTTTATTTTTATGATTGCTCACGTTTTTGTTTTATTCTAACTATTTTAATATTCTCGTTACGCTCATTCGTTCCGGGCCTTATTCTATGCTCATTCCTTTTATTCCCTAAAGTGTGGTTTCTATTAACAATTTTATTTACTTCCTTTATATCCACGAGGGTTACCCTAAGGTTCATTAACATACTTTTTAATTACCCTATTCTCAACTACCACTATAGCATCCTAGAATTTACTTCTTAAGTAAAGGTAACGCGAACCCTCTTACCTCGGGTTTGTTAAATAGAACTTGGATTTTAGCTCGGCGACAATGACGGCGTCGGTGTTGGTCCTCGTTAGCGGGAATGATCGCGACTGGACCGAGGCAAGAGCTTCGAGCTTCGAGGTTCCCGACACGAGCCCGACACGATCACGGGTCGGTAACGGCGCCGGTGAGGTCCGTGGAGAGAGAGAGAGAGAGAGAAAGCTCGTGGATGTGAGAGGGGAAGGGATAAGGGAGAGGCTATGATGATGGTGGCCCGTGGTGGTTCGATCGGCGGCCACGGTGGCGGCTCCGATTGAAAAGAGAAAGGAGAGAGAGAGATCGAAGAGAGAGGAAGAGAGACCAAAGCCAAAGGGGAAGAGGGAGAGAGGAATATGATGGTGGTGGTGGCGGATAGTGGTGGTGGTTCGTGGTGGAGGTGGCGGGCGGAGGTGGGTGTGGTGGTGGAGACCGGAGGAGAGAGAGTGAGATTGTGAGGGAAGGAGAGAGAAAGAAAGAGAGGGAGAAAGAGAGAGAGAGAGAGGGCGGCGGGTTGAAGGAGGAAGGGCCAAGGGGTGGCGGCTTAGGGCGGCGGTGGAGGTGCTGGACGGAGGAGCTAAGGAGGAGGTGAAACGGGGGAAGAAAAATGGGGGTTTGGGGGTGGGTTTCAGCCCCAAAACTCGAATTTAATGTTGCAGATCGAAGTAATTTCGCTTAAGCGAAATTTGTTCGCTTAAGCGAACTCCATCTGTGTTGCTACTGGAACAGTTTCGCTTAAGCGAAATAAGCGAAATGAGCAGATACTTCTACTTCATTTTTCTATTTTTTAGCTATTTTCTCCCAATTTCAAATAGCCATAACTTCTTCGTTCACCGTCGGATCTTGCTCAAATTTGACGAGTAACTTCCTAAAAATCATAGCTTCATATCCAACGGTGGAAATTGTGTTTAGAGGCTTAAATCATTTATTTTGAATTTCCTAACGTCGGGTGTTTATAACACCGTAAAATCGATTTTTAACACTCGTTTGGTCTGCTTTAAATTTGCTTTTCGACGCCAATGCTCCTTGACTCCTTTATGGCACTCAAAGAATTCCTAATCTATCATTTTAAATCCCTTTTAGGGTAATCTTATTTCCAAATCTTATTATTATTCTAATTATTATTAGAATTAAAATTCGGGATGTTACACACTCAATTTTGTGTGATGTGAAGATTTTTGAACTTGTTCGAGACTTTCTTTTGATAGTTTTGTAGTCTGCTATTGTTGGTGTCCTCTTACATCTAAAATCCTGAGATCTATTACCTGATAATCTATGTCATATTACTTGTAATAATGTGACAACCAAGGATTGATCTAGAAATTCTTAAAAGGATGGGCCGAAATTAATTTAGTTACAATTTAAATCGAAGCTAAAAATTTTCAAGAAAACACAAATTGTTTTTTAGCCATACAAAAATCATTGTTAAGCGTGGTAAATATGAAAATTATAATATTATCACAATTAATGTAAAATCACTTAAATATGTAGCTATGTCGAAGAATGTTGCTAATTTCATTACAAATATTAAAACTTAGGAAGAAAAATATGGTTTATTAATGTGGTTTGTTGTGACCAATAATTACATTTTACTTGTTTAAAAACTACAAATGAGCTTGATAACTATAATTGTGTGCTTTTGCCAATATAGCGAGGTTTTTTTTTCAATCCATCAATGGTATCCTCTAGCTAATAGTCGAACTCTTCTATAACACTTCCTTACCACATGACTAAATTTAGAGGTGTGATTTTTCTCCTATCTCTTTTGGGCTTTGGATTTACTCCCGGCCCGTAAAGAATTTGCAGAAAATCATAACTAAATTTGTTTTAAATACTTATATTAAAAAAAATTAGCAACTAAAATCAATAATTTATTAATTTCTAATAAAAAAATGCCAAATTCGAGTTTCACCTACCCCAATTACATCTACTGGGTCCACCAACCCTGATCAAAATCCTCACAGCTCAGGTCTGAGTTATCCACCCAAATTGCATCATTTTTTTCTCTTTTAGGTTTTTACTTGTTTTTCTTTCTACCATTACTTTTCGTCCATGGATTCACAATTGATAGATGCTGCTACGGATGACAAAGTTGATGAATTTGATGAAGATGAAATTTTTTCAATCATGGACAACGTTGAAGAGAAAGTTAAAGATGATGCTGAGAAATTTAAAATCACTCCCATAAGTAATTTCAACATTTTGAACGAATATGGCATCAGTCGACTTCAAGAGGCAGACATAACTAATGTCTCAAATGTGCTGTCAATATCAAGAGTTGTTGCTTGCCTTTTGCTTGTGCACTTCGATTGGAGTGTAACAAAAGTGCACGAAGCATGGTTCGATTGCGAAGAAAAGGTTCGCAAAGCTGTAGGGTTGATAAAGGAGCCTCAGGTATGTTTTTTGGATTTTAAAATCCTCGATTGCGATATATGTTTCGAGTCCTTCACTTGTAATATGATGAAATCATTAGGGTGTGGCCACCCATATTGCATCAATTGTTGGAAGGATTTCATTGATACAAAAATAAACGAGGGCCCCGATAAGTGTTTGGCACTCAAATGCCCACACCCTTCTTGTACTGCTGCAGTTGATGGTGATATGATTCACCAATTTGCAAGTGAGCCTAATAGAAATAAGTATGACCAGTTTTTGTTGCGTTCTTATGTTGAAAAAAACAAGAACATGAAATGGTGTCCTGGTCCAAATTGTGAGTTTGCCATTGTTTTCCAACCGAATGGTGTCAACAAAAAGCTGGATGTTGCTTGCCTTTGTCGTTATAGCTTTTGTTGGAATTGTGGGGAAGATGCTCATAGCCCCGTAGATTGTGAAATGGTGAGCCATTGGTTAAAAAAAGTTTCGGAGTCTAAGAACATCAATTGGATTCTCAAATATGCTAAACAGTGCCCTAAGTGCAAGATACCAATTGAGAAAAACGAAGGATATATGCATATGAGATGCAGGTGTGGGTTCCAATTTTGCTGGTTTTGTCTTCGAGATTGGTTCCAATGTGATAGCGAAAGTTGCGCTGGTTATCTTGATAGACAACCAGAGAACTTTCAAGAAAAAATCATCGAGGGAACCAAAAGAAAAGAGGCTAGGGAATATATTGATAAGTACACTCATTACTATGAGCGTTGGGTTACCAACGAGCTTTCAAGAAAAAAGGCTTCTGAGAATTTAGAAGCTAATCATGTTGAATGTCTAAGTGCATTACTTGGAAAACATGAATCTAATTTTGAGTTCCTAAATGAGGCTTGGTTACAAGTAGTTGAATCTAGAAGACTACTTAAATGGGCATATGTATATGGATATTATCTCCCTGAGAATGAGAAAGCTAAAATAGAGTTTTTCGAGTACACACAAGGAGAGGCGGAGGCTGTTTTGGAAAGGTTTCATCATTACCTAGAAACAAAACTACATAAGTTTCTAACTGGTGAGGCACTTGATCAATTTGAAGATTTTTATTTGAAGTTGATTGAGATGACTGTTACGACTAGGAACTACTTTGACAATTTGGTAAGAGCATTAGAGAATGGTCTAGCTGATGTGGAAGCAAGGAGCTATAGTGGGATAAAAAGACGATTTAGTGAGATGTAAGAGAGATAAAATTGAAGGGGAACTCAAAGAAGAATCAACATTTATGTACTTAGTCAGTTTGGTGTCTAGCTATGTGAAGTTTGTGGAAATTGCAATCTTAACTTCTGTTGCACTGGGTCAATGTATCATGAGGCAACTTATTTTATTTTTACCGTGCTCTCTGCTCTAGTTTTAAAGATGTTGTATAATGACTCTGAAGCATTGCATTGCAATCAATAAATACAATGAGTTGCCAATAAACTTTTAAATGCATTATTGCTATTTGATCAGTTTGATCTATGCTTTGATATATATAAATAATGACGTGTAAATTTTAACATATTATGAATAGTTTATTGATACATGTTCCATTCTTAGTAGTTTTACCCAAATGATAATGAATTCAATCCTTATTTGAAATAATTTGAAAACGAAAAGTATATCAAAGATACATTGAAAAAGTGATGTTATTTTCTCTACTTATCTCATTATTGCCTTCTTTTAGTTAATTATATACTTGCATGTTCTTTTGCACTCCTTGGTTAAGGTTTGCCGATCTATTTCAAAAAATATAATGTTGTAATTGATGTATAGTGGTTCATATTGGTAATGAATGAGGAGTTTCAAAGACCAAACTAAGCTTTATTTGCAAACCCTCTATCAAGGCACTCTTCATTTGTATTAGGAAATTGTCTTTTATTGCACCAAGTATATTGATATCTCATATAATCAATGTTAGTTAGAGTCCAATTATCTAGACAATCTCTCGCTATTGCTACAACATGCTTATTGACACTATTTTCCTCACTTTGTCTTATGGGCCAAGCACTTGATCGTAGTCACCAATAACTAACCATGGATCAATGTCCTTCCTTTTCAAAGGAAAATTATTAGTTAGTCCTTGACCATGTGGTCCAGGCACATCTCAACCATTGTTAGTTTATTTTTTAGTTAAAAAAAATTCAAAAATTAAATAATGGATGGTGGTGATTATCCTAGACCATGTGGTCCCGGACCACCTAATAATTGCTCTTTTCAAATTGAACAAAATCACTCAAATATTCCCCTTGTTTGCTGATTTCGAAAAGACATATAAGCATGTAAAATGAAAAAATTTGCCACATGCATCATCACAAACATATAAGTATATATGATTAGTTGAAAAAGTGAGGGTGTTTGCTTGCAAGTATGCTTTCCAAAACATAGCCATGCCACCATCCATGGCCTTGCCATTCCCTACACAATCAACTGTAAAAACATTTTGGGAGCCATTTATATTTGTTAATAAGTCTAGTTTCATCACTTTTTTCTTTGACTCCATAAGGAAAGTGATGTTGGGGTACTCGGAAGTTAGAAGCTTCTTTAAAAACGTTTTCGTTTTTGATAGTTCTGTAGTCTGCTACAGAACTATTTACGGTCATCCATCGTCTTTGCTTTCTTCAGCCTTTCATAGTCATCCAAAAGATCACAACAAGCATGGGATATGTTAACTCTTTATGGTTGACCCCATATTTTAATTCCAGATGCAGTTATTGTACTAGATTTACAGGTTAATTTCTTCAAGTTTACTCTCTTGACAACATCTTTTAGGGCACTTGTTTCATGGTCAGTAATAGATATGTCAAGGTCAGTAAGGAAAACCTCCACAAAGTGGTGTCATGGGTTCCAACTCTCGCACCCCTTCCGTGTTTGTTACTCCCCCATCCCATTATTTTGGTAAAAAAAAAATATGTTTTTTTCCCAAATCAAAGCAAAAATAATTAATGAAAAATCTTAAAGATTGCATATTATATTCATGATTGAATAAGTAAGGAAATACATATTTAATTATAAAAAATAAAAGATTTAATGCTCCATTGATTTTTCAATTATTATTATATTCAATGATTTGATGATCTACATACTTATAAGTTATTACATGCAAACAAATGATTTATATAGTGGATTAGTTAAGCGGTAATTCAAATTTATAGAAATTATTAAATACAAATAAGATTTTTTTTTGAAAATATTCAAACATGTATTAATTGTAATAATATAGAAACTTGTGTGATAGAAATTTGCAATTAATGAATAAATCATGCATTATATTTTATTTTGAAAATAGAATCATGCATTATTTCAAAAAGATATTCTCTTATTTTTGTTGAGTACTTTGAATTTTATCAAGATAAGGGGACAGAGGGAGTATGACCGATCTTAAACACATAGGTAATGATCTAATCATGTATAATAGATTGTTGTTCCACATCTCTGCATGGTTAAGGTTGACTGCTTCACTTAGCATCTTCCCACTAAAAGATGATGCATGCCCTCTCATCCATTTTCCATAACCCTTCTTTCTTTGCACTTGTTCTTTGTCACATTCTTTTTTCCTCATGATTAATGATATCACAATTGTAACAAAAATTGATAAGTCGCTCACAAGTTAGCCAATGCCATCTCTTCTCCCCCAATGCCATTTGCTAAAAACACACCCCTGCACAGTGGTTTTGAGAATGTTTTCCACTACCTCTCCCACTTTCCTACTCCTTATTCCAATGGATAGATCATAGATACAAACCCAAAGAACAACTTCACCAAAGTTTAATTTAGAAATTAAACCCTAATGTTAGGATCATAATCACGGAACATGATCATGCATTTGTCAAAAGACCAAAGAGCCTTGTCAAGAACTCTCTTATTGTCACAAAGCGATCCAAACCGGAAGACAAAAACGTTATCAGCTATGGGGGTTATAAATATCTCCCTTTGGGTCTTCCATATCCTCCTCACCATATTAGTTATACCTTGAAATTTTATTGTCTTTTTTTGTCAACACCTTTTCCACCAGGTTCGCAATAATATCCATAGTTTCAAAGGGAAATGGTTTTTGTAGTGTAACCCCTTCGCTTTCCTCCTTTGTAAAACTGAGACATTGTTACAAGATTTTCAACTCATCCTTCACCATAGAGAGAGAGGCAATAAGTAACAATACTCACATGAAGAAACACGAAAGAAATGACCTTGTACGAAATAAGACTAGTAACATGTACAAGTCTAAGCCCCCAAATAAAACCTTATATAAGACCTAAAAATAACTTGATTGGAGCGCAAAGTTATTTTTAGTGTGATCCAAATTACAAAATATGGGTGTTTATTGTCATTTTTTTAAAATTAGAGAAAGTGTGGGGAACATCACAATAACAATAAGGGTTTTCCCTAAAGTTTATGATTTTAAACTAATTTCATTTTTAAAAGTTGAATTAAAATTTTGAACTACACTTCCAACTCATGAAACGACAAAATAAACTATAACGAACATGGTGAGGATATTATATCATACAACCATCACATTCTTATATTATCAATTTTTTTTACTCCCTTATTTATATTTGACTTAATTATGTCACAAGTCTCTAAAGTTTGGGATACATTTGTCAGATATCCTTGCCTTATTTAAATAATCTTGCCTTTGTGCAAGTGGTATGGTTTTTCTTGTCTCAGTTTCATCTAGGTTTTGTTTTTGTGTGTTTGAGTGTGGGAAAACTTTTTGTTTGTCCAAATCTGATGACCTTCCTATCTTCTCCAATAACTAGAAGACTGATATTCGGGATAGCTTTTCCCTTCCAGATCTCTATCTTCTCCTCTGTCCAGTGGCTCTACCTCCTCAAATCTGAGATTCTTTGTCACCGAACTGTGCTTACTTCCGGCATCGATAAAATAGTTATCTTGGAAACAAAGGTTGTTGAATCTCTTGTTAGAGTTTGAAGCTGGATGTTGATGATTATCCTAATCCACATGGAGTTTGCTGTTATGGCTGAGTATCTAGTCTTTTCTAACAATCTTCATTACATGGAAAATATGTGCTTTGTTATTGTACAGTTGGATCTACTTGTAATATTTTATGTTATGGAATGAATTACATATTTTCCTAAAAAAAATTTAATGATTGTAACATGTAACTTTTACAAGAGATTTCCAATTGCTTAAATTTCATGTGTTCGAGAAATGCTCAATAATACTGAGTTAGGGGATTCTAACATCTGCTTTATACATCTCTCCATAATATAATTTAGAAGAAAAAAAATATATTCCAACACTTCATTGAAAGTGTTGAAGCCTAAAAGGGATAGAGAGAAGAGAGATAAGAAGAGAAGAAAAACGAGTGATAAAAGGAGAAAAGAAATACTCCCTTCGTCCCTTATTATAAGGCATCATTTTTGTTGATTTTTTGTCTCTTTTTATAAGTCGTTTTGGAATATCTAGATAGCATCACAATAAACTAATTTAACCCAGATATAATTGAGAGAGAAAAAAACTCACACACCAACCAAAGGAAGGAGAGGGAGATCCGCTATCACAGAAGAGAGGAAAACGGAGACGAGAAGAAGACTGAGGAAGAAGAGAGAGAGGTCATTAAATTTCTAGGATTATCATTAAATTTTTTAAGGCTTAATCATGTCGCAAGTAGTCCCTGAAGTTTTAGGTACTTTTGTCAGATACCCTTCTTTTTTTTTCCGATGTATGACTCTCCGAAGTTACTTCTCAGTTTGTCATATATCCCTACTACCAATTCTGGCTAATTTTGCTGACATGTAATATTGGAATCCTGGTCAGAGGGGCACGAGGTTAGGCACCTGGTCCCCCGTAGTCGAATATTTTTTTTTAATTAAAAAACTAAAAAAACTTAATATTTTTATATTTTTAGTTAAATAAAAAAAAGAAAAGAAAAAATTGAAGAGAGAGGTCGTCTTCGCCCATGTAACATCACGCGGCACCGCATGAGCAACCTCCTGTGTCTAACTAAGATTTCGTTGTTATATGTCAGCAACATTTGTCAGAATTGATAATAGAGGTATATGACATAGGGGTGTAACGGTCCGGTCTGATCCGGTCTTCCACGGATATCGCAGACCGGACCGATTAAAATTAGGCGATCTGTTCTGGTCCGGTCCAGACATCATCCACACTCAAAGACCGGACCGGACCGGACCGGACATAGTCAGTCCGATCCGGTCTAGACCACGGTCCAGACCATAGTTATCACATGGTCACTGATTGAGTATCAACACAATAGCAACAACAGATCTGATATGCCAATATAGTAATTCATCTAAAAAAAATAAAATAAAGAAAAAAAAACTAATTAAAATCTAACTGCCAACTGGAACGCTTGAAACCGGAGGGAGTGTAGATCTGATATGAACGAATCGGAGGCGATGGCAAGCCGACTGCGGTGGCCAAGGCGGAACGCTTGAAACCGGAGAGCGGTGGCGGAGGCAAGCCGGCTGCGGTGGCCAAGGCTTGAGAACCGGAGGGAGAGAGAGAACGCAGATCGGAGGGAGGACAGAGATAGAGAACGAATCGGAGGGAGAACAAATGGTGGTTAAGGCTTGAGAACCGGAGGGAGAGAGAGAACGCGGATCGGAGGGAGGACGGAGAGAGTACGCGGATCGGAGGGCGAATGGAGGCTGAGAACGAATCGGAGGGAGAACGGAGGGAGAAGGGAGGAAGTGGAACCGGAGGGAGAAAGGAGGAAATGTGAAACAGAGTGGAACCGGAGGGAGGTAGATCTGATATGCTCAGGCTGAGTAGTGAGTATCCTATTCTTTTGTTTGATTTTGAGAACAGGAGAAATAAGGAATGAGGCCTTTCGTGAGTATCCTATTCTACTTACACGTTTTTTTTTTTTTTAAATATTTCAACCATCGGTCCGGTCCGGTCCAAACGGTCTCAAAAATTATGAGACTGTGGACCGGACCATATACAAGCGGTCTTAAAATTTTGAGACCGGACCGGACCATGAGACCAGACTGGACTACTTTTTTCGGTCCGGTCCGGTCCGATCCGACCGATCTCGCGGTCTCAGACCGGATCGCTTACACCCCTAATATGACAAACCCAGAAGTAACTTCAGGAGTCAAACATTAAAAAAAAAAGTATCTGACAAAAATATCCCAAACTTCAGGAACTTGTGACATAATTAAACCATTTTTTAAAATATGAACCACTAAAAATATTCCATAAGTGCAAAGGTAAGTGTTTGAGGATCCAAAATTCAATAGCTTCAACCCGAGACCGAGGTGGTTTAGTAAAAGATGAGACGAAGGGAAAAAAATAAATCTAAATATGTTTTTTTTTTAAAAATTTTTTTTTTGGACTAAATATGTTTTAATTTTCAAAATAGAAAAAGAAAGAAAGAAAAAAAAAACAATGAAGAAAAATCCTTTTTGACAAAAGAATATAAACCCTGCTTCTTCTCCTTCTGCTTAGCTTAAACCCTCATTTCCTCTTTGCTCCTCCACCAAACCAAAACCATGTGGACATCAATCATGATTTCCGAACGTCGTAGAACATTCCAGAACCTTCTATCCACCTACACACTCACCCGAAACATGGGTGGAGGCCCACGCACTTTCCCCGGCGGCGTAAACAAATGGAAATGGAAGCGAATGCACGAGAAACGAGCCCGAGACAAAGAACGAAGACTCCTCGACCAAGAGAAGCAGCTTTACGAGGCTCGTATCCGCTCCCACATCCGATCTAACCTCGCTCCGCCGCACCATAATTCCTCCGCCGCCGCCGCCGCAGCCGCCCCCACGCATGGCCCGATGAGTCCGCACGATCATGTTAAGGCCCTCGCAGACCGGTTCATGAAGGAAGGAGCGGAGGATCTCTGGAATAATGATGACGGTCCGGTTAGCTCGCCGCCGCATTTCGATGAGGTTCGGCCTTCGCGCCAAGTTGGTTCAATTGGATCGCCTGTGGATTTGCGGAAGCTGATACGGGATTGTTCGAACCGGAATTCGATGAGTTTGGGGGATTCGGGTTGTAATTATGCGCAGACTAGGGGTTTTTCGGTGGGGAGGGATGCGAGTGGTCAGAAACTGATGCAGGGAGGTTTGAACCGGAGTTCGATGAACTTGGTGAATTTGGGTGGTGGTTATGTGCAGAGTAGGGGTTTTTCGGTGGCTAGGGATGTGAGGAGTAAGAGAGGTGTGGCTGATGGGAAGAGGAGATTTTGGAGAAATGATAGTGATAGTGATAGTGACAGTGATAGCGACACTGAGAGCGAAGGCGAAGAATTTGAAAGTGGTTATGGGAAGGATGTGAAGAAGATGGGGAGTAGTGCTGCTTTGGGGAAATATGATGTGAAGAAGGAGAGGAGGGTGATACCCAAGACATTTGATGAGGAGAGTGATTTTAAGGAAGAGGTTGAGTTGATTAGGTATGAACTTAACAAGAGGAAGTTAGAACAGAGTGAAGAGCGCAAGGGTGAAAAAGCAGAAAACGTCTTGACTCAGAGAAGGTATTCCTTATGAGTTTTTCTTTTTGGTTTGGTATTAGGGAAATTTATGATTTTTTGTTGGTTGATTCGGTGTTGAAAATTGAAGGCTTTGTTTGGGTTGTGGAAATAGATGGAATTAAGCGGAATGCAATGATATTATAATAATATTATCCATTTAAATTGTTTAAAATATGATGGACAGGAATGGAAGGGTATGAAACTTGATCGAATAGACAATACTTTTGTTTTTCTTCCCTCTGGATTTGGGGGTATGACATGAAATGAGAAGAAATCAACTGACAATTCACTTGTCTCCATTCCATCATAAAATATCTTAACAGTGATGGTATGGTAACCTTGTTCCATTTCATTCCACCCATCATTAATCATCTAAAATTGATGTTAGTTTATAGAATGTGGAAGTGTGGTAATAAAGGGGTAGATGGATAAATATGCATCCGATGATTTCTTATTTTTGTGGAATTGCAGTGTTGCAATTGGTAATTTGGATGTTTTGTTTTTATAGATTTGATGAGTGCGGTATATCGCCGTTGACAGTAAAGGCACTTTCTTCAGCTAGATATATTCATATGACCGGGGTACAAGAAGCTAGCCTTCCTGCTTGCCTTGAGGGTATGTTCCCTATTTCTTTCATTTGGGGTTTTCATCACTTATGATGCAATCCAATCTTTTTTATCACAAAATGTGTGTACCGTAAAAGTTGATGCATTATGATTCTTTATCTCAATTTGGTTCTTTTTTTCCTTTTGGGATACAATTCAAGTCTTTTAGTTTGCTTAGTGCTTAATTTCTCCTATTTGTCTAACCTGAGTTTTAGGTTTGATTCTGATGATGTTTTTAATTCTGTTGCAACGCAGGTAAGGATGTTTTGGTCAAAGCTAAAACTGGCACTGGAAAAAGCGCAGCATTTCTGGTACACCCTAATTCTTCTATATTCTTTTAAACATATTGCATCGTATTTTAATTTTTTCTTTCAGTTATGTTGAGTGCAAACAGCTACCTGCTATTGAAACAGTTCTGAAAGCTATGAGTAGCAATACATCTCATCGTGTGCCTCCAATACTTGTTCTTATCCTTTGCCCTACCAGAGAGCTTGCAAGCCAAATTGCTGCCGAAGCAAAGGTCTTGCTCAAATATCATGATGGCATTGGGGTGCAAACTCTAGTAGGAGGTGTACGATTTAAAGTTGACCAGAAACGCCTTGAATCAGATCCATGCCAGGTTTTATGTTATAGCTGAAATTGTTTTGTTTCCGAGTGTATTTGCCCATAGACCTAGTGTAGGGCTAATGTTTTTTTTTTTTTTTTTTCTCCAGTGGGTAGAGGGGGAAAAAAGAGATGTTTCTAATACATAAAGCATAATGGTTTTGTATATTTTTGTATTAAATTTTGCAGATACTAGTTGCTACCCCTGGTAGGTTGCTAGATCATATTGAGAACAAGTCTGGAATATCCTTGCGATTAATGGGCTTGCAGATGCTTGTACTGGATGAAGCTGACCATTTATTGGACCTGGGGTTTCGAAAGGATATAGAAAAAATTGTTGATTGTTTGCCCCGTCAAAGGCAATCCTTGCTGTTTTCTGCAACCATGCCTAAGGAGGTTAGGTTTTCTTTCACAATTAATTTTTAACCTCCGGTTCTTATGAGCATGTTATGTTGATTTAGTATTCAGTCAAGTAGACAACAATGTAAGTGTTGTTTCTACCAATATGCAGGTCCGTCGTGTATCTCAGCTTGTTTTGAAAAGGGAACACACATATGTTGATACAGTTGGCATGGGTTGTGTGGAAACTCCCGTGCAGGCAAGTAAAATAACTATTGTCAGTACTTTAATGGTTATCAAATTTTTCTATATGCAGGCATCAACGCCTATTTTGATTTGTTATCACAGGTAAAGCAATCTTATCTTATTGCTCCGCATGAATCGCAATTTGAATTGGTGCACCACATTCTGAAGGAGCATATAATGCAAACACCTGATTACAAGGTTAATACATTTGATATTTTAGAGCCTGATTAGCTTTGTCATATTATTTATGGTTCTAACCGTAAGTTTTTTATTCAGGTTATTGTTTTCTGTATAACTGGGATGGTGACATCACTAATGTACAAACTTCTTCGGGAAATGAAAATGAATGTTAGGGAGATACATTCTCGAAAACCTCAGCTCTATCGGACTCGCGTATCAGACGAGTTCAAAGAATCCAAACAACTGATTCTTGTATCATCTGACGTTTCATCACGTGGAATGAATTATCCTGATGTTACTTTAGTCATACAGGTATGTTTAAATCTTTTGATGTTAGAAACTAAACTTTGGCATATTTGTTACAAATTTTCAAAACAAAGTAGTTTGTCACGTTCCTATATTTGTTCAATTGATAAAAGTAGTAGTCTAACAAACTTGTATCCTTGATAGAGATGATTAACTATTGTAAACATAATTCAGAAAGAAAGAAACAAGAAAAGAAAGACTCCAACGAGTCTCCACTTTGTTGAGAAAAGTCTCTTTCAATGTTATTTAACTAGTTCCCAATAGCCAGCTCAGTTGGTATAGTTGCGAAACAGAATATTGAAGCTAGAGTTCAAATCTTGATGACAACGTTAAATATTTGCCAATCTAAAATATATATACACATTTAACTAGGAAACTTATTATTATATTGCCAACATCACGGTAGAAATTAAACTTGGCTTATTTGTTACAAATTGTCAAAACAAAGAAGTTGTCCCTACATTTATTTCAATTGATAAAAATAGTAGTTTAACAAACTTGTATCCTTGTCATGTTTGTTATAAGTTACAAAAATAGTGGTGATCCTACAGAGTGTGTGTGCGCGCTTGTAACTATTGTAAACACAATTTAGCAAGAAAGAAACAAGAAAAGAAATATTCCAGCAAAGTCTTCACTTTGTTGAGAACTCTTTAGTCAATCCTAGTGGGATCCCACGCAATCCCGGGATCTCATCCCAGTTTGGCATGAAGCTGAGATGGGATTTGCTATCCCATCCCAGATTTCCATCCCGGCTGTCCAAGCTCGTCCCAGCTATCCCAGGTCCAAAATCCCAATTTCCCACTGGGATCTCGCTGGGAAAGGGACAATGGGGTTAAAACCCGATTTTGAACTCATTTTTAAAATGGCGTGTAGCTTTGATTGGGACCTTTGGGTCATTTCGACAAACCCCTGAACCTTTTACTAGATTTATGCCATTGATTTTGAGCTTATGACTTTAATTTTGTGTATTTTTCTATTTTTGGCCTTCATATGTGTATAGTATAAATTGCTTATTTTACTTTCGTAAACATCCCTATCCCAGCCATCTCGCTATCCCGTTTTTGGGAAGGCTGGGATGTTATGGGATCTGGGATTGACTACAGAGAATAATATCTTCATCCGTATTGGTTTTGATATATGAATCGTGCTCGTATGAACTCCTATGAAAGCCATTGTCAATGAATTATGTATCTATAGTTCTATACATGTATACCATGCTCTAGGCGCTTGCTTCAATCCATTAAGTGTTTTCTTCAACTTGTTCATCTATCGTTGTCTCCTTGCTTTTGATAACCTGCTGACTGTTGGATGTAGACTTCTTCAAGGATGCCATTCAAAAATGCAGACTTCATGTTTATTTGAAATATTTTCCATTGATTATGAGCAGCAAGAGGCAAAATCGTACATACAGTATCCAATCTAGCAATTGAAACAAATACTTCCAAGTAATCAATTTCAAGTTTCTGTTTGTACCTCTTTGCTATCGAACGTGCCTTGAAATGTTCTATCTCTTCATCAATTCATTTTGCTTGAACTTTGTGATGTGTCCTCATTCATTTTTCTGCGGCTGGGATGTTCTCTCTAGAAATTCTCAGTTTTAATTGAATTTGCCGAGGTTTTTTTTTTTTTTTAAGTGATAATGGTGAATTGACACTCCAGAAACAAGGAACATTTTCTTGCTAAATTATTACGTAAAAGATGGTTTTGTAAGACGGCTTTATTAACCATTGCCCCAAGGGTTGGGCAGTTGTGTAGGAACCTCAAAACAAAGTCTTCATTAGGAAGTGGGGGATTTAGTAGAGTGAGAGGTTGGCTTTGAAGTTTTCTAGTAAAGATTTTGCTTTGTTGGGTTCCTTGACAATTGGCTTACTGATATTCAAAGCCGTTTCTGAAATACTTTCAAAGGTAGCCAGTAATTACACTAACCGCTTAGTTGTTCTCTACTTAGGCTAGTGTAATATTTTGAGCTGTTTAGTTTTACACTTTTGCTTCCCTTTTTATAAATTGGATATGGTGTCGTGTCCAGGTAGGAATGCCTACGGACCGCGAACAATATATACATCGTCTTGGAAGAACAGGACGTGAAGGCAAAGAAGGGGAAGGCATATTGTTGATTGCTCCATGGGAAGAGTATTTTTTAGATGAAATCAAGGATCTCCCTCTTGAGAAATTCCAGTTACCAGATATTGATCCACAGGCAAAGCTTAAAGTATATTTCTTACTCATGTTCCAATGTCTATGTTACTTTGATATATAAACTGTGTAAATAGTTATTTTGGTCCTCATGATTCACCTCGTGGATGCTTTAACTATAGCTGCTATTCTATGGTTTATTTATACTTTTGCAGATCGAGGGTTCAATGGCAAAGATTGATAGTGACATCAAAGAAGCGGCTTATCATGCTTGGCTTGGTTATTATAACTCTATTAGGGAAATTGGGAGGGAGAAGACCACTGTAGCTGAGCTGGCAAGCCGATTTTCGGAGTCAATTGGTTTGCAGAGGCCTCCTTCTCTCTTTCGAAAAACTGCAATGAAGATGGGTTTGAAAGACATTCCAGGCATTAGAATTCGTAGATAGTTTGACAGTGACACATATAGGAGGGAAATGTTAAGGAAAATTTCACAGTATTTAGGACTTTGGTTGAATTCATCACTTCACAATTACATTCAATTGTTAGTCCTGAAAACCCCTATACTGAGAAGTGGTAATTGATCTGTAACATGTAGGAACCTTTGATGATTGACTTGATTATAAAAAATTAAAAAGCATGTATTTGGTATGTTTATCTGAAAAGAAAAGAAATTCCATATCTTCCCGTACAAATGAATGTTTGATGGTGCTTAACTTCAAATTCCGTATGCTAAAAATGTTATGGTATGCAAGGATTTTGAGTACTTTGCCATTTTGGTCAAATTTCAAAAGGTTACTCGCTTGTCAACCTTGATTATGTGGTAGGTTGTTACATATTTTTTGTAGTTTTAATTTTTTTGATTTTATATTTTATGTAGTTTTAGTTTTTTAAGGCAATATTAATTTTTTTCTCCATTTTTAACCTTCATTCAATCATATTTACCACTCTTCATTAGTTCTATTTTTCTTCCTCTCATTTCTAAATCATTATAAATTAATTAAAATACACACTTTATAATAAAAATTAAATACTATAATTTTTAATAAAGATTAAATAGAGATATTTTGAACAAAACACATAAAATTTACGGTATTCAATACATTCTTAATATGTATGAAACAACATTAGAACTGCAAAAGATATGAAACAAAGGGAATAGCATGAATAACATTTATACTGTTTTGGCTTTTAATGTAAGACTTTTTCGAGAAATTATTTTTGGTAATTTTTTAAAGATTATATTCTAATTTTCAAAATTATTTTATTACTTATTTTTACAAATACTTATATTTATTCAATAGTTTTTAAATTCTCAATAATGATTTTAAGGATAGTTTCGAAAAAAAACATAAAATATTCACAATTTCAATATCACTATTAAAATTAATAAATTTTCTTGGTAAGTGTGAGTTTAAAAAAAATATTATATTAAGAATCAAAGAGAATAATAACAAATAGTTGGTGAGTGAATAAGAGATCTTGTACATTAATATGAGAATAGTGATGATATCATGCTAACCATTTACGTAATTGTCCTGTCCTTAATCGAGATCAACCGTGAAGCTATGGAAGAACTTCGGGTGTGATCCCAACCAAGAGGTTAATGTAGGACTCTTTAGGATTTCTGTATATCCAGTTGGGATAAACAGGTTCTCCCTAGTCAACAACGTGTGTGCTAGTGTCAACTTAGGGATGAGAAGACGTACCTTAGCCCCTATAGCATGGTGGTTCTTATAGGGGATTATCTGTGTGTCGTGGGCCGTTCTGATGAGGTTTTCGAAGAGGAAGAATTCAAATAGGATTCGTAAAGGTTCTGATAAGATCACCTCCATAAATCCTGTAAGTGATAACTCTCTATCCAATATCGTATTTATCTGACCAAGAGTCGTGGGAATCTAAGAGAAGTGGTTAAGCTTGATGAGATAGTAAGTGATAAAGATAAGGATAAGGATCCTGTGTTCGGGGTTAATCTAATAAGCGTGTAACATCTCTATAAAACCCACTTGCTTGGTGTGACATTCCGACCGTAGGCTTTGCTTCAGCGTCTAACTGGTCGGACCAAGGTGATTTTGGTCGGGTGACGTTCGGTCTACTATAGGTCTACTAAGAGACAAATAAGCTGTTGGCCGATCAAAGGCAAGTATCGTTGAGGAGAAGAAAGTCATCCGGTTGTTTTAGCGCATTCGGCAGAGCTGTCCTTTCGTTGTCATGGAAAAGACCTTTCAGTGCTTCTTATGTCTCCACGTGTTCCTTCCATTATCGGGAAGTGAAACATTATGATTTCAAAACGCCAGATGTATGTTTACAAGAGGAATGGGCTTTTGCTGATTTGGCCCAAATCGCTAGATAGTGGAGGGAAACTTCTGAAAGAAAAGTTTGGGAGCGGTTTTCGAAATTTATTTGTTTCAAAATTAGAAATTTATCAACTCCTCAACTTCTTTTCTCTCTTACTCTTGCCTTCCTGAAGAACCTTTTCTCTTAAGTTTAAGTAGCAGATTCACAGATCATCGAAGGGAAACTTCCATCGATTTCGTTCTTTTTTACTCATACTAAGCATCTTCCAAGTTCATTTTCACTCGTATCATCTTCAACTTCTTGATCGCACACCATCAAACAGGTAACAAACACTTTCTTGAAGCTCTTGTATCTTCTTTTTTCTTCCTTTTTGAAATACTGCATGCGTATGTTCGTGTCATCTGTTATGAGTACTGCGCTTAGATTTTCGTTGTTGTGTTCTGTCATTGGCCCTGCATCCCCCTTTATTTGATTTTGAACAAAACCTAGGGTTTACTGAAACCTTGAACTGTTTGTCCGGGTATCCCAGTTTCTTCTGAAATTCCTTGCCCTTCTCAGTCGTTTTTTGAGCGATCGCCGTAGTGTTTCTTAGGATTATTTTATTCTTTGTTGTTCCTAATTTCTTAGGGTCTGAACTGAAGCTGTGATAAACATGAGTGAGGATTCTGTAAACTCTGATATACCAAGAACACAAGAGGAAGAAAACCCAGGAAGTTGCGTTAAACCAATTGCAACGTGTTTTCCTCAGAATTTGAAAGAGTTCAGAGAAGGTGTGATTCACTATAGGATCGCTGAGAGGGTAGAACAGATGAGGTTAAGGAGGCAACAAAGAGATATTCAGTGTTACAATTAGTTTGGGGAAATTCTGCCCAGAAAGGGGGTGTTCCCCAACCGATAATATTCGTAAGTGTTTGATCAGAAATAATCAAGTTTTACTGTTTCTGACTCCGCGTGTACCTCCTTTTCCTCAGGTATGAAGAGAAAGTGCGTTACAAATCCTGAACTTTATCCACTTCCACCAGATTCTGCCTAGTACGATTGGGTTGACCGAGAAGTTGTGGGCACCCCATCCGAGCTTTCGACCGACGAATCTTTAGAGCAAACCCGAGCCATTATACTACCTTGCCCTGGTGATGATGCTGGAAACTTGTATTCAGTAAGTTCAGTGGGTCCTAACGAAAGAATTTGCACTCGTATCCCCGAGGGCAGCACTGGTTTTTATTTTTATGAAGAAGTGATTACCCATCTAGGGATTAGGATGCCTTTCACCAATTTTGAAATAGAAGTTTTAAATACACTAAAAGTGGCCCCTTCTCGGTTGCACCCGAACGCATGGGCCTTTGTTAGAGGTTTTCAGCAAGTTTGCTCTGCCATGGACTGGTCTTGTACTATTCCAACTTTTTTCTATTTATTTGCTCCGCAAGCTAACGCCTTTGAAAAAGGGTCCCCCAAACGACCTTGGGTTTCCTTGAAATCGCGAAATGGATATGCTCTATTAACCAAGTATTCCGAGTCTTGGAAAACGTTCAAACCTTTCTTTTTTAAGTATAACTTTGTTGGAAATGGTGTTTGTTGGTTCACACGAGCTGGTGAAGAGCGACCGATTCCTCGGTTTCCTCTTCAATGGAGTGCAAGTTTTTTTAATCTGAGGATTGCATCGTACGGGTCGGAGTGGAAAGAGCTTGCTGAACACGAGAAGGAAGTGTGCCGAGCGTTTGAGAGTTACTTGGGCACCAATGGGATGATTGAAACGAGGGACATAGTGAATATCCCCTCAACAGATGTCAAGGCTCAGCTTGGTAAACTATTTTTCTTTGCTTTTATACTTGTAAATTTATTTGGATCTAATGGCACTCAGTTTCCTTTGCAGATAAAATGGCTTCCCGTATGGCTGCTCTGCTCCAAGGGGGTAAGAAAAGAAAAGGTGCTCCTTCAAGTGCGGCTTCAGGGTCGTCAAGTATGAGCACTCCTAGTTTGAGCACTCCGACTCCTACTGCCTCTCCGGTCGTAGTGTCTCCTCGGTCTGCTTCATACTTGGTTGTTGTTACAGCAACTACAGCTTCTCCGGCCTCAAGTGCTCCAGCACCCTCTCCCCCTCCTCAACTGACTCGGCGCCGAAGGCTCGACAAGGGGAAAGAGAAGGTTTCAGAAAGAGTAAGTGTCAGGGCCGAGGGAACAAGTACCAAGGTTGCTGCTGCTCCTACTCCTACTCCGACTCCTCCAGTAGTCTCGGTTTGGGATCGTGATTTGGATGAAAAGTTTCCCGAGTTTATCTGCCCAGAATCTGACTATTCCCGGTTTGCTAGTCTTAGTGTTACTGAATGGTCCCGCTGCAATATGACTATGACAAAGGTTTTGCTCCGAAGTGCCAATTTAACCTATTATCTGTCCAAGCATTCAGAGGATTTGTTTAAAGGCCTAAACATTGAGCAGAAAGAGGCTCGTGAGATGCAAGCGGCTCAAGAAGCCAGTTTGTCAGATGAACTGGTTCGAGTGAAGAATGAGCTAGAGAATTTGAAGGCTGATAAAACTGAACTGATCAAGGAACGAGATTCTCTGAAAGTTTCTCAAAAGGCTGCGGAAGATAAGAAGAAAGAAGTTGAAGAAGTACTTAAAAAGGAGCTGCAGGAGAGCCGACAGAGGATCGAAGAGTTGGATTATGAAGTGAAGAAGTCTGCTGCAACTGCTCAGAAATACAAGGAAAAAGCTCTTGTTTTCAAGAAAAAGGCAGCAGCCAACTTCTATAACTGGGGTAAGGGTGTTGATGACTCCTTTGTTTTTGCGATTAAACAGATCCAACTTCTGAATCCTGAAACTGAGTTTAGAGTGGTCGGAGCACACCCTTTCCATTGTGTAGAAGATGGAAAGTTTATTGATCTTGAAACCAAGGCTGAAGTTGGTTTGCAGGCAGAGAATCTTCCCAATCCTCTAGTAGAACTGACTGAGGCTCCTGAATTTGATGATAAAGATATTAGCTTGTCGGATGATGAGGCCTGAACTTGGTGGTTACCTTATATATGTTTTTGTTTTTCTGTTTACTGGTAACATATGTGGGATTTCTTTTTGCTGCTCGTTGTATTCGAGCGTTTATACTTGTTTGTTTTGACCAAACTCTTTTAATATTTCGGAACTGACTTTTAATTAACTTGCTGTTTAGCAAATTGTATCACTGCCTGGTGTGTTTTCTGCTGCTTTTTTGATCTCGTTCGTCACGTTATTGGTAGATCTTTCCGAGTGTAAACCCTTAGGAGTAATTTATCGTACATTTAGGCGTAGAATCGCATTATTCGTATGTATAGTTAATTGTGAGTAGAACTTGGATCACCGACTTTAGCCGAAGCGGGACCCTCGGACCGCGAAATAAGGAAAGTAATTTCCTGAGTTCGGGCGTTCTATGAATACGTTGTTAAACTCTTGTAAAGAGTTGTACCTCGATTTCGCTCGGTGGCTAGCCGAACCAAATGAGTCGTATGTGGTTTCACAATGTAAACAGATAATAGAATTATCGGAAAAATATTGTACTTTATTAATAAAGGAATACAAAGCTGAAATTGCTCATAACTAAGAAATGAAATTGCTCATACCTAAAAAGTTCCTAACAGTTTATCTGTAATCTAAGAAGTGTGCTACCCTTCGTTATTCATCACAAACTAATTTGAGCAATCTATAAACTAAACTATTCTCAAACAAAGAAAGTAAAATAGGAGCTTAGCTGTAATAAGCTCTGAGCTTGGCCACGTTCCAACTGTTATTGATATCCGTGCCCGAGAGAGTCTCCAACTTGTAAGCTCCAGTTCCAGATTTAGCCTTCACTCGGTATGGACCTTCCCATTTTGGCTTCAGCTTTCCAACGCCAGCATTTCCTTTACCAATATCCGCTCGGCGAAGGACCAAATCTCCAACTTCAAAGCTTCGCGGTCGGACCTTCTTGTTGTAATCTTGGGCCTGTCACTCCTTTACCTTTCTTTCATGAGCTGCAGCATTCTTTCTTATTTCTTCAAGTAATGTGAGTTCTTCGCTGAGCAAACTGTTGTTAGTTTCCAAGGGACGTTCAAGCATCCTAAAGGTGGGGATTCTCTTTTCGATTGGAATGACTGAGTTGCAGCCGTATGTCAAACGAAAAGGGGTCTCACCTGTTCAGGAATGTACAGTTGTCCTGTGTGACCATAGAACGCTCGGAAGCTTATCTGCCCAAGTACCAGCTGCATTGCCAAGTTTCTTTTTTATACCGTCCAAAATGGTTTTGTTGGCGGCCTCGGCTAATCCATTGGTTTGTGGGTGTTCAACGGAACTAAAGTAGTGAGTGATCCCCAGGTCAGCTGCTAACTCTTGAAAATGAGAGGCTGCGAATTGTGATCCATTATCAGTAACTATGGAATGAGGCACTCCAAACTGAGAGATTATTTCCTTTACAAAGAAAGACTGAATTCAGGCCATAGTGATTGTTGCTAATGGCGCCGCTTCAATCCACTTAGTAAAGTAATCAACGGCCACGACCGCAAACTTCAACTGTCCAGGTGCAGTGGGAAACTTTCCAATGATGTCCATTCCCCATTGATAGAAGGGCCAAGGAGCTCTGAGAGAATGTAGCTCTTCCGCAGGTCTTTGGTAAGTGTCACTATGAAACTGACATTGAACACACTTCTTGACATGTTCCATGGCATCTTTTTGCAGTGTGGGCCAGAAGTAACCTGCCCGGATTATTTTCCGAGCTAGAGATTTTCCACCCATATGATGGCTACAGATTCCTCCATGGATCTCCTCGAGGATTTCTTCAGCTTGAGATGGATTGACGCATCTGAGCATGGGTGAGCCGAAACCTCTCTTGTAAAGGACACCATTAAGAACCGTGTATTGAGCTGCTTTCCTAATCAACCTACGAGCCTCTGTCTGATCTTGGGGAACGAAACCGTGTTGCAAGTAGGTGAGTATCGGATCCATCCAGGATTGAGATAATGAAACTGCAAGAATGACGCTTGGTCTTGGGATGGTTTCTTGTATCAAAGTCTTGTTGTTTTCCGACCCCTTCGTACTTGCCAATTTAGATAAAATATCCGCTCGGGAGTTTGAATCTCTCGGGACATGGGAGATGTTAAACTCTGAAAAATTGGAGATTATTCGCTTTAACTCTTCAAGATACTTCTGCAAGATGAGCTCCTTAGCCGAGTACTGCCCCTTAATCTGAGAGACCACTAATTGTGAATCGCTGAATACTGTCACCCGATTCGCTCCAAACTCATGAACCATTTTGAGGCCTGCAAGGACTGCTTCGTATTCTGCCTGATTATTTGAAGTTTGGAATTCGAATTTTAATGAGTACTCCATGCAAAGTCCTTCGGGATTTTCAATAATGACGCCAACGCCTGCTCCTTTCCTGTTGCTCGAACCATCCACATAGACTGACCATAAGTCTTGAGGTGTATGCGAGGGAATCTTAGTGAATTCAGTAACAAAGTCAGCCAATACTTGAGACTTCATTGCCTTCCTTGGTTCATAAACGATATCGAACTCAGACAGCTCTACTGACCATGAAACCGTTCTGCTAGCTAGGTCGGGCTTGTGAAGGACCTGTCTAAGAGGTTGAGCTGTCCTAACCAAGATTCGATGAGCTTGGAAGTACTATCTTAATCTCCGCGCAGATATTACCAAACAGTATGCGAGTTTCTCAAGTTTTTGGTACCGCAGCTCGGATCCTTGCAGTGCTCGGCTAACGAAATAAATGGGGGCCTCAACTCCTGAATCCTCTCGTACCAACACTGAACTGACTGCTGCGTCTGCCACCGACATATAGAGAATAAGGTCTTCCCCGGTAAGAGGGCTATGAAGGACTGGTGGGCTGGAGAGATAGTTCTTCAACTGAACGAAAGCTTGTTCGTAGTGATCATCCCAAAGGAAGTTTTTATTTTTCCTAAGGAGTTGGTACCACGGTAAAGCTTTTCGAGCGGATTGAGACAGGAACCTAGAGAGGGCCGCCACTCGACCCGTGAGCTGTTGGACTTCTCTTAGACTAGTTGGACTTCTCATTTCAAGAATTGCTTTGCACTTATCTGGATTAGTTTCAATACCCCTTTCGGTTAGCATAAAGCCGAGAAAGGATCCGGCTGGGACTCCAAACACGCACTTTTCAGGATTTAATCTCATGGAGTACTTTGTTACTCGGTCCAGTATTGTCTTGAGGTCTTGGGCATGTCTCTCTTGCTGTCTGCTTTTTGCAATAATGTCATCAATATAAACCTCCATATTTGAGCCGATCATCCCTTGAAATACCTTGTTCATCATCCGTTGATATGTAGCTCCCGCATTCTTCAGTCCGAAGGGCATGACATTGTAACAATATGTTGCTTTATCGGTGATGAATGCGGTTTTATCTTGGTCGGCGGGGAACATAGGTATCTGATTGTACCCGGAGTAAGCATCCATGAATGAGAGGAGTTTGTATCCGGCCGAATTGTCGACGAGCTTGTCAATGACGGGAAGTGGATATTGATCTTTTGGACAGACTTTGTTCAAGTCCGTATAGTCCACACACATCCTCCATTTCCCGTTGGGCTTTTTGACCAAGACGGTGTTGGCTAACCAGTCTGTATAGTCAATCTCCCGAACGAAGCCAGATCGGAGTAGTTCGGCAACTTTTTCCTCAATAGCTGCGTCCTTTTCTGCACTAACCTTTCTTTTGCGTTGTGCCACTGGTTTTGCCCCTGGAAGAATGCTCAACTTGCGGCAGATAAAGTTAGGGTCAATCCCCGGCATATCGGCCGAGGTCCATGCAAACAGATCCCTATTGGCTATCAGCAGAGCGGAAACTTCATCTTTAACATTTACGGGGAGATCAGAACCAATTTTAACTTGCCTGATAGGATCATTATTCACTGTTAAGAACTCCCGTTATCCCTTCGGAGTCGGTCTGTTTCTATCAGATTCATCGAGCACATCGAGGTCCGCCAAATTAATGTTACCTCTTCCGAGGGAAATTCTTTCTAAGCGGTCCTGGTCCTTGTTCTTAACCTTACCCAGACTTGCATTGTAGCATTTTCGAGCTGCCTCCTGCTCGGCTTTGACTGTCACTACCTTGTCATCTGTTCCAACGAACTTCATAGCCAAATGGACTGTCGAAACTACTGCGCCGAATGCTTGTAAGGAAGTTCTTCTGAGGATGGCATTGTAGGCTGCTGGCCAGTCAACTACCAAAAACTTGATTATCTCAGTTCTGGCCAAAGGCTGTTGTCCGAGGGTAACAGGAAGTTGAATGTATCCCTTTGGCTTGATGGTGTCCCCCGTGAAGCCGATCAATTCTCCTTCAAATAGAGTGAGATTGCATTCCCTAAGTTTCAGTGCTTTGAACAAAGGGAGGAATATGATATCCGCCGAGCTCCCCTGATCGATAAAGACGCGTTTTACTTCGTAATTACCAATAAGGGCTGTGATTACCATGGGATCATTATGACCTGGGAGGATCCCTTCCAAATCTTCATCATTGAAAATGATGGGAACATTTTTCGTTGATTTTTTACAGATAAGCTTTTGGCTCACGGCTAAGATTTGGTTGATGTATTTCTTTCTGTCGGCTTTTTTCTCTCCTCCCCCGGCAAACCCTCCGGCAATAGTGTTAACTAAAAACTCATTGTTCGTTGGATTTGTGTCAGTGGCCGGGGCGGGCTCGTTTCTCTGTCTCCCTGCATTCCTATCATCTGGTGATCTACTTCTTTGGCGTTTGGACTTTACTGGTGAATGGGATCTGTTCCTACCTCTTCGTCCCGCTACATCTCTGATATACTGTTGTAGCTTACCATCTCTGATCATTTCTTCAATTAGATCCCTCAACCAAATGCATTCATCAGTTGTATGTCCATAACCCTTGTGAAAGTCGGAATATTTTGACCTATCACGCTGTGCACCCTTTCTTAAAGACGGAGGTCTTTGGGCAGAGCGTAAGTCGGTCTGCATTGCTTCCCGAAGAATTTGGCTCCTAGGAACAGTTAAAGGAGTGTACTGCTGATATTTATTCCTCGGAGGTGGTCTTCGGTCCCGATCGTTCCTGTCCTGTCTACCACCAAAACGTTCGTCACGTTTTTGTTTATTCTGTCCTTGAGGGTCAGCTCGTTGTCGATCGTCCCTGAATTTCTGCCCTTTGTGGAATTCCTCCAAGTTGATGAATTTATTCGACCTCTGTATAAGCTCGGCCATATCTTTTGGAGGTTTCCCAATTAGCGATTTTCTGAAATCCCCTGCCTGTAACCCTTGTGTAAACAATAACACCGCCACACCTGGCTCCAACCGGGGAACAGAACTAGCCTCCGTATGGAAGCGTGACAAGTAATCTTTCAATGGTTCATCTTATTTTTGTGTTACTGCAGCCAGTGTGTGGTTGGATTTGGGCTGGATGCAGCTAGCTGTGTATCTGTTTAAAAAGACTCGTTTCATCTCTTCCCATGAATTAATTGAATTTCGAGGGAGAGATGAGTACCACCGTAATACCGAGGGCTCAAGGGTCATGGAAAAAGCTCGGCATTTCATCCGATCACCGCCTCCGTAATAGTTCATTGCCCCCTCGTAAGGGACTATATGGTCAACTGGGTCGGTCAGCCCGTTGTAATATGGTACGTTGGATGGACCCAAGTATCCCTGAGGGGTTTAAAATTCCATGATATACGGGGTAAAAGGATGGCCAGGGTGAAAATCACCCTGATCGTGATTTGTGGTTGGGTTGGTGTGGAAATTTTGAGGTGGGGGAAGTTGCATTACGGGAAGAGGCTGAGGATCTATAGTCTGTGTCATTTGGTTATGAGGTTGTACGGTAACAGGTTGGCTTTGAGCAATCCTTGCCATTGCTTGTTGTTGATGGTCGGCGATTGCTCGGCCTTGTTGCTCAATTAAAGTTGTTTGTCTGTTGAGTATGTTAATCATCTCTTACTCACGAGCACGAGCCGATGCAGATGTTGCATAAGATCTGCTAGTGGAATGGCTATGGCGGGAGTTATCGTGGACTGTTCTTCCTGGGTTTAATCTAGTTCTAGGGGTTGCGCTTATATGGTCAGGGTTGGGTTGGACTGGTGGAGTTGGGGTTTGACGGGTATTTCTACCATGGTGCGCTCGGGTTCCAGTAGATCTGGCTGTATTGCGGGTGGTTGGGGCCGTGCTGCTTGAATCGCCATGGGTGGAGGGGGGTGGTGTTGGAGGAGGCGGAGGTGGTGGCGGAGGAAGTAAATTCCGCAAGGTTTGAAGTGGTTGGGGATTACTCCTGGCTCTATGGTGGGGAGATTGTGGTGGTTGAGAATGGGTGGCATGATTTCCGTTATGATTTTGGCTATGAATTGGAGGTGGTTGGCTCTGTGAATTATTTGGGGGTTGCGGGTTATTTCTTGCTCCAGAATGGGAGGTACGTGGTGGCTGCGAATTAGTCTCCCGATTTTGGTTAAGAATATCTCGCAGGTCACCAACAAATTGCGACTGTTGATCATTATTATTTGCGTTTCTAGGTCTGCCGCGAGAACGGCCAATGCGATCACGGAGATCACCAACTTGACTCCTTGTAGTGACCATGGTGGTTGTAACACCCCGATTTGATAACTTGAAATATAATTTCTTTAATTAATGTAGTGAAAATTTGGGCCAATTTTTTTTTTTTTTTTTGATAACATAACATGGACATGAGAATCTCCAAGCTCCAAAATCTTTTATCAAAATAATTTGCAACATAAATTTGATTCTCATATCACACGTTATACTTCAAGATCCAAACCGAGATGTTACAAAACATCGCACTTTGAAACTCGCTTTCACAAAACACATTTAATAGCCCATATCTTCTATGTTTAACCAGAAAACTTAATTTTGATTATCCAGCTCTGTAAAACATCTTTCGGGTGTACATGTGGATGCAGCTAATGATGTCTAAGTACCTGGTAAGGGAATACAATACTTGATCATAGATACTATGACAGTAGACCTCCGTCCAACACATTGCTCCTTAGAATGGTCGAATCATCAACCATCGAGTCCTCGAGCCGAGCTTGACTTTCTTCTCCTTCGAGACTCCGTCTCGATCTTGTCTCCGTAGGCCCATGCTTGCAGCGCCAATTTTCCAAATTAAACTACTCACTCTGTCACCTGTGGACATCATCACAGAAGTCCACAGGGAAGAGGGAAAGACAGAGAGAGTAAGCATTCCGAACGACGTATCGTCGACGATGTGGGTTTACGATAGGCAAAATATTAAGACAATACAAGCATACAACAATACACGTTCATAGCACAACAATACATCAGATAATTATGCAAGATGCATGAGGATGCAATGCAATTGTCGCATTATCCAAACCTTTATCTTTCTCCTAAGGAAATCTCTTATTCAGTTATCTCGCAAAGTCGAAATTTCTCTGTTCACATATCTCGGGTCCATAAGATCGGAATTCAAGCTTTTGAGTTTCGGGTTCAGGTCTACATCTCCTCATATTCCATCCACCTAGTCGGAAGCAATCAGAAGTACAGGATCTCTACCCACACCGGCTCCGGGAGACTACACCAAGATACACTATAAAATGCCCGGAAAAAAAATGTCATGACAAAGGGTGTCAACCTCCACCGTGTTCAAGCATCCCTCTTCTGATCCTGATTTAGTCAAGGGGGCGTCAGTCATCTGTCTAGTGATCATGCAGTACTTCAGCTACGACACCAGACTACTTACCCAACCTCGGATGGTCAACCCAGGTCACTATAGCTTTTCCCCGCCTAGACAGACTCCTCTTAGGCTTCTTGACGAGTCACCGTCATTGCCTTCCGCTATCTTAATCATCAAATGATTACCACGCAGGTAAGCACCATGTCTTCCTCTCCACTACTTCGGGTAAAGGTGTTGAGTCGTAAATGTTATACTCGATTATCCTAATGTCGACCCATCCTAAGTCACCTCCGCCATATAGCACCAACCATATGCGGGTTACTTCTTGTGGGACTCGACTACTATATTTGACGGGCTTCGACCCATCCAGAATCATTCTCAACAACATTCTCAACACATGGCTACGACCATGTGGATACACTCTCAACATATGGCTACGACCATATGGAAATCATCTCAACACATGGCTATAACCATGTAGATACACTCTCAACATATGGCTACGACCATATGGAAACCATCTCAACACATGGCTACAACCATGTAGATACACTCTCAACATATGGCTACGACCATATGGAAATCATCTCAACACATGGCTACAACCATGTAGATACACTCTCAACATATGGCTACGACCATATGGAAATCATCTCAACACATGGCTACAACCATGTAGATATACTCTCAACATATGGCTACGACCATATGGAAATCATCTCAACACATGGCTACAACCATGTAGATACACTCTCAACATATGCCATAGTCATTGCGTCCATGTTCGAAACATCATCGTCACATTCACATCATCAGCTCGATCCACGTACTCGGCGCATCAGCATCATCCAGTTCCATTGCGTGCTCCATCCCTTAGAGTCTCGCTCTAATCGTTGTGGAATTTCTTATAGTTTTCCAATGTCTTTACTATTCTTATCTTATATCGCGGGATGATGCATTATGCTCATGCAATGACAATATAACGACAATATATCTCAACATAAGCAAATATAGCAATCAATCAATACCATGTAATGGTATAGGTCTGAGTCTTCGTATACCGCGATACAAACAAACACACAATTTATCGGGTATACTACTAGCTACGATAGACCTTTACTCCGACTTTGAGAGAGTATGGAGTGTCCTAATAGATCACCTAAATACCACGGTGTCTTAGGGAAGCTTCTCTCTCACCTCAACTCCAGCAAATACCTCGTCCGAAATCGTTGCGGGTCCTCCCAACTGTCAGCTGCTCCAGCTTCTTGACTTATACGCGCCTTATACTAGATAGGAGACACTAACGTTACTAGTCCATCCAAATGATCGTCATACTTAAAATCAAAGCGCGTTTTCGAAAACTCCTTTCACTTCTTATCGGAAAAATCGTAAAACGTCAAGATTTTCCTCAAATCAAAATCCAACTTTCACTATACTTTGAATACTTTGAAATCATTATAAGAAATCAATGAAATCATTTTAAATAAATGGATCGGTTGCTGGTCCGTCTTGGACAGCAGCTCGCTCGATCCCGAAAACATCGAATAACGTCATTTTTGAAATCCAACCTTTCTTAAACCACGTACCACTTAAAACTTAAACTTTAAAACCAATCAAACACATTTTCAGGATTGAAAAACGATTTAAATAAAAACTGGACAGCAAAGATGCTCGCCCATAAACCACTCTTTTAGAAAATTCGAAAACACCGAAAAATCACATTTTTCAAACCAACTTTATCTTATATTAAGTATTCATCAAAACTCAACTTCAAATCACTTTGAAAAAATTTTTAAATAAGAAATACAACTTATAAAAACTCTGGACAGCATCATATTCCAAGTCTTAAATTCATTTTCCATTGTCCAAAACCAATTTAAATCCATAAACAAATTAAGCATCTTGAAAACAATTAAACAAACACTTTGATTAACAATTTCTCAAACTCAAATAATTAAAACAATTTATTTCCAAGTATAAAATTATGCAACAAAATGAGGCAGCAACCAATAGGCCCAATACTTTTTCAAATAACCAAATTCTTTTCAAAGATCAATCAACATCGTAATTTATTAAATAATTCATTTTCCTTCACTTCTTTTATCAAATAAATAATTTCAAAAACACTTAAACAAATAAGTTCAATTAACATGAATCAACTAAAACAAACCATTTAGCACATAGCACGTAGCACATTTTCAAAACATAATTTCAAACTAATAGCCTAGACCGAAACACCGTAAACAATTAACTTTGCAAACTCAATTAGGCATAGTCTAAACATATCATCAAGCAATCATTCATTCAATTACTTTAAGACATTATAATAATCATACAAGCCCAGCCAAGTCACAAAACAAAGCACAAAAATTCATATTTATCGAAAACATTTACATAAAGCTTTTTGTTCGATTACGGGAAAGCACAAATGATAAAATCTAAAACTATACCAAATCAATTTGTTTAATTCCCAAAATTTCCATAACATACAAACATATGCTAAAGTTCATCATATAAAATTTCCAGGTCATTTGAATAATCTTAAGTTAATTTTTAAATCAGATTTTGCATAAAAAGCAAGATAGAACTGTTGCTGACCCAAGGCCAAAATGCCATGATTAAAAATAGTGTTTCAACTCCAAATTTCATGAAAATTGGTATAAACTCTCCTTACACAGTCAAGACCATCTCATAATAATTTCAGATTATTTGGAGTTGTGAAAGTCATACTTTTTCAATTAAAATTGTCACTAAGTCTGGAAAATCTGAACCAAACGGTTCACTGTTTCTCAATTTGTAAAAATATCAAACCAACTCCAAATCACTTCAAATTTTACAGAGCGTCACAAGACATGTTTAAGGAGCTATCATAAAAATTTCAAGCAATTTAGAGTAGTTTAGGTCAGGAAACTCGGTTTAGGTTTTTCCTCGAAAACTTATTTTTCCGAAATCGTTTTCACCAAAATGACTCCATTACAATTAACAAACCAACTCTAAAAATCATATAAAAATTCAGAGATAATAAATTTAACCTAATTAAAACAGTGTCCAAGTTTCAGAGTCATCAAACATGTACAAGTACTATTTATTCAAATCTTTTTCACTAAAAACCTTAGACTTCCATAATTAACACCGAACAACCAAAATTTATTTAAATTACCAAAACAATTCCAAATCCCTTAAAATTTTCCAGAACTAATTTAAATAGCATCAAGGACCACATATTAAAATTTCAAGGCAATCCGATTAGTATAACTATCATTTCTCAAAGTCTCTTACAAGAAAATCACTTATAAATTAAGATTTCAGCACTTAGTCAAATTGTTCAAACCAAAACATTTTCAAAGGTTCAAGACTTAAAACAACTCCAAATCCAACAACAAGCTCATATAATTCATTAAGCAAGTAAAAACATAATCCTAGCATGCATTCTTCTATATGAAGCCGTGAGCATCATTATCTCTCTAACAATTTTGATTTCACATTTAACACATAGAATCAACTCAATAGTTCATGGAAATCACTTATTCATCAAGTAAACTTAAGAAAATCTTAACCCTTTCATTCACACCTACAAACCGTGACTATTACAAGAAATCACAACATCACAAAATTTTATATTCATCATTAAACTTCAAGATCATGACATGCCAAAGATCAAGCAAAAGAGAATCAAGCTTTCGCTCACAACAACATCAAACCGTGACCAACATAAAGGAAAATCATCAAGAAAAGTCCGATCATTTCAAAGATCTTTACATTATAAATTCAAACATCAAGTACATCATAGATCAAGCATAGGTCTTGGCATGCATGAAGTCAAATCTTTTATGAAAACTCAAGAATTAAATTCTTTCTCAAAAACCATTTAAGAAATTAAAAGGAAAACTTTAAGGTCATGGAAGAAAATACTTTCTTAGTAAAACTTCAAGATCAAGTTCAAAGATCAACATGCATGTAAAGGAGATCACTAGATCTAATCATAAGAATAAACATGCATCAACACTTTTTCAAACCAAAAATCAAAGTTTTAGAAAGGAAATCATGAAAACGAAAATGAATCAAAGAAAAAGGTTTAAAACTTTTTAGATCATGAAATAAAATTCTTAGTTAATCAAAAACGTTTTAAGAATCAAGTCCAAAATCTTCAATCTCACTTCCTAGTCTTCACGGTTTCTCCCTCCTTTTCCTAGGTCCATTGGTTTCTCTTCTCCTTTCCACTAGCTTGGCTTAATCTTGCTTAGGTTATGAGGAGTCTAAAGTGTTGGTCCTTTTTCTCTCTATTCGGACACTCTCTCTCATTTCACTAAGAGTTTGATTTTCTCTTAGTGTTTGTGTGTTTGGTCTTGGGAAGAAATGAAGGAAATGAAGGAATGAAAGTTACATGAAGTGTGTGTGTTTGATCACTCTCACGGTTTAGGGTTGGAATGGATGGATGGGATGAAGAACCGAATGGGGGTGTGTGAGTGTTGATGTTTGGCTTGGAATGAGGAATGAAGAAGAGAAGATATGGAAATGAACTCACTCACTCTCTCACACGGTTTTGCCCTTCCTTTATACTTCTTTACTTTTTCTTAATTGCCATCAAGGGTTTGCATGGAGGGTTTGCTTGCAAATACTTGGGGACTAAGTTACAAAACTTGGAGGCCAAGTCTTGCTCCTAGACCCCCACGGCCTCCTTCCTTCCTCCTTCCTATTCCTTCACTTTTTCCTCCTTATGTCATGCTTGGTCATCTTGATGATGTCATGAGTTTGACTACAAGGCATGCAACTTGGTGACTAAGCAAAGCTACTTGGTTGCCAAGTTTCTCACCTAGCATTCGGCCATAGGGTGTTTTAGGGTAGGTTAGTTTAGCTTAATTAGGTTTAAGGCACTAATTAGGTTCTAATCATGATTAGGTAGGGTTAGGAAAATTAATCTAGGTTTAGCTCACTAATCCTCCTAGATTAGGGCTTAATCAGGGATTAAGATGCTAATCAAAAACTTAATCATAGGTTTAAGGAAAGTTAATTCTAGGTTAACTCACTAACCTTGAGGGTTTAGGGTTTAAGAAAGTGACCAAGGATTAAGAACTCGATTAGGGTTTAATTAGAGATTAGGACACTAATTAGGGTTTCTAGAGACGATTCTAGATCAATGATGATTTGGACTTTGATTTCTTTGAAACTTAGAGTAAAATAGTTTCCTTCTTAAAATCATATGCATTAATCTAGGGAGACAAAGTCCTAATTAAAACCTTAAGCAATCAAACACAAAATCACAACACAGGTAAATTAAATTTCAAAATGTAGAAATCCATCATTTTGCTTAAATCAATTCTTAAATCAATTAGGTTAAATTCATAAAGATGCACAAAGAAATTCATTTTTCAAATGAAATCACAAATAATAAAATTTCTCCAAACTCAATTAAATCGTTTGCTTAAACTCCACAAAAATCTTTGTTTACCAAAATTTCATAAAATCGGAAATTGATTACGTAATCGAATAAAATATCCATCGAAAATCATTTGTAAAACAATATCTCAAAATTCTCTTTTAATGAAAACTTATTTATCGTTGTTAGAAAAATAGGGGATGTCACAGTGGTGGTGGGATTGATATGTTATTCACTTCCCACAGACGGCGCCAATGTCGTGTCCTTAATCGAGATCAACCATGAAGCTATGGAAGAACTTCGGGTGTGATCCCAACCAAGAGGTTAATGTAGGACTCTTTAGGATTTCTGTATATCCAGTTGGGATAAACAGGTTCTCCCTAGTCAACAACGTGTGTGCTAGTGTCAACTTAGGGATGAGAAGACGTACCTTAGCCCCTATAGCATGATGGTTCTTATAGGGGATTACCTGTGTGTCGTGGGCCGTTCTGATGAGGCTTCTGAAGAGGAAGAATTCAAATAGGATTCGTAAAGGTTCTGATAAGATCACCTCCATAAATCCTGTAAGTGATAACTCTCTATCCAATATCGTATTTATCTGACCAAGAGCCGTGGGAATCTAAGAGAAGTGGTTAAGCTTGATGAGATAGTAAGTGATAAAGATAAGGATGAGGATCCTGTGTTCGGGGTTAATCTCATAAGCGTGTAACATCTCTATAAAACCCACTTGCTCGGTGTGACATTCCGACCGTAGGCTTTGCTTCAACGTCTAACTGGTCGGACCAAGGTGATTTTGGTCGGGTGACGTTCGGTCTACTACAGGTCTACTACAGTAATTTATAGGAAAACAACAGAGGTTATATATATATATATATATATATATATATAATGAGTTTGTGGACTGTGGTTATGGTGTTATGACTAGTTTGAATTTAGCTATTAGAGTGGTAATAAGCTAATAATGCATTACCTTTTTCTGCTCATACATGCTTTAATCACTTTTTTTTGGGTTGATCGTTGGACTTATTTCTCTCGGATTGTATGATTATCATCTCAACAAGTGTTTGCTTTCGGTGATGGAACATTTGATAATATTGATAAATAGATATCAAACAAAATCTTACAACAATGGATCATATGATTTTTGTACACTACTTGGCACATCCTGATTTCAAAATATTTTACCACCCCATAAGATATATATTTTTTAAATGTTAATTTTAACACTTAAAATTGAGTATAAGAGATTTAAAATAATATATTTGAATTGAGAAATGAAGAGTTTAATACTTTAAGAATAACGTGATACGATAAAAAAAATATAACGTGACATATGGTTGCTCTGTACTTTTACTTTTATTCTAGAGAACACTTTCTTTAAAAAAAATATATATATGGAAACTTCATATTGTGTTTTTGTTCTGAAATATGGAGAAATTCTTTCCCAGAGTAAATATTAGAGGTCACTCTCAAAGCAGACTAAATAATTTGCCATTGTTATTTGTTAGTACTTTATAATCTACGATTTTTTTTGCTGATACTATTAACTTTTCTAAATCTATTTATATATTTTATCAAAAAGCTTAATAAGTAAGTAAATGATTGAGCTCCTTAAATAGGATGTCAAATTTTCAATATTTGTCGTATCTATAAAAAAAATTAGTTAGTAAAAATAATCTACGATTATTGACCAAGAGTTTGGTGATAGCTTGGATGAGTACCCATATATATTTATACATATATCTATAATATACCAATAGAAAAAATCTATATTTAGTGTAATTTATTCTTTATAAAATCTTTACTCAACTTGGTTTTTAATTTCATTTGTTTTTAAAGTTGAAAAATTTAATCTTGTTATTTTTTGTAAGAGAAGTAAAGAGAAAAAGTTCTTTTTAAGAAATGGTGAGTGGAGAAGAAGGACAAGGGTGGCAATCCTATTGAAGCAACCTCAGATCCAACTTAGTCCTTAGGAAGGACAAGTGAGAGAAAGTTGTTGGATCACATTGAATAATATGCACACAAGAATGCATCGAGTGAATATAGATATCACTAAGATAAAGTTTTTTTTTTTTAAAATAATTGAGTTGGTTTTTTTTTACCCACCCATCTTCCTATTTCTTTTATTTTTGTTTCTTTCTTGGTTTTTAGGGTTTTTTTTCCTCTGGATTGTCTCTTTTTGTTCAATTGAATTTCAAATTTTTGTCTAAGGGGAAATTAAACATAGGTAGGTGGGGAGCTGTGTTGGTGGTAGGATAGTTGTGGGTAGATGCTATTTAGGGTTTGTGGTGGATTTGAGGTTGTAGGATTTTTCCCATTTGTCCAAGGTTTGGAAATCACCCTGGACGCTTCAATAATGACATACGCTAAAAAAGAATTGTCTTAAGCTGAAGCTTCAACGTATGTGGTGTATTTTATCTGTTTGTGAAGGAATTTTTTCTTCTTTTTTACATTATGTTCATTAATTTCTAAACGTTGTGCGTTTGTTTCTTATAGTGATGGTTCCTAAGTCGAAGAACTCGAAGGATAAGAACATTGTTCCGATTGAAGAAGCTTCAGCTTGAGCTTAAAGACAAACTCCTTATGAAAAAGACGTGAACTTGAATGTGAAGGGCCATATGAACTGACAGCAAATTCATCTTGCACTGATGAACATGCTTAGGAAGAAGTGGTGCATGTTGAGGAAAAAGTTGTGGAGGAAGAAGTGGTGATTGATGACCCTCAAGATTGTTCCTAACCCTCAAGATTGTTCCTTGCTAACAACTTACCCAATGCATCAGACAAAAGAGATATGGCATGGCAACATAAGTAGTGATAAAGTGTATTGGATTAATTTCTACTCCCTTTGTTCCTATACATAAGCACTTATAATGGTTTTGTACCCGGACTAATAAAATTAGTTAATATTATTAGTGACATTGCTTGGAATTGATGGCTATTGATATACATTTTCAAAATTACCCTAAAATTATGATTGCAACTCTAAAAAAGTGATGAATAAATAGAGGTGTTTGTGAAAAAAATATTAATTAATGTAATTGGAAATTGAAATTGGAGCTTATCAAAAGGACCAAGAAAAATCAAACTCAAGTGCTTATATATTGGAACGTAGGTAGTATCTTTATATAATGACATATTTACTTATGCTTCTTTCATGATGTTACAGGAATGATTATTGACTAGGTGTGACAACAACTTGTTCCTCTTGCCAAAGTTGAGTGATGAATGGAGGGTTCCACGGCAGGTGCGGGAGATCATGGAATGCTTTGGTTTGGCACTACTTTTGGATGCGACTTATACCTTCCTGGGCAAACGACTTCTTGGAACCTTTGTTGATTGGTGTTGTGAGGACGCCGACACTTTTCATGTGGCATTTGGGGAGATGACAGTGTCCTTTGACCACGTCTCATCGTTACTACACATTCTTCTGACCAGGACCTTGTTGCCATGGGCTAAACCAACGGTCCTAGAGGGAGTGGAAATTCTACATAGTCTATTAAAGGTTGAGTGTAGTGTTGGCCTTAAAGAGCCACTCGACACTTAGATTGGGTTTGTGAAGTTCACAACTTTGAAGACTTTGTATAAGAAATACGTGGAGAGTGGTCGTCATGACCTTGCTGGTAGGTGCTACCTATTGTTCTTGTTAGAGACCCAAACTGTTTACGGATAAGAGCACTAACTCAAGAGTTGTGCACTATTTTCTTGCTTTTGAGGATCTGAGTAACATTGATTAGTGTGCTTGGGGTGTCAATGCTCTAGCTTAATTTTATGAACAACTTTCTTTCACGTCCAAGGCGAACAAGTTGTCTCTGGCTGGTTATATATCCGTTATGTAGGTAATTACATGTTATGTGATATATTTTATTATTTTAGTGTATATTATTTATTTTTTCGTGTGTAAACTTCCCTTTACAATTTTCCAGGCGTGGATATTTGAGCATTTCCCCCTTATTGGCTCATGTGATGTGTTGCATCAATGCTACGATGAAAGTATGCCACGTCTCATCTGTTGGGAAATGGCACAGTCTAGCTCGAGGTTAGAGATGCATTTCATCATGTATCTAGAGATGATAACACCTGAGCAAATTGTATGGCAACCATATGATACTCACAATAGGGCGCATCACAAATTTGAGGAAGTTTCATTATATTCTAACCATCTAAGGTGTGGTACCATTAGGGTGCATTATTTGTTGAAGAGAGTGGTGCGTCAATTTGGGTACATTCAGGGCATTTCGAGGAATCCACTTGCTGTGTTACTGTTCTCATATGAGATCGATGAAAATTTTGGGCAATGACAGATGTGGGTACTTGATGATGAGGCAAGATGACAATTGTGGAGTTATCGTAGGGAGTGTGCACCAAGATATCTGGATCGGGTGTATATGGTTTCACACCCCTTTCTTTCTCCAACTTCTGCTAGGATCGACCATCCCAAAGCTGCCTTACTAGTAGTTGTTGTTATTGTTGTTATTATTGTTATTATTAATAATTTTATTATTAGTTACTATTCTTATTTTAGTGCACAAACTCAAGCTATGTGTAGATTGCAATTGATTAATAGATAATTAGATATGTAAAGCCGATAGAACAAACTCAAGTGCTAGAAATGACAACTATTGATGGTATTTGGCAATTAACCTTAACACACCTGATTGAGAAAGTACCGGGGAAAGAGAATACAATAAAAAGAGGGGTCGAACCCGAAGCACCATACTTGGTAGAAACTACACAATCCAATGAAGATTATTATGTAGGGCCTTATGATATCATGAACTTTTGTAATACTTCTAGGCATTTTGCTGTACTGAATTTGTTTCTTAACCATAATCCTATGTATCATGAACTACATTGACTACTTATGGTTGTACTGAACTTGGATATTTGGCTCCTAATATTGGACCTTTTTTAAGTGTTTAACTTATTTAACTTAATTAGTTAATTAGTTTGGTCAAGTGCCATGTGTTTAATTTACTGTTTTCGTACTGAATTGTGTGTGATATTAAAAAAATGTGAATGGGACGGTTGAACAGGTGGTGTGATATTAGAAAATGAAAAGAATTCAGAAAATAAATAATTACTATGCTACTGTTAAAGCGTATGGTAAAGTAACAAAAAAATAAATCGCATGCTTCTGAAAAAGTGTACAATACTTTCTCGCATACATTCAGGAAGGGGTGCACTGGGAAAAAATTATAAAGCAAACGAACGCCTTAGCATAAGCGTAAGAAACTTTATCACATACACCCTAATAGGGGTGTATTGGGAAAAAGAATGAAATGAATATATACGCTTGAGCTAAAACGTATAAACCTTGGGCTCATACGACCTAGTAGGGGTTTACTTGGCAAAAAAATCAAAAAATAAGAATACAATTCAGCAAAAGCGTATGAAACTATATCATATATGCCCTAACAACAATGTACTGGGCAAAAAAATGAAATGAACACATACAATTTAGCAAAATTGTATAAACCTTTGACTGATATGCCATGGTAGGAGCATACTAAGATTTTTTTTTTTTTAAAGATTAAGTGTCTGCTTCTAAAAAAGCTTATGAAACTGTATCATGTATGCCCTGGTTGAGACGTACTAGGCATAAAAATGAAATTTTGTCGTACACGACTGCAGAAGCGTATGCTACTTAAAAATGTATGCCCTAGCAATGACATACAGGTTAAAAAATTAAAATATAGTAAAAAATATGATAACCAGTCACAGTATCTTTCAAGACTACAGTCAAAATTATAGTCCAAGTGAACAACTGTATTAAATCATCCAAGTCATCAAATTTCATTAATAATTACATCAAATGCTTTCGAAATGAATATATTTAAAAAACGAGGTTGCATATGATATCTCCAAATAACTATATACCACAAAAAAAATGATATTCACTATGAAACCTCTAAAGGATTATATTCTACCCAAAAAATGCTATACACTATGATATCTTCAAAAGACTAATGGTTTATATAACACCATTATTACTCTGAATCCAATGAAATGATCTGAACAACACTGTAACATCCTGAAAATTAATATTTAATAATATAATTTTAGTATATAAATATTTACTTAAGGGTAGGATTAAGCCTTAGAAATGGTACAAGGTTAGAAGGGTAGTATGAGTATAGGCCGACCTAGGATGCAAGTATAGGATCTTGGTCCGATCCCGGCCGAGCTAGATAAGGTGGTGTGCTTATGAACCGAGCTGGATGGGAACCCAACGTGGAATCCGTTGTCGAGTCTGGATTAGCCGACCTCAGCGTCCTATCCGAGAGGGAAGCTCGGATTGTTGCTGTTCTCAAATGCCGAGCTGACGTATCCTAGCCAACGTACCCAAGCTGACACTTCCTAGCTCCTCCGTTCCAGCTCATGTTGAGTTGTAGCCCTTTGGGATTCGTACCATCCGTACACTGTCCTGGCTATTCACTTTATGTCATTATCATTGCTTTATGTCCCTTCCAAGTACTATTCATGGCTTCCCCAAGAAGCCAATGAACCCTGCCACACAATCTAGCTTCCACAAGAAGCCAATAAATCCTAGACACACAAATGTTTTTCCTAAATGAATAAAAGAAAGTCTCACCCACAACACTTTGCTTTCCTCATTCTCTTCCTTCTTCGAATCTCTCTCTCTTTCTCTCTGAAAATTCCAGCACCAACATACTTTCTTTCTTCTTCTCTTTCACCAAGTTCAACCCCAACCGGAAAACCCTCATCCTCTCTGTTCTCTTCTGTTCCGGCGTCCCTGGGCCGGCGTAGTGTTGTGGTGACAGCCAAGAGCTGGAACGTGGTGGTGTGGTGGTGGCAGCAAGGAGGACACAGACTCGAGTGGTGTGAAGCTCACAAGGCCAAGGTCTAGATCAAGGAAACCATTCTCAAGCTCTCAACTCTTATCTCTCACGGTTTGAGCTAAGGAGTGAGTGTTACCTCTACTTGAGTTTGGGTTTCTAGGGTGTTCATAAAGGGTACTAAGAGTGGGTGTTAAATTAGGGAATGAATCTAGGTTAATGTAGAAAGGAAATGGCAAAAAGGAAAAAAAGGGAACTAATAAATGAATTAGAAACATGAGCTTGAAGTAGGGATGAGTATCGTTATATGCTATATGTTGGTATTTACATGATGGATTGGTTGAATGTTTTATTATTATTGTTGTTGTTGTTGTTGTATAAGTGAATATGAACTTTGTGTAAAAATGTTTATTGAGCCCTGATATTTATGATTCATGTCTGTGGCCGAGCTGAGTGACTTCGGGAATGGGTATGAGAAAATGGTAGAGATGCAAAGTAGGATAGATAGAGTAATAAGGCAGAAAATGAATAAGGTTAATGGAAAGAGGGAATGGTTACCGAGTGGAGCCGAGAGAAGCCGAGCTAAAATATGGTTAAATGAATAAGAGGAATAAAAGAGAAATGGTTGTGTGGTCGGGTCATAGCAGACGCGTACCGGGTGCGTGCATTGATCGCGTTAGACGCATACTGGGTATGTGCAGCTGTAAGACGGGTACTGGGTGCTCGCAGTTATGATTCACACAAGGTTCCGAGCACGGAATCGGTGGGATGTGTTCCTGGTCATAGCAGACGCGTACTGGGTGCGTGCGTTGATCGCGTAAGTCGCCGAGATGAGCCGCTGTAAGACGAGTACTGGGTGCTCGCAGTTATGGACACTCCTTACCCCATAGAATGATCGGCGGTAGTGCTCCTGGTCATAGAAGATGCGTACTGGGTGCGTGCATTGATCGCGTCAGACATATACCGGGTATGTGCAGCTGTAAGACGGGTACTGGGTACTCGCAGTTATGGATGACACTCCGGTATCCGACTTTAAATGGTGTAAGACATGCACTGGGTGTATGCATCCGAGAAGAGTAAAAGATTGTAAACTATGTGAAAATGGAGTAATGTGTAATGAGTCTGAGGTAGAGGTGACAATCCGAGGTAAGAGAATGTGAACCGAGGTATAGCTAGCAGGTAATGAGTAAATTGGTTTATGATGTGTTCCGAGGTAGATGAGATGGTAGAATGTGAGCCGAGCTAGATGAGATTGTGGGCATGCGAACCGAGCTAAATGTTGATATATGCATGAGATATATGGGTTTGATTACTTGTTATTTATATGCTATTTGACTACTTGTGTTTGGCTTGGTAGTTCGGTATGTCATTTTAGAAACTGCTTATTGAAGTTCTGTGTAATGCTCACCTCCTTACCATTTTTTTTAGGTACTGAGCTCGAGCAGATGCAGTCCTCGGCCGAGCAAGATCACTCTCCCTCACAGGGAGAGTAAGTTATTTAGAGTCAGATAGGTGGATGGGTCTCGGCCAATTGTGCCGAGCTAAAATATTGTTTTGTATTGTATTGGGGCTCGGCTAGTTGGGCCAAGCTAAAATACTGAATTGTATTTTGAATGACCGAACTGGATGTACTTAATTTATGCTTTAATCGAATTTAAGTCTTCCGCTTTTTAACTCTGATGTCTTTATATTAATGAAAAGAAATTTTTAAATCCTAACTTTCGGGCTTAAGGGTAATTATTATATAGGGTGTTACATTTTTGGTATCAGAGCAGTTTCTCCTCGGCCTATTGGAGTTGCAAAGGACTCCAGTGGTTACTCACCAAGAGAGTGACAAATAAGTAAAGTCTAGAAGTCTAAGTTAGACAATAGAACTCATAGGTATATATGTTTATATAAATATATATTTACTTGATTATTCGGAAGTTAATTGACTTTCTCTCCATGACCGAGCAGCATGGCTGGGAGACGAGCTGATAACGACCGAATTGCTGCTGTGTTGGAAACTCTGGTTCAACTACAGCAGAACCAAGCGCAGGCTCAGCAGAACCAGGCTGAGAACCTCGCTCAAAACATCGCCGCAGTCGCAGCCGCTGCAGCTGCAGCCCTTCAGCCTCAACCTCCGGCCCCGATCGAGATTGACTGGATGAGCCGATTTAGGAAGAACGAACCACCTCGATTTGAAGGGGGTTACAATCCTGATGGAGCTCAGAAGTGGCTCCAAGATGTTGAAAAGATCTTTCGATCTCTGCAACCGCCCTATGAGTACAGGGTGAGGTTGGCCGAGTTTGTGCTGGCTAGTGAAGCCGAGCACTGGTGGGATCAGCAGAGCCGTGGACTGGAGGCGGTTAATGAGGTCATCACTTGGGATTTGTTCCGAGCTCGATTCCTCGGAAAGTATTTTCCTGAAGATGTTAGGAGAGAGAATGAACTTGCTTTCCTCAAGCTGGAGCAGAGGAACTTGAGTGTCGGAGAATACGCCGCTCAGTTTGAGGATTTGATCCGCTACTCCGGAAGCTACCGAGATGCCGATGAGCGTACCAAGTGCATCAAGTTTGAGTCTGGTCTCCGTGATGATATTCGACTTTCTTTTGAATATCAGAACGTGGCCAATCTCTCGCAATTGGTGAACATGGCTAGCACCTATGAGAGGGGACTCAAGAGGAAAGCCGATGGAAAGCGTAGCAGGTCGGCACAGAAGACAGTGGATCCGATCAGAGGAAAAGGAGCTGTTCAGAGGTCTGCTACCTATGTGAATCCGAGCTCAAGAATGTCAGCAGCTCCAAGGAGCGGCGGTCAGATGATGGTTGTCCCTGGCCCTTATCCGATCTGTCAACACTGTGGAAGGCAGCACAGGGGAGAATGCTGGAGTCTGGATCCGAGCAGAGCAAGAGGATCCTGTTTCCGATGTGGCAAGCCTGGTCATTTTGCAGCTCGGTGTACCGAGAATATTGTGAAGGAAGAGGTCAATGTGACCAAGGCTCAACAGACCGGTGTTAACCGACCAATGCAGAGGGGCAAAGTTTATACCATGGATGGTGAAGAGGTGACTGATGCTGACGAGCTGATCCGAGGTACTTGTCAAGTAAACAGCATTACATGCGCTGTGTTTTTTGATTGTGGAGCCACACATTCTTTCATTTCCCTTGACTGTATGAACAAACTAAAACTATCCCCAGTAGAAATGCCTTACAAACTATCCATTTCTACCCCAACCAATTCTTCTGTAATCACTTCTAAAATGTGTCTAGAGTGTCCTATCCAAGTATTAGGCAGAGAATTTAAAGTCAATTTGATTTGTCTACCCTTAACCAAGCTAGATATTATCCTCGGCATGGACTGGATGTCTCAACACCATGTCCTGCTCGATTGCCAAGAAAAGACCGTAATCTTTAGTGGCCCTTCTGTGGCGAAGTTAGAGACAATAGAAGAATCGACCTTAGACCAAATTCCTGTGGTCGGAGAATTTCCATAGATTTTCTCGGACGAAATGCCTGGCTTACCACCGAGCAGGGAAGTAGAATTCAGTATAGACCTTCTTCCGGGAACTGGCCCGATCTCAATTGCTCCGTACCGAATGGCACCTCCCGAGCTGGAAGAGCTTAAGAAGCAGCTGGAAGAACTTTTGGCCAAAAAGCTAATCCGACCAAGCGTCTCACCTTGGGGAGCCCCGATTATATTTGTTAGAAAGAAAGATGGGAGCCTCAGAATGTGCACTGATTATCGGAAGCTCAACGCGGTAACGGTGAAGAACAAATATCCCCTTCCTCGGATTGACGACTTATTGGATCAACTCAAGGGAGCGTCTGTATTCTCAAAGATAGACCTCCGATCTGGATACCACCAAATCCGAGTCCGAAAAGAAGACATTCCGAAGACAGCCTTCAGGACGAGGTATGGGCATTTTGAGTATGTGGTTATGCCCTTCGGACTTACCAACGCCCCAACTATCTTCATGGACTACATGAATAGGATCTTCCTACCTTACCTGGACTCTTTTGTGATAGTCTTCATCGACGACATCCTCATCTACTCTTGGAGTCCGAGTGAACACGAGCAACACTTTAGAACGGTATTGCAGGTCTTGAAGGACAAGGAGCTATATGCCAAGCTTTCTAAGTGCAGTTTTTGGCTTAAAGAGGTTCATTTCCTCGGACATGTGATATCCGAGCAAGGTGTAGCAGTTGATCCCTCCAAGGTGGAAGCAGTACTTAAGTGGGAGAGACCCAACTCGGTGACTGAGATCAGGAGTTTCCTCGGTCTTGCAGGGTACTACAGGAGATTCATTGAAGGATTCTCTAAACTGGCTCTACCGTTGACTTCGTTAACCAGGAAGGATGAACCCTACCAATGGTCCGAGGTGTGCGAACAGAGCTTTCAAGAGCTAAAGAAAAGGTTGATGAGCTCGCCCGTGTTGATCTTGCCCGATCCAACCAAAGCCTTTGACGTATTTTGTGACGCCTCGAAGCAGGGTCTCGGCTGTGTGTTGATGCAGCAAGGAAAAGTGGTGGCTTATGCCTCTCGGCAACTTCGGCAACACGAGCAGAACTACCCTACGCATGATCTCGAATTGGCAGCAGTAGTATTCGCCCTTAAGATTTGGAGACACTACCTGTACGGCACGAAGTTTGAAGTATTCAGCGACCACAAGAGTCTCGGCTACCTGTTCGACCAGAAGGAATTGAATATGAGGCAGCGCAGATGGGTGGAATTTTTGAAAGACTACGATTTCAACCTGCATTATCATCCTGGAAAAGCCAACATGGTGGCCGACGCCCTGAGAAGAAAGAGTCTTCATTTGATCAACATGATGGTCCGAGAGATGCAGTTGATGCAGGAGTTCAGTGATCTCAACCTCGACATACAGAAGAAGGAAAACAGTGTGGTACTGGAAATGCTACAAGTAACCAATGATTATGTGGGTTTCATCAAGGAAAGGCAGGCTACCGACCTAGAACTCCAGAAGCTACTAGAAAGAGCAGGAGACAAGGATGAACCCGACTTCGCTAAAGGACCCGATGGTCTCGTACGATTTTGGGGCCGAGTTTGCATTCCGATGGATTTTGAAGTCCGAAGAGAGTTAATGGAAGAAGCCCACAAGACGAAGATGAGTCTTCCTCCCGGTGCCACAAAGATGTATCAGGATCTGAAGAGGTTGTTTTGGTGGCCAAAGTTGAAAACCGATGTGGCCGATTATGTGTCTCGATGTTTGACATGTCAGAAAGCCAAGATCGAGCATCAGAAACCGGGGGGATTACTCAAATCCTTGGAGATCCCTCAATGGAAGTGGGACAACATTTCAATGGATTTTGTATCAGGTCTACCAAGGACGAGATCAGGGCAGGAAGCCATTTGGGTGGTGGTGGACCGACTTATGTAACATCCCAAATTTTAAACCCGAAGATAAATAAATAAATAATAATTAGAATAATTAAAAATGAAAATAACAAACCACAAATAGGTATTCCAAATGAGAATTCTAGTATTAGAAGAAAATAATAATAATAATAATAATACTAAGCGAACTAGAGAAGAAAGGAGCGTTAAATCGAAGTTAGGATCGGGCCAGAAAATAGATAATTCGATAATAAACATAATAACAAGGGAAAAATTAAAATAAAAGATTTAAGACTCCAAACACAATTTCCACCGTTGGATATGAAGATATGATTTTTAGGAAGTTGCTCGTCAAATTTGAGAAAGATCCGACGGTGAACGAAGAAGTTATGGAGGTTTGAAGTTCGGACGAAAATAGAAGGAAAATAGAAAAATAAAACAGCAGTATCTGATCATTTCGCTTAAGCGAAGCGAAACTGATCCAGTGGCAACATAGAAGAGGTTCGCTTAAGCGAGCGGATTTCGCTTAAGCGAAAAACGTTCGTGTCCATTACCGAAGGCCGTTCGCTTAAGCGAATAAATTTCGCTTAAGCGAAAATAGCTCAAGTGGCTTTAAATCGAGGGGAAACCCTCTTCTTCAACCACTCTCCCCCTTTGTTTCTCTCTCCTCCTCTGATCCTCCTTCTTCCTCCCTCCTCCACGGCCTCCACCGCCGCCCTAAGCCGCCCACCGTGGCCACCCTTCTCACTCCCTCAAACCGTCTCTCTCTCCCTCTCCTGTTCTCTCTTCCTCCTTCCCTCACCAACTCTCTCTCTCTCCTCCCCACTCACAGCCGCCACCTCTGGCCGCCACCGCCAAGGACCCCCGCCACTATCAAGACCTCTCCCTCTCCTTATTTCTCTTCCCTTGACTCCGATCTATCTCTCACCCACAATCTTTTTCTCTTTCCCTCTCCACACACACACACCGCCGCCCCTCACCACTACAGCCGCCACTCGCGGTGGTGACCACCACCATCACCAAACCACCATAGCCTCTCCCTCTTCCTAAGCTCCCCCTCTACCACGAGCTCTCTCTACACGGATCTCACCGGCGCCGTTACCGGTCCGTGATCGTGTCGGGCTCGTGTTGGGAACCTCGGAGCTCGAAGCCTTACCTCGGTTTAGTCACGATAGTTCCCTGCTAACGAGGAGCAACACCGACGCCGTCATTGTCGCCGAGCTAAATCCAGGTTCTATTTAAAAAGCCCTAGGTAAGAGGGTTCGCGTTACCTTTGCTTAAGAAGTAAATTCTAGGATGCTATAGTGGTAGCTAGGAATAGAGTAATTAAAAGTATGTTAATGAACCTTAGGGTACCCCGTTGGTAGAATAAAGTAAATAAAATTATGACAAGAAACCACACTCTAGGGAATAAAATGTATGTGCGTAGAATAAAGCTCGGAGTGGATGAGCGTATTTAAGGATATTAAAATAGTTAATATAAAACGAAATGTGGGAAATCATAAAGTAAAAGCTATAGGGGAAGTAAAGGAACAAAAAGGGGTAAAAGAGAGTCTAGAATAAGGAATAATGAATGCACGCGGAGTAAATTAGGGAATAGAAATAAAATGATGAATTTGATTTAAAAGAAAATAGGAAAGACGACGAGTGGGTTAATAAATAACTAATAAAACGGAGAGAGAGTATGATAGTAGGGAAGTTAGAATAGAACGCTGGAATAAAATAGGGGAACTAAATGGAGCCAATAGGATAGTCAAAGAAAAAGGAAATTAATGGAATAGGGATAATCAGTGAAGTAACCATGCTAGTTAATAGAGTCGTTAAATAAACTGGAGATAAAGAATTAGTAATAACAAGTTAAGTAGTAGTATAAGATAAAGAAACAAAGAAATGACTAAGAAGTAACAACGAGAATTAAAATGTAATATATATAACCAAGTTAAGTAGAGTTGGATAAAATCGAGCGAAACTAACCAAAAGAAAAGAGCAAAGTAGAAAATGTAGAAAAATGAGATAAGATATGAACGAAAATAAAGATCAAAAGATTGAGACAAGTATAAAAGAAATACTTAAATTATAAGAAGAGAAAAGAGAAATAATTAAGAAAGAATAAAAGAGAACGGCTGATGGTCTGTTGGACTCAGTCATGATAAAAGATAAACGGCTGATGGTCTGTTGGACTCAGTCATGTTAAAAGATAAACGGCTGATGGTCTGTTGGACTCAGTCATAAGAAAAGGAAACGGCTGATGGTCCTTTGGACTCAGTCATATAAAGGAAAAAGGGCTGAGGGTCTTTTGGACTCAGTCACCTAAAGGAAAATGGCTGATGGTCTTTTGGACTCAGTCATATAGAGAAGGAAAACGGCTGATGGTCTTTTGGACTCAGTCATGATAAAGATAAAGGGCTGATGGTCTTTTGGACTCAGTCATGATAAAGATAAAGGGCTGATGGTCTGTTGGACTCAGTCACCAGGAAAAAGAAAATGATAAAGAAAAGAAAAAGAAAAGAAGAAAAAGTAGAAATGATTATAGAACTGTTAGAGAATCAATAATTAAAAGAATGCGAGAATAAGTGAAAACTAAAAGAGATTAATTATACGAATAATTACGAATAAAATATATTAATAATTATGTAGGCATAGTTATTTGCTATGTCCTCTTTTAGAATTTATCTTTTTAAGTTCTGTGTAATGCTACCCTTCTTGATATAATTTTACAGGTACGAAAGTGGAGCTTACACGTTGCGGGCCGAACTGGAAACCCTCCACCACGTGGAGTGTGGTTATGATACCAAGAGGGGATTTTTATTTTTAATTGCATTAAAAACTGTAATATTTTGTAATTTATAATGTGTATAGTTATATGCCCTGAGACTGATGCTAATCGGGCGTTAGGACCTGAACTAGATTTTAATCTACTGTGTTTATGTTTTTAAGTAATTCTGGACTGACAGGTTTTTAGAAGAAAATTTTTGGGAAGTCCGAAAAACAGAGGAAACTCTGCCGGATTTTCGTAAAACTTTTCAAAAGAAATCAAAAGTTAAAAAGAATTTTCAAACTCTGATTTTATTAAAAACTAAAATTAACTATTAAAAGTGAGGATGTTACATTTATGGTATCAGAGCAGTTTCCCTCGGCCTTAGAGTTTGGACTCACAACTCCTATTGATTACTCACCCAGCGAGTAATCAAGTGATAGTGTCAAGTCTTAGAATAGATAAATAGGTACACTTAATTCAAGAGTTTCTAGTTAATTTTGGAATAACGTGTTCCTTTTTTCAGAACTTAGTCACCATGCCTCGGAGACGTGCCCGTGATGATAGGATTGCCACGATACTCGAGAATCTGGTCCAAATGAACCAGAACCAGGCTGAAACAGTAGCAACAGCCACAGCAGCAGCAGCAGCCGCACTCCAGCAACCACCAAACCCAATCGACATTGATTGGCTAGCTAGATTTAGGCAGAATGATCCGCCCAAGTTTGAAGGTGGCTACAATCCTGACGCAGCACAGAGATGGCTCCAAGAATTGGAGAAGATTTTTCGCACAATGTCACCGCCCGTGGAGCATATAGTCCCTTTGGCGGCGTACATGCTCACTGGAGATGCGGAGTATTGGTGGGAACGCGTACGAAGGGAAATGGAGATCGCTAACCAGGAAATCACCTGGGAGGTGTTCAAAATCAGGTTCTTAGGGAAGTATTTCCCGGAAGATGTCCGCCGAGAAAAAGAGCTGGCGTTCTTGACCCTGAAACAAGGGAACATGAGTGTTGGAGAATATGCTGCACATTTTGAAGATCTCATCCGATATGCCGGAAGCTACAAGGATGCTGACGAAAGGACTAAGTGCATTAAGTTTGAGGACGGGCTTCGCACTGAGATTAAAATCGCCTTTGAGTATCAGAATGTTGCGAACTTGTCCAACCTGGTAAACATGGCTAGCACTTATGAAAAGGGATTGAGACGGGAGATGCTGGAGAAGCAAAGCAGAAATAGGCAGGGTGCTGGAAGTTCTATCAGGGGAGAAGGACCGACGCAAGAACCAGACCCATATGCTGATGTTGATACTATGGCAATGGTTCCCAGGGATGCGGACCATAATGTGGCTATCCCAATTGCTAGGCCCTTATGTTCATACTGTGGGAAATCTCACAAACGGTTGTGTTGGCATATGAACCAACTCAAGAAGGAGGGTCTTTGTTATCACTGCGGGCAGTCGGGACACCGTGCTGCAGACTGTCCTGGGAACACGCGGATCGATGAATGAACTTATCCGAGGTACTTTTAGTGTTAACTATATACCAAATATTTATTTAAAACATTTATTTAAAAATATTTTGCATAAAGCATATATATATATATTTAATTTAACTTAAAAAGAGATCAATAAACGATAATACATTAATTAAAGTTTCATCGAACACAGTGATGCTATTACCACTGGTAGAATGTAAGGTTAGAACTAATCACTCTAATTCTTACATCTGCTAGGGGACGATAACATCAATAAACTTGACGATGATGTTGCTATTGATAGATGTGAGATTGGGACTGATCACCTCGATCTTCACAACTATTAGTGGTCGATGTCATTGAGACTTTCCAACCAAAAATCAGGATAGACAGATAGGAGCCATAAGCTAGTGCACCCACTTACTATTAGAGTAGCCGCGAATGAAACTCGCGAGGAAATCGAGCCGAGTGAACCCGTAGTAGCCGTCTTTAGACTTCATGGAAAGCCAAACTAAAAGCCTAAAACTCATCAAACATTTCATTCAGAACCCGATGTGGTTATTCGCGAAAAAGGCGAAACTGAATGAATTAGCAGGATATCCACACCGAGACTGACCCAAGTAAACGAGTGAATCGTGCTCACCATTAGGAATTAGAATTCACTTAAGAACTTAGTCCAGTTTCCAAGCTATTCCCTCAAAGGAAGCAAGTTTAGCCATTGCATCATGTGCCTTCACCTGAACCAAATCAAATCAGTGGTAGTTTCATAGGAAATGCATCTTTCGATGATTCTCTGCTGAAAACTCACACTTAAGGATAATCTCCATTGTCTTCTTGCTTGACATGTATCCAGTACATCCTGGGTCATCGTATGAAGACTATGAAACCCATCCTTGAGTGCTTCGTGTTTCTTCTTTTCATCTTCACTCTCTTCAAGTTTCAAGCATTTCAGATGCAGAGGTGAGAATTCACCAAGACATAGAAACCCAACATAGTTCTATGATTACTGATGGATAACCATCCACATGTCCCTTCTAAACTTGGACATTGGTAGAGAAGCTTACGTGCGAAATTCTGAATAACGAATGAGCATACCCCCAAGCATGGATATAATTAAGTATGTCAATGCTAAGTGGGGGAGGATTTCAATCCAAGGAATGAAAGATGGAACTTTAACAATAAGAAAAATTGTGGATCCTATCCGAGTAACTAGGTGGAATGCAGAACGGTAACGAAGCGTAAGGAAGATTGCATCGAGCCGGACTCAATGTCCGACGATCATACCATAACCCGTAGGGCTAATGAATAACTCACCCCAAGCGCTCCGCATTAACCGTCGAAGAGGTTCGCGGAGAATGGAACGAGAATTAAACTAAGAGTCAATCAATACCTTCTCGGACCATTAGACAATTGGGAAATAAATTTAAACCATAACCTTGACCCTTAAGTGAAATCGATCCATAGGAACCCCGTACCCAATTGAAATCGTTAAACAAACAAAAAGGGATGTATCACCGGAGTAAAATACAAATATAGCTAAGGTGGATTCGAAGGGCGACCTCACTAGACTCACTTAAAGGAGTAAGAACGAAAACGTAAAGAGTGGAGTCGCGAATTGGAGTCTCACTTAAGAAGTTATGTCGGAGCACCGCAAATGATTGTCTCAGTCTCTTAAGATTCTGCGTATTACGCGGATTTCTGAGTGACTGAGATAAACCATACCTGAGGCGAATAATTACACCGCAGAACTATTAACTTAGAACTCCCTCAAAGGGAAGATTGGAACCAAAGGAATTGAAATGACATGAGTGGAAACTATGTCAAGGGATACTCCTCCAAGTTAAGGGACAATTGGAATTTCGGGGACGAAATTCAAATAAGTGGGAGAGAAATGTAACATCCCAAATTTTAAACCGGAAGATAAATAAATAAATAATAATTAGAATAATTAAAAATGAAAATAACAAACCACAAATAGGTATTCCAAATGAGAATTCTAGTATTAGAATAAAATAATAATAATAATACTAAGCGAATTAGAGAAGAAAGGAGCGTTAAATCGAAGTTAGGATCGGGCCAGAAAATAGATAATTCGATAATAAACATAATAACAAGGGAAAAATTAAAATAAAAGATTTAAGACTCCAAACACAATTTCCACCGTTGGATATGAAGATATGATTTTTAGGAAGTTGCTCGTCAAATTTGAGAAAGATCCGTCGGTGAACGAAGAAGTTATGGAGGTTTGAAGTTCGGACGAAAATAGAAGGAAAATAGAAAAATAAAACAGCAGTATCTGATCATTTCGCTTAAGCGAAACTGATCCAGTGGCAACATAGAAGATGTTCGCTTAAGCGAGTGGATTTCGCTTAAGCGAAAAACGTTCGTGTCCATTACCGAAGGCCGTTCGCTTAAGCGAATAAATTTCGCTTAAGCGAAAATAGCTCGAGTGGCATTAAATCGAGGGGAAACCCTCTTCTTCAACCACTCTCCTCCTTTGTTTCTCTCTCCTCCTCCGATCCTCCTTCTTCCACCCTCCTCCACGGCCTCCACCGCCGCCCTAAGCCGCCCACCGTGGCCACCCTTCTCACTCCCTCAAACCGTCTCTCTCTCCCTCTCTTGTTCTCTCTCCCTCCTTCCCTCACCAACTCTCTCTCTCTCTCTCTCTCTCTCCTCCCCACTCACAGCCGCCACCTCCGGCCGCCATCGCCAAGGACCCCCGCCACTATCAAGACCTCTCCCTCTCCTTGTTTCTCTTCCCTTGACTCCGATCTCTCTCTCACCCACAAGCTTTTTCTCTCTCCCTCTCCACACACACACACCGCCGCCCCTCACCACTACAGCCGCCACTCGCGGTGGTGACCACCACCATCACCAAACCACCATAGCCTCTCCCTCTTCCTAAGCTCCCCCTCTACCACGAGCTCTCTCTACACGGATCTCACCGGCGCCGTTACCGGTCCGTGATCGTGTCGGGCTCGTGTCGGGAACCTCGGAGCTCGAAGCCTTACCTCGGTTTAGTCACGATCGTTCCCTGCTAACGAGGAGCAACACCGACGCCGTCATTGTCGCCGAGCTAAATCCAGGTTCTATTTAAAAAGCCCTAGGTAAGAGGGTTCGCGTTACCTTTGCTTAAGAAGTAAATTCTAGGATGCTATAGTGGTAGCTAGGAATAGAGTAATTAAAAGTATGTTAATGAACCTTAGGGTACCCCGTTGGTAGAATAAAGTAAATAAAATTATGACAAGAAACCACACTCTAGGGAATAAAATGTATGTGCGTAGAATAAAGCTCGGAGTGGATGAGCGTATTTAAGGATATTAAAATAGTTAATATAAAACGAAATATAGGAAATCATAAAGTAAAAGCTATAGGGGAAGTAAAGGAACAAAAAGGGGTAAAAGAGAGTCTAGAATAAGGAATAATGAATGCACATGGAGTAAATTAGGGAATAAAAATAAAATGATGAATTTGATTTAAAAGAAAATAGGAAAGACGACGAGTGGGTTAATAAATAACTAATAAAACGGAGAGAGAGTATGATAGTAGGGAAGTTAGAATAGAACACTGGAATAAAATAGGGGAACTAAATGGAGCCAATAGGATAGTCAAAGTAAAAGGAAATTAATGGAATAGGGATAATCAGTGAAGTAACAATGCGAGTTAATAGAGTAGTTAAATAAACTGGAGATAAAGAATTAGTAATAACAAGTTAAGTAGTAGTATAAGATAAAGGAACCAAAGAAATGACTAAGAAGTAACAACGAGAATTAAAATGTAATATATATAACCAAGTTAAGTAGAGTTGGATAAAATCGAGGGAAACTAACCAAAAGAAAAGAGCAAAGTAGAAAATGTAGAAAAATGAGATAAGATATGAACGAAAATAAAGATCAAAAGATTGAGACAAGTATAAAAGAAATACTTAAATTATAAGAAGAGAAAAGAGAAATAATTAAGAAAGAATAAAAGAGAACGGCTGATGGTCTGTTGGACTCAGTCATGATAAAAGATAAACGGCTGATGGTCTGTTGGACTCAGTCATGTTAAAAGATAAACGGCTGATGGTCTGTTGGACTCAGTCATAAGAAAAGGAAACGGCTGATGGTCTTTTGGACTCAGTCATATAAAGGAAAAAGGGCTGAGGGTCTTTTGGACTCAGTCACCTAAAGGAAAATGGCTGATGGTCTTTTGGACTCAGTCATATAGAGAAGGAAAACGGCTGATGGTCTTTTGGACTCAGTCATGATAAAGATAAAGGGCTGATGGTCTTTTGGACTCAGTCATGATAAAGATAAAGGGCTGATGGTCTGTTGGACTCAGTCACCAGGAAAAAGAAAATGATAAAGAAAAGAAAAAGAAAAAAAAAGAAAAGTAGAAATGATTAGAGAACTGTTAGAGAATCAATAATTAAAAGAATGCGAGAATAAGTGAAAACTAAAAGAGATTAATTATACGAATAATTATGAATAAAGTATATTAATAATTATGTAGGCTTAGCTATTTGCTATGTCCTCTTTTAGAATTTATCTTTTTAAGTTCTGTGTAATGCTACCCTTCTTGATATAATTTTACAGGTACGGAAGTGGAGCTTACACGTTGCGGGCCGAACTGTAAACCCTCCACCACGTGGAGTGTGGTTATGATACCAAGAGGGGATTTTTATTTTTAATTGCATTAAATACTGTAATATTTTGTAATTTATAATGTGTGTAGTTATATGCCCTGAGACTGATGCTAATCGGGCGTTAGGACCTGAACTGGATTTTAATCTATTGTGTTTATGTTTTTAAGTAATTCTGGACTGACAGGTTTTTAGAAGAAAATTTTTGGGAAGTCCGAAAAACAGAGGAAACTCTGCTGGATTTTCGTAAAACTTTTCAAAAGAAATCAAAAGTTAAAAAGAATTTTCAAACTCTGATTTTATAAAAAACTAAAATTAACTATTAAAAGTGAGGATGTTACAACTTACAAAGTGTGCTCATTTCCTGCCGATCAGCATGAAGTACAGCCTAGAGAAGCTGACGCAACTATACATCAAGGACATTGTCCAACTCCACGGTGTGCCGAGCAGCATAGTGTCGGACCGTGATCCTCGTTTCTTATCTCGATTCTGGCAGAGTTTGCAAGAAGCCATGGGTACAAAGTTGAGATTTAGCACAGCTTACCATCCCCAAACCGATGGACAATCCGAGCGCACCATTCAGACTCTTGAGGACTTGCTGAGAACATGTGTGCTTGAACAGTCTGAAAGTTGCGAAACACTATTGCCGTTGGTCGATTTACATACAACAACAGTTTCCATTCAAGTATTGGAATGGCTCCTTTCGAAGCATTGTATGGTCGTAGATGCCGGACGCCGTTATGCTGGTTCCATATAGGAGAAAACTTGTTGATTGGTCCTGACATTGTTCATGAGACAACCGAGAAGATCAGAATGATACAAGGAAAGATGAAAGCAGCACAAGACCGACAGAAGAGCTATGCCGACAAGAGAAGGAAACCCTTGAACTTCATCGAGGGAGATCATGTATTCCTTTGGGTATCCCCTGTAACGGGTATTGGTCGAGCTATCAAATCGAAAAAGTTGACCCCTAGGTTTGTCGGACCGTACCAGATATCGGAGAAGGTCGGACCAGTAGCCTACAGAATTGCTCTACCTCCGCACTTGTCTAAGCTCCACGATGTGTTCCATGTCTCGCAACTTAGGAGGTACATCCACGAACCCTCGCATGTGATAGCAGTGGACGAGCTACCGCTAAGAGACAACCTGACCTTCGAAGTTCTTCCAGTCCGAGTTGAAGACAGACAAGTCAGACGACTCAGAGGAAAGGAAATCTCCTTGGTAAAGGTCGTCTGGAATCGGAATGATGTAGAGGAAGCTACTTGGGAACTTGAGGAGAAGATGAAGCAGTCATATCCGCAACTGTTCAATGCCGACTAAATTTCGAGGACGAAATTCCTGTAAGTGGGAGAGGAATGTAACATCCTGAAAATTAATATTTAATAATATAATTTTAGTATATAAATATTTACTTAAGGGTAGGATTAAGCCTTAGAAATGGCACAAGGTTAGAAGGGTAGTATGAGCATAGGCCGACCTAGGATGCAAGTATAGGATCTTGGTCCGATCCCGGCCGAGCTAGATAAGGTGGTGTGCTTATGAACCGAGCTGGATGGGAACCCAACGTGGAATCCGTTGTCCAGTCTGGATTAGCCAACCTCAGCATCCTATCCGAGAGGGAAGCTCGGACTGTTGCTGTTCTCAAATGCCGAGCAGACGTATCCTAGCCAACGTACCCGAGCTGACACTTCCTAGCTCCTCCGTGCCAGCTCATGTTGAGTTGTAGCCCTTTGGGATTCGTACCATCCGTACACTGTCCTGGCTATTCACTTTATGTCATTATCATTGCTTTATGTCCCTTCCAAGTACTATTCATGGCTTCCCCAAGAAGCCAATGAACCCTGTCCACACAATCTAGCTTCCACAAGAAGCCAATAAATCCTAGCCACACAAATGTTTTTCCTAAATGAATAAAAGAAAGTCTCACCCACAACACTTTGCTTTCCTCATTCTCTTCCTCCTTCGAATCTCTCTCTCTTTCTCTCTGAAAATTCCAGCACCAACATACTTTCTTTCTTGTTCTCTTTCACCAAGTTCAACCCCAACCGGAAAACCCTCATCCTCTCTGTTCTCTTCTATTCCGGCGTCCCTGGGCCGGCGTAGTGTTGGGTGACAGCCAAGAGCTGGAACGTGGTGGTGTGGTGGTGGCAGCAAGGAGGACACAGACTCGAGTGGTGTGAAGCTCACAAGGCCAAGGTCTAGATCAAGGAAACCATTCTCAAGCTCTCAACTCTTATCTCTCACGGTTTGAGGTAAGGAGTGAGTGTTACCTCTACTTGAGTTTGGGTTTCTAGGGTGTTCATAAAGGGTACTAAGAGTGGGTGTTAAATTAGGGAATGAATCTAGGTTAATGTAGAAAGGAAATGGCAAAAAGGAAAAAAAGGGAACTAATAAATGAATTAGAAACATGAGCTTGAAGTAGGGATGAGTATCGTTATATGCTATATGTTGGTATTTACATGATGGATTGGTTGAATGTTTTATTATTATTGTTGTTGTTGTTGTTGTTGTATAAGTGAATATGAACTTTGTGTAAAAATGTTTATTGAGCCCTGATATTTATGATTCATGTCTGTGGCCGAGCTGAGTGACTTCGGGAATGGGTATGAGAAAATGGTAGAGATGCAAAGTAGGATAGATAGAGTAATAAGGCAGAAAATGAATAAGGTTAATGGAAAGAGGGAATGGTTACCGAGTGGAGCCGAGAGAAGCTGAGCTAAAAGATGGTTAAATGGATAAGAGGAATAAAAGAGAAATGGTTGTGTGATCGGGTCATAGCAGACGCGTACCGAGTGCGTGCATTGATCGCGTCAGACGCATACTGGGTATGTGCAGCTGTAAGACGGGTACTGGGTGCTCGCAGTTATGATTCACACAAGGTTCCGAGCACAGAATCGGTGGGATGTGTTCCTGGTCATAGTAGACGCGTACTGGGTGCGTGCGTTGATCGCATAAGTTGCCGAGATGCGCCACTGTAAGACGAGTACTGGGTGCTCGCAGTTATGGACACTCCTTACCCCATAGAATGATCGGCGGTAGTGCTCCTGGTCATAGAAGACGCGTACTGGGTGCGTGCATTGATCGCGTCAGACACATACCGGGTATGTGCAGCTGTAAGACGGGTACTGGGTACTCGCAGTTATGGATGACACTCCGGTATCCGACTTTAAATGGTGTAAGACATGCACTGGGTGTATGCATCCGAGAAGAGTAAAAGATTGTAAACTATGTGAAAATGGAGTAATGTGTAATGAGTCTGAGGTAGAGGTGACAATCCGAGGTAAGAGAATGTGAACCGAGGTATAGCTAGCAGGTAATGAGTAAATTGGTTTATGATGTGTGCCGAGGTAGATGAGATGGCAGAATGTGAGCCGAGCTAGATGAGATTGTGGGTATGCGAACCGAGCTAAATGTTGATATATGCATGAGATATATGGGTTTGATTACTTGTTATTTATATGCTATTTGACCACTTGTGTTTGGCTTGGTAGTTCGGTATGTCATTTTAGAAACTGCTTATTGAAGTTCTGTGTAATTCTCACCTCCTTACCATTTTTTTTAGGTACTGAGCCCGAGCAGATGCAGTCCCCGGCCGAGCAGGATCACTCTCCCTCACAGGGAGAGTAAGTTATTTAGAGTCAGATAGGTGGATGGGTCTCGGCCAATTGGGCCGAGCTAAAATATTGTTTTGTATTGTATTGGGGCTCGGCTAGTTGGCCCGAGCTAAAATACTGAATTGTATTTTGAATGACCGAACTGGATGTACTTAATTTACGCTTTAATCGAATTTAAGTCTTCTGCTTTTTAACTCTGATGTCTTTATATTAATGAAAAGAAATTTTTAAATCCTAACTTTCGGGCTTAAGGGTAATTATTATATAGGGTGTTACAAACACCATCATTTGTCATCGAAGTCGGTATCAGTGATTTGAACAATTCAATACAATCCTAGAACTCAGGGCCCCACTCCGTTGCATTATCTTGAAAATAAATCTTCCAAGAAGAATATATGTTAGGCAATGGTGACCCTTGTGACACCCTCAATATAATACTAGTAATTAGAGTAATAAATTAATTTTTACTCGAATAGATATGGACTTGTTTAAAGATAGAAAATATAAGGTTAAATTTTTTTTTCTTTCCTTTTTATTTTTTAAAAGAAGCGGGTGCACAAACCAAAATATGGGATCTTTGGAAATTAGATTTCGTATCACTTAAGATATTGAATTCGGCGTTTTCTTTAACAAGGAACTCATTTCATAATTTGGATAGCATCTTCTTTTTAATAAAGCATTTACGTATTGAAAACTTAAGTGATGCCATCCATTATTTCATTTTGCGGAACTGATACCATTTTAAAATATCGCAGCCGAACTCTTTTAAAAAACATTATCAGAGTAAGCAGAAATAATAGGACTATATAACAAGTTGTAATATAAACATAAGTTTTATATATAAAAGTATCATGAGATACATAGTCCACAAGTAAAAGTCTTCAAACCCCAGAACAAGTCCATAAGACTATATGCATAAATATTTAACATCAAAATAGACCATCACTCCAAAGTTCTCAAAAGGTATATATACAATATCTACATATCAAAAATAAAAGTCTCTGAAGCAGATCATAAAACATAAGCAGCAGTAGTAGTAGTAGAAGTCTCCCAGTAGCAGCAACAGTCAACGTCAACCATCAGCAGTATCTCCTCCACAGCAGCAATCACACCGGATCCCTAATCCACATCATCTACCCTATGCACATACCTAAGGATCGTCATCCCTCCACTGACTCCCGATAGAATGCACGACAGGCTCGCCTCCGCTCTCGTCCTCGACAGGGTCCTCCTCAATCTCATCCGAAGGAGTAGGTACCCTACCACTGGGTACAAGGTCTGGTGAAGGCATGACCCTAACAGGACTCCTCGGAACAGATGAGGGAGTCTCCTCTCGCATGACTCTAGAAGTAAAAGGGTGTGAGCGGGTAGGTCGGAATCGAAAACTGTGATACGAGCGAGTTTGTCGTGTGGGAGGTGGTCCATGGTAAGTATAAAAGGGGGGTATGTGCATAGTGTATATGATGGGGATCCTAAACCTACGAGGACAGAACCGAATTAGAGGGTTAGGGTGATAGAAGGTAATCTCTACCTCACTCTCAAACACCGCTCGGTGATCCTCGTAGATCTATATGCCACTAGGAAGTGGCCGGATCTCGATGCAAGCGATGTAACGTGACATCACCTACAAGGGCACAAGGATAAGCAATTCTACACACATAATAAATAGAGCATAAATAAATGCACAATATAAATATGAATGTATACAGCAAATAATCAACAACCACAGTTAGCACTTAGCAAATATTTGATGCAAGTAGAATGCTCATACTTATTTTCATTTATCAACTTTAGTTTAGATGAGTGGCATGATGTATGAGTCTAGCTCTCAATCCTAACTCCATCAATCCATGAAACTCTCTGACGTCCATCATTTACTTCACATAAGCACTCAACAGTGCGTTGTACTCCTAGGTGTACAACATTCGTACATTCATCCTAGAATGTACACGAGAAGCTTGGAAATGATACATAACGTGCTCCTCGAGCAACGTCCCGTCGTCTTAACGGAATAATCATATCAACAACGCATCACTCATGCTGGCCACATTGTCCACCATAATGTGTCATCAAGCAAGCCATCAATTGGCACTCCCAGAGGCCCTCCTCATGTTATCATAACATGAAAACGATCTAACACCCGAACTCCAGGATGAATGCAATTTCTTAACTTAAAAGAATTGATTGGTATTTCTCAATTAATAATATCTCACATTATTAATCCAATAATTTCATACCCTCATCAATCAATTACTTTTAAGTCCCAGATCACTTGGATTATTATCACTTAGATATTAACAAAATGATTCAGAATTAAAAATGGCATTTTTAAGTTTGCTGGTCAAAAAGACTCGAGTCTTCTTCATAAGACTCCTAGTAGTTCTTCAGTCTTTCCAGTTTAATCGAGTAGTTCACTAGTTACTCGAGTTGTTCATACTTTTTCAGAAAAGTCAAGTTTCAGATTTTCTAGAAATACTCGAGTAGTTCATGAAATACTCGAGTCGTTCATCAACCCAGAAGACTCGAGTGGTTCATGCATTACTCGAGTGGTTCATTAAAGTAATACTCTTGCTGCATCAGTCAATACTCGAGTCCTGGACCTGATACTCGAGTGTTGGTACAAAAAGATGCACTGGTGCGTCACAAAATACTCGAGTCTCAAGCCAAGTACTCGAGTCTTTAAAGACAGTACAGACTGAAAATTTGGTTCTAGCATACCACTTTCAATTCTAATCATTTCCCATCAAATCCAATGATCAACAGAGTTCATATAACATATAATGAACATGTTCAAGTACTTAGAACACATCAAATTACATAAATTGCAGAGATTCAAAGGATTATGCATAAACTTGGAAAATTCACAACTCAACATATCAAATTGAAAAATACTCAGTAAACTTGTGATTTTAAGTTCAAAATAGCTTGTATTCATCATATGAAACTTTCTCAAAACAACTTTAGAGCACAGGTTGGTCTCCAAACCAATTTCCCTATTCAAACTAAGCCCTTAGAGCCTCTTGGTGGATCTCTAATCAAATTCATGCAATTTAAACTCTATCTAGTGAATAGAAATCTTTCCCCTTACCTCTCAGACGAGACTCAACAAAAATTTTGGAAGAAAAATACTCCACATCACCAAAAACCACTTCAACCATCAACATGCAGGACAGTGTGAGAAGAGGTCCAAAATCAGAATTTTTGAATGGGTTAACATGCAAGAGAATTAGGGGTTTTGGTTAGAATACATTCTCTGCAACATAAACTAGGATTTAAAACGAATTTGGAGTGGATTGGACACAAGAACTTACCAAAATTGGAGATCAAAGTAAGCTCCAGAAAGTGTTGACAGCAAACGAACTCCAACTTCCAAGCTTCGAATCTTCCGACACACAGACTCTCAGCTCACAATTTTGGTGTCTATAAAAAGCTCGTGATGTGAGCTTTGTATTGGTGTATAATTTGTGGCTTAACTCAACACAGAGAAGAAGAATCGAATGAAACGACTCAGGAACCCTAATGCACGAATTCTTCAACAAATTGCCAAAATGCCTCTCAACAAGGTTTCAATCGGCTTTTATAGACCACTAACGAGTTCATGCAAGTCGACACGGTAGCTGTGGACGTGTTATGGTGGTGTTTTCATGTCAAACGGCAAGAATCGTTGGTGGTGACTCACCAAAACGCACTAACTCGTGCAACTCTGACCAGAATACTCGAGTCTTCTCAACAGTACTCGAGTATTTTGGTCAGTTTTTGAAAAATATTTATTTTATTTTCTTTCCCTCCAAAATCTTTCCTAAATTACTTCTAGGTCCCAAAACAGGGACTAATGTGCAAAACGCTTATTTTCACATAAATATAATTATCAAATCACATTCACACATTTACTAACAACATATACATAGATTTTAATCAAAGATTAAAATAAAAATAATTAATTATAAATAAACTTTATAATTAACATTTCATTAATCAGGGATTAAAATTTTGGGGTGTTACAACCCTTCTCTCAAGATAACCTGAACCCAATGATTTGTGTCAACAAGTTTGATCACCCATACTTTGGGTGGGGATGATTAAGTGTAAGGTAAAAAGGTTATGATCACCCATACTTTGGGTGGGGATGATTTAGTGTAAGGTAAAAAGGTTATGTACCCTTTGATTTGAGGCTATAATGAATCAAGTGCCACGTTATACGGGAATGCTATTACATGTCCATGATTTTGAAGACTACCCACATAGAGTGATTTGAGATGAGTATTACAGCCATCACTTCCAATTAAATGTACAATTCCTTGTTATCTTTCATCTCTTGTATGAGGTGTGCGCATGAGCATGTGTGAATCTTCGCTCCCATAGCAGTACAAACTAATGCATCAGTAACCACCATGCCCATCTCCCATCGCACTGACGATTGAATCAATGTGATGATGAAGGGAATTGAGGAATTGTTCTCTATATAAATCCCAATCGTTTTTTATAAATGCCTTCTCTTGAAGAAATCTTCTTCAATGGCTTCTCTAGATGCCTTCTTCATAAATGCCCATCTCAATGAAGTGCAGTTATTTGGGTTATCTTCTCTTCAATTGTGCCAATATAAGTCTTGCCTTCATCCTTGCATTTCCCAAGCATCATTTTCTCAAGTTCTTCAGTTGTAGGTAGGGGTGTAACGGTCTGGTCTTTAATGGATATTAGAGACCGGACCAATTAAATTAACATGGTCGTGTCTAGTTCAGTCTTGATGTATTTTATGTTTAATGACCGGACAGGACCGGACCGATCCGATCTATTTAGCAGTTAGCACATTTAGTTAAAATTTAAAATATTATAAAAACCTACGATACACTCCACGTGAAAAATGCTTGTACAATTTTTAAAATACTAGATTGAATTAAATATCTTAATCAACATTCTAAATTAATTATCTTAGTGCATGATATGTCATTCTTCAATATTGAATTGCATTTCCTTGAAGAAGACCATCTCTAATTTGTGTAGCAACATCTCTCATAGCACCAGGTCCATGTGGAATGAAAACATAATTGGATTTGAAAGATAATGCAAGATAGATGCATTATCAAGGGGAAAATGCAAGACAGATGCATTATGCAAGAAAAAAAGTAAATGGGTGAGGAGTTGTGTAGGCTATGTTAGTGTGTAATGTGTAGTGTGTAGCCTTTTCTTTTTTTATTATTATTTTTAAAGTAACTGGTTCGGCCCGGTCCTCATGGTCTTAAAAATTATGAGACCATGAACCGGACCATAAAGCAATGGTCTAGAATTTTGAGATCGGACCAGACCACGAGACCAAATGGACTACAATATTCAGTCTGTTCCGGTTCAATCCCAACGGTCTCGCAGTTTGAGATCGGACCACTTACACACACCCTTAGTTGTAGGCTTTCCATGATATACGTTTCCGAAAAATGATTCGTAGTGATCATGGTTATGGGTGGCACACCACATCTTCACAATCTAACCTCCACGACTAGAAGATGGCTTCCCATTCACTATGAAAGAGTATTGACACTCTTTTGATCCGGTAACATACTTCGGATTCTTATTCAGGCGATTGTAAACCCCATATCTCTCAAAATAAAGAATAGCCCTTTCTTTCTTGCCGACTCCTCCACCATCCAACCGTAGTATTCTGATAATAAATCCTTGACCAGAAGTCACATCATGAACCCATGTAACACCCCGGTTTATTTTATAAAAGATATAAGTATAAAAATAATGTAAAAGTAATAAAAGTCCGTAATTTAAACTTATAAAATCAAAATTTTCTTTTCTAAATAAGTTCATATACAAGTTTGGGGTTTTACAATTTACAATACAAAACACAATGAAATATAGTTCCTTCTTTCGACTCTTCCACTGCGTCACTTTGATCTTCAAACCACGTGCCAATTTCCCCTAAAATGTTAAACCACCAGGGGGTGAGACATTTTCAACACAGTAAATTAAAGGATAGTAAACAGTTGATAATAGTAACTCAGGAATAACAACTAAATCAGGCAATTCAATATCAACATACATTACACTATCAAGACTCGTGCAATGCATGAGCGCCACTAAATGCCAACCTATAATTGGATCCTCTTCAATTCATTCTCATTCACAAACTCATTGTCAATAATTCACTATGGGATCCATTTATAGAATTGGTCTACTTTTTCTTTACTCAGTTCTCCACTTTTCACATTCACATTTTCATTCTTTTCCTTTTCCACACATCACCCTCCTCTCCTGGGAATAGACTAGTCGGGAGTAAACGCCTCGCAACCAATGCTTGCACAATACTTGGCTCTCTCGGTCCAAGTACAACTCGGGTAGTGTTCCTGAGTAGGCTATAGCCGAGACCGTCCTCTGTGACCTCTGAAATGACTAAGTGACTGATAGAATTGTCGTGGTTACCGTAGGACCGATCCCAGACTCGGGTAGCAATTTCGAGCCCTTTTAGTGGATCAAGGTTCCACCCACTAACAATTTTTGCGGGCGTTGTTTCAATAACACAACCTAATCACCGGATCACTCTCGTTCATCGGCTCATTGAACCTTCACATCAGTCTATCCCCATACCCTAACGTCCAACCTCACTCCATGTTATGATTCATGATTGTTAGGATTATTGGAAAGGAAGTCAATCATCGGTGTTCTTTTAGTTTTTCATAATAAAACTTGGTGCTTGATACTTACTTAACCGGTTATTAGAATCGACTAACTGGTTAAGTTAGTATTGAAGTATCATTCAATTGATTCGTCATATTATCCGATATCGACTTCTTTTACAATAATCTTAACCCGGACTTTACCAATATTTTAATGTTCACACACAATTTATATTCATAGTCGGCATATCTCAATCCTATGTAAACAATCCCAATAACAACCACAATACGAGACAACATAAATAAACAACAACAACAATAATCAACTACCAACAATAAACAACAAAACAATCATAAGCAACAATCAACAAATAACAAATAAGCCAGTCAACATACTCAGGTATATCTTAGTGTACAATAATAGAAGTCAACTCCCTAGGGTTCTTCACTTCCTATTTTTATAGCATATAAAGGGATTTTGTCATAAATACTCTAATAATTAAAAAATCAACCAATAATACACTAATTAGCCCTAACTCAACTCAAAACAAGTGACAATTTATTACCCATACTCTAATTTAATCATTAACCCCAAATCCTATTATAAACCCTAACTATCCTTAACTCAAAGTGTAGAAAAGGTCTTCCCCTTACCTTAGAGGAAGAGGAGGCATGATTGAAGCTCCAAAACCTTTGAATTTACCCTTGATATCCTTGGACTCCAACTCCATTGAGAGATCCCCATCTTAAGGTTATAAAAGAGAGAGAGAGAGATTTGAGGAGGGAGAAGGCAAGAAGAAGAGAGGGAAAGGGAGTGATTTCCATGGATTTGAGTAGGATTAATGAGAATGGGACTTAGGATTGGTGGAAATATGATTAGGGAGGAGTATTTAGGGTTTTTGGGGTGATTCGGGGAAGAGGGGATCGAAAACTATGGGGAGCTCGAGCTCCTCGCTTATATAGAAAACAGATTTTCGCTTCAGCGAAAAGCTCATTTCTGGTTCCTGATCCATTTTCGCGTAAGCAAAATTTCCTCGCTTAAGCGAAAATGTCATATCTGATACACATTCAGTTTGCAGATTTTCGCTTAAGCGAAATTTGCTCGTGTAAGCAAAAACCTTCCCCCAACATTCTGATCCATTTTCGCTTAAGCAAAATTTTCAGAACTAAGATTTTCTCTTGGGCGAAATTTTTCTCCCTTGGGCAAGACTCGGAGTTCAGAAAAAAAATCCCACCGTTGGATATGAAGATAAGGGTCTTACAAAGCTTGTCCCTATATTTGAGCAAGATCCAACGGTTAACGAAGGAGTACTAGCACAATATTTGATGATGTTTTCGTCAAAAAGACACCTATACCTATTTAACTTGACTTACGGATTCTAGACCCTACTCAACACCAAGACATATACCCTCAAAACTACCAATCATTCCAAGCATCACAATCATATTTCAAAACATAAAACATAAAATTCAATAACACGCGAGACTCCTATTTCTCATCCAACAAGGTCCTATACCCTACCCCAGTATAACACCTATCCAGGCTCATACAATATTAGGATGAACTATCCTCACGAGACAAGAGGCTACTAACACTCGAGGCACACACTTGCAGTCGGATAACATCCGGTACTTAGCAAAACCTATCGCCTCATGGCCTCTAATCGAATACCCCAACGACATAGGGACTCTAAGGACACACTCGAACCCTTGCAATTCCGACACTCAAATACACCCTATAAATCCTAATCGAGCATTCACAGAACCCGCATACGCACCAAGTACATTCATCGACCACAAATACATTTAACAATTGACTCATATTAAAATCACATATATTCGCTCAAACATAAATATATATATATATACTAAAAAATAATTATAAATAATTACATATATATATATATATGTTTAGAAAAAGCAGGTGTTACAACCCACCCCACTGGAGCTTTATGACTAGGAAAAACATTACCACAGTCAAATGCATATGTAAAATTAGGATAAACTTCGGGTTCATCGTCAGTTTCAATTTGTGATGGCTCAACTTCAAACATTCCATCGACAAATTTTTGGGTATCCTCATTGTTATCCAATTAAGGGCAAAAATAAGTGTTACGCCCATGGCTTGGCGTATATGTTTTTCAACGTATGCCCCTGCAATTGCTAATGTTTAATTCCTCGTATGCTTATGTATTGGTGTACTTGTCAAATTTTAGTATTTTCCTTTACGCTTTGTGATGGGCGTAGAGTACAACAACACTATATGTCAAGTCGTCGACGCACTGGGTGTAGTGGACTTGCAGTAGACCGAGCGTCGACCGACCGAAAGCCTCATGACTCCTACTAAGTACGATACTGATACACGGCCAACGATCGGACCTTATACCGAGCAAACTGGGTTTCTACATGTAGGTCACGTACTGATGAGGTTAACACCGAGCACAGGACTCTCAATCTGATCCTTATCGTTTACAGCCTCATCAAAGCCGTAACCACTCCTAGATTCCCACGACTCTTGGCTAGATAAAACAGCCTTGGATAATGTTTATCATTTAGAGGATTTATGGATATGATCTTATCATACCCTTAACGAGTCCTATTTGCCTTCTAACTCTTCAGGAAGCTTATCAAGACGGCACAACCCACACAGGTAATCCCCTATAAGAACCACCATGCTATAGGGGCAAAGGTACGTCTTCTCATCCCTAAGTTGACACTAGCACACACATTGTTGACTAGGGAGAACCTGATTATCCCAACTGGATATTCAGAAATCCTAAAAAGTCCTACATTAACATCTTAGCCGGGATCATTCTTGAAGGCTCTTCCATAGCTTTAAGGTTGATCTTGGTAAAGGACACGACATTGGCGCCGTTTGTGGGAATCTGAATAACATATCATTCCCATCACCACCATGGTTACCACCATAAGTCAAGTTGGTGACCTCCGTGACCGCATCACCCGCACCCGTGGCAGGCCCAGAAACGCTGATAACAACAACCCACAGCCTCATTCTGCTGGTGATCTGCGGGATGTTTTCAACCATAATCGTGCAGATAATGGACAACCACCACGAACCTCCCATTCTGGTGCAGTGAATAATTCTCAGCCACCAAACCATTCACAAAATCATCCACCCCCTCATCGCAGCCTTAATCGAAGTAATAATCACGCTACTCATTCCCAAACACCACAGTCTTCTCATCCTAGGACTAGAAGCAACCCCCAACCGCTCCAAGTTCTACGAACCATACTGCCTCCACCACCACCACCACCCTCCACCCATGGTGATTCGAGCAGCCCAGCCCCAACCACTCGAAACACATCCAGGACCACTGGAACTCGAGCACATCATGGCCGAAATACCCAACGTACCCCTCCTGTCCCACCCAATCCCGACCACATAAGTACAACCCCTAGAACCAGATTGAATCCAGGAAGAACTGCTCCTGGAAACTCTCATCATAGCCACTCCATCGGAAGGTCCTATGGAACATCTGCATCTGCTCAGGCTCGGGAGCAAGAGATGATTAACATCCTAAACAGACAAACGACTTTAATTGAACAACAAGGACGAGCTATTGCCGACCTCCAACAGCAAGCTATGGCAAGGATTGCACAGAGTCAACCATCCACCATACTACCCCAAAATACAATACCTCAAACCATGGACCCACAACCACTCCCAGTAATGCAGCTTCCCCCGCCACAAAATACCCACGCTAACCCTACCATGAACCAGGATCAGGGTGATTTTCACCCTGGTCATCCCTTTACTCCATATATTACGGCATTCCAAACTCCTCAAGGTTACTTGGGCCCTACTAATGTACCACAATATAACGGCCTCACTGATCCAGTGGACCATATTGTCTCTTAGGAAGGAGAGATGAATTACTACGGAGGAGACGAGGAGATGAAATGCCGAGCCTTTTCCATGACCCTAGAGCCGTCAGTGTTACGATGGTACTCATCCCTCCCTCGGAACTCAATTAATTCTTGGGAGGAGATAAAAAGAGTGTTTCTAAATAGATACACGGCTAGTTGCATCCAGCCCAAATCCGACCACACCTTAGCAGCAGTGACTCAGAAACAAGATGAGTCATTGAAGGATTATCTTTCGCGATTCCATGCAGAGGCTAGCTCAGTTCCTCGATTAGAACTTGGTGTGGCAGTACTATTGTTCACACAGGGTTTACAGTCGGGAGACTTTAGAAAATCTTTAATTGGAAAACCTCCAAAAGATATGGCCGAGCTAAGGCAGAGGTCGAATAAGTTCATTAATTTGGAGGAATTCCACAAGGGACAGAAAGTCAGAGAAGAAAGGCAACGAGCTGATCCTCAAGGCCAAAATAAACAAAAGCGTGACGAACGTTTTGGTGGAAGACAAGATAGGAATGATCGAGACCGAAGGATTCCTCCAAGGAATAAATTTCAGGAATACACTCCTCTAACTGTTCCAAGGAGTCAAATCCTGAGGGAAACAATGCAGACTGACCTGCGCTCGGCCCAAAGACATCCGTCTTTGAGAAAGGGCGCACAGCGTGACAGGTCAAAGTACTGTGACTTCCACAGAGGATACGGCCACACGACCGACGAGTGCATCTGGTTGCGGGATTTGATTGAAGAGATGATCAGAGATGGCAAGTTACAACAATACATCAGGGATGCAGCCGGCCGAAGAAGTAGGAACAGATCTCAGTCACCAACAAAGTCCAAACGGCAGAGAAGTAGATCGCCAGACGATAGAAATGCCAGGAGGCAGAGAACCGATCCCACCCCAGCTCCTGATACGAATGCTAATAAAAATAAATTCTTGGTTAATACTATTGCAGGAGGTTTTGCTGGAGGTGGAGAGAAGAAAGCCGACAGGAAGAAATACATCAACCAAATTCTGGCAGTCAGTCAGAAGCCTATAGCCAAGAGATCAACAAAAAACGTTCCCATTGTTTTTGATGACGGCGATTTGGATGGAATCCTCCCAGGACATAATGACCCCATGGTGATTACTGCCCTTATTGGTAATTACGAGGTTAAACGAGTCTTCATCGACCAAGGGAGCTCGGCGGACATCATGTTTTTCCCTCTGTTCAAAGCCCTTAAACTCAGGGAGTGCAATCTCACTCCCTTCGAAGGTGAATTAATTGGTTTCACGGGGGATACCATTGAGCCAAAGGGATACATCCAACTCCCCGTAACCCTCGGACAACAGCCTTCGGCCAGAACCGAGATAGTCAAATTTTTGGTGGTTGATTGTCCAGCGGCCTACAATTCCATTCTTGGGAGAACTTCTCTACAGACATTTGGGGCGATAGTATCTACAGTTCACTTGGCTATGAAATTCGTCGGAACTGATGATAGAGTGGTGACTGTCAAGGCCGAGCAAGAAGCAGCAAGGAAATGTTACAATGCCAGTTTAGGGAAGGTTAAAAAGAAGGATCCGAGCAATTTGGAAAAAGTCTCTTTGGGAAAGGGCAACGTTAATCTTGCGGATCTGGATATGAGGGATCAATCCGATAGAAATAGACCAACCCTGAAGGGACAGTGGGAATTCTTGACATTGACCAAAGATCCCCTTAGGCAAATAAAAATCGGATCTGAACTACCCGCAAACGTAGAGAGGAGTTAACCACTCTGTTGATTTCAAATAAAGATCTGTTCGCATGGACATCAGCGGATATGCCAGGAATCGACCCAAATTTTATCTGTCATAAGTTGAGTATCATTCCGGGGTCGAAACCGGTGGCACAACGCAAAAGGAAGGTTAGTGCGGAAAAGGCCGCTGCCATTGAAGAAAAGGTTGCTGAATTACTCCGAGCAGGTTTCATAAGGGAAATTGACTATACAGACTGGTTAGCTAACACCGTCTTGGTCAAAAAACCCAATGGAAAATGGAGGATGTGTGTCGACTACACGGACTTGAATAAAGTCTGTCCTAAAGACCAGTATCCTCTTCCCGTTATTAACAAACTCGTCGACAGTTCAGCCGGTTACAAACTCTTGTCCTTTATGGATGCTTACTCTGGTTACAACCAGATCCCTATGTTTCCGGATGATCAAGATAAAACCGCATTCATCACCGACAAGGCAACTTATTGTTATAATGTCATGCCTTTCGGGTTGAAGAATGCGGGTGCTACCTACCAGAGGATGATGAACAAGGTTTTCCAAGGCATGATCGGCTCGAGCATGGAAGTATACATCGATGATATTATTGCAAAGGGCAGACAACAAGAAAACCATGCCCAGGACCTTGCAACAATACTGGACCGAGTAAGAAAGTACTCCATGAGGTTGAATCCGGAGAAATGTGTGTTCGGAGTCCCAGCCGGTTCTTTCCTCGGTTTTATGTTAACCGAGAGAGGGATCGAAGCCAATCCAGATAAATGCAAAGCAATACTTGAAATGAGGAGCCCAGCTAATCTTAAAGAAGTTCAACAACTCACGGGCCGAGTGGCAGCACTCTCCAGATTCTTATCCCAAGCTGCTCGGAAAGCCTTGCCTTGGTACCAGCTCCTTAGGAAAAACAAAGAATTCCTTTGGGACGAGCACTGTGAGCAAGCTTTTGATCAATTAAAGGAGTATCTTTCCAGCCCACCCGTCCTCCACAACCCACTTCCTGGTGAAAACCTCATTCTATACATGTCAATAGCAGAAACAGCGGTCAGTTCGGTTTTGGTAAGAGAGGAGTCAGGTATTGAGGCCCCAATATATTTTGTTAGCCGAGCGCTTCAAGGACCGGAGCTGAGATATCAAAAACTGGAAAAACTCGCGTATTGTTTGGTCGTGTCAACTCGAAGATTGGTAAGAACAGCCCCAGTATATTTTCAGGCACATAGAATATTGGTAAGAACAGCCCAACCTCTCAGACAAGTGCTTCATAAACCCGACTTAGCAGGTAGGATGGTTTCGTGGTCTGTCGAACTATTCGAATTCGACATTGCCTACGAACCAAGGAAGGCGATGAAATCTCAAGCTCTTGCCGATTTTGTCACTGAGTTCACAGATATCCCTTCGGACGTCTCTCAAAACTGATGGTCAGTATACGTTGACGGATCAAGCAATAAGAAAGGAGCGGGAGCAGGGGTCATCATTGAAAACCCCGAAGGATTATGCATGGAATACTCTTTGAAATTCGAGTTCCAAACATCGAACAACCAAGCAGAATACGAGGCAGTTCTTGCAGGCCTCAAAATGGTTCATGAGTTCGGAGCAGAGCGAGTATCAGTTTTCAGCGATTCACAACTAGTAGTTTCTCAGATCAAGGGTCAGTACTCGGCAAAGGAGCCTATCCTACAAAAGTATCTTGAAGAGGTAAAGCGAATCATCTCAAACTTTTCAGAATTTGACATTTCCCATGTCCCGAGGGATTCGAATTCCCGAGCCGACATTTTATCTAAATTGGCAAGTACAAAGGGGTCGGAAAATAATAAAACATTGATACAAGAAACTATTCCCCGATCGAGTGTCATTTTGGCTATCTCATTATCCCAATCATGGATGGATCTAATTCTTACTTATTTGCAACATGGGTTCGTCCCCCAAGATCAGGCAGAAGCTCGGAAATTGATTAAGAAAGCAGCTCAATACACAATTCTGAATGGAGTTCTGTACAAAAGAGGCTTTGGCTCCCCCATGCTTAGATGTGTCAACCCATCCCGAGCTGAGGAGATACTGGAGGAGATTCACGGCGGGATTTGCAGCCACCATATGGGTGGAAAATCCCTTGCGAGAAAGGTAATCCGAGCGGGTTACTTTTGGCCTACACTGCAAAAGGACGCCATGGATCATGTTAAGAAGTGTGTTCAATGCCAATTCCACAGCGACATTTACCAAAGACCGGCTGAAGAGTTACACTCCCTCGGTGCCCCTTGGCCCTTTTACCAATGGGGTATGGACATCATTGGGAAGTTTCCCACCGCACCAGGGCAACTCAAGTTTGCGGTAGTGGCTGTCGACTATTTCACTAAGTGGATTGAGGCGGTCCCGTTAGCAACAATCTCCACGGCCCGTATTCAATCTTTCTTTGTGAAGGAAATTATCTCTCGATTCGGGGTGCCTCATGCCATAGTTACTGGTAATGGATCACAATTTGCAGCCTCTCACTTTCAACAACTAGCAGTTGACTTGGGAATCACTCACTACTTCAGTTCTGTTGAACATCCACAAACAAATGGGTTAGCCGAAGCTGCCAACAGAACCATCTTGGATGGAATTAAGAAAAAACTCGGTAATGCAGCCGGAACTTGGGCGGATAAACTTCCGAGCGTTTTATGGTCACACAGGACAACTGTACACTCATCTACTAGAGAGACTCCTTTTCGTTTGACATATGGCTGTGACGCAGTCATTCCGATCAAAAAGCGAATCCCTACCTTTAGGACTCTTGAACGTCCTTTAGAAACTAACGACCATCTGATCAGCGAAGAGCTCATTCTTCTCAAGGAAATTCGAAAGAACGCCGCCGCTCATGAAAGAAAAATGAAGGAGCGGCAAGCTCGGGAGTACAACAAGAAGGTTCGTGTGCGAAGTTTTGAAGTAGGGGATTTAGTCCTTCGCCGAGCGGATATCGGCAAAGGAAATGCTGGAGTTGGAAAATTGAAGCCAAAGTGGGAAGGCCCATACCGAGTGAAAGCTAAATCCGGATCTGGTGCTTACAAATTGGAGACTCTCTCAGGCATGGAAATCAACAACAGCTGGAACGTGGCCAAACTCAGAGCTTATTATAGTTAAGCTCCTATTTTATTTTTCACTTTTTACAGATAGGTTAGTTTATTGCTCGAAAATGTTTAGGCGGAATAAACGAAGGATAACATCCTTCTTAGCTTAGAAACAATTGCTAGGAGTTAGTTGACAAACGAGCAACATCGTTTTTTGTATTCTTTTATTAATAAAACGCAGTCCACCAATTTCCTTCAATCTTTTTTATGAACATTGTGATGTGACATACGCCTCATTTTGTTCGGCTAGCCACCGAGCGGAATCGAGATACAACTCTTTATGAGAGTTTAACAACGTATTCATAGAACGCCCGAATTCAGGAAATTACTTTCCTTGCTTCGCGGTCCGAGGGTCCCGCTTCGGCTAAAGTCGGCGATCCGAGTTCTACTCACAATAATTTATTCAAATAACGCAGTTCCTAAATTAGCCTGTTTGATCGATAATAGCAGTAAAATCAAGGGTCACGTGACAAACGGAACCCAAACACAATTGATATAAAGGAAAGCGGATTAAAATTTAAACAGAAGCAAAAAAGTTGTTCATGGTCATAAAGAAGTATGCTCGATTACAACGAGCTACAAATTAAAGCAAAAATTGTTCAGAAAAGACGCTTGGTAACAACGAGCAACGAAATATTAAACCATACAGAATTGCAACAAAAAATGATCACTACTCAATATCGGACAGAACAACGTTGGAATCATCGAAGTCAGGGGCTTCGGTCAGATCAACAAGAGGATTTGGCAGATCCTCACCTTGTAGATCAACTTCAGCCTTGGTCTCGATATCAATTAGCTTTCCATTCTCGAGAAGATGAAGTGGATGAGCTCCGACCTCCCTGAACTCAGTCTCAGGGTTCAAAAACTGAATTTGCTTGATGGCTGAGACAAAAGAATCACCGACGCTTTTACTCCAGTTATAGAAGTTGGTTGCTGCCTTTTTCTTGTGTAGAAGGGCTTTCTCCTTCAATTTTTGAGCAACCATAGAAGACCTCTCAACTTCTGCCCTCAGCTCTTCCATCCTCTACCGGCTCTCCTCTAATTCCTTCTTCAATGCTTCCTCGGCTTCCTTCTTCTTATCTTCAACAACCTTTTGGGAAACCTTCAAAGCATCCCTCTCCTTAATCAGCTCATTTTTATCAGCTTTCAAGTTTTCCAACTCATTCTTTACACGATTCAGCTCATCTGAGAGGCTAGCTTTTTGAGCAGCAGAAAATTCGCGAGCCTGCCTCTGCTCGGCATTATAACCAGCAAAAAGTCCATCAGGTTGCTTAGCCAAAAAATACGCAAGGTTGGCACCCCGCAGCAGATATTTGGCAAGAGTCATGTTACAACGAGACCATTGATCAGAAGTAAGAGTTCCAAAACGAGTGCAGTCAGACTCAGAACAGATGTATTGACCAAATCTTTCATCAAATTGTTGGTCCCATATAGATGTTTCCGGAGGGGTCGCAGCAGAAGAAGGAGCGTTGTTAGAAGAAGGAACAGCAGCAGCCTTAGCACTTGAACCTTCAACTCGAGGATTCGCCCCTTCGGTCACTATCTCTTTTCCTTTATCAATCCGTCGGCGACGAAGCTGAGGCTGAAGGGGTGAAATGTTTTGAACTTGGCCGCTGGGGCCCAGTGAAATCGTAGCACCGACAGCTACCACGTTTGAAGTTGGCCGAGGGGATGCCTCGGCTGGTGATGCAGTTGGAGTAGAGATACTCAGGCTCGGGGTACTCAAACTTGAAGACCCGGATGCCGTGCTCGTTTCCTGGGTCTTCCTTTTCTTTCCCCCTTGAACCAAAGAAGCCAGCCGAGAAGCCATTTTTTCTGCAAAGTACAAAGAAAAACAAAGTAAAATTAGAACGGATCAACTTAGCAAATGCAAACAATCAAAAGAAAACAGTTTTAACAAGTTCTGCTTTAACATCCGATGATGGGATGTTCACAATATCCTTAGTTTCTATCCTCCCATTAGATTTCATGTAACTTTCTACTGCTCGACACACCTCCTTCTCATGTTCAGCCAGTTCTTTCCAATCTGAAGAGTATGAGGCTATCGATCGGTTAAAGAAGCTCGCAGTCCACTGGAGAGGAAACCGAGGAATTGGTCGAGATTCACCAGGTCGGGTGAACTAGCAAACTTCATTGCCAATAAAGTTGTATTTAAAGAAAAAAGGTTTAAAACCCTTCCAAGATTCAGAATACTTGGTGAAAAGGGTATAGCCATTGCGGGATTTCAGTGAGACCCAGGGTCGTCTTGCCGATCCTTTCTCAAAAGTATTGCATTGAGGAGCAAATAGGTAGAAGAAAATTGGAAGAGTGCAAGACCACTCCATGGCTGTGCACACTTGCTAGAAACCCCTCACAAATGCCCAAGCGTTGGGATGCAGCTGGGATGGGGCCACTCTTAAAGTGTTCAAAACACCTATCTCAAAATCGGTAAAAGGCATCCTAACCCCTAGCCGAGTAATGACTTCTTCATAAAAATAAAAGCCCGGGTTACCCGCCGGAATTTGACTGCAGACCCGTTCATTCAAACCCACAGGACTAATAGAGTATTGGTTCCCAGCATTATCACCAGGACACGACAGAATTATAGCCCGTGTTTGATCTAATGAGTTTTCTGTTGAGAGCTCAGATTGAGTACCAAGAACTTCTCGGTCCACCCAATCATATTAATCTGCGTCTGATGGAAATGGATAAAGTTCGGGATTAGAGACACACTTCCTCTTCATACCTGAGGAAAAGGGGGCACACTTGGAGTCAGAAGCAGAAAAACTTAACTATTTCAGTTCAAATACTTACGGTTTCGATCGGTTGGAGAACACCTCCCTTTCAGGGCAGAAATTTCCCAAACCGATTGAAATGTCTAAATACCTCTCTGTTGATTCCTTAACCTCCTCTGTTCTACCCTCTCGGCAATCCTATAGTGAATCACACCCTGCCTGAACTCTTTCAAAGTCTGAGGAAAATGCGTGGCTATCGGTTTAACACAAATTTCTGGGTTTCCTCCTTTATGTGTTCTTGGAACATCAGAGTTTACGGATTCCTCACTCATGATAAACGCCGCTTCAGTACCAACCCTAAGAAGTTAAGTGCAGCAAAACGTAAAACAGACCTAAGAAATGCTACAGCGATCACTCAGTAAATGATAAAGGCGGACAAAGAATTTCGAAGGGCCAGTGGGGGTATCACAGCAACAAAATTGGGATTTGTTCAAACCCTAGAAAAATCTATTCAAGGAACCAGTGAAGAGAGGCCAGAGTTAATGCATAAAAATAAAATTCTAAGCACATACACACTAGTAAATACCAGAAGAAATCGCATGCAAGACAACAAAAAGGAAAAAGCATGCAAGACAACAAAGAAGAAAGAGAAAAAAGAAAAACTAGTCAGAGAAAGGAAGAGTTTCATTACCTGCTAACAATGAGTGATCACGAAACTAGAGAAGAACGAGAACCACGAAACATGAAACGTGCACTGGGAAGATAAACGAAGTAGTAGCAGGGATGTCTTGGAGGAGCTCTGGCTTCGAGTTCCAAAAACTCAGGAAGATGATGAACAAAGATGAAGGAGAATTTGAAAGGTTATGTTTAGAACGAATGGTGAAACCGCCCTTTGAAATCCGCCTTAAAACTTCCCTCCACTATCTCAAAAGGTTTGGGCCTAAGTCAGAGAAAGCCCATTAGTATTGAAAACTAAATACGTGGCACCGCTGGTGAGTTTGAAATCATAACGTTCCTCTTCCCAACAAAGTAAAGGACACGTGGAAGCACAAGAAGAAGTGAAGGGTTGCGTCTGGGTAAATCAAACGTCAGCTCTAGTAAAATTACTCGGATGGTTACATATCTCGTTCTAGTAAAGCTTGGTCGGAAGATAATTCGCTCGTCTTATTAGCTCGGTAGGGCTCAAATCACCCAACCGAGTTTGGGGGGCTTATGTAGTGGACTTGCAGTAGACCGAGCGTCGACCGACCGAAAGCCTCATGACTCCTACTAAGTACGATACTGATACAGGGCCAACGATCGGACCTTATACCGAGCAAACTGGGTTTCTACATGTAGGTCACGTACTGATGAGGTTAACACCGAGCACAGGACTCTCAATCTGATCCTTATCGTTTACAGCCTCATCAAAGCCGTAACCACTCCTAGATTCCCACGACTCTTGGCTAGATAAAACAGCCTTGGATAATGTTTATCATTTAGAGGATTTATGGATATGATCTTATCATACCCTTAACGAGTCCTATTTGCCTTCTAACTCTTCAGGAAGCTTATCAAGACGGCACAACCCACACAGGTAATCCCCTATAAGAACCACCATGCTATAGGGGCAAAGGTACGTCTTCTCATCCCTAAGTTGACACTAGCACACACATTGTTGACTAGGGAGAACCTGATTATCCCAACTAGATATTCAGAAATCCTAAAAAGTCCTACATTAACATCTTAGCCGGGATCATTCTTGAAGGCTCTTCCATAGCTTTAAGGTTGATCTTGGTAAAGGACACGACACTGGGTTTATCCCGTACACTTCGACAGAGGTGTAGGGTCCATTTTATATCGAAAAAACAACAACAGTTTTAACAAACAATACCTTGAAGATCATGTAATCTTCTAGGCCTTGTGGTTGACGCAAGTTTCACCACATCATCATCAACTTCAGAACTCCAATGTGTTACAAGAAATGGTGATTTAGAGGGGAAGGAAGAAAGGGTGTGAGTGGGTGAGAATTTTGGAGAAAAAGTAAAGTGAACAAACAATACTATATATAGAGTGAGGTCCCTCACTTTACCTTTTTTGTCCATTGCATTTGGTAGGCTAATCTCACACGTTTCACACATACCAATCTAAATTCCCCTCTTAAAATTGATCACTTAAAAAACAACTACCTAAACCATGGGCTACTTTGAATATGAGTGAGAAGTGGAAAAAATACTATGGATCAATGAAAAAGATATTTTTAAAATAAATTCAAGTTCATATGAAATTTTTTATTTAAAAAGAAAAAACAACACATGAAACATATTTCATCTCTTAAAAATGAAATTTAAGTTTGATATATGAAAAGTTTTCATTTAATCCGTAAAAACCTCAATTCTAATTAAATGAAAGACTGATTTGCCCACAACTTAAAAAAGATCAATTTCATAAAAAAAAAAAAACTAATACTTTTTAAGAAATAAATTAAATTTTTTACTTTTAAGAGATTAGATATATCTTTGCGTGTTTTTTAAGCACGATCTGAATTTCTTTTTTTTTTGGTAAATAAAATAATTTTATTAATACCAACTTGCAACATTTTACACAATCAAAACCCAAAGCCACCTTCTAGGAAGGGTTTATTGGTAACTCATAGTTTAAAGAATAAATACTAAAACAAGCTAATATAATAAAATAAGCTAAATAAGACTTAAAATCCTTTGCACCACTACTTGGTTCTGACAAGCAGATAAGTCTCCCAGCTGAGAAGCTAGTCTCATGGCAACCTCACGAAGCACAATCATGCTCCTCCTCTCTGGATTTTGCTACTTTCCTTGGAACACCCTACGACACCGTTCCGTCCAAATTTCGTAGACCGCCGCTGCTAGCAGAGCTCTCGAAATCCTCAGATACGTCTTGTCTTTACTTCCATAACTTACCCACCTCAACCATTTGGAGCTCGAACAGCTCAAAAATGGCATGCACAGCCAAGTAGCAAGAAGAGTAAGTAAATCCTTACTCCAATTGCACTTGAAGAACAAATGGTCACTCGATTCTGGATGAACACCACACAAAGGGCACAGAATAGTGCTTAGGTTTAGGAATTTCTGCAATCGGTCATAGGTACTTAGCCTATTATGAAGCATAAGCCACATAATAAAGCTATGTTTAGGGATAGAAACCGAATTCCAGGCCACTCTATAGAATCTAAATTTCTCTTGATACCCACAAAGGAACTTGTATCCTGAGGCAATTGAATAATCTTCATTCCTCCACACTCCACTTGCAACACCTGGAACCAAGCCATCTCTAACTTTAAGGAGCTGTTTGTAATGCCAGCCTTGATCTTGACGAGGCTGAGCTTCCCATATTGAATTATTTTTTAAGTATACCTGATTAATCCATTTAACCCACAAGATATCTTCCTTTTTTGAAATGCTCCACACCTGCTTCCCAAGGCCTTCTTTATTCCACAAAATTGAGTTCTTAAAACCCAAACCCCCAAATTTCTTCTCTTTACAAACATTAGACCAACTGACATTACCAGCAGGCTTATCACCCCATAAGAATTTCCTGCAGATCCTCTCTACCCCTTTAAGAACAGACTTAGGAATAATAAACACTGAAGCCCAATAAGTGTGTAAAGTAAGCAACACAGAGTTAATGAGCACACACCTTGCCTGATAGGATAAGTGCCTTGTTCTCCAGCTGTTCAACCTGGCAGCTACTTTGTCAATGAGAACTTTGCAAGTAGATATTGACCACTTCTTAGCTGTGATAGGAAACCCCAAGTACCTAAAAGGAAAAGAGCCTTCCCCAAACGCTGTGCACTCCAAAATTTCACTCTTAAAAGCCTCCTTTACCCCAGCAAGGTAGATCTGTGATTTCTCCTGATTAGCCTGTAAACCTGAATTTTTAGAAAACTCCATCAATGCATTGCTTATGATCCTGACACTCCTAGGATGCCCTTTGCAAAATACCATTAGATCATCAACAAAGATTAAGTTAACAAGATTCAATTCTCTACAAAGAGGATGAAATCTGAACCCATTCTCCTTAGTGGCAGCCATTAACCTTCTAGAGAGACCTTCCATAGCAATGACAAACAACAAGGGAGAAATAGGATCTCCTTGTCTAATGCCACTGTTATTTCTTTTCTAAAAAGAAACATAAGAAAACAAAAGAAAAAAATTAAAATATAGATGATATTTTTTTTTGGGTTTTTTTTTAAATTTTCATGTCCTTAAACTTAGGGTGTATTTGGATTTAGTCCTTATCCTTTGTTTTGTTGGAATAGGTCCCTCGACCTTTCTAAATTTTGTCACAAGTCCTTCCGTTAACTTCTATGCAACTTCGTTAACAAGGTGCAGACGTGTTCGACGGTCACCCAATAGGAAGGCAACACGTGTCAATTATTTTTTTATTAAAAAAAATGATTTTTAAAAAATAAAAACGAAAAAAAAATTAAAAGTGAAGGAGAGGGATTTTATTTCATTCTTCCCTCTCTAGTCGCTACACATTGAACAACATCATATACAGTGATTACACATGGGGACATTTTGATTCAGATCTGGGCTAACAACCAAAACTAGATCATAATACAAAATCCATTTTTCTATTATGAGAAACTACAAGTAGATGACAATATATCATGATGACCATTCAAAGGTCGCAGGCAAACCACACATGAGATGAGTGTGGAGCCACAAGAAGCTAACATAAATATTATCTGCAACATCTCAACAAAAAGAAGGATGCGTTCAACATGCTTACCCCCCACCCCCCCACCCACCCCTAAGATTAAGGACCTAAAAGGTAAAAAAAAACCTATTTTTTTTTATAAAAATTCATTAAAAAGAATGGACCTAGGAGTCCAACGTTGCAAATCGGAAAAAATTGCCCTTTATTTATATATATTTTTTCGTTCAGAATGAATCTTATCCCCAAAATAAAATCAGTCTCTAAAATTCTAAAATCCAGCTATCCTCTCTCGCGTGAGTTCATAAGCCCAATTTCTCTTTCTCTCTCTGGTTTGGGCAAAACCCTAGATCTCACTCAACCAATCCCTAATCCGCTTCTCTTGTCGTGATTCCCTGTTTTCGTTGTTATTCTTTCTGTTCCCTTTGTTGGTATAAACCCTAACCTTCCTTCCTTCTCCATCTTTCTTTTATTTTTGTTAATTTTTTCACTTTCTCGAGTTTTGAAATCGTGGACCTTGATGATGGCTTTCGTCATTGGTTTTTGTTCACTTAATTGATTTTATTTGATTTGATTTCAATGTTATTTCTGTCCTTAAAATTTTCGTCATCTAGAATAATGAATAGTCCTTTTTTTCTCGGAACTCGATTTTCAAAAACCTTTCCATGACACTAGTCAAATTCAAATCTAGATCTTCCTGATCAATACATTTTTTTAAAACAAATTATATAATTTGCTCAAATCTAGATCTGCCTAATCAATACATTTTTTTTAAAATACATAATATAATTTACTCAAATCTAGATCTGCTTTATCAATACATTTTTTTAAATACATAATATAATTTAATTTACTCAAATCTAGATCTGCCTCATCAATACTTTTTTTTAATTTCTTTTGTTTATACATTTTTTAAAATTATATTTGTTAGTAATTTATTTTTCTATTTGTATGTTTTTGTACTTTGGGTTCTACCATCTCAAGAACTGATGATTCAATTAGGATGACATTGAGAGTACTTTGAAAGTGCTTGATAAATCTTCATGTTCTGTATTGTCTTCAAGTTAATTGGTTTGGTTGCTCCATAATATATTTTTCAGAAATAAATTTTAAATATGAAATATTTGTTATTTCATTACTCTTAAGAGCTGGGCCAACCCAACCTATTTTTATTGGCCCAAGCATTCTTTAATTTGGCTACATTGTAAGTATCGTCCGTCAGGCTTTTAATACCAAATGTGATTTCATAACATGAAAAGTTGGTTTGCATGTTTTACTTGCACTCACTGTGTTATTTCTTATTTTTTTTATTTTTTGGTTCACTGTGTTATTTCTTGTTACTTTGTGACCCTGCTAAATATTCAAATATTTCCCGAGAATGTTTCTTCTGATTGAAATTGGGCCTTTTTTCACTTGCACTATCCACGACTCTCTGGTATGGGTACTACTACAGTTGTGTTTTCTTATTACTCCTATTGCATCAGATAGAAAAAAATTATAGTATATCGATCTACAAATCAGCTTGTATCACAAGGAAAGTTATATTTTACTTTCTTTACAAATCAGCCTACATTATAAAAAAAGTAACATGTTACTTTCCTGTGACGTATACTGGTTGATAAATTGATATATCATTGCTGTATAAAATATGCATTATCCCTTTCATATTTGAAAATGTTATGTACTCATGAGCTCTTTTCTTTATTATTTTCACATTTTATTTATTCAGTTCACATATGCATTGGGAGTTGGTGACCAGTGCAATATATGTTTGTGAATTGTGATCATTTTGAGTTCAGTATATACTTTACATTGATACCTGATGCATTGATGATATATGTGTTTTCTTCATGTCTGGACAAGTTTTATTGATTGTAATTCACCATTAATAATTAGTGGCTTTCTCTTTCAGGTTTGAGACAAGATGACTGCTAACATCGTAGAAGAAAAGGCGGTAGCGACTCCTGGCAGGAAGGAAGATTCAGTCAGTGTTGATGCGCTAGAAAAGTATGAAGCAATTCCAGACAGTAATGTTGAAAACTTTGAGTCTCAGCCCAACTTTGATCTGTCCAATCCTAAAAGACAACCTAATGAGGAAGGTCTTGATTTCGATGCTTTGATTAATGGTGATGAGTTAGGGACACTACCAGACCATGAGTCGGGCAACTTCGAAAAACCTCTGAACAATCATCCAGAGAATTCTGAGCCATTAACCAACAACCATGCATCTAATGCTGAGGCCTCAAAGAATAGTCAACCATTTAATTCTGATGTATTAACCACTGATGAGTCAACCAACTCCGAAGCGCCATTTGATTATGAGGATTTTGAGGCACTACCAATCAATGAAGCAGATAGTTTTGAAATTCCAATTAGCAATGAGGATATGATGCCTGAAACTCAGCCCATCGGTGATGTACTTGTGTATGTAATTCAGCGAAGCAATGATGTAGTCGTGGCTGAAACTCTGCCCAACCATGAGGTGGTTGTGTCTGAAATTCAGCAAAGTAGTGAGATGGTTATGTCTGAAATTCAGCAAAGCAATGAGGTGGTCATGCCTGAAACACAACCCAATGATGAGGCCAACATTCTTGAAACACAGACCTTTGGCTTTGATGACATGGTCATGCTTAAAGCTATTTCGGAGAATGAGTTGGACAATCCCTCAACAGGTGCCAACAATCAGCTCTCTCATTCTGAAATTTTTGCTGATAATGAGTTAGTAGATTTCGATATGATTCTTGAAGATCAGCAGCCTAAACCTGAATCACTACCTTATTCAAAAGCCGCACCTAATTCTGAGCCACTCATAGATGATCATATGACAGGCATCAAACCAATCCCTCAGAATAATCTGAACCATTTGGAGGCATTTTCCAACGATCATCTAGCTAACTCTGAAGGGTTGTCTCAGGAGGAACTTTCCAATTCTCAAACGTTGACTCCTCACTATGATGCGCAGGAAAATAATGAAGCAATGCACAACAATAAACTAGTTAGTTCTCAAGAAGACACTAAGCTACCCGTTTCTGATGCCCCTTCCAAAGATGAGATTACTAATGCTGAGACACCGCTGACTTTGAGCGATGAGGATTATGCCCCAGAAACACAGCCAAGTAAGCGGAGGAAAAATAGGTCTGAAGTGTGGGAGCACTTCACAATGGTAGCAGTCAATCCTGGATGTAGAAGGGCACGCTGCAATCAATGTTCACAATCCTTTTCTTATAGTACAGGTTCAAAAGTTGTAGGCACCAGCCACCTCAAACGGCACATTGCCAAGGGGAGTTGCTCAACTGTTGCACGTAACCGAGAGCCTAATCAATCAAACCCAGACGCTCCAAATTCTAGAGTAAGTGGGGCTACAAATGCTAGTGAACGACCAATTCGATGTAATAGATCCACTAGCACTCCTTCCACCATTTTTTTTGAAGATCATTGCCGTCGTGAGATTTCTAGGATGATCATTAGGCATGACTACCCCCTTCACATGGTTGAGCATCCGGGATTTGTTGCATTTGTAAAAGATCTGAAGCCACAATTCACAAGGGAGACCTTTAACACTATCCAAGGGGATTGTATTGCAACTTATCTAATGGAAAAGCAAAACCTCAACAAGTATTTTGAGGGATTACGGGGACGTGTTTGTCTGACACTGGACACCTGGACTTCAAATCAATCTTTAGGTTATGTATTTATTACTGGACATTTTATTGATAATGATTGGAAGCTGCAGAGGAGAATTCTCAATGTTGTGATGGAACCATTCCCGGACTCTGACTCGACACTCTTCCATGCTGTTGCTGCTTGCATGGGTAATGATTGGAGTATGTTGAAGGGTGGGGTGTTCTCTTTCACTTATAATCAACTTGTGAATGGAGCTGCCTTTGAAAAGCTTAGACCTTTACTCTTTGTGAAGAATACAGATATCGTCAATGGTCAGCTTCTACTTTGTAAATGCATTGCTCGTACGTTCAGCAGCATTGCGAAGGATTTGTTGGGGTTAGCTGAAGAATTAATCAGGAAAATCAGGGATAACGTGAAATATGTGAAGACTTCAGCTAGAAATGAGGAAAAATTCATGAATCTCAAACAGCTACTTCAGGTTCCTAGTGAAAGGATCCTTTTTATTGATGACCAAAGTCATTGGAACACGACTTATGAAATGCTTGTGGCCGCATCTGATCTAAAGCAAGTGTTTTCATGTTTGGACACTTTTGATCCTGAATACAAGGGAGCCCCTTCAATGGAAGAGTGGAAGGTGGTAGATACCGTCTCTAAGTACTTGAAGCCTCTTTATAATGCAGCAAACCTTCTTACCACAACAACTCATCCTATTCTTATTACCATATTCATTGAAGTTTGGAGACTGAAGTTGGTTGCGGGGCGTGGTGTTAAAAGTGAAGATCATTTCATTGCCTACATCAATAAAATTATTCATGAAGAGATCGATAAGTATTGGAGAGATTGTGGTCTGGTTTTGGCACTTGCTGTAGTCATGGATCCTCGATTCAAGATGAAGTTTGTCAAGTTTAGTTTCCCTGAAATCTATGGTAAGGATGCTCAAGTGTATCTGAAGATTGTCGACGATGGAATTCATGAGCTGTTTCACGAGTACGTAGCACTAGCACCGACTTATGATGCTGAAGAAGGAAATGCAACTACTGATGGAAACGACAATAAGGAGGTATCGTCACCACAAGAAGATACTCTATTGTCAAATAATAGTCTAACTGATTTTGATTCCTACGTCATGAAAACTACTAGCCATGATATGAAATCTGAGCTAGATCAGTATCTTGAAGAGTCGCTGTTACCGCGAGCTACGGAGTTTGATGTATTAGGTTGGTGGAAGGTAAACACAGTAAAGTACCCTACTCTTTCCAACATGGCTCGGGACATACTGTCTATTCCAGTTGCTGCTGTTCAACCTGATGGTGTTTTTAACACAAAAAACAAAGAGATGGATTGTTACCGGAGTTCGCTACGGCCAGAGGTGGTGGAAGCCCTTGTATGTACTAAGGATTGGATGCAATATGAAGAAGCTGAAGAAGTGTGAAATGTGCTGCGCTTATGTATATTGTTTTCTAGATTTTAGGTGGTATCTGTCATTTTAACATTAGTGTTCTTATTTCAGCATTAAGACAATATTATCTATCTATTAAGACTATATTATCTATGTGACATTTATGTTAATTTGGATGATTGAAATCCAATACTTGTTTTCTTGCGTGCCTTGGGTTTTATATTTAAATTCTAGTATTGTGCCTCTATTTGATACCATAATTCTGGTGTTTGATTTTGATGCTGGCAATAATTTCTCAGTTGATAAAACTTTGTATGATAAATTTTAGACTAAGGTTTATGAGTTGTGAATGTTATTCTTGTTTTCTGCATCTACACTTGCATATTAGAAAGTTTAAATTTTTAGTTTAGAGTTTTAAAATTTAATAAAACCAAAACTAGTTTTCATTATTATAATATTGGTTTCAAATTTTTTAGGCCTGATTTTGGATGCATTTTAGTTGAGTTTCAAAAATTTAAAAAACCAATTTTTAGTTTTATAATGTCAGTTTTATATTTTTTTGGTTTTCAGTTTTCAAATTTTTAATTTTTATAGCATTCCTACCAAGTTATGCATCATATACTACCATCTTTATTTAATAACAACTTTCATGTGATTATTGTCATTATAATTAGTTGGACGTGGTGGTAGTTGTTATAGTGGTTGTTGTCATTATTAGTTTGAGGTGATGATCGTTGTTATAGTAGTTGGTGGTGGTGGTGGTGGTGGTGTTCATCGTGGGATGGTGACCAAAGAGGCAATGATGGTCTTTGGACTCTTCGTGGAGGCGATGGTGGTTGGAGTGATTGTTATTCTTGTTTTCAACATCGAGACTTACATATTTAAAAGTTTAAACCTTTTAGTTTGAAGTTTTAAAATTTTAAAAAACCAAAACCAATTTTTTCAGTTTTATAATGTCAGTTTTAATTTTTTTTTATTTTTAGTTTTCAATATTTTTTCCAAACTTATAATTTTGATAGCGTTCCTTTATTCAAAATTTTTTCTAAACTTATGATTTTGATAGCGTTCCCCTTCCACATGCACCATATACTACCATCACTATTTAATATCAATTTCCATATGGCTTATGTCATTATTATTAGTTGGAGGTAAAGGTTGTTGTTATAGTGGTTGTTGTCATTATTAGTTCGAGAGGATGGTCATTGTTACAGTGATTGCGGTCTAGAGTGGTGGCTGTGATGGTGGTGATGATCGTGGTGCTCATCGTGGGATGGTGACTAGAGAGGCAATGGTGGTCTTTGGACTCTTCGTGGTGGCGATGGTGGTTGGAGTAATGAGGAGATAGTGACGGTGACGATGGTGGTGGTGGTGGTGGTGGTCATCCGAGAGTAATGGTGTATGTATGGAGTGGTCATTATGGTGGTGCTTGGGACGTGGTCGTGCTTGGGACGTGGTCTGAGTGGTGATGGTGGTGGTACAAGGAGGGACAATAGTAACAAGTGAGGATATGGTGGCGGTTGGGGTGATTATGATGCTAGTGGTGGTTATACCTGTAATGGTAGTGGTTGTGGTGGTCGGGGTTTAGGCAGCCGCGATGGTGGTGGATAGGTGGTGGTCATGGTGGTAACAGTGACCGCATCGGTTGCGGTAGTGGAAGGAGAAACAATGATGGTAGTGATGGTTGAGTGATACAAAAAGTGAGGTATTATAAGTTTGCAACTTAAAACTGAATTTATGAAACTATTATTTGTTGTTTTAAGAATATAGGTGAAATTGTTTCGAAAACAAGTAAAAAACCATTTCAGCCCAAATTTTTCCAAAGAAATATTATTTTGAAAATACAATTTCGAAACTAAAATTCGTAAACCGGCAATCACCCCAAACAAAGCCTAAATTTTTTGCTTCTAGATGTTTAATTTATACTATTTGAAAAAAGTTTATGTTACACTAGTTTTACTAACATTACCATTTATACCTGCTTTATAATTATAGAACAAAAAAAATTTGCTTTGCAAACAAAAAAAGTTTATTGTTCAATGATTATAAAATAGGTGTAAGAAATGGTGTTTGCAATACTAGTGTAAAAATATCGTTACTCATAGGATTTTATTAATTTATTTGTGTGCGGAAAATATTAAATCTCCTTTATCTAAACATTCAACATGCTTTTTGTAACGTGATATCCCAATTTATTTTTTTCATTTACCGACTTGGTTTATAAATAGGTAATCTAGTTAATTTTCCTTTTTATTTGAATGTGCAACAAGAGTAATTTTCACCGATTGTCGAAAATTAATCCTTTCCGAAGCGTAGAGATCGTCGAAGTAAGTTTTTCTTTTAACAATACAAAGTCTTTTCCATAGCTACAACAACGGTCAAACTCCTAATATAATGTTTAAAAAACCCAACATCTACCAACTGTGCTAAAAATTTTCAACAATTAAATATTTTTTTAAGTGAGAATACTATAATATATATATATATATATATATATATATATATATATATATGTCCCTATAATTTTTGGGTCCAATCTAATTGTCCCTGTTCTGAATCGAGTCTTGGCAAGAGCATGATTTATGAGTGCAAATAAAATCTCCCTTATTTTAAGGGGTAGACTATTTTTAATCTCGGACCATGCATATGCCATAATTTATAACTTATGATCGAATGTTTACATTCATATATTTATGCTTTAACTGCTCTAGCAATGTTCTCATGCTTACATTAGATTCTTATTGGTTTACTACTGCACCGCATCGGTTTTTTCCATGGGAAAAGTGGAATTTCATTATGTGGAAATATTAGCAAAATAATTGCTTAGAGTACATGAATGAGACCTCACCGGCTCCAAAAGCCATTTACATAGAACATTTGCATTAGAAGCTATATAATAAGCTGGTACTTTGAGAATTCTTGTAGTGTGCTCTATAGTACATAATATATAGTCCATTAACATACTTTTGCAATCTTTGGCTATGAATTGGATGAAAGTTAGTTGGAACTAATGAGCCAAATAAAGAGTTGCAAAGAGTGAGGGAATTCAATTGAATTATGATCTTTCTGCAGTTACTTTTAATTACTGTGCCATCTCAAAAACCTAAGCTTTCAGTCACGAGGAGATTGCCACAGTGGTAGAGTAGCTTTGATGTTGTGAAGACAATCGAGTCCTCTGCATTTGTCACTTCAATTTAACCATTGCAAAATATCACATCATCTGTATTAAGCATCTCCCAATTCGGTGGTGGTGGCGGTTGCTAAAACATATCAGTGTTCTCTTGCTACAAGCATTGAGCTGCTGTCGTGTGTTCATTAAGAATAGGCCTCACCAAAATCCTTCAACATAGTTAGACATCAAACACTTCTTTGCTCAAACAAACGCTCCTTTCTTCCCTTCCAAAAAAATAAATTAGAGTAGCAGAATTGAATTAATTAAGTCCAAATTTTTTAGAGTTTTGATTCTTTGTTAACACATTTGTTGTTTTATTATCTCAAAAAAATGCTTGCGGGAATATCTTCCTGATGTTGTTGCTCAATTTGCATTCTTCCCAACCAAAATGCTCGAGTTCTCTATAAAAAATAAAACTATTTGAGTGACACAATTAGTTACATTTGTATATTTTGCATCAGCGGTTGAGAGTGTAACAACTTGTTTTTTGGAAGACCAAAAAAATATACCTGAACTAATATGAAAAGCAAAACCTGAAGTGCTTGAATAAAATATGCCTTCATTAATTGTTCCTACAATATTCCTCAAAAATCACTTCACAGATTGCTAATGAGAATATCATGTTGAATCCATGTATCTGCTTCTTAGTCTAACTCCATAAACAATATCATGTCTTGTTGTTAAGTATCTTAGACTTCCAACCAATTTCCCTAAAATTGGTTGAATTGACAAAAGCACCATCGATTTCTTTTTCAAGCCAAAATTTTTATTCCACTTGTATCGATATTGGTTTGCTTGAGTCTATCTTGAACTTCTTCAAAACATTTATTGCGTATTTCTTTTGTCAGGTAAAAATTCCTTCATTTGTTTGCTTCACTTTTATACCTAGAAAATAAAACATAAGGCCCATCTTTATCATATCAAATTGTATGGTCATGCACTTCCTAAACTCTGCTAATAACTTGGAGTTGTGAAAATTAAATTATCCACGTATAAACAAACGATAATAATATCTTCATTCTTATTTGTTTTGATGTATAAAGCATGCTCATATGGACTCCTATGAAAGCCATTGTCAATTAATTATGTATATGTACCTATATACCATGCATTAGGCGCCTGCTTCAATCCATAAAGTGTTTTCTTCAACTTGTACGATTTATCTTCGTCTCCTTGTTTTTGATAACCTGGTGACGATTTGATGTAGACTTCTTCTGTAACATCCCAAATTTAGTTCTTAGTGTAAATTACGTTTTGATAGTCCTAGGATGGAAGTAATTATGATATAAGTTAGAAATTAGCTAATTTGACATGCAAACCCAAGTTTAAAACATAGGATTTTGGAGAAATAGAATAACAAAATTGGTAGCTTAGAACACAATTCCCACCGTTGGATATGAAGGTATGATTTTTAGGAAGTTACTCGTCAAATTTGAGCAAGATCCGACGACGAACGAAGAAGTTATCTCGAATTGAAGCAGGAAGAAAATAGAAGGAAAATAGGAAAATGAATAAATGGGGTACTGGGCAAAACACTCGAGTCTTTTGGAAAAAACTCGAGTGTTCTGGTCAGTTGGAAAATGGGGCACTCAGGCACTACTCGAGTCTTTTGGAAAAGACTCGAGTGTTTTGTAAAAGACTGGAGTCTTTTGGAAAAGACTGGAGTGTTTTTAAAGAAAAAACTCGAGTGTTTTTGAAAACACTCGAGTTTTTTGTGCAGACAGCCTCAAAAACGTGTTTCAGCCAACCCTCTTCTTCATAACCCAACTCCACTCTCTCTCCTAGGTCACGAACATCTCCTCATTTTCTCTCTAGATTTCACCTCAAATCACCATCTCAATCCATAAATAAGCATTGAGAATCAATCCCCAACACATTTAAACACTTAATCTCCCTTCAATCTCTCAAATTCCTCCTCTCCTCCCTCCCATTCGAATCCCCCTTCTTTCTCACCAAGATAGGGCTTTGTTTTCATCTTCCTCAAGCTCAACACTCATCTATCATCATCCTCCCTTCCATTGGTAAGTTTCAATACTCTCTCTCTCTCTCTAGGGCCATACGAATTTCTCCCTCTTCCCTCACATGGCATACGAATTTCATGTTATGATTTAGCATAAATTATGACTCATTTGTGCTCTATTGTGTCATGGAGGTCAAGAGTCTCTCTCTTTCACTCAATCCTTGGAGCTCTTGATTAAGGAGCTTAGGAGCTAGGGCTTGGAAGGTTTCCCCCATCTCTCTTGATTTAAGGTAAGGGGGTGGATTATAGTGAGCATTGGGTGATCTAAGATTGGGTATCCCTATGGTTATAGTGATTTTCTAGGAGTTATGTGTTTAGGGTATTTAATGGTAGAACCTTGGATAGTAATTTAGGGAATGGTGAATATAATAGAAATGAATTTAGAAATCATAACTATAAAGGGGAAAGTAACGTGAGCTTTGAATGTGAATTGATGTTGGATAATTGATACAATAAGTATTTCACAATACATTTATGATTTACTTGGTCATGGTCCAATTATGATGATTGAATGAAATGATAAAGTGCGATATGAATATTGTGTATTTTGTGTGTTATGTGGAACTAAGTTTGAGTACTAAAAAGGTATTAATTAATTGTGAAATGACTATATGAATTGTAAATGGATAAATTGGATTGTGATAATAAGGGAAAATGATCATAAATGTTATTTGTGGAATGTGACCCTAAATGTGAGAAGTTGGAAATGCATATGATGATGGATGATAAATGTTTATTTATGAGTATATGTGTGATGATTTGGAATGGTTTATATTTATGCATACTGTGAATATTATTGGAATTGTGTTGATGGTTATAATTAATGGACTGGCCTGTTGATTGATTAATAATGGTAAAAGTAATTAAAGTGGAAATTGATCAGTGGGGCCCGGAACACTAGGTACCCGGCTAGGTGTTCCAATTACCTGTTAGGGCCAATTACCTGCCAGGCCAATTACCCATCAGGCCAAACCGCCCTGTAGGCGCCGGGTGACCCACAGGATCAATTTTCCACACCAATAATTTGATTAAATAATGAAATGGTAAAAATGTACATAGTCCTACAGGTTATGGTTTGGATGGGTGTAAAGTCCTGGGCAGGTGTTTCAAGTCCCTAGACAGGTGTGCCAATTACCTAGCGGGTAACCAAATTCCTAGTGGTGTACAATTAAAAAGGAAAAAGGGAAAGGGTATGCAGATCACTGTTTGTGGTTGCATACACCGTGTGTAGATCTCTGTTTTGGGGTTACACACGATGGTAAGGTGTAGATCTCTGATTTGAGGTTACACCCAATGGAAAGCGTAGATCTCTGATTTGGGGTTACGCATAAAGGAAAAAGGAAATAAAGGAAAATGGAAAAGATAATGGATATAGTCAGAAAATGGAAAAGATAATGGACATTGGTAACGGAATCAAAAACAGAAAGGGAATTGAATTAGTGGAAATGTTAAGGGAAAATGGAAAATGGATAAAGACAATGGAAATGAATAGGAAAAAGGGATAAAGTAAATGGTAATGAACATTAACATTGATTATGGTCATGTTAAAGAAAGGGGTATTTATGGAATCATGATAAAGAGAAAATAGAAAGGGGTGGAAAGAGGTTGATTGTGAATAGACTTGTAAATGCTATATGTCATTACTTTACTATTTGTGTTTGGCCTAGTGGATTTATTATGATTATATGGAAACTGCAATTTTATTTCATGTGCAATGCTCACTCCCTTACTATCATTACAGGTACAGAGATTGAGCTAGCACAGCCCCCGGCCGAGCAGGAGTGCTCTCCCTCACAGGGAGAGTAGGGTTATGGGGATTTGATACTTTTATTTTTGATTTCAGCCTCCGTATATTTGGATGTATATGAGCTATATATGTTTTCTTTTGGGTGAGGCTAGGATAGTTTCTTTTGTGCAGGGTTTATGATTCTTTTGATGCATAGTTGTTGTTATGGTCTCTTGATTCACACTTACTACTTTGCTGGCACTCTGACACACTATGTTTTACACTTGAGCCCAAGGGGCAACTATGCGATGCTTATATATTTTTATTTGAGCCCTGCTGGCTCCTGTTAATTTCATATAAATGTGTTTATCAGGTTGAAGATTTTGGGAAGTCCGAAAAACAGACAAAACTCCGTCCGTTTGACGGTTGATTTTAATATAATAAAAATGAATTTTTAAGTACTCATTTTTAATACTTGGGTTTTAAGGGTAGAATTTATTAGGGTGTTATATTTATGGTATCAGAGCAGTTTCCCTCGGCCTTTGGAGTATAAACTCATTACTCCTATGGTTACTCACCGAGCGAGTAACCCAAGTACATAGTTTAGTGTATAAGTAAAGTTGTAGGATATTAATAGTTGTATTTAGTTGTTTCATAATTAACCGATTTTCCTTCCATGACCCAACAGTATGGCAGGGAGACGGGCGGACAATGACAGAATTGCTGCAATACTTGAAACTCTGGTCCAATTGCAGCAGAACCAAGCCCAAGTTCAACAACAACAGGCTGATAATCTTGCAAATCTGCAGCAGAATCAAGCTCAGAACATTGCTGCAGCTGCAGCAGCTGCTGCAGCCGCACTTCAGCCTCCTCCACCACCACCAGTGGAGATTGATTGGATGGGCCGCTTTAGAAAAAGCGATCCACCGAAGTTTGAGGGGGGTTATAATCCCGATGGAGCTCAAAGATGGCTCCAGGAGATGGAGAAGGTGTTTCACTCACTGCAGCCACCGGGTGATCAGTATATGCGACTGGTGGAGTATGTGCCGATGGGTGAGGCGGAACATTGGTGGGACCAACAGAGGAGAGGTTTGGAAGCAGCTCATGAGCTCATTTCATGGGATCTTTTTAAGGTCCGTTTTCTGGGAAAGTACTTCCCAGAAAATGTAAGGAGGGAGAAGGAAGTGGCTTTCCTTGAGCTGAAACAAGGGAACCTCAGTGTTGGAGAGTATGCAGCTCAATTCGAGGACCTCATTCGCTATTCGGGCAGCTACCGAGATGCGGATGAACGCACTAAATGCATCAAGTTTGAAGCTGGTCTCCATCCCAAGATCAAGACTGTGTTTGTCTATCAAGGGATCTCTAATCTCTCTCAACTAGTGAATATGACCAGTGCTTATGAAGATTCTCTCAAGCAGGAACAGGCAGAGGAGCGAAGCAGGGCATCACAGAAATTGTCTGGTCCTATTAGGGGCAGGGGTCCGATACAGAGATCTGGTCCTTATTCTAATTCTAGACCTTCAGCCCCTAGAGGAGCAGGGCAATCTGCAGCGACACTTGGTCCTGTTCCTACTTGTACACATTGTGGGAAGCCGCACAGGGGTGTATGCTGGGCTCATACTAGGAATGAGGGGCTTTGCTTTTTATGTGGTCAGCCTGGACACTTTGCAAACAACTGTCCTAAAAGCACAATGAAGAAGGAAGTTAATGATATCCGGGTGCAGAAAGTAGGTGGCAGTCAGCCGTTGCAGAAGGGCAAAGTGTATACACTGGATGGAGAAGAGGTGACTGAGGAGGATGAGCTGATCTGAGGTACTTGTTTTGTGAACAACTTGTCCTGTGGTGTTTTGTTTGATTGTGGTGCATCTCATTCCTTCATTTCTATTGATTGCATGAAGAGACTAGGGTTGTCCGCGGTAGACATGCCGTATAAGTTATCAGTTTCTACCCCCACAAATTCTTCAGTAGTCACTTCTCAAATGTGTTTGGATTGCCCACTCCGAGTTTTGGAGCGGGAATTCAGAATTAATCTCATTTGTTTGCCTCTAACCAAGTTAGACATTATTCTGGGTATGGATTGGATGACTCAGCATAATGTCTTAATTGACTGTTGTAAGAAAGCAGTTATCTTTAGTGATGCCGCTCTATCTACCATGGAAGTTGATGAAGTTTCTGATGTGAGTCAAATTCCTGTGGTTCGTGAGTTTCCGGAAGTCTTTTCTATGGAGATTCCCGGATTGCCTCCAAGAAGAGAAGTGGAGTTTAGTATTGATCTGAAGCCGGGTACAGGTCCAATTTCTATTGCACCCTACAGAATGGCGCCTCCGGAATTGGAGGAATTGAAGAAGCAGTTGGAGGAGCTACTAGCAAAGGGACTTGTCAGGCCAAGTGTGTCACCCTGGGGTGCTCCTATCCTCTTTGTCAAGAAGAAGGATGGTAGCCTTCGGATGTGCACAGATTATAGACAGTTGAATGCCGTGACAGTAAAGAACAAGTATCCGCTCCCTCGCATTGACGATTTGTTGGATCAGTTGAGGGGTGCATCAGTGTTCTCTAAGATTGACCTCCGATCGGGATACCATCAAATCCGTATCCGTGAAGAGGATATTCCAAAAACTGCTTTCAGGACGCGTTATGGGCACTTTGAGTATGTGGTGATGCCTTTCGGATTGACCAACGCTCCTGCTATATTCATGGATTACATGAATAGGATCTTCATGCCATACTTGGATTCTTTTGTCATTGTGTTTATTGATGACATCCTGATTTATTCTAAGAGTCCGGGTGAACATGAGCAGCATTTGAGAATTGTTCTGCAGGTTCTCAAAGAGAAGCAGTTGTATGCCAAGCTGTCTAAATGTAGCTTTTGGTTGGATGTGATTTCTGCACAGGGAGTTGCTGTGGATCCCTCCAAGGTGGAAGCGGTGTTAAAGTGGGAGAGGCCCACAACAGTTACAGAAATCAGAAGGTTTTTGGGATTGGCCGGTTACTATCGAAGATTCATCGAAGGTTTCTCCAAACTGGCTCTCCCATTGACAAAGTTAACCAGGAAGGATGTCCCTTATCAATGGTCACAGCAGTGTGAGAATAGTTTCTTGGAGATGAAGAAGAGATTGACGAGCTCACCGGTTCTGACATTGCCGGAATCAACCCAACCCTTTGATGTGTATTGTGATGCTTCAAAGCAAGGTTTGGGTTGTGTACTTATGCAGCAAGGTAAAGTTGTGGCCTATGCATCTAGACAGTTGCGGCAGCATGAGCAGAATTATCCGACTCATGACTTGGAGTTAGCCGCTGTGGTGTTTGCCCTGAAAATCTGGAGACATTACTTGTATGGCACAAAGTTCGAAGTGTTCAGTGACCACAAGAGTCTCCGTTATCTCTTCGATCAAAAAGAGTTGAATATGAGACAGAGGAGATGGATGGAGTTCCTGAAAGACTATGACTTTCATCTTCAATACCATCCGGGTAAAGCTAATGTGGTAGCCGATGCATTGAGTCGCAAAACTCTTCATATTAGCAACTTGATGGTGAAGGAGATGCAACTAATCCAGGAGTTTAGTGATCTTAACTTGAACATGCTGGTGAAAGAGAAGAGTATTGTTCTGGAAATGTTGCAGGCCACTAGCGAGCTCATGGATTTGATAAAGGAAAGGCAAGCAGATGATGAAGAGCTCCAAAAGTTGTTCGAAGGAGCAGCAAGTAAAGAGGAACCTGATTTCATCAAGGGTCCAGATGGAATCATCCGGTTCAGAGGTAGAATATGTGTTCCAATGGACTTCCAGATTCGAAGAGACATATTGTGGGAAGCTCACCAAACAAAAATGAGTTTCCATCCCGGTACAACAAAAATGTATCAGGATTTGAAGAGGATCTATTGGTGGCCAGGGTTGAAGACTGATGTGGCCGACCATGTGTCTCACTGTTTGACTTGTCAGAAGGTGAAGATTGAGCATCAAAAGCCAGGTGGTCCGTTGCGATCACTGGATGTCCCTGAATGGAAATGGGATAGCATAGCCATGGATTTTGTGACAGGTCTACCTAGGACTGCAGCAGGTTGTGATGGTGTATGGGTTGTGGTAGACCGTTTGACAAAATGTGCTCACTTTATTCCGATCAATAAGAAGTATACATTAGAGAAACTGACACAGTTGTATATTCGGGACATAGTGAAGCTTCATGGTGTGCCTTCTAGTATTGTGTCCGATCGGGATCCCCGGTTTCTATCCAGATTTTGGCAGAGTCTTCAGGAGGCCTTGGGTACTAAGTTGAAGTTTAGTACCGCGTATCATCCTCAAACCGATGGGCAGTCTGAGCGTACTATTCAGACTTTGGAGGATCTGTTGAGGGCTTGTGTTCTAGAGCAGGCTGGTAGTTGGGAGCAGTTGTTACCATTGATGGAATTTACTTACAACAACAGCTTTCACTCTAGTATCGGCATGGCACCTTTTGAGGCACTATATGGTAGAAAGTGCAGAACGCCTCTTTGTTGGTTCCAGATCGGGGAGAACTTGTTGACTGGGCCAGAGTTGGTGCAAGAAACAACAGAGAAAATCGCGATGATTAAGGATAAGATGAAGACTTCTCAAGACAGGCAGAAGAGCTATGCAGATAAGCGTAGGAGACCCCTAGAGTTTGATGTGGGTGATCATGTGTTTCTTAGGGTGTCCCCTACCACTGGCATTGGTCGGGCAATTAAGTCAAAGAAGTTGACTCCGAGGTTTGTTGGGCCTTATGAGATTCTAGAGAGAGTTGGACCTTTGGCGTACAGGATTGCTTTGCCTCCACATTTGTCTAGGCTTCATGGTGTATTTCATGTTTCCCAGTTAAGGAAATACATTCATGATCCCTCCCATGTGGTAGCAGCGGACGATTTGCCCTTGAAGGAGAATCTTACTTTTGAAATCCTCCCGATCAGAATTGAAGACAGGCAGATTAAGCAACTCCGGGGCAAGGAGATTCCATTGGTGAAGGTGATTTGGAACAGAAACAACGTAGAAGAGGCTACTTGGGAGCTGGAGAGCAAGATGAAGGAGTCTTATCCTCAGCTGTTCCAGGACAGCTGAATTTCGAGGACGAAATTCTTGTAAGTGGGAGAGGATTGTAACATCCCAAATTTAGTTCTTAGTGTAAATTACGTTTTGATAGTCCTAGGATGGAAGTAATTATGATATAAGTTAGAAATTAGCTAATTTGACATGCAAACCCAAGTTTAAAACATAGGATTTTGGAGAAATAGAATAACAAAATTGGTAGCTTAGAACACAATTCCCACCGTTGGATATGAAGGTATGATTTTTAGGAAGTTACTCGTCAAATTTGAGCAAGATCCGACGGCGAACGAAGAAGTTATCTCGAATTGAAGCAGGAAGAAAATAGAAGGAAAATAGGAAAATGAATAAATGGGGTACTGGGCAAAACACTCGAGTCTTTTGGAAAAAACTCGAGTGTTCTGGTCAGTTGGAAAATGGGGCACTCAGGCACTACTCGAGTCTTTTGGAAAAGACTCGAGTGTTTTGTAAAAGACTGGAGTCTTTTGGAAAAGACTGGAGTGTTTTTAAAGAAAAAACTCGAGTGTTTTTGAAAACACTCGAGTTTTTTGTGCAGACAGCCTCAAAAACGTGTTTCAGCCAACCCTCTTCTTCATAACCCAACTCCACTCTCTCTCCTAGGTCACGAACATCTCCTCATTTTCTCTCTAGATTTCACCTCAAATCACCATCTCAATCCATAAATAAGCATTGAGAATCAATCCCCAACACATTTAAACACTTAATCTCCCTTCAATCTCTCAAATTCCTCCTCTCCTCCCTCCCATTCGAATCCCCCTTCTTTCTCACCAAGATAGGGCTTTGTTTTCATCTTCCTCAAGCTCAACACTCATCTATCATCATCCTCCCTTCCATTGGTAAGTTTCAATACTCTCTCTCTCTCTCTCTAGGGCCATACGAATTTCTCCCTCTTCCCTCACATGGCATACGAATTTCATGTTATGATTTAGCATAAATTATGACTCATTTGTGCTCTATTGTGTCATGGAGGTCAAGAGTCTCTCTCTTTCACTCAATCCTTGGAGCTCTTGATTAAGGAGCTTAGGAGCTAGGGCTTGGAAGGTTTCCCCCATCTCTCTTGATTTAAGGTAAGGGGGTGGATTATAGTGAGCATTGGGTGATCTAAGATTGGGTATCCCTATGGTTATAGTGATTTTCTAGGAGTTATGTGTTTAGGGTATTTAATGGTAGAACCTTGGATAGTAATTTAGGGAATGGTGAATATAATAGAAATGAATTTAGAAATCATAACTATAAAGGGGAAAGTAACGTGAGCTTTGAATGTGAATTGATGTTGGATAATTGATACAATAAGTATTTCACAATACATTTATGATTTACTTGGTCATGGTCCAATTATGATGATTGAATGAAATGATAAAGTGCGATATGAATATTGTGTATTTTGTGTGTTATGTGGAACTAAGTTTGAGTACTAAAAAGGTATTAATTAATTGTGAAATGACTATATGAATTGTAAATGGATAAATTGGATTGTGATAATAAGGGAAAATGATCATAAATGTTATTTGTGGAATGTGACCCTAAATGTGAGAAGTTGGAAATGCATATGATGATGGATGATAAATGTTTATTTATGAGTATATGTGTGATGATTTGGAATGGTTTATATTTATGCATATTGTGAATATTATTGGAATTGTGTTGATGGTTATAATTAATGGACTGGCATGTTGATTGATTAATAATGGTAAAAGTAATTAAAGTGGAAATTGATCAGTGGGGCCCGGAACACTAGGTACCCGGCTAGGTGTTCCAATTACCTGTTAGGGCCAATTACCTGCCAGGCCAATTACCCATCAGGCCAAACCGCCCTGTAGGCGCCGGGTGACCCACAGGATCAATTTTCCACACCAATAATTTGATTAAATAATGAAATGGTAAAAATGTACATAGTCCTACAGGTTATGGTCTGGATGGGTGTAAAGTCCTGGGCAGGTGTTTCAAGTCCCTAGACAGGTGTGCCAATTACCTAGCAGGTAACCAAATTCCTAGTGGTGTACAATTAAAAAGGAAAAAGGGAAAGGGTATGCAGATCACTATTTGTGGTTGCATACACCGTGTGTAGATCTCTGTTTTGGGGTTACACACGATGGTAAGGTGTAGATCTCTGATTTGAGGTTACACCCAATGGAAAGCGTAGATCTCTGATTTGGGGTTACGCATAAAGGAAAAAGGAAATAAAGGAAAATGGAAAAGATAATGGATATAGTCAGAAAATGGAAAAGATAATGGACATTGGTAACGGAATCAAAAACAGAAAGGGAATTGAATTAGTGGAAATGTTAAGGGAAAATGGAAAATGGATAAAGACAATGGAAATGAATAGGAAAAAGGGATAAAGTAAATGGTAATGAACATTAACATTGATTATGGTCATGTTAAAGAAAGGGGTATTTATGGAATCATGATAAAGAGAAAATAGAAAGGGGTGGAAAGAGGTTGATTGTGAATAGACTTGTAAATGCTATATGTCATTACTTTACTATTTGTGTTTGGCCTAGTGGATTTATTATGATTATATGGAAACTGCAATTTTATTTCATGTGCAATGCTCACTCCCTTACTATCATTACAGGTACAGAGATTGAGCTAGCACAGCCCCCGGCCGAGCAGGAGTGCTCTCCCTCACAGGGAGAGTAGGGTTATGGGGATTTGATACTTTTATTTTTGATTTCAGCCTCCGTATATTTGGATGTATATGAGCTATATATGTTTTCTTTTGGGTGAGGCTAGGATAGTTTCTTTTGTGCAGGGTTTATGATTCTTTTGATGCATAGTTGTTGTTATGGTCTCTTGATTCACACTTACTACTTTGCTGGCACTCTGACACACTATGTTTTACACTTGAGCCCAAGGGGCAACTATGCGATGCTTATATATTTTTATTTGAGCCCTGCTGGCTCCTGTTAATTTCATATAAATGTGTTTATCAGGTTGAAGATTTTGGGAAGTCCGAAAAACAGACAAAACTCCGTCCGTTTGACGGTTGATTTTAATATAATAAAAATGAATTTTTAAGTACTCATTTTTAATACTTGGGTTTTAAGGGTAGAATTTATTAGGGTGTTATATCTTCAAGGACACCATTCAAAAATGCAGACTTCATCTATTTGAAATAATTTCCATTGATTATGTGCAGCAAGAGGCAGAATCATACATACAGTATCCAATCTAGCAATTGAAACAAATGCATAAAAGTAATTAATTTCGGGTTTCTGTTTGTACCTTTTTGCTACCAAACGTGTGCCCTGAACTGTTCTACCTCTTCATTTTCCTTGAACTTTGTTATGTGTTCTCATTCATTTTTCTACAGCTAGGATGTGTTCACTAGAAATTCTCCGTTTTAATTGAATTTGCTGAGGTTTTTTTTAAGTGATAATGGTGAATTGACACTCTAGAAACAAGAAGGGACATTTTATTGCTAAATTATTACATAAAAGGTGGTTTTGTAAAACGGATTTATTAACCATTGCAGTAAGGGTTGGGCAATATTTGTGAAGGAATCCCAAAAAACAAAGCCTTCATTAGGAAGTAGTGTATTTAGTAGAGTGAGAGGTTGGCTTTTAAGTTTGCTTTTTTGGGTTCCTTCACAATTGTCCTTAATGGTATTCAAAGCCGTTACAAGAATACATTCAAAGGTAGTCATTAATTACATTAATTGCTTAGTTGTCCTCTACTTAGGCTAGTGTAATATTTTAAGCTGTTTAGTTTTACACTTTTGCTTCCCTTTTTACAAATTGGATATGGTGTCGTCTCTAGGTAGGAATGCCTATGGACTGCGAACAATATATACCTCATCTTGGAAGAACATGACGTGAAGGCAAAGAAGGGGAAGGCATATTGTTGATTGCTCCATGGGAAGCGTATTTTTTAGATGAAATCAAGGATAGATCTCCCTCTTGAGAAATTCCAGTTACCAGTATTGATCCACAGACAAAGCTTAAAGTATATTTCTTACTCATGTTCAAATGTCTATGTTACTTTGATATATAAACTGTGTAAATAGTTATTTTGGTCCTCATGATTCACCTTGTGGATGCTTTAACTATAGCTGCTATTCTGTGGTTTATTTATACTTTTGCAGATCGAGGGTTCAATGGAAAAGATCGATAGTGACATCAAAGAAGCGGCTTATCATGCTTGGCTTGGTTATTATAACTCTATTAGGGAAATTGGGAGGGAGAAGACCAATGTAGCTGAGCTGGCAAGCCGATTTTCCGAGTCAATTGGATTACAGAGGCCTCCTTTTGTCTTCCGAAAGACTGCAATGAAGATGGGTTTGAAAGACATTCTAGGCATTAGAATTCGTAGATAGTTTGATAGTAACACATATAGGAGGGAAATGTTAAGGAAAATTACACAGTATTTAAGACTTCATGTGGTTGAATTCATCACTTCACAATTATTCAATTGTTAGACCTGAAAACCCCTATACTGAGAAGTCGTAATTGATGTGTAACATGTAGGAACCAATTCAGAAGTTTCATCCTTTGATGATTGACTTAATTCAAAAATAATTAAAAAACATGTACTTAGTATATCTTTATCTGAAAAGAAATTCCATATCTTCCAATACAGATGAATATTTGATGGTTGTTTCAACCCCTTTTTACGGAGTGTTTAATGATAATGATCTGGGTTTGTAAGCTTAAGAGATGTATGTAAAAGTATAAAATCCATGCCTCCGTGGCTTGGAGAGAACGGATGGAGCATCATGAAGAATCGTCGGGAGGATCGACCGGGATGCTCTTTACCCATGATATTGGTTCGAGAATAATGAGAGGGTTGATATTATGGCTCTGTTTTCTGTTTTTGTTTGTGTTTTTGGTTGCCCATGGTCAAAGCATAGAATGCAGAATAACATAAGTGTCTCCCCCTGTGTTTGTTGGTTGTCTCCTTTTTATAGAGTGGGTGGGGGTGCAATGGTAACCATGCAAAACATGGTCACCAAGTTTACTTAGTGACCAAGTAGACTTGGAGACCAAGTCTTGGACAAAAAAGGTGTCAGCCTACGTTGTCACAGCATGTGGGTTAGTGAGTGAGCGTTCTATGTGTTAGGGCGTCCTAGGTCTTAGGGCGTTCTATGTGTTAGGGCGTCCTAGGTCTTAGGGCGTCCTATGTCTTAGGGCGTCCTGGGTGTTAGGGCGTCACAAGGCTTAGGGCGTCATGGGTGTTAGAGCGTCCCCGTCCCTTATCTATCATGAAGGCGCTTTGTCAAGGCATGAAAGCCCTGTGCAATTTACTCCATCCAAAGCCTTCCAAGCCACGTAGTCCATGAAGTTCCCAACTTAGTGGTACCGCCGATGCGTCGTCCTACATCACGGCAGCGTGGGTCCACTAAGTATCTTACCATATTTCTCGTAGTCTTTGTTGTGATCATACTTATCTTGTCTTTCCTGCAAGATTAGATTGCTAAATATAGATTATGGCCTATGGTAAAAAGGGTCTACAACATTAGCCCCCTTGCACATGAGGGAGAATCTATTCTTTCTCAAGTGCACAATAACTCTAAAGGCCATAATCTTTATTTTGATGTTGCATAAAATTTTGTTAGTAATAAAATGCATTTATCTCAAATTCAATGACGATTGTAATAAAAGTTGAAACTTCCCTTTTTTGATGATTCTCTTCTGTTTTGTACTGGTCCATGAGTAATGTTGTCTCCTCAAGCGGAAGCCCCCTAGTTATTATTCCGCTTTACTAATCATCCCGTGTGCATTGTGTCATGGCAATTCCGGATCCGCTCAGCACCATGCTCTTCTTAAGTCTTAGTATGCTTGGATGTAATGAATGAATGAATGCCATGTATGCAAGGATGATGCGAATGAATGAATGCTATGTATGAATAATGTTATGCATGATTGAATGTTATGCTAAATACTCTTCCTCTTTGAAGGCGTCTGCCCCTCCTCCCAAAAAACACAAAGGGGGCGTAGCCACCGTTACTCTTGTTTTTCCTTGTCGCAAATAGTTTCGACGGTTATCCTTACGCCTTGTTGTTTCTAGTGGGCGTCTTGCTGATCATGTGGTCATGGCTGCTCAAACTTTTTATGCAAATTATTGAAAATGCAATTGAAGCAAATATACTTATTATGTCTTGTTCTAATTGATCATATGATGCTATAAACAAACGATCACACGCATTACACAAATATAGGATTCTTTATTTTGAGAGCTCATATCTAAAATCTTTCATTTGACTTTTTGATGAAGTTTTTCTCTTTCTTATACAAGTGTCGGGGCGCGACCCGATAGCTACATCACTCGTATTTGGTCTATTCGTGACGCTTTGACAACTCTTTTGCCATTAGTACGCCCGAATTTGATCGACCCTTGCGAATACCCAGGGCGTGACCATTTCAGGTATTCGCGTGAGCCTAAGTGTTTGGCCTGTGTTCACTTAGACTTTTATCCATATCGTGGATGCGGGGAACGACACCCGCTCGACCATCCCGATTTGGTATCTCTATCTTAAGTGTTGGATTTTGATAACCACTCCGGACACTTTGATCTTCCAAATGAGGGGACTATGACCCGCTCGACCATTTGGGTGCATGCTTTGCTCGAAACGTGTGGTGGGGTCTCTCCCCTTGTTCCTTTTTTTTTTTCGTGTCACACGTCCAAGCTTCTATTTGTCTCTTTTAAATATAAGCTCTCATTCTAGTAATTTTATATTTATGTTCGGTGTTAAGTATGCAATAACAGTAATGAACCAGAAGCTGAATCATGCCAAGATGCAATAATCAAATTTCAAAAATCATGCCAAGATCATATCTTTCTTATTGTGTTTTCTTGGGGCAGGTTCATACCAACACGCCCGCTTAAGTCTTTTTAATTGGGTTTGCTTGAGGGAGGTTAAGACCATCACGCCTCAAGTCCCCTAACGTCAACAATAATTTTCTTTCATGCATTCTTTCATTATTATCTAGTTGGGCGTGCTTTGGGGCTGTTTAAACCATCACGCCTAAGCACTATCTCAGAGTCAATTTCTCATATATGATTTATTTCTTAGCATGTAAGCGTGTGAGAGAATAAAAATTATGCAAACTAATGTATGGAATTGAAATTAGGCTAGGCATAATACTTAGCTTTGTATCTGTTTGGTGTTGTTCTTCATTCTGATCTCTTGTCCAACTAGAGCGTTCCTCTAACTTTTGAGTGTCTTGTTATGGAGGGCGTAACTGGAGAGTGTTCCTTTGATTTTGGGGTGTTTTCTTACAAATAGTTGAATTCTTGCTTCTGATCTTCATTTTAAGGAAAAAGAACACGTATTTATGTTTCCTCAAGAGCGTGCTTTCCGCTGTGTTGTTCAGGGCGTGCATTTCTGCTGGCCGTACTTTCTGCTATCTTGTTTTTCACTGAGCATTTGGTCTTTTCTATGGAATCATCTTTTTTAGGGAATAACTTCCTTCTACCCTCGAAGCTCTTGAGCGTACCACTAGATTTTCTCCTTGCAGTTCATGGGCGTGCTCTTTTTCTTCGAGGGTGTTTTCCACTTTGTTCTTCATCGCACGTTTTCTCCACTGAGCACATATTCCACCACTTCGCTTCATAGTGAATAATTTATTTTCATTACTAGGGTAGTTTTTTTTTCTCTCTTGAAACTTTGAGCATGTCATCCAAGTCTTCTTCCAGCTAACTTGTTTTTGGCCATAATTTTTGGACCTGATGCTTATCTAATGACACTTGGTTGCTTTCCTATTCTGGGCGTCCATTTTTAGACGTGGAGAGCGTTCTTCCTAGCCTTTGAGTATCTCACTTTTGGGTGTCCTTTCCCACTTGGGCGTCCCGCTTTTGGCCCTCTCGCTCTTTGGCGTGAGGATCACACCTTCCCATTCTAAGTGTCCTGCCTTTGAGCATGAAGAGCGTCCCTTTCCGCTTTAGCTATCTCTGCAACATAAAATAACGCTCAAATATTTCTCTCTATGTATCTGATAACATAGTAATTTCTCAATCAGCCAATTTGACATTCAGGTTCTACTACTTCATCATGAAAAATTATGTATAGAGGAACGCCCTTCTTATAATGTTATAGAGAGCGTAACTTCTCGCTCTTGAGTATGGGGGACGTACTTCCCGTTTTGGTCATGAAGGGCGTTCTTGCCCGCTATGCCTTCTACCGAGGCTCAAAAATTTTGCTCTAATCTTAGCATGACATAATAATTTATTCTACAATAAATTTATGTTTATTTAACATTTAAGTTCTACTACTCATAAAATAATCGAATATGACACACAAGCATTCATCATAAGCATTTACCTCTCTCATATTTCATGCTCTCATCTCCTATTGTCTATAGTTTTAATAAAATATTTTTATCATGGTCCAAAGGAGATACTTGACAAGTTTATCAGAGGACAACGCTCACATAACAAGAATTTGTACATAATAATAATTAAAAATAATAACAGATTATGAGCATGCGTCATGTCTCTCTCTTGCTTCATATTCATATGAGCACTAGTAATAAACATAAAAATATGGCATGACAATGACTTCACATTGTCATGCAACAGACCAACACGTTATTCACAACATAAACTCCAAGACTTAGTCCTTATCATGAAAGTTATCTAAGACTTAATAATAATAATAATAATAATAATAATAATAATAATAATAATAATAATAATAATAATAATAATAATAATAATGGTGGTGCATAAAAAATGAACGAGTTTATTTTACTTCCCTGAACACATTTCTTGGTAAGTGTGCATCTTTGGTTTGTATGAGGTTGTCCTCCATTTTAGGTAGTAGCCTCTAGTTTGCTAACTGATCTACACTCCTCTTCAATAATAGCTTGTTGATCCCTCATCTTTCCATGCATCAAAACCAAGTCCTTCCATCCTTAGCTAAAGTCACTATCCTCTTTCTTGATCTTTACCTGATTCCTTCTATCACAAAAATGTCAAAAACTATATATTTTCATAAACTTGGTTTATAATATCATTTTCTCTCTCTCTCTTTTTTTTTCTTTTCCTCTCTTTTTTTATTTTTTTTTTCTTTTCTTTTATTTTTAGATATACTATTATAATATTAGGATTATCATGATAAAAACTAATTTCAAGTTGTGGCCACAAATAGCAAACTTATAAAATGTTGTGCACATATATATTCATATATATATATATATATATATATATATATTAATAATAAAAACTTGGGCCAGCATAATCTATTCAATCAATAAAATTATTTTACAGTAGCAACAAAGAGAGAGGGAGAACAAGTTTTACTTCCCTGACTTTTCTGGACAGATATATGTTCCCTTCTCAAACCTTTGGGCAATGACCTCCTCTTGGTTTTTGATATCTCTTAGTCGTGTCATATGCCCTTACCCATTCATTTTGTTTCTATCGAGGCTCCTTATCTCCAAAGCTTTCCTTTTTCCTCTCTTAATAATTGAAAAGTTTTCTTGCTAAGAGAACAGATGCCAAAACTTTTCTCTCCAAGTCCTTGTCTTTTCCTTGTTTCATCTGACAGCCTTTTCCCTTTCCTCATGCGATCATTATCTTTTCCTCTTCTTTTGTCTTGATCAGGAACCAAGCCTACCACTATGATGCCCCTTTCGTCCAGCTACTAACTTGGTTACAGGCTCATTCGCTTGACTGGTCTGGGCGTTCTTGACTTCTGAGCGTTCTTTCGGGGGACGCCCACTTCTTTGGGGGGGGGGGGGGGGGAAGGGCGTTTCTGCCCGCTTTGTTGGTAAGCTCAAATATTCCACAATTATGATGACGCCCTTCCTTCCTGCCTGCTTTGGGCGTTCTACTAAAGCTCAAATATTTTGTTCTATCGTAATAACCTTTCTCTAATAAATTTGTGTTGGTTTAGTATTCATGTTCTACCACTCAAAAACATCATCAAACGATCATGGTCTACACTTAATTGAGCATGCATTAACCACACTTAATTTTGTAATATCTCATTCATACCTATTGTAATCCTTGATTTAACAAATACCCTCTCTTATCAGATTCAATGAAGATACGAAGCTAGTTCATCAGGCAATAGTAAAAATGTGTGTAAAAATGATTCAAAGTAATAACACACATACAAACATGTGGCCAACGACAAAAGGAAGAAAGAATAAAAAATAAAAATAAAAATCATAAAGGTATAAATAGGATTATTCATAAAATAATAAATTAAAAGTTAGATGGGGGTACTTAGCTGTAACTTGATGATAATAAAGGAATTTGTCTCCTCTTCTATTTTGTGTCAGGTTTGCCATGTCTTTTTCCATTGGACTATAACCCAAACACTTCACTCTAGGAAAATTACTTTTTTATTCTTCTGGTCTCTAGAAGTAGTATTTTTGTTGGTTGAAAAAGTCTTCCTTGATAAAAAAGATGCCCAAAATCCTTTCTTTGTCTCTTGTCCTTTTCCCCCCTTTGAACACTGTGCTTTTTCTTTAGTCTTTGTCACGTTCAATAATAACTCAGTTCAGAGTGTCCTTTCCTTTTCTCTTTCTTTCCATCTCTATGTTTCCCTCTATCTCTGTGTTGGCTCTTTTCTTGGTCAACCACTTCTTGGACGGAGAGGGGTGGCGACGGTGGTGACCGGGTCAGTGACCGCGGCGGCCCTTCGCAAACCTTTGTCTTTCACCATGGGTCGATCTGCAGTGAAGGAGATCGATGGTTCTCATCTCGACTCGGATTTGGTGAGAGCGACGATCCAGATCTGGGTTGTGCCTTCCCAACCACCGCTTCATGCTTTCCATGGTGTCTGATCTCATGAATGAGGAGCAGCAGAGATGGCGGTGGATGACTCGTTCGCGACACGCGTGTGCCACCATGCGTGCTGTTGATGATGATGTTCGTTGTGGCTGATGGGTGTGGCCACGTTCGAAAGGGAGGCGGCGGGTGTTCACGGCGGCGATGGCCACGAACTGCGAAGATGATGCTTGGTGATGAGTCAACTCGCTGTGGCCCTCTGAGTTGACTCGGCGAGTTTTGTTGCTTTTGTTCCTTTGTTTCAAACATTGATGTACCAGTAGAACCTCCAACTTTCTTATCTTTCTTTTGCTGAACGCTCACCTTCGCTTCATCATCATTCTTTTTCTTTTATTTTGTTGCATCTTCACTGTAATGAGCCTTGTATATTTTTTTTTATTTCTGGACTCTGGTCTTGTTCACGCCCCTGCATCTCATTATGGCTTTTTATTTCTGATGAATGTTGATGCGTTGGATATATGATGAATGCTGTTATTTTGCTCCCTCCAGCGTTGAACTCTCCTCTTTTTTTTTATTTGATTCTTCATGATCTCAGCTTCATACACACATCTCCCCAGTGGAGTCGCCAAATGTTTCAACCCTTTTTTACGGAGTGTTTAATGATAATGATCTGGGTTTGTAAGCTTAAGAGATGTATGTAAAAGTATAAAATCCATGCCTCCGTGGCTTGGAGAGAACGGATGGAGCATCATGAAGAATCGTTGGGAGGATCGACCGGGATGCTCTTTACCCATGATATTGGTTCGAGAATAATGAGAGAGTTGATATTATGGCTCTGTTTTGTGTTTTTGTTTGTGTTTTTGGTTGCCCATGGTCAAAGCATAGAATGCAGAATAACATAAGTGTCTCCCCCTGTGTTTGTTGGTTGTCTCCTTTTTATAGAGTGGGTGGGGGTGCAATGGTAACCGTGCAAAACTTGGTCACCAAGTTTACTTAGTGACCAAGTAGACTTGGAGACCAAGTCTTGGACAAAAAAGGTGTCAGCCTACGTTGTCACAGCATGTGGGTTAGCGAGTGAGCGTTCTATGTGTTAGGGCGTCCTAGGTCTTAGGGCGTTCTATGTGTTAGGGCGTCCTATGTCTTAGGGCGTCCTATGTCTTAGGGCGTCCTGGGTGTTAGGGCGTCACAAGGCTTAGGGCGTCATGGGTGTTAGAGCGTCCCCGTCCCTTATCTATCATGAAGGCGCTTTGTCAAGGCATGAACGCCCTGTGCACTTTCCTCCATCCAAAGCCTTCCAAGCCACGTAGTCCATGAAGTTCCCAACTTAGTGGTACCGCCGATGTGTCGTCCTACATCAGGGCGGCGTGGGTCCACTAAGTATCTTACCATATTTCTCGTAGTCTTTATTGTGATCATACTTATCTTGTCTTTCCTGCAAGATTAGATTGCTTAATATAGATTATGGCCTATGGTAAAAAGGGTCTACAACAATGGTGCTTAACTTTAAATGCCGTATGCTAAAAGTGTTGTTGTATGCAAGGATTTTGAGTACTTTGCCATTTTGGTCAAATTTCAAAAGGTTACTCGCTTCTCAACCTTGATTATGTGGCAGGTTGTTACATATTTTTTTTAGTTTTAATTTTTTTTATTTTCTATATTTTATGTAGTTTTAGTTTTTTACGGCAATATTAATATTTTTTTCTCCAATTTTAACATTAATTCGATCGTTTGTACCAAAACAAAAAACATTAATTCGATCGTTTCTATCACTTTTCATTAATTCTACTTTTTTCTCTCTCATTTCTAAATCATCATAAATTAATTAAAATACACACTTTATAATAAAAATTAAATACTATAATTTTTTAATAAAGATAAAAATAAAATAGAGATATTTTGAACAAAACACAAAATTGATGATATTCATTAGATTCTTAATAGAGAAAATGGAGAATGCACCGACAGTGTAAATATTTTTTATACCATCAGTACATCATCTACTATTCATCCATTTATGTTCGTTGACTTCTTACAAAAAATTTACACCGTCGGTGCATACTCATTAATATCTAATTAATATGTGTGAAATAGCCTTAAAACTGCAAAAAATATGAAACAAAATGAGTAGCATGAATAGCATTTATACTCATTCAGCTTTTAATGTACGACTTTTTTGAGAAATTATTTTTGGTATTATTTGTAAAATCATATTCTAATTTTCACAATTTTTTTATTACGTATTTTTTACAAATACTTATATATATTTAATATTTTTTAAATTCTCAATAATGATTTTAATGATAGTCTCCAAAAAACATAAAATATTAACAATTTCAATATCATTATTAAAATTAATAAATTTTCTTGGTAAGTGTGAGTTTTTTCAAAAAATCTTAAATTAAGAATCGAAGAGAATAATAACAAATAGTTGCGCGTGAATAAGATATCTTGTACATTAATATGATAATAGTGATGATATCATGCTTACCATATATATATATATATATGTATATATATATATGGGGAATGCTAACATCCTCCAATGTGGGGAGGATTTTAACAATGTCTACCTAAATATTTGGATAAAATTACCCTCCATCTTTTAACTTGGATAGGTTAATTTTTAAGGGTATTTCTGTAATTTGGGTTTAGGGTTTAGGGTTTAGGGAGGGTTTAGGGTTTAGGGTTTAGGGAGGGTTTAGGGTCTAGGGTCTTAGGGTCTAGCGGCGGTGGTCAATGCCGGTCAACGACGGTGGTCAACGGCGGTCAATGGTGGTCAACGGTTGGTGGGGGATGAATTTCTTTTTTTAAAAAAAAAAATTAATTAATAATCTAATTACATAAACACCCTTAAAAAAATAAGTTACTCAAGTTATAAAAGGAAGGGTAATTTTGTCCAAATATTTTGGTGGACATTGCGAAAATCCTCCTACATAGGGGGTTGCTATATAGAGAGAGAGAGAGACACACACTGAGTTTGTGGACTGTGGTTGTGGTTTTTTGACTAGTTTGAATTTAGCTATTAGAGTGGTAATAATCTAATAATGCATTACCTTTTTCTGCTCATACATGCTTTAACCACTTCAACATATATATATATATATGTGTGTGTGTATATGTATATGTTTATATTTATATTTGTACACTACTTGGCACAACCTGATTTCAAAATATTTTACCACCTCATAAGATATATATTTTTTAAATGTTAATTTTAACACTTAAAAACATGGTTTTGAAAACCGGACCGGATCGGCTGGTTCAACCGGAAAACCGGTGAACCGGTGGAGGTTCCGGACCGGAATAAGTCAGAAACCGCTCTACAAAAAATACGGCATTGAACCAGTTGAACTGGTATTAAACCGCCAAAATCGGTCAAAACCAGTGGATAACCGGTTTGGCCCTGTTTGAATTTGGAAGCCCAAATTCAGCAAAAAAAACTATATTTTTTAAAATAATGGAATTCTATATGCTGGAAACTCAAACGACAACCATATGAGTCTCACTAGCTGATTACGCGTTTGCTCTCATGTCAACGACAAAGAATATTAAAACTTTAGGCCCCGTTCGGAGTGGTTGCCAGTTTCTGGTTTTTGTGTAACACTCCTTGTATATCATCTTACTTTATAAGAAAAGTAAGAAGTTTATGAAAACTTGGACTTGTTATCGTTGGAAAAAGGTCTGAAAATAATAATTTTCCCTTCCCTTCAAAATTCTTTTTCACAAACACTTGATTAGTAATGAGGTTGACTAACAAAATCAGAGTTTGCGGAAACATAGTAAAATCATCATATTGTACCCCCAAAATATATCAAGTGTAACAAGTCCATTAATACCAAATAAGTATAATTATGAAACTGAATTCCTCTTATGATACTTTTTTCCAAAATATGTATCATATAAGTTCTATTAAAAATAGAAATGTCATAGAGCTGGTCACTGGTCCTTTGTCCAAACATCCTTCTGGTCGGATCCTCGATATCTGCACAACGGGTTCCCAATCCACACTTTCTATACTCTGCATGCACCTAAGGGACATCTCCCTTTACTGATTCTTGTGCAAGCTAGATGCACGATCAACACCTAATAAGGGCATGGGGGTTAGCTACACATATTCGCATAATCAAATGAGAATAAAACTAACATCCACAAGTTAACATGTAGCAAATCATGATGCATAATAATATGAGCACACCCGGTTAATCATAACAATTCTTTCAATGCAGGTGGCATGATGCATGATTTCCTTCCACAACTGAGGCCTCTAAAAGTCCATCTTGGATGTCCATCCAATACACCCTTGTGTTCCCGGAACACCGACATTCGTTCCCAGAACGTAATGCCGAACCATACTTGGAGAATACGCATCACTCCCAGAGTGTGCACCACGTTCCCAGAACGTGTAGCAAACCATACTTGGAATAATAAGCACCACTCCCAGAGTGTGCACCACGTTCCCAGAATGCAAACGTTCCCAGAACGCATAAAAACCAGGTCCCGGACACTGGCCACATATCTATAATGTGTCATCAAGTAGGTTGCATATCAATGTGTTCCCAGAACACTAACATACGTTCCCAGAACGTAAAAAACCAGGTCCCAGACAATGGCCACATATCTATAATGTGTCATCAAGTAGGTTATAATTTGGTACTCCCAGAGTACCCTCCTCATATTCCCAGAATATGATAATCGTTCCTAGCAACCAAACTTCCATTCTATATGAATGCACAATCATCAAGGTTGGTTTTATCTTTAATTCTATTATTATACCAACGTGTTCCCAGAACACTCACATACGTTCCCAGAACGTATCGCAAACCATACTTGGAATTAAATCAAGCACCACTCCCAGAGTGTGCACCACGTTCCCAGAACATGTCCATGAAACCATGTCCCAGACAATGGCCACATTCCCAAAATGTGTCATCAAGTTGGTTGCATTAGTTTAGTACTCCTAGAGTACGGGGTCAAGTACCCGAACATCACAAACTATCCTTGCCAACCTATTTCATTACCTTTCTCTATGCATGCCTTGCATACATAATTACTAAGGTTGGTCTTTCCATTAATTACTGTGATTTAGAAATATTCCAATTTCTCTTTTGAATGATTTCTTTGAGGTATAGTCTTTGACACAAAATTTTCCTTTGAATTATCCCAAAACATGCCCTTAAACCTAGATTGAGTAAAACAAAGTCAATGGTATTCAAAAACTTAACTTTTTATTTTTCAGATTCAGGTACTAACCGGTTACAGTTCCAGGCTAACCGGTTAGAATTACAGACCTGAACTGTTTACCATTGTAATTCAGAAAACCCTTTTTCTTAAATTCCCTACCCAATCCATAAACCAGTTTAACAATGTTTATACCTCAAACCCACTGTTTATATCATTCAAAAGTCTAAATCACCTTTCATTGTCCAATGAGCATAATTTCCTCTTGAAACTATCTCATTACCTTAAAGTATTAACTCTTTAACTGCAATCTGAACTATAACAGTGAAATCAACTTATTTTCAGATTGTTTTCCATGAAATTAAGGCCTAGATTTGAGTAGGATTTATAAGACCACAATGCTGATTTTGTAAACTTATTTTCTTTTGCATTTTAACAGTGTCTAACCGGTTACGAATATCGAGTAACCGGTTAGATTATGCAGTCTGACACTAAAACATGAGTTTTAACAAACCATTCTCTTCACTACTCAAATCTAACCAAATTTCAACCTTTAACAGAGTACATATACCTTAAATAAGTGTGTTTAAACACAGAAACATATCTATCTTGCATGCATTCAATTTGGATACACCAATTGCACATAATTGCACATATTTCACAACTTAATGCATCAATTCACTTAATATTCAATTAAGTCATGAAATCAACATCAACATAGCTTGCATGCATCCAGATAACATTGCTCAAAACAACAATTGAGCTCAAATTGGCCTCCAAGCCATTTAACCATTTCAACTTATGCCCTTTGAGTCTCTTGGTGACTCATCCTATATTCTACCACAATTTATTCTCATTCTAGCAAATAGTAAGCTTCCCCCTTACCTTAGGTTCGTGCTTGATGAATCTAATCACTGAAATTTTCCAGATCTCCCCAGAATCCACAATCTCCATTTTCAGTCCACAACAGGTTTGACAGGGTCCAAAAACCAGAAGATTTGACATGGCAGTTGGCCAAAGAAATTGGGGAAACCAATTAGGAATCAATATAGGTAACATGCACTAGAGAATCAAAGAGATTTGAGACCAAAAGGGTTTGTGTGCTTACCAAAATCGAGCCTCAAAGTCAGCTCCAGAAACCAGAAGCTAAGGTTTGACAGTACCAACACCCTTACTTTGCAAGCTTCGTTCTCTTGATTCAGGGACTCTCAACTCACAAACTTTATATCAATACAAAGCCCTTGATGTGAGCTTTGTAACCGTGTATCAGTCATGTTCTAACTCTCAGAAACGAAGGAGAATCGAGGAGACGAACTTGAAAACCCTAAACAGAGCATTTCTTCAAAACTAAGGCAAAATCAACCTTGATTCAATCGTGATTGAGCTTTATATAGAACAAATTGGTGTTCATGCAAGCTGACGCGTGTTTCCCACTTGGTTTGGACTGGATTCGTGGCTAATTTTGGATTAATCCATGGGATTACTCATCAAACGCACTAATCCCAATTTCTGAGTTCATCGTGTAACCGGTTACACAGCCCTTCTAACCGGTTACATACTGATAAAATTAAAAAATTAATAATTTAATTACTCTTTCTTCAACAACCTTTTTAATATTGCAATTAGGTCCCAACCCAAGGACTAAATTACAATATTCACATTTTTGTACAAAATAACCATATAAAAATATATCTCATATTTTTATAATAAAAACACATAATGTACAAAAACTAAAACCTTCAAAATTCAATTAAAAAATAATTGTTATAATTAATTTCTTGGTTATTTGGGAAACGAAAATTAGGGGTGTTACACTACTCCCCCACTTAAAAGGAATTTCGTCCTCGAAATTCATCTTTTGAAATTTTCCACTTTTCCAAAGTATTTTTATACTAGAAAACTTCATCTTGCTCCCAAAAATTTGTTCTTTAGGGTCCTCCCCCACTTAAAAGAGTTTTGATATAATTCTTTTATTTCGAAACATCTCTAATAAAACCTTTCACCTTAAACCAAAATTCTTTGCATAAAACTCTTATGTGAAGAAATTCTTTTAAAAGAAGTATTCCTTTGAGCAATATATTTCACATAAACTTTCTTCAAATAATACACTTTTCAATAAACCTTTTGGAAAAACTTTTTGGGCTGCGCACTCTGATCTCTCGAGCACGATCAAAGAAACATTTGTATGATTTTATTCCTTAATAGTTTGAGACGTTAGGGTGATCAGTCCTAATATTCAAACCATTAATAACAAAATCATCCCTTTCAGATATAATCTTTCACAAGAAAGACCATACGACAGGTCTTTAAGTTAGATGAACTTAAAGATAGGGTAATTATCACTATCAGACTTAGTTAGATAGTCAAATTCTAGAGACATTTCCGTTGGGGAGACAAAGATTTGTCCTATCCCGGTGGTTGTTAATCTCTCTAGCCATAACTGATCTTTCTATTTCTGTAGTGTCCACAGTGATTTATCACATCCAATTGCGATAAAGGTTTTGATCATAGAAAGATTGATGTTGGACTTCCAACAGGATATTGATATTCTCAAACGATTTAACGTAATCGAAAACATTTAACTACATTAATTCCGATCAGAGGAAGAGATAGGCTTGGGTTATTTACATCAGGATTACACTTAACTCTCATCTCAGCCGGTGAATTCTTGTCATGCTGGATTCGCTTGCTGTCCAACACTTTCTCACCTTTTCTTTCAAGCCGATTCAGCGAATAATACTCCAGCTTCCTACAATCGGAATTTACCATTCCCTTAGGTACATCACAACTAAACTCCAAGTGATGTGCCTCACAGTTTTCACCTCGAGATGGACAAATGTTCCCTTCCCTATTTCCTCCTTAGTCACTTTTCTTCAATCGAGGACTCCTTAACCTTGATATTTCCGTGGTTGATATTCTCCCATTTACTTTTCCTCTTTCTCCAGTAAGGCCCGTATTTCATCATTCTTTCTTTTATTCTGAACTCAAACATTTCTCGCACGAAATTCATTTACTTTCCCATAGTCCTCATACATGCTTACCAACATCGAGAAATTCCTTATTCCTTGATAGTTGATAGCTAACTTGGATTCGCACGTAATCTACTCTCGAAATTCGTGCCTTTGGATTTCTCATCTAGGTTGTTCTAAACAATACTTCATAAATCCCTTTCCTCCATAATATACTTTCTAATATCCATAATCCTTGACTTTAATTCCAAATATTAAATCTCATTCGTTTTCTTCATAGAAATCTAACTCCTCATTTCCTGGTTGAAATCCACGAATCCGGTTCAAGAATTCGTTGGTGATTGGCGACATTCCCAATCTAACACTAGAGGGTTCCTCTTGGGTTACCAGACTTAGGTCTCTAAATTCCTCAATCAGAATAGCCTCCTTGACCATCATTGAGCTCACAGAAATAGCCTTTCAGCTCAAATCGTCTGCAACTACGTTTGCTAAACCAGGATGATAATGGAGCTCAAAGCCATAATCTTTAAGAAACTCCATCCATCGCTTTTATTTTACATTCAAATCTTCCTCTTCTTATTGTCATCCATATTTTCGAACTCCAAACTTGTTCATAAATCACAACCTTCTCATCTTAACACCTATTGTTTCCTTTGCATCATCCAACTAAATCCTCTACCTTCTCCAATTGGAGTGGCTCCTTAATTTCAACTCTCGATTAATCCATAAATATTATAATTCAATCCTCTTAAATCAATTTCAATGATGAATCAAGGCATTAAGTTATTTCATCACATTAAATCCTTCCTTAAACTTTAATTAGGTAATTGACATTGAGTTTGGATTGGAGGAAGATGTCTACTAATACCAAAAGTTCCTTCACAAAGGACTTAAATTTTTATTTTAAACTTTCAGCTTCTAACCAATTACAAGAAACTCTAACCGGTTATGAAGTATAGTTTTAGAAGTAAAACCAAAGAATTTCAAAACCATTTTCTTTACATCATCCAATCCAACTCAAAATAGGATTTAATCATAATCTAATACCCTGATTCCAACTGAATCCATCACTGAAATGATTTAAATCATAATCTACTCACATTTTCCATAATTCCTCTTGGACTAATCATATTATGTTGGGGTATAATCCATCACCACCCCACCATAATTAAACAACACCCTATCATTTAATACCATCAGTTGATCTTTTCCAAGTCAACTTGGTCAGAGGCCATGCGATTTTAGAAAATCCCTCAACATTCCGGTGATAATATCCAGCCAGCCCTAAGAAACTTCTCACCTCAGTCACAGTCTTAGGCTGTTCCTATTTCAACCCTAAACTTACCCTTGCTGGATCCATCGCATTTTCTTCTTTAAAGATCACATGCCCTGCGAACGTAACTTCACTCAACCAAAACTCATCTTTGGCGATCTTAACACACAACCATTCCCCTTGCAGGATTCTCAACACAAACCCGAGATGTTCCTCATGCTCCTCCGGATTCTCAGGATAAACCACAAACGAATCCCAGTGTAATCTAAAGGTCTCCTTATAATCCATAAAAGAACAAGTGCATTAGTCAATCCAAACGGCATTACTTCCCACTCATAATGTCCGTATCGAGATCAAAAATGCAGTCTTAAGTGTATCCCTGTCCCGAATCCTGATTTGGGTTTATCCCACCTCCAATCAACCTTGCACTTTTCTACGTGTTTCTCTCATTTGACCATTCCCGATGGTACCATATTAGAAAGGTAGTAGAGATAGAATCAGTTTCAAGAATTGACATGATTCCAAACTCTATCTCTTTACCCAAAGGTAAACCTGGCATCATTTCCTACAACCAGGATTTCTTTAACCCCCTTTTTCTTTTAATATTGCTTCCCAGAAGCATCATATGGGTTCATTGGATTCCCGATTCGAAACATGGGAATCCCAATACAGGGTTGTTCTATCGTCATTAATCATGATCACTTGATCCCTCGGCTCCCAAACCGTGCTTAAGATCAAATGTACTCATGACATAGGTACATAGACAAAGTCTAATAGAATGATCCAGACGTACCATGGAAATGACTACAAGAAGATTTGTAGGAGTCTCCACTAGAGATAACAGATTGGGTAAGACATTGAGCAACTTCGATCACTACCCTTATCCGAAAGAACAAAAGAAAGGATAGCTTTAGAGTTTAACAAACTCAGCAAGGTTGATCTTTAAGAAGATCAATGCCCTACACTCGGTCTAAAAAGTTGATTAACTTTAACACGAGTGAGGGTAAACACTCCTCCTCAGAGTCGAGGACTCAACTACAACTCCTTAAAATTTCCTCATCACTGGTTCTATGAAAACATAATAAACCAACACTGTGGTTTTGGGTTTACAACATGTCTAAAGAGAAGCATACGACTATCATACTTCTACTTAGACTTCATAGAACACTTCTTAATAGCAGAATGATCTATTTATCTAGAGCCATTACCCATAACCTTAGCTCTAGCTTGGAAGTATATGAAAGCATACTTCCCAGGAAACATTGCAGATATCGATGACCAGCGTATTGGACCACACACCCAAGGACCAAGAGTCAGGACCATTGCTCTGATACCATAAAAGTGTAACACTCCTTGTATATCATCTTACTTTATAAGAAAAGTAAGAAGTTTATGAAAACTTGGACTTGTTATCGTTGGAAAAAGGTCTGAAAATAATAATTTTCCCTTCCCTTGAAAATTCTTTTTCACAAACACTTGATTAGTAATGAGGTTGACTAACAAAATCAGAGTTTGCGGAAACATAGTAAAATCATCATATTGTACCTCCAAAATATATCAAGTGTAACAAGTCCATTAATACCAAATAAGTATAATTATGAAACTGAATTCCTCTTATGATACTTTTTTCCAAAATATGTATCATATAAGTTCTATTAAAAATAGAAATGTCATAGAGCTGGTCACTGGTCCTTTGTCCAAACATCCTTCTGGTCGGATCCTCGATATCTGCACAACGGGTTCCAATCCACACTTTCTATACTCTGCATGCACCTAAGGGACATCTCCCTTTACTGATTCTTGTGCAAGCTAGATGCACGATCAACACCTAATAAGGGCATGGGGGTTAGCTACACATATTCGCATAATCAAATGAGAATAAAACTAACATCCACAAGTTAACATGTAGCAAATCATGATGCATAATCATATGAGCACACCCGGTTAATCATAACAATTCTTTCAATGTAGGTGGCATGATGCATGATTTCCTTCCACAACTGAGGCCTCTAAAAGTCCATCTTGGACGTCCATCCAATACACCCTTGTGTTCCTGGAACACCGACATTCGTTCCCAGAACGTAATGCCGAACCATACTTGGATAATACGCATCACTCCCAGAGTGTGCACCACGTTCCCAGAACGTGTAGCAAACCATACTTGGAATAATAAGCACCACTCCCAGAGTGTGCACCACGTTCCCAGAACGCATACGTTCCCAGAACGCATAAAAACCAGGTCCCGGACACTGGCCACATATCTATAATGTGTCATCAAGTAGGTTGCATATCAATGTGTTCCCAGAACACTAACATACGTTCCCAGAACGTAAAAAACCAGGTCCCAGACAATGGCCACATATCTATAATGTGTCATCAAGTAGGTTATAATTTGGTACTCCCAGAGTACCCTCCTCATATTCCCAGAATATGATAATCGTTCCTACCAACCAAACTTCCATTCTATATGAATGCACAATCATCAAGGTTGGTTTTATCTTTAATTCTATTATTATACCAACGTGTTCCCAGAACACTCACATACGTTCCCAGAACGTATCGCAAACCATACTTGGAATAAAATCAAGCACCACTCCCAGAGTGTGCACCACGTTCCCAGAACGTGTCCAAGAAACCATGTCCCAGACAATGGCCACATTCCCAAAATGTGTCATCAAGTTGGTTGCATTAGTTTAGTACTCCTAGAGTACGGGGTCAAGTACCCGAACATCACAAACTATCCTTGCCAACCTATTTCATTACCTTTCTCTATGCATGCCTTGCATACATAATTACTAAGGTTGGTCTTTCCATTAATTACTGTGATTTAGAAATATTCCAATTTCTCTTTTGAATGATTTCTTTGAGGTATAGTCTTTGACACAAAATTTTCCTTTGAATTATCCCAAAACATGCCCTTAAACCTAGATTGAGTAAAACAAAGTCAATGGTATTCAAAAACTTAACTTTTTATTTTTCAGATTCAGGTACTAACCGGTTACAGTTCCAGGCTAACCGGTTAGAATTACAGACCTAAACTGTTTACCATTGTAATTCAGAAAACCCTTTTTCTTAAATTCCCTACCCAATCCATAAACCAGTTTAACAATGTTTATACCTCAAACCCACTGTTTATATCATTCAAAAGTCTAAATCACCTTTCATTGTCCAATGAGCATAATTTCCTCTTGAAACTATCTCATTACCTTAAAGTATTAACTCTTTAACTGCAATCTGAACTATAACAGTGAAATCAACTTATTTTCAGATTGTTTTCCATGAAATTAAGGCCTAGATTTGAGTAGGATTTATAAGACCACAATGCTGATTTTGTAAACTTATTTTCTTTTGCATTTTAACAGTGTCTAACCGGTTACGAATATCGAGTAACCGGTTAGATTATGCAGTCTGACACTAAAACATGAGTTTTAACAAACCATTCTCTTCACTACTCAAATCTAACCAAATTTCAACCTTTAACAGAGTACATATACCTTAAATAAGTGTGTTTAAACACAGAAACATATCTATCTTGCATGCATTCAATTTGGATACACCAATTGCACATAATTGCACATATTTCACAACTTAATGCATCAATTCACTTAATATTCAATTAAGTCATGAAATCAACATCAACATAGCTTGCATGCATCCAGATAACATTGCTCAAAACAACAATTGAGCTCAAATTGGCCTCCAAGCCATTTAACCATTTCAACTTATGCCCTTTGAGTCTCTTGGTGACTCATCCTATATTCTACCACAATTTATTCTCATTCTAGCAAATAGTAAGCTTCCCCCTTACCTTAGGTTCGTGCTTGATGAATCTAATCACTGAAATTTTCCAGATCTCCCCAGAATCCACAATCTCCATTTTCAGTCCACAACAGGTTTGACAGGGTCCAAAAACCAGAAGATTTGACATGGCAGTTGGCCAAAGAAATTGGGGAAACCAATTAGGAATCAATATAGGTAACATGCACTAGAGAATCAAAGAGATTTGAGACCAAAAGGGTTTGTGTGCTTACCAAAATCGAGCCTCAAAGTCAGCTCCAGAAACCAGAAGCTAAGGTTTGACAGTACCAACACCCTTACTTTGCAAGCTTCGTTCTCTTGATTCAGGGACTCTCAACTCACAAACTTTATATCAATACAAAGCCCTTGATGTGAGCTTTGTAACCGTGTATCACTCATGTTCTAACTCTCAGAAACGAAGGAGAATCGAGGAGACGAACTTGAAAACCCTAAACAGAGCATTTCTTCAACACTAAGGCAAAATCAACCTTGATTCAATCGTGATTGAGCTTTATATAGAACAAATTGGTGTTCATGCAAGCTGACGCGTGTTTCCCACTTGGTTTGGACTGGATTCGTGGCTAATTTTGGATTAATCCATGGGATTACTCATCAAACGCACTAATCCCAATTTCTGAGTTCATCGTGTAACCGGTTACACAGCCCTTCTAACCGGTTACATATTGATAAAATTAAAAAATTAATAATTTAATTACTCTTTCTTCAACAACCTTTTTAATATTGCAATTAGGTCCCAACCCAAGGACTAAATTACAGTATTCACATTTTTGTACAAAATAACCATATAAAAATATATCTCATATTTTTATAATAAAAACACATAATGTACAAAAACTAAAACCTTCAAAATTCAATTATAAAATAATTGTTATAATTAATTTCTTGGTTATTTGGGAAACGAAAATTAGGGGTGTTACATTTTGGTTTCGAAAGTGTATTTTCAAAACAAAACCTGTTCGGCAAAATTTGAGCTGAAATGGTTTTTTACTCATTTTCAGAACAATTTCACATCTGTTTTCAAAACAACAAATAATGGTTTCATAATTTCAGTTTTGAGTTGCAAACTTATATCACCTCATCATCTTTTGCATCATTCAATCACCACCACCACCATCATCACTCATCCATTCAACCACCACCACCGTCATCATCACTCCCCCCACTACCATAACCATTATGGTCACTGCTACCACCATGACTGTCATCCAACAACTAACACCATTGTAACCGTCTAAACCCCAACCACCACCCTGACCCTTATAGTCACCCCAACCATAACTACATTCTCACCTGCTACCATTGTCCCTTCTTGTACCCCCATCATCACGATTCAGACAACCACCACCCAAGAACCATCATCACCACTTGGAATACCACCATAGTGACCACCCCAATCACTATTGCCCTCGCATGATCACCACCACCATCTCAACATCACTACCACCTCAACCACCACCACCTCTATGCCCATCGCAACTATCATCTTTTAACACTATCACCACATCCTCACCCCCCTCCCCCACCATCTCTCCTTCAATTACCAACACCACAAAAGTTATTACTCGAAACTGCAATCACTATAACAACGACTACCGCCTTCAACTTGTAATAACAACAACCACGTGGAAGTTGCTATTAAATTATTGTGGTAGTATACAAGATGATGGTATATAACATTGTAGGAGCGCTATAAAAATTATAAATTTGAAATTAATTTTGAAAACTTAAAACCAAAAAAATTCAAAACCGACATTATAAAACTGGAAACTAGTTTTAGTTTTTTAAAATTTTAAAACTCAAAACTTAAAACCACCCCGAACGGGGCCTTAGATTTTAGAATTTAGAAAAATCAAAAATAAAAAGCCAAAAAGGCAAAGAAGTGAAATGAAAGAAGAAAGAAGAAAGAACAGTGAGTGACGTACAAGAAGGCAGCAACAATAATCAATAGAAAAAAGCAAAAAGGCACAAAAGGTAAAAGTACTAAATTATATGATTATATACAAACACATACATTAAGATCGGTTGTTCCACGGTTCAATCATGGTCCAACCATTGAACCTTGAACCAGTACTTTGATCGGTTCAATAACCGGTCCGATTTTCAAAACATTTCTTAAAATTGAGTATAAGAGATTTAAAATAATATATTTGAATTGAGAAATGAAGAGTTTAATATTTCAAGAATAATTGATACGATAAAAAGAAAATAACGTGACATATGGTTGCTCTGTGCTTTTACTTTTATTCTAGAGAACACTTTTTTTTTAAACAAAAAAATTATATGGAAACCTCATACAGTGTTTTTGTTATGCAATATGGAGAAATTCCTTCCCGAGTAAATATTAGAACTCACTCTCAAAGCAGACTGAATAATTTGCCATTGTTATTTGTTAGTATGTACTTTATAATCTACGATTTTTTTACTGATATTATTAACTTTTCTAAATCTATTTATATATTTTATCAAAAAGCTTAATCAAGTAAGTAAATGATTGAGCTCCTTAAATTGTGACACCCTTAGTTTTATAGGAAAATTATAATTGTTTGCAAAAATAGTTATGGACTTGTTCCTGTAAAATAGGTCAATAAAATTTTTCTTTTTATTGTTCCTCTATTTAATTTCAAAAGAGTTCGGACTTGCGGTTCTAATCAAATACCTTAACCTTTCATAAATACTTTGAATTCGACTTATTAATTTACTTATTAAATTTGATTTTAGAAAACTCTTCGAGATAACGTTCTTGTTTTACAAATAGAATGATATATAGCTGTGTGTTATAAATCTAATCATTATCTCGAGAGATTTATTGGTACGTAATGATAATAGCAATCGCCGAATTCCTTTATACTTAAAATCAGAGTACGCGGAATAAAACAGTACTTGAGGATCATTTGTGATATATAAAGATCATATATATATATATATATATATAATAGGATAAAAGATCTCCATCAGTACATCATCATAGTCCAAAAGCAGTACAAGTCCAAAATACCAAGCCCATACACTGAAAGTAAAAGATATATCCGATATGATCTCGACACTAAGACATCTCAAAATATATACAATATAATACAACTCCAAAATAGACGTCTCAGAGAAGGTCAAACTATCTATACTATCTATAACATCCCTAACCTAGGATCCAAACTATCTATACTGTAACATCCTCACTTTTAATAGTTAATTTTAGATTTTAATAAAATCAGAGTTTGAAAATTCATTTTTGATTTTATTTTCTTATAAAAGATTTTACGAAAATCCGACAGAGTTTCCTCTGTTTTTCGTACTTCCCAAAAATTTCCTTCTAAAAACCTGTCAGTCCAGAATTATTTAAAAACATAAAGACAACAAATTAAAACCCAGTTCAGATCCTAACGCCCGATTAGTACCAGTCTCAGGGCATATAACTACACATATTATAAATTACAAAATAACAGTTTATACATAATAAAAATCCACTCGGGGGTATCACAAATTCACTCCACGTAGTGGAGGGTTTCCAGTTCGGCCCGCAACAGTATAAGCTCCGCTTCCGTACCTGTAAAATTATATCAAGAAGGGTAGCATTACACAGAACTTAAAAAGATAAATCCTAAAAGAAGACATAGCAAATAACTAAGCCTAATTAATTATTAATTTATTTTCTTCACAATTAATTCACATAAATAAACTCTTTTAGTCCTTTCTTAATTCTCACATTCATTAATTATGAATTCTCTTTTCATTCTTTCATTTCCATTCTCTTATCCATTTTCCTTTCCATTCTTTTTTTCCTTTTAATCGACACGCCTTACCAGGCTCGCATCGATGCCGATACGCCTTCCTAGGCTCGCACCGGACTTTTATTTTCTTTTTAATCGACACGCCTTACCAGGCTCGCATCGATGCCGATACGCCTTCCTAGGCTCGCACCGGACTTTTATTCTCTTTTAATCTTTTTAATCGACACGTCTTCCTAGGCTCGCATCGACGCCGATACGCCTTCCTAGGCTCGCACCGGACTTCCATTTTCTTTCCTTTCCTTTATTTTCTTTATCTATTTCCTTTTTCTCATGACTGAGTCCAACAGACCATCAGCCACTTGATTTTATTATGACTGAGTCCAAAAGACCATCAGTCGTTTTCCTCTATATGACTGAGTCCAAAAGACCATCAGCCGTTTTCCTTTTCTTATGACTGAGTCCAACAGACCATCAATCATTTATCTTTTATCATGACTGAGTCCCACAGACCATCAGCCGTTCATCTTTCATTATGACTGAGTCCAACAGACCATCAGCCGTTTATCTTTCCATCAGGACTGAGTCCAACAGACCATCAGCCGTTTATCTTTTATTTATGACTGAGTCCAACAGACCATCAGACGTTCTCTTTTATTCTTTTCTAATTAATTCTCTTTTCTCTTTTTCTGATTCATTGTACTTTTCTCTTTTTCTCTTTCTTTGTACTTTTCTCTTTTCTCTCATTTCCTTATTTATAGACTTATCATTACATTATTTACTTTTCACTCTTTTCAATATCCTTCTTTCTTTTCCTTTTTATTCTTTTCTTCCTTTTCTTTTTCTTATAATTTAAATAATTCATTTATTCTCATCTAAATCTTTTAGCCTTTATCCTCATTAATGACTTATCACATTTTCTACGTTTTCTACTGCATTCTTTTTCTCTTTGTTAGTTTCCCCCAATCTTATCCAACTCTAATCAATACGGTCAAATATAGTATATTCTAGTTCTCGTTACTAATTCTTAGTTATTTCCCAGTTTCCTCATCTCAATCAATTATCCAACTTATTGTCCCTATTTCATTAACTATATTATTTTTAATTGCTCAACTCACTTAATCTAGCTTTTCAATTCTTATTACATTATTTTACCCAATTCTCCCTCATAATGCGCTCTCTTAGTTTTCTTATCTTTTCGTAAATCCTCTTATCGTTTTCCTTATTTTATGTTAAATCTTAATTCATCATTTTATTTCTCTTCCCTAATTTATTCCGCGTGCATTCATTATTCCTTGTTCTAAACTCTCTTTTACCTTCTTTGTTCCTTTACCTCCCCTATAGCTTTTACTTTATAATTTCCCACATTTTGTTTTATATTAACTATTTCAATATCCTAAACACGCTCATCCATTCCGGGACTTATTCCACGCTCATACATTTTATTCCCTAGGGTGTGGTTTCTCGTCACAATTTTATTTACTTTATTTCTATCAACGGGGTACCCTAAGGTTCATTAACATACTTTTAATTACTCTATTCCTAGCTACCACTATAGCATCCTAGAATTTATTTCTTAAGCACAGGTAACGCGAACCCTCTTACCTCGGGCTTTTTAAATAGAACCTGGATTTTAGCTCGGCGACGATGACGGCGTCGGTGTTGCTCCTCGTTAGCGGGAACGATTGCGGCTGGACCAAGGCAAGAGCTTCGAGCTTTGAGGTTCCCGACACGAGCCCGGCACGTTCACGGGTCGATAACGGCGTCGGTGACGTCCGTGGAGAGAGAGGGAGCTCACGGTGAGAGAGAGGCAGCTCGGCCAAAGGGGAAGGAGAGGGAGAACTATGGTGGTGGTGGTGGTTCCTGTGGAGGTGGCGGTGGCGGCCGGAGGTGGCGGCTGTGAGTGGGGAAGAGAGAGAGAGGGAAAAAGGGAGAGAGAGCTTGTGAGGGAAGAGAGGGAAGGCAAGAGAGAGGGAGAGAGAGACGGGTTGAGAGAGAGAGGAGGAAGAGGGAGGCCACGGTGGGCGGCGGTTTAGGGCGGCGGTGGTGGAGCTGGGCGGTTTGGGTGAGGAGGGAGGAGCTTGGGACCAGAATTAATGGAGGAAGGGGGAGCAAATGGGGGTTTCGAACCTCCCTGCTCGCGTTTTAAAAACGCACCGGCGCTTGAGCGCCAGCTCTCGCGCTTGAGCGCGAGGATCATTCTGGCTCAGATCTGATGCACCAAGCGCGCCTGGGGCACGGCCGCGCGCGCGCCTGGGGCGCGGCCCACTGATCAGTTGTCTTCTTCTCTTTCTTTTTTTACTATAATTTGACCGTGCTATAACGTCTTCGTTAACCATCGGATCTCGCTCAAATTTGACGAGCAACTTCCTAAAAATCATATCTTCATATCCAACGGTGGAATTTGCGTTTGGAGTCTTAAATCTTTTATTTTAATTTTCCCCTTGTTATTTTGTTTATTATCGAATTATCTATTTTCTGGCCCGATCCTGACTTCGGTTTAACGCTCCTTTCTTCTCTAATTCGATTAGTATTATTATTATTTTCTTCTAATGTTAGAATTCTCATTTGGGATTCCTATTTGTGGTTTGTTATTTCCATTTTAATTATTCTAATTATTATTTATTTATTTATCTTCGGGTTTAAAATTTGGGATGTTACATTTCTCCCCCACTTATTTGAATTTCGTCCCCGAAATTCCAGTTGTCCCTTGACTTGGAGGAGTATCCCTTGACATAGTTTCCACCCATGTCATTTCAATTCCTTCGGTTCCAATCTTCCCTTTGAGAAAGTTCTAAGTTACGGGTTCTACGGTATAATTACTCGCCTCAGGTATGGTTTATCTTAGTCACTCAGAAATCCGCGTAATACACAGAGTCTTAAGAGACTGAGACAATTATTTGCGGTGCTCCGACATAATCCCCTTGAGTGAGACTCCACTTTTTCCTGTTCGTTTCTTACTCCTTCAAGTGAGTGTAGTGAGGTCTCCCTTCAATTCCACCTTAGCTATATCTGCATTCTACTTCGGTGGTACTTCCCTTTACGTTCGTTTAACGATTTCAATTTGGTATGTAGGGATTCCTACGGGTCGATTTCACTTATGGGTCGAGGTAAGGGTCTAAATTCATTTCCCAATTGTCTGATGGTCCGAGAAGGCATTGATTGATTCTTGGTTTAATTCTCGTTCCCTTCTCCGCGAACCTCTTCGACAGTTAATGCGGAGCGTTTGGGGTGAGTTATTCATTAGCCCTACGGGTTATGGTATGATCATCGGACATTGAGTCCGGCTCGATGCGATCTTCCTTACGCTTCGTTACCGTTCTGCATTCTACCTCGTTGCTCGGATAGGATCCACAATTTTCTTGTTAAAGTTTCATCTTCCATTCCTTGGATTGAAATCCTCCCCCACTTAGCATCAACATACTTGATTATATCCATGCTTGGGGGTATGCTCATTCGTTATTCAGAATTTCGCACGTAAGCTTCTCGACCGGGGTCCAAGGTTAGAAGGGACATGTGGATGGTCATCCATCGGTAAGCATAGAACTATGTTGGGTTTCCACGTATTGGTGAATCCTCACCTCTGCATCTGAGATGCTTGAAACTTGAAGAGAGTGAAGATGAACAGAAGAAACATGAAGCACTCAAGGATGGGTTTCATAGTCTTCATACGACGACCCAGGATGTACTGGATACATGTCAAGCAAGAAGACAATGGAGATTATCCTCAAGTGTGCATTTTCAGCAGAGAGTCATCGAAAGATGCATTTTTATGGAACTACCGCTGATTTGATTTGGTCTTGATAAAGGTACTTGGTGCAACGGCTAAAACTTGCTTCCTTTGAGGGAATCGTTTGGGAACTTGACTAGGTTCTTAAGTGAATTCTAATTCCTAATGGTGAGCACGATTCACCAGTTTACTTGGGTGGGTCTTGGTGTGGATACCCTGCTAATTCATCCAGTTTCGCCTTTTTCGCGAATAACCCCTTCGGATTCTGAATGAAATGCTTGATGAGTTTTTGGGCTTTTAGTTTGGCTTCCCATGAAGTCTAAAGACGGTTACTGCGGGTTTGCTCGGTTCGGTTCTCTCACGAGTCCCATTCGTGGCTACACTAATAGTAAGTGGGTGCACTAACTTAAGGCTCCTATCTGTCTGTCCTGATTTTTAGTTGGAAAGTGTCAATGATATCGACCACTAATAGTTGCGAAGGTCGAGGTGATCAGTCCCAATCTCACATCTATCAATAGCAACATCATCGTCAAGTTTATTGATGTTATTGTCCCCTAGCAGATGTAAGAATTAGAGTGATCAGTTCTAACCTTACATTCTACCAGTGGTAATACCATCACTGTGTTCAATGAAACTTTAGTTAATGTATTATCATTTATTGATTTTCTTTTTAAGTTAAATCGAATATTTATGCTTTATGCAAACATTTTTAATTAAGTATTGTAATTAAATATTTGGTATATGGTTAACACTAAAAGTACCTCAGATGAATTCATTCGCTCCCTTCACCTATACGTCCAGGACAGTTTGTCCCCATGTGTCCTGGTTGTCCGCATATATAGCAGAGACCCTGTTTTCTGTGCTGCCTCAACATTAGGCACAGTTTCCGGTGGATTTTCCCACATAGTGGACATTGTGGTCTGTTTCTCGGGGCATTCACATCTGGAGTTGTGTCCATTGGCACCATTGCCATAGCATTGATGTCGGCATGTGTATCGGATTCCTGAACTGGTACATTGCCTCTGCTAGAACCTTCAGCCCACTGTATCATCCTGTTCCTATCTTCGGATGTCTTCCACCTCAATCCCTTCTCATAAGTACTAGCCATATTCACTAGTTGGGCCAAATTATCTATGTTCTGAAATTCAAAGGCTACTTTGATCTCAGTGCGAAGTCCTGCTTCGAACTTGATGCACTTAGTTCTTTCATCAGCATCCCTATAGTTCCCAAAATACCAAATGAGGTCTTCGAAGTGTGCGGCATATTCTCCAACGCACATACTTCCCTGTGTTAAATTCAGGAATGCCAGCTCTTTTTCTCGGCGGACATCTTCCGGAAAGTACTTCCCTAGGAACCTGATTCTGAACACATCCCAGGTGATCTCCTGGTTAGCGATCTCCATTTCCCTTCATACACGCTCCCACCAATATTCGGCTTCTCCAGTGAGCATGTACGCCGCCAAAAGAACTATCTGCTCCGCAGGCGGTGAAATCGTGCGGAAAATCTTCTCCAATTCTTGGAGCCATCTCTGGGCTGCATCCGGATTGTAGCCACCTTCAAACTTGGGCGGATCGTTCTGCATGAATCTAGCTAGCCAATCGATGCCCATTGGGCCTGATGTTTGGTGGAGTGCGGCGGCTGCTGCTGTTGCGGCTGTTGTTACTGTCTCAGCTTGATTCTGATTCATTTGGACCAGATTTTCTAGTATAGCAGCCATCCTTTCATCCTGTGTACGTCTCCGAGGCATGGTGACTAAGTTCTGGAAAAAGAGAACGTTATTCCATGATTAACTAAAAACTCTTAATTAAGTATATCTATTTATCTATTCTAAGACTTGACACTACTACTTGATTACTCGCTGGGTGAGTAATCAATAGGAGTGGTGAGTCCAAACTCCAAGGCCGAGGGAAACTGCTCTGATACCATAAATGTAACATCCTCACTTTTAATAGTTAATTTTAGATTTTAATAAAATCAGAGTTTGAAAATTCATTTTTGATTTTATTTTCTTATAAAAGATTTTACGAAAATCCGGCAGAGTTTCCTCTGTTTTTCGGACTTCCCAAAAATTTCCTTCTAAAAACCTGTCAGTCCAGAATTATTTAAAAACATAAAGACAACAAATTAAAACCCAGTTCAGATCCTAACGCCCGATTAGTACCAGTCTCAGGGCATATAACTACACATATTATAAATTACAAAATAACAGTTTATACATAATAAAAATCCACTCGGGGGTATCACAAATTCACTCCATGTAGTGGAGGGTTTCCAGTTCGGCCCGCAACAGTGTAAGCTCCGCTTCCGTACCTGTAAAATTATATCAAGAAGGGTAGCATTACACAGAACTTAAAAAGATAAATCCTAAAAGAAGACATAGCAAATAACTAAGCCTACTTAATTATTAATTTATTTTCTTCACAATTAATTCACATAAATAAACTCTTTTAGTCCTTTCTTAATTCTCACATTCATTAATTATGAATTCTCTTTTCATTCTTTCATTTCCATTCTCTTATCCATTTTCCTTTCGATTCTTCTTTTCCTTTTAATCGACACGCCTTACCAGGCTCGCATCGATGCCGATACGCCTTCCTAGGCTCGCACCGGACTTTTATTTTATTTTTAATCGTCTTTTCTTTTCTTTTTAATCGACACGCCTTACCAGGCTCGCATCGATGCCGATACGCCTTCCTAGGCTCGCACCGGACTTTTATTCTCTTTTAGTCTTTTTAATCGACACGCCTTCCTAGGCTCGCATCGACACCGATATGCCTTCCTAGGCTCACACCAGACTTCCATTTTCTTTCCTTTCCTTTATTTTCTTTATCTATTTCCTTTTTCTCATGACTGAGTCCAACAGACCATCAGCCACTTGATTTTATTATGACTGAGTCCAAAAGACCATCAGTCGTTTTCCTCTATATGACTGAGTCCAAAAGACCATCAGCCGTTTTCCTTTTCTTATGACTGAGTCCAACAGACCATCAGTCGTTTATCTTTTATCATGACTGAGTCCCACAGACCATCAGCCGTTCATCTTTCATTATGACTGAGTCCAACAGACCATCAGCCGTTTATCTTTCCATTATGACTGATTCCAACAGACCATCAGCCGTTTATCTTTTCTTTATGACTGAGTTCAACAGACCATCAGCCGTTCTCTTTTATTCCTTTTTAATTAATTCTCTTTTCTCTTTTTCTGATTCATTGTACTTTTCTCTTTTTCTCTTTCTTTGTACTTTTCTCTTTTCTCTCATTTCCTTATTTATAGAGTTATCATTACATTATTTACTTTTCACTCTTTTCAATATCCTTCTTTCTTTTCCTTTTTATTCTTTTCTTCCTTTTCTTTTTCTTATAATTTAAATAATTCATTTATTCTCATCTAAATCTTTTAGCCTTTATCCTCATTTATGACTTATCACATTTTCTACGTTTTCTACTTCATTCTTTTTCTCTTTGTTAGTTTCCCCCAATCTTATCCAACTCTAATCAATACGGTCAAATATAGTATATTCTAGTTCTCGTTACTAATTCTTAGTTATTTCCCAGTTTCCTCATCTCAATCAATTATCCAACTTATTGTCCCTATTTCATTAACTATATTATTTTTAATTGCTCAACTCACTTAATCTAGCTTTTCAATTCTTATTACATTATTTTACCCAATTCTCCCTCATAATGCGCTCTCTTAGTTTTCTTATCATTTCGTAAATCCTCTTATCGTTTTCCTTATTTTATGTTAAATCTTAATTCATCATTTTATTTCTCTTCCCTAATTTATTCCGCGTGCATTCATTATTCCTTGTTCTAAACTCTCTTTTACCTTCTTTGTTCCTTTACCTCCCCTATAGCTTTTACTTTATAATTTCCCACATTTTGTTTTATATTAACTATTTCAATATCCTAAACACGCTCATCCATTCCGGAACTTATTCCATGCTCATACATTTTATTCCCTAGGGTGTGGTTTCTCGTCACAATTTTATTTACTTTATTTCTATCAACGGGGAACCCTAAGGTTCATTAACATACTTTTAATTACTCTATTCCTAGCTACCACTATAGCATCCTAGAATTTACTTCTTAAGCAAAGGTAACGCGAATCCTCTTACCTCGGGCTTTTTAAAAAGAACCTGGATTTTAGCTCGGCGACGATGACAGCGTCGGTGTTGCTCCTCGTTAGCGGGAACGATTGCGGCTGGACCAAGGCAAGAGCTTCGAGCTTTGAGGTTCCCGACACGAGCCCGACACGTTCACGGGTCGATAACGGCGCCGGTGACGTCCGTGGAGAGAGAGGGAGCTCACGGTTAGAGAGAGGGAGCTCGGCCAAAGGGGAAGGAGAGGGAGAACTATGGTGGTGGTGGTGGTGGTTCGTGTGGAGGTGGCGGTGGCGGCCGGAGGTGGTGCTGTGAGTGGGGAAGAGAGAGAGAGGGAAAAAGGGAGAGAGAGCTTGTGAGGTAAGAGAGGGAAGGCAAGAGAGAGGGAGAGAGAGACGGGTTGAGAGAGAGAGAGGAGGAGGAGGGAGGCCACGGTGGGCGACGGTTTAGGGCGGCGGTGGTGGAGCTGGGTGGTTTGGGTGAGGAGGGAGGAGCTTGGGACCGGAATTAATGGAGGGAGGGGGAGCAAATGGGGGTTTCGAACCTCCCTGCTCGCGTTTTAAAAACGCACCGGCGCTTGAGCACCAGCTCTCGCGCTTGAGCGCGAGGATCATTCTGGCTCAGATCTGATGCGCCAAGCGCGCCTGGGGCGAGCCCCACTGATCAGTTCTCTTCTTCTCTTTTTTTTTGACTATAATTTGACCGTGCTATAACTTCTTCGTTAACCGTCGGATCTCGCTCAAATTTGACGAGCAACTTCCTAAAAATCATATCTTCATATCCAACGGTGGAATTTGCGTTTGGAGTCTTAAATCGTTTATTTTAATTTTCCCCTTGTTATTTTGTTTATTATCGAATTATCTATTTTCTGGCCCGATCCTCACTTCGGTTTAACGCTCCTTTCTTCTCTAATTCGATTAGTATTATTATTATTTTCTTCTAATGTTAGAATTCTCATTTGGGATTCCTATTTGTGGTTTGTTATTTCCATTTTAATTATTCTAATTATTATTTATTTATTTATCTTCGGGTTTAAAATTTGGGATGTTACATATACTATGCTCGCCCCTAGGAACCACTAACTCCACTATGTGTGCTGGAAACCGGCTCGACTGGTACCTCCTCCTCATCCTCATCCTCCACAGGATCCTCGTCGACCTCGTCCGACGGGGTAGGGACCCTACCACTGGGTCTAGGGTCCGCAATAGGAACAGACCTACCAGCATCTGTCGGGTTATGAGAAGGAGTCTCCTCAGTGAAAATCCTCGAAGCAGAAGGATGGGAACGAGTGGCAGCTCTAAAATGAAAGCTGTGAAATCTCCGTACAGGTCGAAATGGCGGTGGTCCTCTATAAGTATAATAGGGTGGTACGTGCATAGTATATATAATCGGGATCCTGAACCTACGAGGTCGCACCCTGGCCAAGGGGTTAGGTTGATAGAGAGTAATCTCCACCTCACCCTCAAAGGTGGCCCGGTGCTCCTCGTAAGTCCAAATACCACTAGCGATGGGTCGGATCTCGATGCAAGCTAGGTATCTGGCCATCACCTAACAAGAGCACAGGAGTAAGCATCACACATATACATAATAAAATGAGACTAAAATATCAAACACACATAATCATAGACAGATAGAATATGCATAGACATATGAGCACACCCATTTTCGTGTTTATAACTCTTTCAATGAAGGTGGCATGATGCATGATTTCTATCCACAATTCCGAGGCCTCCAATCATCATATAGATATCTATCAACGGATATCTTTGTGTTCCCAGAACACTAAACAATACGTTCCCAGAACGTATGGCGGAATTGCTTGGGGTAATTACCTTAACGTTCCTCCCAGAGACTCCCAGAGTATATGTCACGTCGCGAAGACATAATGAATCACCATGGTACATAACGCCACTCCCAGAGTAAGAGTCACGTCGCGAAGACGTAACAACTACATCAACAGTGTCCCCACACTGGCCACATTCATCCACAGAATGTGTCATCAAGCAAAACGCAACAGTTTGGTACTCCCAGAGTACTCAGGTCATGTTCCCAGAATATTATCCAATCACATCGCCAACCTATTCATCCCATTCTCCATGAATGAATGCACATATACAAAGTATTATTGGTTGGCCTTTAATTAATTTCCATAATTATTATGACATAATCTTAACATCTCCACACTTAAGATTAAACACATGTCATAATTCCTTTTATTATTTTCAATGATGAACTTAAGATATTAAGAATAAATTACCTTTACACATAAAATTCTTCCATGAATTTAACTTAGGTAATTTCCACTGATTTTTGGGTTTTTAATAATATAATTAAAAATGGTATAAGTCCCTTAACAAAATCCTTAATATTTAATTTTTGTTCTCGGGTTCTAATTGGTTACAATAACATCTAACTGGTTAGATCATACAGTTCCAGAACTGCATTTTCAAGCTTTTTAATACCATTTTCAATTCTATTCCAATCCAACCCAAAATAGTCCTCAACAGGCATTTAATACCTCAAATTAGACTTGTTCCATCATTGAAAATTTCTCAAATCCCAATATATACATTCATAAATCACATATATTCCAAATGAATTTGTTTTCACATTAAGGTATAAAACTAATTACCCAACCTTGATTCCACCTCAAATTAAGCTTGAATGCATCATATTAAAGTTGCTCAAGATCAGAAATGAGCTCAAATTGGCCTCCAAGCCTTAAAACCAATTCAAACTATGCCCTTAGAGTCACTTGGTGACTCTCACTATACAAATCACATTTTAAATCTCATTCTAGTATAAGGTAAGCTTCTCCCTTACCTATAGGTAGTGTTTGATGAGTGTAATCATAGGTTCTTCAAGAAAGTCCATGAATTCCAGAAACTCTGTCCTTCAGCCAACACAGGTTAAACAGGGTCCAAAACCCAGAAGATTTGGTGCATGAAAAGGACATGAAAATTGGGGAAAATTGTTAGACCATGTTATCTGCAACATGCACTAGGAAACCAAATAAATTCGAGGTCAAAAGAGCACTCGAGCTTACCAAAATCGAAGCTCAAAGAGAGACCCTCGAATCTGAAACAGAGATGATAGTTTGAGCCCCTCTACTTTGCAAGATCGTAACTTCTTGTTAAGGAACTCTTGGGTTATAATCTTGGTCTATATTTGAAGCTTGTAGTATGTAGTTTAAAATGATATAAGGTTTGTTGGCTATAGTTCTCTGAAGAAGAAGAACGAGAAGGACAAACACCAACACCAGGGTAAGATTGAAACTTAGAGTTAAATTTAACCAAATTGTCCACAACTGAGCTATTTATAAGCAAATCTTAGTGCCATGCATCAAGACACCTGTTTCCCACTATGAATCGAGTGGGATTAGTGGCAGGATTTGGCTAAACACAGTGATTACTCATCAAAATCCACTAACCTTATTATTATTATTACTATTATTTCAATCTCGCTATTATTCTAATTATACTTGGGGTTAAAATTTGGGATGTTACAACGACAGCTGTCACACATCAAATGGTCCCAGACCAGGAGGACTACAGCCTCAATTCAAATTATATCAATTCATAAATATTCATGGCATACTGTCTCACAGTGGCAATCAAGATGCCCCACTCCAGTCCCTCTCACTGTTCTAGATTTGCAATCTAGGGGGCGACAGTATGTTTCTAGTGGGCCCGCAAAACTCACCACGGCATTGGACCCAGTCCCTACCACGTTCGTACGCCACCTGTGGAGTTCGTTCTGCCTAGAAACATACTCTAGACTTCTTGACGTTTCACCGTCATCGTCCTCACCTAATGCAATCTCCTCCTAAGTATCCGCAGATACTTATGGTTCCTTCCTCCCCACTACTTCGCACTCTCATACCTCACCGCGTATGTCTTTTAAAGTCTTTTATCTTATTTTTAGTTAACCTAAGGTTGGCCCATCCTTCGTGCAACCCTTCAATGAGTCTCGACCACTAACTTTGCACAATCATTCTCTCATCATTCTCACATAGCACAGAGCTGGGATCACATCATCAAACTCGCATCTCCTTTCTCAATCTATCTTTCAAAATCTTATTTCATAATCTTTTCTCAAAACAATCCTTCAAAAATATCATTTCACCGTATTTTCTCAAATGCCATTTCAAAACTTTCACAAGTCTCTTTTCACAAACATTCACCAACACAATTATTGTTTTCATAAACTTTTTCTAAAAATGTCATTTTATAGAATTTTCCCAAAAACATTATTTCAAAAAGACTCTCTTTAATCATCATTTCAAATACTTATAAAAAAGATGGTTTCCCCCAAGATTTTCCTCAAAAATATATCTTTTCACAAAACTCTTTCAAAAAGGTTGTTTCACAAAACTTTTCTTGAAAATCTCTTTTTCAAAAGTTTTCTCAAAAATCTCCTTTCTCAAGGTTTATAAAAATCTCCTTTCTCAAAACTTCTTTTCAAAATCCTTTTTTTTCAAAAATTCCTTTCGCAAATCTTTTTCAAAAATCTCTTTTAAAAAAAAACCTTTTTCCAAAAATATATCTTTTAACAAAAAAAGCTTTTCAAAAATTTCTTTTTCAAAGACCTTTTTCAAAAATCGCATTTTTGCTGAGCGCTAATGGAGGAGCAAGCTCAATTCAACACTAGTCTCTGACTAAAACAAAAACAAAGGAGCCCAGCTCCACTCAATTCACATCATCCTCCCCCAGCTCTGGCTCGTTCTCAAAATTATCATTCGTTCTTTCCCCAATCTCAATTCTTCATCTCTTCCTATTTCATCTTATATCTTTTCATTATTATTCCTTTCTCTTATATCTTTACTTTCCTTAACTTGCTTATCTCATTTTCATTTTCTTATTCAGGACGTAACAGACGTCCATCAACATATTATTCATCAGCAATAAATATCATTAGGCATAATTAAATTAATAAATATAAACATACTATCAATCACACAATCATCACACAACCACAATGTGGCCTTTGTCACCTTCGTATAAGTGGCCACACAACACAAACAATTTCCACTTATACTACTGACTCCGAACCACTTAGTTCCAATCTTTGATATGATACGGAACGTCCTAATATATCACCTAGCTACCACGGTGTCTTAGGAAAGCTTCTCTCTCACCTGAGGTCCAGCAATTTAATGCGTACCGTCGCCTCGGATCCGTTGTGCTGCCGGCTGCCTCAATCCCTCGTCTTTAAGGTTCCTCTTACTAAATAAAATACGTTTTTGTTATTTAACTTGTATTAGGAAAATCTTTTTCGTAACTTAAACACCTCTCATCCCTTGTCAAAAAAACTTAAAACATAACCGTTTTCTTTCAAACAACTTGGATGTTTATACCACCTTATGTACTTTCAAAAATCATTTGAAAACATTATGAAAAGTTATTTAAACTATTTAGTTTGGGTGCTGGTCCGTTTTGGACAGCACCTTAAACACGTTTGAAAATACCGAAAAATGCACCGTTTTTTATCCAAGTTTTCTTAAATTAATTATTACTTAAAAACTTTACTTTAAATTACTTGAAAAGATTTTTTAAAATTTAGAAACAAGTCCAAACAATTCTGGAAAGCAAAGAATTATATTAAAAATCACTTTGATAAAACTCCGAAAACATCGTAAAAACACTCTTTGTTTTAAATGACTCTTTTGTTCAAAATTAACACTTTAAAACTCAAGTTTTTTACCACAAAACAACTTTGGGCAGCCATAAACACAATTTAAAGTCTCAAATAAATTGAATCAAATTAAATTAAAATCAATTACATACTCAAGTATTTTTCAAGCATCAACTAGTACACAAAATAATAACAAACATCACTTTCACAATCAAGCACTCAAGCACTCATTCAACACATAGCTATTTTTCAAAACCATTTCATGTTCATAAAACAAAACACTTAGACCTTCACATAATCACAAGGATGTAAACCAAGCGCAATAATTCAATTCTTTTCACAAATCACTATATGAATTTATTTTAATGCAATTAAATTTCCTAGACTTGTTTACACTATATGGCCGAATGACATCAAAGGGAACAATTCAAAGATCACAAATTTAAAACACATAAATCAACTTGATTTATCTTAGCACTTAAATTTTCACTTTCTTTTTCATGTAACAAAATTATTTATGCTTCCTTTCCCTCTCAACCGAATATACCTACTCACACATATATTTATTTAAACACAATACTCTTCTAAAATCATTTAATTCAATTATTCCCTTTATTTTTAATTCAAAACCAAATAGAAATTAAACATCCACAACACAATTTCAAACAATTTATTTTAACATAATTTCACAAAACATACTCATTGTTTTTATGTCACTTCATTGAAAAAGGATCCTAGTCTATTTCCCATGCCTAGGCCGAATCTAATTTGACAAAAACAAGGTTTTTAGTTTACCTTTCAACATGCAACATCAAAAATAATGAATCAAACCATGCACCCTTTTCACACACACACAACTCTAAAAATATCATTTCCTTAAATCAAGTTTTTATTTTAATTATGCTTTTCTTGAAAATCTTTGAATCATAAAGAAATCAACATGCAAGATCACAAAACATGAATCAAGTTAAAAATTATTTTCAAAAAACTCATTTCTTTTGTTTCTTTGTAAAACCGTGAGGTCCATTAAGAAAATAAAATCCTTTCCTTCAAAAACCACATGCATGCACCTAGATCTTGTAGATCAAATCATGAAATCAAATATTGTAGCACAAATGAAAGATGAAAATCACTTTGAATAATAAAAGACCCAAAACCGTGATGAACATTTAAAGAAATCAAGTCTTTTATTCAAAACAATATGCAAACCAACACAAGATCAAGACGTTTATTATAAATTACATGCAAAGTTGAAAACCCAAGTCTTTTCATGAGCAAGATAAAGATCAAGTTAAAATCAAACACTTTCAACCACTCAAATCAATTTTTCTAAACATGAAATTAACATGCAACCACTTAAATCAAATCAAAAAGCATCTAAGCCTACACTTTTGGTTATGGTCGAATTGAAGAGCTCTTGATTTAGGGTTCCATGGGTTCATTTATAAAAATTTTGGATTAAGGCATAAACAAGACATGCATGTACTCAAATCGTCAAGATCATCATTAGCTAACATGCAACATCACGATCTCAACATTATTGTTAAGAAAGTTTAGATCATCCATTTACTCATCAATTAAACTCATAAACACTTTACAAATCATGGTTTTAAGTAAGAAAATTAAACATGCAAGGGAGCTTTGATTTAGATTCACAAAATCTCAACAAATCTTTAGATCTAGAAGATTTAACTTGAAAATCTTTTAGGTCTTTAAGATTTAGGTTGAAAAACTTTAAGATCTTTTAGGAAGACCTTAAACGAGTTATGAAGTCCGGTAGTTAGACGTTTACAAGTTTCTTTGAGTCTTAGGAGTTCATGATCAAACATAAATAGAACATGCAAAGGAAGAAAAGAAAGGAAAGTTACAAGATCAAAAAGAAAAATCTAAACTATTACAATTTTCTTCATGCTCATTCGAAGTACCCACCAAATCAAGGTCTTCTAACTCCTATAGGCTTGGATCTTCAAGGAAAACTCTAGGTTTTGGTTTTGATCTCCTCTTCTTCTTCTCTTCTCACTCACGGCTACTCTCTTTTCTTTGGGTGTTGAGAGCTTGATTTTTGCTCTCAACAAGTGTGTGTTTAGAAGGTGAAAGGAAATGAAAGAAATGAAGAGTGGAAATGAAGGAATGAAGTGGCCAACACTTCACCTATTCAACCATATATATAGGCCAAGGCAAGACATGAGATTTTTCCTCTTTTGTCCTCAAGGACATTCGGCCATAGTGTGAAAATGGAAGGGCAATTTTGGCAACTCAATAAGTTGCATGGGTGGTGTTTATCAATTCTAAGGGGACAATAAGGAGTGATTTAAGGGACTAGGTTTCTTTAGGTTTAGTTACATTTTGGCTAATAGTTAGGATTTAGTTACTAACTTAGTTACTCCATGGTTCTAACTTAGTCCTATTTCGTTTCTTGCTTAAAAAAATTCTAGGTTTGCCCGATGTACACATACACACGTAATTCATACATACACATACATACATACATTCATGCATTATCATCTTCTCTTATTAATTAACCCCATATGATCTCAAACACATATACACATAATAACACCACACATACATACACACGAAACACTCATGTACACACATACATAGAAAATAAATCATTTTCATCATAAAATGACTCATACGAAAATCACAAATATTTTATAAAAATATCAAACACATAGACTCTTTCCAAAAACTCAATTTTTAAACTTTTGACATTATTTCAGGAAATCATTTCTTTAAAGTTACTCTTTACCTTGAAAACGTTAATTAGGAAATTTATTTAAGAAAATATTCGTTCAAAAACATTTTTCTCAAAAATTAAATCTCTCTAGTATTTTAAATTAATACGAGGAATTTGCGGGGTGTTACATTCTCCCCAACTTAAGGATTTCTCGTCCCCGAGAAATACCTTAGGGATTGGGCAACAGGGCACAAAATTCTAACGTCACTTGATTTCTATAAGAGCACTCTCGTTTTACTGCGTGGCCGTGTTCTCTTTTGCTGATCTAATTCACCTTGCCAGGCCCCTTGTTGGTTGTTTTCTGACGAAGAAGTTTCACTCTCATAACCGCTTGCGTGTCGAATCGGGTCTAGTCCATCGGACTAACCGAAGAAGGCGTCGCTCCCTTAGTTGATCATCATCACATAGAGTCCGACCATAGATACGGACTTAGGGAAAATCAAGCAAACAAGATTCACACATCTCCAAAAGCACGGGGTTTTACCTAAAATCCTTAGACATTTACTATTCTCCACAACTTAGGTTATCACTAACTTAAAGTAATCGCTCCTTCCTTCCGTTCTCCTTCTAACTCTAAGACTTTTCGTCTATCATCTCCCTAACTTAAAGGGATTCTATCACTACTTGGGCTTACTTACTTCCTAAAACAACCTCACTCTTCTTCTTAGATTCATCCTAAACATTGATCAGATCTGCCACTTCCGCTGTCTAGACTTCGGATTATGGTGGAAGGCATTCCTAATTATCAAATGATCCTCCTAATCTCCTTTATTGACCGATAGCATATACTTCCTTCCTTCCTTGTGACTCCCCAACTTCGATCAAGCTTACATCTAAATCCTCTGTGATCCTATATCCTTACTTAACTTAAACTATTTTTCCTCCCTTAATCGTTCAAGCCTAAACTATCTGGGTAACTATGGCACTTCTAACTCCACAATCGGGACTAATAGGATCATTAGGGCTACAGGGGAACAGTAAGGCTCATGAAGAAAAAGTTTAAATTCTAACAATACTAACTGTTTTGTTGAAGCAATTCAACAAACATGAGGATTCAGAGATAACAAGCTACATTCTTAGGGGTAATACCTATCCTTGTATAAAGGTATGCTAAGGTAACAAGCTTAAGTCTTACGAATACTAATGGAACATCAAAGGGCAAGGGTCTCAGTCTTAGAATCTATTCACTGTCTACTTTTAGTCTACGTTTCTTCAAACTACAGGATGAACAAGTTACTTAAACTAGCTCGACCGACACTAAGCTACACACAAGGTCTTATGTGACATCTGCCCATTTGACTCACTTCTGAAAGTCCCTAATTAAGAAAATTGTTTTAACCTGATTAATTAAAGAATTGATTTGAAAGAGTTTTGAGTTCGTGATGAGTTCTTATGTTTGAAATTCGGATTGCTTATGTGTGTGACTTTGCATGCTTGATTGATTGTGGTTGATTAAGATTTTGTTTTCTTAATCGGTTTTATGATTTTATGGTTTAAGATGGAAATTATTTTATCTAAGCTTTAAAGAATCAAGTCCAATCACCCCTAGAAACCATAATCGATGCCCTAATCGAGGAGTGAAACCCTAATCGAGCTCTTAATCCTTGATTAAGTGCTTAATCACTCTCTTGAGACCTTAAACCCTTTTGATTAGTAAGTTAACCTAAATTAGTTTTCCTTAAACCTGTGATTAAGTTTTTGATTAGCACCTTAATCCTTGATTAAGCCCTAATTACTAAGGATTAGTGAACTAAACCTAGATTAATTAGCCTAATCCTACCCTAATCATGATTAGAACCCTAATTAGTGCTTTAAACCTAATTAGCTAATCCACCCTACCTTAATCACTCTATGGTCAAATGGCCACATGCTCAACCAAGCCACTAAGCTCACTTGCATGGTTGCCAAGTAGCATGCCTTTAGTCAAACCATGACATCATCACCATGACATAAGCATGACATAAGAAGGAAGAAAAAGTGAAGAAAAGGAAAGGAAGAGGAAGGTGGCCGTGTGGACTATGAAGCAAAACTTGGCCACCAAGTTTGTAGCTTAATCCTTAAGCATTTGCCATCATACCCCCCATGCAAACCCTTCTTGGCAAATAGGAAAAAGTAGAACTCAAAGAAAAGGTACCAAACCGTGTGTGTGAGTGAGTTCATTCCATTTCTTCTCATCTTCATTTCTCATTCCAAGCAAACCCACACCCACCAACATCAACACCAAACCGTGAGGAAGAAAGAGTGATCCAAACACAAACACTTCCCTTGTTTCCATTCTTTTCCTAAGCCAAACACAAAATACCAAGAGAATCATCAAACTCTTAGTGAGAAAGTGAGAAGAGAGAAAGGCCGAATCTTGAGAGGAAAAGAACCAAGCCTCAACACATTGAAATCTTCATGATCTAAGCTAGATCAAGCTAAACTAGTGAAGAAGAGAATGAGAAAACCATGGACTAAGAGAGGGAGTGAGTGAACCGTGAGAAGAGAGGAGAGAAAACAAAGATTTTGGACTTGAATTCTTGAAAGTTTTGATTAAGTAAGGATTTGTTTCATAATCTTAAAAGCTTAAAACCTTTTCTTTGATTCTTGTTCTTTTCTTTCTAAACTTTGATTTTTCTTGAAAAGGTGTGATGCATGTTATTTTTTTTCCAAGCTTGATTCTAAAAGTTTTGTTAAGAAAATGTTTTTCTTCATGGTCTTGAAGTTTTCTCTTTGATTTCTTGAAAATGTTTTAGAAAAGAATTTGATTTTAAGTTTCATAGAAAGATTTTGAAGGTCTAATAATTTTGGTTGCATGCATGTCAAGATCTATGCTTGAACTTTGCCATACTTGATGTTTGAATCCTAGTGTGAAAGATCTTTGAAAATGATTGATTTCTTTGGTGATTTTTCTTGTGAATGGCCACGGTTTGCACTTAGTTTTTAAGTTAGGAGTTTTGTTATTGAATCTTGATTATGTTCATGAGATTACCATGAGATTCTAAGCATGTTTTCGAAGTTTGAAACTCTAAGAAAATTCTTTTAAGAAAATAATGGGTTGGTCATGGTTTAGTTATAATTATGAGTATGAACTTGATTTCCTTGCTTAATCTCTTGCATGTTATGCTCTTGAAATTTAATAATAAGTGATGTTGTGATCCTTAGGTGTAGCCACGGTTTCACATGCTAAATCAAAAAGATTGAGATTTTCTTAAGTTTGGTTGATGAATATGTGATTCCCATGAACTTTGAGTTAATTTTTGGCTGTTAAATGTAAAATCTAATTTGTTTAAGAAACCTATGTATGCCACGGTTTCATGAATAAAAATATGTTAGGACTATGCTTTTGTTTGCTTGATGAATTATGAGAACTTGTTGTTGGATCTAGAGTTGTTTTTAAGTCTTGAATTCTTAAAAATGTTTTTGAAGAAAACTTACTTAAGGTCACGGTTTAGACCTTAATTTCTAAGATGAATTTACTTAATTGAATATGTGTTAATGTTATGAAAATATATGTTGATTTGTGAAGATGGTTCTTTGAGAAAATGAATTCTTAAACAAACCATGATGCATACGGTTTTGACATGTTTAAGTATGACAAGATGAAGTTTTGATAAGACGAAATTAATTGAATAAAAGACAAATGAAAATGTGATCAAGTGTATATGGTGATGCATGATTTGAATTGTGTATGCTTAAGCACTAGATTTTATCATTCGGTTGAGCTATATGTATGGATGAGTTTGTGAACATGTTTATGTGCAACTTGATGGTTTGTGATTGTGAAATGTTTGGAGTGAATGAATGTTTTACTTGAGTACCTTGCTGCCCTCGTGTAGATCTAAGTGTTTAAACTTGATGAATTATTGATTTGAGTGTTTACTTGATTGCTTTTAAAGTGCTGGATTTGTTTATGCTTTTGAATTGGTCTTAAAACAATAGAAGAAATGAATTTAAAACTTAGGACATGATGCTGTCCAGAATTTTCTAAGTAATATTTCTTGTTTTAAAGTGTTTCTAAAAGTGTTTTGAAGATGTGTTATTGTGTGCATTTGATATGTGACAAAGTTGATTCGAAAAGTGCGATTTTTCGATGTTTTTGGATTCGAACTCAATGCTGTCCAAGAAGGACCAGCAAAGAAACTTTTTATTTAAATGAATCTAATTGATTATTTTCTCATGATTTCAAAGTATAAGAGTTAGTGTTTGACTTGGGACAAGTTTGAGTTCAAAAGAATTGATGTTTCGTTTCTAAATGAAGTCAATGTTTGGATTTTCTTAAGTTGTCTTGAGAATAACTTTAAGAATAATAAGTAAATAAAGTTTAACACTCACATGTCTATCTTTTGGGACTTGTAGATTCGGTAACTGCGAATCCAGGTGAGAGAGAAGTTATCCTTAGACGCTTTGGTGTCTAGTGAGTATGCTAGGACACTCCGTACTCTCTCAAAGTCGGAGTAAAGGTCTATCGCAGTTAGTAGTATACCCGATAAATTGTGTGATTGTTTGTATCGAGGTATACGAAGACTTAGGCCTATACCATCACATGGTATTGATTGATTGATATGTTTGTTTATGCTGAAATGTATTGTTGTGATATTGTCATTGCATGAGCATATTGCATCATCCCGCGATATAAAATAAGAATAGAAAAGACATAGAAAACTATAAGAAATCCCCCGACGATTAGAGTGAAACTCTAAGTGAATGGAACGCGTGATGAACCGGATGATGCTGATGTGCTGAGTACGTGGATCGAGCTGATGCTATGAAAATAACGACGACGCTTTGAACGTGAATGCCATGAGTGCTGAGTTCTATGATAATAGTTTCCACGTGGTTGTAGCCATGTGTTGATATAGCCTCCATATGGCCGTAGCCATATGTTGAGTGTGAATGATTTGGGATAGGTCGGAGCCTATCTATCGATGTTTGATGGATATCCCGCATATGGTCGGAGCCGTATGCTGATGTTGATTCTGAATGGGTCGTAGCCCGTCAGAACGTTGATTGATATTCCGCATATAGTCGTAGCTATATGGCGAGGTTGATTCTGATTGGGTTGTAGCCCGTCAGACAAGTTATGGATATCCTGCATACTGGTTGGAGCCGTATGCCGAAATGATTCAGGATGGGTCAGAGCTCATCAGAGACAGTGGTCGAGTCCCACAGAAGCATTCCGCATATAGTCGGAGCTGTATGGCGGAGATGACTTAGGATGGGTCGACGTTAGGACAGAAAAGTATAACCCCACGACCTTAAACCTTTACCCGAAGTAGTGGAGAGGAAGACACGGTGTTTACCTACGTGGTACTCACTTGATGATTAGGATAGGGGAAGGTAATGATGGTGATTCATCAAGAAGCCTTGAGATGTCTGTCTAGGTGGGAAAAACCATAGGGGCCCTGGCTGAACCGGTCGGAGCTGGTCACTCAGTGGTGTGGACGAAGTACCACATGTACACTAGACAGAGGACTGACACCCCCTTGACTAATTCTTGATCAGTGAGAGGGATGCTCGAACACGGCCGGATGAGGTTATATTGTTCATTTTATTTTCCCGGGCTATTATTTTATGAATGCATTCACTTTGCCATCCAGTAAAAGCCGGTGTGGTTAGAGATCCTGTACTCCTGATTGCTTCCGACTAGGTGGATGGATTCCGAGGAGATGTAGACCTGAGACCCAAAACTATAAATCCTGAATTCCTGATGTTATGGACTCGAGACCTGTGAACGAGAGGACTTCTCCTAGATGAGACGAACTAATCAAGAGACTTCGACTTTGCGAGATGAGTGGTTAAAGAGATTCAGCTTTACGAGACAATTGATTTAGGGATTCCCTTAAGCGAGAGATAAAAGATTAGACAATGCGACGTTTGCACTGCATCCTCATGCATCCTATATAATTGCCTGCTATATTGTTTGTTGTATTGTTTGTTATGTTCTGGTATGCGTCGCTAGTGTAATTCCAAGAAGTCGATGGGAGTAATTCCATTCGGATAACTTACTCTCTCAACTTCTTGTGCACATGTGACTATGAATCTTCGATTCTAAAAGATGGCAGAGCTGGTGATGCTACTCCTGGAGGATTGACTTATTGATCGTGATGTGCTGACGAGTGGGCTACTATTGGACGATGGAGACTGCTTTTGAGGACGTACGTTGTGGATCTAGAAGGAGCTTCTGTTAGTAGTTATAACTAGGTTCCCGATGGATCCTTGCTGTTACTGCTTATCAAGTGTACCCCTTATCTTTTGAAACGTTTTTGTTAAAAAAACAAAGTTATGTAAGAATGGCACCGATGTTCTGTGGTGGCCACTTTTGTAAGAACTTTATGGTCTGTTTTCTAAACTGTTTTTGAAGGACTGTCGTGATCCGACAGATAAACTACTGTAAGCAAACCAAATATGTTTTTCCAGAGACCAAATGTTTTACTCTTTTATTTAAAGTAAGTTTTTAACATCAAATTGTTTTCAAGAACTTCCGCAAACGTTTTTGAGGAAAGGATTTTAAAAGTAATACCTTGTTTTGGGAAACTCGGTAGTCGAGTGTGGTTCCCGTTTCAAAAAAAAAATAAATAAAAAAATTTCACCCTATTTTTCCTAAAAGAATTAATTAACATTTGATGAGTGTTTGTTTCGAGTTTTCCAAATCGGGGTGTTACACTTGGTGGTAACAAAGCAATGGTTGTCCATGTGGCCTGAACATGGCCTTACATGTTCTCTATTGTGTGCTCTCTAGATATATTTAGGTTGTGTGATTAGATACGTTAGTAGGTATATTGAATCGTTAGTGCGTTCATGAATATAGCTTACGATGTCTGGAAGAGGAAGAGGTCGTCATGCGCCTGAAGCGGCTCGGAACACCGAGGACATGCTGAACGAGCTGACTGCTGCAGTTCTGGGCATGAATGAGAATCTCAACGAGATGCACCAGCAAGCCCAGCAGAATAACCAAAACCAAAACTTAGGACCTCAGGAATATAGGGGATTAGATGAGTTTTGTAAGAGGAACCCTAAGGAATTCGCCGGTGGATATGCTTCGGAGAATGCTAATGAATGGATTAGGGAGCTAGAGAAGATCTTTACCGCTATGCAATGCGCTGATGCTCAGAAGGTAACCTACGCGGTCTACATGTTGACGAAGGAGGCATCTGATTGGTGGGAGAACACTAGGCAAGTTATGGAGGTTCAACAACAAGCTGTCACTTGGGACTCCTTCAAGCAAAGATTTCTGGAGAAGTATTTTCCTATCGATATGAAGTTGAAGAAGGAAATAGAGTTCATGCACTTGGCTCAAGGGAATATGTCAGTCGGCGAATACGCTGCGAAATTTGAGGAGCTAGTGAAGTACGTGCCGCACTACAATCAGCCCGGAAACGATCAGTCGAAGTGCGCAAAGTTTCTCGATGGACTTAAGACTGAGATTAAGATGGCTTTCATACATATGGGAATCGAGAGTTTTCCGCTCTTAGTAAGCCGATGTAGAATCTATGAGGATGGGCTTAAGGCGAAGAACATCGGTAATAAGTCTGCTGTACCCTCAAGTTCCCATGGACCGATGAGGAACAACCCCAATTATCAGAACGTGAGGCAAGGAATCCAACATGGGCGAGGACCCTACGATCGATTCGGAGGTAGAAGGGACAATCGATATGGAGGATCAAGATTCCAAAGGAACAACAATCGCAACAATGGCAACCGGGGAAATAGGAATGCCAACACTTGGAGCCACAACGGGAGTAGAAGCCGTTACAGCAATAACCCTACTGATAGGAACTCTGAAACATCACCACCCTTCTGTACTCGATGCCGTAGACGCCACTTTGGCAATGAGTGTAACCCCAAACCCATTTGTTTCATCTGTTAAGAACCTGGTCATTTTGCAAAAGTATGCCCCAAACAAAAGAAAGGAAATGATGCTGGAAGTGCTGTAAGGCCACAAGCTAGGGGAAAGGTGTTTACGATGGGCGGTGTAGAGGCTTCAAACCACGATGGTCTTATCCAAGGTACATGTCTTATACGTGAGATTTCCTTAAATGTGTTGTATGATTCGGGTGCTACGCACTCTTTTATATCCGATGATGTTGTGAGTAGATTGCACTTAATGGTAGCTTCTCTACCATATGATTAAATTGTGTTTACCCCTACTAGTGACCCAGTCAAAGTTTCAACTTTTTGCCCTAAGTGTCCGGTAGTAATAGATGATAGAACTTTTCCCACTAACCAGATAACATTACCCTTATCCCAAATCGATGTTATCTTGGGAATGGACTGGTTATCTGCTAACCATGTTCAGTTTAATTGTTTCACTAAGACCCTAACTTTTGAAAACCCTGATGAATCCTTACCCAAGCACGTATCTGCCAATCAAGTTATGGCTTCTCTTAGAGAGGGAGCCCATGTATACATGATCTCAACTTCTTTGGACGTCGATGTGGACAATCACATTCAGGAACTACCTGTAGTTCGAGACTTCCCAGAAGTATTTCTTGACGATATTCCTGGATTGCCACCTGTTCGAGAGGTCGAGTTTTCAATCGATGTGATACCGGGAACTGGACCGATCCCTAGAGCGCCCTACCGAATGGCACCAGTGGAGCTCGCTGAGCTGAAAAAGCAAATGGAGGAGTTGACGGAAAAGCAACTCATCAGACCCAGTGTGTCGCCTTGGGGAGCTCCAGTCTTGCTAGTGAAGAAGAAGGACGGTAGTATGAGGTTGTGCATCGACTATCGCCAGCTGAACAAGGTAACGACCAAGAACAAGTACCCTCTGCCAAGGATAGATGACCTGATGGACCAGCTGAGAGGAGCTGCAGTGTTTTCAAAGATCGATCTTCGATCGGGCTATCACCAGATTCGAGTAAAGGAAGATGACATTCCAAAGACTGCTTTTAGGACCCGATATGGGCATTTCGAGTATTTAGTCATGCCTTTTGGAGTGACTAACGCTCCTGCAGTGTTTATGGACTACACGAACAGAATCTTTCAGTCGTATTTAGATTCGCTCGTGGTAGTATTCATAGACGATATCCTCATTTATTCCAAGAACAAGGAGGAACATGGGGAACATTTGAGGATAGTTTTGCATATTTTGAAGGAGAAGCAGTTATATGCGAAGCTTTCGAAGTGCGAATTTTGGTTGGAGGAAGTGAATTTCTTGGGTCATGTGATCTCAAAGGAAGGAATAGCAGTAGATCCAGCTAAAGTGAAGGCGGTATTGGACTGGAAAGTGCCAACGACGGTGATGGAAATCCGGAGTTTTCTCGGTTTGGCAGGATATTATAGGCGTTTTATTGAAGGATTTTCAAGACTATCCTTGCCATTGACGAAGTTAACCAGGAAGGGACAGCCGTTCGTGTGGACTGCGAAGTGCGAAGAAAGTTTTCAGGAGTTAAAGAAGAGGTTAACTACAGCCCCAGTGCTTGTTTTACCTGACCCGGAGAAGAATTTCAGTGTTTATTGCGATGCGTCGAAGCAAGGTTTAGGTTGCGTCCTGATGCAAGAGCGAAAGGTCGTGGCTTATGCCTCTAGACAACTGAAGGTTCACGAGCAGAATTACCCAACTCACGACTTGGAGTTAGCTGCGCTAGTTTTTGCTCTGAAGATATGGCAACATTACCTCTATGGTGCGAGGATTGAGGTATTTAGCGATCATAAGAGTCTTAAGTATCTCTTTGATCAAAAGGACTTGAACATGAGACAAAGGCGATGGATGGAATTTTTGAAGGATTACGACTTTGAGCTGCAGTACCATTCGGGGAAAGCGAACGTAGTAGCCGATGCTTTGAGTAGGAAATCCCTTCATGTGTCTGCAATGATGGTGAAAGAGATGGAGTTAATCGAGCGATTCAGAGATATGAACTTGGAAGTTAGGATGAATCGAAGGAGTATGATTTTGGGAATGTTGGTCGTATCGAATGAGTTTATGGAACGAGTCAAGAAAGGACAGTTGGATGATCCGGAGTTGCTAACAAAGAAGCAGATGATTTCAGAAGGAAAGGAGACTGAATTTCAAGTAGGAGCTGACGGAGTGCTGAAGCGTAAAGATCGGATTTGTGTGCCACAAGACAAGGAAATAAGGGAGATGATCTTGGAGGAAGCTCATAAGTGTAAGTTGAGTATTCATCCCGGAGCGACCAAGATGTACCAAGACTTGCAGAAGACATTTTGGTGGCCTGGTATGAAAAGAGAAGTAGCGAAGTATGTGTCGAGGTGTCTAGTATGTCAAAAGGCTAAGATTGAACACAAGAAACCCGGTGGAGTGTTACAACCATTGGAAATTCCAAGTTGGAAATGGGACAGTATTTCCATGGATTTTGTAACTGCTTTGCCAAAGACCCAAAGAGGATTTGACGCTATTTGGGTAATTGTTGACCGATTAACCAAAAGCGCTCATTTCCTACCTGTCAATGTGAGGTATCCGTTGGAGAAGTTAGCAAGCGTATATGTCAACGAGGTAGTGAGACTTCATGGATTGCCGACAAGCATCATATCAGATAGAGACCCGAGATTTGTTTCGAAGTTTTGGAATAGTCTGCATGCTGCACTCGGAACAAGACTTCAGTTGAGTTCAGCTTATCATCCTCAGACGGACGGACAGTCGGAAAGGACCATTCAATCCCTAGAGGATCTTCTTAGAGCTTGTGTTTTGGAGCAAGCTGGAGAATGGGACACACTATTGCCACTGATAGAGTTTACCTACAACAACAGCTATCACTCAAGTATAGGGATGGCTCCTTATGAGGCTTTGTATGGGAGGAAATGCAGAACACCGTTATGTTGGTTTGAAACTGGAGAGAATCTTATTTTGGGTCCGGAAATGGTCCAGCAAACAACAGAAAAGATCAAGATGATTCAGGAAAAGATGAGGAGTGCGCAAAGCCGACAGAAAAGTTACTATGATCAGAGAAGGACTCCTATCGAGTTTAATGAAGGCGATCATGTGTTCATGCGAGTAGTGCCCACTACTGGGATCGGCAGAGTTCTTAAAACCCGAAAACTCACCCCAAAATTCATAGGACCTTATCAAATTCTGAAACGTGTAGGACCAGTAGCTTACGAAATCGCCTTACCCCCAATGTTTTCTAACCTACACAATGTCTTTCATGTGTCACAACTTAGGAAATACATTAGTGATCCGTCTCACATCATCGAACCCGATTCTATTCAACTCAAGGAAAATCTAACGTACGAGACTTTACCCTTAAGGATAGACGGTCGGAGTGTAAAGACTCTCCGAGGAAAGGATATTCCTTTAGTTAAAGTCATTTGGAATTCTGTGAATGGTGAGAACGCTACGTGGGATCATGAAAGTAGCATGAGGGATTCGTACCCTCATTTGTTCGAAACAGGTACGTGATTTCTCGAGGACGAGAAATTTCTAAGTTGGGGAGGATGTGACATCTGCCCATTTGACTCACTTCTGAAAGTCCCTAATTAAGAAAATTGTTTTAACCTGATTAATTAAAGAATTGATTTGAAAGAGTTTTGAGTTCGTGATGAGTTCTTATGTTTGAAATTCGGATTGCTTATGTGTGTGACTTTGCATGCTTGATTGATTGTGGTTGATTAAGATTTTGTTTTCTTAATCGGTTCTATGATTTTATGGTTTAAGATGGAAATTATTTTATCTAAGCTTTAAAGAATCAAGTCCAATCACCCCTAGAAACCCTAATCGATGCCCTAATCGAGGAGTGAAACCCTAATCGAGCTCTTAATCCTTGATTAAGTGCTTAATCACTCTCTTGAGACCTTAAACCCTTTTGATTAGTAAGTTAACCTAAATTAGTTTTCCTTAAACCTGTGATTAAGTTTTTGATTAGCACCTTACTCCTTGATTAAGCCCTAATTACTAAGGATTAGTGAACTAAACCTAGATTAATTAACCTAATCCTACCCTAATCATGATTAGAACCCTAATTAGTGCTTTAAACCTAATTAGCTAATCCACCCTACCTTAATCACTCTATGGCCGAATGGCCACATGCTCAACCAAGCCACTAAGCTCACTTGCATGGTTGCCAAGTAGCATGCCTTTAGTCAAACCATGACATCATCACCATGACATAAGCATGACATAAGAAGGAAGAAAAAGTGAAGAAAAGGAAAGGAAGAGGAAGGTGGCCGTGTGGACTATGAAGAAAAACTTGGCCACCAAGTTTGTAGCTTAATCCTTAAGCATTTGCCATCATACCCCCCATGCAAACCCTTCTTGGCAAATAGGAAAAAGTAGAACTCAAAGAAAAGGGACCAAACCGTGTGTGTGAGTGAGTTCATTCCATTTCTTCTCATCTTCATTTCTCATTCCAAGCAAACCCACACCCACCAACATCAACACCAAACCGTGAGGAAGAAAGAGTGATCCAAACACAAACACTTCCCTTGTTTCCATTCTTTTCCTAAGCCAAACACAAAATACCAAGAGAATCATCAAACTCTTAGTGAGAAAGTGAGAAGAGAGAGAGGCCAAATCTTGAGAGGAAAAGAACCAAGCCTCAACACATTGAAATCTTCATGATCTAAGCTAGATCAAGCTAAACTAGTGAAGAAGAGAATGAAAAAACCATGGACTAAGAGAGGGAGTGAGTGAACCGCGAGAAGAGAGGAGAGAAAACAAAGATTTTGGACTTGAATTCTTGAAAGTTTTTATTAAGTAAGGATTTGTTTCATAATCTTAAAAGCTTAAAACCTTTTCTTTGATTCTTGTTCTTTTCTTTCTAAACTTTGATTTTTCTTGAAAAGGTGTGATGCATGTTATTTTTTTTCCAAGATTGATTCTAAAAGTTTTATTAAGAAAATGTTTTTCTTCATGGTCTTGAAGTTTTCTCTTTGATTTCTTGAAAATGTTTTAGAAAAGAATTTGATTTTAAGTTTCATAGAAAGATTTTGAAGGTCTAATAATTTTGGTTGCATGCATGTCAAGATCTATGCTTGAACTTTGCCATACTTGATGTTTGAATCCTAGTGTGAAAGATCTTTGAAAATGATTGATTCTTTGGTGATTTTTCTTGTGAATGGCCACGGTTTGCACTTAGTTTTAAGTTAGGAGTTTTGTTATTGAATCTTGATTATGTGCATGAGATTACCATGAGATTCTAAGCATGTTTTCGAAGTTTGAAACTCTAAGAAAATTCTTTTAAGAAAATCATGGGTTGGTCACGGTTTAGTTATAATTATGAGTATGAACTTGATTTCCTTGCTTAATCTCTTGCATGTTATGCTCTTGAAATTTAATAATAAGTGATGTTGTGATCCTTAGGTGTAGCCACGGTTTCACATGCTAAATCAAAAAGATTGAGATTTTCTTAAGTTTGGTTTATGAATATGTGATTCCCATGAACTTTGAGTTAATTTTTGGGTGTTAAATGTAAAATCTAATTTGTTTAAGAAACCTATGTATGCCACGGTTTCATGAATAAAAATATGTTAGGACTATGCTTTTGTTTGCTTGATGAATTATGAGAACTTGTTGTTGGATCTAGAGTTGTTTTTAAGTCTTGAATTCTTGAAAATGTTTTTGAAGAAAACTTACTTAAGGTCACGGTTTAGACCTTAATTTCTAAGCTGAATTTTCTTAATTGAATATGTGTTAATGTCATGAAATTATAAGTTGATTTGTGAAGATGGTTCTTTGAGAAAATGAATTCTTAAACAAACCATGATGCATACGGTTTTGACATGTTTAAGTATGACAAGATGAAGTTTTGCTAAGACGAAATTAATTGAGTAAAAGACAAATGAAAATGTGATCAAGTGTATATGTGATGCATGATTTGAATTGTGTATGCTTAAGCACTAGATTTTATCATTCGGTTGAGCTATATGTATGGATGAGTTTGTGAACATGTTTATGTGCAACTTAATGGTTTGTGATTGTGAAATGTTTGGAGTGAATGAATGTTTTACTTGAGTACCTTGCTGCCCTCGTGTAGATCTAAGTGTTTAAACTTGATGAATTATTGATTTGAGTGTTTACTTGATTGCTTTTAAAGTGTTGGATTTGTTTATGCTTTTGAATTGGTCTTAAAACAATAGAAGAAATGAATTTAAAACTTAGGACATGATGCTGTCCAGAATTTTCTAAGTAATATTTCTTGTTTTAAAGTGTTTCTAAAAGTGTTTTGAAGATGTGTTATTGTGTGCATTTGATATGTGACAAAGTTGATTCGAAAAGTGCGATTTTTCGATGTTTTTGGATTCGAACTCAATGCTGTCCAAGAAGGACCAGCAAAGAAACTTTTTATTTAAATGAATCTAATTGATAATTTTCTCTTGATTTCAAAGTATAAGAGTTAGAGTTTGACTTGGGACAAGTTTGAGTTCAAAAGAATTGATGTTTCGTTTCTAAATGAAGTCAATGTTTGGATTTTCTTAAGCTGTCTTGAGAATAACTTTAAGAATAATAAGTATATAAAGTTTAACACTCACATGTCTATCTTTTGGGACTTGTAAGAAGTTGGAGTCGGGCAGACGAGGAAGGAAGCGAATCACTCGGGACTTGTAGATTCGGTAACTGCGAATCCAGGTGAGAGAGAAGTTATCCTTAGACGCTTTGGTGTCTAGTGAGTATGCTAGGACACTCCGTACTCTCTCAAAGTCGGAGTAAAGTTCTATCGCAGTTAGTAGTGTACCCGATAAATTGTGTGATTGTTTGTATCGAGGTATACGAAGACTTAGGCCTATACCATCACATGGTATTGATTGATTGATATGTTTGTTTATGCTGAAATGTATTGTTGTGATATTGTCATTGCATGAGCATATTGCATCATCCCGCGATATAAAATAAGAATAGAAAAGACATAGAAAACTATAAGAAATCCCCCGACGATTAGAGTGAAACTCTAAGGGAATGGAACGCGTGATGAACCGGATGATGCTGATGTGCTGAGTACGTGGATCGAGCTGATGCTATGAAAATAACGACGATGCTTTGAACGTGAACGCCATGAGTGTTGAGTTCTATGATAATAGTTTCCACGTGGTTGTAGCCATGTGTTGATATAGCCTCCATATGGTCGTAGCCATATGTTGCGTGTCAATGATTTGGGATAGGTCAGAGCCTATCTATCGATGTTTGATGGATATCCCGCATATGGTCGGAGCCGTATGCTGATGTTGATTCTGAATGGGTCATAGCCCGTCAGAACGTTGATTGATATTCCGCATATAGTCGTAGCTATATGGCGAGGTTGATTCTGATTGGGTTGTAGCCCGTCAGACAAGTTATGGATATCCTGCATACTGGTTGGAGCCGTATGCCGAAATGATTCAGGATGGGTCGGAGCTCATCAGAGACAGTGGTCGAGTCCCACAGAAGCATTCCGCATATAGTCGGAGCTGTATGGCGGAGATGACTTAGGATGGGTCGACGTTAGGACAGAAAAGTATAACCCCACGACCTTAAACCTTTACCCGAAGTAGTGGAGAGGAAGACACGGTGTTTACCTGCGTGGTACTCACTTGATGATTAGGATAGGGGAAGGTAATGACGGTGATTCGTTAAGAAGCCTTGAGAAGTCTGTCTATTTGGGAAAAACCATAGGGGCCCTGGCTGAACCGGTCGGAGCTGGTCACTCAGTGGTGTGGACGAAGTACCACATGTACACTAGACAGAGGACTGACACCCCCTTGACTAATTCTTGATCAGTGAGAGGGATGCTCGAACACTGCCGGATGAGGTTATATTGTTCATTTTATTTTCCCGGGCTATTATTTTATGAATGCATTCACTTTTCCATCCAGTAAAAGCCGGTGTGGTTAGAGATCCTGTACTCCTGATTGCTTCCGACTAGGTGGATGGATTCCGAGGAGATGTAGACCTGAGACCCAAAACTATAAATCCTGAATTCCTGATGTTATGGACTCGAGACCTGTGAACGAGAGGACTTCTCCTAGACGAGACGAACTAATCAAGAGACTTCGACTTTGCGAGACGAGTGGTTAAAGAGATTCAGCTTTACGAGACAATTGATTTAGGGATTCCCTTAAGCGAGAGATAAAAGATTAGACAATGCGACGTTTGCACTGCATCCTCATGCATCCTATATAATTGCCTGCTATATTGTTTGTTGTATTGTTTGTTATGTTCTTGTATGTGTCGCTAGGGTAATTCCAAGAAGTCGATGGGAGTAATTCCATTCGGATAACTTACTCTCTCAACTTCTTGTACACATGTGACTATGAATCTTCGATTCTAAAAGATGGCGGAGCTGGTGATGCTACTCCTGGAGGAAGGACTTATTGATCATGATGTGCTGACGAGTGGGCTACTATTGGACGACGGAGACTGCTTTTGAGGACGTACGTTGTGGATCGAGAAGGAGCTTCTGTTAGTAGTTATAACTAGGTTCCCGATGGATCCTTGCTGTTACTGCTTATCAAGTGTACCCCTTATCTTTTGAAACGATTTTGTTAAAAAAAACAAAGTTATGTAAGAATGGCACCGATGTTCTGTGGTGGCCACCTTTCTATGAACTTTATGGTCTGTTTTCTAAACTGTTTTTGAAGGACTGTCATGATCCGACAGATAAACTACTGTAAGCAAACCAAATATGTTTTTCCAGAGACCAAATGTTTTACTCTTTTATTTAAAGTAAGTTTTTAACATCAAATTGTTTTCAGGAACTCCCGCAAACGTTTTTGAGGAAAGGATTTTAAAAGTAATACCTTGTTTTGGGAAACTCGGTAGTCGAGTGTGGTTCCCGTTTAAAAAAAAAATAAAATTTCACCCTATTTTTCCTAAAAGAATTAATTAACATTTGATGAGTGTTTGTTTCGAGTTTTCCAAATCGGGGTGTTACATCTTACATCCTAGAAAGATGAAACCTAAACTTATGTTCCTATCCTTACACCAACAAGCACACAGAGTCACAAACAAGCAAAGCATGTAAGCCCATGCTTAAGGCCACTAAGGATTACCATAAGCTCTGATACCATTCTGTAACAGCCCGATTTTCATAAACCAAAATAATTGTCTTTTATTCATTAATGTTGCAAAAATAAGGCCAATTTTTTTTTTGTAAAACGTTGTTGAAGTATTTGAAAACGTCATGGGAAAGTCTTGGTGTTCACGACACCCCTTTAATGAAAACCAAGTTGTTTCTAAAATCAAAGCTTATCCATTTGGGTTCACAAAAAACATTTTTCAGGAAAATGGTTTAGTTCTAATTTAAAGTAGTTCTTTACGTTTCATCAAAAGGGCCATTGGATATTCTTCACAAAGTTGTAATACAAGTAGGGCATGTTTCGAAACAAGTTAAGTTACATGGATGATTCATCACTTAGGTAATCCTTAACTCCAAACGCTCACAAGGACCTAAACTACCTACACGATCTTTAAACTTTCCTATTGAAAGCAAGGGGACGTAGCTCCTTTTCCTTCTTATGCCCTCTCCTCGTTTTCGAAGATGATGCCGCCCTTGTGGTTGTCCCCTCATTGTCATTGGACTCCAGCAGCCCTCCACCTGATGTAGTAAAGTTCCCCCGCTGCTCATACCGTGCCTTCTCCTCGTAGCTATTGAATCCTCGTACGTTGACTTGTCCCAAGTGCGGCTCTAGATTAACTCCACTCATTTGATGTTCTGGATCTTGGATCACGATCTCCGTGTAGCCGGTCCATGCCCAGCCGCATGGGGTGTGCTTCCAACCTCTTCCGTACTTATTCCACATAGTGATATCCATGCAATACTCCATCTGCCCGTTGAGATACCAGCAACACCGATATGCCAACGAACAGGAGAGAGTAAGCGATCCGAACGACGCATCGTCGACGGTGTGGAATTACGATAGGCAAAATAGAAGGACCATACAAACATAAAATACCACACACAAGCACACAACAATCGAGTATATCATCATCATTATTATCTTGTGGTATTTTCATCAGTCTTATCAACATTATTATCATCCATCATTATCTTTATAAACTTAATTTCACTCCTCACTGTTATAATTTCATCTCATTCAGTCTTATTATTTTACATCCTTCTTGGATTCAGGAAATTACGGGATATCATCGGTATATCCATTTCTTTCTCGGCTATCACTGACGTCTATATCTCCTCGGTCTTTCCCCCAACCTAGTCGGAAGCAAACAGGAGTACAGGACCTTTACCGTGCGGGCACGACAGCTGTCACACATCAAATGGTCCCAGACCAGGAGGACTACAGCCTCAATTCAAATTATATCAATTCATAAATATTCATGGCACACTGTCTCACAGTGGCAATCAAGATGCCCCACTCCAGTCCCTCTCACTGTTCTAGATTTGCAATCTAGGGGGCAACAGTATGTTTCTAGTGGGCCCGCAGAACTCACCACGACATTGGACCCAGTCCCTACCACATTCGTACGCCACCTGTAGAGTTCGTTCTGCCTAGAAACATACTCTAGACTTCTTGACGTTTCACCATCATCGTCCTCCCCTAATGCAATCTCCTCCTAAGTATCCGCAGATACTTATGGTTCCTTCCTCTCCACTACTTCGCACTCTCATACCTCACCGCGTATGTCTTTTAAAGTCTTTTATCTTATTTTTAGTTAACCTAAGTGTAGTGGACTTGTAGTAAACCGAGCGTTGACCGACCGAAGCCTCATTGCTACGATTGGTATGATACTACAACAGGGTAAACGGTCGGACACTTACACCGAGAAAACTGGGTTGTTATGTGTATGGTACGCACTGATGAGGTTACCACCGAGCACAGGATTCTCAATCTGATCCTTATCGTTTACAGCCTCATCTAGCCGTAACTACTCCTAGATTCCCATGACTCTTGGTTAGATAAAACAGCATTGGATAGAGTTTATCACTTACAGGGTTTATGGATATTATCTTATTGTATCCTATACAAATCCTAGTTGAATTCTTCCTCTTTAGAAGCCTTATCAAGACGGCCCACAGGACACAGGTAATCCCCTATAAGAACCACCAGGCTATAGGGGCTAAGGTACGTCTTCTCATCCCTAAGTTGACACTAGCACACACATTGTTGACTAGGGAGATCCTGATTATCCCAACTGGATATTCAGAAATCCTAAAGAGTCTTACATTAACATCTTGGCTGAGATCATTCTTCAAAGCTCTTCCATAGCTTTAAGGTTGATCTTGGTTAAGGACACGACATTGGCGCCGTCTGTGGGAATCTGAATAACAAATCATTCCCACCACCACCATGGTCACTACCAGAAGTCAGGTAGGTGATCTCCGTGAACGCATCGCACGCACCCGTGGCAGGCCCAAGAATGCTAATTATAATGAGCCACAACCTTATTCTGCGGGCGATCTGCGTGACGTCCTCAACCATAATCGTGGAAATAATGGGCAACCACCACAAAGATCTCATTCTGGACCAGGGAATAACCCCCAGCCACAAAACCATTCGCAAGGCCAACCACCGCCAAACCAAAGCCAAAACCATAGTGGAACTCATGCTCCGCACCCCCAAACACCACAATCTTCGCATCCTAGGGCTGGGAGCAATCCCCAACCCCTTCAGGTTTTACGTACCATACAGCCTCCACCACCACCACCACCTCCTCCAACACCACCTCCCTCTACCCATGGTGATTCAAGTAGCACAACCCCTACCACATGAAACACTTCTAGGACCACTGGAACCCGAGCACACCATGGGCGAAACACCCAACGTACCCCTCCTATCCCACATAACCCTGATCATATAAGTACAACACCTAGAACTAGATTGAATCCAAGTAGATCGGCTCCGGGAAACTCTCGTCATAGCCATTCCATCAGCAGGTCCTATGCAACTACTGCCTCCGCTCGGGCTCGGGAACAAGAGATGATCAATATTCTTAATAGGCAGACCACTTTAATTGAACAACAAGGACGTGCTATTGCCGACCTTCAGCAACAAGCTATGGCAAGATTTTCTCAAAATCAATCAACCTCTATTCCACCACAAAACCAACCAACCATGGACCCACAACCAGCCCCAATAATGCAACTACCCCCACCAAATTTTCATGTTAACCCCTCCACAAATCAAGATCAGGACAGTTTCCACCCTGGCCATCCTTTCACTCAATATATAATGGCATTTGATACCCCTCAAGGATACTTGGGCCCCTCTAATGTGCACTACTAGAAAATAAGGTTTTGAAATCAGGGTTTTAAAATCGGTCGTTGTAAAGCCGATTTAAAAAAAAACGCGGTGGCAATTTTGTAAATAAAATCTAACTTTTGAAATCGGTCGTTAATCAACCGATTTCGTAAGTATTTTTTCTTTTTTTAATTTTTAATTTTTAATCTTTTGAAATCGGTCAAAATGACTGATTTCGTAAGTATTTTTTTCTTTTTTTAATTTTTAATTTTTAATCTTTTGAAATTTGTCAAAATGACCGATTTCGTAAGTATTTTTTTTCTTTTTTTAAATTTTAAATTTTTTATCTTTTAAAATCGGTCAAAACGATCGATTTTGTAAGTATTTTTTCTTTTGTTAAATTTTTAAATTTTTTATCTTTTAAAATCGGTCAAAACAACCGATTTCGTAAGTATTTTTTCTTTCTTTTTTAATTTTTAATTTTTAATCTTTTGAAATCGGTCAAAACGACCGATTTCGTAAGTATTTTTCTTTTTTTTTAATTTTTAATTTTAACTTTCGAAATCGGTCGTTTTTGACTGATTTTAAAAATGAAAAGCTTAGGGTGTGCTTGTTTTACCCATTTTCTGTTTTCATTTTTAATAAAAATAGAAAATACAACTTAAAATGTGTTTGGTTCAGTTTTAATAAAAATATTTCCTGAGAATATTTCCTAAAAACCCTGAAAATCTGAAAATGTGAAATTAACGTTTTCACCCTTTCCTTGAAAAACTTGAAAAACACGGAAAATGGAATTGTGAGTAATGCGGTGGCAAACTTGAAATATTTGGAAACTTTTTATCTAACTCTTCTCTCTCTTTGCGACACCTTTCCTCCCTTCTTTCTTCAAACATGCTTTTAATCTCTCTTTGCGGTGTCTTTCAGGATCTCTCGTTGTTTTTGCTATGCTCTGGCCTTGCTTCAACCTTCATCAAGTCATGTATTTTTAGTTCCATTTTTTCCACTTTCTCTAATTTCATTTCTCTTTCAATATTATTAGGATTTCTCATATTTTATTTTGATATGTTGAGATTGAAAAGAAATATAGAAGGCAAAGAGGGGTTGGAGGCGATTTTGCTATGGAGATTAAGATTGAAGAAAGATGATGAAAGTTGAAGGGAGTGTTTATTTTGGGTTCTGAGAAAGGGTTTTAATTTAGATAAAAGGAGTGTTTATTTTGGGTTATGAGAAAGGGTTTCATAAACTAAGAAGATCATTTCTATTGTAATCTGGTTAGCTTGCTTATGGTCAATATGACTACACAAAAACCAGATTGTTTTCAAGAATGAGGAGGTGAAAATCGAAGAGATTGTAGACAAAAGGCTTGGATGTGGCCTTGAGCTAAATGCAGAGGAGCTATGATGTCTTGGTATGAATGGAATCTTCAACCAATACAATGGATGACAAGTTAATGTTCTTAATATCTAAGATGCTTGTTACATATGGTGAATTTGGGAGGAGTTGTAGGATGCTTCCAATACCACGTTACATGCCCTTTGTTACTGTTTTTTGCATCAACTTATTTCTTGTTGCTTTTTTCTCATACAGGTTGTAATTTATTTTTTACTACCATCGTCATCTTGTGGTGCCAACTTCTTGTTCCTTTAAGTACCTATGGTACTTTTGAATAAAATTTCTTTTTACCTTTAAAAAAAGTTTAATATTATTAATAATATATTATGTGTATGTGAGAACATTTTTAATTATATTTTTTTATAGCAGTTTAGAAATTCATATTATTTAAAATTTAATTTTTTTAACTTTACTAAAAAATGAGTTTATACATATTTTTATCATGTAAAAAAAAAGAAAAGTGGATTGGCTATGCATAAAACAAACGTATTTTCATTATTTATGTTTTTTGAAAACAAAAAATATTATATGAAACCAATCATATTTCTTAAATTTCATTTTTTGAAAATGAAAATTATTTTCAAGAAATAAAAACAAAAAATGAAAATAAGAAATGTTTTCACAAACCAAACAGACCCTTATACTTTCAAAATCGGCCATTTGTGACCGATTTCAGAAAAATTAAAAAAATAGACTATCGAACTCGGTCTTTTGTGACTGATTTCAAAAAAAAAAAGACTATCAAAATCGTTCGTTTGTGACCGATTTCAAAAAAAAAAGACTATCTAACTCGGTCGTTTGTGACTGAGTTAAAAAATCATTCCAAAAACTTTGCACTCAAAACTCGCGCGAACACAATCAGAGTAGTGCCAAAACCCAAAACAAAACCTAAATCTCGCATTCTCCATTGAAGCCGTCCCTGCTGCTGCCACTGTTCTCCACCAACGGCGTCGCTGCTGTCTCCACCGATGGCGTCGCTGCTGTCTCCACCGACGGCGTCGCTGCTGTCTCCACTGTTCTCCGTCGCTGCTGCCTGCTGCCGCCACAAAGCATTCTTCGCTCCATCGCTGTTGTTCTTCCTCTTCTTCGTTCAAACCAGTCGCTCCATCGCTGTTGTTCTTCCTCTTCTTCGTTCAAACTAGTCGCTCCATCGCTGTTGTTCTTCCTCTTCTTCGTTCAAACCAGGTTAATCTTATTTTTCTTCATCGTTGCTGCTGCCTTTTTTTTTGTTAATTTAAATATTATTCAATCTTTTTTTTCTTCATTGCCCGAGTTGCCTTATTCCAAATCTAGTAAGAACGCATTTCCATTGATGGGCTTCAAATGCATCTCCACTGTCCCCTTCAAACCCATCCGCCCTAGCATCCAACTTTGATGATTGTCGTAACAATGTCTTTGGGCCTTTCAGAATGAAATAGCAAGAGTAATGTTAACATATAAAGAGGAAAAAAATATATAATGCAGCGTTAAACCAAAAAATCATATAAACTAGAAAAGAAACATAGGATTCTTTGCAAAAATACAACCAATATTGATTCGAAATCCCACTTTCGCAACTATTACTCTAAAATTTCTGGTGCACATCAATCTACAAAGGACAATCTACAAAGGAAATCGTTACTAGATTTGGAATAAGGCAACTCAAGTACCATTGTATGCATAATTCCTTCTGGCATGAGTTAGCTGTTAGGGTATTTAACAATATGCATAAGAAGAATGCATCGAGTCACATAAGAAGAAGATCCTTTATGTCTTGATTGGTAGTTACACCAATTCCCTTCCATTTCTAAAATAGACACAGCTCCTATCATTCAATAGGACATCACACCATGGAAAGATCTTAGTCTTGCACCCTCTGCTGCTTCACAGTAAGTTAGTAGCGTGTTTGTTTTGCTCGGGCACCATTATTATCTGTAAAATGTACTAGTATGATTTGAGATTTCTCTAAAATGTAATTTGCTTATCTGTTCTGCACTTACTCCAATCCCTTTTGCCCTTTATTGTGGTCCTTCAAGAAAGGCTTGCACTCAGGTTCTGTTTTCTATGGTCTGGACTTTGGACGATAATAAACTTCTTAATGGCCTGGTGAAACTTCAATTTAATGTCTTTCTAAACTCAATTTAAATTTTTATCTGCATTAAAGCTTAGTCTCTATTTTTATCTGAACATGTAGGACATACTTTTTGTGGATTGATTATTTCATCTGCTAATTTTAAAACACTATGAGAAGTCATAGTGTTTGGTTTGTGATCGAGAAAACTGGAATTAATGGGAGTGCAATTAAGAAAAAAGGGATTATATATATAAAAATCTTTATAGTGGGTAGTGTTTGCAAATTAAAGAAAAGAAAAGTTGGCCGTATGAAGTGAGCTTTGAAGTCTTGGTGTTGAAAATTATCAATACATGATGTTGATGCGGGTTGAAGATGGTGTTGTTTGACTTTGATATTTCCTCCCTTGCCTGTGTTAGTTTACATTAGATTAGATGCTTCTGTTTGTTTTTTTCTTAAAATGAAGCAGAAAATAGCTGTCTAGAAGACATAAAGCCTTTTGCGTCGATTAAGATTTTATAAGTAAAAGGCATTCTCTTTCTCCATCAAGAGTAACACATCAACTAATAATTTGGTGTTCGAGCACAAGGTGTGACATTACAAGTTCAACTTATAATATTTTTTTATAATAAGCTGTTCAAACCCAAATGTTACTAAAAGACTTCAGTAGTTCCCTTGAGTTGTCCTCTGATTATTACTCCATGAAACGATGACTTTGCTGGAATTGGGTAGAATTGGATGGAATGAAACTCAAAAACGTAACTAAGTAGGGTGGTTGTGCTTGTGCAGTTTAGCTGGCTGCCATTTATAGATAAGAGGGTACAAAATTTTAATGTTATGATCTTTATGTGAAGTAGTGGGACGAAGTTCATAGAAAAAAGTAGCAATAGCACATGAAGCATGGATCTTTAAGTGCTTCGGACGCGTCTAAGTTACATGTGGGCAATGGCCTCTATCTTATTCCATAATTCCATATGCACTAAATAGATCAATTTTCACCAAGAGTGTTAGCTATAGGTGGCGGCAATGGTGGGACATTGTTTATCTAATTATTTTATATACTTTGCAAACCTCCATTGAAGTAAGTACTAGTGGCATGCATATAGTTTCTGGATTGGTAGTCAGGGCACTACACACACACATATGTCTAGCTCACTTCTAAACTTTCCTTCATATGAACAAGCATATCCCTTATCCCTTATACATAAGAAGCAACTGGTTACAAGCAAATGTTGCAACTGGAAATTCTAATTCCCTCATATTATTGAATATTTCCTCTGCTTTTTTCAAATTGTTCTGATGAATACAGTTAGCCACTAAAGTTCGGTATACTAACTCCCCTCGAAAAGAATTATTTTTTTAATCTTTTAATCTTTTAATTTGTTAATTTAAATAACTCTCAAAGAATTATGTCTCTTCAATACCACCCTGAAGCATCGTCGGGACCTCATAATTCAGATTATGGTAGGAGACTTCAAACTTGTGCAATTTATTAAAATTACAGTTTTGTATGGTCACAATCTATTTTGGTATTTCTTTTGAAATAACAAAGCAGTAGAATCTCAAGAAATGTTAGGTTCAAGTGCAGGATTGAGAGTTTTCTAGGATGTCTTAATTGCCAATTTACTTGCTTCATTCATTTTGTTATTCTACTTGAACTTGGATTTGATTAATAAATAGTGATATGAATTGTTTATATTGCAGATTTTAGGGAGTTTGTGGAGCTAATGAAGCAGGGGAAAAACGTGAAACCCAAGGAAAATCTACACGCTATCAGCAGCTCATAGCGCTTAAAGTGAGTTAGTGCCAAAAATTATATATCAGTACAATTTATCAAGTTCAGGAACTAATTTCCCTTACTTGGCTTCTAGTGTTTCTGTTTGGGCACAAGTAACGTGATTGACTTCCTAAGGAACTTTGTCTTTAAGCTCAAACCTCTCAACTTATACTCCACACACATCTTTTAAGTAACACATCTCAGCTTATAGCTACTTAGAAAAATCAGAGTGTAAATATATGGAAAAAAAAGTAATGTAAATATTATTGATTTAATGTTTATTGTTTCAAAAGTTTAATACATTTCATTATAGTATCTTTTATGCCTGATATATTGTAGACTTTCTAGTCAAATTTGTTTCCTGAACTTTGCTCTTGCTTATGTCAATTTATGACTTTGGGACTTTCTGCTCCAATTGGAAACAAATTAAATTTTATGTATGGGACAATTACTAATGGGGATTTTGATGGGTATCAATGTACCTTGTATTCTGATGTGGTCGAAGTTTTAGATCTTAGTTATCATTTTGTTTTACAAAGTTAAGTTGCATTACTACTATGATTCTTGTTCACTGAGTTCTAATATTGTTTTTTTGTGTTCCGTTTCTTCTCCCTCCAGCTCGCGAGCTCCTTCACTCCTCTGCACTCTCTCACTCCGGTGTTCACTTCATTTTCTTCGTCTTCTTCCTCTGCAGGTACTAATTTCATTCTTCTTTCCTTTTTTCTTCCTTTCGACATGGAAGGATATAAAAATTGAATTATTCATTTAAAATCTTATGGGAATTTTTAATTTTGAATATAATATAATCTTATAGTAGGAGTGATTACATAATATAATTTGTTTGAACTGATGATAAAATTGAATTATTCATTTAGGAGCACCCCTGTTTGGTTGAATAATTATATATGGACCGTAGTTGGATAAATGCTGATCGATTGAGTGATGAGTATGCTCGTGGAGTGGAAGAGTTTTTGGAATTTGCAAAAGCCAATGACCGTGATAACAATGGGTTATTTCATTGTCCATGTGTAGAGTGTGTCAATGTTGATCGGAGAACAATTAGGGAAATAAGAGATCATCTCATTTTTCCTGGGTTTTGCAAGAGTTATACAAAGTGGATATGGCACGGTGATCCAATAGGTATGAAGAGCGAGTCTCAGAGTGTCGAAGTTGATGATGGAGTTATGGAGGATCATCTGGAGGACATGATCCGTGATATTGGACCAGAGTCTTTCCAACAAGCACATGTGTATGAGAGTTTGACTGATGATTTGGCGGCTCCTTTGTATCCCGGGTGCAATGATGATTTGACACGATTGTCAACAGTGTTAAAATTGTTCAATTTGAAAGCGAGGAATGGGTGGACTGATAAAAGTTTTACCGAATTGCTTAAGTTATTGAAAGACTTGCTTCCAGAAGGGAATACCTTGCCTGACTGCAACTATGAGGCGAAGAAGGTGTTGTGTCCAATGGGTATGAACTATCAGAAAATTCATGCTTGTCCTAATGATTGCATATTGTACAGGAAAGAATATGTAGAGTTGCATGAGTGCCCTGTATGTGGGAAATCACGCTACAAGGTGAAGGATGGTGATGATTCTAGTCTTCATGACGAGAGCAAGAAAAGGCCTCCTGCTAAAGTCTTATGGTATCTTCCAATAATTCCAAGGTTCAAGCGATTGTTTGCTAATGAAATTGATGCGAAGAACCTTATATGGCATGCATAAGAGAGGAAATGTGATGGAAAGATTCGTCATCCTGCCGATTCTTTGCAATGGAAAAAAATTGATTCTTTGTTTCCCGACTTTAGCAATGATCCAAGAAACATTAGGCTTGCACTTGCTACAGACGGAATGAATCCTTTTGGTAGCTTGAGTAGTCAGCATAGCACATGGCCTGTTCTTCTGATGATTTACAACCTCTCTCCTTTTTTGTGCATGAAGCGGAAATATATGATGTTGTCCATGTTGATTTCCGGACCAAAACAACCGGGAAATGACATAGATATTTATCTTGCTCCCTTGGTTGAAGATTTGTTAATTTTGTGGGAAGGTGTGGATGCATTTGATGGCTATCGTCGTGAAAATTTCAAGATGCGTGCCTTGTTATTTTGTACCATAAATGACTTCCCAGCATATGGGAACTTAAGCGGATATAGCGTGAAGGGGCATCATGCATGCCCTATATGCGGAGAAGACACATGTTATCATCAACTTACCCATGGAAGGAAGACAGTTTACCTTGGGTATCAGAGATTTCTTAGGCGTGATCACCCTTATCGCAGACTCAAAAAGCGTTTTAATGGAAAGGCGGAGCATGAAATTGCTCCCGAGCCTTTAAGTGGAGAGCAAGTTTATCAAAAGGTTAAAGATATCGATGTTGTCTTTGGGAAGGGTAAACAGAAGACGAATGAAAAAACCATATGGAAGAAGAACTCGATTCTGAACATGCTCCCCTATTGGCATCTTCTTGATGTGAGACATTGCATTGATTTCATGCATGTTGAAAAGAATGTGGGTGAAAGTCTTACCGGCACGTTCCTCGACATCAAGGGCAAGACAAAGGATAACTTGAACTCTCGGCTAGATTTGCTTGCCATGGGTATAAGAGAGGAGTTAGCTCCACAGGAAAGAGGTAAACGGACGTATTTGCCTCCGACATGCTACACAATATCAAAGTTAGAGAAAATGAGTTTCTGTGGTTGTTTAGCTGGCACCAAAGTTCCGCAGGGCTATTCTTCAAAAGTCTCAAGCCTTGTCTCAATGAAAGATCTCAAATTGGTTGGCCTAAAGTCCCATGATTTCCATGTGTTGATGCAACAATTACTACCCGTGGCTATTCGTGGTATCTTGCCTAAAGAAGTGAGGCGCACCATCACTAGGTTGTGCTTCTTTTTCAATGCTTTATGCAGTAAAGTCATTGATCCGGAGGAATTGGATGAGTTAGAGAATGAAGGTGTTGTAATCTTGTGCCAATTGGAGATGTATTTTCCTCCCTCATTTTTTGACATTATGCTTCACTTGATTGTTCATCTAGTGAGGGAGATTAGGTTGTGTGGCCCCGTTTATTTATGATGGATGTACCCTGTTGAGCGATACATGAAGATCTTGAAAGGGTACGTTAAGAATTTATACCGTCCCGAAGCATCCATTGTTCAGAAATATATTGCTGAGGAAAGTATTGAGTTTTGTTTGGATTATTTGGGAAAAGCAAAACCTATAGGCCTTCCGGAGTCTCGTCACGATGGAAGGTATGATGGTGTTAGAACACATGGTGTACATATTAAGAGCATGAAACGGGAGGAAGTGCTAAAGGCACATTTTTACATCTTGAATAATAATGACGATGTTCAACCTTACATAGTTACTCACAGAAACATTATCAAGGATAACAACCCTCGAATGAGTGAAAGGTGGTTGTTGAAGGAGCATAATAAGACTTTCATGAAATGGTTTGAAGAACAAATTGTTAAAGACAATACTGTTTCTGATACATTAAAGTGGCTAGCACGTGGGCCTAATTTTGATGTAATATGTTCCAGTGGATTTGATATCAACAATTATTCTTTTTATACAAAGTCCCTCGATGACAAGAGCACTGTTCAAAATAGTGGGGTTATGCTAGTTGCCAATGCCATGCACTTCTCCAAAGTAAACGATAAAAATCCTATCATGGCATCCACACCTTACTATGGGGTGATTGATGAGATTTGGGAAGTTGACTACAATAAATTCAGTGTGCCTGTTTTCAAATGTCAATGGGTCAGCATGAATGCCATACAAAAAGATGAGATGGGATTTACATTGGTTGACCTTAACAAATTAGCTTACACTGAAGAGCCTTTCATAATGGCTTTCCAAGCAATTCAAGTGTTTTATGTTAAGGATCCTTCTAATGAGCAATTGTCAGTAGTTCTGCAAGGAAGAAGCGTACCTGGTTGTGATGATCTTAATTCTACTCTTGATTCTCTTGAGTGTCATCATTCAAGAATACCAACTTTTAGTGAGGATCACGAAGATGAGACAGATATTGCACATGCAACTCGGGAAGATCATCATGAAGGAATTTGGGAGAATAATCCTATTCCTAAATGACTATGTATGTCTAATTAGTTTTGAAGCATATTTAGTTTATCGTGTTAATTTATGGTTATTGATATTTCTAATTTCTAATTATACTTCTTTTATGCAGGCACATGGATTCTACTAATCCTCCTCCCACAAAAAATGTTAGGGGCCCGACACGGTTGGCCTCATTGACTAAAAAACGTCTTGACGGTGAAAAAGTGCATGTTGACCTTGATGAAAGCTTGGATGCTACGGGGCCAGAAGCTAAAAGATTCAACACTTATGTGGGTTTACTAGGCCGTAGTAAAATGTCAATACTAATCGATCATTGGAATCATGTATCGGAAGAGACAAAAAACCATATTTGGGAATGTTTACAGGTACCATCACTACTACCATTCCTTATGATTCTTTTTAATCGATATAATATATATTTTGATTCATGTAACTAATCATTATGTTTGTTGTCTAATGTAGATCACTTACGATATTCCCGACAATGGATTGTTAAGGAAAAAATGTATTTCAAGTGCTGCTGTTGCATGGAGACAGTTCAAGACAAAACTCACAAATAAGTACATATTTGGATCAAAGAGTCATATTTCACCTTGTTTGAAATATAAATTTATTGCTCCGGAAGTTTGGGAGGAATTTGTTCGAGGTCGACATACTCCTGAGTTTCAAGTAAGTTATGTACTAACCATTACTAATAATAGACATTATGTGTTATTGTAAGATTAACATGTATTCTTTCACCATTGGTAGGTCGTGAGAAAGAAGGCTCAAGATATTTCAGCGATGAATTTGTACCCTCACGTAACGTCTCGTGGAGGATACAAAATGGTAACCGAGTAGATCATGGAAGAAAAGATCAAAAGACATAAACTTGAATGTGAGAAAAATCCTGAACTTGATCCTGATGCTCCCCCGTCTCCACCATTACGCGGTGAGAAATGGAAGAAAGCTCGCATACGGAAGACAGGAGCGTATGTAAACAAGGCTACAGAAGTTGTTGCTGAAAAGATTGTAAGTAAATAACTAAATTTATTATATAATAAATACATTATCTGTGCTTATGCTTATGATTGTATCACATATGTTGATCATATCCACATTTATTTATTGTAGGACTCTTTGACCCAAAGTTGTAGTTCTCAAGGAACGGAGCTTGTAGGAAAGAATGACATCCTTACTACTGCATTGGGGCGACCAGAGCATTCTGGTCGTGTTCGGACAGCTGGAAAAGGTGTGGGGCACCGATAGTATTGGGGTGCATCATCATCATCCCAATCTATCTCTTCCATGAAGAAGATGGTGGATGCTCAAGTAGAGGCTCAGGTAGAGGCTCAGGTGGAAGCTAAGGTGGAGGCTAAGCTCCAAGAAAGAGTGGATGCCATGAGAGCACAACTCATGGAAGAAGTTAAACAAATGATGCTATCTAATGGTTTGAGTCTTTTTCAAGAGCCTGTCGAACCTCCACGTCCTACACCTAGAAGCACTAAAGGGAGCAATAATGTAATATTAGATATACCGAATGATGATGATGGCGGTGGCCTTCAGCCCAAGGACATATATAACTTATATGTTGAGGAGCCAGATCTCCGTATTGTTGCGAGGGCCAATGTTTATGAATCAACAACCATACACAATATGCCAATACCGAAGGGATTTACGAAAGTGGTGGTTGTCGAAGTAATAGATGGAGATGTTGAAGTGCCACACGAGACTGATGAAGTTAAAACCGTAGGAGAAGCCCTCAAGAGCTTCATATTGTGGCCTACTCCACTCGTCAAGCATAGCTCGGACACGGTATAATTAATTCATTCTCATTTATTTGTAATTTTCTTTTATCTTTTATTCCTTTCACTAGTAACATTCCTATTTTGTTGTTTAGGGAATGTCCAAAAAACCAATTCAATCTCAAGATGTTGCACCTGAAGAAGATGATGAGCCGGCTATACCACGTGCATTGTCACTGGCCTTTAAATTGAAAAGGGCTGAAAGAGTTTTACAGCTAGTTGTAAATAAGGTGATTACTGGGTTAGATCAAGACATAGTAACCTTTATTGATGGGAAGATAATAGAGTGGATGATTAGATGTTCTGAGGTTGATATACCAGCGATACAAGCATGGATAGTGTAAGTTAAATAAAACTATCTTAGGTAACTAGACTAGTTTAATATACTCAAACAGTTATTTAATGCTAACACAAAACTTATTATATTTTAGGTATTTACATGGCTTATGTGTCTCAAAAGGCATACATGAAGAATACGGATTCTTAGAACCTCAACACATAGCACATGGACAATCCTCAAATGATGATATTCAGAAATACATTAATATGAGGATTACTAGTGGAAGACATAAATTTTACTTAGCACCTTATCTTTCCAGGTAAATATTAATTCTATAATATGCTCCAATAAGTTTCCTTTAGGTTATAATTATGTATTGCTTAATAACCATTGTTCTCTTGTAGTCAACATTGGCAGCTATTGGTCATTTGTCCCAGTGAGTCTTACGTGGTCTTGTTGTGTTCATTATGGTGGAACGTGAATAAGAATATTGAACAGATTTTGACAACGTGAGCAATTTTACTTGTTATACAAATTCTTTAGTGTAGTTGTATTATTATCCAACATATACAAAATATACTTATCATTGTTTTTTTGTAAAATAGAGTGATGGAAGCACACAATAGAAAGAAGATGAAAATCATTAAACCCAAGGTATTTTTTAAGTTTTACTATTATTAACCCAAAGCTACTGTATAATATCTGAACTGTGATATGGACTCTTGATGATACTTACTACGATATAAAACTGATTATGGATGATATGATATGTGTTGTTGCATTCTGACTTCTGACAGACATGTATTACAAATTTTGGGAAAGTCCTTATTTTAGAGGAAACTCTGCCAAAATTTTCCTTTAAATTTTAAAATTAATCTAAAAAATAATTGTCGTTGTATCGAAGGTTGCATTCTTCTTTATTAGACAACGAACCTATATTGATTTGAATTTGTCTTCTGTGTTGATAATTTTATTTAATATTTCAAATGTTGTATGTTGTAGTGTGCAAAACAACAGGGGAGCGTACAATGTGGGTATTATGTTATGATAAATATGCTCACCATTATCATGGCAAATATTTCCGACAAATGGAATGAGGTAATTGAATATGACTTTGTATTTTGAGTTTATTGAACAAAGTAATGAGGTAATTGAATAATCTTTATCTCATTTATATTTCAGGCCATGAATCACAATCCTCAAGGTCCCATACCACAAGAATGCATTGACAATGTTATTGAGCGATGGTCATCATTTATACTTACTCTCAAAACTATTAGCTAGGCTTTAATACTTAACTTTTGTAACTCTTAGTATTTTGTTAGTTTGATAAGTATTTTGCTTATGAATTTTTCTTGGTTAGGTTCTGTATTTACTACTTCAAGATTGTTAGTTTGATATGAATTTTGCTTATGAATTTTAGCTTGCTTAGGTTCTGTAATTCGGTTATATATTCTCCAACTTTTGTAACTCTTGCGTATTTTGTTAGTTTGAAAAGTATTTTGTATTTTCTACTTCAAGATTGTTAGTTTGATATGAATTTTTCTAATGAATTTTAGCTTGGTTAGGTTCTGTAATTGGTATTCTTCTGTGTAAAGAAGAAAAATTTTAATTTCATGCAGCAGGGGATATGTATATAGATTATGTGGTAAGTAGGAAAAAAGAAGACTTTTAAAATCGGTTGTAGGAGAGACCGATTTCATAAGTATTTTTGAAATCGGCCAAAACGACCGATTTCAAAAGTATTTTTGAAATCGGTCATAAAGACCGATTTTAAAAGGTCCACTTTTAATTCCACCTTTTTCAACATCACCACAGCAACCGATTTCAAAAGTCCAAAACGACCGATTTTAAAACTACTTTTTCCAGTAGTGGTGCCACATTATAACGGTCTAACTGACCCAGTGGACCACATTGTGTCTTATGAAGGGGCAATGAATTATTATGGGGGCGGTGAACAAATGAAATGCCGAGCGTTTTCAATGACACTCGAACCCTCGGTTCTAAGGTGGTATTCTTCCCTCCCTCCTAACTCCATTAATTCCTGGGAGGAAATGAAGCGTGTATTTCTTAACAGATATACTGCTAGTTGCATTCAACCCAAATCCGATCATACCTTGGTATCTGTTACACAAAGGCCGGATGAACCATTGAAAGATTACTTATCGAGCTTCCACGCGGAAGCAAGTTCCGTCCCACGGTTAGAGCCAGGAGTAGCAGTGCTACTATTCACACAAGGTTTGCAGTCTGGAGATTTCAGAAAATCTCTGATTGGTAAACCTCCAAGGGATATGACCGAGTTGAGACAACGGTCGAATAAGTTCATCAATTTGGAGGAGTTTCACAAGGGACAGAAGTTCAGAGAAGATAGACAACGAGCCGATCCCCAAGGACAGAACAAACAAAAACGTGACGAACGTTTTGGTAGAAAACAAGACAGAGATAGAAATGATCGGGACCGACGGGTTCCCCCGAGGAATAAGTTTCATGATTACACTCCTCTGATGGTTCCGAGGAGTCATATTTTAAGGGAAACTATGCAGACTGACTTACGCTCTACCCAAAGACCGTCGTCTTTACGAAAGGGCGCCCAGCGTGATAGGTCGAAATACTGTGACTTCCACAGGGGCTATGGCCATAACACCGACGAATGCATCTGGCTGCGAGATCTGATCGAGGAGATGATCAGAGATGGCAAGTTACAGCAATACCTCAGAGATGCAGCTGGCCGAAGAAGCAGAAACAGATCTCAATCCCCAGTAAAATCTAAATGCTAGAGAAGTAGGTCACCAGATGATAGAAACGCAGGAAGACAGAAAACCGAATCCGCTCCAGTACCTGACACAAACGCTAGCAAAAATGAATTCTTGGTCAACACTATTGCAGGAGGTTTTGCCGGAGGAGGAGAGAAGAAAGCTGACAAGAAGAAGTACATCAACCAAATCTTGGCAGTTAGCCAGAAACCGATTGCCAAAAGATCAACAAAAAACATTCCCATCATTTTTGACGACGAAGATTTGGAAGGAATCCTTCCGGGCCATAACGACCCCATGGTAATAACTGCTCTGATTGGCAATTACGAGGTAAAACGAGTTTTTGTTGACCAAGGTAGCTCGGCGGATATAATGTTCTTCCCATTGTTCAAAGCTTTAAAACTCAGAGAGTGTAATCTCACTCCCTTTGAGGGAGAGCTAATTGGTTTTACCGGAGACACCGTGGAGCCGAAGGGCTACATCCAACTTCCTGTAACTCTCGGACAACAACCTTCGGCTAGAACCGAGATAGTCAAGTTTTTGGTGGTTGACTGTCCAGCAGCATATAATGCCATACTGGGGAGAACTTCTTTGCAAGCATTCGGGGCATTTGTATCAACGGTTCATTTGGCTATGAAATTCGTCGAAACTGATGACAGAGTGGTAACGGTCAAAGCCGAACAGGATGCAGCAATCTGGAAAAGCAAGGATCCGAGCAATCTGGAAAGAGTTTCTTTGGGAAAGGGAAATGTTAACCTGGCGGACTTGGATATGCGAGATCAATCCGATAGAAATAGACCGACCCCAAAGCGACAATGGGAGTTCTTGACACTATCTGAAGACCCCCTCAGGCAAGTGAAAATCGGTTCTGATTTGCCCGCATGCGTTAAAAAAGAATTGGCCGCACTATTAATCGCGAATAAAGATTTGTTCGCTTGGACATCAGTCGATGTGCTAGGAATCGACCCCAATTTTATTTGTCACAAGTTAAGCATCATTCCGGGGTCGAAACCAGTGGCAGAGCGCAAAAGGAAAGTTAGTGCGGAAAAGGCCGTAGCAATTGAGGAAAAAGTCACTGAACTACTCCGAGCGGGTTTCATTAGGGAAATTGACTATACAGACTGGTTAGCTAACACCGTCTTAGTCAAAAAACCCAATGGAAAGTGGAGAATGTGTGTTGACTACACAGACTTGAACAAAGTCTGTCCTAAAGATCAATACCCACTCCCTGTTATTGACAAACTCGTCGACAGTTCAGCTGGTTACCAACTCTTATCATTTATGGATGCTTACTCTGGCTACAACCAGATTCCAATGTTCCCTGCCGACCAGGACAAAACTGCATTTATCACCGATAGGGCAACTTACTGTTACAATGTTATGCCCTTTGGGTTGAAAAACGCGGGAGCTACTTATCAGAGGATGATGAACAAGATTTTTCAAGGTATGATCGGCTCGAACATGGAGGTGTACATAGATGACATCATTGCAAAAAGTACACAGCAAGAAAATCATACCAAAGACCTCACAATAATACTTGACCGAGTGAGAAAATACTCCATGAGGTTGAATCCGGAGAAGTGTGTTTTCGGAGTCCCAGCCGGTTCTTTCCTCGGTTTTATGTTAACCAAGAGAGGAATTGAGGCCAATCCTGATAAATGCAAAGCAATCCTGGACATGAGGAGCCCAGCTAATCTTAAAGAAGTTCAACAACTCACGGGCCGAGTGGCGGCGCTCTCCAGGTTCCTGTCCCATGCCGCTCGGAAAGCCTTGCCGTGGTACTAGCTCCTTAGGAAAAACAAGGATTTCCTTTGGGACGAACAATGTGAGCAAGCTTTTATTCAGTTAAAAGAGTATCTTTCCAGCCCACCGGTCCTCCACAATCCTCTTCCCGGCGAGAACCTCATTCTATACATGTCAATAGCCGAAGCGGCGGTTAGTTCGGTTTTGGTACGAGATAATTCAGGAACTGAAGCTCCAATATATTTCGTTAGCCGAGCCCTTCAAGGATCGGAATTGAGGTATCAGAAGCTGGAAAAACTTGCATATTGTTTGATCACATCAGCTCGGAGATTGAGACAGTATTTTCAGGCACATAGAATATTGGTAAGAACCGCTCAACCTCTCAGGCATGTTCTTCACAAACCCGACCTAGCCGGCAGAATGGTCTCATGGTCTGTCGAACTTTCTGAATTCGACATTACCTACGAGCCAAGGAAAGCAATGAAATCTCAAGTGCTTGCTGATTTTGTTACTGAGTTCACTGATATCCCTTCAGACAACTCTCAAAATCTTTGGTCAGTTTATGTGGACGGATCAAGCAACAGAAAAGGCGCAGGGGCTGGAGTCATCATTGAGAACCCCGAGGGATTGTGCATGGAATACTCACTGAAATTTGAATTCCAAACATCGAACAATCAAGCAGAATACGAGGCAGTTCTTGCAGGCCTCAAGATGGTTCATGTGTTCGGAGCAGATCAAGTATCAGTTTTCAGCAATTCACAACTGGTAGTTTCTCAGATCAAAGTTCAGTACTTGGCAAAGGAGCCCATTTTACAAAAATATCTTGCAGAGGTAAAGCGAATCATCTCAAACTTTTCCGAATTTAACATTTCACATGTGCCGAGAGATTCAAATTCCAGAGCCGACATTCTATCCAAATTGGCAAGTACAAAAGGGTCGGAAAATAACAAAACGCTGATACAGGAAACCATTCCCCGACCTAGTGTCATTCTAACGGTCTCATTATCTCAGTCATGGATGGACCCAATTCTTACTTATTTGCAACATGGGTTCATCCCCCAAGATCAGTCTGAGGCTCGGAAATTGGTTAAAAAGGCCGCTCAGTACACAGTTCTAAATGGAATCCTGTACAAGAGAGGCTTTGGAACTCCCATGCTCAGATGTGTCAACCCATCCCAAGCTGAGGAAATATTGGAGGAGATTCACGGGGGAATTTGCAGTCACCACATGGGAGGAAAGTCCTTGGCAAGAAAAGTAATCCGAGCGGACTATTTTTGGCCTACTCTGCAGAAAGATGCTATTGAACATGTCAAGAAATGTACTCGGTGCCAATTTCATAGTGACATCTATCAAAAACCTGCTGAAGAGTTGCACTCTCTCGGTGCACCTTGGCCCTTTTACCAATGGGGCATGGACATCATCGGAAAATTCCCCACTGCACCAGGCCAATTTAAGTTTGCAGTAGTAGCGATTGACTACTTCACCAAGTGGATCGAAGCAATGTCATTAGCAACAATCTCAACAGCTCGGATTCAGTCTTTCTTCGTCAAAGAAGTAATTTCTCGATTCGGAGTTCCACATGCGATAGTCACAGACAATGGATCACAGTTTGCAGCATCTCACTTCCAACAATTAGCAGCCGACCTAAACATCACTCACTGTTTTAGCTCTGTTGAACATCCACAAACAAATGGTTTAGCCGAAGCAGCCAACAGAACCATCTTGGATGAGATCAAAAAGAAGCTCGGAAATGCTGTCGACTCTTGGGCAGATAAACTTCCGAGTGTCCTATGGTCACACAGGACAACAATACACTCGTCCACTGGTGAACTCCTTTTCGTTTGACATACGGCTGTGACGCAGTCATTCCAATTGAAAAGCGAATTCCTACCTTCAGGACACTTGAACGTCCTTCGGAGACAAATGACCATTTGATCAGTGAGGACCTTGTTCTATTGGAAGAGGTTCGAAAAAATGCAGCAGCCCATGAAAGAAAAATAAAGGAGCGGCAGGCTCGGGAATACAACAAAAGGGTTCGTCCAAGAAGCTTTGAAGTTGGTGACTTAGTCCTTCATCGTGTTGACATTGGCAAAGGAAGTGCTGGAGTCTGAAAACTTCAGCCAAAATGGGAAGGACCATATCGAGTAAAGGCTAAATCCGGATCTGGGGCATATAAGTTGGAGTCTCTCTCGGGCATGGAAATCAGTAACACATGGAACGTTGCCAAACTCAGAGCTTATTACAGTTAAGCTCATACTTTGTTAGATAGGTAAATTTATTGCTCAGTAATGCTTAGGTCGAATAAGCGAAGAGTAGCATCTTTCTTAGATTAGTGACAATTGTTAGGAATTAGATTGATAAGAATTTGTTAACAGATGAGCAACTTCATTTTTTGTTTATCAATAAATGCATCAATTTATTCAAAATCCTCGTTTGAACATTGTGAAGTAATAGGCGACTCATTTGCTTCGGCTAGCCACCGAGCCAAATCGAAGTACAACTCCTAACAAGAGTTCAACAACGTACTTGTAGAACACCCGAATCCAGGAAACTACTTTCCTTATTTCGCGGTCCGAGGATCCCACTTCGGCTAAAGTTGGCGATCCAAGTTCTACTCACAATGAATTGTATATTTATAAATTCTCAAAACTTATTTTACTATGGGCAAACACTGGAAGCGTGACGAACGAAACCAAAAGCAATGATAACACGTCAAATAAAGATGTCATTATCATAAATCGCAAGTTGGTTTAATCTGTTCAAAATGACGCTCGAATAACACGAGCAATCGAAAGACATAGCAAATTGTTCAGCGTAACAAAAGATTAAAGACAAGTCGTTGCAACACTAGCAAGATAAAAACGCTCTGAAAACAGCAAGCAAAAGGAAGATCAACAAAACAGCGAAGATTAAAAAAGTTCAACATCATTCCTCAATATCAGATAAAACTACGTTTGAATCATCAAAATTTGGCGCCTCAGTCAACTCCTCAAGGGGATTGGAAAGATCTTCTGCCTGCAGATCTACCTCGGCCCTGGTTTCAAGGTCGATCAGCTTCCCATCCTAAACAGCATGAAATGGATGAGCCCCGACCACCCTGAACTCTAATTCAGGGTTCAAAAATTGAACTTGTTTGATGGCCGAGACAAAGGAGTCATCCACCGCTTTTCCCCAATTGTAGAAGTTAGGTGCCGCCTTCTTCTTGTGGGAAAGTGCTTTCTCCCTCAACTTCCGAGCAGTTGCTGCAGACTTTTCAACCTCAGATTTTAGTTCATCCAACTTCTGCTGATGCACCAGGAGTTCTTTCTTCAGAGTCTCCTCGACTTCCTTCTTCTTAACTTTAGCTGCTTTTTGAGAAACCTTTAAGGAATCTCTCTCCTTAATCAATTCCCCCTTGTCGGCCTTCAGATTCTCCAGTTCATTCTTCACTCGGATCAACTCATCTGAGAGACTAGCCTCTTGAGCAGCTGCTACCTCGCGAGCTTCCTTTTGGTCTACATTGTAACCACAAAAGAGTCCCTCCGGGTGCTTGGCCAAAAAATAGGCGAGATTGGCACCTCGAAGAAAATATTTTGCAAAGGTCATATTGCAACGAGACCATTCTTCAGCACTCAAATTTCCAAACTTAGAACAGTCAGCCTCGGATAAGATATAATTCCCAAACCTCTCATCAAACTGTTGATCCCATATGGATGTTTCCCGAGGGATCGCAGCAGAAGTTAGAGCAACATCAGCAGGAGTAGCAGTAGTTCGGACACTTGGTCCCTCAGCTCTTGGGTTGGCACCCTCCGGAACTTTCTCTTTCCCTTTATCCAGCCGTCAGCGACGTAATAAAGGTTGGAGAGGAGAAGTTGTAAGTTCCATGATGAATGTTTTGATAATGACAAAGTGTTTTGAACAAGCTATCATGTGTTGATCAAGTTCAAGTTCAACAAGCAACAACAAACATCAAATGAAGAAGAGAGAAAGCAAGCTCATGAAGACTTAGTTTGAGTGTAATTGTAATTGTTTTATCTTTTGCCTCTCAAGCTTCTTAGGTCTTTTATTTGGGTAGATTATTTAGAGGGTAGTGAATCTCTTTCATAAGTCATGATTAAATCATAATTTGAGTTTTCACTTAACCTAGAATCAATAGGTGGCTTAAAGGTTTGAAAGGAAAGGTTTGGTTTTGAGAAAACAAGTTTTAAACAAGTATCAGACATGTTTAATCGATTAAGACCATATTTAATCGATTAATACTCGATTAAGTCAAGATATAATCGATTAAACACTGCTGAACTGGTTTTTTAAAATACGATTTTCACTTCTCAAAATCAGTTTTCAAGTGCTACAACTTTTGGGTATTCTATATAAACCTATTCCTAACCTTTGTGATTAATACACATCACTTTCATAATCAATTTTACAAGAATCAAGCCATTCTATTCTCTCTCAATTTCAAAGATCAAAGCTTTCATATTTTCATATTCTTTGATCAAGAACCTTTGAATCTCTTATTGTGAATTGTCATAGCTATTGATTGAGATTCATAGGAGTGTCATGTGTATTCATTGAGTTGTAATCTTTGCAAGAAGGCAAGCCAACTACAACAACAAAGAAGACTTGGTGTGTCGTTTATCATCAAGCAAGTTCATTCAAGCAATTGAAGAAGAAGAAGTCTTGGTTGTGAATCAAGCAAAGTGAAGCCTTGGTGTGTGGATTATCATCAAGCAAAGAAGACTTGTTGTGTCGATTATCAACAAGGGGTAGAGGTTAGATTAGAGAGAAGATCAATAGGATTACAAGGCAAGAGTGTGGAGTATCTCTTGTAGGCTAGCAAGAAGGGAGTCTTGTGAGGCATTTACTTGTAATTTGAGAACTCTAATTCCTCATAGTGAAGAATCTCTCTTGGTTGAAGAGGGGACTGGATGTAGCTTTCAAGCGGATGAAAGTGAACCAGGATAAATCACTGTGTCGTATCTCTAAACCCTTAACTCTTTACATTCTTGTTGTTCATTGTGTTCTTGGTTGAAAACCTAGAGAAAGATTGATTTTCATAATTGATTGAATTGAATCTTTATTGTTCAAATTGATAAAGGGAAAATCATTTTCATAACCTAGGTAATCGATAAGAATATAGGTGTTAATTGTTTCCGCTGAATATCTGATCTTAAGTGTTAGTTGATTGATTTTCGTATTCGATTGAAAAGTGATTTTTCAGTTTTTATCTGTCATAATCGATTAATAATCGATTAAGTGAATATTTAATCGATTAAGGAAAATTGTTCTTTCTGGCTTAAATCGATTAAAGTTCAGATTAATCGATTAAATCATCAGTTTAATCGATTAAACCCTGAAGATTTTGCAAAAATCATTTGTTATGATTGTTTCAATTTGTTTCGTTAGAAAATCTTTCAAGGTTTCGTAAACACCTATTCAACCCCCCCTTCTAGGTGTTTTCCTAGGGTTCCTTAGTTGTTTCAACCACCAATTGCGGTTTCTTCAATTGGTATCAGAGCTCGGTCGAAAGACACGAGCATAAGAGCTTTTTCGTAAAGATCCTTTAAGAAAATCGCAATGGGATTCGTACCCTTTGGTGGTGAAGGTTGTTCAATAAATCGTCCTCCATTGTTTGCCGGAGAAGGCTATGCATATTGGAAAGTTAAAATGAAAATCTTTATCTAAGCCATAGATAGTGAAATTTGGAAAGAAGTTGAAAAAGGTCCTCATATCCCCTCTAGTTTAGTTGAAGGCGTAGTACATTTAATCCCCGAGGATAAGTGGAAGGATGATGATAGAAAGAAAGTTCAATATGATTATAAAGCAAAGAATATCATTACCTCCACTTTATCCTTTGACGAGTTCTTTAGGGTTTCCCAATGTTCTAGTGCTAAGGAAATGTGGGACACTTTACAAGTGATTCATGAAGGAACTAGTGAGGTTAGGAGAGCTAGATTGAATGCTTTAATGCATGATTATGAATTGTTTCAAATGCTTCCAAATGAATCTATTAATGATATGCAAAAACGTTTTACTCACATTATTAACCATTTACTTGCTCTTGGTAAGACTTTCTTACAAGGTGAACTTTCTAACAAAGTGTTGAGATGTTTAGACAGGAATTGACAACCAAAAGTAACGGCTATTGTTGAATCTAAGAATTTGGATGCTATGGATCTAGCAACACTCTTTGGAAAGCTTCAAGAACATGAAATGGAGCATGGACGTTTAAGTATCAATGAAGAGTCGGATAAGAACAAAGGAAGAAAGGGACTTGCTCTTAAAGTCAATAGATCATACAAGAAGAAAGAGAGTTCCGATGATGATAATGATGATGATAGTGAAGATTCCGATTCGGATGTTGATGAAAAAGACATGAAACTTTTGCTAAGGAAGTTTGACAAGTTTCTAAGGAGAAAAGGAAGGTTGAACAAAGACAAAGGTAAAGAGAAGGATTCCCCACACTACAAGACCAAGACATCAAAAGAAGGTGTAGTTTTCCATGAATGCGGAAAACCCGGACATCTCAAGTATTCGTGCTCTAGGTATCTCAAGAAGAAGGAGAAAGACAAGAAAAATTCTAAATCTAAAAGAGCATACATAGTTTGGGATAATGATGAAGATAACAAGAAAAGCACATCGAGTAGATCATCGGATAATGAAGAAGTCGCTTGTCTCAACTTGATAACTCTAGTAGATGATGAAGAGGAAAGTTCAAATGATGAATCAAGTGAACAAAGCGAGGATAGCAATGTAAGTCATACTAAATCCGAAATTTCTTCTAAATATGAAATTGTTATATAATGCTTATGAAGAAATGCATGAACAACTTAAAAAACTAGCTTTGAAAAACATTGAAAGAAAGAAGCTCATTTTGAAACATCAACAAGAGATTTTAGAACTTCAAAAACAAGTTGATGAGCTTAATCTTGAAAATGAAACTCTTGATCTTATATATGCTAGTTCTTCTTGTGATTGTGCTAGTAGATTGAATATTGTGGTTGATTGTGAGAATTGCAAGTTGCTTAAAGATGAAAATGCTATTTTGAAAAATAAGCTTGCAAGTTTCTCAAATGGTGATATTAGATTGCGCACATTGTTAAATTTTCAAAGAGAAAATTCAAACAAGTTTGGTTTGGGTTATACTAATGCTAAGAGTAATTCTCATAGAAATGTTGTTGATTTTTCTAAAGTTGATTTTTCAAATGCACCAACATGTTTCTATTGTGGTACTCATGGACATACTTCAAATGTGTGTTATATTAAAGTGCATGGTATATCTAAAGGAGATTTTGTTTGGATGAAAAAGGGTGAAATTCCCTACACTAACAAAAATGGATCCAAAACCATTTGGATACCAAAAAGCAAAGCATGATTGTTTTGTAGGTATGATTGAAGAGCAAAGGGCTTACAAGTGTTATTCATACATTTGCATCTTCAATTGGTATTACATTTGCATCTCAAGTGAATGTCCTACAAAGTGGTAAAATGATATTGTTGAAGATTTACAATTGTTTAGTCATCTCAATTGGTATAATTGAATTGTTCTCAATTAGTATTACTTTTCTAAAGTTCAATTGATATCATTGAGTGATGATTAGATGATTATCATGCTTTTGTTGTTATTGAAGAAATATCACAATATATCTTATTTCTTTACATTGATGATATCTCAATTGGTATTATGACTTCTTAATATTTCTATTGGTTCATAATTCATTGTTATATTTTCTTGCCAATTGGTATCTCATTTCAAAGTATAGTACTTGTTATATTTCAATTGATAATGGTATATATTACTTTGAAGAAATATATGTGAATTTCTCTATTTTGGCTTAGTATTTTATATTTCAATTGGTATATATATTACTTTTTGATAATGCCAAAGGGGGAGAAATGGTATGTTTTGAAAAATGGGAGAAATGATATGTTTTTGTGGAGAAAGGTTGTTTTGTTGTTTTTATGTAGATTGAGCTAAGTTGTTGAAGATAGGGGGAGAATCAAGCTTCTATCAATTGGATTTCAAATTTCAAATGCATTGATTGAGGGGGAGCAAGTTTCTCACCAAGTGATCAAATTGTTAAAGCATCAACAACTTCAATCAAATTCAAAACATGGTTTGTCATTTTCAAAAAGGGGGAGATTGTAAGTTCCATGATGAATGTTTTGATAATGACAAAGTGTTTTGAACAAGCTATCATGTGTTGATCAAGTTCAAGTTCAACAAGCAACAACAAACATCAAATGAAGAAGAGAGAAAGCAAGCTCATGAAAACTTAGTTTGAGTGTAATTGTAATTGTTTTATCTTTTGCCTCTCAAGCTTCTTAGGTCTTTTATTTGGGTAGATTATTTAGAGGGTAGTGAATCTCTTTCATAAGTCATGATTAAATCATAATTTGAGTTTTCACTTAACCTAGAATCAATAGGTGGCTTAAAGGTTTGAAAGGAAAGGTTTGGTTTTGAGAAAACAAGTTTTAAACAAGTATCAGACATGTTTAATCGATTAAGACCATATTTAATCGATTAATACTCGATTAAGTCAAGATATAATCGATTAAACACTGCTGAACTGGTTTTTTAAAATACGATTTTCACTTCTCAAAATCAGTTTTCAAGTGCTACAACTTTTGGGTATTCTATATAAACCTATTCCTAACCTTTGTGATTAATATACATCACTTTCATAATCAATTTTACAAGAATCAAGCCATTCTATTCTCTCTCAATTTCAAAGATCAAAGCTTTCATATTTTCATATTCTTTGATCAAGAACCTTTGAATCTCTTATTGTGAATTGTCATAGCTATTGATTGAGATTCATAGGAGTGTCATGTGTATTCATTGAGTTGTAATCTTTACAAGAAGGCAAGCCAACTACAACAACAAAGAAGACTTGGTGTGTCGTTTATCATCAAGCAAGTTCATTCAAGCAATTGAAGAAGAAGAAGTCTTGGTTGTGAATCAAGCAAAGTGAAGCCTTGGTGTGTGGATTATCATCAAGCAAAGAAGACTTGTTGTGTCGATTATCAACAAGGGATAGAGGTTAGATTAGAGAGAAGATCAATAGGATACAAGGCAAGAGTGTGGACTATCTCTTGTAGGCTAGCAAGAAGGGAGTCTTGTGAGGCATTTACTTGTAATTTGAGAACTCTAATTCCTCATAGTGAAGAATCTCTCTTGGTTGAAGAGGGGACTGGATGTAGCTTTCAAGCGGATGAAAGTGAACCAGGATAAATCACTGTGTCGTATCTCTAAACCCTTAACTCTTTACATTCTTGTTGTTCATTGTGTTCTTGGTTGAAAACCTAGAGAAAGATTGATTTTCATAATTGATTGAATTGAATCTTTATTGTTCAAATTGATAAAGGGAAAATCATTTTCATAACCTAGGTAATCGATAAGAATATAGGTGTTAATTGTTTCCGCTGAATATCTGATCTTAAGTGTTAGTTGATTGATTTTCGTATTCGATTGAAAAGTGATTTTTCAGTTTTTATCTGTCATAATCGATTAATAATCGATTAAGTGAATATTTAATCGATTAAGGAAAATTGTTCTTTCTGGCTTAAATCGATTAAAGTTCAGATTAATCGATTAAATCATCAGTTTAATCGATTAAACCCTGAAGATTTTGCAAAATTCATTTGTTTTGATTGTTTCGATTTGTTTCGTTCGAAAATCTTTCAAGGTTTCTTAAACACCTATTCAACCCCCCCTTCTAGGTGTTTTCCTAGGGTTCCTTAGTTGTTTCAACCACCAATTGCGGTTTCCTCAGAAGTAGCTTGAACTTGACCACTGGGGGCCACTGAAATAGTAGAAGCAACAGCAACCACGTTTGTGGCTTGGTGAGGAGAAGCCTCAGGAGCCGAAGCAGAAGGAGTAGGGGTGGAAACACTCAGGCTTGGAGTGCTCAGAATCGAAGATCCTGAAGTAGCAGTTGTCTTCCTCTTCTTGCCGCCTTGAACAAGAGCTGCCATACGATCAGCCATTTTTTCTGCAAAGGAAACAAAGAGACATTAGAGCTGATTAAATTACAAATATAAAAGCAAAGATAAAGCACTATACCAAGCTCGGTCTTAACGTCCGAAGAGGGGATGTTCACAATATCCCTCGTCTCTATCATGCCAACTTTCTGCAAATACCTTTCAACCTCCCGACACACATCCTTTTCATACTCAGCAAGTTCTTTCCAGTCTGATGAGTATGAAGAAATTGATCGGTTAAAGAAGCTAGCACTCCATTGAAGAGGAAATCGAGGAAGTGGCCATCTTTCCCCTGGCCGAGTGAACCAGCAGACGCCATTACCAGTAAAATTATACTTAAAGAAAAAAGGTTTAAAGCCCTTCCAAGATTCAGAATATTTTGTGAAAAGAGCATATCCCCTACGAGATTTCAGAGAAACCCAGGGTTTCTTTTCCGAACCTTTCTCGAAGGAATTACACTGAGGAGCAAAAATGTGGAAAAAGATATTAAGGTTGCAACTCCAATTCATTGCCGAGCAGACTTGTTCAAATGCTTTCACAAACGCCCAACCATTTGGATGAAGTTGAGAAGGAGCCACTCTTAAGAAATTCAGAACGCCCATTTCAAAATCGGTAAAAGGCATTCTTATCCCAAGCCGAGTAATTACTTCTTCATAAAAGTAGAAAGCTGTACTACCGTCCGGAATTTTTGTACAAACTCTCTCATTCTCACTCACTGGAGTAATGGAATAAAAATTCCCAGTATCGTCTCCTGGACATGGCAAAACTATGGCTCGAGTTTGATCGAGTGATCGTTGTGTCGTAAGCTCAGATTGTGTACCAAGAACCTCTCGATCCACCCAATCATACTCAGCCCAATCTGTCGGAAGTGGGTAGAGATCAGGATTAGTAACACACTTCCTCTTCATACCTGAGGAAAAGGGGGCACATTTGGAGTCAGAACCACAAAAACTTGATTATGTCTGATCAAATACTTACGATCGGTTGGGAAACACCTCCCTTTCTGGGCAGAATTTCCCCAAACCAGGTGAAATGTCTAATACCTCTATGCTGCCTCCTTAACTTCCGCTGTTCTACTCTTTCGGCGATCCTATAGTGAATCACACCCTGCCTGAACTCTCTCAAAGTCTGAGGGAAATGCACGGATATTGGTTTAACACAAATTTCTGGTTTCCCTTCTTTATATGTTCTTGGCACATCAGAGTTTACGGATTCCTCACTCATGGTAAATGACGCTCCAATACAACCCCTAAGAAGTTAAGTGCAGAAAAGTATAAAGCAAGCCTAAGAAATACTACAACGATCACTCAATAGGTGGTAAAGCGAATAAAGAATTGCGAAGGGCAAGTGGGGGATCACAGCAACACCAGCAAGCAACACCAGCAACAGCAACGACTTGGGGTTTTCACTAGACCCAGAAAACAAACCCCAGAAAACAAACCCCAGAACAATCCCACAAAACCCAGAAAAACAAATAGCACCCACAAGAACCAGAAAAGTGGAAAAACTCAATAAACCCTGAAAAATGAGTAAACCCAAAAATGAAGAACCCAAGAACGATCTTTTCAGAAAATCAAAGAAAAAGGGCCGATAAAAATACTTGAAAAACAAAATCCTACATAAGAACGGTAAGAAAGCAAAAGCAATCACATACAAAACATCACTGAAAGAAGAACATGCAAGACAGCATTCAGAAAAGAGAATTAATCAGAAGAAGAAAGAGTACGGTACCTGCTAGCCAAGAAGTATCAAGTCAACACCGGGAAGTGCACTCGGTATGCTGAAGAGAAACGAAGCAACAAGAACGTCCTTGGAAGTTTCTGGCTTTGTTTGACAAAGATTTCAGAGAAATGAAGAAACAAGAAGAAAGAGAGTTCGAAAAATGCTTGAAGAAACGAGTAAGTGAGAAAACCGCCCTTTGATATTCTTTCTAAAACTTCCCTCCACTATCTCGAAAGGTTTGGGCCTAAGGCGAAAAAAGCCCGTTTAGCGTTGAAAATGGAGTACGTGGCACCTCTGATGGATTTGAAATCATAACGTTACATTTTCCAATAAAGTTAAGGACAAGTGTAAGCACAGGGAGAAGCGGAAGGTCACTTTGGGGTCAATCAAACGACAGCCTTGATCAAAGGTGCAAAAATGCTCGGACCTCTCTTTCAATCATCAAAAGTTCAGTCGGAAAAAGATCCGTTCGCCTCAGAAGCTCGGCAGGGCTCAAATCACCCAACCGAGCTTGGGGGGCTTATGTAGTGGACTTGTAGTAAACCGAGCGTTGACCGACCGAAGCCTCATTGCTACGATTGGTATGATACTACAACAGGGTAAACAGTCGGACACTTACACCGAGCAAACTGGGTTGTTATGTGTAGGGTACGCACTGATGAGGTTACCACCGAGCACAGGATTCTCAATCTGATCCTTATCGTTTACAGCCTCATCTAGCCGTAACTACTCCTAGATTCCCATGACTCTTGGTTAGATAAAACAACATTGGATAGAGTTTATCACTTACAAGGTTTATGGATATTATCTTATCGTATCCTATACAAATCCTAGTTGAATTCTTCCTCTTTAGAGGCCTTATCAAGACGGCCCACAGGACACAGGTAATCCCCTATAAGAACCACCAGGCTATAGGGGCTAAGGTACGTCTTCTCATCCCTAAGTTGACACTAGCACACACATTGTTGACTAGGGAGATCCTGATTATCCCAACTGGATATTCAGAAATCCTAAAGAGTCCTACATTAACATCTTAGCTGAGATCATTCTTCAAAGCTCGTCCATAGCTTTAAGGTTGATCTTGGTTAAGGACACGACACTAAGGTCGGCCCATCCTTCGTGCAACCCTTCAATGAGTCCCGACCACTAAATTTGCACAATCATTCTCTCATCATTCTCACATAGCACAGAGCTGGGATCGCATCATCAAACTCGCATCTCCTTTCTCAATCTATCTTTCAAAATCTTATTTCATAATCTTTTCTCAAAACAATCCTTCAAAAATATCATTTCACAGTATTTTCTCAAATGCCATTTCAAAACTTTCACAAGTCTCTTTTCACAAACATTCACCAACACAATTATTGTTTTCATAAACTTTTTCTAAAAATGTCATTTTATAGAATTTTCCCAAAAACATTATTTCAAAAAGACTCTCTTTAATCATCATTTCAAATACTTATCAAAAAGATGGTTTCCCCCAAGATTTTCCTCAGAAATATATCTTTTCACAAAACTCTTTCAAAAAGGTTGTTTCACAAAACTTTTCTTGAAAATCTCTTTTTCAAAAGTTTTCTCAAAAATCTCCTTTCTCAAGGTTTATAAAAATCTCCTTTCTCAAAACTTCTTTTCAAAAACCTTTTTTTTCAAAAATTCCTTTTGCAAATCTTTTTCAAAAATCTCTTTTCAAAAAAAACCTTTTTCCAAAAATATATCTTTTAACAAAAAAAACTTTTCAAAAATTTCTTTTTCAAAGACCTTTTTCAAAAATCGTATTTTTGCTGAGAGCTAATGGAGGAGCAAGCTCAACTCAACACTAGTCTCAGACTAAAACAAAAACAAAGGAGCCCAGCTCCACTCACTTTACATCATCCTCCCCCAGCTCTGGCTCGTTCTCAACATTATCATTCGTTCTTTCCCCGATCTCAATTCTTCATCTCTTCCTATTCCATCTTATATCTTTTCATTATTATTCCTTTCTCTTATATCTTTACTTTCCTTAACTTGCTTATCTCATTTTCATTTTCTTATTCAGGACGTAACAGATGTCCATCAACATATTATTCATCAGCAATAAATATCATTAGGCATAATTAAATTAATAAATATAAACATACTATCAATCACACAATCAACACACAACCACAATGTGGCCTTGGTCACCTTCGTATAAGTGGCCACACAACACAAACAATTGCCACTTATACTACTGACTCCGAACCACTTAGTTCCGATCTTTGAGATGATACGGAACGTCCTAATATATCACCTAGCTACCACGGTGTCTTAGGAAAGCTTCTCTCTCACCTGAGGTCCAGCAATTTAATGCGTACCGTCGCCTCGGATCCTTTGTGCTGCCGGCTGCCCCAATCCCTCATCTTTAAGGTTCCTCGTACTAAATAAAATACGTTTTTGTTATTTAACTTGTATTAGGAAAATCTTTTTCGTAACTTAAACACCTCTCATCCCTTGTCAAAAAAACTTAAAACATAACCGTTTTCTTTCAAACAACTCGGATGTTTATAACACCTTAAGTACTTTCAAAAATCATTTGAAAACATTATGAAAAGTTATTTAAACTATTTAGTTTGGGTGTTGGTCCGTTTTGGACAGCACCTTAAACACGTTTGAAAATACCGAAAAATGCACCATTTTTGATCCGAGTTTTCTTAAATTAATTATTACTTGAAAACTTTACTTTAAATTATTTGAAATTTTTTTTTAAAATTTAGAAACAAGTCCAAACAATTCTGGACAGCAAAGAATTATATTAAAAATCACTTTGATAAAAACTCCGAAAACATCATAAAAACACTCTTTGTTTTAAATGACTCTTTTGTTCAAAATTAACACTTTAAAACTCAAGTTTTTTACCACAAAACAACTTTGGGCAGCCATAAACACAATTTAAAGTCTCAAATAAATCGAATCAAATTAAATTAAAATCAATTACATACTCAAGTATTTTTCAAGCATCAACTAGTACACAAAATAATAACAAACACCACTTTCACAATCAAGCACTCATTCACTTATTCAACACATAGCTATTTTTCAAAACCATTTCATGTTCGTAAAACAAAACACTTAGACCTTCACATAATCACAAGGATGTAAACCAAGCGCAATAATTCAATTCTTTTCACAAATCACTATATGAATTTATTTTAATGCAATTAAATTTCCTAGACTTGTTTACACTATATGGCCGAATGACATCAAAGGGAACAATTCAAAGATCACATATTTAAAACACATAAATCAACTTGATTTATCTTAGCACTTAAATTTTCACTTTCTTTTTCATGTAACAAAATTATTTATGCTTCCTTTCCCTCTCAACCGAATATACCTACTCACACATATATTTATTTAAACACAATACTCTTCTAAAATCATTTAATTCAATTATTCCCTTTAGTTTTAATTCAAAACCAAATAGAAATTAAACATCCACAACACAATTTCAAACAATTTATTTTAACATAATTTCACAAAACATACTCATTGTTTTTATGTCACTTCATTGAAAAAGGATCCTAGTCTATTTCCCATGCCTAGGCCGAATCTAATTTGTAACACCCTCACAATAATTTAGTTAATTTAGGATTTTATAAAAATTGGTACTTGAAAATTTCGATAAAAATCCAACAGAGTTCCCTCTGTATTTCGGACTTTACCAAAATTTCCTGTTTGCACCTGTTCAGATCAGAACAAATTTTAAAACATAAACATTTAATTTTTATCCAGAAACAGATCCTAATGCCCCAAATATCACAAATAGGGGCATACAACTAATATATATCTTTAAATTACAAAATAATAGTTTTTAACATAGCTAAAACTACAGTCCACTCCTAAAATAATAAATCGACACTCCACGTAGTGGAGGTTCAACATGCTCGGCCAGAAAACTGTGCAAGCTCCAAGCTCAATACCTGAAAAATGTTTGTAAGGGTGGGCTTTACACATGAAGTAGAAAGTAGTGTCTAACTAGACATAATGACCTACTAAGTCAAACACATTTAGCCATATGATGCACAAAAATCAATCAAGCATTCCCATTCAATTCAATCATTATCATATCATTAACACTTGGTTTTCTTGGTAATTTTCATTCAATTCAATATTTCTTACATTTCAAACTTATGAAAATTTCATACTTTCACATTTCTTATTTAACTTCACATTTCCTTTCTATTCATATACTCTTTGAGTTTTGCAAAGATTTTTAGAATTTATTACGTGGATTTCCATCATTGCGTACAGTCTCCTTCGGACAACGTCTTACAGCTGCACACAATGTGTGTCTTACGTGGTCTATGCGTACAGTCTCCTACGGACAACGTCTTATAAGACCTGGATTCCACAATCGGAAGGTGCATCCATCATTGCGTACAGTCTCCTTCGGACAACGTCTTACAGCAGCGCATCAAGTGCGTCTTACGCGATCAATGCGTACAGTCTCCTACGGACAACGTCTTACAAGATCTGGAGAGGCACAATCCAATTATATCTTTAATTAATATATGGTGTGTGTGTCCATAATTGCGTACAGTCTCCTTCGGACAACGTCTTACAGCAGCGCATCAAGTGCGTCTTACGCGATCTATGCGTACAGTCTCCTTCGGACAACGTCTTACAAGATCTGGATCACACACTCTTTGTTCTTTAAATCTTTCAATATCTTACTTCACATCTTTCATTTCTTTGAAAACACATTCAGTAACTTATCAATTTCACCAACTCTATATTTATGAATTCCAATTATAAAGGGAACTTCCAACAAGACAACCATTTCATTTTCAATTATTATAATCATTATCCTTTTATATTCCAAATTCCAATATATATTAACAAACACCACATCACCCATTCAAATATAAATTACCGAAATCATTCACAAAATAGCACAACTCTGTACTTTTTCTAACATACATAACAACCATCATATATAAGCATTTCTAGTTACCAACCAAGTCTCCATATACTTCAGTTAGGCATAAATAATGACATTTAGCACTTAGCATACAAAATTTATCACCTATATCAATTTAACAACTATTTCATTTAATTTCATTCTTGATTGTTAAGCCTATAATAACTATCTAAATTCCAAACCAAATATATACATATACTCTTAGCAAGCACTATGAGCTAATTAGAAAATACTCCCTAAAGCAAGGTAAAGAACCCCTTACCTGCAATTGTTTTAACTCTTAGCTTTTCACAAACGCACTCCTTTCCATATGCCGATACTCGCACATGTCGTGGCCCATTGCTATCGCTTGTGTTGTCCTAAAACTCCTTCGTAGTCTAACTATATTATTAAATCATATAGTAATTAATTTAACGCACCAAAACCGACTCAATTTAAAATCTCGATATATACTTATCATATATCAAAGTAGAGTGTTTTCGTAAGTTTTCCAAATCAAGAAATTATTTAACTATAATTTACAAACCAAAATAACATAGGATTTCAAATTAAGATCATTGTCTCTTTAATAAATAGTATAGCTTTTTATGGAAAATACACTAACATTTTGAAACTAACATAATCACCAGAAATTCATTAAAGTTAATTAGTTTTAGTTTCAAGCCACAAAATCAAATATTGTTACTTGACACTATTAATTCCGAACTAAAAGGAAGCGTTCTCGAATCAAAAATAAGTCCAAATCACTATTACAACATTAAAACAATTATACTTCCCTTCAGTTTGAAATTAATGTTCAACGTCCGAACTCGAATTAACATCATGCCGACTATATTCGTTTCCTAATTAACTGGGGTATCGTTTAGCTTAGGGACAACCAAGCTAAGCGACAACTCACTTACTTAGGAACCCACACATTTAACAAAATATACTTTTAAAAACTCATTATTCGGCATACGTTTAGTTTGACGTTATTATAAATCAAGTAAACAATTAAAGTCATTACCAATAACAACATAATTAAAATCAATATAAACTATAATACAAGTTTAATTTCCAAAACAGTTTAATATTAAATAATTACTACCAATAATATTAAAATTAGTATTAATATAAAAATTAAAACATAACATAGAGCAATTATAAAAGTATTAGGGATTTACCCTCCAATATGGTTTTGAAGACCGGTTCGGTCAAACCGGTTGAAAGCACAATAGAGCGGCTGGCCCCGGCAATGATGATGGCGATACCGGCGTCGGTGGCGATCCTTACCAGCAGCAACACGCACCGAAGAGAGGAGATGAGTGGTGGTGGCGGTTCAACTGGTAGCGGCAGCAGCGAACACGGACCTCCATGAATCCCGGTTCAAATCGCATCTGTGGCGGCGGATCTGCGATCCACATGGAGGGCGAGTCGCGATTCGCGACTGGGAAGGAAAGGGACGCGCGGCTCCGACGGCAATGGAGGACGGGTGGCGGCGAGAAACCGAGGGAGAAGACGAGCGTGAGGGAGGTTGGGGCAGCGGATATCGAAGGACAGAAAGAGAGTTGGACCAAGAGAAGAAAAGCCATGGAAGAGGGAGAGAGCAACTGAAGCAGCGCCGGTGGTCCAAGGAGGAGAGAGACCGGCGGGGGAAGAAAGGAACAAGAAGGAGAGAGAGACATTTGGGGATGGGAGGTGGCGGCGGAACTCTCCCCTGCTGAAGAAGAATAGGGCAACAAAGCCCTCATACCCACAGCACACACGAACCACCTCTTTCTTCACTTCTTTTCTTTTCTTTCTTTTTTTTTTTAACACAAGGCACTAATGATCAATTTTTTAACACTAAACATTAATACTATAATAAATAAATAAATAAATAAATAAAACTATAAAGTAAGAAACTTATAAATATTTCAAGTAAAATATTTCCATATAAAATATACCAAAGTAAAGTAAAGCATATAAAGTATATTTTTGATATAGGATAACTATTTTAAATGAATTTACTTTAGAACATAAAAGAAATGAAATATACTTTCGTAATTAACATCATGTGTTTTTATAAAAATACCCAACAACTAAATGATTGATTTCAAGAAATAATTATTTAATTTAATAAAATTTATAATTATACTAGGGATTGAAATTAGGGATGTTACATAATTTGACAAAAACAAGGTTTTTAGTTTACCTTTCAACATGCAACATCAAAAATCATGAATCAAACCATGCACCCTTTTCACACACACACAACTCTAAAAATATCATTTCCTTAAATCAAGTTTTTATTTTAATTATGCTTTTCTTGAAAATCTTTGAATCATAAAGAAATCAACATGCAAGATCACAAAACATGAATCAAGTTAAAAATTATTTTCCAAAAACTCATTTCTTTTGTTTCTTTGTAAAACCGTGAGGTCCATTAAGAAAATAAAATCCTTTCCTTCAAAAACCACATGCATGCACCTAGATCTTGTAGATCAAATCATGAAATCAAATATTATAGCACAAATGAAAGATGAAAATCACTTTGAATAATAAAAGACCCAAAACCGTGATGAACATTTAAAGAAATCAAGTCTTTTATTCAAAACAATATGCAAACCAACACAAGATCAAGACGTTTATTTATAAATTACATGCAAAGTTCAAAACCCAAGTCTTTTCATGAGCAAGTTAAAGATCAAGTTAAAATCAAACACTTTCAACCACTCAAATCAATTTTTCTAAACATGAAATTAACATGCAACCACTTAAATCAAATCAAAAAGCATCTAAGCCTACACTTTTGGTTATGGCCTAATTGAAGAGCTCTTGATTTAGGGTTCCATGGGTTCATTTATAAAAATTTTGGATTAAGGCATAAAAAAGACATGCATGTACTCAAATCATCAAGATCATCATTAACATGCAACATCACGATCTCAACATTATTGTTAAGAAAGTTTAGATCATCCATTTACTCATCAATTAAACTCATAAACACTTTACAAATCATGGTTTTAAGTAAGAAAATTAAACATGCAAGGGAGCTTTGATTTAGATTCACAAAATCTCAACAAATCTTTAGATCTAGAAGATTTAACTTGAAAAGCTTTTAGGTCTTTAAGATTTAGGTTGAAAAACTTTAAGATCTTTTAGGAAGACCTTAAACGAGTTATGAAGTCCGGTAGTTAGACGTTTACAAGTTTCTTTGAGTCTTAGGAGTTCATGATCAAACATAAATAGAACATGCAAAGGAAGAAAAGAAAGGAAAGTTACAAGATCAAAAAGAAAAATCTAAACTATTACAATTTTCTTCATGCTCATTTGAAGTACCCACCAAATCATGGTCTTCTAACTCCTATAGGCTTGGATCTTCAAGGAAAACTCTAGGTTTTGGTTTTGATCTCCTCTTCTTCTTCTCTTCTCACTCACGGCTACTCTCTTTTCTTTGGGTGTTGCGAGCTTGATTTTTGCTCTCAACAAGTGTGTGTTTAGAAGGTGAAAGGAAATGAAAGAAATGAAGAGTGGAAATGAAGGAATGAAGTGGCCAACACTTCACCCATTCGACCATATATATAGGCCAAGGCAAGACATGAGATTTTTCCTCTTTTGTCCTCAAGGACATTCGGCCATAGTGTGCAAATGGAAGGGCAATTTTGGCAACTCAATAAGTTGCATGGGTGGTGTTTATCAATTCTAAGGGGACAATAAGGAATGATTTAAGGGACTAGGTTTCTTTAGGTTTAGTTACATTTTGGCTAATAGTTAGGATTTAGTTACTAACTTAGTTACTCCATGGTTCTAACTTAGTCCTATTTGGTTTCTTTCTTAAAAAAATTCTAGGTTTGCCCCATGTACACATACACACGTAATTCACATATACACATACATACATACATTCATGCATTATCATCTTCTTTTATTAATTAACCCCATATGATCTCAAACACATATACACAAAATAACACCACACATACATACACACGAAACACTCATGTACACACATACATAGAAAATAAATCATTTTCATCATAAAATGACTCATACGAAAATCACAAATATTTTATAAAAATATCAAGCACATAGACTCTTTCCAAAAACTCAATTTTTAAACTTTTGACATTATTTCATGAAATCATTTCTTTAAAGTCACTCTTTACCTTGAAAACGTTAATTAGGAAATTTATTTAAGAAAATATTCGTTCAAAAACATTTTTATCAAAAATTAAATCTCTTTAGTATTTTAAATTAATACGAGGAATTTGCGGGGTGTTACATATTGTCTGGAACAGAATGTTCAGAGTTCAGTTTAATACTCGAGTACCTGAGGAACTACTCGAGTATTTTGAGTTAACTAATGCAAAAAAATTTATAACACTACGAACTACTCGAGTATCTTAACAAATACTCAAGTAACAAGTCTGAGATTGCCATGCCTGATGAGTTTAATATTGTATCTGGCCACAATGTGTGTGTGATGCAAATGATGAGACTAATGGCTTATATTAACGAAATTATTAATTGCATTCATGCATGGCGAATGGTGATGAGCTATCGTTTGTCATGTTCGAGTAACATGAGGAGGTCCTCTGGGAGTGCCAAATGTTACTGCTTGCTCGATGACACATTAAGGTTGACGATGTGGCCAATATGTGATGTGCTGTTGATGTGCTTATTACGTCTTTGCGACGTGACGCTCGCATGAGAAACGGCGTTAAGTATCACAAAGTGATCATTACATCTTTGCGATGTGTCGTTCACCAGATAGGGTGACGTTGTGTTTCACTTCTGAGCAAGTACGCCATACGTTCTGATAACGTATTTATTGTATTATGGGAATACGCTGTGGTTATGGATGGACGTCCATGAGGATATTTAGTTGGAGAATTTCAGGAATTGAGAGATGTCATGCATCATGCCATTATAATTAAAGAATTTAATTATAAATGAATATGGCTTGATCATATGCATATACATGTTGATTGATAATGTGCTTATATGTGAATGTTTAATTCCAGTTATTCTTATTTGATTATGTTTATGTATATGCTTACCCCTGTGCCCTTATTAGATGATGGCCAGATACCTAGCTTGCGTCGAGATCAGACTCATCTCTAGTGGTATATGGACATTCGAGGAGCACCGAGCTACTTTCGAGGGTGAGTTGGAGATTACTCTCTATCACCCTAACCCCCTTGCTCGTGTGTGACCTCGTAGGTTTAGGATTCCTATCATTTATACTATGCATGTACCCCTATTCTATACATATAGGGGACCACCACCAGCTCGACTAGTACGTAGGTTTCAAAGTTTTCATTTCCAGGCAGCCACTCGTTCTCACCCCTCTGCTTCTAGAGTTTTCACTGATGATGATGTTCCCTCACTTGGTCCGACAGGTACTGTTAGGACTGCACCTGCTGCAGATTCGAGGCCCAGTGGTAGGGCGTCTACCTCGACGGACGAGATTGAGGAGGACCCTGAGGAGGGGGAGAGCGAGGAGGATCAGTCGAGCCGGCTACTAGGCCTCGTGGAGGACCGAGTGGTTCCTAGGTATAGGCATAGTATAGGTAGTACGGATCCTGGACCTGATGTGTAGCTGCAGTGGATCCAGTTGGATGCTTGAAGGACCCGTCTGACCTGCTCTTGGACACTAATTTTTTTGAGTTGGATATACTATACATATTTTTGGAGTGTTTGAGAGTTGAGGTCATTTATTTTGTACTCTTTTTATATTTTCAGCTTATGGACACAGTACTCTGGACTTGTACTTTACTTTTGATGACTATGATGTGTACTTGGGATCTTTTTATATATATATTATATATATATATATGTATATGATGTTTATTATCACAAATGATCCTTAAGTACCATTTTATTCCACGCACTCTGATTTTGATTAAAGATGAATTCAACAATTGTTACAATTTAATAATATCCAACCTCGCAAGACAACAATAAGCTTGTAATACTAAATGCTTATGATTTTTATCTATAGTAAAGGAAATTGTAACACCCTTCTCATAATTACCCTTAAATACCCATAATTAATTAGCAACCAGAAAAGTTATCCTTTTTAAAAGCATTATTAACTTATGTTAACTTATAAAAATCTCCTGTCAAAAGGACGGAGTTTCCTTTGTTTTCTTAACTTTACCAAAATTTAGTTTTTCCTGCAACCTGTTCAAAATAGTAATCCCTGTCATTCAGAAGCCATTGAGTCATATCATATTCATATAATCAATATGTGCATCATCAGGCACTATCCATAACATAGTCATATTAACATCAGAGTTTTAAGCAGCAAAATAACCAAGTTGTGGAAACTATACATTTCCCAAAATAACTCCTTTACCTAAAGGAGATGTCCTGGGACCACCCAAAATAACTAATCACATTATTTAAATCAAAATAAATACATAATCATCATATCAATATAAGGGCCCAGGACATGACACCACGTCCTACTACTAGAGACCTACTCTCCCTGAGAGGGAGAGTACATCTGCTCGGCCGGGGTATGTGCTAGCTCGGGCTCAATACCTGTAAAAAATAGTAAGGAGTGAGCATTACACATAACATAGGAAACCAGTTTCTAATATGACATACTAAGACACCAAGCCAAGCACAATAAGTCAAATAATGCACAAAACCAATTAATCAATCACAACATGCATCAAACACATTTATAAGCATTCATTTATCCTCCACTTATCCTTTCCCATTATTCCCACTTGTCTCATTTTATCATGTCTTTAATTCTCTTCACCTTGCCCTTTTCCTCTTTTCCCCTTTTATTCACATTTTTCATAACTTTTATGGAAGCGCACATCCCATGTACGTCTTACACTTTTCTTCTTTTAGGAAGCGCACACCCCGTGTACGTCTTACACCTTTCTTCTTTTAGGAAATGCACACCTCGTATACATCTTACACCTTTATTGGAGTTATGGAGTGTCCATCGTCGCGCACACCCCCGGTGTACGTCTTACAACTGTGTTCTTTTAGGAAGCGCACACCCCGTGTACGTCTTACACCTTTATTGGAGTTATGAAGTGTCCATCGTCGCGCACACCCCCCGTGTACGTCTTACACCTTTATTGGAGTTATGGAGTGTCCATCGTCGCGCACACCCCCAGTGTACGTCTTACAGTTGTGCATCGCGTGTGGCTTACACAATGATGGCATACGACACCCCGCACGTCTTACATGACCAAGAGCACATCCTAACCGATTTCGTTCTTAGGAATCTTGTGTGAGTCATTACTGCGTGCATCCCATGATACACGTCTTACAGATGCGCATCCCATGTGGCTTACACAATCATGGCATACGGCACCCCGCACGTCTTGCATGACCAGTCTCACACAACCATTATTCTTAATTTCTCTTTAACTTTTATTCATTCACTCTTGACCTCTTTCTTTTCACTTTAATTATTGTCACTCTTATCCTCATATTATGGTCTTTATCATTTAATTATTATTCTCCATTTATTTTATTCCCTAGCATTTTACTCTATTCCTAAGTTCATGTCCCTATAGTCATATTCACATTACTCAATTAGTTTCACACAAGTATACAGATATAACCAATCACATATAGGCTCATAACTGTTACAATCACCTTAGTCCTTAATTCTACTACTCTAATTAGCAATTAGATTCACTAAGCACATAATACACATTATCATTCATACATTTACAACAAATATCATACATACCAATATTCACAACTAGTTCCATGGGTTCATTTCATTCATTTTATTCTCTAATAATTATCTATATCAACTACCCTATGGTTTAATATCCTAAACTAACACCCATTCTTAGTACTCACCATGAGCACACTAGAAACCCAAACCTAAGCTAGGGTAACACCCACTCCTTACCTCAGTGTGGAGAGAGATAAGGAAACCTTGAAACCTTGATTTTCCTCTTGTTCCCTAGCTCCTTAGACTTAAGTTTGTGGTACTTCCTTCATATCCTTAGCAAGCCACTATCTAGCACCTAAAACTCTTGTCTAATAATGAGAATGAGATGAAGAAGGAGTGCTTGCTCCCACTTGGTCTTGAGATGTAGGAACCATGAGATAGACGAGGTCCTAATCCATGGTGTTGAGAGAGGAAGTTGCAAGGACTATGGAAGTGAGAGGGAATGGCGTGTGATGATGAAGGGAGTGAGTTCTCTTCTCATGATTCTTGAGAGGGAGGTATGTGTATGTGTACTTCTCCATGGCTATGGAGTTGGAAAACTTCAAGAGAAATGGAGAGAGGGGGGGACGAATTTGAGAGGGAGAAAGAAGGGTGATCTTGCACTTATTTTCATGCTTAGGGTTTGATGATGATGAAGATGATGATATTCTTGATGATTGTGGTACTTGATTTTCTAGGGTTTGTTAGTTGATGATGATGATACTTGTTCTTGGACCATGAGAGCAAAAGGAAGAAGATGATGAATGAATGAATGAATGAATGAAGATATGTTGTTGTTATGTGTTGTTTCCTTGTGTTTTTCTTTTCTTTGCAAGAAAGAAATGAATTTGTGGTCACAAATTAATGGCTTCTTGGAGAAGCCACCTTTGTGTGGTCTCCAAGTTATTACTTTTTTCATGTCTGACCATGAGGTAATCGATTATCTTCATAAGTAATCGATTATCTCATGAATTTCGTGTTGGAAACCAACAAGCGGCTCAATATAGTCTAGAGGGGGGGTGAATAGAATATTGAAGCCTTATTATAGATTTTTCGTCCACCTAAGAGAATGGTTTTATGAAAATAAAGTTTCTTAAAAATTCAAATCAGATTACTCGAGTAACTCAAGTCTTCACTCGAGTAATACGCAAGCAAAAATAATTTCACTCGAGTATTCAGCAAATCACTCGAGTATTACGAAAGCAAATTTTAAATCACTCGAGTATCAGAAAACCTACTCGAGTAATGTTCATAAACTGAAAGCAGATTACTCGAGTGACAAGAACTTTACTCGAGTAAACTGGGTAAAATTCAATTTAAAACTTAGTTTTCAATGGAGTTCTTCAAGAATAACAATGCTATGATGATTCAACAAATTATGAATGATTAATATGAACAATTACAAGTAATATTAACAAGCAATTTTAGATCAATTATATTGAATTAAGAAAACCCTAATTCTAACCTAAAAATGCAATTGTTAATGAATTAATGCAATACAAGGAATGAAAATAAAAGAGACACAAGGATTTATCCTGGTTCACTTTCACCCACTTGAAAGCTACTCCAGTCCCCTCTTAAATCAAGAGAGATTCTTCACTAGAAATCTTCAAATGTAGATTTTACAATGTTTTAAGATGCAACTAGATTCTTAGTTCTCCTATCTTAAAACCCAACTCAAAGTGTGTACCAAACACTTTGATCTAATCTACCCCTTTTGAGAATTCTAGATTTCCTTGCTAATTGATTGAAGATGCTTCCAACCAATCCTCTTTTCTTGCTTTGATTTGATCCTCAAAGTCTTCCTTGTGAGATTCTTCACTTGTGTTGAAACTTCAATAATGCAATCACAAATTGCAAATCTTCAACAACCACTAAGAACAAAAATATGATCTCAAGAATATTTGAACAATGATAGAAAATAGAGTGAAGAATGAAAAGTTCTTTGTTGAATCTTGATAGCTCTTGAAAGATGTAAAATAGCTCTTGAATTGCTTTTGAAAGTGTATTGTAAAATTGTAAGAATGAAAGTATATCTTTATGAAAGAGAAAATTAAGTCCTTTTAAAATTTTCCCAACACTGATTGAATTACTCGAGTAAACCAAACAACGTCACTTGAGTGAAACATGTCAGATTAAGTTACTCGAGTGATGTGTAAACCATTACTCGATTAACCTGTCATGACATAAATTACTCGAGTGAACCAATACTCATTACTCGAGTAAACTGATCAGAATCTGAATAAAAACAAAGTTTTTCTAAAATGATTTTCACAAGCTATTTAATCAAGATTTAAAGTATCTTCACTCTTAATCAAACATTATTTAAATATTCTTAAAATCACCTAAGCTACCCACACCAATGAGATGCATTGCATAAAATAAAGATTACATTGAAATAGAATTAATAAAAATCCTAATTCTAATCTTCATGTGGTGTAGCTTGCTTGTTGCCAATGTTGTTGCTTGGAGAGAGATTGTTAGCATCAAAACATGAGAATCCTACAAACTCCCCCTTTTTGATGATGACAAACCTCCTTTCAAATTAAGCACTAAGTTTTAACATACTCCCCCTAAATGTAAAACATCTAGGAAAAATATAATAAAACTAAACCTACAAGAACAACATCAACACAAAATATTCTCCCCCTTTTGGCATCATTAAAAAGATAATAAAGTTGAGAAAAGTCCTTTGCCAAAAGTTGAAGGTAAGTAGTTCACAATGGTATGTAAAATATATAACAATAAAGACAATACCAAAATAAACCACAATAGTGCCACAACGAATATAAACAACGAATATAAACGCACAACGAATATAGCACCATAATATCAGAGTATCACACTATGCAGCAAATCATAGAAGATAAGCAAAACAAAAAATTAACCAAACGAAACCATACGCAAGGTCTGTAAAAAAATAGTAGCAACAGAGTCAGAAACATAAACAGAAACATAAACAGAAACATAAACAGAAATATGCATATGAAACATGAAATAGAAATCAAGCAGGCAAAACATCATCAGCATCCACAGGTCTAGGAATCAGGTGGAGGAGGAGGGAAATGGTGAGAAAATAGGCCAGACATGTAATCCATCAAACGATGCTCCATGGCAATATTCTTCACATCCTGTCTCATCTCCAACTGAGTGAATTGAGCATTGATGTGCTCAACCAATGACTCATGAGCAGCCTGTGCATCAAATGGAGTACCAAGATTATCCAAATCGATATAGTCCTCAACACGATCGGTATCCATCGGATCAGTAGAAGAAGGAGGAACAGAAGAAGATGCACCAGCCCTATCAGCAAGTAAATTCCTTTTTCTAGAACCTGAAACTCTTGCAGCCTTTGCAGCTTCAGCCATTTCCTTAATTTGTGATTTCCATAACCAAGTGCGACTTTCCCTATGCCAAGCAATTTTCATATAACTAATGTGCGAATCATTAAGACACCAGTTATTTTTCTTTTCCATTTCAGCTGGCTCATCATCAGGGATTGGAACACGATAATACCTCATGATCTTGGTGACATGCATAGGATATGGCAAGAATTGGGTAGGAGGAGATTGAGCAGCAGCTTCCATACGAGCTAAAAACATTTTATTCCAATTCATCTCATACCTCTTTTTAATCCCATGAAACAAAGTAAGATCATCATCTCCCAATTGAGCATAATTTTGATTGCATTTAGGAATCAAACAATAAGAGATAATGTACATGAGCACCCTATCCACAGCATGCAAAGGTGATACAGTTCTAGTAGTCCTATCACCCCAAGATTCACCAGTACGCAACAAATCAGTATAAATCTGAGTAGTATCCACATTCAAATCCAGACATTCAGTATCACCAATAAAAGTTCCCTTGTTTTCTAAACCAAACATCATAGTCAAATCCGCAGGCTTTATAACAAAATGATGTCCTCTAACCATTGTTTGATACTCACCATCTAGCTTAGTAAAATTCTGATAAAATTGTCTGACAAGCCTAGGGTAATAATGAGTCTCAAATTCCAAAAACCTTTTCAAATTCTGAAATTCTAAATCCTCTACAAACGGAAATTGCTCCTTACGCAACCAAGCAAACTTAACATACCTTGTAAGACCAAAAGAGCGATTGATAAATGCCGGTTCCCGCAAATCTCGGTTGATTCCAGAAAACCAAGGATCATTACGACCTGCTCCTTGCTTTGCTTTCTTTTGAGGAGGTTGATAGTGAGAGGAAGAAGCCATTGATTCAGAAAGTGCAGATTCGGTTTTGGGGTTAGGGTTTTGATTTGGGGTTTTCGGATTTTTGGATAAAATTGGTGAAATTGATGAATGAAATGAGTAGAAATGATGATATAATGAGGAAATATGGAAAAAATTTGTATGATTTGTGAGTTTTGTGGCTGAAAAATGATGATTTGATGAAGACCCGTATGAGAGAGAAGAGAGAAAGACGAACAAGAGAGAGAAAAAGTCGTGAAAATGATGCAGATTTCAACAGTTCAGCTTTTAAAATCACGTAAGTTACTCGAGTAATGTTCATACGTCACTCGAGTGATTCGAGCAGTACTCAAGTGAAAAAGAATGTTACTCGAGTATGCCGAAAGATAAAAAAAAAAAAATTACTCGAGTGATGGATGAACTTAATCGAGTGATACGAAAGTCATTTTAAAATTAATCGAGTGACAGACAGAATTACTCGAGTAATACGAAAGAGATTTTAAAATTACTCGAGTGAAAAAATCTGTTACTCGAGTGAACTGTCCAGATTTTTAAAAATTTCAATTTTTCATGCAAAAACATTTTTCATGCACAAACACAGAGAAACACTTAGCATTTTGCAAGAAACACACATACAAATAAAGCAATTAGCATATTATAGAACACATACACACATGACTACATATCAAAAAGTTAAGAAACACTTTAATAAGATACAACAACTCAAAATACAAATCACATTGAAATAGGCTTGAAGGTGATTTCGAAAAGCATCAAATACAATTAGCTAATAGTTAATTCATCAAAAATACCAAGTTCTCTTCGAAACTTATAAAATGTGTCCCTTGGTAATGGTTTTGTAAAAATATCAGCTAATTGATCCGAAGTTTGAACAAACTCAATAACACAATCACCTTTTTGAACATGATCTCTCAAAAAGTGATGCCTAATTTCAATATGCTTTGTCCTTGAGTGTAATACTGGATTTTTAGTCAAATTAATTGCAGAAGTGTTATCACACTTTATAGGGATTTTTGTCAAATTTAAACCAAAGTCAGATAATTGTTGCTTCATCCATAAAATTTGAGCACAACAACTACCTGCAGCTATGTATTCGGCCTCCGCGGTTGATAAAGCTACACAATTTTGCTTTTTAGAAAACCACGATACAAGTGAATTACCAATTAAATGGCATGTTCCGCTTGTACTTTTTCGCTCAACTTTACAACCGGCAAAGTCAGAGTCCGAATAACCTATAAGTTTTAGAAAAGCATCCCTAGGATAATAAAGTCCAGTATTTGTTGTACCCTTTAAGTATTTCATTATTCTTTTGACAACAGTTAGATGCGACTCTTTCGGTTTTGCTTGAAAACGTGCACACATACATACACTAAACATGATATCAGGCCTAGATGCAGTTAAGTATAACAAACTACCAATAATACCACGATACTTCGTTACCTCTACCGCTTTTCCAGCCTCATCTTGATCTAGGTAGCATGCAACGCTCATTGGTGTAGAAGCGGATTTGCACGAATCCATTCCAAAACGTTTGAGAAGCTCTCTACAATATTTACTTTGATGAATATAAATGCCATCATTAAGCTGCTTTATTTGAAGACCAAGAAAGAATGTAAGCTCTCCCATCATCGACATCTCGAATTCGCTTTGCATCAAGTCTGAAAACTTCTTACACAAGTTATCGTTAGTAGCACCAAATATAATATCGTCAACATATATTTGAACCAATAAAATATCCTTACCGGAACGTTCAATAAAAAGTGTAGTGTCAACAGTGCCTCGTTTAAAACCTTTTTGTAATAAAAAATTGCTTAGTCGGTCGTACCAAGCTCTAGGAGCTTGTTTCAAACCGTACAAAGCCTTTTTCAGTTTGAAAACGTAGTCCGGATGCTCAAAACTCTCGAATCCGGGAGGTTGTGACACATAAACTTCCTCTTGAATGTATCCGTTAAGAAAGGCGCTCTTAACATCCATTTGAAACAATTTAAAATTCATAATTGAAGCAAAAGCGAGAAGAATACGAATAGCTTCTAGTCTAGCAACGGGAGCATATGTCTCATCGTAATCGATTCCTTCTTCTTGACTATAACCTTGTGCTACGAACCTAGCTTTATTCCTAACAATAATACCCGATTCATCTAACTTATTCCTATAGACCCACCGAGTACCAATTTCAGGACGATCATCGGGTTTTGGCACAAGCTCCCAAACTTGGTTTCTTTCAAATTGATTTAATTCTTCTTGCATGGCCATAATCCAATGATCATCTTGAAGAGCCTCTTTGATATTCTTAGGTTCTATTTGAGATACAAAGGCAACATAATAACAAAAATTATTTAAAGTGCGTCGGGTTACCACTCCCTTCGCAATGTCACCTAAGATATTAGAAATCGGATGATTTTTGTTGGACTTCCAAGCTATTGGTAATTGAGGTTGAATCTCTTGTGCTAAGTCTTTATCTTGTGCTTGCACCTCTCTATCTTCATTTTGATTCTCTTCCATTTGTTGTGGTGTTGAATTCTCATGATCCAAAAATGTACCTATATTATCATCACAAGAAACAACACAATCTCCTTTCGAAGATTCATCAAATACAACATGCACGGATTCCTCAACGGTTAATGTTCTTTTATTGTAGACTCTATATGCTTTGCTATGAGTTGAATAACCTATGAATATGCCTTCGTCGGCTTTAGAGTCAAACTTGCCGACCGGTTCCTTTCCGTTATTTAAAACAAACACCTTACACCCAAAAACATGAAAATGTGAAATATTTGGCTTTCGCCCTTTTAAAAGTTCATAAGGTGTTTTATTTAAATGTGGATGAATAAGAACCCTATTAAGCACATAGCAAGCGGTGTTTACCGCATCGGCCCAAAAATATTTAGGAACATTTGATTTTATCAACATAGTACGAGCAAGTTCCACTAATATTCTATTTTTCCTTTCTACAACTCCGTTTTGCTCCGGAGTCCTAGGGGCCGAAAATTGATGATCAATACCAAACTTATCACAAAACGCATCAATTCTAGTGTTTTCAAACTCACCTCCGTGATCACTTCTAATAGACACAATTTTCAAACTTAGTTGATTTTGGATGAGTTTGGCAAATTTTTTAAAACATTTATAAACTTCACTTTTTGCGGATAAGAATAAAGTCCATGTGAATCTAGTAAAATCGTCTACTAAAACAAATCCATAGTAATTGCCACCTAAACTTTTAATTTGTGAAGGGCCAAACAAATCCATATGGATTAGCTCCAAAGGCTTTGTTGTGCTTATCACATTTTTAGGTTTAAAAGAACTTTTAACTTGCTTGCACTTTTGACAAGAGTCACAAATGCCATCAAGCTTAAAATTTAGTTTAGGCAAACCAATTACTAAATCTTTTCGCAAAAGTTTGTTTAATTGATTCACATTCACATGAGCAATTCGTCTATGCCAAAGACGAATTTCATCATCAAAAGATTTGAAACATTTTGAAAATAGTGAAGTTATCTCATCCAAATCAATTAAGTAAGTGTTATTAGAGCGACGACCAACAAACTTAACACTATCATCTATAGAAGACTTAATGAAGCATAATTCCGGAGTAAAAGTCACATAATTGCCTATATCGCATAGTTGGCTTATACTAAGCAAGTTGTGTTCTAAGCCTTCTACGTATAGGACATTTTCTATGACAAGGTTAGATACGTTACCGATCTTCCCGACTCCTAGAATTTTGCCCTTGTTGTTGTCGCCGTATGTCACAAATCCATCACTTTTCGGAGTAAGTTCCATGAAGTGCGTTTTGTCTCCCGTCATGTGTCTCGAACAACCACTATCCAAATACCATTTGCGCTCTTTGGTTCGAAGACACACCTACAAAAAATATCATTTGGTTGACTTAGGTACCCAAGTGGTCTTGGGTCCTTTGTTGTTAGCATGGGGAGAAGTCCCCTTAACAATCCAAATATATTCACCGCTTGGTATACCAAATTTCTTTATATTACATTTATTCGTGGTATGCCCAAAGATTCCACAATAATGGCAAGTTGGGTTTTTAGAAATCTTATTCTTTGAAAATCCACCAACTTTGCGATAATTGCGTTTCTTAGGTTTGGTATAGCCAAGACCGGATCTATTGCTATTGTTCCTTTGAGTTGAAAGCAAATGATCTAAAGAAGTATCTCCTTTCATGAGCCTTGCAAGTCGATCATTCAAATTAAAAACTTCTTTTTCCAAAGACTTGCAATTTTCACAAGATGGAGTCTCATTTGATTTCAATTCACAATTGCATGTAGAGTTTGCATAAATGAGTTCAAGAGTTTCATTTTGAAGCTTAAGTTCTTCTAAATCTTTTTGAAGTTCAATTATCTTTTCATGTTGCTTCATTATGAAATTCTTTCTTTCAACATTTATTTTAGCAAGTTTCTTCAACTCTTTATGCATCTCTACATACACATTGTACAATTCATTGAATGAAGGAGAATTAGAACTTGAGCTAGCATCGGAAAGATAATCTACCTCATTGACGTTCTCACTTGATTTAATGCTCGAAGATTCCTCTTCATCAAGCTTTGTCATTAAACATAGATTTGCAAGTTCTTCATCATCCGACGAGCTAGATGTTGATTGACTCTCTACTTCATCCCATACTATGTAAGCCCTTTTTCCTTTAGATGAGTTGAACTTAGAGTTGTCACCTTCCGACTTCTTAGAATGATTTGGGCATTTTGATCGATAGTGACCAAGCTTTCCACACCCATGACACTTGATGTGATCCTTGTTAGTCTTATTTCTTGGTTGTGAATCCTTAGAATCTCTTTGTCTATTCTTATCAAAGTTTCCCTTACTCTTAAAGAACCTACCAAGCTTTTTAACTAGCAAGCCAAGGGTCTCATCATCTATATCGGAGTCCGAGTCATCCACTTGAGAATTTTCCTCTTGTGCCTTAAGAGATTTTGAAGTTGATTTAAGAGCAATCCCCTTTTTCTTTCTATCGGCATCTTCATTCATGGATAACCGTCCAAGCTCCATTTCATGCTCTTGAAGCTTTCCGAATAGAGTTGCTAAATCAATTTGATCCACGTCTCTAGCTTCCATAATGGCCGTCACCTTAGGTTGCCATTCCCTGCTAAGACATCTCAAAATCTTATTAACAACTTCACCATTAGTTATAACTTTTCCAAGTGCAGAAAGATGATTAATGATATGAGTGAACCGCTTTTGCATGTCACCTATATTTTCATTAGGTAACATACGAAAGAGTTCATATTCATGCATGAGTGTATTTAGCCTAGCCCTTCTAACCTCCGAAGTGCCCTCATGTGTGACTTGTAATGTGTCCCACATTTGTTTAGCATCAACACATTGAGATACTCGAAAGAACTCATCATAAGAAAGAGCGGACGTGATGATATTTTTAGCTTTTAAATCAAATGCAACTTTCTTCCTATCATCATTGTCCCAACTCGATTGAGGTTTGATTGAAACAACATCATTTACTTTCATTTGAGGAACAAAAGGTCCATTCTCTATGGCGTTCCAAATTTCCATATCTATGGCTTGAATAAAAATTTTCATGCGGACCTTCCAATAAGCGTAACCCTCACCACTGAATAGTGGAGGACGATTAATGGAAGTTCCTTCACCACCAAAAGGATTTGAAATTGAGCCCATTGTTTCCAAGTAAAAAGGATCTTTTCGAAAAAGCTTTTTAAGGCTCGGATTTTTCGTCCGAGCTCTGATACCACTTGTTGGAAACCAACAAGCGGCTCAATATAGTCTAGAGGGGGGGTGAATAGAATATTGAAGCCTTATTATAGATTTTTCGTCCACCTAAGAGAATGGTTTTATGAAAATAAAGTTTCTTAAAAATTCAAATCAGATTACTCGAGTAACTCAAGTCTTCACTCGAGTAATACGCAAGCAAAAATAATTTCACTCGAGTATTCAGCAAATCACTCGAGTATTACGAAAGCAAATTTTAAATCACTCGAGTATCAGAAAACCTACTCGAGTAATGTTCATAAACTGAAAGCAGATTACTCGAGTGACAAGAACTTTACTCGAGTAAACTGGGTAAAATTCAATTTAAAACTTAGTTTTCAATGGAGTTCTTCAAGAATAACAATGCTATGATGATTCAACAAATTATGAATGATTAATATGAACAATTACAAGTAATATTAACAAGCAATTTTAGATCAATTATATTGAATTAAGAAAACCCTAATTCTAACCTAAAAATGCAATTGTTAATGAATTAATGCAATACAAGGAATGAAAATAAAAGAGACACAAGGATTTATCCTGGTTCACTTTCACCCACTTGAAAGCTACTCCAGTCCCCTCTTAAATCAAGAGAGATTCTTCACTAGAAATCTTCAAATGTAGATTTTACAATGTTTTAAGATGCAACTAGATTCTTAGTTCTCCTATCTTAAAACCCAACTCAAAGTGTGTACCAAACACTTTGATCTAATCTACCCCTTTTGAGAATTCTAGATTTCCTTGCTAATTGATTGAAGATGCTTCCAACCAATCCTCTTTTCTTGCTTTGATTTGATCCTCAAAGTCTTCCTTGTGAGATTCTTCACTTGTGTTGAAACTTCAATAATGCAATCACAAATTGCAAATCTTCAACAACCACTAAGAACAAAAATATGATCTCAAGAATATTTGAACAATGATAGAAAATAGAGTGAAGAATGAAAAGTTCTTTGTTGAATCTTGATAGCTCTTGAAAGATGTAAAATAGCTCTTGAATTGCTTTTGAAAGTGTATTGTAAAATTGTAAGAATGAAAGTATATCTTTATGAAAGAGAAAATTAAGTCCTTTTAAAATTTTCCCAACACTGATTGAATTACTCGAGTAAACCAAACAACGTCACTTGAGTGAAACATGTCAGATTAAGTTACTCGAGTGATGTGTAAACCATTACTCGATTAACCTGTCATGACATAAATTACTCGAGTGAACCAATACTCATTACTCGAGTAAACTGATCAGAATCTGAATAAAAACAAAGTTTTTCTAAAATGATTTTCACAAGCTATTTAATCAAGATTTAAAGTATCTTCACTCTTAATCAAACATTATTTAAATATTCTTAAAATCACCTAAGCTACCCACACCAATTAGATGCATTGCATAAAATAAAGATTACATTGAAATAGAATTAATAAAAATCCTAATTCTAATCTTCATGTGGTGTAGCTTGCTTGTTGCCAATGTTGTTGCTTGGAGAGAGATTGTTAGCATCAAAACATGAGAATCCTACATTTCGTGCTTATTTTTCCATTCCAGAGAGTAGGTAATCGATTACTTTGTAATCGATTACTTCACCTGATTTTCACCCTTTGCACTTCAAAAATGCCAAATCTTCTTCGTTAACCGTCGGATCTTACTCAAATTTGAAAGCAAGCCTTATAAGACCCTTATCTTCACATCCAATGGTGGAATTTGTGTTTATATTTGTAGATATTTTATTTCTAATTTCCTAATATAGGGGGTTTGTAGCACCGAAAACACCGTTTCTTACGCTCTTTTGTTCATCTTTAAATCTCCTATCCAACGCCAATGCTTCTTAACTCCTTTATGGAAATCCAAGGAATCCTAATTACCTCTCCTCAAACTTCCTTTAGCATAATTATCCTTTGAGGGTGATGAGTGAAGTGTTGTTGGTGTGTTTTGCTTTGTTCTTGTTTATTTGCACCTGTGTTTGAAACATGTGGCTCACATGGAAAGCTTCCTTGAGAAGCTTGGTGAATGAGTGGTTCAGAAGATAAGCTTCTTCAAGAAGCTTTGACTTTTTGGCTTTAATCAACCTATATTTTTGTACAGGCATGAGTGGTAATCGATTACCACCCTTAGGTAATCGATTACATCCTCAATTTTCCAATTAATTGGCTCCTCACAGGAACATGGTAATCGATTATCTCCCAGAGGTAATCGATTACCCTACTTGATTTTCATATTTTAAGTGTTTCTAGCTTCAATACATTCCTCTTAACTCCTACATACACTTTGGCCATGAATACTTCACTAACTTCCAGCTTACTCTTCTGATTTTCATTAGTTCCAACTTGGTTTTTAATCTAATTAAACTTGGAATAAAAATTCGGGATGATACAGAAATGTTGTCTTGAGAAATTACTACGAATTGATATGATATAATTTTATTGCGCAGAATTCAATATACTCTCAAATGATAAGGTTTAATGTTTAAATACAAGTCCAAGTGTTTTTGAGAAATATTGATTAAATAAAACGAAAAATTTTATAAGAGATATTTCTATTGATAAAGTCCATAAAGTATTTTTTGGAAATATTCACTATTTTCAATATAGTAAAGAAGGGTGTCACAATTAGTGACGTCAACAGTTAACAAATTTTTTCTAACGGCAAGGACTAAAACCAAATTTTCAAAACTATTAAAGATGAGTCAAGGTCAAAAAAAATCCAGGGACCTAAATCAAAACACTTCCAACTTTCAAAGACTAAAAACATAAATAAACCTTTTATTTTAGTGTGTATTATTTATTGTTTAGTGTGTAAACTTCCCTTTACAATTTTATAGCCGTGGGTATTTGAGCATTTCCCCCTTATTGGCTCATGTGCTTAGTAACACCTACTCTTACTTTATATTTATTTTTATGCAATTATTGAAAATTTTCTAAAAAAAAAATTGCAAGGTTCCGTTTGAAATATAGACTTTCCCCAAAATCGAAATGTTAAATCTGTCACAACCAGAACAATTCAGATATACATACACACATATATTCATACTCATTTAAGTACAATATCATTACAAACTATTTGAGAGTCGAAGTCCATTTAGTGTTTAGTTACATCAAAAGTGGTTGTGATAAAGTAAAGTTTATCAAAAAGGAGGACATTTAAATATCATTCACAACCATCATTTTACTAATATAAATTTACATCAAAAGAAGTCATAAAGCATGCATATATGTGAAATTAAACATGATTGATGCATTACACTCCATCAGGGGGAGTGTAATCGTTCTCGGCAGAGGGAACGGTAGGAAGCTCCTCATTATGTGTACCTAAAATCAACAACAAAGAGGTGAATTATTTGAATTAAATTAAGAAAAACACTTAACAACAATAACAAGACATAAATAAGTGGATTCACATTCACAAAGCCAGATACACGTTCATAAATATCGACAGGTTCTACCGAACGCCTGCCGTTTTATTCTTTTAATATCGATAGTCTCTACCGAGCGCCTGCCGTTTTAGTCTTTTAATTGTTGACAGGTTCTACCGAACGCCTACCGCTTTATTCATTTAGTGTTGACAGGTTCTACCGAACGCCTGTCGTTTTAGTTCTTTAATGTTGACAGGTTCTACCAAACGTCTGCCGTTCTAGTCTTTTAATAATGACAGGTTCTACTGAACGCCTGTCGTTCTCATTCTTTCTTTTCTTTCTCCTCTTATTAAATCTTTTTTCTCTTTTCTCATTTAGTTCTTTTCCTTCTTTTCTCATTAAGTCTTCTTTTCTTTTGCTTAACTTACTTGTTCTCTTTCTCATTTTTAGTGTCTTGGTTCTCTTTCTTTCTTTCTTACATATTTATCTATCATCTTCTTTAGCTTCTATTACCTATTCTCTTCTCTCTTTCCATTCGTTAGTAGTTTATTAATATTTTCATAAAATTGCCTAAGGGTTAACGAACTATTCAAACATTCACAACATTCAAATGGTCCATGTTCTTTATTTTCATTCTTAACGTATTGTCAACCTCAACTACCCTATTGTTTATTCTCATAACTAATCTTTTCTATTCCTAGCCATAACTATATACAACCTAGAAATTACGTCCAAAATAAAGGTAATACAACCCTCTTACCTTGTGTTACCTTAGACATGCTTCTTTTTTATATAGTGATGCCCAAAAGTCACGTGATTCACTGCTCGCATCATGGCTGGTCCTAAAGTCCTTCGTCGACTAACCATACTATAAAATTAAATAACAGTCAATATAATGCGCTTTACGAAGAAGGGACTTTAACTTGAAAATTGAAACAAGTTAACTTCAAAAATATTTAATTAAAACTCATAAATCAAAGTCACATAGAAATTTAAACTTAAAGCCATTGCTCCCTCGATAAAATAGTACAGTTTTTTGATAAAAATACACCAACTTTCAAAACTAACATAATTGTCAAAATACGTTATAGCTAAGTAGTTTTAGCATCAAGTCACAAAATCAAATACTATTTTACTTGACACTAGTAATTCCGAATTAAAATGAAGTATTCTCGGTTCGAATAAGTCTAAATCACAACTCCAACGTTCAAATGATTACACTTCCTTTCAATTCCAAATTAATGTTCAAACCTTTAATTCGAATTAACGTATGTCGAATATATATCGGATTCCTATTTAATTGGTGTACTGTTAGTTCAGGGACAATCCAGTCCAACTAACCCACAACTCAATTACTTAGTATTTAGTGACCATAAGAGTTTGAAGTATTTGTTTGATCAGAAGGAATTGAATATGAGGCAGCATCGGTGGATGGAGTTTTTGACAGATTATGATTTTGAGCTTCATTACCACCCTGGTAAGGCCAACGTGGTGGCAGACGCTCTGAGTCGTAAAGCGATTCATGTGAGTGCAATGATGATTAAAGAAGTCGCATTGATTGAAGAGTTTTGGGATTTGAGTCTGGTAATGCAAGTAGAACCAACCAGTATTAAGATGGGTATGTTGCAAATCTCTAACGAATTCTTGGCTAGAATTCGTGAATTGCAACGAGAGGATGAAGAACTAAAAGAGAAGAGATAGTTGATGATAAGAGGGAAGGAGCCACATTTCTTAGAAGGATCGGATGGAATTCTTCGTTTCAAAACGAGAATTTGCATACCAAAGAATCCGGAAGTTAGGAGATTAATCTTGGATGAAGCACATAAGAGTCAGATGAGTATTCATCCAGGATCAACTAAAATATATCGGGATTTGAAGAGCATGTTCTAGTGGTCGGGTCTCAAGAAAGACGTAGCGGATTATGTAGCTTCTTGTTTAATCTGTCAGAAGGTTAAGATGGAACACCAGAAGCCTGGAGGAAAATTGCAACCCTTGGATATCCCGCAATGGAAGTGGGATAGTATTTCTATGGATTTTGTGACAGGATTGCCAAGGACAGTTGCAAACCATGATGCAATCTGGGTAATTGTGGATCGTTTAACTAAGTCGGCGCATTTCATTTCGGTGAATATGCGTTATTCTTTGGAGAAGCTTACCCAGCTTTACATCAAGGAAGTGGTACGATTGCATGGGGTACCATCCAGTATTATTTCTGATCGCGATCCGAGGTTCATGTCAAGGTTTTAGTTGAGTCTACATCAAGCTCTGGGGACAAGGTTGAAGATGAGTTCGGCTTACCATCCTCAGACAGATGGGCAGATAGAAAGGACCATTCAAACATTGGAAGATATTCTGCGAGCTTGTGCATTGGAAGAACAAGGAAGTTGGGATCAGATTTTGCCACTCGCTGAGTTCACATACAACAATGGTTATCATGCAAGTATTGGAATGGCACCGTTCGAAGCATTGTATGGTAGGAAGTGCCAAACCCCGCTATGTTGGTTCCAAGTGGGGGAGAACTTGCATCTTAGTCCTAATGTAGTGTAGCAGACGACTAAAAAGATTCGGATGATTCAAGAGAAAATCAAGACCGCTCAGAGTCGTCAAAAAAGTTATGCTGATCGGAGAAGAAGACCTCTAGAGTTTTCTGAGGGCGACCATGTGTTCCTTAGGATTGTACCAATGAAGGGAGTGAGTAGAGCTTTGAAACCTCAAAAGCTTTCACCTAAGTTTATAGGACCCTACCAAATCCTTAAACGAGTAGGCCTTGTAGCTTATCAAATAGCTCTACCACCATCCTTAGCCAATTTGCACAATGTTTTTCATGTTTCCCAATTGAAAAAGTATGTGCGCGATCCAACCACAATCCTTCAGATTCGCCCTGATGACCCAACCCTGCGAGAAAACCTAACCTTTAAGGCTGGCCCTATTAGAATTGAAGATAGGAGGATAAAGCAGCTTAGAGGAAAGGAGATTCCGCTAGTCAAAGTCGTTTGGCAAAGCGGAGATGTATATGAAGCAACCTGGGAATTAGAAGATAAGATACGTAGAGATTATCCTGAGTTGTTTACGTAGGTTGAATTTCGGGACAGAATTCCTTTTAAGTAGGGGAGTAGTGTAACACCCCAAATTTACATTCCCTGATGTAATGAAATTATAATCAAGAAATTTATTCATAATTATTTTCTTAAATTAAAAATATTTCTTTTATAATTAATTAAGATTAAATATGTGATTACGTGTGTGCATGTGATAAGTGAAAATGCATAAGAAATATTTTAATAATTAATAATATGTAAAAATAGGGTTTTTGCATATTAGTCCCTGGTTTAGGACCTAGAAGTAATATTAGAAAGGTTTTGGAGAGAAAGGAATTAAAATAATTATTTTTCAAATTTTAGCCAAAAGACTCGAGTCTTTCAGGAAAGACTCGAGTATTCTGGTCAACTCAGCACTCGTTAGTGCGTTTGATGAGTCAACACTCAACGATTTCCTTTCGTTGACACGAAGCCCACTCATATGAGCCTCTTGGATGTCGTGTCGACATGCATGAAGGCTTAATTTGTGTATAAAAGCCAATTGTTGATGAGATTTCCCTGTTTTGGTCGAATTGCTCCAAGAATTTGAGGTTTAGGGTTCTCAATTTCGTCTCCTTCGTTCTTGTTTGATTCTGAGTGTGAGACTGAGTGTTATACACCATTGTGAAGCTCACATCCCGAACTTTACAAAGATATAAGAATTGTGAGTTGAGGCTTCGTGAGGAGGAAGAATCGAAGCTCGAAAGTGAGGTGTCCTTTGCTGTCATGTTCAGAAACTGAAGTCTGGAGCTTACTTCAAGCTCGGATTTTGGTAAGTTCATGAGTCCTACAACCCTCAAATTCATTCCTACCTTTAGTTTATGTTGCAGAGAATAGTTCCTAACTAATTTCCCCAATTGTTAAACTGAATTTGCATGTCAAAATCTCTGATCTTTGGACCCCGTTCAAATGTGGCTACATGCAAAGGGTTTTGTGGGTTTTTCATGTCAATTTCTCTGCAATTTCCTTGTTGATTCATGACCTAGAGGTAAGGGTGAAGCTATACATTCACTAGAATAAGTTTAAATTGTTAAATTTTAAGTGTAGAGTCACCATGAGACTCTATGGGCAGAGATTGAATTAGGTTTATGGCTTGGAGGCCTCTCTGAGTTTAAAAGTTGTTTGGAGCAAGTTCTATATGTTGCATGCAAGCTGTATCAAAGTTGTTTTCATGCTAAAAGTGATTAGAATTGAATTTGGTATGACAAGTTGTTGAAAATGTGATTTTATGCATAATTGGTGCTCAAATTCGATTCAGTGTAATATGATGTTATCTCTGTGTTGGAACATGTTTAACATACATAATGCTAGCTCTGTTGATCATTGGTTTTGATTGAGTTTGATTAGAATTGAAAATGGTGTGTTAAAACTCAAGTTTTCAGTGTTATCTGTTTGTCAAGACTCGAGTCTTTGACTTGAGACTCGAGTATTTCTGATGCACCAGTGCGTCTGATGGCACCAACACTCGAGTCTCTGACCCAAGACTCGGGTATTGACTAATGCTATTAATGAACTTTTCTGATGAACCACTCGAGTCTTCTGGGTTGATGAATACTCGAGTATTTCATGAATTAATCGAGTATTTTTTTAGAAAATCTGAGACAAACTTTTCTGGAAATCTATGATCCACTCGAGTCTTACTTAGAACCAGTCGAGTATTTTGTACAGATTGAAACACTACTCGAGTCTTTTAGAAAGGACTCGAGTCTTTTTGACAAGAATACAAAAAAAATGCCATTTTCAACTAAGTCAAGTTTAATTAAACTAAAGAACACTTGTAAGGAATAAATCATGTTCCAAAGAAGAAATAATGTGATCAATTACATTGAAAATTACATTGGTGAATTTATTGCATGTTGCACATAATGAGATTAAAGAATAACCTTAAATGGAATAATTGTGTGAATTCATGCATGGTGATGTGGTGATAGGATATCATTTGGTCATGTTCGAGGAACATGAGGAGGGTACTCTGGGAGTACCAATGTGGTTACGACTTGCTTGAAGTCACATTTTGGTAATGTGGCCAGCATTGGTTGCTGCGAACGTTGGGGTTTCGTCTTGGTGACGAGATGTGCACATCGGTATTGATATTATGGACCACGTTCCAGGCATAGTCGTGTGGCTTGCTCGATGACACATTTTGGTAATGTGGGCAGCATTGTGGAATGCTATTACGTCTTGGTGACGCGACGTACACTTTGGTAGTGACGTTATGGATTATATTCCGAGCAGGTTCACTATACGTTTAAGCACGTATACAGGTTGTTTGGATGGTCATGCATGAGAGTAATAGATGGAGAATCTCAGGACTTGAGAGATAGTGTGAAAGCATCATGTCATATATTTAATGAGATTGACTATAAACAAAATTGGCTTGCTCATATGTTGTGCATATCCCTTGGCTATTTGGTACATGTGGTTGTTTACCTGCTTTAAATTATGCTTATTCGATTATGTGAATTGTAGTGCTTACCCCTTATGCCCATTGTAGGTGACGGCTCGCTATCTAGCTTGCATCGAGTTGCGCCTACTCCCTAGTGGAGTGTGGTACTACGAGGAGCATCCAGCCACCTATGAGAGGGAGGTAGAGGTGACTCTCTATCACCCCAACCCCTTGGCTCGAGTTCGTCCTCGTAGGTTCCGCATCCCCATTATCTATACCCTGCATGTGCCCCCATTTTATGCCTATCATGGACCACCCCCGGCTCGACCAGCTCGTCGATTTCATACCTTTCGTTTTTGAGCAGCTACTAGATCCCATCCCTCTGCTTCCCGAGTGATTCGTGAGGAGACTCTTTCGCCTATTCCGATGAGTCCGGTTCATGGGACTCCATCAGCTGACCCAGTGCCCAGTGGTAGGGCACCAACTCAGTCGGACGAGGTGGAGGAGGACCCTGAGGAGGCAGAGAGCGAGGGAGAGCCAGTCGAGCACTCCACTGGGAGTCAGTGGGGAGTTGGGGATCGACCGGGCGATGCATAGTATAGATGGTTAGGATGTGGGACGTGTGGAGCTGGTGCTAGAGACCTGAGGAGGATCATGGCATGAAGGAGGATCGTTGGACCATCGCTGAGATTTCATATTTTGTTCTGTATCTATTTTGTATATAGTTTTGAGAGATTTCAGTGAGATGGTCTTTCTTTATTTTAGTTTTATTTTGGACTTGTACTTTTGGTATCTTTCACTGACACTATCTGGACCTTGGACTTTGATGTATCTTGACTATGTTCATGTCATCACCTATATATATATATATATATATATATATCTGATGGTTTGGTATCTTTAAATCCAAGGTTCCTATCAACTTAAACTTCCGCAAACTCTGATGTTAAGTCATTTTATTCTTTTCCAAAGAATTTTACTTTAAGGATTCGAGATATCAATACCTGATTGTGAAAAACGTATTTTGGAGTACCACGACATAAACAATCTCGTCTTTTAACCCTTTCGTCTCGATGAACAAACCCTTCTATATCTTAAAGTATAATAACTCTCTTGTTCTAAGGAAAAATCTTATTTACCATCTTTTATATGCAATACAAGTCCATATTAACTATATTATATCTTTATTAAACTATAAAGATTTTGCTAAAGAGCGGGTGTCACATAAACAAGTGACATGCATCACAAAAATCAAAATATTATAAAATCCTTTAAGAATCTTCAAATACCACTCAAAAATTTAGTTTTCAAGAAGAAGGAGAAGAAGAAGAAGAAGAAGAAGAAGAAGGATTTTCTACCAAGCAAGAACTTGAAATGATCAACTAAGCTTTGATGAACTCTCTTGAAGCTTGGCAAGATTTTCTTTCTCTTCTCTTTTTTTTTCGGTTCTCTCTCTCTCTCTCTAGTTCTAGAGCTTGATGTTGCTCTAAGAACCAAGTGTTTGAGTTTGTGAAGAAAATGAAGAAGAAGAACAATGAAAATGAAATGAAGCCAAGACACACTCATATATATATAGGCACACACAACTATTGGGTTCAAGCACTAAGTTTTGGGTTTCATGGCAAAAATCAAGGGCAATTCGGTCTTCACAAAAAGTTGCATGTAAAAGGTCAAATTAGTCACATCCTAAAGTCATTTCACCCACTACACTATTTTATTTTATTATTTCTTTTTATCTTAATTCATTTTCTTTCTTTCCCTTTACTTACTCTAGAAGGAAATAAGTTCAAGCATCATCCATGCATCACACAACACATACATATGCACATACATACACATTGCATTTTCATTTTCAATCACACTTTTACGCAAAATAATTAATTGTATTTATTGGCTACAAATACAAACCCCATTTCATTTTCTAAAATCATCTTTTTATATTTAAAAGAGATTCCCAAAAGGAAAAGTTCATTAGGGGTCTTTAACTATTTTTAATGACTTATGCATTCAAAATTCGTATAAAATGCACCTAGAAAATAATTTTTCGTAAATCAACCCAGAAAATTATAAACTTACATTTTTAAATTCTTCATTTCAATACGATCGTTTTCATATAAAGATTATAATTTTCGGACTCACAGTTAAAAAGTTATGAATTCTCAAAGTTACCCATTCAATTAAAGTCTATAAAGAATTTCATTACTTAAAAGGATCAGAATAATAAAACCATCACTATTCCTCCATCAACTATAAACATTCCATGCTTAATAAAATCATTTACTTCAAACCTATACAAATTATTTATTAATAAAATTCTATAAAATCTATGACTTCTTACTTAAACAAGTAAAACATTCATTTCGAATTCTTTCATAAAATAAAATCTCCAGATTTATATTAATGAAAATTAATTTATACGGGAAGGGAAAATGCGGGATGTCACATTCTCCCGCACTTAGAGATTTCTCGTTGTTTTGAGTCTGAAATGTGATGTTTTTGTACCTTATTTAACCCATGTTTGCTTTGGTTTTGGTTTGTTCTTAAGCAAAAGTAGAGTCTTTTCCTAGGATTTTTAGTTGTTAAGTGTTTAGGTAGAGTGTTGTTCTTTTTGATGTTTTTGTTAGTGTTTCAGGTGTTTTAGTGCTAAATTGGAGATGGGAAGAAGGAATTAGAGCTGGACTTTGGAGAATTGGAAGCTGAGCAGAAGAAAAAGTGGAGATTTACACTTGCACGCCCAGGCGTAGGAACAGCATGCCCAGGCGTGCAAGGGGCCTACATGCCAGAAGAAGGAGTCAAAGTGCTAGAATTTTTCCACCAGTTCAGTCAGATTCGCGCCCAGGCACGCGGCACCTCGCGCCCCGGCGCGCGTGTTACGTACAAAAGAAAACTGATAAATTTTGGAAGGAACAAAATAATGTAATGGCTTAATAAGTAAGGAAATATGATAGGGAATGTAATTTAAGCAGAAAACGGGTAGTAATCTCTTAGTTGTTCTATATGTCATTCTGGAATGTATTTTCTAAGTTCTCTGTAATGTTACCCTTCTTGCTATATTTTTACAGGTGCAGAAGGAGCTTACGCAAGCATGGTCGGGCAGGATTACACTCTACCTCGTGGAGTGTTGTTTAGTTAGTTGGGTGACCCTTGTCGGTCAATGGTTTTAGTTTTGGTTTCAGAATGTATAAAATTTTTGAAAGTCAATTTAATTCAAGAATATGTAAATATTTTCTAGAATGATGTTCACGAATTGATTTGTATTCTTGGCCCTGCTGGCCCACTATTGATGAAAATAAAGTTTTTATGCAGGTTAAACAAAAAACTGTATTTTGGGAATGTCCCTAAAACAAAGTAAACTCCGTCCGATTTTATGGAGATTTTCATAAGAAGTAAATATAACTAAGAGTTTTCATAATCAACTAGTAGTATTAAAAGAAAATTTTAAATTCACAATTATTTTAAGGGTAAAAGTAACTAGGGTGTTACAGTTTGGTATCAGAGCAGTTTTCCTCGGCCTTGGAGTGTGAATTCATTGCTCCGGTGGTGACTCATCAAGCGAGTAACTGATGTAATGTTAGGCGTTCAAGTGTTAGAGTTGAGGTAGAAATCCCATTAGGATTATGATTGGATATGTGTATGTGTGAAAATGTTTATGTATGATATTCTCTATTATGCATGAATTAGTGGAATTAGTTGTTAGTGAATTCCTAAGTAGGTTAGAATTATAATAAAACTAGGTAAAAGTTTGAGAGAAAAACTTGGTAGAATAATAATAGGATTAGTTGAATAGGGTTAGAGGTAGATAATGATTAATGTTCGAATATGAATGAACAACATTCACTTTGATATTTTTGAATATGTGATGATGTACAATGTTGTTATGCATGTTTGAATTAGGACTATGTGAAAAAAAAAATGATGATGAATGCTTGAATGATGAATGTGTTTGATTCTGGCTTTAGGAGTAGTTAATAAGTTGTAGAACTCTGGGTAGAATAGAACCAAACCCATGATGGTGTGGTCGTTTAATAGAATGTAAGAGTAGGATTGGTCGTCCTGGCTCTTGCAACTGTTAAGTGACAATATCATCAGTAAACTCGACAGTGATGTTACCATTGGTGAATGTGAGATTGGGACTGACCACCTCAATCTTTGCATTTATTGATGGTCGATATCATTGAAAGTTTCTAAGTAGAATAGCAACCAACCCAACATAGAATAAAGGAAAATCAGTCTGAATAGTACCCTTTCCAAACCTTTGCTTCAAAATTCCTGAGGGAACCCAGTTGACCCTAGAAACCATCTCCAACTTCCTTGGAGAGTTAAACTTGGTGATAGAAATCCAAGACCCATTCAGAGTGTTACTAGCAAGACTCTTGTGTAAGATCCATGAAGAATGTTTTGATAAATGCCAAAAGGTTTTGAACAAGCTTAAATGTGTTGATCAAGTTCAAGCTCAACAAGCAACAACAAACATCAAGTGATGAAGAGAGAGCCAACTCATGAAGACTTAGTTTGGTAGTTTGTGTTTTAATGTTTTATCTTTTGCCTCACAAGTCTTTTAGTTTATGAGTTTGGGTAGAGTTATTAGAGGGTAGTGAATCTCTTTTGATTGCATGATTATATCATATTTTGAGTATTCACTTTGCCTAAAATCAATAGGTGGCTTAAAGGTTTGAAAGAAAAGGTTTAGTTTTTGAGAAAACAAGTTTTAAGTGATTTTTAATGTTAATAATCGATTAACAGATTTTGATAATTGATTAACAGTGTATTTTAAACAGATAATCGATTAACAAAATTTTGATAATCGATTATCTGCACTTTACTCGATTATTTTTTTGTCTCACTCGAGTGAAAATTATCTTGCTTTCGGTTTACTCGAGTAACACTCATTTCACTCGAGTAACTTGATCAGATATGGTTTTTTAAATACGTTTTTCACTTCTCAAAAGCCATTCTAAGTGCTCTAACTTTTGGGTATTCTATATAAACCTTTTCCTAATCATTTCTATCAATGAGAATCAACTAGAATCATTTTCATACACATTTTTACAAGAATCAAAGCCACAGTATTCTCTCTCACTCTCTCAAGATCAAAGCTTTAATTTTCATATTCTTTGATCAAGAACCTTGAATCTCTCATGTTGATATTTCATAGCTTTTGAAAGAGATTCATAGGATTGTTATTGTTTTTCATTTGGGTTGTAATCATTGCAAGTTAGGCAAACATTCTACAACATTGGAAGCCTTGATTTTGTGAATCAAGCAAGTTTCATTGGAAGCCTTGGTGAGGCATTTCATCAAGCACTTGGAAGCCTTGTTGAAGAACAAGCATTTCGAAGTCTTGTGAGTGAAACAAGCATTTGGAAGTCTTGTGAGTGAAGCAAGCAATTGGAAGTCTTGTTGTGAGGTATCGGCAAGCAAGAGAAGAGGTTAGATTAGATATCAATAGGATTACAAGGCAAGGGTGTGGTATCCTTTGTAGGCTAGCAAGAAGGAAGTCTTGTGAGGCATTTACTTATAATTTGAGAAACTCTAATTCCTCATAGTGAAGAATCTCTCTTGGTTGAAGAGGGGACTGGAGTAGCTTTCAAGTGGATGAAAGTAAACCAGGATAAATCACTGTGTCGTATCTCTAAACTCTTACTCTTTACAATTCTTGTTATTAATTGTGTTCTTGATTGAAAACCTAGAAAAAGTGATTTTTCATAATTGATTGAATTGAATCTTTATTGTGCTAAATTAATTTGAGGAAAATCATTTTCATAACTAGGTGAATCAATAAGAATATTGGTGTTGATTGTTTCCGCTTAATCTCTGATATAATATTTGTTAATTGATTGATTTTCATTAGTTTTAATCGTTTAGATTTGTTTCTTGCGAAAATCTTTCAAAGTTTCTATAACACCTATTCAACCCCCCTTCTAGGTGTTCTCCTAGTGTTCCTATTTGTTTCACACACCGAGTGTAGTTTTCCAAAATCTTGAAACGTTTAGCTGCGAGAAAAACCAACCTTGAAAACCTCATAGCGTCTCCACGTCGAGACTAACCAAGTTGAACCATAGTCCGTACTCTTCATTGAGTGCAAGAACTTAGTGGCATACTAATGCAAAGTGGTATGCCAATTCCCAGTGGGGGAGTGGAACCAAAGAGAAGTGAGTATCGCAGTCGAAAAACCTTTCATTTGGGATGGTTCTCCATTTAAGGAACTCAACGGAATTTCGGGGACGAAATTCCAGTAAATGGGGGAGAATTGTAACATCCCGAATTTTAATTCCAAGAGTAATTAGAATAATGATAAGATTCGGAAGTAAGGATTATTCTAAAAAGGATTTAAAATGATGGATTAGGAGTTTTTTGAATGCCATAAAGGAGTCAAGGAGCATTGGCATCGGAAAGGAAATTTAAAGAAGACCAAACGAGTGTTAAAATCGATGTTTTCGGTGTTATAAACACCCTATATTAGGAAATTCAAAATAAAAAATTTACAAATCCAAACACAAATTCCACCGTTGGATGTGAAGGGTAACATGTAAGGAAGCTTGCTTTCAAATTTGAGCAAGATCCGACGGTTAACGAAGAAGTTATGTCAAAGTCAATACGAAGTCAACAGACTCCCGCCCAGGCGCATGAGACCCGCGCCCAGGCTCGCGAATTGTAAATTTCTGCACCAGACAGTCACAAACTCGCCCAGGCGCACCATTAGCTCGCCCAGGCGCGCCCCTGTCGTAGCAACACGCTCAGCACAGTGGATGGAGGGCGTTTTGGGCATTTTGCCCACCCCAAACTCATTTTAAACCACCCATTTCCTCCCTTCTTGGCTGAGACACATACCATCACTCCATTCCTCTTCTTCTTCGTGGATCAAGAGCTCCCAAGGATCTGGGGCCATCTCTTCCATCCATTTCCTTCCTCCATTGATGTTCCAAGCTCCAACTTTCATAGCCATCACCAAGCTCTCTATTTCTAACTCTAATCCACATCAATCATCATCATTCTCTCTCTTAGGTTTTCCCTCTCCTCAATCAAGTAGCATCAAGGTAAGAATTGATCATGTGCTTCTCTTCCCCTTTATCCCTTAATCATGGCCTCTTCATTATTTTCACTTATTATTGTTATTTTCCTTTATTCTTTTTAAGAGCAAGCAAGGGTTCACTAGTTCTTGATGCCTCCACCAACATCACCATCATATTCATCTTCACCAAGCAAGGAAATGAGTTGAAGATCACCTCCCTTTCCTCCTTCTCTAACACGTGTAGCATCATCATCCTCCCTAGGGTTTTCAAGCTTAATATACTTAGTTGCTAGTGGCTATATCATCAAGGGGGCAAGCTAGGATTTGATTTCTCTCCCTTCATTCCTAAGGTAAGAAGGGGTGTTTTACCTTTACTTAGAGGGTATTTTTCTAACTTGTATATAGGGGGAATTAAGGGTAGGGAATAAAATAGAAAGATGAACCTTAGAGTAATTGACTAGATTAGGATTTGGTGCAAGTGAACTAAGAATTAGAATTTATGAATATGCTAGTTTGTATATGTATTTGTGGTTGATCTGACAAAATTGGGTTTAATGATGATGGTTGTAGAATATAGCATGGCTTGAAGGTTAATAATGAATATAGTGATTAGAAAGTTGATTATGTTATTAACTTTAGTGCCTTGAATGGGATTATAATGAACATGAATGATGATGAAGAGTAAAATGCAGATAACGGAAATAAGAAGGAAATTAGGTAATTGGTAAATTAATTAAAAGAGTGTCAAATGGTTAGAGAAGAAGGTAATTGAATGGTATGAATAACTGATTGTGAAATTATGTATTCATGACCCTCCCTAAGCGGAGCGAGAAATTATGTATTCATGACCCTCCCTATGCGGAGCGAGAAAGTATATTATCATGGCCCTCCCTATGCGGAGCGAGAAATTATATTATCATGACCCTCCCTAAGTGGAGCGAGAAATATGCTATCAGGACCCTCCACTTACTTTCTAAGTGGAGTGAGAATTATGTTGTCATGACCCTCCCTATGTGGAGTGAGAAATATATTATCAGGACCCTTCACTTACTCTCTAAGTGGAGGGAGAATAAAGTAACATGACCCTCCAATAAGGAGTGAGTAATAGATGGGAATAAAATGGTAAAGCGGTAAATGAATGATAATAGGACCCGCCCTTAGGGTGTGCGTAAATGAATGATAATAGGACCCGCCGATAGGTGAGTGCAAAATATGATAGAATGGAAATAAAAGGGTAATGAGATAATGAAATAGAATAGGACCCGCCTTAGGGTGTGAATAAATGGTTGATATTAGGACCCACCGAAAGGTGAGCATAAGGTATACTAGAAGGAAAAGGATAGAGTAAGGAAAGGATAAGGAAGATTGGAAGGAACAGAATAATGTAATGGCTTAATAAGTAAGGAAATATGATAGGGAATGTAATTTAAGCAGAAAACGGGTAGTAATCTCGTAGTTGTTCTATATGTCATTCTGGAATGTATTTTCTAAGTTCTCTATAATGTTACCCTTCTTGCTATATTTTTACAGGTGCAGAAGGAGCTTACGCAAGCATGGCCGGGCAGGATTACACTCTACCTCGTGGAGTGTTGTTTAGTTAGTTGGGTGACCCTTGTCGGTCAATGGTTTTAGTTTTGGTTTTAGAATGTATACACTTTTTGAAAGTCAATTTAATTCAAGAATATGTAAATATTTTCTAGAATGATGTTCACGAATTGATTTGTATTCTTGGCCCTGCTGGCCCACTATTGATGAAAATAAAGTTTTTATGCAGGTTAAACAAAAAACTGTATTTTGGGAATGTCCCTAAAACAAAGTAAACTCCGTCCGATTTTATGGAGATTTTCATAAGAAGTAAATATAACTAAGAGTTTTCATAATCAACTAGTAGTATTAAAAGAAAATTTTAAATTCACAATTATTTTAAGGGTAAAAGTAACTAGGGTGTTACAGTTTGGTATCAGAGCAGTTTTCCTCGGCCTTGGAGTGTGAATTCATTGCTACGGTGGTGACTCATCAAGCGAGTAACTGATGTAATGTTAGGCGTTCAAGTGTTAGAGTTGAGGTAGAAATCCCATTAGGATTATGATTGGATATGTGTATGTGTGAAAATGTTTATGTATGATATTCTCTATTATGCATGAATTAGTGGAATTAGTTGTTAGTGAATTCCTAAGTAGGTTAGAATTATAATAAAACTAGGTAAAAGTTTGAGAGAAAAACTTGGTAGAATAATAATAGGATTAGTTGAATAGGGTTAGAGGTAGATAATGATTAATGTTCGAATATGAATGAACAACATTCACTTTGATATTTTTGAATATGTGATGATGTACAATGTTGTTATGCATGTTTGAATGAGGACTATGTGAAAAAAAAATGATGATGAATGCTTGAATGATGAATGTGTTTGATTATGGCTTTAGGAGTAGTTAATAAGTTGTAGAACTCTGGGTAGAATAGAACCAAACCCATGATGGTGTGGTCGTTTAATAGAATGTAAGAGTAGGATTGGTCGTCCTGGCTCTTGCAACTGTTAAGTGACGATATCATCAGTAAACTCGACAGTGATGTTACCATTGGTGAATGTGAGATTGGGACTGACCACCTCAATCTTTGCATTTTTTGATGGTCGATATCATTGAAAGTTTCTAAGTAGAATAGCAACCAACCCAACATAGAATAAAGGAAAATCAGTCTGAATAGTACCCTTTCCAAACCTTTGCTGCAAAATTCCTGAGGGAACCCAGTTGACCCTAGAAACCATCTCCAACTTCCTTGGAGAGTTAAACTTGGTGATAGAAATCCAAGACCCATTCAGAGTCTTACTAGCAAGACTCTTGAAACGTTTAGCTGCGAGAAAAACAAACCTTGAAAACCTCATAGCGTCTCCACGTCGAGACTAACCAAGTTGAACCATAGTCCGTACTCTTCATTGAGTGCAAGAACTTAGTGGCGTACTAATGCAAAGTGGTATGCCAATTCCCAGTGGGGGAGTGGAACCAAAGAGAAGTGAGTATCGCAGTCGAAAAATCTTTCATTTGGGATGGTTCTCCATTTAAGGAACTCAACGGAATTTCGGGGACGAAATTCCAGTAAATGGGGGAGAATTGTAACATCCCGAATTTTAATTCCAAGAGTAATTAGAATAATGATAAGATTCGGAAGTAAGGATTATTCTAAAAAGGATTTAAAATGATGGATTAGGAGTTCTTTGAATGCCATAAAGGAGTCAAGGAGCATTGGCATCGGAAAGGAAATTTAAAGAAGACCAAACGAGTGTTAAAATCGATGTTTTCGGTGTTATAAACACCCTATATTAGGAAATTCAAAATAAAAAATTTACAAATCCAAACACAAATTCCACCGTTGGATGTGAAGGGTAACATGTAAGGAAGCTTGCTTTCAAATTTGAGCAAGATCCGATGGTTAACGAAGAAGTTATGTCAAAGTCAATACGAAGTCAACAGACTCCCGCCCAGTCGTATGAGACCCGCGCCCAGGCTCGCGAATTGTAAATTTCTGAACCAGACAGTCACAAACTCGCCCAGGCGCACCATTAGCTCGCCCAGGCGCGCCCCTGTCGCAGCAACACGCTCAGCACAGTGGATGGAGGGCATTTTGGGCATTTTGCCCACCCCAAACTCATTTTAAACCACCCATTTCCTCCCTTCTTGGCTAAGACACATACCATCACTCCATTCCTCTTCTTCTTCGTGGATCAAGAGCTCCCAAGGATCTGGGGCCATCTCTTCCATCCATTTCCTTCCTCCATTGATGTTCCAAGCTCCAACTTTCATAGCCCTCACCAAGCTCTCTATTTCTAACTCTAATCCACATCATCATCATCACTCTCTCTCTTAGGTTTTCCCTCTCCTCAATCAAGTAGCATCAAGGTAAGAATGGATCATGTGCTTCTCTTCCCCTTTCTCCCTTAATCATGGCCTCTTCATTATTTTCACTTATTATTGTTATTTTCCTCTATTCTTTTTATGAGCAAGCAAGGGTTCACTAGTTCTTGATGCCTCCACCAACATCACCATCATATTCATCTTCACCAAGCAAGGAAATGAGTTGAAGATCACCTCCCTTTCCTCCTCGTCTCACACGTGTAGCTGTAGGATTCTCATGTTTTGATGCTAACAATCTCTCTCCAAGCAACAACATTGGCAACAAGCAAGCTACACCACATGAAGATTAGAATTAGGATTTTTTATTAATTCTATTTCAATGTAATCTTTATTTTTATGCAATGCATCTCATTGGTGTGGGTAGCTTAGGTGATTTTAAGAATATTTAAATAATGTTTGATTAAGAGTGAAGATACTTTAAATCTTGATTAAATAGCTCTATTAAAAGTTTTGTGAAAATCCTTTTAGAAAAACCTTGTTTTCATTCAGATTCTGATCAGTTTACTCGAGTAATGAGTATTGGGTCACTCGAGTAATTTATGTCATGACAGGTTAATCGAGTAATGGTTTACACATCACTCGAGTAACTTAATCTGACATGTTTTAATCGAGTGATGTTATATGGTTTACTCGAGTAATTCAATCAGTGTTTGGAAAATTTTAAAAGGACTTAATTTTCTCTTTCACAGTGATACACATTCATTCTTACAATTTTCTATACACTTTCAAAAGCAATTCAAGAGCTATTTTACATATTTCAAGAGCTATCAAGATTCAACAAAGAACTTTTCATTCTTCACTCTATTTCTCTCATTGTTCAAAATATTCTTGAGATAATAATTTTGTTCTTAGTGGTTGTTGAAGATTTGCAATTTGTGATTGCATCATTGAAGTTTCAACACAAGTGAAGAATCTCACAAGGAAGACTTTGAGGATCAAATCAAAGCAAGAAAAGAGGATTGGTTGGAAGCATCTTCAATCAATTAGCAAGGAAATCTAGAATTCTCAAAAGGGGTAGATTAGATCAAAGTGTTTGGTACACACTTTGAGTTGGGCTTTAAGATAGGAGAACTAAGAATCTAGTTGCATCTTAAAACATTGTAAAATCTACATTTGAAGATTTCTAGTGAAGAATCTCTCTTGATTCAAGAGGGGACTGGAGTAGCTTTCAAGTGGGTGAAAGTGAACCAGGATAAATCTTTGTGTCTCTTTTATTTTCATTCCTTGTATTGCATTAATTCATTAACAATTGCATTTTTAGGTTAGAATTGGGGTTTTCTTAATTCTACTTAATTGATCTAAAATTGCATGTTAATATTACTTAAAGTTATTCATATTAATCATTCATAATTTGTTGAATCATCATAGCATTATTATTCTTGAAGAACTCCATTGAAAACTGAGTTTTAATTGAATTTTACCCAGTTTACTCGAGTAAAGTTCTTGTCACTCGAGTAATCTGCTTTCAGTTTATGAACAATACTCGAGTAGGTTTTCTGTTACTCGAGTGATTTAAAAATAGCTTTCGTAATACTCGAGTGATTTGCTTAATACTCGAGTGAAATTATTTTTGCTTGCGTATTACTCGAGTGAAGTCTTGAGTTACTCGAGTAATCTGACTTGAATTTTTAAGAAAATTTATTTTCATAAAATCATTCTCTTAGGTGAACGAAAAATCTGTAATAAGGCTTCAATATTCTATTCACCCCCCCACTAGACTATATTGAGCCACTTGTTGCTTTCCAACAAGTGGTATCAAAGCTCGGACGAAAAATACGAGCCTTAAAAAGCTTTTTCGAAAAGATCCTTTTACTTGGAAACAATGGGCTCAATTTCAAATCCTTTTGGTGGTGAAGGAACTTCCATTAATCGTCCTCCACTATTCAATGGTGAGGGTTACGCTTATTGGAAGGTCCGTATGAAATTTTTTATTCAAGCCATAGATATGGAAATTTGGAACGCCATAGAGAATGGACCTTTTGTTCCTCAAACGAAAGTAAATGATGTTGTTTCGATCAAACCACAATCGAGTTGGGACAATGATGATAAGAAGAAAGTTGCATTTGATTTAAAAGCTAAAAATATCATCACGTCTGCTCTTTCTTATGATGAGTTCTTTCGAGTATCTCAATGTGTTGATGCTAAACAAATGTGGGACACATTACAAGTCACACATGAGGGCACTTCGGAGGTTAGAAGGGCTAGGCTAAATACACTCATGCATGAATATGAACTCTTTCGTATGCTACCTAATGAAAACATAGGTGACATGCAAAAGCGGTTCACTCATATCATAAATCATCTTTCTGCACTTGGAAAAGTTATTACTAATGGTGAAGTTGTTAATAAGATTTTGAGATGTCTTAGCAGGGAATGGCAACCTAAGGTGACGACCATTATGGAAGCTAGAGACGTGGATCAAATTGACTTAGCAACTCTATTCGGAAAGCTTCAAGAGCATGAAATGGAGCTTGGACGGTTATCCATGAATGAAGATGCCGATAGAAAGAAAAAGGGGATTGCTCTTAAATCAACTTCAAAATCTCTTAAGGCACAAGAGGAAAACTCTCAAGTGGATGACTCGGACTCCGATATAGATGATGAGACCCTTGGCTTGCTAGTTAAAAAGCTTGGTAGGTTCTTTAAGAGAAAGGGAAACTTTAATAAGAATAGACAAAGAGATTCTAAGGACTCTCAACCAAGAAATAAGACTAACAAGGATCACATCAAGTGTCATGGGTGTGGAAAGCTTGGTCACTATCGATCAAAATTCCCAACTCATTCTAAGAAGTCGGAAGGTGACAACTCTAAGTTCAACTCATCTAAAGGAAAAAGGGCTTACATAGTATGGGATGAAGAGGAGAGTCAATCAACATCTAGCTCATCGGATGATGAAGAACTTGCAAATCTATGTTTGATGACGAAGCTTGATGAAGAGGAATCTTCGAGCATTAAATCAAGTGACAACGTCAATGAGGTAGATTATCTTTCCGATGCTAGCTCTAGTTCTAATTCTCCTTCATTCAATGAGTTGTACAATGTGTATGTAGAGATGCATAAAGAGTTGAAGAAACTTGCTAAAATAAATGTTGAAAGAAAGAATTTCATAATGAAGCAACATGAAAAGATAATTGAACTTCAAAAAGATTTAGAAGAACTTAAGCTTCAAAATGAAACTCTTGAACTCATTTATGCAAACTCTACATGCAATTGTGAATTGAAATCAAATGAGACTCCATCTTGTGAAAATTGCAAGTCTTTGGAAAAAGAAGTTTTTAATTTGAATGATCGACTTGCAAGGCTCATGAAAGGAGATACTTCATTAGATCATTTGCTTTCAACTCAAAGGAACAATAGCAATAGATCCGGTCTTGGCTATACCAAACCTAAGAAACGCAATTATCGCAAAGTTGGTGGATTTTCAAAGAATAAGATTTCTAAAAACCCAACTTGCCATTATTGTGGGATCTTTGGGCATACCACGAATAAATGTAATATAAAGAAATTTGGTATACCAAGCGGAGAATATATTTGGATTGTTAAGGGGACTTCTCCCCATGCTAACAACAAAGGACCCAAGACCACTTGGGTACCTAAGTCAACCAAATGATATCTTTCTTGTAGGTGTGTCTTCGAACCAAAGAGCGCAAATGGTACTTGGATAGTGGTTGTTCGAGACACATGAAGGGAGACAAAACGCATTTCATGGAACTTACTCCGAAAAATGGTGGATTTGTGACATACGGCGACAACAACAAGGGCAAAATTCTAGGAGTCGGGAAGATCGGTAACGTATCTAACCTTGTCATAGAAAATGTCCTATACGTAGAAGGCTTAGAACACAACTTGCTTAGTATAAGCCAACTATGCGATATGGGCAATTATGTGACTTTTACTCCGGAATTATGCTTCATTAAGTCTTCTATAGATGATAGTGTTAAGTTTGTTGGTCGTCGCTCTAATAACACTTACTTAATTGATTTGGATGAGATAACTTCACTATTTTCAAAATGTTTCAAATCTTTTGATGATGAAATTCGTCTTTGGCATAGACGAATTGCTCATGTGAATGTGAATCAGTTAAACAAACTTTTGCGAAAAGATTTAGTGATTGGTTTGCCTAAACTAAACTTTAAGCTTGATGGCATTTGTGACTCTTGTCAAAAGTGCAAGCAAGTTAAAAGTTCTTTTAAACCTAAAAATGTGATAAGCACAACAAAGCCTTTGGAGCTAATCCATATGGATTTGTTTGGCCCTTCACAAATTAAAAGTTTAGGTGGCAATTACTATGGATTTGTTTTAGTAGACGATTTTACTAGATTCACATGGACTTTATTTTTATCCGCAAAAAGTGAAGTTTATAAATGTTTTAAAAAGTTTGCCAAACTCATCCAAAATCAACTAAGTTTGAAAATTGTGTCTATTAGAAGTGACCACGGAGGTGAGTTTGAAAACACTAGGATTGATGCGTTTTGTGATAAGTTTGGTATTGATCATCAATTTTCGGCCCCTAGGACTCCGGAGCAAAACGGAGTTGTAGAAAGGAAAAATAGAATATTAGTGGAACTTGCTCGTACTATGTTGAAAGAATCAAATGTTCCTAAATATTTTTGGGCCGATGCGGTAAACACTGCTTGTTATGTGCTTAATAGGGTTCTTATTCGTCCGCATTTAAATAAAACACCTTATGAACTTTTAAAAGGGCGAAAGCCAAATATTTCACATTTTCATGTTTTTGGGTGTAAGGTGTTTGTTTTAAATAACGGAAAGGAACCGGTCGGCAAGTTTGACTCCAAAGCCGACGAAGGCATATTCATAGGTTATTCAACTCATAGCAAAGCATATAGAGTCTACAATAAAAGAACATTAACCGTTGAGGAATCCGTGCATGTTGTATTTGATGAATCTTCGAAAGGAGATTGTGTTGTTTCTTGTGATGATGATAATATAGGTACATATTTGGATCATGAGAAGTCAACACCACAACAAATGGAAGAGAATCAAATTGAAGATGGAGAGCTGCAAGCACAAGATAAAGACTTAGCACAAGAGATTCAATCTCAATTACCAATAGCTTGGAAATCAAACAAAAATCATCCGATTTCTAACATCTTAGGTGACATTGCGAAGGGAGTGGTAACCCGACGCACTTTAAATAATTTTTGTTATTATGTTGCCTTTGTATCTCAAATAGAACCTAAGAGTATCAAAGAGGTTGTTCAAGATGATCATTGGATTATGGCCATGCAAGAAGAATTAAATCAATTTGAAAGAAACCAAGTTTGGGAGCTTGTGCCAAAACCCGATGATCGTCCTGTAATTGGTACTCGGTGGATCTATAGGAATAAGTTAGATGAATCGGGTATTATTGTTAGGAATAAAGCTAGGTTGGTAGCACAAGGTTATAGTCAAGAAGAAGGAATCGATTACCATGAGACATATGCTCCCGTTGCTAGACTAGAAGCTATTCGTATTCTTCTCGCTTTTGCTTCGATAATGAATTTTAAATTGTATCAAATGGATGTTAAGAGCACCTTTCTTAACGGATACATTCAAGAGGAAGTTTACGTGTCACAACCTCCCGGATTCGAGAGTTTTGAGCATCCGGACTACGTTTTCAAACTGAAAAAAGGCTTTGTACGGTTTGAAACAAGCTCCTAGAGCTTGGTACGACCGACTAAGCAATTTTTTATTACAAAAAGGTTTTAAACGAGGCACTGTTGACACTACACTTTTTATTGAACGTTCCGGTAAGGATATTTTATTGGTTCAAATATATGTTGACGATATTATATTTGGTGCTACTAACGATAACTTGTGTAAGAAGTTTTCAGACTTGATGCAAAGCGAATTCGAGATGTCGATGATGGGAGAGCTTACATTCTTTCTTGGCCTTCAAATAAAGCAGCTTAATGATGGCATTTATATTCATCAGAGTAAATATTGTAGAGAGCTTCTCAAACGTTTTGGGATGGATTCGTGCAAATCCGCTTCTACACCAATGAGCGTTGCATGCTACCTAGATCAAGATGAGGCTGGAAAAGTGGTAGAGGTAACAAAGTATCGTGGTATTATTGGTAGTTTGTTATACTTAACTGCATCTAGGCCTGACATCATGTTTAGTGTATGTATGTGTGCACGTTTTCAAGCAAAACCGAAAGAGTCGCATCTAACTGCTGTCAAAAGAATAATGAAATACTTAAAGGGTACAATGAATACTGGACTTTATTATCCTAGGGATGCTTTTCTAAAACTTATAGGTTATTCGGACTCTGACTTTGCCGGTTGTAAAGTTGAGCGAAAAAGTACAAGCGGAACATGCCATTTAATTGGTAATTCACTTGTATCGTGGTTTTCCAAAAAGCAAAACTGTGTTGCTTTATCAACCGCGGAGGCCGAATACATAGCTGCAGGTAGTTGTTGTGCACAACTTTTATGGATGAAACAACAATTATCTGACTTTGGTTTAAATTTGACAAAAATCCCTATAAAGTGTGATAACACTTCGACAATTAATTTGACTAAAAATCCAGTATTACACTCAAGGACAAAGCATATTGAAATTAGGCATCACTTTTTGAGAGATCATGTTCAAAAAGGTGATTGTGTTATTGAGTTTGTTCAAACTTCGGATCAATTAGCTGATATCTTTACAAAACCATTACCAAGGGACACATTTTATAAAATTCGAAGAGAACTTGGTATTTTTGATGAATCAACTATTAGCTAATTGTATTTGATGCTTTTCGAAATCACCTTCAAGCCTATTTCAATGTGATTTGTATTTTGAGTTGTTGTATCTTATTAAAGTGTTTCTTATTTTTTGTGATATGTAGTTATGTGTGTATGTTTTCTATAATATGTTAATTGCTTTATTTGTATGTGTGTTACTTGCTATATGCTAAGTGTTTCTATGTGTTTGTGTATGAAAAATGTTTTTGCATGAAAAATTGAAATTTTTAAAATTCTGGACAGTTCTCTCGAGTAACAGATATTTCACTCGAGTAATTTTAAAATCTCTTTCGTATTACTCGAGTAATTCTGTTTGTCACTCGATTAATTTTAAAATGACTTTCGTATCACTCGATTAGTTCATCCATCACTCGAGTAAAATTTTTTTAATCTTCGGCATACTCGAGTAACATTTCTTTTCACTCGATTACTGCTCGAATCACTCGAGTAACGCATGAACATCACTCGAGTAACTTACGTGATTTTAAAATCTGAACTGTTGAAAACTGCATCATTTTTCACATTTCTTTCTCTCTCTTGTTCGTATTTCTCTCTTCTCTCTCATATGGTTCTTCATCAAATCATCATTTTCAGCCACAAAACTTAACAAATCATACAAATTTCTTCCATATTTCATCATTATATCATCATTTCTACTCATTTCATTCATCAATTTCACCAATTATACCCAAAATCCGAAAAATCCCAATCCAAAACCCTGACCGCAAAACCGAATCTGCACTTTCTGAATCAATGTCTTCTTCCTCACAATCTCAACCTCCTCGAAAGAAAGCAAAGCAAGGAGCAGGCCGTAATAATCCCTGGTTTTCTGGAATCAACCGAGACTTGCGGGAACCAACATTTATCAATCGCTCTTTTGGTCTTACACGGTATGTTAAGTTTGCTTGGTTGCATAAGGAGCAATTTCCATTTGTAGAGGATTTAGAATTTCAGAATTTGAAGAGGTTTTTAGAATTTGAGACTCATTATTACCCTAGGCTTGTCCGACAATTTTATCAGAATTTTACTAAGCTGGATGGTGAGTATCAAACAATGGTTAGAGGACATCATTTTGTTATAAAGCCTGAAGATTTGACAATGTTGTTTGGTTTAGAAAACAAGGGAACTTTTATTGGTGATGATGACTGTCTGGATTTGGATGTGGATACTAATAAGATTTATACTGATTTGTTGCGTACTGGTGAATCTTGGACTGATAGGACTACTAGAACTGTATCACCTTTGCATGCTGTGGATAGAGTGCTCATGTACATTGTTTCTTATTGTTTGATTCCAAAATGCAATCAAAATTATGCACAATTGGGAGATGATGATCTTATTTTGTTTCATGGAATCAAAAAGAGATATGAGATGAATTGGAATAAAATGTTTTTAGCTCGTATGGAAGCTGCTGCTCAATCTCCTCCTACCCAATTCTTGCCATATCCTATGCATGTTACCAAGATCATGAGGTATTATCGTGTTCCAATCCCTGATGATGAGCCAGCTGTGACGGAAAAGAAAAATAACTGGTGTCTTAATGATTCACACATTAGTTATATGAAAATTGCTTGGCATAGGGAAAGTCGCACTTGGTTATGGAAATCACAGATTAAGGAAATGGCTGAAGCTGCAAAGGCTGCAAGAGCTTCAGGTTCTAGGAAAAGGACTTTTCTTGGTGATAGGGCTGGTGCATCTTCTTCTGCTCCTCCTTCTTCTACTGATCCGATGGATACCGATCGCGTTGCGGACTATATCAATTTGGACAATCTTGGTACTCCATTTGATGCACAGGCTGCTCATGAGTCATTGGTTGAACACATCAATGCTCAATTTACTCAGTTGGAGATGAGACAGGATGTGAAGAATATTGCCATGGAGCATCGTTTAATGGATTATATGTCTGGCCTCTTTTCTCACCATTTCCCTCCTCCTCCACCTGATTCCTAGACCTGTGGATGCTGATGATGTTTTGCTGATTGTTTTCTGTTTCATGTTTCATATGCATATTTCTGACTATGTTATGTTTATGTTTCTTTTTCATGTTTATGACGCTGTTGCTACTATGTTTTCGGGCCTTGTGTATGGTCTAGTTTGGTTAGTTTCGTTTGATTATTTGCTATGGTTGATGTCTTTTTGCTTTACACTATGATTTGCTGCATAGTATGATACTCTGATATTATGGATTATGGTGCTATATTCGTTGTGCGTTTATATTCGTTGTGGCACTATTGTGGTTTATTTTGGTATTGTCTTTATTGTTATCTTATTTTTATACCATTGTGAACTACTTACCTTCAACTTTTGGCAAAGGACTTTTCTCATAATTCTTATCTTTTTAATGATGCCAAAAGGGGGAGAATATTTTGTTGATGTTGTTCTTGTAGGTTAAGTTTTATTATATTTTTCCTAGGTGTTTTACATTTAGGGGGAGTATGTTAAAACTTAGTGCTTAATTGAAAAGGAGGTTTGTCATCATCAAAAAGGGGGAGTTTGTAGGATTCTCATGTTTTGATGCTAACAATCTCTCTCCAAGCAACAACATTGGCAACAAGCAAGCTACACCACATGAAGATTAGAATTAGGATTTTTTATTAATTCTATTTCAATGTAATCTTTATTTTTATGCAATGCATCTCATTGGTGTGGGTAGCTTAGGTGATTTTAAGAATATTTAAATAATGTTTGATTAAGAGTGAAGATACTTTAAATCTTGATTAAATAGCTCTATTAAAAGTTTTGTGATAATCCTTTTAGAAAAACCTTGTTTTTATTCAGATTCTGATCAGTTTACTCGAGTAATGAGTATTGGGTCACTCGAGTAATTTATGTCATGACAGGTTAATCGAGTAATGGTTTACACATCACTCGAGTAACTTAATCTGACATGTTTTAATCGAGTGATGTTATATGGTTTACTCGAGTAATTCAATCAGTGTTTGGAAAATTTTAAAAGGACTTAATTTTCTCTTTCACAGTGATACACATTCATTCTTACAATTTTCTATACACTTTCAAAAGCAATTCAAGAGCTATTTTACATCTTTCAAGAGCTATCAAGATTCAACAAAGAACTTTTCATTCTTCACTCTATTTCTCTCATTGTTCAAAATATTCTTGAGATCATAATTTTGTTCTTAGTGGTTGTTGAAGATTTGCAATTTGTGATTGCATCATTGAAGTTTCAACACAAGTGAAGAATCTCACAAGGAAGACTTTGAGGATCAAATCAAAGAAAGAAAAGAGGATTGGTTGGAAGCGTCTTCAATCAATTAGCAAGGAAATCTAGAATTCTCAAAAGGGGTAGATTAGATCAAAGTGTTTGGTACACACTTTGAGTTGGGTTTTAAGATAGGAGAACTAAGAATCTAGTTGCATCTTAAAACATTGTAAAATCTACATTTGAAGATTTCTAGTGAAGAATCTCTCTTGATTCAAGAGGGGACTGGAGTAGCTTTCAAGTGGGTGAAAGTGAACCAGGATAAATCTTTGTGTCTCTTTTATTTTCATTCCTTGTATTGCATTAATTCATTAACAATTGCATTTTTAGGTTAGAATTGGAGTTTTCTTAATTCTACTTAATTGATCTAAAATTGCATGTTAATATTACTTAAAGTTGTTCATATTAATCATTCATAATTTGTTGAATCATCATAGCATTATTATTCTTGAAGAACTCCATTGAAAACTGAGTTTTAATTGAATTTTACCCAGTTTACTCGAGTAAAGTTCTTGTCACTCGAGTAATCTGCTTTCAGTTTATGAACAATACTCGAGTAGGTTTTCTGTTACTCGAGTGATTTAAAAATAGCTTTCGTAATACTCGAGTGATTTGCTTAATACTCGAGTGAAATTATTTTTGCTTGCGTATTACTCGAGTGAAGTCTTGAGTTACTCGAGTAATCTGACTTGAATTTTTAAGAAAATTTATTTTCATAAAATCATTCTCTTAGGTGAATGAAAAATCTGTAATAAGGCTTCAATATTCTATTCACCCCCCCTCTAGACTATATTGAGCCACTTGTTGCTTTCCAACAGTAGCATCATCATCCTCCCTAGGGTTTTCAAGCTTAATATACTCAGTTGCTAGTGGCTATATCATCAAGGGGGCAAGCTAGGATTTGATTTCTCTCCCTCCATACCTAAGGTAAGAAGGGGTGTTTTACCTTTACTTAGAGGGTATTTTTCTAGCTTGTATATAGGGGGAATTAAGGGTAGGGAATAAAATAGAAAGATGAACCTTAGGGTAATTGACTAGATTAGGATTTGGTGCAAGTGAACTAAGAATTAGAATTTATGAATATGCTAGTTTGTATATGTATTTGTGGTTGATCTGACAAAATTTGGTTTAATGATGATTGTTGTAGAATATAGCATGGCTTGAAGGTTAATAATGAATATAGTGATTAGAAAGTTGATTATGTTATTAACTTTAGTGCCTTGAATTGGATTATAAAGAACATGAATGATGATGAAGAGTAAAATGCAGATAACGGAAATAAGAAGGAAATTAGGTAATTGGTAAATTAATTAAAAGAGTGTCAAATGGTTAGAGAAGAAGGTAATTGAATGGTATGAATAACTGATTGTGAAATTATGTATTCATGACCCTCCCTAAGCAGAGCGAGAAATTATGTATTCATGACCCTCCCTATGCGGAGCGAGAAATTATGTATTCATGACCCTCCCTATGCGGAACGAGAAATTATGTATTCATGACCCTCCCTAAGCGGAGCGAGAAATTATGTATTCATGACCCTCCCTATGCGGAGCGAGAAAGTATATTATCATGACCCTCCCTATGCGGAGCGAGAAATTATATTATCATGACCCTCCCTAAGAGGAGTGTGTACATTATCAGGACCCTCCCTAAGTGGAGCGTGTATATTATCATGACCCTCCCTATGCGGAGCGAGAAAGTATATTATCATGACCCTCCCTATGCGGAGCGAGAAATTATATTATCATGACCCTCCCTAAGCGGAGCGAGAAATATGCTATCAGGACCCTCCACTTACTTTCTAAGTGGAGTGAGAATTATGTTGTCATGACCCTCCCTATGTGGAGTGAGAAATATATTATTAGGACCCTTCACTTACTCTCTAAGTGGAGCGAGAATAAAGTAACATGACCCTCCAATAAGGAGTGAGTAATAGATGGGAATAAAATGGTAAAGCGGTAAATGAATGATAATAGGACCCGCCCTTAGGGTGTGCGTAAATGAATGATAATAGGACCCGCCGATAGGTGAGTGAAAAATATGATAGAATGGAAATAAAAGGGTAATGAGATAATGAAATAGAATAGGACCCGCCTTATGGTGTGAATAAATGGTTGATATTAGGACCCACCGAAAGGTGAGCATAAGGTATACTAGAAGGAAAAGGATAGAGTAAGGAAAGGATAAGGAAGATTGGAAGGAACAGAATAATGTAATGGCTTAATAAGTAAGGAAATATGATAGGGAATGTAATTTAAGCAGAAAACGGGTAGTAATCTCTTAGTTGTTCTCTATGTCATTCTGGAATGTATTTTCTAAGTTCTGTGTAATGCTACCCTTCTTGCTATATTTTTACAGGTGCAGAAGGAGCTTACGCAAGCATGGCCGGGCAGGATTACACTCCACCTCGTGGAGTGTTGTTTAGTTAGTTGGGTGACCCTTGTCGGTCAATGGTTTTAGTTTTGGTTTTAGAATGTATAAACTTTTTGAAAGTCAATTTAATTCAAGAATTTGTAAATATTTTCTAGAATGATGTTCACGAATTGATTTGTATTCTTGGCCCTGCTGGCCCACTATTGATGAAAATAAAGTCTTTATGCAGGTTAAACAGAAAACTGTATTTTGGGAATGTCCCTAAAACAAAGTAAACTCCGTCCGATTTTACGGAGATTTTCATAAGAAGTAAATATAACTAAGAGTTTTCATAATCAACTAGTAGTATTAAAAGAAAATTTTAAATTCACAATTATTTTAAGGGTAAAAGTAACTAGGGTGTTACAAGTGGGTGGTTCTTGACATTCTGAATGTACGAGATATCAAAAAGGGGGACGTTGCCGAGGGTCCGCCACAGTCGGCACATGTATTCGAAGCAGGGAACCAAAGACAGGCTTCTTCATGCTCGGAACACCTCACCCGGCAGCTGCTATGACGAGAACGCCATCGTTCTTCATCATCGAATCCATTTTTGTAGTTTTTATTTTATTTTATTCTTATTTTTCTTTTGAAAGTGGATGGGAATCGAAGTTTATCGATTCCCACAGACGGCGCCAATGTAGTGTTCCGATATTAGGGAGACACCACGATGAGTTTGGGGGTTGTTGCAGCTGGCGGGGGTGACCCCGGTCCTACGTATCCCTAGTGAAAAGGGAATCAAGCCACACGTAGTTCTTGAGAATATGGTAGAGAATGTCATACCTTAGCCCTTGTGTAAGGGGTGTATTTATAGAGGGAGGTTGGTGTGGTACCAAATGGGCCTGTTTGGCCCAGTAGGGCTGACGTGGCTCTTAGAGGATAAGAAGGATGAGTCATTCATCCTTATCCTGTACTAGAGAGCTTATCCTTATCCTTTAAGTCATAAAGGTTGTCCAGGCTCGGTGTTCGGCGCTCGGGTCCTCGGCAATGGAGGCCCTTCCCAGTCCGAGACTGACAAGGCGAGACGCTCGTGCTATACTCGGCACATGGTGGCCGAGGTGCCTTGACGACGGTACGTGGTCGACGGAGCCTCTTAAGGGTCGGTCCGAGGTCCGGTCCACTACACTTTTTAACTTTTTGAAATCCGTATCAGAATCAATCAGAGCCCTTTCTAGATTTATTTTTACTTAATTGATTCAGATGTGTTTCGATTTTTAAAGTTCGGATTTGATTGCTAAATTTCATATCTTTTACTATTTGAAAATCAGTCTTATTATATTTCCATATTTGATTTTGATTTGATTCTTATTTTGAATTTGCATTATTTCTAAATCTGATTTGATTTGATTTTGTTTTTAATTTTGAAATTCAAATTCAAATATTTCAAATCAAAGCTTTTTAAAAGGAAAACTTTCTCTCTTCCAAATAAACACTCTGAGTGTGTGGCCTATACTTTAGTGAAACATATTACCATAGCCATTGGAGCTTTTTATTGTTGTATCTGTGTTATTTAGAACACACTTATTGTTATCACTTGTACCATTCTCCATATCGTAACCATTGTTGTAAGGGGTGTGAAACCCATAGTTGTTAGGGAGTGGTGTAACAACCCGATTTTCGTAACTCAAAACATTTAACTTTTATTTATTATAGTTGCCAAAAATGAGGCCAAATATTTTTTTTTGAAACGTAATTGAAAAGTAATTGATGTATTTAAAATCCCTTTGCCGAAAACCGAGTTGTTACTAAAAACATTTTATATATATATAAAATGACTTGGTTTTAAAAAGCGTCATGATTCATTGCGTTAAATCAAAAGTGTTCATGACGGATTTCAAAAGTTTACATTATTCCATCTTCCAAATTAGAATCATTCCACATTTCAAAATTAAAACTTGGCTCAATTACATGATGGTTCATTGCTCGGTAATCCTTGACTCAAAACACAAACAATAGACTTACTAAAAACCATATCCCTAACTCTTCCTGTCGAACACCACTGGATGAAGCTTCCCTTTTCTTCTTGCATGCCTTCTTCATTCTTTGAAGATGAAGTCCCCTCGGTCGCTGCTCCCCTGTTGTCGTTAGGCTTCCGCTCCCATTCCACTAGAGTGATGGTCTCCTTATAATGCTCCGTCTGCCCGTTGAGATATCAGCAGCACCGATATGCCAACGAACAGGAGAGAGTAAGCGATCCGAACGACGCATCGTCGACGGTGTGGAATTACGATAGGCAAGATAAAAGGACCATACAAACATACCATACAACATACAGCATACAAACACACAACAATCAAGCACGATATCATCATCAATATTATCAGTCTTATTGTCCTTATTATTTAATTTTGCTTCTCTTCATTATTCTTTCTTTCCCAATACTTTTTCCTTTTTCATACTCAGAATTTCTTCTTTTCCAATCCTATCAATTCACATCATTCCTTTACTTTGGGAATCATCAGATATCGTCGGGAAATTCATTTGATTCTCGGCTATCACTCACGTCTACATCTCCACGGTCATCCATCCAACCTAGTCGGAAGCAAACAGGAGTACAGGACCTTTACCGTGCGGGCACAACAGCTGTCTCACAATCAATTGGTCCCAGACCAGGAGGACTACAGCCTCAAATCATATCATATCAATTCAATTCATATATAATCAAGTCACACTGTCTCAACTCACAGTGGCAAACAAGATGCCCCACTCCAGTCCCTCTCACTGTTCTAGATTTGCAATCTAGGGGGCGACAATATATTTCTAGTGGGCCCGCAGAACTCACCACGGCATTGGACCCAGTCCCTACCACGTTCGTACGCCACCTGTGGAGTTCGTTCTGCCTAGAAACATACTCTAGACTTCTTGACGTTTCACCGTCATCGTCCTCCCCTAATGCAATCTCATCCTAAGTATCCGCAGATACTTATGGTTCCTTCCTCTCCACTACTTCGCACTCTCATACCTCACCGCGTATGTCTTTTAAAGTCTTTTGTCTTATTTTTAGTTAACCTAAGGTCGGCCCATCCTTCGTGCAACCCTTCAATGAGTCCCGACGACTAACTTTGCACAATCTTTCTCTCATCAATTCTCACATAGCACAGAGCTGGGATCACGTCAACAGACTCACATCTCATTTCTCAATCTTTCTTTCAAGATCTTATTTCATAACCTTTTCTCAAAACGATCTTTGCAAAATATCCTTTCTCAAAGTTTTTTCGAAAATATCTTTTCACAGAACTTTTTCAAATTATCCCTTCACAAATCTTTTCAAAATGCCATTTCAAAAACTTTTCACAAAGTCTCTTTTCTTAAACGTTCGCAAAATATTGTTTTCATAAACCTTTTCTAAAAATGTCATTCCATTGAATTTTCCCAAAAATATTATTTCAAAAAGACTTTCTCAAATATCATTTCAAAACCATATTTCAAAAACTTTCTTAAAAATCTCTTTTCACAACTTTTCTAAAAATCTCCTTTTAAGAAAACTTTTCACAAAATTTATTTCAAAACTTTTCTGAAAACATTTCGTTTACAATTCTCCTCAAAACTTCTTTTTCAAAAACCCTTTTCAAAAATTTCTTTTCAAAAATCACCTTTTGCTGAGCGCTAATGGAGGAGCAAGCTCAACTCAACACTAGTCCCAGTCTAAAACCAAAAACAAAGGAGCCCAGCTCCGCTCAAATCACATCATTCTTCCCAGCTCTGGCTCGTTCTCAACATTATCATCCATTCTTTCCCCAATCTCAATTCTTTATCTCTTTCGATTCCATCTTATATCCTTCATTATTACTCCTTTCTCTTTATATCTTTATTTCCATCGACTTACTTACCTCATTTTTATTTTCAGGACGTAACAGACGTCCATCAGCCGTTTACTTATTTCGATTAACAACAATAAATACTAGCAGACATAATTAAATAAATAATAAAAGCATGTTATCAACATACACACATCACACAACAACAATGTGGTCATTGTCACCTTCGTATAAGTGGCCACACAACACAAACAATTGCCACTTACACTACTGACTCCGAACCACTTAGTTCCGATCTTTGAGATGATACGGAACGTCCTAATAAATCACCTAGCTACCACGGTGTCTTAGGAAAGCTTCTCTGTAACAGCCCGATTTTCATAACTCAAAACATTTAACTTTTATGTATTAAAGTTATCAAAAATGAGACCAAATTTTTTTTTTGTAAAACGTTTATTTCAATAGAAGAACTTGGTTCAAGTTCATCTTGACAATCATTCCAAAAGCTTCACATGAATTACTTGACATGAATGTATCTCATCATTCACTTTGAAAACTTGGCTTGATTACATAAACGGTTCAAGGCTTGGTAATCCTTAACACAACACTCACTACCACCTAAGCTAATTACACTATCCCTAAACTTTCCTATTGGAAGAAAACGGGTGTAGCTCCTTGTCCTTCTTGCGTCCTCTTCTTTCCCTTGAAGACGATGCCGCTTGTGTGGTGGTTCGCTCATTGTTGTGGGGCCTTTGTGCCACCCTCTCAACTACCATAGAACTTCTCTGCTGCTCGTACCGGACCTTCTCCTCATAGCTCTGAAAACCTCGTACGTTGACTTGCCCTAAGTGTGGCTCAAGATTATCTCCGCTCAGTTGATGCTCCGGATCCGAAATCACGATCTCCGTGTAACCGGTCCACGCCCATCCGCTTGGAGTATGTTTCCAACCTCTCCCGTACTTGTTCCACATGGCGATATCCATGCAATACTCCATCTGCCCGTGGAAATACCAGCAGCACCGATATGCCAACGAACAGGAGAGAGTAAGCATTCCGAACGATGAATCGTCGACGGTGTGGGTTTACGATAGGCAAGATAATAGGACCACACAAACATACAATACAAAATGCAAACACACAACACTTCAAACACATCTTTAACATTATCAATATTATCCTCATTATTATTCTCATATCCTTTTCAACTTATCCTTATTCCTCATGAATCTTCTTGCCTTCTCATATTCATTCCTTTTTCATAATCATATTTTTCTTTTTATCCTATTTTATCAATTTACACTCTTTTATGATGGGGGAAAGCTGTCGGATGTCATCGAAGTATTCGTTTCGTTCTCGACTATCACTCTCGTCTACATCTCCTCGGTCATCCACCCAACCTAGTCGGAAGCAAACAGGAGTACAGGACCTTTACCGTGCGGGCACGATAGCTGTCACAACACAAATGGTCCCAGACCAGGAGGACTCTACCTCAATCAATTCATAATAAACATGGCTCACTGCCTCGCAGTGGCAAAGAAAATGTCCCACTCCAGTCCCTCTCACTGTTCTCGATTTGCAATCTAGGGGGCGACAGTATGTTTCTAGTGGGCCCGCAGAACTTACCACGGCATTAGACCCAGTCCCCACCACGTTAGTGCGCCACCTGTGGAGTTCGTTCTGCCCAGAAACATACTCTAGACTTCTTGACGTTTCACCGTCATCGTCCTCCCCTAATGCAATCTCGTCCTAAGTATCCGCAGATACTTATCGTTTCTTCCTCTCCACTACTTCGCACTATCATACCTCAGCACGCATGTTTTTTTTAAGTCTTTTATCTTTCAATTAACCTAAGGTCGGCTCGTCCTTCGTGCAACCCTTCAACGAGTCCCGACCACTAACTTTGCACAAACTTTCTCTCAACATCTCTCACATAGCACAGAGCTGGGATCTCATCGACATCTCAAATCTCATTTCTCACACTCATCTCATTTCGAAATACTTTCTCAAAACCATCTTTTCAAAAACTATCTCAAAACACCATTTCATAACTTTCACAGAAACATAGTTTTCACCAACTTTCTCTCAAAAATGTTATTTCAAGGACTCTCTTGAATTATCCTTCCAAATACTTTATCAAAAGATTGTTTTCCAAACACTCATTTCAAAATACGTCTTTTCACAAAAAAAAAACCCTTTCAGAAAGATTGTTTCGCAAAGCCTTTCTCAAAGACATAACATTTCAAGAAACTTTTAAAAGAAAATTTCTCTTTTCAAACCTCTTTCCAAAAATTTCCTTTCATAAGCTTTTCTCAAAAAATTTCTTTACATAGTTCTTTCACAAAAGTTGATTTTCACAAATCTTTTCAAAAAGCTCTTCTCCGAAACCTTTTCAAAAACTGCTTTTCAAAAACCTTTTCAAAAACCATTTTGTAAAAACCTTTTTCAAAAATAATATCTTTGCTGAGCGCTAATGGAGGAGCAAGCTCAACTCAACACTAGTCCCAGACTAAAACCAAAACAAAAGGAGCCCAGCTCCATTCATTCCACATCTCATATCCATCTCACTCTCCCCAGCTCTGGCTCGTTCTCAACATTATATTTCATTCTTTTTTTCCCAATCTCAATTCTTTATCTCTTTCTCTTCCCCATTATTCTTTTCTCATCATATCTTTCAATCTTATTACTTTCACAACTCATTCTTTTCCTCTTCATTTCTTTATCCAGGACGTAACAGACGCCCATCGGGGTATTACTTACTTTAATCAACAGTAACTAACATCATTAAACATAATTAAAGCAATAAACATAACATACTACCAGTCACACCAACATCACACAACAATGGTGTGGTCTTCGTCTCCTTCGTATAAGTGGCCACACAGGGCAAACAATTGCCACTTATACTACTGACTCCAACCACGTAGTCCCGATCTTTGAGATGATGCGGGACGTCCTAATAAATCACCTAAACACCACAGTGTCTTAGGATAGCTTCTCTCTCACCTGAGGTCCAGCTATTTAATGCGTACCGTCTCCTTGGATCCTTGCGCTGCCGGCTGCCCCAATCCCTCGTCTTTCAAATTCCTCGTACTAAATAAAATATGTTTATGTTATTAACTTGTAGTAAGAAAGTCTTTTCCGTAACTTAAACACCTCTCATTTCTCGTATTAAATAAAACACACTTATGTTGCTATCGCGTATTAAGAAAATCTTTTCTGAAATCAATTATCTCTTGAAAATTTTAAATCGCATGAAAACGTTTTAAATGTAGGAAGCGAGTCCAGACAATTCTAGATAGCAAGGAATTACTTTGACAAAACTCTGAAAACATCGTAAAAACACCCTTTGTTTTAAATGACTCTTTTATTCGAAATTAATACTTTAAAACTCAAGTTTTTATCACAAAACACTTTGGACAGCCATGCACATAGCTTAAAACCTCAAAGGAAATTTTCTTAAACCAACTTATTTCAAAACCAGTTACACACTCAAATATTTTTCAAACATAACAACCACAATAATACTTAAATAAATTAGGTTACACAAGTAACTAATTAATCATTTAATTATAATCCAAACAAAACACTTAGGCGTTCACCCCCTCAATCATTTTCCAAACATCAACTTAACTTACAGCAACCAACAACACAAAATGAATCATTTAATTCCGATTATAATTCAAACACTTATTCATTTAATTATCTTCTAAACATTTTCATTTTCATAAGACAAAAACACTTAGTCACGCGCATTTTCAAAAATCAAATTCAATCAAGATTCAACCCCAAACATATTTATATTTCATGACCGGGTATAATCAAGGCAAACAAATCAGACATCACAAATTTAAGCCACATAAATCAACTTGATTTATTTTAAACTCTTAAATTCTATTTTCTTTTTCATACAACAAAATTACTTACTCCTTCTTTTATTCTTACCCGAATGCACATACTCATACATATATTCATAATACTTTTTCCAAAATCATTTAATTCGTATATCTCCTTTAAATCAAAAACCGATTAGAAAGTAATCATTTACAGCACAATTTCAAACAATCTATTTTAGCATAACTTCTTAAAACATACTCATTGCTTTTATGTCACTCCATTGAAAAGGACCCCAGTCTATTTCCCATGCCTAGGCCGAATCTAATTTGACAAAATAATGTTCTTGGTTCACTTTGTCAACATGCAAAAACACAAGATTCTTAAATCAAAAGAAATTAATCATGCATGCATCCTTTTTTCGTGAAAACAAACATAATCTCTTGGTTTAAGGCTTAGGCCGAATGCTCATTATTACAAGTCATGGTTAAACTTCAAATCTTTAACATGCAAAACATGAATCAAGTTAAAGAAATCATTTTCCAAACTTGTTTCCTTGGTTTCTTTATTAAACCGTGAGGATCCTTAAGAAAAATAAAATCTCTTTTCTCAAAAACCACATGCATGCACCTAGATCTTATAGATCAAGTCATGGAATCAACCAAAATGGTAAAAATCCAAGATGAAAATCACTTAGGGTAAGAAGAAGTCAAAACCGTGACATGAAGTGAGGGGGAATTAAATCTTTTGGTTCAAAAACATCATGCATGTATCAGAACTCAAGACTAGTCCATAGATCAACACAAAATCAAAACTTTTTATCTATGAATTTCATGAAAAGATTTCAAGAACCAAAACTTTCCAAAGATCAAAATAAAATTAAAGCTTCATTAAGTTCAAGTTAAAATCAAACACTTCCAATTACTCAAATTGACTTTTCTAATCATAAGATTAACATGCAATGGCTTGAATTAAATTAAAAAGCACCTAAGCCTACAATTTTTGTTATGGCCGAATCATTTAGTTTAGGATCTAGGACTTTACAAATTTATTTGTTCTTAGAATTTTAAGATCAAGGCATAAACAAAACATGCATGTACTCAAATCATCAAGATCATCATCAACCAACATGCAACGCCAAGATCTCAACATTATTGTTAAGAAAGTTTAGATCTTCCATTTATTTACCAAAGAAACTCAAAAACACATTATAGTTCACGGTTTTAAGAAAAGAGTTTAACACACAAGAGATATACTTTAAATTTTACAAAAATCACCAAAACTTTCTAGATCCTTGAGATTGATGTTGAAAAACTTTAAGATCTTTAATGAAGATCTTAACCGAGTTAGGAAGTCCGGTAGTTAGACATTTACAAGTTATTTTTAGTCTTGAAAGTTTAAGATCAAAGATAAAACTTAGAAAATTAACATGCAAAGAAGGAAAGAAAGATTACAAGATTAAAGAAAACTAAGCTATTACAATTTCCTTCATAATCTTCGAGCTACCCACCAAAGGAGAGTTGGTCTTCTATCTTCTATGTGCTTGGATCTTCAAAGAAAGCTCTAGGTTTTGGCTTGGTTTTCTCCTCCTTCTTCCTTTCTAGCTCACGGCCTTTTCTCTATTTCTTTAGGTGTGTGTTGAGAGCTTAATGTTTGCTCTCAACCAAAGTGTTTGGAAGGTGAAGGAAATGAAAGAAAAGGAATGGAAATGAACTATGGGTGGCAATGTATATAGGCAAAAGCAAGGACATGAGACTTTCCTCTTTTGTCCTCAAAAGAATTCGGCCAAGGTGTAGATGGAGGGGTAATTTTGGCAACTCAAGAGTTTGCATGGGTGGAGATTATCACTTCTAAGGAGACAATGAGGAGTAGATTAAGGAACTAGGTTTCCTTGGGCTTGAATACTCTTTGGCTCCTAGTTAGGTCTTTCCCTCACATCTAGTTAGGTCATGGTTAAGATTCAATCCCTTTGGTTCCTAGTCTAATGCTTAGGAAAACCCTAGGCTTGCACACATTCATATATATGCGCCACATACACCCACTCACACACGTGGCACACACATACTTGCACACCTACACTTATCACACACATATTCTATCATTCATGCATTATCACACTCTTAGGCTAATTTTAATTCCATATAATCCTAAACATATATGTAGATAGATATACACGTAGCATACCACCTATACATGCATCATCTTTTAATTCCTTAATTAATTCTATTTTAGCACATCTAATTACCAATTCACATAATAATTCGAAATATTTCAAGGAATCATATTAACACAATCACACATCAAATACATATCAACTAACACATATATTTAGAAAACAATCTCTTTCTTATGAAAATACCCTTGTTTAAAAATCACCTCTTCTTTAAGACATAAAATCGTCCAACATATAATTAGTTCTCAAAATCCACTTTAAAAATCATGACATTATTTTATGAAAACCATTTTCTTAAAGTCACTCCTTTCCCTAAAACGTTAATTAGAAAATTTATTTAAGAGATATTCTTCCGAAAACACTTTTCTCAAAAATAAACCCCTTTAGTATTTTAATTTAATACGAGGAATTTGCGGGGTGTTACATTCTCTCTCACCTGAGGTCCAGCGATTGATTGCGTACTGTCACCTCAGATCCTTTTACTGCCGGTTGCCCCAATCCCTCGTCTTTAAGATTCCTCGTACTAAATAAAATACGCTTACGTTATTAATTTGTATTAAGAAAAATCTTTTCTTAGTTCGTGACACTTACCCGTTCCTAATCGAAAAACTTAAAACACTATTGTTTTATCAAAACAGTCCCCGTATTTTCTAGCACTTTAAATGTTTCAAAACCATTTGGAAACATCATGTAGAGTTATTTAAACTATTTAGTTTGGTTGCTGGTCCGTCTTGGACAGCACCTTAATTACATTTGAAAACACCGAAAAATTTACCGTTTTCAGTCCGGCTTTTTCTTAAATCAAATATTACGTGAAAACTTTACTTTAAATCACATGAAAACATTTTCAAAGTTAATAAACAATTTTAAATAATTCGGGACAGCGAAGGATTACTTCACAAAAATCATTTTAATCAAAACCCGAATTCAATTAATTTCAAAACCAATCGTTCAACTTAGTTACAAATTAAACATTCAGTTTCAAACAAACACATTCACAAATAAACATTTGAAATCAACCAAGACAACTTAATATATCATGATGCTATTTCATTTTTAAATAATTTCTTCAGATTAAAAATTAACACTTTATTAATCAATTAGAAGCATATAATCAACTTAGTTAGCATCCAAGCAATCATACTACTCACAAATTCATTTTCACAAAACAAAACACTTAGTCATGCATATGTTCACAACCAAATTGAATCAAGATTTAAACCAATCATATTTATATTTATTTTCTTACTTTAAACAACCTAAATCCTTTTTAAGAATCATTATATAAATTTATTTTCATGTAACTAAATTTCTTAGGCTCATCTACACTACATGGCCGAATACAATTAAGGAAAAACAAGTTAAGAATTACAAATCTAAACACACACACAAATCAACTTGGTTTATTTTAAGCCTTTAGATTCTATTTTCTTTTTCATGCAACAAAATTATTTACTCTTACCCGAATACACATTGTAACATCCCGCATCTTCTGGACTCAAATAAATCCATAAGATTCTATTAAAAAAAAGAGAGAATTTTTGAGAATTTAAGAAAGATTTTTCAGAAAAATGTTTTAGCAAATGATTTTCATTGAGTTCGATTTTATGAAAACCAAGAGATAATTTTGATTTTTCTTAAAGAAACGAATTTTCTTTGAGGTTCTAATAAATGATTCTTTGAAAATCTTTGATTTGTGTGGAAATAAGATTTTATTTCTAAGATAAGCTTATTTTGAAATTAAATTGATAAAGCGAATTGATCTCTTTAAAGTGCATCTTTGGAATTTTGGAAATATGCATGTGTGTTTTCTTATCTTAAGAAATGAAATTCATGATGAATTTGAAATGCATAAATTGTGTGAATGTGATTGTGTGCATAATCAAATATGTGCATCATCCCATGATTTCATGCTATGTGCTTACTATGATGATATGAAAATAAATTAAATTATATATGCATAATGTGTATGTGTGCCGTATGAAATCTAATGCCTAAAGTCGGGTATGTATATGTGTTGCATGTACGCATGATTCCATGATATAATTCTAAGTGTTAGTATGATCAAGTGGACAAAGAAATTATAGGTGATGTGTATGTGTGTGTGCATGGTTAGGCCGTAAGTAATGAGAGGAACCAAACTAGGATGTAATTCCTTAAACCTCATGCAAGGAGAAGCTAAGTGGCAACTAAATAAGAAGCTTAGAGTGGTGAGTAAGGAAGCCTAGGGTAATGACTCATAAGGGCTAAGTATGACTTTCCTACCTCTTTGTCCCCTTGACAAATTCCACCCCTTGTTTTGCTTCATAAACCGTGTGAGTGCATGAGTGTTGGCCTTGATTCATTTTTTTTTCATCTCCTTCATTCGCCTTCTTCACATTTTCACATAAACACCAACCTACACACTTTAGTCCAAGAGCACATCAAGCTCTTGGGACTTATGGAAAAGAAAGAATGGCCGAGAGAAAAGAAGAGAGAAATAAGAGTGAAAACCCAAATTCCCAACCCAAAGACTATGATTTCTTCACCCAAATACCTTTGATCCCTTCAACTAAACACATCCTTCCCTAAAGATCAAGAAGAAACCCAACCCTTAACCAATAAGAAGGAGAGGCCGAACCAACCAAGGGCAAAAATAGGAAGCCCGAATTGCTCATAGAAGCTTGCCTTAGGTGCCTTAAAACCCACTCTTCCCTTCACTTCTTCATTTCCACGTCCACAAACACCACCAAAAACACAAAGTCTAAGAGCCCATCAAACTCGTAGACAAAGAAATAGAAAATAGAAGAAGAGAAAGAGAAGAAGGGGAACCGTGAGGTTGGAGAAGAAGAAGAAGAAGAGAGTAAGCCAAACTTAGGAGCCCTTTTAAAGATCAAGTGCTTAGGAGTGTTGAAGAACTTTTTCTCCTTGGTATAAACAGAAGATCTAGAAGCCTTAGCATTAGTTCTTGATTTTGTAATTTTATTTCCTTACTTGGCATGTTTATGTTTTGGTTTGATCTAAGCTTGCATGTAATGTTTTGCCTTGATCTTGATTTTCCTAGACCTAAATAAATTTGTAATGAACTAAATGAAGGACTCTATGATTCGGTTGTAATTTTTCATGTTAGACCTTGATGTTTTCAAGTTAAATTCTCTAGATCTAAAAGTTTGTGTATGAGCCTTGTGAATTTAGAATAGATCCTCTTGCATGTTTGATTTTGATGCTATAAACCGTGAACCCAAAGGTGTTTATGTCCTTATTTGGAGAATCCATGTTTGATTTAAACCTGTTTTTAATTTTTAGTCTTGCATGTTGTTTGAAAATGATTTGTATGACCTCAAACCTTTACATGTCTTGATTTTGAGTAAAATTTTAAGAAAGGCCTTGATTTGTGTTTTGATCCTTGACCCTTGTCTTGATCTATGATCTTGGTTTTGATCTTGATCTTGGTTTTGATCTTGATCTTGTTCTAAGTAATGTAAATGATTTTTGAACCAAAGCTTTCTTACTTCCCCAATATATGTCACGGTTTTGGTCCTTTTTCATTTAAATGATTTTGTCTTCCATTTTGGTTTTATGATTGACTTGATCTAAGTGTTTGCATGTAAATCTTGGATGATATGGTCATAGTTCTTTTTGATGTATGTCTCGGATTCTAGAAGAAAATTAGAGAGAACCAAATGCTTCTTCTAATTTGACTCATGTTATATGTTCTTAGGTGATTCTTGATTTAATTTAGGCGAAGGACTATGTGTTTCTTTATGCATGTCTCGGCTTTGGAAAGAAATTAGGAGAATAGGCCTTAAAATAATTTCCTTTGCATAAACATGATTTAATCTAAGTATTGATTTGTACATGTTGAATTCGGCTGTGTTTCATCTAATATCCATGCTTTTTATTTATGTTCTTGCATGATCCTTGATTCGGTTTGAGTTAAGGAAAAATGAATTAAAGCCTGATTGTTTTCCAAGTTCTAAGCTTACGGTTTTATCAAGAAAGGAAGAAAATAAATGCATGATTTTATGTGTTTGAACCTTAACTTAATTTGTGTGAATAACTTCGGTTTATGCATGTTAATTAGGTTAGAATTCTTTTCCATGAAGAAATCTTAGGAATAATGCATGTATGCTAAGCTAATTAATTCAGAAAGAGTTGTGCTTGAATGATTATGTGTGTATATGCATTCGGTTTGTATGATAAAGTATACCCAAGTAATTGTTTTCTAAAAATGAAATGGTTTTGGATTTGTTATTTGATTTAATAATTGATTTGTGAAATGTTTGCTCGAGAATGAATGTTGGTTTGAAATTAAATTGAATAAGTGTTTATGTGATTAAAATGTGTTGTGACCGTATGTGTGCTTAATTTTATATTTGATTTGAGTTATGAAATTGTGTTTGTAACTTGTTCTCTAATAAGAACGTGAGTTTTTAAAGAATTAATGTTGATCTAAAAAGTATGGGAAATAAAAGAGTTTTACGATGTTCTTGGACCTTATTAAACTGATTTTTATGAAATCATTTCCTTGCTGTCCAAATGTTTTTTTTTTAAAAAAACCCCAGATTGAAAACCGGTGAATTTTCGGTGTTCTTGAATGCGGTTGAAGTGCTGTCTAAGACGGACCAGCAACCTAACCAATTGATCTAAATTATTCATTTTGATGTTTTCAAATGGTTTTGAAATATTTAAGAATTCAGAAAAGTTTGAGTCATTTTGAGTAAACGGGTTTTAATTAATACGAGGGATGTTACAGAAGAGGGACTAAGGCAGTGGCAGCAACCAAGAGCAGAGACGACTGTGCACGATTAATCGCTGGACATCAGGTGAGAGAGAAGCTTTCCCTAAGACATAGTGGTAGCTAGGTGATTTATTAGGACGTTCCGTATCATCTCAAAGATCGGAACGAAGTGGTCGGAGTCAATAGTATAAGTGGCAATTGTTTGCCTTGTGTGGCCACTTATACGAAGGTGACGAAGACCACAACATTATTGTGTGATGTGGTGTGTGATAGCATGCGTTGTTATTTGTTTATTGATTTATTTAATGTTATGACGAGTGGACGGGTGATGAACGTTGTTGTAGAATGAAAATGAAATGAAAGAGTTAAGAAGGTGTGAGGCTGGAAGTGATAATGCAATAAGGAATCAGAATGATAATAAGAGAGATGAGGTTAAGTGAAAAAGCAATACGAGTTGAGTGGAAAGAGAAATATGAGTTGGTTGGAAGGACGCTGAGAATAATGTTGATAAAGAGCCAAAGCTGGGGAGTATGAGGTTGATTGTCGGGATGAGATGTGAACTGAGTTGAGCTGAGCTCCTCTGTTCTTGGTTTTAGTCTAGGAGCTAGTGTTGAGTTGGGCTTGCTCCTCCACTAGCACTCAGCAAGAATAAGTTTTTCAAAAAGACTTTTTGGAAAAGGACTTTTCTAAAAGTGGTTTTATAAAAATGGAGAAAGGAAACTTTTGAAAAATTGTTTGTGAAAGGAATTTTTGGGAAAAGGATTGTTGAAAAACAAAATTTTGAAAAGATAGTTTTGAAAAGAGCTTTTGAAAAGAAATATTTTTGACAATGGTTTGAGATAATGATTTGAAGAGTATTATAAAAAGTATTTTTAGAAAAGTTTTTGAAAGGATCTATATTTCGCGAAAGCTTATGAAATTTTTGCAAAAGAGTTACTAAATTGTGTTTTTTAGAAGGAGGAGATTTGTTTTTGGGAAAAGATTGAGAAGGTTGAGAAAGGCTGAGATATGAGACGGTTGTAAGAATTAGAAAATATTGAGAATGTCTGAGGAATAAGATTTGAGAAATGAGATGTGATTCGGTTGAGGATCTCCCAGCTCTGAGCTATGTGTGATTTTGAAAGTGCAAAAGATAGTGGTCGGGGCTCACTGAAGGGATGCACGAAGGGTGAGCCGACCAATAGGTTAATTAAATAACTAAAAGATTTTAAAAGACATTAACAGCAAACGCGGTGAGGTTTGAGAGTACGAAGTAGTGGAGAGGAAGGTACCCCGGATATCAGGGATATTCGGGTTGATGAATGCATTAGGGTAGGCTCGGGCGGTAAAACGTCACGTTGCCTTGAGTACTATTCTGGGCAGAACGAACTCCACATGTGGTGGGGACTGGGTCTAATACCGTGGTAATTTCTGCACCTGGGACCAGAATAGTGCTGTCACCCCTATGGCAGTTCAGGAACAGTGAGAGGGACTGGAGTGGGGCATTCTGTTTGCCACTGCGAGGCAGTGTGCCATGTTATTGATATTGAGGCTGAGCCTCCTGGTCTGGGACCACTTGTGATTGACAGCTGTCGTGCCCGCACGGTAAAGGTCCTGTACTCCTGTTTGCTTCCGACTAGGTGGATGGATGGCCGAGGAGATGTAGGCTTGAAACGAGAGTGCTAACTACGAAAGAAACGCGTACCTCGATGATCCTTTAACTCCCCTGATCATCGATGTTTGTGATTCAATAAAACATTATTAGGAAAAGATGTGTATATAAAAGAGTGGGAGTTGAGAAGGGTGGAGGATGAGAGAGAGAAACTGTGAGTGAAAATGTGGAAAAGAAATGTGGCCCCACGTGTGGGAGGAGAAATGATAGGTGGAAAATTGAGAAGGGAATGGAAATGGATAGGAACAAATGGATTAATATCTATGATGATAGTATGTTTGTTTGCTATTGTGTGTATGCGTGCATTGTTTGTGTATCCTATTATTTTACCTACCGTAATTCCACACCGTCGACGCTACGCGTCCGGAACGCTTACTCTCTCCTTTTCGTTGTTCTATTGGTACCGCTGATATCGCAACGGGCAGACGGAGCATCATAAGGAGTTCATCACTCTAGAGAAATAAGGACAGAAGCCTACACAACAGTAGGGGAGTAGCAATGGAGGGGACTCCACTTTAGAGAACAAAGAAGGCTCGCAAGGAGAAAAGTGAAGCTTCAACTGGTGGTGCACGACCATAAGAGTTAGGTGTAGTGTTCTTAGTTAAGTCTACTGTTTGTGTTTGAGTCGAGGATTACCAATGCCATGAACCATTATGTAATTGAGCCATGTTTTAATGTGACGTGTGGAGTATATTCTTATACGATTTTAAATTCATGCGAAGCTTTTGAAAACTGTCAATGTGATTTTGAACCAAGCTCCCCATGGAAATGAATGTTTTCTAAAATGAAAGGTTCCAGTAACAACTCGGTTTTCGAAAGAGAGCATTGAAAGACACCAAGAAAATTTCAATAACGTTTTAAAAAAAAAAAATCTGGCCTCAAATTTTTGCAACTTTAACAAGTAAAAGTAAATATTTTGGTTTACGAAAATCGGGCTGTTACACACATACCCACACATATATCCAATTAAACACAAAACTTTACTCTCAAATCAATTAATTCATTTATTTCCTTTATTTATAATCCAAAAACCGAATAAAAATCAAATATTCACAACACCATTTCAAACAATTTGCCTTAACAATGTTGCACAAAACACACTTATTATTTTCATGTCACTTCAAGGAAAAATAATCCTAGTCTATTCTATATGCATAGGCCGAATCTTATTATGGCAAAAACAAGGTTTTAGGTTCACTTTTTCAACATGCAAAACACAAAATTCTTAAATCAAAAAGAAATTATCATGCATGTGTCCTTTTTCATGGAGTCAAGGCATGATTTCCTAACTCTAGGCTCACATCATTATAGATCAAGATTTTATTTTCAAATCTTTCACATGCATGCACATAGAACATGAATCAAGGCAAAAATCACTTTTCAAAAAAACTTATTTCTTTTGGTTCTTTTACAAAACCGTGAAGATCCTTAAGAAAATAAAATCTTTTTATTCAAAAACCACATGCATGGACCTAAATCTTATAGATCAAGTCATGGAATCAATCATATTGGCAAAAATCATTTTGAGTAGAAAAAGATCAAAACCGTGACATACAAACATAAGAATTAAGACTTTTTAAAGATAAAAACCAAAGATCAAAGCCTTATCAAGATCAAGACCAAAATCAAAACATTTAAACAACTCAAATCAACTTTTATAAACATAAAACAAACATGCAAGAACCTAAATCAAAATAAAAAGCATCATGACCTAGTTCCCTAGTCATGACCGAACCACAAGGTTTAAAATCTAGTATTTTGTAAGTTTATTTATCCTTAGAAATTCAAGATCAAAGTTTTTTAACACATGCATGGACTCAAGTCATCAAATTAACATGCAACACCCAAGATCTTAACTTTATTATTGACTAAGTTTAGATCTCACGTTTATTTTTTTACATAAACTCTTAAACACATCATGGTTCACGGTTTTAAGAAGGAAAATTATACATGCAAAGAGATTCACTTCAATCTTCACAAAATCTCATCAACCATTAAATTTAGAAGATGTAGTTTGAAAAGCTTTAGGATCTCTTATGAAAGACTTTAAGCGAGTTAGGAAATCCGTTGATTAGACGTTTACAAGTTCCTTCAAGCTTTAAGAAACTAACATGTAAAGAGATACACTTTAAACTTTTACAAAAATCTCAAAACTTTTTAGATCTTTAAGATTTATGTTGAAAAACTATAAGATCTTTCATGAAGACCTTAAACGAGTTATAGAATCCGTTAGTTAGAAGTTTACGAGTTGCTTTGAGTCTTAGAAGTTCATGATCAACATAAATAGAACATGCAAAGGAAGAAAAGAAGGGAAAATTAAAAAATCAAAAGAAAATCTACACTATTACAACATCTTTATGCTTATTCGAACTACCCACCAAGAAAGGGTTGGTCTTCTAGCCTCTAAAGTCTTGGAGCTTCAAGGAAAGACTTGAGTTTTGTACTTGGTTTCTTCCTCTCTCTAGCTCACGGCTTCTTTCTTTTCTTTGTGTGTGTTGAGAGCTTGATTTTGCTCTTCAACAAATGTGTTTGAGAAGTGAAGGAAAGTGAAGGAAGTGAATGGAAAAATGGGTGAAAGGAACTAAGGGTGAAGGCTTATATAGATAACTCATAACTCCCTCTTTTACCCTTATATAAATTCGGCCAAGATGTGTTCAAGGGGGCAATTTTGTCACTCCAATTTGTTGCATGGGTGGTGTTTAGCAAATGAAGGGGACAAAGTGGAGTAGGTTAGGGTGCTAGGGTCATTTAGGCCTAATGGCTTGTTGGCTCCTAGTTAGGGTTTCCATTAACCTAGTTACCCCATGGTTCTATCTTAGCCTTATTTGGTTTCTTGCCCAACAAATAAAAATTCTAGGTTTGCACCCACATACATACACACGCCATACATACACATATACACGTTACACACATACACATACATACATTCATGCATTATCTTTTTATTTCCTAATTAATTCTATTTTAGAACATTTAATCACCACTTCACATAATAATTCAAATATTTCAAGGAATCACATTAATTCACATATCAACCAACTCATACATTTAGAAAACAATTTCTTTCTCATAAAATACCCTTGTTTAGAAATCACCATCTCTCTAAATTCATTTATTACCTTAAAAACGTGAATTATGAAAATCCTTTAGGAAAAATACTCTTCCAAAACATTTTTCTCAAAATAAATCTCTTTAGTATTTTAAATTAATACCAGGAATTTACGGGGTGTTACATTCTCCCCAACTTAAAGATTTCTCGTCCCCGAGAAATGCGTCACGGATTTGGGCAGCAGGGCACAAAATTCTCATGTTACTGTGATTCTCATAAGAACACTCTCGTTCATGCTTCATGATCGTATTCCCTTTTGCAAGTATGATCCTCTTTGCAGTGTTCCTCGTTTGTTTCTCTCGGATGAAGTAGTCGCACTCACACAACCGCTTGCATGTCGAATCGGGTAAAGTCCAACGGACTAACCGAAGGGATATTGCTCCCTCCACCGATCGTCGTCACATAGAGTCCAACCATAGGTACGGACTTAGGGGAAATCAAGCAAACAAAATTTCACACATCACCAAAAGTATGGGGTTTCATCTAAAAATCCTTAGATGTTCACTATTCTTTCCAACTTAGGTTCTTACTATCTCTCAATAATCACTTCTTCCTTCAGTTCTTCTTCTATCTCTAAGGTTTTCGTCTATCATTCCTCTATCTTAAGGGAGTTCTATTACAACTTGGGGTTTACTTGTTGCAGTGTCCTGGAACACTAGATGACCTTAACCCTCTAAGTGCTCAAGACTATGGAATTAGGAGCCCTAGAGAGGATCAAGAGTTAATGTGTGACTTATGGTATTTCTGCAGTTCCAGTTGGGAAAAGCAGGTTCTCCCTAGTCAACGTGTGTGTGCAGAGTGTCAACTTAGGGATGAGAGTACGTACCTGAAACCCTAGCTGTAATGAGCTATTTATAGGGTTTGGAGGAGGCTGATATGGGCCGTCTGGGCCTTGTATCAGGGTTGAGCTGAACCAGGATTCTGTGAGATAATATCGGAGGATTATGCTTAGAATCCGGATAGGATCAGCTGGAGATCTCATGTCTAGGCTGTTGCAAGAATCCAGGAGAGATTTGCGGAAGGGATAAGAAGCCTCGGTGAGTTTGAACCTATCCGCTTGCCGACGGTATGTCTCGGCCTAGAATCTCAAGCCTGATGGATTGAGGATCGATGATGAGGCTCGGTTCCATCAAGTCCGAGCCTGGTCCTTTGGGGATGCTCGGAGTCCATGAGTCCGAGCGAGGGATGTTTATGCTAAGTGAACCGAGGGAAGTGCCCTTAGAAAACTCTTTTGACAAGGCTTAGATCAGTATCAGGTCGGCAGACCCTACAAGCCCCCCAGCTCGTAAGACTTTGAGAAGTCTGTGACGAGGTAGCAAGTGTTCAGGGTTGACCTTTTCGGATGCCTCATTCCGGGAGTGTGTGGCAGCTGTAACCAGGTAGCCCGTTCGAGGTGACGTTTTGGGTTCTCTAGGTACGGCGCGTTCCCTTGTAAATTGTGCCAAATCATTTCGAATTTTGAAATTTGAAAAAGTTCCTTTTTGGTAACTGCCACGTCTCATCACCGTGTGGTTGAGTGGTGTAATGGGCTCTTGATCCACACAGGCCCATACATGCATCGTGGGGGAAACCGAAAGGTTTTAGGGGTTTCTTTCGAACCCCTTACACCCCACACTCACTTTTCATTCGCTTCGAACCCCTTACACCCCACACTCACTTTTCATTCGCCCTATCAGATTCACACCAAAAGCTCCTAAGCTCTCTAACTTGCTCCCTCACTACTACTTTATTACTCCCAGGAAACCAGAAACTCACTCCCTTCTCAAGTTTATTTCCGCCACTACCTTCACATCGCTTCCAGTTTTCCAGAGACTCAGAATCAAAAACAGGTAGTCTTTCTTCTTCTAACTCATACTCTATTTCTGGTTCTGCTCTTTTCTATTTGTTGAAAGGGTTTCGCATTTCTGGGTTTTGCAGGGATTTTGGGGTTTTTTGTTCTGGGTAGTGTAGTGTTTAAGGGTTTGGATTTCTAAATCATGAGAGGTTGGAGGGAGTTGAGGAGAATTTATCATGAACTTTGTAGGAAATTAGGAGAGGAACCTTTTAGTGATAGCGATTCGGACTTTTCTGGGGATTTTGGGGTTTCTGGGAGTAGTGATGACGCAGTAGATCCTTCCTCTCCCCCTATCAGCTAGGGATCCACCGTGACAAAACCGTTAGCTGTAGAACACCCCTCGGACCCTGCTGAAGAAAGCAAGTGGCTGTTGGCTTATCGGTGTGTTGAATGGAGAGCTCAGGTTAGGGTTAGTCCCGAGCGCTGTATAGTGGAAGAAGAGCCTTTGGGAAATCCGAGGAAAGAGGGGGGAAAAAGTCCAAGGCTCGACCTTAATTTTAAAATTAAAACATCTGCTATAAAAAATCATAACGCCGAGCCTTTTACTTTTTCCCCAGATATGGTGGAGCGCAGGTGTGAGACCAATCCTGAAGAATATCCCTTGCCGCCAAATCATGCGCAGTATGATGATGTCTTTGATCGGGAGGTGCTTGGAACGAGGCCTTCATTGCTGACGAGGAACAGTTTGAACCATCTTCGTCCACTTCTCACACCTCCGAAAGAAGATGGGAGTTCCTCAGACTTCGTACTAAGGCAACTGGGCATAGACGACCGGATATGCCTCCAAATACCGGAAAATCGACAGCTTTTTTATTTCTACGAGGAGATAGCCACTAAGGTCGGAGTCCGCATGCCCTTTTCCACCCTCGAGATAGAAGTCCTGAAGCACTTAAACATAGCCCCGAGCCAACTACATCCGAGTGGTTGGGCCTTTGTAAGGGCGTTTCAACAGTTCTGCGACGCTGAAAATTTGGTCGCTACATTACGATCTTTCTTTTGGTTGTACGCCCCCCAAGTGAACAAGTTTGGCGATTCAAAGGGGCTTTGGGTGTCCTTAAAAGCTCGGAGGGATCACGCCCTCTTTGCAAAAGTAACCGATTCTTGGAAATCCTTTAAACCGCTCTTCTTTCAATACGAATACACTGGAGCAGAAGTTTGCTGGTTTATGGAACAAGTTGAGGCCGAAGGGGAAATTAAAGTTGTACCCCGGTTCCCTTTGAGCTGGTCGAATAGTATCTACAATCGAGGGGCCTCGTTATATCAATTTGATTACAAAACTGATTTAACGAAGGCCGAGAGACGATTGTGCGACCGAGTTTGGGAATACCTTGAGGCGAATGGTCAAATTGATACTAAAAAAATACTGCTGAAGAAGACACGAGCCGAAGTGAAGGACGAGCTGGGTATATATATATATATATTTTATTTTTTTTGCTCGGTTTAACACATATTCTCTTGCAGAAAAAATGGGGAAGAAAGCCACCAAATCTAAGAAGAGCGAGGCTGCCGCAAATCGAGTGAGTAAACTGGCAGCACTAAAAGCTGGTTCAAGTTCCTTGATTAAGAGCCAGTCTTCCGAGCCAACACCGGTGGTTGCCGCAGATCGAGTGAGTAAGCTGGCAGCACGAAAAGCTGGTTTCAGTTCCTCGATTAAGAGCCAGTCTTCCGAGCCAACACCGGTGGACAGACCAACCTTGGCTCCTCGTGCCGTCACCCCCGAGGTAATTGAGGCCATCGAAGGAGTCCAAAAAATTGTCCAGTCGGATGCACAACAAGACACTCAAGGTACCACCGAGCGACCAGCCAAAAGAGTTCAGGTAGAGAAAGGTAAGGGCTTGGCTGGGGATTGGTTCAATTTGAGTAAATCCCATAAAGATACTCAGTTTGAGGAGGGTACCGAGGAAGCCGCTATCAAGACTGTATGGGCCAAGAAGACTCCTGAGGACTACTACGCAACAGTCTTCCCTCCCGAGGATGCACAGGTGATGGATGCCTGGCATCCTTCGACTTGGGGGAACAACTACAGCGCCCTGGTGAAGGGTCTTCTTCGAAGTGCAAGTGTTCTTCACTACCTCGGCCGCCGCGGCGAGGATGTTCATGCTGGGGTCGCCCCTGATGAGAAGAAGAAGAGGAGGGAAGCGAATGATCGGGAGGATTATTATCAGCTTCAAGTGGAAGGCCTTGAGAGAAAGCTTCAAATCCTGGCCAAAGAGAACGAGGAACTAAAGAAGGGAATGCAAAGTGCTGAAGAGGCCAAGTCCAGGGCCGAGGCCGAGAAGGAGAAAGCGGAGAAAACCCTTCAAACGGTCCAAGAGGGGATGAGGAAAGTCGAAGAAATCTTGAAAAAGGCCGAAGAGAATGCTGCCACATTGCAGGAGGCCCAGGAGAAGGCTCGGAAAGCCGAGGAACTATTGAAGAAGGCTGAAGAGGACAAAGCAACTTTGCAGGTGGCAATGGAAAAAACTCGGAAGGCTGAGGAAGATGCCGCGGTAGCTCGAGAACAACTCGAGTATACTAAGGATGAGGTTGCCGGACTCCGAGCCTCCTTGGGCAAAGTGAAGGCACAAGCTCTTAAGCACAAAAAAGCAGCTGAGGAGAATCTCTATAATTGGGATCATGCAATTGAGGATTCTTTCTTTAACACCGCCGAGCAACTCCGCATCCTGAATCCTGGCCCTATGACCAAGGGTGCTGACCCCAACCATGCTGTAAAGAACGGGCAGATCATCGGCACAAATGGGCGCCCCATAGACATGGGTCGCAAAGACCTTTCTGACCATTTGGCCGAAGAATCCGAGGAAGAGGGGGCTGAGGATGCTGAAGATGACGAGGAGGCAGACGACAAGTTTGATCCTGAAAGTGTCGTTCTTTCCGACGTAGAATAGATTTTTGCTTTTTAGCTTGTATTTTCCCCAATTGCTGGGTTAAACTCTTGTTGCTATAACTTGTTTAGAATATTTATAATATCCGTTTTTATTTTGTGCTTCTTTTGGAACTTTTTGTTAAGAATTCAAGTGTTAAGACCTCGGAACTCCAGCACTTTAGCCGAGGTGCGTTCCTCTATCCGCGATGTAAAAATGATTTTAAAACAAATCATGTTTGAATTGGGAATCTTTCTAGGGTACTTGACGAGTTATAAGCTCTTGTTTGAGCTGTTTATAATCGTTCGCGTCATAAACGGTGGCTAATCGATTATGAGGAAAAGTACATGAAAACAATGAATTCAATAACAACACTTTTATTCATTCAAAGCATTAACAATAAGTACAATGGGCTCGGAGTTCCACCGAACGTACACCATCATTAAAAATAAACAATCCTATAACAGCAAGGGAAATAGTAAAACTAAAACAATTGAAAACGGAATTGAAATGGGAAGAAATTTCTAACTGAAATATGCTCTAAGTTTTGCCACGTTCCATGTGTTGTTGATGAGGGCACCCGAGAGAGTTTCGAGCTTGTAGGCTCCTGTTCCTGTTTTGGAAGCTACTCGGTAAGGGCCTTCCCAATTCTGAGCCAGTTTACCATCCTTAGCATTTTTGAGGCCGATGTCAGCTCTTCGTAGGACAAGGTCACCTACCTCGAATTCTCTGGGTACCACTGAGCGATTATACCCTTTCGCTTGCATCATCTTGGCATGTTTTTCCCGCTCGGCAGCTAAATCCCTGACTTCTTCTGAAAGAACAAGGTCCTCACACAATAAAGTGTTGTTGAGGGCGTTCGGTTGTTGTAAAGCTCGAAAAGATGGGATGATCCTTTCCATCGGGATGACAGCGTCACAACCATAAGTAAGACGATAAGGGGTTTCTCCCGTGGAAGTCTGTATGGTGGTGCGGTACGACCAAAGCACTTCATGCAGGTTTTCCAGCCAATTTCCCTTAGCACCGATGAGTCTTTTCTTGATCCCCTGAATGATACTTCGGTTCACTGATTCTACTTGTCTGTTGGTCTGAGGATGCTCGACCGAAGAAAAGTAGTGTTCAATGTTCAAAGCGTTGACCAAGTCCTGGAATGCCTTTGCCGCAAATTGAGTTCCATTGTCGGTTACCAAGACCTGTGGCACTCCAAACCGAGCTATAACCTGTCTCTCAAAGAACTTCTGAACCTTAGCCGAGGAAATAGTTGCTAGTGGTTCGGCTTCGATCCACTTGGTAAAATAATCGATGGCCACTATCACCCATTTGAGCTGTCCTGGTGCGGTGGGGAACTGGCCAATCAAATCCATTCCCCACTGATAGAAGGGGTAGGGAGATGAAAGTGAATGAAGTTCATCGGCTGGCTTTTGGTAGACGTCACTGTGGAACTGACACCTTTCACATTTCTTTACATGACCGATTGCATCCTGTTGTAAGGTCGGCCAGTAGTATCCTGCCCTTAGAATTTTCTTGGCCAACGATTTCCCTCCAACATGGTGACTTCCTATACCTCCATGGACTTCTTCCAGTGCCTGCTTTGCTTCGGCGGGGTCTAAGCACCTGAGCATTGGGCCGCTGACCCCACGGCGAAACAGAATTCCATCGATCATAGCGAATTGGGAGGCTTTTCTGACAAGCTTTTTGGCCTCGGCTGGATCTGTCGGCATGATTCCTTGTTCCAAGAAGTTTATGATCGGAGAGGTCCAACTTGGATCCGTAGAAACAGAGAGGACAACGCTAGGTCCATGCACCATTTCTTGGATCAACGTCTTATTATTTCCTGGACCCTTTGTTGAGGCATGTTTAGAAAGAATGTCCGCTCGGCCATTGCTTTCCCTCGGGATGTGGCAGAATTCGACCTTGGCAAACTCTGAAGATAGGAACTTCACCTTTTCCAAATATTTTTGTAGGATGGGTTCCTTGGCTTGATAATCACCCTTCACTTGCGATATCACCAACTGAGAATCACTGAAAACCTTCACCTCTCGGGCTCCAACTTCTTTCGCCATCCTCAGACCAGCCATCACAGCTTCATATTCCGCCTGATTGTTCGAAGTCGGAAATCCGAACTTCAACGAATATTCAAGGGTAACTCCCTCTGAGTTCTCCAGAATTATTCTCGCTCCTGCTCCGAGCTTGTTGCTTGACTCATCGACATAAATGTTCCAATCCAAGTTTGAGCTCGTCAATGGCTCAGTAAACTCGGTGAGAAAATCAGCTAAGACCTGAGACTTCATTGCTTTCTGAGGTTCAAAAGTAATGTCGAACTCGGAAAGTTCAATAGCCCAAGTCACCATTCTGCCAGCCAGGTCGGGTTTCTGAAGGATCTGTCGGATTGGCTGAGCAGTTCTGACCGTGATATGGTGGCTTTGGAAGTATTGACGCAGCCTCCTAGCCGTAATAACCAAACAAAATGCCAACTTTTCAACCTTCTGATACCTCAGCTCTGGTCCTTGAAGTGCTCGGCTGACGAAGTAGACAGGAGATTCTTTGCCTGATTCTTCCCTAACTAGAACCGAACTAACCACTGAATCCCCTACTGATAAGTATAGGAATAAAACCTCTCCTGCTGCCGGACTAGATAGGATTGGATGAGAGGCCAGGTATTGCTTAAGGTCAGTAAAGGCCTTTTCGCATGCCTCGTTCCAGTCGAACGTCTTTTCTTTTTCCTTCTTCAGCAGTTGGTACCATGGCAAGGCCTTCCGAGCTGACTGAGACAGAAACCTGGAGAGAGCTGCTACCCGACCTGCTAGCTGCTGTACTCCCTTGATGTCGGAAGGGCTCTTCATCTCAAGGATGGCTCGGCACTTCTCTGGGTTTGCCTCAATTCCCCGTTCGGTGAGCATGAACCCGAGGAACGAACCAGCAGGAACCCCAAAAGTGCATTTTTCTGGGTTTAACCTCATGTCAAACTATCGAATTCTATCAAGTATAACCTTCAAATCCTTGGCATGGTGCTCCTCCTTCAGACTTTTCGCAATCATATCGTCGATGTATACTTCCATTTTCGGCCCAATAAGCGGACCGAAGACCTTGTTCATCATTCGCTGGTAAGTTGCCCCAGCATACTTCAGTCCGAACGGCATGACGGTGTAACAATATGTAGCATTTTCTGTGACAAAAGAGGTCTTCACCTGATCCGGGGGATACATGGGGATCTGATTGTACCCCGAATAAGCATCCATGAAGGATAGCCTTTGATACCCTGCCGAGCTATCTACGAGTTTGTCTATGTAGGGAAGTGGGTATTGATCTTTAGGGCAGACCTTGTTCAGGTCTGTGTAATCCACGCACATCCTCCATTTTCCATTGGATTTCTTGACTAGCACGGGATTAACCAACCAATCTGTGTACACCACCTCCCTGATAAATCCCGCCTCCAATAACTCGGACACCTTCTCTTCTGTTGCTTGTGCCTTCTCTGTTCCGACCCGCCTTTTCTTCTGACACACTGGCTTGGCGCCAGGATATACACTTAGCTTATGGCAGATAAAATTCGGATTGATCCCCGGCATGTCTGCCGAAGTCCAAGCAAACAAGTCTTTGTTTTCTACCAGCAGTTCCGTCAGTTCTCTTTCCAATTCTTCGGCAAGGCCGACGCCAATCTTGACACAACGGGATGGATCGGGACCCAGAATTATCTTTTTGAAGTCCCCCTGAGGGGTTGGCCTAGTTTCATCCTCGTCCCGTACGTCAAGATCTGCCAAGTTCACACTTCCTTTGTTGAGTGGCTCCTTCATGATTTTCTCATCGTCATCCAGCTTCAGTTTTCCCAGGCTAATATTGTAACATTTCCGAGCCAATTCTTGTTCGGACCGTACCGTTACCACCTGGTCATCAGACCCTGGAAAATTCATGGCTAAATGAACGGTGGATACAACTGCACCAAATGATTGGAGTGCTGTTCGGCCAAGGATGGCGTTGTATGCCGACGGTGCTTGTACAACTAGCCACCTTACCATCTCGGTTCGAGTAGACGGTTGTTCACCCATGGTCACTGGGAGATGAATGTGGCCTAAGGGAACAATGGAATGTCTCGTAAAGCCAATCAAACTGCCCTCAAATGGAGTTAGGTCGGATCTCTTCAATCTTAGCCTCTCGAACAGATCCAAAAACATAATGTCTGTTGAACTCCCCTGATCGACGAGAATCCTTTTCACTTCGTAATTACTGAGCCTGGCTGTAACTACCATAGGATCATTGTGATCCTGAATGATATCAGCAAGGATTTGTCCCACATACTTTTTTCTATCACTTCTTTTTTCTCCACCACCCGCAAATCCACCAGTAATGGTGTTGATCAGAAACTCGTCACGACCCTTATTCTGCTCAGATGGTAGGGCGGGGGCTCCCCCTGCAGGTGGCGTAGGGCTTTTATTCCTTTTTTCTTCGGTTTTGGGAGGTGAATGACTTCTTTTTGAACGCTTCTGCATCGCTTCCCTGATGTATTGTTGAAGCTTCCCATCCCTAACCATTTCCTCAATCAGATCTTTCAGTTGGGTACATTGATCGGTGGTATGCCCCCATCCACCATGATGGTCGCAGTACTTTGTTCTATCCTTTTGAGCAGTTTTTCTCAAAGCTGGAGGCCGAGTGGTGTTAGGCATCTCGGTATGCATAGTCTCACGAAGGATTTGACTCCTCGGGACTGTGAGCTGGGTATATTCATCATACTTGCCTTTTGGAGGCAGTTTTTCTCCTCTTTCTCTCTTGTCCTTCCTTCCCCTGTTTTCCCGAAAACGATCAGTTTGACGGGAATCATTCTGACGAGGGCGCTGTTCCAGACCCCGAGCCACGGTGCTGATTCTATGGAATTCCTCCAAATTATCAAATTTCCTAGATCTTTCCCTGAGTTCGGCCATATCCCTCGGTGGTTCTCCGATCAGACAATCCTTGAAATCACCATCTCGCAATCCTTGAGTGAGTAAGAGGACAGATACTCCCGATTGCAGGCCTTATATGCCACTAGCTTCTTGCTGATAGCGAGCTAGGTAATCGCGAAGAGACTCGTCAGGTCTCTGTGCGACTCCAGCCAATGAATGGTCCGACTTAGGTTGTGACATACTGGTTGTATATCGATTCAGAAATGCGGTCCTCAGCTCGGCCCATGAATGAATCGAGTTGGCAGGTAGGGAATTGAACCATCTCAAAGGTGCCGATCCCAGAGTCATTGAGAATGCTCGACACTTCATGAAATCCCCTCCTCCATAAAACATCATGGAGGATTCGTAAGCCGCGATATGGTCCATCGGATCAGTCGTCCCATTATAGCGAGGGATATTCTGATGACCCACATAAGTCTGCGGGGTTTGAAATGCCATTATCTCAGCTATGAAAGGATGTCCAGGATGGGTTCCCTAGTAACACGCCCAGGAACTAATCCCGGATTAAGGGGTGGGGGCGGAGGAAGGTTATTAGGGTTGCCGAGAGCCATGTTAAGGCCTTGCTCGGCAATTCTTGCCATGCTTTGCTGCTGAAGAGCAGCGATAGCCTGATTCTGCTTTTCAATCAAAGAAGTTTGAGTCCTTAAGATCTCCATGATTGATTCCTCTCTCCTACGGGCCGATGAAGTAGTCATATAGGATCTACCTTGTGTTTCGGAACGTTCACCGCCTTGAAGTGTTCCAAAACGACCCCTGGTAAATTGAGGGACTTCTCTGTTGGATCGCTTGGTACGGGAGTGGTCATGTCGAGCGGAATGCTCAACCCGCCGATCCTCACCAGTTCATGATCCAGCAGGGGCCCTCCGAGACCGATGTGGTCCAAAGTCCGCAGTATCGTGCCAATCTAAAACATGGCCATCCGGAACAGTGTGGGGATTGGATCGCCTTCCGCCACCTTCCATGCGGGGAGGAACAGTGGCTTGAATCACTGGAGGAACTAGAGGAACATCACCCTGAACTGGAGGAACCGAGGGAACGACCGTCTGATCCACCGGAGGAACGGGTGGAATGTTACCCCGATTGCCCCCAGTAGGTCTTCCTGGGGCGATTCTATCCCTGACGTTTCCTGCGTTCTTAGGTGGCCTCCCACGAAGGCGACGGTGGAGATCCCCTTGTTCTTGGTTATCGTTGTTGTTTGCCATGAGTACGGTGGAAGTGGGAATACTGGTTATTCAATCCCCACAGACGGCGCCAATGTAGTGTCCTGGAACACTAGATGTCCTTAACCCTCTAAGTGCTCAAGACTATGGAATCAGGAGCCCTAGAGAGGATCAAGAATTAATGTGTGACTTATGGTATTTCTGCAGTTCCAGTTGGGAAAAGCAGGTTCTCCCTAGTCAACGTGTGTGTGCAGAGTGTCAACTTAGGGATGAGAGTACGTACCTGAAACCCTAGCTGTAATGAGCTATTTATAGGGTTTGGAGGAGGCTAATATGGGCCGTCTGGGCCCTGTATCAGGGTTGAGCTGAACCAGGATTCTGTGAGATAATATCGGAGGATTATGCTTAGAATCCGGATAGGATCAGCTGGAGATCTCATGTCTAGGCTGTTGCGAGAATCCAGGAGAGATTTGCGGAAGGGATAAGAAGCCTCGGTGAGTTTGAACCTTTCCGCTTGCCGACGGTATGTCTCGGCCTGGAATCTCAAGCCTGATGGATTGAGGACCGATGATGAGGCTCGGTTCCATCAAGTCCGAGCCTGGTCCTTTGGGGATGCTCGGAGTCCATGAGTCCGAGTGAGGGACGTTTATGCTAAGTGAACCGAGGGAAGTGCCCTTAGAAAACTCTTTTGACAAGGCTTAGATCAGTATCAGGTCGGCAGACCCTACACTTGTTTCCTCAAACATCCTTACTTTTCTCCCCAGATTCTTCCTAAACATCAGTCAAGCCTATCAAATTCACCATCTAAACCTCTTATTATGGTACATGGCAGACTTAATCCTCAAACTTTCCTCATAAATTCCCCTAATAACTGGTAACATACGCCTCCTTTCTTCCTTGTGACTCCCCAACTTTGACCAAACTTATAACTAAATCCACTATGATTTTATATCCTTGCTTAAGTTAAATCATTTATCCTTCCCTAATCGTTCAAGCCTAAGTTATTTGGGTGACTATGGCATTTCTAACTCTACAATTTTGGACCAATGAGTCTTAAGTAGGATCAATACGGCTACAGGTGAGTAATAAGGCTCATGAAGAAAAGGGTCGAGTCTCAACAATACTAACTGTTTTGTTGAAGCAATTCAACAAACACGGGGATTAGGAAATAACGATCTACATCTTTTAAAGGGAATAACTATCCCTGTGCAAAAGTATGTTAAGGTTATCAAACTTAAGTCTTACAAGTGTTAATGGGAAGTTCACAGGGTATGGAGTCTCAATCTTAGAGCCTATTTACTGTCTACTTCTTCAAGCCACAGAACCAACATGTTACTTAGACTAACACAGTCGATACTAAGCCACAAACAAAATCTTACGTCCTAGAAAGATGAGAACCTAAACTTATGTTCCTATCCCTATACTAGCAAACACACAGAGTCACACAAACAAAGCATGTAAGCCCATGCTTAAGGCCACTAAGGATTACCTTAAGCTCTGATACCATTCTGTAACAGCCCGATTTTTGTAACTCTAAACATTTAACTTTTATTTATTAAAGTTGCCAAAAATGAGGCCAAATTTTTTTTTTTTTTTTTGAAACGTAATTGAAAAGTAATTGATGTATTTAAAATCCCTTTGCCGAAAACCGAGTTGTTACTAAAAACATTATATATATATATATATATATATATATATATATATATATATATAAGCCTTCGTTTCCATAAAATGACTTGGTTTTAAAACGCTTCATGATTCATTGCGTTAAATCAAAAGTGTTCATGACGGATTTCAAAAGTTTACATTATTCCATCTTCCAAATTAGAATCATTCCACATTTCAAAATTAAAACTTGGCTCAATTACATGATGGTTCGTTGCTCGGTAATCCTTGACTCAAAACACAAACAATAGACTTACTAATAACCCTATCCCTAACTCTTCCTGTCGAACACCACTGGATGAAGCTTCCCTTTTCTTCTTGCATGCCTTCTTCATTCTTTGAAGATGAAGTCCCCTCGGTCGCTGCTCCCCTGTTGTCGTTAGGCTTCCGCTCCCATTCCACTAGAGTGATGGTCTCCTTATAATGCTCCGTCTGCCCGTTGAGATATCAGCAGCACCGATATGCCAACGAACAGGAGAGAGTAAGCAATCCGAACGACGCATCGTCGACGGTGTGGAATTACGATAGGCAAGATAGAAGGACCATACAAACATACCATACAACATACAGCATACAAACACACAACAATCAAGCATGATATCATCATCAATATTATCAATCTTATTGTCCTTATTATTTAATTTGGCTTCTCTTAATTATTCTTTCTTTCCCAATACTTTTTCCTTTTTCATACTCAGAATTTCTTCTTTTCTAATCTTATCAATTCACATCATTCCTTTACTTTGGGAATCATCAGATATCGTCGGGAAATTCATTTCATTCTCGGCTATCACTCACGTCTACATCTCCACGGTCATCCATCCAACCTAGTCGGAAGCAAACAGGAGTACAGGACCTTTACCGTGCGGGCACTACAGCTGTCTCACAATCAATTGGTCCCAGACCAGGAGGACTACAGCCTTAAATCATATCATATCAATTCAATTCATATATAATCAAGGCACACTGTCTCAACTCACAGTGGCAAACAAGATGCCCCACTCCAGTCCCTCTCACTGTTCTAGATTTTCAATCTAGGGGGCGACAATATATTTCTAGTGGGCCCGCAGAACTCACCACGGCATTGGACCCAGTCCCTACCACGTTCGTATGCCACTTGTGGAGTTCGTTCTGCCTAGAAACATACTCTAGACTTCTTGACGTTTCACCGCCATCGTCCTCCCCTAATGCAATCTCCTCCTAAGTATCCGCAGATACTTATGGTTCCTTCCTCTCCACTACTTCGCACTCTCATACCTCACCGCGTATGTCTTTTAAAGTCTTTTGTCTTATTTTTAGTTAACCTAAGGTCGGCCCATCCTTCGTGCAACCCTTCAATGAGTCCCGACCACTAACTTTGCACAATCTTTCTCTCATCAATTCTCACATAGCACAGAGCTGGGATCACGTCAACAGACTCACATCTCATTTCTCAATCTTTCTTTCAAGATCTTATTTCATAACCTTTTCTCAAAACGATCTTTGCAAAATATCCTTTCTCAAAGTTTTTTCGAAAATATCTTTTCACAGAACTTTTTCAAATTATCCCTTCACAAATCTTTTCAAAATGCCATTTCAAAAACTTTTCACAAAGTCTCTTTTCTCAAACGTTCGCAAAATATTGTTTTCATAAACCTTTTCTAAAAATGTCATTCCATTGAATTTTCCCAAAAATATTATTTCAAAAAGACTTTCTCAAATATCATTTCAAAACCATATTTCAAAAACTTTCTTAAAAATCTCTTTTCACAACTTTTCTAAAAATCTCCTTTTAAGAAAACTTTTCACAAAATTTATTTCAAAACTTTTCTGAAAACATTTCGTTTACAATTCTCCTCAAAACTTCTTTTTCAAAAACCCTTTTCAAAAATTTCTTTTCAAAATTCACCTTTTGCTGAGCGCTAATGGAGGAGCAAGCTCAACTCAACACTAGTCCCAGTCTAAAACCAAAAACAAAGGAGCCCAGCTCCGCTCAAATCACATCATTCTTCCCAGCTCTGGCTCATTCTCAACATTATCATCCATTCTTTCCCCAATCTCAATTCTTCATCTCTTTTGATTCCATCTTATATCCTTCATTATTACTCCTTTCTCTTTATATCTTTATTTCCATCGACTTACTTACCTCATTTTTATTTTCAGGACGTAACAGACGTCCATCAGCCGTTTACTTATTTCGATTAACAGCAATAAATACTAGCAGACATAATTAAATAAATAATAAAAGCATGTTATCAACATACACACATCACACAACAACAATGTGGTCATTGTCACCTTCGTATAAGTGGCCACACAACACAAACAATTGCCACTTACACTACTGACTCTGAACCACTTAGTTCCGACCTTTGAGATGATACGGAACGTCCTAATAAATCACCTAGCTACCACGGTGTCTTAGGAAAGCTTTTCTCTCACCTGAGGTCCAGCGATTGATTGCGTACTGTCACCTCGGATCCTTTTGCTGCCGGTTGCCCCAATCCCTCGTCTTTAAGATTCCTCGTACTAAATAAAATACGCTTACGTTATTAATTTGTATTAAGAAAAATCTTTTCTTAGTTCGTGACACTTTCTGTTCCTAATCGAAAAACTTAAAACACTATTGTTTTATCAAAACAGTCCCCGTATTTTCTAGAACTTTAAATGTTTCAAAACCATTTGGAAACATCATGTAGAGTTATTTAAACTATTTAGTTTGGTTGCTGGTCCATCTTGGACAGCACCTTAATTACATTTGAAAACACCGAAAAATTTACCGTTTTCAGTCCGGCTTTTTCTTAAATCAAATACTACTTGAAAACTTTACTTTAAATCACATGAAAACATTTTCAAAGTTAAGAAACAATTTTAAATAATTCGGGACAGCGAAGGATTACTTCCCAAAAATCATTTTAATCAAAACCCGAATTCAATTAATTTCAAAACCAATCGTTCAACTTAGTTACAAATTAAACATTCAGTTTCAAACAAACACTTTCACAAATAAACATTTGAAATCAACCAAGACAACTTAATATATCATGATGCTATTTCATTTTTAAATAATTTCTTCGGCTTAAAAATTAACACTTTATTAATCAATTAGAAGCATATAATCAACTTAGTTAGCATCCAAGCAATCATACTACTCACAAATTCATTTTCACAAAACAAAACACTTAGTCATGCATATGTTCAAAACCAAATTGAATCAAGATTTAAACCAATCATATTTATATTTATTTTCTTACTTTAAACAACTTAAATCCTTTTTAAGAATCATTATATAAATTTATTTTCATGTAACTAAATTTCTTAGGCTCATCTACACTACATGGCCGAATAGAATTAAGGAAAAACAAGTTAAGAATTACAAATCTAAACACAAACACAAATCAACTTGGTTTATTTTAAGCCTTTAGATTCTATTTCCTTTTTCATACAACAAAATTATTTACTCTTACCCGAATACACATACCCACACATATATCCAATTAAACACAAAACTTTACTCTCAAATCAATTAGTTCATTTATTTCCTTTATTTGTAATCCAAAAACCGAATAAAAATCAAATATTCACAACACCATTTCAAACAATTTGCCTTAACAATGTTGCACAAAACACACTTATTATTTTCATGTCACTTCAAGGAAAAAGAATCCTAGTCTATTCTATATGCATAGGCCGAATCTTATTATGGCAAAAACAAGGTTTTAGGTTCACTTTTTCAACATGCAAAACACAAAATTCCTAAATCAAAAAGAAATTATCATGCATGTGTCCTTTTTCATGGAGACAAGGCATGATTTCCTAACTCTTGGCTTAGGCCGAATGCACATCATTATAGATCAAGATTTTGTTTTCAAATCTTTCACATGCATGCACATAGAACATGAATCAAGGCAAAAATGACTTTTCAAAAAAACTTATTTCTTTTGGTTCTTTTACAAAACCGTGATGATCCTTAAGAAAATAAAATCTTTTTATTCAAAAACCACATGCATGGACCTAAATCTTATAGATCAAGTCATGGAATCAATCATATTGGCAAAAATCATTTTGAGTAGAAAAAGATCAAAACCGTGACATACAAACATAAGAATTAAGACTTTTTAAAGATAAAAACCAAAGATCAAAGCCTTATCAAGATCAAGACCAAAATCAAAACATTTAAACAACTCAAATCAACTTTTATAAACATAAAACAAACATGCAAGAACCTAAATCAAAATAAAAAGCATCATGACCTAGTTCCCTAGTCATGACCGAACCACAAGGTTTAAAATCTAGTATTTTGTAAGTTTATTTATCCTTAGAAATTCAAGATCAATGTTTATTTAACACATGCATGGACTCAAGTCATCAAATTAACATGCAACAGCCAAGATCTTAACTTTATTATTGACTAAGTTTAGATCTCACGTTTATTTTTTTACATAAACTCTTAAACACATCATGGTTCACGGTTTTAAGAAGGAAAATTATACATGCAAAGAGATTCACTTCAATCTTCACAAAATCTCATCAACCATTAAATTTAGAAGATGTAGTTTGAAAAGCTTTAGGATCTCTTATGAAAGACTTTAAGCGAGTTAGGAAATCCGTTGATTAGACGTTTACAAGTTCCTTCAAGCTTTAAGAAATTAACATGTAAAGAGATACACTTTAAACTTTTACAAAAATCTCAAAAAATTTTAGATCTTTAAGATTTATGTTGAAAAACTTTAAGATCTTTCATGAAGACCTTAAACGAGTTATAGAATCCGTTAGTTAGAAGTTTACGAGTTGCTTTGAGTCTTAGAAGTTCATGATCAACATAAATAGAACATGCAAAGGAAGAAAAGAAGGGAAAATTACAAAATCAAAAGAAAATCTACACTATTACAACATCTTTATGCTTATTCGAACTACCCACCAAGAAAGGGTTGGTCTTCTAGCCTCTAAAGTCTTGGAGCTTCAAGGAAAGACTTGAGTTTTGGACTTGGTTTCTTCCTCTCCCTAACTCATGGCTTCTTTCTTTTCTTTGTGTGTGTTGAGAGCTTGATTTTGCTCTTCAACAAATGTGTTTGAGAAGTGAAGGAAAGTGAAGGAAGTGAATGGAAAAATGGGTGAAAGGAACTAAGGGTGAAGGCTTATATAGACAACTCATAACTCCCTCTTTTACCCTTATATAAATTCGGCCAAGATGTGTTCAAGGGGGCAATTTTGTCACTCCAATTTGCTGCATGGGTGGTGTTTAGCAAATGAAGGGGACAAAGTGGAGTAGGTTAGGGTGCTAGGGTCATTTAGGCCTAATGGCTTGTTGGCTCCTAGTTAGGGTTTCCCTTAACCTAGTTACCCCATGGTTCTATCTTAGCCTTATTTGGTTTCTTGCCCAACAAATAAAAATTCTAGGTTTTCACCCACATACATACACACGCCATACATACACATATACACGTTACACACATACACATACATACATTCATGCATTATCTTTTTATTTCCTAATTAATTTTATTTTAGAACATTTAATCACCACTTCACAAAATAATTCAAATATTTCAAGGAATCACATTAATTCACATATCAACCAACTCATACATTTAGAAAAAAATTTCTTTCTCATAAAATACCCTTGTTTAGAAATCACCATCTCTCTAAATTCATTTATTACCTTAAAAACGTGAATTATGAAAATCCTTTAGGAAAAATACTCTTCCAAAACATTTTTCTCAAAATAAATCTCTTTAGTATTTTAAATTAATACGAGGAATTTACGGGGTGTTACAAGTGGCTCCTTAGTTCAAACGTGTGGCACGTTTGTGGTTGTATAGGGTGAGGCACCCATATTGTATTCTGAGGTAGTGGTCCTAGATGAACGGTGGGGCACCTAGTAGTTAGCCTAAGTCTAGGAAGTGGCTTCCTAGTGTGTATATTCGAGGTCCCTAGAGAAAGTTCGAACAGAGTAGTGTGTGGGACGCTCTGGCTATATTTGGGACTTGAGTCCTTTTGGTTAATTGATAAGCTTTCAAGCGGGTCGCTTGGGGACTGGACGTATGCCTTTCGCTGGGAAGGTTGAACTAGTATAAAAATCACTAATGCAATCTCTCTATCCCTACTCTATTTTATTTACCGTTGTTATAGTTGCTTATGCATTGTTGTTATATTTATCCTTCTTGCAAAGTAACAAGTATTTTATCAATATATTAATTTAATAGTTTTAAATTAATTAGCGCCATAACGTTTTCATATTTATTCTTTTAATTGATTCTGCGCGTATTAGTTTTTATATTATTATTATTATCATCCGCTTACGCGTAATCGTTTTCAACGTTATAATAGTTTTCCACTGCAAAGTTCATTTAAATAAGTTGAAAACGATTTAAAACCAATATTTGACAATGATTTTGTAAAAACCTAATTCACCCCTCCCCTTGGGTGACGGCTGTCAATTCTAACAATATGATATCACCAAATAACTATATACCACAAAAAAATTATATTCACTATGAAACCTCTAAAGGATTATATACTACCCAAAAATGCTATGCACTATGATATCTTCAAAAGACTAGTGGTTTATAATTCTGAATCGAATGCAATGCTCTGAACAACATCATCATTTGTCGTCGAAATCGGTATCAATGGTTTGAACAATTCAATACGATCCTACAACTTTGGGCCCCACTTCGTTGCATTATCTTGAAAATAAATCTTCCAAGAAGAATATATGTTAGGCAATGGTGACCTTTCTCTCAAGATAACCTGAACCCAATGATTTGTGTCAACAAGTTTGATCACCGATACTTTGGGCGAGTATGGAGATGATTAAGTATAAGGTAAAAAGGTCATGCACCCTTTAATTTGAGGCTATAATTAATCAAATGCCACGTTAAACAGGATTGCTATCACATGTCCAACATCAGGAAGACTACCCACATAGAGTGATTTGAGATGAGTATTACAGCCATCACTTCCAATTAACTCAATGTACAATTCCTTGTTACCTTTCATCTCTTGTATGAGGTCTGTGCACATGAGCATGTGTGAATCTTCGCTCCCATAGCAGTAAAAACTAATGCATCAGTAACCAACATGCCTATCTCCCATCGCACTGATGATTGAATCGATGTGATGATGAAGGGAATTGAGAAATTGTTCTTTATATGAATCCCAATCGTTCTTTATAAATGCCTTCTCTTGAAGAAACCTTCTTCAACGGCTTCTCTAGATGCCTACTTCATAAATGCCCATCTCAATGTAGTGCAGTTATTTGGGATATCTTCTCTTCAATTGTTCCAATATAAGTCTTGGCTTCATACTTGCATTTTCCAAGCATCATTTACTCAAGTTCTTCAGTTGTAGATAGGGGTGTAACAGTCCGGTTCGGTCCGGTCATTGACGGATATTAGAGATCTGACCCATTAAATTAACATGGTCTGATCTAGTTCGGACTTGATGTATTTTATGTTTAAAAGACCGGTCCGGTCCGATCTATTTAGCACATTTAGTTAAAATTTAAAATATTATAAAAACCCATGATTTCACGGATCAACACTCCACGTGAAAAATACTTGTACATTTTTAAAAATACTAGATTGAATTAAATATCTTAATCAACATTCCAAATTAATTATCTTAGTGCATGATATGTCATTCTTCAATATTGAATTGCATTTCCTTGGAGAAGACCATCTCCAATTTGTGCAGCAACATCTATCATAGCACCAGGTCCATGTGGAATGAAAACATAATTGGATTTGAAAGATAATGCAAGATAGATGCATTATCAAGAGGAAAATGCAAGACAGAAAGTAAATTAGTGAGGAGTAGTGTAGGCTATGTTAGTGTGTACTGTGTAGTGTGTAGCCTGTTTTTTTATTATTATTGTTTTTAAAGTAACTGGTCTGTTCCTCATGATCTCAAAAATTATGAGATCATGAACCGAACCATAAAGCAATGGTCTGGAAATTTTGAGACCGGATCAGACCATGAGACCAGAACGGACTACAATATTCGGTCTAATCCGGCTCAATCTCAGCTGTCTCGTGGTCTGAGACCAGACCACTTACACCCCTAGTTGTAGGCTTTCCATGATATACGTGTCCGAAAAATGATTCATAGTGCTCATGGTTATGGGAGGCACACGACATCTTCACAATCTAACCTCCATGACTAGAAGATGGTTTCCCATTCACTTTGAAAGAGCATTGGCACTTTTTTTATCCGGTAACATACTTTGGATTCTTATTTGGGTAATTGTAAACCCCATATCTCTCAAAATAGAGAATAGCCCTTTCTTTCTTGTCGACTCCTCCACCATCCGATCGTAGTATTCTGATAACAAATCTTTGATCAGATGTTACATCATGAACCCACCCTACCAGAGCTTCGTGACTAGGAAAAACATTACCACAGTCAAATGCACATGTATAATTAGGATAAACTTCGGGTTCATCGTCATTATCAATTTGTGATGGCTCAACTTCAAACATTCCATCGACAAATTTAGGGGCATCCTCATTGTTATCCAATTAAAGGCAAAAAAAGTGCTACACCCATGGCTTGGCGTAAAGGTTTTTCAATGTATGCCTCTGCAACTGCGTATGTTTAATTCTTAGTATGCTTATGTATTGGTGCACTTGTCAAATTTTAGTACTTTCCTTTACGCTTTGTGATGGGCGTAGAGTACAAAATCACTATATATCAAGTCATCGGTGCACAGAGTTTATCCCCTACACTTCGACAGAGGTGTCAGATCCGTTTTATATGGAAAAAAACAAAAAAGTTTTAACAAACCGTACCTTGAAGATCATGTAATCTTCTAGGCCTTGTGGTTGACGCAAGGTTCACCACATCATCATCAACTTCAAAACTTCAATGTGTTACAAGAAATGGTGATTTAGAGGAGGAGGAGGAAAGGGTGTGAGTGGGTGAGAGTTTTGGAGGGAAATTTATTTTATCAAGGGCATTTTTGGTATAAAAAAGTTAAGAGGAAGGCCCAAAAAACAATGCGCGGGGGTGGGGGGGAGGGGGGTTGGGGCAGAAAACCAACCCCCAAAGAAAAAGTAAAGCGAACAAGTGTAACATCCGTCAAAATCCTCGTATATTTTAAATAACAAAATTTCTTTTTGAGATAAATTTTATAAATAAGCGTATTTATAAAAGAAAATAAATAAATATTTTTATTGACAAAATTGTATTCTAAGAATATCACATTATTTTAACCATATAATTTAAATTGTGATTTTAATTTGGTTTTCATGATTTTATAAATTACGGTTTTATTAAATTAATTACGTAGAAATAAGAGTCATTTTCAAGGAGAGTTTTATATGTGAAAGAGTGTAGTTAAAAGTTGGATTGAACCTTATGTTTTTTTTTTAGTTTTACAAAATCTTATGATTTAATTTTATTATTTTCTTTTGTAAATGAGAATGGATTTCTTATTCAAAAAGCAAAAAGAAAAATTTTAATTTCCCTCCTTAATGGTTGTCATGGCCCAATGGGGTTAAAGGAGGATAAATTGGGTAAATCATTTTCCTAAAAGAAAAACAAAAATGAAATGAATAAAATAATAATAATAAGATAATATATATCTATAAGAAATGTGATGTGATGAGTAATAGTGCAGGACATGACTAATTCCCCTAAATTGCTCAAAATGTCTACCCTTTTGAATGACCTTTTTCATGAAACTTTTTGTGAAGACCAAATTGCCCTTAATTTTGGCCATGAAACCCGAAATTTTGGTGTTTGCACCCATTGATTTTGTTGCCTATAAATAGATGTGTAAGTGTGTGCTTAGCTTGTTTTTCATTCTTCTTAATTTCACAAAGTTTTAAGCACCTAAGTTCTAGAGCCCATCAAACTCTAGAACAAGTGAGAAAAAGAGAGAGAGTGAGAGAGAGATCGAGGAAGAGAAGGAAAAAAAAGAGAGGAAAATTTTCTTTGAAGACTTAAGTGCTTTTTGTAACACCCCGATTTGGCAACTTGAAAACCACAACTGGAATAGTGAAAATCTGGGCCCAAATTTTTTTTTTTTTAAAAAACATGTGTTATACAAGATGAGAACAATTAGACTTTCCAAAACATAGTTGAATTTAAAACTCATGTTCTCACTTCGCATGTGTAACATCCCGAATTTTAATTCTAAGAGTAATTAGAATAATGATAAGATTTGGAAGTAAGGATTATTGTAAAAAGGATTTAAAATGATGGATTAGGAGTTCTTTGAATGCCATAAGGAAGTCAAGAAGTATTGGCATCAGAAAGGAGGTTGAAAGATGAACAAAAGAGCGTTAGAAGCAATGTTTTCGGTGTTGTAAACACCCTATATTAGGAAATTAAAAATAAAATATTTACAACTCAAAACATAAATTCCACCGTTGGATGTGAAGGGTAATATGTGAGGAAGCTTGCTTTCAAATTTGAGCAAGATCCGACGGGTAACGAAGAAGTTATGGCATTTTGAAATGCCAAGGAAAAAGGGAACTGGCCAGACTACTCGAGTAGTACCTGAATTAATCGAGTAGTTCACCAACTAATCGATTAGTTCAATGGGTAATCGAGTAGTTGGGAGAAACAGAAAGTCCAGAAAATTTGGACTACTCGAGTAGTCCACTAACTACTCGAGTAGTGCGTACTGCATCAGAAATAAAACGTGCTTGGGGTCTTCTTCCTCATTCATTCCTTTGTCTTTCTCTCTCTAGGGCACGAAGCTCTCTCTTCTCTCTCTCTAATTTCATCCTCAAATCCTCCCTTAGATCCATAATAAACTACCAAAAATCAATCCCCATCACACACTAACACATAATCATTCATCAATCTCTTCTATTTCCTCTCACCCACTTCAATCCCCAATTTTCTCTCTCCATCCTTGAAGGTTCAAGAACACCCACCATGGAGAATCATCACATCTAAGTAAGTTGATTTGAGTTTCATTCCTTTCTCCTTCAACTTACACAAACTATCATCAATCTCTAATCGTTCTTGCTTTGTTTGGTCATTGTGGGTATAGTTTCTCTCTCCTCCATAGCCTTGAAGCTTTCTCTCTCTACACCATGACTAAGTAGGATCAAGCTCTCCTCCTCACTCTCACTACACACTCGGATGCTATTTGATTGAAATTCAAAGGGGGAATATTTCAAAGAGTTAGGGTTTGGTACTCCCTTCTCTCTCTACAAGGTTAAGGTAAGGGGGCGGATATAGTGAGTTTTGCCTTGTTCTAGGGAGTGGGCTCTAGTTAGTATATAATGTTTGTTAGGATTATGTGTTAGGGGAGAAAATTAGACTATAAATCCCTATGTTATTAAATATGAAATTTTAATTAATTAAATATACATGATGATTGGATGTTAAGACTAGTAAAAGGAAACCCAATAATATGACAATGAATTATTTGATAAATGAAACTTGGATAAGGATTAAATTGAATTACATGAGGAATTGGGTAGTGTGATAATGAAGTTGACATAAATGAATTCTATGATTATTGATCTTAGTTGTAAAGTTGTGAATTAAATGATAATTAATTACTGTAGCAAATATATGTATGTGTTGTGGAATAAATGAATATAGGAAGGAATGGAACGGAAACGAATATATGTGTTGTTAAAGCAAAAATATGTGAAGGTGATAATATGTATGTTTCGGTTGAATATATTTGTACACTAAATGTTAAATATGTATAAAGGTGAAAATGGAAGTAAAATGGTTATGTGTAAACAAAAGTAAAAGGTGATGTATGTAAATTAAAATGAAGGGTAATATGAAGGTTGGGCTATAAAAGAGAATACTACCTGGTATGATTGTGATAACTGAGAAAGGAAATGAATAAGGAAATTGCATGAATGATTAAATGTTGAATGTGTGTTGTTGAATTTAAATGTGATATAATTGATGGACCAAGAAAGTGAATAATTTATGGCCTCTAAATTGAGGCGCCGAACATTGAGAATGTGGTTTATGCGTTGGCCTCTGATTTGAGGTGACGATTAAAGGAAAGATTTGATAAATGATATAGGGAATGAGTATGGATAAAGAATGAATGGGAAATGTGTGTAAGTGTATTAGTGATTGTATGTGTTAAGTTGTTTGTGTAAGATGGTGAAAGTATGATTTGGCCTCTGATGTGAGGTAATGTGAAATGAAAATGTAATAAGTGCGTTGGCCTCTGTTTTGAGGTGACGATTAATGGAAAGTGATGATTTGGCTGACCTCTTATATGAGGGGCACAAAATGAATGAAAGTAATAGAGTGTTGACCTCTGACCTGAGGGACACAGAATGAAATAGAGTGTTGACCTCTGACCTGAGGGACACAGAATGAAATAGAGTGTTGACCTCTGACCTGAGGGACACAGAATGAAATAAAGTGTTGACAACTGACCTGAGGGACACAAGATGAAATGAATGTTATTGGGTGTTGACCTCTGACCTGAGGGACACCGGATGAAATGAAGAACTGAGTGTTGACCTCTGACCTGAGGGACACATAATTTAAATATGGAAAAGTATAAGGGCCTCTGTTTCGAGGTGACAAATGTGTTGAATGAAAATTTTTCATTGGCCTCTGATTTGAGGTGATGTATTGAAATGAAATGAGTATGTGAAATGAACAAATTAATAATGGAAATGGATGTTGAAATGAATAATGGAAATGGATGTTGAAACGAATAATGGAAATGGATGTTGAAATGGAATAATGAAAATGGAAATGTGAAATAAATAATGAGTATGGAAATAATGGAATGGGTATGGTGTGCAATATGTGAATATATGCGTATTTGCTAATTGTGCTTGACCTAGTGGGTCGTTATGTCTAGTTAGAAACTGCCTTCTATTTCATGTGCAATGCTCACTCCCTTACATTTTCAGGCATGGAGATTGAGTTGGCACAGCCCCCGGCCGAGCAGGAGTACTTTCCCTTACAGGGAGAGTAGGGTTATTATGGGATATGGAAGAATATTATGAACTTAAGCCTCCTCCTACACTATTTTGATGTAAAATTTGTTATTCATATTTTAAGTGAGGCTTAGGATGTTTTATTTTGCTAAAGTTATAACTTTTGGTTTAACACTCAAACTTAGTATTTTTCCGCTATTACTCTGATTAATTATGCACGTTGATATATTTGGAGCCCATGGGGCCTTGTTATGATTTAGAAATATAATCTGAAGCCCTGCTGGCTATTAGTTGTTTATTTGAAATTGTTTATCACATGTTAAATTTTGGATTAGTCCGAAAAACAAACAAAAACTCCGTCCGTTTGACGGTTGATTTTAATGTAATATAAATGAATTTTTGAGTCCGTATTTTAATATAAGGGGAATTAAGGGAAATTAATTATAGGGTGTTACATTATGGTATCAGAGCAGTTTTTCCTCGGCCTTTGGAGTTTGGACTCACAACTCCTGTGGTTTACTCACCAAGCGAGTAACCGATATGTATAGTCAAGTGTCTAAGTTAGGCGAATAGGATACATATATAACTACATATTTATATATGTGTTCACTTGATAACTTCTCCAGGACTAGGTTGTGACAGCAATAGACTATAGGATGTTAGTTTAAACTCAACTAGATCCCTCGATGGTGTCGTCGTTTAATAGAGTGTAAGGGTAGGATTGGTCGTCCTTACTCTTGCAACTATTAAGAGATGATATTGTCAACAAACCTGACGATGATGTTGCTATTGGTAAATGTGAGATTGAGACTGACCATCTTGATCTTCGCGCTTGTCGATTGTCAATGTCATTGAAAGCTTCGAAGTAGCACAAGAACCAATCCGACATGAGATTTCATGAGAAGTACCACCATTAGAAGAAAGTAAGTCGACTTGAACGGTACCTTCTTCGAATCCTTCACATGAAGTTCTTAAGGGAATCAAGTTCACCCTAGAAACCATCTCCAGCTTCCCTGAAAAGCTAAACCAGACTTTGGCAGTCCAAAACCTACTGGGAGTCTTATCAACAAGATTCCTGAACGGTCGCTGCGAGTAAAGCAAATCTGGACAACCTTACCAAGTATCCACGCCGAGATCAACCAAGATTGAACAATCGAACAATGGTTTTCGGCAAAAATAAGAACCCGACAATGGTGCGCTGTTGGTAGACGCGAGGTTGAGATTGATCACCTCAATCTTTGCAACTACTAACGGATGATACCATTGCAATCCTGCTAATGAAATTGAAACAATAGAAATGGAAACCCTCCAAGGGAGTAGTTCCTTTAGAAGCAAAGAAATCAACCCGAATGGGGTCCTTTCCAAGCTCCTTAAACGGAAGCGGGTAGTAGGCCCAAAATAAAACCAAGGCATAAGAGCCTTAAGCCATATTATCTATTTAAGAATAGCGTAATCGAATGCCCTACCTTAGAAAGAATGGAATAAATTCTATAAGCACCACCCCTAACCATCAAAAAGCCAAACTGAAACTTAGATAACCCAAGTCTCATAGGGAATCTTACCAAGGTTCCTGAATAGTCACCCATTAGAAAAGCTTAACTGGTAACCTCTTGAAGTCTCTACACAGAGACCAAACAAATTGAATGAATGACCACCAACGGGTTGTTCACCCAACACGAATCTCGATTTTGAGAGTAGTGCAAGACTTAAGGTGATAGAAAGGTCAGATTCCATTAGCTTTCTTGTTGAGTATCAAACTCATTCAAGCTTTCCTTGAGATCCAACTCGAAATAGATTGTAAAGGATTGCTGACATATTAAAGGCTTAGTTAGTACCTCAATTCGTGCAAGTATATCTTTTCCTCCTCACTTTCCTTGGTTTGACTTAACCTTGAAGTAGCGACTTTTGATCGCGAATCAAAGATCTCTTGCTCCAATCAGAAGCTGACACATTCGATTCCCTGCTTCCGGACACCGGCATAATCAGATAAGTTGATACAAAGTGGGGGAGACTTAACGACTCAATTCGGATCCTGTCCGAGCGACAAAAACTAGTAACCATACCATAAGCTATAGGGCTACCAAACCGATAGTTCCAAACGCTCTGCGGAGGATCGAACGAGAGTTAAACTAGGGATAAAACAAGACCTTCCCAAAACAACACCGAATTGAGAAACAACAACTAGACCTTGACCTTGACCCTCAAGTGGAACCGATCTCTAAGAATTCTTTTATCGAATTAGAATTGTCAAACGTATGGGAATGAAGTAGCATCGAAGTAGAATGCGAATGTGGTGAAGATTGATTCTAAAATGGACTTTGCTCAACTCACTGGAAGGAGTAAAAGGTGAACGGGATAAAAGTGAAGTCATGAAGTGGAATCTCAATCAAGATGTTATGTCGAAACACCGCAAGTGATAATCTCAGTCTTTTGGGACCCTGTGCATTTGATAGGACTCCGATCGATCGAGATCAACCAGTTAGCCGCAGATCCATAGAAACGCACCCTTTGACGACTCTCTACTGAAAATGCACACTTTGGGGATAATCTCCATTGTCTTCTTGCTTGACATGTATCCAGTCCATCCTGGGTCATCTTGCAAAGACCATGAGACTCATTCTTGAGTGCTTCATGTTTCTTCTTTTCATCTTCACTCTCTTCAAGCTTCAAGCATCTAAGGTATATGTGCGAGAAATTCGCCAAGTCATAGAAACCCGGCATAGTTTTATGCCTACTGATAGATAGTTACCCATGTATCCTCTTTTCAACCTTGAATACCAGTTGGGAACCTGTGTACTCTATTCTGGGCAACGGATGATTACGCCCCTTAGCATGGATATAATCAAGTATGTCAATGCTAAGTGGGGGAGGATTTCAATCCAAGGAATGGGAGATGGAACTTTAATAATAAGAAAACGAACGATCCTATGTAGATAGAGATAATACACAGTATTAGAAGACGGGCACTAAAGTAGGCATGACCCTAACCACACCTGGAGTGGGGAATAAAAACTGAAGGGAGGTGAAGACCATAGTCGAAATTTTTACCAATGGGATGGTTCTCCAATTATGGAACTCAACGGAATTTCGGGGACGAAATTCTAATAAGTAGGGGAGAATTGTAACATCCCGAATTTTAATTCTAAGAGTAATTAGAATAATGATAAGATTTGGAAGTAAGGATTATTGTAAAAAGGATTTAAAATGATGGATTAGGAGTTCTTTGAATGCCATAAGGAAGTCAAGAAGTATTGGCATCAGAAAGGAGGTTGAAAGATGAACAAAAGAGCGTTAGAAGCAATGTTTTCGGTGTTGTAAACACCCTATATTAGGAAATTAAAAATAAAATATTTACAACTCAAAACGTAAATTCCACCGTTGGATGTGAAGGGTAATATGTGAGGAAGCTTGCTTTCAAATTTGAGCGAGATCCGACGGGTAACGAAGAAGTTATGGCATTTTGAAATGCCAAGGAAAAAGGGAACTGGCCAGACTACTTGAGTAGTACCTGAATTAATCGAGTAGTTCACCAACTAATCGATTAGTTCACTGGGTAATCGAGTAGTTGGGAGACACAGAAAGTCCAGAAAATTTGGACTACTCGAGTAGTCCACTAACTACTCGAGTAGTGCGTACTGCATCAGAAATAAAACGTGCTTGGGGTCTTCTTCCTCATTCATTCCTTTGTCTTTCTCTCTCTAGGGAACGAAGCTCTCTCTTCTCTCTCTCTAATTTCATCCTCAAATCCTCCCTTAGATCCATAATAAACTACCAAAAATCAATCCCCATCACACACTAACACATAATCATTCATCAATCTCTTCTATTTCCTCTCACCCACTTCAATCCCCAATTTTCTCTCTCCATCCTTGAAGCTTCAAGAACACCCACCATGGAGAATCATCACATCTAAGTAAGTTGATTTGAGTTTCATTCCTTTCTCCTTCAACTTACACAAACTATCATCAATCTCTAATCGTTCTTGCTTTGTTTGGTCATTGTGGGTATAGTTTCTCTCTCCTCCATAGCCTTGAAGCTTTCTCTCTCTACACCATGGATAAGTAGGATCAAGCTCTCCTCTTCACTCTCACTACACACTTGGAGGCTATTTGATTGAAACTCAAAGGGGGAAGATTTCAAAGAGTTAGGGTTTGGTACTCCCTTCTCTCTCTACAAGGTTAAGGTAAGGGGGTGGATATAGTGAGTTTTGCCTTGTTCTAGGGAGTGGGCTCTAGTTAGTATATAATGCTTGTTAGGATTATGTGTTAGGGAAGAAAATTAGACTATAAATCCCTATGTTGTTAAATATGAAATTTTAATTAATTAAATATACATGATGATTGGATGTTAAGACTAGTAAAAGGAAACCCAATAATATGACAATGAATTATTTGATAAATGAAACTTGGATAAGGATTAAATTGAATTACATGAGGAATTGGGTAATGTGATAATGAAGTTGACATAAATGAATTCTATGATTATTGATCTTAGTTGTAAAGTTGTGAATTAAATGATAATTAATTACTGTAGCAAATATATGTATGTGTTGTGGAATAAATGAATATAGGAAGGAATGGAACGGAAACGAATATATGTGTTGTTAAAGCAAAAATATGTGAAGGTGATAATATGTATGTTTCGGTTGAATATATTTGTACACTAAATGTTAAATATGTATAAAGGTGAAAATGGAAGTAAAATGGTTATGTGTAAACAAAAGTAAAAGGTGATGTATGTAAATTAAAATGAAGGGTAATATGAAGGTTGGGCTATAAAAGAGAATACTACCTGGTATGATTGTGATAACTGAGAAAGGAAATGAATAAGGAAATTGCATGAATGATTAAATGTTGAATGTGTGTTGTTGAATTTAAATGTGATATAATTGATGGACCAAGAAAGTGAATAATTTATGGCCTCTGAATTGAGGCGCCGAACATTGAGAATGTGGTTTATGCGTTGGCCTCTGATTTGAGGTGACGATTAAAGGAAAGATTTGATAAATGATATAGGGAATGAGTATGGATAAAGAATGAATGGGAAATGTGTGTAAGTGTATTAGTGATTGTATGTGTTAAGTTGTTTGTGTAAGATGGTGAAAGTATGATTTGGCCTCTGATGTGAGGTAATGTGAAATGAAAATGTAATAAGTGCGTTGGCCTCTGTTTTGAGGTGACGATTAATGGAAAGTGATGATTTGGCTGACCTCTTATATGAGGGGCACAAAATGAATGAAAGTAATAGAGTGTTGACCTCTGACCTGAGGGACACAGTATGAATTAAGGTGAATGAGTGTTGACCTCTGACCTGAGGGACACAGAATGAAATAGAGTGTTGACCTCTGACCTGAGGGACACAGAATGAAATAGAGTGTTGACCTCTGACCTGAGGGACACAGAATGAAATAAAGTGTTGACAACTGACCTGAGGGACACAAGATGAAATGAATGTTATTGGGTGTTGACCTCTGACCTGAGGGACACCGGATGAAATGAAGAACTGAGTGTTGACCTCTGACCTGAGGGACACATAATTTAAATATGGAAAAGTATAAGGGCCTCTGTTTTGAGGTGACAAATGTGTTGAATGAAAATTTTTCATTGGCCTCTGATTTGAGGTGATGTATTGAAATGAAATGAGTATGTGAAATGAACAAATTAATAATGGAAATGGATGTTGAAATGAATAATGGAAATGGATGTTGAAACGAATAATGGAAATGGATGTTGAAATGGAATAATGAAAATGGAAATGTGAAATAAATAATGAGTATGGAAATAATGGAATGGGTATGGTGTGCAATATGTGAATATATGCGTATTTGCTAATTGTGCTTGACCTAGTGGGTCGTTATGTCTAGTTAGAAACTGCCTTCTATTTCATGTGCAATGCTCACTCCCTTACATTTTCAGGCATGGAGATTGAGTTGGCACAGCCCCCGGCCGAGCAGGAGTACTTTCCCTTACAGGGAGAGTAGGGTTATTATGGGATATGGAAGAATATTATGAACTTAAGCCTCCTACACTATTTTGATGTAAAATTTGTTATTCATATTTTAAGTGAGGCTTAGGATGTTTTATTTTGCTAAAGTTATAACTTTTGGTTTAACACTCAAACTTAGTATTTTTCCGCTATTACTCTGATTAATTATGCACGTTGATATAATTGGAGCCCATGGGGCCTTGTTATGATTTAGAAATATAATCTGAAGCCCTGCTGGCTATTAGTTGTTTATTTGAAATTGTTTATCACAGGTTAAATTTTGGATTAGTCCGAAAAACAAACAAAAACTCCGTCCGTTTGACGGTTGATTTTAATGTAATATAAATGAATTTTTGAGTCCGTATTTTAATATAAGGGGAATTAAGGGAAATTAATTATAGGGTGTTACAGCATGCACCTTTCAAGTTCCAAACCGAGATGTCACAAGATACCGCTCTTTGAAACTTGTTTTCAAAACCTTGTTTAAAACACGGCCCGTTTACTCCTTTCGAAACCTTAGTACTAAAATAAACTTTAATTGGGGTTACAACACTATAGAGCCAGGACTTTAAGTAACTTGCAATGGAAATACAAAACTCTGAGAGGGGATTACCTAACTTCTAGTCATCGTCACTAATGCTTCCGCCGCGCTACTCTGATTCTTGGGTCGTCACACCCTCGGGTCGCATGCAGCGTCATCCTCCATAGTATTCCTTCAATGGAGATGCTCCTATCTCATGAATAAGCTGGAACTTCTCTATGTTTTCCATCTAAGGCCATACATAAATTTCCCGATTCCAAACAGACATATAGGAGAGAGTGAGCTACCCAAAACATGTAATGTCGACTATGTGGATTTACAATAGGCAATTATTAAGATAAGACAGTAAATAACAAACAAAACATCTAAACAAACACAATCATCATCATCACATAAACACCATCTCATCATTACTTCTCAAGACTCATTCCATACTTCATACCATTTTCATTCTTTTCCTTTTCAATCTTTATGTGTATTAAGTCTTATCATCACAGTTCACTCAATGACTTGGGGAACCATCATTGAGGAAAAACGTCTCTCACGTCTACATCTCCTCGGTCATCCATCCACACCTAGTCGGAAGCAAATAGGAGTACAGGACCTTTACCGTGCGGGCACGACAGCTGTCACAACACAAATGACCCCAGGCCAGGAGGACTCTGCCTCAATCAACTCACAATAAACATGGCACACTGCCTCGCATTGGCAAGAAAGATGCCCCACTCCAGTCCCTCTCACTGTTCTCGAATTGCCATAGGGGGCGACAGTACTAGTCTAGTCTCGAGTGCAGAACTCACCACGGCATAGGACCGGCCTGCCCGTACCACATGTGGAATTCGTTCCACCTAGAATAGCACTCAAGGCTTCTTGACGTATCACCGTCCTTACCCTCCTCTATTGCAATCACAACCCGAATATCCGCAGATACTCCGTGATCGAGGCCGTACCCGATACAAATAAAAACAGTTTAAGTATAGTACTAGGAAGTGACTCCTAGGTCGTCTCCCAAGGAATATCTTATCAAGCAAAAGGTCGAACACATAGTATGCATAGAAAACGGGGGGGGGGGGGGGGTTGTATTGAATATTGAATAATTGAAATCAAAACAGAATTAAATCAAAACGAAGAAACAGATAAGGAAAAGCGGATAAACCCCTTTGGCTCGCGTTCACAACTCTATCATCGGTCACAAAAGATCAATTTCTTTCCTCTTCACTGTCCAACTCGTGAGAATTAAATACTAAGCGAAAATTCAATTCTCACCCCAAAACCCAAACCTCTAATTAAGCATTAAAAGCCAAAGCATGGAGTTTTTACGAGTTTGCATAAATTAAGCATTCATACACATGGATTATCTCTATACAATGGAACTAAGCGAACCATAACATATCAATAAGCATGAAAATAGTGAATAAAAACGAAATAGCATTAAGAACAAAACCTCAAGAGTATGTGATACATTACCAAAGGGATTTAACCTAAGAGTTTAGCCTTCCATGAAGAAAAATACCAAAAAACGTGTAGAAAAGGGAAGAGAGAGAAACCCTAGCAGCCACCACAAGCTTGGAGAGCAAAACTAAGCCTTCTCTATGAGAGAGAATGTAAAAAACGTGATTGGAAGGTCTCCCCCTAGGGTTTACACGAATTTGGCTTTTTAAATCACAAAACGGGCCTAAATCATGGGCCCAAATCCTAAGGAAAGCTTATCTCTAAATTAAATCTAAAAATATCCTATAGATAAAATCTAAATCTTAAAAGATATAACTAAATCTCAACTAATCCTAAAGATAGATTACAATCTTCACTTCATCATATATCTTCTCTTCCAAAATTAAATCTTCATTCCCAAAATGTCCAAAAAGCCCTTGTGCCAAATATGACCTGAAAATAGAAATAGAATTAATTAGGCTAAATAATCCCAAATTAAACAATATTCAGAATAGTAGTCCAATAAACTCTAAATCACTAAATCAAGCTAAACAATGTCAAATAGGCAACAAGTATCAATAATAGGAGTAAAATAATGCAAGGAAAAATAGGAAATAAAATGCTCATCAAATACCCCCACACTTATCCTTTTGCACTCCTGGGCAAAACTAAGAATTAGGACTGAGAAGATCAATATGCACCAAAGTGAATCATGCAACAAGATTACTACAACTAATGAATGCAAACCTAAGAGATTACATACTTCACAATGAATTCTAGGAAATGCAAAGAAATGGGAAAAATCGAGCACACGAAGAAAATAAGGACCAAAGAATCAAGGCATTCATGAACATCATCCAATTATTTCAAATATGCAAAGAAAACCAATGACATCAAGAGGGTAGTCACAAAGATGATAGAAACTCACAAGGATCACTCAATAGTGTTTACACTCAAGTGTTTAAGGTTAATCAGTGTTTACACTCAAGGCACATCATGAAAAACAAACACAACCATAGGCTTGACAAGCCTCTAACATCAACAATCAACACACATGCACATTAAGATCAAAAGGTCTTTTCAGGGTTGTAATGGGGCCAAGGACAAGGTAGGATAAAAATATGGGAAATGTAGCTAAAACCCAGGGAATAGAGGAGCAATGGGGAACAAGTAAAAAAAATAAGCACAATCCACCCCAGAATGAAATGGTAAACATAACAACAACCTCTAATTCCAATCCTCCATGCCTCAATCAACCTTTTATTCCATTTTTTTTTCTTCTTCTTCTTTTTCTTTCTTTTTTTTTTCTTTTTTTTTTTTTTGAATTGCATTACATCGCAGAACTTCATGAACGAAAGAAAAGAAGAAACAATAAAAATGGCATAATGAGATAAAGCCATAATTACATCACCGACCATAGAGGCAAAACCCAGAACTCACAAGAGATGAAGAACAAAGCACCCTCGCTTACTTAATACCCATTCCCAAAACAATTCCAAAGCTCCAACATTCCCTAAGGTTAGGACAATCATGGTTTTTCAGTCATAGGCTTGTAATGAGCTAAAGAACAAAGAAAAGGGATATAAAGGCTCAAAGGGGCTATCAAAGGATAAATTCATTCAAGGTAGGCTCATATGGCTAGTGGCTTATTCAAGAAAAAAACAATGCCTAAATCATTTCAAAATGTGCATGGGAATATCAAGTATCAACAAGAGTCAAGTCAAGTTCTAGAGTGCAAGTAATCCAGAGTGCAATCACACATGAAAGAAAATTAGGTGGCATATATAGCAATCCACCCACAATCAAGGCTCAAATCCTCACAAAAGGGACAATTCTATCACAGTGTTACCACCTCTTAATTATCAAAAGCAACTTTACACACAGAAATGCATGAATTCAGACACAAGATACCAAGACTCTACTAAAATGAAGCAAAAACATGCAAGAAAATGCCCAAAACTTAGCAAAACCTAAAAAATCAAAGCAAAAATATGCAACCTAAACTACTCTCCCCCCCACACTTAAATCACACATTGTCCTCAATGTAAAACAAATAGTAGAATCAGACAGATATAGACAAGTGGAATAAAAGTAGTAAAGAAGGAGAAAAGAAGACTCCCAAAATCATGGTGGGTCAAAAATGGGGTCGACCAATGAGGCCTCCTCCACAGGTGCATCATCCAAAGTAGGAGAGGTAGTGAGGAAAGGCTTGAGTCGGTGGCCATTGACTTTGAAGCTCTTGTCTGTGGACTCACTCTTGATCTCCACAGTGCCATAAGGAAACACCTGGGTGACTACAAACGGTCCAATCCATTTAGAGCGGAGCTTTCCACTCATGAGTCCAAGCCTAGAGTTGTAGAGCAACACTTTTTGACCAACCAAGAACTCCTTTCTGCAAATTGAGCTATCATGGAGCTTCTTGGTCTTCTCTTTGTAGAACTTGGAATTCTCATAGGCCTCCAAACGGATCTCATCTAGCTCACTCAACTGCAGCTTCCTCTCCTCACCCGCTTGATCAAGAGCTAAGTTGCATTGCTTCACAGCCCAATATGCACGGTGCTCTATCTCCACAGGCAGGTGGCATGCCTTACCAAAAACAACCCGATAAGGTGACATCCCTATGGGTGCCTTGTAAGCAGTCCGATGGGCCCATAGAGCATCCTCCAATCGTGTGCTCCAATCCTTTCTATTAGGCTTCACCATCTTCTCCAAAATCCGCTTGATCTCTCTGTTTGAAATCTCAGCTTGCCCATTGGTTTGGGGGTGATAGGGTGTAGAAAATTTGTGCACAACCCCATACTTCTTGAGCAAAGCTTGCATGGATCTATTGCAGAAGTGTGTGCCTTGATCACTGACTATGGCTCTAGGTATGCCAAACCTGCAAAGGATATTAGTCCTGACAAAATCTACAACAACCTGAGCATCATTAGTCCTGGTGGCCTTAGCTTCCACCCATTTGGATACATAATCCACAGCAAGTAAGATATAATAAAAACCAAAAGAAACAGGAAAGGGGCCCATGAAATCTATACCCCAGACATCAAACACCTCACAGAACAACATAGGTTGTTGCGGCATCTGTTGCCTCCAAGATAGGGTGCCTCCTGCCCTTTGACATTGCTCACATGAGCTGCAGATTTTGCTTGCATCCTTGAAGATGGTAGGCCAATAAAATCCAGAATCCAGCACCTTTCGTGCTGTCCTTTGAGTGCCAAGGTGGCCTCCAACTGGTGAAGCATGGCAAAATTGGAGAACCGATTGGATCTCCTGGTCTGTAATACACCTGCGAATGACCTGATTACTGCAAAAACGCCACAAATAGGGGTCATCCCATACATAATACTTGGCATCGCTCTTCAATTTGTCTCTTTGAGCTTTGGATGCCAAGGGTGGAAAAACAGATGCAACTATATAATTTACAATATCAGCAAACCAAGGAATAAGGGGAGGGGGATGTGAAACATGCAAAACTAAAAGCTGCTCATCCGGGAAGTCATCCCGGATAGGAAATGCATCCTCCTCTCTCTCTATTCTACTCAAGTGGTCTGCGACATGGTTATGTGCACCACTCCGATCCTAAATCTCAAGATCAAACTCCTGGAGGAGCAACATCCATCTAATCAACCTAGGTTTGGAATCTGTCTTTTTCAAAAGATACTTCAGAGCATCATGATCAGTATACACCACAACCTTAGAACCTAATAGATATGATCTAAACTTATCAAGTGCAAAGACAATGGCTAACAACTCTTTTTCAGTTGTGGTGTAATTAACTTGTGCTGAATCTAAAGTGCTAGATGCATAATAAATCACATGAGACATCTTACCAACCCTTTGGGAGAGAACTGCTCCCAAAGCATAATTCGAGGCATCGGTCATGAGCTCAAATGGGAGAGTCCAGTCAGGTGGTTGGATGATGGGAGTGGTGGTGAGTGCTCTCTTTAGCTCATCAAATGCTTTCTTGCATTGGTCTCCAAACTCAAATGTGGTATCCTTTTGAAGCAAGTTGGATAGTGGAAGGGCTATCTTGCTAAAGTTCTGAATAAACCTGCGATAGAAACCTGCATGGCCAAGAAAAGAACGCACCTCTCGCACGCAAGAGGGGTAAGGCAAATGTGATATTACATGCAGCTTAGCAGGGTCAACCTCTATGCCCTTATGCAAAATAATGTGCCCTAAGACTATGCCTTGTTCTACCATAAAATGACATTTTTCAAAATTCAAGACAAGGTTAGTCTCAATGCACCTATTAAGCAACTTAGACAAACTATCAAGACATGCATCAAAAGAGGAACCATATACACTAAAATCACCCATGAAGACCTCTATGCAATGCTCAAGTAAGTCATTAAAAATACTCATCATACATCTTTGAAAAGTGCCAGGAGCATTGCATAGGCCAAAAGGCATCTTCCTATAAGCAAATGTACCAAAAGGACAGGTAAATGTAGTCTTATGTTGGTCCTCTGGTGCAATACAGATTTGGAAATAACCAGAGAAACCATCTAAGAAGCAATAGTGAGATTTACCTGCCAGGCGCTCCAACATCTGATCAATGAAGGGAAGAGGAAAGTGATCCTTGTGGGTCGCCTGGTTGAGCTTCCTATAGTCAATGCAGACTCTCCAACTGTTCTGCACTCTAGTGGGAATCAGCTCATCCTTCTCATTTTTGACAACTGTCACCCCAGACTTCTTGGGAACTACTTGAACCGGGCTTACCCAAGTGCTGTCTGAAATGGGGTAGATAATGCCAGCTTGTAGCAGCTTGGTGACCTCTTTCTTCACCACATCAAGAATCTGGGGGTTCAACCGTCTCTGGGGTTGTCTCACTGGTTTAGCCCCATCCTCCAATAAAATCCGATGCATGCACATGGAGGGGCTAATACCAGGTATGTCTGCCAAAGTCCATCCTATTGCCTTTTTGTTTACTCTAATCACATCCAGCAGTTGCTTCTCTTGATCAACAGAAAGGGAGGTAGAGATGATCACTGGAAGTTTCTGCTCAGCCTCCAAGTAAGCATATTTGAGATGAGGAGGAAGGGGCTTCAGGTCCAATAAAGGTGCCTGCATCACAGATGGAACTAAAGGAGCAGCAGAATTGGATTCTGCCGCCTGCACCTGAACAAGTGAATTAGACTCATGCAAAACAGAAATGGGGTTAGCATGATCTGAATCTATATCATATGAATCAACAGATGCAGTAGCAGAATTTAAAAACTGGTCAATTTCAATGCATGCAGTGCACATTTCGGAATCAGAACATGCAGAACAAGTAAATGAGCTAGTGAAAGATGGCAAATCATAATCATGCAAAAAGTCTAGAACATGCTCATCAATCAGATCATCAATCAAGTCAACATGAAAAACAGAGTGGTCATCAGAAAAATGTTTCATAGCATCAAAAATATTGAATCGAACCACACTGTCATCAAATTCCATGGAAAGTGTACCTGCATGCACATCTATCTTGGTTCGGGCTGTTTTCAAAAATGGTCTCCCTAATATGATAGGGATAGCACTACGAGAGGTGTCCTCTTCCATATCAAGAATATAAAAATCGGCAGGAAAGATAAGCTCTTCAACCCGAACCAGGACATCCTCTATCAAACCTGCGGGGTAGGCAGTAGATCTATTTGCCAAGTAAATAACCACACCCGTAGGTTGAAGGGGTCCAAGTGAAAGAGACTTGAAAACAGACATAGGCATAACATTAATAGATGCTCCTAAATCTAGCAAAGCATTCTCAAATTTAGTATTACCTATGATACAAGGCACAGAGAAAGTTCTAGGATCCTTACACTTTTCAGGAATATGAGGGACGGGTTTACCTATAAGAGCAGAGACATTTCTTCCCATGTTGATCCTCTCATTGCCCTTGAGCTTCCGTTTGTGTGTGCATAGATCCTTCAAGAACTTTGCATACCTTGGAATCTGCTTGATTGCATCAAGAAGGGGTATGTTGACTTCCACCTTCCTGAATGTGTCAAGTATCTCTTTGTCAATCTCTTCCATTTTCTTGCTTTGAGTCACCCCCTTCGGTGGGAAAGGAAGAGGAATGGGGGGTGGTTGTTGGGCAGCAGCAGGTGTTGTGCTTGTGGAAGCCTGAGCTGGATTGGATTTTCTGGTACTTGTGTGCTCACTATCCTCGACCATTTGGCTCTTCTTGTTGGTTGAAACTAGATCATCTTTGTTGAGGTCAGATTCTGGCGTGGGTGTGACAATCTGCTTCCCTGACCTTAGACTAATGGCATTCACATTCTGGTTTGGATTGATCACTGTTTGGGATGGCAACTTGTTAGAATTCTGAGATTGCATAGTGTTGATTGCTGTTGCCATCTGTCCCATCTGATTGGTCAAAGATTGAATGGAGGCCTCTTGTCTTTGAATGGATGCTCTAGTTTCCTGTTGGAATTGGAGATTTTGCATGGTCATTTGTTTCATCAGCTCTTCCAATGAAGGCTGCTGCTCAGTACTAGGAGCTGGTGGTGCAGAATTAGCCTGTTGTTGTCTCTGTTGCTGGACTAGAGGAGGTACATATGGTGGTCTAGAATTGTTCTGAAATTGAACCTGTGAAGGTTGCTGCTGATCAGACCATCTCAGGTTGGGATGGTTCCTCCAACCAGGGTTGTATCTATTGGTAGAGAGATCAAAGTTCTGTGGCTGCTGATTTCTACTGTTGAAGATGTTGGCGGCATACGCCTCAGGTTGGTCAGCACTAGTCGTTGGTTGCTGCTGCACAGAAGGGCATGCATCTGTGGGGTGCTCAGCGGATGTGCATATGCCACATAATCTAGCAGGCAGGGACAACTTCTTCTGGTTGATGGTCAATTGAGTGACCAAAGTTGTAAGTGAATCTATCTTCTGTTCAAGCTTCTCAACCTTACCAGAACTTGTGCCAACATCATTCACTCCTCTCACTATGATTGCATCGTTGTTGCCCCTTGCATGGAATTATTGACAATTGGAAGCCATCTTCTCAATCTTGACTCTGGCTTCTAAAGGTGTCATGTCTCCTAGGGCACCACCACTTGCAGCATCAAGCATGTTTCTCTCCATGAGGTTGAGACCTTCATAGAAATATTGAATAAGCAGCTGCTCTGAGATCTGATGGTGGGGGCAGCTCGCACACAGTCTCTTGAATCTCTCCCAATACTCATAGAGACTTTCTCCACTTTGTTGCCTGATGCCTGATATATCCTTTCGGATTGCTGTTGTTCTGCATGCAGGGAAGAATTTCTCCAAAAATGCCCTCTTCAGGTCATCCCAGACTGTGATAGAACCAGGGGCCAGATCGTACAACCAATCCTTGGCTAGCCCCTCTAGGGAGTGTGGGAATGCCTTAAGACAAACATGATCCTCTTGCACATCATGTGGTTTCATAGTAGCATAGACAATATGGAACTGCTTGAGATGTTTATGAGGATCCTCACCTGCAAGACCATTAAACTTGGGCAACAAATGAATTAGTCCAGACCTTAGCTCATACGGGTCATCGGGATACTGGATGCACAAATCTTCAATAGTGAAATCAGGTGCAGCCAGCTCCCTCAATGTCCTCTCACGTGGTGGAGGTTGAGCCATATTTTCAGAATAATCAGAATAAGAATCAGAATAAGAATCAGAATTTATAGGAATAGAAGAAAAAGAAGCAGACTGACTATGTAAAGACTCAATAGACTCACTACCTATGGACTGGTTCCTATTTTGTCTAACTAGTCTGTGATAAGTTCTATCAATTTCAGGGTTATATGGATGCAAGTAGCTTGGGTTGCCCCTAGTCATGTACTGAACAGAACACCATGAAGCATAGCAAACTGTCACTAATATACATGACCAAAATAGGCAACAAAATTTTTTATTTTTTTAAAATTTTTTTCTTTATTTTTTACAGCACCCTAAAATCATGAAAACATACCACAAAAAGTTTGAGGACAAAATTCAAAAGGGAACCAAGTCAAACAATTAAATCAGAGACCAAAAACTAAGAAAATAAAACTTGTAAAATAAAAAAGAAATAGTAAAACGGCTTTTTCAGGATCCAGACGAAGGAGTTTTCTAACAAAGTGTGAAAAATCAGATTATTCATAAAATTCCCTTCGATTTGATATAAAATTCGTCAAATTCCGAGTTACGGGTCAAAAGTTGCGACAATTTGAAGAAAGTGCTGCTAAAACTTGGAAAATTTTTCTGGAACTCACAACCAGTGGTGATCTGAGTGATCGTGGTGTCTCAAAACCTTTTTATATGATAAAAGTAGTGTGGATATAAATTTTCGTGCAAAAATTCCACCCACAACTATGTGAACTAGCAACCACAGAATCAATCAAATACACTAATTGCAACAAAATAGCAAAACAGCAAACAGTGCAACTTCAACCGGTTATCAGAATTGACTACTAGACCCTGAATCAGACACGACACACTATAATAACTATACTAACTACGACACTAACTAACTACTAATGACCTTTGGCAAGAACCGATATTCCCCGGCAACGGCGCCAAATTTGATCGAGGCCGTACCCGATACAAATAAAAACAGTTTAAGTATAGTACTAGGAAGTGACTCCTAGGTCGTCTCCCAAGGAATATCTTATCAAGCAAAAGGTCGAACACATAGTATGCATAGAAAACGGGGGGGGGGGGGGGGGGGGGGGTTTGTATTGAATATTGAATAACTGAAATCAAAACAGAATTAAATCAAAACGAAGAAACAGATAAGGAAAAGCGGATAAACCCCTTTGGCTCGCGTTCACAACTCTATCATCGGTCACAAAAGATCAATTTCTTTCCTCTTCACTGTCCAACTCGTGAGAATTAAATACTAAGCGAAAATTCAATTCTCACCCCAAAACCCAAACCTCTAATTAAGCATTAAAAGCCAAAGCATGGAGATTTTACGAGTTTGCATAAATTAAGCATTCATACACATGGATTATCTCTATACAATGGAACTAAGCGAACCATAACATATCAATAAGCATGAAAACAGTGAATAAAAACGAAATAGCATTAAGAACAAAACCTCAAGAGTATGTGATACATTACCAAAGGGATTTAACCTAAGAGTTTAGCCTTCCATGAAGAAAAATACCAAAAAACGTGTAGAAAAGGGAAGAGAGAGAAACCCTAGCAGCCACCACAAGCTTGGAGAGCAAAACTAAGCCTTCTCTATGAGAGAGAATGTAAAAAACGTGATTGGAAGGTCTCCCCCTAGGGTTTACACGAATTTGGCTTTTTAAATCACAAAACGGGCCTAAATCATGGGCCCAAATCCTAAGGAAAGTTTATCTCTAAATTAAATCTAAAAATATCCTATAGATAAAATCTAAATCTTAAAAGATATAACTAAATCTCAACTAATCCTAAAGATAGATTACAATCTTCACTTCATCATATATCTTCTCTTCCAAAATTAAATCTTCATTCCCAAAATGTCCAAAAAGCCCTTGTGCCAAATATGACCTGAAAATAGAAATAGAATTAATTAGGCTAAATAATCCCAAATTAAACAATATTCAGAATAGTAGTCCAATAAACTCTAAATCACTAAATCAAGCTAAACAATGTCAAATAGGCAACAAGTATCAATAATAGGAGTAAAATAATGCAAGGAAAAATAGGAAATAAAATGCTCATCACTCCGGGGTATCTTCCTCTCCACTACTTCGATACGACACTCATACCTCACCGCGTTTGTATATGTCTTTTCGAGCCTTTTAAAGCTTAAGATTTTTAATCGGCTTAACCCTACTAGTCGGCTCGTCCTTGGTGCATCCCTTCAACGAAGCCCGACCACTAATCGTTTGATCTCTTCCCCAATTAATCACATAACAATTCACATCTCATATCACACCCGTTCTCATCTCATCGCATCACATTCTTTCTCATCACAACTCATCAACTTTCTCAAGGCTCATTTCCTCATCTTTTTCAAAAACATTCTTTCACAAAACTTTTCAAAAGTATAATTTCAGAAAAACTTTTGCTTCACCAAAACGTTCCCAAGAATATCATTTCAGAAATATTCTTTCACAAGACCTTCTCAAAATACGATTTTTCCCAAAAACTTTCACCAAAATCTATTTTCAAAAGACTTTCTCAAAAGGTCGTTCCAAAAAGCTTTTCTCAAAATATCATTTCGAAGACTTTATCAAAAGATTGTGTTCAAAAACTTTTATCCAAAATTATTCAAAAAGAATTTGTTTCATAAAACTCTTTTGAAAATATTGTTTCACACTTCTTCAAATACCTTTTCGAAAACCCTTTTCCAAAAATTTTCTTTCACAATTCTTTTTAAAAACCTCTTCTCAAAAACCATTTTCAAAAATCGTATTTTTGGGTGAGTGTTAATGGAGGAGCAAGCTCAACTCAACACTAAGCTTCTTCCCAAAAATAAAGCTTGTTGGGCGCTAATGGAGGAGCAAGCTCAACTCAACACTAGTCCCAGACTAAAACCAGAAACAACCAGAGCCACATCACATCTCTCATCCACAATTCTTTCTCACTTCCATAATTCATACCCAGTCTCATCTCTTTATCTCTTTGCTATTCCAACTTCTCGTCATTACTTTTCAATTATGCAACCTTCTTATCACTCTTTCTTTCAATTATCCTTTCTTACTTTCACAATTTATTTCTTATCCGCACATTATTCAACACACCATATTTCTCAAACGACAACATAATTACTTGATCAGTAAACGGATCACTTGTAAAGCAGGGTAAATAAGTAATTCAAACATAAACAAACAGGAAACATAACATCATGCTTAATAAACCAATCTCAGCCGTTCGGGTGGATAGCCAAACACACAAACAAATAATTGCTATCACATACACCACTACGCTAAATGAGATTGGAGTCCAACCTTTGAGATGATTGAACCTCTTAATAAGTTACCTAAATACCACGGCGTCTTAAGGGAAGCCCCTCTCTCACCTCAATACCGAAGGACTCCGAAAGCTCTCAAAAATTTCCCGATCGTTAATTCCGTCTCGTTCCCTTTGCGTCGTTCGTCTGAACTATAGCATTTTTCCCCGTACGTTAGAAACGTTTTAACGAATTACTTTATTTTAGAAAACACTTTGAAATCATTCCTTTGGAAAACACATTATTCACATTCCGAAAGGTTTCAAATCCGAATAAAACGTTTTCAAGGAACTTTGAAACAATTTCAATTTAATTTCTTGAAAACAGAATACATTCCTCCTATGGTAAATTCATTTTAAAGTATTCATGTTCTAAAAATCATTATCATAAAACAAATTTCAGAACTTAAGAAAATAAAGTTTCAAAACCTCTTTCAAATCAATTTGTTTCTTAAATCATATTTTCCAGTAAAAACATTTTTCAATTATTTGGAAATTCAAATAGAAAAACACATTCAAACAATACATCATTAAAACATTCACAATTTCACATAAAACAAGCCACCTTAAACACAAAATTCCCTTTTCAATTATTTAATCAACTTATTTCTTTTATTCTTAACAAAACCAAAAAGGTCAAGACAAATAATACATCACACACATAGCATCATATGCACAGCATATAATCATTCATAGAAATCATTTCATATTAACGAATTTTCTAATTACATAAACATGTTTAGGCCGAATCATGTAGATGGAAATTTTACAAAGATTTATGCACACCTAAATGCACAAGACAATTGAAATCATTTTCTTTTCTTTTTAGATTGAAACCGAGAGCATCAAAAGAAAAACTTAATTTATTTTCTTAACCTAAATCAGACAACAAGTGCAATTCATCTCACATATTCAATTACTTCCTGTATGTATTTCTAAGTTCCTAGATTAAATTGTGCTCATCATATATGCAACTTAAACAAGGATCAAGTATAATTTCTTATTCCTAGCTCTCATGGTCGAATGCTAATCATACAAAATGCAAGGTTTTTGGTTCAATTCACAACATATCAAAGTCACAAAATCAAATCAAATCATGTAGGAAAACTTTTCAAAACATTACATACACAACAACTCAAGTTCATTATTTATAAATAAAGACCAAGATTACATTTAAACCTTTGAAATCATATGCACGTACTTAGAATCATTAGGTCTAGCCTTATCCTACACATGCATCAACTTTTCACACAAAAGAAAGCATGGAATCCATTTTCATTTAATATGGCCGAATGGCCTTTTGCAAAATTTAACACTCATAAAATCAAATACTTAGACTAAATCATGTTCATGCTTCAAAATTATTTTAAAACTTGTTGGTTTAATTTCCTACTTATAAAACCGTGACATGCCTAAAAATAAAAACATGATTTTCTACTAAAAAAATTAACATGCATGTTTCACTTTTTGCATATTAAGCATGGATCATAAAATATATGCATACAAATCAACAAGTTATCATCAAATCAACATGAAAAGTAAAAGATTTCAATTTCATTTTCAAGCAAACTTAAATCATACATTCGTTCGTGAAGAATTCACACAAACACAACATAGATTATCATTTTAAACAAGAAAATTGAACATGCAAGACCAAAGATCTTAGATCAAGTTCACATCACAAATTTATTTATCAAATCATTTCTTAAAAGTAACCTAGCTCACGGTTCAAGCAAGGATTTCAACATGCAAAGGCAAAAATTCATTTTATCATTCATTAGCTTAGATCATAAAAGGATGTGTCAAATAAGCACATAGACATACATGGATCATGATTTAAAACAAGAAGAACATACATGCAAGAAGGATCTATGTCAAGTTTCACAAAATCTTAAACAAAACTTTATATCCTTAAGTTTTAGTGGGAAAAACCTTAAGACCAAGCAAGAACATCACAACCGAATCACGAACATAAAGCTACACTTATTACAAGTTAATTTTAGTCCATGAAAGTCCATGATCAAGAAAGAATAACACTTAAACTTAGCTTACAAATCATAGAAACAAACATGCAAGGAGAAAAGAAAAGGATCCACAACTAAAAAAAAGAAATCTAGGCTATTACATTCTTCTCTTGTCTCTTCGAGTTTCCTATCAAGGGGGTTGGTTCCTTAAGCTCCTAGCACTTGAATCTTCAAAGGAATGGCTTGATCTAGTTTTGGATTTTCTCCTTCTTCCTCCTAAGGCCTCACGGCCAACACCTTCTTTTTCTTCCTCTATTTCTTTTCTTATTCTCTCTAAAGGTTTGATGAGTCCTTTAGAGAAGTCTATTGTGTTTGGAAGGAATGAGAATGGGTGAAAATGAAATGAATCAAGGCCACATGCATAAATAAACTCACGAATCACCCCCTTTTGCCCTTGGCTTAATTCGGCCAACACACAATTAGGGAGGGGAGGTTTTGTCCTTCTTATTTTGCATGGTTAGATGTCTTCAAAGTCAAGGGGACATGGTGATGTGGTCTAGGTCTTAGGGGTTAATTAGGTTGAATGGGTCATTGGCTCTAGTTAGGGTTTCTCCTCTCATTTAGTTGGGTTTTGGTTCCTAGTTTGGTTCCTTTGGTTTCTTAATCTCTAAGTCTCTAAAATTCTAAGCCTACACACACACATGCACACACCCACGGCATACACATAACACACACACTTATCATGCACTTGCAAATGACACATACACACCTTCATGCACAAGCACACAACCGTGGCACCTTCTCATGCACACACATGTCACACACATTTTTATTTTCTTAAATCATTAATTTATTTCTAATCATGTTTACTCAAAAATTACTAATTCACATAATCATGCAACTAATTCCAAGAAATTATATTAACAACCATTTCCATGCACCACATATTACACATACATTAAATCAAACACACATCACACAAAACTCATGCCAAAACAACATCACAAAAACACATTTTCTCAAAATTTCGTATTTCTTAAATTCTGAAAATAAGATTTTATAAATCAGCCCACAAAATTCTAAAAATTACATTTTCAAATTCTAGGTTTCAAAACAATCGTTTTCATATATGGATCATAAAATTTCGAGTTACGGTTTAAAAGTAATGATTTTTCAAAGATAATAGACTCAAAAATTTCATTTTTCACAAAATCAACTTTTTAATAAAAGCCACAATTTTGGCAAATCATCTTTCACCTCAACAAAATCATTCACTTTTCTTCCATAAAATATTTTGCTTCGAAAAATCCATAGAAATTAGCACTTCGTTTCTCTCTTATGAAAAATACTTTTTTTCTGAAAAATCATAATTTCAAGGTTTCTCTCGTCAAAATCGTTTACGCACGTGCGGGAAAAATGCGGGATGTTACATTCTCCCCAACTTATAGATTTCTCGTCCTCGAGAAATGCTGCGAAGAGTCTGGTAAATGCGTGAACATGTAGCTCCTTGAAAAATTCTATCCTCTTTAACCGTAGCAGTCGTCGCACTCTCGAATAGGTGTCGTTCGTTCATCGCTCTCAAGGGAATTCAAACAGATTACTTGCAAAAGTAATCTCTTGGAGTACTTTAAACAACACACATGATGGGATAAAAAGAACACGGTTTCATGAAAAGCAAAGAACTGGGGTTCAAAGGCATCAAAACAGTATCAAGATAACAGGGTTATATGGGTTTAGGGTCAAGACACCACCACGCCTAGGGTTACATACTTATTATCGATTCAAGCCTAGACAAGCTACTCCTTAAAACCTCACATTTCCAGCTACTCCCCAACTTAGATGACTCATATCTCTCGGCAAAAGCTTTAGGGAAGAACAATGTTGGGTCAAGGATCAAGGAAAATCTTTGGGTTCATCATTGATCAAGGCTTTTCAAACATCATGCCAAAGCAATTTGACATGCATAGGGTTCATACAAGGAAAGTTCCAACACGAAAGATGGGTTCTAGTTGCGAGACAAATTTTATGGTTTTAGGGTCATTGCAAACGAAAGGGGTTCACATCAAAGAGAAGCTCAACGAAGAAAACTCGAACCGCGAATTATCGTTCCATGACGACGCTGATCACTGCTTCTTGATTCCATTGCAGACGACCACCAACACGTTTCAGGAAAACGTCCGCGTACTCTTAGCATTCCTATGCTTGCCTATTGCTATCTTAACACTAACGCGCACACAGAGTATGTAAATCCATGCATAAAGTTACTTAAGTCCAACCACAGCTCTGATACCATTCTGTAACACCCCGATTTGGCAACTTGAAAACCACAACTGGAATAGTGAAAATCTGGGCCCAAATTTTTTTTTTTTTTTAAACATGTGTTATACAAGATGAGAACAATTAGACTTTCCAAAACATAGTTGAATTTAAAACTCATGTTCTCACTTCGCATGCACCTTTCAAGTTCCAAACCGAGATGTCACAAGACACCGCACTTTGAAACTTGTTTTCAAAACCTTGTTTAAAACACGGCCCGTTTACTCCTTTCGAAACCTTAGTACTAAAATAAACTTTAATTGGGGTTACAGCACTATAGAGCCAGGACTTTAAGTAACTTTCAATGGAAATACAAAACTCTGAGAGGGGATTACCTAATTTCTAGTCATCGTCACTAATGCTTCCGCCGCGCTACTCTGATTCTTGGGTCGTCACACCCTCGGGTCGCATGCAGCGTCATCCTCCGTAGTATTCCTTCAATGGAGATGCTCCTATCTCACGAATAAGCTGGAACTTCTCTATGTTTTCCATCTAAGGCCATACAGAAATTTCCCGATTCCAAACAGACATATAGGAGAGAGTGAGCTACCCAAAACATGTAATGTCGACTATGTGGATTTACAATAGGCAATTATTAAGATAAGACAGTAAATAACAAACAAAACATCTAAACAAACACAATCATCATCATCACATAAACACCATCTCATCATTACTTCTCAAGACTCATTCCATACTTCATACCATTTTCATTCTTTTCCTTTTCAATCTTTATGTGTATTAAGTCCTATCATCACAGTTCACTCAATGACTTGGGGAACCATCATTGAGGAAAAACGTCTCTCACGTCTACATCTCCTCGGTCATCCATCCACACCTAGTCGGAAGCAAACAGGAGTACAGGACCTTTACCGTGCGGGCACGACAGCTGTCACAACACAAATGGCCCCAGGCCAGGAGGACTCTGCCTCAATCAACTCACAATAAACATGGCACACTGCCTCGCAGTGGCAAGCAAGATGCCCCACTCTAGTCCCTCTCACTGTTCTCGAATTGCCATAGGGGGCGACAGTACTAGTCTAGTCTCGAGTGCAGAACTCACCACGGCATAGGACCGGCCTGCCCGTACCACATGTGGAATTCGTTCCACCTAGAATAGCACTCAAGGCTTCTTGACGTATCACCGTCCTTACCCTCCCCTATTGCAATCACAACCCGAATATCCGCAGATACTCCGGGGTATCTTCCTCTCCACTACTTCGATACGACACTCATACCTCACCGCGTTTGTATATGTCTTTTAGAGCCTTTTAAAGCTTAAGATTTTTAATCGGCTTAACCCTACTAGTCGGCTCGTCCTTGGTGCATCCCTTCAACGAAGCCCGACCACTAATCGTTTGATCTCTTCCCCAATTAATCACATAACACTTCACATCTCATATCGCACCCGTTCTCATCTCATCGCATCACATTCTTTCTCATCACAACTCATCAACTTTCTCAAGGCTCATTTCCTCATCTTTTTCAAAAACATTCTTTCACAAAACTTTTCAAAAGTATAATTTCAGAAAAACTTTCGCTTCACCAAAACGTTCCCAAGAATATCATTTCAGAAATATTCTTTCACAAGACCTTCTCAAAATACGATTTTTCCCAAAAACTTTCACCAAAATCTATTTTCAAAAGACTTTCTCAAAAGGTCGTTCCAAAAAGCTTTTCTCAAAATATCATTTCGAAGACTTTATCAAAAGATTGTGTTCAAAAACTTTTATCCAAAATTATTCAAAAAGAATTTGTTTCATAAAACTCCTTTGAAAATATTGTTTCACACTTCTTCAAATACCTTTTCGAAAACCCTTTTCCAAAAATTTTCTTTCACAATTCTTTTTAAAAACCTCTTCTCAAAAACCATTTTCAAAAATCGTATTTTTGGGTGAGTGTTAATGGAGGAGCAAGCTCAACTCAACACTAAGCTTCTTCCCAAAAATAAAGCTTGCTGGGCGCTAATGGAGGAGCAAGCTCAACTCAACACTAGTCCCAGACTAAAACCAGAAACAACCAGAGCCACATCACATCTCTCATCCACAATTCTTTCTCACTTCCATAATTCATACCCAGACTCATCTCTTTATCTCTTTGCTATTCCAACTGCTCGTCATTACTTCTCAATTATGCAACCTTCTTATCACTCTTTCTTTCAATTATCCTTTCTTACTTTCACAATTTATTTCTTATCCGCACATTATTCAACACACCATATTTCTCAAACGACAACATAATTACTTGATCAGTAAACGGATCACTTGTAAAGCAGGGTAAATAAGTAATTCAAACATAAACAATCAGGAAACATAACATCATGCTTAATAAACCAATCTCAGTCGTTCGGGTGGATAGCCAAACACACAAACAAACAATTGCTATCACATACACCACTACGCTAAATGAGATTGGAGTCCAACCTTTGAGATTATTGGACCTCTTAATAAGTTACCTAAATACCACGGCGTCTTAAGGGAAGCCCCTCTCTCACCTCAATACCGAAGGTCTCCGAAATTTCCCGATCGTTAATTCCGTCTCGTTCCCTTTGCGTCGTTCGTCTGAACTATAGCATTTTTCCCCGTACGTTAGAAACGTTTTAACGAATTACTTTATTTTAGAAAACACTTTGAAATCATTCCTTTGGAAAACACATTATTCACATTCCGAAAGGTTTCAAATCCGAATAAAACGTTTTCAAGGAACTTTGAAACAATTTCAATTTAATTTCTTGAAAACAGAATACATTCCTCCTATGGTAAATTCATTTTAAAGTATTCATGTTCTAAAAATCATTATCATAAAACAAATTTCAGAACTTAAGAAAATAAAGTTTCAAAACCTCTTTCAAATCAATTTGAGTTTCTTAAATCATATTTTCCAGTAAAAACATTTTTCAATTATTTGGAAATTCAAATAGAAAAACACATTCAAACAATACATCATTAAAACATTCACAATTTCACATAAAACAAGCCACCTTAAACACAAAATTCCCTTTTCAATTATTTAATCAACTTATTTCTTTTATTCTTAACAAAACCAAAAAGGTCAAGACAAATAATACATCACACACATAGCATCATATGCACAGCATATAATCATTCATAGAAATCATTTCATATTAACGAATTTTCTAATTACATAAACATGTTTAGGCCGAATCATGTAGATGGAAATTTTACAAAGATTTATGCACACCTAAATGCACAAGACAATTGAAATCATTTTCTTTTCTTTTTAGATTGAAACCGAGAGCATCAAAAGAAAAACTTAATTTATTTTCTTAACCTAAATCAGACAACAAGTGCAATTCATCTCACATATTCAATTACTTCCTGTATGTATTTCTAAGTTCCTAGATTAAATTGTGCTCATCATATATGCAACTTAAACAAGGATCAAGTATAATTTCTTATTCCTAGCTCTCATGGTCGAATGCTAATCATACAAAATGCAAGGTTTTTGGTTCAATTCACAACATATCAAAGTCACAAAATCAAATCAAATCATGTAGGAAAACTTTTCAAAACATTACATACACAACAACTCAAGTTCATTATTTATAAATAAAGACCAAGATTACATTTAAACCTTTGAAATCATATGCACGTACTTAGAATCATTAGGTCTAGCCTTATCCTACACATGCATCAACTTTTCACACAAAAGAAAGCATGGAATCCATTTTCATTTAATATGGCCGAATGGCCTTTTGCAAAATTTAACACTCATAAAATCAAATACTTAGACTAAATCATGTTCATGCTTCAAAATTATTTTAAAACTTGTTGGTTTAATTTCCTACTTATAAACCCGTGACATGCCTAAAAATAAAAACATGATTTTCTACTATAAAAATCAACATGCATGTTTCACTTTTTGCATATTAAGCATGGACCATAAAATATATGCATACAAATCAACAAGTTATCATCAAATCAACATGAAAAGTAAAAGATTTCAATTTCATTTTCAAGCAAACTTAAATCATACATTCGTTCGTGAAGAATTCACACAAACACAACATAGATTATCATTTTAAACAAGAAAATTGAACATGCAAGACCAAAGATCTTAGATCAAGTTCACATCACAAATTTATTTATCAAATCATTTCTTAAAAGTAACCTAGCTCACGGTTCAAGCAAGGATTTCAACATGCAAAGGCAAAAATTCATTTTATCATTCATTAGCTTAGATCATAAAAGGATGTGTCAAATAAGCACATAGACATACATGGATCATGATTTAAAACAAGAAGAACATACATGCAAGAAGGATCTATGTCAAGTTTCACAAAATCTTAAACAAAACTTTATATCCTTAAGTTTTAGTGGGAAAAACCTTAAGACCAAGCAAGAACATCACAACCGAATCACGAACATAAAGCTACACTTATTACAAGTTAATTTTAGTCCATGAAAGTCCAAGATCAAGAAAGAATAACACTTAAACTTAGCTTACAAATCATAGAAACAAACATGCAAGGAGAAAAGAAAAGGATCTACAGCTAAAAAAAAGAAATCTAGGCTATTACATTCTTCTCTTGTCTCTTCGAGTTTCCTATCAAGGGGGTTGGTTCCTTAAGCTCCTAGCACTTGAATCTTCAAAGGAATGGCTTGATCTAGTTTTGGATTTTCTCCTTCGTCCTCCTAAGGCCTCACGGCCAACACCTTCTTTTTCTTCCTCTATTTCTTTTCTTATTCTCTCTAAAGGTTTGATGAGTCCTTTAGAGAAGTCTATTGTGTTTGGAAGGAATGAGAATGGGTGAAAATGAAATGAATCAAGGCCACATGCATAAATAAACTCACGAATCACCCCCTTTTGCCCTTGGCTTAATTCGGCCAACACACAATTAGGGAGGGGCGGTTTTGTCCTTCTTATTTTGCATGGTTAGATGTCTTCAAAGTCAAGGGGACATGGTGATGTGGTCTAGGTCTTAGGGGTTAATTAGGTTGAATGGGTCATTGGCTCTAGTTAGGGTTTCTCCTCTCATTTAGTTGGGTTTTGGTTCCTAGTTTGGTTCCTTTGGTTTCTTAATCTCTAAGTCTCTAAAATTCTAAGCCTACACACACACATGCACACACCCACGGCATACACATAACACACACACTTATCATGCACTTGAAAATGACACATACACACCTTCATGCACAAGCACACAACCGTGGCACCTTCTCATGCACACACATGTCACACACATTTTTATTTTCTTAAATCATTAATTTATTTCTAATCATGTTTACTCAAAAATTACTAATTCACATAATCATGCAACTAATTCCAAGAAATTATATTAACAACCATTTCCATGCACCACATATTACACATACATTAAATCAAACACACATCACACAAAACTCATGCCAAAACAACATCACAAAAACACATTTTCTCAAAATTTCGTATTCCTTAAATTCTGAAAATAAGTTTTTATAAATTAGCCCACAAAATTCTAAAAATTACATTTTCAAATTCTAGGTTTCAAAACAATCGTTTTCATATATGGATCATAAAATTCCGAGTTACGGTTTAAAAGTTATGATTTTTCAAAGATAATAGACTCAAAAATTTCATTTTTCACAAAATCAACTTTTTAATAAAAGCCACAATTTTGGCAAATCATCTTTCACCTCAACAAAATCATTCACTTTTCTTCCATAAAATATTTTGCTTCGAAAAACCCATAGAAATTAGCACTTCGTTTCTCTCTTATGAAAAATACTTTTTTTCTGAAAAATCATAATTTCAAGGTTTCTCTCGTCAAAATCTTTTACGCACGTGCGGGAAAAATGCGGGATGTTACACTTTCTCCAAGTGATTTTGATGTAGGTGGCTAATTTCTTCTTCTTCTTCTTCTTCTTCTTCTTCTTCTTCTTTAAGATATAATTTTCTTGGAAGTGTTTGAAGTTCTTGAAAAATTTGTAAAGTGTTAAGGATGTGATGCATGTTTTAGATTTGGGCTTAGGATATGTATAAATGATGCATGAATGTAATTTATATGTGTTGATCATGATTTTTGTGTTGTAAAAATTTGTATAAATATTCATTTTTGATGATGATTAATTCGGCCAAGTCTAGATAAATAGGAATCCATGTTTAGTTAATTAACTTGAGTATATGCATGTTAGTTTTAGGACTTAATCTATGAGTTTTAAGCACTTGCATGTGAATATGTGACCTTGATTTTAAGATCTAATGTTTTAGTTGAAAATGAAATGAAAAGTGTTGATTTATGTTTTTATTATTTTCAAGTCTTGCATGATTTAATTAGAGAGCTAGTTGAAAACTTGATCTTGCATGTTAAGGATTTGATGAAAAGTTAGTCTTTTTTTTAAATAATTCGGCCATGGTCAGTTTAGGTAGGTTAGGATGTTTGTTTATTGAAACTAAATTATCAGTGATAATCCTTGATGCATGATTTGAGTTTATAATTATTTAGTTTTGCATGCATGTGATGAAAGTGTAAATATGTGATTTTCGGTGTTAATTAAATGTTTAGGTATCATGCATGTCATATTTTTGATTTGATCTTGAGATGATGAGTACATGCATAAAGATCTATGCCTTAAAAAATTTATGTATTGATTCTTGGTGTGCTAAGTGAGTTAAATTTATTTGTTAATTATTTAATCTTTTCGGTTTTTATGATCAAACAAGAGGATGAAAAATTTGTGTCATTGCATGTTAAAATTTCAAGTAAATAATGACTTTTCTTGGTAAGATTAATTCGGCCATGACATGTTAAATAAGTTAGAATGATTGAGTATTGAAAATGAACTTTGATGATGATGAGTTTGTTATGCATGTTAGAGATAAAATGACCTTAGACAAAAAACTATGAATTTTGTTGCATGCATGTTGAGATCTTTAGTGATTGGTTTAATTTAAGTGATGGTAAGATTAATTAGTTATTTTGTGTCATTCTTGATAATGTTCGGTCATATAGGATTTAATTAGGGAGCTTAATTTGTTTTATTTTCTTAAGTGTAAAGAAATGATATTAGTTAATGATAATGTGAATTGTGGATTTAATCTAATGTATTTAAGTGATTTTATAATAAGTATAAGTTGTTGTCCAACTATTTATTTCATGGTACTAAGGTTTTAAAAATGATGGATAAAGTATTTTACTTTGAAGATTTAAATATAAGAATTATAGATAGTTTTTTTTAGAGAATTAAAATGTAAAAAGTGATTTTTGGTTTTAATTCAATGTTGTCCATAATTTTAAGTTAAAGTATCTTCATTCTAAAAGTGTTTTCAATTGCTTTAAAGCTTAAGTTTTAAGTACTCTTGTATATAGTAAAAGCTAGATTGAAAAATTGTGATTTTTCGGTATTTTCGGACTTGAAAATGTGGTTGTCCAAGACTGGACCAGTAACCAAATCAATTAGTTAAATTACTTTATTAGTTATTTTCAACTGGTTTTGGAGTACTTAAAGTATTAGAAAATTTTACCAAAAAAAAAAGTATTAGAAAAAGTTAGAGTAGTTTTGAGAAAACAATTATGTTTTATATTGCATAACAAGCACCAAAAGGGAATTTTCAAAACAAAAAATAAATGAATGAAAATGAATTGAGTTTAAGAGAATAACTCTATCCGAATAGACTTGTAATGCAAACATATTTTGTTTAATACGAGGTATTTTAAAGACGGGGGATTGAAGCATCAATCAGTAGCAAGTTCCCGCAAAAATCCTGCGCAATTATCTGCTGGAACAAGAGGTGAGAGAGCAGTGATCCTAAGACAACGTGGCGTTTAGACTCTTTATTAATAAGTTTCAATCATCTCAAAGATTGAAACCATGATCCATTTATTGCTAAAGTGATATTGCCTATATGCTCATATGTTATATGATGTCATGTGATTTAATTACGATGCATGAATTAAATTGTTGACCCTTTACTATTATATATGCCTGAGATATATCTGTCAAGTATTGAACCTGGTTTATAATGAAGTGAGATAATGGAAATTATGAAATTATAACGAGATTGAAGTATCCCGAAAGTTATGAAAATGTGATGAGAAATTAAGGCATTCTATAAGAGGAAAAGAGTTATGCTACTTAAGATAAGATTAATGCTGATGAGAATAATGAACAAAGATACAAGATATAAGTTTCGTTTCTGAATTGCAAAAGTTCAAGACAAAGTGTTGCTGGCCTAAGAACGTGCTTATGGAATGCTTTTGGTACGCAAGTAACTTTCTGAGGAACACCTGTAAGGCTAGGACTTCAAGTCAGCCATGCGAGCTATTCGATGGTCGTGGTGCCTAACGGAATCACTGTGAGGCTAGGACTCTAAGTCAACCATGTGAGCTATGTGATGGTTGTGGTGCCGAACAGTTGCTGGAACTCGAAGCCTTGTGATTAACTGATTTCAAACAGTTGCTGTTTGCTATATTAAACCTGAATAACTAATGCATGCTATCAGGCACTAACCGATTACAAGAACTCCTAACCGGTTAGATTATGCAGTCTGAGAGCAGAACAGGCTTCCTTTACAACTCAAATCAATTCCAAATGCATTTCTTTCTCTTAGGACAACTTAAGGTATATGCCTGAATAAAATCATATTAAGTTCCAATCCCAAATCATTGCCCTTAGCATTCAAATCCCTTGGTTCCTTCCATGTTACATAGTTCTTTAACATACACTTGCAACTCAAACTTATACCCAATCTTCTCCAAATCCAATTATCAACTTAAGCCAATATCAAATAGAACACATAGGGTTATTAAACACTACTTTCCAAATTTATACAAGAGAGTATTCTAATTCAATTTGGATGTGTATCATTAAGACAATGATCATTTCATGATTTATGATTAACTTACTAATCAATTTAACATTACAATTATAGCATTATCATAAATTGTAATTTAACATGTTCATGCAAACATAAAGTAATTCTATGCCATAAAAGATTATCATTATAAACTTGATTAATTACTTTTCCTTCTCAGGTTCTAACCGGTTAGAACAACCCGTAACCGGTTAGATTATGCAGACCTGAAAGTAAAACTGCACAACCCAGTTCCAAATCATTTCAGAGTCACGCTGAAATCTTCATAGACATTATGCAGCAACTTTAATCACTTATTATCAGCCCATAAATTCTCAATCAAGTTTCAACATTTACAAATCCATAATCAACTTAATATGTAACCTCATACTCATAATCAAATGTTCATAAGCTTAATCATCACTTTAGAATTTCAGCATGGTAAGAATGAATCCAACAGGTTCAATTCTAAATTCTCAAATCTCAAACAAGTCCAAATCAAACATACATATAATCAAAGAATGATTTTAGCTTCAAACCAAAGGTAATTCCTTCAATTTACCAATTATAATTCAGCCTAGATTCATGAGTTTTTTTGCTTTAATTCATTTTAGCCCTTATGCAGATTATAAATCAAGTAACCAAGTGATTGTCTGGACCTCCAAGTTGAGCAATCATGTCTTGGTCCAATTCACATATCATACATATATCAAATTCCACAATCTATAATCCTAGCAATATGAACAAATTCTCCCATACCTTAGACAAATTAAACAGCCCTTTGACAAGCTCTAAAACACTTAGACAACAGCTCCAAGACAGCCACAACAGCCACATCAAAAACGACAACCAGAACAGCAAAAACCCCTTCAAAAGCAAGCTCACACACTCACAACTCACAAGCTTGATGTGCAACAACTCAAGGCAAGTTGTATACACGAATTTGAGTTGATATTTTGACAGAGTTTTGGTATAGAAATCGCAAGGAAAAATTGAACAAAAACAACAGCACAATACAAAGCAATTTAATGAGCAAGAATTAGGGTTGGAAGAGTGGATGAATCATCAACCAAGGACACCCATCCAAATCAAACGCCTTACACATGTCCCAAACCTCCCAATTAGGCTCCACGCTTCCTGGGAAGACTTAAGGAAAAAGGATCATCGTGATTTCCGGCTCAAACCGCCTTAAATTTTAAAATTAAATTTTAAATATGAAATGTTTGTTATTTTATTATTTTTTGACAGAGTTGGGCCAACCCAACCTATTTTTATTGGCCCCAAGCATTCTTTAATTTGGGTACGTTGTTAGCAGCGTCAGTAAGGCTTTTAATACGAAATGTGATTTCATAACATGAAAAGTGGGTTTGCACATTTTACTTGCACTCACTCTGTTATTTCTTTATTATTTTTTTTAATTATTTTTTGGCTCACTGTGTTATTTCTTGTTACTGTGTGATCGCTAAAGATTCAAATATTTCCCGAGAATGTTTCTTCTGATTAAAATTTGGCCTTTTTTTCCTTGCATTTTCCACCACTCTCTGTTATGGGTACAACTACAAATGTGCTTTGTTATTACTCCTAGTGTACGAGAAAGAAAAGAATTACAGTATATTAACTTATAAATCAACCTGCATCACAGAAAAAGTTATATGTTACTTTTTTTTACAAATTGTCCTACACTATAGAAAAAAAAAGTAACATGTTACTTTCTTATGATGTAATTGATTTATAATTTCATTGATAAATTGATATATCAGTGTTGTATAAGATATGCGTTATCCCTTTCATATTTGAACATTTTAGGCTTTTTTTAACTTTTTAGTTCTTGAACTTAGGTGTTATTTTGGAATTGGTCCTTAAACATTTTTTTCAATGTTTTGGGTCCCTGAACTTTGTTCAATTTTTGAAAATTGTCCTTTCTTCACTTAATTAATGATATAGCCGACGACATGCCACGTCGGTCACTTTAACAATATTGACGAGTGATGTGTCATATAGCGTCACGTAACACTACATGATTTTTTTATTAAAAAATCATTTCTTTTAAAAATTATTAAAAGATTCGATTTTTTTTTAAAAAATACAATTTTTTATTATTTTTAATAAATTTGAATTTTTTAATTTAAAAAATTCACTTGGCATCATTTTACACGTTACCTATCGATGTGGTAAAGGTGATGTGGCATGTTCTCGGTCATATCACCACTTAAGTGATGAAAGGACCATTCCTAAAATTTGAGCAAAGTTTAGGGACTCAAAGTATCGAAAAAAAAAGTTTAAGGACCAATTCCAAAAGAACACCTAAGTTCAGGGACTGAAAACTTAAAAGCCAAAATTGTATGTACTCTTTAGCTCAATTTTCACATTTTTTAATTCAGTTCACATATGCATTCGAAATAGATGACCAGTGCAATATATGTTTGTGATCATTTTGAGTTCAGTATATACTTTGCATTGAAACCTGATGCATTGATGATATAAAGGTTTTCTTCATGTCTGGACAAGTTTTCTTTATTGAAATTCACCATTAATACTCAGTGGCTTTCTCTTTTAGGTTTGAGACAAGATGAATGCTAACATCGTAAAAGAAAAGGCGGTAGTGACTCCTGGCAGGAAGGAAGACTTAGTCAGTGTTGTTCCTTTGGGAAAGTATGAAGCAATTCCAGACAGTAATGTTGAAAACTCTGAGTCTCAACCCAACTTTGATCTGTCTAATCCTGAAAGACAACCTAATGATGAAGCTCTTGATTTCGATGCTCTAATTAATGGTGATGAGTTAGGGACACTACCAGACCATGAGTCGTGCAACTTCAAAAAACCTCTAAACAATCATCCAGAGAATTCTGAGTCATTAACCAGCAACCATGCATCTAATGTTGAGGCCTCAAAGAACAGTCAACCATTTAATTCTGAAGTAATACCCACTGATTAGTCAGCCAACTCAGAAGCGCCATTTGATTATGAGGATTTTGAGACACTACCAATCAATGAAGCAGATAATTCTGAAATGCCAACCAGCAATGAGGTCATTGTTGGCAATTCGGCAAGTGTACCGATCGCACAAGTAATAAAGAGTAAGTAAATTATCGTTCCACAGGGAATTGCAAATTGTTTTTAATAATTATTTTGGTTATTTGAGATTACTATGTGAAACTTGAGTTTGGTTTGAGTTTTGAGAAAGGAATGTAGAATAGATAGAATGAAACAAATCAGGAAACAAAAAGTATTTAGAAACAAATGTGGAAAAGGTTAGGAACGTGGTTTCATTGTAGGATCAGGTTATTTATTATGAAAATATGTTTTCCAATAAATCAACAACTTCAGAAATAATAAAAGCTAGATCCCTCATGGCTATTACGTTTCTTACTAAACTTTACCCCTTAATCCCTTAAGTTACATTTAGTTTATGAAAGTTATACAATTTCCCAAAAGTATTCCTACGAGTTGAATAATTATATTGTTTGGTTGAAAGGCCTATTCTAAATCCTAATTTTCCAATTAAGGTTCAAATTACCAAAGCAAAACATAAAGTAGCTAATTCTATGAATTGTAATTAAAACGCGGCCAAACAATTGATTTAAAAAGAAAACATTAATTCATAAATAAATAGCCAAATTACGATCCATACAAATTCACCCTATTCCTAACAAGAGGTTTAGTTATACATAATTGGAGAAGAAATACAAGGAATGGGAAAAACTCGTAATCATATACAATAATGAATTTACCCCCAACAGATCTTCAATCTTCAAGTGGATCCCTCCAGCAATGTTGATCTTCAATCCATGTGCCTTGCCTCCTTGATCTCAATTGCAAAACTAGCCTCTCTTCTCTAATCCTAATTTGTATTCTAATCTCTTAATTGCTTCTGAAAAGTCTACTAAACCTAATGGAAAAACCTATATTTAAAGTCTAAAACTGATCCTAATTGAATCGGAGCAAATCTGATCAAAAAGTTGTCCAATTGGGCCTGCAACGTGTCATGCGCGCTTGGGCGCCCAAGGCATCACGCCTGGGTGCTCCAGGCTTGATGCAGCTTCTGGTTCCGTGGTGCACGCGCCTGGGCGCCTGGGCGTGCGTCACGTGCTCCGCCTCCGTTTCGCTCCGTTCTTGCACCATTTTCAAGGTCTTTTCATCCTCTTTCCAGTTCCATATTTATTTTCCTCAATTGAACTCTAAAAGTACCTGAAACAAACCCAAAACGGATCAAAATGTTCAAAAGATCCTAAACTAATAACAATTCCTAAAAATATACTAAAAATCCTAAGTTTACAAGAGAAACAAACCAAATTCTTAGTAAAAGGGAGTCTAATTCATGCTCAAAACATCATATATTAGACCCAAATCACTCCCCCAAACTTAGCATTTTGCATGTCCTAGGCAAAAGTAAAATAAAAATTCTAAAACAAACGACTACCTTCTAAATCAAAATGTACACACCTAATCTAAGACGTCGACTCACAGACTCAGACACTTTTTATCACAAGCAATTCATACAATCGAAACCTGGTTAGAATAACAAACTCCACAAGAACTCAGGACTAGTGAACACTCTCAACCTCACATTGTGTATCTCTCATGTGTATCAAGGGTCATATATCAATAATGCACACAACTTCATGCAATGACTAAGTGCTACCATAAGCTTGACCATAGACCAAAATCGCCACTGAAAGTATTGAATATAACACCCCGATTTGGCAACTTGAAACCACAACTGTTTATATTAAAATACCTTGAAAATTTGGGCCTTTTTTTTAGACAAACAAGAGTTACGTACTCGTGAGAACGGTTTCGTTTTGAAACTTGATTATAATTAAAAAGTTACGTTCTCAAGTGCGTACCCTCTTTCAAGTTCCAAACTGAGATGTCACAAGACACCACACTTTGAAACTGGTTTTCCAAAACGTCATTTAAACAGAATAGCCCATTCGATTTAATTCCAAAACATAAGTACTTGAAATAAACATGTTTGGGGTTATAGCAGGATAAAGCCAGGATGCTAAGAACTCGTGGTGGAATACATAACTCAAAAGGGAAATTACCTAATTCCTAGTCATGAACCTTTTCTAACACTTGCATTCTAATACTGCTCTGTCACTCGTCCTCATCATCTGCCAGCAGATCCTCAGGGCTAAAGTACCAGTCTTCATCACTAAGATACTCCTCCAGGTCATCCTCAGACTAGAGGTCGGGATCCTCCTCCTCGGCCTCCTCAGTAATCTCCACCGTAGAGTCGTCCAACACGCCATCTGTCTCCGTCTCCGAGGCAACAATCCTCTCGGCTAGCTCTGCCCTTCTACGCGGGATCTCTATGAAGAACATCACATAGACAGACATAGTAATGTTGTCTCCTCTCCGTGGAGTTGCTCCTATTTCCCGCATCAACTGATATCTTGCGATATTGGCCATCTAGGATCCGTACAATTTTATACAATGCATAATAAAAATGATAGAGAGAGTGAGATACCCAAAACGGCAATGTCGACTATGTGGGATTACATCAGGTAAATATTAAGACAAAATAACTATAACAAATTAAATCAAACAATTCAGAACAACACCTAACCATTAACAAGATATGAGCATAAACACACATTTAATTATTCAGAATAGTATTCTCATGATTCTTTGACATCACGTTCTCCATCTCGGACTTCGCTTTCATTCCTTATCTTCGCACTCAACGGATGCTTCAAGGTACTCATATCATATTCCACTTATAAATCTTATCCATTACTTGATATTAATATTGTCATCATCATTATTATCATTATTATCACAACGCTTATCATTAAGATGTTTGGTTCTTTAAGTCTTATTAGATCGGTTAGCATCAATGATGAGGGGGAAGCATCATTGAGCTCACACACATCTACATCTCCTCGGTCAACCACCCAACCTAGTCGGAAGCATACAGGAGTACAGGACCTTTACCACGCGGGCACGACAGCTGTCTCACAACATATGGTCCCAGACCAGGAGGAATACATCCTCAAATCAATTCAATTCATTCATTATCATTAATCAGGCTCATTGTCTCACAGTGGCAAATCACAATGCCCCGTTCCAGTCCCTCTCACTGTTCAAGATTTGCAATCTAAGGGGCGACAGTACTATTCTAGCTTCAAAAGCAGAACTTGCCACGGCATTGGACCCAGTCCCTACCACGTTAGTACGCCACTTGTGGAATTCGTTCCGCCTAGAAAGTACTCTAGACTTCTTGACGTATCACCGTCATTGTCCTCCCCTAATGCAATCTCCTCCTAAGTATCCGCAGATACTTATGGTTCCTTCCTCTCCACTACTTCGATACGACACTCATTCCTCACCGCATTTGTTAATGTCTTTTAGAGTCTTTTAAGGAGTTTTAATTACGGCTTAGTCCTAATGGTCGGCTCATCCTTAGTGCATCCCTTCAACGAGTCCCGACCGCTAATCGTTCGCATCTAATCCCCCTAAAAACTCGAATACTTAAATCATCGCAGCATCTTTGCATCATCATCATTTCTCATGCATCTCATCCATTCTTACTCAACAACATCATCATAGTCCTCTTCGTCAACTGTGGTTCAACAGCATCTTCCGCGTCCTTTACATCTCGATGACTCAGCAACGTCATTAGTGTCCTTCCTTGTCAGCTCAGCTTCGCAACATCATTGGCTCCACTCATCACCACCACGCTTCCGCTCGCTTCATCGGATATTTCTTATCGCATCTTAGTATCATCTCCTCGTCGCGATTCTTTTTCAACTATTCTCCTCATTCATATCCGTCATTCTTTTTCTCTTTATTTTTAGATTATTACTTTCATACTTTTAGTCTTTATTGCTTATTCAAACGGTTCCAACAATATCATAACTACTTAACTAAACAATAGATCATTTGCAAAATAAGATAACTAACAGTTCAAGCATAAACAATCAGAAAATATAATATCATGCTAAACAAACCAATCTCAGCCGTTTGGGTGGATAGCCAAAGCAATCAAACATGTGTTATCACATACACCACTACGCTAAATGAGATTGGAGTCCAACCTTTGAGATGATTGGACCTCTTAATATGTTACCTAAATACCACGGCGTCTTAAGGGAAAGCCCCTCTCTCACCTCGATGACGACACATCCTAAGGTTCTCCAAGGTTTCCCGATCGCTATCCTCTCCTCATTTCCTTCGTGTCCGTCGCTCGAACTACGACATTTTTCCCGTGCGTTAGAAACGATTTCGATACACTCTTTTAATTCGTTTTTGAAAACAATTCTCTTTTTGAAAACTTGTTGTTAATTATTCAAAACTTCCAAATTCAACTTAAATCTAGGATTAAAAAGGTTTTTGAGAAAAACTTTGAAAACAACTTTGAAATGTTCTTTTATTCAAATAAACATCCTTTAAAACATAGTTTAAAACATTCAGGTTATGAGAACATCCAACAGAATACCAAAAATTCGAAAAGATGAAATTCTAAAATCACATTAAAATTATTTTAAAAAAAAGTCTAAGCATTCACCATTTACATATTGAAAAACACTCTTAAGCTAAATAAATAACTAATTAAATTATAACATTAACACACCAAGTCAAACATGCATAGGAAAATAATTCAAACTTAACCTCTTACTTAAATCATGACAAACCGAATTACCCATGATTAACATTTCCTAATTACTAATAAATTCTAAACCTTGAAATCATAGAATTAACATCATGAAAATTAATTCAATTAATTTTATTTATTTTCAGTCCTAGAAACCGAAAAGAAGAAAGGAAATTAACACATCATTTCATCAAACATAAAATAGCATTCACATAGAATATAGTCACTCCCATTAGTCATTTCAAAAAGAAAATCCTTCTAAGCACCTAAACATGCATTGGCCGAAACATTCAAGTAAAATCTTGCAAAGATATCACACACAATCCAAGACATAAAATAATGAAATTATCCTATTTCTTCCAAGATCAAACCGTGAGCATCATAGGAAAACATAACAATTTCAATTTCATTTTCTTAACTTAAATCAACACAACAGTTAAAGCCACAAATCATAGCAAGGTTTTATTTTTATTTCCCCTTTAAATTTAATCATTTCATACATGCATCTTTATGCTCCTAAATGAGGCTAATCTTAGTCTACATGTGTAACATCCCAAACTTTATTTTTAAATTAGATTATTAATAAAAACCTTAGAAAAAATTGGAAAAGTGACTTAATGAATTTTGGTAGATAGGTGAGTGGTAATTATAAGTCCTAGGGGTTGTATAGAAGGCAATTGTGGCTTTGGGCAAAGTCAAATAAGCGAAATCGGGAGTTAAATCGGCGTTTTAAATGTTAGAAATCAACCAAAAAGAGAAAATTAGGAATAAAATATCCATAGCTCCAAACCAAATTCCCACCGTTGGATGTGAAGATAAGGGTCTTAGGAAGCTTGTCTCAAAATTTGAGTAAAATCCGACGGTTAACGAAAATGATATGGCAAATCGAAGATTTTGAATTCTGGTGCACGCCCAGGCGCGCACCACTATTCATTGGTGCTGAGCCAGGAGCTTTTTCGCCCAGGAGAGCCATTCCGTGCGCCCAGGCGCGCCTTTGGTGCATCAGCACGCACCAGATTCCTTGTTGGCGCATCAGACGCGCGCACCATTCCTCCCTGACCGCACCAGACCCACGCACCATGCACCAGACCGGGAGCTGGTGCCAGACTCGCGCCCAGGCGCGCGCGGTCAGCTGATGCTAATTTCAGCCACACGTTTTGGCTTCTTGGAGAAGCCTTTGAATCTCCACCACTCACCCCAACCCCTCAGGCAAGAAAACACGGTTTGGGGGTCCAAAAACATCACAACAATCATCATCCACCCTATTCATTCTTCATCTTCCTCTCCATGTCTCTCTCCACCCTCTCCTTGGTTCCAAGAACCAAATATCATCATCACCCAAACAATAAGCACCATGGCACCATCCACCCTCTCTTGATCTATCTATCATCATCAACAACCTTCACAAACCAAGAGTAAGAGCAACCATCACCACCCCACAACACCATGGTTCCACCTCCACCTTCATGAGATCCCCTCTAACACCAAGAACACCAAATCATCATCATTCATCAAGCACCCAAGACCAAGCCACAAAATCAACCCACCTCTCATCACCACCAAAGACCAATCATGATATTGGCCAACAAATCCTTCCTCCTCTTCTCCACCAAAGTCGTGACCCTCTCCCTCTCTATTTCCATGGACTTGTGAACCTAATAACTAGGGAGAGTTATATCCATCAACCTCATCATTAAGGACAAGAAGTAGGAGATTAAAGCTAGGGGTTCAAGGGCTAAAGTGGGTTCAAGTCAAGGATGAGAGAAACTAAGGATGTGAAGCTCAACACCAAGGACCAATGGGCTAGGACTTGAGATTCTTCACCACCTCTTAAGAAGGTAAGAGGGGTTTGTGTTACCTTTCCTAAGGATATAGATTCTAGGTTGTTGTAATGATGACTAGGTGTAGACAAATAATTAAAAGAATAAATCATAGGATAATTAAGGTTTAAGGAATGAATCTTAGGGCATAATTGCTTAGGAATGTGTAGATTATATGTTAACTAAGTAGGAAGTTGAGAACCCTAGAGAGTTGACTTAATTTATGGTGCTCTGAGACATACCTGAGTATGTCGACTATTTTGATTATTATTCGTTGATTGCTACTTGTTATTGATGCGAACGCAGTAGGTCGTGACCAGGGACAGAATGAAATATACCCGGGCGCAGTAAGTCGTGATCGCGTAAAGATGCGAACGCAGTAGGTCGTGACTAGGGACAGAATGAAATATACCCGGGCGCAGTAAGTCGTGATCGCGTAAAGATGCGAACGCAGTAGGTCGTGACCAGGGACAGAATGAAATATACTCGGGCGCAGTAAGTCGTGATCGCGTAAAGATGCGAACGCGGTAGGTCGTGACCAGGGACAGAATGAAATATACCCGTGTGTAGTAAGTCGTGATCGCGTAAAGATGCGAACGCAGTAGGTCGTGACCAGGGACAGAATGAAATATACCCGGGCGCAGTAAGTCGTGATCGCGTAAAGATGCGAACGCAGTAGGTCGTGACCAGGGACAGAATGAATTATACCTAGGCACAGCCAGGGGAAAATGAAATATACCCGGGCGCAGTAAGTCGTGATTGCGTAAAGATGCGAACGCAGTAGGTCGTGACCAGGGACTGAATGAATTATACCCATGCTCAGCCAGGGACAAAATGAAAATGGAATGTGAAATTAATTGAATTGAAAAGTAAACTTAAGATTGAAAGTAGGATTGCTAGGAAGGTAGTATGGGCATAGGGCATAAGTTATCAAAGATGAACTTGTATGTGATTACCTGAAAAAGAATTCTAGGTTAACAGACAACTTTGACTTCAATAGGGCCTAGTTTGTCAGCTATGCTTCTTAGAAGCTATTATTCTTAGTATTGTGTAATGCTACCCTTCTTGCTATATTTTTACAGGTACCGAAGGAGCATACACGTGTCTCGCCGAGCACGATTACATTCCACCACGTGGAGTGTGGATAGTATTTAGCGACCACCTATTGGTCATGGGTTATTTGGGGAAGTTTTATTGTATTTCATTTACTTTTTATTTTGAGAAACTAAGAGTTTGAGAAACTATTTGTATTTCCTTAGAAATAATGTAATGAGTGGACTAAACCATATTTTGGGCCCTGCTGGCCTCTGATGAATTTAAAATGCTATTGTTTATCAGGTTACAGGAAAAACAGGAATTTTGGGAAAGTCCTAAAAACAAGCAAAACTCCGTCTGTCTGACGGGAGATTTCCATATGAATTAAAAATAACTAAGTGTTTTTCCTAATCAAATCATAAGTTTAAAAAGAAATTTCCAATTCACTATTTTATTTAAGGGTATAAAAGGGTAATTAATTGTAGGTGTTACATTTATGGTATCAGAGCAGTTTTTCCTCGGCCCGAAGGGAGTAACTGATTACTCCTGTAGTTACTCATCAAGAGAGTGACTTGTAGTTAAATGTTAAACTGCCTTGTGGTCTAGTCAGGTGTTGTTGTAGCATGATAATAGGCATAGTTGCTGAGTCTAGCATAGTGAGTACTCTAGATTCTTTTAAGTTTGTTGAGTGATTTGAGGAACGCGATTAGTATCTGACGATTTCTTTCGAGAAGCATGGTAAGCATTGGAAAATCTTTTCTAAGTCCACTCAAACTGTGTTCGGTTTACCATGCTAAACTTGAAATCTTGTGGAAATCAATGAGTCATATTTAGAAGTGGATGAATGACGAGACTAAGGAAAGCAATACCCCCAACGGGCAAGAGCACATGGTTGCTACCCCACCGGGAGGAAGCGATCTTTAGTTTCGCGCCAAGTAAACCAACTCTAAATGTGACACACAAAGCAAGATTTCAATGTTTTAAAACTAATAGGCTATGTGTTTCAAACTTAAGTAAGACAAGAATGGTCTTATCATCGATATGATGTATGGTTGAGCCTGATCACCTCAAGTATACACATATTGGAGGATATCATCGTTCTGTCCTTAAGTTTCGGCGAGTAATTTGGGAATTTAGTGAGATCCCAAATTTAGGAGAATTAGAGGTCCTTGTCATAGGTTTTCGTATGCGTAAGTATTTTAGAATCAGAGTTGCGCAACGGAAGTGTAGGAAGTATTGTCTTGTCTTAAGATAAGAGGAGTAGCTAGATAGGAATCCCAGTTAGCTATAATAGATTGCTAGTATTTATACATTTAGAATTGAATATAAGAAATCCTAAGATAGTACATAGTAATAGTTCTAAGTTAAACATTAGGTGCTTAAAATCCTAATTAATTGTATAGAGCTAGGTTATGTGTTTGGAAACGAATGAATGTGATACTATGTGTTGTCTTGTGTTTTTCTACATGATGATTTGTGCATGTGAAAACTGTTTTGTGCTTAAAACTATTCGCAAGCTTCTTCCTAGAACGGTGTTGCTATCCACAAATCGCTTGGTTCCCAAGCATAAACATTTCAAAAAAATAATAATAATAATAATTTAGGAACCACTTGATTTTTTTTTAAGTATGATAGTAACCCCAACGAAATTTCATGTTTTGAAATTGAATTCAAAAATAAATATCACTGTTTTAATAGAATCGAGAATCATTCTAAATTGAGTGCTAAGTCGTATCACGAAATTTTGAAAAGTTGATTAATAAACTAAGGATTCCTAAGTAATCAGGCGGTGAACTAATTCATTTCCCTAATCAGGCCATGCGTCGATTAAATAGGAACCCTTATATACGACACAAATCAATTTGGAATGACACTTAGCTTTCAAACTCGAAGTTAAAGGGAATATGATTGTTCCAACCTTTGAAGATGGACGAAAGTAAATTTTTCCAATCCAAAAGCATATTCCCTTGTTGCCTGAGTTTGCTAACCTTGAGAAGTTTTACACTCCTTCATCTAGGTTCTCACTAAGTTAGATGGGGGTAGTTCATTTTTACAAAGACATGATTTGATTTATAAAATTGTTTTCAAAGTTCCATCCAAGTCATTTTTCAAGGAAAATGTTAAGGTTGTAAAGTACAAAGTAACTTGGAAGATTTAGTCTTTCACTAGGATCTTACATGAAATAAAATGTCCTTCCATCAAGTAAGGAATCCGATTTTTATTAGCATACCACCCCCATCAATATTTTCTGGTATGCTACCTTGACTATATACGTATATAACTAAATGCCTTTCTTGTATGCTACTTTAATCTTTGAATATAGACGGACGCATACATGTTTTCCGGCATATTGTTTGGTTTTATAATTACAAAAATGCACGAGTAGTTTTTCCGTACACCAATTTGGGTTTCCATAAAGACATAAATACTTCGAATGTATGGGATTTTATTTATTGAACTTTGAAACCATACAAAGTGATTGGTTTTATCGAAATTTTTAACTTGGCATGCATAACTTGAATGTGTAAACAAATCATGGGAAACCATGCAAATTTTCAAACTCTTTTTGGATTGCATTTGAAATGTGTGCAGCTTATCTATGATGTGTGTATAGATTTAGACCTGAGTTCTAGGGCTGATTCAGATAGATCAGGATTAGATTGGAATCAGGTAGAGGTTGCCAAGTTAGTGTTTGCAATTATGCGCTGGTATGGAATGTTGGAGTGCATATTTGAATTGTGATTGTTATGTAAGTGCTAACTGCTTATTTGTCAATGATTGTGATTGCTCAGGACTTAAGAATAGTGCCTAAGATGTAGATCACTAGGTAGGTTGTGATTAGATCTCTGTTAATGCTGCCGTTTGGATTGAGTATAGAGATAGTTTTGGGTTGATTTGAATGCGGCAGTTAATGAGTGATAGTGCTATTGTAAACCTGACATTGTCCCTATCATTAATGGGTATGAGATTTAGACTGATACCCCTAATCTTGAGTTTATTAATGATTGACATTGTTTGAGGACTATAATTGGCATGAGACCAATTAAGCCTAGAATGTAGGAACCAATTTGATTAGCACCCATTCCAGATGTTTAGAGTAAAATGTCTTAGAAGAACCCAGTTGACCTTAGAAGCCATCTCCAATCTAATGGAGAAAATTGCTCTCGAATCTAGAAACCTGAGGTTTATTGAAAGTCTTTTTATTAGAACTCTCGCAATGTTTGACCGACATCGGAGTAAACCTCAAGAATCTTAGAGCTTTTGCTTCTAGTCTAACCAAATTAAACCACGATTTGTAATCTTTATTGGATGCATGAGTCTGGTGGCGTACTTAAGCAAGGAAGTATGTCGATTCAAAGTGGGGGAGTAGAACCTAGTGCAGAATGTATCGTAGTTAGAAAACCCTTTGTTGGGATGGTTCTCCATTTGAAGGAATTGAATGGAATTTTGGGGACGAAATTCTAACAAGTGGGGGAGAATTGTAACATCCCAAACTTTATTTTTAAATTAGATTATTAATAAAAACCTTAGAAAAAATTGGAAAAGTGACTTAATGAATTTTGGTAGATAGGTGAGTGGTAATTATAAGTCCTAGGGGTTGTATAGAAGGCAATTGTGGCTTTGGGCAAAGTCAAATAAGCGAAATCGGGAGTTAAATCGGCATTTTAGATGTTAGAAATCAACCAAAAAGAGAAAATTAGGAATAAAATATCCATAGCTCCAAACCAAATTCCCACCGTTGGATGTGAAGATAAGGGTCTTAGGAAGCTTGTCTCAAAATTTGAGTAAGATCCGACGGTTAACGAAAAAGATATGGCGAATCGAAGATTTTGAATTCTGGTGCACGCCCAGGCGCGCACCACTGTTCATTGGTGCTGAGCCAGGAGCTTTTTCGCCCAGGCGAGCCATTCCGTGCGCCCAGGCGCGCCTTTGGTGCATCAGCACGCACCAGATTCCTTGTTGGCGCATCAGACGCGCGCACCATTCCTCCCTGACCGCACCAGACCCACGCACCATGCACCAGACCGGGAGCTGGTGCCAGACTCGCGCTCAGGCGCACGCGGTCAGCTGATGCTAATTTCAGCCACACGTTTTGGCTTCTTGGAGAAGCCTTTGAATCTCCACCACTCACCCTAACCCCTCAGGCAAGAAAACACGGTTTGGGGGTCCAAAAACATCACAACAATCATCATCCACCCTATTCATTCTTCATCTTCCTCTCCATGTCTCTCTCCACCCTCTCCTTGGTTCCAAGAACCAAATATCATCATCACCCAAACAATAAGCACCATGGCACCATCCACCCTCTCTTGATCTATCTATCATCATCAACAACCTTCACAAACCAAGAGTAAGAGCAACCATCACCACCCCACAACACCATGGTTCCACCTCCACCTTCATGAGATCCCCTCTAACACCAAGAACACCAAATCATCATCATTCATCAAGCACCCAAGACCAAGCCACAAAATCAACCCACCTCTCATCACCACCAAAGACCAATCATGATATTGGCCAACAAATCCTTCCTCCTCTCCTCCACCAAAGTCGTGACCCTCTCCCTCTCTATTTCCATGGACTTGTGAACCTAATAACTAGGGAGAGTTATATCCATCAACCTCATCATTAAGGACAAGAAGTAGGAGATTAAAGCTAGGGGTTCAAGGGCTAAAGTGGGTTCAAGTCAAGGATGAGAGAAACTAAGGATGTGAAGCTCAACACCAAGGACCAATGGGCTAGGACTTGAGATTCTTCACCACCTCTTAAGAAGGTAAGAGGGGTTTGTGTTACCTTTCCTAAGGATATAGATTCTAGGTTGTTGTAATGATGACTAGGTGTAGACAAATAATTAAAAGAATAAATCATAGGATAATTAAGGTGTAAGGAATGAATCTTAGGGCATAATTGCTTAGGAATGTGTAGATTATATGTTAACTAAGTAGGAAGTTGAGAACCCTAGGGAGTTGACTTAATTTATGGTGCTCTGAGACATACCTGAGTATGTCGACTATTTTGACTATTATTCGTTGATTGCTACTTGTTATTGATGCGAACGCAGTAGGTCGTGACCAGGGACAGAATGAAATATACCCGGGCGCAGTAAGTCGTGATCGTGTAAAGATGCGAACGCAGTAGGTCGTGACCAGGGACAGAATGAAATATACCCGGGCGCAGTAAGTCGTGATCGCGTAAAGATGCGAATGCGGTAGGTCGTGACCAGGGACAGAATGAAATATACCCGGGCGCAGTAAGTCGTGATCGCGTAAAGATGCGAACGCAGTAGGTCGTGACCAGGGACAGAATGAAATATACCCGGGCGCAGTAAGTCGTGATCGCGTAAAGATGCGAACGCAGTAGGTCGTGACCAGGGACAGAATGAATTATACCCAGGCACAGCCAGGGGAGAATGAAATATACCCGGGCGCAGTAAGTCGTGATCGCGTAAAGATGCGAACGCAGTAGGTCGTGACCAGGGACTGAATGAATTATACCCAGGCTCAGCCAGGGACAAAATGAAAATGGAATGTGAAATTAATTGAATTGAAAAGTAAACTTAAGATTGAAAGTAGGATTGCTAGGAAGGTAGTATGGGCATAGGGCATAAGTTATCAAAGATGAACTTGTATGTAATTACCTGAAAAAGAATTCTAGGTTAACAGACAACTTTGACTTCAATAGGGTCTAGTTTGTCAGCTATGCTTCTTAGAAGCTATTATTCTTAGTACTGTGTAATGCTACCCTTCTTGCTATATTTTTACAGGTACCGAAGGAGCATACACGTGTCTCGCCGAGCAGGATTACATTCCACCACGTGGAGTGTGGATAGTATTTAGCGACCACCTATTGGTCATGGGTTATTTGGGGAAGTTTTATTGTATTTCATTTACTTTGTATTTTGAGAAACTAAGAGTTTGAGAAACTATTTGTATTTCCTTAGAAATAATGTAATGAGTGGACTAAACCATATTTTGGGCCCTGCTGGCCTCTGATGAATTTAAAATGCTATTGTTTATCAAGTTACAGGAAAAACAGGAATTTTGGGAAAGTCCTAAAAACAAACAAAACTCCGTCCGTCTGACGGGAGATTTCCATATGAATTAAAAATAACTAAGTGTTTTTCCTAATCAAATCATAAGTTTAAAAAGAAATTTCCAATTCACTATTTTATTTAAGGGTATAAAAGGGTAATTAATTGTAGGTGTTACAACATGCAACTTCAATGATGATCAAACACACTCCCCTATTCTCCTAGCTCAAGACCGAATATCATCACACATAAGACAAGAATCTTAGTTCACTTTTTAATACACTCAAGACAATTAATTCAAAGTAAATCATATTACATCAACATGCATGCATTATCATGAGATTTTCTTAGACCTTTTTATTAAAACTCAAACTCATAATTTTTCTTAAATAAAAAATTGAATTACAACTTGATCTTCTAAAAAGAATAACATGCATGAACTTAAAATCATTAAATCTACCCCTAATACATACATGCACCCAATAATCAAGCACCAAGACACTTTCTTCACTCATGGCCGAATGGCCTTCGCACCAACACAACATGCATGAAACAATTATTTAATTTAAATCATGCTTATAAAAAGAAAAATCATTTTAAAGATCATTACCCTATTTATTTCCTCTAGACCGTAACATATATAGAAGAAAACTTAATATTTTCACTTGAAAACTTAACATGCAATTCTCAAAGTCCTAACCTTTAATTAGCAAACATGGATTAATACATGCACACACAAAATTAACCAAGATCATTACAAAATCAACATGCAAAGCTAAAAATCCCTATTTTTTTCTTAAATAAGCTTAGATCATGTAAAGGTTTATCAAACACTTCACATAGATACACATAGATCACGGATTGGGTAAAAGAAATTAACATGCATGACTTAAAATCTTCACTTTATTATAAATCAAACTTAGATCATAAATAGTTTACCAAAAGTTTTCATGAAAACCTTATAGATCACGGTTTTAGAGAAGAAATCCAACATGCAAAGGGTTTCAATTTTAGTTTTCACAAAAATCCCAAGTAATAATTTAGATCCTTTAGAAGTTTGTTTTAGAAAATCATCAAAGTCTACCTAAAGAGCCATAACCGAAGCATAGAGTCCATGAGTTCACATATTACAAACCAAATTTAGCTTTAAAAGTCCATGATTAAGATTAAACAACACTCACACTCATCTTTCAAGCTATGAAAATAAACATGCAATGAAAAGAGAAAAAAGAAAATTTACAAAACCAAAAGAAAATCCTAACTATCATGGTTCTCCCCTTAATCTTCACATAACCTACCAAGAAAGTTGATCTCCTACTTCAAGTGTTCTTGGTCTTCAAAGAAAATTCAAGGTCTTGATCTAAATCTCCTTCTTCTTCCCTTGTGCTCCCCACGGTCACCCTTTTCTTTCTCTTCTCTCTCTTTTCTCTTCTAAGGGTTTGAGGGTCCCTTAGAAGTGTTTGGGTGTGTAATGGAAAGGAAATGGAAAGAAAAGTGAGGAAATGAACTAAGGCTTGGCTAATTTAAGAGCAACCGAAGTGGTCCTCTTTGCCCTTGGGTTGAGGTTCGGCCAAAGCAACAAATGGAAGGGCAAATTTGGGTTTCTAAAAGTTTGCATGGGAGGGGTTAAATCAAAGAGACTTGGTGCATAGGCTAGGGCTTAGGTTTCATCATGCATGGTCACTTCAAACCCTTTTCTACCCATGTGATCCCACTTTGATCTCTAATTCAATCCTATAATTTTCCTTACCCAAAAATTCAAAATCCTACCCCTAACAAACACACACATCACCGTAGCACATACACATGCACACACATCATGCATTTTCATTTTCATTTTCTACTCTTATTTATTTTAAGACATTACGATCATCAATTCATATAATCATGCAAACATTTTCAAGAATCATATGCACACACACATGTAAAACCGTAACACACATATGCACACACACACATTCTATATTTTTATAATCATATTTGTTTAGGATATTATAATCACTAATTCATACAAATATGCAAATACTTCCAAGGAATCATATTCATTTTCAAACAATATTCACAAATCAAACAAACACATATCATATGAAGCATATATCATAAATTAATTTCATGTCATGGCAATTGATTTAATTTCCTATAAGAATATATTATCTTGTAAAGAAAACTTAGACTCCTTCAAAATAAAACAATCATCTACACAAAATACACATAAGTAAAATCTCCAAATAATCTTTAAAAATCAAGCTCTTCATACAAATACGAAATTTTCAAAAGACAAATTTATTTAAAGTTATTAACTCTCAAAAATCATGGTTTCTTAAAAATTCGTCCTTCACAAATTTCAAAAATAAATTTTGTATTTCAACCCAAAAATTCTAAAAATCATATTTTCAAGGTTCACAAATCAAAAATGAAAATTTATTCCATAAAGAAATCACCCTTTAAGAAAATCATAAATCCTCTTTTAGAAAATCCTTTTGAAAACAAAAACTCCAGGTTTATTTTTAACAAATTCGTTTACGCACGTACGGGAAAAATGCGGGGTGTTACATTGAATGCACACAAAAATCAAAAGGTCTTCTATTTGGTTGTAATGAGGCCATGGTTAAAAGTGTTAGGTGGGATAAAAGAAAGAAGTGATAAAACTAAGGGCTAAAATGCAAAACAAATTTCCCTTAAAAATCATGAATGAGCAATAAATACCAAAGAGGACTCACGCTCAACTCACAATTATTTTATACTTCTTTTCTTTTCTTTTTTTTATAATTATTTCCTCTACTCTCTTCCAAATTTCTCTTTACTTTTTTTTTATTTCATTTATTTCATGGAAGAGAATTAGACTTACAACACTTTGTACCATTTTTTTCACTTTTCCTTATTGAATCGTTCCTCTCAATTGCTCATTCAAAATTCCTAAGGTACTCACAACGAATTCATGCAATCAATGCAGGGTACCAAATAAAAATCATAATTTCATTAGGCTCAAAATGGGCAACTAAGGGAAATATTATCAATGCAAATCAGTTGAAGGCCACAAAAACACATCCTAAGTGCTTTAATCATCTTAATGCATGCAAACAATTATCAATCTTGAAATGGCCACAAGTCAAGTTCTAGAACGCAAAGCCAAAGTGAACATACTCATGAAAGAAAGAGGGGTTTCAAATTAGAATAATTCAATAATCATATACCCCTTCAGTGTTTAGGCTCAAAATCTCACTAGGCTAAAGGTCAGTTCACTAATCACAAATTCTCAAAAAGTTTGTCAAAATAACCAAATTTCAAAAATATTTACAGCTCAATCAATTAGTGTCAAAAATCAGTGAGTCTAATCCTAAACTAAGTATTTACACTTATCATCATAAAAACAGTCCTAAGTCTAGAATAATTACCTACTCCTACCAGGGACACAAACCAACACCAAATATGGGAGAACAATTCAAATCTGAAAAAATTTTATTTTGTATCACTCCCCCAAATTTAGAGGTTGGCTTGTCCTCAAGCAAACTACTCTAACCTAAACTACAAAATAAAAATTTAAAAACAAAAGCAAGGAGTTAGGAAACTTCCTTTTGAAGCACAGCATTCTCTCTTGATGCACCATGGAGGAGACTCCCTCAAACTTATTCACATGTATCACATGAACAACTAAAAATGGTGCTAGAAACACCTCATTAGTAGTTACGAATATAGAAAGCTTCAACTCTTTATTCAACTAACTAACTAAAAACATCAAAACCTACACTACTACATAACTAAAAAGAATCCATCAGGATCCCAAATTCTTTGGGTTAAATCCCATGTGATGCAACAATAACAAGTTATTCCCACACCCCATGGGATGAGCATGGATGGTGGTGGAGTAAAGACTTTTAAGAATGTGTTCAATCCCACCAGGGTCAAAAGGTACATTCCTTACACCATGCATCATCTTAGAAAAATTATCTTTTTCCCCATTCATGAAGGTGTTAATTCCATGAATTAGGAAAACTACCTTTTCAGGCTCCCTATTGTTTAACAATGATTTAGATTGATTTTGAGAATTTTCATGAAAGCACAGAGGTTGATTATAGTGAAAAAATTGAGTCCTCCAAGCATGTAATAGATTTAACCAAACTTTTTAGTGCAAGAAATTCATCATGCAAGGGTATATCAAATTTTTATACCATATTCACACCTTCTATTGTTGTATTTTGGTCCACTTCCTCAAACTTATTATGCACATTTTCTTCAACTTGCTCCTCCATAAGGGTTTCATCATTGGTCACATCCATCACCACCACTTTTTCCTCTCTTTGAAGAGAGTCAAAAATTGTTGGTGATGCTTGTGACTCTTCATTTAACTGCTTTGAAATGTGTTCAACTTTGATTTCAAGGTTCCTTGAACTGGAACCTTGAATCCGAAAATTGGTTCTAGATTGTTCAATAAATTCTTTAGTGGTTTGATCACATTTCTCTCAAGCTATTTCCCATGAAGCTTTCTCCAAAGGAATTGGATCCACATGAGTCATTATTTTCTCTACTGTAGCTTGTAATTTTTCTAATGCTATTTCTCATGGGGCCTTCCTATTACTTATGTTTTGTGCATAATAGTATGAAGAAAGGGGATCCGAAATAAATCTATTACAATCTAAATCATTATTAAAATAATAGTTATACATGAAAAGGTACAGGTTACACAAGTAATTACAAATAAAACCTAACAATTACTAGAATCGAATTTCATTCCCCGGCAACGGCGCCAAAAACTTGTTGGCAATTCGGCAAGTGTACCGATCGCACAAATAATAAAGAGTAAGTAAATTATCGTTTCACAGGGGATTGCAAATTGCTTCTAATAATTCTTTTGGTTATTTGAGATGACTATGTGAAACTTGAGTTTGGTTTGAGTTTTGAGAAAGGAATGTAGAATAGATAGAATGAAACAAATCAGAAAACAAAAAGTATTTAGAAACAAATGTGGGAAAGGTTAGGAACGTGGTTTCATTGTAGGATCAGGTTATTGATTATGAAAATCTGTTTTCCAAAAAATCAACAACTTCAGAAACAATAAAAGCTTGATCTCTCATGGCTATTACGTTTCTTACTAAACTTTACCCCTTAATCCCTAAAGTGAGTTTTAGTTTATGAAAGTTATACAATTACCCAAAAGTATTCCTACGAGTTGAATAATTATATTGTTTAGTTGAAAGGCCTATTCTAAATCCTAATCTTCCAATTAAGGTTCAGATTACCAAAGCAAAACATAAAGTAGCTAATTCTATGAATTGTAATTAAAACGCAACCAAACAATTTATTTAAAAAGAAAACATTAATTCATAAATAAATAGTCAAATTAAGATCCATACAAATTCACCCTATTCCTAACAAGAGGTTTAGTTATACATAATTGGAGAAGAAATACAAGGAATGGGAAAAACTCATAATCATAGACAATAATGAATTTGCCTCCAAGAGATCTTCAATCTTCAAGTGGATCCCTCAAGCAATGTTGATCTTCAATCCTTGTACCTTGCCTCCTTGATCTCAACTACAAAACTAGCCTCTCTTCTCTAATCATAATTTGTATTCTAATCTCTTAATTACCTCTGAAAAGTCTACTAGCTAAACTTAATGGAAAAACCTATATTTAAAGTCTAAAATTGATCCTAATTGAATCGGAGCAAATCTGATCAAAAAGTGGCTCAATTGGGCCTGCAACGTGTCATGCGAGCCTGGCGCGCCCAGGCAATCCTAATTGAATCATAGCAAATATGATCAAAAAGTGGCCCAATTAGGCCTGCAACGTGTCATGCGCGCCTGGGCTCCCAGGGCATCACGCCTGGGCGCGCCAGGCTTGATGCTGCTTCTGGTTCCGTGGTGCGCGCGCCTGGGTGCGCCAACCTGGGCGCCTGGACGTGCGTCACCTGCTCCCGCTCCGTTTTGCTCCGTTCTTGCACCATTTTCAAGGTCTTTTCGTCCTTTTTCCAGTTCCATATTTATTTTCCTTAATTGAGCTCTAAAAGTACCTGAAACAAACCCAAAATGGTTCAAAACGTTCAAAAGATCCTAAACTAATAACAATTCCTAAAACTATACTAAAAATCCTAAGTTTACAAGATAAACAAATCAAATCCTTAGTAAAAGGGAGTTTGATTCATGCTCAAAACATTATATATTAGACCCAAATCGGTCATGATGCTTGAAACTCAGCCCATCGATGAGGTACTTGTGTATGTAATTCAGCAAAGCAATGATGCGATCGTGACTGAAACTCTGCCCAACCATGAGGTGGTTGTGTCTGAAATTCAGCAAAGCAATGAGATGGTTGTGTCTGAAATTCAGCAAAGCAATGAGATGGTTGTGTCTGAAATTCAACAAAGTAATGAGGTGGTCATGCCTGAAACACAGACCTTTGGCTTTGATGACATGATCATGCTTAAAGCTATTTCGGAGAATGAGTTGGCCAATCCCTCAACAGATGCCAACAATCAACTCTCTCATTCTGAAATTTTTGCTGATAACGAGTTAGTAGATTTCAATATGATTCTTGAATATCAACTGCCTCAACCTGAATCACTACCTTATTCAGAAGCCCCACCTAATTCTGAGCTACTCAAGATGATCATCTGACAGACATCAAACCAATCCCTCAGAATAATCTAAACCATTTTGAGGCATTTTCCAACGATCATCTAGCTAGCTAACTCTAAAGCGTTGTCTCAGGAGCAACTTGCGAATTCTCAAACATTGACTCCTCACTATGATGAGCAGGAAAATAATGAAGCAATGCACAACAATCATCTAGTTAGTTCTCAAGAAGACACTGAGCTACCTGTTTCTGATGCCCCTTCCAATGATGAGATTACTAATGCTGAGACACCGCTGACTCTGAGCGATGAGGATTATGCCCCAGAAACACAGCCAAGTAAGTGGAGGGAAAATAGGTTTCAAGTGTGGGAGCACTTCACAATGGAAGCAATATATCCTGGATGTAGAAGGGCACGCTTCAATCAATGTTCACAATCTTTTGCTTATAGTACAGGTTCAAAAGTTGTAGGCACCAGCCACCTCAAACGCCACATTGCCAAGGGGACCTGCTCAACTGTTGCACGTAACCGAGAGCTTTATCAATCAAACCCACACACTCCAAATTCTAGAGTAAGTGGGGCTATAAATGCTAGTGAACGACCAATTCGACGTAATATATCCACTAACACTCCTTCCACCATTTTTGATGAAGATCATTGTTGTCGTGAGATTTCTAGGATGATCATTAGGCATGACTACCCCCTTCGCATGGTTGAGCATCCAGGATTTGTTGCATTTGTAAAAGATCTGAAGCCACAGTTCACAAGGGATACCTTTAACACTATCCAAGGGGATTGTATTGCAACTTATTTGATGGAAAAGCAAAACCTCATCAAGTATTTTGAGGGATTGTAAGGACGTGTTTGTCTGACACTGGACACCTAGACTTCAAATCGATCTTTAGGTTATGTATTTATTACTGGACATTTTACTGATAATGATTGGAAGCTGCATAGGAGAATTCTTAATGTTGTGATGGAACCATTCTCGGACTCTGACTTGGCACTCTTCCATGCTATTGCTGCTTGCAAGGGTGATGATTGGAGTATGTTGAAGGGTGGGGTGTTCTCTTTCACTTGTAATCAGCCATTGAATGGAGTTGCCTTTGAAAATCTCAGACCTTTACTCTCTGTGAAGAATACAGATATCGTCAATGGTCAGTTGCTACTTAATAATTGCATTGCTCGTACTTTCAACAGCATTGCGAAGGATTTGTTGGGGTTAGCTGAAGAGTTAATCAATAAAATCTGGGATAACGTAATAAAATATGTGAAGACCTCAGCTACAAATGAGGAAACATTATTGAAGTTCAAGCAGCTACTTCAGGTTCCTCGTAAAAAAGGAGGAGGTCTAAAGAATATGTTTAAGTTTTTTTCTTATAACTAAAAACTCATCAAACTATAAACCAGAAACAGGTCAAAATCATTTCTCCCAAAACATGTTATTATGACTTAAGTGCATGAGAAGAGTTCAATCCAAAATACTAGTTCAAAAAAATATGTTTAAGTTACTTTACCTTTGGATCACCTATGTTTTTGGCCCGTGCAAAATGTAATTTACCCTAAACTTTATAATTGTATCAATTTTTTTTTTATGCAAAATTAACTTTTTCTATGAGTTAAAATGTGTCGTTTGATACATAAGAAAAACTTTTTAAAATTTTAGTAGTTAGAAACATAAATAATCTACAATGTTTTGTCTGATGTTATATATCAAACGATTTCTCCTGATATACAGAGCCAAGAAATTCATTTGGAATTATTTTAATATTTTTTATACTTAAAAAGTGCGATCATGTTATAAAATTATTTAGAATAAGAGAAAAAAAAGTAAAAGAAATGAGACAGCAGGAGAAACGAGAGAATAAGGGAGAAAATATATTTCTTGGTGCAAAGTTCATAATATAATGCAAGTCTTATTTATTTTTTTTAAAAAAAAAACAGTGAAAAAAGTTGTTTTAATCAAGGATAAACATAAAATAAGATAAACTCGAACCATGAGTTATATATAATACAAATGTTTTATACACTCCCCTTGAATAACTACCAAAAGAAGGTGAAGGCTAAATTACACCGGATTTTGTTTTGGTGGATATACGCACCATCCTTATTTACCTGTCATAATGGGTATAGCAGGTTATTCATCATTTATTATTGTAATCTTTTATTTTTTTGAAATGATGATTCATTATTCATTATTGTAATCTTTAAAGATTTTAGGAGCTTTTACTTTTTTTTAATTGTTAAATTATTTTTTAACTTACATCATAAATTTAAAAAATAATAATTTTTTTATTCAAATACACGATAATTTAATGAAATTGGGATTTATGATTTTTTAAAAATAAGTAATTATAAAAAAAACTTATAACATAAATAATTAAAAAATATAATATGAGAAGGAAGATTTTGAAGTTGACACAAATTAACATAGTATTACATATTATTGTAAACAAAAATACCCTTATGTGTTTTGTAGAAATATGTGAATTATAAAAATTTATGATTTTAAAAAATAAATAATTATAAAAAAAAAAAGAAATAACATAGATAATGAAAAAATATTATAATATAAGAAATGTGATTTTTCAGTTAGAACAAATTAACATAATATAACTGTTGATACCCAAAATATGACAACCCAATTATAAGGCCCAATTACATAGCCAGGCCCAAGTCCACTAAACACACCAAAACGCGGGCTGAATCAAAGAACTACGGGCAGGGAGTAACGACGGAGAAGGGCGTGTCTGGGGTATACGTTCGCACACGAAGGCGCACCCCACTCCCAGAGCACACAAGCAGACAAAAAGCTGTCCAACTCCCCATGACACGTGCAGCTTGCACAGGAAGCCAGAGGGGAATCTTTGCTCACCTCACCTAGGCCCTTCCCAAGAGAGAGACGGAAATGGCATGCCTTGTATGCCTTCCTTCCCCATCCATTAATGGAAAGCCTAAAATGGCAAAAGGACAAGCTGGCACCTGATAAAGAAGGAAGAAGGCAGCAACAAAGAAGGAAAAGTTGCGTGGACCAATGGATAGAAGGGAAAAGGCAATGACCAGTGGATAAAAGGGGCACTATATAAAGGTGTTACCATCAACCAATAAGGCAAGGAAGCAACGGCAAGAAATACAGTAGCAACACACCGAAACAATACAAAAACACATGGTTCTCTTCTCTAAGTTCCAGAGAAAGAACATTGAAGAGAGACAGGAGTGAGAAACGTGGAAAGAGTGAAGTGAGCAGCAAGAGCGCTCACCCCCCTCCACCACCATTGTAAAGAAACCTCACTACTGTGGCTCGCCACCGTGGTCAACCTTCTACAAATATGAGCCCTGATCTCTACTCCAGAAGGCGTCCTCACTAGCGAAGGCGCACCCTACCATAGTTAAAATAACAAGTAGCGATGTCCCTTTGCCTGTAATACCAGTAGTACTTGTGCGCCTTTGAGGCCATAATTTCATTAAGTTTACGAACCCATTAATCTCTGTATAACTACATCTTTTGCAATAAAAAGATCCGAAACAATAACATATTATTATAGACGAAAATACTCTTATATGTTTTTTTAAAATATGTTAATTATAAAATTTTATAATTTTAAAAATAAATAATAATTAAAAAAACTTATAGCATAGATAATTAAAAATGTAATATACAAAAGGTGATTTTTCAGTTTGAACAAATTAACAAGTATAACATATTATTATAGACAAAAATGCCCTTATGTAATTTGTATAAATATGTTAATTATAAAATTTATGATTTTATAAAAATAAATAACTATAAAAAAACTTATATCATAGATAATTAAAAAATGTAATATGAGAAAAGTGATTTTTCAGTTGGAACAAATCAACATATTATAACAATTTTTTTACAAAAATACCTTTATGTCTTTGTAGAAATATATTTACCCATTAATAACATTATTTATAAATATTGATATTCAAATATTAAAGTTAATTAAGAAAATTATAATGCATTGAAAATTGTATGTTGTAGATTGACGATCAGATCTAACAACTATGATTTTGGATAGGTTTGACAATAAAACCCACATCCACGGGTACCCAACGAAAGCGATCCAATTTTGATGGGAAAAATCTGCTCTAATTGGGTTTGGAGAAAACCGAAACTAAAATTTGCTTTAAAAAGATGGGGATGAAACTAGTTTAGGATTGTAAGTACTTGCTCCGCCCTCGCTTCCAAACCCACGTTAATTTATAATAATAGTTAAATGGTGAAGTGAAACTAACATATTTGTCAAAAATCATGATTTAATTCGCAATATTTATATTTTTAAAATATAGTTAAATGATTGAATTGTAATGTATGTTATATATGATTTTTGTTTAATACAATAAAATATAATTTTAAAAACTAATTGGATGGATTACCAGCGGGTTTTCCAGACTCGATAGGATGTGTTTGAGTTTCACCTTTTTATACCCGCTATACTTAAACCTGCACCCAAATCAACCCTGGTCTTAATGGGTGCGATGTTGGTATTGGCAAAACCCGCCCCAAACCTAATCCGTTGGCATGCCTAATTTTGAAATGTTGAGTCTTCACATAAGTTCAAGTGGTCATGGTCTATTAAATTAACATGTCATGTGAATGATACATGGATCGTCATTTAAGTGCGTGTTTGATACAGCTGAAAAAAATACATTATGATTATTTTCATTTCTAACTATAATCTATTAAGCTTATAATCTGTTAAAATTATAATTTGTTTATATTTAAATATGTTAGCTGAAAATGAATTTAAGCTAACCTATTTTATTTGTATAGTGTAAAGAAGATTATTTTTTCGAGTAAATTAAAAAAAGGGTATGAAGTTAGTTATTGCTCTTCGAGTGATAAGGGTAGAATAGAAAAATTACACATGTATCAAAAAATAATCTTATAAAAAATAATTTACAGAACCTATAAAGTAGATGTCGAATTTTGATTATTTTTTCAAGAACATATTCTAAAATTACTTTTTCTAAAATTATTTTTTTAGTGTAGATTTAATAATCCAATACACTGAAAATAAAAAAAATAAATATTGCGTCACACAATGGCAAAATAACCTTGGTATAGGTAAATTATTTAATTTACACCTTTAAAAGTCATGATAATCCTAGTTAATTGATTTACATTCCTTACGTAAGAGATATTTCAAAAAAAAAATTAATTGATTTACACTTTCATAAATTAATATTTCAGATATAATTTAGTGAAATTAGAATTTATGATTTTTTTTTTAAAAATAAATCATTTTAAAAACTTATACTAACATAGATGATAATTAAAAAAATAATATATAGATATTTTTATTTATTACTTATTAATAAAAAATCTTTAAATGCAAACAATATATAAGTTCATTAATGAGGTTTAGTTTATATTTGGAAATTCATTAAGTTGACTTACACAACAGGTTGCATGTAAACCCAATCATAAAATTAACACATGGTGTAACTTAAACACCAAATATATTTAATGTTTTTTAGCCAAAACCCCAAAGAAATAGGCCTCGTTAAAATGCTTGCTTAAGCCTGTGGGGGATCACAATAAATGCTTGACTCTAGGAGTTTACCTGCTTATACACGTTCAAAGAAAAAAATGATTGAAAATGACCCTTATATTTTTCCTACACGGTAAATTGAAACATTAGCCTTAGCATGTCCAGACAATTAAAATGGGCTACAGGAATCAGTTAATCAATTCAAAAACCCCAATTATCTTTGAATTCTCTTCAGGGTCCCCATTTTTCATCAAGTCATAATTAAGACAAGGAAAACGGAGTTTTTGTACCTAGTAACTACACATGATTTAAGCGTTGATTAAGCATGAGGTTAAGGAAACATGTCCAAGGCATCAAAAAATTGGCAATATTTCAAGGGATTTTTATGCGTGCCATGCACATGTTTATGATTCCAAAGAAAACAAATTCTCTTTAAGAGTGGGTACTATTATTCCTGAAATATGCCAAGTTTGCCAACGGAAACTATGAGGACTTGCTTTCGTTAGACTCCTTATGTGTTGATAAGAAAATCCCACATGTCAATAGCACATCTGATTTACATTAATTAATAGGCAAGGGCACATGAGGAAAGACCACGTCTGACTCAAAATATGAACCAGCACCACCCGTAATTCTGATCAGGGGACACCGTGTATGTGAAAGCACACACAAGTCCTTGCAATAATTGTCACACTAATAAATAATCCTACGTCTGAATAAGGTAGGTGCGTAATGTAGATCCCAATTGATATTAAAGTCAACCGTCTCATCTTCTACTAAAAGTTGTACTCATTTTAAGTTGGCACTCCACCAGAGCTAAAAAGACAAAAGAGGGCTCTTGATTCCTTGGACTAATATTTAGTACTGCTGTATTAAAAAGTTTAGCATTTATCAGTGACTCGGTTTAATGTAGCAGTATCTGGTTGACTAATTGTGTTCAACCACAACCAGATACTATTCTCAAAGCTATTTGAATCATCAGAGTGAAATACCAACAAGATGAACCGAATAAAAGTATCTTGAAACTTAGAACTGGTGCAAAAAAAAAAAAAAAAAAGCATAATTGCTTAATGCTAAATTTGATTTTTGTCATCTAATTTAGTCAACGGTCCAACTGCAAGTCCAATTATATAACCAAATGGGCAGTTTGGCCATTTCAATAAAATAAAATAATTTAGTTTTGGCTCCACGTTACAGCTTCCCTGACTTCATATTAAATGACCATACCATACCTCCTGCACAAGGGAACAATATAAGCTCAGCTCCTTCTCTTTGCTAGTGTGTCAGCTAAAATCTTATAACTTTCATAAGACTGCAAACATGAAAGTTCAAAATTCAAGGCTTTCATTTCTGATCTTAATGATCATACTTATAATTAGCCAACTCTCAAGCTGCTGTGAGGCTAGAAGATGGATGAGTAAAGAAATCGAGCAAACAGAAAGAAGCAGCTCTTTTCAGAAGCTCTCTATCACAAGGCATTTCTATACAAAGATACAACAGGGACCCAGTGCAGAAGATTTCCATCCAATTTATGGAGTTTCTCTGAGAGATGTTCCAGGGGGACCAAACCCACTTCATAATTGATCAGTTATCTAGCCATCTGCTGTTTATCAAGTTATACAAGTTTTTGCAGGCATCTAGTGTAAAATATTTTAGCTTTCCTTAAAAGATGTAGAATAGATACAATTTGGGGGAGTTATGATTCTAGTCTTCCAAAGATACTGAAACTGTACTTGATAGAATGGTAGTATTATTTATAGTGAAATATGCAAACATTTGCTCAAAAAATAAAGTATTAAATTGCCAAAAGTTGGGTATCTGAATATTTCTAAGTATGCAAATGTTAGAGAATAAACACAGTTTGGCCGTCTGGACAAGTAAGGACCATAATAAGGTGATTCTAAATGTGATTAACTGATTATCATTCTTTCAAGTTAGATATTCTATCAAGGCTCTTTGGTGATCTTCCCTGATTTCTTTCGCTCGCTTGCCGGTAAAATAATAAAAAAATTACAGGTCATAAAATTTAACAAGGTTAAACATTGGTTTGTAGTCTATGTCTATAGAAGGAACGCTTGTATATTATGTTTGGTGAAAAGCTAAAAGATGGTCCTGTAAAATAACAAAATGGTGCTCAAAACAAACAAATACAAGTGTGTTAACACATTACTGATAAATTTTGGCTTAATTATGCCACCATCAACAGGAAAAATATGGCAGAATTTATGCTTTTCGATTTTTTAAATAAAAAAACATCAGATACTGTATTTCTGTATTTGCTCGAACGTTTCTTAATCCAGATGGCCAAACTATGTTTTTAAACAACTCCAAAATAGCCACTCCTGGTGGAAAAAGCAAACAATAATACATGCATACAGACTAAAACCTTGTTACCTCTCATGTGAAATAGGATCAAAAAGCTAGTGGCATATTGTTTTAGATGGAGAAGAAAAAGAAAAATGATATATAGGCCCACAAAACCAACCTACAAATAGGTCTACACCATAAAGAAAAAGACTCAAAGTAATACTTAGCTTATTAGTGATTGGTTAACAAGAGGCATGTGTCATTTTCTTGTGTAGGCCTATATGTAGTTCTATATATCATTTCTCTAACAAAAAACAGTTCAGTGATGTTGCTGTAGAAAAATAATGCATCCCCTGGTCAGATTTAACTCGGGATCACCCAGTCCAACCTCCCGGGCTCTTCCCCCACAAGGAGGTTTCGTTACTCTTCTTGTCCCAATGGTTGAACTTATACCTATTAGTTTAGCATATAACCATAAAATCTGTTTTAGTATATATCCAACTTTTGGCGGGAATAACAAGTACCTTTTAGGCCTGATTTTGACAATAACATGGCAATGTTTACCTGAAGCAATATACAGATAGCATGTCCAGACACATTGAGCACATAGAATATACACATACAATTATACATGTATACAAATAAGCAACAAAATTATTCCCAAGGCAATTATGTTTCAAAATGTTGCAGGCAGAAGTGGACACCTACACTATATTCATACCAAAAGATGTCAACTGAAATAGAGAGCAGGAAATAACCTCCATCCTGGTTCCTTAAAAAAGAGGAAACCGTGCCGCATTTGTTGTTAAAAACCTGCAAGCATTTGGCAAAATATATGAGAAATATGTAACTCACTTTCACATATGCCCACTAAGCAAATAGTAAAAACTTACCATAAATCATCCTCGCTACATGATCTCAGTTCCCACAGGATCAACAGAGAAATGAAGAGACAATGATTTTTGGACAATAGGCTGGAACTTAGACAGCCATATCTGTTTTCCAAATCAAAGGAAAATTTAGGCTCTTGTTGTGCGATATAAGAACAAACATTGGTATTAGTACAATTTTGCAAAATATAATGTATTGAGTTTATATATATGTAAGTATCAAGAGGGTGAACCTCAATGCAAGGGTAAGGGTGCTTGCCTTGTGACCTAGAGGGCATGGGGTCAAATCTTGGAAACAGCCTTCCTTGCAGGGGTAAGGCTGCGTACATCTACAGATAGGAGTTCCATCCTCCCTATACCCCATGAGGTGAGAGCCTTGTGCACCGGACCACCCATTTTGTTTATACATACATATATATGTGTGTGTGTGTGTGTATCAAAACAAAAATATAAAAAATAAGTAAAAATGACAGTGTCATGTCAACTTACAAATTAGAAGTTTGTTATTTAGCAAGGGAAATGACAACATGGTCCCAGACAAAATTCGAAATTACACTAATTACTGAAAATGAAAACATTTGGAAATCTCTTTCTATTCAAATGTGCTATGAAGGTGAAGATATCATTTATGTGCACCATATGGTGAGACACAATCATTAAAGTTAAAAAAGACTTCTTCTTTAGACCAAATGCTGTATAACAAATAATAATCCAAGACTGCCTAAATGTGCAAGAAACAATAAATTAGGTTCCTTACATCTTTGTACTCTTTGCTACCTATAAATATCTCGAATGCCTCAACTGCAAAATAAGCCACAATACCAGTCAACATGACAAAGGTGAAAGAAAATCAGATATTGCAGAGTCTTCACACCATGATAAACAGATCACCTGATCGAAATCGTATCACTACTACATGAGTATACTCCTTGGAGCTTGGATTAAAATTTAAACCTGGCAATAAAACAGTGGTAGAGCGTTTACAAAATTAACACAGAGAAAAGTTTTTTTTTATATATACAATCCTTTTGAAAGAAAATTAAACTGACGACAAGCCAACAGACCCAAATTAAAAATTTAAATAACATGGCAACAATTGAAAGTATTGGTGAAACTGGAAACATACCTTGAGTAAATTGGACTACCAAGGAAGGAGATCCCAAGACCATTGATGCCAGAGAAGCCAATGCATGTTCTGCTAGGTTATCCAATGCACGCTCATTAAATGATATCAGAAGCACAAACTCCACTCCATAATTGAACTCCTGGAATGACATTCATTTGAACCACCCCCAAAAAAATTGATGTTAGAAAAATGCAGTAGAAGATGATATTCAGCAACTAAACAAAAGAGTTTTGGAAGAGAAGTAGGATAAATAGAAGTGGAACAACAACAGTAAGGGTTGCAGGGATAAGAAACATGCTGTTCATGCTACCACTTAATAGATTAAAAAAACAGTTCAAATAGAAGATAAATAGATCCATATTTTTTTTTTACAAACAGGAATAACATGATCCTACACCTAAGAATCACTAGCAGGGCATACAGAAAGAGGCGGGAACAGAAGAGGTTGATGAATCTAGAATACATAGAAATAAATTCCCAGAACCTAGATGCATTTATTCCATCTCCATTCATTCAATGCAGTTTCTACATTTTTGTAATGAACATACAATTTGTGGCTCATAGGTAAGTAGGTTTCACAAATACCAATTAGGATATCAATGTTGAATGAACACCCCTTTAACAAATAAATAAGAGAAAAACAAGTCAATTCCAACCTCTCCTTTCCGAAATATAGAGAGCATATCATCTTCCACCTCAGATTCATAATCAACATTAATTAATCCCTGAAACGGAAATCACTTGAGGGCTAAGTTAAACCATTCTCCCTAAGGTAAACTCAACAATTAGAAAAGCAAAGGAACAGAGAATCGGTGTTTACATGTTGGTGCATACATGGCAGTAAGTCATTACATGCTCCTTGACAACTTTCAAGTAAAAGGGATTCTCATAGAACTTTGCAAGGTTTTCCTTCCCCTGGAACCGCATATATAGAGCATGTGTATAGTGCTCAGAATTTGGAGCAGAAATGCGCCCTGTAGAAGAAGCAACAAGGTCATCATATAAAAAATGAAAATGCTAGCTACCTAAAGCTGTGCATAGGCAATGAAGGGGATTGCTATGGTTACCTTTATGGGTGTGGTGATCATGATGAGTTGTCAAGCATTTTTTGAGTAATTATTTTAAAATAATATCTAAAGTTAATATAAGGAGTTGTCCTTGAAAGATTATGTTGTCGTGTCGTCAAGTTCTTGAATGTTTATTGTCGTTGATCAAGTCCGTGAAAGATTTAAAACATCACCACATCTGTGCTTCCAAGGACTTAACCGGTGACATCTATCAAGGACCTGATTGACAGCAGAAAAAACTTTCAAGGACCTATCTAACAATCCTAGAATCTTTCGATGACTGAATTGAAGATTAATTTTTTTATAACAAGCACCTATGAATGAGAATGCTTGTTGAGAACTCATTCTAAGTACCGAACCTAGCAAAAAATGAAAAACAAGATGGTCACCATAATAACGTTCTGCAAGTATGTATCTAGTTATCTGAGCTGAACCCGGGGAAGGTACCTAAAGAAGTAGCAACAACACCACCCATTTGATATTGAGTAGTATACAAATAATCTAGCATGTCATTCTCTTCCTCTTGTGATAAGTTCTTTTTCGCTTTCAGCAGACAAACATGTTCCACAACTTTTCTTCTGCATGAGATTAGAACAGTTATCATATTTATGACCATACCATAGAGCAAGGGGTGTTTATTTTCTGGCTTAAATATGTTTTTGTCCCTAGAAATTTAGCGAGTTTCTTTTGTTTTTTTGGTTTTGGTCTTTTTATGTTGCAAAAAAAAAATTTGGTTTTAGTCCCTGTTGAAGATGCGTCGCCACTGCAGTTGATCACGTCAACAATTATTGTGACATGCTAGTACGAGCTACGCTATCAACGAGGACTAGAACCAAAATTTTAAAAAATAGGCTAAATTACTCATTTGGTCTCTTACCTTATTTTTTTAATTTCAAATTGGTCCCTCATGGGACCAAATTGACGGTGAAAATAAACATAAGGGACTAATATAAGGGACCATAAGGGACCAATTTGAATTTGAAAAATAAGGTAAGAGACCAAATGACTAGTTTAGCCTAAAAAATATAAGAGCCAAAACCAATGAAAAAATTACAGGATTAAAACCAAAACTGGCTAAATTTTTGGAGAGCAAAAACACATTTAAAAACACACCATGCACAAAATTGAAGCCCAAAAAATAAAATAAAAAAATATATATGTGGTAACGAATTTTAAAAAGGACCTTTTCCTCTCGTAGGAGCTTGGATCGTCCAAAGCAAAAATGATGGTCCCATGATTCCTTGTCGCACTTTTCAATCCCTTACGGCGGTAGTAGTAATTTGCTGGAAAAAAGAACTTGACACGAATTAAGAAAGTGCGCAGAGTGGTAATGTGATAACAGTACTGAATTGAAATGATGATGGGAATTAAGAATTGAAGTTACCGCGAGAAGAAGAGAGAGGGGTTGGGGGAATTGGAGGAGGGAGACAAGTAGAATAGGCATAGCTTGAACATTGCATTGCAAAACCCATTGCTTTGAGTTCGATGAAATAAAGCGGAAAAAGTATTAGTATTTTTTTTTTTTTTAATTATAATAAGGAGGGGGTGTGGCGAAAGAAAGGAAGAGAGTGATTGCAACATAAAAATGGGTGGACCAGGAAAATTGAAGGAAAAACAACACTCATCCCATCGTTTAAATATCTCCCTTCATTTCGCGCCTTACATTCTAAACTTGCCGACTCTCTACCCTACTTCCTTTTCAGTACCTCACCTTCGTCTTTTAATTTGGAAACAAACCTACGAAAACTAAATTTCCTGTCACTTGAATCATTAAATGATTAATTTTTCTATACAAATGCACTTTTTTTAGTTTTTTATCCTCAATATTAAGGGTTGAAGTTAAGAAAATCTTGTTAATTATCGTCATTGTTTCGTGGTGTTAAATTTTTTTTCGTCTTGAGGTATCAAACGTAAGATTAATCCTCCAACGGAAGATTAAAAATTATGGAAAATACTAACAATGCTTAGAGCACTTATTAAACAAGCAAATGTAGTGTAGTTTTTTATCTTCTTGAGAGAAGAGAAAAGATGGATTTATGATATTTTTTTCAAATTTAAGAACCTTAATAAGTGCCCTTAAGAGACTTGTTAACAAGATCCAAAAATTATTCGAGTGAATTTTGTCTTTATCAACAAATCATTGCATTTTTCACATCACGTTAAAGATGGAACGTTTAAGGTCACTCATTCATCTAACAATTGTGCTAGACTTGTTCATTTTCATGGTGTTTATGAGAAGAGTAAGAAGTTAAAAATAATTATTGTCGTGTTCTTAATCGAGATCAACCTTAAAGTTATGGAAAAGCCTTGAAGAATTATCACAACCAAGATATTAATGTAGGACTCTTTAGGATTTCTGAAGATCCAGTCGAGATAATCAGGTTCTCCGTAGTCAACAATGTGTGTGCTTGTGTCAACTTAGGGATGAGAAGACGTACCTTAGCCCCTATGGCATGGTGGTTCTTATAGGGGATTACCTGTGTGTTGTGGGCCGTTCTGATGAGTCTTCTGAAGAGGTGGAACTCAAGTAGGATTTGTATAGGATATGATAAGATCATATCCTTAAACCCTGTAAGTGATAAACTTTTTATCCCATGCTGTTATATCTAACCAAGAGTCGTGGGGAATCCAGTGATAGTTACGGTTTGATAAGGCTGTAAACGATAAGGATTAGATGGGAAGTCCTGTGCTAGCTGAAAACCTTATCAGTACGTAACCGGTGGAAACCCAGTTCGCTCGGTATAAATATCTTATCGACACCCCTGCATCGGTATCGAAGTAGTGGGAGTAATGAGCCCTTTGGTCGGTCGTAGCTCGGTCTACTATAGGTCCACTACAATTATATAGGTATGAATATGAGTGTCGGATATGAGTAAAAGTAATAGTGAAAGGGATGATAGAAGAAAAAAAACATTTAAAAATAAGGATATTTTTTAAGTACAAAACAAATATTTTAAAAATTGAATATAAGTAATAAAGGAATTGGTAACGAGGTATTAATAAAATCTTTCTTACTTTTATCGCATCTACCTTTTTTCAGTGACTTTATGTTTTATTCAAATAATTCAAGCAAATCTTTTTAACACATGTATCGCTATTATTCAGATTTATTGGGTGGCTTATCCGACCTTATTAAAAAAATTAAATAGCTTATCTGACTAGGTGTTTGTAATAAAATATAAATGTTAATAAAACTTTCCTTCAATTTATAACATTTAAAAACCCTTTAAGATAATTCAAATGGTTTATTCAACCGTATAAAAAATCATATTGCTTATCCAACCGTATAAAAAATCATATTGCTTATCCAACCAGGAGTAAGTAATAAGAAACGAATGTTAATAAAATTTTCTCTCTAACTTATTCACACACCATTAACATTTAACTACCCTTTAAAAAAAATCCAAATCCAACAAAAGACTTGATTTCTACTCGTTGAAAAATTATTCTTCAACCCGTCTCTTCGAGATTGATGGAGGATTCTAATATGTTTAGAATTAGTCGTGCATTGTCATGGTTTAAGTGTCCACATGTGTCTATTATTCCCTTGGATGCGGTGAACATGGGCTGGTGTTTGTGCGTCGTTTAGCCTCTATATCAGTTGCCTTTGAAAAACTTTGACGATCAGATATCGTCCTAGTCTCAAACATAAACGATGCTGATCAAGGATTGGCTATTTTGTTTTTAAGACTCCACTAGCACCTTATGAGGAATCAAAGTCTTTGGGTTCCAAGAGAGTATGGTCGCAAGGCTAAAACTTAAAAGAGTTGACAAAAGGGCACCACCACAAGTGAAACTTGTGGCTTAATATGACTTAATATGGGGAACTTACCAGGTTCAAACATAGTATAGATTGACGGAGAACTCTCTCTTGATCCTATGGGTGGTAGAGCCGACAAAAAAACCTAATCCGATCAGCCCAACCCAAATAAACATGATATATAAGTGGGTTTAGGCTCTTAAAATATAACCCAAATAAATCCTCACTTTTGTAGTCTGATTAATAAAGTTCGAACCCACTAAGCTCTAGATCGACCCACTAATATCACTTAAGAAACGACTCGATGAATTTAGAAAAAATGACCCACAACCAAGTTTAATTATATGTTCATTCGAGCCTTTGTATACTCAAAGCGAACCGATCCGAACACAACCGGATAGCCCGAATTGCCTAGAGATGGTGCATGGGTGTTCTTAGCTTATGAAACAATTTGTTTGATTAATTCCATTAACCGACGAAGCATCAACCTACAAACTAGCCTGTGTGATGCATGCACCTAAAAAAATTGTCCTCTACCAAACTCAATCAACAATAAGAAATACATATTATGTATATCAATTAGTTAATATATTTATCATAGCATGTGTCGGTTTGTGACATTGGATATATAACATAATGTTGGAATAAGTAAAAATTTGTACATATGATCACGATGCAAATTCCACAGCTTTTGGCCACAAGAAAATCCTACAAGGCATAGGTAGAAAATGTGTAACCAAAACAATGCCAAACACGGTTTCACTTTGTACGAATTCTTAATTTAACACATGAGTTGTTATATCACAACAGTAACGGTCCATAAACTGCAGCCTTAAAAACTAAAGTACAACAATTAAGTTACAACAGCTAAACCAAATCTCAAGAGAGATCTACTTACATGGAATACTTCTCCCTCTGTTAAATGATGTCTGCTACCTATTTTACACATCAAATTAATCTACAGGAACTTAGCCAAACACTTGCGCTGAACCCATCAAGTCAAGAATTGTTCAAGTTTTGAAAAAGCTCAGGAAGATGGGCATTGGTCAGCTTGGTCCTCTTGCTGATTTCACTCTTCTTCTTCTTAGTCTTGGTCTTGGAAGAAACGCCTTGAATTTGCGCTGCACTTCTTCTCTTTGCAGTGTTCGTCGCGGGCTTCATTCCATTCTTCTGAAGGTCTTTCTCTATATCAATCATATCACGAGGTAATTCGATACTCCGAAAAAGCTGTTTTAGATCATCATCCACCTTAATGGGAACTCTGGGGTCATTAGGGTATGCAATGTCTTCCTGTGAATCAAAGTTTGACAGCAGCCAAATCTGCCCTGAAGCTTTCAAAGCCTTGACGAAACCAAATAGCTATGTAAGGTCTAATTCCATGATAAGACAATTATTTATAATACCTACCAGTCTACCACCATGGCAAGTCATCTGATCATAGTAAACGTTATAGATAAATTTGGTCAAATAGTTCTGTTCTTATTTACAGATTTAGATAAAAACATACAAAAGTTCACTCTTCTAATAATATCTCAGAATCATATCCTCCATAAGAAAAGAAAAGAATGGTCTTTCAAAGAAAAGAAAAAAAAAAGCAGGGAAGTGAAGAAAAGAAAAATGACAAAAAAAAAAAAAAAAAAAAAAAAACAGGGATGATCCTCCAGACTGAAGTTGTTCATTTGAAAGAGCCAGGTTTTGGCCCTCTGCATATGTTAACAGTTATAACAGTTACCACTGAGCTCCAAATCCAGCGTATGAGAAATTAGCAAGATTGAACAACATTCAAGGTAGCACCTTGAACAAGATTTTATGCTGACTAATTAAATTATGTTTGTGTTTCCCTAATACTAGCTTTAATTCTATAATAGCAAAGACTGGAGGATGTGGCAAAATGATTTTAAAAACCCATGAATATTAATGTGCAGTGTTCGTGTATTTCCCATAACATTTGATCCTTTCAAAGGTATGTAGTAGTATAGTCAGCGTGTTTGCATTCATGGTTCTCCCAAAATTCATTTATGCACAGAGAAGGTGTCAAATCTGTGACATTTAAGAATAGACCTATATCAATGAACAAAACTACCAAATGGTACTGAAAATTCAATGTCAAGAAATGTTCAATAAATAACAAGAAACTAATCAGAGTCATTATACCTGGAGGTCCTCCATCACAGTTGGGTAAGCATCTTTTAGGTCAATAACAGCAATGCCCTCTGGAAACTTGCGTATCAGGTAAAGAAGCTGTTTTTGGTCCTTAAGATCATGCTTTGACTATAGAACAAAACAACAAATAACATAAGGAATCATTACTTTCTAAAGGAATATTTTGCATACATAAAGGTTAAGATATATGCATGAGTAAAAGTTACCTTGTAAGAGAATCGTTGCCCATCATATGTTACTTTTGGATTTTTCCTCAGACTGTCAAAAACTTCTTTGTTGGCCTTCATGTCAACATAGCATGCTTCATTTATTTGCTCAGGTGTAAAAGCCTGACGGGTCTGAAAGCAAACATAAGCACCGAATTAATATGGTTTAACTAAGAGTATAAAAAGACATGCGGGTGTAGCCCACATGGTCATGTACCAAGTCTTTAAAACTTGGGAATTGGAGGTCCCGGGTTCAATACCTAGGGACAGTATTTGGTGGATTATCGGTGGTTTAATTTCCCCTCCCCTGCTCTCGTCAAAAACTTTGCCTATAAAAAAAAAAAACCAAGAGCATCAAGACCAAGAGAAGACACACATCCAATTATCCACCAACCTAAAGAGAGAGCAAGTAATGGCTGAAAACAGTGTATCAACCACCATTTCCAGATTCATCGGGCACAAAATAACTTACAGAGTAGATTGATATGGAAAGCCCTCCTAATTAGTGTTCCATGAACAAGATTTTCGAATTTAGCATTAATAACTCAATCACCGGAGAATGCATGGCTAAGTACAATTTCATGTGATGTTTATATTTTATAACTTGCCATCCACTTTCTGCATCCAGGCTAAAACACAGCCTGTTACTAACGGACGAAAAAGGTGAAGATTTACACTTTTAAGAACGTTATACATGAGTTGCATGTTGTTGACTGAACTTCATCATTTGTACAATGAAAAACGACATTCAAGAGACACCCACGCAATAGGTGTTCGAAGGAAGTTTTCCTAAATGACTTTCTTATTAATAGCCTCTATGCAACAACAAGGTTGCTACCTTGTTAGAGGTCATGAGTTAAAATCCTGAGAGCAGCCAATACGACTTAAAAACTTGAGAACAACCAGGTTGGAGTCTCGTGCCTGCATTCGGCGGCCATTTTCCTCATTCACTCACTAAACAAAACCCTTCACATCATATAAGCCAGATCCTTCAATTACTTATATGCTGAGTACAAGAACACAGAGGGTGAGCCTAGGTTGCTGCCCGAAAGCACAGACACTACACAATAGTCCTCCTCGTGTCCATGCCATGCCTAACACGGAGATGTAGACGCGTATCCATATTAGACAATTTTGGACACGCCTAACCATTTTCTATAACATTTTATATTTGTTCTGCCGTATCCCTCTGTCCACATACTTAGCTAAAAGAGGAAGCCTCATGAGTCATGATGCACGGCCCGCCTTTTTCACATGACGTATAAATCGCGCTTCATTAATAACTAACTCTAAGTGACAATAAATGGATAAAATACTTCATATTTGCAATAATTAAAGCAGGAAAAGGATAATTAGCAATAATTACCTCGAAGAGGAGATCAATAACACGCTTCATCTGAGCGCCAACGGGGGCTTTGCGAATGCTGTTAATATGCTGAAGGCGCTCCGTGTCGTTCGAGAATTTAACAGCAGCGCCAGAAGAAGGAGGAGGAAGAGAAACCGGGTTTCTTCCATTGGCAGATTTTTGAGCTGCTGTTGTTGCTGCTGCTTTGGTAGCTGCAATGCTTGAAAGCGTAGACTGACACTTCTCTTGCTGCTTCTTGAATCTCTCTAACTTCTCTTGCAACGCCATCTGATACGATATCAAAAAAAAAAATGTTAGTGGTAAAAAATAAAGTAAAAACCCTAACTAAGGTTTTAAAGTTTTGATTTTGGAGAAGAGGGGAGTTTAGAAATTGATTGATCATAATAATAATGTAATTTGATGATTAAGTTATACGGAAGTGAGGAAATATGAAGAGAAGAAGAAATGGTATGGAAAATTAGCTGTTTAGGAGAGGGAGGAGGGAAGCTAACCAGTGAATTGAGTTGGACGAACTGTGCTGCACCTCCGTCGTGAAATGGATTGAGGGAGTTGATTTTTTAAATTTATATATATATATATATATATATATATATATATATATATATATGACTTAATTAAGTTTTTAGTCCCCAAAAGTTACCCGAGTTTTGGTTTTGGTCCTTAAATGTTTTTTTGTTTGGTTTTGGTCCTTAAAAGTGTAAAAAAAATTTATCCTAATCCCTGCCGTCACTTTTTCCGTTAAAGATTAAAAATAAAAAAACCAGAAACAATCACCCAGCCCTCCCTCTTCTCTTTTGCTTAACCACTGCACCTCTCTCTTCTCCCTCTACTCCATAGCCATACCCTCTCTCTCTCAACCCACCACCCACCGCCGCCACTTCACGCTCTCCCTTTCTTCCTCCGTTCGACCGCTCTCTCTTCTCCGTCCCACGCTCTAGCTCCCTCCACCATCACCGTCCCTCCGTCTGAATCGCCTCCACCATAGCGAACCCCTCTCTTTCTCCCTCTGTTCGACTTTCTCTCTCTAATCCCAACCGCGGCCCACACCGTTCCCTTACATCCATCACCGAACCACCACCGCCACCCTGCCTCCACAAACGACCGTCCCTACCCAGCCACCAATCCCTACAATCCTTAACCCCAGATGCGGTTTTCAGACCCCAAAAAAAACCACTCCCTTGTGAAGAAGAATAAAGAAAAAGCAAGGAGAAGAGAAGAGGGAGGGGTGGAGGAACGAAGAAGAAAGAAGAAGAGGGAGAGAGGAGGAAGAAGAAAGAAGAAGAGAAGGGAAGGGTTTGGGGGGTGGGTTGTTTTTTTTTTTTATTTTAAATTTATTTATTTAGCATTTTTTTTTATTTTTTGGTATATTCCGTTAAACTTAACGGAGAAACTGACGGCAGAGACTAAAACCAAAAGTTTTTACACTTTTAAGGATCATAACCAAACAAAAAAACATTTAAGGACCAAAACCAAAACTCGGGTAACTTTCGGGGACCAAAAACTTAATTAAGCATATATATATATATATAGGGGAATGCTAACATCCTCCAATGTGTGGAGGATTTTAGCAATGTCCACCTAAATATTTGGATAAAATTACCCTCCATCTTTTAACTTGGATAGGTTAATTTTTAAGGGTATTTCTGTAATTTAGGTTTAGGGTTTAGGGTTTAGGGAGAGTTTAGGGTTTAGGGTCTAGGGTTTAGGGAGGGTTTAGGGTTTAGGGTCTTAGGGTCTTAGGGTTTAGTAGCGGCGGCGGCGGTCAACGTCGGTCAACGCCGGCGGTCAACGGCGACGGTCAACGCTGGCGGCGGTGGTCAACGATGGTCAACGGCGGTCAATGGTGGTCAACGGATGGTGGGGGATGATTTTTTTTTTAAATTAATTAATAATCTAATTACATAAACACCCTTAAAAAAATAAGTTACTCATGTTATAAAAGGAAGGGTAATTTTGTCCAAATATTTTGGTGGACATTGCTAAAATCCTCCAACATAGGTGGATGTTAGCAGCCCCCATATATATATATATATTACTTACTAGAATTTTACAATTATTATTATTATTTTTTTGGTTTACATGGGAGGTCTGAGACTAGAACCGATGACCTGGGGAGAGGGAAATCCTAAGTGTCCCTGCATCCACCAACTGGGCTGTCTTACGCGGACATTATTATATTTTTTTTAAATGAGTAAAATATGGTAGATTTTATAAAATTATTTTTTTTACAATTATTCTTTTAAATTGTACATATACTTATATTTTCTTTCTTGTATACTATTGCTTGGATTTTTTATTACATTCATTTTATTTGCATAAATTATGTCTATATAATAAGATATTTTATGATTTTCTTAATTTTTTTATTTAAAAAACAAATATAATATATCAACTAACATGGTTTAATTTGTGTTTTGATTAGAAAAAACATAAATAATTATATATAAAAAATCGAAACGAATTGAAACAAACTACAATCGCAAATATCTTCTTGATTTGATCCAATTGGATCAATATTGATAGTTAATAAATAGAACCAAATCACAAGTCATTTTTATATTCAAATTCAATGACTTTTTGTCATAAAATCGATCTAACTCAATCCGTGAACATCTATATTTATATTATTTATATTTAACTATGTTTTTGATTGTAATTGTTTATGAAAATGGTTCCTATAAATATTGAATTTTTTGAAATTGGTCCCTGTAAAATTTTTGTTTTGGTTTTGGTCCCTACATTTATAAAATATTTTGATTTTGGTCCCCCATGTTATGCGTGGATGGAAAATGCCGAAAATGTAAAATATTATATTCTATGACCTATTAAGGATGATATTCTTACGTTAATTCTCAAGGGTAAACAGAAAACTTACATTAAATAAGAAAACCAGTTCAAAAACCATGATATCAGAGGGACCAAAACCAATTGAATCTAAATAATAGAGGGACCAAAACAAACTACCAACATAATTATGGGGACCAAAATTTAATATGAGGGACCAAAACCAAAACGTTTTATAAGTGCAGGGACCAAAACCAAAAGAAAATTTTTACAAGGACCAATTTCAAAGAAGTCAATATTTACAGGGACCATTTTCATATTTAAGCCTTTTTTTTGGTACATTTGTAATTGTTCATTTTATGTACATTCATCTTGTGTTTTAGATGCCAAATTTGAAATTAATTTGAAGTGTTAATAAAGTTTCATTGCCTCACTTTATAGTAGTTAGAAGAAAATGATGTCATTGCATTAGATTTTAATACAAAATGATTTCAAGTGTAGTGTATACAAATTGGAGGATGCAACCATCATTTTATGAGAAGATCAAGAACCAATTCTAACGAGGATCAATTTGAGGTTGACATGTGTTTCAGCGTTAGCCATGTCTATACCTTAGAGCGCATGTGGATGGAAGAACGAAATTGTCCACGAATTGAAAATTGGGGGATTAAATTGGCCTGAGGTAATCGAATGGGGACTAAATTCGTCAAATTGATCAAATTGAGGGTCCAAAAGAGTAATTAGGCATTATTTTTAATAAATTTTAATTTTTTAATTAACTTAATTAAAAGAAATTCCACATAGGGCAACTAGTTGTTTACATAGGTCCAAGCGTTATTCACCTCAGCACCTTACCTTGGAATTTAACGGAAGGACGAAATTAGCCACGAATTGAAAATTGAAGGACTATATTCACCAAATTAAAAGAAGGGGGACTAAATTCGGCAAATTGATGAAATTAGGGAACCAAAAGTACAATCAAGCCTTTATTAATTAACTTATAAAGTATAATAAAACAGTTAGTTAATTTTTTTAGGCTTAATTATGTCACAAACCCCTGAAGTTTGGGGTGCTTTTTTCAGATACCATTATTCTTTATTTTCCAATGTTTGGTTTCCCGAAGTTATTTATGAGTTTGTCATATACCTCTACTACTAATTCCAACCAATTTTTCTGATATGTAACATCAGAATCCTAGTCAGAAGCAGGAGGTTAGACACATGTCCTATAAGGTCAAGAATGTTGTATGAGACCGAATGTTGGACATCAAAATGTCAACAAGAGAATACACGTCATATAGCAGAGATAAGTATGTTGAGGTGGATGTGTAACAACCCGAATTTTAATTACAAGAATAATTAGAATAATAATAGGATTAGAAGAATGATAATTATGCTAAAGAAGAGTTAAGGTGATGGATTGAGATCTCTTTGAGTGCCATGAATGGGTTAGGATGCATTGGCATCAGATAGGAGGTTGAAAGATGAGCAAACAAGTGTAGGAAATAGTGTTTTCAGTGTTAGAAACACATTATATTAGGAAATTAATAATAAAATATTTACAACTTAAATCAAGAATTTCACCGTTGGATGTGAAGAATAGTATGTAGGTAAGTTTGCTTTCAAATTTAAGCAAGATCCAACGGTTAACGAAAAAGATATGACATTTTGAAATGAAAAGGGTGGGAAACTAATTTAGACTAGCTAATCGATTAGTTCGATTAGACAAAGAAAAAAATAAAAGGCCTGGGGCTCATGAAATGCGCCATTCTTCTTCCCCAAGTTAGAACACAAGGCTAACACAAGGCTTCTAAGGCAAGCTTCATTCCATAGCCATTTCCCAAGCTCTCTAAGTACAGGATCATTCATTCCCAAACTTTTTTCCCCATCACCACCAAGATTTCTCTCTCACTATCAAGCTTCTCAACAACACCCATGGCTTCACTTTATCTTTCTTGCCACAAATGTAACATCCCGAAAATTAATATGAATATAATAACTTTGGATATATATATATATGTATATACATATATTGATTTATTTAGGAATAGGATTAAGTCATAGAAGTTGTGCAAGGGTCGTAGGGTAATAGGAATCATAGGCCGACCCGATAGGTAAGTGTTGGACTTCGGCTGGATGTCTGCCGAGCTAAATGAGGAACAAACACGAAAAATCTGTCGTCAAGCTCGGATTAGCCGACCTCAACGCATCTCACAAGTATTATCTGAGAAGGAGGCTCGGACTACCGCTGTTAATCTAGACCGAGCCGATGTATCCTTTCTCCTTCGTGACAGCTCATGTTGAGCTGTTGATCCCTTGGTTTTCGTACTATCTGTACACTGTCTTTGTCAATCGCTTTATGACCCTTTCAAGTCACTGTTCATGGCTTCCTTTGGAAGCCAATGAATCCTGTCCACATATTCTAGCTTCTCAAAGAAGCCTCCAAGGAGAACCACACAAATATCCTTCCTAAAATAATAAAAGTGAAACCAATACACAACACATGACATTTCTATTCTTATTCTCCTCCGTCTCTCTCTCTTTTCTCTGAGTTCCAACACCAACACCTCCCATATTCTCCCCCCCTCATTCACGAAAATCCCTCTCTTTCATCACCAAATACTCACTAACTAGAAGCTACTCCTCTCAATCTACTCGATCTCATCAAGCTTTCCCTGGACCGTCGTGGCACTCGGTGTGCAGCTTAGAGGAAATGAATCAAGGGGTGTGAAGCTCACAAGGTCAAGCATCAAGGGGGAAAACCATTCTCAAACCCTCAACTCTTATCTCTCACGGTTTGAGGTGAGGAGTGAGTGTTACCTCTACTTTGAGTTTGGGTTTCTAGGGTGTTCATAACGGGTGCTAAGAGTGGGTGTTAGATTAGGGAATGAACATAGGACAATATTAGAGAGGAAAGGTAAAAAGGGTAATGGGAACCAAGGAATGAATTAGAAACATGACTTTTGAGGTAGGAAAAATCATTGTTCTATGCTATATGTTTTCGTTTAAATGATATGCTGGCTAAGTGTTTATTCATACTGTGGTTGCTGTATAAATGTTGTTGTCATCGTATAAATGTTTATGAGTTTTGGTAATTATTATCTGTATCTGTGGCCGAGCTACGAGAGGGTAAGAATGGATATTGAGAAAAGAGTAAACAGGGAGAAATGAAGAGATAAATTAATGGGTTAGATAATGAGAGAGATTAATGGCAAAAGGGAACGGTTAGAAGGCTAGCCGAGAGAGGCCGAGCTAAAAGAGTGGTTAAAAAGAAGAGGAATTAAAGAGAAATGGTTGTGTGATCGGGTCATAGCAGACGCGTACTGGGTGCGTGCATTGATCGCGTCAGACGCATACTGGGTATGTGCAGCTGTAAGACGGGTACTGGGTACTCGCAGTTATGATTCACACAAGGTTCCGAGCAACGAAACCGGTGGGATGTGTTCTTGGTCATAGAAGACGCGTACTGGGTGCGTGCATTGATCGCGTAAGACGCCGAGATGTGCAGCTGTAAGACGGGTACTGGGTGCTCGCAGTTATGGACACTCCTTAACCCCATAGAATGATCGGCGGTAGTGCTCCTGGTCATAGAAGACGCGTACTGGGTGCGTGCATTGATCGCGTCAGACGCATACTGGGTATGTGCAGCTGTAACACGGGTACTGGGGACTCGCAGTTATGGACAATCCGATATCCGACCCTAAATGGTGTAAGACATGCACTGGGTGTATGCATCCGAGAATAGTAAAAGATTGTAATCTATGTAAAAGATGATAAATGAGTAATGTGACCGAGATGGAGATAGATAACCGAGAAAAGAGACTAGTGGCTAAGTAACTAGGTGAGAATTAAGGAAAGGGCACAAGGGGAATTAATTGGTTGAACCGAGGTATAATTAGCAGGTAATGGATAAGCCGGTGAATGAGGTGAGCCGAGCTATATGATATTGTATGCATGTGATATTCTGTCTGATTACTTGTTATTTATATGTTAATGGATTACTTGTGTTTGGCTTGGTAGTTCGGTATGTCATGTTAGAAACTGCTTACTTAAGTTCTGTGTAATGCTCACCTCCTTACCATTTTTCAGGTACTGAGCCCGAGCAGACGCAGTCCCCGGCCGAGCAGGTTCACTCTCCCTCACAGGGAGAGTAAGTCACTTAGAGTTGGGAAATTTAAGTTAGGCCTTGGCCAGCTGGGCCGAGCTAAAACACTGCTTTGTACTTTTGTATTTTGGCTAATCGACTGAATGTAATTAAGCTATGATTTTATGCGTTGTTCGAATTAAAGTCTTCCGCTTTATACCTCTGATGTTTTTGTATTAATGAAAGGAAATATTATTTTGGCAATCATTATAAATGTTTTCGCAAGAAATTTTTAAGTCCGAATTTTATTTTATGGTTTTAAGGGTAATTAATATATAGGGTGTTACATTTTTGGTATCAGAGCAGTTTCTCCTCGGCCTATTGGAGTTGCAAAGGACTCCAGTGGTTACTCACCAAGGGAGTAACAATTAAGTAAAGTCTAGAGTCTAAGTTAGTCGAAAGAACTTATAGATTTAGATATATATATATATATGTTTATTTGATTATTCGATGGTTAATTGGCTTTCTCTCCATGACCAGACAGTATGGCTGGGAGAAGAGATGATAACGATCGAATTGCTGCCGTGTTGGAAACTCTGGTTCAACTGCAGCAAAACCAAGCGCAGGCTCAGCATAATCAGGCTGAGAACCTCGCTCAAACCATCGTCGCAGCAGCAGCAGCTGCAGCTGCAGCCCTTCAGCCTCAACCTCCGGCTCCGGTCGAGATCGACTGGATGAACCGATTTAGGAAGAACGAATCGCCTCGGTTTGAAGGGGGATACAATCCTGATGGAGCTCAGAGGTGGCTCCAAGATGTTGAAAAAATCTTCCGATCTCTGCAACCGCCCTATGAGTACAGGGTGAGGTTAGCTGAATTCTTGTTGGCTGGTGAAGCCGAGCACTGGTGGGAGCAACAGAGTCGAGGACTGGAAGCGGCTAATCAGGCCATTACTTGGGATTTGTTCTGAACCCGATTCCTCAGTAAATACTTTCCCGAAGATGTTAGAAGGGAAAAGGAACTTGCATTCCTCAAGCTGGAACAGAGGAACTTGAGTGTCGGAGAATACGCCGCTCAGTTCGAGGATTTGATCCGCTATTCAGGAAGCTACCGAGATGCTGATGAGCGTACCAAGTGCATCAAGTTTGAATCTGGTCTCCGTGATGATATTCGGCTCGCATTCGAATATCAGAACGTGGCCAATCTCTCGCAATTGGTAAACATGGCTAGCACCTATGAGAAGGGGCTCAAGAGGAAAGGCGACGGAAAGCGGAGCAGGTCGGCAGAGAAAGCAGTGGGGCCTATCAGAGGGAAAGGAGTTGTTCAGAGATCTGCTCCCTATGTGAATCCGAGCTCCAGAATGTCAACAGCTCCAAGGAGCGGTGGTCAGATGGTGGTTGTTCCTGGCCCCTATCCGATATGCCAACACTGTGGAAGGCAGCACAGGGGAGAATGCTGGAGTCTGGATCCGAGCAGAACAAGAGGATCCTGTTTTCGCTGTGGCAAGCCTGGTCATTTTGCAGCTCGGTGTACCGAGAATCTTGTGAAAGAAGAAGTCAATGTGACAAAGGCACAACAGACAGGCGTGAACCGACCGATGCAGAGAGGCAAGGTTTACACTATGGATGGTGAAGAGGTGACTGATGCTGACGAACTGATCCGAGGTACTTGTCAAGTAAACAACATTCCATGTGCTGTGCTATTTGATTGTGGAGCCACACATTCTTTCATTTCCCTTGATTGTATGACCAAATTGAAATTGTCCCCTGTAGAAATGCCTTACAAATTATCCATTTCTACCCCAACCAATTCCTCTGTGATCACTTCCCAAATGTGTCTAGATTGTCCTATTCAAGTATTAGGCCGAGAGTTTAAAGTCAATCTAATTTGCTTACCCCTGACTAAGTTAGATATTATCCTCGGCATGGATTGGATGTCTCAACACCATGTCCTGCTCGACTGCTGAGAGAAAACTGTCATCTTTAGTGGCTCTTCTGTTGCAAAGTTAGAGGCGATAGAGGAACCAACCATAGATCAAATTCCTGTAGTCAGTGAATTCCCAGAGGTTTTCTCGGATGAAATGCCTGGTTTACCGCCGAGAAGAGAAGTAGAGTTTAGTATAGACCTCATTCCCGGAACTGGCCCAATTTCAATTGCTCCGTACAGAATGGCACCTCCCGAGCTAGAAGAGCTTAAGAAACAGCTGGAAGAACTTTTGGCCAAGAAGTTAATTAGACCGAGCGTGTCACCTTGGGGAGCTCCGATCCTGTTTGTTAAAAAGAAGGATGGTAGCCTCAGAATGTGCACTGATTATAGAAAGCTCAACGCGGTAACAGTGAAGAACAAATATCCCCTCCCTCGGATTGATGATTTATTAGACCAACTTAAGGGAGCGTCGGTATTCTCAAAAATAGACCTCCGATCAGGGTACCACCAGATCCGTATCCGAGAAGAAGACATTCCGAAGATAGCTTTCAGGACGAGATATGGGCATTTTGAGTATGTGGTTATGCCCTTTGAACTTACCAACGCCCCTGCCATCTTTATGGACTACATGAATAGGATCTTCCGACCCTATCTAGATTCGTTTGTGATAGTCTTCATCGACGATATCCTTATCTACTCCAGAAGTCCGAGCGAACATGAGAAGCACTTGAGAACGGTACTACAGGTCTTGAAGGACAAGGAGCTTTATGCCAAGCTCTCTAAGTGCAGTTTTTGGCTCAAAGAGGTTCACTTCCTCGGTCACGTAATATCCGAGCGTGGTGTCGCAGTTGATCCCTCCAAGGTGGAAGTTGTACTCAAGTGGGAGAGACCTAACTCGGTAACCGAGATCAGGAGTTTTCTTGGTCTTGCAGGATACTACAGGAGATTCATTGAAGGGTTCTCTAAACTAGCTCTACCCTTGACCTCGTTAACCAGAAAAGATACACCTTACCAGTGGTCCGAAAAATGTGAACAGAGCTTCCAAGAGCTGAAGAAAAGATTGACGAGTTCACCAGTATTGATTTTGCCAGATCCGACCAAAGCCTTTGACGTGTTTTGTGACGCCTCGAATCAGGGTCTCGGCTGTGTGTTGATGCAATAGGGAAAGGTGGTGGCTTACGCCTCTAGACAACTTCGACCGCACGAACAGAATTACCCCACCCATGATCTCGAATTGGCAGCTGTGGTGTTCGCCCTTAAAATTTGGAGGCATTACCTGTATGGCACAAAATTTGAAGTGTTCAGTGACCATAAGAGTCTCGGCTGTGTGTTGATGCAACAGGGAAAGGTGGTGGCTTACGCCTCTAGACAACTTCGACCGCACGAACAAAATTACCCCACCCATGATCTCGAATTGGCAGCTGTGGTGTTCGCCCTTAAAATTTGGAGGCATTACCTGTATGGCACAAAATTTGAAGTGTTCAGTGACCATAAGAGTCTCGGCTATCTGTTCGACCAGAAGGAATTGAACATGAGGCAACGCAGATGGGTGGAATTTCTAAAAGACTACGACTTCAGCTTACACTATCATCCCGGAAAGGCCAACGTGGTGGCCGACGCACTGAGCAGAAAGAGCCTTCATTTGAGCAATATGATGGTCCGAGAGATGCAGTTAATGCAGGAATTTAGTGATCTTAACCTCGGCATACAGAAGAAGGAAAGTAGTGTTGTACTGGAGATGTTGCAAGTGACAAACGATTTTGTGGGTTTTATTAAGGAAATACAGGCTGCCAACTTAGAACTCCATAAGCTACTAGAAAGAGCAGGAGACAAGGATGAACCCGACTTCGTTAAAGGATCCGACGGTCTTATTCGGTTCCGAGACCGAGTTTGCATTCCTATGGACTTTGAAGTCCGAAGATATATAATGGAAGAGGCTCATAAAATGAAGATGAGTCTTCACCCAGGAGCCACAAAGATGTACCAGGATCTGAAAAGTTTGTTCTGGTGGCCCATGTTAAAAACCGATGTAGCGGATTATGTGTCTCGGTGTTTAACATGCCAGAAAGCCAAGATTGAGCCCCAGAAACCAGGAGGATTACTCAGATCTTTGGAGATTCCGCAATGGAAGTGGGACAGCATTTCGATGGATTTTGTGTCGGGCCTGCCGAGGACAAGATCTGGTAATGAGGCCATTTGGGTTGTGGTGGACCGACTGACAAAGTGTGCCCATTTCCTGCCAATTAGCATGAAGTACAGCTTGGAGAAGCTGACGCAATTGTACATAAAGGACATTGTCAGACTCCACGGTGTTCCGAGGAGCATAGTGTCCGACCGTGATCCTCGTTTCTTATCCTGATTCTGGCAGAGTTTGCAGAAAGCCATGGGTACAAAGTTGAGGTTCAGCACAGCTTATCATCCTCAGACCGACGGACAATCCGAGCACACCATTCAGACTCTTGAGGACTTGCTGAGGACATGTGTGCTTGAGCAGTCGGAAAGATGGGAAACACTATTGCCATTGGTCGAATTTACCTACAACAACAGCTTCCATTCAAGTATTGGGATGGCTCCTTTCGAAGCGTTGTATGGTCGGAAATGTCGAACGCCGTTATGCTGGTTCCAGATAGGAGAAAACTTGTTGATTGGTCCAGACATTGTACATGAGACAACCGAGAAGATTCGAATGATACAAGGAAAGATGAAAGCAGCACAGGACCGACAGAAGAGCTATGCCGACAAGAGAAGAAAACCCTTGAACTTCATTGAGGGAGATCATGTGTTCCTGCGGGTATCCCCTGTAATGGGTATTGGTCGAGCTATCAAGTCAAAGAAGTTGACCCCTCAGTTTGTCGGGCCGTATCAGATATTGGAGAAAATCAGACCAGTAGCTTACCGAATTGCCTTACCTCCACACTTGTCTAAACTCCATGATGTATTTCACGTTTCGCAACTCAGAAGATACATTCATGACCCCTCACATGTGATAGCAGTGGACGAGCTGCCACTAAGAGACAATCTGACCTTCGAGGTCCTTCCAGTCAGGATTGAGGACAAACAAGTCAGACGGCTCAGAGGGAAAGAAATCTATTTGGTCAAGGTTATCTAGAATCGGAATAATGTGGAAGAAGCCACTTGGGAACTCGAAGAGAAGATGAAGCAGTCATATCCGCAACTGTTCAATGCCGACTAAATTTCGAGGACGAAATTCCTGTAAGTGAGAGAGGAATGTAACATCCCGAAAATTAATATGAATATAATAACTTTGGATATATATATATGTATATACATATATTGATTTATTTAGGAATAGGATTAAGTCGTAGAAGTTGTGCAAGGGTCGTAGGGTAATAGGAATCATAGGCCGACCCGATAGGTAAGTGTTGGACTTCGGCTGGATGTCTGCCGAGCTAAATGAGGAACAAACACGAAAAACCTGTTGTCAAGCTCGAATTAGCCGACCTCAACGCCTCTCACAAGTATTATCCAAGAAGGAGGCTCGGACTACCGTTGTTCCTCTAGACCGAGCCGATGTATCCTTTCTCCTCCATGACAGCTCATGTTGAGCTGTTGATCCCTTGGTTTTCGTACCATCCGTATGCTGTCTTTGTCAATCGCTTTATGTCCCTTTCAAGTCACTATTCATGGCTTCCTTTGGAAGCCAATGAATCCTGTCCACATATTCTAGCTTCTCAAAGAAGCCTTCAAGGAGAACCACACAAATATCCTTCCTAAAATAATAAAAGTGAAACCAATACACAACACATGACATTTCTATTCTCATTCTCCTCCGTCTCTCTTTCTTTTCTCTGAGTTCCAGCACCAACACCTCCCATATTCTCCCCCCCTCATTCACGAAAATCCCTCTCTTTCATCACCAAATACTCACTAACTAGAAGTTACTCCTCTCAATCTACTCGATCTCATCAAGCTTTCCTTGGACCGTCGTGGCATTCGGTGTGCAGCTTGGAGGAAAGGAATCAAGGGGTGTGAAGCTCACAAGGTAAAGCATCAAGAGGGAAAACCATTCTCAAACCCTCAACTCTTATCTCTCACGGTTTGAGGTAAGGAGTGAGTGTTACCTCTACTTTGAGTTTGGGTTTCTAGGGTGTTCATAACGGGTGCTAAGAGTGGGTGTTAGATTAGGGAATGAACATAGGACAATATTAGAGAGGAAAGGTAAAAAGGGTAATGAGAACCAAGGAATGAATTAGAAACATGACTTTTGAGGTAGGAAAGATAATTGTTATATGCTATATGTTTTCGTTTAAATGATATGCTGGCTAAGTGTTTATTCATACTGTGGTTGCTGTATAAATGTTGTAGTCATCGTATAAATGTTTATGAGTTTTGGTAATTATTATCTGTATCTGTGGCCGAGCTACGAGAGGGTAAGAATGGGTATTGAGAAAACAGTAAACAGGGAGAAATGAAGAGATAAATTAATGGGTTAGATAATGAGAGAGATTAATGGCAAAAGGGAACGGTTAGAAGGCTAGCCGAGAGAGGCCGAGCTAAAAGAGTGGTTAAAAAGAAGAGGAATTAAAGAGAAATGGTTGTGTGATCGGGTCATAGCAGAAGCGCACTGGGTGCGTGCATTGATCGCGTCAGACGCATACTGGGTATGTGCAGCTGTAAGACGGGTACTGGGTACTCGCAGTTATGATTCACACAAGGTTCCGAGCAACGGAACCGGTGGGATGTGTTCCTGGTCATAGAAGACGCGTATTGGGTGCGTGCATTGATCGCGTAAGACGCCGAGATGTGCAGCTGTAAGACGGGTACTGGGTGCTCGCAGTTATGGACACTCCTTAACCCGATAGAATGATCGGCGGTAGTGCTCCTGGTCATAGACGATGCGTACTGGGTGCGTGCATTGATCGTGTCAGACGCATACTGGGTATGTGCAGCTGTAACACGGGTACTGGGGACTCGCAGTTATGGACACTCCGATATCCGACCCTAAATGGTGTAAGACATGCACTGGGTGTATGCATCCGAGAAGAGTAAAAGATTGTAATCTATGTAAAAGATGATCAATGAGTAATGTGACCGAGATGGAGATAGATAACCGAGAAAAGAGACTAGTGGCCGAGTAACTAGGTGAGAATTAAGGAAAGGGCACAAGGGGGATTAATTGGTTGAACCGAGGTATAATTAGTAGGTAATGGATAAGCCGGTGAATGAGGTGAGCCGAGCTATATGATATTGTATGCATGTGATATTTTGTCTGATTACTTGTTATTTATATGTTAATTGACTACTTGTGTTTGGCTTGGTAGTTCGGTATGTCATGTTAGAAACTGCTTACTTAAGTTCTGCGTAATGCTCACCTCCTTACCATTTTTCAGGTACTGAGCCCGAGCAGACGCAGTCCCCGGCCGAGCAGGTTCACTCTCCCTCACAGGGAGAGTAAGTCACTTAGAGTTGGGAAATTTAAGTTAGGCCTCGGCCAGCTAGGCCGAGCTAAAACACTGCTTTGTACTTTTGTATTTTGGCTAATCGACTGAATGTAATTAAGCTATGCTTTTATGCGTTGTTCGAATTAAAGTCTTCCGCTTTATACCTCTGATGTTTTTGTATTAATGAAAGGAAATATTATTTTGGCAATCATTATAAATGTTTTGGCAAGAAATTTTTAAGTCCGAATTTTATTTTATGGTTTTAAGGGTAATTAATATATAGGGTGTTACAACAAAACTCCCAAGAAGTGCAAGTGAAGTCTCTTCCTCCATCAAGCTCACCTTTGGACACTATACTCACTCATTTATTGGTAGCTCTCATCCGGTTTCAAGCAAAACTAATAAGGTTCAAGTTCTAGGGCTCTAAGGCAAGGAGAAACACTAAGAGTTTGTGGTTTATCTTTCTCTCTTTATTTGAGGTAAGGATGGGGTATTACCTCTACTTAGGGAATAGGTTCTAGATTGAATATAGTGGTAGTTGAGGGTAGATGAATAAGTAGAATAAGGAACCTTAAGGTAGTCGATATTACTAAAAATTGGAATAATTAATAAAGAAGAGGAACCCGTTTTTATGCTTTTGAAAATATAGGTTTATGATAGATGGTTGCTATGAAAATAATTGTATATATTTGGTATGTTAATTTTATATCTTCCTGAAATGATTGTGTATGTTGGCATGTGATGATTGTATGATAAATGAATAATCGACTCCAAGACTTATAAAAGTTGGAAAATAACGAAAGGTAGCAGCTTATTGATCCTTGGGATACACTTACCCATTAGGTGCCCTGTTAGGTGAAAAATTGCCCGTTAGGCCTAAATTGCCCACTCAGGTGAAAATTGCCCGTAGGCACAAATTGCTCGTTAGGTGTTTGTGTACTCAATGGATCAATATGTTGCACGGTAATAAAAACTAAAAATGTTACAAAGGACAAAGGACAATTGAAACTAAGATCAAATATAATAATGGACCCACCTTATGGTGTGGAAAATATAATAATGGACAAAAACCTAATGGGTGTTAGATGCCTACGGGGTCTCAAATTGCCTGAGCAGGGTGTCAAGTCTTAACAGGTTTAAAAATTACCTAACAGGTGCACTAAATCCTAATGGTATAAATTAATGGATAAAAATTACAATGGATAAAAGACAATGGATCAAAGGCAATGGATAAAATAATATGGAAATAATAAAGGAAAAGAGTAAGTAAATGGATATATGAATTGTTGGTTGATGAAATTGCTTGGGCATGTTGTGATGAAATTAATTGGTAATTGTGTTTGACTTAGTTATTCTCTATGTCTTTATAGAATATATTTTCTAAGTATTGTGTAATGCTCACCTCCTTATTGTTTTTATACAGGTACCGAGCCCGAGTTTACACAGTCACAGGCCGAGCAGGAGTACTCTCCCCCTCGGGGAGAGTAAGTAGCTAATAGTTGGGCATATTGCCTGTCTTGGGACATATTTTGGGTTCATGATGTGTATATAAACTTCTTTTGCTAAAACTTGTACATATGTGTTTTGGTGCTTAGTAGTTAGCACATGGGTGGCCCAGGACTCCTCCTTTTGAGAAAGAAGTGATTTTAGGAATTAGACTATTCCGCTACTTGTTTATATTCCGAAACTTGATGTTGGCTATGCATTATGATGCTAAATGCCTTGCTGGCTATTCTGTTTATATATATATGTACTATTACAGGTTCAACAGGAAAAACTTATTTTGGAAAAGTCCGAAAAACAGAGGAAACTCCGCCAAATTTTACGGAGACTGTTTATAAGTGAATAAGTTAATCAAAAGATCTTTCAAGAAACCAATTAATTAATTAATTAGGAGTTAAGGGTATTATTTCTAAGGGTGTCACAGGATGAGTGAATGCACTATACAAGATAGGATTAGGATTTAGTGCATTCGAGAATGAGTTAGGGTTGCACCTATCGTAGAAAAAATTGATAGAATCCCTCCTTAGATGGTTTGGACATGTAATGGAGGAGGCCAGTAGAAGTCCCGGTTATGAGAGTAGATCAAATGGATGATATTCCAAGTGTTAGAGGCAGAGGAAGACCAAGAAAACCACAAGCGAAACAATTAAGAAGGATCTGGAGATAAGTGATTTATCATGATTTATAATAGACCTTTGTGGCGTCGTTTGATCCATATAGTCGATCTCATCATCTAGTGGGACAGCTACTTGGTTGTTGTTGTATAGTATATACCAAGAGCATTCTATGTAAGTCATGAGCGGGAGAATAAAAAATAAGTAGTGTAACACCTCAAATTTTATAAAGGGGATAAAGAGAATTTCTTTAAAAATATTGCAGCGGAAAATAATAATTCCTTTTATTGAAAAATGATGAATAAAAATTTTCCTTTAAAATACATTTCATTATGGGGTTACAATGGAATATAGCATAAAAAATATTGTGCAGATATTTCCTTCCTCCGTTTGAGCATATATGGCTTGACGGATTGCTTCCACATGAAGCGAAACCTTTTCGAAATCCAAACCTAAAACACATTTAGGGAAATGAGAGTAATCCTGTAGTCAGTGAATTCCCAGAGGTTTTCTCGGATGAAATGCCTGGTTTACCGCCGAGAAGAGAAGTAGAGTTTAGTATAGACCTCATTCCCGGAACTGGCCCAATTTCAATTGCTCCGTACAGAATGGCACCTCCCGAGCTAGAAGAGCTTAAGAAACAGCTGGAAGAACTTTTGGCCAAGAAGTTAATTAGACCGAGCGTGTCACCTTGGGGAGCTCCGATCCTGTTTGTTAAAAAGAAGGATGGTAGCCTCAGAATGTGCACTGATTATAGAAAGCTCAACGCGGTAATAGTGAAGAACAAATATCCCCTCCCTCGGATTGATGATTTATTAGACCAACTTAAGGGAGCGTCGGTATTCTCAAAAATAGACCTCCGATCAGGGTACCACCAGATCCGTATCCGAGAAGAAGACATTCCGAAGACAGCTTTCAGGACGAGATATGGGCATTTTGAGTATGTGGTTATGCCCTTTGGACTTACCAACGCCCCTGCCATCTTTATGGACTACATGAATAGGATCTTCCGACCCTATCTAGATTCGTTTGTGATAGTCTTCATCGACGATATCCTTATCTACTCCAGAAGTCCGAGCGAACATGAGAAGCACTTGAGAACGGTACTACAGGTCTTGAAGGACAAGGAGCTTTATGCCAAGCTCTTTAAGTGCAGTTTTAGGCTCAAAGAGGTTCACTTCCTCGGTCACGTAATATCCGAGCGTGGTGTCGCAGTTGATCCCTCCAAGGTGGAAGTTGTACTCAAGTGGGAGAGACCTAACTCGGTAACCGAGATCAGGAGTTTTCTTGGTCTTGCAGGATACTACAGGAGATTCATTGAAGGGTTCTCTAAACTAGCTCTACCCTTGACCTCGTTAACCAGAAAAGATACACCTTACCAGTGGTCCGAAAAATGTGAACAGAGCTTCCAAGAGCTGAAGAAAAGATTGACGAGTTCACCAGTATTGATTTTGCCAGATCCGACCAAAGCCTTTGACGTGTTTTGTGACGCCTCGAAGCAGGGTCTCGGTTGTGTGTTGATGCAACAGGGAAAGGTGGTGGCTTACGCCTCTAGACAACTTCGACCGCACGAACAGAATTACCCCACCCATGATCTCGAATTGGCAGCTGTGGTGTTCGCCCTTAAAATTTGGAGGCATTACCTGTATGGCACAAAATTTGAAGTGTTCAGTGACCATAAGAGTCTCGGCTATCTGTTCGACCAGAAGGAATTGAACATGAGGCAACGCAGATGGGTGGAATTTCTAAAAGACTACGACTTCAGCTTACACTATCATCCCGGAAAGGCCAACGTGGTGGCCGACGCACTGAGCAGAAAGAGCCTTCATTTGAGCAATATGATGGTCCGAGAGATGCAGTTAATGCAGGAATTTAGTGATCTTAACCTCGGCATACAGAAGAAGGAAAGTAGTGTTGTACTGGAGATGCTGCAAGTGACAAACGATTTTGTGGGTTTTATTAAGGAAAGACAGGCTGCCGACTTAGAACTCCAGAAGCTACTAGAAAGAGCAGGAGACAAGGATGAACCCGACTTCGTTAAAGGATCCGACGGTCTTATTCGGTTCCGAGACCGAGTTTGCATTCCTATGGACTTTGAAGTCCGAAGAGATATAATGGAAGAGGCTCATAAAATGAAGATGAGTCTTCACCCAGGAGCCACAAAGATGTACCAGGATCTGAAAAGTTTATTCTGGTGGCCCAAGTTAAAAACCGATGTAGCGGATTATGTGTCTCGGTGTTTAACATGCCAGAAAGCCAAGATTGAGCCCTAGAAACCAGGAGGATTACTCAGATCTTTGGAGATTCCGCAATGGAAGTGAGACAGCATTTCGATGGATTTTGTGTCGGGCCTACCGAGGACAAGATCTGGTAATGAGGCCATTTGGGTTGTGGTGGACCGACTGACAAAGTGTGCCCATTTCCTGCCAATCAGCATGAAGTACAGCTAGGAGAAGCTGACGCAATTGTACATAAAGGACATTGTCAGACTCCACGGTGTTCCGAGCAGCATAGTGTCCGACCGTGATCCTCGTTTCTTATCCTGATTCTGGCAGAGTTTGCAGCAAGCCATGGGTACAAAGTTGAGGTTCAGCACAGCTTATCATCCTCAGACCGACGGACAATCCGAGCGCACCATTCAGACTCTTGAGGACTTGCTGAGGACATGTGTGCTTGAGCAGTCGGAAAGCTGGGAAACACTATTGCCATTGGTCGAATTTACCTACAACAACAGCTTCCATTCAAGTATTGGGATGGCTCCTTTCGAAGCGTTGTATGGTCGGAAATGTCGAACGCCGTTATGCTGGTTCCAGATAGGAGAAATCTTGTTGATTGGTCCAGACATTGTACATGAGACAACCGAGAAGATTCGAATGATACAAGGAAAGATGAAAGCAGCACATGACCGACAGAAGAGCTATGCCGACAAGAGAAGAAAACCCTTGAACTTCATTGAGGGAGATCATGTGTTCCTGCGGGTATCCCCTGTAATGGGTATTGGTCGAGCTATCAAGTCAAAGAAGTTGACCCCTCAGTTTGTCGGGCCGTATTAGATATTGGAGAAAATCGGACCAGTAGCTTACCGAATTGCCTTACCTCCACACTTGTCTAAACTCCATGATGTATTTCACGTTTCGCAACTCAGAAGATACATTCATGACCCCTCACATGTGATAGCAGTGGACGAGCTGCCACTAAGAGACAATCTGACCTTCGAGGTCCTTCCAGTCAGGATTGAGGACAAACAAGTCAGACGGCTCAGAGGGAAAGAAATCTATTTGGTCAAGGTTATCTAGAATCGGAATAATGTGGAAGAAGCCACTTGGGAACTCGAAGAGAAGATGAAGCAGTCATATCCGCAACTGTTCAATGCCGACTAAATTTCGAGGACGAAATTCCTGTAAGTGAGAGAGGAATGTAACATCCCGAAAATTAATATGAATATAATAACTTTGGATATATATATATATATACATATATTGATTTATTTAGGAATAGGATTAAGTCGTAGAAGTTGTGCAAGGGTCGTAGGGTAATAGGAATCATAGGCCGACCCGATAGGTAAGTGTTGGACTTCGGCTGGATGTCTGCCGAGCTAAATGAGGAACAAACACGAAAAACCTGTTGTCAAGCTCGGATTAGCCGACCTCAACGCCTCTCACAAGTATTATCCAAGAAGGAGGCTCGGACTACCGCTGTTCCTCTAGACCGAGCCGATGTATCCTTTCTCCTCCGTGACAGCTCATGTTGAGCTGTTGATCCCTTGGTTTTCGTACCATCCGTACGCTGTCTTTGTCAATCGCTTTATGTCCCTTTCAAGTCACTATTCATGGCTTCCTTTGGAAGCCAATGAATCCTGTCCACATATTCTAGCTTCTCAAAGAAGCCTTCAAGGAGAACCACACAAATATCCTTCCTAAAATAATAAAAGTGAAACCAATACACAACACATGACATTTCTATTCTCATTCTCCTCCGTCTCTCTCTCTTTTCTCTGAGTTCCAGCACCAACACCTCCCATATTCTCCCTCCCTCATTCACGAAAATCCCTCTCTTTCATCACCAAATACTCACTAACTAGAAGCTACTCCTCTCAATCTACTCGATCTCATCAAGCTTTCCTTGGACCGTCGTGGCATTCGGTGTGCAGCTTGGAGGAAAGGAATCAAGGGGTGTGAAGCTCACAAGGTAAAGCATCAAGAGGGAAAACCATTCTCAAACCCTCAACTCTTATCTCTCACGGTTTGAGGTAAGGAGTGAGTGTTACCTCTACTTTGAGTTTGGGTTTCTAGGGTGTTCATAACGGGTGCTAAGAGTGGGTGTTAGATTAGGGAATGAACATAGGACAATATTAGAGAGGAAAGGTAAAAAGGGTAATGGGAACCAAGGAATGAATTAGAAACATGACTTTTGAGGTAGGAAAGATCATTGTTATATGCTATATGTTTTCGTTTAAATGATATGCTGGCTAAGTGTTTATTCATATTGTGGTTGCTGTATAAATGTTGTTGTCATCGTATAAATGTTTATGAGTTTTGGTAATTATTATTTGTATCTGTGGCCGAGCTACGAGAGGGTAAGAATGGGTATTGAGAAAAGAGTAAACAGGGAGAAATGAAGAGATAAATTAATGGGTTAGATAATGAGAGAGATTAATGGCAAAAGGAAACGGTTAGAAGGCTAGCCGAGAGAGGCCGAGCTAAAAGAGTGGTTAAAAAGAAGAGGAATTAAAGAGAAATGGTTGTGTGATCGGGTCATAGCAGAAGCGTACTGGGTGCGTGCATTGATCGCGTCAGACGCATACTGGGTATGTGCAGCTGTAAGACGGGTACTGGGTACTCGCAGTTATGATTCACACAAGGTTCCGAGCAACGGAACCGGTGGGTTGTGTTCCTGGTCATAGAAGACGCGTACTGGGTGCGTGCATTGATCGCGTAAGACGCCGAGATGCGCAGCTGTAAGACGGGTACTGGGTGCTCGCAGTTATGGACACTCCTTAACCCCATAGAATGATCGGCGGTAGTGCTCCTGGTCATAGAAGACGCGTACTGGGTGCGTGCATTGATCGTGTCAGACGCATACTGGGTATGTGCAGCTGTAAGACGGGTACTGGGGACTCGCAGTTATGGACACTCCGATATCCGACCCTAAATGGTGTAAGACATGCACTGGGTGTATGCATCCGAGAAGAGTAAAAGATTGTAATCTATGTAAAAGATGATCAATGAGTAATGTGACCGAGATGGAGATAGATAACCGAGAAAAGAGACTAGTGGCCGAGTAACTAGGTGAGAATTAAGGAAAGGGCACAAGGGGGATTAATTGGTTGAACCGAGGTATAATTAGTAGGTAATGGATAAGCGGTGAATGAGGTGAGCCGAGCTATATGATATTGTATGCATGTGATATTCTGTCTGATTACTTGTTATTTATATGTTAATTGACTACTTGTGTTTGGCTTGGTAGTTCGGTATGTCATGTTAGAAACTGCTTACTTAAGTTCTGTGTAATGCTCACCTCCTTACCATTTTTCAGGTACTGAGCCCGAGCAGACGCAGTCCCCGGCCGAGCAGGTTCACTCTCCCTCACAGGGAGAGTAAGTCACTTAGAGTTGGGAAATTTATGTTAGGCCTCGGCCAGCTGGGCCGAGCGAAAACACTGCTTTGTACTTTTGTATTTTGGCTAATCGACTGAATGTAATTAAGCTATGCTTTTATGCGTTGTTCGAATTAAAGTCTTCCGCTTTATACCTCTGATGTTTTTGTATTAATGAAAGGAAATATTATTTTGGCAATCATTATAAATGTTTTGGCAAGAAATTTTTAAGTCCGAATTTTATTTTATGGTTTTAAGGGTAATTAATATATAGGGTGTTACAACAAAACTCCCAAGAAGTGCAAGTGAAGTCTCTTCCTCCATCAAGCTCACCTTTGGACACTATACTCACTCATTTATTGGTAGCTCTCATCCGGTTTCAAGCAAAACTAATAAGGTTCAAGTTCTAGGGCTCTAAGGCAAGGAGAAACACTAAGAGTTTGTGGTTTATCTTTCTCTCTTTATTTGAGGTAAGGATGGGGTATTACCTCTACTTAGGGAATAGGTTCTAGATTGAATATAGTGGTAGTTGAGGGTAGATGAATAAGTAGAATAAGGAACCTTAAGGTAGTCGATATTACTAAAAATTGGAATAATTAATAAAGAAGAGGAACCCGTTTTTATGCTTTTGAAAATATAGGTTTATGATAGATGGTTGCTATGAAAATAATTGTATATATTTGGTATGTTAATTTTATATCTTCCTGAAATGATTGTGTATGTTGGCATGTGATGATTGTATGATAAATGAATAATCGACTCCAAGACTTATAAAAGTTGGAAAATAACGAAAGGTAGCAGCTTATTGATCCTTGGGATACACTTACCCATTAGGTGCCCTGTTAGGTGAAAAATTGCCCGTTAGGCCTAAATTGCCCACTCAGGTGAAAATTGCCCGTAGGCACAAATTGCTCGTTAGGTGTTTGTGTACTCAATGGATCAATATGTTGCACGGTAATAAAAACTAAAAATGTTACAAAGGACGAAGGACAATGGAAACTAAGATCAAATATAATAATGGACCCACCTTATGGTGTGGAAAATATAATAATGGACAAAAACCTAATGGGTGTTATATGCCTACGGGGTCTCAAATTGCCTGAGCAGGGTGTCAAGTCTTAACAGGTTCAAAAATTACCTAACAGGTGCACTAAATCCTAATGGTATAAATTAATGGATAAAAATTACAATGGATAAAAGACAATGGATCAAAGGCAATGGATAAAATAATATGGAAATAATAAAGGAAAAGAGTAAGTAAATGGATATATGAATTGTTGGTTGATGAAATTGCTTGGGCATGTTGTGATGAAATTAATTGGTAATTGTGTTTGACTTAGTTATTCTCTATGTCTTTATAGAATATATTTTCTAAGTATTGTGTAATGCTCACCTCCTTATTGTTTTTATACAGGTACCGAGCCCGAGTTTACACAATCACAGGCCGAGCAGGAGTACTCTCCCCCTCGGGGAGAGTAAGTAGCTAATAGTTGGGCATATTGCCTGTCTTGGGCCATATTTTGGGTTCATGATGTGTATATAAACTTCTTTTGCTAAAACTTGTACATATGTGTTTTGGTGCTTAGTAGTTAGCACATGGGTGGCCCAGGACTCCTCCTTTTGAGAAAGAAGTGATTTTAGGAATTAGACTATTCCGCTACTTGTTTATATTCCGAAACTTGATGTTGGCTATGCATTATGATGCTAAATGCCTTGCTGGCTATTCTGTTTATATATATATGTACTATTACAGGTTCAACAGGAAAAACTTATTTTGGAAAAGTCCGAAAAACAGAGGAAACTCCGCCAAATTTTACGGAGACTGTTTATAAGTGAATAAGTTAATCAAAAGATCTTTCAAGAAACCAATTAATTAATTAATTAGGAGTTAAGGGTATTATTTCTAAGGGTGTCACAGGATGAGTGAATGCACTATACAAGATAGGATTAGGATTTAGTGCATTCGAGAATGAGTTAGGGTTGCACCTATCGTAGAAAAAATTGATAAAATCCCTCCTTAGATGGTTTGGACATGTAATGGAGGAGGCCAGTAGAAGTCCCGGTTATGAGAGTAGATCAAATGGATGATATTCCAAGTGTTAGAGGCAGAGGAAGACCAAGAAAACCACAAGCGAAACAATTAAGAAGGATCTGGAGATAAGTGATTTATCATGATTTATAATAGACCTTTGTGGCGTCGTTTGATCCATATAGTCGATCTCATCATCTAGTGGGACAGCTACTTGGTTGTTGTTGTATAGTATATACCAAGAGCATTCTATGTAAGTCATGAGCGGGAGAATAAAAAATAAGTAGTGTAACACCTCAAATTTTATAAAGGGGATAAAGAGAATTTCTTTAAAAATATTGCAGCGGAAAATAATAATTCCTTTTATTGAAAAATGATGAATAAAAATTTTCCTTTAAAATACATTTCATTATGGGGTTACAATGGAATATAGCATAAAAAATATTGTGCAGATATTTCCTTCCTCCGTTTGAGCATATATGGCTTGACGGATTGCTTCCACATGAAGCGAAACCTTTTCGAAATCCAAACCTAACACACATTTAGGGAAATGAGAGTAATTCATTGTCATACCACATAATCAGATGATTAATTGAATAACTATAAGTAAACAAACACAATTAGCATAACTAGAATGCAAGTGATGCATGCACAATCAAGTGTATTGCACATACCAATTATCTTGTAAATCTGTGTGCAATGCATGCTCGATATCTCACTGATCTCCATTCACTTTCAATTAACCCTTTCTCAATCTCAACACTTTAGGGAAAAACAATCGGGAGTAAATGTCTCACTTTCATACGTGTGGCTCCAGCGAGCATTGCGCTCATCACAAATCCTATCAGGATTAGGCCATACTCCTCGTGTGCTTCCAACGAGCCTCATGCTCATCGCGAACCCTTCTAGAATTAGGTCATACTGAGAACCACCCTCTGCGATCATAAGATGAGGGAGAGGCAAATATAATTATTGCAGTTCTGCAAGATTATCCCAAGCGAAGTTAGCTAAACCAACCTATCACAGGACCATCTTACTCACAATAATTCTCAACTTCCTTCCATTTCCATTTTGGTTCCTCGCACCGTTGTGTATCTTTTTCTCGTACCTTTTATGTCAGCACCTTTACTCCATGTATGATGTATGGATCCATATAATTCTTATTTATAAATAAATTGAATAAAATCGAGGTTGAAAATATAATTATTCTCTTCCTCATGTTTCTTGATAGGAAAATCGATTATCAAATCCTAGTAATTGGTTATTTTGGCTCTCATATTCAATTTACATAAAATTATACTTGGATAACTAGTTACCATATTCAATTTACATAAAATTATACTTGGATAACCAGTTACCACAACTTGTTATCCGGTTATCGTGTACAAAATCACTTGAGATTTGCAGAAAAAGTGATCGACAACCGATTACTAGTACAAGGTAACTAATTAACACCAGTGTATCATTTATATATTTAAACTAGTATACTAATATATTAAAAACGGATAAATCCTCTGATTGGCATGGTTGTCCAACAGATGTATCAAATAATCGGAAGCTTCTTTCGATCGGTAGGACTATCCGATAGCAATATAAATTATTAAAAAAAAATTGTAATCGGAGCAGCTAGCCGATCAAATGGGCTATCCGAAAGTATTAAAAACAAATCACTTTTCCGATAGTCTATCTGATCGGATGAGCTATTCGAAACTTTTGAAAATTGTAGTTCGACAACGTCAATAACACACCATTCAAAGGCATAACCGTGCCTCTTCTAATAGTTTCATATACAAGTAGGAATGACACTTTGCAATAAGAAGGAAACATAAAGGAGTACCTATAACCCCAAACCTAACCCTAAGTGCTTAACATAACATGCAAAGAAAATAAAGGAGAAAAATATAGAGGAAAGTACCTTGAAAAATGATGAGGACTCGAGGATATTTGAAGAGGAGAACAACAAACTTCGATTGAATGGAGTTTCCAATCAGAAAACGATTCCTAAAATGGAGAAAGAGGGGTGAAATGGAGAAATGAAAATGGAGAAAGTAATGGGTTCAGATAAAGAGAAGAAAAGAGAACTGGGAAGTGAAAGAAGTGAAGATTTTGAGTATGAAGAAGAAAGATAGAGGGATTGGGAATGAAGAAAGTAGAAGATAAGGAATAATTTTTACGGAGGACAATTTTAACAATTCAATAATAAAAATGATAACATTATAGGTGCATTTATCACTTTGTGAGTGTATTATTTATGGTTTTAGTCCCTAAAAGTTCAGCGTGTTTTGGTTTTAGTGCCTAAAAGTTATTTTGATCGGAACTAATCCTTAAATTTTCAAACATTTTGGTTTTGGTCCTTTCCATTAATAAAATTTTGTTATTTGTTTGTGTGACCAGAGGAACATAACATCAACAGTCCATGTGGTCTGGGGTGACATCAAATAGATGATATAACGTGGATGATACAGATTCACGGACGCAAAATGGCCTGATACGCAAAATGGTCCCGTAAGCAAAATTTTGAGTTCATGGGCCTGAATCATCCATGTCACATCATCTATTTGGCGCTACCTCACACCACACGGCTGTTGGTATGAATTTTCGTTAACCATGTCAGCAAATAACTGATTTTTACTAATGGAAGGGACCAAAACCAAAATGTTTGAAAATTTAAGGACTAGTCCCGGTCAAAATAACTTCTAAGGACTAAAACCAAAACACGTTAAACTTTTAGGGACTAAAACCATAAATAAGCATTTAAAAATTCACTTAAAATATGCTAACTTCTAGATAGGCTAATTAATAATATTTTTTTATTTTTTGGGTACAATTCGTTTTTCTTAGGTACTCCCTCCGACTTGAACTATAAGTAAAAATAACTAACTTTTTGCTTATTAAGGATGTTAGTTGATTGTATTTAATTTTCTAAAATTTATAAAAGAACAAAGGTATTTTAGGAAAATTATATTGGGAATGAAACAAAAATGAAATAAGATAACAATTTTATAGGGATGTTTTAGGAAAGTAACATTGGGAATAAAATAAAATTTAAAAAAGTTGGTTAGTTTTACTTACATTTCAAATAAAAAAGAAGTACTCTCTCCGTTCCTATTTATCTGTCATATTTCAAACAAAACACACCCTTTAAGAAATCTAATCATTACAAAGATTTTCAATACATTAATTATGTTTTTTCGCACTATACTCTTTTTCTCTCTATAAACATTAATTTTTCTTCACTGCTTACATAAACGAAGACATACTCCCTCCGTCCCTAAATATAAAGCCTCTTTGGGGATTTCACGTCCATTAAGAAAGTAGAATAATTTAGTTAATTGTGTTAGAAATGTGAACTTTTGATATGTAATTTCAAAATTACCGCTATTAATATTATTGAGAATCTAAAAAGTGTTAAATAAATAGGGGTGTTTGTGGAAAAAAGTAATTAATGATCATTGAAAATTGGTATGAGGCTTTATAAATAGGGACAAAATAAAAGTGTCAAGATGAATTTATATTTAAGGACAGAGGTAGTATTAAATAGGGGCAAACATGAAAAATAACATTTATTATACTCTTGAAACCCTCAATGCAACAAATAAAAAAAACAAAAAAATCTCTCCAAAGAACGACACATAATAAGGAACAGAGGGAGCACGTTTTTTTTCTTATATTTGAAGTCGGAGGGAGTACATATATATTCATATGCTATTTGGTCTGAATCGTCATGAAAAGAAAATGCAAGACTATTGCTTTTTGGTCACCATCCGAGACTTTTTGGCCTCCTTTTTGAATTTTTATGGACCAAAACACCATTTTGCGTGTTATTATTTCCGGTTTTTCAAAGACGGAATAGTTGAAAATTTTATGATCTTAATTTGTTATTATCGTAAAACAACAATAACATATGTGGCTAAGAATCCTTTCACTTTTAAGCTATTAAAAAAATTTCCGATTCTCCAGAGTCGAAACACTCTTTTGTTTTTATAGAATCGAAAATAATAACACGCAAAAATGTGTTTTGATCCATAAAAGTTCAAAATGGGGGTCAAAATGTCCCGGATGGGACCAAAAAGTAAGTCAAATGCAAAGCATTAGTATGACCGAGACTCATGCTGGTTGAGTCTTGTTAGAGCATATTCGTCGCCCAATTCTTGACATCAAGAACCGTGTGAAGAGCTCAGCCTAGCACCCAACACCGTCGGAGGGAGATGATGTAGCGGTGCTTTGCAAGCACAACTGCTTGGTGAAGGAACGGTGCGTCAAGTGGCCTGGCGTACGGATAAGAGAGAAAGAATAAAAAAACAATATTTTGCACTATCAACGAAAATAAAGAAAGGGTACAGAGAGAGGGTTCCAACGAGAAAGAGGGGAGCACTATTGTGAGTGTATTTTTCTTATTTTTGGTTGGTAATAACAAATAAAGTTGTGAGTGTCTGAGTGTATTTTTATTACATGTATTTTTGCTGATTTTTATTTAAATTAACTTAGTTTTGTTATTTATATTTTTTTATTAATTTTATATGATTTTTAAATTATTTTTGTGGAATTATTGGTATTAATTGAATTACACTTTAATTTTTATTATAATATGAAATATTTAAATAATATGTAAAAAGAAATGTGGGGTAGGGTGAGTGGTTCATTCAAGAATTATGATTACGTTCTTGGTAGTATTGGTAATTTGGGCCAATGCCCATGGGGCCCGCCCACAAATTTTTACGGGCAGGGCATTGATTTTGTGCCCAATTAAACAAATGCCAGATCGCCCAACCCATGTTTTTTGTGGGCATTCTCGGGGGCATCGGGCCGCCCACGGGTAATTCATTATTTAATAAAAAAAAAACCCAAAATAAAAAAACTAACCTACTGGCCAATTAAAAAAAAAGCACAAAAAAACCTAAATGGCCCAAAAGGCCAAAACCAAGCCCAAAAGCAAAAAAACTAACCCCTACATACTAAAGTCCTAACTCCTAATTTCTAAACAAACTCACAAAGTCTCATAACAGCTCCAACTCCATATCACAAACACAAAGTCCTGCCTCCAGTCTTGCCTGTGTCGTCCCCCAGCTCCTAATTCAGATTTATTGCTTCTTTTTCTTCGCTTTCATTGACTATTTTTTATGTGTTTTTTGTTTGTTTGTTAATTGTTTTTTATGTGCTTTTCATTTTTTTAATTTAAACGGGTCGCCCACAAGCCCGTCCCGTCCGCCGAATTTTTGGCCTAAAAAAAATTAATGGGCGGGCATTCGTGGGCATGCACCCATGTTCGCCTGTCCGCCCAATTTGCCAATACTAGTTCTCGGGGTTGGAGGAAAATGGTACTCTCTCCGGTCGGTCCTATTTACAAGGCACACTCTAGGAGAATTTTTTGGTCCTATTTATAAGGCATTTTGTATTTTTTAGGAAGCATTTATTGTTTTTTTTATTTGCCCTTTATCCATCAATGTGAAATAATACATTATGAAATTTCCAATACAAGATAAGAGGGTAAAATTGTAATGTTAATGTATTTTTTTAAAGTTTCAAGAAACTTAATTACCTTCATTGTTCTATGTGATATGGTGTATGTCCTGTAGATAAGACCAAAAGAAGTATTAGAATAATGGAGGATATAAGAAAGTGTGAAATAATATAATAAAAAAAAAATGGTGTACAGGGCTTTACTATTAATAAACTTTTGATTACTGTGGAAGGGAGAGAGAGAATGCGTGATGGAACAAATAACTGACCAAACTCGCTGTGGTCCCCACCATCCTGTAGTAAACAAGGAACCGTGTCTTCTACTGTGTGAACTTTGAACCAAGTGTCCTGCTTATGCATTTCGTTTCAATATTCCATTTCCATTCAACACTTACACGTGGGTTCAGTCGTCGTCGACTTGACTACGGGTAGTTAAGTAACTTGGCCTCACAAATCTAAGTAAACCATTTCAACCAAATCTTCTCAAACCCTCTCTCTCTCTCTTCTGTCTCTCTCTTATTCTCTTTCTTTCTCTCTCAAGAATTTGAGCTCCCATCTTCGGAGAAGCACTGGATCTTGTCGAAATTCATACACCTTCACTTCTCGAATCTTGAAAATGAGAATTTCGGTGGCGATAGACCAAAGGGATTGGTCGTTGAGCTTCAAATAGGGTAATTAGTACTACTTACTAACTTTACCTTATCTACCACCTCATTTAGGTATTGTTAGCTTTCCATTTTTACTAATACTGTTACTATTTAGGTATTGTTAACTTACTATTTCATATCAATACTGGTAAATTGTTCATCATGATTATTATTATTATTGATATTGTTAATTATTGACTGTCATTGTTTTATTTTGTTTAATGTTTTATGTTTTGGTGTTGGTAAATTTGGTTGTATGGAAATTAGTTTATGATTTCATATCCATAATTGTAACCTTTCATTATTATGTAGAAGATGAATATAAAATTTGGTTGAATCAGTGCATGTATTGTGTCTAGATTCATTTCCGTCCTTTGTGTTTATCAAATCAATATGGTAATAGTGACTTGTAATTTTTTTTCTTCATTTTTTAATATAATCTTCAATTTGGTGGGGAATTTGGTGCATTTGGTAGGTATATTTGCTTCTAATTTACTTGCTTTTCCATTCTGAATAAAAAAGAGCAGAACACGAGATTGAATATTAGAAGAGAGTAGAATTATAGAACCCAACAACATCACGTTCCCGGTTTTGTCCACTTGCCAAACACTAGTACCTAATTGTAGGTGGAAGGGACAAGATTGGTTTGGTGTTGGTCTGGTAAACAAGTTCAGATGTGTCTCTTGATTGCATCATATTTGAATAAATATTCATATTTCTATGTCTTTTTGATTACCCATAAGTGCTTTTGAGATTGTACGGTGGATGGGAATACCCAAGTTATTCATAATTCATAGTTCCTAGTATTTATGTTGCTCATCATGTCTCCTCATCGATATAATGAAACAAGTCGGAATGCATGTTTTCTTGCAGAGAGAATAAATTTCAGAATATCGGAAACAAGGGAGAAGTTTTGAGCTTTGACGGGTGAAGGAAATTTTTCACGGAGTGGAAGCGTTCTCTTTCAACACATAACCAGCCTTTTGAAAATGGATAAAATTGAAATTGAGAAATCTGAAGAAACCAACACACCTCCAGCCAATGGTAACACAAAATGCGAATCTAAACAACAACAGGCGAGTGTAAATATTAAATAGGATTTTTCCTTGGGATATTCTCTTCCCTTACTTATATTATATCTAAGCCTTTGTCACTTATCGCATGGTTGATGTGTGACAATTTCAGATTGCAGAGAAAGCAGAGGAACATCCTGAATGGTTGCCTGATCGGTGGGATGTGGATGTCAGAATTCGAAAAAGTGGTGTAAACATCGGATCTATATATAAGGTTGTAGATAGATTCACTTAATCAATTGGATACTATTTTTATAATATATAAACCATTGGCAACTTTAGTTAAACCACCTTCTTTCCTTTTGTTTCCATCTTTCCTGTTGTTAGTTTTTTATTATTCCTGAAATTCCACCTAGCTAATGCCTAATGTATGGTTGACATCACGAGTCTATAACTTGCATACTTGTCATGTTTCTGGCCTTGAGTCATTAATAAGTTTCATGTTCAATCATGAGTAAGTTTTTTGTAACAATGCCACTAATGTGTGGTTGACATGATAAGTGATAAGTCTATAACTTGCATAGGAAGGTTTCTGACCTTGAATCACAAATGTGTTATGTACAATCATCTGTAGCAGAAACTTATATTTTGGAATCTGGAATCTGTTTCTTAATTAACATTCATGACTTCAACATATTGTACATGAAACTGTATTGTTCTCCCGCATATGTCTGTGTTGTGAAAGTTGTCCTAAATTAAGTGCAGGATTTGGGCCATGAAAGTTATCCCAGAGCATCCCAGCTGTCCCCAAAAACGGGATAGAGGGATAACAGATAGAGGGATGGCCAGTATAGGGATATTTAGGGAAGAAAAATAATCAATTTATACTACTCACAAATAAATGTCAAAAAATAGGAAAATACACAAAATTAAAGATATAAGCTCAAAATCAATGACATAACTCGATTATAATAAAAGTAAGTACCAAGTAGCTCAAAATTTTTATGTAAATCAAAAAATTTTATGGAATTAAACCTCTTTAAGGCTTAAAAGTAAGTACTAAGACTACTAGTGTACCTAAGCATTCAAAATAATATTGTGAAGAGGGTTGATAGTTCAGATGGTAGTGGCAGAGCTGATGCCATGGCTGATGGCTCACAAGGTTGCAGGGTTGAAGAAGAGGAAGGAGTTGTTTGAAGAAGAAGTTGCAGGGTTGAAGAGGAAGAAGTCGCAGAACCAGCAGAAGAGGAGGAAGACAAGCATGTTACTGGAAAGAGAGAGCTGGTAGCTGAAAGAGAAGGGTTTGGGGGTTGAGAGCTGCTCACCCAAGTCCAGTTGTTCAAATGAGTTGAGAGCTGCTCACCCAGGTCCTTTTGCCTGAATAGGTTTAGGGGCTTGTCAGAAAGACCAAAAGGTCCCAAAGAAGGGACACAATGTTTTAAAAATGAGGGAAAAATGGGGTTTTAACCCTGTCATCCCTTTCCCAGAGAGATCCCACCCGGAAACTGCAATCTCAGCCATGATTTGGAACTGCGACATCTGGGATTCAGATCTGGGATGGAACAACAAATTCCATCTGAAATGGGATCCCGGGATCGCACAGGATCCCACTGGGGTCGACCACTGATACACATTCAAATTATTTGCAAAGGTTTGGTTCATTGGCAATAGCTGCACTTGTTCTTGGTAATATTTTATTCTCTCTTGCTCTGTTGTTGTACTATGAAATTTCAAGCACATTAATTCCAAATTCAGTGTTACCCTTTGTCTTTCATTACTTATTCTGTTCTTTTATTATTATTATTATTGTTGTTGTTGTTGTTGTTGTTGTTGTTGTTAAACTGAGTAAAGTAAATATTACTTGTAATATCTGGATGAATGTATTGTTTTTTATTTGTTAACCTTAGTAATGCAACTTAACACTCACTGTAAAACTGTTTTCATGTTGCAGTGTTACACTGATCCATTAAAGGGATACAAATTCTATTCCAAGCCACAGGTATTGCGATATCTTGAAATTATGAAGGATGGCAGCTGCACTACCAAGAAGGGGAAGAAATGCCGTGACACACGTTCTCCGAGACATGTTTGTATGTCTAATTCTGTAAGTTTCTTTTCTTTTTTGTCTGATTGATTATTTTTCTTATTATCATGCTTTAAACTGACTGATGGCATGCCCAAAACCAAAATCTCGCTAGAATTTAATGGTAAGAGACTTGTTTAATCTATATGTTGAGCATAGAGGACCATGACATGGTGATAGGCATAGTTATTGAATTATATGTAGTCTGACATATTTGTATAAGGCAGTTAATTCTATATTAGGTAGTTAGCAGGGAAGTTATGGGTTTGTATGGCAGTTTTTGTTAGTATTTAAGTGTGTCGGGGTGTGAAGTGCAGCTGTCTATTGGGTAGTTTGTCCTTGTTTTGGGGAAACCCTGGGTATTGCTTTCTTAAAATGCAAATCTGGCCTAAAAACCAGATTAAGTCCTTTAATATATACATTATTTAGTGTATTAAATTCTTGAGTCTACCACATGGAAATTAACCTGAAAATACAACCATAATGAAGAGAAGTTATAAATCAAACCTTGAAAGAATGTGGCACCCAATAACGATTAATAGCAGAGCTGTTCTTTAAATGGGGAAATGATTTCATCAGCCTAAGGCCTCACTTTTATGCGCTTGCTTTAGTTCACTGTACAGTACATCTCACTTACCAATTTGGTGCATGTTTCTTTTTTTGGACACAAGGAGGGTATAAGACTTTTAAGCCCTAGTTAGTCTTTGTCACTTAGGTTGCTTCGACTTTTGCATCTGTATAGTGACTCTTGTTTACTTTGGCTGTGTGCCATTGCTGTTTTTAACATGTGTGTACTTTTACAAACAAAAGGAGAAGAAAGTTTACAATTGTAATGATTTAGTTCATTGAATATAATTGGAAGTTATGAGTTATCTTTCTAGAAATCAATATTTAACTTTCATAGTTTTGGTGTCTTATAGGTTGTGGTTGAGAAGGAGAAGGAGAAGGAGGAAGACAACAGCTGTATTTCCAAGGAGAAGAAATGCACTAACACACATACTCCAAACAATGTATTTTTATTTCTCTATTTTTTTCTTTTTTGCATATTGTTTATGTACTTAATCATTTTGACAGTCTTTTTTCTTATCATTATTATCCCTTTAACTGTCACGTGACATGCCCGATTGATAATTTTCATGATTAGAACTGTTTGTGGCATACAAAACCAAAATCCTACTAGGTTTCTTTACTCTATTTGTCTTGCATAGAGGACCATGGCATGAAAATTTAACCTGAAAATACAACTACACTGAAGTTAAGTTTTACATAAAACCATGAAAGAATATGGAAACGAAAGAGCAGTTCTTTAAATATATGGGGGAATGACTGCATCAACCTATGGCCTCAATTTTATGTGCTTTCCGTGTGCATCTCTCGTACCATTTTGACTCATGCTTCTTTCGTTGGAAACCATGCATTGTAAGACTTTTAAGTCATAGTTAGTCTTTGTCTTGGCTGTGTGCTATTGGTGCCTTTTAATGTGCTTGTACTTTTACAAAGAAAATGAGCAGAAAGCTTCCAATTATAATATAATAAATTTCATGATATCGATTACCGAGTAGCCTCTATTTAGTCCATTGAGCATAATTGAAATTATTTCCACAAAACAATATTTAATTTTATAATTTGGTGTTTTAGGTTGTGGTTGAGAAGGAGAAGGATGACAACAGCTGCGCTTCCAAGAAAGATCCGGTATGTGACATGCCTGATTGATGGTTTTCATAAATAGAACTGTTTGTGACATACAAAACCAAAATCACACACTTAGCAAAATATAAAAAAATAAAAAAATCACAGTAGAATTTACTGGCAGGAGTTTTGGTGTGTTTTAGGTTGTGGTTGAGAAGTCCGCTGTGGAGGATTTACCACCCGGGTGGATAAAAGAATTAAAGGTTAGGAAGAACAGCAATGGCAACAAGAAAGATCCGGTATGTGATTTCATTTGATGTTTGGTTAGGGGTTGTTCATGTTTGTTGTTTCTCTCCATCCAAAAAGAGCTATTTTGTTTTACCTTTTTATAAATATGGTAATTTATGTAGTATTACATTCTCCTCCAACCTTCTATACCTCTTATCTTTTTTTTCCTGTAATTAAATTTCTTCTTTTATCAAAAAATATACTAAAAATGTAGTAAATTACTCTCTCTCTCTCTCTCTCTCTCTCTCTCTCTCTCCTTCAAATCAAGTGTTACTTAAAAAAAGAAAAAAACACTTTCAACTTGTCTTTTCCCATTTGGAAGGGGTGGGTTGCAAATGATCTCCAATGTGATTTATTGTGTAATGTGCTGCATCTTCAGTTTTATACAGATCCAGTCAGTGGATATGTGTTCCGTTCCAAGAAGGATGTACTGCGCTATCTTGAATCTGGAGATATACGTAGATGTGCATATAGACCAAATAGAAGACAAATCCAAGATGAAGACAAGTCAACTGTAAGGGTTTTTGCTAATCAATGAGTACTATCATATTCTTATTGCTTTTATTGACTATTCCCTTTTCACATTAGACAACTCCAAATTGTTACAAAATCAAACAAAACTTGGGGTTCTCACTACAAATGTTCTATCATATTAAGAATCTAAATTGTAATGGTGACTATGCATCTGTAATATTAGCTGATGACAACTTTTCTTTATTAAGATCTTCCTACTTGCATTATATCCTCTAAAAAGTTCCATTTGAATTAATTGTCTAAAATCCAATTCGTGCTTAATGTGGTGGTTTTCACAATCAATAATCATTTATTTTTGCATGTGATAAATCAAGTTGACACTTGAGAATAATTGTTTCGATTTTGTTCAATCTTTAGCCATCACCAGCTGCAAAAAGACAGAAACTGAAGCAGTCTACACCAATACAACAGCTTTTTGTAGGTAAGAAATTATAAATGAATATATTTAGGATTGGTTGATGAACTATTTATACAAGTTCATCCAGCTCAAAAATGATGAATATACCCATTTACGTTTAAAACCCCTTCCTATTTATTTCAAACATTTTATTGCAGGCAAGGATGTATTTGATAAAAGCAACTTAGAATTGTCAGATGCTAACGGCTCAATAAAATTGCAAGATGTGAATATGCATAAAATACAAGAGGTAATGAACACAAGTCACAATCTTTCTGAAGACCAATCAGTTTTCAAAGAGCAAGCACATCTGCCAGAAACTGATAAAGCAGAAGATAATAAGCCAGAAATTCGTACTGACTCAAACAAATCCAGCAATAAGAAAGTTCATCACATTCCTAGTCGAGGTTCAAAACGACTAGCTGGAGTTGAGCATGAGTTAATGAGCAACTCCATATCCTGTGATAAAGCTCCCGAAATTAAAAGCAAAATGACTAAGGATGAGGTCAATGCAGAAGTTCAGAAAAGTGAGGATGGGCCAGCTGCGGAACTTGCTGTTCATGCATCAATAAAAGCAGAGTCATCAAATAAAAGAAGAAAATCTCTTAAAATTCCACCTAGTACAGATGATCAACTGGAGAAAGTTGAAGGTGAAGAAATGGGTGATGAGAAATCGAAACCTCAGCTGTCATTTGCATTCCATTACGCTTGTTCTGACCCAAGTTTGGAGTCTGCAATTAATACCCTCACGGGTGTGTTACCACCAACTAAGGATTCAGTTGATAATGGACCTTCTACAGTCCTTGAAACTGATATTCCAAAATCTCCATTTGACAATGTTATAGGAAGAAGGGACAGAAACCCAAGCTTGGAATTTGCAACTAATACCCTCGCGGGTATGTTACCGGCTGAGGATTCAGTTGATAATGGACCCACTGCAGCCGTTGGAACTGATACTCAAAAAACTTCATTTGATAATGTTACAGGAAGCAGAGTCAGAAAGTCACAGGTACGATCAAATAAATCCAAGAACAAGAAAGAGCTGAAAGCACCTATGCGGTTGTCAAAGCGACTTGCCGGCCTTGAACCTGAGGTACGGCCTTCCGAAAGAGCTGTTGAATATGTATCTAGAAAATCGAGCAAGAAAGAACCAACTGCTACTGCAACTGAAACTAATGGAGCATCTGACCAGCTTGATACCGGGGAAGAAACCAAGCCTACACCTCATGCATCTGACAGGTCGAATACAGAAGTACTGGGAGAATCATCAAACAAGAGCGACAAGTCATATGATGTTCAAACTGTTCCCAATGAACAATTGCAGAAGGTCGAAGCTGAAAATATTGGTGATGAGAGATCAGAACCACAGCTGGAATCACTGTTTGGGGACCCTTGGTCAGATCCATGCCTAGACTTTGCTATCAAGACTCTCACCGGTGCTTTGCCAGTTGATGCTGCTGCAGACATTTTGCCTGTTATGAGTCCTGATGTTAATAGCCTGCCAAATAAGGAGATGCATGAGAGTGTGGTCATGAGCATCAATGAAGAGGCTCATAATAACAAAAACCAATCCCAGAATAGGAAAGTGCTTAATATGGTTAGCCAATCTTCAAAACTACTCCTTGGGCAACCTGAGTTGAGAACCGTCTCCACATCTTGTGAAAGTGCTCCTACATTTACAACCAGACAGTCTTATAGTAATGAAGGCAATGTGACAAGGAGCATCAATGGAGAACCTTTACATACTGAAGCTTTAAATGTTACACAACTTGAGCATCATTCTAGAAATATAAGCACACCAATACATGATTGGCCACTGAAGGGCAATGAAAAGGTTCTCGAGTGTGAAAGTATTTCAATGGAGCAACCACCACTTGAAACTGAAAACTATTACAATCCTGAATCACAGTTTTGTGCTTCGTTTATGGATTCCTGGTCAGATGACCCATGCCTAGAATTTGCATTTAAGACTCTTACAGGTGCACTACCAGTGGAGGAAAATTTATCACTTCAAGGATGTTTCCCAGACCCTGCTAACAATCATGACCAGAGGGATGATGGCACAACGTTGCCGCGTTTCGGATCTTCCAGCTTTTGTCAAAGTGATATCTCATTCTACCATGATATAGGTGTGGAGTCCAGGCCGGGGCAACATTCATCAATGGGATCTTCAGTCCCACCTTTGGAAAAACAGAACCTGCAAGGTTGCCCTGGAGTGGATACTCAAAAACACTATTCTCAGTGGAACAAGAATTTTCAAAGGTAAACTGGTGAAACATTTTGTTGCTAGCCCCAGGAAAATTATTGTAATATTTTATCTTACTTTTTGTAGACGCAGTTAGTTTTCATGGTGACATTTGTGAATACAGTATTATGAACAGAAAGTCTGGCTCGATGTCTCGCATTGCCTGTTGAGAAGATAGGTAAGCAAAGAAGGTAGGTAAGTAGGTAGGTTGGAGAGTGCAACAGCTGTTGTGACAATGTTATCCTTTGCTATGTCATCTAACTGTTGTATCCCTTAGAAATTGCTATAAAAGCCATAAGCTTACAATCTAAGTGCTTTTGATAGATGATCATATGTGCTCCATTTAAAGATTCCATTAGGAGTATGGCTGCATGCCTCCTAGTTCCACTACGTAATAGCGTAACAACAGAAAATTGGTTCTAATTTTGCGGGCTGTTTTATACCTTATGTATTATTCGTATTTTACAAAACTATTTGCAGAATTTTTCGTTGGCATTCTTTAGCCTGAAGTCAATGCTTCTTCTATTGATAGTAGAACTGGTTCTAAACTAATTTGGCAATTGTTTGGCCAATTATGAATTATGATTGTTTCATCAATTTTGAACGTTATCCATATTTCTCCTTTCTTCTCCTTTTCCATACCGAAGAAATTACAGTTGCGGCAAACCACCTTACACCTATGAACAAAATGGGGTAATTGCTTGAGCTTAGCTAAGCCATGGATTTTGCTGGTGTCAATCACCATTTTTTTTTCAACCAAAGGATTTTATCCCCTAGCAGCAGTCATGGGAGTTGCCAGTTCCAATCATTGTTCTAGTTATTACCATTCTCTTCTTGCCCAAGTAGCAATATCATGTTGCAGATTTAGGTACTTTGACTGGCTCTGGCAACACATACGCAATCTAGCTTGTTAACTAAAATGCATGCCATGCCATGCTTTGCATTGCATGTTACCGTATGGAGTAAAAGCCAGTTTTGCCCATCAAAATTGTATATGCATTGGCGAGGCACCACTTTAAGCAATCAAATAAATAGTATCTCATATTATGCGGGACACGATTTTTAAATGTGATAAGTGACCAAATCATATCGAATGGATAACTTCCCATTTCACAAAGGTTTACCCAAAAAGCTCATTTTACGTTCGTATAATATGGATGGAATCCCTGACATCATCACATGGCATATTTAAGGAGTTCACATATCTATCAATCAGCCTGCTTTGTTTTATTGCAATAATTGTAGGATTTGCGCTTTCTTTTTCTTAACAACTACTATCACCCGATTAAAATCTATTTCAATCTTTTCTTTTGTTTTCTATTAACTCAATTGTAATTAGTTAGGCATTGTAATTTAATTAACTGAGTTAGTTAGTTGACAGGCTGGCACAACTGGCAAAGTTAGTTAGTATTAGATGTAGGACCTAACTATAAATAGTAGTTGTATTCATTACATTTTAGTTGAGTAATTCATTTTACAGAAATTCAGTTTATCTCTCTCTCATTTTCTCTCATTCTCTCTCGAATCTTCTTCTTCTTCTTCATTGATTCAACACACAGTTGAATCAGTTTTTCATTCTCTGCATATTCTTATATGGTATCAGAACTCTATCTTGAGCTCTGCTACGCATTTAACAAACTATGTCTTCCGATTCGGTTTATAGTGAGATTCAGCAAATCAGTGATCCTACGCAAAATCCAGGATCAGTTTTCTACTTGCATCCTTCTGAAAATCCAGGAGCAGTGTTGGTATCTCCACCTCTCAACGGAGACAATTACCTTCAGTGGAGTCGATCGATGAGAATCAGTTTGAGTTCCAAGAACAAATTCGATTTTGTTGATGGAATAATTCAAGCACCGCGAAGAGAAGATCCATTGTTCAGAGCATGGGAGCGATCAAACAACATGGTGACTTCATGGATTGTGAGATCGGTTTCACCTCAAATAGCGCAAAGTGTTCTATATATTGATAAAGCCAGTGATATCTGGAAGGAATTGAAGAATCGTTTCTCAAGAGGAGATCTCATTCACATAGCTAATCTTCAAGAGCAAATTGCAGCAATGAAACAAGGTGATGTATCTGTTACCACATATTTCATTCAATTGAAGATCCTTTGGGATGAGTTAGATAACTTTCGACCTATGCCTACTTGCAATTGTACTATAAGATGTGCTTGTGATGCATTAATAAAAGTTGATACACGATTGAAAGAGGATAGAGTGATTCGGTTTGTGAGAGGCCTTAATGATGCTTTTGATAATGTGAAAACACAACTATTGATGATGGATCCAGTCCCTGAGTTGAGTAAAGCTTTCGCACTGGTTACTCAGCAAGAGAGACAATTATTTGGTAATTCTATGGAAACCAAGACTGTTGCTGCAGCCTATAATAGGAATAACAATGGTGGAAATAGATATAATACAAATAAAGGACAGAATAATGAAGCTGGAAAAGGAGTTCTTGGAAGAGGATCTAACTCTGGATCAAATTATCACAATAAGGATTGTAGTTATTGTGGTAGGATTGGTCACACTGTTGACATATGCTATAGGAAGCATGGCTTTCCTACTAATTGGAAATCTTCTAAGCTTAGTCAAGGTTATGCAAATATGGCTGAAAATCTCACTGATGTTGATGAAGAATTAACTGAAACAAATGCTGTTGAAGAAAAGATAGTAAATGAGGAGAACTTCTTTGGCTTCACAAAGGAACAATATACAGGTTTAATGAGTATGATGCAGCAAGCAATGAAAGGACGGTCTCAGGTTCAAGGCAATTCTGCAGTTAACCAACTCTGTGTTGTTGCAGGAAAACCTTCAGCCAGGAGTTCAGTGAATAATGCACAATCAGGTAAAAGTATCAAACATGGAAGTGAATGGATTTTGGAACAGTGGAGCAACATATCACATTTGTTGCTCACTCGTTCATTATAGTTCATTTCATAAAATAAGACCAGTTCACATTAAATTGCCAAATGGTACTAAAGTTGTGGCAGAGTATTCAGGCTTTATTTCTCTTTCTCAGAGTTTTATCATCACTGATGTCCTATACATACCTAGCTTTTCCCTCAATCTGATTTCTATTACTAAATTGACTAAGACTATGCCTTATGTTCTGAATTTTAATTCCTCTCAATGCCTCATACAGGACTTGAGTTCATTGAGGACGATTGGTATAGCTAGTGTGGCTGCATGTTTATACATTCTAAGAATTGGTTCTGTTCAAAATCAATTTTCTTTGCCTTCTTGTTCTGTCAATATTGTAGCTGTGCAAAATCTGTGGCATTTCAGATTAGCACACCCTTCCTTTGATTGCATTCATAGTATTAAGAGTCAATTTTCTCCAATTACTTGTGATAAATCTCTTGTTTGTGATGTTTGTCATATGTCAAAACAAAAGAAATTGCCTTTTCCTTTGAGTAATAGTAAAAGCCTGAACAATTTTGATCTCATTCACACTGATATTTGGGGACCTTTTCCTCTTCCCTCTGTGCATGGACATCGATATTTTCTTACTATAGTTGATGACTATACTAGATATTGTTGGATTTACATGATGAAAAGCAAAGCAGAAGCATCAATTCTTGTGCAGAATTTTATTGCTTTTGCAGCAACACAATTTGACAGAAAAGTTAAAATAGTGAGAAGTGACAATGGTCCAGAGTTCACCATGACTGATTTCTATCAAAATAAAGGGATTACTCACCAAACCTCATGCGTCTACACTCCTCAACAAAATGGTTTGGTGGAAAGGAAGCATCAACACATCCTAAATGTGACTAGAGCACTCATGATTCAGAGCCAAATTCCTAAGATCTACTGGAGTTATGCAGTTGGCCATGCTGTTCACATTATCAATATGCTTCCTACACCCTTGATAAACAATGATTCCCCTCACTTCAAACTATTCAATAAGATACCAGATTATGCAAGTCTGCGGGTGTTTGGTTCTTTATGTTATTCCAGCACATTACCTATCCACATAACCAAATTAGACCCTAGAGCAGCTAAGTGTATTTTCCTAGGCTTCAAATCTGGAATCAAAGGGTTCATTGTTCTCAATCTCCTCACCAGAGAGCTTTCAGTTAGCAGACATGTGGTTTTCTATGAGCAAATTTTTCCTTACAATACCACTTCATCATTTTCATAACCATCTCATGCTATATCCTTGCCTACACATTTACCTGCCCCTTTCACTTATGATGACTTGTTTACCACTTCTATTAGGACTAGAGACACTGGCACTGATTTATCAGGACCAGACTCTTCTCCACCCCATCCTTCTCATACTGAGTCATCTAGGATCAGAGATACTTGCACTGATTTATCAGGACCAGACTCTCCTCCTTCACCTCATATTATTTCACCAGATCAACCTCCACCTATTCCATCTCCTCAACCTATTCGCCATTCTGTTCGACCTACTAAGCCTCCTAACTATCTCCAGGATTACTATTGTAATTTGCTCACTGAAAATCACAATTCTACAAGCTCTACTGGACATCCTATTGACAAGTATCATGCTTATGATAATCTCTGAATCCTACAAGCATTTGGTTTTGACTGTTTCTACTGATGTTGAGCCTACATCATATGCAGAGGCTATCAAGCATCCTTGCTGGGTTAAGGCAATGCAAGAAGAACTCACAGCACTTGGATTGAACAACACCTGGGTCATCACTGATTTACCTGAAGGGAAGCATCCAATTGGCTGCAAGTGGGTTTACAAAATCAAGAGGAAAGCAGATGGTACTATAGAGAGATACAAGGCTCGTTTGGTATTTAAAGGCTATACACAAAGAGAAGGTATTGATTATCTGGATACTTTATCTCCAGTAGCCAAAATGTCCACAGTCAGGCTTCTTATTGCCTTAGCATCAATGCAGCAGTGACACTTGCAACAACTTGATGTGAATAATGCTTTCCTTCATGGAGACTTAGAGGAGGAAGTCTACATGACATTACCACCTGGTTTACATGGTCATTCACACAAGGTTTGCAAGTTACAAAGATCACTTTATGGGTTGAAGCAGGCCAGCAGACAATGGTTTGCTCGATTGTCTTCATTTCTCATTGCTGCAGGCTTTGTTCAGTCTCTTCATGATCATTCTTTGTTCACTAAGTCTACTGCATCTAAGTTCACAGCATTGCTTGTGTATGTAGATGACATTTTATTGACAGGAAATGATCTAGATACCATTGCTGAGATTAAACAATCACTTGATTCTGCCTTCAAGATCAAGGATCTTGGTAATCTCCGATTTTTTCTAGGATTTGAGGTTGCTAGAACTCAAAGAGGGATTGCTATGAACCAACGAAAGTATGCATTAGAATTACTCAATGATACTGGTCTATTGGGTTGTAAACCTGTCAATACTCCTCTTGACATTACTTGTCATCTCAGTGCAACCAGTGGTACTGCTCTTGATGATCCAGCACCTTACAGGCGCTTGGTTGGTCGTTTACTCTATTTGACCAATACACGCCCTGATATCACGTTTGCTGTTCAGACTTTAGCACAGTTTATGCATCAACCTACTGATTCTCATTATTCTGCAGCTATCAGGATTCTCAGATTTATCAAGGGTTGTCCATCTCTTGGTTTGTTTTTTCCAGCAAATTCTACTGCTCATCTAAAGGGTTATTCTGATAGTGATTGGGCTTCCTGCCTTGATACTCGCAGATCTGTCAGTGGTTATTGTATGTACTTGGGTAATTCTCTCATTTCCTGGAAATCAAAAAGGCAGAAGACAGTGTCTCGTAGCTCTTGTGAGGCAGAGTATAGGGCCATGGCTTATGCTGTTCATGAAGTGCAATGGTTAACCTACTTACTGCAGGACTTTCAAGTTCCTTTTCAGACACCTGCTGTACTGTATTGTGATAACCAAGCCGCTTTATACATTGCTGCTAACCCCGTCTATCATGAACGAACCAAACACATCGAAATCGATTGTCACATAGTTCGTGAAAAGACATCCTCTGGCCTTCTCAAGTTGCTGCCTATTTCCACCACACTTCAGCTTGCAGACATTTTTACAAAGGCATTAAGTCCTAAGCATTTTAATGGCTATGGTTTCAAGCTGGGGTTGTTGGACTTGTACTCACCTCCAGCTTGCGGGGGGTATTAACTCAATTGTAATTAGTTAGGCATTGTAATTTAATTAACTGAGTTAGTTAGTTGACAGGCTGGCACAGCTGGCAAAGTTAGTTAGTATTAGATGTAGGACCTAACTATAAATAGTAGTTGTATAAACAATGTTCACATGTTTAGCACTTTAAATAAATCAAAAGTGCCTTATTTCCCTAAAGTTTCACTTATTTGTTTTTATATTTATCTATATCCATATAAATTTTACCTTAGTTTATTTTTTTTGGTGTATGGTGTTAGTTTTACTCAACTAAAAATAAAACAATAAAGAAAAGAGTTGAAAAGTGAAGATCGTTGAATGGCCAATTAATACGATGATCTTCACATAGTTATTAATTAATGGATAATATATAATAGTTGACAGAATAATGCTGTTGATTGAGAAATTCAGTCTCAATAAGCAGACTCCTTCCATCCACCAAAATTTTCCTCTAGCCCTCGTTCGCGACGACCCTGCATGCATTAAGAAATGCAAAGACATCTATGATCAAACACGATTTTTTTTCTTTTACAATTACCCATCATTTGTCAAATTCTCTAGAAGTGGCTATAAAAATAGTACTAAAAGATAATAAGGAAAACAAAATACCGCATCAGGCGTAAAAGTGAGACCAACTCTAATCTCTCCACGATACTCCCCATCCTTGACAACATTGTATGCCGTGGGTGGAAGGTTACCTTCCATAAACAAAGGTTCTAGTGGAATGCTGTAAAAAAAAAAAAAAAAAAAAAAAAAAAAAAAAAAACAAACAAAATTGGTAACCAAATTGTATTAGCTGGCTAATAGTGTGGCATTCATTCCCTTCTATGTTAAATTAGTTAAAAACTACTCCTACTTTTTGTTTTAATTAATTTTAAGGTACATAGGGTAGAGAGATAAAAATAGAAGAAAAAAAGTGTGATTATTGGTGATGTGATCATTGTGATGCAAAAGGTGACGCAAATGAAAAATTGATAAAAATATAAGAGTCAGGTAAATTAAATGAGTATTTGGTTCCCAATAATAACTAAGTTGGTAGAGCTACTTAGCATAAAGTCCTAGCAGCTAGGTTTGATCCTTGGCCCTTCAAGAGAGGAGACAAAGACAATAGTGTTCGAGTAGGATCATTGTGAGCTATGAGTATGAGTACATAGAATTTTTCAAGTTTCACCTCAAACTTTATGAGTTTGAGTATGAGCACCCAATTTCACTTTGGCACTAAATTTTTTCTATAAAGATAATTTTTCGAATGACCAAAATTAACTAGCAGATAGAGTTTAATTAGTTTGAACATAGAGCTAAAAAAACAGGTATGCAGATGATCTTGCATATGGTTTTCTATTTCCTCATATATGTGAATTAATATATAGAAGCTAAAAGTGCTGTTGGGGCTCTATAAAAAACGATAAGAAATTGAAAGAAGATGGAAGATGGAGATGGAGAAGTAGGAGAAATATACTCACGTGACTTCTCCTACGAGATCATTAGCCGTTCCAGTATCACTATCCATGATCTTCAATTTGAGTTCCGAAACGCCTTCAGACAAGTTGAATACAAAATTCTCATTCCATTCTGGATCACTTCCTTTACCTGCATTTTTTAAATATAATAATAATATATATAATTATAAATACACACCAACCAAACCTTACTGTTTTATCGTGCACATTAATCCAAATAAACGAACAAAAACGGTAACACTCCAATTTCTGGGTAATGTGTATATATACAATGTGTATGATGGCATATCAATGTGATCCCTAGCTAGTAGGAGTGACAAGACCTGAATAATGCTTTTGTCTAAATTTTCCTAAGATTTTGTGGGGCACATGCCCTCACATTGGTCAACTTAATATGTTTATATATATATATATATATCTGATGAGTGAATAGATGTAAGCATAATTTTAAATTGCTGCAGTAATATTGTGATTTTGGGAGTTTTTCGATCACAATTGCATTGCATATTTGCATTAACCATATTTTTCAGCAAATTATTTTTGTAAGTGCAACAGACTTAATATAACTGCAATTGCGACTACAATTTATGTACCTGATGCAATACTACTTTGTTGCTGCTGAGTGCGGCATGTGAGGATCACAAAAGGGTCCATGTTACCTGATCCATAGCACCATCATATCATGCATATTATTATTACTCTTTAAAAAAAAAAATATTAATATTACAAAGCAATTCATATTTTAGATAAAGTAATGAGATATAGACTTACAAATTTACAAATAAGTCTACACCTTAGTTATTAATAAACAAAGTATCACTTTATTATAATAATCATCTTTTCTTGTGTAGGCTTATTTGTAAGTTAATTTTATAAGTTTATTGAAATATAAGAAAAAAACATATTTTTCTTAGTTAAAAATGTAAGAAAAAGTTAACTAACCTTCTTATGTTTTGTTTAATTCTCAATATATTCCACTTTCCTAATTCCTAAAATATCTCTAGAGAGTGGTTATCTCATCTAATTTTTGTTTTATTCTCAATGTTACTTTCGTAAAATACCTCCACATTTTTGTAAATTTGAAAAAAATTAAATATAATCAACTAAGCTCCTTTATAAATATGAAATTAATTTTTTTTCTTATATTTCAAATAGGAGAGAGTGTATTTTTGTTTCAGATAATTAATAATAAATGATTGGCCGAATTGGAACGTGTCATATTATGTACAGTACCATATACGTAAAAATATAACAACTTACAAAGATAATCAGTATTTTCAAGGCCCTTGGCACTAACAAGAAGAACATCAAGGCTTCCCTGAGGCATTTTGAATGGATGGAAGGAAGAAGGATCAGATACCGCGCAAGAGAAGAGTTAGAAAAATTGAAATATGAAACGTGAGAGATAAAAAGAATTGGTATTTACTGTATTTGGGGAGACAAACAACAAACAAGAGAAATACCGGTTTCCTAGCCGAGTGATTAGGAATGAAATAATGATAATAATTGGATTTTGTTTAGAGCATCCCGTTGCCTTAGCAAACATACATATGTTAAGGGCATAGGACACCAATTACTTGAGCTTACCCTCTCGGATTATTAATGTTTGAATATCTAATAATTAATGAGCGAAGAAGCCAGATGGAATAGTGTATGTGGGGATGAAATGAGACAAGGTTATCATTCTTATTAATTTTTTTTTTTTACATCAAGGTATCCTCCGGCCCTCAGCCGAAGACTAATCATCTTCGAGGTGTAGAGATCATCGAAGTAGGTTTTGCCTTCACCAATAAAGCCTTTTTCGTACTCACGGCAGGGATCGAACCCCTAACATTATGCTTAAATATCAACTGAGCTAGGCTTTGTTAGTATTATTTTTATTGTTTTGATAACACTATTTTATGATGAAATGAAATAAAATTTGCACTCTATTGTTTGGAAAGTGGATAAAATAATGAGTCTTGTAACTTGGAGATGTGAAAAAAAATTCAAATTATTATTGTTTTACATGTATTGATAACAGATTGGTATTTTCTAATTTAAATAGCAAAGTCAGTTAATAGATTTGCTATACTTGAAATACAAGCTCTTGGATTTGATCCATACGGTTGTATTATATTTCCCCCTCGCCACCAGTTAAAAACTGTGTTTGGTAGATGTGACATGAAACAATTTGTAGACAATTGTAGTATGGGTCTAGCTCATTGATATGTTTAAAAAAATATCTTAATAATAATATATTTTGTTATTGTCAAAAAGTTGTGCTCAAAATAGAAAAAAGATTCTATATTTTTTAGCAAGGCTATTTATGGCCCATCTTGATAAGAAAAAAAATAACTTATTGATATGTTTCAAAAAATACCTTAATAAATTTTTTATTGGCAAAAGGCTATGCTCAAAATAGAAAAAGAGAGGGAAAAATTTAAATTTCATAAATTATTTACAAATTCTGTTTTGGGTGAGGCTCAAAAGTATGGAAAGATGAAGCATGCATCAATGCATGCGAAGGTTAGGGGCACAACGGCAAACTTGTGCTTTTAATTTTTATTTCTTTAAAAACGGTGACGTTTTGGATTAGGGGCACAACAGGTACCCATGCATCATCTTAGCGCTTCATGCCATGTCACACTAAATTAATGGTCGTAACCTTCGCATGCACTGATGCATGCTTCATATTTTCATGCTTTTGAGCCTCACCCTTCTGTTTTTATTGTAAAATGATCGAAATACCTATTATTTCAAACTATATCCTCCAAATTTCAACTCTCATCCCCTTTTTCTAACCCTAAACTCTGTAATCCTCACCACCACCATACCCCTAAATCGCAGACCTTAAATTCCCAAACCATCGTCACTTTGTTTCTCTCTCTGTGTTCTCTCTTGCCTCTTATCATTATGGATGAGTAACCCAACTCTCTGTCTCACTGTCTCTCTCCATCTCTATTTTTCTGATATATAACCAAATCATCACTTAACAACATGTTGAACTCTCTCTCCCTTAAGCTCATTGAACCGTCGTTGTTCCTTTCACCAAGAATGGTGAGCCACCACCAACACTGAACTATTTTAACCAAACCATGCCACCACCAAACCTCACCACCATCATCTCAGGCTCACTCCCTCTAGAAATTGCGACCTCTACACCTTTCCCTCGTCCTTTTCTGCTTCTAGTTCAAACCAACTGTTGCCTCTATACTGTTTGCCATGATATTGCGTGCCATTGTCGCCGACATGCCCCACCGTCTTTATCTCATTTCTTCCTCTTCAACCTCGATTGCTCAGGGACAGATCTAAGAAATTCATGCCACGGTGCTCTCTCTCGCGATTCTATTGGTGATTGTTGGTGCACTCTCTTGGATTAGTGGTGGTGTGAAGTGGGGTGGAGGTGGGTGAAGTGGGATTTGAAAGATTTTTGGAAAGAAAGAAAAAGAAGGAAAAACGATAAAGGTAATTTTGGAATAATCTAAAATTTTGGATGAAAATAGGGTTAGGGAATAATTTATGAGATTTGTATTACTGAACTCATAGAAAAAGATTCTATATTTTTTTTAGCACGGTTGTTTATGGCCCATCTTTAATTTAAGATTCTATATCCAGTGGTTAAAAATTCAAGAGAGAAATTATTCGGTGGTTTCATGTATAAATGAGTTGGAAGAGAGAGTCAATGGGAAAGTGTCACGTGATAGTTGACTGGGAGACTAATGGATTGACTGACGGAGGAACTAACATGATGACATTCTGTCTCTTTGGGAGACTTAATTGATTCCAAAAATCTTTCGGGGACTAAGTTGATGCCAGATGTATCTTTTGGGGATCTAATAGACTATTAACTCTATTTTACTCCCTCCGTCCCTAATTATAAGGTCCTCTTAACACTTTTATTTTGTCCCTATTTATAAGGCCCTTTACCAATTTTCAATGAGCATTAGTTATTTTTTTCCACAAACACCCCTATTTATTTAACACTTTTTAGATTCCCAATAATATTAATAGGGGTAATTTTGAAAATACATATCAAAAGTTTACATTTCCAATACAATTAACTAAATTATTCCACTTTCTTAATGGACGTGAAATCTTCCAAGAAGGCCTTATAATTAGGGACCGAGGTAGTATTAAACTCGGACCAATCATAAAACCATTTATGACACTAGGTTACTAATTCAGTGCTTCAATCAATGTATCAATGGTTACATCCTAGATCGGTCAAATCATAAATACATTTATATATATATATATATATATATATATATATATATATATATTTATCATAACGAAATAAATATATTAGTGTGATATATTAATATAAAATAAATATGATAATGTATAATTTATATAAAATTGATGTGATTTATTAATGTAAAATAAATATAAAATTGCAACACGGAGAGAACAAGTTTTCAACCAATATTTACTTATTGTTGAACAAGTTATTAATATCATTTTTCAAATTCAATTTATAAAATAATTTGGGCCAATTAATCTTTTTCATTTGAAAAAAAAAATTACTACCATTGCCATTTGCATAATGAAAAAAGACAAATTTTAAGTATTCTGAGTCATAGTTTTACTTTTCAGATCTTTCTCCGATGGTTTTATTTATTCGTGTTCACATATGTAGCATTAACTGAAACATTAGCATAGGAATTTTATTTTATTTTATTTTATTTTTAAATTAGACTATAATTGGTAGGTGCCCATTAACTGTACAGGGTATATGCTAAAAAAATTGGTTGCACTTTTGAGAGTTCATGATCTAATGCACGAATGATACAGTGAGTGAGTGTGAGGGAGAGTGATAATGAAGGAGGTGAGAGAATTTAAGAGAAATAAAATTAAATTAAAAAGATACATAATAAAAATATGACAAAGAGACCAACAAAGCCCAGCACAGTTGGTAGATAGCTGGGTTCCTTAAGCATGATGTCAGGGGTTCGATCCCTGCCGTGGGCATGGAAAAGACTTTGTTGGTAGAGGCAAAACCCACTTCGGTGATCTCTACGCCTCGGAAGGGATTAGTCTTCGGCTGTCGGCTGGGGGATGCCCTTGGTGTACACCAAAAAAAATATGACAAAGAGAAAGTTTAAACAAAAAAAGGAAAGGAGAAAAATTAGGGAAGACAAATATTTAACCTAAACCATTGGATCCATGTAAAATTGATGGTTAGAATTGAGTGTAACTTAACTCAAATTACACTGATGTAAACCGATCCCTCCTCATACATACATACATACATATATATATATATATATATATATATATATATATATATATATAATATTTAGAAACATTCTTAACAACTGTAACACCCCTAATTTCGTCTTCCGAATAAATATGTTAATATAATTGTTTAGTAAATAAATAACAATTTCATGTTTGATTTTTGGCTTACATTATATACATATATATATATATATATATATATATATGTATATAAATGCTGTGAAAATAGTTTTGGTTTAGATTTTGCTTATAAATATTGAATTTTGATATTAAACCCTTTGGAAGGACCTACAAGCAAAAATGGAAAGCCTTTTTGAATTAAGAATTAAGTAAACAAAGTTTTAGTGAAAACTGGCCAAAATACTCGAGTGTTTTGCTGAATACTCGAGTATTCTGGGTCTGATGGCTCAGGATGGTGCGTGACAGCTGTTCAGCCATGGGAGGGCTCGGAGATGGCCACGAAATCAACCTGAAACCGGGGTGTTGACACGCAAACAACCTCCAACCACGTTCTAGGACTCGTGTCCTCATGCATGAGACCTCCAATCTTCTTCCTTAAGGATGGTGAATTGATTTATTAACCATCATTTGAGCTCTCAAGAAAAAGAATGGAGTTTTTAGGGTTCTTGAGTTTCCTCTCTCGATTCGTCTTCGTCCCTGAGTCTCCTAGAACAAACCATACACCGTTTCGAAGTTCACATCCAGAGCTTTGAAAAGCACCAAAAATCGTGAGCTAAGGTTGAGTGTGTGAGGAGTAATGAGCTCTGCAAAAGAGAGTTCGAAATCTGCCAAGAACTATAATATTGTTCAGACCCGTCAACTTCATGGCTTCTATTCTCTCTCATCCTTGAGAGTTAGGTCATGAGTGATATACCATTGGAAAGCTCTTTCAACGAGCTTCGATTTGATACCAAGTTTGTTAGATTTGAGTCCCTGGTTGAAAAGTTATGCTCCTGCGAAGTTAGGTGCTGAAATCTGCCAAACCGATTATTCAGATTCAAAGAGCTGACTTTGAGCTTCAATTGTGGTAAGCTCAAGCTCCCTTTTGGTCTGAAACTTATTGGTTTTCAAAGTTCATGTTATAGAGAACATAGTCTAACCAATTTCCCCCATTTTTATGCATGATTCGAATGTCGATTAATGTGGTTTTGAACCCCTGCTGAAACTGTCATGCAAGTTCGGGTTGGAAGTGGTTAGAGCTTTTGGTTGCTGTTCTCTATGGAGCTTTTGTTCAAGCACGACCCTAAGGTATGGGGGAAGCTTACCATTTGCTAGAATGAGAATAAAATGTATTAGAAATTAGGATGAACCACCATGAGGCTTAAGGGCATAGCTTTGAATTAGAGAAATGGCATGGAGGCCAATCTAAGACATGTTATATGTTTGAACAAGTTTCTTTAGCTGCATGTGAACTTAATCAATATTGAAATCATGCCAAATATGAGTATAATTGATTTTGGTAACTCAAGTTGCATAAAGTATGGTTTTATGCATAATTGGTGATTGGTTTTGATTATCTGAGATTTGATATGATTTCTATGTTGAGACATGTTTAATTTGTGTATGTAAAGCTTTGTTGATCATTGGTTTAAGTTAGAATTGATTAGAATTGAAAATGGTATGTTAAAACCAAGTTGTGGTGCATCTGCTGTCAAAAATACTCGAGTATTTGGTAAAACACTCGAGTATTTTCTGATGCAAGTTTCCCAGAAGATCGCGAAATACTCTAGTATTATGTAAAATACTCTAGTATTCTGGGCTGCAAAATACTCTAGTATTTTATGAAATACTCGAGTATTTTGGGCTGAAAAGTACTCTAGTATTTTGTGAAATACTCAAGTATTTTGGGCTGAAAAATACTCTAGTATTTTGTGAAATACTCAAGTATTTTGGGCTGAAAAATACTCTAGTATTTTGTGAAATACTCAAGTATTCTGGGCTGTAAAATACTCTAGTGTTTTGTGAAACACTCAAGTATTTTGGGCTGTTTGGTACACAATTTCATGAAATTGATGAACTACTCGAGTATTGAAGCTACCACTCGAGTCTTTTTATTATAATGTTGAGAGAATACCATTTTTAATCTAATCACTCTTATTTAAACCTAATGACACTTAAAGTGAATGATGTGATACTTTGTTTGATAAATCTTGTCGTCATGGAAGTTGAAATGCCTCATTGATACATTTATCGCATGTTTCACATAAAAGATTAATGGATAGTCTTAAATGGAGAATTTGTGTGCATTCATACATGATGATAAGACGATAGGATACCATTTGTCATGTTCGCAGAACATGAAGAGGGTACTCTGGAGTACCAAATGTACACGATAAGTTTGATGGCACATTCTAGGAATGTGGGCAATATTCGAGGAATGTTGTTGATTTCGTTCTGGGAACGCGGACGTACATTCGGATTGGGACGTATGATACCAAGCTTGATTATTAATGTTATTCGTTCGGGGAACGTGAAATTGTACTCTAAAAGTACCAAAGGTTGTACGACAAGCTTGATAACACATTTTAAGAATATGGGCAACATTCAAAGAATGTTGTTGAGATTGAGGAGCATGCGTTTTGAAAACGTGCACGTACAATCCGAATGGGACGTTTTGTTTATGAGCCAAACTTGTCGTTACATTGGTAAATTTATTGCATGTTGCACATATAGAGATTAAGGAATAACCTTAAATGGAATGTTGGTATGTATTTATGCATGGTGATGTGTAACATATCATTTGTTCATGTTCGAGGAACATGAGGAGGGTACTCTGGGAGTACCAAGTTGGTTACGACTTGCCTGTAGTCACATTTTGGTAATGTGGTCAGCATTGGTTGCTGTGAACGTTGGATATTCGTCTTGGTGATGAAATGATTATTGTAGTCACATTTTGGTAATGTGGCCAGCATTGGTTGCTGCGAACGTTGGATATTCATCTTGGTGACGAAATGATTATTGTAGTCACATTTTGATAATGTGGCCAGCATTGGTTGCTGCGAACGTTGGATATTCGTCTTGGTGACGAGATGTGCACATCGATATTAGTATTATGGACCACGTTCCAGGCAAAGTCGTGTGGCTTGCTCGATGACACATTTTGGTAATGTGGGCAGCATAGGAGATGCTGTTACGTCTTGGTGACGTGACGTACACTTTGGTAGTGTCGTTATGGATTATGGTCCGAGCAGGTTCACTATACGTCCGAGGCACGTATACGGGTTGTTTGGATGGTCATGCATGAGAGCATTGATTAGAGAATCTCATGACTTGAGAAATAGTAAGCAAGCATCTGGACATATCATTAATGGGTTTGATTATCAACTAAATTGGCTTGCTCATAAGCTGTGCATATCACTTGACTATTTTATACACGTGTATATGCATTGGGATCATGATGAATTGCTTACTTGTGCATGTTAGTACTTTGTTCTCATTTGATTATGCGAATGAGTGTAGCTTACCTCCCTGCCCTTATTAGGTGTTGGCCAGGTACCTAGACTTTCTAAAGATCAGTGATCATGGGATAGAGACTCCTTGTGCAACTCTTGAAGACCCGGCCAAACAGGATTATTGGACGAAGGACCATTGACTAGCTCTGAACGTCTCCAACTTTTGATAGAGATCGTAACTTTATGATTTGAGAGATGTATCAAAGTAAAACTTAAATTTCATCACCTGGTTATATTGGTGGTACTCCTAAAGTTTTTACACCTGATTTTATGAATCAATGACCTTCCTCATGATTTATGAACTCCAAGGAAACATAAATAAACCATTTTAATATATTTCGCTAACTCTGATTTTATCATTTGAGTTCGGTGATGAAGGAGGTATTGTTAAAGTCAATTTCCTGAGATAACATTATAACTAAACTATTTTCGAAAGTATTTCGGGCCATAAGGGTTATCTCAAAAATGATTTTTGAGATGTTCAGAAATTAATTACTCCTTCCACCGAATTCCCTTCAAATGCATGGTTTAAACTCGAGTACCACATTTAAGGAAAAATTTTCACACTTCGATTTTTCCAATATAGTCAGTAAGAAAATAAAATTCTTTTGATTAAACGAGGGGCGTTACATTTTATGGTATCAGAGCAATGGTCCTGACTCTTGGTCCTTGGGTGTGTGTCCAATACGCTGGTCATTAAGAATTGTGGAGTTTTTCTGTGAAGTATGCTCGTACATACTTCTAACTGGAGTAAAGGTTCTATCCTTTGGCCCTTGGTTTGTGGCTTAGTGTTTATCTGGTAGTGTTTGATGTAACCTAAGTCAAAGTATGATAGTAATGTACTTCTTTTAGGTCTGATCCAACCTTAAGTTCATAATGCTGATCCATTATGACACCAAGGAATCAATGAGGGGTGATTCCAAAGGATCTAAAAGATAGTTAATATCCTCTAGGGAGGGTATTTTCCTCAGTAGAATGAAAAATTATCAAATCCTTAGATTTGGTGCTAGTGTAAGTTCCATGATGAATGTTTTGATAATGACAAAGTGTTTTGAACAAGCTACAAAGATGTTGACCAAGTTTCAAGTTCAACAAGCAACAACAAACATCAAATGAAGAAGAGAGAAAGCAAGCTCATGAAGACTTAGTTTGAGTGTAATTGTAATTGTTTTATCTTTTGCCTTTCAAGCTTCTTAGGTCTTTTATTTGGGTAGATTATTTAGAGGGTAGTGAATCTCTATCATAGTCATGATTAAATCATAATTTGAGTTTTCACTTAACCTAGAATCAATAGGTGGCTTAAAGGTTTGAAAGGAAAGGTTTAGTTTTGAGAAAACAAGTTTCTAACATGTGCAGTGTGGATTTAATCGATTAAGTCATAATTTAATCGATTAAACTCGATTAAGCTGAAATTTAATCGATTAAATACTGCAGATCTGGTTTTTTAAAATACGATTTTCACTTCTCAAAATCAGTTTTCAAGTGCTACAACTTTTGGGTATTCTATATAAACCTATTCCTAACCTTTGTGATTAATATACATCATTTACATAATCAATTTTACAATAATCAAGTCACTCTATTCTCTCTCAATTTCAAAGATCAAAGCTTTCATATTTTCATATTCTTTGATCAAGAACCTTTGAATCTCTTATTGTGAATTGTCATAGCTATTGAATGAGATTCATAGGAGTGTCATGTGTATTCATTGAGTTGTAATCTTTGCAAGAAGGCAAGCCAACTACAACAACAGAAGACTTGGTGTGTCGTTTATCATCAAGCAAGTTCATTCAAGCAATTGAAGAAGAAGAAAGTCTTGGTTGTGAATCAAGCAAAGTGAAGCCTTGGTGTGTGGATTATCATCAAGCAAAGAAGACTTGTTGTGTCGATTATCAACAAGGGGTAGAGGTTAGATTAGAGAGAAGATCAATAGGATTACAAGGCAAGGGTGTGGAGTATCTCTTGTAGGCTAGCAAGAAGGGAGTCTTGTGAGGCATTTACTTGTAATTTGAGAACTCTAATTCCTCATAGTGAAGAATCTCTCTTGGTTGAAGAGGGGACTGGATGTAGCTTTCAAGCGGATGAAAGTGAACCAGGATAAATCACTGTGTCGTATCTCTAAACCCTTAACTCTTTACATTCTTGTTATTCATTGTGTTCTTGGTTGAAAACCTAGAAAGATTGATTTTCATAATTGATTGAATTGAATCTTTATTGTTCAAATTGATAAAGGGAAAATCATTTTCATAACTAGGATAATCAATAAGAATATAGGTGTTAATTGTTTCCGCTGAATCTCTGGTTATATGTGTGAATTGATTGATTTTCGTATGCGATTGAAAAGTGATTTTTCAGTTTATGATAGATTTAATCGATTAAGCACATTCTTAATCGATTAAGGACTTTTGAACTTTCAGGCTTAATCGATTAAACTTCAGAATAATCGATTAAGACAGTACAAATTTGCAAAAATCATTTGTTTTGATTGTTTCGATTTGTTTCGTTCGAAAATCTTTCAAGGTTTCTTTTACACCTATTCAACCCCCCCTTCTAGGTGTTCTCCTAGGGTTCCTTAGTTGTTTCAACCACCAATTGCGGTTTCCTCAATTGGTATCAGAGCTCGGTCGAAAGACACGAGCATAAGAGCTTTTTCGTAAAGATCCTTTAAGAAAATTGCAATGGGTTCCATGAATCCCTTTGGTGGTGAAGGTTATTCAATAAATCGTCCTCCATTGTTTGCCGGAGAAGGCTATGCATATTGGAAAGTTAGAATGAAAATCTTTATCCAAGCCATAGAGTAGTGAAATTTGGAAAATAGTTGAAAAAGGTCCTCATATCTCCTCTAGTTTAGTTGAAGGCGTAGTACATTTAATCCCCGAGGATAAGTGGAAGGATGATGATAGAAAGAAAGTTCAATATGATTATAAAGCAAAGAATATCATCACATCCGCTTTATCCTATGATGAGTTCTTTAGAGTTTCTCAATGTTCTAGTGCTAAGGAAATGTGGGACACTTTACAAGTGACTCATGAAGGAACTAGTGAGGTTAGGAGAGCTAGATTGAATGCTTTAATGCGTGATTATGAATTGTTTCAAATGCTTCCAAATGAATCTATTAATGATATGCAAAAGCGTTTTACTCATATTATTAACCATTTACTTGCTCTTGGTAAGACTTTCTTACAAGGTGAACTTTCTAACAAAGTGTTGAGATGTTTAGACAGGAATTGGCAACCAAAAGTAACGGCTATTGTTGAATCTAAAAACTTGGATGCTATGGATCTAGCAACACTTTTTGGAAAGCTTCAAGAACATGAAATGGAGCTTGGACGATTAAGTATCAATGAAGAGTCGGATAAGAACAAAGGAAGAAAGGGACTTGCTCTTAAAGTCAATAGATCATACAAAAAGAAAGAGAGTTCCTGTAATGTCCTAGACACAATGTTCAGAGTATAACCCTAGCTCAAGGGTATGGAAGACCTAAGAGCTAGAATACGGTCTGATGTTACTGTGTGATTTTGTTGGTATGCTAGCTATCCAGTTGGGATAACTAGGGTTTCCCTAATCACGAGTGTGTGCTAGTGTATGATTAGGGAGAAAGAACGTACCTGAGCCCCTAGCTGGAGACAACTATTTATAGGGGGAGCGGTGTTGTACCCTATGGGCCTGTACGGAGGTCCAGTAGGGCTGACGTGTCCCTTTATAGGATAAGGGATGAGTCATTCATCCTTATCCTGTTAGCGGTTAGTCTTATCTGGTTGGCGAGCTAGGCTCACGCGCCCTTAGCTTGGACTCTTTAAGGGAAGAGGTCCCTGTACTCGGTCCAGAGTCGTTAGGGTGGGTCCTATGGCATGTGCTCGGCCCAAAGATGCGTGACCCGGCAGAATGAGAATTCTGGTCGGCCAGTGAGTATTCTGGTCGGCCGAGGGCGTTTTAGGGTAGACCGAGGGTCGGTCTACCACATAAGCCCCTTAACTCGGTAAGACTTTTCGAGTCTTGAGCCGAGCTGAGAGTTCTTCGTATGTGACCTTCAAGGTGTCGAGGGTTAAGCTCGGTAGGGGATAATGAGTTCAGGACAGCTCACCCTGCCTCGTTGTCCCATTGACTGACTGAAAGGACGTTTGGATGTCCTTCTATGACATGTGCTGCCTTGTGTCAGAGGGGTCATGATGGTGCATGCTGCCTTTTGGGTTTTCGAGATGCTTCTTTCCATTAGTTGTGCACCACGTGTCCTTTTAGTGGCGCGATGTAGGCTTTTGGGCTTTTGAGATTAGGCCCAAATTTTCAAACGTGGGGGGAAACAACCCCTTCAACTACTCTTTTCCTCCTTTTTTCATACTTTCCTTCAAACTCAGACTTCTGACACTCCTCTTCTCTCTGAAATTCGTCTCATTGGCTTTTGGATTATAATTTCCCTACGCCATTATTCTTCTGTTCTTGGTTCCCCAGTTCGTTCGTGCCAGTTCTCATCTCCAATTCTCAGGTATTTTGATTTTCTTCTTCTGTTCCTGTTTTTCGCTTTTCTTTCCTTCTCTGCTGAATCATATTCTCCGTAGGTTCTGGGTTTTTGGTTGCAGATTTTGTTCCTGTGTTTTAGTTTTCTGGGCTTATTTCTGGGTAAGTTTAGATTTCATTATGAGTATTAATTGGCTTCAGTATGAGGAGTGGTCTAGGATTCTGGGTTTGAGTGATCTTGAGGATTCTTCCTCTTCTTCTTCTTCTTCGTCTTCCGATCTGGAGGTGCTGGACTTTCTGCCCTCACCCTTCCGCCATCGCATGGTAGATCCGATGGCCGAAGTACCACTATCAGTAGATTACCCTCGGAACTCCGAGGAGGAGGAAGGTAGGAAACTGTTGTATCAAGCGGCGGAAGAGCGGGCCCAACTATCCCGCCGCCATTCGAACCGTTCCTGGGAGAAACCCTTCTGGGGAAAAGCTGTTAGGGTTAGGGGAAGGTGTAGCAGGCTCGGCTATAGGACTAATAAACCTAGGGCTAGGTTGTTTAAAAATCTTGATTTTATAGATTCTGACGCCGAGTATTCCCTTTCCCCAGGTATGGTTCAAAGGTGCATCACACATCCTCAGGAGTTCCTTGTGCCTCCGAACTCTGTAGATTATGACTGGGTTGACTTAGAGGTGCTTGGAACCCCGTCGGCTTTGGTCAACAGTAATCTAAGTCATATCCGAGCCCACATACTCCCCTGCCCCACGGATAAAACTGGGACTTCTTATGCAATAAGCTCACCGGCAGCCAACGACCGAGTGTGTACGGCGATCGCTGCGGATCGCAAAGAGTTTTTCATGTATGAAGAAGTTGTCATTCGGCTGGGGGTGAAGTTGCCCTTTACTGAAATTGAAATAGAGCTGTTGCGTCGGTTACGCTTGGCTCCTACTCAACTACATCCTAGCGGTTGGGCCTTCATCCGAGCCTTTCAAAAGTTTTGCGAAGCTCAAAAGTTGACTTGCTCGCTCCGAGCGTTTCTATGGTTGTATATACCGCAAGTGAACATCTTCGAGAAGGGGTCGCGCCAAAGATTGTGGGTGTCGTTGAAAGCACGCAACGGACATGCCCTCTTCGATAAATTCACAGATTCATGGAAGACTTTTAAGCCTTTATACTTTAAGTATCAATTCGTCGGAAATGGGGACTGTTGGTTTATGGAGGGTGATCAGCCTCGGTTTCCGTTGTCTTGGTCACCCGATTTTTTTAACCGCAACCCCAAACTTTATCAGTATCAATATGAGTCCGAGCTATCTGTAGCCGAGAGGATCACTTGTGATACCTTCTTTTCCTATCTTAGACGGAATGGTCCAGTAGATATCAAGAAGATCATTCTTTTTCCCCAGGAGCTTATAAAAGCCGAGCTTGGTACATATATAAATTTTTTTTTTTTAACATTTGGATTCTTGGTTTTGCAGAAAAAATGGCTAAGGAAAACAAGGCTGTTGCTCGTATAAAGGAACTTGCTAAAGCAAAGGCGGCTGCTGGGTCAAGTGGTTCTCGGAGTGGAGACATGTCCTCGGAAGCCACTCGCTCGGTGACTGTCGCCGAAACTTGTCCCTCCGAGGTCAAGGTGGTGCAGGTTGTTCGTCCTTCACCGACAAAGGGGGGGGGGGGAAATAGCTACTGGAATCCCGCTGGTGCAGGTGGAAGGAAAGGAGGATGAAGAGGATCGGGTGCCTCTTGCCAAAAGGGCTAAGTTGGATAAAGGCAAAGGCAAGGCTGTGGAGGTGGTGAAGACGAAGGTTGCCGACCTTCAAAGGACCAATCTGTGGTTCGATATGTCTGACCCGGACGAGGAGAGTGTTTGGGCTAGGAAGCTAAATGAGAAATTCATCGGCTTGGTTTACACGCCGAACGATGAAAAAAGGTTGTCGGATCAGACGGCAAGCACCTTAAGGTGCCATTGTGACCTTTTGGGCCGAAACATGCTGAGGGCCGCCAGCTATATGTTTCATTTAAGCAAAAATGCGGAAAACATCAGTGCCACCCTCTCGTCGGCTGAGAAAGAGAAGAGAAAAGCTGCTGCTGCTGAAACTAAAAATCTGCTAAGCCAAGTGAGGGAAAGTGAGGCAAATCTCCGAGCTCTAACGGAGGCAAACGCTGAGCTTCAAAGAAGATTTGACGCTTCGGAGAGAGCTCGGGAGACTGCTCTAAAGGCTCTGGAGGATACGGTTGGAAAGGATGCTGAGAAAGGAAGGTTGCTGCAGGCGGCCCAGGCGAAGCTGACTGAAGCTTGTCAAAGGGTTAACGAGCTGGAAGGTGTTGCTGGTCGTTTGACGAGGTCGGAGGCGGAAGTGACTAGGTTACAAGGGGAACTGGGCGAAGTGCAGAGGGAGTTGATCAAAACTCGTCGGAAGGCTTTGAAGCATAAGGTGCTGGCTTGCAAGAACCACTTCAACTGGGATCATGGTGCTGTCGACTCTTTTGTGAATGCTGTCAAACAGTTAATGCTCTTGAACCCTGGAATCCGAGTGGTTGGGACTAGCCCATATTATGGGGTTGACGGTGATCGAATGATCGATTATCGTGATGATGCTGAAGTGGATTTATCAGCACCTAACCTGCCGAACCCCCTGGAGTTGGAGCAAAGTGAAGAAGATTTTGATGGGTCATCCATTGCCTTGTCCGAAGACGAGGATTAACTCCCTGGAGATGTATTTTGCTGTATTTTGCTGTGTAATTTGAACTTCTTTTTTTTTTTTTTTTATATTTTGCAACATTGTTCTTGTAAGAAGCGAATCTTATTCTGTTCTTTATGATCTAGTATTGTGTTTTATCTCGTTATAAACTGTTGTTTTAGATTTCGAATCTCCGACCTATGGCCTAGGTGGGATCCTCGGTCCTCGGCACTACGAAACTGTTTTTAGTTTTTGGCCGGGCATCTCATTAAAGTACTTGCAATTGTTAGTTTATATGTCCTTGTTAGAAGGTCATGCATAAACATCCAAGTTCGCCTCGGTGGCGAGCCGAGGGGAAATGGATAGTACGTTAACAGTAAGAGAATACGAGAATTTAAAAGCTTCATCGAATTTCCTTGATCCGTTTGTAAACAGGAGTCAAATACAAAAAAGGATAATTAAGATCATGCTAAAGATAAATGACAGGAATTTAAAATGATAAAATTTCATCTTTGCAGACAGTGTTGTGGCTCCCATTTAGCTATAGTATGGTTTGAGCTTGGTGGCGTTCCAGGAGTTGTTCAACTGTTGGTTGGTTAGTGTTTCAAGTCTGTAGGCCCCCGAGCCTGTCTTCGAGATCACTCGGTAGGGACCTTCCCAGTTCTTAGCCAACTTCCCTTCTCTTGAATTTTTCAGTCCAATGTCAGCTCGTCTAAGGACCAGGTCTCCCACAGCAAAACTCCTCGGAACCACCCATTTGTTGTACTCTCGGGATTGTCTTTCCTTAGCTTTTTTCTCTCGGTCCGAGGCTAGGGATCGGATTTCCTCGCTGAGGGTTAACTCTTCCTTTAACAAATCTTCGTTTACTTCTATTGGTCGCTCGGATATACGGAAGGTAGGGATCCGAGTTTCAATAGGTAACAAAGCGTCACAACCGTAGGTTAGTCGGAACGGGGTTTCTCCTGTTGAGGTGTGTATGGTCGTTCTGATTGACCATAATACCTCGGGAAGGAGGGCAGCCCATGAACCCTCGGCATCCAACAATCTTTTCTTCAAACCGTCGATGATGGTTTTGTTTGCAGCTTCAGCCTGTCCATTGGTTTGCGGATGCTCGACGGATGAGAAGTGATGGGTAATATGGAAGTGGTTGACAAGTTCTTGGAAAACCTTAGCAGTGAATTGGGTACCATTGTCGGTGACCAAGGTGTGTGGGACACCGAAACGGGTGATGATTTGTCTGAAAAAGAACTTTTGAATTTTGGCGGAGGAGATTGTAGCCAACGCCTCGGCCTCAATCCACTTTGTGAAATAGTCAACTGCGACCACCACAAATTTTAGCTGCCCCGGGGCTGTTTTGAATTTCCCTATAATGTCCATGCCCCACTGATAGAAGGGCCATGGTGCAATCATAGAATGTAGCTCCGTTGGGGGGCGTTGAAAAATATTTCCATGGAACTGACAGGAATCGCACTTTTTAACATGTTCCGAGGCGTCGCTGAGGAGTGTAGGCCAGTAGTAGCCCGCTCGGAGCACTTTGCGAGCCAATGCCTTCGCACCCACATGGTGGCTCGAGATTCCTTCATGAACCTCGGCCAGTACCAGATCAGCTTCCGCTCGGTCCAGACACCTTAGCATTGGGGAGTCTGTTCCCCGTTTGTACAAAATGTTGCCGACCATGGTGTATTGAGCCGCTTGTCTTACTATCTTCTTTCCTAGGGAGGAATCGGTAGGTAGGATTTGGAACTGGAGATACTGCTTAATGGGGTCCATCCAGCTGGTGGTTAGAGACATAGCTAAGATAACACTCGGCTGGTGAACAGTTTCTTGGATTAGGGTTTTGTTGTTCTCTGGTCCTTTAGTACTGGCGAGCTTTGACAGGATATCTGCACGGCTGTTAGAAGACCTAGGGATGTGGGTGATGGAGAATTGGGGAAAAAGATCTGTGAGAGCTTTGACTTGTCCTAAATATCTCTGAAGGATTGGTTCTTTGGCTTGGAATTCACCTTTGATTTGAGATACAACTAGCTGGGAATCACTGAAAACTTCAATTTCTGACGCCCCCATTTGATGGGCCATGCGCAAGCCGGCTATCACCGCTTCGTACTCTGCTTGGTTGTTCGAGGTGGGGAAGTCGAACTTGAGGGAGTACTCCACACAAATGCCAGCTGCGTTTTCAAGGATTATCCCTGCTCCTGCCCCCTTATTATGGCTGGAGCCATCAACATAAATTTTCCATGGCTGGGAGGGGTTGGAATAAGTAGAATCTGATAGCTCTGAGACAAAATCTGCTAAAATCTGGGACTTGAGAGTTTTTCTTGGCTCGTAGGTGATGTCGAACTCAGATAGTTCAACAGACCACGACACCATCCTTCCAGCCAAGTCTGGTCGGTTGAGGACCTGCCTGATTGGCTGAGTTGTTCTGAGTACTACGGGGTGGTTCTGAAAGTACTGCCGGAGACTCCTAGCAGCAATTACCAAAGCAAAGGCGAGTTTTTCAATTCTGGAATATCTTATCTCAGGCCCCTGGAGGGCCTTGCTGACAAAGTAGATGGGACGCTCGGTTCCCGAGTCGTCTCTGACCAAAACCGAGCTAACAGATGTTTCACTTACGGACAAATACAAAAACAAAGTTTCCCCTTCCCGAGGACTGGTGAGGACGGGAGGGGCCGAGAGGTATTGCTTGAGCTCTGTAAACGCTTGTTCGCAAGAGTCGTTCCAATGGAAGTTCTTGTTTTTTCTGAGTAACTGGTACCATGGTAAAGCTTTCTTGGCTACTTGAGGGAGAAATCTGGAGAGGGCCGCCATCCGACCAGTTAGCCTTTGAACTTCTTTGACATTAGATGGGCTGTGCATGTTCAGAATAGCTTGACATTTCTCCGGGTTGGCCTCGATCCCCCTCTCCGAGAGCATGAAACCTAAAAAGGTCCCGGCGGGGACCCCAAAGGTACACTTATCAGGGTTCAGGCGCATGTTAACTTTTCTGATTCTATCAAAAATAGCCACGAGGTCCCGAGGATGGTCCTCCTTCTTCTTACTCTTAGCTATCATATCATCAATGTACACCTCAAGAGTAGGTCCGATCATTCCCGAGAAGACCTTGTTCATCATACGCTGGTAGGTTGCGCCAGCGTTTTTCAACCCGAAAGGCATTGCCGTGTAGCAGTAAGTTGCCCTTTCGGTGATGAAGGCCGTTTTCTCCTGATCAGGAGGGTACATCGGGATTTGATTATATCCTGAGTATGCATCCATGAAAGATAAGAGTTGGTAGCCAGATGAGTTGTCCACTAATTTGTCAATGATGGGGAGGGGGTACTGGTCCTTTGGGCATGCTTTGTTCAAATCGGTATAGTCGACGCACATGCGCCACTTCCCATTCGATTTCTTGACCAGAACGGTGTTGGAGAGCCATTCCGAGTAGCTAACCTCCCTTATGAACCCGGCGGAAAGGAGCTCGGATACCTTTTGCTCTATCACTACCGCCTTTTCGGTGCCAACCCTTCTCTTCTTTTGGGCGACCGGTTTGGCGGTCGGATAAACACTGAGCCGATGACAGATCAAGTTCGGATCAATCCCCGGCATGTCTGCCGAGGTCCAAGCGAAAAGATCTTTATTCTTCTTTAAAAGCTCGAGCATTTCTGCTCGTATTTCTTCTGGAAGGTTGGTTCCTAGTTTCACTCTTCTGTCTGGTAGTTTTTCATCCAAAACAATGAACTCCCACTCTCCTTTAGGGGTAGGTCTTGAATCATCCAAATCGGACCTAACATCTAGATCCGTCAAGAGTACACTTCCCTTGTTCAAACTTAACGTTGGTTGGATTTGTTCTGGAATCTTGATCTTTGCCAAACTGGCATTGTAACACAGTTGAGCCTTCTCCTGCTCGGCTCGGATGGTAACTACAATCCTGTCAGTACCTTCAAACTTCATAGCCAGATGGACCATTGACACGACCGCGCCGAAGGCCTGCAAGCATGTCCTGCCGAGGATGGCATTGTATGCTGAAGGGCAATCGACGACAAGGAACTTGATAATCTCGGTTCTCACCGAAGGGTGGTTCCCAAGGGTCACTGGCAGCTGGATGTGTCCCTTGGGAACCACTGCATCCCCAGTAAAGCTGACCAACTTTCCCTCGAAGGGGGTCAGGTCCGAGTTTTTTAATTTTAGTGCTTCGAAAAGGTTTAGGAACATGATATCTGCCGAGCTACCCTGATCGACGAATACCCTGGCAACCTCGTAATTACCGATCAAAGCAGTGATGACCATAGGGTCGTTATGACCCGGGATCACCCCTTCAAGATCATCATCAGAAAAGCTAATGGGAATACTTTTTGTGGTTCTCTTTCGGATTGGATGGTTGTGAACTGCAAGGACTTGATTGATATATTTCTTTCTGTCGGACCGTTTCTCTCCTCCTCTGGCAAAACCTCCAGCAATGGTGTTGACTCGTAGGTTTTGCGGGGATTGATCCGTGATGGCAACCTCTACCATAGCCACTCGCTGCTGATTGGTTGGTTGTTGTTGGTTGGTGTTTTGATCGGCTTGCCTGGTTGACGGCCGACCATTCCTGTCAGGGGATGGAGTTCTTCTTCGAGTATGTCGGTCAAGTGCTTCCCGGACATACTGCTGTAACTTGCCGTCCCTGATTAACTGCTCGATCACATCCCTGAGCCAAGTGCATTCATCTGTCGTGTGCCCATACCCACAATGATACGAGCAAAATTTGGAGCGATCTTGCCGCTGGCTTCTCTTCAAGGGGGGTGGTCTTTCTATTGCTCGGAGGTCAGTCTGCATTGTTTCCTGCAGAATTTGGCTTCTTGGGACTGTGAGAGGGGTGTATTGCTCGAATTTCCCTCGGGGAGGTCCAAATCTCCTTTCCCCCCGGGGTCCCCTCCTTTGATCTTCCCTTCGGTCATCCCTTCTCTCGTCTGTTCTTGATCTCCCCTGGGAGGATGGCTCTCCCCGCTCGCCTCTGTCTCTGTTTCTTTGCCATTTGCTGAATTCTTCTAAGTTTATGAACTTAGTAGAACGATGTCTTAGCTCCGCCATATCCCTCGGCGGTTTGCCCACAAGTGAATTTTTGAAATCTCCGTTTCGGAGACCCTGAGTGAAGAGAAAGACTGCAAAGCTTGGTTCTAAGTTAGGCACGGTCCCTGCCTCCGAATGGAAACGTGAGAGATATTCCCGTAAAGGCTCTTCGGTCTGCTGCATAACGCCCGCTAGCGCGTGGTCGGACTTCGGCTGGACGCAACTAGCGGTGTACCTGTTCAGAAAAACTCTCTTCATCTCTGCCCAGGAGTTAATAGAGTTCCTGGGCAAGGCTGAGTATCACCTTAAGGCGGGTGGTTGGAGAGTCATGGAAAAAGCTCTGCATTTCATCATGTCTCCACCGTCGTAAAAGTTCATAGCTCCTTCAAAAGACAAGATATGCTCCAAAGGGTCGGTTAACCCGTTATACTTGGAAACACTCGTTGGGCCGAGAAAGGCTGAGGGTGTCTCGTATGCCATGATTCTCGGAGTGAAGGGATGGCCAGGATGAGCAGCGTGGTCGGTTTCATATGTGTCCTCTAAGATTGGGTTTATGGGGGTGGTGGAGGTTGAGTGGTGGTTGGGTGGGGGATCAGCTGAGTTGCTAACACCCCTCCGGCCACCGCCTGCATATGGAGCTGTTGGAGATCGGCGATGGCCTTTCCCTGTTGTTCTAGGATCTTAGCTTGTTGCTTAATGATTTCTTCCAACTGGCTCTCCCTTTGACCACGGGAGTGATCCCTATCATCTCCAGAAACACGGGCGTCGATGGATCGGCCTGATCCATGGTTTTGTGCATGATTGGGGTTAAGAGAATTTTGGTTCTGGGGGTTTGTTTGCCTGGAATGGACGGTGTAAGGACCACTGTGCGTGCGAGCTGGAACGGAGTGGTGGCTCCGGGCTGGAATTTGTCTTACTGATGGCATGCTGGGATGTGGAGGGTTTCTTCCATCGAGATCTCTGCCGTTGTCGCCACTGCCTTCTTGCAAATTCTGATGGTTTCGCCCTGCTTGGCGGTTTGCGCCACGCGATGTTGCGTTTCCTCGCGTCTCTACCATTTTGGGGTGGGAATAGCAGTTTACGGTTTCCCACAGACGGCGCCAATGTAATGTCCTAGACACAATGTTCAGAGTATAACCCTAGCTCAAGGGTATGGAAGACCTAAGAGCTAGAATACGGTCTGATGTTACTGTGTGATTTTGTTGGTATGCTAGCTATCCAGTTGGGATAACTAGGGTTTCCCTAATCACGAGTGTGTGCTAGTGTATGATTAGGGAGAAAGAACGTACCTGAGCCCCTAGCTGGAGACAGCTATTTATAGGGGGAGCGGTGTTGTACCCTATGGGCCTGTACGGAGGTCCAGTAGGGCTGACGTGTCCCTTTATAGGATAAGGGATGAGTCATTCATCCTTATCCTGTTAGCGGTTAGTCTTATCTGGTTGGCGAGCTAGGCTCACGCGCCCTTAGCTTGGACTCTTTAAGGGAATAGGTCCCTGTACTCGGTCCAGAGTCGTTAGGGTGGGTCCTATGGCATGTGCTCGGCCCAAAGATGCGTGACCCGGCAGAATGAGAATTCTGGTCGGCCAGTGAGTATTCTGGTCGGCCGAGGGCGTTTTAGGGTAGACCGAGGGTCGGTCTACCACAGTTCCGATGATGATGATAGTGAAGATTCCGATTCGGATGTTGATGAAAAAGACATGAAACTTTTGCTAAGGAAGTTTGACAAATTTCTAAGGAGAAAAGGAAGGTTGAACAAAGACAAATGTAAAGAGAAGGATTCCCCACACTACAAGACCAAGACATCAAAAGAAGGTGTAGTTTGCCATGAATGTGGAAAACCCGAACATCTCAAGTATTCGTGCTCTAAGTATCTCAAGAAGAAGGAGAAAGACAAGAAAAATTCTAAATCTAAAAGAGCATACATAGTTTGGGATAGTGATGAAGATAACAAGAAAAGCACATCGAGCAGTTCATCGGATAATGAAGAAGCCGCTTGTCTCAACTTGATAACTCTAGTAAATGATGAAGAACAAAGTTCAAATGATGAATCAAGTTATCAAAGCGAGGAAAGCGATGTAAGTCATACTAAATCTGAAATTTCTTCTAAATATGAATTGTTATATAATGCTTATGAAGAAATGCATGAACAACTTGAAAAACTAGTTTTGAAAAACATTGAAAGAAAGAAGCTCATTTTGAAACATCAAAAAGAGATTTTAGAACTTCAAAAACAAGTTGATGAGCTTAATCTTGAAAATGAAACTCTTGATCTTATATATGCTAGTTCTTCTTGTGATTGTGCTAGTAGAGTGAATATTGTGGTTGATTGTGAGAATTGCAAGTTGCTCAAAGATGAAAATGCTATTTTGAAAAATAAGCTTGCAAGTTTCACAAATGGTGATATTAGATTGCGCACATTGTTAAATTTTCAAAGAGAAAATTCAAACAAGTTTGGTTTGGGTTATACTAATGCTAAGAGTAATTCTCATAGAAATGTTGTTGATTTTTCTAAAGTTGATTTCTCAAATGCACCAACATGTTTCTATTGTGGTACTCATGGACATACTTCAAATGTGTGTTATGTTAAAGTGCATGGTATACCTAAAGGAGATTTTTTTTGGATGAAAAAGGGTGAGAGTCCCTACACTAACAAAAATGGATCCAAAACCATTTGGATACCAAAAAGCAAAACATGATTGTTTTGTAGGTATGATTGAAGAGCAAAGGGCTTGCAAGTGTTATTCATACATTTGCATCTTCAATTGGTATTACATTTGCATCTCAAGTGAATGTCCTACAAAATGGTAAAATGATATTGTTGAATATTTACAATTGTTTAGTCTTCTTAATTGGTATAATTGAATTGTTCTCAAATAGTATTACTTTTCTAAAGTTCAATTGGTATAATTGATATTGATCACTCAATGCTACTAATTTTGATGATTAGATGATTATGTAAGATCCATGAAGAATGTTTTGATAAATGCCAAAAGGTTTTGAACAAGCTTCAAATGTGTTGATCAAGTTCAAGCTCAACAAGCAACAACAAACATCAAGTTATGAAGAGAGAGCCAACTCATGAAGACTTAGTTTGGTAGTTTATGTTTTATTGTGTTATATTTTGCCTCACAAGTCTTTTAGTTTATGAGTTTTGGGTATAGTTTATTAGAGGGTAGTGAATCTCTTTTGATTGCATGATTATATCATATTTTGAGTATTCACTTTGCCTAAAATCAATAGGTGGCTTAAAGGTTTGAAAGAAAAGGTTTAGTTTTTGAGAAAACAAGTTTTTAGTGATTTTTATGCTGATTACTCGAGTAACACATATTTCACTCGAGTAAAATTTATCAAGCTTGCGGCTTACTCGATTAATCATTATTTCACTCGAGTAAAATGTTTTAAGCTTTCGGCTTACTCGAGTAACACTCATTTCACTCGAGTAACTTGATCAGATATGTTTTTTTAAATACGTTTTTCACTTCTCAAAAGCTATTCTAAGTGCTCTAACTTTTGGGTATTCTATATAAACCTTTTCCTAATCATTTCTATCAATGAGAATCAACTAGAATCATTTTGATACACAATTTTACAAAGAATCAAAGCCACACTATTCTCTCTCACTCTCTCAAGATCAAAGCTATCATTTTCATATACTTTGATCAAGAACCTTGAATCTCTCATGTTGATATTTCATAGCTTTTGAAAGAGATTCATAGGATTGTTATTGTTTTTCATTTGGGTTGTAATCATTGCAAGTTAGGCAAGCTATCTACAACATTGGAAGCCTTGATTTTGTGAATCAAGCAAGTTTCATTGGAAGCCTTGGTGTGGCATTTCATCAAGCATTTGGAAGTCTTGTAGTAAAGCAAGCAATTGGAAGACTTGTTGTGGGTATCGGCAAGCAAGAGAAGAGGTTAGATTAGATCATCAATAGGATTACAAGGCAAGGGTGTGGTATCTCTTGTAGGCTAGCAAGAAGGGAGTCTTGTGAGGCATTTACTTGTAATTTGAGAAAATCTAATTCCTCATAGTGAAGAATCTCTCTTGGTTGAAGAGGGGACTGGATGTAGCTTTCAAGTGGATGAAAGTGAACCAGGATAAATCACTGTGTCGTATCTCTAAACCCTTAACTCTTTACATTCAAGTCTTTAATTGTGTTCTTGGTTGAAAACCTAGAAAAAGTGATTTTTCTATATTTGATTGAATTGAATCTTTATTGTTCAAATTAATTTTGGGAAAATCATTTTTATAACCTAGGTTAATCAATAAGAATATTGGTGTTGATTGTTTCCGCTTAATCTCTGATCATATAATATTTGTTAATTGATTGATTTTCATTGGTTTTAATCGTTTAGATTTGTTTCTTGCGAAAATCTTTCAAGGTTTATCTAACACCTATTCAACCCCCCCTTCTAGGTGTTCTCCTAGTGTTTCCTAGTTGTTTCACCCACCGATTGTAGATTCTAACAGATTATCATGCTATTATTGTTGTGATATTTCTTTACATTGATGATATCTCAATTGGTATTATGACTTCTTAGTATTTCTATTGGTTCATAATTCATTGTTATATTTTCTTGCCAATTGGTATCTCATTTCAAAGTATAGTACTTGTTATATTTCAATTGGTATCAATGTTGAAAAGGAATGATTGGTGATTTCTCTATTTTGGCTTAGTATTTTATATTTCAATTGGTATATATATATATATATATATATATATATATATATATTACTTTTTCATAATGCCAAAGGGGGAGAAATGGTATGTTTTGAAAAATGGGAGAAATGATATGTTTTTGTGGAGAAAGGTTGTTTTGTTGTTTTTATGTAGGTTGAGCTAAGTTGTTGAAGATAGGGGGAGAATCAAGCTTCTATCAATTGGATTTCAAATATCAAATGCATTGATTGAGGGGGAGCAAGTTTCTCACCAAGTGATCAAATTGTTAAAGCATCAACAACTTCACTCAAATTCAAAACATGGTTTGTCATTTTCAAAAAGGGGGAGATTGTAAGTTCCATGATGAATGTTTTGATAATGACAAAGTGATTTGAACAAGCTACAAAGATGTTGACCAAGTTTCAAGTTCAACAAGCAACAACAAACATCAAATGAAGAAGAGAGAAAGCAAGCTCATGAAGACTTAGTTTGAGTGTAATTGTAATTGTTTTATCTTTTGCCTCTCAAGCTTCTTAGGTCTTTTATTTGGGTAGATTATTTAGAGGGTAGTGAATCTCTATCATAGTCATGATTAAATCATAATTTGAGTTTTCACTTAACCTAGAATCAATAGGTGGCTTAAAGGTTTGAAAGGAAAGGTTTAGTTTTGAGAAAACAAGTTTCTAACATGTGCAGTGTGGATTTAATCGATTAAGTCATAATTTAATCGAGTATTAATACTCGATTAAGCTGAAATTTAATCGATTAAATACTGCAGATCTGGTTTTTTAAAATACGATTTTCACTTCTCAAAATCAGTTTTCAAGTGCTACAACTTTTGGGTATTCTATATAAACCTATTCCTAACCTTTGTGATTAATATACATCATTTACATAATCAATTTTACAAGAATCAAGTCACTCTATTCTCTCTCAATTTCAAAGATCAAAGCTTTCATATTTTCATATTCTTTGATCAAGAACCTTTGAATCTCTTATTGTGAATTGTCATAGCTATTGAATGAGATTCATAGGAGTGTCATGTGTATTCATTGAGTTGTAATCTTTGCAAGAAGGCAAGCCAACTACAACAACAAAGAAGACTTGGTGTGTCGTTTATCATCAAGCAAGTTCATTCAAGCAATTGAAGAAGAAGAAAGTCTTGGTTGTGAATCAAGCAAAGTGAAGCCTTGGTGTGTGGATTATCATCAAGCAAAGAAGACTTGTTGTGTCGATTATCAACAAGGGGTAGATGTTAGATTAGAGAGAAGATCAATAGGATTACAAGGCTAGGGTGTGGAGTATCTCTTGTAGGCTAGCAAGAAGGGAGTCTTGTGAGGCATTTACTTGTAATTTGAGAACTCTAATTCCTCATAGTGAAGAATCTCTCTTGGTTGAAAAGGGGACTGGATGTAGCTTTCAAGCGGATGAAAATGAACCAGGATAAATCACTGTGTCGTATCTCTAAACCCTTAACTCTTTACATTCTTGTTATTCATTGTGTTCTTGGTTGAAAACCTAGAAAGATTGATTTTCATAATTGATTGAATTGAATCTTTATTGTTCAAATTGATAAAGGGAAAATCATTTTCATAACTAGGATAATCAATAAGAATATAGGTGTTAATTGTTTCCGTTGAATCTCTGGTTATATGTGTGAATTGATTGATTTTCGTATGCGATTGAAAAGTGATTTTTCAGTTTCTGATAGATTTAATCGATTAAGCACATTCTTAATCGATTAAGGACTTTTGAACTTTCAGGCTTAATCGATTAAACTTCAGAATAATCGATTAAGACAGTACAAATTTGCAAAAATCATTTGTTTTGATTGTTTCGATTTGTTTCGTTCGAAAATCTTTCAAGGTTTCTTTTACAACTATTCAACCCCCCCCCCTTCTTTGTGTTCTCCTAGGGTTCCTTAGTTGTTTCAACCACCAACTGCGGTTTCCTCAGCTAGGTGGTTACCTCCCTAGTAATTGGCTTTGCAGAGTCTGTAACTCTGAAGCTGATTAATTCTATGAGAGGACATGAAATGATTGCGTTTTCTTGTGTTTGATCCACTCTGTTACTTCAAGATCGAACTCCTACAAGTTTTCTTGTAGTTGTCTCCCTCGTCTGTTTGAACTATTTTATTGAGCTATCTCTTCGGAGTAGACATGGTCTCCCCATCCTTTTAACAATTAAGTGTAATTTTGGACTTGGATTGGACGCCCAAGAACCAAGTAATACTTAATTGTGATAGCAAGGCAAGAATTCGAAATCCAAAAGGTATGTGTGTGTTGTTTCATAGTGGATTTAAGGAAGAGGGAAATTGAAGAATTCTTGGTTTCGAAGAATTTTCCGGATATTTTCTATTGAAGTATCGGGTTTTGTCATCAAAGCATGGAGATCAAGTTTGGTATCGATTTGGTTCTAGAGGATGGTTTCATCTTGATTGTTTTTAGGATAGTGCCATCGGAAATAGCCGGATCAAGGAAACAAGCAAAGGTATTACTGAATTGGCAGTCGGTCGGATCAAGTGTGTTTCAATGCGGAACTTCACTAGTGTTCAATAAGAACAGGAGTAGAAGTATTGTGCATATGCGATGCTTATTTGGAAATGGAATAAGAGCACCATCAGGGATGAGTATTCCTTACCAAGAAAAGAGAATCGAATATGGAATAAATGGTGAAGCCTCGATAGTTTATAAGAATGACTTCAGGCCGAGGCATCATCAAATTGGAAACTGGAAGGAAGACATTCCCAAAGCAATATTTCAATTTTGATACGGGCACTATGTGAAAATAGTAATGCCGTTTGAATTGGCTTATGATTTGTTACCTTCATGGGCTACATAAGCGGAATTTTCAGATTTTATCTGAAATCATTTGTGCTGATGCCCATTGTTAATATCCTAAATTATTAGAAAAATCTCCGAGAGCACATGGACTATCCTGAGAACGTGTTATGGGTCCTGAACGAGAGGTAGCTGTAACCCTTTTAAATGCAAGTCTGGCTGATGAAGTTAAGCTTTGAAAGCTCGTAATCTTTGAGGAAGGAAGGGCAGTGGACTGAACAGCGAAGAATGCAGTTCTACAAAGGGGAACAACCAAAGACAGTCGTTGAAGTTGAAATCTTTTGTGACTCTTTGGGTGCTACGGTAAGTTCACAAGAGGACCTTCTTAAATCAAGATACCTTTAACCAAGATAAATCGGAAGGATTAGTCTTTCATATAGAATGTGAAGTGCAAAGGAAATTGTCAGTAACGGAATGGAAGACTAACATCCTATCCTGTGTAACTCTTGCTTGATTCGTGCAAAGGTATTGAAGTGTATTGTCGTGGGTCGAGGCAAGGACCGGGAAGAGTAAAAGAAAGTTGGGTGTGTGTGCATCAAGTGATGGAAGACACACAAGGTGAATCGTTCGATGCAGAACTTGAGCCTTGCAACGATCGTGGATGCTTTGAGGGCTTAAAGTCAATCATTATGGCACTACGCTTAAAGTGTTAGTGACCATGGAGAATTGAAGTGATTTGTTAAATTAGAGGGAGTTGAACAAGAGACAATGTCGACGGACAAAGTTTTGAAGGCTAATGATCGGAGACCCCGTCGTCATCAGGATAAAACAAATATGGAAGCACTTGCAATGGGCCGAAAGACAATTCATGCAAGCTCTATAAAAATTAAAGAAGTTGTTTGAATTGAGTAAGGATTCTAGTGGACTAGAGCTTGGCGATGCAAGTAGACCGACGAAAAGTAATAAGGGAAGGTTGCAAACCACAAGAAAATTCCTGATTCGAACTTGTGGGTTTTAACCAAAGCGATGAAGGGTTGAAAGGAAAGAAGAGATCAGCTTTAGAAGGGAGGAAACCCGACTTCCATGAGGAAATGGATGAAAATTCTTGTTTTTAAACAGGAGTTTGAGTTCCGAATGATTTGGAAATATGGAAGTTGATTCTGGAATTAAGAGAGCAAAGGAGGGTTAAACGAAAAAGTTTTAGCGCTAAGGGCGAAGCTAAGGTATGGAGGAACCATGTAAGACAGATGTTGGAAACTGAGGACTGACACATCCCCGGGGGATTACTCAAGGAGAAGTCGTGGAAAAATGGGAGAAAGGAGAAGATTGAATTGTTGGAAATAAGACAAGTGGATATGGGTCTTGGAGAATGTGATATCAAGATCGAAAGGTTGAAGGAGGATCCTCTCCAATGATCTAGATGAGAGATTCAAGAATGAAAAGCTCAAGGACGGCTTAAGCCCGAATCTCAAGCTAGCTATCAGTTATCAGGAAATGAGGAAGTTCTCGACATTTGGAAGCATATGTGAAATTTATGAGGACAAAGGGAAAAGGAGAAAAGAGTCACTTATCCACCTCAATGTGGAAGTGTGGGGCACTTAACTTAGGTTTAAGACACGGTGTACCCAAGAGGATAGTTGTTTCAAGGGTAAAGGCAAGTAAAATGATCAGTAAGCGAATCAAGCTCGAAGAAGGTTCAGTCGGTTCGGTGTGAATTAGATTTGGATAAGGGTAACCCAAGTGATCTTTTTCCGATCTGAATTAACGTAGTTAAATGTCTTTCGATTGCGTTAATTAGATTGTTTGATAATCTGGGAACCTAATCAAGTCTTGGCTTAAAAATTTCTGTGATCAAAACCCTTATCACAGTTGGATGTGATAAACTCCTTGGACACTACAGAATGGGAAGTTCAGTTAAGGCTAGAGAGATTAACAACCACCGGGATAGGACAAGCATTTGTCTCCCCAACGGAAATCTCTCTTAAACTTGACTATCTAACTAAGTCTGATAGTGACGATAATGTTCCCTATCTTTGAGTTCATTTAACTTAAAGGTAAATCGTATAGTCTTTCTTGAGAAAGATTATATCTGAGAGGGATGATTTTCTTGCTAATAGTTTAAATATTAGGACTGATCACCCTAATGTTTACAACTGTTAAGGAATAAAGTCATACAAATATCTCCTTACTCGTGCTCGAGTGACCAGAGTGCGCAGCAGAGAAAGTTTTCCTTGAAAAGTTTATTTGTAAAATGTTTCCATTGTGCAAAGTGTGTATCTGAAATGTGTTATTCAAAAATCTCCTTTTGAAATAATATTTAGCGAAATATTTTATGACGGAAAATTTTGGTAGATGTATAAGGAAAATCTTTTTAAATGGGGGAGGAATTTCCAAAAATCATGAGGAAAAATGATAAAAGAACCATCTTTTATATATATCTTTCGCAAAGGTTTTAAGAATGAATTTCGGGGACGAAATTCCTTTTAAGTGGGGGAGTAGTGTAACACCCCTAATTTCGTCTTCCGAATAAATATGTTAATATAATTGTTTAGTAAATAAATAACAATTTCATGTTTGATTTTTGGCTTACATTATATACATATATATATATATATATATATGTATATAAATGATGTGAAAATAGTTTTGGTTTAGATTTTGCTTATAAATATTGAATTTTGCAATTAAACCCTTTGGAAGGACCTACAAGCAAAAATGGAAAGCCTTTTTGAATTAAGAATTAAGTAAACAAAATTTTAGTGAAAACTGGCCAAAATACTAGAGTGTTTTGCTGAATACTTGAGTATTCTGGGTCTGATGGCTCAGGATGGTGCGTGACAGCTGTTCAACCATGGGAGGGCTCGGAGATGGCCACGAAATCAACCTGAAACTGGGGTGTTGACACGCAAACAACCTCCAACCACGTTCTAGGACTCGTGTCCTCATGCATGAGACCTCCAATCTTCTTCCTTAAGGATGGTGAATTGATTTATTAACCATCAGTTGAGCTCTCAAGAAAAAGAATGGAGTTTTTAGGGTTCTTGAGTTTCCTCTCTCGATTCGTCTTCGTCCCTGAGTCTCCTAGAACAAACCACACACCGTTTCGAAGTTCACATCCAGAGCTTTTAAAAGCACCAAAAATCGTGAGCTAAGGTTGAGTGTGTGAGGAGTAATGAGCTCTGCAAAAGAGAGTTCGAAATCTGCCAAGAACTAGAATATTGTTCAGACCCGTCAACTTCATGGCTTCGATTCTCTCTCATCCTTGAGAGTTAGGTCATGAGTGATATACCATTGGAAAGCTCTTTCAACGAGCTTCGATTTGATACCAAGTTTGTTAGATTTGAGTCCCTGGTTGAAAAGTTATGCTCCTGCGAAGTTAGGTGCTGAAATCTGCCAAACCGAATATTCAGATTCAAAGAGCTGACTTTGAGCTTCAATTGTGGTAAGCTCAAGCTCCCCTTTGGTCTGAAACTTATTGGTTTTCAAAGTTCATGTTATAGAGAACATAGTCTAACCAATTTCCCCAATTTTTATGCATGATTCGAATGTCGATTAATGTGGTTTTGAACCCCTGCTGAAACTGTCATGCAAGTTCGGGTTGGAAGTGGTTAGAGCTTTTGGTTGCTGTTCTCTATGGAGCTTTTGTTCAAGCATGACCATAAGGTATGGGGGAAGCTTACCATTTTCTAGAATGAGAATAAAATGTATTAGAAATTAGGATGAGCCACCATGAGGCTTAAGGGCATAGCTTTGAATTAGAGAAATGGCATGGAGGCCAATCTAAGACATGCTATATGTTTGAACAAGTTTCTTTAGCTGCATGTGAACTTAATCAATATTGAAATCATGCCAAATATGAGTATAATTGATTTTGGTAAATCAAGTTGCATAAAGTATGGTTTTATGCATAATTGGTGATTGGTTTTGATTATCTGAGATTTGATATGATTTCTATGTTGAGACATGTTTAATTTGTGTATGTAAAGCTTTGTTGATCATTGGTTTAAGTTAGAATTGATTAGAATTGAAAATGGTATGTTAAAACCAAGTTGTGGTGCATCTGCTGTCAAAAATACTCGAGTATTTGGTAAAACACACGAGTATTTTCTGATGCAAGTTTCCCAGAAGATCACGAAATACTCTAGTATTATGTAAAATACTCTAGTATTCTGGCCTGCAAAATACTCTAGTATTTGGTGAAATACTCGAGTATTTTGGGCTGAAAAATACTCTAGTATTTTGTGAAATACTCAAGTATTTTGGGCTGAAAAATACTCTAGTATTTTTTGAAATACTCAAGTATTTTGGGTTGTAAAATACTCTAGTGTTTTGTGAAACACTCAAGTATTTTGGGCTGTTTGGTACACAATTTCATGAAATTGATGAACTACTCGAGTATTGAAGCTACCACTCGAGTCTTTTTATTATAATGTTGAGAGAATACCATTTTTAATCTAATCACTCTTATTTAAACCTAATGACACTTAAAGTGAATGATGTGATACTTTGTTTGATAAATCTTGTCGTCATGGAAATTGAAATGCCTCATTGATACATTTATCGCATGTTTCACATAAAAGATTAATGGATAGTCTTAAATGGAGAATTTGTGTGCATTCATACATGATGATAAGACGATAGGATACCATTTGTCATGTTCGCAGAACATGAAGAGGGTACTCTGGGAGTACCAAATGTACACGATAAGTTTGATGACACATTCTAGGAATGTGGGCAATATTCGAGGAATGTTGTTGATTTCGTTCTGGGAACGCGGACGTACATTCGGATTGGGACGTATGATACCAAGCTTGATTATTAATGTTATTCGTTCGGGGAACGTGAAATTGTACTCTAAAAGTACCAAAGGTTGTACGACAAGCTTGATAACACATTTTAAGAATATGGTCAACATTCAAAGAATGTTGTTGAGATTGAGGAGCATGCGTTTTGAAAACATGCACGTACAATCCGAATGGGACGTTTTGTTTATGAGTCAAACTTGTCGTTACATTGGTAAATTTATTGCATGTTGCACATATAGAGATTAAGGAATAACCTTAAATGGAATGTTGGTATGTATTTATGCATGGTGATGTGTAACATATCATTTGTTCATGTTCGAGGAACATGAGGAGGGTACTCTGGGAGTACCAAGTTGGTTACGACTTGCCTGTAGTCACATTTTGGTAATGTGGCCAGCATTGGTTGCTGTGAACGTTGGATATTCGTCTTGGTGACGAAATGATTATTGTAGTCACATTTTGGTAATGTGGCCAGCATTGGTTGCTGCGAACGTTGGATATTCGTCTTGGTTACGAAATGATTATTGTAGTCACATTTTGATAATGTGGCCAACATTGGTTGCTGCGAACGTTGGATATTCGTCTTGGTGATGAGATGTGCACATCGATATTAGTATTATGGACTACGTTCCAGGCAAAGTCGTGTGGCTTGCTCGATGACACATTTTGGTAATGTGGGCAGCATAGGAGATGCTGTTACGTCTTGGTGACGTGACGTACACTTTGGTAGTGTCGTTATGGATTATGGTCCGAGCAGGTTCACTATACGTCCGAGGCACGTATACGGGTTGTTTGGATGGTCATGCATGAGAGCATTGATTAGAGAATCTCATGACTTGAGAAATAGTAAGCAAGCATCTGGACATATCATTAATGGGTTTGATTATCAACTAAATTAGCTTGCTCATAAACTGTGCATATCACTTGACTATTTTATACACGTGTATATGCATTGGGATCATGATGAATTGCTTACTTGTGCATGTTAGTACTTTGTTCTCATTTGATTATGCGAATGAGTGTAGCTTACCTCCCTGCCCTTATTAGGTGTTGGCCAGGTACCTAGACTTTCTAAAGATCAGTGATCATGGGATAGAGACTCCTTGTGCAACTCTTGAAGACCCGGCCAAACAAGATTATTGGACGAAGGACCATTGACTAGCTCTGAACGTCTCCAACTTTTGATAGAGATCGTAACTTTATGATTTGAGAGATGTATCAGAGTAAAACTTAAATTTCATCACCTGGTTATATTGGTGGTACTCCTAAAGTTTTTACACCTGATTTTATGAATCAATGACCTTCCTCATGATTTATGAACTCCAAGGAAACATAAATAAACCATTTTAATATATTCCGCTAACTCTGATTTTATCATTTGAGTTCGGTGATGAAGGAGGTATTGTTAAAGTCAATTTCCTGAGATAACATTATAACTAAACTATTTTCGAAAGTATTTCGGGCCATAAGGGTTATCTCAAAAATGATTTTTAAGATGTTCAGAAATTAATTACTCCTTCCACCGAATTCCCTTCAAATGCATGGTTTAAACTCGAGTACCACATTTAAGGAAAAATTTTCACACTCCGATTTTTCCAATATAGTCAGTAAGAAAATAAAATTCTTTTGATTAAACGAGGGGCATTACAACAACAATGTTAATGGACAATTTCAAATGAGTATTGGTTTAGAAACACCTTTTTATTGGATCCAAAATCCCATTTTTAATTTGATCCAAAAGCTACCCCTTTTAATTCCCTAACTCTATTCCCATTTTCCCCTCAAACTCCTCTCCCATTCTCTCTCACTTTCACTCCTCCTCCATCGTCATCGCATATAGTGTTGTCACCATCGGTAACCACCGCCATTGCAGACATTACTGCCGCTGCCGCTAACCACCATCGCCATACCCAATCCTTCTGCTATCCACAACTACCCCAATTGTTGTGCCTTCTCTCTCGTGATCATCTCTCTCCGTCTCTAAAATATCTAATCTCATTGTCTCATATCCCAATCACTCTACTACCTTACCTTAATCATTGGGCCCCTTCTCTCACCCACTACTCTCGGTTTTGCCGCTACCGCCGTAGCCAGATAACTTCGCTAATCTACACACCACACGTCGCCTTGTATTTCCAAGATAAATGATTGATCAACATACAAAATTAATCTACAAATAGGCCTACACCACAAAGGAAGTGACATGTGTCACTTGCTTATTATTGATTGGTTAACAAGTGACACATGTCACTCTCTTATGGTGTAGGTTTGTTTGTAGATTGATTTATCGTGACTCGTTACTTTTTCTGTCCTTTATTAGATGATACTTTTTTAATACTCCCTTCGTTTCAAATTTTTTAGTCTTTTAGATTTGGGTAAACATATTAAAGAAGTGTTGATTATTGTAAAACTTATATGTGTTTTATCTAAAATGTTTCTATTTAATCCCTATTAAAAATTGTAATAATATTTAATTTTTATTAAGAAGTGTGTTTATTAATTAATGTATAGTAGTTTAAAGATGAGAGAGGATAAAAAAAGAATAGGAGTAAGAGAAATAATTGGATGAACGGTTAAAATTGAAGAAAAAAATGTTTATGCATTGGAATTGTAAAAGGACAAAAAAGTGGAATAAAAAAAAGGCTAAAAGGCCAAAAGATTAGGAATGGAGGGAGTAGTGTTTTTGTCCTTTTCTTTTATAAGTGATTTTAGAATATTAGGTGACATTAAAAAATTTATTCCCAATATACCCCTTATAATTCCACTTTACACACTCATGTTCCAATGAGTTTTTGTCTTTAGATAATAAAAGGAATTTTTCAACTTCCTAGATTAGGTTGGCTAAATTAAGTGGTGAAATTAAAATAGGAAAGATAAGTGAATAAAGTTTAAATATGGGCAAATTTGAAAAGTAAACATTTTTAATCAAATTGAGAATATTAATTACTTCAAACTACTTTTTTAATATGTGTAAAATAGATAAAAATGACTTATAATAATGGACGGACGGAATACGTCCGAATCTAATCAAGTTAATCGAGTTCATCAATGCCCAGGACCAGAGACGGACCCAAGTAAGAGATAGTGGGGGCTATAGCCCCACAAGCGAGCCACTTATTTCTTAAATAATATATACATTTTTATGTTATAAATTTTGAAATGTCTGTTATATTATAGTAAAGGTCTTGAGCCTAGTGTAGGGGTGATGATGTTTATTGTGACGACCTTATTTTCTTAACTCAATAATGATATCTATATATGTATTTAAATTATGTGGAATTGCAGTGCGAGTTGACCTTGAATGAAATTAAATGGTGTATGTTGTTGTCTATGTCAATTAGAATTTGTAAGGTGTGAATGGAGTGCATGAGTAAGGAAAATTGGAGCGTCTTCCGTGTAATGAGCTTGATAGAGTGTTTAGTTACAAGACTTTAGGCATAGATTGAGTATTTAAGAAGTTAGCAAGCAAACCTATGTCATGTAAGGAAGACCGAGTAATTACTAAAATTAAGATTGGAGTTTTGGTTAGTGAAGAGTTTGTTGGTAATATTGGAGAAAGCACCTGCAAAAATAATAACAAAGTGAAATTGATCTGAGGCGTGTCCAAAACACTGTCCTTAAGAATCTATTCGCTAAGCACGATGATTCCCCAGGACCTCTGACTAATGTCAGGTGTCTAAACTGACAGTACTTTGTTTGGTAATGTAATCCAGGAAAAGATAAAACCAAAATTACAAAGTTGTGAGGATTTTTCTTAAGTTGTTCTACCTCACCACCTTTGCATATATATATATATATATATATATATATATATATATATAACAATAAGATAAGGTTTAAGAATTAAAACAATAAAAAAAAGTAAATGAGAAAATTAAAACAAATTGAAACGATCAAACATAGTAGTAATGGAAACTTAAGTAGGTGAATAATGGAGTATTAACAACTCATGCAATAGTTAAAACAATAATAAAAACAAAAATAAAAATTGATGCCTTAACATAGCAAACGCATAAAATCAAAGGCAATAGTATAAAATCAAACTGATGCCTTAATGTTTGCATAGAATCAAAGCTAATAACTTTAATTTTAAAAACTATTTTTGAAATAAGATATTATTTTTACAACAATCCCCCACTTATTTCGAAAATTTTTCAAAATAATTTTTAAAGAACTCCTGGATTAATATCACGGGTGTAATGCATGAGTCTGGTGCCTTTTGGGCTATGAACCGGACCTAGACTAATAGGATTTGGCATACGGTGCATTGGTAGGGCTAAGCTCTATGAACCAACGACACTCTGATGTAAGCGGGGATCCTACCAGTCACATTACAACCCCACGTTTCTTGCTGTTATCGCTGTTTTGCGCTAATACAGCCATGCGCGTGCCCAGGTGTTCATGAGTGCTCTAGAAATCGCGCCACCGATTACATAGGAGCGGCTCCACTCCGACACTCATATAGGTGATTTCATCAAGTGTATGCTGCACTTCATACACCTCCCTAAATGATATGAAATTCATTAAGAGCTTTAAGTTCATCCTCTCAAGAATGCAGCATAGCACACTTCTACACCATAGGAAGGGAAAAATAATTGTGCTATCATAATCAACGAGTGACTTGTTATTACCCATATGAACCTTCTTCATGGGATCTCCAATCACAAGGGTTGGGTTACCATCACCGTTGATTCCTGGTTGGCTCCCAATCCCCTCGATGTTTCTTGTATCACTTGTCAGAGGATTGATCAGATCTCTCTAACTTTATATAATTTAAATTTATAGTCTTAACTTCAAATAATTGTTACATATACGTATATGTCTCATATGAATTTGAAATTCAATTAACATTGCTGTATTATTATAATGATTTCTCATATTGTTCATCCCCTAAAATATAGGAGGTAAGCCCATAAGAGCCTATAACTCAATGATTCACATTATTCAAAAAGTATTCCGAACAATTATATCACGCCTCATCCTCTACAAGAATATGTAGGAGGGAAACACAATGAGTTGTTCAATAAAATGCATCTTCATCTAAGTTTTTACTCTCAACCCTCACATATCAAAATATCAGTAATTTGACTCAATTCGAATAGAGGAATATGACATAAGCACATATAAATAAATTATCACTGTCTCTACATAACAATAAATTACATGGAAGGAAATAATAATAGCACGACAAATAAGATGTGAGTGAATTACTCATAGTATCAGCACACTCAAAAAAAATTTTAAATGATAAAATATTGTAACCTTTATTTTTGATTCAAATGTGATGGATTTAAACTAAAAACCAAAGAGCCCAAGGACAAGTTAAAATTAAACCCAGACTTGATATATAAGTGACAACAAGTTTTGCAAGTTTAAAACAAATATTATATATATATATATATATATATATAATACAGATGGAACAAGAACTCAAAAGAATTGTTTTGAAATAAAAAAAATATAAAATTATAATATTTTATAGGTTCAAAGTTATATAGCGGTGGAAGCTCAACCAAACAAACTTTTAATCTCCGTTAGGCATGTAAAGGATATCATAACACGGAGAAAAACAATAATTAAGATAGAAAAGGTTTAAAAAAAAACACACATCAAACAAATTTTATTAATAAAATAATGAAAGAAAAAGATGAAATGAAGCAACCACACACTTACCTTAGTCCTACTCATTCATAATGCTGTCAACATTCAGCACAAATAATCCTTGATCACAATATCCTCTTCCCACATAAGTGTTAAACTTAGTCATTACAACGTTGGTTCCTTGAAAGTACAACTTAAGCCCCACTCTTCCCAACAATGCTATAGAAATCAAGTTGGCCCTAATAATAGGGACATGCAATACTTCACTCAGAGACAGTGTCTTGCCAGATGTGAGCTTTATAAGAACTTTTCCTTTCCCAAGAACAGGAGCAGCTTGAGAATCTCCAAGATAAACTTGTTCTTCTCCTTCACCCACGGAGGTGTAATCGATAAATGAATTTTTGTCTGCACAAATGTGCCTGGTAGCCCCAAAGTCTACCACCCATCGCTTCACATCGGCCACCATTAAAGCTTGAGAAATAACTGCAACAATAATATCATCTCCTTCAACCAAGTTTGCTTTTGGCCGAGGAGGATTTTTTCTATATTTTTTATTGTTATTTCCCTTTCGATATCTGCATACAGATGCAAAATGACCTTTCTTGCCACAAGCATAACATTCGTCTCTGGGTTTATTGAATGTGGGGTTAGAAGCAACTCTAGGAACAAAAGTATTGTGACCAGAATTATTAGAATTATTTTCATACCTCCTTTTGTGTTGTACCATGTTTGCTCAAGCTGCCAACGCTCTTGCCCTTGTTGCATCAAGTTCCTTTCTATTAGTGTCCTCAATTATAATATGGGTTATTAAGTCAGCCAATGATAGTTGCTTGTGTTTGTGCTTTAGTTGTTGCTTATAATCTTTCCATGACTCGGGCAGCTTCTCGATCAGTAGACCTGCAATGAAGGCTTCTGGCAGAGTAATATTTTCAGACTTGAGATCCTCAATTAGCTTGTGGTACTCATTAATTTGCTGCTTGATGTCCTTATCTTCTGTCATCTCCCAATTGTAGTAGTTTCCAATGTTGAACTTTTGTTTTCCGGCATCCTCAGTTGTATACTTCAGGTTCATGGACTCCCATATTTCTTTGGCTTCCTTGTAAGAGAAATAGACATCGAACAAATCATTAGATAACGTACTAATGATAGTGTGACGGCATACCTTATTAGCATATGTCCAAAGTTCCAATGCTTTGGGATCAGCATAGGCTTGTGGTGTGTTGTCTGTGAGAGCTATAGCTACACCATGCATGTCTAGTACTGAGAAGACGCGTTCTTGCCAATGCTTAAAGTTCTTTCCTTCAAACATTTCAATTTTGGATATGTCCGGAAATGGCTTTGCATATGCAACTAGAGGAATGACAGTCATTATTTGGTTAGTATCAGTGGTGGAACCATTGTTGGTTGTATCGGTGGTATCTGTGGTTTTTGGTGTGTCCTCCATAGATTCTTAAGATTGTTGGAAATATTGGAGAAAACACTTGCAAAAATAATAACAAAGTGAAATTGATCTGAGGCATGTCTAAGACACTGTCCTTAAGAATCTATTCGCTAAGCACGATGATTCCCCAGGATTCAGCAAATCCCTCTGACTAATGTCAGGTGTCTAAACTGGCAGTACATTGTTTGGTAATGTAATCCAGGAAAATATGAAACCAAAATTACAAAGTTGTGAGAATTTTTCTTAAGTTGTTCTTCCTCACCACCTTTGCATATATATATATATATATATATATAACAATAAGATAAAGTTTAAGAATTAAAACACAATAATTAAAAAGTAAATGAGAAAATAAAAACAAATTGAAATGATCAAACATAGTAGTAATGGAAATTAAAGTAGGTGAATAATGGAGTATTAACAACTCATGCAACGGACAAAACAATAACTAATAAAAACAAAAATAAATACTGATGCCTTGATGCCTTAACATAGCAAACACATAAAATCAAAGGTAATAGTATAAAATCAAACTGATGCCTTAATGTTTGCATAGAATCAAAGCTAATAACTTTAATTTTAAAAACTGTTTTTGAAATAAGATATTATTTTTACAACAGAGTTTGTCTTTTGTGTTTTTCCGATTCTGCGTTCAACATTACGAATATATAATTTTGTGTTTAGAAGAGTATTTTGATGTTAGATATATTTGATTTAGGGTTAGGAAGGGTTAGAAGTCCTTAAATCGGACTAAAAGTACGAAAATCGGGATTTCGGAGTGAACCAGTGCGCCCAGGCATGAGCCGGTGCGTCTGACTGTTGCCACAGACGCACCAGCGCCCAGGCATGAGCAGGTGCGCCCAGACGCACCAGCGCACCAGCGCCCAGGCGTGGCGTATCAGGCGCCTAGCCACCCGCGCACCATCCCCCACGCATCAGGCCAGACGCACCAAGCACAGGTCAGGCATGCCCTGGCGCATAGATTTTGCCAACACCATAAAAATCGCGACAGCGCCAGAACCTTCTAGAACTGGTGCGTGCCTAGGCGTAGCAGGCGCACGACGCATATAAAAGTGCACCAACACCATTTTTGGCGTGCCAGATATAACACCCTACCTTAATTGATACACTAATTACCCAATTATGATTTAGTTACTTAAAAATTTCATTTAAAACTCTTATTTGCTTATAAAAATCTCCGTAAAATTGGACGGAGTTTACTTTGTTTTAGGGGCATTCCCAAAACATTAGTTTTCCTGTAAAACCTGTTTCCACATAAACTTAATTGTTAACAGATAGCCAGCAAGTCATAGTGCATAAGTGCATATGTACATTCACATCATTTCAGAAAATATATATACATGTCTTGGATTAGTTTGATTTCCAAATAGAAACCCTTTCCCAAAAGATTAAGTAGTCCTAGGCCAACCTAGTGCTACATTCTAGCATCCAAAATAATATTTACACTTTATACAAAACATACTACATCATATCCAAAATATCTGGCCCAGGACATACATCGTGTCCTACTAACTACAACTTACTCTCCTTGGAAGGGAGAGTACTTCTACTCGGTCTGCAAAGGTGTATGCTCAGTCTCAGTACCTGTGTAAAAACAGCAAGGAGGTAAGCATTACACAATACTTAGAAAATAGTGTCTAAAGAGATATAGTAATAAACTAAGCCTAATACACTAATAACATAATATTACAACACAACAATCACATTGATATTCCTATTTATATTCCCATTGATTTTCTTTATCTTTTCTCTTATATTAATTCCTTTCTCAATTTACTACTTTTCTCATTTCCTTTATTTCATTTAGCGTTTTCCTTTCTTTTCATCTTTTATTCATTTTCCCATTAGGACTGTCGCACTTGCCAGACATTTACACCTACTAGGAAATTTCTACCCATTAGGATATTCCCACCCAATAGGAATTTGTCCACCCATCATAAGTTTCCCACCCATTAGGCCACACCCGATAGGATTTTCATACATTTATTATTCCACTCATAATCCTTTGTTTACTTCTATTTCCTCTTACGTCTTTTATCAAACTTTTAATCATTTTAATTGCGCATAATGATCCATGGGTACACATTTCACCTAACGGGCTTTTCCACCTAATGGGAATTTCCACCTGAAGGGCATTTCCACTTGATGGGACTTTCCACCTTGGGACATTTCAACCTAACAGTTCATTTCGCCTAATGGGACAGTGTTACCCGCACGGATCATTAGTCAGCGCCTTGGTTATTCAGGCCCCAAATGGCCACATTCATTTTATTTTCTCATCTTTAGATTCTCTTCTTTATTTCTTTCAATTATAGCATATCATTATTCTCTTTTTATCATTCAAAATACCTTTCTTTTTATTCTCATAACCAATTACTCACATATATTCAACACACACACAAGTATCTCCAAATCATCATTTTCTTTGTAGTAACAAATTAAACTTACACATATCAACACAACCACTACACACATCATTCAAATATTACACATTTAGCATCTTTAACTTATATTCTTTCTTTGTCCATGGTTATCAAATGAACTCTAGGTTATCCTAAGCAATCATTTGTCACATACATCAAACATCTTCAATTCATCCCTTAATTTATGATACCCATTAACTTTATATATCTTATGTTCATTTCAAGCCCTCAACTCCTCATACACATCAACATAAACATCATCATTCAACCATTACCTAACAACATATTATATTCACACAAATTCATAAAATCATAAGTGGATCCATTTCATTATTATCATACTTAGCTTATTATCATTATCCGCTACCCTAAGGTTCCTTAACATATATTTATATATATATACATATCCTCCTCTAATATTAGCAACAACTATAATCACCTTAGAACTTATCCTCTAAATAAGGGTAATACCCCCTCCTTACCTTAAGTGTGAAGAGAGATTAACCAAACCCTAGCTTTTCCCTCCTTGTGCCCTATCTCTTAAAACCTTAGTCCTTTGAATCTCCTTTGGGAACCTAATAGAGCAACTATCAAGTGTGTTGGAATCCTATCAAGTGGAGAGTTAGAAGGAGGAACAAACTTCTCTTTTAGTGGTTCTTGAGAGGAAGGCATGAGAGAGACTGGTTCTTCATAGCTATGGAGCTTAAAAACTCAAGGAAGGTGGTGAAGAGAGAGACATGTAATGATGATGATGATAAGGAAGTGAAGTTGTGCCTTGAGATGGTGATGGAATGGTGGAGCTTGATCTTGATGCTCTTGAGTTCTAGGGCTTGATGTTGATGAAGGAAATGAAGTTGATAATAATGGGTGCTCTTTGATGATGATGATGGCGTGTGGTTGGGTTGGTGGGGGTGATGATGTTCTTTAGCTTCTTGAGAGAGAATGAGAAGGAATTAAAGAAGAAATGAAGAGAGTGTTTGAATGTTGTGTTGTTGCTATGTTTTATTTGCATGGAAATGAATTGTGTGGACCTAAGATAATGGCTTCTTGAGGAAGCCACCTTTGTGTGGTTGAGAGGGAATGGCTTCTTGGAGAAGCCTCCCTTAATTGGCCTCTAAGTCATTATTTTTTTTCTAGGTTACACGATTGGTAATCGATTACCCTGCCTGGTAATTGATTACATCCTTAAATTCCTAACTATTTTGTTCCTCACAGGGGGTGGGTAATCGATTACTTTCTCCAAGGTAATCGATTACATCAATTAATTAAATTTTAGGGTTTCTCACAGGGACTTGGTAATCGATTATCTCCCCAAGGTAATTGATTACCTTGCCCGATTTTCATATATTAATTGTTTCTAACTCTAAGACACTCCTCTTTACTCCTATTCATGATTTACTATTGATTCTTTCATTAATCCTAACTTAGGCTTATTCTGATTAAGCTTGGGGTTAGAAATCGGGATGTTACACTAGATCCACCCTTCCTTTGCACCAGCAGCACCAGCTCGCACCATCATTCATTCTTCATGCACCAAAGCTTATTTTCTTGCACCAACAAGCTTAGATTCACCCAGACCCAACCGCTACACCATAGATTTACTACACTAATTATCTTTGTATCAATTCTAACACTTGGTTTCATGCTTACCCCACTAAACCCCATTTTAATATCATTCTCCTTCCCTCCAATGACCCTTATTCCTTTATGTATTTGGAGGTTACCAACAACCCAGCCAAAAAGGGAAGAGTTTGGGAAACTAAATCACCTGACCAAGAATTTTGGGCATCCAAGATTACATGGAGGTTTCCTCTTTATAACTCCCTCTCCCTTTCAATTTCCTAGCCAAGTCTCCCTCTCCTCATTCAAGGTAAGGAGGAGATATTTCCTATCATTCAAGCCTTAGAATTAATGTAATTATAATAGGAACTATGGAGGAATAAGGAATTAGTATTTAATCCACACTAAAGTGTTATATGATTAAATAGGAATTAGAGATTAAAGATGAATATGTTATTGTTGTTTATGGAATAGTATAGGACTAAGATACTCCTGAGAATATTGATTATTTATAAAGGTAGGAAGTGAAGAACCCTAGGCAGGAGATTTATTTTGTTATACTGAGACACCCCTGAGGGTGTTGATTGGTTGATATGGATTGTTGTGAATGATTGTTGTTGTGTATTATGATGATTGTTGAGTGTGAATTTTTGATTATGCGTGGTTGACTATGATAATTGTACTTATTCATAGAATTAAGTTGAGAAAATAATAAACTATTTATGACCGGAATGTAATAATAGGGCTAAGTTATAAATTCATAGAGAATGTTAAAGTAGTAATTTCATAACAAAATAAACATAAACGAATCTAAGTTGGTAATTAATATTAAAGTCATCGAGGAAAGATATTTAATGTGTGAAAATGAACAAATCTCAAAGATTGATGTTGCTCTTAACTTAACTGGTTAGTGGCATCCAATAACCGGTTAAGATCCAAATGATTTAATAAAGGCTAATAAACATAACAAGGAGTATGATTTTAATATTTCTGTTTTCTATTATTGTTTCCTTTAATTCTTTTGCTTAAATTATAGAGAAATGTCTCACTCTTTGTGGTTTAACATTTTAGGTAAATTCGAGACAAGCGAAGAACCAGAGTTTCACAACGGTGAAGGCGAAGGAAGACAATATTTCCTCCCATTATTGTTCTAATGCCATGTTGTAAATCCCAATGTATTATCAAGATTCATACTTATGAAATAAAAGATAAGAAAAATAACTAAATTTATTCAATGATTAAATCAATTTTATTTTAAATATCAGTAGGGATGTTACAATATGGTATCAGAGCGGTTCTTTTCTTTCGGGCTGGGAAAATGGTCCCGATTCCATTGTGAAACTCCAGTTCTAACCTCTTCATACTCACAAGGAGTGAGATATTTAACGGAATAAGTGTTAAATTGTTGAGTATAAGGTAGTCAAAAGGATATAGCACTGAGAGGAAAATAAAAGGTGTTAGTCAGTACTAAGGGGATTGAATGAAAGAAAAAGATTTTGCCACCAAGAGAGAAGAAAGAAAAGAGTATGTCATCAAGAGAGAAAATAAGTAAAGGCCATGAAGCCTAGTTGGTACTGTCGGGGGCCGCCTCGAGCGTAGCTGACTAGTGTGTTGCACGCACACAGCCGGAGTCTGTCGATGAATGCGTAGCTAACCAATGCCAAGCTAGGGGGCCATGGGAACTATGTAGCCTAGTTGATATGGTTGGGGTCTGCCAGAGAATGCGTAGCCGACCAATATCAAGGAATGATATTGTTTGTATGAGACGTGTAACATCCTGTTTATTTTAATCAGTTCCGATTAAGTTAAGTGTTGAGTGTTGTGTGTAATCCTAGTTGAAGGATGTGTGGTTCCAGAGTTTAAGGGTGGAGCGTCGGAGTTCGATCCGATCAGACTCTGTGTTAGCGGAGCTCTTAGGAGCCGAGCATGTGTTACCGAGCTCGTGGGTGTGTGCTGAGTTTGAGGCACAGAGCTCGGATTGCCCGAGCATGTGACTTAGAGTCACGAGGCCATGTTGGGGTAGAGCCGAGCTCACGGGAGTCTGAGCTCAGTAGGGTCTATGAGTTAGATCAGGGCAGGTTGAGCCAAACTCGGGTGTGCGTGATCCGAGTAAGTGGTATGATGTTAGTTAACCGAGCAAATACCGAGTTGGTGGTATTGGGTTAGCGGAACCAAGTAGGTTCCGAGCAAGATATGTTGTGCTCGTGGATCCGAGCAGTTGGTATGTTGGGTTAGTTCCAAGTAAGATGTGTTGTGCTCGTGGATCCGAGCAGATAGTGTGTTGGTTTGGTGCCGAGCAAGAGTAGCCGAGCTTAGGTAATCCGAGTTGTAGTGTTGAGTTCACTTATATGTTGGGCTCGGGAGAAACCGTGCAGTTCCCATCAGATATTACGAGAACCGAGCTCGTATCAATTGCAACTTCCTTTGTTTAAGACTACACTAGTATTGTGTTGAGGTCGAATAGTGCCGACCTCAGCAGGTAGTATGTACTCATTTAAAGTGTCTCATCCTGAGGTGGTGGCACCAAGGGAACCGAGCACCGAGTTCTAGCTTGCGCCGAGCTCTCATGTTTTCCTTGTTGAGAGTTGGACCTCGGAAGTCGGCCTTTGCTGGCCAGTGTTATTGAAGCATGTCGCCTTCTTCCTCCCGACGTGCTGCTCAGTTTCTGCTGGAATAAGGGGTTTGGGGCAAGTCCGTAATTCCACGTTTGGCATTCATTTTCAGCCACAACTTTATGAAGCTTCTCAGGGAAGCTTTTCATATCAACCACATATTTCCCTTTCTTTCGTACAAGTAGAGTGAGATATTTGTTACTCACTTACTCTACGTGAATGGTGTGCTGAAAACCCTGAGAGAGAGCCATTCGAATTACTCCCCAAGGTTCAGAGTCTCTTTCCTCTTCGTGTGGCAAGCTAGTTGCTGTTGATCCATCATTTTCTTCATCGTGCAGTCAAGTGATTCGTTGGGAACTAGGAGAACTCGGGATTACAAGCTAGGCTAGGTCTTGAAGGTTCTATTTCTATTTTCTTCACGGTTGAGGTAAGGGGTGGGTCTTACCTTGATATTGAATGTAGTTTTAAAATTAATACATAATGTTAACCAAGTATATATGTGTTATGTAAAGGTTAGATATGGTTTCCAATATGCTGTTGATATACTGTTGGTGTGTATGCCGAATATATGTATTGTGTGTGGGTAGCATGTATATATGTATACAGTGTGAATTGCATATCTTGGAACCATGTGACAGGTGCTAAAGGAGTCATTCGGTTTGGTGAAACCGAATGAAGGGAATGATGATGGTGGTCATTATTGATACATACAAGGTGTTGTATGTATGGAACGAGTCATTCGGTTTGGTGAAACTGAATGCAAGGAATGATGACGGTGGTCATCATTGATACATACAAGGTGTTGTATGTATGGAACTTAATTGAATGGTTTAATGTTAATGAAATTAAAGATTAATGGCAGCTTATAATCCATTGGGGGGCACTGACCACTAGGTGCCCTGCTAGGTGTCAATATGACCCATTAGGTATCAATACGACCCATCAGGTCGAATACGACCCATTAGGCCCAAAACGACCCGTTAGATAAGGGTGTACCCAATGGATTACGGTGTTGCAATTAAAAAGAGTTAAAATTGGTAAAATGGAAATGTTAATAAAAAGGGAACTAACGGGTGTATTATGGCCTAATGGGTGTAAATATGGGACCTGATGGGTGTAGGAAAATATTCCTAATGGGTGTTAATACGACGTAGCAGGTGCACAAAGGCCTAGTGGTGTATTGGCAAAGTTAAATGGAAATAAAAAGAAAGGGAATGATTATGAATGGATAATATGTTAATTTTGAATTCATAATATGGCTGAGTGTGTAAATTGAGGTTATGGCAATAAGTGTTTAATGGTGTATGGCTTGGTTTATTATTATGTTTAGTTCTTGGAACTGCTTTTATTTCATGTGTAATACTCACAGGCTCCTTACCAACCTTTTCAGGTAGAGAGATTGAGTCAGCACAGCCCTTGGCCAAGCAGGTGTGCTTTCCCTCCAAGGGAAAGTAGTGGTGCAGTTAGTGTGGGTCGGCCTATTGTTTTGGCATGTGTTTTGGGTCATTTATATGATGTTGCACTTTATTTTCTTTGGTTGTAAAACATTTTGTAAAACCTCATGGTTGTTGCATAACTCTAATTTCAGTTTCGGTTTGAATATTTATAACGTTGTTGTGCAACACTTAGTTGGCAAAGACTTTCTTTTGAAAAGATATGGAATTGCTTTCGGTTGAACTTTAAAACCCTTTGTGTTTTCGGCTACATTGCAATATGTGTATGCTTAATTGTTGTCCTTTGGGGTATGCAAGGGTAGCTTATTGTTGGTGTTACATTTATGGTATCAGAGCAGTTCCCTCGGCCTTGGAGTGTGGGTTCACTACTCCAGTTGTTACTCAACCATGAGAGTAACCTAGTGTTTGTGTCTAAGTGTTAGGTTGCTTAGATAGATAGATATAGTGTTATCTGTGTTGCTGCAGGTGTGTGTGTTTGGTGTTGTTAGCGGTTTCCATTGATCTGGTTTAAGATCAATTGTCCTGCTAGGATTGAGTGGTATGGCAGGAAGAAGAGCTGAGAATGATAGGTTGGCTGCGATCTTGGAGTCTCTGGTTCAGGTTCAGCAAGACCAAGCAGCTCATTTGGCTCAGATGCAGCAACAACAAGCTGAGAATATTGCAGCAGCAGTGGCAGCAATGCAGCCCCACCACCAGTCTCGGTGGAAGTGGATTGGTTGAGTAGGTTCAGAAAGAGTGATCCTCCTCGGTTTGAAGGCGGGTTCAACCCGGATGGAGCGCAGAAGTGGCTTCAAGAGGTAGAGAAGCTGTTACGTTTAGTCCGACCTCCAGCCGAGCAAGTTGTTCGTGTAGTGGAGTTTCTGATGTAGAGCGAGGTCGAGCACTGGTGGGAGCACCAGCGCCGAGGTCTTGAAGCTGTCGGGCAAGCAGTGTCTTGGGATCTGTTCAAGATCCAATTTTTGAGCAAGTACTTCCCCGAGGAAGTACGAAGGGAGAAGGAGCTCGCATTTCTGAAGTTGGAGCAGGGAAGTTCGAGTGTGGGCAAGTATGCAGCTCGGTTTGAGGATTTGATTCGGTTCTCGAGGAGCTACTGAGATGCCGACGAGCGCTCAAAGTGTATCAAGTTCGAGTCGGGTCTGAATGCCAAGATCAGAACGACATTGGTGTATCAGAATATCGCCGATTTCTCGCAGCTAGTGAGTATGGCGAGTGCTTATGAGAGTTCCTTGAAGCAGGAATAGGCCGAGGAGCAGAGCAAGGCTTCTCGGAAGTTGGTCGGCCCAGTCCGAGGAAGGGTAGTGTCATCAAAATCTAGAAGTCTAATCACCTCATATGAAAGAATGAATAGATTTCTTGTATCGAATGGTGCTAGTCCTTTTGACCGTTCGAATTCTTTAATGTAAGGTATATAGCAAAGTGTGCTTGAAAGTGAAATAATAAGAATGGTGTCAAAATAAAGTCGAAGAGGATTTAGCTGTGAAATCGTGTAAAAGTAAAGTACGAATCACCGAGATACTATTATAAAGAATGATTCCATAACTAAATTCAGTTCACAATTATTTTGTTATTAAGTGGAAAAGCCTATAAGTACAAAACCTATCGATTGGACTTAAACCCACTAGATCATATTTTCTAAATCTAAATGTAACAAAGAAATAGGAACCAGGAAAAAGGAGGTTTGAGTTCAATAGAAGGGTTGTAAAAGTATATATAGGGTGTATGAATAAGTATTTGAATGTTGAACATGGGATTTTGGATTAAAAATCAATTGTGTGATTGTAATGAAGATGGAAACTCTATTGAATGAATATGAAATCAATTAAAATGAACTCTTAGTATACAATTCGATGATGAGACAAATGAATGAACTTAATTGGGAATGCTAAAGTTTGAGTCAAACATTGATTGATAATGAAATTAAATACTTGCTGGTTTGAGTAAGGGTTGCATACAGGATAATCCTGGATTTTAGATGTGTACAGTGAATTGTCATGAAATATATATATATATATATATATATATGAAGAATTAATGAATATAAAGGTTATTATGAAACATATCTTAAATTATGATAAAATGTTGAAAGTATTAAATGGTGAAATTGAGATTTACATAAATGCGATAATGAGTATGATGCTCGTATTAAGTGTGAATCTATGTTGAATTGAGTATAAGTTTAATATACCACGATCCTAGATTTAATGTGTGGTTGTTTTAGGGTGTACAAATGCTATTATAAACTTAATGTTTGTATTGAGTCTGCATACATGTTGATAAATTGAAGGTAACAAATGAGTTTTTATCATGATGATAGCATGACATTAAAATTTGCATCAAAGAATATGTAGAACACCTTGGGTTCAATCCCTTGGTAAAGGAACCATGACCAAATCAAAAGTATTACCTTGATTCTAACTTAATAATGAGCAAGGAGATGAAAACTTAATTCACGATTATATGCATAAAGTTTAACAGATAAATTGCGAAGGTAATTCCTTTACATGCATGGTTTGATCGAATGATTAATTGTTTGACAAATGTTTGCCATAGAATATGATTGAAACGAATTATAAGATTAATTAATTAACTGTGACAAATAGTTAACATTAACGTGATTATATAGAGTTGAATCAATCTAAAGGAGAAGGAATAAGATGAGATTGATAATATCTGAACTTTTAGTGTACATATGAATTAAAACTTAACAAATTGGATAGAATGATAAGATAACCTAGATGCTAGACATTGGGATTGATTATAAAGCCTAAATATGAAACAAAAATTAAATAAACTAAGATATGTGTTGAATGAAACCAGAAATGGTGTTGATGCTTGTTGTGAATAAATGAATCGCATCGGTAAGATAAGATACAAAAATAATGTAAAAATGAACTAAGAGTATGTGAAATAATAAGTAGAATGTGAAGACTTGCTTGAAATAAATACAATTGAGTCATAAGTCATCATGATACATGTAGGAATTTGATATTTTCAGGTATTTAGAATTTGGGAAAAGTTCATATTTTAGGGGAAACTCTAGCGAATTTTCTGCATAAATTTTAGTATAATATTCAAATGATATCGGAGGTGGAGATATAAAAATAAGGTTTCAATTGATGAAACCATGTAAAGAAAAGTGGAGCCAGTGTAAAACATGTGAAGATGTGAGTAATAATATTTGGATATTTTGGTGTATGTGATGATGTTTGGATGTTTTGAACTTGAATGTTATGGCGTAAATGCTAAATGATTAATTGATAAAGTAAATTGTAGAGAAGAAAATTTAGGGTAAAGTGTGAGCACTAGCTGGTTGGTTTAATGATATGAACCATATGGTTGAGTATGCTTGAATACTTGACTGGATTGTATATACTGGTTGTAATGTCTAGATATGAAAGAATAAATATAAGTTTGTTAATTAATGCTAAATACCTTAAAGGGGGTACAAGAAATTATTTAGAAAACAAGTAAAAGTCTTATGAGTATGGAGGTAAGAAATAAGATCTAATAGTAAGAGATTCGGAAGAAGATTAGAAGAATAACAAAATCCTAAGTGGGGGAGAAAACCCATAAAACCAAAATTTAAAAATCGTATTATCATTATTATCATATTTATTGCTATACACGTTTTTGAAATGTCAAATGTTTTGTTAATTTGGAAAGAATTGTTTTATGATTTAAGAGAAAGATCTGAACGATTTTGAAGGACTTGTTAATTTCGAAAGAATTTTTAATAAAACAACTTGTTGTGCCCCACTTTATTTTTTTTTCAAAACTGGATTTCGGCTGAATTTTGGGGACGAAATTCCTACAAGTGGGGGAGTATTGTAACGACCTAATTTTATCAACTCAATAATGATATCTATATATGTATTTAAATTATGTGGAATTGCAGTGTGAGTTGACCTTGAATGAAATTAAATGGTGTATGTTGTTGTCTTTGTCAATTAGAATTTGTAAGGTGTGTATGGAGTGCATGAGTAACGAAAATAGGAGCATCATCCGTGTAATGAGATTGATAGAGTGTTTAGTTAGAAGATGTTAGGTATAGATTGAGTATTTAAGAAGTTAGCAAGCCAACCTATGTCGTGTAAGGAAGACTGAGTAATTAATAAACTTAAGATTGGAGTTTTGGTTAGTGAAGAGTTTGTCTTTTGTGTTTTGCCGATTCTGTGTTCAACGTTACGAATATATAATTGTGTTTAGAAGTGTATTGTGATGTTAGATATATTTGATTTAGGGTTAGGAAGGGTTAGAAGTCCTTAAATAAGACTAGAAGTGCGAAAATCGGGATTTCGGGGTGAACCGATGCGCCTAGGCATGAGTCGGTGCGCCCGGTGCACCAGGCACCGTTGCCACATGCGCATCAGCGCCCAGGCGCGCGTGCACCAGCCCCCACGCATCAGACCAGACGCACCAGGCGCGCCCCGACGCAGGCCCGGCGCCCCCAGGCGCGCAGATTTGCCCAACACCAGAAAAATCGCGACAGCGTCGGAACCCTTCTAGAACTAGTGCGCGCCTAGGCGCACCAGGCGCGCGCGACACATATAAGAGTACACCAGCACCATTTTTGGCGCGCCAGATCCACCCTTCCTCCGCACCAGCTCGCACCATCATCCATTCTTCATGCACCAAATCTTATTTTCTTGCACCATCAAGCTTAGATTCACCCAAATCCAACCCCTACACCATAATTTTACTACACTAATTATCTTTTTATCAATTCTAAAGCTTGCTTTCATGCTTACCCCACTAAACCCCATTTCAATCTCGTTCTCCTTCCCTTCAATGATCCTTATTCCTTTATGTCTTTGGAGATTGCCAATAACCTAGCCAAAAAGGGAAGAGTTTGGGAAACTAAATCACCTAACCAAGAATTTTGGGCATCCAAGCTTACATGGAGGTTTCCTCTTTATAGCTCCCTCTCCCTTTCAATTTCCTAGCCAAGTCTCTCTCTCCTCATTCAAGGTAAGGAGGAGATATTTCCTATCATTCAAGCCTTAGAATTAATGAAATTATAATAGGAACTAGGAAGGAATAAGGAATTAGTATTTAAGCCACACTAAAGTGTTATATGATTAAATAGGAATTAGAGATTAAAGATGAATATGTTATTGTTGTTTATGGAATAGTATAGGACTAAGATACTCCTGAGAATATTAATTATTTATAAAGGTAGGAAGTGCCCGACGCAGGAGATCTATTTTGCTATATTGAGACACCCCTGAGGGTGTTGATTTGTTGATATGGATTGTTGTGAATGATTGTTGTTATGTATTATGATGATTGTTGAGTGTGAATTTTTTATTATGCGTGGCTGACTATGATAATTGTACTTATTCATAGAATTAAGTAGAGAAAATAATAAACTATTCATGACTGGAATGTAATAATAGGACTACGTTATAAATTCATAGAGAATGTTAAAGTAGTAATTTCATAACAAGATAAACTTAAATGAATCTAAGTTTGTAATTAATATTAAGGTCATCAAGGAAAGATATTTAATGTATGAAATTGAACAAATATCAAAGATTGATGTTGCTCTTAACTTAACTGGTTAGTGGCATCCAATAACCGATTAAGATCCAAATGATTTAATCATGGCTAATAAACATAACAATGAGTATGATTTTAATATTTCTGGTTTCTGTTATTGTTTCCTTTAATTCTTTTCTTTGAATTATAGAGAAATGTCTCACTCTTTGTGGTTAATATTTAGGTAAATTCGAGACAAGCGAAGAACCAGAGTTTCACAATGGTGAAGGCGAAGGAAGACAATATTTCCTCTCATTATTGTTCTAATGTCATGTTGTAAATCCCAATGTATTATCGAGATTCATACTTATGAAATAAAAGATAAGGAAAATAACTAAATTTATTGAATGATTAAATCAATTTTATTTTAAATATAAGTAGGGATGTTACATTTAAACTCTTCAATGTCACGTTTTCGATACCCTGTCCCTAGTCATTTGCTGTTAATTTTTTGAATTTTTTTCTTTATTAAATTGCAAATTGTAATAAATATAGAAAAGCTGAATTATGTTACAAGTTCTTGAAGTTTAGGGTACTTTTGTCAGATACCCTTATTCTTTTTTTTTTTCAATGTCAGATTTCTCGAAGTTACTTATGAGTTTGTCATATACCCCTCCTATCAATTTTGGTCAATTTTGCAGACATGTAACATCGGAATCCTGATAAGACGCAGGAGGTTGGGCATGTGGTGTCGCGTGATGTCACATGAGCGAAGATGACCTCTCTCTTCAATCCTTTTTTTTCTTTTTTTATTTAACTAAAAATATAAAAAATCTTAAGTCTTATAGTTTTTTAATATAAAGAAAAAAATGATCTTCACCCACAGGGCACCACGTGCCTAGCCTCCTCCGTCTGACCAGGATTCCTATATTACATGTCAGCAAAATTGGTCAGAATTGATAGTAGGGGTATATGACAAACCCAGAAATAACTTTGAGGAGTCAGACGTTGAAAAAATAAGAAAAAGGGTATCTGACAAAATTACCCCAAACTTCAGTGACTTGTGACATAATTAAACCATATAAAAATTGGCAAATGATCTTATAAGTAAAAATTCAACTTACTAAAATTGCTATAATAATTGTAACATTGCAATTATCAACAAATATATTAATTATATATTAGTAAAACTTTGGCTCTTAATTTTGAATTTAAGAAAAAAATTACTCGCAACATTCACTTAAAAAAAGCTAATTCATAAAGAATAATTATAAAATCATGTATAAGTTGTTTCTATATTTTTATTTTTATTGATATGAATATATGATATAATGTTATATTATCATATGATTTTTTTATATGGTTTACTTTATTTATATTGGTTTGAATGTTCTTTTACTCATTATAGTAATTGATATGCTCTTAAAAAACTACTCCCTCTATTCCTTGTTTTAAAGCACTTTTACTCGATTTACAAATTTATCAAAAAAAATATGTTATTATTTCAAAATTATCTCTATTTAAAACTTTACAACTTTATTTATTTTTTTCTATTATAATTATTACCATATCACCTTTATGAAATCATGAGAGGTGTATTTGGAATAAACTCTTTAATGCTACATAAATATTCTAAAACAAATTATAAAAAAACAAAAAAATATCAAAATGATACTTTATAAGGGTCTTGCTAATGACATTTGTTAAGGTTACTACATATGGAAAAAAAATCATAAGTCCACATTCACCACTCTCTCGAAAACATAAAAAATCACACCTTCCAATAATTTTTATCTATAATTACTCCCTTTAAGGGCACTTGTTAGCATTTTAATAGACTAAAAAAATATATTATTAATATTACACAGTTATGCAGGTGTCGTCTCAGAGAGGAAAAATACTGGCTCCTTATGCGTGCGTATTAAATTTTCCATAGCTCACCTCCTTAATTACTAGGCGCGCTATATGCCCGCTTATTAAGTTTTTTGGTCCACTCTTTTTATATAGGGGATCAATCCACTTTTTTTCATCTTTAGCTTTAGTCATTGATTTGCATGTTGCAGCATATCAAGTGCCACTTTTTGAAACCGGATACCTTTAAATCCGGTTACTTTAAATCAATGGCTTAAAATATTGTGCACATGTGACTGCACAAATCAATGGCCGTAGATGCCCTGGATGGTCCTGCTCATGTTGATAACAACTACAAATGCTCCTTCAACCTAGTTTCAAATTTTGTTGTGTCTATTTTGGACAAAAATGCGCAGAATAATTAATTCCACTTAGTCATATAAATTTTTAATCTTGTTTTTTACGGTTAACATTCATCTTTATAGCAACCATTTTTAATGTTTTTTATTTGTTATTTCTGCAACCATTAATATTATTTCATGACTATTATTTCATTTATCCCTATTTATAAAGTATTTTTAACTAATTCCTATAGATTAAAAAATATAATTAGAGGTAACCATTATTCTCAAACTTATAAAAAAATGCTAAAGTTACAAAGATACCCATGTATTGCTGTGGAGTAGCAAATATCCTATAAAAAAGTAAAAGAAAAAAGTTTATTGGAATTGAAAATGGAAGATAAATTAAATATAAGTTGAAAACAATAGGGGTATGTTTAATATTCGTTTTTTAATGTTGTCTAGATATTGCAAAGTAAATTATACTCTCTTCGATCCTATTTATAAGACATTTTTGGAGTTTTTCACTCCCACCAAGAAAAATAATTAAAGTTGTTAGTGACATTGCAAATGTGGAAATTTGATACACTTTTCCAAAATTACCCCTATAATTATTATTGGAAATCTAAAAAGTGTTGACTTAATAGGAGTGTTTGTGGAAAGAAGTAATTAAATACTATTGAAAATTAATATGAGGTCTTATAAATAAGACCAAAATAAAAACCCAAAAAGGGTCTTATAAATAAGACCGGAGGGAGTATTTATGGACAAGTAAATTGTATAAAATGTGACTTATAAACAAGGACCGAGAGAATATCCAATTTTCATATAAGACAAAAAAAAGAAATATCAACGAACTTGTTTTTTTTTTTTTACATTTAACATTTAGTTAAATAAAAATGTTCGTGAAAAGTGGAGGAAAATAACAACGGGAGTTGGCACAGTTGACATTGTGGAACCAACTGAGATCCTAAGAATGGGATCTGGGTTTTAGTAATAGCCCTGGATTCGACTCCTAGAAAAAATACTCCATCGGGAGAGGCACCCTGTGACCTCGAAAATGATTAGTCTCAGAAATCTTCATTAATTATGGTGGATTCTTGAGAATATCATGGACTTGCAAAAAGTATAGAGCTAAAGAAAAGATTCAATTAAAATTTACAATATGATTTTTTAAATAGTTTTCTAACCTCAATTCTTACTAAAAATCTAAGAGATAATAAATTTTATAAGAAAGTGTTGCAATGAAAGAATAGAAAAAATTTATATCTATTTTTTTTTTAAAAAAATATTCACTTTCAGTTTCTAAAATTGAGATTAAGGAAAAAAAATATAAATAAAAAAAAAATTCCAACGATGTGTTATATCAATAACCGATGGACTGTATGATTTTAAATTTTAAATTGGAAAAAAATTCCAACGATGTGTGGCAGCACTATGGCACAGTTCAAATTAGTATTGGCGATTAGAGCCGTCGCACGTGGGCCCGTCCGCAAAATTTGCGAGCAGAGCTTGATTTTTTTGCTCATAAAAATTTTAGAATTGGGCAGACCCGCCCGAAAAATTTGCGGGCTTTTTAGGGCCACATATGGACCGTCCGCGGGCATTGTTATAAAAAAAAAAATTGGGTCAAGCGGCTCAAAAGCCAAAAATACATTGATATGTGAATCTAATGTAGCAGCAGATATTGACTTAATAAGTAACCTTTAGAATGGCAAAGAATGGTGTCACACCCATTCTTAACTCAACAAGAGAAACTTTACATTTGCCTAACATTAGATTCACATAGTTCGTAAATTTCACGCAAAGGTGCATTACTCACTCAATCGCTTCACTACCTCAAAGAAACTTACATCCTTTTAATTTCAAGGTATCATTCAAAAATGCGTTTATTCCTTCTTAGCTAATGCAAATATGGCAAAGAATGGTGAAATTTTTTTTATTGATAAAAAGAAAAAAAATTGGCCGCCCGCAAAAAACATAAGCGGGTAGGACCTGAATTTTTCGCCCTAAACTTAATTACGGCCTCCCATATCCTTTCACCAAAATGCAAAGCCCGCACTGACCCAACTCATGCTTGCCCATTGACCTTAATTGTCAATATTAGTTCAGATGTTCTGTTTTTTGTTTTAATTTTTTTTGGAAAAAACCCAATATGACAGCGTATACAAGGTCATAAAAACAAAGGGGATTGGTCAACTCCTTTTTGGGAGTGGACAATAAATGCCAAATGAGACGTAACGCGTGCCTATTAAATTTTCCATAGCTCACCTCCTTAATTACTAGGCGCCCTATATGCCCGCTTTTGTAGGGTGCCCCATACTCCCATACTTCGTTCGCATCGAATTATAAACAATTTTAATCACTTTTACGCTTATTAAAGAGATTAGTTGATTGTATTTAATTTATCAAATTTATAAAAATAGAAATATTTTTGGAAAGTAGTATTGGGAATGAAATAAAAATTAATTAAGATTACAATTTTCTAGAGATGTTTTAGGAAAGTGACATTGGAAATGAAACAAAATTTAATAAAATTAGTTAGTTTTGCTTATATTTTAAACCAAGAGTAACATGTTTTTTGTTGCTTATAATTCGAGCAGGAGGAAGTATCTTTTTTTCTTTTCTTTTTTGGGTGCAAATACTCCGTTAGCTTATCTTTATTTGCACATTTGCTTCACCTATCCCTCCTTTTCTACTTGGCTTGTCATCTTCAAATATAGCAACTGTACTTCTACCAGATTCCATTACAGCTGGGGAATAAGGGCAAACCCAATATATATATATATATATATATATATATATATATATATATATATATATATATAAATACACGTACATTGTATATGGGAAAAAGATTAAAATAATATTAAATAAATACTCTCTTCGTTTCATATGTAGTTTTCATAAAGTTTGTATTGTTTTTTAACAAAACCCAATACATAATTAATGTTATTTTTCCTAACACACCCATTTATTGCATTCTCTTTTTCACTTCCAATATCTTTATCTCTCTCTAATAATGATTATATAGGGGCATCAGAGCCAAAATACTCTAAATTCTTACTCATTCTGGCTCGAATTATAAGCAACAAAAAACATATTTCTCTTGGTTTTAAAAAATAAGCAAAATTAACTAACTTTATTAAATTTTGTTTCATTCCCAATACCACTTTCCTAAAACATCTCTCTAGAAAAATGTGATCTTATTTAATTTTTGATCCCTCCTCTAGACCCATTTAGACTTACTGTTGGAAACCAACAATCGGCCTAACAGTCTATTAGAGGGGGGTGAATAGTAGTTGGAAGCGATAGTACTAATTTTTCGGATATAACTGAAATCGGTCGAATAATGCTTGCTGTTAAAATAAAAATGCTGACTTTGGGCTGAGCAGATTCTAATAATCGGTTATCTATGCCGACCACCGATTATCCGAGCTGCGCCACACAAAGATCAGATTTGCAGCGGAAAAGAGCTAGCACTATCCGAGCAAAATATAGAGTATAGCAAAGTCGATTAAAATCCTCGGAATAAAAACTGAACGCAGTAAAGAAGAGAGAGACAACAGATTTTATACTGGTTCACTCACAACCACCGTGAGCTACGTCCAGTCCCCCCTAAAACCTTTAGGGAGCCTTTAATAAAAATCAATTCAATCAGTTACAAACAGGATTTACAAGAGAACCTCTCTAAACCTAACCCTTCCAAGAGTGTACCAAACTCTGGAAATCTACCCCGACTTGAATTGATGGCCGAAGAACCTCTTCGGACTTCACAGATCTTGAAACCTTCAAGATGCCTTGAAACCTTCAAGGACTTTTGCCAAAGAACCTCTTTGGACTTCTGCTCAAGAACCTCCTAAGACTTCACTTCACCTAAGAACCTCTTAGGCTAGCTTGGAAACCTTCCAAGACTTTCACTTGCTTGAGAACCTCTCAAGACTTGAAAACAGATTGAATGAATAGAGATGGCTCCAACCAAAACTCAAATGTGTATGACTCTTAAAGTTTGATGAATAGATGAGTGTACGGTCATAAGTTTGATAAAGGATTTTGCAAAGAACAATTTGAAGCTTAGATTCAAAATATAACAGTTACTCTCTCTAGCTCCATCGTTCTCTTTTCTGTGTTTTTCTTCTTTGTGATTCTTAGAGAATGCGTATGAAATTCTGCTCTTGTTCCTCTATCTCCTTTGGAGAAGAAAAACCAGTCCTTTTAAATTGATTCCAGCGCACAGGTAGTACCAAAAAGAGGAAAAATATCTTGGGACACGTATGTCCTTTCCAACGAATATATCCAGAAAATATCCAATTTACTGCAACGTTCAGAGACACGTATGTTCTTTTTCAGAGGATAGTTCCAGCCGTTTCCACTTCTCAGCAACGTTCCAAATAAGTCCCTTTTTCACTGCTGATTTTAAAATTCCAATTTGAATTTCAACCTTGGTGACAGATAGGCACTTTGAGATAAAAACAAAATTGCCAACCCCACTCAGTACGATAAAACCAGTACAAAAATGAAGAGGTGCTAGCGGCGCCATACTGCTGATTGTTGAAGAAGATAAACAGTGTTGCTGAGATTACAAACTGTTCGAGTTTGGCATCTGTTCGAGCTTGGGAACTTGAGTGGCAGATCTGAGCTGAGCTGATCTTTTGGCCGACTGTTTTGATCTGAGCGATAGCTCAGATTGATCACTTCCAAGCACACCTAAGCTTAAGCTGATTTACTCCGACCTCATCAACACACCAATCCGATCTTTAGCCTTCCGAGCAAGGTGTCGAGACCAATGTGAATACACCGAGCAACGATGCCGAGAACAATGTGAACACCGATCTCATCTTAGAATTTTGACTCTTTTCATCCCAATGGTCGGATTCCTTTGTCTCCGTCAATGACCGAGATCCACGATCAATGCTTCAACTAAGACTCTTGTCATAGCATTCCGAGCTGATTTGACAATAGCCCTGGCCGAGAACCGAGCTCATCAAAGTAATTGACAGACCAAGCATATTGAGCTGATTCATTCGGCTTCATCAACATCCGAGAACTGAGCATCATCAGACCAACGAGCCTATTCATTTGTCTTCATCGAAACCTTGGTCGAGAATCGATCTCATGATATATTTGTCTTCATCAAAACCTCTTTGATTCAACACTTACAACTTAAACCCATTTAGACTTACAACTCTTACTCCTAATCTTAACCATTGAAACAAAATTAATCTAACGCTACAAAAGGGATAACTTAAACCACCCATGTGAACCAAACCCTTCCTTTCCTCTACATGCCTAACATAACACACACTTTCTCTCTTTCTACCCTCAATCTGTTCTCTCCAGTACTGCTCTTCCTCTACCCCTCACGCTGCATATGTGACTCCCTCACTTTTCTCATGTTTTCTACCAATCATCGTCACTTCTCATCTCCCATCTCCCACTTCTGGTTATAGTCACGTAAAACGTTCATCAGTTCCGTTTCCTTCACTAAATTCTTCGATGTCGCTGTGTTGGTTAGTGTCACAGTTTGGTGGTTGGTTGTGAGCTCTTTTTTGCTTATCATGAAGGAGTGAATCTGTGGTGATCATTTGGGTCACGACTCATGTAAATTTTTTGTATTGTATTTGTATGATAGAATAAAAAAGTACTCCTTAGTTGCTTTGATATTTAGGCTATTGCTTGACTGAAAACTGTTTCATAAAATGTCATAGAGAAAACTTTAATTTTTTTTGGTCTTATCAAATTGTGTGCTATGTGATCTTGAGTGAGATGGATGAAATCCCAATCACTATGAAGTAGTTGACATGTAAGTGCATAATTATCACAAATTGTAACCCTTTTTCTTTACACTTGGAACAACTGATATTGATCTAATTCTATCAAAGCTTATTACATATACCTATTCCTTGCAAATGGAGTTCAATACATGCTCAAATTTTGGAGTTGATGCTTATGACATTGAAGATTTTGGTATTTTATTGATGTAATTGTCACAACTCACAAGAAGCCAAGACAAGTGTACACTAACAATCCAAATGACAAATTTACACGAGAGGGATCTATTCATAGTGTGATGTATTGAGAATTTGAGATCACAAGCTTCTTCCAATTTTAGTTGTCCTTTTAATTTTTCTTTGCAAAGTTGTAATTTGTAAAATCTTTTCCCATCAATGCTATATACATGAGGGGTTATTGAACCAAGTTATAATGAATTCTTGTGAAAAGTTGTGCAAAGAAATGTAATTCTATTTTTGCAAATGAGTATCGTGAATTTAATTTAAATATATTATGTCCTTATTTCATTTATAATTTAAATAGAGGCACACGGTGTGCCCTGCATGCCCAGTACTGTACGGCTGGCTGGGGCTGGGCTGTTACATTTGATATCAGAGCCAGGGCCGGGTCGGTGTGCCAACGGGGACGTTGGGCCTCCAAGGGGGGGGGATGGATGTAAGGTGAAGCCTTAGTCCCACATCGGGTGGTAAGGAGAACGAAGCATGCCTTATATAGGGTGTGGATACCTTACCTCACGTGTACGCGTTTTGGGGCTCACGAAAGGTGAGACCAAGAGCAAAACTGTGAGGGTGAAGGATGCCCAAAGCGGACAATATCCACGTGGCGGTGCGCTGAGCCCCAGTGCCCAGTACCGTACGGCTGGCTGGGGCTGGGGCTGGGCTGTTACATCTGAAATCACATACTTGAAGAGGCCATGTTGAACTAAGAAACTTGGAGAAAACCCAACACAAAAAAAAAGCAAGGTAGAGAAAAAGAAGACAGAAAGATAAAAGTTGCATTGCCTTAAATAAAGCCAATAAAGTCATTTTTTCTATCACAAAGTAATGACAGAAGATCACTTGATGCAATAATATCACTCATTGACACAAATATTATACTCATGCAAAAGACAGAATATAGTCTATTATGGCTGAAACAATATGATAAACTCAAGCCATTGTTGCATCTAAAATCCGAAAACCATGTTCCTCTTCCAAAACTCAATGTAACTTTGAAGGCTTATCTCTAACAGATACTTTGTCTTCAACTGTTTATAGTCTCCCTCCACTGTTTGCAAACCAATAGAAAGGATCTTACAATAAGAATAATATCGGTATACAATAGAAAGAGAGAAAAGGATGATGGCTTAAATTTTTGCTAAAGGCTACTTCTGTACAATTTTGTTTCCACGAGAAAATAGAAAGATAGAAAAGGATAACAAAGTTTTTGTTACGTTGAGAGAATAGAAAGAGAGAGGAGATTGTTACTGTGTTAAGCATGTAGATGAAAGGAAGGATTTGGGTCACGTGAGAAGTTTAAGTTATCCCTCTAGTACCGTTAGATTAATTTTGTTTCAATGGCTAAGATTAAGAGTAAGAGTTGTAAGTCTAAAAGGGTGTAAGTTGATCCCTTCTCATATATATATATATATATATATATATATTATATATGTAGACACACACACACACACTCACTCACTCACACTGTATATGGGAAAAAGATTAAAATAATATTAAATAAATATTCTTTCCGTTTCATATGTTAGTGTTCATAGAGTTTTTGTCTCATGTTTCATGTAAGACCCTACATTTTTAAATAAATAAAAGAAATTGAATATTTAAAAGAATAATATTATTATATTGAATAAAATAATGAATTTTCTGAAATTTGGTTAAAATACTCGAGTATTTTGGAGGAGACTCGAGTATTGTAACTAGCAGTTAGAAATTTGAATTTTTGGTTGGAATACTCGAGTATTCTATGAAATACTCGAGTATTTCGTGCAGTGGCTGTGTGTGTATAAGTCGGTTTTGATTCAAACTTCGAACCAAAACGCAATTCCCTTGGTTCCAAGCACAGAGCTGGACGTTACTTCGAAGTAGGGTAACCTTAGGCTATAAATGAGTGAATTGGGGAGCCCCAAAACTCCTCTAAATCAATCAAACCCGAATTTCTGTCAAGTTTTCTCTGTTTTGAGGTGTTGACTTTGATCCATTCGTTCTCTCTCAATCCTCATCCATTCCCTTCGAAACCTAAACACAAACTGAAGTTCTAATTCCAATCTTGAATTAGAACCCGAAATCACTCAAAATAACCTCCTGTAGATCGGGTTATAGGCAATCAAAGTTGAGGTTCTAAAGTTGTGAAAAACAGAGCAAGTTTCAGCATCAAGTACCCATCTTTCTTGAATCCGTTTGCTAAATCCAGGAACTCTTTTGATTCCAAAGTTGTTTCTAATAAAAGTTGGCATTTCCTAGTTGCTTAAGCTAACTTGTTTCATCCTTTTTCATGTCTTATTCGTGGTGCAATTGATTGCCAAAGTCAGCCAAGTGCAACTGTTTTTCTTTGCACTTTTCTTTGCAACCAATCTTTTCTTTAGCTTCTCTGAGGTAAGGGAGGAGTTATCTAAATACTAGAATGAGTAATTTCAAGCTAAAAATGTAGGAACCATTGAAGGTTCAAAGAGGGATGCAACTTGAATTGGGATTTTGACTTGGAGGTCAGAAACCCATGGTTTTAATATTCAAACAAGTTTAAATGAACTTAATAAAGCTCACTGTAAGGTGTTTCGAAATTAAAATCAAGCGAAAATGAATTTCACAGTTTAAAATGGAAAATTTCAAGTTTTTGTGCAATATGTGAATTGACGTTGATTCCTGTTGTTTCAGTTATGTTTAATTGTTATAACATGTTTGTTTCATGTGTATAAGCTTCTGTTTTGCATAAGAATGGAGAAATCAAGCATGGAAATTGAATTGGTGCTAAAATTGCAGAAAAACTGGTGCTGTTGCAGCAAAAAGACTCGAGTATTCTGGAAACCTAAGAACGACTCGAGTATTTCTTCAAGGACTCGAGTATTTTTGCATGAACTACTCGAGTAGTTCATGAACTACTCGAGTATTCTGAACAATTTTCAGAAAACACTTATTTTCTTAAATATTCAATAATTAACTCATCTAATATCCTAATGGCTAAATTTTAAAGACCACTATGAGGATTTCACCCAGTGGCATAACTTAATCCCATTGGTTGATAATTATCCTGGAGGTGTCCTACTGAAATTTTATTCAGTGGTTGATCATTTTCCTACAGGAGTCCAAACGGAAGTGCGTACACCCATTCAAACGATGTTTATCCTATAGATGTCCCAGTGAAAGTTTTATTCACTTGGTTGATATTTCCCTATAGGAGTCCCAATGGGTCGTTGCAATTACCATCAATAGGAGGCTATGCCCCGATGGATTACTAAGTAATTAATTATATGCTATTTCTAAAACCATCACAAAGTGGCTAGGCCGCTGATGGATTTTTCTGAAAGCTTCAGCACCAGCTAATAGAGAAGTTAAAGAGAATGAGAATATGGAAGGATGAGATATCTGGCAATGAATCGCCAATAATGCTGATGAGAATAATGAAAGATTGGAATGAAACTTGATGTGACATTATCATGCATGGTGAAAGGAATTGCTCCGATTTGATTTGAGATACTAGCTCAGGATAGGGCGTAGAAAGCCACCGACACAGGATGTCATGAAGGCTAGCTCTCAATCAATCGTGATGCCTGCAATGTGAAATCGCTCCTGTTCGATGGAAACATAGGTTTTGAATGAATTCCCGAAAGGATGCCGAACCGTGAAGCATGAATGAGGAGTGGGCATGCATCATCACACTAAAGAAAACTAAACGAATCGAATCAGTTTGAGCATATGAAATTGCATTATTGCTGATACTTGTCGATGTATGTGATTGTTATTTTTAGCCTCTGTTATGCTCATTTGTTATTGTATTTAGCTATGACTCACTCCTAATCCCTTGTTGTAGGACATGGCACGGAATATGATATGCGTGGAGATGAGGCCGCTCCCTAACGGGGAGTGGAATTTCGAGGAGCATCGGGCCACGTATGAAGGGGACGTGGAAGTCACTTTCCGTTACCCAAATCCATGGTCCTGAATGCGTCCGCGTCGTACGAGGATCCTGATGGTGTACATTATGCATGTTCCACATAATTTTGTGTTTCGCCATGGAACACCACCACCACCACCAAGACGTTTTCCAAGGCGCACCCTTCCACCCAGTCCATCACCCTCCGAAGAAAAAATTATTCTGGAGGTTCCTGCTCACCCTCGTGTAACACCCCTAATTTTCGTCTCCCGAATAATAGGAAATTAATAATAAAAAGTTTTATTATTGATTTATAGAATTTTTCCAAGTTTATATTTTGTATTTAATTAGCCTTAAATATAAAAATAAGTTGAAATATTTTTATATGACAAATAAATGCAAAATATAAGGATATTGCATTTTAGTCCCTGATTGAGGGCTTGAAAGTAATATTGAAAAGATTCTTGGAGGGAAGGATTTAAAAATAATAATTTTTAAATTTTGTACTAATCTAACCGGTTAGTAATGCCCTGTAACCGGTTAGACGATGAACTCAGAAACTAGTTTAGTGGATTTTGATGAGTAATCACTTGATTAATCCAAAATTCGCCACGATTACTGCATGGGATGAGTGGAAATACACGCGTCCATCTGCATGTTAATCTAATTTGCTTATAAATAGATGAATTGTTGAAGAAGGAGGGTTGATGCATCTGATTTCATACTAAGTGAGCGAATTAGGGTTCTGTTTTCGTCCAAGGAAATTCCTTCTTGTTTCTGAGAGTTAGGGTGAGAGCTATACACCATTGCAAAGCTTACATATTGAGCTTTGCAAAGATACCAAGTTTGTGAGTTGAGAGTTCGTGTGGAAGGAGACATCAAGCTTGGAAGTTGGAGGTGGAAAACTGAATTCTCTGTTGTTCTGGTTCTGGAAGCTGAATTCCAGATTCGATTTTGGTAAGCATAGTTAACCTTTAAGTCTCAAACCTTTTTGATTCTCTAGTGCATGTTACCTACTTTGAATTCTAACTATTTTCCCCAATTTATTTGGTCAAATCCTATGTCAAATTTGGTGATTTCTGGACCTTGTTGCTGAAAACCGAAACTGGGAGCAGAACTTAGGAAGTGAGAGTAATCTGTGGAGTTTCTTCAAAACCAGTGTCCAATCTTCACCAAAACCAACTTAGAGGTATGAGAGAAGTCTATGCTATACTAGATTTAGACTAAAAATCGAACGATTTAGGATTTGAGTTCACAAAACTCAAAAGGGCATTATGTGCAAAATAGCACAAAGGCTTGGAGGCCAAAATCTTGCTCATTGTGGTTTTGAGCAACTTTAATTTGATGCATGCAAAGTATTTTGATGCTGAATTCTGAGTTTGAATGCTTAATCTAAGTTTTGTTGTGTTAAATTGTGTTTATGTGGATTTTTATGCAATTTGATGCAAAGACTTGATGCATGCACTTTGAATATGATTTCTGTGATGAAACATATTTGTTTAAGGTATATGAACTTCATTAGATGATGGATTGTGGTTAGATTTGAACATTAAAGGAAATGGTGTGTCAAAACCTTCAATTTGAAGGACTGACTGCATAATCTAACCGGTTACTCGATTTTCGTAACCGGTTAGACACTGCAGAATTTTAAAGAAAATTTGTTTAATAAATCAGTCCTTAGGTGTTTGGGAGTTTTGCTCAAATCTATAATGTAAATCCATTATAAATAATCTGAATAAAAGGGTTAATTGGAAGTAAAGAGTTATACCTTAAATTCATAAAGTAATTTTCAAGAGAAAATTATGTATGATTGGAAACAAATGTGATTTTAATTTTGAATGATGGAAACTGTGATTTTGAGGCATAAAACAAGGTTTAAGTGGTGTATAGATTGGGTAGAGAATTCAAGAAAAAAGGGTTTTTCTGAATTGCAATGGTAAACAGTTCAGGTCTGTAATTCTAACCGGTTAGCCTGAAACTGTAACCGGTTAGTACCTGAGTCTGAAAAATAAAAAGTTAAGTTTTTGAATACCATTGGCTATGTTTTGTCCAATCTAAGTTAAAAGGCATGTTTTGAGAAAATTCAAAGGAGAATTTTATGCCAAATATTATGCCTCAAATTAATCATTCAAAATGGAAATTGGAATATTTCTAAATCACATTAATTAATGTAAAGATAAAACCAACCCTGATATTTGTGCATACATATAGACTGGGAGTCTGGTTGGTAGGAACGTTTATCATATTCTGGGAATATGAGGAGGGTACTCCGGGAGTACCAAATTATAACCTACTTGATGACACATTATAGATATGTGGCCAGTGTCCGGGACCTGGTTTTTATGCGTTCTGGGAACGTATGCGTTCTGGGAACGTGGTGCACACTCCGGGAGTGATGCTTATTATCCAAGTATGGTTCGGCATTACGTTCTGGGAACGAATGTCGGTGTTCCGGGAATACAAGGGTGTATTGGATGGCGTCCAAGATGGACTTTAGAGGCCTCAGTTGTGGATAGAAAATCATACATCATGCCACTTGCATTATAAGAGTTATAATGTTGAAAAATTGGTGTGCTCATATGTATTTGCATTATGATCTGTCCATGATATACTTGTGATTGTAATTTTAGTCTTTATCAATCATGTATATGTGTATACTTACTCCCTGTGCCCTGTTTAGGTGATGGCCAGATACCTAGCCTGCATCGAGATACGCCCTATCCCTAGCGGTATATGGACGTATGAGGAGCACCGTGCCACTTTTGAGGGGGAGGCTGAGATCATTCTCTACCACCCTAACCCTCTGGTGCGTGTGCGACCTCGTCGATTTAGGATCCCATTAGTCTATACTATGCATGTTCCACCATTTTATACTTATAGAGGACCACCCCCGGCTCGACCTATGCGTCGTTTTCATAGTTTCCGTTTTAGAGCTGCCACTTGTTCCCATCCTTCTTCCCATAGAGTTGTCACCGAGGAGATTCCTTCTCCTGGTCCGACTGATTATGATAGGACTGCTTCTGCAGATCCTAGACCCAGTGGTGGGGTCTCTACACAGTCGGGCGAGGTCGAGGAGGACCCCGTGGAGGATGAGAGCGAGGAGGAGGTGCATGTTGAGTCGACTGTTTCTGCTAGAGGTGGACCCGCTGGTTCATAGGAGCCTGCATAGCATAGGTGTTTTGGATCCTAGATCCTTGGGATAGAGCTATGGAGGATCTGAGGAGCTGCTGAGGACACTGAAGACCTGCTCTGAGACTTCTACTTTGAGACCATGTGATATAGTGTATATATTTTGAGAGGTCTTAGAGTGAGGTTTTATTTTATACAGCTGGGTTGTATATGTTTTTATAAACTCTTGCTATCTCGACTGACGTTACTTGCTACTACTGTACTGATGGGGTTGTATTTTGTGCTATGATCTATATATACATGATGTCTATTTTCCTTAGCAGAGCCCCATAAGTAATATTTTTACTTCCGCGAACTCTGATTTTAATTTACAAAAGATTCGGCAATAAGTTTATATTTTATATATTCAAATCCCACTCGAGAGGCAAATAATATATTCAAATGGTAAACACTAGTAACGTTCTCTATAATTAAGGAAATGTGTTCTCGAGAATCTTTTTGAATCTAAGATATTATTAAGCCGAATTCATGAAATGGTTTATGTCAAAAAGAGGTTTTTGATTGAGCAAGTAATAATATTAAAAAGGAAAAATTTTCTAGTCCTAAATTTTGATAGCAAGTAGTAAACTATTTGGAAATATTAATTATTTTCAAATTGGAAAGAGAGCGTCACACCTTGGACCCTCGCCCTCCCACTAGAGCCCGATCTCGGACTCAAGTTTATGTGCCATCTGATCTGACACTGGAGGAGGAGGAGGAGGAGGAAGATCCTATTGAGGATGAGGACCCGGTGGAGGATGCGGACCAGGTGGCGGAGGATGATCCTAGGGAAAACTCAACTGGGAGTCAGTGGGGAACTGACGACTGAGTTGAGTTCTGGCTAGTGGAATGTGGATAATGCAACCCATCAGGTTTCTCTTACTTATGCTATGTTATATTTTGAGTTTCAAACCAGTTGCTCTAGGTTGTTATATGTTTTGTTGTAATATATATAATATAATGTAATAACCTAGAGTATCTAAGTTAAGTTTAATGTTGTTAACTTTTTGATGTAATGGAAAATGTACTCTATGACTTTGAAATGAAATATGAAGTTTGATGTTTTCCTTCATGATGTCTTTGAATGTTTTCCGCAAGAATTGAAAATGATGATGACTTGACTTATGATGGAAAGAAAAAGAAAAAAAAATGGTCATATTTTCGAATACAAGTATTTTATTAAGAATAGAAAGTCGGGTCGTCACATTTCATATATATTGTTTTTTTTTTACGAAACTCAATACATAATTAATGTTATTTTTCTTAACACACCCATTTATTTCACTCTCTTTTTTACTTCCAATATCTTTATCTCTCTTTAATAATGATTATATAGGGCATAAGAGTCAAAATACTCTAAATTCTTACATCAGTTAATCATTTCTTAAAACTTATGCATAATCTTAAAAAACATTACTTTTGAAAGGGAGGGTGTAATGAAGTTCTAAACTATACCCCTCCAAACATTAATTTCCAACATGAGCTCCAACATCCTATAGTTGGGAAGTTGGCTTTTGAGTTTTTATTATTGTTTATTTTATTTAAAATATTGTTTTATTTTTATAAGTTGTTAGTGTTTTTTGGTATGATGTGGTTTATATCATCATCCTAAACCACTTACAATATACACTAAACTACCTCATATCCTAAACCATTCAAAAAATAAAATAATATTTTAAATAAAATAAAAAAAATAAAAACTGAAAAGAGAAAGAGAAGGGAGGGGAATGTTGCAAAGTCCGTAACGGGGATTCGACTTCCCAACTATAGGATGTTAGAGCATATTTTGAAATAAGTGAAAACTAGCAGAAATGGTAAGGAATTTGTTACTATTTAAACAAGTGATTGGAGGTTCGATTCTCGACTCTTGCGAATAAGCGGTCTCGTTGGGAGTTATTCTCGAAAGAGCCCGACAATATCGAAAGAATTAATAAAAAACACACATTTTAAGAATTAATGTTTGGGGGTATAGTTTGGTAATTTTTAATTTATTTAGTATTATTTTCATTATTTCCCTGTATATGTGTGTGTAGAGAGTCAAAGTGGCATTGCTCACATCTCTCAAACTTGTTTAAATCAATTAGATGGAAAATGGAGATTGTGAGTGACGAAAAAAAAAGAAAATGAAGATTGTGTGGTGCGGTCGGGATGAAAAAAATCCGAGAACCCTTCATCTATCATAAACTTGTAATAAATAACAATATATTTAATCATAAAAAACCTAGCACGAGCAATTATAATTTTGCGAGGAAATTTTTTTGAGAATCTAAGAAAATTTTGGGACAACAATTAGTGGTGAGTTTGAACAAAAATATTATATCATAATATAATATTTGTTATTTACTCTATTCGTTTCTTATTTTTTATATAGTTTTTACATACATATTTTTTTCATACTTTTTGTGGTTTAATTATAGCTTTTCAAGACATTATTGATATTTTTTTTCTCAATTTTAACATTCATTCAATAATTTCTATCATTCATAATTAATTATATTTTTATTCTATCTCTTATCTTTAACCTATCATATACTATATCGGGTTTGAAATATATAAAAAAATAAACTAATTTCAACTTATTAAGGTGATTAGTTGATTATATTTAATTATTTCAATTTTATAAAAAATAGAGGTATTTTAGGAAAATAGCATTGAAAGTAAAACAATAATTAAAGAGATAATCACTTCCTAAGAATATTTTAGAAAAGTAGTATTGAAAATCATACAATATTTAAAAAGATTAGTTAACTTCTATTTTAAATCAAAAGAATTATGTACTTTTTCTTATGGAATATTTCAAATAGGAGGGAGTATTAATTAAAAGACACACTTTCTAATAAAAATTAAATATTATTACAATATTCAATGAAAATTAAATAAAAATATTTTAGACAAAACACATATAGAACTTACAATATTCAATACACCTTTACAAAGTATATTTTTACTGTTCGAAGTGTGTTTTATGTTAAATATTTATTTGGCTGTGACAATAAAAAACTTAATAGCTTAGTGGTTTATTGCTCTCTAAAATTACCTTTAGAACCTTGGTTTGAAGTCTTCTTTCATTTTATTAAAAATGTAAATTTTTTTGTGAAGCTTATACATGTCATATATTCTCTCACTTAAAATTCAATAAATGGAAAAAATTGTAACTTTTTTTTTAAACTTATATCTCATATATTATCTCTCTTAAAATTGATAAAAATTAGCTAAGTGACAATAGTAGAGGTGTCAATTTGGATTACCTGATCAAATTCAAACCAGTCCGTTTCGAGTTTGGGCCATATCGGATTGGGTTAAAATCTAACTAAATTCGGTAGCATGCCACTTTTTTTTAACTAGTTGGGGTCAATTTATAGGTAATATTAAGAGGTCGACCTAGAGCTTGACTGGGATCAGGCTTTATAAATCGGGCTAAAAAGGTTCAGGATCTATTCGAATTGTATTTTAATAATCTAAACCCACTTATATATCGGGTTTATTCGAGCCTACACGATCGGATCCATTTTTTCCCGGCTCTAACAAAAAGAATCAAACCTTTGTCTGATCTTATGAATTCAGCTAAGAAGTAGTAATCAACTATGTTAAAGAAAATATTAACGTAATTTTATAAAACTACACCTAAAAATCATGGGTTGTCGTATTAATTAGCCGTACGTGAAGGATGATGCACTACAAGAAAACCCTTTTTTGCAATGAAAAAAGTCGTTGCAAAACACCAAAATTGGTTCCAAAAATGTTTTTTTCAACGACCTTGCAGGTACAACCGTTGCAAAAGGGTACAGCAGCGACATTTGTCGTTGCTGAAAAAAATTGTTTTCTGTGACGACTAGTGTCATTGCTCAAAATTTGTCGTTGCAAAACACCACCCGCCAAATCTAAGTTAGTTAATCTATTTTGCAACGACATTGTCGTTGCAAAATAGCTTATACTTTTGCAACGGCGAATGTCATTGCCAAACACCTGGTGCTTTTGAAACGACGAAGTCGTTGTTGAACACCCAAAGCTTTTGAAACGACAATGTCGTTGCTGACTCCTTATTTCGTTGCCAAAAACCTAGACCTTTTGCAACGATAAAGTCGTTGGCAAACACCTACAACTTTTATTTTGCAACGATCATTTGTTGCAATAGGATTCAGCATTGGTTTAAATCCTATCCTTTGTGGCTGTATTAGACTAATTTTTGTTCAATTATTAACTAGAAATATAGATGTTTTAATTATACAATCTTATCCATTTGTTATCACTATTTAAGTTGTCAAATAATAATAAAGCAATATCACCAATTAATATAATACATAATATTTTGATAAAGCTAATTGATGTAGCTTCAATATTAAGCCACAATTACCATTGATTAAAACATCAAAAATGACAAAAAATAGCGTAACATAATCTTACTTGGTACTAATTAAACCAATGGTACTAATCTTACTTGGTACTAATTAAATCAATGGTACTAATCTTACTTGGTACTAATCAAAACACATTACAATAATCAAGTTTTTGACATAAACTACAAAAAATTCTTATCATACTCCCATAAGCATAAAAGTATTCTAATCCATAAAAAATGGTATACGCAAGTCTTCAACCCATCTCGATGTATATTGTTAATATCGATGCATGCCTTTTCCAAAACATTCAACCTATAACACATCATAAAAACAAATAAAAAGATGATCAGTCAAATTAATGTGAATTATATACAACACTTGTCCAAATATTAGTACCAAGATACTTAAAACAAAATGGTTTGACTATGTCATATTGTATCATGATGGCATTTCTATATTTAAACACTAGTAAAACAAATGTGTTTCATAATAGCAAACTTCAAGGTATAAATCAAAGCCAAAGAATCCAAGAAATACTCCATGTATATAGAACCAATAGTGGCAAGAACCACTAAATAAATCCAAGATTGGAATTTCATAATTGAAAATGATATAATAAGCTTAAAATATGAGCAATTACCTCTTTGAGTAGCAAACATCTCAAACATTTGTTGTTTGAGAGCATCCATGGCCTCTCGAAATTCTTGTTTGTCTTGTTCTCTGACCTCTAGTAGTTCTTGTTTGTCTTGTTCTCTGGCATCTTCCAACTCCCTTATCTTTTGCGCTTGTTCTTTGATTATTTCATTTTGCTTTTGGAACTCATGTTGTTGTTGAAGTTGATGTTGTCCTTTAGCATATCCACGTAATGCTGTCCCTTTTCCGCGAACATATCCCGACCTAAGCTTCAAAACTTCCAGCAATACCTCCTCTTGTGTCATTTCATCACCACGTGAGGTGACCACATTTTTTAATTCATGCTATCATTGTTGCAATCAAGATTAAATGTTACATCATCATATTATTAAGGTCCAACAAGAACTATTATGTATGCTATTATTATCTCAAAAATCATACATGTATTTTCTTTGAACGTTCTTGATCGACCCACTCCAACACCCCATCATCATTCTGTCGTGTATGCTCAGCAAGCCAAATTACATAAGCATGTGACTTCACATTTTTGTTTATAATTTTCTAACATCTTTAAAAAATAATAATATTAAAACCATCTTCAAACTGAAATTCAGCAAAGGATAAATTTCATGCTCATCTTACCAACTCATCTTCAAATTCTGCAAAGGATTTAGTTCCTGTTGTGTGGATACATATGTTATCAGAAAGGTGATTTTTGGAGTTCCTTTCACTAATTTTCTATGTACCAATTAAAAAAAATATTAGAGTGTAATAACATGGATTGAAAAATCTCAATTGAATAACTAGTCTAAAGAATCACCTTAAATTCATCCGACCCGAAACGTGTCACACAATACTCCCATTGATCTTGAGGTAAATCGGGAGGAGGATTTCTCAAACGCTCTTCATCAGAAATCATGCTTTTATAATAATGGTGTAAGCGAAATTTCCACAATCTGTACAAGCGTTTCATAGTATCAACTACAAAACCTTGCATCTTCATCCTACAAGTACCTTCCGCAATAGTGAATTTCTCCTAAAAAGAGTAAAACAGTGATTAAAATTTAAAATTAATCAAGCATATATATTATCATCATCTAAAGAATTAATATTACCTTTATTTCCTTCCACATAATATCACCAGCCAAAGAAAATGCTTGTTTCCAACTACCAACATTCACGCGAGCTTTCGTTCTCACTACACGACCACACTCGTTCACCAAATGTCTAGCATTTTCACCAATCGCTCGACCAATCTCAGCGGGAGGAATAGTTATATTCAATTTTGATTTTTTCCCTTTAATCTTCATATCCACTACATAGCTCTTGTATTTTCCCCTTTGTTCTTGGCTCTTTTTTTGACTTGAGGCTAATATCAAGAGACAAAATAAGACAAAATAAGTGCTGAATGTTATTAAAATAGCCTAAACATAAGACAAATGCAACAATTAATGTTGGCTTGCATGATCACCTTCACCATGTTGAGGATCAACTCTAGCTGATCAAAAATTTCTTTTGAATTTTTATATGATTACCCTCATTTCCCATGCCTATCAAAGATTAAAACTTGAGTGATTTTTTTGCAAGCAAATTTGAAGATCGTACCCCACCGCCATTATCTCCACTTCCTACACCAATAAGGAAAGTGTTAAAACATATATAGCCAAAAAAAAAGGAAGAAAAATGATATGAGATGAGATCTTTGATATTTACCTTTGTCATCCGTCAATTGATAATTCATATAGCGATTCCCAATATTTTTAGCCGCTCCCCTCCCAACCATCTTGCAATTATCACGTCGTTGAATGTCCTTGAAATGTTTTCTGCTCATTTTAACCAAGATATAAACAGAATACACGCATTCCAAATAATGTTTATCCACACGTTATAAAGAATAAATTATACCAAGAAATTAACTATAAAGAGAAAACAGAACATAACATATGCCAACAACTTAAATAGTTCCAATACATGTAAGTAAAATTTTGATTGAAAACAAAACATAAAAACACAAGCATATCATAAATATAATTCCCCTATATTTCTTCTTCCAGAATCTAGCTATTCTTCTGAGTCATCAAACACTTTCATCATTTATGAAATTGTCATCCAATTGTCCTTCTTCTTTCTCCTTCTCTGCCTCTTTAACAAAATTGACAAGACTAGCTTAGTCTTCCACCACAAAAGCATCTGTTGCTAAAGAGTTGATCAAATAATCATGTAATGGAACCTGCCCCATAGAATAGCATTCAGCATCCACCTCCACTTGTTGATATGCATCCACATCCAAAATTTCATCAATATCAGCTTCATCTATAATGCCCTTGATTGGCATATTGTAAAGATCTCTAGGTTGAGTCTTTATAACATATTTCAAATCCACATTTTTGGGATCTTGTACATAAAACACTTGTTCTACCTGTGATTCTCGAACAAAAAGCCTTGTTTTATTAACGCTTATTGTAATACCCGATTTAGTAACTTGAATTTCTTTTTATTTAGTAAAAATCTGAGAATTATTTTTTTTACATTGGTGACATGGACATGAATTCATTACTTTTCAAAAACATTTTCATTATGAGATTAAATCATTCATATCCCACGTCATCCATCACGTTCCAAATCGAGGTGTCACCAACATCGCGCTTTGCAACCCAACTTATCATAATCATAAATCATGAAGATACTATTTCAAATATCAAGTCGGAAACATTGTTACCAGTACGGGAGTTACATGGTATCCGAGCAAAGTTATCAGAGTCTACCAGAATGAGGTATAACACCACAGCAAAACTTGACCAAAACTAAAGGAAACAAATGATCCTCGACAGTCTGCAAGCGCCTTTGTCGGATCATGCTCCCACTCATCAGCACCAAGTTGCTCCACTGGAGAAGATCCTTCACTCGAAATCTCCTCAATCCTTAGATCCTTCATCTAATCGGCCGACACGGAGCCGATAAAAAAATACAACAAAGAGACAGAGAGAGAGTCAGCTTTTCCCGGCGGAAAGCCGACAATGTGGAATTACAACAAGCAATATACCAAGATATAAAAAATAAATGACAACACATCAAGCATACATTCATATTTCATCATTCCAATTACCATTTCCAATATTTCCATCTACCGTTATCATCTCTTTTATCTCAACTCATTTTTTTTAACGTAATTCACAACCTCAACATCATCACAAATATATCTTCCTTGGCCTTATCCATAGTGTTCTCATCACTTGGTCATTCTCATTCTCATCATCAATTCCCTTATCACTCTTAACTCATAAGTTATAAGTCCTTTCAACATTCTTGATCTTTTCTTATTAAGTTTTATTAGACCGCATCCATCGATGATAGGGGATAATCGATTAATCTGACCAAAGTAATCGATTACTGATGCTGCAACTTTTGAAAAACTTTACCAGAGAGCAAGTAATCGATCAACCTTTCCCAAGTAATCGATTACTCATTTCAAATTTTTGAAAAACGTGCTGAAATCAATCTAATTCTCAGAATGATTTATTTCCTTTTCTGGATGATCACGTTTTCTGATTTTAAGCACTCTTCTTCTACTTTTTGAAAGAGAATGACACACACTCACAACATTCTTCTTCTTCTTCTTCTCTTCATTTTTGAAAATTTTTTTGAGAAGAAAAATAATAATCATCATCATCATCTTCATCTTTTCTATTTTGAAAAACATCAAGAACAAAGCTTGACTGTGCCCTAGTCTAATATTTGCTATAGGACTTGATTGTTGTATCCGCTCTATCTAGAGAGCATCATTGTTAGTTGCACAAAATTCTTCTTGCAAACCATTTCTTTGTAAGGGGAGTGTTTACCCTTAGTGATTAGGGAGTGTTATCCCTTAGGTTGAACGTGTGTCGCATTCTTAGGGCGAGAACCCTTGTGTTGGGTAGTGCTAGACGAAAGGTGGGTCACCTAGTAGTTAGGCTATCTGTAAAATCTAGGAAGGGTCTTCCTCGTTGTTTTTGAGGTCCCTAGCGAAAGGAGGTTCCTAGTAGCTTGCGGGGCGCTCTGGTTGTATTCGGGGACGCGTGGCGTCTTTGGTTTATTGAAAAGCTCAAGTGGGTCGCTTGAGGACTGGATGTAGGCCTTTTTGCCGAACCAGGATAAAATCCCCGGTGCATAATTTTCTATCCCTTATCTCTTTATTTTTTTTGCATTTATATTTTGTGTTAATCATATTTTGCAATTAAACCTATTTTCACGTTTGAAATTATATAGCACGAGTATTGCATTTTCATGGTGTTTAAATATTCAATCTTGCGAGTAATAAGTTTTCAATATTAATATAAATATTCTTATTTATTTGCGCTTAAAAACGTTTTCAATCGTCCTTTAAGTCTTCCGCTTCGTTAAAACTCTTTAATATTTTCAAGAACGTTTGAATCGATCGTTTTTCAATGTTTTTATAAACACCCAATTCACCCCCCCTCTTGGGTGACGACTGCCAATCCTATCAAAAATTCTAACACGTACATCAAAGCCGCAACCGTACGGGCCGGCCACCATCAAAATCAATATCTTATTTTATGCGATACCGCAAGGGCCCAAACCAATTTGATTGCCCGCCTCCTTCAGGTTCCCTCTCACCGTTTCGAATTTGATCAAGGGGGGGACAATACTTTTCTAGTTAGTTGTGCAGAACATGCTACGATCCCTTGGGTCTTAAGTGTTGGGTTTGGCCTCAAAATCTCGAGAGGGGGGTGAAACGAGTTTTATTAAATTATTGCAAAATCCCTTATAAATTAAAAAATTGTTTTGCGTTGGAGAGATTAGACGTTTGAGAAGGAGAGCGAAATCGATTGATAGAAAATATAGAGTAGCACGGAAACGTAAATAATTGAAATATGCGGAAAATAAAAGAGATAGGGATAGAAAAGCTTGCACCAGGAAATTTTATACTGGTTCAGCCTTCCCATCGAAAGGCCTAGTCCAGTCCCCAAGCGACCCGCTTGAGAGTTCTATAACCAGCAATTGAGCCGCACCCAATTACAACCGAGAGCACCCCTCACACTACTAGGAATCTCCGTACGCTAGGGGCTCAATAACACACAGCAGAGTTCCTCGCCCTACGAATGCCTCAATGTTCAACTATGGGATTCTCTCCCTACCACTAAGGTTGAGTACAATTGATTGAGAGTGATTACAATAGTTTGATGTGTTCTTCAACAACACAGATACAACAATTCAATGCTCTACGATAATGAAGTTGTCTTTTGAAGACTAAAGGCCAACAAGAGTTTTGAGTTCTTCAAAAAGTATGAACGTGATTTTCAGATAGAAGAAAGGAGAAGAGAAGAACGTGTATCAGATGAAAAGAATGAATGAATGAAAAATTACTTTTCTGATGTTGGAGTGATTTTAATTTAAAGAATAAAACTTTTCTAAATCAAAAAGATTTAAACCAACACATTAAAATCAATTTTAAATCAACATAAAATAAAATATGATTTTGTAATAAGTTTTAAAATCAAAACTAAATCAAAATGATTTAAGAAATAAAATAAAGATTTGATTCTTAAAACGAAAAAGGAAATAATTAAAATTTAAAATCATTTTCGAATTTTGTAAAATAAATCAGAATCTTATATATAAAAACAAATCAGGAAATAATCAAAATGATTCTGACACGTTTTTCAATAAAGGTTGAAGTAATCGATTACTTTCTGAAGGTAATCGATTATTCCTTCAAAAATAGAAACTTTTAAATTCTTTTGAAAAACAAGTAATCGATAATCGATTAGACCAATAATAGTTAATCGATTACATCACCCCTGTTCATTATATGATGCAACTCATTTAATCGATTATTACTCATCAAATAATCGATTACTGAGCCTCTGTTAATTGAATGATGCAACATCATGTAATCGATTACTACAAAGCAATAATCGATTACTTTGTCTCAGGAAAATATATGATGCAACAATTTTAATCGATTACTTGATCCAGGTAATCGATTACTCTCATAAGAAAGTAATGGATTAGCAAAGTTCACTTAATCGATTACAAGCTCTCTGATTTTTCTATGATGCAACAAAGTTAATCGATTAACTTAGGCAAGTAATCAATTACTCCTTCTTGCATACATAAAAATATTCAGAGTTTTGTATCATCAAGTATTTTCACCAAAACTAAAATATAAAAACAGCTTTTCATGAAAACACATTTTCTTCTCCTTTTTAATTGAAATTGGCCTTTTAAACTCTTTAAGAATAGAAACTTCATTACCTTACAAATGTGTCCTAAGGGAAAAGGCTTCTAAGCTATATCTTGCTTGATTCTTCAGCTTGAACTTGAAGAAACTTGTGAGCTTGAATCTTGAGTTGGTTTGTTATCATCAAAACATTAACTTGATATTTGCTTGAAGTCCATGAGTGAGTTTGAAGCATGTCTTCCAACACTAGATTGACCTCCAACATTAAGTCCCGATCACATATAGACTAGTTCCGCCTAGAAAAGTACTCTAGGTTACTTGACGAGTCACCGTCATCACCCTCCCCTATCACAATCGCTCACCTGAGTATTCACAGATAAACAGGATATCTTCCTCTCCACCACTTCACACTCAACTCACGACATTATTTTATGTCTTTTAATGTTTTATCAATGTTTTATTAATATCTGATTAGCCCTTGGGTTCGGACGAATCACCCTTGTCCATCTCTTTGGTGATCCTCGACCTTTAATTAAATCATTCACATTATCGCTTTCTCAACAATTCTTTCACAAAAGCACTTGCTTAACATAACTAGAGGCTTGGAACCACGGGTAAAACTCACGTGGCCAACACAAACTCAACCTGGAAGGCACATAAGTCCACCTTAATGCACATCAAGGAGATTCACTGTTGCATTTCCAATACTCACAACAATTCATAAATTCCCAAAATTCCTACCTTTACAATTTCTCTTTGATCTATTATTTCATCTTAATCATTTCTCAAACTCTTGCCATCAGATCATTTTATCATGATTATGTCTCGCCATAAACAAAATCTCTTATTTTTCATCAGGTAAATTTCAATACTTTCATCAGCATCATTATTTCATAACACAAAGCAACATGTTACATAGCATGATTACATTTGATTTTCAATTAAAAGTTCAGCAGGCATATACCATTTCATCATTACCATATTGACAACATCAAGTATTCATCATGCAATATGAAAAAGGGAAGTCTTAGTTCTGCGTATAAGTGGTCAGACACACACAATCAATTGACACTATATGACTGACTCACAGACCCCTATGTTCCAGCTTTTGAGATAGCCAGAAACATCTCAACACATTACCTACATACCACGGTGCCTTAGGAAAGGTGCTCTCTCACCTCAATTGCTGACAGAGGTCCCAAAAACCCTTTACGGGTGCGGCCTTCCGACGCGTCCACAACTAACACCTTCTACATCCTCAATACAGACATTATATATTAATATCATAATTCAAATCAAGCATCAAGTCCCTAATTAAAGTCATTCTTTGAAAACTCATATTAAAGTGCTTCGGGTAAAAATCAAACACAATTCTTTTTCTCAATTTATTCCACAGTAACATAATCACTTAAACACATCAAAACACTTTAAAAACTATTAACAAGTATAATTTAAAGAAAATGGTTAGCTGCTGGTCCGTCTTGGACAACAACCTATTCGCACCCGAAAACACAGAAAAACTTCACTTTTCAATCTAGGTTTTATTCAAATCAAGTACCACTTAAAACTTAAACTTCAAACCTTTTAAACACATTCTTAGGATTGAAAAACAAGTCAAATAAATTATGAAATCAAAGTTTCAAGCTCATAAATCACTTTTTAGAAACACCGTAAAGTCACACTTTTATTCATTCAACATTTCCGCATAAAACCAACACTCAAACACTTCATTTTTCAAACATTAGTACCAAAGTAAAGCTTGGGCAGCCACTAAACATACTCAATGTTTTCAATTAAATTAAACCAAACCAACTCAAAATCAAATAATTTCTCAAATTCTAGTTACGTAATTAAACACTTTCGAAACGTTGCTTACACACTTAAACGACAAACAATACTTTATCACATCCAATCATATAACCAAACAACATATGTTCATTCATGTATGTTCAATTAAATTAAGAAAATGAGTAGGTAAACAATTAATCATCCAAGCAACACTTAGAATAAAATCAACTTGGGCCTAAATCAAGTACTTAACCGAAAAATACATATCAACCAACTAACTCTTCAATTTTATTTTCGCATAGGCTAACACACTTCAAATAACACTTAACATTTTACAACACAAATTCCTCCCCTCATGATCATGTAAAAACCGAATCGTCTATCAAAAGGAACCAAGATCAATTTATTTTTCTAACACTTCCTAGAAGTACCTAACCACACCTTTTCCATCATAAAATCAATTAACTAATTTGAAATCAAACATATAACACGTAATAAATTCAAAGACAATTTAGTCTTCATGTTCCTATGCTTAAACCACTAGCACAAAATCAAATCAAATATACAAATCATTTCAAATCCCTAAACTCATCCTAACCAAGTCTTACGCACATTTAGTTCAAGCAATTTAATTTGCATGTAACACTTAAAACAAAGCAATTTAAATTTCCCATTTAATCAAAACCGAACCGTATAGGCAAATGAAATCAAGGCAAAGATTCATTTCCGTAATTCTTTCTTCTTGAGACCGACACATGCATCATGATTTACAATTAATCCTAACTTTATCTTGCATGCATTAACCAGTTTAAAACAAATCATGTCATCAAGTATGCATTTTAAAAGAATAAAAGTCCCATAACGACATGCTCATACAAGTCAGAATCAAAACAAGAGAACCAATCACTTAGGGCACATAAATCTTTTGACTCCTAGATCGACTATTCACATAGCATGCAAGCTTACTTTATCAAACTAAAGATCAACTTCTTAAAACATTATAATTCAAGATATAAAGTCCAGCCATGGTCATAACAACTGTACAAGGCATCAAACACCTCAAAATATCAAATTAAGTATTCGTTTGGATACGGGAAAATCAAGAAAGATAAAGTCCAAAACTTCATCAAATCAATAAGTTTTAGTTTCAAATTATGCAGAACACTAAAACATATATCAAGATTCAACATATAAAATTTTCAAGCCATTTAAACACTCAGAGCACAAGTTTTCACTCAGATTTGCCACAAAATTCAAATCAGATCTGCAGCAGTCTGAGGCAAACATGCAATTGTTAAAAATAGTAAAATAACTCCAATTGACACGAAATTTGATACAGAGAATCTCCAAACATCCAATATCATCTCATGAAAATTTCAAATTATTTGGAGTTGTCTAAGTTACATTTTCTCATTTAAATCTCTCACCAGTTCTAAAAAATATGAAGTGAGTCGTATACTGTTTTGCAATTAGTAAAAATATCAAATCAACTCCAAATCACCTCAAATTTCTCAAAGAGTATCCTCACATGTGCGTGGCCTCACCATAAAAATTTCAAGTCCATTGGAGTATAACAGGTTCAAAAATTCAGTTCACATTCAACCCGAAAACCCTGTTCTTCCGAAATCGTTTTCTTAAATGCAATTCTTGTAAAAATAGTAAACAAACTCTATAAATGCTACAAAATTTCAGAGGTACTTAAATTATTATCTTCAAAACAGTGGCTAAGTTTCAAGACCATTAAATGTGACACCCTTTTCCCACAGTAAGTAAATATTACAATAGTTATGTATTACATGGTAAAATATATGGACTTGTGATTATATAAGAAAATATAGAAATAAAATTTTCTTTTCTTAGGCGGGTGCACAAATCCAAACATGGAATTCTTGGAGAAAAAATTCTATATCATTTTAAACAATTGTGTTGAATTCGGCATTCTCCAAAACCTTTTCACAAACTGGATAGCATTCGTATTTGAAATCGTATTTATATGATAGAAAGTAAGCGATGCCATCTTTTCTTTCGGTTTATAAAACTGTTACCATTTAATTCTTTTGTAGCCGAATTCTTTAAATAGGTTAAATCAGAGTAAGCGGAAATAGTGGAACTATGCATACTTATAATATAAACATAATTCCCATATAGATATGTAAATAAGTCATGAAGTACATAGTCCCATAGTCATAACTCCAAGATCCATAATACAAGTCCATAAAAGATCTATGCCCAAAATAAAACCATAACCCTAGAGTTCTCAAGAGCATATCTACAACATATATACATATCAAAATATGAACTCTAGAGGTGATCACATAGATCTAGCAGCATCAGTAGTAGTAGTGATGGTAGTAGCAGTCTCCAGGTAGCAAAAGAAAACATCATCATCAACAGCAGCAGCAGTATCTCCTCCATGACATCCCCACATCGGATCCCCCGATCCTCATCATACACTTTATACACATACCTAGGGATCATCATCCCTCCACTGACTCCCGGTGGAATGAACGACAGGCTCGCCTCCGCTCTCATCCTCCACGGGATCCTCCTCGATCTCATCCGATGGAGAGTGTACCCTACCACTGGGTACGGGGTCAGGAGATGGTGTGACCCTGACTGGGCTCCTCGGATCAGAAGGGGGAGTATCCTCACGGACGACTCTCGAGGAAAAAGGGTGTGAGCGGGTAGGTCTAAAACGAAAACTGTGATAAGAGCGAGCTGGCCGTGTGGGAGGTGATCCATGATATGTGTAAAACGGGGGTACGTGCATAGTGTATATGATGGGAATCCTAAATCTACGAGGACGAAATCGAATCAGGGGGTTCGGGTGGTAGAAGGTAATCTCTACCTCTCCCTCGAACACCGCGCGATGGTCTTCATAGATCCATGTGCCACTAGGAAGTGGCCGGATCTCGATGCAAGCGATGTAACGTGACATCACCTACAAGGGCATAGGGGTAAGCAATTCTATACACATAATCAACAGAGTATAAATATGTGAACAATGTGAATGTAAAGTTATGCAACAATAAACAGCAATCACATTTAGCATTTAGCAATTATTGTATGCAAGTAGGATGCTCACTTATTTCATTCAACAATATTATTTTTAGATGAGTAGCATGATGAATGAATCTAGCTCTCAAGCCTAACTCCATCATTCTAAGACATTCTCTGACGTCCATCTTTTACTACCCAGCACTCAACCGTGCGTTGTACTCCTAGGTGTACAACATTCGTACATTCACCAAGAATGTACACGACAAACTTGGAATCCGTGCCACCCGAGCACATCCCATCATCCAAACGGACCGTCATCCAAACGGTGTAACCATATCGGCATCCACTAAGCCGACCACGTCGTCAACCATAACGTGTCATCAAGCAAGCGTCATTTGGCACTCCCAGAGGCCCTCCACATGTTACCAAAACATGATAAACGACCTACCATCCAGACTCCAAAATGAATGCATCATTTTTCGCTTAAAGGGATTGATTGATGTTTTTCTTGTTAATAATACCCGACGTGCCACCCGAGCAGCGTCTCGTCATTCAAATGAAAACTTATCATATCATCAATCAGGTTCCTTTAAGTCTTAGATTACTGGGATTATTGTTATTTAATCATTAATCAATGATTCAGAATTAAAAATGATATTTTAATTATTCTGGGTGAACTACTCGAGTGTTCTTCAGAATACTCGAGTGTTCTTGTCTTTCTGGGGATTTGAGTTTCAAATTCATAAAAATACTCGAGTGGTGCATGAGTATTCGAGTGTTATTCATCAATCCCAGAACACTCGAGTGACTCCTGCATTACTCGAGTGGTTTACCTTAAGAGATCCCCATGAATCAGTTATTACTCGAGTCCTGGGCCCGATACTCGAGTGTTTCAACACCAAATACACTATTTTACCAAAATTTTACTCGAGTATCAAGCCAAGTACTCGAGTCTTTTCTCATAGAACAGACTGGAAACTTGGTTTTAACATACCATTTTCAATTCTAATCATTTTTAGTCCAATCCAATTATCAAAAGAGTTCATATATCATATATTAAACATGTTACAACACTCAGTTCATATCAAATTACAGATTTGACAGAGAATCAATTGTTAATGCATAAAACATACCATTTCACAACTTAACACTCAAATTGCAAAATACTCAACAAAATTATGAAATGAGACTCAATACAGCTTGCATGCAGCATATAAAACTTGCTCCAAACAACCATAGAGCATGAGTTGGTCTCCAAACCAAAGTTCCTATTCAATCTAAGCCCTTAGAGCCTCTTGGTGGCTCTCAAATGAAAATAATGGAATTTAAACTCTATCTAGTGCATAAAACAACTTCCCCTTACCTCTCAGACGTGTACCAACAGGAGATTCCAAAGAAAAAGCTCTCCAACACCAAAAACAACTTTGAGCACCACATGCAAGACAGTTTTGAGTACAGCACCAAGATCGAATTGGTTGACATATGAAACAGAGATAGAAATTGGGGAAATTAGAATTTCTAAATTCTATGCAACACCTACAAGCTATAGGAACCGAATTGGGACTAAAAGGATTCGTGAGCTTAGCAAAAATCGAATTAAAAGAGAGCTCTAGGAAGAGGTTTGACAGCAACAAGCTCCAACTTTCGAGCTCCAAATCTTCCACCACACTCACTCTCAGCTCACGATTTTGCTCTCTATACAAAGCTCAAGATGTGAGCTTTGTATTGGTGTATAGTTTGTGGTTTGAATCAGAATACAGAGGGAGAATCGAAGGAAGCAAATCAAGAACCCTAACTTCAACAACCAACTCGAAATTGACCAAATGCTTCACGAATTCGGTGTTGCTTAGCTTTTATAGACTTCAATTGAGTCCATGCACGTCGACACGACGACGTTGAAGTGTTGAAGAAGACGATTTCGTGTCAACACACGAGAATCATTGGTGGTGACTCACCAAACGCACTAACTCGTGCAACTCTGTCCAGAATACTCGAGTATTCCAGAAAATACTCGAGTGTTTTGCCCAGTTTTTGAAAAATAATAATTTTATTTACTTTCCCTCCAAAACCTTTCCTATATTTACTTCTAGGTCCCAACCCAGGGACTAATATGCAAAATATTTATTTCATGCATAATTATATTTATTAAATAAATTCACACACATTTCTAACTACATAAACACAGATTTTAATCGAAGATTAAGAATGGAAATAATTAATTATAATAAACTTTATAATTAACATTTCATTAATCAGGGATTAAAATTTTGGGGTGTTACATTAAACATGGGCAAGTAGTATTCCTCAGGATCTCTTGCCATAAAAACACAAAGTTCCTTATTCAACAACAAACAAACTAAAGTTCATTAGAAACATTAAAACAAGTCCAAACTAATTTTAAATCTCTAGAACACATTCAAATAGCACTTCGTCATGTAACAAAATAAACTCCTTCCCTAATGCACATGTTACAACCGAATATTGCACCTAAAATGCTCCAAAAATCAATTTGTTTTCTAAGGCTCCTTTAAGGTACATAATCGAACATTTTCCTCAACAAACTTCAACATACATCCAACTACCAATCCTAACCAAATATCTATAGCACATAATCAATCTAAAACAATTACATTTTCATGTCTTTTACACTTGAACCAAAAAGGAACCGAATTAACCTTTAAACAACAAACAAACTCAAATCAATTTTAGCATTCCCATTTATACCAAAAACTGAATAACATGATCCAACAATAAACAAACATAAGTTAATTTTACACTTAGGCACATGTATGTATGAGCGTCGTATGACATTTATATACACAAAACCAAACTAAAATCAACTACTTAATCAATAATTTCTTGAAGAGCCGAATCATGGAGCAAAGAAAATAGGTAAACTTCATAAAAATCCAACATGCATTGCAAAACAAACTCATTTCCCTGACTAACACATCAAGACCGAAACAAGTCAAGAGAAATAGGTTTGATTTTTTACAAAGTAACTTAGTACACTTAACATGCATCAAATACAAAAATTTATTTTCCTCTTCCCTTACTTTGGCCGAACCCTACATGAGAGGAAAATAGAAATTTTGCAAAATAAAACCAACACCACAACATGCACTTCATAAATCATCCTTCACTTATTCATTTTAGACACAAATCAATCCATTAAAATAAAACCAAATCATTTGGGGCAAGAACAAAACAAAACTGTGGGGGACCTCTTACCCACATGCATGTCCATTTCCAATTCTAACTTCAAATCTAAGCATAAGAGCAACTAAAAATTCAAGGGCAACATCAAAAATTAACATGCATAAGCTCATTTAAAACAAATTGATAAAATCCCCAATAAAGCTTAGAAATAAAAAAAGGAAAAAGGGAAAAGGAAATCAAGTTTAAAGATAGATACCATGATTGAGAAAGAAAATGAATGGCAAAAATCAAAGGGTTCCCCTTCCCCTTAGCTTCCCTCCCTCACAGCTACCTCCTTCTTCCTCTCCTTATCTTCTTATTTTTTTTGTCTAGGTTAGAATGTGTAAGAGTGTGTGGGTGTGGGTGGTTTGGGGGTATTTATAGAGTTTAGGTGAGGTGGGGTGTGTTTCATTAAAATGAGGGTTTGAAATTTAATTAGAGTGAGATAGTGTGAAGGGGATAAAAGCTAAGTCACCCATTAGCTGAAAATCCACTCTAGGATAGGGTAATTAAATGTGGGTCTTAAATAATGTGCTTTAGAAATAAGGTGCATTAATTAGGTTACCCTAGGGTCTTGTGCACTAATAAATGTAACAGCCCGATTTTCGTAACTCAAAACATTTAACTTCTATTTATTAAAGTTGCCAAAAATGAGGCCAAATTTTTTTTTTAAAAAACATTATTGTAGCGTCTGAAAAGTTCTTGATGTTCTTCAACACTCTCTTCGAAAACCGAGTCGTTACTAAAACCAAAACTTATCCACTTGGGTTTACAAAAACATTTTTCAAAATAATGGTTTAGTTCCAATTTAAAATAGTTCTTTATGTTTCATCAAAAAGTCCATTGGACATTCTTCACAAAGTTGTATAAAAAGTAGGGCATGCTTCAGAAGAAGCTCAGTTACATCATTAGTTCAGCACATAGGTAATCCTTAAGACAAAATACTTATCACAATCTAAACTAACCACACTACTCTTAAACTACCCTATTGAAGACAATCGGGTGAAGTTCCTCCTTCTTCTTGCGTCCTCTCCTCGCTCTTGAGGATGATGCCCGCCTCGTGGCCGTTTCCTCATTGTTATGGGATTCCGGCTCCGCTCCGTTGAAGGTGGTAGAGTTCTTCCGGGTCTCGTACCGAAACTTCTCTGCGTAGTTTCTATATCCTCGTACGGTAACTTGTCCCAAGTGCGGCTCCAGATTTGCTCCACTCAGTTGATGCTCCGGATTGGGAATCACGATCTGGGAATAGCCGATCCATACCCAGCCGTATGGGGTACGCTTCCATCCTCTTCCATACTTACTCCAGGTGGTGACCTCCATGCAATACTCCATCTGCCCGTTGAGATACCAGCCGCACCGATATGCCAACGAACAGGAGAGAGTAAGCGATCCGAACGACGCATCGTCGACGGTGTGGGATTACGATAGGCAAGATAATAGGACCACACAAGCATACAATACAACATACACACAACAATCAAGCATATTATCATCATCATTATCATTATTATCTTTTATTATTCTCATCCTTCATTATTTTTCCAAGCTTAATTTCACTTCTTATTACATTCTTTCTTTCTTATTCCTTTTCCTTCTCATACTCATAATTTCTTCTTGTCCAGTCTTATCCATTCACATCCTTCTTTGATTTGGGGAAATTACGAGATATCATCGGTATATCCATTTCTTTCTCGGCTATCACTCACGTCTACATCTCCTCGGTCATCCACCCAACCTAGTCGGAAGCAAACAGGAGTACAGGACCTTTACCGTGCGGGCACGACAGCTGTCTCACAATCAATTGGTCCCAGACCAGGAGGACTACATCCTCAAATCAAATCATATCAATTCATAAATATACTCAAGGCACACTGTCTCACAGTGGCAAACAAGATGCCCCACTCCAGTCCCTCTCACTGTTCTAGATTTGCAATCTAGGGGTCGACAGTATGTTTCTAGTGGGCCCGCAGAACTTACCACGGCATTGGACCCAGTCCCTACCACGTTCGTATACCACATGTGGAGTTCGTTCTGCCTAGAAACATACTCTAGACTTCTTGACGTTTCACCGTCATCGTCCTCCCCTAATGCAATCTCCTCCTAAGTATCCGCAGATACTTATGGTTCCTTCCTCTCCACTACTTCGCACTCTCATACCTCACCGCGTGTGTCTTTTAAAGTCTTTTATCTTTTTAATTATCCTAATGGTCGGCCCATCCTTCGTGCATCCCTTCAATGAGTCCCGACCGCTAACTTGGCACAATCTTTCTCTCATCAATTCTCACATAGCACAGAGCTGGAATCACCTCAACAAACTCGCATTGTAATCTTTCTCAAAATTTCTATTTCAAAAAACCTTCACAAAATTTCTTTTCATAAGCTTTCACAAAAACATAGTTTCCACAAACTTTTCTCAAAAATGTTATTTCATAAGATTTTCTCCAAAATATCATTTCAAAAAGACTCTCTTTAAATATCATTTCAAATGCTTTATCAAAAAGATTGTTTCCCCAAAACTTTCCTCAAAAATACATCTTTTCACAAAACTCTTCCAAAAAGATGGTTTCACAAAACTTTTCTCTAGACATATCTTTTCACAAAACTTTTAAAAGAAAATCTATTTTCATAAGCCTTTTCAAAAATCTCTCTTCACAAACCCTTTTCAAAAATCTCTGTTCACAAATCTTTTTGAAAATATCTTTACACAAATCTTTTTAAAAATCTCTTTTCGAAAACCTTTTTCGAAAATTTATTTTCATACCTCTTTTGCAAAATCTCTTTTCAAAAATATTTTTCAAAATTACATTTTTGCTGAGCGCTAATGGAGGAGCAAGCTCAACTCAACACTAGTCTCAGTCTAAAACAAAAAAACAAAGGAGCCCAGCTCCGCTCAATTCACATCTCATATCCACATCCACATTCCTTTTCCCCCAGCTCTGGCTCAACCTCATAACTATCATTCACTCTTTCCCCAATCTCAACTCTTTCTCTCTTTTCAAATTTATCTTATCATTATTCTTTTCTCATACTTATAGCTTTACTTTCAAATTCCTTGCCTTCACTACTGATTCATTTCATTTTTCTTTTCTTATTCAGGACGTACAGACGTCCATCAGCATATTACTCATATTAATTAACAGTATTAAATCTCATCAGGCATAATTAAATAAATTCGTAAAAGCATACTATCAATCACACAATAACAATGTGGTCTTTGTCACCTTCGTATAAATGGCCACACAACACAAACAATTGCCATTATACTACTGACTCCGAACCACTTAGTTCCGATCTTTGAGATGATACGGAACGTCCTAATATATCACCTAACTACCACGGTGTCTTAGAAAAGCTTCTCTCTCACCTGAGGTTCAGCTATTAAGTGCATACCGTCACCTCGGATCTTTTCTGCTGCCGGCTGCCCCAATCCCTCGTCTTTCAAATTCCTCGTACTAAATAAAATACGCTCACGTTATTAACTTGCATTAAGAAAATCTTTCTTAGTTTCAAAACATTTTTCGTTCCCCGTCGGGAGACTTAAAACATAACCGTTTCCTCTTAAACAACTCTAATATTTTCTAATACCTTAAGTATTTTCAAAAATCGTTTGGAAAATATTTAGTAAAGTGATTTAAATAATTTATTTTAGTTGCTGGTCCGTTTTGGACAGCACCTCGATTATATTTAAAAACACCGAAAAATTCGCCGTTTTCAATCCTGCTTTTCTTAAATAAATTCTTACTTAAAACTTTACTTTTAAATCACTTGTATTTACTTTTTAAAATCAAGAAACAAGTTCAAACAAATCTGGACAGCAAAGGATTATTTTACAAAAAATCACTTTGATAAAAAACCGAAAACATCGTAAAAACACTTTTCGTTTTAAATAACTCTTTTATTTAAAACTAACACTTTAAAACTCAAGTCTTTATCATAAATCAAACTTTGGACATCCATAAACACATTTGAAAAATCTCAAATAAATCCAATGGAACTTTCTTAAAACCAACTTATTTCAAAGCCATTTACACCCTCAAATATTTTTCAATCATAAATTAGCACACAACCACAACAACACTCAAATGAATCAAATCATACAAGCAACAAATTAATCATTACAAATCAAATACTTATTCACTTAATTAATTTCTAAACATTTTCATGCAACTAAACTTCCTAGATTTATTTGCACTATATGGCCGAATGAAATCAAAGAAAACAAGTCAAACATTACAAATTTAAATTACATAAATCAACTTGATTTATTTTAAGCAATTAAACTCCATTTTCTTTTTCAAGTACCAAAATTATTTACTCTTTCTTTTACTTTCAACCGTATGCACATACACACACATATATTCATTTAAATACAAAACTTTTCCAAAATCATTTAATTCATTTATGTCCTTTATTTTTAAATCAAAAACCGATTGTAGAATAAATATCCACAACACAATTTCAAACCATTTATTTTACATAATTCACAAAACACACTCATTGTTTTTAAGTCACTTCATTGAAAAAAAGAATCCTAGTCTAGCTAGCATGCATGGTCGAATCCTACTTTGACAAAAATAAGGTTTTTGGTTCACTTTGTCAACATGCAAAAACACAAGATTCTTAAATCAAAAGAAATTAATAATGCATGTGTCCTTTTTCATGAAAACAAAACATGATCTCTTGGTTTAATGTTTAGGCCGAATGTTCACCATTACAAATCAAGATTAAACTTCAAATCCTTAACATGCAAGAACACAAAACACGAATCAAGTTAAAAATCATTTTCCAAAACTTGTTTCCTTGATTTCTTTGTAAAACCGTGATGATTATTAAGAAGAATAAAATCCTTTTTACTCACAAACCACATGCATGTACCTAGATCTTGCAAATCGTCTTTTTGGTTTAAAACACATGCATGTGTCAAAGATCAAACTTTTTCATGAGTAAGTTAAAGATCAAAACCAAAAATCAAGGATTTGTCAAGATCAAGTAGAAATCAAGCACTTTCAACCACTCAAATCAACTTTTCTAAACATGAGATTAACATGCAATTACTTAGATTAAATTAAAAGCATCAAGGCTTAGTTTTCTAGTCAAGGCCAAATCACTTGGCTCTTGATCTAGGGTTTTATAAGTTCCCTTACTCTTTAAAATTCAAGATCCAAGTACAAACGACACATGCAAGTACACAAAGCACCAAGATCATCATCAATTCAACATGCAACACCAAAATCTCAACATTATTGTTAAGTAAATTTAGATCGTTCATTTATTTATCAAATCTCCTCTTAAAAGCTTCATGGTTTACGGTTTCAATAAAGAAAATTCAACATGCAAGAGGATTCATTTTAAACTTCACAAAATCTTATCAAATCTTTAGATCTAAAAGATTTAGCATGAAAAACTTTAAGATCTCTTATGAGAAACTTTAAACGAGTTATGAAATCCGTTGATTAGACGTTTACAAGTTCCTTTAAGCTTGAAAAATTTATGATCAAGCGCAAACACACTTGTACTCATCATTTAAGCTTGAAAAATTAACAAGCAAAGAGGTTTGCTTTAAACTTTACAAAAATCTCAACAAGCCCTTAGATCTTTAAGATTTATGTTGAAAAACTTTAAGATCTTTCATGAAGACCTTAATCAAGTTATGAAGTCCGTTAGTTAGAAGTTTATAAGTTCCTTTGAGCCTTAAAAGTTCATGATCAAACATAAAATGAGACATGCAAAGGAAGAAAAGAAAAGAAAATTACAAAATCAAAAGAAAATCTACATTATTACAACTTCTTCATGATTATTCGAAATACCCACCAAAGAAAAGGTTGATCTCCAACTTCTATGGTCTTGGATCATCAAAGAAAGACCTAGGTTTCTGGTTTGAACTTCTCCCTCTTTCTTCTTCTCACTCACGGCCCTCACTCTCTCTATGGGTCTCAAGAACTTAATGTTGCTCTTGGACTAAGGTGTGTAGAAATGTAAAAGAAGGAAATGAAATGAAATGAAGAATGAGAATGAAGGAATGAATTAGCAAACACTTCCACCCATTCGGCTATATATAGGCCAAGGCAAATACATGAGATTTTCCTCTTTTGTCCTCAAGGAAATTCGGTCAAGGGTGCACATGAAGGGGTAATTTTGGCAACTCAATAAGTTGCATGGGTGGTGTTTATCAATCCTAAGGGGACAATGAGGAGTGAATTAAGGAACTAAGTTTCTTTAGGTTTAGTTACTCTTTGGCTCCTAGTTAGGGTTTTCTACCCACTTAGTTACTCCATGGTTCTAACTTAGTCCTATTTGGTTTCTTGCTTAACAAATAAAAATTCTAGGTTTGCCCCATGTACACATACACACGTAATTCACACATACACATACATACATACATTCATGCATTATCATCTTCTTTTTCTAATTTAACCCTATATAATCTCAAACACATATACACATAACAACACCACACATACATACGCACGAAATACTCATGCACACACATACATAGAAAATAAATCTTTTTCATCATAAAATGACTCATACAAAAATCACAAATATTTTATAAAAATATCAAACACATAGACCCTTCCAAAAACTCAATTTTTAAACTTTTGATATTATTTCAGGAAATCATTTCTTTAAAGTCACTCTTTACCTTGAAAACGTTAATTAGGAAATTTATTTAAGAAAATATTCGTTCAAAAACACTTTTCTCAAAAATTAAATCTCTTTAGTATTTTAAATTAATACGAGAAATTTGCGGGGTGTTACAATAAATGGATGTCTAACACTTCAAAATTTAAAATGCATAAACCAACTAATTAAACCGTGTAATGCTAGCATACAGTAGAAAATAATATTTTTCCAATACAGCACATAACATTCGAAAATCATATTTCAATTTTTTTAAGTAATAAAACATAATTCTTCCAAAAATAATGAGAAATTCGTGGTAGAGATTTAAAGTCCAAACTGTACAAAAATAAATGTTACATTTTATTACGATCGTTTTAACCATAAATTCGTCTGATTCCGATATACCAGTCAAAAGTTATGAATTTTCAAAGTTAAATAATCCTTTTAAATCAACAACGAATAATTTCTTCACAACACAAAATAAAATTATTCATTATTATAAAATAAATTCCAAACAGTTAATTCCACCCATAAATATAAATTAAATAGTATATTTTTATAAATTCAAAAGAAATGCCCAATCAAAAATTCTCAAAAAAATCAATTTATTAAAATGGGGAAAATTGCGCGTATTACACTTATCAAACCATATTCATCTACCTTGTACCCTCTACCGTGGTGTCGAACATCAAACCAATCACATTTAAAAACAAAAACACAATTTCCACCAGGATATTGCAATTCAAGTATGTCACTCAGCACACCATAATACTCTTTGTCAATAGAGTAGTCATCCCCTCATACCATAACTCCACTATTTTGGTTTTTCTTACTTGCACACCGATCTTTGGTATGGAATCTAAAACCATTCACTATATATCCAGTATAATGCCACATAACCCTAGAAGGATAACAAACTAAGTTATAAACATCATCGTCAACACCACCTTCTTCATGCATTTTGGGCACCTATATATTCACAAAAATTATGAAGAATGTATTAAGGTCATAATTTAGACTTCAACAGAAATAAAACAAAATGCTACATATTAATTGGAAAAAGTAAATTGCCACATCAAAGCACTTACACGCTCATGAATCCATTTGGTGAATTGTGCCTTATGCCTTTGTTTTACATGTCAATGGCTCTTGGTATTGTCTCAAGAAACGATAGAACTTTGCTGCTTCAGCATTAGGAACTTCAGGCATTCTTTGCTCATTTCCAATCTCTAGACCCGTATCAAAATTCATGCCAGCAATACCAAAAGCATCTTCTAGCATGTTCACTTCACTATCATGACTATCATCATCCTCGTCTCTCTCATCACCTATACTAGCACCATCAAAAGAGTTTATTGATTCACCATGAAACTCCCAAGTAGTGTAATTTTCATACACTCCCCACTTAAGCAAGTCAAAGCTTACATCACGCCGTCTTTTGAAAAATATGTTGGGACACTTATTACAAGGACATCTAATGGTAACAATGTCTTTTTTTCTTCTTCAATGTCAAGAAAGCCAAAGTTGAAGAAACCATCGACACCACTTATATAAACACGCGAAGAACGATTCTTTATATTCATCCATTCCTTATTTAAGGCCATTACCTTTTTTTTTCAAAGAATGATTTAGTCAGCAACAATTATATATATGAATATAGAGAATAAAGATCCTCCTTTATATGCGTGTGTATGTGTGTGTGCTTCACTTGTAGATTTATAGTGATACTATAATAAGTAGCAATTTGCATTAACATATAAAACACAACGCTTCATTTTACCACAATTTTGGAATAGAAAAAGGGATGTATACCTTGTTGAAATGAGAAAGGCCACCACTCTATTTGATAGATGGAGGTCTCAACCTACAATTATAACTAGAAAAATTAAAACAAAGACTAGGGAGTGGTGCTTCAGGTATTATTAATAAAAAAAATTAAGCAAGGATGAGCAAATAAACAAGTCAATATGGACAAGCTATAAACTTCCAAGTTGCATTAACAAAGTATACACATATAATACATAATAACAAACAAATGATTATTGAAGTAACATATAGAATTGATGCACTATCGATTGATATTTATGAATGCAACACAATTTAAAAAAAGTAAAATAGGAATTTAGCTAATTTTATCCATGCTTTGTAACTTGGAACAAAAAATCTCATGGATCAACAAGTCAATTCTTTATTGAGTGGTTGAAGCAAGGAAACTAATTCAAAACTATGTAAAAGTGACACAATGAAAGCCAAAAACAGTTCCAAATTCCCATAGTTCTTATTCCCAATTGTTTCCATACTAAAAAAAATCCATTAGCATGAGCCAAAGAAAAAAGATAAATTTTGCTGTAAAAAAAAAATTAACGGAATCAATAAATAAACTTGAGATTTAACTAATGAGTTTAAGTCTACATTTTTACATGGTTTTGGCATCAACATGTACATGATTTCACAAATATCCTATGCTCATTGGTTCATCCAAGAATTAACAACAATTAGTCTTCATTATGCCTAAGGAACTCTAAAAAAGTTGTACATTGGGAAACCTTTCTTTTTTCTCTTTTCTTCTCCTGTTGTAACATTAAAACAATGAGCAGGTAAAACATCCTTAATTCCCTACCACCTTTCTAAAGGTTTCTCAAAAACTAAATGAAAATAGTTTCTCAACTGATGATTGAAGATCTTAAACTGCAACCATTATACCCTCTAAATAATGCACCATTAGAGCCACTGAGGTTGGAAAAAGAGTAGTAGTTTATGTGGTGGTGGTTGGAAATTGGAATTGGAATCACGAAATAATGCACCATTAGAGCCACTGAGGTGCTCTATTATGTTCTGTTAGTATATCATATTCTCTATAAATAGTGTGGTGGACCGACCCTCGGTCCTACCCATACAATAGTTAGTCGACCAGAATAAGCTATTCAAAAGACTGTGCCTACTCAGGCCGAGCGCTTATCTAAATACTCACCCCAGCAGGCTTGGGCCGACCACAGGGACTTTACCCCTAGAGAGTTCGAGCTCTGGGCGCGTGAATCCAACTTGCCACAGGGATAAGGCCCTCTGATATAGGATAACGATGAATGACTCATCCCCCCTATCCTAAAAGGGTAACGTCAACAACCTAACTAGACCTCCGTACAGGCCCATAAGGTACAATGCCACCACTATAAATAGCTATCTCTAGCTAGGGGGCACATGTATGTTCTCTCATCCCTACTCTCAAGAACTACGTGTGGCTTGATTCCCTTTTCACTGGGGATACGTAGGACCGGGGTCACCCTCGCCAGCTACAACAACCCACCAAACACATCATGATGTATCCTAAACGATGGATCATCACAAATAGGTAGCATTATCCACAAAGCATAAGAAAAGTATACAACAATAGAGTGAAATTATATTGTCTTAGTTTATTACCACCCAACATATTTTCTCTTGTATTCTATTGTCTGTCCCCAGGGGACCAACCTTCTATGCTTCTCCCATACCAATAATATTCAATAATAAGCCAACAAATAAACATATTAACACATTCTGAATCAATCATTTTGATTGGTGAACCCCTCCAACCATGGCATACCTCAAAACTTGATTCTTTAATAATTTACTTGCATTTTGCTATGCAAAACCTGTAAAACTAACGATCTAAAGCCTTTCAAATTTTCCTCATGCTTAAGTTTTAGAACTTCAGAATCAGGAATGAACTTGGCTTAAAAGTCCACTAAACCTGAAATATACCAATAGAAAAAGTCTGAATTGAACTTGCTATAGCTTTCAAAGAAAGAATCACTTCACGGATTACAGCTGATGGGCTTTCTTGAAATACAAGTTCCGTTCATTTTATCTTTTCTATATATCAGACAAAGCAGAACCCTGTCACTGACTCATTGCAATTTCCTGTTATTAATAAATGCAAAACTAAGAGAGTGACAACTTTTCAATAATAATATGTTATGTTTGGAAAAAGTGAAATTAAAGTATATTAAACTACTCCAAAAAAGGGTATAAGCTAAAATTATCTTATTTCCGTTTTTGTTGTTTCACAAACCATATATATATATCAAATAGGTTGCATTCCAGGTAGAACTTGAAGTTCAAGTCCATCACTTCTAAAGTATTGATCTTATAACAAATAGGTTGCATTCCAGGTAGGACTTGAAGTTCAAGTCCATCACTTTATAATCTTTTTGCCAAAAATCATAAATCTCAATCACCAACTCAAAGTCAACCTCAAATAAAAAAGAAAAAAGTAACAAAGCAAATAAGGTCAACCATCATATTAATAAAATCCACTAAAACTCATTAACAAGTAAACTTTACTTGTTGCCAAAGAACAGTGCACTAGCAGATATGTCCGTAGAAAACAGTAACACTAATTGCAACTATTCTATCTAGGCCACATAAAAAACCACCAAGGACAATATCAATTTGCACATATTGACAGATTTAAAAGTAAAAATAAAACCCACCCTTCTCTAAAAATCAAATAACATTAAGGATCCAAAGATTCAGAATTCTGCCAAAGCCTGCAGAACGTCCTTAATACAAAAACTGATCTCCACCTAAAATGTCTGCTCAAAACTCCATATTAACCACCACAGAGTGTGACACCCTAACTTTAAAATCCTAATTAGACCCTAAAATGAAATGACAACTTGAAAATTCCTTTTCAAACACTTTGTTAATTGAAAAAATCTCCAAAAAATTAGGCGGAGTTTACTTTGTTTTAGGTACATTTCTGATCTGTTAAACCTGTTATAACAACATTTATATAATTCAGAAAAACGTGAATGATGATGATGATGGTTCTTTGATCTTGATTTTTGGTTTAGTGTGGATGATGCGAGTGGAGGGAGATAAGCTCTCGAGTTTTCTAGAGCTTGAGAGAGAAGAGAGTTGATGAAGAAGAGGAAGTACGAAGAGGAGGAAATGAGTGAGTTGTTGGTTATGTTTTTCTTTTATTTTCCTTCGGAAATAAACACGTGGTCCTAGAGAGAAGCTTCCCTTGGAAGTTTGGCAAATATGTGGTTATAAATTAATGGCTTCCTGAGGAAGCCACAAATGAGTGGTTGAGAGGGACGAAGGTCTGACGCGCGCGCCTGGGCGTAGGGAATGCTATGAGAGCCATATGTTTTGGCTCTAGTGCTCGGCCATGATCCCATAGGCATGTAATTCATTCAAGTGTCCCCAGCTCGATGTGTTATGAATCCGACCAGATCGTGGTCGGTGCTCGTAAACTGAGTGCTAACTAGTCGATGTACGATCAAATCGATCAGACTGGAATCATGCGGATTATGTTAGGACCTCGGTGCTCGGATCCCTGGAGGCACCTACTCGGAATGAGATAGGTAAATCAAAATGCTCAGGGCGTAAAGACCGAGATACCTTGGCGTCGGTGCGAGATCGTTTTAGCCTCTCTAACGAGATGCTAGGCACGTGGAGACAGAGATGCCTTGGCATCGATGCGAGATCGGTTAGCCTCTCTAACGAGATGCTAAGCACGTGGAGGCCAAGATGCCTTGGCATCGATACAAGGTCGGTGTGGCCTCTCGATGGTCGGTCCACAATCCTTTAAACCCGAGAAGACTGGTTACTACTTATGATCGGCTGACACGAAGCTACTGGTTGTGGTCGGCTGGTTACTGCTTATGATCGGCTGACACGAAGCCACTCGTTGTGGTTGGCTGGTTACTGCTTATGATCGGTAGACACAAAGCTACTCGTTGTGGTCGGCTGGTTACTTCTTAGGGGTGTGAGGCGAAATGAGGTCGGCTTAGATGGGATAGGTCGGACCGAGGTCTGATCCACTCATTTAAACCCTCTTATTCTTTGCTAAGGCTTCCTAACTACTTCACTAAATCCCAACTTACTCTTCTGATATCCCCAGTTCTAACTCGAATTTAACCGAACTAAGCTTGGAATAAAAATTCGGGATGTTACAATTCTCCCCCACTTACTGGAATTTCGTCCCCAAAATTCCGTTCAGTCCCTTAAATGGAGAACCATCCCATTGACAAAGCTTGTAGCTCATACTTCTACCAGTTCCGTTCATCTATATTTCATTCTACTGTTCCTTAGGCAGCGTCTATGTTTAGCTGCTAAGTCCTCCCTCACTTAGCATTGACATACTTTATTGTATCTGTATTCACCTAAGGTCTTGCACTCAATGAAGAGCACGGTTCAATTTCTCATTTAATTGGTCAGAATCTTAGTTCACAAGATCAGGGGTTAAGATCCTAAGTAGGGTACACTTTACCAGGTTTTCCACTAAAGGATTAATGAAGGCAATTGCTTAAAGTTTGTTATGTCGTTTCCTATTCTAGGACATCCTAATCTCCTTAAGCAGTTAAATAGAATAGGGTAAACGGTACTGTAGTTCAATAGTACACTATACAAGGAAATGATAAATGGTATGTACCTCTGATCAGTTCAGCCGGATCAATTTCTTCACCATCTAAGGTGTACACTTTTCCTTCCCGAACATGTTGGCTCCCAACCGCTCGCTGCACTTTGGTTGCATTAACTTCCTTCTTTGGAGCATTCTTAGGGAAACTTGCGGCAAAGTGGCCGGGTTGTCCACATTGGAAGCAAAGTCCTTGTTGGACTACCGGCAAGTGTATCGAGTCACAAGTAATAAAGAGTAAGTAAAATTATCGTTCGACTCGGGGATTGCAAATTGTTTCTAATTTCTTTCACCTAATTGTGATTACTATGTATAACTTGTATGAGTTTTGAGTTTAGAGTTAAGAGTGTAGAATTAAAATAATGAAACAATTCTGGAGACAAAAAGTGATTAGAAACAAATATGGAAAAGGTTAGGAACTTGTTTTCAGTGTAGGATCAGATTATTAATTATGAAAACATGTTTTCCAATTAATCAAAAACTCCAGAAACAATAAAAGCTAGATCTCTTATGCCTTTTATGTTTCTTACCCCTTAATCCCTTAAGTGAGTTCTAATTTATAAGAGTTATACAATTACCCAAAAGTATTCCTACGAATTGAATAATTATATTGTTTGGTTGAAAGGCCTAATCTTAATCCTAATTTTCCAATTAAGGTTCCGATTACCAAAGAAAAACATAAAGTGGCCAATTCTATGAATTGTAATTAAAACACAACAAAGAAATTGATTTAAAAGGAAAAACATTAATTCATAAATAAACAGCCAAATTAAGATCCATACAAATCCACCTTATTCCTAACAAGAGGTTCAATTATACATATTAGGAGAAGAAATACAAGGAATGGGAAAAAGACTAATCATCATAGACAAAAATCAGATTACCCCCAAGAGATCTTCAATCTTCCAATCTTCAATCCTTGTGCCTTGTCTCCTTGCTCTCAATTGCAGAACAGCCTCTCTTCTCTAATCCTAATTATATTCTAATCTCTTATTTGGCTCTGAAAAGTCTACCTAACCTAATGGAAAAACCTATATTTAAAGTCTAAAACTAATCCCAATTGATAGGAAGCAAAACTGATCAGAAACCAGCCCAATTGGGCTTTCTCGACGTGCGCGCGCCTGGGGGCCCAGGAACACACGCCTGAGCGCACAGGTCTGATTCTATGCATGCTAACCGGGGGTCGCGCGCTTGGGCATGGGGATTCCACGCCTAGGCGTGCCAGCCTACTTCTGACTCTGTTTCGCTCCGTTCTTGCGCCATTTTCAAGATCCTTTCATCCTCTTTTCAGCACCATAATTATTTTTTTCAATTAAGCTCCGAAAGTACCTGAAACATACACAAAACGGATCAAAATGTTCAAAGGATTCTAAATTACCTAACTTCCTAAAAACTATACAAAAAGTCTTAAATTTACATGAGAAACAAGCCAAATACATAGTAAAAGGGAGTCTAAATCATACTCAAAACATCATATATATATTGGACCAAAATCAGTCCTTTTCTCCGGTTTGAAATACACTCCAACATACACCCCGATGAAACTTTCCGCAATGTGGACCCTGTGGGGTGGCACACGGAACAATTGCAGTCTGAACGGTCTCCTTTGGAGTTGTCACCATGACATTGGGACGAGCATATATAGGGACTTGATTCCCGAACCGGTCCCTTTCCCCTAATAGGGCCTCCATTCTTCTGTGTACTCTTGCTTCTCTCTTGATCTAACTTCCGCTTGAGTCCTTTCTCATATGTGCTTGTCATGTTCACAAGCTGAGAAAGGTTTGCAATATTTTGATATTCAAATGCAAGTCGAATATCTTCGTCGAGGCTAGATTCAAATTTAATACATTTGGTGCGTCCATCTGCATCCCTATAGCTGCCGGAGTAGCGAATTAGATCTTCAAACTGTGCCACATACTCGTCGACACTCATATCCCCTTGCTCCAGCCTAAGGAACAATAGCTCCTTCTCCCTTCTCACATCTTCCGGAAAATACTTCCCCAGAAAATGGATCTTGAAGAGATCCCAAGTGATCGCCTGGTGCTCCCACCAATGTTCAGCTTCTCCAGTCAATATATATTCAACTAATCGAACTCTCTGATCGGTAGGTGGTTGCAAGGAACGGAGAATCTTTTCTACTTCTTGGAGCCACCGCTGAGCTCCATCAGGATTAAAGCCTCCTTCGAACCTTGGTGGTTTGCTCTTCCTAAATCGGTCCATCCAGTCAATCTCGACCGGAGCCGGTGGTGGAGGATGTAGGGCTGCTGCTGCAGCTGATGCGACTGCGCCTATGTTCTGTGCCTGATTCTGTTGCATTTTGTGCAACATTCTCAGCCTGGTTCTGCTGCATCTGAACCAGAGTTTCAAAGATAGCAGCAATTCGATCATTATTGACACGTCTCCCAGCCATACTGTTTAGTCATGGAGGGACAACCAGTTAAAGATCGAATAAGTAAAAAATTATATATACATCCTACTAACTAACTTAGACACTTAACTATACACATCGGCTACTCGCTTGGTGAGTAACCACTGGAGTAACTCACGACTCCAATAGGCCGAGGGAAACTGCTCTGATACCACAATGTGACACCCTAACTTTAAAATCCTAATTAGACCCTAAAATGAAATGCCAACTTGAAAATTCCTTTTTAAACACTTTGTTAATTGTAAAAATCTCTGGAAAATTTGGCGGAGTTTACTTTGTTTTAGGGACATTCCCGAAATGTCAATTTCTCCTGTTAAACCTGTTATAACAACATTTATATAATTCAGAAAAGCCAACAGGGCGACGTGCACAAGTGCATGTGTATGTCCATACCAATTCATAAATATTTACAAGTTGATGGAATAGTTTACGTTTCTCAAAATATAATCCCTTTCCCAAGAAAAATCCTGGACCCGCCCAAAACAAATAATTACATTTCATACAAAATATATTTATAACATAGTCAAATCCAAAAAGGGTCCGGGTCATGCAGCATGTCCTAACTACACTACTTACTTCGGGGAGTGTACTCCTGCTCGGCCGGGGACAGTGTATGTTCCTCCTTTGTACTTGTAATAAAAACAGCAAGAAGGGAAACATTACACAGAATTTAGGAAATAATCTCTAAAGAGCTATAGTAATAAACTAAGCCTATTTACATAAAACAATCACGTTAATCACAATCAATTTCATGCATCATTCTCACTTTCCATTCTATTAACTTATTCATTTTTCTCCCTTGAATTTCCTTTCTATTGATTACTTTCCTTTTATTCACTTTCTACTTTTCTTTAATTTCACCCCATTAGGACATATACACCTGTTAGGACATTTACACCCAATAAGACATTTTCACCTGTTAGGACATTTGGCACCCATCAGGACATTTGGCACCCATTAGGACATTTCATACCCGTTAGGACATTTCATTTTCTTTTAATTCCTTTAGCCACTTAATTCTCTCATGCCCTTTAGCCATTCTTGTTACTTAACTTCTTTTAATTGCGCAAAATGATCCGTGGTGACACATTCTACACCTAACGGGACCTTTTCCACCTAATCGGATATTTTTACCTAATGGGACATTTGCACCTAACATGACATTTGCACCTACTGAGACATTTGCACCTAACAGGACATTTGCACCTAATGGGGCATGTCACCCAACCGGATCATTATTAAGCGCCACAAACACAAGCACATACATACATCACATACACAAACACACTCATTTTTACTCATAGCTTATAATTATTTATTTCCCTATCCAAGGTTGTCATTTTACTCTAATTTATTATTATCACATTGCACCAACATCAGTAACTCCTATTCTAGGTTATAATATCTAGCTAATTCTTGTTACCTTATATTCATTTTAAACCCTAGCCATTTCCCAACATCATCACCAACCAACTCGTCCAAATATTACAAATACGCATATTATATACTCATAATTTCCTAACCATGTATTTGAGTCCATTTCCTTTATTTATTCCTAACTTAAACCCTAATCATTTATTCACATCAACACCAACCAAAACATCCAAATATCACAATTGCACATATCAAATATTCATAATTTCATATATACATATTTGAGTTCATTCCTTTATTTTTACACCTAACTTATTACTAACATCAACTACCCGAATGTTCATAGTTATAACTACTTTTTCCTACCCTTAGTCACCACTATAATCATCACCCTAGAAATCATTCCCTAAACAATGGTAACACCCCCCTTCTTACCTCTATGAAGAGAGAGATAGCAACCAACAAACCCGAGCCTTACTCCTTTGCCCTAACTCCTTAGAATCTCAAACCCTAGAACCTCCTTTGAAACCTCAAAAGTACAACTATCAAATGTGTTGGTATCTTGTCTAGAGAGGATTGGAATGATGGAAGAGGCTTCTCTTTTAATGGTTCTTGAGAGGGAGGCATGAGAGAGTGTATGCCTCCATGGTCAGGGAGTTTAAAGCTCAAGAGAGGGGGTAGAGAGGGAGAGAGAGAGAGAGAGAGAGAGAAACATGAATGATGATAGTTCTTTGATCTTGATTTTTGGTTTAGCATGGATGATGAGAGTGAAGGGAGATAAGCTCTCAGGTTTTTTAGAGCTTGAGCGAGAAGAGAGTTTATGAAGAAGAAGAAGTACGAAGAGAAGGAAATGAGTGAGCTGTTGGTTATGTTTTTGTTTCATTTTCCTTTAAAAATAAACACGTGGTCCTAGTGAGAAGCTTCCCTTGGAAGTTTGGCAAATATGTGGTTATAAATTAATGGCTTCCTGAGGAAGCCACAAATGAGTGGTTGAGAAGGACCAAGGTTTGACTAGCGCGCCTGGGCGTGGGGAACGCTGTGAGAGCCATCTGTTTTGGCTCTGGTGCTCGGCCATGATCCCGTAAGCATGTAATTCGCTCGAGTGTCCCCATCTCGGTGTGTTATGAATCCAACCAGATCGTGGTCAGTGCTCGTAAACTGAGTGTTAACTAGTCGGCGTACGATCGAATCGATCGAACTGGAATCATGCGGACTGTGTTAGGACCTCGGTGCTCGGATCCATGGAGGCACCTACTCGGATGAGACAGGTAAAGCGAAATGCTCGGCGCGTAAAGGCTGAGATACCTTGGCGTCGGTGCGAGATCGTTTTAGCCTCTTTAACGAGACGCTAGGCACGTGGAGGCCGAGATGCCTTGGCGTTGATGCGAGATCGGTTAGCCTCTCTATCAAGATGCTAAGCACGTGGAGGCCGAGATGCCTTGGCGTCGATGCGAGGTCGGTGTGGCCTCTCGATGGTCGGTCCACAGTCCTTTAAACCCGAGAAGACTGGTTACTACTTATGATCTGCTGACACGAATTTAACCAAACTAAACTTGGAATAAAAATTCGGGATGTTACACAGAGCCGAAGGGAATGAATAGGATTCAAATAGCATAAATAATCATGCAACCAAACAACATAAATAATCATGCCAGTCTATTAGGGTTAGTTCTGAAATTGGTGTTATTAGTATTTGGTTCGTTATTAGGGTTTCAAATCAACATACCAGAGATAGAATGAAGCGACAGTGAAAGAGACGGCGCAGTGAAGGACAGCACGGTGAAGTACGATGGTGAAGGACGGCACGATGAAAGACGGCGGTGAAGGATGTGCTTGAACCGGAGATGAACAATAATCGAGCTTGAACCAGAGATGAATCGATCGGTGAATGAACCGGAGTACTCCTTAGTGTTTGTTGGTGAATCGAAGTGAAGGAGGGTTTGCTTCTGAATCGAAGGTGAAGAAGTACTCCTTAGTGTGTTGAAGGTGCATGCAGTGGGTGAATCGAAGATTTTGTGGGTGATGAATCGAAGGTTTTTTATTTTGCTGCTTATGGGTTTTCCCTTTGTGTATGAAGTGTTGTGTTTTACTCCTTAGTGTGTTTTGCTGCTAAGGGTTTTGTTTTTTTTCTTTTGACCTTTGGGTTGCCTTACTTAATTAATTAGCTAATAAGTGTGCAGATTTTTCTTTTCTTTTTTTATTCTATTGTGTTTGGCAATGACGGTTCGTTGCAGAACAACTTTGAGAGGACATGCAACGACACTAGAAGCATTTTTCCTAATATTGCAACGATATTTCTCGTTGCTTTTAACCTCCTAAATGCGCACTTTTTTTTTGTGGTGGAGGGAAATGAATTTTTTATTTAGCAACGACAAAAAAAGTCGTTGCTAAAAATCTTTTTTGCAACGAAAAATTTAAAATTGTTGCAAAAGGTTGTTGCAATAAATACATTTCCTTGTAGTGATGTTTGATAAAAGTATAATTATTAATTATATGAAAAATAAAACTACATAAGTATAAAGTGGTGTGTGTTTTTTGTTCTATCACATACATCATCCTTCACAAAAGTCAATCCATTTTGAAATTTTTTTTTAAAGGTATTCAGCTATGTGGATAGGGTGATTAATTCTTTATGATATTGACTGGTATTATTGAACGATTTTTCTAACGAGATTTCTTACATTTGTAGAAACAAAGAATCAAATATATGACTACATACTTATTTAATAAGTAATGGCAGTCACCAGTGGAAGGGGCTTGTGTCCCTTAAGCATGCGGTCGCGGGTTCGAGTCGTACCCGAGGCGCATGTGAATGGAGCAAGCCTTACTGGGAGCATCGCCCCCGAAAGGGCCCGACCGTTGTGCGAGGGATTAGTCACCCAGTTGCGCGGGTGGATACCCTGGTTCATCCAAAAAATAAGTAATGGCAGTCCCATTACCAATTATGATAATTACCATTGATAATCCATTTTGAGTTCGTTAAAACTATATATTATAAGCAGCATGCAGGACTTTTACTATCAAGTCACAGTTATATTTTGAAGGATTTGAAATCGAAATCTTTGATTAACCTTAGAATAATATATACCATGTCAACTGATAAGTTGATCTACGCTTGATGATAATGATGATTGCATTTAACAAATTGAGTTAGCTCACCTCTTGATCATATATCGAACAAATTGTACTTTCTTCTATTCGAATTCACCGATAGCATGTGTTTTATTCTGAATTAGCAGACATGCATAGTTGCCTACTTCAGTTACGTGCTTATCTATGTTGTTGTTTTCCTCGGATAGGTGTGGCATGCGTTCACGGAACAAAAAGCTACTCCTTCCTGATAGATTTATAAGCAAATCCAACCACTTTTATGCTTATTAAGGAGGTTAGTTGATTGTATTTAATTTTATCAAATTTATATAAAAAAATAGAGGTATTTTAGGAAAGTAGTATTGCGATGAAACAAAAATTAATTAAGATTACAATTTTCTAGAGATGTTTTAAGAAAGTGATATTGAGAATGAAACAAAATTTAATAAAGTTAGTTAATTTTGTTTATATTTTAAACCAAGATAATTATGTTTTTTGTTGCTTATATTTCGAGTTAGATGGAATATGGGATAAAAAGGCAAGGGATACCTTTTTTTTCCTTTTTTAATGGCCATGTGACCTCTATCTGTTGTTAGACACTAATTTTTTTAAGTGAAGAAATCATCAAACTGGTCGTATGACAAAAAATGAATACTATATATTATGGTAAAAACTCAATTATTTACAACTATGTTGTATCTTGTAATTTTTTTTAATTAAATATTATCAATGATTTAGCTAAGCATCACAATGAAAAACTATGTTGAGTGTTGTTGATACAATCAAGGATACTTGATTAGCATATTTGTTCAGTTCAGACTCTGAAGTATTTAAGCAACTATGATATGCTATCTATTAATTGGTGCCACAGTGACTATGCGCACATTATATTCAGTCGTGAGAGCATTGACGTTTTTGAAATTATTGGACTTCAATTTAAATTGATTTGGATGTGTTTAGATTGGACCTTATTAATAATACTACATCCGTCCCTAATTATAAAGCCCTCTTGAGAGATTCCACGTCCATTAAGAAAGTGGAATAATTTAGTTAATTGTATTGGAAATGTGAACTTTTGATATGTATTTTCAAAATTACCCATATTAATATTATTGGGAATCTAAAAAGTGTTAAATAAATAGGGGTGTTTGTGGAAAAAATAATTAATGCTCATTGAGAATTGGTAAAGGGCCTTATAAATAGAGATAAAATAAAAGTGTTAAAATGAGCTTATAATTAGGAACGGAGGAAGTAATTCCTTAGAAAGATTCACAATTAAGGCTCTTATATAACCCATAATGAAGTTATAAGTGTGAGAAAGTTAGAATGAATCAATGAAAACATTGATGAAGCTCACTCTATGTATATCCTAGTTCTTGCCATTCCTTAATTATTGGCTTTTAAGGATGATGCACATACGTATTAAAAAAGTGTTGATTATTGAAAATTATATACTCCCTCGGTCCTAAAAAGTTAATAAATTTTTTAAAATTCAACAAAAATAATGGAACATGTTTTTAATGTATTGTTTCTCAAATCAACCAATTATCAAAGCAAGTATTTAATGCATGTTTCTTTAATTAACCAATCATAAAATATACAATGCAATTTCAATTTTTTTTATTCACTATTTAACTTTAATTTGGGACAAAATTTTTCTATGTTTTTTACTAACTTAATGGGATGGAGGGAGTATATATTTTATCGAAAATATCTTTATTTAACCCTTATTAAAAATTATAGTAATATTTAATTTGAATTAGAAAATATGTTCATTAATTAATATATATTAATTTAGGGATGAGAAAGAGGATAAAAATATAATTTATTTTATAAGCAAAAATTTCATTAGAAAGAATATAAATAATATACTCAGACCATTATAAAGAGAGAACAATAACTCACCGAAAATGCAATCAGCCTACTCTATTTATGTAATCTATGGGTGTCATGCACGCACCAATACGTGAAAGTAATATTTAGATTACGTAAATAAGAGAATCAAGACCAAGACTTAATCTTAATAACATCACATTAAAAATAACAAAATTTTTCTTGATCAAAATAGTCCACCAAACGCACACCCATGTTATCCCAGTAAAATCAATGCTCTTTTTTGAACTCTCCTTATTGCTATGCTAAAAAAAAATCATGTAATGAGTTAGAATTCACCATTGTACATCCCATCCGGTCATAAATAAAACCCCAAATAGCACCAGCCACTACACACCAAAAGATGAATAAATGATAAGTTGTTTCTGCAGCACTATGGCACAAAAAACACCGCACATCCGTATTTAATTCACACCACACGAATCAAATTGCATTTGGAGGCCACACAATCCAAAAGGAGTGGCCAAGAAAAAGCACGAAGTTTGAAAGGCACCTTAACCTTCCACAACCACTTGAAAACATTTTGAAAACATGAGGATAATCACCAATCAACCCAGCCCAGGATTTGGCACATGTTCATGTAAATGAAGAAAACAGTGAGCAGACTTCACACAGAAAAGATCGCAATGCATTTGCAAAAATCCACAACATTATTTCCATAATCACAGTATTAGAATTATTGATAGGATTGGCAGCCGACACCCAAGAGGAGGGTAAATTGGGTGTTTACGAAAACATAGGAAAATATTCGCTTTAAAACGTTTTCAACAAATTTAAAGAGATTTTGCAGCGGAAAACAATTATAACGATGAAAACGATTGCGCGAAAGCGAATAATATTAATAATAATAGAAAAACTAATATGCCCGGATAAACTTAAAATAAGAACAACGAAAACCGTTACCGCGCTTATTATTTTAAATTCTCTTAAAATAGATTATTATGAAAATAGATGTTATGATGCACAACAAATAAATATAACAACGAAAAATAAAGAGATGAGGGATAGAAGAGATTGCATTGGAGATTTTATCCTGGTTCGGCAAACCCGGCCTACATCCAATCCCCAAGCGACCCGCTTGAGCTTTTCACTAAACCAAAGACGCCTCACGTCCCCAAGTACAACCAGAGCGCCCCGCAAGCTACTAGGAACCTCCTTTCGCCAGGGACCTAGATACACAACTAGGAAAACCTTTCCTAGATTTCCAGATAGCCTAACTACTAGGTGACCCACCGTTCGTCTAGCACTACCCAACACAACAGCAGGGTTCCTCACCCTACAACCACGAACGCAGCACGTCCACACTAGGAGATTCACTCCCTAGTCACTAAGGGTTACACACCCCTTACAACACTGGTAAAGGTATGATTGATTGGGTACAAGACCTATAGTGCACTCTTAGTAGTGCTGATAGAACAATATAAAGGCCACTCTAACAAAGATGTGTTCTAAGCAACACTGATACAACAATTAAGCACTATAGCAATGAAGTCAAAAGAAGGTGTTATCAGGCCAATACAAGGTTTATGATTTTCTTCAAAAATGATTGAGCGTGAAAACCAGAGAAGAAGAATAATGAAGAAGAAGAGCGTGATTATCAGGAGATGTAGAAGTCAGAAAAATGATTTTGAAAAACAAATAAATAAAGTCAATTTTGAAATCAAAATCAAATCAAAAAGATTTAAACCAACAAATTAAAATCAATTTGAAATCAAAATAAGATAAAATAAGATTTTGAAATAAGTTTTAAAATCAAAACGATTTACGAAATAAAACAAAGATTTGATTCTTAAAACGAATAAGGAATATTTTCAAAAATAAAAACAAATTCGAATTTTGGAAATAAATCAGAATCAATTAAGTAAAAACAAATCAGGAAATAAATCAAAATGATTCTGACACGTTTTTCAATAAACCTTGAGGTAATCGATTACTTGAGGGAGGTAATCGATTATCCCTTTAAAAAATAGCAACTTTGAAATTCATTTTAAAAACCAGTAATCGATTATCACATGCATGTAATCGATTACTTTACTTCTGTTTAATGTATGATGCAACTCATATAATCGATTACCGCTAATCTAATAATCGATTACTGAGCCTCTGAATTTTATGAATGCAACATCATGTAATCGATTATCTCAAACCAATAATTGATTACTTTGTCTCAGGAAAATATATGATGCAACAATTTTAATCGATTACTTGAGCCAGGTAATCGAATACTCTCATAAGAAAGTAATGGATTAGCAAAGTTCACTTAATCGATTACAACCTCTCTGATTTTTCTATGATGCAACAAAGTTAATCGATTATCTTAGGCAGGTAATCGATTACTCCTTCTTGCATAACATAAAAATATTCAGAGTTTTGTATCATCAAGTATTTTCACCAAAACTAAGATAGAAAAACTGATTTTCACAAAAATTCTTTTTCTTCTCCTTTTATATGAAAAATATATTTAGAAAAACTTATATTGGCCTTTTAACATATTATAAACCTTGACTTCATTACCTTACATAATGTCCTAAGGGAAAGGGCTAAAAGGTCTTCATTTGCTTGAGCCTTCAACTTCATTTGCTTGATTCTTCAACTTGAAGCTTGAAGAGCTTGTGATTGCACTTGATATGAACTTGAGAATCTTGAGTTTGTTATCATCAAAACCATATAATACTTGCACTTGAAGTCCTTGGGAAAGCTTGACTTCCAACACTCCCCCTTTTTTATGATGACAAACCTGTATTCTGAATGATCTGCATCACAAGTGTTATACAAGCAAATGTGTAACACCCCTAATTTTTGTCTCCCCAAATAACAAAGAAATTAATTATAACAATTATTTTATAATAGATTTATATTAGTTTTGAAGGTTTTAGTTTTTGTACATTATGTGTTTTTATATATAAAAATATGAGATATTTTTATATGGTTATTTTGTGCAAAAATATGAATACTGTAATATAGTCCTTGGGTTGGGACCTAATTGCAATATTAAAAAGGTTTTTGAAGAAAGAGTAATTAAATTATTAATTTTTGAATTTTATCAGTATGTAACCGGTTAGAAGGGCTTTGTAACCGGTTACACGATGAACCCAGAAACTGGGTTAGTGGATTTTGATGAGTAATCACGCGTTTTAACCCAGAATTCACCACGAAATCAGCCCAGGATTAGTGGGAAACACGCGTCGTGATGCATGTAAGCTTGATTTCTCTATAAAAGGAGGGATTGTTGAAGAATTTGGGGTTGATTCTCTGAAGTTAGGGTTGAAGCTCTGTTTAGGGTTCGTGAGCTCATCTCTGAAATTCTTCTTCGTTTCTGAGAGTTAGAACATGAGTGATACACTCTTACAAAGCTCACATCAAGGGCTTTGTATTGATATAAGGTTTGTGAGTTGAGAGTTTCTGAGCTAGGAGAAATCGATTCATGAAGTTGGAGGTTCAAAACTGTCACAGTTCTGTATTGGGTTTCTGAAACTGACTTTGAGCTTCGATTTTGGTAAGCTCAAGCCTTCTCTTGTTCTAGACTTGATTTCCTTTCAAATTTCATGTTGCATGGTTGTGATAATGACCATTTTCCCTAATTTCCATGTACATTTCATGTTCCAAATTCCATGATTAATCTACCCTGTCAAAACGGTTCTGGTTTGAGGATGAGCTTTGGGTGTTTGGTGTTCTACCTCAAATCTCTGCTCAAATCTTGTTCAAGCACGAACCTAAGGTAAGGGGAAAGCTTAATATTTGCTAGAATGAGAATAAATTATGGTAAAACATAGGATGAGTCACCAAGAGACTCAAAGGGCACAAGTTAAAATGGTTAAGTGGCTTGGAGGCCAATCTGAGCTCAATTGTTGTTATGAGCAATGTTATCTAGATGCATTCAAGCTATATTGATGTTGGATTCATGACTTATTTGTATACTATGTGAATTGATGCATTAAGTTGTGAAATATGTGCAATTATGTGCAATTTGAGTATCTAAATTGAATGCATGCAAGATAGATATGTTTCTGTGGCTGGACATACTAGTATTAAGGTATGTGAACTCTTTTGATTGATGAAATTGGTTAGATTTGAGTATTGAAAAGAATGGTATGCAAATCCTCATTTTTCAATGTACAGACTTCATAATCTAACCGGTTAGTCTAAATTTGTAACCGGTTAGATACTGTCAATTTTCAAAGAAAATGAATTTCTGAAATTGATTGAGTGTCCATACCATTTGTACTCAAGTTTAAGCTATAATTTCATACAAAGACCAATCTAAAACTATGTGATTGAGCACTGTTTGGTTTAGATTGGAGGTGATGAGTTAATACCTTAATATCAAATGATAATTTCAAGAGGAAATTATGCATAAATGAAATTGGATTATGACTTAGATCTTTTGAATGATATCATGTGTTGAACTTGAGGTATTCTGTTATGCTAAGACCTTGTTATTGGATTGAGTAGAGAATTCAAGAAAAGACTCTTTGAAAATCAGTGGTTTTGTATTCAGGTCTGTAATTCTAACCGGTTAGGTGATGATGTAACCAGTTAGTACCTGAAAAATTGAAAAATAAAAGTTAAGTTTTTAAGTAAGGATTGTTAATACCAATGATATACTCTCTCAATCCAGGTCTATGAGCATATGTTAAACTTAAATTCAAAGGTGAATTTTTATGAGTAAAGCCATACCTCAAGATATCATTCCGAAGTTGTGTCTTCTAAGTCATAATAATGGAATTAATGGGAACATGACCCTGTACTCTAGGAGTACCAAACTGATGCAACCTACTTGATGATACATTCTGGGAATGTGGCCATTGTCTGGGACATGGTTTCTTGGATACGTTCTGGGAACGTGATGCACACTCTGGGAGTGGTGCTTGATCATATTTCAAGTACGGTTTGCGATACGTTCTGGGAACGTATGTATTGTTCTGGGAACACGTTGGCATAATAATAGAATTAAAGATAAAACCAACCTTGGTAGGAACGTTTATCATATTCTGGGAATATGATGAGGGTACTCCGGGAGTACCAAATTTGTAACCTACTTGATGACACATTCTGGGAATGTGGCCAGTGTCTGAGACCTGGTTTTTATACGTTCTGGGAACGTATGTTAGTGTTCTGGGAACACATTGATTTGCAACCTACTTGATGACACATTATAGATATGTGGCCAGTGTCCGGGACCTGGTATTTATGCGTTCTGGGAACGTATGCGTTCTGGGAACGTGATGCACACTCTGGGAGTGATGCTTATTATTCCAAGTATGGTTTGCTACACGTTCTGGGAACGTGGTGCACACTCTAGGAGTGATGCTTATTATTCCAAGTATGGTTTGGCATTACGTTCTGGGAACGAATGTCAGTGTTCCGGGAACACAACGGTGTATTGGATGGACGTCCAAGATGGACTTTGTTAGAGGCCTCAGTTGTGGAAGGAAATCATGCATCATGCCACCTGCATTGAAAGAATTATTATGATTAACCGGGTGTGCTCATATGATTATGCATCATGATTTGCTACATGTTGACTTGTGGATGTTAGTTTTACTCTCATTTGATTATGCGAATATGTATAGCTAACCCTCATGCCCTTATTAGGTGTTGATCGAACATCTAGCTTGCACAAGAATCAGTAAGGGGGAGATGTCCCTTAGGTGCATGAAGAGTGTAGAGAGTGTGGGTTGGGAACCCGTTGTGCAGATATCGAGGATCCGACCAGAAGGATGTTTGGACAAGGGACCATTGACCAGCTCTATAACATTTCTATTTTTAATAGAATTTATATGATACATATTTTGGAAAAATGTATCATAAAAGGAATTCGGTTTCATAATAATACTTATTTGATATTAATGGACTTGTTACACTTGATATATTTTGGGAGTGTAATATGATGATTTTACTATGTTTCCGCAAACTCTGATTTTACTAGTCACCTTCATTATTAATCAAGTGTTTGTGAAAATAAATTTTCAAGGGAAGGGATAATTCTTACTTTCAGATCTTTTTCCAACGACAACAAGTCCAAATAACCATAAACTTATTACTTTTCTTATAAAGTAAGATGATATACAAGGAGTGTTACAAAATGTATATATAATAAACACATCCTTATCTCTAGAATACAAAGAATACAACAAGCATACAAAAAGGATACTCTCCCCCTGTATAGATGCATTAGATTATAACAGCTAAATGCTTCGCATCCTCGCATCATTCAGCATCATTCAGGAATTCTTCTCCCCCTTTTGTCAACAGCAAAAAGTGGGTTCAGAATTCTTCTCTTGTTGTTATGCTTGAATTTTTCTTATCCCCTTTTGTTATTCATCAGATATGCTATGAAGCTCTGAATTCTTCTCTTCATGAGTAAGCTTGACTTCTCACTTTTCTTTCCATGGGAATTATCACATGATCCCTTTTGTTTTGTCAACGACATTTGGTTCTCTTCCCCTTTTGTCTTCATTTCGCCCATGTCTTTTGTAAGAGAAGCATGTCTTTTGTCAAATATCTCTCCCTTTTTGATCAATTTAAACAAAATGCTAAACTCCCCCTGAAACACTGGGCAGAAGCATTAATAATAACAAGGAGATTTGTTTCATACTTCTACTCCCCCTATTTGACATCAACATAAGGAGTTATGGGAAACACAAAAATTTTGTCCCAATACATAGTTAAAAAAAACGCATGATGTCAAGATAGAGTGAAGTAGCAAACATGTTTTCATGCAAATTTGAAAAAAAATTTCTCCCCTTTTCTAAAAGAATGATTCAACCAAGCAAGTTATAAAGGGAGATCAAATGCATCATTAAAACATGTTTATGCTTACTATCATCACAAAAATTTGAGAGTCCTATATGTCATGACAATAAATATTCAATGCACTTCAGCACAAAATATCATGTAGCGCGTATCATAAGAAGAAGCATCATAAAATGATTAAAATAAATAAAGATCAGTGATACTTATAGTGATGATTTGAAATCGATAGCTTTGGAGTTCCTTCTATTGATAAGTTCATCATGTAGCATTTTGAAGGATGTCTCCTCTTGTTCAATGTATTGAACTTTTTTCCATTCCAAGAGATCATCTTGATATTGCCGTATCACCTTCAAGTATTTGAGTAATGCCCAGTTCTCTTTTCATTTGAATCCATTAACCAAGTTTGAAGAGGACGTTGCATACTGATACTTGTAGGAATACCTGCAAAACTAATTAGCCCATGTATCTCTTGGTATCCAAGTTAATTGGATCCTTAGGAATTAGTAACACATGAATATAGTGTATGCTGAAAAAATAATTTATTCCAAAAAAAATTTGTACCAACATATCGAAAAAGGAATAAATACAATTTCAGCACCACGATAAACATGTGTGACACAAAGATAAATATCATATAGTATTTAAAAATAAGTGTGGTGATACTTATCGTAGGAGTTGATTTTTCACATATAACAGGGATTGTTTGAGCACTTGTGGAGTTCTTCCTTTACGTCTCTCGTCCTTGTTGGACAACATGATAAGAGCTCCACTTGTGTCTATTCAAGTTGCATTTCCCTTGATTAAGTTCATATCCCTCTTTGGCATTTTTCATTAGGCACGGTGATGAAAAACCAGATTTATGTCCTCCTTCTCCAGTATTCTCCATTTGACACCATGAAGGAAAGAAACATAATTTTTTCATTTGGAATTCCTTAATTTAATTCATTCATAGATAGCTCCCCTTGTATTTGAAGTATTACCTGTAAGACTACATAGGAGCATTTTCTTGGTATCCAAAGACTTGGATCCTCTATGATTAGTTACATATCCTCACAAATATCACAGATATTGTGGGAGCAAAATATGAATAAACAATTTAAGCATATGCACTGATCATAAAAAGAAATAGCACCATGCTTATGTTATAAGTCCATATCGTACCAAACATGTCCTTACAGATACAAGCATGTCCTCATATATCAATGCAATATCATTACATATAAAGTGTAATCATGTGATAGAAGATAACGGAATTTTTAACCACACATGATATAACACACTATATGTAACAGGTATCTAGGACTATACCAAAAATAATCATGTGCTAAAAAGAATTTTCAAAAAAGTGTAAAACACACATGATTTAATTCAACCAAGAAGTGATCATGAAAATTAAACATATTTAAAAAAAATTAGCACTCATGATCCACCTTAGTATGAATAAAAATTAGAATAGTCCAGATATACCTTGGTATAGTCATTGACATAAGAGGAATAAGAGATAGATACCTTAGGTTTGTTGACCAATGAAGTTCTTGCCTTTACCCATTGCTTCACCTTTTGATTGGTTCTTCCATTTTTCTCATGTGAAACTTTGGTGTCAGTAGGCATCTTTCTCCTTTGATCGACCCATTTAGTTCTTGTCCTCTTAGGTACCATCTATGTTATCTTCCCTTTTTTTCCTCCACTTGGTTTATGCCATTGCTTCTTCCTTGAGGTCCTCAACCTTATGATTTCACCTTTTTGCACGCGAGAAGCTCCAGTTGTGAGCATCTTTCTCTTTTGACCACAATGCTTAATTTTGGACCAATGACCCTTTGACTTCATTGACTTCCCCTTACGTTGTCCAAATGGTTCACCCTTTGATTTAATTTCCTGCACATTTTTTGTTGGAAGTCAAGCTAGTTGGAAGACATGCTTCAAACTCTCTATGGACTTCAAGTTTAATTCAAGATAGTGTTTTGATGATAACAAGCCAACTCAAGATCAAGCTCTCAAGTGTTTTGAAGATTCAAGCAAGGCATAGTTTAGAAACCTTCTCCTTAGATCAATTGTAAGGTAATGAAGTTTTTATTTCTTTAAGAGTTACAAAAGCCAACAAGTTTTTCATTTTAAGAGAGAAGAAGAAAAACGTGTTTTTGCATGATAAAATGTTTTCTGCATTAATCTTTGTGAAAATACTTGATGTTACAAAACTCTGTATATTTGTATGTTTGCAAGAGAGAGTAATCGATTATCTTCTCAAGTAATCGATTAACTTTGTTGCATCATAGAAAAATCAGAGAGGTTGTAATCGATTAAATGAAACTTGTTAATCAATTACTTTTGTATGAAAGTAATCGATTACCTGGTTCAAGTAATCGATTATAATTGTTGCATCATATATTTTTCAGAGGCTTAGTAATCGATTACAAGCTCTGTAGTAATCGATTACATGATGTTGCATCATATGCATATCAGAGGCTCAGTAATCGATTAACTTACTAGTGTAATCGATTATAATGAGTTGCATCATACATTGAACAGGAGTGGTGTAATCGATTAACTATTCTTGGTGTAACCGATTACATGGTTTTCAAATGAATTTAAGAATTTCTATTTTTGAAGGAATAATCGATTACCTTCAGAAAGTAATCGATTACTTCATGTTTTATTGAAAAACGTGTCAGAATCATTTTGATTATTTCCTGATTTGTTTTTATATAAAAGATTCTGATTTATTTTATAAAATTCGAAAATGGTTTTAAATTTGAATTATTTCCTTTTTGGTTTTAAGAATCAAATCTTTATTTTATTTCGTAAATCATTTTGATTTAGTTTTGATTTTAAAACTTATTTCAAATCTTATTTTATTTTATTTTGATTTTGTTTTACTTATTCAAAATCCTTTTTTTTCTAAAACGTTTTCTATTTTAAAAACAAAATCACTCCAACATTCAGAGGATTGATTCATTCGTTCATTCATTCATCTTTTCTGATAATCACGTTTCTCTCTTCTTCTTCTCAAGTCTTCTGCTTTTCACGTTCATACTTTTGAAGAACAAAAATCATTGTTGGCTGAGTAATTCCTAGAGAAACAACTGCTTCATTATCATAGAGCTTATTGTAGAATCTGTGTTTTGAGAACACATTATACCTGTTGTAATCACTCACATCATTTGTTCTAAACCATAGTGGTAGGGAGAGAATCCCGTAGTTGAACGCTGTGACGTTCGTAGGGTGAGGAACCCTGTTGTGTGATTGAGGGCCCTAGCGAACGGAGGTTACTAGTAGTGTGCAGGGTGCTCTTGGTTGTAATAGGGTGCTCTCGCTTGGGGACTGGACTAGGCCTTTCGACGGGAAGGCTGAACCAGTATAAAATTCACCGGTGCAAGCTTTTCTATCCCTTATCTCTTTTAATTTCCGCTTATTTCAATTTTTACGTTTCCGCGCTACTCAAATTATTTTATCTATCATTTTCGCGATCCGTTTCAAACACTTAATCTCTCCATCTCAAAACAATTTTTTAATTTGTAAAGGTTTTTACAATACATTAATAAAACTCGATTCACCCCCCCCCCCCCCCTCCCTCTCGAGATTTTGAGGCCAAAACCAACAATTGGCATCAGAGTTAGTCTCTTGTGTTAAGACTTAACCGTCTCAAGAGTATGGCTTCAAACTCTCTGTTTGGTGGTGAAGGGAGTTCTATTAACCGTCCTCCCATGTTTGATGGGGTAGGGTACGCGTATTGGAAAGCCCGTATGAAAATTTTTATTCAAGGAGTCGGATTAAAAGTTTGGGATGTCGTCGTAAATGGTTCCTATGTTCCTACCTATGTGGTTAATGGTAACACCGTCAAAAAGCCTATGGCTGAGTGGACGGAGGAGGAGGAACGTAGAGTCCAGTACGACCTGAAAGCGAAAAATATTATAACATCTGCTTTGAGCTATGATGAGTTTTTCAGGATATCAACATGCGAGACAACACAACAAATGTGGGATACGCTGGAAGTCACGCATGAAGGTACGACTGAAGTGAAGAGATCGAGAATCAACACGCTGATTGGTGAATATGAGTTATTCAGAATGAAAGATGTAGAATCAATTCAAGAGATCCAAAAACGCTTCACAATGATTATAAATCAACTGACGACATTGGGGAAGAAATTCACCAATGAGGATCTCATCAACAAAGTCTTAAGGTGCTTGGGAAGAGAATGGCAACCCAAAGTGACGGCGATTGCTGAATCAAGAAATCTCTCAACTATGACGTTGGCAACTCTCTTTGGGAAGTTACAAGAGCACGAAAGCGAGCTAAAAAGACTGGCTCAACACGAAGAAGAGAACAAGAAGGTCAAAAGTCTGGCATTCAAAGCTGAAGCACCAGCAACAGAAAGTGACTCGGACAAAGAATTGTTAAATGATGAACACATGGGTCTATTGGTCAAAAAGTTCGGGAAATTTCTGAGGAAGAAGAATTTAGACAGAAGAGACAACAACAAGAGTGGAGGCACAACCATTACATATCATGAGTGTGGCAAGCCTGGTCACATCAGAGCAGATTGCTACCAGCTGAAAAAGAAAGAGAATTCAGAAAAAGGCACCTCGAATTCAAAGAAAGGGAAGCAAGCATACCTGGCATGGCTGGACAATGAAGGAAGTTCGGATGAGGATTCAGACGAACAAGAGGAGACCGCCAACATATGCTTAATGGCTCACGGAGATGAGGTTACTCCGGAAGAAAGGAAGTCGTGGTGGTACTTGGACAGCGGATGCTCAAAACATATGACTGGAGATAAATCTAAATTCTCGCATCTCGTGCCAAAGGATCAAGGACATGTGACTTTCGGAGATAACAATCAAGGAAAGATTCTCGGAGTCGGTAAAATTGGTACACCTCCTAACCCTTGTATTGAAAATGTCTTACATGTTGAGGGCCTAAAACACAATCTGCTAAGTATAAGTCAGTTGTGTGATAAGGGCAATAGGGTTATTTTCGATTATGATAGATGTATTATCGAGGGTAAAATTGATAATCTTATTAAGCTAATTGCTCGCAGGATAAACATTGTTTATGTTATTAATTTTAATTCAATACCCTCAAATGATGCGAAATGTTTATTAAGTAAAGAGGATGAATCATGGCTATGGCATCGTAGAATAGGTCACATCCACATGGCTCATTTAAATAAAATTTCTTCTAAAAACTTAGTAGTTGGTCTGCCAAAGCAAAATTTTTCTTTTTCTGAAAAATGTGATCCTGGTTCTAAATCAAAACTCACAAGGGCATCTTTTCCTTCTAAAAAATTTGTTTCAACTCAAAGGCCCTTGGAACTTTTACATATGGATCTTTTTGGACCGTGTCAAACAAAAAGCTTTGGTGGCAACTATTATTGTTTAGTTGTGGTGGATGACTATTCTAGGTATACATGGACGCTTTTTATTACTCATAAAAATGACGCATTTCATGAATTTAAAAAGGTATCCAAGATTATTCAAAACCAATTGCATTTGAGCATTGAATCCATTAAAACTGATCATGGTGGAGAATTTGAAAATCATCTTTTTGAAAAATTTTGCGAAAAACATGGAATTAAGCATTATTTTTCAGCTCCAAGAACTCCTGAGCAAAACGGGGTTGTGGAGAGAAAAATCGTTCATTAAAAGAGCTTTCAAGAACAATGCTTAATGACATGAATTTGCCTGCATATTTTTGGGCCGATGTAGTGAGTACAGCTTGCTATGTTAGGAACCGTGTTTTAATAAGGCCTATTTCAAAGAAAACCCCCTATGAGCTGTACAAGGGGAGAAAACCAAATATTTCCCATTTTCGTGTTTTTGGATGTAAATGTTATGTGCATAATAATGGTAGAGAAAATCTAGGAAGTTTTGAGGCTAGAGCTGATGAGGGCATATTCCTTGGATATTCTGTTTCGAGCAAAGCATATAGGATTTACAATAAATCTCGTAATACTATTGAAGAATCTATTCATGTATCATTTGACGAATCCGATCCCAGAAAGTTGGGAAAGGTATCTGTTAATGAAATTTCAGGTATTCTTGGAGATTTATTCATTGATGAGGATGAGGAGCCAAATGCTAAAGGAAAGGAGCTGCGAGCATTCCGAAAGCAAGGAAAAATCAGTTGAATCAGTTGAGGAGAAAAATCAAGAACAATCCATGGAACTCAACGCTGATTTGCCTAAGGAATGGAGAACTTCGAGGCATCATCCCATTGATCAAATCATAGGTGACACCACAAAAGGTGTAAGTACTCGCAATTCTATTAGCAATCTATGTATCTACTTCGCATTTGTTTCTCAAGTAGAGCCAAAGAATATTTCTGAGGCTATGCTTGATGAGCATTGGCTTTTGGCAATAAGAGGAATTAAACCAGTTCGAAAGAAATCAGGTGTGGGAACTTGTTCCTAGGCCTGAGTCTCATCCGATTATTGGACTAAGTGGATTTATAAAAATAAACTTGATGAGGCTGGTTTAATTGTTCGAAACAAATCTAGGTTAGTTGCACAAGGTTACAACCAGGAAGAGGGGATAGATTATGAGGAAACATTTGCCCCTGTTGCTAGGTTGGAAGCCATTAGACTGTTGTTAGCTTTTGCATGCATTCTAGATTTTAAATTATATCAAATGGACGTAAAGAGTGTCTTTCTTAATGGTTTTATAAATGAAGAAGTATATGTGTGTCAACCTCCTGGCTTTGAAAATTATGAACACCCGGATTATGTTTATAAACTGAAAAAGGCTTTGTACGGACTCAAACAAGCTCCTAGAGCATGGTATGACCGTCTTAGCAAATTTTTATTAGAAAATAATTTTGAAAGAGGGAAGGTTGATAACACACTTTTTATTAAAAAGAAAGGAAAGGACATTCTTTTAGTTCAAATTTATGTCGATGATATTATTTTCGGTGCTACTAATGAAACCCTTTGCAAGGACTTTTCGAGTATGATGCAGGAAGAGTTCGAAATGTCTATGATGGGCGAGCTGAACTTTTTCCTGGGTTTGCAAATAAAACAAGCCAAGTATGGGATTTTCATTAGCCAAACAAAGTACTGCAAGGAGCTATTGAAAAGATTTGGCATGGATAAGGCCAAGGCAGTAGCAACACCTATAAGCACTTCTTGCTATTTGGACAAAGATGAAGGAGGTAAATCCGTAGAAATCACTAAATATCATGGTATAATCGGATCCCTTCTCTATTTAACGGCAAGTAGGCCGGATATAATGTTTAGTGTCTGTTTATGTGCCCGTTTTCAATCGAATCCAAAAGAAACGCACATGGTTGCTGCCAAACGTATAATGAAATATTTGTCTGGCACAACTGACATGGGTTTGTGGTACCCCAAAGGTTCTTCATGTAATCTTGTTGGGTATTCTAATTCTGACTTTGCTGGCTACAAAGTAGATAGAAAAAGCACTAGCGGTACTTGTCATCTTCTTGGCAATTCGTTGGTATCATGGGCTAGCAAGAAACAGTCTAGTGTAGCCCTATCTACAGCTGAGGCTGAATATGTCACCGCGGGTAGCTGTTGTGCACAAATCTTATGGTTGAAACAGCAACTCCTAGACTTCGGTGTAAGTCTAGATCACATTCCTATAAAATGTCATAACACCAGTGCTATTAGTATCACCAAAAACCCAGTGCAACATTCTCGCACTAAGCATATAGAGATTCGACACCATTTTATACGTGATCATATTCAAAAGGGTGATTGTATTATTGAGTATGTTGATACTTCGCGGCAGTTGGCTGATATCTTTACGAAACTGCTTCCAAAAGAAAATTTTTTTTTTATTCGTAGAGAAATTGGTTTAACTTCTGCATCTCACCTCTTTTGAGTATGTGATTATGTTTATCTCTCTTGTTATTATTAATGCGTATTCTCAGTGTTTCAGGGGGAGATAGCACATCTTTTTGATGATTACAAAAGGGGGAGAGATATTCTGATATTATGGTTAATTCATACAGGGGGAGAAGATACTCTCCGAAGATGCAAATCTTTTTCGAAGCGATATATTTTAGGCATCTTTACGGGGGGGAGATAATATGAATTGTTATATTCTTGTGATTATTGCTCTAAGGAAGGTCATGGTTATTATATATATATATATATATATATATATGTGTGTTTTCTTGTATAACACTTGTGATGCAGATAATAAAGAGCATGTCAGAATCGTTGTTTGTCATCATAAAAAAGGGGGAGTGTTGGAAGTCAAGCTAGTTGGAAGACATGCTTCAAACTCTCTATGGACTTCAAGTTTAATTCAAGATAGTGTTTTGATGATAACAAGCCAACTCAAGAACAAGCTCTCAAGTGTTTTGAAGATTCAAGCAAGGCATAGTTTAGAAACCTTCTCCTTAGATCAATTGTAAGGTAATGAAGTTTTTATTTCTTTAAGAGTTACAAAAGCCAGCAAGTTTTTCATTTTAAGAGAGAAGAAGAAAAACGTGTTTTTGCATGATAAAATGTTTTCTGCATTAATCTTTGTGAAAATACTTGATGTTACAAAACTTTGTATATTTGTATGTTTGAAAGAGAGAGTAATCGATTATCTTCTCAAGTAATCGATTAACTTTGTTGCATCATAGAAAAATCAGAGAGGTTGTAATCAATTAAATGAAACTTGTTAATCAATTACTTTTGTATGAAAGTAATCGATTACCTGGTTCAAGTAATCGATTATAATTGTTGCATCATATATTTTTCAGAGGTTTAGTAATCGATTAGAAGCTCTGTAGTAATCGATTACATGATGTTGCATCATATGCATATCAGAGGCTCAGTAATCGATTAACTTACTAGTGTAATCGATTATAATGAGTTGCATCATACATTGAACAGGAGTGGTGTAATCGATTAACTATTCTTGGTGTAATCGATTACATGGTTTTCAAATGAATTTAAGAATTTCTATTTTTGAAGGAATAATCGATTACCTTCATAAAGTAATCGATTACTTCATGTTTTATTGAAAAACGTGTCAGAATCATTTTGATTATTTCCTGATTTGTTTTTATATAAAAGATTCTGATTTATTTTATAAAATTCGAAAATGGTTTTAAATTTGAATTATTTCCTTTTTGGTTTTAAGAATCAAATCTTTATTTTATTTCGTAAATCATTTTGATTTAGTTTTGATTTTAAAACTTATTTCAAATCTTATTTTATTTTATTTTGATTTTGTTTTACTTATTCAAAATCCTTTTTTTCTAAAACGTTTTCTATTTTAAAAACAAAATCACTCCAACATTCAGAGGATTGATTCATTCGTTCATTCATTCATCTTTTCTGATAATCACGTTTCTCTCTTCTTCTTCTCAAGTCTTCTGCTTTTCACGTTCATACTTTTGAAGAACAAAAATCATTGTTGGCTGAGTAATTCCTAGAGAAACAACTGCTTCATTATCATAGAGCTTATTGTAGAATCTGTGTTTTGAGAACACATTATACCTGTTGAAATCACTCGCATCATTTGTTCTAAACCATAGTGGTAGGGAGAGAATCCTGTAGTTGAACGCTGTGACGTTCGTAGGGTGAGGAACCCTGCTGTGTGATTGAGGGCCCTAGCGAACGGAGGTTACTAGTAGTGTGCAGGGTGCTCTTGGTTGTAATAGGGTGCGGCTCTATTGCTTGGTTATAAGAACTCTCAGGCGGGTCGCTTGGGGACTGGACTAGGCATTTCGACGGGAAGGCTGAACCAGTATAAAATTCACCGGTGCAAGCTTTTCTATCCCTTATCTCTTTTAATTTCCGCTTATTTCAATTTTTACGTTTCCGCGCTACTCAAATTATTTTATCTATCATTTTCGCGATCCGTTTCAAACACTTAATCTCTCCATCTCAAAACAATTTTTTTATTTGTAAAGGTTTTTACAATACATTAATAAAACTCGATTCACCCCCCCCCCCCCCCCCTCGAGAGATTTTGAGGCCAAAACCAACATTTTTAACACTGGGAGAACCTTTTGGTACCCATTTCATCTTGGGTCCTTGGGGGTTAGTCATAGATTCCTTAGTAGCCTTTGGAACCCACACAGATTTATTTCTCATATTATAATTTTTGCGATAAAAGCACAAATGAGAAATATGTTCTAAATTACCACAATAATTACATGTAATGGGTTTGGATGATGATATCATTTTGTCAAAATTATTTTCATGAAACTTGGAATTTTTAACTTCACATTGAAAAATTTCATTGTCAAACACTTTGCTTGATTTTGAATATCAACATCATTTTCAATTTCACATTCAAACAAGGAATTTGAACAAATGGATTTTTCAATGTTACTATATTCAAAGAGTACATCCTCAACTTGTTTATCAATATCACAACAATTTTCAAAAATAGTTGAGGAGCTATTTTCTAAAAAATCTCTTTATCAAAAATATCTCCATTTTTCAAAAAATCAATTTCATTTTCAATTTGAGATAATTTTTGTAAAGAGTCAAAGTTTCTATTTTCCAAAGTTATCAAACCATCATTCAAATCATTATATGCACATTGTAGAGATTTAGAACAAGGACTAATTGAAATTACCTCATGGTCCTCATGATCCAAGTAGTCGGATGTTTTAATTTCATCTGCCATTGATTCCGCATCCGAGTCACTTGATTCCTCCACTGAGTCCATAAAGGTTTCAAAAATCCTCTCTATGTCATCACAGTCGCTTGTTGAGTTACTCCCCACGCTTTCACTTTCATCATCAGAATCTTCGTCTAGGAAGTTGGTCCTTTCACGTTCTATAGCAACTTCTTGTTGTTCCTTCTCCTCTTTCCTGTGGACACTTACACTTTCAACAAGATCATTAGTAGCATAGTGTAGATGTAAAGTGTCCCAAATATCCTTAGAATTTTCACAATTTTCAATAATAGCAAATGCATCATGGTTCAAGGCATTTTTCAAAACATGCATAGCTTGAATACTGAATGAAAAAGATTTTTCATCAAAATCATTTAAAACATGTTTTTGATCAAAACCATGAAGAACAATATGCCATAAACGAAAACTAATAGATTGAAGAAATATTTTAATTCTAGCACTCCAATAGAGAAAATTATTTCCATCAAAAAATGGTGCTTCATCGAATGAAAATCCCTCCATATTAAAACAAATAAAATATCCCAACGCTGCCAATTTACAAAGGATATTTATACTCGGGTTGTTAAGCCTTTATCAGAGCACGAAGCTTTGATACCAATTGTTAGAATTATTGATAGGATTGGCAGCCGACACCCAAGAGGGGGGTGAATTGGGTGTTTACGAAAACATAGGAAAATATTCGCTTTAAAACGTTTTCAACAAATTTAAAGAGATTTTGCAGCGGAAAACAATTATAACAATGAAAACGATTGCGCGAAAGCGAATAATATTAATAATAATAGAAAAACTAATATGCTCAGATACACTTAAAATAAGAACAACGAAAACCGTTACCGCGCTTATTATTTTAAATTCTCTTAAAATAGATTGTTATGAAAATAGATGTTATGATGCACAACAAATAAATATAACAACGAAAAATAAAGAGATGAGGGATAGAAGAGATTGCACTGGAAATTTTATCCTGGTTCGGCAAACCCGGCCTACATCCAGTCCCCAAGCGACCCGCTTGAGCTTTTTCCTAAACCAAAGACGCCTCGTGTCCTCAAGTACAACCAGAGCGCCCCACAAGCTACTAGGAACCTCCTTTCACCAGGGACCTCGATACACAACTAGGAAAACCTTTCCTAGATTTCCAGATAGCCTAACTACTAGGTGACCCACCGTTCGTCTAGCACTGCCCAACACAACAGCAGGGTTCCTCACCCTACAACCACGAACGCAACACGTCCACACTAGGAGATTCACTCCCTAGTCACTAAGGGTTACACACCCCTTACAACACTGGTTAAGGTATGATTGATTGGGTACAAGACCTATAGTGCACTTTTAATAGTGCTGATACAACAATATAATGGTCACTCTAACAAAGATGTGTTCTAAGCAACACTGATACAACAATTAAGCACTATAGGAATGAAGTCAAAAGAAGGTGTTATCAGGCCAATACAAGGTTTATGATTTTCTTCAAAAATGATTGAGCGTGAAAACCAGAGAAGAAGAATAATGAAGAAGAAGAGCATGATTATCAGGAGATGTAGAAGTCAGAAAAATGATTTTGAAAAACAAATAAATAAAGTCAATTTTGAAATCAAAATCAAATCAAAAATATTTAAACCAACAAATTAAAATCAATTTGAAATCAAAATAAGATAAAATAAGATTTTGAAATAAGTTTTAAAATCAAAACAAAATCAAAACGATTTACGAAATAAAACAAAGATTTGATTCTTAAAACGAATAAGGAATATTTTCAAAAATAAAATCAAATTCGAATTTTGAAAATAAATCAGAATCAATTAAGTAAAAACAAATCAGGAAATAAATCAAAATGATTCTGACACGTTTTTCAATAAACCTTGAGGTAATCGATTACTTGAGGGAGGTAATCGATTATCCCTTTAAAAAATAGAAACTTTGAAATTCATTTTAAAAACCAGTAATTGATTATCACATGCATGCAATCGATTACTTCACTTCTGTTTATTGTATGATGCAACTCATGTAACATCCCTCATTTTTATAAAAAAAGGATAAACAATCATTTTATTATTGAAAAATATTTTTGAGAAAAGTATTTTGGAAAAATAAGCATAAGGAAATATATTTTGGAAATAAAATAGCTTTGGCAAAGAAAGATTTAAATGAAATATGTAAAAAGTGATATTTTGGTAAAATATCATGCAAAGATTGAGCAAGATCTCCTTCGTTAACCGTTGGATCTTGCTCAAATTTTTAGACAAGGTTTCTAATGATTTTATCTTAACATCCAACGGTGGAAATTTAATTTTGATAATTAAATCTTTTTAAATTAATTTTTGAGCAAAGCAGTGTCTTATATTTGAATTTCTGAATTTTTAGCAGTGGCTAACCGGTTAGTGAAACCAGTAACCGGTTAGTACATCTGTATCTGCATAATTTTAAGTCGGTTTAGCTCGAAATCTCGAGCTAAAAACGTGGTTTCTTCTCGCTTAGGCCACATAGCACCCCTCAGCACCTCCAATTAAGTGTGTGGTGTGAGGAGAAGCTGGGTGGAACGATTTGCTCCACTCTTCCCTCAATTTCCCCTCTTTTCCTCCTCTATAAATAGGGGTTTTGGGTGCTGATGTTTAGGCTCAAATTCCATTCGTTTTCAGAGCTGAAACTCTGCCCAAATTCCTCCTCAAATTTGTGCATACAACTTGCCTTGAGTTGTTGCACATCAAGCTTGTAATTAGTGAGTGTGAGAGCTTGTAAATCAAAGGAGTTTAGTGCTGTCTTTGCTTTGTTTCTGGTGTGGCTGCTGTGTTGTTGCTGCTACCCTTGTGGCTGTTGTTCTTGGAATCTTAGAGCTTGCTTAAGGGCTGTCTAAATTGTCTAAGGTATGGGAGACCTCATTCATATCGCTAGGATTTATGGTTGATGGTTTGTATGATGATATGTGTGAATTATGGATATTGGAACCAAGACAAGAATTGGTTGGCTTGGAGGCCAATACAATCCTTGGTTCCCTATGTTATGTAACTGAATTAAGGACCTATACAAGAATGAAATTAATGAGAAGCATGCTGCCATAATTCTGTTATGATTCTTGTGATGATTGCTGAAATTGAGAAAGTATTAGGGTCATGATCAATGGATTATGAATCAATGAATATGAACTTGATAAATTGAATGATTTGATGCATTGGTTTGATGATTTGATGCTTTGATTTGGTTGAATTACTTGATGTAAAGTAGTAACTAGATACCATATGTTGGTTGTCCAATGATGTCAAGAAGTAATAATTGGACTATGAAAGGAATTGAGCAAGAAAGAAGTGCAGTATGTTGTTAGACTGCATAAACTAACCGGTTAGTGGGCTCTCTAACCGGTTAGTGACTGACAGAATGCATCAATGGCTTATGTTGGTATAACAATCATTGAGGATAGTTATTACTTGGACTTGGAATAATATTAGAACAAATCATTGGGAGTAAATAAGCTAGGGAGAGATGGAATTTGTTATGGTTTGATAAAAGTTTTAATTGGAAATTAGATTGATGGACTTAGAACTAATGGAATGTAATTGGATATGCTTAAGTCTTACTATAACCTTAGAGTCATGTCCAAATTGCTATAACTTATAATTTAGAGTAAGTAAGTTAGTGAATAATGGTAATTGTTATGACATAATAATAAGACTTGTGCAATGTTGTAATGACAGATTTAGAATTTACACATTAGTTTGTAATATGGCTAAAGTTGGTAATAACCATAGAGTCATGGTTGACATTGCATAAGTATGAAAAGAAATGTGAAGTTAATTAAGTTTAGTATGATAATCTTAGAATATAGGTATGATATGAGTTTGGACTAATAATGGAACCATAATTTGAAATAAGTAAGCTAATTAACCATAGTAATTATCAAGGCTTAACAATGAAACTTTCCCGAATATGGCATTAATAGGCATAGGAATTTTAAAAAAAAAATTTTGGTAGTTAGGAGACCTGCAAGAAGCTTAAAATTATATCTTAAAAGGTAAATAAGGAGTAGGAAGGAATTAGTTTCAAGATTGGAAGGTTTTTGAACTTAAAGTCAATATGTTTTGCTGTCACTAACCGGTTAGTGGATCTTGTAACCGGTTAGTGCCTGAGAGAAGTGAATAAATAACTAAATTCATTGCAATAATCATGGAGGTCTTTGCATAGACGTTATACCAAGTGGTTATTGACTGGAGACCTCATGGAATTGACAATGAATAATGATGATATGACGAATATAATGATGCATGACGATTATGTAGCTCCGATATGAGATTGTGGAGCGTGAATAAATAGCTCCGATATGAGATCATGAGCCTGAATGAATAACTCCGGTATGAGACCGTGAGCTTAGATGATTCCGTATAGTACGGTGTGGCCGCTATACGAAGACATGTGGACCGGTGTGGCCGCCATATGTGTGTGATTCCGTATAGTGCCATATGTGTGTGATTCCGTATAGTACAGTGTGGCCGTTATACGAAGACATGTGGAACGGTGTGGCCGCCATATGTTTATGATTTCATATAGTACGGTGTGGCCTCTATATGAAGACATGGAACGGTGTGGCCGCCATGTGTATAATGATGATGATTATTCCTGATAATGGAAATGTTGATAATTAATGGAATATGCATCTCATGCATGATATTACGAGAATCGTAAAATGAGTAAGGTGCATGCAGGATTGGGAAACCATATAGTACGGTGTGGCCGTTGTATGAGACGGTTGGACCGGTGTGGCCGCCAACGTTGAAATGACGAGGACCTAGAACTGTTGGTGGACAATGGTTCAGGGATCATCCCCTTGTTCATTTTGGGATCGTGGTAGATGGGGTTCCAGTATAGAACGGTGTGACCGCTATACAGGTTGTGGAAACATCGAGTGCACGATTGCTCATCCCAGAGTGTTGTTTTTATGGAAGTGATGAAAAGAATGTTTTGAGAGATGTACATGCATTGCATGAAAGATTAATAATATTAATGATTGCTTGTTAAGACGCTTGAGCATGCATTCATTGCATTAAAATGATATCTGTGATGCTTGTGTTTGAACAATCATATAATCTGCTTACGCGATATGACAAGTGACTTACTCCCATACTACCACATCGGTGGTGGTAGGTTCTGTTGAATGACAGGTCAAAGGTCTCTCCTGTTGAGTAAAGGAGCGTTAGCAGAGACAGCCAGGATGACACCTTGTTGTCTGAATTCTCTTATTGAAGGATAGAGTTGTGAAGACCATGCTCTGGGTGTAAAAAGGGATTTTTGGGGATTTTATATTTTTATATTTACACTCAGACTGTTTTTGTAATATAATATGATATTAATAAACAAAGCTTTTGGTTTTCACAATCTTTTGGAAAAAGGTTTTTATTAATCCGCATTTTTATTTACCTTTAATATTTGGGGGCGTTACAACTCATATAATCGATTACCACTAATCTAATAATCGATTACTGAGCCTCTGATTTTTATGAATGCAACATCATGTAATCGATTATCTCAAACCAATAATCGATTACTTTGTCTCAGGAAAATATATGATGCAACAATTTTAATCGATTACTTGAGCCAGGTAATCGATTACTCTCATAAGAAAGTAATGGATTAGCAAAGTTCACTTAATCGATTACAACCTCTCTAATTTTTCTATGATGCAACAAAGTTAATCGATTATCTTAGGTAGGTAATTGATTACTCCTTCTTGCATAACATAAAAATATTCAGAGTTTTGTATCATCAAGTATTTTCACCAAAACTAAGATAGAAAAACTGATTTTCACAAAACTTCTTTTTCTTCTCCTTTTATATGAAAAATATATTTAGAAAAACTTATATTGGCCTTTTAAAATATTATAAACCTTGACTTCATTACCTTACATAATGTCCTAAGGGAAAGGGCTAAAAGGTCTTCATTTGCCTGAGCCTTCAACTTCATTTGCTTGATTCTTCAACTTGAAGCTTGGACTTGAAGCTTGAAGAGCTTATGATTGCACTTGATATGAACTTGAGAATCTTGAGTTTGTTATCATCAAAACCATATAATACTTGCACTTGAAGTCCTTGGGAAAGCTTGACTTCCAACACTCCCCCTTTTTGATGATGACAAACCTGTATTCTGAATGATCTGCATCACAAGTGTTATACAAGCAAATGTATATATAATAAACACATCCTTATCTCTAGAATACAAAGAATACAACAAGTATACAAAAAGGATACTCTCCCCCTGTATAGATGCATTAGATTATAACAGTTAAATGCTTCGCATCCTCGCATCATTCAGCATCATTCAGGAATTCTTCTCCCCCTTTTGTCAACAATAAAAAGTGGGTTCAGAATTCTTCTCTTGTTATGCTTGAATTTTTCTTCTCCCCCTTTTGTTATTCATCAGATATGCTATGAAGCTCTGAATTCTTCTCTTCATGAGTAAGCTTGACTTCTCACTTTTCTTTCCATGGGAGTTATCACATGATCCCTTTTGTTTTGTCAACGACATTTGGTTCTCTTCCTATTTTGTCTTCATTTCGCCATGTCTTTTGTAAGAGAAGCATGTCTTTTGTCAAATATCTCTCCCCTTTTGATCAATTTAAACAAAATGCTAAACTCCCCCTGAAACACTGGGTAGAAGCATTAATAATAACAAGGAGATTTGTTTCATACTTCTACTCCCCCTATTTGACATCAGCATAAGGAGTTATGGGAAACACAAAAATTTTGTCCCAATACATAGTTAAAAAAAACGCATGATGTCAAGATAGAGTGAAGTAGCAAACATGTTTTCATGAAAATTTGAAAAAGTTTTTCTCCCCCTTTCTAAAAGAATGATTCAACCAAGCAAGTTATAAAGGGAGATCAAATGCATCATTTAAACATGTTTATGCTTACTATCATCACAAAAATTTGAGAGTCCTATATGCCATGACAATAAATATTCAATGCACTTCAGCACAAAATATCATGTAGCACATATCATAAGAAGAAGCATCATAAAATGATTAAAAAGAATCATGAAACGTTGCGGGAAAGAAAGAATCATGAATATGAGAAGATTCTTAGGGTCGAGCGAGAAGAGGGGAAGATGAAACGTTGCGGTGGACTAGAGTTGGCAAAAAAATCCAGGGCAATCTGGCCGACCCGCACAAGCCCGACAAATAAGCGAGTTTAGACTCTCAAAATGCAACCAAATTAGATCTCGGGCCGTTTTGACCTGCTTTAAGAAAACCAAAACCAACCAGGTTCCAGGCTGACCCGCTAATATCACCTAAAAACCTTGCCTGATTTAGTTTAAATGGTAGCCTATTACTGGGTTTAGTTAAAGGATTTTTGACCCAAATTTCATCCAGGATTTATGGCCTAGTCCGATCATGGTCCGAGCCTGAACCCGACCCAGGTAACCCGAATTTCCATCTCTACGGTAGACTGGCTGAGAGGTTGTGTGTTTTTTTTTTAGACTAATGATATTTAATTCTATAAAATATGGAATTGTAATTCCTAGGCTTAGGGATAAGAATTGAGTTTCTATATTTTTAGTTATAATATAATTCTATGGAATTAGGTTTGGAATTGTGATTCCAATTGCAAATGCACAACCAAACACTAGAATTCCAATTCCAAGCCCGAATTCCAGTTTCAAACCCTAATTTAATTCTATACTCAATTCCATGTGTCAAACATACTCTTAAAACAAAACATTGTTTTCCTAATTTCCGAGCGTGATCAACACCCCATCTTGAATCTGCCAATCAGAAATGAAAGCAAACTGGGTTCTTTGAAATAAGAGAAGCAATCATTTCACAGGATAAAAAAGAGAATTATTGATGAGTAAAATAAATAATTTAATAAAAGGTTAAAATTAAAAAAAAAATTATGCATTAAAATATTTGTAAAAAAAAATAAAAGTTATAAAATAAAAGAAAAAATTTAAAAACCAAAAATTAAAAAAATGGAGAAAGCACTTGATAGAGTACATGTTTCGATTCTCCTTTTAGAATCTTCTTCCTGTCTACGGTTGTTGTCTTTTTGAGCCCAAGGCAAGGATCGAATCCCTAACGACTAGGTTCCTTAATCATGGTGTTAGGGGTTCTATTTCTGTCTTGGGCATGAAAAATGTTTTGTTGGTAGAGGCAAAGCCTATTTAGGTGATCTTTACGCCTCAGAGGGATTAGTCTTCGGCTATCGGCTAAAGGATATCCTTGGTGAAAAAAAAATTGTTTGCTCATTCTTAAATCTTTTATAGAAAGTAAAAAGTGTAAGCACTTTGAAACTTAAATCATTTAATTATTTTTTACATGGTAAATCATTTAAATTATACTTCCTCTATTTTATAATATAATTTTTTTTAAGGTTATGGGGCATAATTAAATTTAAAAATTTTAAATTAATATATATTTGTATTAAATTTGTGTATATTTTTTTTATTTTTTTAATCTTTTTATGATTAATTTCTCATCCATTATTTCTCTAAAATAATTAGTGGTAGAAATGAAAAAACTATAATTAATTTGCATTATTTTTGTAAAACATTTATATTAAAAAAAATCTCTAAAGATTTATATCATAAAATGGAAGGAAAAAAATCAAATAGGTTAACATGCCAAATATAATAAAAAAATCATTAAAATATACATCCTCCATCTTATAAGGATGCAGATGGTAAAAATGATAAATTTTTTTGTCCCAACTCCCAGACTAAAGTTAAAGTAATAAATGAAAAACTTAGAAATTGTAAATTTTGAATTATGATTGATTGATTAATGCAAAATGTATTAAATTAGGTGTTTAATAATCGATTGATGTAATAGACAAATTATCAGATGCATGTCGATCTCCTTAATTTTTTGACTTTTTTAATTTATTATTGTCTTTATAAGACACAAAGAGTATATTTCTTGTACTTCCAATTCACGGAATAATATACACTCATAATAGGATTTTTTTAAGGTCTTGTTAAGGGCACTTGTTAAGGATTCTCATATTTGAAAAACAAAAAACCACATTAATAACTTTAACCAGCAAAACCCAAAATAAAAAATTGATCTTCTCTTTGTGTCCGTCAAAATAAAAAATTGATCTTCTCTTTGTGTCCGTCAATTTCCTCAACTTTACACATGGCCCATTCCCATTATTTAATGCCACCGTTCTTTTATGTGTCTGTTTCGTGCTTACTTCGTATCCACATACTCCAAAAGTTGGCAAAATAGTACTATAATATTCATCATAGCTTTGTACCCCACAAAAGGGATAGATAATGTAACGAAGATCTCACTATTGACAAATGATTATATCAGCCACCGTTTGCCTTTCAAAAAACGTCCAAATAAGGAAAGAAGAGAAAGAAAGAGATCGAAGAATTATGGTGGGGTTTTATGCAATCCAAAGTACTAACACTCTCTTTGCTATAGAAGAAACTAGGAGGAGAGAAAATAGATTCATAAATTAGACCTATTAAAAAAAATTCTACTCAAAACCGGAGAGAAAATTGCACTGAGGAATGAGCTTTCGTGTGAAATTCCATAATCACCTTTCAAACTGTCCACAAGAATATGTTATAAATTATTTTTATCTAATTTATGCATGTTAGCAAAAGTAATTTTTATTTTTAAATTTATAAAAAAAAATATGTTGTTATTTCAAGGTTATTTTTATTTAAATTTTAAAATTTTATTTATTTTTTTCTCTATTATAATTTTTACTCTATTACCTATAAAATTACGAGGGATACATTTGAAATAAACTATTTAATATTACTTATATATATATATATATTCTAAAATGACTTATAAAATCCCAGCGAGACAATAATTCATGGGGAAAACTCATACCGTTGAGTCAAAGACTCGCACAGTTCGCGGATCCGGGATGAATTAGTTGGTCAAAAAATGTGAAGTCCAAACACGACTCGACAAAAATAAAATGACTTATAAAAAATTCTATCTTGTACTCCCTCCGGTCCTATATATAGGTCACATTCTAGAAAGTTTTCTTAGTCCTAATTATAAGTCACTTTATATTTTCTATGCATCATTTATTAATTTTTCTCTTTTTTGCCCTTATTAAATGCTTTGACTATTTATGTTTTTTGTTGTTCATTAATGAGTGCGAATTTTCCAATAAAAGTTAAGGGGGCAAATTTGTAAAGTTACAATATATTCTCATAGAATTCATAAAACCAACCACTTTCCTTGATATGTGTAATTCGGTTAAGTATGTCTTATAATAAGGATCGGAGGGACTACTAATAAGAGATGGAGAGAGTATTTAGTATCCCTCATAATGCTTTTTCACGTGATATGTGTAATGTGTGTTATTGTAGTTATGGTGCGCGACCTAAAGGGCACTTGTGTTCTTCAATTTATGATAAGAAAATGAAAATAACGCAGTTGTTTTTATTAAATTTTACTATGTCATAACCTAAAAGAACATAACCTCTGAAAGGGATGGGCTATGTCTTTTACTCGAGGTACGACAACACAATAAACCATGAAAGAAAATTGGTTTCAGTACGTAGGTATAATTCAACATGAGAAAGTGATTGTCCTTGGTTTTTGTCTAACAGTTTTAATTAGGATATGCTTGGAAAATTAGCTTATAGCTCTGAAGTTAACTGAGGGTTGTGAGTTTGTAGTTACAAGTTTGTAGCTCTTTAGTTGATTGTTGGGAATAATGTTGTTCGGCAAAACTAACTTTTGAAGTAGTTGAAAGTTATTAAATGATCGAAAATGACATGCAACATTATATTATTTATTTCTTAAATAAGTAATTAATTAATTAATTAATTATAAAAATTATTAAATTGTAATTAATTAAAATCGTTTCTTTTATTTATTTGTTATGTAGTTATTTAATTAATTACTATAAAAAATTATTAAATTATAATTAATAATTATTTATTTAATTAATTAAAAATTAAATTGCTATCTTGATAGGTAAATAATTTCGAAATTTTTTTAGGATATAATTGGTATATGAATTATCGAAAGCTAGTTTAGTTTTTGAAAGTAGTTTTCTAAAAATTAGTTTTCAAAAGTTACAAACTCTTTTTTTAAAAAATTATAAGTTAAAAGAACAATATTTGGGTATATAAGAATTTAAGAGAGGAATTGGATGCATTACTCCATGAATTAAGAGAGGTATATATAAAAATAAAGGAGGTTACTATTCATATATTATTATATTATTAAATTACTATTTATGTATTATTATATGAGATTAATGGGTATGCATAGTCTATCTTCCATAATTCATTTATATTACTTTAATTTAAAAATCAACGATCATAAATAGATGATTGATGGATGATGCACCGTTGGTGTAAAGAACTTTACACTGTCGGTGTATTACCCATTTTTTATATTATTATATTATTAAAATATTAATATAAAATGGACCAATAATGAGTCTCGTTATATATATGACAGCAATAATAGATATTAAGTACATCCGATAATTTGTAGAGATGATTGCCGGAAAATGATTTTGAAACAAAAACTGTTGCTTTTGTAAAATTATTTACAAACTTTGTGTAGGCCCTACAAAGAAACAGGTGATGAAGTTTCAGCCAATAAAAAGATTACATGTGAGAATTTCTTTGAGGAAACGGTTGACATTCAAGCTTCATGCTTTCAATAAAAATTAAATACTTTATATTCTATTGATAAAGAAATACTCCCAATGAACCTTATTATAAATCAATTTTACCTAATTCACGCAAATTAAAAAATTAATTATTACTCTCAAATTTATCAAAAAAATATATTGTCATTCCAAATTTATCTGGCTTATTTATGTTTTTGGTCCCTAAAAGCTAAGTTCAGCATGTTTTGGTTTTAGTCCCTATAAGTTATTTTGACCGGGACTGATCCTTAATTTTTCAAACATTTTGGTTTTGATCCACTCCATTATGAAAAAACTGTTATTTGTTGACATGACTAGTCGAACACCATATCAGTAGTCATGTAGTGTGAGGTGATGTCAAATAAGTGATATGACATGAATGGTATATATCCATGGACACAAAATGACCTCATTCGCAAAATGGTCTCATATGTAACACCCTATATAATAATTACCCTTAAACCCGAAAGTTAGGATTTAAAAATTTCTTTTCATTAATATAAAAACATCAGAGTTAATAAGCGGAAGACTTAAATTCAATTAAAGCATAAATTAAGTATATCTAGTTCGGTCATTCAAAATACAATTCAGTGTTTTAGCTCGGCCCAACTAGCCGAGCCCCAATACAATACAAAACAATATTTTAGCTCGGCCCAATTGGCCGAGACCCATCCACCTATCTGACTCTAAATAACTTACTCCCCCCGTGATGGAGAGTGATCCTGCTCGGCCGGGGACTGCGTCTGCTCGGGCTCAGTACCTGAAAAATGGTAAGGAGGTGAGCATTACACAAAACTTAAATAAGCAGTTTCTAAAATGACATACCGAACTACCAAGCCAAACACAAGTAGTCAAATAGCATATAAATAACAAGTAATCAAACCCATATATCTCATGCATATATCACCATTTAGCTCGGTTCGCATACCCACAATCTCATCTAGCTCGGCTCACATTCTACCATCTCATCTACCTCGGCACACATCATAAACCAATTTACTCATTACCTGCTAGATATACCTCGGTTCACATTCTCTTACCTCAGATTATCACCTACCTCAGACTCATTACACATTATTCCATTTTCACATAGTTTACAATCTTTTACTCTTCTCGGATGCATACACCCAGTGCATGTCTTACACCATTTAAAGTCGGATATCGGAGTGTCATCCATAACTGCGAGTACCCAATACCCGTCTTACAGCTGCACATACCCGGTATGTGTCTGACGCGATCAATGCACGCACCCAGTACGCGTCTTCTATGACCAGGAGCACTACCGCCGATCCTACTATGGGGTAAGGAGTGTCCATAACTGCGAGCACCCAGTACTCGTCTTACAGCGGCGCATCTTGGCGACTTACGCGATCAATGCACGCACCCAGTACGCGTCTGCTATGACCAGGAACACATCCCACCGATTCCGTGCTCGGAACCTTGTGTGAATCATAACTGCGAGTACCCAGTACCCGTCTTACAGCTGCACATACCCAGTATGAGTCTGACGCGATCAATGCACGCACCCGGTACGCGTCTGCTATGACCCGATCACACAACCATTTCTCTTTTATTCCTCTTATCCATATAACCATTTTAGTTCGGCCTATCTCGGCTCAACCCTTTAAGTTATTCCTCTTTACATTAATCTCATTATACTCTTAGCTCGGCCTCTCTCGGCTCATCCTTTTAACCATTTTCCTTATTCCATTATCTTTTCTCATTATCTGATTTATTACTCTACTTCTCCTAGTTTCCCTATATTGCATTTCCTCAACCCATTCGCAACCTCTCCCAGCTCGGCCCAACTCGGCCACAAATATAAATAACAAATATCAAAGCTCATAAACATTTAAACAACCAAGTTCATAAACACTTATGCAACTACCAACATATAGCACATAACAGTACCCATCCCTACTTCAAACTCATGTTTCTAATTTATTTATTAGCTCCCTTTTACCCTTTTTCCCATTTCCTCTCTAACACTAACCTAGATCCATTCCCTAATCTAACATCCACTCTTAGTACCCTTTATGAACACCCTAGAAACCCAAACTCAAGTAGAGGTAACACTCACTCCTTACCTCAAACCGTGAGAGAATAAGAGTTGAGATCTTGAGAATGGCTTCCTTGACCTAGACCTTGACCTTGTGAGCTTCACACCACTCGAATCTGTGTCCTCCTTGCTGCCACCACCACACCATCACGGCCCAGCTCTTGGCTGCCACCACAACAATACGCCGGTCCAGGGACGCCGGAACAGAAGAGAACAGAGAGGAGGAGGGTTTTTCCGGTTGGGGTTGAACTTGGTGAAAGAGAAGAAGAAAGAAAGTATGTTGGTGCTGGGATTTTCAGAGAGAAAGAGAGAGATTCGAAGGAGGAAGAGAATGAGAAATGCAAAGTGTTGTGGGTGGGGCTTTCTTTTATTAATTTAGGGAAAACATTTGTGTGGCTAGGATTCATTGGCTTCTTGTGGAAGCTAGATTGTGTGGACAGGATTCATTAGCTTCTTGGGGAAGCCATGAATAGTACTTGAAAGGGACATAAAGCAATGATAATGACATAAAGTGAATAGCCAGGACAGTGTACGGATGGTATGAATCCCAAAGGGCTACAGCTCAACATGAGCTGGCACGGAGGAGCTAGGACGTGTCAGCCAGGGTACGTCAGCTAGGATACGTCAGCTCGGCATTTAGGAACAGCAATAGTCCGAGCTTCCCTCTCGGATAGGACGCTGAGGTCGGCTAATCCAAACTGGACAACGGGTTCCACGCTGGGTTCCCATCCAGCTCGGTTCATAAGCACACAATCTCAGCTAGCTCGGCCGGGATCGGACCGAGGTCCTATAATTACATCCTAGATCGGCCTATGCTAATACTAGCCTCATATGTTGGAAACCAACAAGCGGGCTAAGCAAATACTAGAGGGGGGGTGAATAATATTTTGAAGCACTAATACCAAATATTTCGATTGATAATTGAAGAATGGAGCTTAGACTGAATTTTCTGGAATCAGAAACAAAAGACTCGAGTCTTTTGTGAAATACTCGAGTTTTTCAGGATGAACAACTCGAGTCTTTTCTGAAATACTCGAGTTTTTACTATCAGATAGCAGAAAAACCAGAAACGAAAATTCAGCAATTTAACTCAAATCAATTCAATAATAAACAGGAACTTATCCAACAGAATAGCAAGTAATCTAAATAACTTTTAACACAAAGATTCCTTGAACTTGCTACCTAATTGTATAAATCCTAATTGATTGAAATGACTTAAGTCTATTGAGCTAGAAAGTAGATTAAAAGCAATAAACCAACACTCAAGCAATTTTATCCTGGTTCACTCCAACAATGAGCTACATCCAGTCCTCCTAATCACTTAGGAGTTTCTACTAATAATCAAATTGTTAGAAATTACAAAGGATTGCTTGAGAATGGCCTCACTCAACCTAACCCTTTCAAGAGTGTACCAAACTCTTGATTTCTACCCCAATTTGATTCCGGTGATTGAAGAACTCTTCACAAAGCTTCCTTGAACTCCCTTCAAGAAACTCCACCGGGCTAGGAACCTCCTAGTCTTGTGCTTGAGAACCTCTCAAGACTTCCAACACCCTAAGCCACTTAGGGTTTGCTTGGGAACAATCCAAGACTTTGAATAATCAAGCTTTTTGTATGTGTATTACTAATCTCACAATGGATTAGCACAAATAAGCACAGCTCAATGTAAGAATTGAGGCCTAAAAACTCAACTTGGAATAAAATGACAATATGAGTGAGAAGTTGAGCTTTATGGGAATTAACACTTGAGAAGAGGAAATTATGAAAGCTTGTAATCAATGATGTGTTGTTGTCTTGTTTGTTCTTGCACAAATTCAAAGAGAAATTTTACAATAAGGTTCTGAATTGCTCTCTTGGGTTGGATGAGACTCAAATGCCCTCAATTGAGTTTTTGAGTCTCTCCAACGTTCATTTTTGCTGACTGGACAAAAATACTCGAGTCTTTTGGTAAATACTCGAGTCTTTTTGGTCGGTCACGAGTGAATTGGTGCACGAACAAGACTAACGGTCATAATTGCTGACCTGGCACAAATACTCGAGTTTTTCTACAAATACTCGAGTATATACTCGAGTCTTTATCAAAATACTCGAGTATTTTGATCAGATATGGGAAAAATTATTTTTCAATTTTATTTTTCCTCTCAAGTATTAATTTTTGGTCAATCTCAACTTAATAAACATATAAAAATTTATTCCTAGAAGAGACTAACTATTTCTACCCACTCTCAACCACTCTCAACATAAATTAGAAATTTACAATTAATATTTGATTGAGAATGATTGGGCACTTGTCTTCTTTTCTTGACTTCTTGTTGATGTTGATGTTGCAATATCTTCAAGGCATGATTTGTTAATTATTTTGTCATCATCAAAACATAATCCACATAATTAGGAGCATTGAATTCACAATCTCCCCCTTTTTGGTGATGACAAAATAATTAACACTTGATCCATTTGTTAAGCTTGATCCACTTGGAGATGCAACTCCCCCTCACTATATGATACTTTTCACCTATCTAAAAATTCAGCTTGAGCAAGATGTTATGACAATTTAATTTTAGCACCAAGCCTATGGTATTAGAGAATTTAACAATTATCAGAGTATATACCATAATTAGAGATTTTAGGTGCAACAATATTAAGACAAGACAAGTGTAATATCTCTCCTTACGCCAAAAAGATGTAACAATTTAGAAAAAGATCAAGGGAGGAGAGGTGCATAATCGGAAAACCCCATAACCAACTATGCAAATAAAACGGAGATATAATAACGATAAAGAGCTCCCCCTGAAGCTTTGCACAAACATCATAATGAAGACCAAATTCATTAACATAAAAACATCATAAAAGGTCCAAATCAAAGGTGCAATAATAAACCCAAAGTCTCAAAACACCAAGTTCTCAAAATACAGAAAATGTAACAAAGACCAACATGATAAAAACAGAATGAAAACTAAGATAAAATCCAAAGGTCAACATTATCAAAACATCGAAGGAGCTGGAGCATCTGGAGGAGGATAAAACCGAGAGAAGAGTTTAGAGGATGAAAAACTAGTAAGATTTGACAAAACTTTGAGGAAAATCTGAGTTTTGAGGAGAGAGATATGAGAAAACCGAGAGAGAAGAGGGTCGCAAAAAAAAAACTTGAGTCTGAGAGTATATATAAACAGTTCAAAATACTCGAATATATTCATAAATACTAGAGTTGTTCTTTAGGATATACTCGAGTTTTTGAAAATATATTCGAGTCGGTCGTGACTCAGCCCAGATTTCCCCAGAAAAGTCGAGTAAAAATTGAAAAACTCGAGTTTGGTCCGAAAGTTCAAATTTCAGGAAAACGCAAAATACTCGAGTTTTTGGAAAAATACTCGAGTTTGGTCTGAAAGTTCAAAAATTTGGGGGTTTCGAAAGACTCGAGTGTTTTGAAAAACACTCGAGTTATTCAATAAAGACTCGAGTTTTTTGAGAAACACTCGAGTATTTTTCTCAGACCCTGATTAAAAACTTTTTCAATTTAAAACTGATTTAATTTTGAATTAAAATACTCGAGTGTTTTTGGAAAAACTCGAGTATTTTGACAGAACAGAAAGTAAAAACTCGGTTTTAAAAGACCAAACACAAATCAAACACAAATGCTTCACTACCAACTTGGAATACAGTACAGAATCACACACAATTAACATATACAATTTCAAATATCATCAAGGACAATTTAACTAAGAATCAATAACACATTAGAGTAAGACTAATATGGTGATTTTCCAAAAATGACACACAATGCAATTAGCCTATATTAGCTTCATCTAAAATACCAAGTTCTCTCCTAATATGATAAAAGGTGTCCCTTGGTAGAGGTTTTGTAAAAATGTCGGCTAATTGATTTGTGGTACTAACAAATTCAATTGTGCAATCACCCTTTTGTACATGATCTCTTAAAAAATGATGTCTTATTTCAATGTGTTTAGTTCTTGAGTGATACACCGGATTCTTAGTCAAATTGATTGCACTCGTGTTATCGCATCTAATCGGAATATTTTCAAGTTTCAAACCAAAATCCGATAATTGTTGTTTCATCCATAACAGTTGAGCACAACAACTACCGGCTGCGATATATTCCGCTTCGGCGGTAGAAAGAGCGACACAAGCTTGCTTTTTAGAAAACCATGACACCAATGAACTTCCCAAGAAATGGCAAGTACCACTGGTGCTTTTGCGATCAAGCTTGCATCCGGCGAAGTCGGAATCCGAGTAACCAACTAAACAAAGATTGGCATCAGCAGGATACCATAAACCAGTGTTAATTGTTCCTTTTAGATACTTAAATATATGTTTAACTGCGGATAGGTGAGATTCTTTAGGATTAGCTTGAAATCTAGCACACATGCATACACTAAACATAATATCCGGTCTAGATGCAGTGAGATATAGGAGACTACCTATCATACCCCTATACTTACTAACATCAACCGGTGTACCTTGTTCATCCTTGTCTAGGTAGCATGATGTGCTCATTGGAGTGTAGGCTTCCTTGCACTTGTCCAATCCGAATTTCTCAAGGAGCTCTTTGCAATATTTCCCTTGATGCACAAATATCCCCTCCTTGACTTGCTTTATTTGTAAGCCTAGGAAGAACTTGAGTTCTCCCATCATTGACATTTCAAATTCCTTTTTCATCAAATTTGAAAACTTTCTACAAAGAGACACGTTAGTAGCACCGAAAATGATATCATCAACATAGATTTGTACTAACAAAATGTCATCCTTGGTTTTATAAATAAATAGTGTATTATCAACCTTCCCTCTTTGAAACTTGTTTTCTAATAGAAAGGAACTCAATCGATCATACCAAGCTCTAGGAGCTTGTTTCAATCCATAGAGTGCCTTTTTCAATTTATAAACATGGTTTGGAAATTCACTATTTTCAAAACCGGGGGGTTGTTTGACATACACTTCTTCATTTATAAACCCATTCAAGAAAGCACTTTTAACATCCATTTGATATAAAGTGAATTTCATGATTGAAGCATAAGCAAGTAAAATTCGGATTGCTTCAAGACGTGCAACCGGAGCAAAGGTCTCATCATAATCGATACCTTCCTCTTGGTTGTACCCTTGAGCTACTAGTCTAGCTTTGTTTCTTATAATCAACCCGGATTCATCAAGTTTGTTTCTATAAATCCATTTAGTACCAATTATGGTATGATCATCGGGTTTAGGGACTAGATCCCAAACTTCATTTCTTTCAAATTGGTTTAATTCTTCTTGCATAGCAAGAACCCAATGATCATCCTCAATGGCCTTTTTAATTGAATCGGGTTCAATTTGAGAAACAAATGAGACATAGTGGCAAATGTTTTGAATAGACCTACGAGTAAGTACTCCCTTTGACATATCTCCTATGACTTTGTCTATAGGATGAGCCTTGACCGATTTCCAAGTTGGAGGAAGTTATTCCCTTACCTCTCCTTCATCAACTTTTGATTTCTCTCTCTCTTTTTCTTCTTTTGAAAAGTCAATGCCATCTTCACTAGCATCACATAAAACACTATCTTCTTTTGAAGACTCATTAAAAACCACATGAATTGATTCCTCAATAGTTAAAGTTCTTTTATTGAAAATTCTATAAGCTTTACTATGAGAAGAATAGCCTAAAAATATGCCTTCATCGGATTTGGAATCAAACTTGCCAAGGTGTTCTTTTCCATTATTTAAAACAAAAACTTGGCATCCGAAGACATGAAAATGAGATATATTTGGCTTTCTTCCCTTGTAAAGTTCATAGGGGGTTTTATCCAAAGAGGGCCTTATCAAAATACGATTTAAAACATAACAAGTCGTATTAACGGCATCGGCCCAAAAATATTGAGGTACTTGAGAATCATTTAACATGGTTCTAGCAAGTTCCTCTAGCACCCTATTTTTCCGCTCTACCACTCCGTTTTGTTCCGGAGTCCTTGGTGCGGAGAATTGATGCTCAATACCATTTTTAGCACAAAATCTATCAAATTTGTGGTTTTCGAATTCACCACCATGATCGGTTCGAATAATAATTACTTTTTGATTTACTTGGTTTTGCAAAAGTTTGACATGATGTTTAAAAGATTTGTAGGTCTCACTCTTAGTAGTTAAAAATAAAGTCCAAGTAAACCTAGAGAAGTCATCAACAATCACCAATGCATAATAGTTGCCACCAAAGCTTTTTACTTGTGATGGTCCAAACAAGTCCATATGAAGCATTTCTAATGGCCTTGATGTGGACATCACCATTTTTGATCCAAAGGTGTTTTTAGTTTGTTTACATTTCTTGCAAGGAGAACAAACACCTTCAATAGAAAAATTTAGCTTTGGTAAACCAACTACTAGATCTTTAGATTGTATTTTCTTCAATTGGTTTACATTAATATGAGCGGTCCTACGATGCCATAACCAAGTGTCATTTTCTTTGCTCACTAAACAAGTAGAGACCAAAGAAGTGACTTTGTTCAAATCAACTAAGTAAGTATTATTTGACCTTCTACCAACAAATTTGATTGATTCATCTTTGTCACTTTTAATGAGGCAATGGGTAGAGGTAAAAACTACATGATTACCAATATCACATAATTGGCTTATGCTCAAGAGATTATGTTCTAATCCTTGAACATAGAGCACATTATCAATAATCAAGTTTGAAGAGTTTCCGATTTTACCAATACCAAGGATTTTGCCTTTGTTGTTGTCCCCATAAGTGACATAACCCTTTTCCTTTGGAGTAAGCTCAATGAAGTGCCGCTTCTCTCCCGTCATGTGCTTCGAACATCCACTATCAAGATACCACAATTGTTTTCCCGTTCGAAGACACACCTACAAAATGAAATCACTTGTTCACTTTGGGTACCCAAACAATGTTGGGTCCCTTAGGGTTAGTGTTGGGACTTTCTCCCTTCTTAATCCACATATAAGTGCCCTTTTTCATTTCAAACTTCTTAATGTGGCACTCAATGTTGATATGTCCAACCTTTCCACAATAAGTACAAGTTGGTCTCTTTGATGAATTTTTCTTAGAAAATGTTCCAACCACCTTGTACTTTTTGTCCTTTTTATGAACATATCCTAAACCGGTTTTGTTGTGATTATGTCTTTGAGAGTTCAACAACCGGTTGAGGTTTCTATCACTATGTGAGATTGTGAGTTTGTTTTTCAACTCTTTCACTTCTTTTTCAAGATCATCACATCTCTCACGTGAAGTGATAATTTCCTCATGATTTGCACAATCACTTTGATGACTAGAATTAATAAGTTTCAAGGATTCATTTTGAAGTTTCAACTCATTTATAGATTTTTGCAATTCATCAATTTCATGTTGAAACTCCAAAATTTTCTTTCCTTTTTCCTTATTAATTTTAGCAAGCCTTTTAAATTGAATTAACATTTCATTGTAGGCTTCTTGCAAATCATCATATGAAATGGAGTTTGAAGAGGAACAAGAAGAACTAGAGGTTACCTCATCATCACTTTCACTCATGCCATGATTAGCTCTTGATGAGGACTCATGATTGTTCTTGGCCATGAGACAAAGGTTTGCATTTTCATCACCGGAACTACTTGAAGATGATTCATTGCTCTTCTCCGGTGCATCCCAAACAATGTATGCACGCTTCCCTTTGGTCTCTTGGGTCTTCTTGTCATTCTTCTTCAAGAATGTGGCACATTCCATTCTTATGTGACCAACCCCTCCACATTCATGACACTTAACTCCATCATTGGTACTCTTTTCTCTTTGTTTGGAGTCTTTGGTTCTCTTGAAATTGGATGAAGATCCACCTTTCTTCCCTTTGAAGAATTTGTTGAATCTTTTCACAAACATCCCAAATTCTTCTTGATTTGGTTCACCATCGGAATCTCCACTTGTAGAGCATTCTTCAACTTCTTTTGTAGCTTTGGTTGAAGCTTTGAGTGCTATGCTCTTTTTCTTTTTGTCCGATTCCTCATGCATCCCAAGTCTTGTAAGCTCCATCTCATGCTCTTGGAGTTTGCCAAACAAAGTGGCTAAGTCCATGCTATTTATGTCTCTTGATTCCTTGATGGCGGTTACCTTGGGTTGCCAACTCCTATCAAGACATCTTAGAATTTTGTTAGTAGTTTCACCATTGCGAAATACTTTTCCCAAGGAAATCAAATGATTAACAATGTGAGAGAATCACTTTTGCAAGTCACTAATGGATTCATTTGGCAACATGTGGAACAATTCATATTCGTGAGTTAGAGAATTCAATCTTGCATCTCTAACCTCACTTGTTCCCTCATGTGTGACTTGCAAAGTATCCCACATTTCTTTTGCCGATTTACATTGGGAAACTCTATAAAATTCATCATGGGATAGAGCCGAAAAGATGATGTTTTTAGCTTTTAAATCAAATGAGACTTTTCTCTTTTCATCATCATTCCAACTACTCCTTGGAATTTCAACAATTTCATCATTTATTTTCTTTTTGGGAATGAAAGGACCATTTTCAATTGCATCCCAAATATCCATATCAATTGCTTCAATAAAAACTTTCATGCGAGTTTTCCAATAAACATATCCTTCACCATTAAATAGTGGAGGACGGTTTATTGAAGCTCCTTATCCACCAAAGTTATTGCTAGAGCCCATTAAGTTTCCAAAAGGATCTTTTTCGAAAAAGTTGTTACACTCGATCTTTCGACCGAGCTTTGATACCACTTGTTGGAAACCAACAAGCGGGCTAAGCAAATACTAGAGGGGGGGTGAATAGTATTTTGAAGCACTAATACCAAATATTTCGATTGATAATTGAAGAATGGAGCTTAGACTAAATTTTCTGGAATCAGAAACAAAAGACTCGAGTCTTTTGTGAAATACTCGAGTTTTTCAGGATGAACAACTCGAGTCTTTTCTGAAATACTCGAGTTTTTACTATCAGATAGCAGAAAAACCAGAAACGAAAATTCAGCAATTTAACTCAAATCAATTCAATAATAAACAGGAACTTATCCAACAGAATAGCAAGTAATCTAAATAACTTTTAACACAAAGATTCCTTGAACTTGCTACCTAATTGTATAAATCCTAATTGATTGAAATGACTTAAGTCTATTGAGCTAGAAAGTAGATTAAAAGCAATAAACCAACACTCAAGCAATTTTATCCTGGTTCACTCCAACAATGAGCTACATCCAGTCCTCCTAATCACTTAGGAGTTTCTACTAATAATCAAATTGTTAGAAATTACAAAGGATTGCTTGAGAATGGCCTCACTCAACCTAACCCTTTCAAGAGTGTACCAAACTCTTGATTTCTACCCCAATTTGATTCCGGTGATTGAAGAACTCTTCACAAAGCTTCCTTGAACTCCCTTCAAGAAACTCCACCGGGCTAGGAACCTCCTAGTCTTGTGCTTGAGAACCTCTCAAGACTTCCAACACCCTAAGCCACTTAGGGTTTGCTTGGGAACAATCCAAGACTTTGAATAATCAAGCTTTTTGTATGTGTATTACTAATCTCACAATGGATTAGCACAAATAAGCACAGCTCAATGTAAGAATTGAGGCCTAAAAACTCAACTTGGAATAAAATGACAATATGAGTGAGAAGTTGAGCTTTATGGGAATTAACACTTGAGAAGAGGAAATTATGAAAGCTTGTAATCAATGATGTGTTGTTGTCTTGTTTGTTCTTGCACAAATTCAAAGAGAAATTTTACAATAAGGTTCTGAATTGCTCTCTTGGGTTGGATGAGACTCAAATGCCCTCAATTGAGTTTTTGAGTCTCTCCAACGTTCAGTTTTGCTGACTGGACAAAAATACTCGAGTCTTTTGGTAAATACTCGAGTCTTTTTGGTCGGTCACGAGTGAATTGGTGCACGAACAAGACTAACGGTCATAATTGCTGACCTGGCACAAATACTCGAGTTTTTCTACAAATACTCGAGTATATACTCGAGTCTTTATCAAAATACTCGAGTATTTTGATCAGATATGGGAAAAATTATTTTTCAATTTTATTTTTCATCTCAAGTATTAATTTTTGGTCAATCTCAACTTAATAAACATATAAAAATTTATTCCTAGAAGAGACTAACTATTTCTACCCACTCTCAACCACTCTCAACATAAATTAGAAATTTACAATTAATATTTGATTGAGAATGATTGGGCACTTGTCTTCTTTTCTTGACTTCTTGTTGATGTTGATGTTGCAATATCTTCAAGGCATGATTTGTTAATTATTTTGTCATCATCAAAACATAATCCACATAATTAGGAGCATTGAATTCACATCATAACCTTGTACAATTTCTAAGGCCTAATGCTATCCTTAAATAAATACGGATATACTAAAATTATATTATTTAGTATCAAATTTTAGAATGTTACATTCCTCTCCCACTTACAGGAATTTCGTCCTCGAAATTTAGTCGGTATTGAACAGTTTCGGATATGACTGCTTCATCTTCTCCTCAAGTTCCCAAGTAGCTTCCTCTACTTCATTCCGATTCCAGACGACCTTGACCAAGGAGATTTCCTTTCCTCTGAGTCGTCTGACTTGTCTGTCCTCAACTCGGACTGGTAGGACTTCGAAGGTCAGATTGTCCCTTAACGGCAGCTCGTCCACTGCTATCACATGTGAGGGGTCATGAATGTACCTCCTGAGTTGCGAGACATGGAACACATCATGGAGCTTAGACAAGTGCGGAGGTAGAGCAATTCTGTAGGCTACTGGTCCGACCTTCTCCAATATTTGGTATGGTCCGACGAACCTAGGGGTCAACTTCTTCGATTTGATAGCTCGGCCAATCCTAGTGACAGGGGACACTCGTAGGAATACATGATCCCCCTCTATGAAGTTCAAGGGTTTCCTTCTCTTATCGGCATAACTCTGTCCTTCGACCAATGGAAATAGTGTTTCCCAGCTTTCCGACTGTTCAAGCACACATGTCCTCAGTAAGTCTTCAAGAGTCTGAATGGTGCGCTCGGATTGTCCATCGGTTTGGGGATGATAAACTATGCTAAATCTCAACTTTGTACCTATGGCTTCTTGCAAACTCTGCCAGAATCGAGATAAGAAGCGGGGATCACGGTCCGACACTATGTTGCTCAGCACACCGTGGAGTCTCACAATGTCCTTTATGTACAGTTGCGTCAGCTTCTCCAAACTATACTTCATGCTGATCGGCAGGAAATGGGCGCACTTTGTTAGTCGGTCCACCACAACCCAAATGGCTTCCTGCCCTGATCTCGTCCTTGGTAGACCCGACACAAAATCCATCGAGATGTTGTCCCACTTCCACTGTGGGATCTCCAAAGACTTGAGTAATCCTCCTGGTTTTTGGTGCTCGATCTTGGCTTTCTGGCATGTCAAACACCGAGACACATAATCCGCCACGTCGGTCTTCAACTTCGGCCACCAAAACAATCTCTTCAGATCCTGATACATCTTTGTGGCTCCCGGATGAAGACTCATCTTTGTCTTGTGGGCTTCTTCCATTAACTCTCTTCGGACTTCAAAGTCCAAAGGAGTGCAAACTCGGCCCCGAAACCGTATGAGACCATCGGGTCCCTTAGTGAAGTCGGGTTCATCCTTATCTCCGGCTCTTTCTAGAAGCTTCTGGAGTTCCAGGTCGGCAGCCTGTCTTTCCTTGATGAAACCCACAAAATCATTGGTTACTTGCAGCATTTCCAGTACAACACTGTTTTCCTTCTTCTGTATGCCGAGGTTGAGGTCGCTAAACTCCTGCATCAACTGCATCTCTCGGACCATCATGTTGCTCAAATGAAGACTCTTCCTGCTCAGTGCGTCGGCCACCACGTTGGCTTTTCCAGGATGATAGTGCAGGTTGAAATCATAGTCTTTCAAGAATTCCACCCATCTGCGCTGCCTCATGTTCAGTTCCTTCTGGTCGAACAGGTAGCCGAGACTCTTGTGGTCGCTGAATACTTCAAACTTCGTGCCGTACAGGTAGTGTCTCCAAATCTTAAGGGCAAATACCACAGCTTCCAATTCGAGGTCATGCGTGGGGTAGTTCTGCTCATGTTGCCGAAGTTGCCGAGAGGCATAAGCCACCACTTTTCCTTGTTGCATCAACACACAGCCGAGACCCTGCTTCGAGGCGTCACAAAACACGTCGAAAGTTTTGGTCGGATCGGGTATAATCAACACGGGCGAGCTCGTCAACCTTTTCTTTAGCTCTTGAAAGCTCCGCTCGCACACCTCGGACCATTGGTAAGGTGCATCCTTCCTAGTTAACGAAGTCAACGGTAGAGTTAGTTTAGAGAATCCTTCAATGAACCTCCGGTAGTACCCTGCAAGACCGAGGAAACTCCTGATCTCAGTTACCGAGTTAGGTCTCTCCCACTTAAGTATCGCTTCCACCTTGGAGGGGTCAACTGCTACACCTTGCTCGGATATCACATGTACGAGGAAGTGAACCTCTTTAAGCCAAAAACTGCACTTAGAAAGCTTGGCATATAGCTCCTTGTCCTTCAAGACCTGCAATACCGTTCTCAAGTGTTGCTCGTGTTCACTCGGACTTCGAGAGTAGATGAGGATGTCGTCGATGAAGACTATCACAAACGAATCCAGGTAAGATCGGAAGATCCTATTCATGTAGTCCATGAAGATGGCATGGGCGTTGGTAAGTCCGAAGGGCATAACCACATACTCAAAATGCCCATACCTCGTCCTGAAGGCTGTATTCGGAATATCTTTATCCCGGATACGGATCTGATGGTATCCAGATTGGAGGTCTATCTTTGAGAAAACCGAAGCTCCCTTGAGTTGGTCCAATAAGTCGTCAATCCGAGGGAGGGGGTATTTGTTCTTCACCGTCACCGCGTTGAGCTTTCTATAGTCGGTGCACATTCTGAGGCTACCATCTTTCTTTTTAACAAACAAGACCGGAGCTCCCCAAGGTGACACGCTTGGTCGGATTAGCTTTTTGGCCAAAAGTTCTTCCAGTTGTTTCTTAAGCTCTTCTAGCTCGGGAGGTGCCATTTAGTACGGAGCAATTGAGATCGGGCCAGTTCCCGGAAGAAGGTCTATACTGAACTCTACTTCCCTGCTCGGCGGTAAGCCAGGCATTTCGTCCGAGAAAACCTCTGGAAATTCTCCGACCACAGGAATTTGGTCTAAGGTTGATTCCTCTGTTGTCTCTAACTTCGCAACAGAAGGGCCACTAAAGATTACGGTCTTTTCTCGGCAATCAAGCAGGACATGGTGTTGAGACATCCAGTCCATGCCGAGGATAATATCTAGCTTGGTTAAGGGTAGACAAATCAAATTGACTTTAAATTCTCTGCCTAATACTTGGATAGGACACTCTAGACACATTTTAGAAGTGATTACAGAAGAATTGGTTGGGGTAGAAATGGATAGTTTGTAAGGCATTTCTACTGGGGACAGTTTTAGTCTGTTCATACAGTCAAGGGAAATGAAAGAATGTGTGGCTCCACAATCAAATAACACAACACATGTAATGCTGTCTACTTGAAAAGTACCTCGGACCAGCTCGTCAGCATCAGTCACCTCTTCACCATCCATGGTATAAACTTTGCCCCTCTGCATTGGTCGGTTAACACCGGTCTGTTGAACCTTGGTCACATTGACCTCTTTCTTCACAATATTCTCGGTACACTGAGCTGCAAAATGATCAGGCTTGCCACATCGGAAACAGGATCCTCTTGCTCGGCTCGGATCCAAACTCCAGCACTCTCCCCTGTGCTGCCTTCCACAGTGTTGACAGATCGGATAAGGGCCAGGGACAACCACCATCTGACCGCCGCTCCTTGGAGCTGCTGACATTCTTGAGCTCGGATTCACATAGGGAGCAGACCTCTGAACAGCTCCTTTTCCTCTGATCGAACCCACTGTCTTCTGTGCCGACCTGCTCCTCTTTCCATCAACTTTCCTTTTGAGCCCCTTCTCATAAGTGCTAGCCATGTTTACCAATTGCGAGAGATTGGCCACGTTCTGGTATTCGAATGCAAGCCGAATATCGTCACGGAGACCAGATTCAAACTTGATGCACTTGGTACGCTCATGAGCATCTCGGTAGCTTCCAGAATAACGGATCAAATCCTCGAACTGGGCGGCGTATTCTCTGACACTCAAGTTCCTTTGCTCCAGCCTGAGAAAAGCGAGCTCCTTCTCTCTCCTGACATCCTCGGGAAAATACTTTCCGAAGAATCGATCTCGGAACAAATCCCAAGTGATGACCTCATTAGCCGCCTCCATTCCACGGCTCTGCTGATCCCACCAATGCTCGGCTTCACTAGCCAGCACAAACTCGGCCAACCTCACCCTGTACTCATAGGGCGGTTGCAGGGATCGAAAGATCTTTTCAACATCTTGGAGCCATCTCTGAGCCCCATCAAGATTGTAACCCCCTTCAAATCGAGGTGGTTCATTCTTCCTAAAGCGGCTCATCCAGTCAATCTCAACCGGAGCCGGAGGTTGAGGCTGAAGGGCTGCAGCTGCAGCTGCTGCGGCTGCGGCGATGTTCTGAGCGAGGTTCTCAGCCTGATTCTGCTGAGCCTGCGCTTGGTTCTGCTGTAATTGGACCAGAGTTTCCAACACAGCAGCAATTCGGTCGTTATCAGCTCATCTACCAGCCATGCTGTTCGAACATGGAGAGGAAGCCAGTTAGCTTCCGAATAATCAAGTAAATATATATATATATATATATATCCACATATATACCTATGAGCTCTATTGTCTAACTTAGACTTCTAGACTTTTACTTATTTGTCACTCTCTTGGTGAGTAACCACTGGAGTCCTTTGCAACTCCAATAGGCCGAGGAGAAACTGCTCTGATACCAAAAATGTAACACCCTATATAATAATTACCCTTAAACCCGAAAGTTAGGATTTAAAAATTTCTTTTCATTAATATAAAAACATCAGAGTTAATAAGCGGAAGACTTAAATTCGATTAAAGCATAAATTAAGTATATCTAGTTCGGTTATTCAAAATACAAATCAGTGTTTTAGCTCGGCCCAACTAGCCGAGCCCCAATACAATACAAAACAATATTTTAGCTCGGCCCAATTGGCCGAGACCCATCCACCTATCTGACTCTAAATAACTTACTCCCCCTGTGAGGGAGAGTGATCCTGCTCGGCCGAGGACTGCGTCTGCTCGGGCTCAGTACCTGAAAAATGGTAAGGAGGTGAGCATTACACAGAACTTAAATAAGCAGTTTCTAAAATGACATACCGAACTACCGATCCAAACACAAGTAGTCAAATAGCATGTAAATAACAAGTAATCAAACCCATATATCTCATGCATATATCACCATTTAGCTCGGTTCGCATACCCACAATCTCATCTAGCTCGGCTCACATTCTACCATCTCATCTACCTCGGCACACATCATAAACCAATTTACTCATTACCTGCTAGCTATACCTCGGTTCACATTCTCTTACCTTGGATTATCACCTCTACCTCAGACTCATTACACATTATTCCATTTTCACATACTTTACAATCTTTTACTCTTCTCGGATGCATACACCCAGTGCATGTCTTACACCATTTAAAGTCGGATATCGGAGTGTCATCCATAACTGCGAGTACCCAGTACCCGTCTTACAACTGCACATACCCGGTATGTGTCTGACGCGATCAATGCACGCACCCAGTACGCGTCTTCTATGACCAGGAGCACTACCGCCGATCATTCTATGGGGTAAGGAGTGTCCATAACTGCGAGCACCCAGTACTCGTCTTACAGCGGGGACATCTTGGCGACTTAGGCGATCAATGCACGCACCCAGTACGCGTCTGCTATGACCAGGAACACATCCCACCGATTCCGTGCTCGAAACCTTGTGTGAATCATAACTGCGAGTACCCAGTACCCGTTTTACAGCTGCACATACCCAGTATGCGTCTGACGCGATCAATGCACGCACCCGGTACGCGTCTGCTATGACCCGATCACACAACCATTTCTCTTTTATTCCTCTTATCCATATAACCATTTTAGTTCGGCCTATCTCGGCTCAACCCTTTAAGTTATTCCTCTTTACATTAATCTCATTATACTCTTAGCTCGGCCTCTCTCGGCTCACCCTTTTAACCATTTTCCTTATTCCATTATCTTTTCTCATTATCTGATTTATTACTCTACTTCTCCTACTTTCCCTATATTGCATTTCCTCAACCCATTCGCAACCTCTCCCAACTCGGCCCAACTCGGCCACAAATATAAATAACAAATATCAAAGCTCATAAACATTTAAACAACCAAGTTCATAAACACTTATACAACATCAACATTAAGAATCAAAACATTTAACCAGTCCATCATGCAACTACCAACATATAGCATATAACAGTACCCATCCCTACTTCAAACTCATGTTTCTAATTCATTTATTAGCTCCCTTTTACCCTTTTTACCATTTCCTCTCTAACACTAACCTAGATCCATTCCCTAATCTAACACCCACTCTTAGTACCCTTTATGAACACCCTAGAAACCCAAACTCAAGTAGAGGTAACACTCACTCCTTACCTCAAACCGTGAGAGAATAAGAGTTGAGATCTTGAGAATGGCTTCCTTGACCTAGACCTTGACCTTGTGAGCTTTACACCACTCGAATCTGTGTCCTCCTTGCTGCCACCACCACACCATCACGGTCCAGCTCTTGGCTGCCACCACAACAATACGCCGGTCCAGGGACGCCGGAACAGAAGAGAACAGAGAGGAGGAGGGTTTTTCCGGTTGGGGTTGAACTTGGTGAAAGAGAAGAAGAAAGAAAGTATGTTGGTGCTGGGATTTTCAGAGAGAAAGAGAGAGATTCGAAGGAGGAAGAGAATGAGAAATGCAAAGTGTTGTGGGTGGGGCTTTCTTTTATTAATTTAGGGAAAACATTTGTGTTGCTAGGATTCATTGGCTTCTTGTGGAAGCTAGATTGTGTGGACAGGATTCATTAGCTTCTTGGGGAAGCCATGAATAGTACTTGAAAGGGACATAAAGCAATGATAATGACATAAAGTGAATAGCCAGGACAGTGTACGGATGGTATGAATCCCAAAGGGCTACAGCTCAACATGAGCTGGCACGGAGGAGCTAGGACGTGTCAGCCCGGGTACGTCAGCTAGGATACGTCAGCTCGGCATTTAGGAACAGCAATAGTCCGAGCTTCCCTCTCGGATAGGACGCTGAGGTCGGCTAATCCAAACTGGACAACGGGTTCCACGCTGGGTTCCCATCTAGCTCGGTTCATAAGCACACAATCTCAGCTAGCTCGACCGGGATCGGACCGAGGTCCTATACTTACATCCTAGATCGGCCTATGCTAATACTACCCTCCTAACCTTGTACAATTTCTAAGGCCTAATCCTATCCTTAAATAAATACTTATATACTAAAATTATATTATTTAGTATCAAATTTTAGAATGTTACATCATACACAGAATTTTGCGTTTATGGACCTGAATCACTCAAGTCAAAATACTTATTTGGCGCTATCTCACACCACATAGCTATACGTAGTTGTTGGTGTGGGTTTTTGTTAACCATGTCAACAAATAATTGATTTTTTCTAACGGATGGGACCAAAACCAAAATGTTTGAAAAATTAAGGACTAGTCCTGGTCAAAATAACTTTTAGGGACTAAAACCAAAACACGTTAAACTTTCAGGGACCAAAAACATAAATAAGCCAATTTATCCATATTTAAAACTTTACAACTCTATTCATTTATCTTTCTATTGTAATTATTACCATATCACCTTATGTAATTATGAATGGTGTATTTGGAATAAACTCTTTAATACTACCTATATATTCTAAAACGACTTATAAAAAGGACACTAAATCTACGAAAATGATATCCTATAATAAAGGAAGGAGAGTATGATATTGGGTGTTACATTACATGATGTCAATTGGGTGAAATTTTGTTTTCATTTCACATTAAAATTAGTTATATGGTGTTGCATGTAAGTGTAATGTAATGTAACACATATTAAAGAAAATAATTACTAGTAAGTGTTGTTACCTCCGGTCTTTATTATAAAACATATTTAACTAAATTACACATCTTAAAGAAAATAATTAGTTTTATTAATTTTATGAGAATATATTGTAGCATTACAAATTTTCTTCTCTTTTTTGAAAAATTTACACAAATTAATAAAAAAAATAAATAATCAAAGCATTTAATAAGAGAAAAAAGAAAAAAAATAATAAATAATATATAAAAATATATAAAATAACTTATAATTAGAATCAATAAAATCATGTAAAAGTAGACTTATAAAAAGGACGCGAAGTAAGGAGTAATTTTAAGTCATACAAAAAGAAAGTAAGTACTCCCTGAGTTCTTATTTATCCGTCATATTTCAAACAAAACATATCTGTGTTTTTTTTCACTATACTTTTTCTCTTTTTATAATCATTAATTTTTCTTCACTGTTTACATAAACTAAGACATATTAAATAAAGACAAACGTAAAAACTAACATAAATCCTCAATACAATATATATATATATATATATATATATATATATATATATATAAAAGAAACAAAAAATCTTTCCACGTGATAAGAAAAGGAGTGAGTACTAATTTTGATGGGTGAGAACCTCAATTGATAAGGGAAAAACAGCAAGAGGTAAAGATTACTAATTAATTAGTAAGTCCTACTTATTTTCATTCATAAAAAAGAAAGCAAGTACTAATTTTGACGGGTGAGAAGAGGTGTCAAAGTCAATTAATCCAGTGCCACCGTGTTGTACAATTTCTGATTTGTCCGGTTGTGCCCGGAGGTATTAGGGAACTGTCGAACTGAGAGAAGTACTACTCCTGCATGATGAGGTAAGTTAAAGTTATCTTAGATGAGATGAGATGAGGCGCAAAGGATGGTACCAGACGTGGCAATCAAATCCAAAACCCATAGCTGCGACCGACCGACCTACTCGCTAAACAGAATTACTCCTAATTGCAAGTTAATTTTTTCGGTTTTATTTATAAGATTTTTTTGAAGTTTTTTTACCATTTTCATCAAGGAAAATGGATAAATTTGTTAGTGTCATTAGTCATTAGAAATGTGAAAATTTGATATACTTTTTCAAAATTATTCTTATAATTATTACTAAAACTCTAAAAAGTATTGATTTTTATAAAAATATTAGTGGAAAGAAGTGATTAAATGCTATTTAAAATTGAACAAGAAAAAAAAGTGTAATTAAAAGAGCCAAACTAACAATAACAATCAAGCGGATTTGTACTCAGAAAACAAACTAAAAAGGGATTAAGCAAATTTATACTTTATTCTTATCCCAAAATCTTTTTTTGGTCTAAGCACTTGTTCCAAAATTTTGCAAATAAATAGTCTCTCACAATATCTATTTTCCCTCAATCTCTCTGCCTCATTTTCTGCCTTCCTTCCTTTCAATTCCAATCATCTCTTTCTCTCTCCATATCTCTCTGAAAGAAACATGGTGTCCACCAGCAACCAAACCATCCTAGTCACGGGTGGTGCGGGTTTTATAGGCACTCACACCGCTGTTCAGCTTCTCCGAGGTGGTTTTAATGTTTTCATCATTGACAATTTCGATAATTCTTGTATGGAAGCTGTGAACCGTGTCAGGGAGGTTGTCGGTCCTCAGCTTTCTAAGAACCTCGAATTCACCCAGGTATTTCTTTACGGGTTTCCTTAACCTCGAATTGATATAAAAATCAGTAAAAAAAATTAAATTTATGAAAAATAATGTAATATATTTAAGAAAGATAAAATTAATTGATGTAAAAATCAGTAAAAAAAAAATTAAATTTATGAAAAATAATGTAATATATTTAAGAAAGATAAAATTTTATATTTTTATTTTTTAAAAATATGTCTATATTAAAGTGTTTATTTTGTGGTTTTAAGACTTGAGATTAAAAAAGTTCTTTATTTATTTACTTTATCCGTTTTAATTTAATTGTCATTTACAAATTTCACAAAAAATTATTTAATATTTTAATTTTTAAAGAGAATTATTAAATAATTTATTATAATATTTTAACATTACATCAATTATCACATGAAACTTTTAAATGTGAAAAATCAATCAATGCGTGATCGAATCCTTAAAAGCAACGAATAATTTGAAAAGTTAAAAAGTGTTTTAAAAATTAAAATATCTAAAGTAAGATAAAGTAAAACGGAGAGAATATTTGTGTTCCTTCTCTTCTTCTTTATTTGATTTTTTTTAAATGTTGTTTTCGCATGACAATGAATTATAGTGCATGTTTAGTTTTGCAGTGAGTTAGCCGAAAATTAATTCTGCTTTTGCTTCAATGTGATTTTGGAGTTAGAATTAATTTTCGACCTAAAAAACCAAACATGCTCTGCAGTCACTCAGTGACGTGGATATCTGAGTTTAAAACTTTGAAACACCGTACATTTGTTGGAGAAATTATCATGTGGTTCAGAACAATGATTGTTAATACATTTTAACAATTCATAATATAATATACTAATTTATTATTGAAAATCAATGGTATCGATGTGTTGATCCTGAACTGAACCACACTAGTCAATTTTTTAATAATATAATGGAGCTGTTGAATTTGTTGCAGGGTGATCTAAGAAATAAGGACGACTTGGAAAAGCTATTCTCTAAAACAAAGTACGTTCTATATATTTTAATTTTATTGTTAAGTGAGATGCTAGTGCTTTTTGTTTTTTTTTTTAATTTTATTTTTGTTGTGGATTTAATTGGAGTTGGTGATGAAACAGGTTTGATGCCGTTATCCACTTTGCTGGGTTAAAAGCAGTTGCAGAAAGTGTTGCAAATCCACGCCGGTACTTTGATTTTAATTTGGTCGGCACCATCAATCTCTATCAAGTTATGACAAAGTATAACTGTAAAAAGGTACATTGATTTTAGCTCTCTTAATATTTAAGACCTGCCGTATATTCTGGTTTTTTATATTTTTTTTTTGGAACAAATTTAGAGCAAATGAAATTAGAATGATTAATATGGGTGATTTTAAGAGGGATGAATTAAATGACCATGATATTTTGTTGTTTGAAGGAATAAAAATGGGAGAAGGTTATGAACAAATAATTAGTATTTTAGATGGATTTTGTTTAAAAATGTGTGCTTGACATGCATAGCTTTTCTTTCCAGTTTCTGCATGTTATTTGTTGACACTTGACAGTATAAGTATCTTATCTTTTCATGTTCTTTCTCTTGCTAATACTAATTGAACATGAATATATATGACCTTATATCTGTATAGTTTTAGTGTTTGATTACATACATCAGCTTACTGTACCTATTTTATGTATAAACACACTTCAATTTTGTTATCTCATAACAATTTCCGGTTATGTGTACTTAAGCATGAGTCCTTTTCCATATAATTTTACTCTAACACTCAAATGTAACTATACAGATGGTTTTCTCATCCTCTGCAACCGTTTATGGCCAACCAGAAAAGATACCCTGTGTGGAGGATTTCAAGTTACAAGCAATGAACCCTTATGGCAGGACCAAGGTAACAATTAGATTGTTACAAGTTGTTGTTTTTTTTTCCTATTTTTCTTTTCTTTTATTGACTTTGATTGTAACTTTTAATACAATACATTAGCTATTTTATAGTATAAAGTGAGTTAGACTGCTAGTTCTTGGGATCCAATGGTTTGGCTCTGTTTGTTCTCTGCTATTTCATTTCATTGCAGCTTTTCCTCGAAGAAATTGCTCGAGATATTCAGAAAGCTGAGCCAGAATGGAGGATCATTTTGCTGAGATACTTCAATCCAGTTGGAGCTCATGAAAGTGGCAAACTCGGTGAAGATCCCAGGGGCATCCCAAATAACCTCATGCCTTTCATTCAGCAAGTAGCTGTTGGAAGATTGCCTGAACTCAACGTATACGGTCATGATTATCCCACCAAGGATGGCTCCGCGGTTAGTCATAGTCACTGTTATGCTGCAATTTCATTTTTACATAATGATATCATAATTTTAGTACTGCTGCATTGGACAAGGCAATTATGGAAAAATGAGACCCTAACACAAATCATTAGGTGTTAAATGTTTCTTTACCCTGCAAAAATGTTAACCATCCTTTCATTTTCCTTTATGCAAATTAAGGTCCGGGACTATATCCATGTGATGGACTTGGCAGATGGTCACATTGCTGCCCTAAAAAAGCTTTTCACCACAGAGAACATAGGTGAGTTATCCCTTTTTCTATGTATTCATATAAATCTATTGATAAACTTGTTTTTCCCTGAAAGACTGAAGCATTTATTAGAATTGCAACAAGTTTGTTTACAGATTTCTTGTAATGTATTGATATTTATAGATTTTATTGCCTTGTATCTTTGTTTGCTAACGTAAATGACACAAATTGGTGTTCAGGTTGCACAGCTTACAACCTTGGAACCGGTCGTGGAACATCTGTTCTTGAAATGGTTACAGCATTTGAAAAAGCTTCTGGCAAGGTAATTATGAATCTTCCAAGGTTGTGTGTGTGTATATGTGTGAAAATGAATGAAATGGTCACAACTGAAGGTTTCTCTTATTCAAATCTTCAGAAAATTCCAGTGAAATTGTGTCCAAGGAGGCCGGGAGACGCAACTGAGGTTTATGCATCTACGGTAAAAGCTGAGAAAGAACTTGGTTGGAAGTAAGTACATGATTTCATTCTTTGGTACATAACAAGCATGATTAAATTGGTAATCATTCATGTTTTTAACAAGTTTTGGTTAAGCAAAGACTAGCATACTATGGTTCATTGTACTTGTATTTGCGTTTATGATAAACAAGTTGCAAAGGTCATTCATTTTACTTTAATTTCTTTTGTTATTGGATAGTCAATATTAATTAATATTGGTCATTTCTTCAGGGCAAAATATGGTGTGGCGGAGATGTGCAGGGACCAATGGAATTGGGCAAAGAACAATCCATGGGGTTACAAGGGGGAAAAGAAGTGAATGAACTTCAAAAATATACTGCTTATCTAAGAGGACTTTATTCCATGTCATTTGTGTTAAAAGATAAGTTTCAATTGGAAAAAAGAAATTGAACATAAGTGTAGTGAGGAGACTTTAGTACAAGCATAAATAACCCGAATTTTTTCATACTTGATGTATTTATTTCTTTTCTGTAATAATTTAATGAATGAAGGGAAGGTTACCATATTCTCGGATTCCTGTAGTCCTTGGCAATGCGTACATATAGTGATTTTTTGCAGCACGATTTTAGTAAATCTTATCTTAACAAAAAGAAAAGTCTTCTAATATTGGATATATATATATATATATATATATATATATATTCCAAAGGCCAAAACCTTATGGTTACAAAGGTGTCGGGAAATCAAAAAATATGCTTCCAATACACTTATATCAAAATTATATAAATATGCTTCCAATACATTTTTATCAAAATTATATTTTAACTAAGTGATATCCGAAGTACAGATTTTTATATTTTTGACTATTAAGTTTCAGAAATGTATATATTTTCACTTTTTCAACAAGGTTGTGTTTGAAGTTGTGAGTTTGTGACTACCCTATGAAGTTCAAAAGGAAAGTCATCACCCTCGACGAGTGATGAGGGACAAAATGTGAAGCACTCTTCTCTCCATGTCCATCATATAAAAAACCATTTGCCATTTATGTCAAATCCTGATTAAATAACTAGGTCACTACACAACCTCGTATACAAAATGGCTACAAGAAGTTTTTCCTCCGTTCTTCTTATTTTTTACATGCTTGGTTTTATCTATAAAAAAAAAGATAAACAAAAACAATACAGATAGAGATCACATGACCCCTTGTTAGTCATATTTCAATTGAAGGTTTTCTTCTACGAAAAATAACCAAAACAATGCAGACATAAATATCTTTGACTTGAAATAAAAGAAAAGAAGGACTTATAAACACATAGGGGGCGATTAATGGAAGAACCTTCACCACAAAAGGGATTACTGGAACCCATTGTTTACCAAACTAAGGATCGTACGGAAAAGCAGTTATGCTCGATCGTTTCCGACCGAGCTCTGATACCACTTGTTCGAAAACAAGTGGTTAGTATAATTCCTTAGAGGGGGTGAATAGGCGAAGAATACTAACTTCACCAATTAAAAAATTTCGCCAAAATTATACACTTAATATGATCTTGTTTAGGTTTATCAGAGTTAAAAATAATTTTTGCTTATGCTTAAATATAACAAAAATTAAGTGCGGAAATGTAAAGAGTAATGAAAGAATAGCCAACACAAGATTTTATCCTGATTCACATTAGTGTGTTAACGAACACTAATGCTACATCCAGTCCTCCCTCTCTGACGTGGGAGATTTGCTTCACTATGATCAAGAAATCGTTAGTACAAGTAGTTTAAGAGAAAACCTTCCCCTTAGACTTTACCCTCCAAAGAACCTCTTTGGAACTTGTATCCCCTAACCGAATCCTTGGCCAATCACAGCGTATCCGTGTGCTGAAAGAACATCTTTCACTTCCTTGAAACCTTCAAGTTAAGCATGATGAAAACCTTTCACCAACTTGCGGAATTTGAGCAATTTTTGTTGTTGTAACTTTACACATTTCTTGTGCGTATGAACAACTCAGTGAAGAACAAAGTGGAAATCAGAATCTGTAATCTAGTTGTGAGAAGAAAGAATGCAGGTAAGTGATTCAAGTGGGTATTGACAATGTTTCATGCAAAACTTGAGTGGTTCTTCAAATATATGTAAAAGTGTTGAAGATTCATGAAGAACTCTTTTGATTTTCTGTATATGAGTGTTAGAGCAGATGCCAAAAGTGTTTTAAAGTTCTGTGTTCGTTGCAAAATCATTTTTGGAGGTTTATATATGTGTTTGAACACATAACAGTGATATTTTAGACAGTTTTAACTGTCAGTATCCGGATATCTTGAAGGGTATTCGGATACCACGATTTAAAATTTAAAACACTGCTGTTTTTAACACGAGATATCCGGATACTTTGAAACTATCCGGATATCACGAGTTTAAATTCAAAAAATGTGACTGTTGTAACATGAGGTATCCAGATATTTTGAAAATATCCGGATACTTCAGTACAAAATATCCAAATATTTTATTTTTACTTATAAAAGCTTATGTTTATAATTTTCAAACATTTTCTTTACTTCCAAAAACACTTTATTTTATCAGAAAAATATTTTCAAATTATTTTCTCAATATTTTTCTTATATTTATAAAATTACATATCTTTCTTTTAATTTTGAAAAGTACCCACTTGATTATAACTTAGCATGCATTTTTTTCACTATTTAGATTAAGATTAAGATTACCTTAACTTAGACTCTACCCTTATACACCTAGGGGATTCCAGAAAAAAATAAATTAACATTACAAATTAATATCAAACCCCTTTTCAACATAGTCGAATCTAAGCTTCATGTTGTGGACTTTGCGTATATTTGGAATCATCAAAATCTCCTGGGCATTTGCTTCACAATCTCCCCCTTTTTGAAAAATGACAAACTTTGTTGATTTGTGCTCCCCCTTAATGTGGACATGATATTATGAAGTGAAAATCAACCTACAAAAGTCAACAACATACCTTCTCTCCCTTTTGGCATTATCAAAAGAGTAGATAAAAATAAAATTAAGCCAAAAAGAAGAGTAGAAAATAAAAACTAAATTCCTCCTGAATATAATCACAGAAATATAGTCATTGCAGAACATAACCAGAAGCAAACATAGTAAAATAATTCCAGAACAATGGTCTTACAAAACATGTTAAAACGAAAATAACAAAACAAGAACTGGTAGAAAACCAAATGACTAAGTCTAAATGCAATCAAAAAATCTCCTAATCATCAGATGATGGAGGCGGCGGAGGCAGATCACCCAAGGTACAAATTAGAAAATCAAGGCGTTCGAAGTTGTCGGTCATGCGGGTGTGCAATGCACTGAACTGATCGGTGACATATGTGCGCAAGTCAGCCATTTGAGTTTGATGTGCAGCTTGCAAGTTATCCATATGTGCTAGCTGGGAGAGGCGCAGTGACTCAAACTAAGAGTCAATATGAGATAGAAGCACGAAATGGTCAAAACCAACAGACGCACCAGGAGCAGAACTAGATCCACCACCTTCTTCATTCACCGATGGACCAAAGTGAGGATGAAAGGGAGCTTGGGCTGGAGGCTGATCACCATCACCATTACCATCACCATCATCATCACCAGCAGCATCAGCACCAACATGAACCGGAGGCATATTCTCCAAAGGTATAGCATTAAGTTCCCTAGCCTCATCACGCAACAACCATTTCTCCTGAGTAAGCACTTGATACCTCCAAATGTCGGCACTATGAAGCACGTTTTCACCCATACAATTGTGTGAGGCATCCAGTTCAATAAACTCCTCATTAACATAATGCTAAACTCTTTTGAAATTGAGCAGACGCTGAACAAACATAGCATAAGACAGTTGATAACTAGCCTGAGTACCAATGACACCCTTCATGCAATCCATAATGATCCGAGCCCAATTCACTCGTATGCCTTGCTTAATACAGTACATCAATTTCAAATCATTCTCTTAAGCTATTGCATTATTACCTGTAGATCGTGGCTTCAGACAGTATGTGATGACATATAGCAGTAAGCGGTCTTCAGTTCTCATTTTACCAACCTGCTTTTTGGTTCCCAGCCAACCAAGAAATTGAGTTAATTTGAGAGAAAAATGGTGGATTTTGAAGATTGAAAGACTAGGGTAAGAAAGGGGGAAGAACGACGCATGAGGAAGATGAAATGTATGTGGATAATTTCAATGTATCCTCCTTTTTATGGGCCTGCTGGACACGGGGTATCTGGATATCCTTAATAGTATCCGAATACTTCTTATGTATCTGAATGTATTTGCCCAATTAAACACGCGATATCCAGATATTTTGCAAAGTATCCGGATATTTTACCCAGTTATGACCAGAAAAGGCAAAAAGACTTATATCAAACATTTTTAGTACAAATAAGCAGACATCCTAACATTATTTGAACATGAAACATGAAATATAACATGAATTTACTTGGCATACACAAATAAGGCATAAATTTTTTAACAAAAATAGGAAATTTTTGGTACTAAAATTCAACAAAAACAATTAATTGATACTTATTTCATCAAGAATGCCTAATTCTCTTCTAATAAAATAAAATGTGTCTCTTGACAAAGGTTTTGTGAAAATGTCAGCCAATTGTTTTGTTGTTTCTACAAATTCCATAACACAATCTCCTTTTAAAACATGATCTCTTAAGAAATGATGCCTTATTTCTATGTGCTTTGTACGAGAATGCATAATCGAATTCTTAGAGAGATTAATGACACTTGTGTTGTCACAACGAATAGGGATGTGATCTAATATCAGCCCATAATCAACGAATTGTTGTTTTAGCCATAAAATCTGGGCACAGCAGCTACCAGCCGCAATGTATTCAGCTTTAGCCGTTGACAATACAACACAAGCTTGTTTCTTAGAGGCCCAAGCAACAAGAGAACTACCTAGGAAGTGACATGTTCCACTAGTGCTTTTCCTATCTAATTTACAACCAGCAAAATCAGAGTCAGAATAACCAATTAAGTTTTTAGATTTGCACCCCTTGGATAAAATAGACCCAAATTCGTGGTTCCTTTCAGATATTTCATTATTCTTTTAACGCTAGTTAGATGTGATTCTTTAGGATTTGATTGATATCTAGCACATACACATACACTATACATTATGTTAGGCCTAGATGCAGTCAAATATAGCAAACTACCAATCATTCCTCTAAAACGAGTTACCTCAACCGATGGTCCTTTTTCATCCTTGTCTAGATAGCACGTGGTTGACATTGGAGTTGAGCTCGATTTGCAATTGCCCATTCCAATTTTTTTTGAGAAGCTCCTTGTAGTACTTGCTTTGATGAATGAAGATGCCATCGTCAACTTGTTTAATTTGTAATCCAAGGAAGAATGTTAGTTCTCCCATCATTGACATCTCAAATTCACTCTGCATCAAGTCAGAAAAATTCTTGCAAAGATTCTCGTTAGTAGCACCAAAAATTATATCATCAACGTAAATTTGGACTAAAAGAATGTCTTTACCAGTTTGTTCAATAAAGAGTGTTGTGTCTACATTTCCTCTTTTAAAACCCTTTTCTAATAGAAAATTACTCAATCGATCATACCAAGCTCTAGGAGCTTGCTTAAGACCATAAAGAGCTTTATTTAATTTAAAAACATAGTTCGGATATTCGAAATCTTCAAATCCTGGAGGTTGAGACACATACACTTCTTCTTGAATAAAGCCATTTAAGAATGCACTCTTTACGTCCATTTGGTACAACTGAAATCCAACTATTGATGCAAAAGCAAGTAGTAATCTAATGGCCTTAAGTCTAGCAACAAGAGCATAGGTCTCATCATAATCGATGCCCTCTTCCTGATTGTAGCCTTTGACGACCAATCTAGCTTTGTTTCTAGTTATTATACCTGATTCATCCAATTTGTTCCTAAAAACCCATTTAGTACCTATTATAGAATGATCATCTGGCTTTGGCACAAGTGTCCAAACATTATTTCTTTTAAATTGATTTAATTCCTCTTGCATAGCCATTATCCAATCTTCATCCAACATAGCATCATTAATGGTTTTAGGTTCTAATTGAGAAACAAATGCAATAAAATGACAATAATTACGCAAGGAACCATGGGTTACCACTCCCTTGGTTATCTCACCCAACACATTTTCTAGAGGATGATCCTTCTTGATTTTTCATGCTAAAGGTAAGTCAGTGATAACATCTTCAGACTGAATTAGTTCTTTCTCCTTTTCTTGTTCCTCCTCAATTGTTTGTTTTTCTTTATTGTCTTCTTTTGGTGTACTTTGTGTCTTATCTTCACCATACTTGTCGTATAGGTGTTCGAACGAACCTGTACTATCATTAATAGAAAGATTCTCTCCTTTTGGAGACTCGTCAAATACAACATGTATAGATTCTTCCATAGTCATAGTATGTCTATTGTAAACACGATAAGCCTTGCTATGTAAAGAATATCCCAAAAATATACCTTCATCAGCTTTCGGATCAAATTTTCCCAAATATTGTTTTCCATTATTCAAAATAAAGCATTTGCATCCGAAGACACGAAAGTGTGATATATTTGGTTTTCGGCCTTTTAGAAGTTCATAAGGAGTTTTCAAAAGTATAGGCCTAATTAAAACTCTATTAATTACATAACATGCAGTATTAACAGCATTAGCCCAAAAATAATGTGGTACTTGACTTTCATTCATCATTGTTCTAGCTAACTCTTCAAGTACTCTATTTTTCCGTTCTACAACTCCATTTTGTTTCGGAGTTCTAGGTGCAGAAAATTGATGTTCAATTCCATTCTTGTCACAAAATCTATCGAATTTGTCGTTTTCAAATTCACCACCATGATCACTACGAATAATAACAATCTTATTATTTAATTGATTTTGAATTTGTTTGCAAACCTTTTAAAAGATTTATAAGTATCACTTTTTCTTGGAAGAAACAAAGTCCATGTAAATCGAGAAAAATCATCTACAATCACTAAAGCACAGTAATTACCTCCGAAACTCATAACTTGTGAGGGTCCGAATAGATCCATATGGAGTAACTCCAATGGTCTAGTTACATACACCACTTTCTTTGATTGAAAATTTGATTTTGTTTGTTTGCATTTCTTACAAGGAATGCAAACTCCTTCAATAGAAAAGTTGAGATTCGGTAGGCCAATTACTAACTTTTTAGATTGTATCTTTTTCAATTGATTTACATTGACGTGTGCAATCTTCCTATGCCATAGCCAAACTTCATCCTCTTTACTAATAAAACATTTTGAAACTAAAGAGGTGATGTAATTCAAATCAACTAAATAAGTGTTATGTATTCGATTACCGGCAAATTTAATAGATTCGTCTACATCACTTTTTATGATACAATGTGTTGAAGTAAAAATAATGTGATTACCCTTATCGCATAATTGACTAATACTCAAGAGGCTGTGCTCTAGGCCTTGAACCAAAAGAACATTGTCAATAATTACGTTAGAGGCATTCCCTATTTTACCTTCACCCATTATTTTACCTCGATTGTTATCATCATACGTGACGTAGCCTTTTTCTGATGCAGTTAAGCTCAAGAACTTCCTTCTATCTCCTGTCATGTGTCTTGAACATCCGCTGTCCAAATACCAACGATCTTCCACCGTTCTAAGACACACCTACAAGATAAAGAGATTACTTGCATTTTTTAGGTACCTAAGTGGTCTTGGGTCATGACTGGTTAGCATTTAGATCAAATCCTTTCTTAATCCATACAAATGAACCATTTGGAATACCTTTTAGTTTAATATTACATGTATTTGGAGTATGCCCAAAAATTTCGCAATAATGACAAGTTGGCTTTTTAGAGTAATTAACATTTGAAAACGATAACAACTTTCTAATATTTGCAGTTTTTGGGTTTTTGATATCCCAAACCAGTTTTATTTTTATTTTCTCTTTGATTAGCAATTAAGTTGTTTAGTTGCATATCACCTTTAGTGAAGCTTGCAAGCTTAGTTTTCAAATTGTGCACTTCTTTTTCAAAATGCTTGCAACTTTCACATTCGGCAATGGAATTTGCTTTTAGTTCACAATCATAGGAAGCATTAGAATAAATGAGATCCAGAGTTTCATTTTGGAGTTGAAGTTCATCAATAAATTTTTGCATTTCTAAAATTTTAGCTTCATGCTCCATAATGATTCTCTTTCTTTCAATATTGATTTTAGCTAGCTTCTTAAGTTCCTTATGCATTTCAACATAAGCTTCATAAAGTGAATTATAAGTGGTGTCTTCAGAGTCAGAATCAGAGTTAGAATATGTTACTAATTTAGAGTTCATTTGCTCAGATGATTGTCCACTTGATGAAGCTTCTTCATCAAATTTTCCCATTAAGCACAGGTTAGCCAATTCTTCCTCATCTGAAGAGCTAGCATTCTGCTTCTCTGAGTCTTCAGGCAAATCCCAGACAACATAAGCCCTCTTGGATTTGAACCCTTTGCTATCCTTTTTGTCATTTTCCTTTTTCTTGAGATATTGAGCGCATTCAATCCTTATATGACCCGTGTTACCACATTCATGACATTTTATCTTTTCCTTTGGAGTCTTTCGAGAAGATGCTTCATTTTGATTTCTTTGTTGTCTATTGAATGTATTTCTCCTCTTAAGGAAATTTCCAAACTTTCTTACCAAAAGCCCCATGGTCTCATCGTCAATATCGGAGTCAGAGTTTTCATCTTGGGGTAATTCTTCAAGATTTTTTAGTATCTTTGTTGTAGTAGACTTTAGAGATATCCCCTTTTTGCGCTTGTCCGACTCTTCATGCATGTTTAGTCTTCCCAATTCCATTTCGTGCTCTTGCAGTTTTCCAAAGAGAGTAGCAAGATCCATATCACTTAGGTCCTTTGACTCCATAATTGCAGTCACCTTTGGTTGCCACTGTCTGTCTAAACATCTTAAAACTTTGTTAGTAAGTTCACCATTATGAAAAATTTTTCCAAGAGCTAGTAAATGATTTATTATGTGCGTAAAACGCTTTTGCATATTTGAGATGGATTCATCGGGAAGCATTCTAAATAGTTCATACTCATGCATGAGGGCGTTTAGTCTAGCCCTTTTGACTTCACTAGTACCTTCATGAGTCACTTGTAAAGTGTCCAACATCTGTTTGGCACTAGTACATTGAGAAACCCTAAAGAATTCGTCATATGAGAGAGCGGATGTAATGATATTTTTTCCTTTCAAATCATAACTTACTTTTTCTTATCATCATCATTCCAACTCCCCTTGGGCTTATCAAGGACAGAGTCATTAACCTTATGCTGTGGGACAAAAGGGTCATTTTCTATAGCATTCCAAATTTATACATCTATTGCTTCAATGAAGATTTTCATCCTAATCTTCCAATAGGTGTAACCTACGCCCGAAAACATAGGGGGCGATTAATGGAAGAACCTTCACCACAAAAGGGATTACTAGAACCCGTTGTTTACCAAACTAAGGATCGTACGGAAAAGCAGTTATGCTTGATCGTTTCCGACCGAGCTCTGATACCACTTGTTTGAAAACAAGTGGCGGGTGGTATTATTCCCTAGAGGGGGGGTGAATAGGCGAAGAATACTAACTTCACCAATTAAAAAATTTCGCCAAAATTATACACTTAATATGATCTTGTTTAGGTTTATCAGAGTTAAAAATAATTTTTGCTTATGCTTAAATATAACAAAAATTAAGTGCGAAAATGTAAAGAGTAATGAAAGAATAGCCTACACAGGATTTTATCCTGGTTCACATTAGTGTGTCAACGAACACTAATGCTACATCCAGTCCTCCCTCTCTGACGTGGGAGATTTGCTTCACTATGATCAAGAAATCGTTAGTACAAGTAGTTTAAGAGAAAACCTTCCCATTAGACTTTACCCTCCCAAGAACCTCTTTGGAACTTGTATCCCCTAACCGAATCCTTGGCCAATCACAGCGAATCCGTGTGTTGAAAAAACCTCTTTCACTTCCTTGAAACCTTCAAGTTAAGCGTGATGAAAACCTTTCACCAACTTGCGGAATTTGAGCAATTTTTGTTGTTGTAACTTTACACCTTTCTTGTGCGTATGAACAACTCAGTGAAGAACAAAGTGGAAATCAGAATCTATAATCTAGTTGTGAGAAGAAAGAATGCAAGTAAGTGATTCAAGTGGGTATTGACAATGTTTCATGCAAAACTTGAGTGGTTCTTCAAATATATATAAAAGTGTTGAAGATTCATGAAGAACTCTTTTGATTTTCTATATATGAGTGTTAGAGCAGATGCCAAAAGTGTTTTAAAGTTCTGTGTTCGTTGCAAAATCATTTTTGGAGGTTTATATATGTGTTTGAACACATAACAGTCATATTTTAGACAGTTTTAACTGTCAGTATCCGGATATCTTGAAGGGTATCCAGATACCACGATTTAAAATTTAAAACACTGCTGTTTTTAACACGAGATATCCGGATACTTTGAAACTATCTGGATATCACGAGTTTAAATTCAAAAAATGTGATTGTTGTAACATGAGGTATCCGGATATTTTGAAAATATCCGGATACTTCAGTACAAAATATTCAAATATTTTATTTTTACTTATAAAAGCTTATGTTTATAATTTTAAAACATTTTCTTTACTTCCAAAAACACTTTATTTTATTAGAAAAATATTTTCAAATTATTTTCTCAATATTTTTCTTATATTTATAAAATTACATATCTTTCTTTTAATTTTGAAAAGTACCCACTTGATTATAACTTAGCATTCATTCTTTTCACTATTTAGATTAAGATTTAGGTTACCTTAACTTAGACTCTACCTTTATACACCTAGGGGATTCCAGAAAAAAATAAATTAACATTACAAATTAATATCAAACCCTTTTTTAACATAGTCGAATCTAAGCTTCATGTTGTGGATTTTGCCCATATTTGGAATCATCAAAATCTCTTGAGCATTTGCTTCACAATCCCTTCAACCTCAACCTTCACAATTTCAGATCTAGTTCACAAGTTCACAGGTGACCCAAAAATATTCATGGAGTTCTCAATAGTGCTAGGAAAATAAAATAACATAAAGAACCTTCTGACAAGACTTTCAAGTGTTAGATTGTTAGTATATAAAAGTTCATCTCGAGAGCAAAAATGTCATAAGTGTGAGTGTAGAAGTCAATCAGTTATTAGAAGATAGAAAATTACCTCAGCAGGGTCAAAAACAAAGATCCTTGAGATAAGGTGGTGACACTCGGGAGATATTTGAACAAAGTCTGGGATAGAATACTGGACACTAAGAACCCTCTGCAAGGAACCAACCAAAACACGTGGTCACAAAATCAGTGGCTTATAAGGAAAAATGCAAATTATCATATCTTAATATCTGACCAACCTGAATTGTCTTTTGGTAATCCTTTGGTTCACTAGGATCTTCAAAAGGATATGTTCCCACTAGCATCACATATAAGGTTACTCCACATGACCAGACATCCATGGTGCCCAAAGTCAAAGGGACACCCATGGTGCCGGTTTCTTTACCTGTTAGCACCAGTTTTACTTGTTACTGTAGGACCTCCATGCAAACGTAATAATAATTTTGTTACCTTAAGTTAAAACGCCAACCTCGTTTTCTGTTCCATGAGCTGTCAACGTCTCCCATCCCATTCAATTTTTCCTTTGTATCTAACAATTTGTTTTGGTGATTTCTCTGTTCACACATTTCAGATTTGACCCAAATGAGTAGAAAATGAATCCCACCTTTTTAAGTTAATTAATCTAGTAAATCCCACCCCATGCAACGTTATTGTTGGGGTGTCCATCGTTTATAATAATACGAATTAAAAATTTCACTACACAAATCAGTGGTACCTAATGCTTATGACGCTTTTATGACTTTAGAGTATTTGGCGGAGGATGCTGACACCTAATGCTTATGATGCTTTTATGACTTTAGAGTTGGGAAGCTGGATGGTTTGGAATTTAAAGTATGATGCGAATGAGGATTGGTGTGTCATATTTGTAACAGTGACAGATATGCTTTGGTTGAGGCATAATAAAATAGTATTTGATGATTCCCGACTTTCTATTACTGCTTGCATCAAGCTGATTTGGGACACAGCTAAGGCCATTCAAGATTCTTTAAGGAAGAAGGATATGATTTCTATGGAAGTGAACAATAACCGCGGGTTCCATGTTCAGTAGCAACCACCTCCTACAGGCTGGATTAAGATCAATTCGAATGGCTCCTTTAATCATCAAACTAAGTTGGCTGCATTTGGCGGGATTTTAAGAGATGAGGATGCCAACTTTATTTGTGCTTATGCTATTAATCTTGGTCCCTGCTCGATTATGCATGGTGAGCTTTGGGGAATTCTTCATGGAGCTAGGTTGGCGGTGAGCCATGGTTTTTACAACATATTGTTGAAGCTGATTCCTTAAGTGCTATTCGCTTCCTTCAGTTTGGTATTCCGCAAACTCATCCTAGTGCGGCGCTTGTTACTGCGATTAAAGCTTGTTTGCAAGGACACAATGTTGTGTATAATCATGCTTTCCCTGAAGCGAATTGTGTGGCTGATGGTCTCTCAAAGTTTGGTCATACGCTTGGACAGGAGTTGCATACCTTTGATGTTGTGCCTAATTTCCTTGTTATTCCTCTGTTTGCTGATAGAGCAGCTGTGAATTTTCCTAGAGGCATGTAGTTGTTGTTTTTCTTTTGGGTTTTAAGCCCCATTGTTCATTAAAAAAAATCAGTGGTACACATTTTCTATTGTTATTTTTTAACGATAAAAAAATAAGCATTTTAACAATCAAGTTTAGGGCTCAAGTTAACGTTAGATAATTACAAAATACGTTTCAAGTTTAGTACTCTTTCTGTTCCAATTTAACTGTCACTTTAGAAATTTCATAGGGATTAAGAAAGTCATTTATTAATACTTCAATTTTCAAGAGAATTATTAAATAACTTTACTATAATATCCTCAAAGTACATTAATTATCACTCATTTTACATATTTCAACACATTAAATGCAAGGTTAAAGTTGGAAAAAATCAATTAATACATCCTCGAATTCCTAAACCAACAAATAATTTGGAACAAGTTAAAAAGACTAAAGTGAAAAATAATATAGAATGGAGGGAGTACTATAGTTAGGGTCACATGTCATTCATATAATAGTTTAGAAAATCGAAAACTCATTTAAGAGTAAATATTACTGAAATTTCTAAGAAAAATGCTAAAGAGTGCCCTTAGGGCACTTGTTAAGTAATTAATATTATTTGATATTTTTGTTAAAATAATTTGGGAAAAAAAATTAAACACTTATATTAAAAATCTAAAAATTGAGTATATACAAGTATAAGTAATGAAATACCTTAACATATTCAAATTTTTAATTAAAAACGAAATTTAATTTTTATTTATACTAACCTTAACACTAACCCTAATATATTCTTCATTATACCTTAATAATAACAATCTAAAAGTAGGGACATTTTGGACAAACTATACATAATACTTACAATAATTAACACTTTCTTTATCTGTGTGTCAAAGCTATTTACGGACGCAAATACTAACATACTCCCTCCGTCCCATTTAATATTAGAAGTTATAGTAATAATAAATGTATGAAGATTATATTGAAGAGGAGATAGAGAGATGAGTGGTGAAAGGGATGATTAAATAAACAGGGGTATGCTTATAAAAAGAAGTATAAATGAGTATCAGATTTCTAAAAGAACATTAACTTATGGGACAAAATGAAACGCCAAAAAAACTTAACTTATGGTACGGAGGGAATAATTTAAATGCTATTACGGTGCTTTTATAAAGGAAAATGTTCTTAAGAATAATGTTCGCTATTTACATTATTTAATACAAAAAATCAGTTTTGTTATGCCTATTGTTACGGTTAGGGTTAGGTTTAAGGGTATGGTAACAGTTACAGTTATGGTTACCAAACATACGATTCATATAACTTAACCATATGATTTTCATCTCAAAAGAACACTATGATCAACAAAAAACTTTACAATCTCAAAACACATATGATTGATAAAACCTTGTCATCTTGAAAGGCATATGATAGATAACACTACCATCTCAGAACTCATATGATTATGTCACTCTTAGTTATAATTATTGCAAACATGATATTACTATTATTAGTATTATACTCCCTCCGACCCCTAATATAAGTACCATTTGACCAATTTCACTCTCTTTAAGAAAGTTAGTTAATATTGTTAGTGGTATTGAAAATGTAAATATTTGGTATACTTTTTCAAAAGTACCCCTATAATTATTATTGGAAATCTAAAAAGTGTTGAGTAAATAGGGGTGTTTGTGGAAAAGAAGTAATTAATGCTATTGGAAATTGGAAATGAGACTTATATTAAGGACAAAAAAAAGTCTTCAAAAGATGCTTATATATAGGACCGGAATGAGTAATTATAATTATATCAAAAGTATACCGATAAAGTTATAATAATACACTACATCATGGATGACTACTCCTTTTACCTTCATACATATATTGTTCATATTTTATACAACTCTCATTTCTTAATAATTAATAATACTAACAATAACAAAACAAAGAATATGTGCAATGCTTGCTGGGTCTCCAATTATTTAGTAAGTCTCATATTTTAATGATAATTGGATCACTTTTTAGCTTCATACTGATACTAATAAAAAATATAAACTTTATTTCTCCCTTCGCTAGTATTTGTAACACCATTTTTCTGTTCATTTCCTTGCTGTTTTCCATTTCCACCAACGAAACTCCATAAATTTATTAGTGGCATTCGAAATATATAAATTTCATATACTTATGCAAAACTAACATTATAATTATTATTGCAATTTTAAAAAGTGTTGTTTTTATAGAAGTGCTTGTGGAAAGAGGTAATTTTTAAATATTACGTAGTATATTGAAAATTGAAAAAAGGTCTTATAAATAGAAAAAATAAAAACCCCAAAAATATTTTATACTCCCTTCGTCCCTAATTATAAGACCCCTTTGGGAGATTTCACGTCCATTAAGAAAGTTGATTATGTTGAATCAAAGAGATTCTGATGATAACAAATGCACAAGCTCGGTGCTCGGCCAATGTTTAATTAGCTCGGCAAAGATCCTCGGCTACCTGTAGCAAGTCGGCTTTTGGGTTCAAGCTCGGAAGTTGCTAGGTCATGAGCAGCAACTCCGAAGTTAAAGATCAAGGTCGGCAGATGCTTAGGTGCAAATTCGGAAGATCTGAACTTGAGCCAGTGGCAAGTCAGAAGCTCGGCTTATGCTCCGCAAGTGAGTAGCTTGGCATCAAGCTCGACTCTTTCTTGGAACTAAAGAGCTCAGTTCACAAGCTCAGCCAAAGCTAGGATGTCAAAGCTAATCATAAGCTCGGCCTGTTTGCTCCAAAAGAGTCAGTTGTCTAACCCAGAAGATCAGCTCGGAAGTTGTTCGGAAAATCGATCAAGCTCGGAAGGTGTTCGAGAAATTGATCACGCGTGCAATTCAGCATCTCCCAGTTCAAGCTCGGAAAGATGTTCGGAACAAGCTCGACAATGATCAAGCTCGGCAAACGCTAAGATGCTCGGTTAATCAAGCGAAGGTATTGAGATTGATCTAAAGCTCGGATCTCATGCTCGTAGCTCGGATAAAGCTCGGGTCAAAAACTTCAGTTCAAGATTGAATATCAAGCTCGGCTAAAGCTCGGATCTCAAAGTTCAGTACAAGCTTAAATGCAAAGCTCGGCCAAAGCTTGGATGTCAGTCTTCAACTCAAGCTAGGACGTAAAGCTCGGCCCAAGCTCGGATGCATAGTGCTCAGTGAAAGATCAGCTTGGCCAGTATGTCCCCAAGCTCGAACAGTTGTCAAGCTCGACAACACTGTTCATCGTCTTCAACAAACAGCTGTTACCGCACCGCTCACAACTCTTCGTTCTGTAACCGTTTTTATTTTTACTGAGTGTGGGTGGTAAACTTAGTTTTTAACTCAAACGTATAAATCTCTAAGTTTGAATTTCAAATGAGTTAAGAACAACGGTTAGAAATGGGATTAATTTGAAATCTGATTTGACTTCAATATGACCGTTGGAAAGGATAACGTCTCTCAAAAATCTTTATAAAAGGAGAGTTGTCTTCTCCAACGGAGATAGAGAACACATATTGAAGAACAAACACGCAGAGACCATTTTCTCTTCATCTCTGTAAATCCCTTTCTTAACCGAACCGAAAAACTCAATTGGTTTCACACTTTCAGATCTGTATTAGATTGAGTTTTAGGTTGGAGCCAAAACTTTTAAATATCTTGTAAGAAAGGAAAGTCTTTGAAGGTTTTAAGGCAACTGATTTTGAAGGTTTCAAGATCGTTGTGAGTTGAAGGTTTTAACAACAATCAACTGAGGTCGGTGAAGGTTTCATCGATAGAAGTGCTGAAGAGGTCTTCAGCCATCAGTTTAAGTCGGGCTAGAATTCAAGAGTTTGGTACACTTGTAACACTCTCACTTTTATTAGTTAACTTAGGATTTTATAAAAATGGCAATTTAAAATTTCTTTTTAAATTAAATTACTTAAAAATATTTTCCGAAAAAACGGACAGAGATTCCCCTGTTTTTCGGACTTCCCAAAAATTTTCTTCTTAAAACCTGTCAGTCCAGAATTGTTTAAAAACATAAACAACAACAGTTTAATATTCATAACAGATCCTAACGCCCAAATAATACAAGTTTCAGGGCAAGCTACTAAATCATATTATAAATTACATTAAATAATTATTCACTCATAATATCCAATAAACATTCCACGTAGTGGAACGAAAGTCCTGCTCGGCTATATCCCATGTAAGCTCCACTTCCATACCTGCAAAAATATAGCAAGAAGGGTAGCATTACACAAAACTTAAAAAGATAAATCCTAAAAGAGGCATAGCAATAAACCAAGCCTACACAATTATTAGCATCCATTATTCATTTAATTTATTCCCTTCTAGTCCTTTACTTATACTCACATTCTCTTAATTTTTGGTTCTCTTAACATTCTCTCATTTCCATTCTTTATCCATTTTCCATTAGCCACTTATACTTAGCATTTCCCTAATTATTCTTCCCAATTATTTCCTCTAATTTTCTTATCATTTCCATTGTCCACTTTCTTATTTCCTATTCCAATGTCCATTCTATTATTCATTTTTCCTATCTATTACCATTATCATTGCCCTTTTCCATTAATATATATATACATATACATAATACGACCCTATCCATTTCCATTATCCCTTTATATTTCCCTAAATCCTTTCCATTATCATGTTCATTATTCCTTCCCTTTAATTCCTTTACCCTTTTCCATTTTTATTTCCTTTTTCCTTTATTATTGTGTGTAACCTCAAACAGAGATCTACACACCGGGTTTGCAACCACAAACAGTGATCTGCAAACACTGTGTATGCAACCACAAACAGTGATCTGCATACGTGTATACAACCACAAACAGTGATCTGTATACACCCATCTCGTTTATGTAACCTCAAACAGAGATCTACATAAACTTCCCTTTACCTTTTTATTATTTGGCCACAGGGTCAATACAACCACCTGCGCCGTGCCACACGGTCAATACAACCACCTGTGACGTGTACCATTTTATTAGGCCACAGGGTCAATACAACCACCTGCGCCGTGCCACAGGGTCAATACAACCACCTGCGCCGTGCCATAGGGTCAATACAATCACCTGCGACATTTACCCTTTTTATTTGGCCACAGGGTCAATACAACCACCTGTGCCATTTAACATTAAGTTCTCATTACTAACTCGTTTTAGTCTTTTCCCTTTTACTTTTAGTCCCTTAATTCTCTTTAATTCTTTTAATTTCTTTTAATTACTTCCCTATTCCCTTTCTTTTCTTTTTCTTCTTCTCTTCCTTTTCCTTTTTCCTTTTTCCTTTTATTAATTATTCAAGTTTACATCCAATTCCACTTAGCGTTAGTATAGTCATTATATTTTAATTCCCTTTTCTAATTCTTAATTATTTTTATAATTTCTCTCTCTCAATATTATTTCCTTAATTTTCTTATATCGTTATTCCCTTCGACTACCCTACCTTATTAACTTAATTTATTTTCCCTATTACATTAAACCATTTTACTTCACCGTCTCAATTACATTCCCTCTCATTGTCTTATTACAATTACCCTATATTCTTTTACATTCACGTTTCACTGGTTTTCCCTTAACTAATTTCCCTCGATTTTATTTTGTGTTTTTCTACACTTTAGTTCCATATTAACTATTTTAATACTCTATCACATTCATTCACTCCGGGGCTCTCTCTATGCAGATTCAATTTATTCCATTGTCAATTTACTTAAACCATTTATATTTGCGGGGAATACCCTAAGGTTCATTAACTTATTCCTTAATTATCCTATTCCTAGTCACCACTATAAACTCCTAGAATTTACTTCTTAAGTAGAGGTAATACGAACTCTTCTTACCTCGGGTTTTCTTTTAAACAAAGAACCTGGATTGTGCCTCGATGTCGATGTCGGCGTCGGTGTTGCTCCTCGTTAGTGAGAACGATCGCGGCCGGATCCAAGCAATAGCTTCGAGCCTCGGGGTACCCAACACGAGCCTGGCACGATCACGGGTCGATAACGGCGCCGGTGAGTCCCGAGGAGAGAGAGGGAGATCCAAGAGAGGGAAGAGGGATCAATGCCAAAGGGGAAGAGAAGGAAAGGGGTTTTTGATGGGGGTAATGGGCGATGGGTTGTGGTGGTGCACCGGCAGCCACGGTGGCGGCGGCTCCAATGGCTGGAGAGGAAGAGAAAGGCGGTGGAGAAGGTAGAGAGAGAGGGAGGGCCGATTGTGAAGAGAGAGAGACGGATCGTAGGTGGAGGGAGTATGGACCAAGAAGGCGGCGGGCTTGGGTGGCACAGTGAAGGTCGACGGTGGGGAGGGTTGTGGAGGAGGGAGGAAAAGGCTAGAGAGAGAAAGAAGGGTTGAAATGGGGGTTTCAGCCCCAAAAACGTGTTTTAAGACCAGAGGCGCGCCTGGGGCGCGGCGCCTTGTGCGCCCGGAGCGGGAAGGGGGCTGTGGCAGGTCTGATATCAGTCACGCGCGCCTGGGGCGCGAGCATGTTGACTCTGGGTTGACCGGGCCATAACTCCTTCGTTAACCGTTGGATCTTGCCCAAATTTGGAGACAAGCTTCCTAAGGCACTTATCTCCATATCCAACGGTGGAATTCGTGTTTAGAGCTATGGATATTTTATTCCTAATTTTCTTTCACCGGACAAGTTCTAACACTTAAAACGCTGATTTAACTCCCGATTTCGCTTAGATAATTTTGCCCCTTGCTACCAATGTCTCCTAAACAACCCCTAATACTTATAATTACTACTCACCTTGCTCCCAAAATTCTTTAAGCAATTAATCTACCCATTTCCTACACTTTAATTCTATTAATTCATTAATTATCGTTTGGACTTAAATTAGGGATGTTACAATTCTCCCCCACTTATTAGAATTTCGTCCGCGAAATTCCGTTCACTTCCTTAAAATGGAGAACCATCCTGTTAGTAAGCTTCTGACCACGGTTTTCACTTCCTTTTGGTTTTTACTTTCCGCTCCATAGGTGGTTAGGGCCATGCCCATTTCGACGTCTGTCTTCTAGCACTACGTACTATCTCTATCTGCGTAGCATCGTCAATCTTCTTATTATTAAAGTTCCATCTCTCATTCCTTGGATTGAAATCCTCCCCCACTTAGCATCGACATACTTGATTATATCCATGCCAGGTGGGTATGCTCATTCGTTACTCCGAATAGAGTACGCAAGTTCCTTACCGGTATCCAAGGCTGAGAAGAGGACACGTATGTGACTGTCTATCGTTAGGCATTGAACTATGCTGGGCTTCTACGACTTGGCAATTCTCACCTATGCATCGGAGATGCTTGAAGCTTGAAGAGAGTGAAGATGAAAAGAAGAAACATGAAGCACTCAAGAGTGAGTCTCATGGTTTTTGCAAGATGACCCAGGATGGACTGGATACATGTCAAACAAGAAGACAATGGGGATTATCCCCAAAGTGTGCCTTCTCAGCAGAGAGTCGTCGAAGGATGCGTTTTCTATGGATCTGCGGTTAATTGATTGGTCTCGGTCAACCGGGGTCCTATCAAATGTACAGGGTCCCAAAAGACTGAGATTATCACTTGCGGTGTTCCGACGTAACGTCTTGATTGAGATTCCACTTCGTGACTTCACTTTTATCCCGTTCACCTTTTACTTCTTCAAGTGAGTCTAGCAAAGTCACTCTTAAAATCAATATTCACCGCGTTTGCATTCTACTTCGATGCTACTTCCTTCTCATTCGTTTAATAATTCCAATTCGGTAAAAGAATTCTTAGAGATCGATTCCACTTGAGGGTCAAGGTCAAGGTCTAGTTGTTGCTTCTCAACTCGATGTTATCTTGGGGGGTTCTTGTTTTATCTCTAGTTTAACCCTCATTCGATTCTCTGTGAAATGTTTGGAATTATCTGTTTAGTAGTCCTATGGCTTACGGTATGATTACGAGTTATTGTCGTTCGTGCAGGATCCGAAATTGAGTCGTCAAGTCTCCCCCACTTAGTATCAACTTACCTGAGTAAGTCGAAGGCAGGGAGGAAACTGGGTTGATTCCGAGAATTGACTAGCTAGGCTCTTCATACCTACGCATACGACTAAGTTCTCGTACGAGTTAGAAGGGTGGTTCGATCATTTAGTTGGATGTTCTCGGTAGAAATATAGAATAAGAGTGTCTTGAATGGGGTTGGCATGTGAATCACTGTTCATGAGTCTTAGTAAAGATCCTATAGGATTAAAGTTCAATCGGGCTTTCGACAGAGATAGAATTCCTAAATGGTTTGTTCGGATCTCAACTAGATGATTGCAATAATATAACATGTCAATAAACGCGAAGACCGAGGTGGTCAGTTCCAATCTCACATTTATCAACTGTACATCACTGCGTTATTGAATGATAGCATTATCTTTTAATAGATGCAAGAGAAAGGATGACCAATCCTGACCTTACACTCTATTAGAGGACGACACTATCACAATTGGGCTTGGTGGAATTTCTAACTAAGGTTTTAACACTTATCGACTCCTTCTAGATTACACTACTCACACTTACTCTAGGCAAAGATGCTAAAGTAATCAGTTGATGCAGCATTAACATGAAAAGTACCTTGGATAAGTTTATTCCTCGTTCTGCGTGCCCATAGGACAGTCTGCAGCACGGTGTCCGGGTTGCTCGCATTGGAAGTAGAGACCTTCCTTTCTACGCTGCTCAAGCATCCAACACATACGAGTATGGGATCCTCCGCAATGTGGACATGGTGGCCTGGTCCTTGGAGCGGTCGCACTCTGTCCTGCATTGTCTAGCACAACTGCTCTGGTGCGGTTAACAGCGTAGGGACCTGATCCTTGAGCTAGTTCCTTACCCTTGTTGCGACATCCTTCATCCTGTATATCCTGGCTTCCTTTCCCAACCGCTATTCGTTTCAGTCCTCCTTCAAAAGTGCTGGCCATATTCACCAGTTGAGTCAAGTCTGCAATATTCTTGTACTCAAAGGCAAGCCTAATCTCCGGACGAAGTCCTAACTCAAACTTTATGCATTTAGCACGTTCATCTGCATCTTTGTAACCACTGGAATACCGAATCAAATCTTCGAATTGTGCCGCATATTCGCCGACATTCATGCTCCCTTGTTCCAGATGCAGAAAGGCTATCTCCTTTTCCCTACGAACATCCTCGGGGAAATACTTTCCCAGGAAGTGAGCCTTAAACAGATCAAAAGTGATATCCTGATTGGTCGCCTCCAATCCTCTTCGCACTCGCTCCCACCAATACTCTGCTTCATCGGTCAACCAGTACTGCACTAACAATACGGTTAGCTCAGTAGGTGGAGCCATGGTGCGTAGGATCTTTTCAATTTCCTTCAGCCATCGCTGAGCTCCATCAAGGTTATACCCCCCTTCAAACTTGGGTGGTTCGTTCTTTCCGAACCGTGCCAACCAATCAATCGCGACTGGAGCTGAGGGTTGGGGGTTCAATGCTGCTACTGCTGCTGCTATACTCTGCGCCTGATTTTGTTGCATCTGCGCTAGATGCTCAGCCTGATTCTGTTGTATCTGAATCAGATTTTCCAGAATAGCAGCCATTCGGTCGTCTTTAGCACGTCTCCTAGCCATGATAGCTAAGTCCTGGAGAAGATACAAGTTAACACTTGCCTAGCAATTAATTGCATAAGAATCCTAATTGTCTAACCTAGACACTTGACTATACACATCGGTTACTCGCTTGGTGAGTAACCATCGGAGATGTGAGTCCACACTCCAAAGGCCGAGAAAAAACTGCTCTGATACCAAAATGTAACACTCTTACTTTTATTAGTTAACTTAGGATTTTGTAAAAATGGCAATTTAAAATTTCTTTTTAAATTAAATTACTTAAAAATATTTTCCGGAAAAACGGACAGAGTTCCCCCTGTTTTTCGGACTTCCCAAAAATTTTCTTCTTAAAACCTGTCAGTCCAGAATTGTTTAAAAACATAAACAACAACAGTTTAATATTCAAAACAGATCCTAACGCCCAAATAATACAAGTTTCAGGGCAAGCTACTAAATCATATTATAAATTACATTAAATAATTATTCACTCATAATATCCAATAAACATTCCACGTAGTGGAACGAAAGTCCTGCTCGGCTATATCCCATGTAAGCTCCACTTCCATACCTGCAAAAATATAGCAAGAAGGGTAGCATTACACAAAACTTAAAAAGATAAATCCTAAAAGAGGCATAGCAATAAACCAAGCCTACACAATTATTAGCATCCATTATTCATTTAATTTATTCCCTTCTAGTCCTTTACTTATACTCACATTCTCTTAATTTTTGGTTCTCTTAACATTCTCTCATTTCCATTCTTTATCCATTTTCCATTAGCCACTTATACTTAGCATTTCCCTAATTATTCTTCCCAATTATTTCCTCTAATTTTCTTATCATTTCCATTGTCCACTTTCTTATTTCCTATTCCAATGTCCATTCTATTATTCATTTTTCCTATCTATTACCATTCTCATTGCCCTTTTCCATTAATATATATATATATATATATATATACATATACATATACATAATACGACCCTATCCATTTCCATTATCCCTTTTTATTTCCCTAAATCCTTTCCATTATCATGTTCATTATTCCTTCCCTTTAATTCCTTTACCCTTTTCCATTTTTATTTCCTTTTTCCTTTATTATTGTGTGTAACCTCAAACAGAGATCTACACACCGGGTTTGCAACCACAAACAGTGATCTGCAAACACTATGTATGCAACCACAAACAGTGATCTGCATACGTGTATACAACCACAAACAGTGATCTGTATACACCCATCTCGTTTATGTAACCTCAAACAGAGATCTACATAAACTTCCCTTTACCTTTTTATTATTTGGCCACAGGGTCAATACAACCACCTGCGCCGTGTCACAGGGTCAATACAACCACCTGTGACGCGTACCATTTTATTAGGCCACAGGGTCAATACAACCACCTGCGCCGTGCCACAGGGTCAATACAACCACCTGCGACATTTACCCTTTTTATTTGGCCACAAGGTCAATACAACCACCTGTGCCATTTAACATTAAGTTCTCATTACTAACTCGTTTTAGTCTTTTCCCTTTTACTTTTAGTCCCTTAATTCTCTTTAATTCTTTTAATTTCTTTTAATTACTTCCCTATTCCCTTTCTTTTCTTTTTCTTCTTCTCTTCCTTTTCCTTTTTCCTTTTTCCTTTTATTAATTATTCAAGTTTACATCCAATTCCACTTAGCGTTAGTATGGTCGTTATATTTTAATTCCCTTTTCTAATTCTTAATTATTTCTACAATTTCTCTCTCTCAATATTATTTCCTTATTTTTCTTATATCGTTATTCCCTTCGACTACCCTACCTTATTAACTTAATTTATTTTCCCTATTACATTAAACCATTTTACTTCACCGTCACAATTACATTCCCTCTCATTGTCTTATTACAATTACCCTATATTCTTTTACACTCACGTTTCACTGGTTTTCCCTTAACTAATTTCCCTCGATTTTATTTTGTGTTTTTCTACACTTTAGTTCCATATTAAATATTTTAATACTCTATCACATTCATTCACTCCGGGGCTCACTCTATGCACATTCAATTTATTCCATTGTCAATTTACTTAAACCATTTATATTTGCGGGGAATACCCTAAGGTTCACTAACTTATTCCTTAATTACCCTATTCCTAGTCACCACTATAAACTCTTAGAATTTAGTTCTTAAGTAGAGGTAATACGAACCCTTCTTACCTCGGGTTTTCTTTTAAACAAAGAACCTGGATTGTGGCTCGATGTCGATGTCGGCGTCGGTGTTGCTCCTCGTTAGTGAGAGCGATCGCGGCCGGATCCAAGCAATAGCTTCGAGCCTCGGGGTACCCAACACGAGCCCGGCACGATCACGGGTCGATAACGGCGCCGGTGAGTCCCAAGGAGAGAGAGGGAGATCCAAGAGAGGGAAGAAGGATCAATGCCAAAGGGTAAGAGAATGAAAGGGGTTTTTGATGGGGGTAATGGGTGATGGGTTGTGGTGGTGCACCGACGGCCACGGTGGCGGCGACTCCAGTGGCTGGAGAGGAAGAGAAAGGCGGTGGAGGAGGTAGAGAGAGTGGGAGGGCCGATTGTGAAGAGAGAGAGAGAGACGGATCGTAGGTGGAGGGAGTATGGACCAAGAAGGCGGCGGGCTTGGGTGGCACAGTGAAGGTCGACGGTGGAGAGGGTTGTGGAGGAGGGAGGAAAAGGCTAGAGAGAGAAAGAAGGGTTGAAATGGGGGTTTCAGCCCCAAAAACGTGCCCGGGGTGCGGCGCCTCGTGCGCCCGGGGCGGGAAGGGGGCTGTGGCAGGTCTGATATCAGCCACGCGCGCCTGGGGCGCGAGCCTGTTGACTCTGGGTTGACCGGGCCATAACTCCTGCGTTAACCGTTGGATCTTGCCCAAATTTGGAGACAAGCTTCCTAAGGCACTTATCTCCATATCCAACGGTGGAATTCGTATTTAGATCTATGGATATTTTATTCCTAATTTTCTTTCACCTTACAAGTTCTAACACTTAAAACGCCGATTTAACTCCCGATTTCGCTTAGATAATTTTGCCCCTTACAACCAATGTCTCCTACACAACCTCTAATACTTATAATTACTACTCACCTTGCTCCCAAAATTATTTAAGCAATTAATCTACCCATTTCCTACACTTTAATTCTATTAATTCATTAATTATCGTTTGGACTTAAATTAGGGATGTTACAACACTCTTGAAGGGTTAGGTTGAGTAAGGTTCACTTGTAATTCCTGTTGTATTTCGATTGAATTGATTGAGTAAAGGTTCCCTAAAGGTTTTAGGGGGGACTGGATGTAGCTCTCAGTGGTGGAGAGTGAACCAGTATAAATCCTGGTGTTTCTTCTTCTTCTTCTTCTTCTTCATCTTTATCGTTTTCTGTTACAGTTCCGAGCAGATTTAATCAGCTCGGTTAAATCATGTTTGCTCGGATTCTGCTCGGCACAAACCGCTACAAAACTGATCTTTGTGTGGTTCAGCTCGGTAATCGATGCTCGGCTCAGATAACCGATTATCAGAGCTTGCTCGACACAAAGTCGTCATTTTTATTAAAAATCGAGCAGTATCCGACCAGTTTCGATTTTAGCCGGAAAATTGGTACTATTGCTTCCAACTACTATTCACCCCCCTCTAGTAGATAGTTAGGCCGATTGTTGGTTTCTAATAGATTAATTTAGTTAATTGTATTGGTAATGTGAACTTTTGATGATTATTTTCAAAATTACTCATATTAATATTATTGAGAATCTAAAAAGCGTTAAATAAATAGGGGTGTTTGTGAAAAAAAGTAATTAATGATCATTGAAAAGTGTCAAAAGAGTCTTATAATTAAGGACGGAAGGAGTAAACGGGAGTATGGGACTGGAGGGGAGTATTAATTAGGAACAAAATTATAGTGTTATCAGGTACTCCCTCTGGCCCTATTTATAAGACCCTTTTGAGGTTTTTATTTTGGTCCTATTTAATCCCTTCGTCCCTTATTATAGGGCACCATTTTGGTAAAATTGGTGTGCCTTTTTATAAGTCATTTTAGAATATCTAGGTAGTATTAAAAAGTTTATTCCAAATACATCCCTCATAATTACATAGGGATGATAGGGTAATAATTACAATAGAGAGAGAAATGAATAGAGTTGTAAAGTTTTAAATAGGGGCAATTTTGGAATGATAATATATTTTTTGATAAATTTGAGAGTAATAATTACTTTTCTTAATCTGTGTGCTTTAGTAAAAGTGACTTATATTAAGGGACAAAGAGTATAAGGCCTCTTTTCAATTTTCAATAGCATTTAATTATTTTTTTCACTAACACCCCTATAAAGGCAACAATTTTAGAGTTTCAATAATAATTATAATGATAGTTTTGAAAAAGTATATTAAATTTTCACATTTCCATGCCACTAACAAATTTATCCACTCTCCTTGGTGGGAGTGAAAAACTTCAAAAGAGTCTTATAAATAAGACAGGAGGGAGTAGTATATTACAAACGTTTCTCTTTCTTAAACATTAATAATGTAATAATTACGTCATCAATTCTGTGCACCGGGAAAGGAAGCATTATTTCAAAAATTGATGCCCCATGCCACATACTGACAAAATTATTAAAAAAAAAAAAGAAAAGCAAAAACAGGACGGGAATTTTTTTTAACGGCACCGTTGAATTTTAATGCAACCGGTTGGAGCATTAGGAGTATTGAATCTACACCGTTCATACCATGTGCCCAAAATCCAATGTATTCATAGGAGAGCACCACGGGTGTTCCTTTGACCAATGGCACCATGCTATTAGCATTGGCAATTAGGGCCAATGGGCGGGCATGGGCCGGGCCATTGCGGGCTTTGCATTTTTGCGGACGGGCATGGGCGGCCCTAATTGAGTTTAGGGCTAAAAATCCAAGCCCTGCCCATCCATATTTTTTGTGGGCGGTCATGCGGGCCGCCCAATTTTTTTTTCCTTTTTTTCTAAAAAAAAAAAAACCGTTGCAGAAAGATTGGCTTAGAAATGTGGAGTCGAGGACGGAACCTTTAAATAAGAAAATTTTGCACTTCAGATCCAGCATTAACATCACTAGTTTGTTACTTAATTCATGATTCTTCTGAATAGGTGTCTATCAATAATTTTATTGTTGATTCTGGTACTACCTTACCTGAAGTGCCTATTTATACCTTCTCTGAGTATAACATTGTACACATTGTGGACTGACCATAATTGAGATTGTAATAATGATTTTGGCCAAGGGAATGTATTTTTGATTTGGAGGGAATGTATTTTTGGCTTTCGGGCCACTTGGTCCAATTTCCTTTTTTTTATATATATATAACAATGCCCGCGGGCGGCCCTAAAATTCCCGCAAAATTTGCGGGCGACCCTGCCCAGCCTTAAAAAATTTATGGGCGAAAAAATCAAGCCCTGCCCGCAAATTTTGCGGGCGGGCTGGGCAGGCCCGTGGGCGGCGGCCCTAATTGCCAATACTACATGCTATACATCGCCATGGGGTTACAAGGGGGAAAAGAAGTGAATGAACTTCAAAAATATACTGCTTATCTAAGAGGACTTTATTCCATGTCATTTGTGTTAAAAGATAAGTTTCAATTGGAAAAAAGAAATTGAACATAAGTGTAGTGATGAGACTTTAGTACAAGCATAAATAACCCGAATTTTTTCATACTTGATGTATTTATTTCTTTTCTGTTCGAAAATAATTTAATGAATGAAGGGAAGGTTACCATATTCTCGGATTCCTTTAGTCCTTGGCAATGCGTACATATAGTGATTTTTTGCAGCACGATTTTAGTAAATCTTATCTTAACAAAAAAAAAGTCTTCTAATATTGGATATATATATATATATATTCCAAAGGCCAAAACCTTATGGTTACAAAGGTGTCGGGAAATCAAAAAATATGCTTCCAATACACTTATATCAAAATTATATAAATATGCTTCCAATACAATTTTTATCAAAATTATATTTTAACTAAATGATGTCTGAAGTACAAATTTTTATATTTTTGACTACTAAGTTTCAGAAATGTATATATTTTCACTTTTCCAACAAGGTTGTGTTTGAAGTTGTGAGTTTGTGACTACCCTCTGAAGTTCAAAAGGAAAGTCATCACCCTCGACGAGTGATGAGGGACAAAATGTGAAGCACTCTTCTCTCCATGTCCATCATATAATGTGAAGCACTCTTCTCTCCATGTCCATCATATAAAAAACCATTTGCCATTTACATGTCAAATCCTGATTAAATAACTAGGTCACTACACAACCTCATATACAAAATGGCTACAAGAAGTTTTTCCTCCGTTCTTCTTATTTTTTACATGCTTGGTTTTATCTATAAAAAAAAGAAAAAGATAAACAAAAACAGTACAGATAAAGATCACATGACCCCTTGTTAGTCATATTTCAATTGAAGGTTTTCTTCTACGAAAAATAAACAAAACAATACACACATAAATATCTTTGACTTGAAATAAAAGAAACACATGGAAGGAAGAAGGACTTATAAACACATAGAGGGCGATTAATGGAAGAACCTTCACCACAAAAGGGATTACAAGAACCCATTGTTTACCAAACTAAGGATCGTACGGAAAAGCAGTTATGCTCGATCGTTTCCGACCGAGCTCTGATACCACTTGTTGGAAAACAAGTGGGTAGTATTATTCATTAAAGGGGGTGAATAGGCAAAGAATACTAACTTCACCAATTAAAAAATTTCGCCAAAATTATACACTTAATATGATCTTATTTAGGTTTATCATAGTTAAAAATAATTTTTGCTTATGCTTAAATATAACAAAAATTAAGTGCGGAAATGTAAAGAGTAATGAAAGAATAGCCAACACATGATTTTATCCTGATTCACATTAGTGTGTTAACGAACACTAATGCTACATCCAGTCCTCCCTCTCTGACGTGAGAGATTTGCTTCACTATGATCAAGAAATCGTTAGTACAAGTAGTTTAAGAGAAAACCTTCCCCTTAGACTTTACCCTCCAAAGAACCTCTTTGGAACTTGTATCCCCTAACCGAATCCTTGGCCAATCACAGCGTATCCGTGTGTTGAAAGAACCTCTTTCACTTCCTTGAAACCTTCAAGTTAAGTGTGATGAAAACCTTTCACCAACTTGCGGAATTTGAGCAATTTTTGTTGTTGTAACTTTACACTTTTCTTGTGCGTATGAACAACTCAGTGAAGAACAAAGTGGAAATCAGAATCTGTAATCTAGTTGTGAGAAGAAAGAATGCAAGTAAGTGATTCAAGTGGGTATTGACAATGTTTCTTGCAAAATTTGAGTGGTTCTTCAAATATATGTAAAAGTGTTGAAGATTCATGAAGAACTCTTTCGATTTTCTGTATATGAGTGTTAGAGCAGATGCCAAAAGTGTTTTAAAGTTCTGTGTTCGTTGCAAAATCATTTTTGGAGGTTTATATATGTGTTTGAACACATAACAGTCATATTTTAGACAGTTTTAACTGTCCGTATCCGGATATCTTGAAGGGTATTCGGATACCACGATTTAAAATTTAAAACACTGTTGTTTTTAACACGAGATATCCGGATACTTTGAAACTATCCGGATATCACGAGTTTAAATTCAAAAAATGTGACTGTTGTAACATGAGGTATCCGGATATTTTGAAAATATACGGATACTTCAGTACAAAATATCCAAATATTTTATTTTTACTTATAAAAGCTTATGTTTATAATTTTAAAACATTTTCTTTACTTCCAAAAACACTTTAGTTTTTCAAAAAAATATTTTCAAATTATTTTCTCAATATTTTTCTTATATTTATAAAATTACATATCTTTCTTTTAATTTTGAAAAGTACCCACTTGATTATAACTTAGCATGCATTCTTTTCACTATTTAGATTAAGATTAAGATTACCTTAACTTAGACTCTACCCTTATACACCTAGGGGATTCCAGAAAAAAAATAAATTAACATTACAAATTAATATCAAACCCCTTTTCAACATAGTCGAATATAAGCTTCATGTTGTGGACTTTGCGCATATTTGGAATCATCAAAATCTCTTGGGCATTTGCTTCACAATCTCCTCCCTTTTTGAAATGACAAACTTTGTTGATTTGTGCTCCCCCTTAATGTGGGCATGATATTATGAAGTGAAAATCAACCTACAAAAGTCAACAACTACCTTCTCCCCCTTTTGGCATTATCAAAAGAATAGATAAAAATAAAATTAAGCCAAAAAGAAGAGTAGAAAATAAAAACTAAATTCCCCCTGAATATAATCACAGAAATATAGTCATTGCAGAACATAACCAGAAGCAAACATAGTAAAAAAATTCCAGAACAATGGTCTTACAAAACATGTTAAAACGAAAATAACAAAACAAGAACTGGTAGAAAACCAAATGACTAAGTCTAAATGCAATCAAAAAATCTCCTAATCATCAGATGATGGAGGCGGCGGAGGCAGATCACCCAAGGTACGAATTAGAAAATCGAGGCGTTCGAAGTTGTCGGTCATGCGGGTGTGCAATGCACTGAACTGATCGGTGACATATGTGCGCAAGTCAGCCATTTGAGTTTGATGTGCAGCTTGCAAGTTATCCATATGTGCTAGCTGGGAGAGGCGCAGTGACTCAAACTAAGAGTCAATAATTTAATGAATGAAGGAAAGGTTACCATATTCTCGGATTCCTTTAGTCCTTGGCAATGCGTACATAAAGTGATTATTTGCAGCACGATTTTAGTAAATCTTATCTTAACAAAAAGAAAAGTCTTCTAATATTGGATATATATATTCCAAAGGCCAAAACCTTATGGTTACAAAGGTGTCGGGAAATCAAAAAACACTGCTACAAAAGCTATTTAAAATATCTGAATTTTAATCCCGGTTCCGTGTTATAACTAAGATTAAATACAATTTTTAATTAAAAAATAATAAAAAAGAAGTAGAAATATATTTAAAATTCCAGTGTGTTTTTGATCCCGGTAAAAAAAAATACAGAACCGGGATCATAAATATAAATTAAATTTTAGAAACACCGATGAATTTTTAATCCCCATTATTATAACGACCCGGAATCAATAATGATAATTTTTTTGTGCGGGCTACTTAGTTTTCACACAAATTCCTGGTGCCTACAGCAAAAACACTACTTCTTCTTCAACAATTAAAACAAAAACACTCCCTCTCTCACAGCACCTGCCAAAAACCCTCACCGCCGCTCCCACAGCCACCGCCGCTCCCAACCTTCCACTTGCTTCCACCGTCACCACACCACACCACACCAAATTGCATCAAAAAGCCCTCCATCACCACTGTTGCTCATTTCTCTCACTCTCCCGCGGTCAATCGGTTCACCGTGACTCACCGAGGTTTCACCGTGACCCACCACCGTTCACTATTCATTCATTCAAAAGTCGTTCCTCTCTCTCTCTCTCTCTCTCTTTCTCCACCGATCCCTAACCCTCTCTCACTCACCACCACATGAACACAAAGCTGTCGAGTGTCTCCCTCCTGCTCGACCTTCGATCCCTATCACATGAGCACAAAGCAAACCAGAGACACGACAATGAAACTTCTAACAACAACAACAACAACAACGATTTCTCAAAGAAATTCGGTCGCGGGAATAGTGGGTATCTTAGAGATGCCACCAAAGCTGTGGCTAAAATCATTGGAAAATCGAATCCGTTAAGACTATTTCATTCAAGTTAGTTTCTATTCATATTTTTGAGCATTGACCACTTATTGTTTGATGAAATTACTGTGTGAGATAAGTTTTTTTATGTTTGGTTTTTGAGTCATATATGTACTCATTTGATGAGCTATTATTGAATAATTGTTGTGTTATTTTAGCTTTTTCTAGTATGTTCTCTATTGTCTTTGTCCTTCAAGTCTCTCTTAGTTGGAATGTTGGATTCGGGCAGCAGAAGAGAGACACAACAATTGAGCTGAAAAGGGTATTGCATAGTTCATAACTCATACGTCACGGTTTGTCTTGAGCAATTTTTGGAGATGGCAACTTCTTTTGTTCTTTACATAATGTACAATTTTTTTTTGGTTTTTCAGATCAAGAGGCTCAAGGAGAAATTCAAAAGAATACACGATGTGGAAAGAATTTGGTATGTTCATGGCATCCTTTTATTAAGTTTTTGTATTGCTTACTCCATGGGATGCAGCTATTATTAGTTTTTCCATTATTCAATGTTCTGTTTTTTTTTTGTTGCTTATCAAAAACAGAGACCGATATGGGTCGATAAAGTGATTCGATATGGGTTTGATTTTGGGATTTGGTTTGTAAGGAATATTTGATATATAGTCTATGTGAGATTGGTATCAATGAACTGTTTTATCTTCTGTTGGTTTGTACTAAGTATAGATTCAATGATAAAGTTAACACTTAACAAAGTGGAGTCAGATATTTTAAACTGTGTATAACCATTGTTGAAGATGTTCAGTAAAATTTTAATTGTCTAGCTACCTTAAGAAGTTTATGCATAAATTGAAATATGATTGTTCATTGTTTGGGTTAAAGCCGTGTAACCTTGATTATGTATAAGGCAAGGTTGCCCCTTCAATTATGTTGGTTTAATTTGAAGGCTTGTTCCTTTTGTAAGCAGGATTAAGGGTGTATTGCTTCCATTTCTAGTTGGACTAAGATTGTTGTGGAAACTCAAACTGATTTCCTCATAAGCTTGGTGGTGCCTAAGTTAACATGTTTAGTCCTTGTCGAAGAACTAGGTGATTTTTTGTCCCTGTATTTATTTTGGAAGAACTCAAACAGCTCCCTATAATTTGGCATTTGTAGTTATTAGCTTGTAATTTTCAAAAATATTTTAAATTTGATCCCGGAATACACCTTTTGGTTTAGCACCAAGTTATGGTTTAATTTGAGCCATGAAATCAGAATTTTCCCCTATTCTTTAGTCTAACTAAAGGCCCAGTTTAAATGGATTTCAACATAACTTAAAACCTTTGAAACTATGATATTAACCCTATCCAAATGCTCTGAGGGGGCCACTCGATGAAATTGAAAAATTGAAAATTTATGAAAGCATCAAGTTGAAGTCCTGCTTTTGATGTTAAAGCTTCTTCTCCAGCATGCAACTAACCTGTTTGTTCGACTATGGCTGCTATAGTTGTTACACACCATTCAATTCCAGTCCTTTAGTTCCATTACCGATGTTTTTGCAAATAATGCTTATGATTTCTGAAAGGAAATATTATGCCATGGATGTTAGGTTCTTTCATCCAGGAAGGTTGAACTTTTGTTGGGTTATTTTGTTCGTGGTATTCGGAGGGTGAGTGAAATGGACTCTTCAGATACCCTTACAAACTAATCAAAGGGTATTCCATAGTTCATAACTCATAAGTCACGGTTTGTCTTGAGCAATTTTCGGAGATGGCAACTTCTTTTGTTCTCTACATAATGTACAATTTTTTTTTTGGTTTTTCAGATCAAGAGGAGCCGACCCCACCTAGTGGGACAAAGGCTTAGTTGTTGTTGTTGTTGTTTTCAGATCAAGAGGCTCAAGGAGAAATTCAAAAGAATACACGATGTGGAAATAATTTGGTATCAAGCTTTGATGCCAAGAATTTGGTATGTTCATGGCATCCTTTTATCAAGTTGTTGTATTGCTTACTCCATGTGATGCAACTATTATTAGTTTTTCCATTATTCAATGTTCTTTTTTTTTGTTGCTTATCAAAAACAGAGACTGATATGGGTCGATAAAGTGATTCGATATGGGTTTGATTTTGGGATTAGGTTTGTAAGGAATATTTGATATAGAGTCCATGTGAGATTGGTATGGTATCAATGAACTGTTTTATCTTCTGTTGGTTTGTACTAAGTATAGATTCAATGAACTATTTTAACTTCTATTCTGACCTGAAATTATATCCTTGTTTCTGTCCTTGGTCCAAACATATTCATTCTTATTATGATTTTGCAGGGTACTTCAATCATCAGATGATACTGCTAAGATGATACTGCTTAGTTTATTTTTACTAGTCTTGTTTATTCCCTTTTTCATTTTTGGAGTTATTATTCTTACTGAATTGAAACTTTTTGATTTGCGGATATTATACTGATCCATCTGGCACGTTTTGGCAATGCAATGCAAAAGCTATTGGTTCAGGTGGTAATGCTTTAATCTTGCATAAATATCATGGCCTGTGCTTTGTTCCTTATTATGTAGGAAAATGTTAGCTCCTCTGAAGATATTTCTGCTAAAACAAAAAGTGTCATAGAGTTGAAAAAACTTCAGCTATTAGAGCTTCAACATCGCCTCCGCAGGTAATTCATATTCTTAGTTGAATATTTTTGTTTATTATCTTAGTTTGGCAATATATTTGTCATTTGTGGGCAGTGACTATCTGAATGATTTTTTCAAACCAATTACAACTGACTTGGAACAGCTGAAATCAGTTAAGAAACATAGGCATGGTAGGAGGGTTAAACAACTTGAAAAGTTCGAGCATAAAATGAAGGTAGAGCGTCAGAAACGGATTCGTGAGAGACAGAAGGAGTTTTTCAGTGAGATAGAAGTTCACAAGTATGTTCTCTGATGCATTGTAGTAGATACCTATATATCAATGTTCTCCCTACTGGTCTCAGAGACATGCTTATTAATTCAAATATAGGGAAAAACTTGATGATGTATTCAAAGCCAAGAGGGAACGATGGAAGGGTTTCAATAGATATGTTGAAGAATTCCATAAAAGAAAAGAACGTACTTATCGTGAGAAGATTGATAGAATCTAGCAGGAGAAGATTAATTTGCTTAAAATAAATGATGTGGAGGGCTATCTACGAATGGTACAGGTAGGTCTATTTTCTTAATAATAGATATAAATAGATGCATGGGTTGTGTAGAAGTTTGGATGCTTGATACTTAAGATCATGTTCAATGGTTACATTAGGATGCAAAATCAGATCGGGTAAAGCAACTTCTTAAAGAGAATGAGAAGTATCTTCGAAAGCTCGGATCCAAGCTACAGGAAGCAAAGGCTGCAGCAGGACGTTCTGGGCATGATGTTGATGAGATAGGGAGTGCAAGTTTTCTAAAGAACAGTGAAACTACTTTAGAAAACGAGGATGAAGATGATCAGACAAAGGTATGTCACCTCCCCACCCCCAACACACACGGACACAAAATTAAAAAAAAAAAACTAATACACACATCCCTTTCTCATTTAAATCTTCAAATATCTCACTCATTTCTTCCAATTCTGCTTTACATCATTATATGGAAAGCAATGAGAAGTATTATATGATGGCCTAAGCTAAGTATTGGCCAAGATTGTGACTTATCATTTTTGTTAGTGAAATATTGTAACACCCCACATTTTTCCCGTACGTGCGTGAACGAATTTGATTAAACAAAACCCTAAAGTTCTGTTTTATAAAGATTTTTCAGAAAATATTTTATGAGAGAAAGAAACGAAATGTTGATTTTCAAGGGTTTTTATAAACAAAATGTTTTTATGAATAAAAAGCGAATGATTTTCTTGAATTGAATTTTAAGAAAAGAGTTGTGTTTTATTAAGAAGTGATTTTTATTTGAGATGAAATTTTTGGATTTGTAAACTTGGAAAATTCATACCTTTTGAACCGTAACTCGGATTTTTACAAACTTTATATCAAAACGACCGTCATGAAACGTAGATGTTGAAAATACAATTTTGAAATTTTCTGGGTTGTTTTATAAAAAGTTATTTTCAGAACTGTAAAGCACGAATTTTGGAGTGGTGTCTTGAAGAAAATAAATTTAATAAATTGACTTGAAATTTTTATGTGATGAGTGCTTGATTTAATATGTGTACGCTGTGTGAACCTAATTGTGTGAATGAAATGTGTGACTTAATTATAGTATGTGAACTAGTGATTTTGAGTAAATATAGTTAGAACCTAAAAATATAAGATAAGTATGTATGCGAATGTGTATGTTTATATGTGTAAATGTGTGCTGGACGTGTGATGCATGAAATTAAATGTGTGAATATGATGCTTGCATGAATTTGAAATTATAATAGAAAATAAAAATATGAGACATGTGCATATGTGTGGGTGTGCCACGGCATAGGTGTGAAGGTGTGTGTTGTGTATGCATGAAGGTGCCACATTTAGTGAATGCATGTAAGTGAGTGTGTGTGTGTGTGTGCTATATGTGTTACACGTGTATGTGTGTGTAGAAATAAGCTAGAGTTGAAATTCTAGAAGCTTAAGGGGAAAGAGATCAAACCAACTAAGTACAACCAAACCAAACCAAATTAAGCCACAAAACCCTAACTAGTTGCTAACTATCACTTAAGCCTAAAGTAACCCTAAAGTATTAACCTAGCCTACCTTGTCCCCTTGACTTTAGTAAACCTTATCCATGCAAACAATTGGAAGCCCCAAAACTACCCTTTCCTCTTACTCATGGCCGAATTACTCTTAAGGTTAGAAAAGGAAAATCTCAAGCCCTTGATTTTGCCTACATAAGCCATGTGTATGTCTTGATTCACATTTCATTTCTTTCATTCATTTCTTCCCACCCAAACACAAACACTTTGGTCCAAGAGCACATCAAGCTCTTGAGACCCTTAGAGAAAAAGAAGAGGCCGAAACATAGGGAGAAGAAGGAGAGACTTAGGAGCTTGATCAACCCTTTCATCCTTGAAGATCCAATGCTAGGAAAATTAGAAGACCAGCCATTCATGGTAGGGCTTGAAGATTATGATGAAGATTTTGTAATAGTATAGATTTCCTTTTTAGTTGTAGATCCTTGTTCTTTCTACTTGCATGTTTACTTTTTCTCTTCTAAACCGTGAATTGTAATAATTTGATGAATGAATTTATGATCTAAATGGCTTGCATGTTATGTGTGTGTATTGATCTTGAGTACTTGTGCTTGAAAAACTTTAATCTTTAAAGTTTTCATTTCGTCTTCACGGTTTTGCCTTTATAAGGGTCAAGCTAGCTTCATTTTGCTTTGCATGTATACATTATTGATGGATCTATAAATTTCAAGTCCTATTTGGTTTTGGGAACAATTTTTCTTAAATAATTTTCATTTCTTTTGTGTGTTATTGTTTGAGTTTGAATAACTAAAGTGATTCCTCATTTGCATGAATTGATCAAGTGTTTGATGTTGTGTGAAAGGCCATTCGGCCATGTTTAGTTAATTGAGATCTATGTCTTCATTTTTATAAAATAAAAAAATGCATGCATGTCATTTTTTTTAAGGGAAAGATCATGTTTTCTTTAATATGTGTCTTGGTCTTAAAAGAAAGTTTAAAGGAATCAAGTTTTGCAATGACTTTTCAAGTGTAAACCTTAATTGGAATTAAGTGTGTGAGTATGTGCATGATTTTTTTTTAGGACCATTCGGCCATGTCCAAAAATAGTGAAATCTATGCTTTTTATTTTTAAAAAAAAGGTTCATGCATGTTATTTTCATGGAGTAAAATTTAACCTTTGCTTTGTTTCGAGAAGAATGATGAACTTGAATTGTTATGTGTGAAAGGTGGTGTGTTGTTTTGAAACATAGCCTTGAAACCCTTACATGATGTGCTTTGACTTTTGTGATTCATGCATGTTGAAAAATGTATGAAAACCTTGTTCCTTGCATTATTAGATTCGGCCATCCTGGGAGAAGTAGGTAGCTAGGTTGTTCCTCATCTAGGGTGCATGCATTATGGGACTAATTGAATATAGGAATAAAAAAAAATGTTTACATGTCGTAATTAGGTTTTGAAAGAAAATGTATGTGAATCTATGATTTAGATTGTTGCCTCGATTTAAAGTCTTAACATGAATTAAAATTGTTGATTTGCCCTTTTGTATGCTCACGGTTTCTAGGTCCAGAGAGGGAAAATAATTCCATGATTTCATGACTTCATATTTTTAGTTGTGCATTAGACCTTTGCAAAACCCTGTATGTATAATTCGGCCAAAAACATATACATGTAATTGGAAAAGTGTCTTCATGCAGTAACTTATGATTGTATCTATGACCTAGGTGTATGATATCGTGTGCTTAATGCAGATGTTGTGAGTGTGTGTCTTTCTTTTATCCCTTTGGTTTTAGGCATAAAAGTAAATGATTTGATTTGATTAAGTAAAAAAAATAAATTTTTTTGGTGATAATAACTGGATAATTTCAAGTTGTTAAAATTCATTAGAAATTAGGAATTATTGACCATGATGATTCGATTCTTGAGGAATTAGTCACAAGGTCTAAGTTAAATTATTTTCTTGAATGTAGTTAAGTTAAATTATTAAAGATTAAGATTCAATTGATTGGTTTGAATGTTTGAAGTGTGGTTTGCATTATGTAAATTTGTGTGTGTGTTTAGAAAATTGTGTGTGTGTACCGCCGTGATGTTGAATTGAATTTGTTTTACTGTTTGTGAACTGTATTTGCAAAGAATTTATGTTTAAAGAAATTGAAATTATTTTATTTAAAAGTATGATTTAAAATAACTCAAATCAATTTGGAATCTTATTTTCTTAAAGTCTTGTGTCTTAAAAGATTTTCAAAGTATGGTTTTGAAGTTTTATTTTCTTGGATTTTTGGTGTTTTGTTTTAAAGTGTAAGAACACTGATTTTATAACCAAAGTGTTTAAACTAAAAAGAAAGAACTTGTTTTAATAAGAAGATCATTTTAGTTTTCTAACCTTTTTAATTAATTTGGATTTGAAACCTTTGGGATATTAACCATGTGTTTTCAAGAGATGAATTATTTCAAAGAATTTCAAAACGAAATTGAGGATTTATCGTAATCGTTCTAACGCACGGGAAAAATGTCTAGTTCGGATGTCGGACGCGAAGGGAACGACGCAAAGCGAGCAACGGGAAACTTTGAGAAGCTTTCGGATGTTCGTCATCCAGGTGAGAGAGAAGCTCCCCTTAAGACATCGTGGTATTAGGCAACATATTAAGGCGTCCAATCATCTCAAAGGTTGGACCCGGTCTCATAAGGCGATGTAAGGGGATAGTAAGCGTTGTTGTTTGTTTGTTTGTTTGTTGAAGTGTCGAACTATCCCTACGAGTCGCTGAGACCGAAATGTTGTCTATGGTAATATGTTTAATGGAATGGTATGGTGTCCTGTTTGTTAATTATGCATGAGTTACTTGATTTGGTTAGTATGAGAATGGTTTAATTATGTGTTCGAAGATGTTTGATTACCCCCCCCCCCCCCCGAATCATGAAATAATGATATTGAAATAAGACTGCAAGAGAAAAGAAGTGTGAATAAGAATGATGAGAAATTGTGAGAACAAGGAGAAAGAAGTAAATCGTAATGTTAACGGAACGCAAAAGAGATAAAGTGTTGAATGAAGGAAATTAATAATTAAGTCTGATAAAGAGTGAAGAGAAGAGATAATGCTCGAGATCGTGACAAGAAATACCCGACGAGGCGAGCGGAAGCGTGCTGATAGAGGACAATGCTGATGGTGCTGAACGACGATTGAGGAGAATGACAGTGATGGTGCTACTAAATGGCCACTGAGGAGAAAGATGATGATGATGATGCCAATGAGGCTGCTAAGCAATGATGCTGATGAGAATAATGCTGAGATGCATGTGATGAGAAAGTGATGTGAGGCATGAGGCCGTTAAGAGTTTAGGGGGAATAGCTTGCGTTTAGTCGTCGGGCTTCGTTGAAGGGATGCACCAAAGACGAGCCGACTGTTAGGAACAAGCCGTTAATTAAAATCCTGAAATCTTTAAAAGACTTTTAAAAGACTTTTAAAAGACATGAATAACGCGGTGAGGCATGAGTGTGTGTCGAAGTAGTGGAGAGGAAGAAACGATAAGTATTTGCGGATACTTAGGACGAGATTGCATTAGGGGAGGACGATGACGGTGATACGTCAAGAAGTCTAGAGTGCTGTTCTAGGCAGAACGAACTCCATAAGTGGTGCACTAACGTGGTGGGGACTGGGTCTAATACCGTGGTAAGTTCTGCACTCGAGACTAGAACTATACTGTCGTCCCCTAGATTGCAAATCGAGAACAGTGAGAGGGACTGGAGTGGGGCATTTGTGTTTGCCGTCGAGGGCGTGCATTGATTATATGATTGAATTAATTTGAGGATGTGATCCTCCTGGTTTGGGATCATTTGTGTTGTGACAGCTGTCGTGCCCGCAAGGTAAAGGTCCTGTACTCCTGTTTGCTTTCGACTAGGTTGGGTGGTTGACCGAGGAGATGTAGACGTGTGTGAGCTCAATGATGTTTTCCCCCTCATCATTGGTGCTATCCGAAGTAATAAAACTTAAAGGCACAAAGATGTTTTAAAGAGATGTACAATAAAATATACAACATCGAATAAGAATTATAAGAAAGGATTCTGGGAACGCGTGATGAATTTGGAAAAGTATGATGGAAGAAAGAGGGATTGAGAGAAATTGTGAAAAGTTATAAGAAAGATTGTGTTTAATCACGTGCGTACATTATGAGGATATTGTTGTTGTTGTTGTTGTTTGTTTCTCCTTAATATTTGCCTACTGTAATTCCACATAGTCGACATAACTGTTTGGGTAGCTTACTCTCTCCTATTCTCCTGTACTCTTCTTTCTTTTCTGGAAAACTTCGTACGATCATTAGATGCAAAAGCAATTGAGGTTCCAGATCCAGCTTGATCGAGAGGTCAAAACATCTTCGTTGAAAAGAGGCGACTCGTGGATGGACCTCTGGGGTAGCAGATGAGGACAATTTTACTGGCGGACTGAGAAGCAGGACCTACCAAGATTCAGAGTTAGATGAGGAATCTTAGGAAGTATGACTAGAAGATAGGGAAACCCCTGGAGTATTGTACTCCATGGTAAGTTCTTGGCTACCCTAGCTTTATCATACTGTACCCCGACTGAAGTTTTATTAAACACGGAAGTTGGTAAACGAGTAAACTGGGCCACGTCTTAAACAAGGTTTTGAAAACGGGTTTCAAAGTGCGGTGTCTTGTGACATCTCGGTTTGGAACTTGAAAGAATATTACACAATGAGAGAACATAAATTTTTAATTGTAACCACGTTATGAAAATCTAATCGTTCTCATCTTGTGTAACATTTATTTTTTTAAAAAAACGGCCCTAATTTTCACTATATTTAATTACGTTTTCAAGTTGCCGAATCGGGGTGTTACAAATATTGTCTACGCTAAGTATTATTCATGTTGTAGTTATCATTGGGTGTTACTTTTTTTTTGTGTGGATTTTATTTTAGTGTCCTAAACAACCAAATCATATTGATTGTGGTCACTATGTCATGAGATACAAGAAGGAAATTGTCCAATTACATAATGAAGATGTCATGATTCCTGAATTGGTTTGCAATTTCATTTCGATTTATGTTTGTTTCAACTCTTATAATTACTCATTTAGTTCAATAATATAACTTACGTTACTTTATATTAATCTTACAGTACTTTGATGACCGCAAGTACACCATCTACAATCAAGAGTTGTTGGATGAAGTCAAGGAAGAATTGGCAGTGTAACATCCTGAAAATTAATATTAAATATAATGACTTTAGATGTATATATGTATATAGTATATAATGATTTATTTAGGAATAGGTTCAAGTTGTAGAGGTTGTACAAGGGTCGTAGGGTGATAGGAAGCATAGGCCGGCGTAGTATGTAAGTAGTGGACCTCGGACCAATCCCGGCCGAGCTAAATGGGGTCAAACGCGGAACCTGTTGTCAAGCTCGGATTAGCCGACCTCTGCGCACCTCACATTATTATCCGAGAAGGAAGCTCGGACTACCACTATTCCTCTATACCGAGCCAACGTATCCTAGCTCCACCGTGACAGCTCATGTTGAGCTGTTGGCCCATTGGGTTTCGCACCATTCGTACTATGTACTATCATTCACTTTATGTCACTATCATTGCTTTATGTCCTTTTCAAGTCACTATTCATGTCTTCCTCTAGAAGCCAATGAATCCTATCCACATGTTTTGACTTCTCAAAGAAGCCTCCAATGAGAACCACACAAATATTTCCCCTAAATGAATAAAAGAAAATCCAAATACACAACACATAACACTTCTCACTCTCATTCTCTTTCTCCTTCGAATCTCTCTCATTTTCTTCTCTGAAGATCCAGCAACACTCAAACCCCAACATATTTTCTTTATCTCTTCTCACTCACGAACAACCCTCTCTTCCACTAAGTGGTACCAACCGGAATACCCTCCTTCTCTCCGTTCTCTTCTGTTTCGGACGTCCCTGGACCGTCGTGGCATTCGTGTGTAGCTTGGAGAAAAGGATCCAAGAGGTGTGAAGCTCACAAGGTCAAGCATCAAGGGAAAGCCATTCTCAACTCTCAACTCTTATCTCACACTGTTTGAGGTAAGGAGTGAGTGTTACCTCTACTTGAGTTTGGGCTTCTAGTATGTTCATAAAGGATACTAAGAGTGGGTGTTAGATTAGGGAATGAACATAGGATAATAGTAGAGAGGAAAGGTAAAAAGGGTAATGGGAACCAATGAATGAATTAGAAACATGAGTTTTAAAAGGGAAGGAGAAACATTATTTTATGTGATATGTTTTATTTACATGATGGTTTGGTTAAATGCTTTATTCATATTGTTGTTGAGGTATAAGTGTTTATGATCTTTGATATTCATTGTTTATGTCTGTGGCCGAGCTGAGAGAGGGTGAGAATGGGAAGTGAGAAAATAATAAATATGGAAAGTAGGAGAGTTAGAGTAATAAGTCAGATAATGAGAAAGGTTAATGGAAAAAGGGAATGATTAAAGGGGTGAGCCGAGAGAGGCCGAGCTAAAAAAAATAGTTAAAAAGGTAAGAGGAATTAAAGAGAAATGGTTGTGTGATCGGGTCATAGCAGACGCGTACTGGGTGCGTGCATTGATCGCGTCAGACGCATACTGGGTATGTGCAGCTGTAAGACGAGTACCGGGTGCTCGCAGTTATGATTCACACAAGGTTCCGAGCACGGAATCGGTGGGATGTGTTCCTGGTCATAGCAGACGCGTACTGGGTGCGTGCATTGATCGCGTAAGATGCCGAGATGCGCCGCTGTAAGACGGGTACTGGGTGCTCGCAGTTATGGACACTCCTTACTCCATAGATAGATCGGCGGTAGTGCTCCTGGTCATAGAAGACGCGTACTGGGTGTGTTCATTTATCGCGTCAGACGCATACTGGGTATGTGCAGCTGTAAGACGGGTACTGGGTACTCGCTGTTATGGACACTCCGATATCCAACCTTAAATGGTGTAAGACATGCACTAGGTGTATGCATCCGAGAAGAGTAAAAGATTATAAGCTATGTAAAAGTGGAATAATGAGTAATTAATCCGAGATAGAGATGGTTTACCGAGGTAAGAGATTAGTAGCCGAGAAACCGAGAGTAAGAATTAAGGAAAGGGTATAAGGGGAATTAATCGGATGAACCGAGATATAATTAATAGGTAACGGATAAACTAGGTAATGATGTGAGCCGAGCTAGATGAAATTGTATGCATGTGAACCGAGCTAAATGAGATTGTATGTATGTGAACCGAGCTAAATGATGATGTATGCATGTGATATATGGTTTGATTACCTGTTATTTATGTGCTATTTGACTACTTGTTTTTGGCTTGGTAGTTCGGTATGTCATGTTAGAAACTGCTTATTTAAGTTCTGTGTAATGCTCACCTCCTTACCATTTTTCAGGTACTGAGCCCGAGCAGACGCAGTCCCCGGCCGAGCAGGTTCACTCTCCCTCACAGGGAGAGTAAGTCATTAGAGTCGGAAAATGTGTTTTGTATGAGTCTCGGCCAGTTGGCCGAGCTAAAATACTATTTTGTATTTTTGGATTAATGAACTTGGTGTAACTATGTTTCTTAACTTTTATTTAATGATGTATGAAGTCTTCCGCTTATAACTGATGTTTTGTATTAATGAAAGGAAACATTACCTTGGCAATTATCATATTCGTTTTAAAAGAAATTTTTAAATCCTAACTTTCGGGTTTAAGGGTAATTATTATATAGGGTGTTACATTTTTGGTATCAGAGCAGTATCTCCTCGGCCTATTGGAGTTGCAAAGGACTCGAGTGGTTACTCACCAAGAGAGTGACAAATAAGTAAAGTCTAGAAGTCTAAGTTAGACAATAGAGCTTATAGATGTATATGTTTATGTATATATATATATATATATATATTTAATTATTCGATGGTTAATTGGCTTTCTCTCCATGACCGAACAACATGGCTGGGAGAAGAGCTGATAACGATCGAATTGCTGCCGTGCTGGAAACTTTGGTTCAACTGCAGCAGAACCAAGCGCAGGCTCAGCAGAATCAGGCTGAAAACCTCGCTCAGAACATCGCCTCAGCCGCAGCAGCTGCAGCTGCAGCCCTTCAGCCTCAACCTCCGGCTCCGGTCGAGATCGACTGGATGAGCCGATTTAGAAAGAACGAACCACCTCGGTTCGAAGGGGGATACAATCCTGATGGGGCTCAGAGATGGATCCAAGATGTTAAAAAGATCTTCCGATCTCTGCAACCGCCCTATGAGTACAGGGTGAGGTTAGCTGAATTTGTGCTGACGAGTGAAGCCAAGCACTGGTGGGAGTAGCAGAGCCGTGGACTGGAAGCGGCTAATGAAGCCATTACTTGGGATTTGTTCCGAGCTCGATTTCTCGGAAAGTATTTTCCCGAGGATGTTAGGAGGGAGAAGGAGCTTGCTTTTCTCAAGCTGGAGCAGAGCAGCTTGAGTTTCGGAGAATATGCCGCTCAGTTCGAGGATTTGATCTGTTATTCTGGAAGCTACCGAGATGCCGATGAGCGTACCAAGTGCATCAAGTTTGAGTCTGGTCTCCGTGATGATATTCGGCTCGCTTTCGAATACCAGAATGTGGCCAATCTCTCGCAGCTGGTAAACATGGCTAGCACTTATGAGAAGGTGCTCAAGAGGAAAGCCGACGGAAAGCGGAGCAGGTCGGCACAAAAAGCAGTGGGTCCAATCCGAGGAAAAGGAGTTGTTCAGAGATCTGCTCCCTATGTGAATCCGAGCTCCAGAATATCAACAGCTCCGAGGAGTGGTGGTCAGATGGTGGTTGTCCCTGGTCCCTATCCGATATGTCAGCACTGTGGAAAGCAGCACAAGGGAGAATGCTGGAGTCTGGATCCGAGCAGAGCAAGAGGATCCTGTTTTCGCTGTGGCAAGCCTAGTCATTTTGCAGCTCGGTGTACCGAGAACATTGTGAAAGAAGAGGTCAATGTGACCAAGGCTCATCAGACTGGTGTTAACCGACCAATGCAGAGAGGCAAAGTTTACACTATGGATGGTGAAGAAGTGACTGATGCCGACGAGCTAATCCGAGGTACTTGTCAAGTAGACAACATTACGTGTGCTGTGTTATTTGACTGTGGAGCCACACATTGTTTCATTTCCCTTGACTGTATGAACAGACTAAAGCTATCCCCAGTAGAAATGCCTTACAAACTATCCATTTCTACCCCAACCAATTCTTCTGTAATTACCTCCCAAATGTGTCTAGAATGTCCTATCCAAGTGTTAGGCCGAGAGTTTAAGGTCAACTTGATTTGCTTGCCCCTAACCAAACTAGACATTATCCTCGGCATGGACTGGATGTCCCAACACCATGTCCTGCTTGACTACCGAGAGAAAACTGTCATCTTTAGTGGCCCTTCTGTTGCAAAGTTAGAGGCAACTGAGGAACCGACCTTAGACCGAATTCCTGTAGTCGGAGAATTCCCAGAGGTTTTCTCGGACGAAATGCCTGACTTACCGCCGAGAAGAGAAGTAGAGTTTAGTATAGACTTGGTTCCGGGAACTGGCACGATTTCAATTGCTCCGTACAGAATGGCACCTCCCGAGCTAGAAGAGCTTAAGAAGCAGCTGGAAGAACTTTTGGCCAAAAAGCTAATCAGACCGAGCGTATCACCTTGGGGAGCTCCGATTTTGTTTGTTAAAAAGAAAGATGGTAGCCTCAGAATGTGCATTGATTATCGGAAGCTCAATGCGGTAACGGTGAAGAACAAATATCCCCTTCCTCGGATTGACGACTTGTTAGACCAACTTAAGGGAGCGTCGGTATTCTCTAAGATTAACCTCCGATCAGGATACCACCAGATCCGTATCCGAGATGAAGATAGCTTTCAGGACGAGATATGGGCATTTTGAGTATGTGGTTATGCCCTTTGGACTTACCAACGCCCCTGCCATCTTTATGGACTACATGAATAGGATCTTCCGACCCTATCTAGACTCGTTTGTGATAGTCTTCATCGATGACATCCTCATCTACTCTCGGAGTCCTAATGAACATGAGCAGCACTTGAGAACGGTGTTGCAGGTTTTGAAGGACAAGGAACTCTACGCCAAGCTTTCTAAGTGCAGTTTTTGGCTCAAAGAGGTTCACTTCCTCGGACATGTGATATCCGAGCACGGTGTTGCGGTTGATCCCTCCAAGGTAGAAGCTGTACTCAAGTGGGAGAGACCCAACTCGGTAACCGAGATCAGGAGTTTCCTTGCTCTTGCAGGGTACTACAGGAGATTCATTGAAGGATTTTCCAAACTGGCTCTACCGTTGACCTCGTTAACCAGAAAGGATGCACCTTACCAGTGGTCCGAAGTGTGCGAACAGAGCTTCCAAGAGCTAAAGAAAAGGTTGACGAGTTCGCCCGTGTTGATTTTGCCCGATCCGACCAAAGCCTTTGACGTATTTTGTGACGCCTCGAAGCAGGGTCTCGGCTGTGTGTTAATGCAACAGGGAAAAGTGGTGGCTTATGCCTCTCGGCAACTTCGGCAACACGAGCAAAATTACCCCACTCATGATCTCAAATTGGCAGCTGTGGTGTTCGCCCTTAAGATTTGGAGACACTAGCTGTATGGCACGAAATTCGAGGTGTTCAGTGACCACAAGAGTCTCGGCTATCTGTTCGACCAGAAGGAACTGAACATGAGACAACGCAGATGGGTGGAATTTTTGAAAGATTACGATTTCAACTTGCACTATCATCCCGGTAAAGCCAACGTGGTGGCCGACGCACTGAGCAGGAAAAGCCTTCATTTGAGCAACATGATGGTCCGAGAGATGCAGTTGATGCAAGAGTTCAACGATCTTAACCTCGGCATACAGAAGAAGGAAAATAGTGTGGTGCTGGAAATGCTGCAAGTAACAAATGATTTTGTGGGATTTATCAAGGAAAGACAAGCTGTCGACCTAGAGCTCCAGAAACTACTAGAAAGAGCAGGAGACAAGGATGAACCCGACTTCACTAAAGGACCTGATGGTCTCGTACGGTTTTGGGGCCGAGTTTGCATTCCTATGGACTTTGAAGTCCGAAGAGAGTTAATGGAAGAGGCTCATAAAACGAAGATGACTCTTCACCCAGGAGCCACAAAAATGTACCAGGATCTGAAGAGGCTATTTTGGTGGCCGAAGTTGAAGACCGATGTGGCAGATTATGTGTCTCGGTGTTTGACATGCCAGAAAGCCAAGATCGAGCATCAGAAACCAGGAGGATTACTCAAATCTTTGGAGATTCCGCAATGGGAGTGGGACAGCATTTCAATGGATTTTGTGTCGGGTCTACCGAGAACAAGGTCAGGGCAGGAAGCCATTTGGGTTGTGGTGGACCGACTAACAAAGTGTGCCCATTTCCTGCCGATCAGCAAGAAGTACAGCCTTGAGAAATTGACGCAATTGTACATAAAAGACATTGTCAGACTTCACGGTGTTCCGAGCAGCATAGTGTCGGACCGTGATCCTCGCTTCTTATCCCGATTTTGGCAGAGTTTACAGAAAGCCATGGGTACAAAGTTGAGGTTTAGCACAGCTTATCATCCTCAGACCGATGGGCAATCCGAGCGCACCATTCAGACTCTTGAGGACTTGCTGAGGACTTGTGTGCTCGAACAGTCGGAAAGTTGGGAAGCACTTCTGCCCTTGGTCGAATTTACCTACAACAACAATTTTCATTCAAGTATCGGAATGGCTCCTTTCGAAGCATTGTATGGTCGGAAATGTCGGACTCCGTTATGCTGGTTCCAGATAGGAGAAAACTTGTTAAATGGTCCCGACATTATGCATGAGACAACCGAGAAGATCCGAATGATACAAAGAAAGATGAAAGCAGCACAAGACCGACAGAAGAGCTATGCCGACAAGAGAAGAAAACCCTTGAACTTCATTGAGGGAGATCATGTATTCCTTCGGGTATCCCCTGTAACAGGTATCGGCCGAGCTATCAAATCAAAGAAGTTGACCCCTAGGTTTGTCGGACCATACCAGATATCGGAGAAGATCGGACCAGTAGCTTACAGAATTGCTCTACCTCTGCACTTGTCTAAGCTCCATGATGTATTTCTCGTCTCACAACTTAGGAGGTACATTCATGACCCCTCACATGTGATAGCAGTGGACGAGCTGCCGCTAAAAGACAACCTGACTTTCGAAGTTCTTCCAGTCCGAGTTGAGGACAAACAGGTCAGACGGCTCAGAGGGAAGGAAATCTCTTTGGTCAAGGTCGTCTGGAATCGGAATGATGTGGAGGAAGCTACTTGGGAACTCGAGGAGAAGATGAAGCAGTCATATCCGCAACTGTTCAATGCCGAGTAAATTTCGAGGACGAAATTCCTGTAACTGGGAGAGGAATGTAACATCCTGAAAATTAATATTAAATATAATGACTTTAGATGTATATATATATATAGTATATAATAATTTATTTAGGAATAGGTTCAAGTCGTAGAGGTTGTACAAGGGTCGTAGGGTGATAGGAAGCATAGGCCGACCTAGTATGTAAGTAGTGGACCTCAGACCGATCCCGGCCGAGCTAAATGGGGTCAAACGCGGAACCTGTTGTCAAGCTCGGATTAGCCGACCTCTGGGCACCTCACATTATTATCCGAGAAGGAAGCTCAGACTACCACTGTTCCTCTATACCGAGCCGACATATCCTAGCTCCTCCGTGACAGCTCATGTTGAGCTGTTGGCCCATTGGGTTTCGCACCATCCGTACTATGTACTATCATTCACTTTATGTCACTATCATTGCTTTATGTCCTTTTCAAGTAACTATTCATGGCTTCCTCTAGAAGCCAATGAATCCTATCCACATGTTTTGACTTCTCAAAGAAGCCTCCAATGAGAACCACACAAATATTTCCCCTAAATGAATAAAAGAAAATCCAAATACACAACACATAACACTTCTCACTCTCATTCTCTTTCTCCTTCGAATCTCTCTCATTTTCTTCTCTGAAGTTCCAGCAACACTCAAACCCCAACATATTTTCTTTCTCTCTTCTCACTCACGAACAACCCTCTCTTCCACTAAGTGGTACCAACCGGAAAACCCTCCTTCTCTTCGTTCTCTTCCGTTTCGGACGTCCCTGGACCATCGCGGCATTCGTGTGTAGCTTGGAGGAAAGGATCCAAGAGGTGTGAAGCTCACAAGGTCAAGCATCAAGGGAAAGCAATTCTCAACTCTCAACACTTATCTCACACGGTTTGAGGTAAGGAGTGAGTGTTACCTCTACTTGAGTTTGGGCTTCTAGTATGTTCATAAAGGGTACTAAGAGTGGGTGTTAGATTAGGGAATGAACATAGGATAATAGTAGAGAGGAAAGGTAAAAAGGGTAATGGGAACCAATGAATGAATTAGAAACATGAGTTTTAAGGGAAGGAGAAACATTATTTTCTGTAATATGTTTTATTTACATGATGGTTTGGTTAAATGCTTTATTCATATTGTTGTTGAGGTATAAGTGTTTATGAGCTTTGATATTCATTGTTTATGTCTGTGGCCGAGCTGAGAGAGGGTGAGAATGGGAAGTGAGAAAATGATAAATATGGAAAGTAGGAGAGTTAGAGTAATAAGTCAGATAATGAGAAAGGTTAATGGAAAAAGGGAATGATTAAAGGGGTGAGCCGAGAGAGGCCGAACTAAAAGAAATAGTTAAAAAGGTAAGAGGAATTAAAGAGAAATGGTTGTGTGATCGGGTCATAGTAGACGCGTATTGGGTGCGTGCATTGATCGCGTCAGACGCATACTGGGTATGTGCACCTGTAAGACGAGTATTGGGTGCTCGCAGTTATGATTCGCATAAGGTTCCGAGCACGGAATCAGTGGGATGTGTTCCTGGTCATAGCAGACGCGTACTGGGTGTGTGCATTGATCGCGTAAGATGCCGAGATGCGTCGCTGTAAGACGGGTACTGGGTGCTCGCAGTTATGGACACTCCTTACTCCATAGAATGATCGACGGTAGTTCTCCTGGTCATAGAAGACGCGTACTGGGTGCGTGCATTGATCGCGTCAGACGCATACTGGGTATGTGCAGCTGTAAGACGGGTACTGGGTACTCGCAGTTATGGACACTCCGATATCCGACCTTAAATGGTGTAAGACATGCACTAGGTGTATGCATCTGAGAAGAGTAAAAGATTATAAGCTATGTAAAAGTGGAATAATGAGTAATTAATCCGAGATAGAGATGGTTTACTGAGGTAAGAGATTAGTAGCCGAGAAATCGAGAGTAAGAATTAAGGAAATGGTATAAGGGGAATTAATCGGATGAACCGAGATATAATTAATAGGTAACGGATAAACTGGGTAATGATGTGAGCCGAGCTAGATGAAATTGTATGCATGTGAATCGAGCTAAATGAGATTGTATGTATGTGAACCGAGCTAAATGATGATGTATGCATGTGATATATGGTTTGATTACCTGTTATTTATGTGCTATTTGACTACTTGTGTTTGGCTTGGTAGTTCGGTATGTCATGTCAGAAACTGCTTATTTAAGTTCTGTGTAATGTTCACCTCCTTACCATTTTTCAGGTATTGAGCCTGAGCAGACGCAGTCCCCGACCGAGCAGGTTCACTCTCCCTGTGAGGGAGAGTAAGTCATTAGAGTCGGAAAATGTGTTTTGTATGAGTCTCGGCCAGTTGGCCGAGCTAAAATACTATTTTGTATTTTTGGATTAATGAACTTGGTGTAACTATGTTTCTTAACTTTTATTTAATGATGTATGAAGTCTTCCGCTTATAACTTTGATGTTTTGTATTAATGAAAGGAAACATTACCTTGGCAATTATCATATTCGTTTTAAAAGAAATTTTTAAATCTTAACTTTCGGGTTTAAGGTTAATTATTATATAGGGTGTTACAAGCAGCTTTCATGTTCGATGAAGTACCTTAGACTTAGATTTATATATATATATATATATATATATATATGTAGTACATGATAATTTAGTTATATAGTAGACTTTTGAAGCTATTTTGGTCTTTTGGTTATAGCACTTGATAATTTAGCTATTTTGGTATATGTTTCTCAACTTTATGAAGCTATTTTGGTCTTCTAATTTGAAGCTATTTTAGATGAAGTCAATTAAGATATATATTATATTGCTTTTGGTTATACAGGTACTGAGTATTGTGATGCTATATTATTATATAAAATTCTGGTTCCAAAAAAAAAATCCTATCATTTATGATTCCGGTTCATAAAAAAAGCAAGTAGTCTTTAAGATTCCGGTTCATAAAAAAATTTAAAAAGAATCCATCAAATACGATCCCGATTCAGTTCAATTAACGATCCCGGTTCTTTACAATTTACGATCCCAGTTCCGTGTTTTTAAAGAACCGAAAACATAAATTGTCCTATTTTTAATCCCGCCATATTCAATTCCGGTTCGGAACCGAGATTGAAATTGTTTCGGAACCGGGATTAAAATTGTTTTTTGTAGTAGTGAAATATGCTTCCAATACACTTTTATAAAAATTATATAAATATGCTTCCAATACATTTTTATCAAAATTATATTTTAACTAAATGATGTCCGAAGTACAGATTTTTATATTTTTGACTACTAAGTTTCAGAAACGTATATATTTTCACTTTTTCAACAAGGTTGTGTTTGAAGTTGTGAGTTTGTGACTACCCTATAAAATTCAAAAGGAAAGTCATCACCCTCGACGAATGATGAGGGACAAAATGTGAAGCACTCTTCTCTCCATGTCCATCATATAAAAAACCATTTGCCATTTACATGTCAAATCCTGATTAAATAACTAGGTCACTACACAACCTCGTATGCAAAATGGCTACAAGAAGTTTTTCCTCCTTCTTATTTTTTACATGCTTGGTTTTATCTATAAAAAAAAGAAGAAAAAGATAAACAAAAACAATACAAATAGAGATCACATGACCCCTTGTTAGTCATATTTCAATTGAAGGTTTTCTTCTACGAAAAATAAACAAAACAATACAGACAGAAATATCTTTGAATTGAAATAAAAGAAACACATGGAAGGAAGAAGGACTTATAAACACCTATCATGGTTGTTTGTGGGGAAATTTGTTCGGAATAGTGTCGAACGTAACGTGCTTGTGAGAAGAGTGGGTAACGACATGTTATGTGGCAATCTTGTTGTATTTTTTTGTGCTTTTAGGTTTTTTGTAGAGATAAAAGTAAAAGTAAATGGCATAAGCAGAAAGGGTAAATTGATAAAATGTCAATGTAAAGTGCAGATGGAATTTAAGGTTGGGAAATTTAAGACTGATTACAAGTAAATGACAAGTAAAAATTATGAACATGAAATTAATTACTGGAAATGTGAAAAGTAAAGGCAAGAGAATTAAAAAGGAGTAATGAGAAAATGTAAAATCTCAGCAAGTCTCCTCTGACTCTTTTCGAAATTATGAACATGACTCTTTTGTTGGTCTTTTCGACTGGCTCTTTTCGCTCCTTCACCAAGTCTCCTCTGGTAGTTGTAGGCCAATTTGCCAAGACGTTTGATGTCTTCGACAAAACCCATTCGTCTGAGCCTTCCGAAATTTATCCAAGTTCCAATATATTTTCGACATCATGCTTCTTCGACACTATGCATCACCAAGTGTTGGCCCCTCACTTTAGTTCCAAAAATTTCCCCTCTTCCAGTGGCTGCATGGTCCTTTGTATTCATAATGTTTGTCGATCAAGCTGATCAGAGGACCTTCTAACCCTGGCATTGAGGAAACTTCATGTGGAGGACTTTTGTCTTTCCTTATAAAAATGGTGAAAACTTCCAAGTCTTTAACCAAATATTGGCTTTACCTTTAGATCATTAGGACTCAACCAAACCCCCAAGACTTATGTATCAAGATACAGGTTCTCCTGAAGTAGGATTATCGATCCCTGTTTACTTGAAACAAACCATGGAGAAAGGTGTAATCTCCCATGTTTAATTTTTCACCATTGGATGGGAAATTTGGGATCTTGGGCAAAGATTTTGTCTTCTTTTCTTTCTACCCATGATCCCCTTAATCTCTCATGTTTAATCTTTTGAAGGCATTTCTTTGGGTTTTCAACGAACACCTTCTCCTCTTTCCAGAAATCGTGGTAGTACTGAAACTTCAACATTTTCTTTAAAGATAATTTTTCGTTTGATTTTTCTCCTCTGTTTAAGAATTGCACTATTTATAGACTTCATCAACGAGCATTCACTATTGTTGATTTGATTGCCATCAGCTGTACTCCTAGTGAAACGTCTTTGGCATTTATTGTAGCTTAAATTGTTGAATTGCTCCTCGTTTTTGATGTAACACCTTTTTCGACACCGTCCTTCTAATTTGACAGCCCTTGTTTTTTGACACATGTACACGTCCTTTGAAACCACTTTTATACAAGTTTTTGCATAAGTACATTTCCTTCGTCGTCACCTATGTTCTCAACACTCTATTACTTTGTCGAAATCATTTCGGGAATCAACAAAGGCTCCCCCAGGTTTTGTCATTTGACGCGTCCTTTCGGAGAATGTCAAAAGTTGCAATCCTTCATAAATTGTTTCCTGGCAAAGACAGTTTTACCCATTATCATTATGACTTGGGTCAATGTAAACAAAACATCAAAGCCCACATCGTCCCTCTTGACACCTTTTCCCACGAACCATTGTCTTGGTTCTAAACGTCTTTTCACATTCTATTTAAACGTGAATATTTTATCTTTTGCCACCTATTCCGCTTTCTTGAGTTTCACTGTTGCACGTTTCTTCGTTCATCTTGCTCGTTCTTGAAACCCTTTTGTGCTCACTCTTCTTCTATCAACCAAACTATCACAATGGTAGTAGAGCAAATCAATGACCCAGCAATAGATTTGAAAGTCCCCTTCGTTGAACGCAGTTTGCTGATCGCTGTCACTTCTTTTGTTCCTGAGGGTGAGGAACCTGTTAATCCTTCTCCTGTTTTTCTTGGTCCTTTGTTGACCCCTGATGAGATTATGTCTCCAAAATTCTTAGAAAATTTTCGCCTTTTGAACCTTGAAGAGACTCGTCCCTTAGCCATTGTTGACCCTGTTTCCACTTGCCATTTTGATAGGTCATCTGGAAATAGGGGTTTCCAAAATATAAAGAACTTTAGCAGCTTTAAGCAATGGTTCCGAAGACTTGACAAGGTCAAACATGATTTCTAGTTAGAAGCTAGGTATCTTGATTTGTTGCTCCTAACTAGTTGTCATCTCCCAATAGAGGAAGACGTGATTGAAGCTGCTTGCTACGTCTGGTGCCGTCGAACTAATTGTTTCCTTTTTCGTTACGGCATGATGACTTTAACCCTTTTTGATGTTGTAGCTCTAACATGTTTGCGTCTCGATGGTGAGACTTTGACTGTTGAAAGTAAGCCTAACAATGTAGTAACAATTGGACCTGGCCCTTATACTTTTTCTTCGTTTATTAACTCAAGACTTGATCAATGTAAGGATTGTGATGTGAGTGATGTAGAGCATGTCGAGTTCCTCACTCTCTGGCTTAGTTGTTTTGTCTTTTGTACCAAATCTCGCCAAGTCACCAAGTCGTTGGTCCCATTAGCCACTATCTTGCATGAAGGTCGAAAAGTGGCTTTGAGCCAACTACTGTTGGGCAAACTATACTCAATGATTAGCTACATAATTGATGTCATTAGAGCCAATGACCAAATCCTGACCAATGTGGGTGGACCCAACTGGCTTCTGTAATTGTGGCTGAATGCAGTTCTTAAACGCCACCTTCACTTTTCGAGCAGCAGAGTTTGTGTCGACAGATACAATTATGGGTGCTTGCTGTCGAATTATGAATTGCCCTTCATTCCATGCAATTCGAACGCTTTTTTGTTCTTTATGCCCATTTTTGCTACCATCTCCTCCTCATCTGTCAAGATCGCTTTTTCTCCCTTTGCCGATAGAACCCGTCGGACCAAATGGTTTAAAACCCCTTATCCTGGTGATACCACTGAGGAAAAGCTATTGAATGATACCTTGTGGGGGAATTACTTAAGCCAAAGAATCCTTTTCAGTGGTTTTCCTGGTTCTGGTATCAGTGAGGATAAAGAAATATTTCTATGTTACCACAATTGTGTCGCAAGGCAGGTCGGTTTGTGTCAAGGACTTCCTGCTCCAATGATGAAGACTATTGCTTGCGAGTTCCACCATGGCAATCTAGATGATTATGATAATCCATGGGAGGCCATGCTCAAAAAGTTCATAATCGGTTATTTGTCCCAAATGCTATGAGTTGATTTCATAATCGGTTATATCACTCCAGTAACCGGTGTGATAATCGATTATCACAAGTATTTTAAAAATGGATTTAAACTGAAGTAACTGGTTATTGTCCCTTTTAAACGGTTACTGAAGCAAAAATTTCCCTGTAATTGATTAAGAACACCGTTTCAACATTTAAAAAAGGTTTAATCACATATTCACATAGGCTTATGCTTATACACAAGACTTAAAAGATGCATAAGCTAAAATATGACTTTTAATAACCGCTGAGCACACAAGTCATTCAAGGAGTACATATAATTATATTTAATTTAATAACACATACACTTGGACAAATTTATTATTTTTGACAAATTTGTGTCTTACCTTAGGGGTGGTGTGTGGATTAATTTTCTCCTTACTATTTATGATTGAAGGTGTTATATCTAATATAATAAAGTAAGCTCTTACCCTTCATATATACCTACAAGACAAATCAAGTCTTGGATTTTGGTACCCAAATGATTTTGAGTCCTTTTTGGTTAGCATATTGATCTTGTCCCTTTTTAATCCAAATGTAAGTCCCTTTAGGTACACCATGAAATGTAACACCCTCACAATTATTTAATTAAACTGAGTTTTATAAAAATATGGACTTGAAAATTTCTTTTTAAATCTTAACGAAAATCCGACAGAGTCTCCTCTGTTTATCGGACTTTCCCAAAAATAACATTTATAAACCTGTCAACCAGTACAGTTCAGAAAATATTTATAAACATACTAATTTAATTTTCATGCCCTGCTAATCCAACAAAACATGTTCAGGGCTTGCACGAATGAAATATAACAAATCAAAAGAAAACTAAATTTTAACATAATAAACAACTCTCTCTTCTAATTAATTTTACAACACTCCACGGGGTGGAGTGTAGTCCTGCTCGGCCAATAGAATTGCAAGCTCAAACCTCAGTACCTGTGGAGATAGTAAGGAGTGAGCATTACACATAAAATGGGGAAAACAGTTTCCAAATATGACATAATGCTATACTAAGCCAAACACATTTAACAATTCGATAACAATATAATAAAACTCTGCATAACACAATTCATGGTCAACATATCCATTGGTTTTACAATTCAATTATCAAAGTATTCCATTGGTTTCTCAAGTCAATCTTGCCTATTCATTCTTATACATCATTTTCATAAAGTCATTTATTCCTTACACTTTAATCATATTCATAATTCTTTTCAATCTGTCCCTGGTCACGACCTACTGCGTCTGCACCTCTGTGCACTCACGTCTTACTGCGTCCGGGTATGTTTTCATTTCTCCCCTAGTCACGACCTACTGCGTCTGCACTCCTGTGCACTCACGTCTTACTGCGTCCGGGTATATATTTTCATTCTCCCCTGGTCACGTCCTACTGCGTCTGCACTCCTGTGCACTCACGTCTTACTGTGTCTGGGTATATATTTTCATTCTCCCCTGGTCACGTCCTACTGCGTCTGCACTCCTGTGCACTCACGTCTTACTGCGTCCGGGTATACATTTCTCATTCTCATTTTCCATAATAACATTTCCTCTTATTCATATCAACCATTTCATTTTTCCAGAAAAACCACTTAACTTCTTATCAAGTAAATTACTCAAAATTAATCACCACATTACACATTTGCATCATCAACCCATCACAAACATATCTCATAATTTAATTAGCATCTATTAAACAACTTTATTAATACTATCACCATTATCCTTAATTTCTATTCTTTGCCTTAGTTTTTTTTTTTTTTTAAATAACATCATATCTCATTCATTTAGCAAAATAAGCACTTTAAATTATAATCATCACCAAGTCACAAATTTATATACCAAATATTAAAATGAAGCTTATCGTCATCTAATTATTTTCCCTATGTCACAAGCTCTAATTATTAACTACCCTATGGTATAACCACCTAAACTAACACATAACTCTTAGTACCCATTATATACATATTGTAAACTAAATCCCAGAGTAAGGTAATACTCACTATAACCCACTCCTTACCTCAAGCTCTTAGAGAGATAGAATTTTTGCCTTGGAACACACTTGAAAAATAGCCACAATTCAAATGGAGAGGGAGGAACCTAAAATCAATAAAATAAAGAGAAAAACATATCAAACTTTGCCCAAGAATCATGAGTGAAATTCGTGCCCCAACAAGGTTCTCTCTAGGAGGGTGATTAAAGCTTCATGGGAGGAAGAGGGAGAAAGAGATTCGAGTTCTAGGGAGAGAGAAATAGAAGAACACAAACGCAAACACTTACTTGAAGCAACAAGGAAGGACTTGGGTGATGAATTGGAGCGATTCCCTTGTGGATTGATCAATTGGAATGAGTGAATTAGTGCCCTAGGAGAGAGAACTTCGAATATGGCAAGAAAGAACGCGTGCTGCACTTTTATTTTTTTTCAGCATCTACAGCCCTTAATCGATTAAGCCATTTTCCATTTTCTGACCTTAATCGATTAAGCTGCAGTTTAATCGATTAAGCTGCAGTTTAATCGATTAAGCTGTTCAGTTTTGCAGTACCCAGACTTTGAATGGCCATAACTTCTTCGTTACCCGTTGGATCTTCCTCAAATTTTAAGGCAAGCTTCCTCACATATCCTACTTCACATCCAACGGTGGAATTTATCTTTTGAGCTACCAATCTTATTATTTTAATTTCCTAAGTTCCTATGTTTTAAACCTAAGATTACATGCTAATTTGGCTAAGTTTCTCACTCTTGCTCTCACTTCTTCTACCCTAAGACCATCATAACATAAATTACAATATAAGTAAAGTTTGGGATGTTACATGAAATCTTATATTACGTACATTTGACATATGTCGATATAAACCACAATAGAAACAAATTGGTGTTTTTGAATAATTCACTTTTGAGAAATTTCCAACTTTTCAATATCACTTTCCATTTGCATGTGTATATAATAAACCGGACATATTGAAATTATCACTTTGTTTGGTTATTATGTCATCTAAATTGTTTTTGTCTTTTGTGAAGTTTGCAAGTTTATTTTTCAGATTTAACACTTCTTTTCCAAAACCTTGCAATTTTCACAATTTGCCAAAACATTTATCTTAGATACACAATCACATGAAGAACAAGCATAAATAAGGTCTAAAATCTCATTTTGAAAATTAAGCTAATCAATACAATTTTGCAATTCAGTAATCTCTTGTTGATACTTCAAATTGATCTTTTTCCTTTCAATATTTTCTTTGCTAATTTAGTAAGCTTTTCATGCATTTCTTCGTAAGCATTATACAAAATTTGATACGCAAAGGGATTATAAGAATTGGAATCACTTACTTGACTAGACATACTTTACTCACTTGATTCATCATTTGAACTTGCTCCTTTATCATCTTGAGCCTTGAAACAAAGCCTTGCAGATTCCTCATCCTCTGAAGAACTTGATTGTGCCTGTTGTTCGGATTCATCTCATACTATGTAAGGACTTTCGGCTTTGATTTCCTAGGGATGTTTCTTCTCTTTGTCCACTCTTTTGAGATAAGTAGGACATGTGAATATGATGTGCCCTGGTTTTCCACATTCATGACACGTAGTCCTATCTCTTGTGCCTTTGCTTCCATTGTTCGATTCTTTTAATTCCTTGTTTTTTAGTCTTTTGAATCCTTCTTTCTTCTTAAGGTATTTTTTGAATTTTATCACCAAAATGGTCATGGTTTCATCATCTAATTTATAATCGGATTCATCATCTTCCGAATACTACTCTTGAACTTTTGTCTTTGATGTTATGTCTTTGAGGGAGATTCCTTTGTTGTTTTTGTTATCCGACTCTTCATGCTAAGTCAATTGTCCAAGCTCTATCTCATGCTCTTGAAGCTTTCCAAATAAGGTTACAAGCGACATGATATCCAAATCCTTGTATTCAATAATTGCGATTACTTTCGATTGTCAAACCATAACAAGACATCTTAAAACTTTGTTTGTACGTTCACCATTTAAAAACACTTTATCAAGAGCAATTAAATGATTAACAATATGTGTAAATCATTTTTGAATGTCATTTATTGATTCATTAGGAAGCATACGAAATAACTCATATTCATGTGTTAAAGTATTCAACCCATCACGCTTGACTTCACTAGTGCCTTCATGGGTAACTTGTAAAGTATCTTACATTTCCTTGGCACTTTTGCATTGTGAGAATCTAAAGAACTCATAATAATAGAATGCGGATGTGATGATATTTTTTGCTTTTAAATTATATTGCACTTTTCTTTTCTCATCATCCGTCCTCTAACTCTTAGATTTTTCTTTAGGTTCACCTTGCACTAGATGTTGGGAAATAAATGACCCATTTTTATGGCTTCCCAAATATTATCAATAAATAATTTCATTCTAACTTTCCAAAAGGTATAGCCTTCACCATTGAAAATTTGAAGGCGATTAATAGAAGAACCTTCACCGTCAAATAGATTCGTAGAGACCATTGTATATTTCCTTGGATCGCATGAATAAAGTGACTAAGCTAAAGTCTATTCGACCGAGCTTTGGTACCATTTGTTAGATGCTAAGGGCTCTAAGAACATCTAGAAGGGGGAAATAAGTGTAGCAGCGAATTCTCGCTGTTTTCGTATCCGCTCAAAAATGTGAAAGTTAGTGAGGATTTAATTGGTTACTTAATAGGTTGTTAATTGGTTAAGTGATTGAAAATGCACTATCTTAATTGGTTACAGAACCAATTAACCTAAAACTTAATCTTTAAAGAAAATTGTTCTTTGAATCACTGTAAGACCCGGGCTGCTAAGGGTAGTGAGTGATCGCTGGTGCAAGAGGCAAGGACAAGGAGCGACTCCTGACAGGCTTATAAGGGAGGGGTACATGAATGAACCGACACATCGGAATGAGAGGGTGATCCTGAGACTGTGTAGGTATGGGTCTACATAGTACAGGAAGGCTTAAATGAATTGATTGGTACTACCCATATCAACAGGATGCATCTTCTTTTCGGTAGCCCATCACTCAAGAACACCATAGTTAAGCGTGCTTGACTTGGGGTAATTCTGAGATGGGTGACCTCCTGGGAAGTTTTCTCCAGAAGTGTGCGAGTGAGGACAAAGCACGCTGAAAAGATCCGTGTTGGTATGTGGGGACAGTCGCAATCCAATTGCCTGTCAGGGATGTTACAAATGGTATCAGAGCGGCTCCTCTCCCAGTACAGTGTGGTTCGGGGACGAACCAAGCAGAAGCTGGTTGGCATGTAAGACCCAGGCTGATGAGGGCGGTGAGTGATCGCCGGTGCAAGAGGCACGAACAAGGAGCGACTCCTGACAGGCTTCTAAGGGAGGGGTACATGAATAAACCGACACATCGGAATGAGAGGGTGATCCTTAGACTGTGTAGGTATGGGACTACATAGTACAGGAAGGCTTAAATGAATTGCTTGGTACTACCCATATCAACAGGTTGCATCTTCTTTTCGGTAGCCCATCACTCAAGAACTCCATAGTTAGGCGTACTTGACTTGGGGTAATTCTGAGATGGGTGACCTCCTGGGAAGTTTTCCCGGGAAGTGTGTGAGTGAGAACAAAGCACGCTGAAAGACCCGTGTTGGTATATGGGGACAGTCGCAACCCATTTGCCTGCCAGGGATGTTTCAATCACAATCAATTCCAACCAATTAGATAATCAATTAAATGATTCTTAACACAATTCTAAAGCTATTAAATCACAGATCAAAGATCAAAATAATATATGCAAGATTTACAACACAATTAAAGAATCACACATATGTGAGTAATCAAAAGCATAAAGAAGAGAAGTGATAAAAGATTTAACACGCGAATTTATCCTGGTTAACTATAAATCACTGAGAGCTATGTCCAGACTTCCCCTTCTGGATTGAGAGATTTGCTTTACTATATTTTTAGAAAATTGTTTGTACAAGCACGCTTTTAAGATACCTCACTTAATTAGCCTCTCAAGAAATCCCTCCCTCTTATTGTACATCTCTCAATTCTTCTAAAAACTCTCCTGAGCCCAACTATGAAGATACCTCACTCTTTAGTACTAAGAAGATACCTCGCTTCCTATATTTCTTCACTCACTAAGAAGATGCCTCACTTCTAAGATTATTATTATTTTTTAATAGGAGATAGTTCACTCATAATACATTGTTGATCTATTGGTGATGCCTCATACTCAATATTTAATCTTTTGTGTTGCCTTTGAATGAACTCTTCGAGTGCAGTAAACAACTCTATTGAAAGCACCTGAATCTTGAATCTCAATAAATGCACTTGAACAATTATGACAATTGAGATCAAGAATGAGAGAGATGAATGAATATGAAAATTCTCTTTGATTTTTCTTGATAATAATGGTTAAGAGTTTATGTGATATGAAAACTCATTTTTGAAAACACCCTTTAACAATGGGCTTTTATATATCAAGTCAGTTAAGAAGTTAGTTTGAATAACAACTTGATTTTGGCCTTTAACTGATGTGTTAATCGGTTAGTTTTTCATGTTAACCAGTTATCTTGTTTTAAAAGAACTGTTCTTAGCCTTTTCACCCACTGATAATTGATTAATGGATCTTGGTAATCGGTTATTGATTTGTAATTCAATCAACGTTTGCAAATTAACACACAATAATCAGTTATTGCCTTAGGATAATCGATTATTGCAGTGTTAATTTGTTAACCAATTAACCTTATCAAATATAACTTGACTTATATATAAAAACATAAATTCTAAACTCATTATTAAGCCAAAGTATGATGCATGAGCATATTTTAAAGTATTTTTAAAATCATATGCATCATTTTCAAAATATTGGTTTTGTAATGAATCAATTTATGATTATTCAAAGTTAATTACTCCCTCCGTTCCTATTTAACAGTCATTTTTTGGATAAGTTTTTTGTTTCTTTTTATCTGTCCTTTTGATGATTTCAAGAGTATAATAAATGTTACTTTCCAAGTTTACCCCTATTTAATAGGGTATTGATTTTCTTAACTAGTGGAAAAAAAGTAATGATTACGGAGAGAGAAAGGGTATAGTAGAAAAAACATAATTAATGTATTAAAAATCTAAGTAATGATTGCATTTTTTAAATGATGTGTTTTGTTTAAAATAGGACAAATAAATAAAAACGAAGTGAGTAATTGAGATTCACTACCCAACCAAGACTCTACCCAAGCAATCATCTTAAGAACTCTTAAGGACCTAATAAATGTAAATAAACAATAAAAAATTTGTCCTATATAAAAGATGCTCTTGAGTCTTCTTCTTGTTGTTGTTGTTTGTTGATTTTTGCTTTTGTCTTCATCAAACTTGCTTCACAATCTCCAAATGGAGGTAGATCGTTATAAGGCAAGATAAGTGACAACAAAATACAAATGAAAACTTGACATTGATTATTTTGAAGTCTTTGATTCAGTTGCTAAATTAGATATGGTACATATGGCTAATTAAAAAAATACGATACATATGATTCTTTTTCTTGCATCCCAAAATAAATGGAATATTTTTCAAATGGATGTCAAGTCTATTTTCTTGAATGTGTACTTGAAGAAGAAGTTTACATCCAACAACTGCCAAATTATCAAAAACAAAGAGACAAAGATAAGGTGTACACATTTAAGAAAACATTGTATGGATCGAAGCCAACACTAAGAGCCTGATACATGTAATATCCTCAATTTTTATTCTAACTATAATTAGAATAACAAACAACTTAGGAAAATGATAATTATGTCCAAGGATAATTAAGGTGATGGAGTAGGACCACTTTTAATGTTATGAAGTAGTTGGAAAGCCTTAGCCAAGAATAAGAGTTGAGAAATGAGGAGAAACGAGTATTAGAACCGACGTTTTCGGTGTTTTAAGTACGTTATATTAAGAAATTAAAAATAGAAGAATTACAAATATAAACAAGAATTCCACCTTTGGATGTGAAGGTGATTATGTAGGGATGTTTGCTTTCAAATTTGAGCAAGATCCGATGGTTAATGAAGAAGTTATGGTATTTTGATTGCAAGAAGAAAATAGAAGGAAAATAGAAAAACCAATAAACAGTGGCTAAAGTTCAATCAAAATGTTAAAAATAACAAAGTTCAAATTGTAAAATTACACAGACTAATCGATTAGTTCGATCAAATTCAGAAAAAATAAATAAATAAAAGGTTTGGAAGCCACTTTTCCACCACCTCTTTTCAAACCTTCCTCCCCAAGTTAGAGAAAAGCCAAGCTTCCCCAAAAAGCTTAGACTCTATAACTACCATCCAAGCTTCTCATCCATCATCCAAGGTTATCATCATCATCCCCATCATCACCCACACCACACGCATATCATCACCTTCATCTCCCTATTCACTTGAGTTTTTCTAAGCTCCATGATAATAGATTCTCACTCTCTCTCATGCCTCCATCTCAAGAACCATTGAAAGAGAAGTCTATTCATTCATCACACTCTCCTCTAGACAAGTCCCCAACACATCTCATAGTTACTTTGCAACGGTTTCAAAGGAGATTCAAGGGTTTCAAGCTTAGAGGATTCTAGGGCAAAGAAGGAAAAGCTAAGATTCTAAGGTTTTCTCTCCTCTCTTCGGTTGAGGTAAGGAGGGGGTATTACCCTTATTTAGAGATAAGTTCTAAGGTGAATATAGTGGTAGCTAAGGGTAGATAAATGTTGGAAACCAACAAGCGGCTCAATATAGTCTAGAGGGGGGGTGAATAGAATATTGAAGCCTTATTACAGATTTTTCGTCCACCTAAGAGAATGGTTTTATGAAAATAAGTTTTCTTAAAAATTCAAGTCAGATTACTCGAGTAACTCAAGACTTCACTCGAGTAATACGCAAGCAAAAATAATTTCACTCGAGTATTCAGCAAATCACTCGAGTATTACGAAAGCTATTTTTAAATCACTCGAGTAACAGAAAACCTACTCGAGTATTGTTCATAAACTGAAAGCAGACTACTCGAGTGACAAGAACTTTACTCGAGTAAACTGGGTAAAATTCAATTAAAACTCAGTTTTCAATGGAGTTCTTCAAGAATAACAATGCTATGATGATTCAACAAATTATGAATGATTAATATGAACAACTTTAAGTAATATTAACATGCAATTTTAGATCAAATGAGTAGAATTAAGAAAACCCCAATTCTAACCTAAAAATGCAATTGTTAATGAATTAATGCAATACAAGGAATGAAAATAAAAGAGACACAAGGATTTATCCTGGTTCACTTTCACCCACTTGAAAGCTACTCCAGTCCCCTCTTGAATCAAGAGAGATTCTTCACTAGAAATCTTCAAATGTAGATTTTACAATGTTTTAAGATGCAACTAGATTCTTAGTTCTCCTATCTTAAAACCCAACTCAAAGTGTGTACCAAACACTTTGATCTAATCTACCCCTTTTGAGAATTCTAGATTTCCTTGCTAATTGATTGAAGATGCTTCCAACCAATCCTCTTTTCTTGCTTTGATTTGATCCTCAAAGTCTTCCTTGTGAGATTCTTCACTTGTGTTGAAACTTCAATGATGCAATCATAAATTGCAAATCTTCAACAACCACTAAGAACAAAAATTATGATCTCAAGAATATTTGAACAATGAGAGAAATAGAGTGAAGAATGAAAAGTTTCTTGTTGAATCTTGATAGAATATGAAAGATGTAAAATAGCTCTTGAATTGCTTTTTAAAAGTGTATAGAAAATTGTAAGAATGAATGTCTATCTATTGTGAAAGAGAAAATTATGTCCTTTTAAAATTTTCAAACACTGATTGAATTACTCGAGTAAACCATATAACTTCACTCGATTAAAACATGTCAGATTAAGTTACTCGAGTGATGTGTAAACCATTACTCGATTAACCTGTCATGACATAAATTACTCGAGTGACCCAATACTCATTACTCGAGTAAACTGATCAGAATTTGAATAAAAACAAGGTTTTTCTAAAAGGATTTTCACAAAACTTTTAATAGAGCTATTTAATCAAGATTTAAAGTATCTTCACTCTTAATCAAACATTATTTAAATATTCTTAAAATCACCTAAGCTACCCACACCAATGAGATGCATTGCATAAAAATAAAGATTACATTGAAATAGAATTAATAAAAATCCTAATTCTAATCTTCATGTGGTGTAGCTTGCTTGTTGCCAATGTTGTTGCTTGGAGAGAGATTGTTAGCATCAAAACATGAGAATCCTACAAACTCCCCCTTTTTGATGATGACAAACCTCCTTTTCAATTAAGCACTAAGTTTTAACATACTCCCCCTAAATGTAAAACACCTAGGAAAAATATAATAAAACTTAACCTACAAGAACAACATCAACAAAATATTCTCCCCCTTTTGGCATCATTAAAAAAATAAGAATTGTGAGAAAAGTCCTTTGGCAAAAGTGGAAGGTAAGTAGTTCACAATGGTAAAAAAAATATAACAATAAAGACAATACCAAAATAAACCACAATAGTGCCTCAACGAATAAAAACGTACAACGAAGATAGCACCATAATCCATAATATCAGAGTATCACACTAAGCAGCAAATCATAGTGTAAAGCAAAAATACATCAACCATAGAAAATAATCAAATGAAACTAACCAAACTAGGCCAAACAGAGTCAGAAACATGAAACAGAAACATGAAACAGAAATCAACATCAAATTATAAAGATGATTTGATGAAGAACCATATAATAGAGAAGAGAGAAATACGAACAAGAGAGAGAAAGAAACGTGAAAAATGATGCAGTTTGCAACAGTTCAGTTTTTAAAATCACGTAAGTTACTCGAGTGATGTTCATGCGTTACTCGAGTGATTCGAGCAGTAATCGAGTGAAAAGAAATGTTACTCGAGTATGCCGAAGATTAAAAAAATTTTACTCGAGTGATGGATGAACTAATCGAGTGATACGAAAGTCATTTTAAAATTAATCGAGTGACAAACAGAATTACTCGAGTAATACGAAAGAGATTTTAAAATTACTCGAGTGAAATATCTGTTACTCGAGTGAACTGTCCAGAATTTTAAAAATTTCAATTTTTCATGCAAAAACATTTTTCATACACAAACACATAGAAACACTTAGCATTTAGCAAGTAACACACATACAAATAAATAAATTAACATATTATAGAAAACATACACACATAACTACATATCACCAAAAATAAGAAACACTTTAATAAGATACAACAACTCAAAATACAAATCACATTGAAATAGGCTTGAAGGTGATTTCGAAAAGCATCAAATATAATTAGCTAATAGTTGATTTATCAAAAATACCAAGTTCTCTTCGAATTTTATAAAACGTGTCCCTTGGTAATGGTTTTGTAAAGATATCAGCTAATTGATCCGAAGTTTGTACAAACTCAATAACACAATCACCTTTTTGAACATGATCTCTCAAAAAGTGATGCCTAATTTCAATATGCTTTGTCCTTGAGTGTAATACTGGATTTTTAGTCAAATTAATTGCCGAAGTGTTATCACACTTTATAGGGATTTTTGACAAATTTAATCCAAAGTCAGATAATTGTTGTTTCATCCATAAAATTTGTGCACAACAACTACCTGCAGCTATGTATTCGGCCTCCGCGGTTGATAAAGCAACACAGTTTTGCTTTTTGGAAAACCACGATACAAATGAATTACCAATTAAATGGCATGTTCCGCTTGTACTTTTTCGCTCAACTTTACAACCGGCAAAGTCAGAGTCCGAATAACCTATAAGTTTTAGAAAAGCATCCCTAGGATAATAAAGTCCAGTATTCGTTGTACCCTTTAAGTATTTCATAATTCTTTTGACAGCAGTTAGATGCGACTCTTTCGGTTTTGCTTGAAAACGTGCACACATACATACACTAAACATGATGTCAGGCCTAGATGCAGTTAAGTATAACAAACTATCAATAATGCCACGATACTTCGTTACCTTTACCGCTTTTCCAGCCTCATCTTGATCTAGGTAGCATGCAACGCTCATTGGTGTAGAAGCGGATTTGCACGAATCCATCCCAAAACGTTTGAGAAGCTCTCTACAATATTTACTTTGATGAATATAAATGCCATCATTAAGCTGCTTTATTTGAAGGCCAAGAAAGAATGTAAGCTCTCCCATCATCGACATATCGAATTCGCTTTGCATCAAGTCTGAAAACTTCTTACACAAGTTATCGTTAGTAGCACCAAATATAATATCGTCAACATATATTTGAACCAATAAAATATCCTTACCGGAACGTTCAATAAAAAGTGTAGTGTCAACAGTGCCTCGTTTAAAACCTTTTTGTAATAAAAAATTGCTTAGTCGGTCGTACCAAGCTCTAGGAGCTTGTTTCAAACCGTACAAAGCCTTTTTCAGTTTGAAAACGTAGTCCGGATGCTCAAAACTCTCGAATCCGGGAGGTTGTGACACGTAAACTTCCTCTTGAATGTATCCGTTAAGAAAGGCGCTCTTAACATCCATTTGATACAATTTAAAATTCATTATCGAAGCAAAAGCGAGAAGAATACGAATAGCTTCTAGTCTAGCAACAGGAGCATATGTCTCATCGTAATCGATTCCTTCTTCTTGACTATAACCTTGTGCTACCAACCTAGCTTTATTCCTAACAATAATACTCGATTCATCTAACTTATTCCTATAGATCCACCGAGTACCAATTACAGGACGATCATCGGATTTTGGCACAAGCTCCCAAACTTGGTTTCTTTCAAATTGATTTAATTCTTCTTGCATGGCCATAATCCAATGATCATCTTGAAGAGCCTCTTTGATATTCTTAGGTTCTATTTGAGATACAAAGGCAACATAATAACAAAAATTATTTAAAGTGCGTCGGGTTACCACTCCCTTCGCAATGTCACCTAAGATGTTAGAAATCGGATGATTTTTGTTGGACTTCCAAGCTATTGGTAATTGAGGTTGAATCTCTTGTGCTAAGTCCTTATCTTGTGCTTGCACCTCTCCATCTTCAATTTGATTCTCTTCCATTTGTTGTGGTGTTGACTTCTCATGATCCAAATATGTACCTATATTATCATCATCACAAGAAACAACACAATCTCCTTTCGAAGATTCATCAAATACAACATGCACGGATTCCTCAATGGTTAATGTTCTTTTATTGTAGACTCTATATGCTTTGCTATGGGTTGAATAACCTATGAAAATGCCTTCGTCGGCTTTGGAGTCAAACTTGCCGACCGGTTCCTTTCCGTTATTTAAAACAAACACCTTACACCCAAAAACATGAAAATGTGAAATATTTGGCTTTCGCCCTTTTAAAAGTTCGTAAGGTGTTTTATTTAAATGCGGACGAATAAGAACCCTATTAAGCACATAACAAGCAGTGTTTACCGCATCGGCCCAAAAATATTTAGGAACATTTGATTCTATCAACATAGTACGAGCAAGTTCCACTAATATTCTATTTTTCCTTTCTACAACTCCGTTTTGCTCCGGAGTCCTAGGGGCCGAAAATTGATGATCAATACCAAACTTATCACAAAACGCATCAATCCTAGTGTTTTCAAACTCACCTCCGTGGTCACTTCTAATAGACACAATTTTCAAACTTAGTTGATTTTGGATGAGTTTGGCAAACTTTTTAAAACATTTATAAACTTCACTTTTTGCGGATAAAAATAAAGTCCATGTGAATCTAGTAAAATCGTCTACTAAAACAAATCCATAGTAATTGCCACCTAAACTTTTAATTTGTGAAGGGCCAAACAAATCCATATGGATTAGCTCCAAAGGCTTTGTTGTGCTTATCACATTTTTAGGTTTAAAAGAACTTTTAACTTGCTTGCACTTTTGACAAGAGTCACAAATGCCATCAAGCTTAAAATTTAGTTTAGGCAAACCAATCACTAAATCTTTTCGTAAAAGTTTGTTTAATTGATTCACATTCACATGAGCAATTCGTCTATGCCAAAGACGAATTTCATCATCAAAAGATTTGAAACATTTTGAAAATAGTGAAGTTATCTCATCCAAATCAATTAAGTAAGTGTTATTAGAGCGACGACCAACAAACTTAACACTATCATCTATAGAAGACATAATGAAGCATAATTCCGGAGTAAAAGTCACATAATTGCCCATATCGCATAGTTGGCTTATACTAAGCAAGTTGTGTTCTATGCCTTCTACGTATAGGACATTTTCTATGACAAGGTTAGATACGTTACCGATCTTCCCGACTCCTAGAATTTTGCCCTTGTTGTTGTCGTCGTATGTCACAAATCCACCACTTTTCGGAGTAAGTTCCATGAAGTGCGTTTTGTCTCCCGTCATGTGTCTCGAACAACCACTATCCAAGTACCATTTGCGCTCTTTGGTTCGAAGACACACCTACAAGAAAGATATCATTTGGTTGACTTAGGTACCCAAGTGGTCTTGGGTCCTTTGTTGTTAGCATGGGGAGAAGTCCCCTTAACAATCCAAATATATTCTCCGCTTGGTATACCAAATTTCTTTATATTACATTTATTCGTGGTATGCCCAAAGATCCCACAATAATGGCAAGTTGGGTTTTTAGAAATCTTATTCTTTGAAAATCCACCAACTTTGCGATAATTGCGTTTCTTAGGTTTGGTATAGCCAAGACCGGATCTATTGCTATTGTTCCTTTGAGTTGAAAGCAAATGATCTAATGAAGTATCTCCTTTTATGAGCCTTGCAAGTCGATCATTCAAATTAAAAACTTCTTTTTCCAAAGACTTGCAATTTTCACAAGATGGAGTCTCATTTGATTTCAATTCACAATTGCATGTAGAGTTTGCATAAATGAGTTCAAGAGTTTCATTTTGAAGCTTAAGTTCTTCTAAATCTTTTTGAAGTTCAATTATCTTTTCATGTTGCTTCATTATGAAATTCTTTCTTTCAACATTTATTTTAGCAAGTTTCTTCAACTCTTTATGCATCTCTACATACACATTGTACAATTCATTGAATGAAGGAGAATTAGAACTAGAGCTAGCATCGGAAAGATAATCTACCTCATTGACGTTCTCACTTGATTTAATGCTCGAAGATTCCTCTTCATCAAGCTTCGTCATCAAACATAGATTTGCAAGTTCTTCATCATCCGATGAGCTAGATGTTGATTGACTCTCCTCTTCATCCCATACTATGTAAGCCCTTTTTCCTTTAGATGAGTTGAACTTAGAGTTGTCACCTTCCGACTTCTTAGAATGAGTTGGGCATTTTGATCGATAGTGACCAAGCTTTCCACACCCATGACACTTGATGTGATCCTTGTTAGTCTTATTTCTTGGTTGAGAGTCCTTAGAATCTCTTTGTCTATTCTTATTAAAGTTTCCCTTTCTCTTAAAGAACCTACCAAGCTTTTTAACTAGCAAGCCAAGGGTCTCATCATCTATATCGGAGTCCGAGTCATCCACTTGAGAGTTTTCCTCTTGTGCCTTAAGAGATTTTGAAGTTGATTTAAGAGCAATCCCCTTTTTCTTTCTATCGGCATCTTCATTCATGGATAACCGTCCAAGCTCCATTTCATGCTCTTGAAGCTTTCCGAATAGAGTTGCTAAGTCAATTTGATCCACGTCTCTAGCTTCCATAATGGCCGTCACCTTAGGTTGCCATTCCCTGCTAAGACATCTCAAAATCTTATTAACAACTTCACCATTAGTAATAACTTTTCCAAGTGCAGAAAGATGATTTATGATATGAGTGAACCGCTTTTGCATGTCACTTATATTTTCATTAGGTAACATACGAAAGAGTTCATATTCATGCATGAGTGTATTTAGCCTAGCCCTTCTAACCTCCGAAGTGCCCTCATGTGTGACTTGTAATGTGTCCCACATTTGTTTAGCATCGACACATTGAGATACTCGAAAGAACTCATCATAAGAAAGAGCGGACGTGATGATATTTTTAGCTTTTAAATCAAATGCAACTTTCTTCTTATCATCATTGTCCCAACTCGATTGTGGTTTGATCGAAACAACATCATTTACTTTCGTTTGAGGAACAAAAGGTCCATTCTCTATGGCGTTCCAAATTTCCATATCTATGGCTTGAATAAAAATTTTCATGCGGACCTTCCAATAAGCGTAACCCTCACCATTGAATAGTGGAGGACGATTAATGGAAGTTCCTTCACCACCAAAAGGATTTGAAATTGAGCCCATTGTTTCCAAGTAAAAGGATCTTTTCGAAAAAGCTTTTTAAGGCTCAGATTTTTCGTTCGAGCTTTGATACCACTTGTTGGAAACCAACAAGCGGCTCAATATAGTCTAGAGGGGGGGTGAATAGAATATTGAAGCCTTATTACAGATTTTTCGTCCACCTAAGAGAATGGTTTTATGAAAATAAGTTTTCTTAAAAATTCAAGTCAGATTACTCGAGTAACTCAAGACTTCACTCGAGTAATACGCAAGCAAAAATAATTTCACTCGAGTATTCAGCAAATCACTCGAGTATTACGAAAGCTATTTTTAAATCACTCGAGTAACAGAAAACCTACTCGAGTATTGTTCATAAACTGAAAGCAGATTACTCGAGTGACAAGAACTTTACTCGAGTAAACTGGGTAAAATTCAATTAAAACTCAGTTTTCAATGGAGTTCTTCAAGAATAACAATGCTATGATGATTCAACAAATTATGAATGATTAATATGAACAACTTTAAGTAATATTAACATGCAATTTTAGATCAAATGAGTAGAATTAAGAAAACCCCAATTCTAACCTAAAAATGCAATTGTTAATGAATTAATGCAATACAAGGAATGAAAATAAAAGAGACACAAGGATTTATCCTGGTTCACTTTCACCCACTTGAAAGCTACTCCAGTCCCCTCTTGAATCAAGAGAGATTCTTCACTAGAAATCTTCAAATGTAGATTTTACAATGTTTTAAGATGCAACTAGATTCTTAGTTCTCCTATCTTAAAACCCAACTCAAAGTGTGTACCAAACACTTTGATCTAATCTACCCCTTTTGAGAATTCTAGATTTCCTTGCTAATTGATTGAAGATGCTTCCAACCAATCCTCTTTTCTTGCTTTGATTTGATCCTCAAAGTCTTCCTTGTGAGATTCTTCACTTGTGTTGAAACTTCAATGATGCAATCATAAATTGCAAATCTTCAACAACCACTAAGAACAAAAATTATGATCTCAAGAATATTTGAACAATGAGAGAAATAGAGTGAAGAATGAAAAGTTTCTTGTTGAATCTTGATAGAATTTGAAAGATGTAAAATAGCTCTTGAATTGCTTTTTAAAAGTGTATAGAAAATTGTAAGAATGAATGTCTATCTATTGTGAAAGAGAAAATTATGTCCTTTTAAAATTTTCAAACACTGATTGAATTACTCGAGTAAACCATATAACTTCACTCGATTAAAACATGTCAGATTAAGTTACTCGAGTGATGTGTAAACCATTACTCGATTAACCTGTCATGACATAAATTACTCGAGTGACCCAATACTCATTACTCGAGTAAACTGATCAGAATCTGAATAAAAACAAGGTTTTTCTAAAAGGATTTTCACAAAACTTTTAATAGAGCTATTTAATCAAGATTTAAAGTATCTTCACTCTTAATCAAACATTATTTAAATATTCTTAAAATCACCTAAGCTACCCACACCAATGAGATGCATTGCATAAAAATAAAGATTACATTGAAATAGAATTAATAAAAATCCTAATTCTAATCTTCATGTGGTGTAGCTTGCTTGTTGCCAATGTTGTTGCTTGGAGAGAGATTGTTAGCATCAAAACATGAGAATCCTACAATAAATAGTTAGGATAACAAACAATAGGGTAGTTGATATTGATAATAAGTTAAGTATGAAAATAAAGGAAATGAACCCACTTATGTTTTTATGAAACTATGTGTATATGTAATGTTTGAATGATGATGTTTGTGTTGATATGTATGATTTGTTAGGGTTTGAAATGAATATAAGGCGTTATAAGTTAGTTAATTATTATAAAGTAAATAATGAGTTGAGATGTTTGTGCATGTGATGAATGAAAGTTTATAATCACTTAAAGATAGTTTGATAACATTGTATTCTGAAATAAAGTAGGATAAGCTAAGAATAAAAAAGAAAGAAAGAAGAGAAATTAAACTTCAGAGGATAAAGAGTAAGGGCCATGAGCGCCCATAAATTATGGCACTGAATAATGATCCTATCGGGTGACACGCCCCCTTAGGTGCAAATGTCCTGTTAGGAGCAAATGTCTCTGTATGTGCAAATGTCCTGTTAGGTGCAAATGTCCCATAAGGTGAAAAGGTCCCATTAGGTGAAAAAGGTCCCGTTAGGTGTAAAGTGTGTCACCACAGATCATTATGCGTAATTAAAGAAAACAAATAAAAAGCATGTAAAAGACATAAACGGCTAAGAATAATAAAAGAATAAGAAAGGTCCTGACGGGTATTAAAGGTCCCAATGGGTGCTCAAACGTCCTGATGGATGATAAACGTTCTAACAGGTGAAAACGTCCTATTGGGTGAAAACGTCCTAATAGGTGTAAATTTCCTAATGAGAAATCAAGGGGAAAAAGAAAAGTGAATAAAAAGAAACAGAAAAAAAAAAGTAAATGAGTTAAGAAATATAAATAAGTATAAAAACATGAAATTGAATGTAAATTTTGTGTGAATATTTTCGTTATAAATATGTTAGGCTTAATTTATTACTATGACTCTTTAGAGATTATTTTCTAAGTATTGTTTAATGCTCACTCCTTACCTTTTTTTTTACACAGGTACCGAGCCCGAGCATACACTACCGCAGGCCGAGCAGGAGTGCTCTCCCTTACAGGGAGAGTAGTTAGTTGTAATTAGTGTCATGACTGTCATGAGCCCTATTTTGGGATATATGATGTATATATGACTTGGTTTCACTAAACTTGTAAATATTTATTTTGGGTGCTAGGATGTAACACAAGAGTGACCCAGGACTCCTCCTTTTGGGAAAAGAGTGATTTTGGGAATAGACAATTTCAAAACTTGCTTATACTTTGCTATCTATTGTTGATGATGTGATTAGGCCCTGTTGGCTTTCTTTTTTATATATCTATGTGAATTGACAGATTTATCAGGAAAAGAAATATTTTGGAAAAGTCTTGTAAACAAAGGAAACTCCGTCCGATTTTCACGAAGAATTTCATAAGCTAATAAGTTTTTAAAAAGAAATTTTCAGGTTACCAATTAATTAATTAGGATTAAGGGGTTTTATTTTCTAGAGTGTCACAATACAGACGTATTGACACATTTTATCAACAATGATTTCATAAAAGTTTATATGAGCATGCTTTATATGTTAAAACAAATAAAGTTGGATATTTCATTATTTTTTGTTTGTACGTAGATGATTTGATATTCACGGGCAATCATTCAAAATTTGAGAAAATTTGAGAAATTTATCGTTTATAAAATTGAGAAAATTAAATACAACTAACTAACCTCTTTAATAAGCGTAAAATTAGTTATTTTTTCTCATAATTCGAGCCGGAGGGAATATGTAGTAATAGATCAACAATTGCTTTGTCAAATAATTCAATCTTTCATGAACGTAACGCTGCTATGATAGAACTAAATTGAATTTTTTTTAAAAAAATTAAACGACCAAAATAAGTCAACAAAAATTAGAGACTAAAGTGAATTTTAAAAACAAGATAAAGACCAATGATATAATTAAGGTTCTCTTTAGATAAACAACTTATTGAAGTACTTATAATATAAAAGTTTAATATATAAGAGCTTATGATATAAGTGTTTAAGATTAATAAGCTGTTTATGTTTGGATGCACGCTTTGAAAATTACTTATACAATTAGAGTGTTTGAATTCACTACTAGATAAAAAAAAACTTAGCACTTAAATGTAATATTAATGTTTATTATCATGTATAACACCATATCATAATTAAAAATTAATCTTTTTAAAACAATTTATGATCATATCACCATTAAAAAATAATTTTCTTTAATCATTCAACTGCACTTATAGTAAGTAATATACATCGTACAATTTCAAATGTCAAAATAACATTATTCTCTTTCATAATCACTAAAAAAAAAGGATAAATAATACTCCCTCCGGTCCTTATTATAAACCCCTTTTGTGAGAGAGAAAAGAAGCTTATAATAAGGACCTAAGGGAGTATCAAATTTATCATACTTCATAAATTACGTGTGCATATAGTTTGACTTAACAACACAAATAAAAATTTTAAAAAAAATCTAAATTAAAACTTAACAAGGCATTAAACAAGTCGGTCAAAACAACAATATAATTGATAAATCAAGGACGAGATACGTCACCCAAAGTGTGGCTCTTTATCTAATGCAGCTGAACTTCCGGGTCGCTCAATAAAACAAAGATTTCCCTATTTGACTTTGATTTCCTTAGTCTGATACCTATCATGTGAGTTTCACCATTATACTCCAAACCTGGCAATTTTTAAGCATGTTCAAGCAATCAACAAGTGTAGAAAGATTACTCTTAACTGATTTTTCAATGTTCATGCTTTCAATGACTATCAAACTGCTCACACATTCGTTGCTCAACACTACCTCTTTTGTTATCTTTCATACCCCTTTTCCTTTTTGGCTTCTGAGTAGAAGTATTTTGATCACATTGTCAAGTCTAAAATGTCCTCATAGTCATTCCCTTATACACACCTAGATCCTTCGCGGCATGCTCCTCAGTTATTGGTGTATATGGTCCATCGGTACCTCTTCCGCTTTCCTTATTTATGTCCTAAGATAATGTCCATGCCCGACTGCCAGTGACCACAGTATCCTTGAAAAACAACTCTATTTCTTCTAAATTTCTTAGACCTCGCTTTCTGAACTTTGCAATGCTAGGATAAAGCTAAAATAAAAGAATTTGAAGTCAACCAACATTTTTGAACTTTCCCAAACACTTTAATTAAATACGTAGAGTATAAGATAAGCTAAATTAAGCCCAAAATAAGTTCTTCCAAACGGGACCTAAGTCTACTAATAATACTTCATCCGTTCCTTTTTATCTGTCATATTTCAAAAAAAAAACACACCCATTAAGAAAATCAATCATTACTTAGATTTTCAATATATTAATTATGTTTTTTTTTTCCACTATACCCTTTCTCTTTTTATAATCATTAATTTTTCTCCACTACTTACGTAAACCAATACTTATTAAATAGGAACAAACATGGAAAATATCATTTATTACACTCTTGAATTTCTTAATATGACATATAAAAAGAAACAAAATAACTCTCCAAAAAACGACACTTAAAAACGAAAGAAGGGAGTAATAATCTAAAAACAAGCCCAGCTGCAATGTGTGTTTGCATATAGATTATGCTTTTTCTTTCATACAGAGAGCATTTCCATTTAATGATAAACATTGCAACACGTGTAAATAAGATAACACAGTGTATATCTTGTTGGAGTACTGTATCAATCAATATCATGGACAAAAGGCCCAAAGTAAAGTATGTAAAAGGAATAACATGCACAAGAAATATAATGACACATGAGAAGTGAGTGGTGAGAGGAAGGAATAGGAAAGCTTCCAGAAAAGCAGGAACCATTAACCAAACCAAGGATCCAACCAAAGCCGAGTTAATTTCCAACTCCCAATTCGGAACCTTTCTAGCGCCTTCTTATCTCTTTTCTTCCCCCTCATAAAAAAATAAAAATATAAATACGCTGGTCCCACCATTTTCGCTACTTTCCAATTTTCCATTTTTCTCTTTCCTTCTCGAACTCGCTATTGCTCTTTATCCTTATCCTTTCCCCTCAGAAACTTCTAGAAACAACCAAACAAAAAAACCTACCACAACAACACCCCATCCATACTCCTTTCCCCTTAACCACCGTAACCGGCAGTTTCCGGTGAGAAAAATCTCAAGCTCTCCATACCTCAATTACTAAGAACTCAAACCGACGTTATCTTTATATCAAGGTATCCAAAGTTACTCAAAAAATGTTATTATTGCTGCTATGATTATATTATTTTATTTCACGACCTGTATATCATATAATCTTTGCTTATTATTATTATTATTATTATTATTATTATCCTCCTAGGTTTCGTCGTGGTCATAGATGTCATTAAATATTGGATACAATAGAAACAAGGGATAGTAATAAGTAGTAATAACCGGTTTGGAATCACATATTCATATTTATCTATCTATAAAGTGAGACTGTAATAGTAGTAACTTACAACTTACGGTGGTTTCTTGTTTGTAGATCTGGAAGCTTCTTCTTCTTTTTTTCTGTGGCGCCATTACCGATGGAGCAAACCGGTGAATCAACAGCAGCAGCACCAGCACCAGCACCGACGACTGATTTGCAGAGATCTCTACCAACGCCGTTTCTCACAAAAACTTACCAGCTGGTCGATGACCCCTCCGTCGATGACCTAATCTCTTGGAACGAAGATGGAACCAGCTTCGTTGTTTGGCGACCTGCTGAATTCGCACGAGACTTGCTTCCTAAGTATTTCAAACACAACAACTTCTCCAGTTTCGTTCGTCAACTCAACACCTATGTAAGCTTTTCCTTCCTCTTCCTCGATCTTTCTTTTCCTTTCCTTTCATTCCTCCCGAGGAAGCACAGTAAAATTTTTGACGGAAAGTGGAAAAGGGAAATTTCATGGATACCGTCTTGTGTCAATTATAAGCAACTAAAAATATCTTATTAATGGTGTCAAACATAAGCAAAATATAATTATATTTTCTATTTTCAATACCATCATTCCTAAAATATCTAAATATCTCAATAAAGTGGTTATATCATTATCCGCGTAAGACAGCCCAGTTGGTGACTGATTTTCTCCTAGTCTCAGACCTCCAATGTAAACAAAAAAAAAGTTATATCATTTCATTTTTGTTTCATTTCCAACACATGTTTTTTAAAGTGGTCTATTTTTTTATATTTTAAGAAAATTAAATATAATTAACCAACTTCTTTAATAAGCGTGAATTAGTTTTTTTGGCTTATAATTGAGACCGGAGGGAGTAACTGTTTAGAGTGCTCATTATTTTACTTTTCCTAACTCTTCATGATAAAGTACTTTTTCCGTTTCACTCTGTTTGACTTTTTAAGTACGAGCACATAGATTAAGAAATTATTAATCATTGTGAGAATTATGAATAGTTGGTGTAAAATGCCCCTATTTAATCCTATTGAAAACTGTAATAGTATTTAATTTCTATTAGTAAGTGTATCCATTAATTAACGTATAGTAGTTTAGAGATGAGAAAATGATAAAAATAGAATTAATGAGGAATAAGAGAATTGAATGAATGATTAAAATTGAAAAAAAAATATGTTTGTATAATGAAAATGTAAAAGGGAAAAAATATGAAACAAGAAAAAAAAGGCTAAAAGGCCAAACATAGTAAAACTGAGGGAATAATATGTTGGAAACCAAAGGAAACAAAGAAGTACTCCCTCCGGTCTCATTTATAAGAAAAAATAACATCCTTATGGTCTTAAATATAACAAAAATTAATCAACTTTCTATTTTCATTACAACCATTTTTAAAATATTTCAACAAAATGGTTATAACATTTAATTTTGTTTCATTTTCAATGCAAGTTTCCTAAAGTAGTTAATTTTTCTATGAATTTAAGAAAATTAATTGCATTTAACTAACTTTGAAACCAAAGGAAACAAAGAAGTACTCCCTCCGGTCTCATTTATAAGAAAAAATAACATCCTTATGGTCTTAAATATAACAAAAATTAATCAACTTTCTATTTTCATTACAACCATTTTTAAAATATTTCAACAAAATGGTTATAACATTTAATTTTGTTTCATTTTCAATGCAAGTTTCCTAAAGTAGTTAATTTTTCTATGAATTTAAGAAAATTAATTGCATTTAACTAACTTTCTTAATACATCTGAAATTAGTTTTTTTCTTAGAAATAAGACCTTAGGGAGTAGCATATTATCAATTTATGGGTGTTCCAATGTATTTATTATAGTTAGAGATACCACATGCGTTGATTATCGAAGATTAATGGATGTACACTAGAGGTGTAAATTTACACTATTGGTATGAGTTTATCATCTACCATTCTTTTTTTTTTTTTTACTTTTATGTAAAAATAGTCAACGATCATAAATTCATGAATGATAGATGACGCACATGCGTTGATTATCGAAGATTAATGGATGTACACTAGAGGTGTAAATTTACACTATTGGTATGAGTTCATCATCTACCATTCTTTTTTTTTTTACTTTTATGTAAAAATAGTCAACGATCATAAACTCATGAATAATAGATGATGATAGATGACGCACAAGTGACATAAAAAAATTTTATACGCTCCTCGCACCATCTATTTTTTTAATATGAAAAATTACATTATATATTTTAAATAATAGTAAGCATTTGCAAAAAATTTGTACTAACGATACTACTGGTTTAATAATTTGTAGGGATTTCGGAAGGTTGTACCGGATAGGTGGGAATTTGCGAACGATTGTTTCCGGCGAGGTGAGAAAAACTTGCTTCGGGACATTCAGCGTCGGAAAATAGCACCGGTGGCAGTGGCAGCAAATACGGTGACTGTGGCTGCGATTGCGGTGTCACCCACAAACTCCAGTGAGGAGCAGGTTTTGTCGTCGAACTCGCCTCCTATTGCCGCCGTTGCCACTGTTACTGCTTCTGCTGCACAGAATAGTAACAGTAATGGTAATAATAACACGGTGCTGCAGCGCAGCACAAGTTGCACCAGTGCACCAGAGCTCATAGAAGAGAACGAGAGACTAAGGAAGGAGAATTCACAACTGTGTCAGGAGTTGAATCAATTGAAGGGTTTGTGTGATAACATTGTTGCTTTGATGAATAATTATGCTTCGGGTTCGGGTTCGGGTTCGGGATCCAGTCATATTCCTGATGGGAAGGCGTTAGAGCTTTTGCCAGCTGTAACCACGGAGCAAGAACGTGATGATGTTGTTGTTGTTCCGAAATTGTTTGGGGTTTCGATTGGGATGAAACGGTGTCGTTTGGAACGTGACGAAGAGTTACATAACCAAACGGGGTCTTCTGATGTTAAATCTGAGCCGTTGGATGGAAATAACTCGGATGATCAGGGTCCGTGGTTGGAGCTTGGGAAATGATGTTGAAAACTGTGAAGGCGTTGTTTGGTTGTTTGGTATTGGTACTTGGAAGCAGTGATGATAGAGCGGTGATAACGCAGGTGCGGCCTGGGTCTCACACGCCGGAGGTTTGCGCGTGACTTGGAATTCCATGCTGCTTTGGTGTTGTAAGAAAAGCGTAGATGTGTTATTGAAGGCATGCATGCTTGAGCATGAAACTGGCAATTTGCAAGCGGAGTGAAAACTAAGGTTTGGTATCTGAAGGAAGGAAGGCCTTACGATAAGATTATTGGTGCAGACGCTGAGACGCAGCGTTTTGTTAAACTTGAAAGGAACATTCGTACAAGGATGTAGTGATTTGTGAATTGTATCTTAACACAATGCCTTTGAGTTATAGATTGCAGTGTTTCCATCTTTTTTTTTTTTGGGGGAGTAGCAAGAGTGAAGTCAGTGAAGTAATGATTGTTACTTGCTTAGGTCTCTAATTTACATCAATTTTTATTTTAGGTTTTGCTTCTCAACCCTTAAGAGATTAAAAAATAGAAAAAAAAGTATTGCAAATATAAATTTACTATGTTTCAAGTTTTAAATGTTTAAATTTTCAATGCAAAAATGTTTTATAAAATTTCTTATCCTCAATCTTATGGGCTGAGGTTAAAAAAATCTTTTATTTTATCCTTTGTTATACATATTAGTCTTTGATTGCTAAAGTCATCTAGGAACATAAGCGACATTAGTGGAAAAAGAAGCAACAAAAACAAATGATAATTTTTTCAGCGAATCATACTTCATCAACTATTACAAAAATGTTATGCAAGTTGGGGAGTTAATTTTCAATTTTTAAAAATTTGTTTAGTAGGTATAGGGTTTGAAACATACTCTGGGACAGGTGATTTTGTTCCAAAAAGATAAAAAGCTATTTGTAATTTGAATGAGAATTATTGATAAGTGCAACACAAAGAAAAGAATAAAGCTTTTTATATCACTTTATTTTTATATCAATACTGAACAATCAATAACAATAATAACAACCATCGTGAAACAGTCCAAATTCATGCAATGTTATATTCGAAAAATAACTAAAATAATCTAATGTAAAATAATGAAGTGTTAAATTAAAAGTGACATGTAAATGAAATCTAAAACTATTAAATACTTTTTGTCTGAGCATTCACATTGCATGTTCTTCCAAATTATTTTTATCACTTAGCAATTCAAATTGGACACTTTACTCTTTTTAGAATTGTTTTGTTTGACTTTGTTTGGTTAAATAATCCTAATTGCATTACCTCTCAAGACAACTTTAAAGAGGATTAAATAACCCTTATAATGTGTCACTATTTTGGATGTTAACGTTCCTTAACGGTTACGAGAGCCTCGGATACAAATGCATAAAATTTTGCTAAGTTAAGGACTTAAAAGCAATGTTTATAATTTTAAAGACTAAAATGAATGTTGAGACACTTAGTATAAATTCAAGGATCTAAGTGGTTGTTTAGTCATTGCTATTTCTATGGGCAGTTGCTTCCTCACCCTGGTCTAGATACTCATCGATCCCATAAGTTAAATTTTTAATCATTTTAACTTTTCTAATATTTTTTGCATTTTTAGAAGCTTAATATTTATTTATATCTATTTTTATTAAGCATATTTTTATTTATCATATTTTTTTTTATCATTCATTTCTTCATCTCTATTCAATATAATCTTCATACATTTATTACCATTATCTCTCCAATTATTAAATAAGAATAATATAGTTAAAATATACCAAATTGTTGCATCACTTAATCATTTATTAATCTATGTACAATGGTTAATAATACATAACTTATGGAACATACGGAATATAAGAAAAAAAATATTTATCTTGATCTCAAATATAAGAAAAATTAATTAATTAACTTTTGTTCTCAATACAATTGTTCCTAAAATATTATTAAAAAATAGTTATTTTATTTAATTTTTGTTTCATTTTTAATGCAATTTTTTTAAAATAGTTTTCTTTTTTATGGAATTTGAAAAAATTAAATATATATCATTAAATTTTTTAAAGTGTGAAATTATTTATATATATTTTCTTATAATTATAATAGTAAATCAAGTACCTTTTTTAATTTAGATTAATGGGTGTGCACTGACGGTGTAACTTTTTTTACATCATAAGTTTATCATCCACCATTCATTTGTATTATTTTTATTTGAAAGTCAATTGACCATAAATACATGAATGATGGATAATGTACTGATGGTATAAAAAATATTTACACTGTCGATGCATCATCTATCAAATTAGTTGAATGTAAATTTTAACGTTTTCGACTAATAAATTTCGGAAGTGAATTTTTTTTCTTATTTCTTCCGACCTTTAAGTCTCTCAAGTGAAAGAGCTCAGTATAGGTATAGCTAGTATAATCCAAAACTTGGTCAGAAATGAGTCAACGACGAAAAATTGGCTAAACTATATAAAAGTCTGAATTATTTAAGTTTTTAATTCCTCAATTTAGGTGTTCTTTTGGAATTAATTTTTAAGTTTTTTTTTATGCTTTGAGTTCTTAAACTTTACTCAAATTTTGAAATTCATCACTTAAGTGGTGATATGACCGAGGATATGTCATATCATTGTAACATCCCTAATTTAATTCTAAGTTTAATTAATATGGTAATAGGTTTAAGGGTGAAATGAATGACAAAAACTAGGTTAAAACTAGTAGAATTAACAGAGTCATTTAATAGTTAAAAACATAAAACATTGGGAAAAAATTAGGCATAAAAGATTAATAACTCCAAACGAAAATTCCACTGTTGGATATGAAGATAAGGATTTTAGAAAGCTTGTTTTAAAATTTGAGCAAGATCCGACGGATAACGAAGAAGTTATAGTGTTTTGAAGACAAGAAAAAAATAGGAAAACTGGTCAGATGGACGCCGCTCAGGCGGACAGAGGGCCTAAAATTGTTGCATCGAAGCGCTTGGTCCCAGGCTTGAGCGTGCGCCTGAGCGCGGATGCACCAACCCCCCTCCCCCCACGCACCAGAATGGCTCGCCAACAACCAAAGCACCAGACGTACCATGGACACGCGCCCACACGCGCGCGTCAGAATTGTGGTTTCTCAACCACACGTTTTTGAATTTCTCCCCCAAGCCATGAAATTCGAGCCACACACTCATTTCTTTCATGCAAAGAAAGGAAAGAAAAACAAGACAAAGGCAACAACAACAAATATAATACTCACAACTTCATCTTCTTCTTCATCAACTCCTTCACTTTCTCTCCCAAGGACCAAGAACAAGCATCATGATCTCCATCACACACCCTAGAAATCAAGTCCAATAACCATTATATTCATCGTCTCCATCAAGTACTCATCAAGAAAGTAAGCATAAACCACCACTCACTCCTTCTCACCATTCGACTCCCTCTTTCTCTCATTTCATGTGGAGTTTTGCAACACCATGGCTATGGAGAAGCACACAAGAATATGTCTCCTCAAGATCAAGTGAAGACAAGCACACTTCCTCCTTCACAACCTCCTCTTGATAAAGTTCCTATACATCTTGTGGTTGCTTGGTTAAGGTATCTCAAAAGGTTCAAGGGTCTAAGGATTTAAGAGCTAAGGCTCTAAGGAAAGATAAAGTTCTCAAGGTTTTCCTTACCTCACTCATCACATTTGAGGTAAGGGGGTGGGTGTTGCCTTGTCCTAGGAAAGGGTCTCTAATTAGTTCATAATGATTTGCTAGGATTTATATGTTTCGTATAGTGGTTATGAAACCCTAAGAAAGTGAATAATGATAATATTTTGATTAGGCAAATAAATGAAATGAACCTTAGGTAGTATTTGTGATTTAATGTATAGGTTAAGTGTCAAATGTTGTTATGAATGCCTGAATGATGAATATGAACGTTTGGTGCTATTTGTAAATATTTATGTGTTTGATAATTGATATATATGTTGAATTTGATATTTGATATTTGATATGTTTATGTGTGTATGAAGTGTTTAGATTGAGAAGTGATAAATAAAATGAATTAGGAGTGAGAGCAAGAACTTAGGAAATTTAATATGTGAGCTATGATGATTATGTGATGCATGATAATGATGAATTAGACAACAAACTAAATTAAAGGGAATGCAGCTGAATTGACCATTGGGGACATTGATACACTAGGTGCCCTATTAGGTGTTCCAAACGCCCCCATTAGGTCCAAACGCCCCGTTAGGCGTCGGTGTACCCAATGGATCAATTTGCTGCTAAATAAAATGGAATAAGAGTATGGACTAGAGCTAAGAGAAATGAGTTGAATAAATTAATAAGTATAGACCTAACGGGTGATGCCTAATGAGTGCAAAAGTCCTGATGGGTGAAAAGTCTCTAATGGGTGTACCAAACGCCCTAGCATGTGTAATCAAAATCCTAGTGGTGCAACTAAAAGGAAGGGATTGTAAGGAAGAAAAATGAGATCATTAATGAATAATGAGATAAGATAAGGAACTAGGACTTGGAAATAATTGAATTGTGATTATGTTATATGATTGTGATGAATTTGCGTTATGTGAACTAGTTGCTAATTTGTGCTTGGCTTAGTAGGTTATTATGTTTGATTAGAAACTGCTTTTCTATTTCATGTGCAATGCTCACCTCCTTACTATTTTTCACAGGTACTGAGTTTGAGCTAGCACAGCCCCCGGCCGAGCAGATGCACTCACCCTTACAGGGAGAGTAGGTGGTAGTTTGTTAGGACATGGTTATGTCTTGGGCCTTTTGATGTCATGATGTAGTTTGCTTTTGATGTATATAATGTAAATATAACTTTTTGGGGTGGGTCCAGGACAACTCCTTTGGGGAAGGAGTCTTTTTGGGAAAATACTATTCCAAAACTTATTTATATGCTGCTAACTCTGATGTGATACAACCGCTATGCTGAGTGCCCGATGAGGCGCAATGTTTATATATGCCTTGTTGGCTTCTGGGTTATATAAATGAATGTTTTTAAGCAGATTGTATAACAAACTAAATTTTTGGGAAAGTCTTATAAACAAAGGAAACTTCGTCCGTTTGTTTGGAGATTTTTATAAGTATCTGAAATAACAAAGAAAGTTTTAATTCGCTATTTTAATTAAGGGCAGGAAAGGGTAATTATAAATAGGGTGTTACGTCACCTTCGCCACATCGATAGGTAACGTGCTAGATGATGCCTGTGACACCCTTCTCATTTTCAAGTATTTAATAAACTAATTAAACTATTATATCGGATAATATATGGACTTGTAAGTATTTAGAAAATGTAGAAATAAAATTTTCCTTTCAAAGCGGGTGCACAAACCAAAACATGGAGCTCTTGGAGAGAATAACTTGTATCGTTTTCAACATTATTTTGAATTCGGTGTTTACTAGGATAATAAAGTCTTTTCATAGCTTCAGATAGCATCGGTACTTTTGCAAAAGACATTTTCATAGTAAAATTAGGCGATACTATCCATTTTTTTCCTTTCGCGGAACTGATACCATTTTCAAATAACATAGCCGAATTCTTTCATATAACCTTCACCAGAGTAAGCGGAAATTATAGGACTATGTAGCTAATGAAAATATAAGCATAGATTTTATATATAGATAAAAAGAGTCAGGTGATACATAGTCCCAGTATAAGTCTCCAAGATCCAGATACAAGTCCATAAAGATCTATGTCCAAAATAAAACCATAACCCTAGAGTAATCAAAAGTATATCTACAATATATACATCTCAAAAATATAGACTCTAGAGGTGGTCTCATAGATCCGGCAACAGCAGTAGTAGTAGTAGTGATAGCAGTAGCAGTCTCCAGGTAGCAAAAGAAAACATCATCATCATCAACAGCAGCAGCAACAGAGTCTCCTCCACAACATCCCCACATCGGATCCCATGATCCTCATCATGTACCATATGCACGCACCTAGGGATCATCGTCCCTCCACTGACTCCCAGTAGAATGAACGACAGGCTCGCCTTCGCTCTCATCCTCCACGGGATCCTCCTCGATCTCATCCGATGGAGAGGGTACCCTACCACTGGGTACAGGGTCAGGAGATGGTGTGACCCTAACTGGGCTCCTCGGATCAGAAGGGGGAGTCTCCTCGCGGACGACTCTCGAAGAAAAAGGGTGTGAGCGGGTAGGTCTAAAACGAAAACTGTGATAAGAGCGAGCTGGCCGTGTGGGAGGTGGTCCATGATATGTGTAGAACGGGGGTACGTGCATAGTGTATATGATGGGAATCCTAAATCTACGAGGACGAAATCGAATTAGCGGGTTCGGGTGGTAGAAGGTAATCTCTACCTCTCCCTCGAACACCGTGCGATGGTCCTCATAGATCCATGTGCCACTAGGAAGTGGCCGGATCTCGATGCAAGCGATGTAGCGTGACATCACCTACAAGGGCATAGGGGTAAGTAATTCTACACACATAATCAATAGAGCATGAATGTATGTACAATGTAAAGATATAAACATGTAACAATAAACAACAATCACACTTAGCATTTAGCAGATATAAGATGCAAGTAGGATGTTCATACTTGTTTCATTTATCAATCTTAGTTTAAATGAGTGGCATGATGTATGAACCTAACTCTCAGGCCTAACTTCATCAATCTATGACACTCTCTGACGTCCATCCTTTACTTCCCAGCACTCAACAGTGCGTTGTACTCCTAGGTGTACAACATTCGTACATTCGCCAAGAATGTACACGACAAGCTTGGAATCCATGCCACCCGAGCACGTCCCGTCATCCAAACGGTATAACCATATCGGCATCTCACTTAGCCGACCACGTCGTCTACCATAACGTGTCATCAAGCGAGCCGTCAGTTGGCACTCCCAGAGGCCCTCCTCATGTTACAAGAACATGAATACGATCTAACATCCGAACTCTAGAATGAATGCATTATCTTGGGTTAAAAGGAATTGATTGCTGTATTTTTCTTTTATTAACACATTACGTGCCTCCCGAGCAACGTATCATTATACAAATGAAATCATCATATCATCAATCAATTTCTTTTTAAGTCCAGATCCCTTGGATTATTGTTATTTAATCATTAACCAATTGATTCAGAATTAAAAATGATATTTTTAATATTCTGGGTGAACTACTCGAGTGTTCTTCAGAATACTCGAGTGTTCTTCACTTATTTCCAGATTACTCGAGTATTCTTCAGGATACTCGAGTGTTCATGTCTTTCTGGGGATTTGGGTTTCAGCTTCATAAAAATACTCGAGTAGTTCACGAGTACTCGAGTGTTCTTCATCAATTCCAGAACACTCAGAACACTCGAGTGACCCCTGTATTACTCGAGTGGTTTACCTTAAGAGATCCCCATGAATCAGCTATTACTCGAGTCCTGGGCCCGATACTCGAGTGTTTTAACACAAAATACACTGGTTTATCATAATTTTACTTGAGTATCAAGCCAAGTACTCGAGTCTTTTCTCACAGAACAGACTGAAAACTTGGTTTTAACATACCATTTTCAATTCTAATCATTTTTAGTCCAATCCAATGATCAACAAAATTCATATACCATATATTAAACATGTTACAACACTTAGCATATATCAAATTACAAATTTGACAGAGAATCACAGGATTATGCATAAAACATACAATTTCACAACTTAACATCTCAATTTGCAAAATACTCAACAAACTTGTAAAATAATGCTCATTCCAGCTTGCATGCATCATATATGACTTGCTCAAAACAACCATAGAGCATGTGTTGGTCTCCAAACCAAAGTTCCTATTCAATTTAAGCCCTTAGAGCCTCTTGGTGGCTCTCTAATGAAAATCATGGAATTTAAACTTTATCTAGTGCATAAAACAACTTCCCCTTACCTCTCAGACGTAACTCAACAAGAGAATTTGAAAGAAGAAGCTCCAGAACACCAAAACTTCTTCAAGCATCACATGCAGGACAGTTTTGAGTAGAGGTCCAAAGTTGAATTGGTTGACACATAAAACAGCAATAAGAATTGGGGAAATTAGTTTCTCTAGACTCTAGGCAACACATACTAACTAGAGAAATCGAATTGAGACTCAAAGGACTCGTGAGCTTACCAAAAATCGAATTCAATGTGGGCTCCAGGAACAAGTTTGACAGCAACAAGCTCCAACTTTCGAGCTCCAAATCTTCCACCACACACACTCTCAGCTCACGATTTTGCTCTCTATACAAAGCTCGAGATGTGAGCTTTGTATTGGTGTATAGTTTATGGTTTGAATCAGAACACAGAGGGAGAATCGAAGGAAGCAAATCAAGAACCCTAGCTCATGCAAACTTCACAATTTCATCAACAAAACCTTCAATCTCGTTGATGAATGGCTTAAATAGACAGGGAGGACGTTCATGCACAACGACACGACAATGGGAGACGTGTTTGAGAGGTGATTTCGTGTCAACGGAGGGGAATCGGTGATGGTGACTCACCAAACGCACTAACTCGTGCAACTCTGACCAGAATACTCGAGTATTCAAGAAAATACTCGAGTATTTTGCCCAGTTTTTGAAAAATAATAATTTTATTTACTTTCCCTCCAAAACCTTTCCTATATTTACTTCTAGGTCCCAACCCAGGGACTAATATGCAAAATGCTTATTTTATGCATAATTATACTTATTAAATAAATGCAAACACATCTCCTAAATACATAACATAGAATTTTAATCAAGGATTAAAATAGAAATAATTAATTATAATAAATTTTATAATTAACAGTTCATTAATCGGGGATTAAAATTTTGGGGTGTTATAATGCCACGTGATTTTTTTAAATTAAAAAAATTCAAATTTATTAAAAATAATTAAAAATTGTATTTTTTTTAAAGAAAATCGTATCTTTTGATAAATTTTAAAAGAAAATATTTTTTCAATAAAAAAATTATGTAGTATCCCGTGGCTCTACATAACACGTCACTCATCGAAATTGTGAAAGTGACGTGACATGTCGTGAACTATATCATCACTTAAGCGACGAAATGACCATTTCCAAAAATTAAACAAAGTTCAGGGACCCAAAGCATCGGAAAAAAAGTTTAAGGACCAATTCCAAAAGAGCACATAAGTTCAAGGACTAAAATGTTAAATAAACCTAAAAATTTGGCAGTGATTTGCCAACTACCATTTTCTATCATAAGGGGAAAAGTAATAATGTGATGGCCTCCTACAAGAAATATGCTCCAGTACATTTATGAATCGAATTGAAAAGCATTACACAAACTAATGGAGGACTTGGTCTGCTATTGTAATTAATGTTATTTCAGTAACCCGTGGTCTATCTATACCTTTTGTGTTGAGGTATTTGCTTTATTTTTCACTTGTGTTCGGACTTGGTTGAATGGTGTAATGTCCTTGATTGGTGGAGGTTTAAGGCAAATAGAAGACATAATGATCAAAACAAGGGATTAATATAGGACTTTGGATTTAGAATATCCGGTTAGAGTATTCTGATTTTTCCTAGTCAATAGAGCGTATGCAAGGGTCAGCGTTCAAACGCTGATGCATTTAGAATATCCCTAGTTAATTTAGGGATAAGAAAGCGTACTTGAGCCCTTTACTGTGTTGAGCTATTTATAGGGGAAGCCTCAACGTTGAGGTTGGGCTTGATTGGACTAACGTGTTACTAACAGAATAAAGGGGGATGTTCGATCCAAGTCGGACAGAGGTCCCTTGTTAAGGAAGAAGGTCCTTGTGAAGGATATTTAATCTGACAAGAGTGGGCTCTTGGTCATACATAATTTTTCGAACTATGGTTATAGTGATGATCAAGACTACGCAGTTTTATCAGACACGTTGAGATTGTGCATTGGGTGGAGAACAAGACGGATCAGTGCTGCCCTTAAGAGTAATAAGCGATATTCCCTCTACTCTTTGGGGAGGGCTGTGTGGTCAAAGAACTCCTTTAGATGTTGGTAGGCTTACTGTACAGGGCAACAAGCTTCAATGGGTTGATGAATCTTCGTGGTGGGCTTGAATGCATCTGCCACCTTCTTTGAATAGCAAGAGTATAGCCTTGCCACGGTTGAATTTCTCACTGTGGAGTATTGATGATGCTCTACTCTAAGAATATGGAAACTTTATGTCTCTTATGCTATACAACGTGTATAGTTTAGAGTAGGTATACAAATTATTTGAACATATACTGAATGTGTTTGGGTATTTTCTGGAATGCCACAGCCTCTTATATGGGACTGGTATTTACAGGATTAGAGATGTTTCATAGTATGATGTATTCTATTGATAAATCTTCTATATTTGAGTGCAATCTTCCTACGATCTTATCTTTATGGAGACAATCAATAATCTGAGGATAATCTTCCTTTAATCCCTTGTAATGATTCCTTTTCTTCTGGAGATTGAGTTCACGAACAAGTCTCATGACTTATTCTTTATGTAGGGCTTCTTTCGAGCTAGTTTGTATTTTTCTGGGCTTAGGGTCTTGTATCGTAGATAATCATAGGTTGGACCACATCGTCGAAGTCCTGCTATAGGTCGTAATAGGCCTTACACGTGTCTTTTCGTAGGGCAGGTGTCCTTAACTCGTGACAAAACCGAAACATAAGCCATGAGGTCTTTGCTCTAATGTAACTCCGAGCTACGAGCTAATTAATTACACCCGTCAGCCCTTGGGCTGATTGCTAAGTCGATTTAGTTTCTACCATTATCTAGGCGCTGCCTTGTCATAAGTTTCTCTCGCAAGCTATCTTTTTATTCAGCAGCTTGTTTTGTCTTGGAAGTTGTGTCCATTATCTCCATCTAATCATATTTTCTTGGAATGGTCAGGATCATGACACATGTACCTTTTTGTTTGCTATTGTAATCATTATAACTGAGATATGAAAAAGTTGTAAAAAGAAAAATTCTTTTCAAATATTTTCATTTACTAAAAATAATACCTTTGATCTGAGGTGGATTAGTTGGGCCACAAAAAAATGTGAAGACTAGACACCACCTGGTTACGACAAAAAAAATAAAAATAAAAATAATACCTTTCTCATCATATTTTATTATTTTAAATACGAAGAAATTGAAATGAAAAAATTTAAACAACAACACGGAAAGCTCATAAAGTGAAACAGTGAGAGAAAGAAAGGAAAATGAAGTAAGGACACACCGTCATATTTGAAACATGAACGAGAGAAATGAGGCAACAATTTCTGGGGATGATTCATACCGTTGAGTCAAAGACTTGCACAGTTCGCGGTTCCGAGGTGGATTAGATGGGCCACAAAAAATGTGAAGCCCAAACACCACCTGGTTTCGAAAAAAAATGAAACATTAACAAGAGTGAGGCTCGTGCAAAGATAGCAAGTCACAGGGTAAAAGAAAGTGGGGTTAAAGGCAAAAAGCATGCAAGAGAACAAAATGTAAACCGACACTTTAACTCATTACTTTTAGTTGTTTTAAGAAAGAAAGAAAATGGCGGTGGCTCCACTGCATGTAAAAACCAAACATGCATCAGTGCATGTGTTGACATGTACAGTCAACAACCCGTTTTCCCTATTTGTCTACCAGGGGCCACATGTTCTTAAGTTTTCCCATATACCACTACTTGTGATATGTCCAAATTGCCCTTATAATGACAAACTAAAAGTGTGGCTCTTACAATCAGATCTAAGTCTTGAGGAAGTCGAAACTTTGGTGGCTCACATGTTCTTCTTCTTGCTCATCCCATCCAAGCATTACACAACTCCCTTCGTTAATCTTAGCCTTTCAGATGTAGTGGAATCTCGTTAATTGTTTGATAGTGTGTGGAGGATATTCCTTGTTCGAGATTTGTGGTGGGCACCCTTATTCCTCAACCTGCAACCCGATATAAGATTTCAATCCGTGAAGAAGTAAGTGCAATTCGATTTGTATTTCTTTTGAACGTTATTACTTAAATGTGTTCAGATTGTTGGAGTACTGAATAACTCTCCCTAACATTTGTCTTTCAGTTAACATTTTGTTACCTTGCATTGATCTCTTTATTATTTGATTTATTCTTTTGTAATAAGCTTCTCCTAACTTTCACAACTACTCGTGTGGTTCTATATATTGTAATAGAAGGTGTAAAGCTTAAAATGTAGCATTTTACTAAAAAAAACATCTCTTTCTCTTATTTTTATCATTCTCTATACAGATATGTTGTTTTGAAACAAACATGTGGCAATGGGACACCACATAGTACAGTGTGTTCTTCATCTAGCACAAGTAGTATAGTGTGTTCTTTGTTTAGTGAAATGTAGTTGGTGAGTGGTTTTTTATTTATTATTTTTTCCTGTCAAACAATTTAATTTAATTATTGGAATGCTTTAAAGATGTCAATGTTAATGATGTAATTTATTTTCTTAATTGATTCACTGATGTAGTCATATGGAGAGTAACAATGGAGAGGTTCATATTGATGAAAACGAAATGAGTCAAGGCCTGGATGTAAAACATTATCTGACTCTTTTGGTGAACAAATATTTTTGGTTTGGGAAATATGGGAGTTAAATGTTTCAGTAATTCTAACTGATAAACGTATTTTAATTTTTTAGGAATTTGCAACACTGCAACGTCCAGTAAGTGGTAATGCAGCTGATATAAATGAGAACATCGAGCTGATTCCAATTAACAATGTGGAGGATTTTGCGACCGTTGATTTTGGGAGCTTATCCTTTGAGACAACTATTAAGTATAGCTTTTTGAGCATTGAGGTCGCGTATGATTTTTTCAACCAGTACGCTCAACTTAAAGGCTTCATTATCAAGAAGCACTTGAGTGGCAAAAATAAGAATGGGCCATTAGTCTCAAAGTCTTATGTGTGTCTGCGACAAGGAGTACGAGACCCAAAGTAGGAAGATATGGTGAATCGAAAGAAGGCTCCAAGGGGTATTTCACGTTGTTGTTGCAAAGCAGAGATGCGTATCGATTTACAAAGCAGTAGTAGCAGATGAGTGGTTGGATATTTTAATGAAATGCATAACCACAAACTTTTGGCTGAATTTGGGAGGATCCATTGGTCACAATGCAAGATTTCGGAAGCCGATTTGAAAGAGGTTCAAGCTATGAAGAATGATGGTATCAAGACATCACATTGTTATGCTTCGATTGCTGAACATGTTGATGGATATCACATGGTAGGTTTCAGTCGGAAAGCCTTGTACAACCAGCTCCTGAGGTCAACAAGGAGCAAAGAGGGTGATGCTAATGATGCTTTGAAGTACATGCGGATGTTGTCCAAGGAAGACCCAGGAGTTTTTTGGAAGCACTTATCGAATAGTGAGGGGCGATTGCTGCATTTATTTTGGTGTGATAGTACCTCTCGGGTTGATTATGAAGTCTTTGATGATGTTTTGGCCTTTGATGCAACGCACAGGAAAAATAAATACAAGTGTCTTGTGGTGCTGTTTTCTGGTGTAAACCATCACCTTCAGGCCGTGGTGTTTGCTACAGCTATAGTGTCCAATGAACTAGAAGTGACGTATGTGTGGCCGTTGGAGCAAATTTTAGAAGCCATGGGTGGTAAGGCTCTAACGTGCGTTGTAACTGATGGTGCGAAGTCTATGCGAAATGCTATTGCCATAGTATTTCCGCAGGCACACCATATGTTATGTGCTTGGCATCTGGTGAAAAACGCAAGCAAGAAGGTTCGTCATCCGAAATTCTTAAAAGGATTTAAGCAATGCATGTTCTCTGATTTTGATGTTGATGTGTTTGAGAAGAGGTGGAAGTTGATGGGGATTCTTGTGGGCTTGAGGACAATGATTGGGTTTCAACTGCATATGCCAAGAAGGAAATGTGGGCTACCGCGTATATGAGAGGACTATTTTTTGCCGGTTTAAGAACCACTTCAAGATGTGAGGCCTTTCACTCTCAAATGCGCAAGTATGTAGCTTCACGCAACAATCTATGTGAATTTATTGAACAACTTGAACGCTGGTTGGAGCAGATGCGTTAGAACCCTAGATACCCAACCAGTCCTTGGTACTCCTTATAAGTTGTTGGAGAAGTCAACCGCCAATATTTATACAAAGGAGGTATTTGAGATTGTTCAACAATTGTTATTTATCGCAGCCGACTACAGGGTGCGTGAGTGGAGGGAGACATTGGGCAATGTGATTTTCTTGGTCATTAAATACCCGAATGAAATTGGAAGGTGGCATGTGACATACATTCCTTTGCAGGGAAAGTTTGTGTGGTGCAAGAGGGTGGAAACCTTTGGTCTCCCATGTGTTCATATTTTTGTTGTTCTCGTACGCATGAACATTACTGAATTACCTGATAGCATTGTGCTAGGTCAGTGCACCATGAGTGTGAAGGAGTTTGTGGGATTGGAAGCACAAAGTTCTCGAGAAGATGACCCAGGTGTGGTTACTTACAGGTACACTTGCCTAATGAACTTGTGCAGGAGCATGTGTGCTTCGCCGTCCGTGTCAAACGAAAAGTTCAATGACAGAAGAGACAAGTTGATGGTGAAATTAAATGCGACGGATGCAGTGGATGATGATGCCAATGTTGGTGATGGTGATCCTCATACTGATAATCTGTGAAGCCCGCGTGCTGCCGTTTCGCGAAAGAGATCAGCCAAACGTTGCTCTATATGTCATATTCGAGGCCACAATAAAAGGAGTTGCCCAGGTGTCTTGAATGATGATGTGTTCGATGAACATTTGGATGATCTTACCACTGAAGGTTTAGGAGGCGATGCTTGTGAAGGAACGTCAGTTGACAGTGATGATAGTGATGATGAAGAGGAAGAAGCAGATGACGGTGACTCTATGGGATATAGTGATGAAGACCAGTATGATGCATTTGAGAATGAAAATGTGCAGGAGCCTTGTGTGGGTTAGGAAAATTCTGATTAGTAGAGTTTGGTTGCATTGAGGTTTGTTAGGTGAACAATTTAATTCTCTTGTCAATGAAATTTAAAAATGTATTGTAATTGCATGTTTTCATTGATTTATGAAGACCCCTTACTTTTGAATTATTCTTTGTTGTGGATTTTGATAGATTTTCAGGTTGAGGTATTTGTTCGTGAATATGGTCAAAGGCTGAGTGAAAGAGTCGGATTATAAATGTTTTGCGTCGTGGTTGGTCCTTCCATGACTCCTGCGTTCGAATTAAAACTAAGCTGGTGATTTATGGTTATGTTATTATGTGTTAGTATTTGGTTGGTATGTAAGCTTAGTAGTAGTTCTAAGACCATGCCCCTAAGACTTGTATTAATGTTATATTCCTCTGAATAGTGTGTTTGAATACGGTGGTTTAGTTTTGGTATGTGTTCAATCATGTAGTAACATGTTATTATTTTCTCCATTGTACACCAAGATATTTTGAAACTCCAAGTACTTTGGAATTGGAAGTTGTGTATGTTGAGGTTTTCATGATTTTAAGTACATGTTAGTGTTAGTTGCAGCAGGCGATTTTAAGTACATGTTAGTTTTATGAATTTGTCATTCTCCGCTAAAAATCTTCATTTGCTAAGCTTTACTTTAACACATGGTTTCTATGGTTGCTATCGTGTGGTGTTGGGAGATTGGGAAAAGGTTCAAAAACTTTGGCAAATTTAATTGCTACAATGAACTAAAATATTGTTCATCATAAAGTATTCAATTTTATTCAATTTTTTCTTCACTAACTGTCAAAATTTTTTTAGAATTGGTACTTCAGTTTGAGTATTGGATTATAAGTGGTTTTTGATCCAATTAACTAGATACTCATGAAAATTGGCCTTTTGATTTTAGTTTGGCTTAAGTCTGTGAGTGAAGGCACTACTAGAAAAAAGACTTTTAAAATCAAAGTTTTAAACTTGCTTATTGTATAACCGAGTTAAAAAAAAACGTGGTGGCAATTTTGTAAATAAAATTCTACTTTTAAACTCGGTTGTGATTTTAACCGATTTAGAAAGTATTTTTTAACTTGATCGTTAAAAGGACCGAGCTAAAAAATAATTTCTAGATTTAAAAAAAAAACCTTTTAAACTCGGCTCTTTTACAAATGAGTTAGAAAGTACTTTTTAACTTGATCGTTTTAGTGACCGAGTTAAAAAGTTCAAACTTTTAAACTCGGCTCTTTTACAAACGAGTTAGAAGGTACTTTTTAAATCTTAACTCGGCTCTTTTTTGTGAACGAGTTAAAAAAGCCCAACCCGAAATCTAAAACACTGAAGACCTTCCTCTTATTACATACTTCTTCTTCTTTTCGATTGCTAGAGTCCCTAACAAAGTCGTCGCGCATTCTTCTTCTCTGCTCCTTTCGTTCGCGTTTCATATCCTTCTCTGCGTTTCATCTCCTTCGTTCGTGTTCGCCTTCCCTCATCTCCTTCTCTGCTCGAACGAGGTACCTTCTTCTTCTTGTTCTCATTTATTCACTCACCGCCGCAAACAACCACCTTCCTTCTGCAAGCTGCCGCAAATCACATTGCTTGAATCAACTCTGTTGTCGTTGCTGTCAGGACTCACAAGTCCGAGTTCGAGTTCGCCACTCGGGACGCAAGTTAAAGTACCCCGAGGTTTCTTTCGCCTTCAATGCCACCGAGTTACAGTCTTTAGTCGCCAGCCATTGCCGCCTCTTCACTCCAGGTACCATAGGTTTAATTGCTTTGTTCATACCTTATTCTCTTGATTCTTAAACTTTAATTGTTTATTGGGATTTTTTTATTGCTTCATGAACCTTCACAAGTGATTCAAAACCCTACTTCTATTTAACTTTCAAATTCATTAATTTGCTCATTTTCATTTTAAAATTCGAAACCGTAATTTTTAAGTTGCTCATGTTCATATACAATGGGTTCATTACTTTTCTCTGTCTTTGATTTCTTATAATTGTTTTTTTTTAAATTAGCACCATTGTTATACTCAATACTTGTATTGTGCTTACTCACATGAATTGTTATACTTAATACTTGTACTGTGCTTACTCACATGAATAGGATCCTGAGATTAAGTAGAGGAACGTTGAGATTTTATGGAGTCCTTTGTTTCTTTTATTAGTCTGCTGCTGCTGAGTTTTTTCAAAGGAATTAAAGGAGGAGGAATAATAGTTGTGAAATTGGCAGGCTTTCCTTCAACCTAAGTCTTTATTACAGTCATGTAACTGATTGTTGAGCCTAAGAAGTACCTGTTTATACTTCCTTAGTATTTTCACGCACACAGACGGAGACCTTATGAATGGTATGGCATGTTTTTATTGATTGATAAAATGATGATTCAAATATATGGAAGGGAATATGATATTAATTTTACTCCTGTGGTTATTATGTTACAAAAGTGGAAAAGGAAAACAAGATCAATGAGAATCAAAAGGCATTTTGCTTCTTTCTTTAACGACTTTCAATTATGATTTTGTATTATATAACATTTGTTAAAATGGTTTCTCAAAATCCGTATTGTTGTGTATTTGTATGATTCTCTACAGATCTGGGTTCCATCAAATCCAAGAGGCGCAGAAAGATTACCTCCTGCAGTCATTGAAGCCGAGTCAGACTATTATTTGCGTAGATTATGGGGTAAGCCCAGTGAGGTGTGTACACTGAATCCCTTTGTGCTCAGAAGTGAATATTTTTTTGTTAACCTTTTTTTTTTCCTTTTTCTGTTTTATTTTTCTGGTGTGGCTGGCGGTTGAAGCGCTGAAAGAATTTCCTTTTTCATGCATAGAAATAATGGAAATACATATTTTCTTTTTACTATTATGAATGAAACTTGCAAAAGAAATCGTATGTTTTTTTACCATATTGTTTGCTATTGTGAAGGAAACTTACTATAACACCCTAAATCCTATTTGGAAAAATTTGGGTAGTTTTCTTCTAGCTTTATTTTCTGCTTCTTTTATTAGGTTATTCCTCAAATTCTTGGACCAGAGAGGCCTCTGATGTTTTTATTGTGGACTTGTAGTAGGTTATCTATATACAGAACATTTGATTAAGTTGTCATTTGCAAGATTTAACCTCTAAGCCAAAGTACCTTGTGACCTTCACTGTTGGCTATGATCAGAGAATGCACTTACCTTCACTGTTGCCTCTGATGTTATGCAAGAGAATGTGCATTGACTATTTATTTCTTTGATTTCTGTTAGAGAAACAGAGGAGAAACCAGGATGGTGCAGTGACCCTCATATGCCTCCTTGTGCAGCGTAAGTATCGGTTGAAGTACTATCGTTGCATTGCCTTCCCTTATCAAGATATATCTAATTGTGTCATGTATGCAAGTTTATTGAGATTATTGTTGGAAACCAACAAGCGGGCTAAGCAAATACTAGAGGGGGGGGGGGAGAATAGTAATTTGAAGCACTAATACCAAATATTTCGAATGATAATTGAAGAATAGAGCTAAAACTGAATTTTCTGGAAACAGATTTGAAATACTCGAGTCTTTTGTTAAATACTCGAGTTTTTCAGGAAGAACAACTCGAGTCTTTCTAAATATACTCGAGTTTTTCGTATCAGATGACAGCAAAACCAGAAACGAAAATTCAGCAATTCACCTCAAATCAATCCAATAGAAAACAAAGACTTATCCAACAGATTAGCAAGCAATCAAAATAACTTTTAACACTAAGATTTTTTGAACTTGCTACCTAATTGAACAAATCCTATTTCTATGAAATGCTTTAAGTTGTATTGAGCTAGAAAGTAGATTGAAAGCAATAAACCAACACTCAAGCAATTTTATCCTGGTTCACTCCAACAATGAGCTACATCCAGTCCTCCTAATCACTTAGGAGTTTCTACTAATAATCAAATTGTTAGAAATTACAAGGATTGCTTGAGAATGGCCTCACTCAACCTAACCCTTCAAGAGTGTATCAAACTCTTGATTTCTACCCCAATTTGATTCTGGTGATGAAGAACTCTTCAAAAGCTTCCCTCAACTCCCTTCAAGAAACTCCACCGGACTAGGAACCTCCTAGTCTTGTGCTTGAGAACCTCTCAAGACTCCAACACCCTAAGCCACTTAGGGTTTGCTTGGGAACAATCCAAGACTTTGAATAATCAAGCTTTTTGTATGTGTATTACTAATCTCACAATGGATTAGCACAAATAAGAACAGCTCAATATAAGAATTGAGGCCTAAAACTCAACTTGGAAGAAAATAACAATTATGAGTGAGAAGTTGAGTTTTTGTGAATTAACACTTGAGAAGAGGAATTTATGAAAGCTTGTAAACAATATGCTCTTGTAGTCTTGTTTGTTCTTGTGCAAAAACAAAGAGAATTTTTATAATAAGGTTCTGAATTGCTCTCTTGGGTTGGATGAGACTCAAGTGCCCTCAATTGGCTTTTGAGTCTCTTCCAACGTTCATTTTTGCTGACTGGACAAAAATACTCGAGTCTTTTATGAAATACTCGAGTCTTTTTGACCAGTCAACAAGGATCTGGTGCACGAACAAGACTAACGGTCATATTTGCTGACCTGGCACAAATACTCGAGTGTTTTACAGAATACTCGAGTATATACTCGAGTTTTTCTCAAAAGATATGAGAAAAATTAATTTTCAATTTTATTTTTTTCTCAAGTATTAATTTTGGTTAATCTCAAACTAATAAACATATTAATTATTTTATTCCTAGAAGAGACTAACTATATCTACCCACTCTCAACATAAATTAGAAATTACAATTAAAATTTGAATGAGAATGAGTGAGCACTTGTCTTCTTTTCTTGACTTCTTGTAGTTGTTGATGTTGCAATATCTTCAAGGCTTGATTTGTTAATTACTTTGTCATCATCAAAATATAATCCACATAATTAGGAGCATTGAATTTAAAATCTCCCCCTTTTTGGTGATGACAAATTAATTAACACTTGTACCATTTGTTGAGCTTGAAAACACTTGAAGATGCAACTCCCCCTCACTATAGGATCCTTTTCACCTATCTAAAAAAATTCAGCTTGTGCAAGAAGTTATGACAATATAATTTTAGCACCAAGCCTATGGTATTAGAGTATTCAACGGTTATCAGAGTATATACCATAATTAGAAAAATTTAGGTACAACAAGATCAAAACAAGTGTATAACAAGATCAAGACAAGTGTATAACATCTCTCCCCCTTTTTGTCATGATCCAAAAAGGTGTAACAATTGAGAAAAAGATAAAGGGAGGAGAGGTACATAATTGGAAACCCCATAACCAACTATGCAATAAAACAAAGACATAATAAAAATAAAGAGCTCCCCCTGAAGCTTTGCAAAAGCACCATAATGAAAACTAAAGTCAATAACATCATAATAACACCATAGTTTTAAGAAGGTCCAAATGAAAAATGCGATAACAAACCCAAAGAGACAACCACCAAGTTTTCAAAATACATAAAGTGCAACAAAGGCCAACATAAAGAAAACTAAAATAAAATCCAAAGGACAACATCATCAAAACATGGATGGAGCAGGATCATCTGGAGGAGGATAAAACCGAGAGAAGGCCGCCATCATCTCATCAAACCGGCGGTTCATCTGCTCTGACTGCTGGTCCAGGCGGGAATAAATCTGGTCCGAGTGCTGATCCAAGCGGGAATAAAGCATAGCAGACTTTGCACTCATCCTAGTATCCAGGCTAACAAAATCATCACGCTGGGCGTCCATAGCAGTCACAAAAGAGTCCATCCTCCCATCTATAGTATCCAGCCGGGTGATAACATTGTCTCTCCATCCCGAGTTATCAAACCCATATTGAGATCCAGTAAAGTCTTCAAAATTAATTTCATTCTCAATAGGGTCCCCTCCTTCAGCCTGTGCAAATGCTGCAGCTTCCTCTTCCAATTGTTGGGCATCCACCCCTTGTTGAGCTCCAATATTCTCAGCCCGCCTCAACGCAGCTATGTCAGATAGGTATAAGTACTGTCCAGAGGGTTCATGATATTCCATGCCTTGATGATTCAAAGTATCATTATTGAGGCAATGCTGGTTAACATGAAGAGTCCTGGACTCTTCATTTCGTGGGATAGGCACTCGGAAGTTTCTCAAAAGGTAACAGACATGCATGGGATACGGTAAAGACTTAGGGTGCTTAGAACGAGCAGCAGCTAGCATCCTATCCAAAATAATGCGACACCAATTCAACTTCTCATTGTTCAGAATGGCACTTACAAGCCTAAGTTCATTGTTGGTTGGTTTAGCATAATTTGCTGAAGTTTGAGGAACTAACTGATGGCTAACAATATAGTGCAGCACCCTAGTTTGGACAGTCATCAGAGAGGAATGCTTAACCCCTTGGGTCCATACACGACCGGGGCGCAAACAACTTTGAAAAATTCCATCGGCATTTGCCTTGAGAGAGTTGTCCCCGTGTCGTGAAGGGCCGAAAGCATGGTAAATATCCTTAACTCTAATGCAGAATCTGACACCTTCAACCATGGATTCCATTACATTGTTGTGTAGCCTAATGTTTGCATAAAAAGTTCTAACTAGCCTAGGGAAAATTGGACCATTAAATTCCAGAAAACGAATGAGTTGTTGGTGCCTAAGGTTAGAAACAAAAGAGAAACCCTTACTTTCGAGAAATTCACTGTTGATCCATGTGACCACACCAAAACCGCGTGTAGCAAAGCCCTCCAACCTTTCCAAACACTCATCCTCTTGATAATACTCTGGAATGTCCTCCTCGGATGATGATTCTGCAATCCGTACCCTTTTTCCTTTTCCAGATGATGAAGCCATTGAAGAATTTTGGAGAAAATTGAAAAGTTTGAAGGTTAGGGTTTGAAGAGGGGGTGACGAATTTGAGGGTGAAATTTGTTGAAATTCGTTGAAATAAGAGATGAAAAGTGTTTAGAGGATGTAAAACTAGTAAGATTTGGCAAAAATTTGAGGAAAATCCGAGTTTTGATGAGGGAGATATGAGAAAACCGAGAGAGAAGAGAAAGGGGTTCGCAAATACTCGAGTCTGAGGGGCTGTGAGTATATATAAATTTTCCAAAATACTCGAGTATGTTAATAAATACTCGAGTTGTTCTTGACGAAAGACTTGAGTTTTTGAAAATATACTCGAGTTGTTCGTGACTCATCCCCAGGTCTGCCCAAAAACTCGAGTATAGAACCAAATACTCGAGTTTGGTCTGATCACCAAAATTTCACAAAAAATTGAAAATACTCGAGTTTGGCCTGAAAGTCCAAAAATTGGGGTTTACGAAAGACTCGAGTGTTTTTGGAAACACTCGAGTATTTTTGTCAGACCCTTAAAAAAACTTTTTCCAATTAAGACTGAATTAATTTTGAATTAATATACTCGAGTCTTTTGAGAAAGACTCGAGTATATGACAGAACAAAATTGAAAAACTCAGTTTTAAAAGACCAAACACACATCAAATACAATATTTTCACTACCAACTTGGAATACAGTATAGAATCACACACAATTAACACATGCAATTTCAAATATCATCAAGGACAATTTAACTAAGAATCAAGAACACATTAGAGTAAGACTAATATGGTGATTTTCCAAAAATGACACACAATGCAATTAGTCTATATTAGCTTCATCTAAAATACCAAGTTCTCTCCTAATATGATAAAAGGTGTCCCTTGGTAGAGGTTTTGTAAAAATGTCGGGTAATTGATTTGTGGTACTAACAATTTCAATTGTACAATCACCCTTTTGTACATGATCTCTCAAAAAGTGATGTCTTATTTCAATGTGTTTGGTTCTTGAGTGATACATCGGATTCTTAGTCAAATTGATTGCACTCGTGTTATCACATCTAATAGGAATATTTTCAAGTTTCAAACCAAAATCCGATAATTGTTGTTTCATTCATAATAGTTGAGCACAACAACTACCGATTCCGATATATTCCGCTTCGGCGGTAGAAAGGGCGACACAAGCTTGCTTTTTAGAAAACCAAGATACCAATGAACTTCCCAAGAAATGGCAAGTACCACTGGTGCTTTTGCGATCAAGCTTGCATCCCGCGAAGTCGGAATCCGAGTAACCAACTAAACTAAGATTGGCATTAGCAGGATACCATAACCCAGTGTTAATTGTTCCTTTTAGATACTTAAATATATGTTTAACTGCGGATAGGTGAGATTCTTTAGGATTAGCTTGAAATCGAGCACAAATGCATACACTAAACATAATATCCGGTCTAGATGCAGTGAGATATAGGAGACTACCTATCATTCCCCTATACTTACTAACATCAACCGGTGTACCTTGTTCATCCTTGTCTAGGTAGCATGATGTGCTCATTGGAGTGTAGGCTTCTTTGCACTTGTCCAATCCGAACTTTTCAAGGAGCTCTTTGCAATATTTCCCTTGATACACAAATATCCCCTCATTGACTTGCTTTATTTGTAAGCCTAGGAAGAACTTGAGTTCTCCCATCATTGACATTTCAAATTCCTTTTTCATCAAATTTGAAAACTTTCTACAAAGAGACACGTTAGTAGCACCGAAAATGATATCATCAACATAGATTTGTACTAATAATATGTCATCTTTGGTTTTATAAATAAATAGTGTATTATCAACCTTCCCTCTTTGAAACTTGTTTTCTAATAGAAAGGAACTCAATCGATCATACCAAGCTCTAGGAGCTTGTTTCAATCCATAGAGTGCCTTTTTCAATTTATAAACATGGTTTGGAAATTCACTATTTTCGAAACCGGGGGTTGTTTGACATACACTTCTTCATTTATAAACCCATTCAAGAAAGCACTTTTAACATCCATTTGATATAAAGTGAATTTCATGATTGAAGCAAAAGCAAGTAAAATTCGGATAGCTTCAAGACGTGCAACCGGAGCAAAGGTCTCATCATAATCGATACCTTCCTCTTGGTTGTACCCTTGAGCTACTAGTCTAGCTTTGTTTCTTATAATCAACCCGGATTCATCAAGTTTGTTTCTATAAATCCATTTAGTACCAATTATGGTATGATCATCAGGTTTAGGGACTAAATCCCAAACTTCATTTCTTTCAAATTGGTTTAATTCTTCTTGCATAGAAAGAACCCAATGATCATCCTCAATGGCCTTTTTAATTGAATCGGGTTCAATTTGAGAAACAAAGGAGACATAGTGGCAAATGTTTTGAATAGACCTACGAGTTAGTACTCCCTTTGACATATCTCCTATGACATTGTCTATAGGATGAGCCTTGACCGATTTCCAAGTTGGAGGAAGTTCTTCCCTAACTTCTCCTTCATCAACTTTTGATATCTCTCTCTCTTTTTCTTCTTTTGAAAAATCAATGCCATTTTCACTAACATCACATAAAACACTATCTTCTTTCGAAGACTCATTAAAAACATGAATTGATTCCTCAATAGTTAAAGTTCTTTTGTTAAAAATTCTATAAGCTTTACTATGAGAAGAATAGCCTAAAAATATGCCTTCATCGGATTTGGAATCGAACTTGCCAAGGTGTTCTTTTCCATTATTTAAAACAAAAACTTTGCATCCGAAGACATGAAAATGAGATATGTTTGACTTTCTTCCCTTGTAAAGTTCATAGGGGGTTTTATCCAAAGAGGGCCTTATCAAAATGCGATTTAAAACATAACAAGCTGTATTGACGGCATCGGCCCAAAAATATTGAGGTACTTGAGAATCATTTAACATGGTTCTAGCAAGTTCCTCTAGCACCCTATTTTTCCGCTCTACCACTCCGTTTTGTTCCGGAGTTCTTGGTGCGGAGAATTGGTGCTCAATACCATTTTTAGCACAAAATCTATCAAATTTGTGGTTTTCAAATTCACCACCATGATCGGTACGAATAATAATTACTTTTTGATTTATTTGGTTTTGCAAAAGTTTAACATGATATTTAAAAGATTTGTAGGTCTCACTCTTAGTAGTTAAAAAGAGAGTCCAAGTAAACCTAGAGAAATCATCAACAATCACCAATGCATAATAGTTGCCACCAAAGCTTTTTACTTGTGATGGTCCAAACAAGTCCATATGAAGCATTTCTAATGGCCTTGATGTGGACATCACCGTTTTTGATCCAAAGGTGTTTTTAGTTTGTTTACATTTCTTGCAAGAAGAACAAGCACCTTCAATAGAAAAATTTAGCTTTGGTAAACCAACTACTAGATCTTTAGATTGTATTTTCTTCAATTGGTTTACATTTATGTGAGCGGTTCTACGATGCCATAACCAAGTGTCATTTTCTTTGCTCACCAAACAATTAGTGACCAAAGAAGTGACTTTGTTCAAATCAACTAAGTAAGTATTATTTGATCTTCTACCAACAAATTTGATTGATTCATCTTTGTCACTTTTAATGAGGCAATGGGTAGAGGTAAAAACTACATGATTACCAATATCACATAATTGGCTTATGCTCAAGAGATTATGTTCTAATCCTTGAACATAGAACACATTATCAATAATCAAGTTTGAAGAGTTTCCGATTTTACCAATACCAAGGATTTTGCCTTTGTTGTTGTCCCCATAAGTGACATAACCGTTTTCCTTTGGAGTAAGCTCAATGAAGTGCCGCTTATCTCCCGTCATGTGCTTCGAACAACCACTATCTAGATACCACAATTGTTTTCCCGTTCGAAGGCACACCTACAAAATGAAATCACTTGTTCATTTTGGGTACCCAAACAATGTTGGGTCCCTTAGGGTTAGTGTTGGGACTTTCTCCTTCTTAATCCACATATAAGTGCCCTTTTTCATTTCAAACTTCTTAATATGGCACTCAATGTTGATATGTCCAACTTTTCCACAATAAGTACAAGTTGGTTTCTTTGATGAGTTTTTCTTAGAAAATGTTCCAACCACCTTGTACTTTTTGTCCTTCTTATGAACATATCCTAAACCGGTTTTGTTGTGATTATGTCTTTGAGAGATCAACAACCGGTTGAGGTTTCTATCACTATGTGAGATTGTGAGTTTGTTTTTCAACTCTTTCACTTCTTTTTCAAGTTCATCACATCTCTCACATGGAGTGATAATCTCCTCATGATTTGCACAATCACTTTGATGACTAGAATTAATAAGTTCCAAGGATTCATTTTGAAGTTTCAACTCATTTATAGATTTTTGCAATTCATCAATTTCTTGTTGAAACTCCAAAATTTTCTTTCCTTTTTCCTTATTAATTTTAGCAAGCCTTCTAAATTGAATTAACATTTCATTGTAGGCTTCTTGCAAATCATCATAGGAAATAGAGTTTGAAGAGGAACAAGAAGAGCTAGAGGTTACCTCATCATCACTTTCACCCATGTCATGATTAGCTCTTGATGAGGACTCATGATTGTTCTTGGCCATGAGACAAAGGTTTGCATTTTCATCACCGGAACTACTTGAAGATGATTCATTGATCTTCTCCGGTGCATCCCAAACAATGTATGCACGCTTCCCCTTGGTCTCTTGGGTCTTCTTGTCATTCTTCTTCAAGAATGTGGCACATTTCATTCTTATGTGACCAACCCCACCACATTCATGACACTTAACTCCATCATTGGTACTATTTTCTCTTTGTTTGGAGTCTTTGGTTCTCTTGAATTTGGATGAAGAGCCACCTTTCTTCCCTTTGAAGAATTTGTTGAATCTTTTCACAAACATCCCAAATTCTTCTTGATTTGGTTCACCATCGGAGTCTTCACTTGTAGAGCATTTTTCAACTTCTTTTGTAGCTTTGGTTGAAGCTTTGAGTGTTATGCCCTTTTTCTTTTTGTCCGATTCCTCATGCATCCCAAGTCTTGTAAGCTCCATCTCATGCTCTTGGAGTTTGCCAAATAAAGTGGCTAAGTCCATGCTATTTATGTCTTTTGATTCCTTGATGGCGGTTACCTTGGGTTGCCAACTCCTATCAAGACATCTTAGAATTTTGTTAGTAGTTTCACCATTGCGAAATACTTTTCCCAAGGAAATCAAATGATTAACTATGTGAGAGAATCGCTTTTGCAAGTCACTAATGGTTTCATTTGGAAACATGTGGAACAATTCATATTCGTGAGTTAGAGAATTCAATCTTGCCTCTCTTACTTCACTTGTTCCCTCATGTGTGACTTGCAAAGTATCCCACATTTCCTTTGCCGATTTACATTGGGAAACTCTATAAAATTCATCATGGGATAGAGCCGAAGAGATGATGTTTTTAGCTTTTAAATCAAATGAGACTTTCCTCTTTTCATCATCATTCCAACTACTCCTTGGAATTTCAACAATTTCTTCATTAATTTTCTTTTTGGGAATAAAAGGACCATTTTCAATTGCATCCCAAATATCTATATCAATTGCTACAATAAAAACTTTCATGCGAGTTTTCCAATAAACATATCCTTCACCATTAAATAGTGGAGGACGGTTTATTGAAGCTCCTTCTCCACCAAAGTTATTGCTAGAGCCCATTTAGTTTCCAAAAGGATCTTTTTCGAAAAAGTTGTTACACTCGATCTTTCGACCGAGCTCTGATACCACTTGTTGGAAACCAACAAGCGGGCTAAGCAAATACTAGAGGGGGGTGAATAGTAATTTGAAGCACTAATACCAAATATTTCGAATGATAATTGAAGAATAGAGCTAAAACTGAATTTTTTGGAAACAGACTTGAAATACTCGAGTCTTTTGTGAAATACTTGAGTTATTCAGGAAGAACAACTCGAGTCTTTCTAAATATACTCGAGTTTTTCGTATCAGATGACAGCAAAACCAGAAACGAAAATTCAGCAATTCACCTCAAATCAATCCAATAGAAAACAGAGACTTATCCAACAGATTAGCAAGCAATCAAAATAACTTTTAACACTAAGATTTCTTGAACTTGCTACCTAATTGAACAAATCCTATTTCTATGAAATGCTTTAAGTTGTATTGAGCTAGAAAGTAGATTGAAAGCAATAAACCAACACTCAAGCAATTTTATCCTGGTTCACTCCAACAATGAGCTACATCCAGTCCTTCTAATCACTTAGGAGTTTCTACTAATAATCAAATTGTTAGAAATTACAAGGATTGCTTGAGAATGGCCTCACTCAACCTAACCCTTCAAGAGTGTACCAAACTCTTGATTTCTACCCCAATTTGATTCCGGTGATGAAGAACTCTTCAAAAGCTTCCTTCAACTCCCTTCAAGAAACTCCACCGGACTAGGAACCTCCTAGTCTTGTGCTTGAGAACCTCTCAAGACTCCAACACCCTAAGCCACTTAGGGTTTGCTTGGGAACAATCCAAGACTTTGAATAATCAAGCTTTTTGTATGTGTATTACTAATCTCACAATGGATTAGCACAAATAAGAACAGCTCAATATAAGAATTGAGGCCTAAAACTCAACTTGGAAGAAAATAAAAATTATGAGTGAGAAGTTGAGTTTTTGTGAATTAACACTTGAGAAGAGGAATTTATGAAAGCTTGTAAACAATATGCTCTTGTAGTCTTGTTTGTTCTTGTGCAAAAACAAAGAGAATTTTTATAATAAGGTTCTGAATTGCTCTCTTGGGTTGGATGAGACTCAAGTGCCCTCAATTGGCTTTTGAGTCTCTTCCAACGTTCATTTTTGCTGACTGGACAAAAATACTCGAGTCTTTTATGAAATACTCGAGTCTTTTTGACCAGTCAACAAGGATCTAGTGCACGAACAAGACTAACGGTCATATTTGCTGACCTGGCACAAATACTCGAGTGTTTTACAGAATACTCGAGTATATACTCGAGTCTTTCTCAAAATACTCAAGTATTTTGATCAGATATGAGAAAAATTAATTTTCAATTTTATTTTTCTTCTCAAGTATTAATTTTGGTTAATCTCAAACTAATAAACATATTAATTATTTTATTCCTAGAAGAGACTAACTATATCTATCCACTCTCAACATAAATTAGAAATTACAATTAAAATTTGATTGAGAACGAGTGAGCACTTGTCTTCTTTTCTTGACTTCTTGTAGTTGTTGATGTTGCAATATCTTCAAGGCTTGATTTGTTAATTACTTTGTCATCATCAAAATATAATCCACTTAATTAGGAGCATTGAATTTACAATTATGGCTCCAGTTTTTTCACAAGATGCATGGCGTTGTGTGTGTAATATGATTCAGGTTAAAAATTCACTCTTGTTCTATATTTTTCTAAATTGGCTAGTCATTCATTGCTTGTTTAACGACTTGTTGTCTTGCAAATAATTATGATTGTACCATTCTGCGTATTTTAGAATGACTTGGTCCATGGGTGGGGTCTCGATTTTGCTCATAGAAAATGTGTTGAGGTATGTCCCTTGTCTCGTTACTCCAATTGCATTTGTGATATGCATGTTCTATAAACTCCATTTGCTATGATATATATAGCCTGCCCATGAGAAAATTGGAGTTGTTGATTCTCAGTGGATTATTCATCAAAGTGTTCCTTCACTAGGGAAATAGGTAATTTGTTCTTCATGATTATTCTTGTCATAATTAGAGAATGAATGCATTACTAAAAAAGTAGGGATAACATCTATAGAGAAAAGGATACTAGAATATCGCTTTACTTTGTTTAGTCATATGAACAGACATTAGAAGCCTCACAAAAACAAGTGTAGAAGCGAAGAAAAACTACCAAGTTAAACATTTGAAAAAGACTTAAATTTAAATGACCTTTTTTTTTTACATGATTTATGACAAAATATAGTGGTGTCGTTTAATCTATTTAGCTAACTCTAGCTAGTGGTTGAAAATTTATTTGTTGTATTCTTGCTAGACTTAATATGTTTACTCGTTGCAGCTCTAAGATACTTATTTGTTTTTCTTTGCTGGTTAGGGAGAAGCACAAGATGGAAAAGCTCCTTGGCAAGGGGTATGTTAATATAACGTTTAGCTTTAGTTGCATCTCCCCCGTTCATATAACGTTTAGCTTATTTTCCCTAACATGATAACTCTGATTAAAAAGCTGTGTTATAACGAATAGAGTCATCATTTTATCCACTTTGATTATAAAATGTGTGTTGATGTTTCCACATGGTGTTGATGCCAGGTGAGAGAGAGGTGTAAAAAGGAGTGGACCATGTTCCAGAGTCGGTTGGCAGATGCAGAAAATTCTTATTTCAAGGCTGTAGGAGCCGCTGATATGTTAAATTCGACCTCTGCTTAGAAGACTTGCTTTGTGCACAGCCATCGCCACGATTGAGCATTGATTTTCATATTAGATATTTTTTATATTACGTCCTGATATTATTGTTTTTATTTAGTGTATAATCTACTCAGAACTTGTGATTATTCTGTTTTCCAGTTTGTGTTTTATTTTATAGCTATAAATTAAACAAAAATTGCAGGGTTGAACCATAGTTGTAATTAAAATAAAATTAAAAAATATGACTTTTTAACTCGGTTGACTAAAAGAACCGAGTTAAAAAGTATTTTTTTTAACTCGGTCATAAAAACCACCGAGTTTAAAAATGCATACTTTTTAACTTGGTTGACTTAAAGAACCAAGTTAAAAAGACAACCAAGTTTTAAAATTTAATTTTTTTAACTCGGTCTTCAAAACAACCAAGTTAAAAAATACTTTTTAACTCGGTTGTGCAACCGAATTTAAAAGTCTAATTTTCAACATCAGCGCTTTCCACATCACAGTTGTAACCGAGTTTAAAAAGTCCAAAACAACCGAGTTTAAAAGTGTTTTTTCTAGTAATGAGGAATGGAAACTAGATGGTGGGGCGAGGACAGTTATAGTGAGGTGTGGTGAGAGAAGAGAGTGAAGTATGTTACAACTTGCCACGAAAAAACAAAATGCTAGTAAGTACTGTAACAGTAGTAACAATTGAAAGTACAAAAACACTTGCCACAAAAAAACAACACGTGTGGTGGTGAAAATGATAAAATGGATTCTGAGTTATCCTAATTCAAGAGAATTCAATTTAAATTATTTAACCGTAAAAGATGATGATACATACGTGCGTGTGCATAACTGTATGTAGCCCTTATCAATGTCAATAACAACCTGTTCAAGCTAATTAGCTAAAGAAATTAACCATCCACTGGTTTTTAACATGTCAATTCACCTTAGTGTTTGTTTTTAAATACAATTGTTACAAAAAATTATGGAGACTTAACCCCAAATACAATGGGCTCTGGTCTACCTGTTGTTTAAGTCTGTAGGAGACCATTACCAATTGTCATGGCAGACATGAAATACTCATACAAACAACTACATAACATATTAAGTTCATAAATTACAAGCCATTGATTAGTCCAAAAAATTATAATCTTAAACATTGGCTCCAACTTGACTCAAAGTGTATCCAAAAAGTGCAATCTCAAAACAGGATCCCTTCAACATAGCACAATGCTTCTTCACTTGGTCCCCTTCAATTTGAGTACTTCCTTGTATGCAAGTGACTTCAATACAGGCTCTAATTCATTGGTTGATAACAAAAGCAGTGTCATATCCAAAGACATTCTTCCCACGTTCTCTCCAAGCTCAATGAACAACCACTATGTTAGTAGTTGAAACAGAAAATATTAGAACGTTTAGAACAAGAATTTAACAAAACATCAGCACTTACCGAACCAAAAACCCTAGGCTAGAAACATTCTTGCATTGACATCCAATCAAGAACAAAGATGGGAGATAGCATACTATATGTAACAAATTAAAGACACAATAAGATAAGGTGAAAATTGAAGTACACAATGTTTGGTTAAGGTTTGTAGAATACTGCAAAACATAGGTACCTATTGCCACATTCTACAACACCGGTGCCCGTCGACACCTTCCACTTTGTTATATCTTCCTTTGTGTCACCAACTCTCTTAGATGCATTCCCTGGAGGTAGTATTGGCAAAACGGGCGAGCAGACATGGCCCGCCCGCGCCCGCACTCGGCCTGCAAAAATTGCGGGCGCCCGCCCATAAAAATAATTAGGGCCGAATTTTCAGGCCCTGCCCGCCCTAAGTGCGAGCAGGGCGGCCCGCTTTTAAAAATTAAATTAAATTAATATTTTTTTTCTTTATTTTTAGTACAATTTTTTAAAAAAAAAGTGCGGGAGGCCCGCTTGCCCGCAAAATGCCTGCAAATCGCCTGTAAATAGTGTGTGCCACTAAGGTGGTTTTAATTTTTTTAAATATTCAAGCCCGCGGGCCGCCCGCAATCAAAGTTTTTCGACAAAACTTGTGCCCTGCCCGCAAAAAATTGCGGGCGGGGCCCGCGGGCAAATGCCGATATTGCCAATGCTACCTGGAGGCAATAACTTTGTGATGTAATCGGCCTACAAGGAATAAGAGGGCGTGAGTAGTTATGGACACATGACTTACAAAAAAGTCATCACCTATTAATTACTGTATAATAAAGTGGCGAAAACTCTTACCAAAAGCCATATGTTGTTGCATCGATGATTAGTCTTCTCTAAAGCTTTGAAGCTGTCCAACCAATACACTGTCTTCTCAACAAAGGATATCACTACTAGCCACCAGTGACTCTCATCTTCGTACACGGGCATAAATATCTAACCATAAAAATAAAAGAAGTGGTGAGTCAAGGTAAAATGAAAACTTGGAGCATACAAATTAAACAATTGTGATTTAAAAATGCTTGACAACATGTAGGCAAGGGACAAACGAATTCCAGATATTTAGAGTGAGGTATCCGGTCTTCAATATAATTCTCCATCACGCCACAAGGACCAAGTTTTTGCTCAAGGACATCCCCCTACACAAAGTTAGATAAGCATATGTTATGTACGATAATTAGTCGAATATTCAATTATGGAACTAATTTTAATCGTAGATAAACTTACTGAGAATGATGGGGGCAAGGTCTGTAACACCCCTAATTTTCGTCTCCCAAATAACAAAGAAATTAGTTATAACAGTTATTTTATAATTGATTTATATTAGTTTTGAAAGTTTTAGTTTTTGTACATTATGTGTTTTTATATATAAAAATATGAGATATATTTTTATATGGTTATTTTGTACAAAAATATGAGTATTGCAATTTAATCCTTGAGTTGGGACCTAATTGCAATATTAGAAAGGTTTTGAATAAAGAGCAATTAAAATATTAAATTTTGGCATTTTATCAGTATCTAACCGGTTAGAAGGGCTCTGTAACCGGTTAGACGATGAACCCAGAAACTGGGTTAGTTGATTTTGATGAGTAATCACCCAATTAATCAAGAAATTTCCACGAATCCCACTCAAATCACGCCGGGGAACGCGTGTCGCCTTGCATGCTGCTTAAATTCATCTATATAAGGCAAAGATCAGATCACAAATGAGGGTTTTTGTTCAAGTGTTGATGATAATCTCTGTTTTAGGGTTCCATAGTTTTTATCTTCGATTCTCAGTCTTTGTTGAGAGTTAGAAAATAAGTGATACACTGTTACAAAGCTCACATCAAGGGCTTTGTATTGATATAAAGTTTGTGAGTTAAGAGTGTTGGAGCAAGGAGAAATCAATCTGAGAAGGTTGGAGTTAGAGTATGTCAACACTGGTTTTTCAGTTCTGGGAAGCTAAGTTTGAGTTCGGTTTTGGTAAGTATAGGTAATATCTTGACCTAAAATCGTGTTGGTTCTTTAGTATAAGTTGTATAGAACCCAAACTAATGGTTTTCCCTAATTCCTTTGGCTTTTTCATATGTCAACTATTCTGGTTTTTGGACCTTGTTGGAAGTGTCATGACTTAAACCAGAGTTTCTGGAAATCATGGTTTTCCTCCAAGATCTGTGAATACTCTCATCAAACACGATCTAGAGGTAAGGGGGAAGCTTACTATTTGCTAGAATTAGGATAAATATGTTTGGTAAATAGGATGAGTCACCAAGAGACTCGAAGGGCATAGCTTGAATTAGTTTTATGGCTTGGAGGCCAACTTTAGCTCATTTATGATTTTGAGCAATTATAATATGATGCATGCAAGCTATTGTGATGACAATTTCATGACTTATTAAGATATTATTTGAATTGATGCATTAAGTTGTGAAATATGTGATTTATACACTTTTGGTGTATGATGATTTTGCATGCATGAATTTGTGATATGTATAAGTGTTTAAACATGTGTACTTTAAGGTATTGAACCTTGGGTAATGATGAAAATAGGTTAGATTTGAGTAAAATTGAAAATGGTGCTGAAAAATCAGTTTTAGTATCCTGTGCTGCATAATCTAACCGGTTAGAGCCTGTCTGTAACCGGTTAGTACCTGGCAAAAATGAAAATATACAATTCTGGTTTTGTTAAGTAATTCTCACCATTTTTAATTGATACTTAAGGTCTATTATCACTATTATTACCCTCTGATTGTTGGATATGGATTCCAAACTTGATAATTGGTTTATACCTTAAAGTGAATGACAAATTCAATTGAAAATTGTGAAGTTATATGCAATTTGATGCTCATAATGTTAATGGATGCAAGATGAATGTGATTCAGTGGGTAAACATATTAATATTAAGGTATCGTAACTCTGTGTATGGTTGAAATTGGTTAGAATTGAGTATTGGAAAGAATGGTATGCAAAACCTCACTTTTCAGTGTTTTTTTTGCATTATCTAACCGGTTAGTCTGAAGCTGTAACCGGTTAGATACTGTCAGTTTTCAAAAGAAAAATGTTTCTGAAATTGGCTAAGTGTTCATACCATTTATACTCAAGTTTAAGCTAGAATTTCATATAAAAACCAATCTGAAACTATGTGATTGAGCACTGTTTGGTTTAGATTGGAGGTGATGAGTTAATACCTTAGTATTAAATGATAATTTCAAGAGGAAATTATGCATAAATGAAATTGGATTATGACTTAGATCTTTTGAATGATAATATGTGTTGAACTTGAGGTATTCTGTTATGCTAAGACCCTATTATTGGAATGAGTAGAGAATTCAAGAAAAGATTCTTTGAAAATCATTGGTTTCAAGTTCAGGTCTGTAATTCTAACCGGTTAGGTTGTGATGTAACCGGTTAGTACTTGAAACTTAAAAATAAAAATTAAGTTTTTAAGTAAGGATTGTTAATACCAATGATTATATTCTCTTAATCCAGGTCTATGAGCATATGTTTAACTTAAATTCAAAGGTGAATTTTATGAGTAAAGTTATACCTCAAGATATCATTCAGAAGTTGTGTTTTTCTAAGTCACTAGTTAGTAAGCCCGTGCGATGCACGGGGCCGTTACGCGGGGTGTGGCGGGTAAGGATCGATATTATTTGCTCAATTTTTATGGAATTTTTATGGTATTTTTAATTTGAGAAGTAATTAAGAGAAAAAAATGACTAACATGGAAAAAAGATGAAGCATTTGTAAGTATGAGTGTAAGGTATTTGTGAATAATGACTTATTCTTATGAAGGTAAAGCTAATTATGAAATTCCCTACTGAAGTTGATACTTCAATTAGTATAATAATTACATTGAGCAAAAGAAAAGAGAATAAGCAGAACAGTAGATGTGAACGAAAATTTAATATGAAATTAAAATTATAAGATGAAAAAGTAGAACCAAAGTGTGTAAATGTAAGATAGAGCAACAGAAACCCAGCAAAACCATGAGGAACAACTTAAGAAACTTGTCACAAAATAGTTCTAATTGAAAAGAGTTTAAACAACAATAAAGGGAAAACAGCAAGACAGCAAGACCAATCCAGAAAAGATTCTTATGTAGCATCCAAAAGTGACGAAACCTGGAGAAAACAGAAAGGGAGAACAAAACCACGAAAACATAAATTAAAGTTTAAACCATAATGTAATAAAATTTTAAATTTGGTTGAATCTTTTGGACCTTAAATTTCACTTGTCCTTTGCATTAACTCCCTTCAAACGCCTCTTTTGTTTTACTGATGTCAAAGTTGGAGTTTGCATGTCATCAATGCCCGCATCACATTCATCAGTAATATCACTTAACAATTTGTGCTTTTTGGAATTCATCGAGCTAGGAGTTGTTACAGTGTCCGTTTGAGTCTGAGATTGACTTGAAGAACTACTTTGCTGCCAAAAGTTTAATTTTTTAATGAGTTTATGTACCAATGTATAATAGTAAAATAATAAAAAAGGAAAAATGAAAAAGAGTTTGAAAGAAAGAAGACAATCTCACAGTTGTCATATGCTTTGAAGGAATATGTGACATTTGGATTTGCTTTTCAGCAGTGTCATTAGCAAACATAGTAACTACATTATAGTTATCTATTTTTTTTTCAATATTGAAAAATTGCTTAACATCTACCAAGAAAGTATATTGTCTTGAGATCAAAGAATGAAATTCTTGAGGGAATGCAAACTCATCACCTTCCTGGAAAATATATGCAGAACATAAATAGCCATGGAATTAAAATTGAAATATCTGCATAACAAAAGCAGGATAATTATTTACCTTAATCATGAGATCTCTCAATTCTGTTGCTGTTTTTTTTATCAACTTAAAAACATCCCTGTCAAAAATTGTGAAACATGCATTGCCTGTTTCATCCTCAACCATCACCTGAAGTTTAAATCTACAGAAGAGAATCACAGTTTTAAACATGGGAAGAGCAGTGTGATTAACTTTCAAGCAAAAGAGGATTGACACATACTTTTGAGCAATAAAATTAGGCTCACTCATACAGCGCATACACCAAACACCCATAGTTCCGTCCTCCCTTTCCCTTTCTGTTATTTTTTGAGGGCATTTGTCACAGCCATTGTAACACCAATAGTGATCATCGAGAATTTCCTTTATTGTTGCAATGACAGAATATTTTCCGGACTATACTTGCATCGTTAAACACACAGGGATTCAGCTATTTTTTTTCTGGAAAAAGGGAATAAAAAAGAGAAAGTTGAATTTAAAAACATACCTTGGTTGTAGTTCTTATTTCTGCAATTGTTTTCCTGGAATCAGGATCAGCGAGAGCAATAGCAATGATTCCTTGGCTTCCACTTATGAGTTGAGAAGAACTTGAAGTCTGGGTTGGAGTGTCACAAACAGCACTGCAGATACCAATAAATAAGAAATTGTCAAAGGAAGAGGGCAACACAATTATCAACATAAATACCGAGCACCTCTAGTAAAGGTAGAGGGAAACGCAATCCTTTTCCCAACTGAACACCCCCGTTGCTCTCCTTGGTAGACAACATCAACCAAACCTCTGTACACGCTCTGCCTTAAGGTTTTTTGATGAAAGCGATGGTAAAACAACCTCCAACTTTCAATCATGGTATACGCATCAACTACAAATTGCTGGAAGAGTCGTCTACCATATAAGAAAATCGCGTTCTCATCCACTCTATACTGGAATCGAAATGAAAAAAATTCACGAAGCGTTATTTTGCCCTTTCGCCTTGCATCCGGTGCTGTTGTTTCAAAATGCGCAGTGTTATCAACATAACCATCTTCACCGTATGGAAAAACTATAGGATAATGCATAGGAACATACAATGGATGAAATTCATGTATCCTCTGCAAAGAACCATCTCGAGCTTGAACTATTATATCCCTCTCTGCGTTATTAATATCCATATCACCTACAATGAGGGCAGCTACTTCATCAGTAGTTGGTATATTATAGACCCTTGAATCCCTTTCTCGTCGCCGTATCAACTTCAACCGCATGTTATTTACTGGATGTTCAAGCATAGAATCTCTTGCCATCCTAAAGACCTTAGCAATGGGATTATATTCGTCAACCATCTCTTTTAAATCCCTAACCAAAGCAGGATCAGATGCTGTTCCATCCGCAGACCTCGATGAACTAAATAAAATAAAACAAATAACAACATAATAAAGTTAGCAAAATATCAACACTAACCATGAAAATATTATGAACTCTATTGACATATATATATATATATGTGTATATATAACAGAATTAAATATAGAAAATCAAAGTGATGAAAAAATTGCATTAAATTAAGTTCACCTTCCAAGAGCCATCCTATTAGAAATTTCATTATCTGTGTCATATATGTAAAGTTGGGAAAATTTAGGTGGCTGCCCCTCAGGCGGCAACAAAGTACCAATCCTATGATAGTTTTGACCAGAGATTCGGTACACATAACGGCCACGACCATCATTAACTCGGTTGTCAACCTTGCCACCCATTGAAGTGAAGGAGAACATCATATTATACGCTCTTATGTTCTGCTGGAAGTGTCTGGAAACAGGATCATTCTGATCGGTATACAATTTCCGTAAAAACTCAGGAGGTTCTTTAAGCGTAGGCAACTTCACCTTCCCTTTAGAGCAACAGAGACTGAAAACAGGATTTTTACTCTTCTTTTTTGGGTTCACCTTTTCTTTATACCAAAATCGAGCCCCACAAAAACGGCACTGGCGATCACAATCGCCAAGATCAGAATACCCTCCCGCATATTTCTCTAAAACTGGGCCCTCAATATCCAAGTCATCCCCTTCTAAAAAACAGGGAGGAAGAAAAAAAAAATGAAACAAAGAACACATCAGAACTATAGGAAACACAAAAACCATAGAGCAAACCAATAACCAAAACCTTAAAAAGCAAAATACAAACCTAAGATAATGTCATCATCCTCACGTAAACTTACGTCAGATCCTGAACCTTCATCAGTTCCCTCAAACTCATCTAACAATCCAATATCTTCATCACCACAACGTTGCTTATCCGGCCGATCACAATCAATAGAGCGGCTGGTACAACCAACTTCAAAAATGCTGTTCACAGTCGGATCACAGCCACCCAAGGACCCTTGTTTACAATGGACTGCAGCAGCCACAGATTTATCTCCTGTCCAACATTTTCTGGCTAAGTAAGGGAAAAAAAATTAAAATAAAAGAGAAAAAAATACACAATACAGTAAAAAAAATATCATTCCTACTCCAGTGGTCTTATGCATGCAAAAATATATGGAAGCAAAAATATGTGTACTGAACTTATGCTGCTCACCTTCATTAGAAGCAGTGCAGAATCCTTGGTTAAGTGCAACACCTTTACCTTTATCCTCTATCCGAAGTTGTTTGGTCTGAACCAAACCGACATTACATTCACTTCACCACCGAAACAAAAGCAGAAACCGGAAATTAAAAGAGAAAGCTTACAACGAAATATAGATATCAGTGAATACAGAAAATAAAAAACAAATATATGGCAACAGCTTCAGCATTCATGTAAACAAATAAATTGTATTCCAATAAAGACAGAGTAGAATGTTCACCTGTATCCTTCAATGGATACAGGTGAACTGATTCTCAACCTCACCAATATTCTCTATAACACAAAAAGAAAAGCCACAATCAAATGCATGGAATTATTCTCCCCACATCAATCAACTCTAACAACAAAACAAAGGTATCATAGGAACAAACACATACAACCTGATCCGTCACAGTTCTGATTAAAATTCTGAGCAAACCGCCTAATGCACAGATCACTGTCGTTGGCAAACAGAGCATGCAACCTGGCATTACTTGATTGCACAATTCTATCAACGGTAGGATCGTTTTGAGCTGAGCATGTTCATGCAAAGCAGAAATCAGCCATGACAAATAAGTAATCAAATGAACAAATAAGGAAAAAACGAAAGAAAAGGAAGGAAAAGAAAGGAAAAAAAAGTAAAAAAGGAATGAAATTGAAATGCCAACCTTTCAAAATATGCCTTCCAGACGAAAGCCTTAACATAGGTGGTAAGCTTTCACCTACTTAGGAAATCATACACACAAAAATAAGAGAGCATATCCTGATAATATCATGAGACACACAAAAATAATTCCGTTCCTAATGAAAATTACCTTCCGATACATGATTAAAGGAATGACTCTTTAAATTAGATGACAACCTCGCATCACCATCATGGACAGGCACTTGAGCAAATGAAAAAATTAAAAAAATAAATTTAGGATTAGAAATTCCAAAGTTCACTTGAACAAATGCAAAACCATGAACGAAAGAAATCACAGAAGTAAATATTGCATACCTTTCAATATATGCTTCCCCGGGTTAAGCTTTAACATCGATGGTAGTTTCCTATACTTTCCACAACGATCAGGATCTGGGACAATAAATTCATAGAATTAGACATTGACCCAAATGATTTTTCCACAACAAACCAACAGTCTAGTGTAAGGAAAAAGGAACAAATGATGACATAAACCTTGTTGTGAATCACATCCTGGTCTTTTTCTAACCCTCCCACTTTCCATTAATCACGATTGAAATAAAAAATCAACAAACTCTGAACAACAAAAAACGATAATAACATACAGGTAAGATTCAATGAAAAGTAAAAAATACAAATTGACACACAACTCATCACTCACCCACATACAGGGAAGAAGAACCCAAGCCACCAGCAAGTGAAAAACCACGAACAAACAGATTCCAAGTAGAACAACTCCAAACGTCGATATTAGAAACATGAACGCATAAAAATGATAAGAACGAAAATACAACCAAAAATAAGAAGTAATAAGGGGAAATGAGGTGAATGGAGCCATGAACGGGAGGGAAAAAAATTGATTGGAGCTTGGCATTGATCGGAGCAAAGGAGCTGCTCGAGACACCAAGCTAAGTGTTGGAGAAAGCAAACGACACAATAATGCATTCAAGGCAAAGTTAGATACTAAAACGAACGGTCCAGATCTTCCATCACTAAATCAACGGCCAAAACATTAAAAGCCAACAACAAACACATTAATTAACATGATAAACAGCATTAAGAGTAACAAACACATTAATCAACATGATAAACAACATTAAGAGTAACTAAAAAAGGAAATAAGCACACGTTGTAGTAAAAAGCGGGATTAGGCGGGTGATTAAGAATGGAAAGAAGTTTCTCCTGTTTATAATCATGTTGATAATAATGGAATTAATGGAAAGACCAACCTTAGTATTTATGTGTGCATTAATGCATGGTTAAAGGTGATGAAATAGGTTGGCAAGGATCATTTGTCATGTTCTGGACACATGAGGAGGGTCCAAATTGATGCAACCTACTTGATGACACATTCTGGGAATGTGGCCAGTGTTTGGGACATGGTTTCTTTGATGTGTTTTGGGAACACATTGGTGTGCAACCTACTTGATGACACATTCTGGGAATGTGGCCAGTGTCTGGGACATGGTTTCTTTGATACGTTATGGGAACGTGATGCACACTCTGGGAGTGGTTCTTGTTTATATTCCAAGTATGGTTTGCTACACACTCTGGGAACGTGATGCACACTCTGGGAGTGATGCTTGTATATATTCCAAGTATGGTTTGCTATACGTTCTGGGAACGTATGTTAGTGTTCTGGGAACACACTGGTGTAATGGATGGACGTCCGAGATTGATTAGTATTGGAGGCCTCAGGATTGTGAGATAGAAAGCATGCATCATGCCACCTGCATTGAAAGATTTATTATGATTAATCGGGTGTGCTCATATGGTTATGCATTCTGATTTGCTACATGATTATGCGAATATGTATAGCTAACCCCCATGCCCTCATTAGGTGTTGATCGTATATCTAGCTTGCCCAAAAGTCGGTGAAGGGAGATGTCCCTTAGGTGCATGCAGAGTATAGATAGATTGGGTGGGAACCCTTTGTGCAGATATCGAGGATCCGGCCAGATGAATGTTTGGATAGAGGACCAGTGACCAGCTCTATAACCTCTCTATTTTTAGTAGTATTTATATTAAATATATTTTGAGAGAGGTATCATAAAATGAATTTAGTTTTATAATAATACTTATTCGGTATCCATGGACTTGTTACACTTGATATATTTTGAAAGTATAATAGAATTAATTTGTTATGTTTCCACCAACTCTTATTTTATTAGTCAAATTCATTATTAATCAAATTCTTGTAAAAGAAATTTTCAAGTGAAGGGAAAATTATTATTTTTAGATCTTTTTCCAACAATGACAAGTCCAAGTAATCATAAACTTATTACTTTCTTATAAAGTAAGATGATATACAAGGAGGGTTACAAGGTCCAAGTAAGAATCATCTTGGCATCCCTTTGCTTGAGAGTATACATCCAGCACATTAGGAGGATGATCTAAAAATGTCATAGCCAAATTAAGCATCCCAAGTGAAATTTCCAGAAAGGATTATGCATTTTGAAATTAAAGAAGAAAGATATACCTCTTGTGGCACTTCATTCCCAGGGATAAGACACTAAAGGTCCCTACGAGTTAGCTCCATTCTAGCACTTCTGAAAAGGACTTCGCTGAAAAAAATTATGTTACAAATTAGATAATCCTGTGAAATCCATACAAGCTTATAGCAGAAACTAAACCAAATACATGACATTATACCTGTGATTCAGTTTTTGGCCGAAGACATAGTATGCAACCTCTTGCTCAGTTTCATTCAAAGTCATTTCCGATATGATTTTAAATTTCATCCTAGCTTTCTGCGAAAAACACGTTTTATGATTTGTGCACTTTATAAAATTTGGAATAACTAAACACACACTTGGTTCAATATAGTACTCCTAAACAGAAACATAATAACATATTAAACTCAGATGGAAAAACAAGTGAAGAGGGCCAAAGATGTTCTTATGCATAAAAGGTTACTGCATATGGTAGGTGCTTCTACTATTGATTGCTATTGTACGTGCAATTGAAGGCTGTCCTGTTCCGGTTATTAAATTTTGTACTAATCATAAGATGAATATTATGTTTTTCCTACTCAATACATGTAATTATGTACTTATTATTCACTGTATTAGTCAATTGATTTGCTTGATCTTGGCAATTTACTCTTTTATACAGGTTCATTTTGCTTCTGGTGTGCATTGTATCAACTCCCTCCTTTCAAACTCATAAAGAGAAATCAATCCTCAAGATTCTAATATTCCAGGCAACATGAGGCATGAAGATATTTTAATTTTGCTAGTCCTTTCCCTCTTTCCTCTAGTGAACCATTATCCATTTTTATTGTGATGACATTGAAGATATATTTATCTCATAATGATTCAAGTAATCATTATTTTGAATTATTTGATTGCTCGAAACTATTATTTATATTTATCACTTTCTTCTATTTTAAAATGGCAAGGCAATGCATGAAATCACAATTTCTACTCATGTGTTGGAAAACCGGTAAGTGTATCAGATCACACAAGTAATACAGTGAAAGTATATTATCGTTCCCAATGAGGATTGCAAATTGTTTTTAATAACTCTCGACAAATCGTAATTACTACGTGAAACTTCACTTTGGTTTATTTGATTTGAGAGTGTTGAATTGATTAAATGACAAAACAGAAAATAAAAGATATTGAGAAATAATTATGAAAAAAGGTTAGGGACATGGTTTCATTGTAGGACCGTAGTTACTAATTATGAAAATTTGTTTTCCATTAAATCAATAACATTCTAGAGGTAGTAAAAGCTAGATCCTTCATGGCAATTACGTTTCTTATTAAACTATACCCCTTAATCCCTTAAGTGAGTCTTAGTTTAATTATCATTAATTAAAACACTGGAATTATTAAAAGTCATGTAATCCCCAAAAGTATCCCTACCGCTTGTGTGATTATAATGTTTGGTTTAAAGGCCTAATCTAATCCCTAATCTTCCAATTAAAGGATTAGACTGCCAAAGTAAAACATAAATTGATGAAGTTCATGAATTGTAATTAAAAGACAACCAAGCAATTGATTTAAAATGAAAACATCAAAACATAAATTAATAAACTATTTAGAATCCATACAATTCCACCATATTCCTAACAAAAGGTTTAGTTACACATAATAGGAGAAAAAATACAGGGAAGAACTCATAATCATAGACAATAATGAATTTACCCCAAAAGATCTTCAATTTTCAAGTGGATCCCTCCATTAATGAACTTCAATCCATGCCTTGTCTCCTTCTCTCAATTATTTGTTTCTAATCTCTTTTTCTAATCTCCAAATTGTATCTCAACTAATGCCTAAAACCTAATTTAAATAGGGAAAGCAAAACCTAAGCCTAAAAACCTAAAAATCCATCAAAAAGCCCAAATTGCTGTCATGGTCCGCTGCTTGCGGGCTTAATTACGCCTGCCATGCGCCTAGGCGCGATCATCAGAGATTGGGGAGGTTCTTTGCTCGTGGTCCACGCACCTGGGTTCGCTCCTGCCTGTGCTTGGGTGCAGATCTGTCTGTCTTCCGCTCCAAAATTAGCAGATTTGCACCCCCTTCCTTGGCCATTTGACCCCCACGCGCCTGGGCATGCTTGGCCCGCGCCTGGGTGTGGTCAACAGTTCAGAAATTGGGTTTTCTCCATTTTAGCTCCAATTTCATGGTCTTCAAAGCTCCTTTTCATTCATTTGCAATATACATCATATTAAGCTTCAAAACACCTGAAATCAAACCCAAAACGGATCAAAACATTTATGAACCTTAATCTACCTAATATTCCTAAAAACCTAACTAAATTCCTAATTAACTTAAGAAACAAGTCAAATCCTTAGCAAAAGGGAATTAATTATCACTCAAAAACATTATATATTGGATCCAAATCATAATGATACGCCAAAACTTTTCAGACAGGTAGTTGATCTTAACTTCTATTGTTTTTGAAGAAATAATTGAAGCTAACTTGGAATGGCAACCGCTTTAGCAATGTTTCTACTGTTTTTTCCTTCAATGTATTATGTTCTTTAACTAAACACACACATGGTTCAATATAGTACTCCTAAATAGAAACATAACACATATTAAACTCACATAGAAACATAAGTGAAGAACTAAATAATTTAGAAATACAACCTTCAGAACAGCAGTTGGAGAATCTGCTGCTGTAGCTACTCCCTTTAGTACCAGGCTGATTGCTTGGCTGGATGAGCCCAAGCTGTAGACATTCAATTGCCGAAATTTGTTAGAAAAGTCTGCCTCGGCCTCTTCACAGGCCTTACCTTAAACCCTATCGGGTTGAAAAGTTGCTTTGAAATGGATTTATTTCGGCCTGAGGAGGACCCAATCCAACCCTCGCAAGTGCATCCGTGTCATCCCTTTCACTGCTCATTGACCCAGTGCCAATTTTCCTCCTTCTATATTGTGGGGTCTTGTACTCGTTAATCACTGCTTGCAGCACCTCATCAGCGTGCTTTGAAAAAAGCACAGTGTATTTAGGTGGCTAACCTTTCTTTTATTGAGACCTCCCCTCTCCATCATGATGCTTTGCCACCGATTCTGCACACCTTTCAATTATCGTATCCATTTCGTCAAGATCAATAGGGGTTGTTGGTTGCGAAGGTAACTCATCTACAACCAAGGTGCCAATTTGTTTGGTACTGGCCACTTTAGGGTTCGAATTGGTAGAGGTGAAAGTTAAAGTTTGTTTCCCCACGTTTTTCTCATTATAGACTAGTTTCTCCTTTACCGTTTGACACTCCTTCTCCACAACAGGTCAGGCGTTTTTCCAGTTGCTATGGAATGGGAAAACAATGGCAAAATCAATCTAAAGTGAAAAAATAATCCTACATCCTTAATTCATTTGCAAAAGGTTTTGTATACATACCTGAATGCACAACAAAAGCATCTCTGTTGTGGCATTGTCTCTGTTGACCATGGAGAATGAGCTCCCATCCTCCTTCCTGTACAACACATGTTAGAAAGAAAGTGTTTTCTGAAACAAGTTCCATTGTTCAATACATCAAACTCATACTAATGCTCCCATGCAATGATGATCTACACCAATAATCTAAATAAACTTAATAAAAAAAATATAAAGCATTGATTCAGGTCAGAATAGAAAGAGAAACAAGAATGACAATTTTAGCTTTAATTATTTTTCCCTCTCCATCACTTCCTCACCACCATCTTACCTCCACTGGTTCACCACCACCCCACCAATACAACACAACCCATCTTCAACCTTCCTAACACAACAATACTGAGAACTAATCAAATTAATAAATGAAAAAAAAGAAGAAGAAGGTCTTCTCCAGAACAATCAATATAACTAAGATCAAAATATAATATTCAATAAGAATATTAAAAGGAGAGGCAAAAGTTCTAAATAACAAAGTGGACGCACCATTATGCACTTTGTCATGGCCAACAACAGTGGCAAAGGTTGCGTTGAGATATGGGTTTTTTAAGCTTTTAGATATGACTATGGTTGTGAGGTGGTTGTTGTGATTGGCTACATGGTGGTTATTAGGGTACCGGTGGTTGTGAGTGACTTCATGGTGGGGGTGAGGCGTGTAGGGATTGGGTTTGCAACCGCGAGGTTGAGTCATGAGTGGAAGGGTGAGCAATGGTTGTATAGTTTGCAAGGGGTGGAAGATGAAGGGAAGGGTGAATGTCTTTTCTCAAATAAAAAAAATGCATTATAAAATTAGTATATTTCTTTCATGCAATCTAAAATTGGATGATTGTTCTGCAATCTTTTCTTAAACCAATAAGAAGTTGTCAGCTATGCCATGTCATTATTTGAAGTAGTTAAAATTAGCTTTTTGCAATTTAGTCCAACATAAAAAGTAAATTAAAAATTTAGTCTTTTGTAGGTATAAACAAATTATAAAAAATTAAAAGTTATAATTTTTCTATAAGTACAAAGGACTAAATTTTTAATTTACTTCTTATGTTAGACTAAGTTGCAAAAAACTAATTTTAACTACTTCAAATAATGACATGGCAATAATTGCATTTTACTCATACTTTGTCATGTACAAATTTTACCACAATAGTAAAAACACAAATTATATGACCCTGTATAATATTATGACTCTATTGTGAATGGTTTCAAACCATCTAATAATTCCTTTCAAATAAAGCAACTTTTTTTTTTAACAAAATAAAGCAACTTTACTAACAAAGAGTTGCTCGAATAATATAAGACTCCACTACAAATGACATTCGCTAAGAGAATCAATTCTATTTAAAAAAAAAATAAAAATCCTCAATCCTATATCTCACAAGATATTAATTCTTTGATCCTAGGTTACTAGGATGAGGTATAATTCCTCGAAAATAGGATGGGAATACTTTTTTCGATTTGAAGTATTAAGAAAAAAAATTTTAATTTAAAATATAAATAAAAGTAATTAATTTTCTTAAATTTTGTTTTATTTCTAATGTTATTTTTTTAAAACATACCTAAAAAATTATCTCATTTAATTTTTGTTTTATTTCTAATATTACTTTCGTAAAATACCTCTATTTTCGATAAATTTAAGAAAATTAAACACAATAACATATATAACTTCCTTAATAAATGTGTGCTTATACTCCTTCCGATTTCAATTTTGAGAAAAAAAAGTAATTTCACACTTATTTAGAAAGTTAGTTTAGTGGATTTAATTTTCTTGAAATGATAAAAAAATAGACTACATTAGGAAACATGTATTGGGAATAAAACAAAAATTAAATGATACAACCACTTTATTGAGATATTTTAGGAATGATTGTATTGAGAATAGAAAAATAGTTAAATTTTGCTTATATTTGAGACCACAAATAAGATGTTTTTAGTTGCTTATAATTAAGATCGGAGGAAGTACAAGAAGTATTGTACTTCCTCTGGGTCCTTATTATAGGTCACATTCTAGAAGGTATTTTTGGTCCTAATTTTAAGTCACTTTATATTTCATATGCATCATTTATTACTTTTTCTCTTTTTTGCCCATATTAAATGTTTTGACTATCTTTGTGTTTTTTGTTATTCATTAATGAGTGTGAATTTTCAATGAAAAGTTGAGAAGGTAAAATTGTAATGCTACAATATATTCTCATAAAATTCATAAAACTAACCACTTTCCTTGGTATGTATAATTCAGTTAAGTATGCTATAGTAAAAACTAGAGGGAGTAATTCGGATGGAGTACCTCATAAGAAAACATAAAAAAAAAAAAAGTTTATTTAACATTTTAGTCCTTGAATTTAGGTGCTCTTTTGGAATTGGTTCTTAAACTTTTTTTCGATACTTTGGGTCCCTGAACTTAATTTAATTTTTGGAAATAATTCTTTTGTTACTTAAGTGATAATATAGACGACGATATGTCACGTCACTTTCACAATATCGACTTGTGATGTGTTATGTAGAACCATGGGACACTGCATTATTTTTTTATTAAAAAAATAATTTCTTTAAAATATAAAAATTTTGATTTTTTTTAAAATACAATTTTTAATTATTTTTAATAAATTTGAATTTTTTTAATTTAAAAAATGGCTTAATCATGTCACAAGTCCCTGAAGTTTGGGGTACTTTTGCCAGATACTCTTATTCTTTTTTTTTCCCAATGATTGACTCCCCGAAGTTATTTCTGAGTTTGTCATATACCCCTACTACCAATTCTGACCAATTTTGCTGACATGTAACATCGGAATCCTGATCAGATGCAGGAGGTTAAGCACCTGGTGCCCCGTGGTCGAAGTTCCTTTTTTAAAAAAATTTAAAAAACTAAAAAACTTAATATTTTTATATTTTTAGTTAAATAAAAAAAGGGAAAAAAGAATTGAAGAGAGAGGTCGTCTTTGCCCGTGTGACATCACTCGACACCACATGACCAACCTCCTGCGTCTGATCAGGATTCCGATGTTACATGTCGATAAAATTGGCCAGAATTGGTAGTAGGGGTAAATGACAAACTCAGAAGTAACTTCGGGGAGTCAGACATTGGAAAAAAAAAGAATAAGGGTATCTGACAAAAGTAATTCAAACTTCAGGGACTTGTGACATAATTAAGCCTTAAAAAATTCATGTGGTATAATCTGGCACGTTACCTATCGATCTGGCGAAGGTGAGGTGGCATACCCTCGATCATATCACCACTTAAGTGATGAAATGACCATTTCCAAAATTTGAGCAAAGTTTAAGGACCAATTCCAAAAGAGCACCTAAATTCAGGGATTAAAATGTCAAATATAGGATCTCGCTTAATGTTATTATGTATAGAAAAAATGTTTATTTAATATTTCGGTCCCTGAACTTAGGTGCTATTTTGGAATAGGTCCTTAAACTTTTTTTTCGATGCTTTGAGTCTCTGAACTTTGTTTAATTTTTGGAAATGGTCCTTTCGTCATTTAAGTGATGATATAGCCGATGACATGTCACGTCACTATCACAATATCGACGAGTGACGTGTTATGTAGAGTCACGGGACACTAAATGTTTTTTTTATTAAAAAAATAATTTCTTTTAAAATTTATTAAAAGATTTGATTTTTTTAAATTACATTTTTTAATTATTTTAACTAAATTTGGATTTTTTTTAATTTAAAAAATTCACGTGGCTTCATCTGGCATGTTACCTATCAATGTGGCGAATGTGATGTGACATATTCTCGGTCATATCACCACTTAAGTGATGAAAGGACCATTTTCAAAATTTGAAGCAAAGTTTAAGGACTCAAAACATTAAAAGACAAAAAGTTTTAAGACCAATTCCAAAAAAACACCTACATTCAGGACTAAAAACTTAAATAAACCTAAAAATTCATCATTTTTTTTTTAAAACATAAAAAGTAACACTTTTAAGTAGTTTTTATTTATAATTACTTTATTGACAAGTACGCTAACCATACTTGACAGCATTTTCCAAAGAAAATTAAATAATGCAACTCTAACATAAATTGCATGATTGTCATATGCCAGTATGCCACATACTACTAGCCACTATCTAGTTGACCTCTCAAGCGGGAAATTAATCTAGACTTTCCAAAATTCCTGTGATTGAAGCAACCTGCAGCGAGGAAACTACACTGATGACTACTCATTAGCAACCAATCCACACCAACTTTCTCCCTTTTCTTTAACTAGTCACTAGTCATAGTCCATCACTGCCACAACTTTCTCTTCATCCTCTTTATTTATTTACTTTTCTCTCTTCTTCCTTCATCATCCTTACTCATATTCTTTTCTTCAATGCTAAGTTTCTAACCATAGCCAGGATACCATATTATTATGAATTTATGAGCATGATCATGACCATGCCACCACCACCACCACCACCACCCTTCTCCTCCTCCTCCTCTTCCGCCACCGTGGTTGAAATTATGGTTACATCAATTGAAGGCCTCAACAACTACACATCTTTTTTCAACCCCAAAATCAAACCCTTCATCACAATCACCAAGCTACCAACCTCAACGGTGAACCCAACAACAACAACAACTCCAACATCGGATCACGTGTTCCGCGTCCCAGTGGATCACACCTTCTTTCATGATACATATTCATGCATATACCTTGAGTTATTCACCAAGAGAAGAATAGTGGGCCCGGCCCAACTAGGATGGTGTATGATTCCAGCTTCGGACATTGGCCTACTCTCTCCAGGGTCAGTGAGGTACCTGAGTTACCGGCTACGGGCTAAAGACGGTTCCAGGGGACAAGCCGTCATTAATATCTCCGTTAGATTGGAAGGGAATGTTCGTTGGATGTCAACGTCCGTGTCACGTAGCATGGACACGTGTCACGCTGTTATTGGGATACCGGTGACAGCCGTGCGTGGAATTTGATAATGGTGATTACAGACGACAATGACCACATAACGCACAGACACATGTTATGAAGAACAGCGGTTGTTTCATTTCATGTATCACAAACTGGTCTCACTCTATGTGATTGTTCTGTGATTTATTGGTTAAGTAGCTAATCCTTCCGATTTATACTATCGAGTTTAGTTTAGTTTAGTTTTTGTTTTTGTTTTTTTTTTTTTAATTTAAAGATGAGACACTAATTAATATTCTCTCCCTTATCCTAGTGTTGTTTTATCAATTTCAACTTGTTTCAAACTATTTGTTATTTTATGAATTAGAGGGTGCATTAATTAATTTTTTTTAACTTTAACTTTGTTTTTAAACATTTTAAATATGTGAAATGTGTGATAATTAACATAGTGTGAGAATAATATAATAAAACTGCATTATTTTTCTCTTGAAAATTGAAGTATTAAACGACTATTTTAATCAATGTAAAAACCTTAAAGTAACAAATAAATTGAAACTGAGGAAATTTGTCCAGATAGCTAGTATTGATTTTTTTATCTTAATTATTTTTTATAATTTATTTCTTATTCATTATCTCTTGTAATAATTTAGGATTAAATTGTAAAAACCATATAAAACAAAAAAAAAATATCTAAAACAATTTACTATAATATAAAACAAACACAGTAATGCTTAAATTGAGAAAGTGAATTTTTCAATAAACTAAAGAGACACATACTTTAAAGAGATTAATGGGTATGCACTGACGATGTAAAGTTTTTTACATCATCAATCCATCATCTACCATTCATTTGTATTACTTTAATCTAAAAGTCAACAATCATAAGCGAATGAATGGTGGATGATGCACTGATTGTGTAAAAAACTTTACACTGTCGGTGCACTGCTCATTTTCTCTACTTTAAATACATAGAGTGAGTAAACGTCTTCCAATAAAAAAATGAAGTGGAACCATGTTAGAGGTGGTGCGTGGATATGGATGGTGTCATATGTCCCTGGTTAGTTGCATACCGGACGGTTTTTTTTTTTTTTTTTTTTTTTAACCGGACGGTGGATAAATTTCTTTTTAATAAAAATCATGGAGTATCTATCAATTGATAGTTGAAATCTAAGTTCAATTGAACATCAACGAAGGTTATACACCTATAAGCGAAATCTTTTTTTCCACTTGGGATATGATCAAATGTTTAGCATCATACTTTGAACTCCATCTATATCTTTTTATATGTTCTTAGAATAATCTTTTAAAATTTGAATAACTAAAGGTACTTAATAATGATTGAAATTTACAAGTTAAAGAAATGCTACTCCCTCTGGTTCTTATTATAATCCCTTTTGACTAATTTTCACACCTTTTAAGAAATTTAATTAGTTAATATTGGTAGTAGTATTGAAAATGTAAATATTTCGTATACTTTTTCAAAAATACCCCTATGATTATTATTGGGAAAGAGACTTATATATAGAACCAGAGCGAGTAAATTAGAAAAGTTAAAATCCAAATTCAATATTAATACTAAACTGTGAAAGATATGCCACTTGAGTTTGTAGTAGTTTGTGATAACGTACTACCCTTGTGTTTTCGTTCTCAAATGAATCTCCAATATAGCAACTCATCATCCTCATTTTGATTACCTTAGCGTATACTAAGGTATGTGATCTTATAGAACCTTTAATTTTATCTGTTAATCACATATTTTATATGAAGCCTTTATACAATAATTATAAATATCAAATATATTTTTATTGGTTTAAATATAAAATAACGTAACACATTGGTGGGTGTTTGGTGCGAACCATAGCTTTCAGAGCCTTATAAATTTTGACCTTATTCTCATAATTCTTTGGGTTCAAATGTTGAATAACAAACCTACTTAACTGGTTATTATTCTTATATGATTGGTTATTTATTCAGTTAAATCAGTTAGTCCCAAGCTCAAGCTAACCTGTTATCGTTTTTAACTAACCGATTATTGATTCAGTTAAAATCAGTTAGCTCAAGTTTGCACTAATCGGTTATCTACTGATGTAATCGGTAAATTATGGAGGAGCAGCATCAGCATACTTAAAGTTTAGTTGCAGCCTATTCTAACTTATACTAGTTGTAATTTAGTTGGAAATTAGTTAGGATTTGTGTTTATTTAACTATAATCTAGACACTAGGATTGCTAATTAGATATACGGCTATGATCATAGATCACTTGGATCATAAACTATGACTAGAAATAGCTTAACTCTTGTGCATTTGATTGAGTAATATCATTGTCTGATTCACATTGTTCACATGGTATTAGAGATTTTGAGAGAGAGAAGCTTCATTATGTTTCTTTGCTTCCTTTGATTACTCAACTCCGTCATTTCACAACTTCAGTTATATGTTCTTCGAATTCTTCTTTGAATTCCAGTATTCTATAACTGATTCAGTGAATTTTTCTTCTTCTACATTCTTCTTTTCTTCTTTGATCGTTCACACTCATTGATTTTCTGTGAACAATTTCATTTTCTCTTTCATTCAACAAAGGCAGCAGTGAATTTGATTTGGATCCCTCAAACCCTTACTTTCTACATCCAAACGAGAATTCTTGTGCGATTATCATTTCTTATGCTCTCACTAGTTCCTATTATCACCCTTGGTCACGGGCAATGCAGATGGCATTGAAATCTAAGAACAAGTTGTAGTTCATTGATGGTTCGGTTCATAAGCCTTTACCACATGATCCTCTCTTTGAAGCGTAGGATAGGTGCAATACTTTGGTTGTTTCTTGGTTGAATCAATCAATTGATCCTTCTATTGTTCAAAGCATTCTCTAGATGGAAATGGCTTTGAAGATTTGGGAAAACCTTATGGAGAGGTACTACGAGGGAGATATATTTCGCATTTCTGAATTGGTAGGTGAAATTTACAATTTTAAGCAAGGTGGTATGTCAATTGCTGCTTACTTTACTCATTTGAAAGGATTGTGGCAAGATTTGAGTAATTTCATACCTATTCCCAATTGTTCCTGTCAAATTGCATATACTTGTACACTGATTCCTACTATTAGAGCCTATAAGGAACATGATAATTTAATTTGTTTTCTAAAAGGCAATATGCTAATGTTCAATCCCGAATTATGTTAATGGATCCTTTACCAAGTGCCAACAAAGCCTTCTCCAGGTTGATTCAATAAGAGAGACAGTTTCGTTCACCAGTTGAGGAAACAAAGGTTCTATTGAATTCTGCTGAGAATACCAGGTTTTACAATAACAGTTCATCTAATAATAAAGGTAGATCTAGAAATTATGGTGGCAGAAATACATCTTGGGTCTGCACTTACTCCAATAGAACAGGACACACACAAGATGTGTACTACAAAAACCATGGCTTTCCCCCGGCTATTTTCAGAATTCCAACACAGTCAATAACTGCACTTCCGGAACAAATGATGAAGAAGATAATGTGTGTGATACTTATGATGAAAACCATCATTCTGCTATTAAAATCATTAAGAATAACAAGCTTGTTTTTACTCTTGAATAGCATAAAGCTCTCTTTGCCTTACTTCAATAATCAGTAAATCAGAATAATCAAAGTTCCAAAAAAAAATTCATCCATTCCTAATCACTTCATGAGTTACAAGCCCTCAGGTATACATGCACCATTGTGTTTCTATCTTTTACAACCAAACCTACATATTGGATTTTGGATACAAAAGCAACAGGTCATGTTTGTTACTCCTTGTCCAATTTTCAATCCTACAAAACAATCAAACTATTACCAATCATCTTACCATATGGTAGTATAGTCACTGCTACCATTTCAGGCTCAATTATGTTTTCCTATCATTTTTATCTTACTGATGTATGTGCTATACATACCTACATTTAACTATAACCTGACTTCTTTTACAAAATTGACATCTAACCTATCTTGCAAATTGACCTTTTCCAACACTAAATGTGAAATTCACGATCTTCACTCATCGAGGATGATTGGTGTAGCTGAATTGAAGGCAGACCTACATGCAATGATAACTCCTACTTAGAGTTTACCTAGACCACATACAACAAATCATGTCACTTCATATGACTTTAAACTTTGGCATTTTAGGCTAGGCCATCCCTCTCATACCAAATTACTTATATTATAGAATCAATTTCCATTTATCACATGTAATAAGTATGTTGATCCTTGTGAAATTTGTATTTTGGCAAAAAGAAAAGATTACCATTTAATGAAAGTCATATTGTTTTTTTATTCAATTTTTGATTTGGTTCATATGGATACTTGGGGGTCCTATCTTTACTCCTACTTTTGGTCATAGATACTTTCTCACTATAGTAGATGATAAGTCCAGATGCACATGGATTTATTTCATGAAAATAAAATTTGAAACAACTACTGCAATTCAGTCATTTACAGAAATGGCTTAAACACAATTTCAGTCTAAAATCAAGAGTATAAGGAGTAACAATAGTAAAGAATTTTTACTCAAAGGTTTTTATGCTAACAAAGGGATAAAATATCAAACTTCTTGTGTTGAAACTCCTTAACAAAATGAAATTGTTGAAAGAAAACATTAACATTTGTTAGGAGTGACAAGAACTCTTATTTTTCAAGGAAATCTGCCAAAATGCTTTTGGAATTTTGCAATAGCTCATGTTTGTCATTTAATAAACAAATTACCTACTCCTTTTCTCTTAAACAAATCACCTCATGATGTTTTGTATAAGACAAGTTCAAACTTGTCTTACTTGAAAGTTTTTGGTTCTCTTGCCTATGCCATTACATTGATATCACACAGACTAAAACTAGATCCTAGATCCAGAAAAAGTCTCTTTCTTGGTTTAAAAAATGACACAAAAGGTTATCTTCTTCTTGATTTAAAGACAAATGAAATATTTTGGTCTAGACATGTCATATTCTATGAGCACAGTTTTCCTTTTGTCAAATTTAATTTTGAAGGATCAACCTTAAAACATGTTTCTCCATCTCTTACTGATCCTTTTCATGACATTTATCCAATGCTTCAACCACCACACAATTATAAAATTCTCCAACCAGAACTTGATCAAAACATAATAGAACCTAAACATGTTCCTAACCTTAATCCCGACCTTAATAACCAATTTAGTCCAATCAGGACCAAGATCCTAATCCTAACAATCCTGACTATCCTTCACCTGATTTACTAGAACATGAACCTAATCCACAACTTGTTCCTCTTAGACAATCATTGAGACATCACAAAAGACCAAGATATATGAAGGATTGTCATTGTACATTGGCCTCTTCAAGCTCACTACCATCGACTTCACCCATGGTGAGGTATCCATTCTCTCACACAATTTTATATGACAAACTTACCCCATCACATAAACATTTTTCCCTTGCCATTTCATCTGTAACCGAGCCAACACACTATGAGGAAGCTATTTTACATGATTTTTGGATAAAGGCAATTAGATTGAACTGCTTCCTCTTGAGAAAAACAAAACTTGGGTTCTCACACAACTACCTCTGGGAAAGAGACCAATTTGATGCAAATGGGTGTTTAAAGTCCAGCACGAGTCACTATCTCGAGTGTACATGACAAGGTCGATGTAACTCCTGCTTGTACGGTATTTTGCTGACTTGTATGGCCATGAGACCCATCTTGGCTAAAGAATCGAGTGTCCCAAAAAGAGTTAAACATTAATATATCACCCCTAGCTCGACTAACCACCGAGTTAGTAGGATGAGTGTACATTACGGACTATGCAACTCTCACTTGCTCAGTATTTTTCCGACTTGTTTGGCCTAGGAATCCATCTTGGCTAAAGAATTGAGTATCTAGAAATGAGTTGCACACCTGAGTAGCTAAGACGTGAAGGGACCCAAGTTTTAACCACAAAGTGAAAAGTTAAATCAAAAATCAATTATGTCACGTTTGAATTATTGAATTCAATCACCTAATAGAAATATACAGGTAATTATTCTTTCAGTACATTTTATGGGCAGAGTAAACCAATTTGAACACAGCCAACTCGCTAGTTCACTACTCAAAGTTGGCCCTTACCTCTCGCAATAACCAACATGGGGAGGATACTCTGACATAGGCTTAATGATCTTAGTGTGATCTATGTGCTAATCATAATGGAGCACGACGAGTTGACCAAAACTTGTCCAAAACACCTAACTCCTTATTATCATGTGTAACACCCCGAAAATTCCTCATATTAAGGTAAAACATTAAAAAGACTATTTTCTTAGAAAGCATTTTGAAAAGAAATATTTTCTTAAATGATTTTCTTAAACTCACGTTTTTGGGATAGTAAATGATTTTTAAAAGAAATGATTTACTAAAATAATGTCCAAAGTGTAGGAATTTAATTTTGGAAAAGTTTAAATGTTTGTGATCCATTGTGTGTATGTACGGTTTTGGTGTGTATGTTAGGATTAGCACAATAATTAATTAGAGAAACATGAATGTGCATACTTATATATGAGTAACATATGATGCATGAATATATGTACATGAATATGTGCCATACGGGTGTGAGTATGCAAATATGTATGCATGAATCATGCTATATGATCAACATGGAAATCAATTATACATGAGTATGTGTTCATGTGTGTTAAGTATATGCACTACCCATGATGCCATGATAAACATAAAAATAAAATGTGTATGTGAATGTGGGTGCATGTGTGATTCGGTCATGACAAATAAAGGAACCAAGGAGAGTGCATTCCCTTAGGCCTTAAGAAAAGGAAAATTGGATGGAAAAGGAGAAGAGAAGTAGGCAAGTGACTCATGGAACCTAGGAGAGGTGAGTCATGCACCTAGTGAGACTTTCCCTTCCTCCATGATTCCCACGGCTTGGCCCAAGCCATGCAACAATATGGGCTGGACCGATTTGCCCTTCTTTCACACTTTGAACCAAGGTCGAAATAGGAAAATCCCATCCCTTGCTTTGCCCTCCAAAAACCGTATGTGTGTGTTGCTCTCGGCTCCTATTTCATTTCTTTCATTCATTCTCCTTCCACCACAAACACCAACAAACCCAAACACACAAAGCCCCAAGCGTACTATCAAACTCTTGAGACATAGAAGAGAAAGAGAAGACCCGTGAGGAGAGTGAAGATTCCAAAGCTCCATAACCCAAACTTCTTCAATTCTTCTTCTCAACCACCCCCTTCATCAAAGATCAAGGAGAAAACTACCCCAACCCTAGAAGAGAGTAAGGCCGAGACAAACCCAAGAAGAGGAGAAGAGGAGATTTGAAGATTAAGTTAGGGATTAAGGTAGATGGAGTTTTAGTTAAATGATTTTGAGTTGTAAAGGACTTTATTGTGAATTTTTATTTAATTTTCGTGATACATGTATTTATTTTGAATGATCTTGAGGTTTGAAGGTCTTGCATGTTATTTTTATGCTTTAATTTTGAATGTTGTAGTTAAAAAGTTTTGATTTCCTACTTGTAAATTTTCTTTGCCACGGTTTGATTTCAAGTTGTGCTTGAGTTCATGTTTTTGCTTGATTCTCTCATGCATGAAGATTTTGTGGCTTGATCATCCTTGTCTTCCTTTGCATGTTCTTCTTATGTTTGATCATGGATTTTTATGAATGAATGGGTGAATTAAATCCCTAAATCAAAGAATAAATGGTTCAGCCATGAGTAGAAGGAGTAGGCCCTTGTGTTTCTAAATTGATCTAAGTGCCTTCATGCTATTTCTATGATTAGAGAAGTTGATTTCTAAAACTAACTCTTCACGGTTGCTTGAGAATTTGAATTTGAGTGCATTTTTTATCTTGATCTTCTTTTGCATGATTTAATCTATGTTTAATATTCTTAGAAAACATGAAACTTGAATTTTGTGTGTTTCATTTGAGAACTAAGCCCTGATTCATTGTATGCATGTCACGGTCTTTAGAGAGAAACTAAGCCTAACAAGCTTAGAAATATATTTGGTATAAAATGAGTTTAAATCGAGATTTGTGTGTGTGTTGATGATTCGGTTGATGTTTGGAAAAGCAAAATGATGTTCTTAAGTCTTGCATGACATGATCCATGAGTTTAGACCTTTGCATGACATCATTCGGTCAAGCCTAGGAAATTAGGAGATCATGCTAGATCACTATTTCTTACATGCATGTTAAAAATTATCTCACCTAGAAATTATAGGTACATGCATGTGTTTTCTTAAAGGATAAAGACCATGACATGGTTCTTGATTTTATTGTGTTAATGAATTAAATGTGTGCTTGTCAAAATTATGTGAAGCTCACGGTTTTCATAAAAGGAAATTAGAAAATGAGTCTTTGAAAATGGTCTTTACTTGTTTCATGTTCTTTGTGCATGTGTGATGAATATTTAACCTTACTTTCTCATGATGGTATTCGGTTTATGCATGATGACCCAACTAGAATTCCTTTTCAACGAAATGATTTAAAAGGAATAAACATATTTTAAGGAATTATACTAAAATAAATTGCTTGGACTTGTATGGTGAATATGTGTTCCCTATTCGGCCCTATACTTAGAAATGAAGGAAATAAGTAAATTGAATTAACTATGGAATGAATATATATATATATATATATGTGTGTGTGTGTGTGTGTGTGTGTGTGTGTGTTTATGTGTCTCGGTTAGGATAAAAAGAAAGTGGAATCTAAATGCTTAAAATAAAACCCATTGATTTATGTAATTTCAATTGTGATGTTTGATTTATTTTCCTTTGTTTTATTTCGGTTAAGTAATTTAAATGGTGTTAGAGAGCTTAATTACTCAACGAAAAGGTGCATGGAAATAAATGTTGATGTAATTGGTTTAAAACCCGATTTTTTTTGGTTTATGGGCACTTGCATTCCTAAGTGTTATTTGCATTTGTATGTGGTATGATTTGTATGAATGTTATGATGTATGCTTGGTTGTCCTAAATTGTTTTATGATGAAAACATGGATTTTTAAAGTACTAATTCTAAACTAAAAGTTATTTAAAGTAAAAGAATGTTTTTACGATGCTTTCGGAGTTTTATTAAATTGATTTTAAAATTATGCTCGCTGTCCAAGATTTAATTAGACGTACTTTTGATGATTAAAACGTTTTCATATGATTTAAAGCCAAGCTTTCAAATAACCAATGACTTCGGGCATATTTTCAAAAGTTTTCCAACAAAGAAAGGACGAGTATTAATTTAAGAAAAGGTTTTCCTAAACGAGTTAATAACATAGAATGTTTTATTTAATATGAGGAATGATGAAGGAAAGAGGTTTGGGGCAGATGGCAGCACAAGGTTCCAAGGAAAGCACACCTTCAACAGCTGGACCTCAGGTGAGAGAGAAGCCTTCCCTCAGACACAGTGGTAGCTAGGTGATTTAGTAGGGCGTTCCGTATCATCTCAAAGATCGGAACTCCTGGTTAGCGTCAATAGTATAAGCGACAATTGTTTGCTTTGTGTGGTCGCTTATACGAAGATGACAAAAATCACAATTTTATTGTGTGATGCTGTATGTTGATAGCATGCCTTGTATTTGTTTATTGATTTACGTATAATGATGCTTATTGTTATGTTGAATGGACGGGTGTGGGGCTTGTTATGTCCTTAATAAACGGACGAAAATAAAATAAAAGGGTTGAGAAGGCGTGAGGTTGGAAGTGAAGAGGAATAAAGAATAATAATAAGAGATATGAGGTTGAGCGAAAGAGCAATGAGAGTTGATTAGAAAGAGAAATTGATGAGGATACGAACGAGCCAGAGCTGGGGAGTGTGATGTTGATTATTGTGACGAGAAGCGAACTGAGTTGAGCTGAGCTCCTCTGTTCTTGGTTTTAGTCTGGGAGCTAGTGTTGAGCTGGGCTTGCTCCTCCACTAGCACTCAGCACAAAATGTGTTTTGAAAAAGAACTTTGAAAAAGGAGTTTTTGAAAGATGAGTGAAAGGAAAATTTTATAGAAAGTTTGGAAAAGAATTGTTTTAGAAAGGGCATATGAAATCGAACTTTTAAAAAAAAAGGGGTTTCGGGAAGGGATTTTGAAGAAGCTTGTAAAACAATATTTGTCAAGGGAGTTTTATAAGATGATTTCTTTGAAAGAAGTTTTACGAAAGGATGTTTTGGAACAACGTTCTTGAGAAAATTTTACGAAATGACCTCTATGAGGAAAAGTTTTGTGAAGGTTTTGGGAATAGAGTTTTTGGGAAGTTGTGAACTCCATGATTTTTGAGAAAGATGGTAAAAAGGAAGATTTGGGGAAATGAGAGTGTGACTAAGGAAAAGATTGAGAATGAAATGTGAAAGTGTTAGTGTGACCCCAGCTCTGTGCTATGCGAGACTCGATGGTTGAAAGTGCAAAGATAGCGGTCGGGACTCACTAAAGGGATGCACTAAGGGTGAGCCGGCCAATAGGTTAATTAAATAAAATACTTTAAAAGACATTAACAGCGAATACGGTGAGGTATGAAAGTGCGAAGTAGTGGAGAGGAAGGTTCCCCGGATATCAGGGATGTTCGGGTTGATGAATGCATTAGGGTAGGCTCGGGCGGTAAAACGTCACGTTGCCTTGAGTACTATTCTGGGAGGAATGAATCCCACATGTGGCGTACTAACGTGGTAGGGACTGGGTCTAATGCCGTGGTAAGTTCCGCACCCGGGACCGGAATAGTGCTGTCACCCCTATGGCAGTTCAGGAACAGTGAGAGGGACTGGAGTGGGGCAATTGATTGCCACTGCGAGGCAGTGTGCCATGCTATTATGTATTGAGGCTGAGCCTCCTGGTCTGGGACCATTCGTGATTGACAGCTGTCATGCCCACACGGTAAAGGTCCTGTACTCCTGTTTGCTTCCGACTAGGTGGATGGATGGCCGAGGAGATGTAGGCTTAAAATGTGAGTGCTAACTACGAAAGAAATGAGTACCTCGATGATCCTTTAACCCCCCTGATCATCGAGGGTTATAATCCAATAAAAATTTTTAAGAAAAGAGTTATATGAGTGAGAGTTGAAAAGTGTGGGAATTGAGAAAAAGCTTGAGAATGGAAATGTGGAGAAGAGGGCGAGTTCTATGAAAGAGATTGGAAATGAGAGTGGAGGAGTATGAAGGAATAATAATGATAATAATAATAAGACGAGAGGAATATAGATTGTGAATCGTGATGGTAGTATGTTTGCTTGTTATTGCGTGTGCATGTTGTGTGTGGTATGTATGTCCTATTATCTTACCTATCGTAATTCCACACCGTCGACGCTACGCGTCCGGAATGCTTACTCTCTCCTATTCGTTGGCGTATCGGTACTGCCGGCATTTCAACGGGCAGATGGAATGCTGTATGGATGTCACCACGTGGAGTAAATATGGAAGAGGATGGAAGCAAACCGCAAGGGGTTGGGTATGGATCGGTCATGCTCAGATCGTGATCCCCGACCCAGAACATCAACTGAGCGGAGCTGACTTAGGGCCACTTCCGAAACAAGTCACTGTGCGAGGATATAAGAACTACACGGAGAAGGCGCGGTACGAGAAGCGGTGGAATTATACGACCAGAGATGAAGGGAAGCCAGGGCACGATGACGCAGAAGAGACCCCGACCCGAGGAGCATCATCCTTGGGAAAGAAGAAAGGACACAAGAAGAAGAAGGACCTTCATCCGCTTGCTTTTAATAGAGTAGTTGAGCAATAGTATAGTTAGTTTAGATCGTAGTAAAGGTATTGTGGTAAGGATCACCTGAGCAATGGTATACTGATGTAACTTCACTTACTCTGAAGATTGCCCGACTTTTATACCCGTATGAAACATGTTCAATCTTATTTAAAGAAATGAATGGAGTTGCTTAAGTGGAACTAAACTATTTACGGAGAGTGAAGTAAATGAGTTTGGTTCCAAGTAACAACTCAGTTTTCGAAATAGAATGTTGGAGGATATTGATAATTTTTCTAGAAACGTTTTCAAACCCTTCAACAATGTTTTATAATATAAAAAAAATGGCCTCATTTTTGCAACATTAATAAATAAAAGTCAGTTGTTTTGGTTTTCGAAAAATCGGGCTGTTACAGAATGGTATCAGAGCGGCTCCTCTCCCAGTACGGTGTGGTTCGGGGACGAACCAGGCGGAAGCTGGTGGGCATGTAACACCCCGGCTGATGAGGGCGGGGAGTGATCGCCGGTGCAAGAGGCACGGACAAGGAGCGGCTCCTGGCAGGCTTCTAAGGGAGGGGTACATGAATGAGCCGACACACCGGAATGAGAGGGTGATCCTGAGACTGTGTAGGAATGGGACTACATAGTACAGGAAGGCTTAAATGAATTGATTATGACTACCCATATCAACAAGATGCATCTTCTTTTCGGTAGCCCATCACTTAAGAACTCCATGGTTAAGCGTGCTAGACTTGGAGTAATTCTGGGATGGGTGACCTCCTGGGAAGTTTTCCCGGGAAGCGTGCGAGTGAGGACAAAACATGCTGAAAAGACCCGTGTTGGTATGTGGGGACAGTCGCAATCCATTTCCCTGCCAGGGATGTTACAAATGGTATCAGAGCTTATGGTAATCCTTAGTGGCCTTAAGCATGGGCTTCATGCTTTGTTTGTGCAACTCTGTGTGCTTTCTAGTGTTTGAGTAGGACTAGGAGGATAAGTTTTGTTTCTTAGGATATGAGACTAGTCTGTAGTTTAGCATCGACCGTATTAGTTCAAGAAACCTTATGGCTCTGTAAGGAATAGACCATGAATAGACCCTGCCGTTAAAACCCTATATCCTCGATGTTTCATTAGTAATTGCTAGACTTAAGTTATTCACCTTGGCATACCTTTATATAGAGATAGTTAGCCCCTTTTGGAGATGTAGGCTGTTATTTCTTAATTTCAATGTTTGTTGAATGGCTCCAACAAAACGTTCTTGTTGACCGGATTCGAACCCTTTTCTTCATAAACCCTTATTACCTGGTGATCCTTCTGATTTGATTTAAGGTTTCCATAGCCCAACCCTCGAAGTTGGAAGTACCCTACCTACCCAAATAATTTATGTTCGGATGACTACAAGAAGGAGAAGTAGTGAGGATATAAGAACCTAGCGGAAATAGCTATGAGTTGAATCCAAGTTGGGGAGTCACAAGAAGGGAAGGAAGCATATATTATCAGTCGTTAGAAGAGATTTTGAGTAAAGCCTAGATAGTCATAGAACTTCCACTAGCTAGAGAAGGATAGACGAGAACCCTAGGAATCAGAAATAGAGTTATAGGAGAAGCGGAGTAGATAGAGAATAGCGAATGTTTAAGGATTTTAGGTAGAATCCTTGTTTTTGGAGACGTATGTTTGCCTGTTTGTTTGATTTTCCCCCTAAGTCCGTACCGATGGTAGGACTTTCTGCGACAATGACCGGTTAAGGGAAGCAACATCTTCTTCGATTGGTCCAATGGACTTAATCCGACTCGACACGCAAGCAACGGTGCGAGTGGAAACTCTCGACCTGGAAGCGGTCATAGAAGAACACCCGAATGACCTGAGAGTGCTGTTGCCCTTCTGCCCCAATCTACGATGTATTTCTCGGGGACGAGAAATTCTTAAGTTGGGGAGAATGTAACACCCCGAAAATTCCTCATATTAAGGTAAAACATTAAAAAGACTATTTTCTTAGAAAGCATTTTGAAAAGAAATATTTTCTTAAATGATTTTCTTAAACTCACGTTTTTGGGATAGTAAATGATTTTTAAAAGAAATGATTTACTAAAATAATGTCCAAAGTGTAGGAATTTAATTTTGGAAAAGTTTAAATGTTTGTGATCCATTGTGTGTATGTACGGTTTTGGTGTGTATGTTAGGATTAGCACAATAATTAATTAGAGAAACATGAATGTGCATACTTATATATGAGTAACATATGATGCATGAATATATGTACATGAATATGTGCCATACGGGTGTGAGTATGCAAATATGTATGCATGAATCATGCTATATGATCAACATGGAAATCAATTATACATGAGTATGTGTTCATGTGTGTTAAGTATATGCACTACCCATGATGCCATGATAAACATAAAAATAAAATGTGTATGTGAATGTGGGTGCATGTGTGATTCGGTCATGACAAATAGAGGAACCAAGGAGAGTGCATTCCCTTAGGCCTTATGAAAAGGAAAATTGGATGGAAAATGAGAAGAGAAGTAGGCAAGTGACTCATGGAACCTAAGAGAGGTGAGTCATGCACCTAGTGAGACTTTCCCTTCCTCCATGATTCCCACGGCTTGGCCCAAGCCATGCAACAATATGGGCTGGACCGATTTGCCCTTCTTTCACACTTTAAACCAAGGTCGAAATAGAAAAATCCCATCCCTTGCCTTGCCCTCCAAAAACCGTATGTGTGTGTTGCTCTCGACTCCTATTTCATTTCTTTCATTCATTCTCCTTCCACCACAAACACCAACAAACCCAAACACACAAAGCCCCAAGCGTACTATCAAACTCTTGAGACATAGAAGAGAAAGAGAAGACCCATGAGGAGAGTGAAGATTCCAAAGCTCCATAACCCAAACTTCTTCAATTCTTCTTCTCAACCACCCCCTTCATCAAAGATCAAGGAGAAAACTACCCCAACCCTAGAAGAGAGTAAGGCCGAGACAAACCCAAGAAGAGGAGAAGAGGAGATTTGAAGATTAAGTTAGGGATTAAGGTAGATGGAGTTTTAGTTAAATGATTTTGAGTTGTAAAGGACTTTATTGTGGATTTTGATTTAATTTTCGTGATACATGTATTTATTTTGAATGATCTTGAGGTTTGAAGGTCTTGCATGTTATTTTTATGCTTTAATTTTGAATGTTGTAGTTAAAAAGTTTTGATTTCCTACTTGTAAATTTTCTTTGCCACGGTTTGATTTCAAGTTGTGCTCGAGTTCATGTTTTTGCTTGATTCTCTCATGCATGAAGATTTTGTGGCTTGATCATCCTTGTCTTCCTTTGCATGTTACTCTTATCTTTGATCATGGATTTTTATGAATGAATGGGTGAATTAAATCCCTAAATCAAAGAATAAATGGTTCGTCCATGAGTAGAAGGAGTAGGCCCTTGTGTTTCTAAATTGATCTAAGTGCCTTCATGCTATTTCCATTATTAGAGAAGTTGATTTCTAAAACTAACTCTTCACGGTTGCTTGAGAATTTGAATTTGAGTGCATGTTTTTATCTTGATCTTCTTTTGCATGATTTAATCTATGTTTAATATTCTTAGAAAACATGAAACTTGAATTTTGTGTGTTTCATTTGAGAACTAAGCCCTGATTCATTGTATGCATGCCATGGTCTTTAGAGAGAAAGTAAGCCTAACAAGCTTAGAAATATATTTGGTATAAAAGGAGTTTAAATCGAGATTTGTGTGTGTTTTGATGATTCGGTTGATGTTTGGAAAAGCAAAATGATGTTCTTAAGTCTTGCATGACATGATCCATGAGTTTAGACCTTTGCATGACATCATTCGGTTAAGCCCAGGAAATTAGGAGATCATGCTAGATCACTATTTCTTACATGCATGTTAAAAATTATCTCACCTAGAAATTATAGGTACATGCATGTGTTTTCTTAAAGGATAAAGACCATGACATGGTTCTTGATTTTATTGTGTTAATGAATTAAATGTGTGCTTGTCAAAATTATGTGAAGCTCACGGTTTTCATAAAAGGAAATTAGAAAATGAGTCTTTGAAAATGGTCTTTACTTGTTTCATGTTCTTTGTGCATGTGTGATGAATATTTAACCTTACTTTCTCATGATGGTATTCGGTTTATGCATGATGACCCAACTAGAATTCCTTTTCAACGAAATGATTTAAAAGGAATAAACATATTTTAAGCAATTATACTAAAATAAATTGCTTGGACTTGTATGGTGAATATGTGTTCCCTATTCGGCCCTATACTTAGAAATGAAGGAAATAAGTAAATTGAATTAACTATGGAATGAATATATATATGTGTGTGTGTGTGTGTGTTTATGTGTCTCGGTTAGGATAAAAAGAAAGTGGAATCTAAATGCTTAAAATAAAACCCATTGATTTATGTAATTTCAATTGTGATGTTTGATTTATTTTCCTTTGTTTTATTTCAGTTAAGTAATTTAAATGGGGTTAGAGAGCTTAATTACTCAACTAAAAGGTGCATGGAAATAAATGTTGATGTAATTGGTTTAAAACCCGAATTTTTTTGGTTTATGGGCACTTGCATTCCTAAGTGTTATTTGCATTTGTATGTGGTATGATTTGTATGAATGTTATGATGTATGCTTGGCTGTCCTAAATTGTTTTATGATGAAAACATGAATTTTTAAAGTACTAATTCTAAACTAAAAGTTATTTAAAGTAAAAGAATGTTTTTACGATGCTTTCGGAGTTTTATTAAATTGATTTTAAAATTATGCTCGCTGTCCAAGATTTAATTAGACGTACTTTTGATGATTAAAACGTTTTCATATGATTTAAAGCCAAGCTTTCAAATAACCAATGACTTCGGGCATATTTTCAAAAGTTTTCCAACAAAGAAAGGACGAGTATTAATTTAAGAAAAGGTTTTCCTAAACGAGTTAATAACATAGATTGTTTTATTTAATATGAGGAATGATAAAGGAAAGAGGTTTGGGGCAGATGGCAGCACAAGGTTCCAAGGAAAGCACACCTTCAACAGCTGGACCTCAGGTGAGAGAGAAGCCTTCCCTCAGACACAGTGGTAGCTAGGTGATTTAGTAGGGCGTTCCATATCATCTCAAAGATCGGAACTCGTGGTTAGCGTCAGTAGTATAAGCGACAATTGTTTGCTTTGTGTGGTCGCTTATACGAAGATGACAAAAATCACAATTTTATTGTGTGATGCTGTATGTTGATAGCATGCCTTGTATTTGTTTATTGATTTACGTATAATGATGCTTATTGTTATGTTGAATGGACGGGTGTGGGGCTTGTTATGTCCTTAATAAACGAACGAAAATAAAATAAAATGGTTGAGAAGGCGTGAGGTTGGAAGTGAAGAGGAATAAAGAATAATAATAAGAGATATGAGGTTGAGCGAAAGAGCAATGAGAGTTGATTAGAAAGAGAAATTGATGAGGATATGAACGAGCCAGAGTTGGGGAGTGTGATGTTGATTATTGTGATGAGAAGCGAACTGAGTTGAGCTGAGCTCCTCTGTTCTTGGTTTTAGTCTGGGAGATAGTGTTGAGCTGGGCTTGCTTCTCCACTAGCACTCAGCACAAAATGTATTTTGAAAAAGAACTTTGAAAAATGAGTTTTTGAAAAGATGAGTGAAAGGAAAATTTTATAGAAAGTTTGGAAAAGAATTGTTTTAGAAAGGGCATATGAAATCGAACTTTTAAAAAAAAAAGGGGTTTCGGGAAGGGATTTTGAAGAAGCTTGTAAAATAATATTTGTCAAGGGAGTTTTATAAGATGATTTCTTTGAAAGAAGTTTTACAAAAGGATGTTTTGGAACAACGTTCTTGAGAAAATTTTACGAAATGACCTCTATGAGGAAAAGTTTTGTGAAGGTTTTGGAAATAGAGGTTTTGGGAAGTTGTGAACTCCATAATTTTTGAGAAAGATGGTAAAAAGGAAGATTTGGGGAAATGAGAGTGTGACTAAGGAAAAGATTGAGAATGAAATGTGAAAGTGTCAGTGTGACCCCAGCTCTGTGCTATGCGAGACTCGATGGTTGAAAGTGCAAAGATAGCAGTCGGGACTCACTGAAGGGATGCACTAAGGGTGAGCCGGCCAATAGGTTAATTAAATAAAATACTTTAAAAGACATTAACAGCGAATACGGTGAGGTATGAGAGTGCGAAGTAGTGGAGAGGAAGGTACCCCGGATATCAGGGATGTTCGGGTTGATGAATGCATTAGGGTAGGCTCGGGCGGTAAAACTTCACGTTGCCTTGAGTACTATTCTTGGCGGAATGAATCCCACATGTGGCGTACAACGTGGTAGGGACTGGGTCTAATGCCGTGGTAAGTTCCGCACCCAGGACCGGAATAGTGCTGTCACCCCTATGGCAGTTCAGGAACAGTGAGAGGGACTGGAGTGGGGCAATTGATTGCCACTGCGAGGCAGTGTGCCATGCTATTATGTATTGAGGCTGAGCCTCCTGGTCTGGGACCATTCGTGATTGACAGCTTTCATGCCCGCACGGTAAAGGTCCTGTACTCCTGTTTGCTTCCGACTAGGTGGATGGATGGCCGAGGAGATGTAGGCTTAAAATGTGAGTGCTAACTACGAAAGAAATGAGTACCTCGATGATCCTTTAACCCCCCTGATCATCGAGGGTTATAATCCAATAAAACATTTTAAGAATGGAGTTATATGAGTGAGAGTTGAAAAGTGTGGGAATTGAGAAAAAGCTTGAGAATGGAAATGTGGAGAAGAGGGCGAGTTCTATGAAAGAGATTGGAAATGAGAGTGGAGGAGTATGAAGGAATAATAATAATAATAATAAGACGAGAGGAATATAGATTTTGAATCGTGATGCTAGTATGTTTGCTTGTTATTGCGTGTGCATGTTGTGTGTGGTATGTATGTCCTATTATCTTACCTATCGTAATTCCACACCGTCGACGCTACGCGTCCGGAATGCTTACTCTCTCCTGTTCGTTGGCGTATCGGTACTGCCGGCATTTCAACGGGCAGATGGAATGCTGTATGGATGTCACCACATGGAGTAAATATGGAAGAGGATGGAAGCAAACCGCAAGGGGTTGGGTATGGATCGGTCATGCTCAGATCGTGATCCCCGACCCAGAACATCAACTGAGCGGAGCTGACTTAGGGCCACTTCTGAAACAAGTCACTGTGCGAGGATATAAGAACTACACGGAGAAGGCGCGGTACGAGAAGCGGTGGAATTATACGACCAGAGATGAAGGGAAGCCAAGGCACGATGACGCAGAAGAGACCCCGACCCGAGGAGCATCATCCTTGGGAAAGAAGAAAGGACACAAGAAGAAGAAGGACCTTCATCCGCTTGCTTTTAATAGAGTAGTTGAGCAATAGTATAGTTAGTTTAGATCGTAGTAAAGGTATTGTGGTAAGGATCACCTGAGCAATGGTATACTGATGTAACTTCACTTACTCTGAAGATTGCCCGACTTTTATACCCGTATGAAACATGTTCAATCTTATTTAAAGAAATGAATGGAGTTGCTTAAGTGGAACTAAACTATTTACGGAGAGTGAAGTAAATGAGTTTGGTTCCAAGTAACAACTCAGTTTTCGAAATAGAATGTTGGAGGATATTGATAATTTTTCTAGAAACGTTTTCAAACCCTTCAACAATGTTTTATAATATAAAAAAAAAATGGCCTCATTTTTGCAACATTAATAAATAAAAGTCAGTTGTTTTGGTTTTCGAAAAATCAGGCTGTTACATCATGAATATTCAATTGTCAGTTATGAAGAATCTCTTAGGGGTTAGGGATCAAAAAAATGCACTTAGTTTATCACAAGATTCTTTTGTTGCCCGTTTTAACGGTAATGGAATTATCTCACCTAACTTGTCCCTTCGCAACTTTAAAACAACACCCCTCCTTGCTTAAAAGCATTAAGCTGAGGGCATCTGTTATGAACTGGGACGAAACGGCTGAGATATATGGGATTAACATAATAACATCATAATGTCGTTTCCATACTTGTCACAACTAAGTTCAAAAAAGTATTTAGACGTGATCATGACACGAAACATTTAACGCTCATTGGTCTTTTTCTATTAATACGTCGACTCTCCGCCTTACCACACCATTGAGCTGGGGGGGGGGGGCTACTGGTATTGGCTAGTGCCATGGACCAATGAACACTAGTACCTTAAACTAATAAGCACCGGTACCACGGGTCAACGAGCATCGATTTAATATAGGTAACCGATACAACCGGTCATAATAGCCCCATCAAGCCTGAAGACCATTACTTTTATGATTCCTTTAATTTACAATAATGATGACCACAAACGACCCATCATTGCTATGTTGATGGAAACCATAATAGTTCATCATTTCTCATCAGACCTTCACCCCATAAATACATGTAAGGGCCAAGGTATGAATATAAGTCTCAACCCCCGTTAGTTTTACGCAAGGAACATACACCACCCCAAATACCTTGACTAGGCTGGCAGAGTTCTTTTGATAGAGAACCCATCACCATTATCACACATCAACAAATCGACTTACCTGTACGTGAAGGATAACACCCTACAACAGTTCTTGATATTTTTTGAACTCTTATTCTTAGTTATAAGGTTAAGGTCAGGCAAACTTAAAACATTATTGAATATAAACAACATTAATAAATTGTTTAATTATGTCACAAGTCCCTGAAGTTTGGGGTACTTTTTCCAAATACCCTTATGCTTTTTTTTTCAATGTTTGACTCCCCAAAGTTACTTTTGGATTTGTCATATACCCCTACTACCAATTCTGACCAATTTTGCTGACATGTAACATCAGAATCCTAGTCAGACGCAGGAGGTTGGTCATGTGGTGTCGCGTGATGTCACACGGGCGAAGACGACATCTCTCTTCAATCTTTTGTTTCTTTTTTTTATTTAACTAAAAATATAAAAATATTAAGTTTTTTTAGTTTTTTAATTTTTTTTTTAAAAAGATCTTCGCCCATGGGGCATCATTTGCCTAACCTCCTCCGTCTGATCAGGATTCCAATGTTACGTGTCAGCAAAATTAACCAGAATTGGTATTAGGGGTATATGACAAACCCAGAAGTAACTTCGGGGAGTCAGACATTGAAAAAAAAAGAATAAGGGTATCTGACAAAAATACCCCAAACTTCAGGGACTTGTGACATAATTAAGCCTTAATAAAATATAGGATTTTCTTAATCTTGATACTTAGGGTTGGAGCTAAGAGGCTTAATTAAGTATTTTTATATAGAAAAACTAAACCTTTATTCATATAGGTGATAATAAACTTAAATTTACAATATCACTTTACTATTTTTTGACTTCTTATTCTTTACCCTTATTCTTATGAAATGAGTTTTAAGAAACCCTAAATTTGAAAGGTAAAATTCTTAACTTCTCCAGTATAATAAGAAATTTCTTTTGTGTTGTAAAACAACTTAATTCAAGAATACAGATCTAATGAAAGAGGAAGATTGAGAGAGTAAGAACAAGCAAAGAGAAAATTAAATATTCTTCTATATATCAAATACAAACAACTATAGCCTATTTATAGGCATTACAATGTAACTCATGGAATGAATTATGATAAATGTAAATGAAGATTGTAACATACTAGGGAATATGAAAGGTTGAGGAGAAGTTGGACATCCACTAACTCTTCATATTCATAACACTCTCCCTTGGACTTACTAGTCAAAACCTAGTGGAAAACTAATGAAGAAAAAAGAGAACACTATTCTTTATATCTTATACGCATTATAACTACCTCATTTAAAACCTTGTTAGAAAAAACCCAAAGGGATAAAAACCATGGAAAAGGAAAAAAGAGTGCAGTGCATATTACTTTCTCCCCCTCATGTAGACAAATCTCTAAGTCGACGAAGTCCAATCTCGTGCACTAGTTGCTCAAAAGTTTTAGTTGATAATGATTTTGTGAAAAGGTCTATTAGATTGTCACTTGAACGGGTTTGATGGACATCTATATCACCATTCTTCTGAAGTTCATGTCTGGAAAAAAAAACTTTGGAGATATGTGCTTGGTTTCATCTCCTTTAATGTAACCTGCCTTTATTTGAGCAATGCATGCAATATTTATCTTCATATATCATTGTTGGGCTTCCTTTGATTGTCCTGAAACTGCTTGACTGTTGAACATGTTGAATAATCGATCTTAGCCATACACATTCTCTACTTGCCTCATAAAGTGCTATAATTTCACCATGATTTGATGATGATGCTACTAAGTTTTGTTTGGTTGAGCACCAAGAAATAGCAGTTCCACCATATGTAAACAAGTACCCTGTTTGTGACTTTGCTTTATGTGGGTCTAACAAATATCCAACATCTGAATATCTAATTAATTTGAACATTGAATCTTTCACATATAATAATCTCATGTTAGTTGTTCCTCAAAGATAACAAAGGATATGTTTAATACCATTCCAATGCCTTCTCGTTGGTGCGGAACTACGCTTGCAAGAAAATTTACAAAAAATGCTATATCCGTGTATTATTGGCTAGATACATTAATGCACCAACCGCACTTAAATGTGGTATCTCTGGACCAATAATTTCTTCATTATTTTATTTAGGACGAAAACATTCCCTCTTTATGTCAGGAGATCGAACAACCATTGGTGAGCTCAATGGATGAGTTTTGTCCATATATAATCTTTTCATAACCTTTTCTATATAATTGGATTGATGAATAAAGATCTCATTTGTTAAATGCTCAATCTGCAGGCTAAGACAAAATTTGGTTATTTCAAGATCTTTCATTTCAAATTCATTTTTTAAATATGCTTCTGTACTATCAAGCTCTTCAACAGTTCCAATGATAATCATATCATCCACATAAACATCAACTATAGCAAACCTAGTTTTAGATCTCTTGATGAATACACATTGACTAATGGGATCATTTTGATATCATTCTTTTAGGAGGTATTCCTTCATACGATTATACCACATTCTACCAAATTGCTTTATGCCATATAACAATCTTTTCAATGATAAGGAATACATCCCTCTATGCTTCGTGATACATGCTTCGGGTATTTTTAGTCCTTCAAGAACTTTCATGTACACATCACTATCAAGTGATCCATAGTAAGTTGTCACAATGTCCATAAGACCCATTTGAAATCCTTCAAGGATTGCCAATCTAATTAAAAATCTAAAAGTAATTGCATACACCACAGGAGAATAAGTCTCATCAAAATCAACTCCTGGTTTTTGTGTAAAGCCTTGTGATAAAAGTCAAGTTTCATATCTCACAACATCATTTTTCTCATTATATTTTCTCACAAATACCCACTTGTAGCCTATTGGTTGTACGCCTTCGGGCGTTTGCACTACAGGTCCAAACACTTGACATTTCTCAAGAGAATTTAATTCTTCTTGAATTGCTTATCTCCATTTTGGCCAATCATTTCTTTGTCGACATTGTTTAATTGAATTTGGTTCTTATCCTTTTCTTCATCTATAATGTCAATTGTTATTGCATAAGCAATATATTCGTCAATAACAATTTCATTTCCGTTCCACCTTTTCCTGTAGAGATATAATTTATAGAGATCTCATCATTTTCAATATTTTTAGGTACCCGAACCTCTTATATGGTAATTTGCTTATTTATGTCATCTACTTGATCATCTTCCATTTTCTAATCTGGAGAATTCAAAACATTATTTATGCCAACTTTCTTATTAAGCTCCCTTTTCTAGGATTTTTATCTCTGGAACCGAGTCTTCGACAACACTTCAAGGGTAAATTAGAGTTTGATTCTTCCAAGGGAAGTTTAATTCTAGCAGGAGCATTTGCTCTTGGAATATAAGATTTTGTAACCTTCTTTGCATTTACAAATGCATCAAGTAATTGATTTGAAATTTGTTGCAAATGAATAATTTTATGAACTTCAAATTCAGATTGACGCATATGAGGATCAAGATGGAAAATGGATGGTGTAAGCCATATTATATCCTGATTTTCCAGCTTTTGTTTTTCTCCCCTTAATGTTGGGAACATAGTCTCATCAAATTGGCAACCAACAAATCTTGCTTTGAATAAATCTCCAATTAAGGGTTCAAGATGTTTAATAATTGATGAAGACTCAAAATCAATATAAATTCTCAATCTCCTTTGGGGACCCATCTTTGTGCGTTTTGGTGGAGCTATTGGGACATATACTATATAACCAAAAATTCTTAGATGCGTTATATCTGGTTGTTGGCCAGTCACAATTTGTAGTGGGGAGCACTTATTATAAGCAGTTGGCCTTAATTGAATAAATGTTGCAGCATGTAGTATCGCATGGCCCCAAGCGGAAGATGATAATTTGGATTTTATAAGTAAGGGCTAGTGATTAATTGTAATCACTTAATATGACATTCAGCTAGACCATTTTGTGTATCTACGTAAGCCACTATATGTTCAACTTTTATCCCAATTGGCATCCAATAATCATTGAATTTTTGGTTTGTGAATTCTCCGACATTATCGAGACGAATTGTCTTAATAATATAATCTAGAAATTGTGCTCGTAGTCGAATTATTTGAACAAGCAGTCTCGCAAATGCCTTATTTCGAGAGGATAATAAACATACATGAACTAGTAGATGCATCTATTAATACCATAAAATATATAAATGATCCACATGATGGAGTAATTGGCTCACATATATCTCCTTGAATACGTTCAAGAAAATAAGGAGATCTGTATAATTCTTCTTATCATTATCGACCCGGGATGGCCTAACAGGTCATGCTAAATTATAAAGTTCATCTTTTGATTAGTAAAGTTCTGGTTTACTATAGCATATGCTTCAATTGTACTAATACTCGTATAGTACAAACCAGAGTAGAAAGCAACCAATTTTTCTTATATACTTTTTTCGCCAGAGACAATTGATGTGATATAAAGATACTCATTATTGTCTTTACTCATTGTCTCAATATGAAATCCTTTGTGATGTATATCTTTAAAACTTAACATATTCCTTTTTGATTTAGTAGACAACAAGGCATTATCTACTATAAACTTTGTTTCTCCACGTAGCAATATAGTGGCTCCTCTAGAGCCTTCAATCATATTTGCAGTTCCCGATATTGAATGAACATTTGCCTCCATTCTTAACAAATTAGTGAAATACTTTTCATTTTTAAGTATAGTGTGATTCGTTGCACTATCCACTAAGTAGATGTCGCCATTATAGATGGTGGTGCCAACCAAGAAATATCTCATTCTTCATTAGAAACATAAAAAATATTTAGATAGTTAATACAAAGAAATACTATTATGAAAGAAAGGAAAAAATTGAAATGTAATAATATCCAAAAACATATTCATCTTATTAGCAAAGTAAAATTGACAATAACTTTATTGAAAAGAAAGGAAAAAACACTCGATATAGAAACTTTATTTATATAAAAAGGGAAGACACTCCAAACATAAAGTTCAATGATATAAAGTAATGCATAAAAGTCCACCACCAGATAAAAGTTCATCACCATAAGCCTTATATTTGGACATTTCCATCACCAATCAGGTGTTCAGTTTTTCCATCATAAGAAATCTGGAAAATCAAGATGAGTAACATCCATTTGGCCATAATCAAGCTCACCATCTTCATAAAAATTGGTCTCTATTTTTTTTTCTTTATTTTTAAGTGATTCTTGATAAAGATCTGCAAGATGCTTTGGCGACCGACAGAGACGATGTTAATGATCTTTGCTACCACAACGATAGCATATTTCATCATTTTTGCTACTTTGCCCAACTTCCCATTTTTCAATCTTTTCATTATATTTCCACTTCAAGTGGGGAGAAGTGTATTTTGGATTACCACCATGACTATGACCACCGTGTGATGTGTTCTTTGAATTACCACCTTGACCATGTCTATTATATTCATGTTCACAAACATAATCACGACCACAACTACGGCCACGAGTGTGGCGATCGTGTCTAGCCACATTCACTTCAGGGAATGGGACACTACCAGTTGTGTGAGTCTCATGGTTTCTCATCAGGTGCTCGTTATTTTGCCCAGCAACAAGGAGACAAGAAATTAACTCGGAATATTTCTTGAAACCTTTTTCACGGTATTATTGCTACAAGACCATATTATTTTTATGAAAAGTAGAGTAAGTTTTTCTAACATGAGGGACCGAGTTGGTATATAAGAACCAAATCGGTACATCCGAAATTTTGAGGGACCAAATTGGTACATTCGGAAATCTTGAGACATTAAATATGTATTTATAAATTTTCAAGAACTAAGTTGATATAAAATATTAATGACTAAATTGATACTTCAATTAAAAAACAATTGTTGAAATGGACCAAACTTACGAAAATACCTCATTATATGTGACGTAGAGTTATGATATCCAAAATGAAATAACATGTGTTTCCTTTTGGAAAATGTTTGGTGGACATCTGCATGCCACATCATATGGTATGACACCCATATTCTGATGTTAAAAGCTGATGTACAAATAATACAGCTCCTTCTCTTTTTTATATTTGCAATTATTGAATTTGAAACCACTCATCTTATGTTCAACAATTCTACCATTTGAGTGAGCCTTTTGTTTAATAAGAAAATATGGGAAGAGAAATTAAATTACTAATAATCCATTAAATAACTTTTTAAGGATAGAAATTAGCATCTTCAACTTTCAAAGCTTAAAAACGTTAATACATGATCATATGAGTTACACTCACATATTATTTAGGAAAAATTGCACTCACCTTCCCTGAGGTTTGCAATAATGACACAAACACCTTCTCTAGTTTGGAAAATGACACTCACCTCTCTTCCTTAATAATCAGCATTGCAATTACACCCTTCCTTATAATAAATCATTAGTTTATTAATGAAAATGTTATGCTTAGGATTGAAAAAACATTAATACCATCAAAGGACTTAAGGAGCACCTCATACAAATTTCAAGTGTATTTGATACATTTTTTCTTTATAACAAGAATACAATAAAATTATTTTTTTTACAAAAAAAATTATTTTTACATGAAAATATAATAATTTTTTATGATTTTTTTTTTACTAAAACACATTCTTGTCTAAAATTTTATTCAAATGATTTTAGAATAATGCAGAAGACCTAACATTATTATTAAAATACAAACTGTATGTAAAAATTAAATCTTATATATTCATATTAATATTTCATAGGAACAATAATAAAATTAAAACATATTATATTCATAATAAACTTATATCCACTATAGCATGTGATTAACCATGAAAGTGTTAAAAAAAGAATATTGTCTATAATAAGCATGTTAGCTCTACAAATCCCTAGTGTATATATATATATATATATATATATATATATATATACTCTAAATCTCACTACTTGATCCAATTTTTTATTGACTCAAATCGGCATAAAGAAGTGACTTAGGTGGTCGTTACATTTTCTTGTAAAAAACTTAATTTTATCATATTATTATAAAAATGCACCAAATACATTTAAAGTTTGTATGAAATACCTCTTGATGGTATAAATGTCTTTTTTAATCCTAAGTATAACATTTTCGTTGAAAATCTAACCATTTATTACTAAGAGAAGGTGTAAGTGCAATGTTAATGACTAAGGAGGAGAGATTGGTGTCATTATCCAAACTAGAGGGTTTGTTCTGTATCATTAGGGTAAACCTTAGAGTGGGGAATGCAATTTGCTGAACTCTTGGAAACTCTAGACATAATTAAATTTCTTGTCTATATCCTCCATCCACAGGAAATCATGCTAGAATCGGGTAAAACCATCGTAAATTTACTATTGTTCTGAAAGATACTTGACGTTATTCTTTATTTTGTTCGTGTGGAATTCCACAAAACAAAGAAGACAGAGACAAACTAAACTAACAAATCATGTGTGGAAGAGTATGATTTTAAGCATGGAGAATAGACATGTGACAGAAGTGACACATTAGCTAATACCGATTATATAAAATTGACCAGAAGAGTGCAAGCAAGCGCCGCAATAATATGGAAAATATGCAACAAGAACAAGTGAACACCGCAAAGCTTTGCTGGAAATTCATTAGATCCTCATATAGACAGCTTTAGACAAGGACAGGTGAATGAGTGGAATACGCTTTCCAATTCCACCGTATTTTGAGAGTTGGAAAATTTACCAGATTTGAGTGTAGACTAAGACCAGTTTCTTTTGGGGGTGGGATAGATTTCTGAGTCAGCAATGATATACTATTCAACTAGCTATGAGTTTGCGGTATGCACGACTTTTTTTAATTTATTTTTATTTGCATATATGTTTATTTTTTTTAAAATATATATTAGAAATTGATACTATTTTGCTTCTCCACCATTAGTAATTGTTATAAAAAGGGGAGATAAATTTGATGGGGGAATTAGTGTATTTATAAGGATCATTTGTGTATTAATCTTGGATTAACTAAATATGATTATTACCTTTATTTTTAAATTGTCAATTTGAGATATTACAGTTGAGGATATGAACATAGGTTTCGCAGAAAGATTGAACCACGATAAATTTTGGTTGGCTTTCTCTCTTTCCTTGTCACTTTAATTTACACATTTTTGTTTATTTTTTTACAACAATGTTTCGCTTAATTTTCAATCTAGTACACTACACACAAAAAATTACTCTTTTCATTCTTATTTACTTGTCATATTTCAAACAAAACACACTCTTTAAGAAATTTAATCATTATACATTAATTATGTTTTTTCCCACTATATTCTTTCTCTCTCTATAATCATTAATTTTTCTCCACTACTTACATAAACCAAGACATATTAAATAAGGACAAACATGAAAAATAACATTTATTACACTCTTGAAATCCTCAATACGACAGAAAAAAAGAAACAAAAAATTTATCCAAACAACGACAAATAAAAGGAACGAAGGGAGTATATTTTTATTCTATAAATTTTTTTATATAATTAATAAAACTTGATTCACCCTTTTCAAGGTTTGAAGCTAACTTCAACAAGCAAATCTCTTCAAACTCTTACCAAACATCCAATATACTAAGGGAGACTGGGTTGACCTCTTAGGCCTGGCTTACCATTTTGTTGCTAGACAATGGTGCAACTTTCTGGGTTTGATTTAGGGTTGCTTTCTCGATCTCTAGGGATAGCTTTTAGTCTCCATGATATATACCTCGTTGTTGTATAAGAACTTCATGTAAAAGTATAAGGTTATGACCTCGTCTGTTTATTTGATGGATAAATTAACTCTTTCTATACTATTCCCTTCGTCCCAAAAAAAAGTAAAGAATTCAAAGAATAATTTAGTTAAAAAAGTTACTATCTTTTTTTAACAGATAGAGTATACTCAGCCCTTAGAGCTGATTTTAAGCAATAAATTGCTTTCCTATTACACTTTTTGTCAACAACAAATTTAATTAGCGTTAATTAGAATTAATTAAAAATATTATTTTTATTTGATATTTTTTATTCTTCCCATTTCATATTTTTAAGTTGTCTTTTACACACTTTTCTCTTTCTCTCTTCCCTTTTCATTGGTGATGCTCATGCCATTAAAAGGAGGTTCAGGATTAATAGCATGTTCTTGAAAAGCACCGCCATTTTTTGCCGTGGTTGTGGCTCTCTATCATAAACTTTTAAATAAATTCATATAGACCGATCTGAACAGGTTCCAAACTACTCAAATCCTTGAGGCACACCCTCGCATCCCAGATGTTGCAAAAATTTTAGTTACCCCCTCATTTCCTTAATGTTAAGTACTAGAGAAATATTTTTTTTAAGCCATAGATATTTTTCATAGGAAATAATTATGTAAAACAGGAGTCCTTTCGGGGCAAAAAATGGTGGTGACGCAGCAAACAAGGATGGTGCTTTTCAAGAACATGCTATTAATCTCGGATCTCCTTCTAATGGCATGAGCATCACCGGTGAAAAGGAAGAGAGAAAGAGAAAAGGGTGTAAAAGACAACTTAAAAATATGAAATAGGAAGAATAAAAATGCCAAATAAAACTAATATTTTTAATTAATTCTAATTAATGCTAATTAAAATTGTTGTTGACAAAATGTGTAAAAGGAAAGCAATTTATTGCTTAAACTCAGCCCTTAGGGCTGAGTATATCAAAACCATTTTTCTATTGACTTTGAAACGACGATTATTCTTGACAATATTTTTTGGGTGTTTGATGTATTGCATTCTATAAGGAAGATAATGTTTTCTCCTTTTTATAGGATATTAAATATCATATATGTTTGTTTGTGTATAAATCAGTATTCAATAAGTGTATTCTTTATTTATTTGATAGAAAGTGGGAATCAAGGGTGCTACATATGATGCTTAAGATCTTGTGTTAATAATATTTTTTTCCTATCAAAAGAAAATTAATGCTATTGAAAATTGGATCAAGTGCTTATAAAAAGGATCAACATATTCCCACTATGCAGTACTTATATATAGGAATGGAGGGAGTAATAAATTAACGCTTATATTCTCTATTTTGTCCTTTGAACGTATTAACTATGTCCTTTATATTAACTATGTAAAATAAACATGGGAAGCAAGTACAATGGCAAAAATATGAAAAATAGCCCTAAATGTTACTTCCTTCAATTCAAAAGTATTGTTCATATAGGTGATGAACGAATTTTAATAAAAGATTAAATAATGTAAGAATTTGAGGCATTTTGACTATAATATCCATATGTAATTATTATTGAAAAGAGATAAAGATAATGGAGGTGAAAAAGAAGTTGTGGTAAATAAGGTGTTATGGAGCGCATATATTAGACCTGAATACCGATATGTTGATACCGGCAAGAGGCCCTATTGGCCCGATTATGCTGATACCGGCATACCAGATGCTGATACTGGCATACCGGCAAGAGGCCCTATTGGCCCAATTATGCTGATACCGGCATACAGGCAAGAGGCCCTATTGGCCCAATTATGTTTATACCGACATACCGGATGCTGATACCGGCATACCGGCAAGAGGCCCTGTTGGCCCAACTACATTGATACCAGCATACCATTATACATGTATCCTTCTCCAACGATCTGATTCTCACTTCTATACCGTTACACATACCAGACATCAGCTACACGTGTGAAGGAATCCAAGGAATTCCGTTATCCCTTCTGTGCATTGGATCTTACACGTTATGATACCCGCCATAATATCCTGCCATTTACAGGAATTACACTTACTTCATGATGACGGCAATCAACACCCATAAAGTGGGTAAGCCTGTATAAGTCTGGTAAGTCAAGCATATATGCATCTATCTCATCTCACATAGACACACACACCACCCCAAAGTAGAACGACCAGAGTGTGGGTATCTTGGCGTCCAAGGTGCCCACTTCAAATATGATATCAAGAGTGGGATTGCCGAATCCTTAGCCGAATAGACTAAGATCAATAATTCCACGACAGAACATTGGCGACCACAGTGGGAGCAAGAAATCTATTCCCACCGCTTTTTGAAAAAAGTCCATGGCAAACCAGTCACAAGGAGAACGCGCTGAATCCAGTCATCATAGCGTGATGGAACCGAGAAACCATCTAAGTGGAGAACAAGCACCTTCACGTCAGAAGGACCTGAGGGAACGGTTGAGCGAAGGGAGAAGACGGGCAGAATATGAGCGTTCGAGACAAGAGGGGCCTTCTCATCAAGAACATGAGAAATCGCGACAGAGGCCTCCCCACTAGAGAAGGAAGCCCTTCGCATTCCCGTCATGAGAGTAAAGGATCATCTTATGGATGCTCGCAGAGGAAGGCAAGCCTTGAGACAGAATTGGCCCGTCTGTGTAGGCGATTAGATGAGCAGGACAAGTTGCTGAAAGAATTGAGGAAAGGAACATCCCAATCAAGTATTGGCAAAGTGAATGAGGTGGGATTAGTTGGAGAGCCTGAAGAAAAGGACCACCCATTTTCTGACACCATAATGGCCTTTCGCATGCTTGAAAATCTCAAAGCTCCAGCCAACGTAGATCCGTATTTTGGGAATTCAGACCCACAGGAACATATAGACAGTTTTCTGGTTGCAATGTCGTGTCAAGGGGCTAAGGATGCGTACAAGTGTCGCATCTTTCCCTTGACTCTGAAAAAAGCGGCTTTGCGTTGGTATTCTAAATTGGAGCCTGATTCAGTAACAGGATGGAAAGATTTGGCTGCCAAATTCCTAGGACATTTAACGACAAGCAAGGCACAACCAAAGTCCGAGCATCACTTATCCCAAATTAAGCAGGAAAAGGAGGAGCCATTGAGAGACTTCCTCACTCGCTTTAATACAGAGTATTTGTCTATCAGTGACATAGAGGTTTCAGTGGCCCTTCATCTCTTGATGCGCGCTCTGAGGCTAGGAAATTTTACAGACTATTTGGTGATGCACATGATCAAAATGGAAAGAGCTGAAAAATACATCAATTTAGAGGAGTACCAGAAAGCTCGGGATAGTTTTGCCAAGAAAGTCTTATAGACCACTGTCGTATTTTAGTTTGCTTCTGTTTTGAAAGAAGGTCATGTGGACCATTGTCTCGTCCAAGTTATGGTAGTTTCCATTTTATTAATAAGAATCGTGAAAATTCCATGAGCGTTATACCCCCATGAGCTGGTCATCTCAAACCGGTTTCCTTCAATCAAACACCCCATGAGTGAGTCTAATCTTTTTCAGAGTCAAAGAGTGCCTCATATCAGCATCAATAATTCGACATCTCGGTTTAAAACATGAGTTGTTAATACCATGAATTCGGAAGGACGGTCGAAAAATCCAAATTCGAATATAAGAATTCAGTATCCAAAACTAAATACACCACTTATTTGACTAGCCATCAGATAAGGAGAGAAATGGGTAGAAGATGTTCTTGTATAAAAATGAACATCACCCATCTATCTAGTATGGTCCCTGTTAGTCTTGAATGTAAAAGGCTAATAAGTTAAATGGAAAACCATTCGCTGGCTAGAGTAGGATTTCCATGGATCAACAATTGTATGGATACACAAAGACAAAACCAGTATCTCGAAGCCATGATAACGGTATGTCCAATGTACCTAGGAAATAACTTAGGGATTGAAGAGTGGAAGACTTGATGAATCCACTTAGAACTCATGGCTCACATTCATGAACCATGACTTGGGGGGCTACTGTTATGGAGCGCATATATTAGACCGGAATACCAATATGTTGATACCGGCAAGAGGCCCTATTGGCCCAATTATGCTGATACCGGCATACCGGATGTTGATACCGGCATACCGGCAAGAGGCCCTATTGGCCCAATTATGCTGATACCAGCATACCGGCAAGAGGTCTAAGTGACCCAATTATGTTGATACCGACATACCGGCAAGAGGCCCTATTGGCCCAATTATGCTTATACCGGCATACCGGATGCTGATACCGACATACCGGCATGAGGCCCTGTTGACCCAACTATGCTGATACCAGCATACCATTATACATGTATCCTTCTCCAACGATTTGATTCCCACTTCTATACCGTTACACATACCAGACATCAGCTACACGTGTGAAGGAATCCAAGGAATTCCGTTATCCCTTCCGTGCATTGGATCCTACACGTTATGATACCCGCCATAATATCCTGCCTTTTACAGGAATTACACTTACTTCATGATGACGGCAATCAACACCCATAAAGTGGGTAAGCCTATATAAGTCTGGTAAGGCAAGCAGGTATGCATCTTTCTCATCTCACACAAACACACACACCATCCCAAAGTAGAACGACCAGAGTGTGGGTATCTTGTCCAAGGTTCTTCAAGTCTGATATCAAGAGTGGGATTATCGAATTCTTAGTCGAATAGACTAAGATCAGTAATTCCATGACAGAACATAAGGGTATAATTGAAAAACAACAGTGTTAAATATGTATTGAGTTTATAAAAGAACAATACTCCTGTCCTTATTATAAATCACATTCTAGAAGATTTTCTTGGTCCTAATTATAAGTCACTCTACATTTCATATGCATCATTTATTGTTTTTCTCTTTTTTGCCCTTATTAAATATTTTGACTGTTAGAAGACAACATCTCAAATGATGAAGTTTTGATGATAACAAGGAATAACTTAAAGAGAAAACAACGACAAATCCACAACCATGAATGTCAAAGCTCCTTTAAAACCTCATCTTATTCTTTTCGGAAAATCATTGTGAGGCGGCTAGGTATTATACTTACTCATTTCAATATGTCTCACTTGGAATGTCGAGAAGAATTTATTCAAAAGCATTTTTTGGAAAATTGTTTTTCATGAAATCTTTCATGGTGCATCATATAAAATACTTTTGAAAACTCTGGTCAAACGTTTTGGATTATGAAAACAAGTTTTTACAAGTTTCAACAAAAATTAATCAATTACTTAGTGTAGATAATCGATTACTTTTGCAGCATCTTATAAAATCCAAAGAGTTTTGAATCGATTACTTGAACAAGAGGAATCGATTACTTTTGTTGCATCATTCAAAAACCAAAGGCTCTGGAATTGATTACTTGAACTAGACTAATTTGGGGGTTTTAATTTCGCTGTTTTGTGGGTTTATTCACAGTGGGTTCAAGGTATAAACTAGGTTCAATATGAGTAATGAATGGCTTAGGAAATGGGCTGGGATGGTTCTTCTTTCGTCAAGCAGTAGTGAGGAAGAGGACGGTTCCTCTTCTTCCTCCTGCTCGTCCACAGAGGTGGATGAGATGCTGCGGTGCAGGAGGGAGTTTGGGCGGAAGTACGAGCGGCGGGTTCTGGAGGTTGACCCCGTCGAAGTCGTCTACCCTTGGAACTCCGAAGAGAAACGAAAATGGATTAAGGAGTATGCTTGGGCTGAGTTTGTAGATGGAAGAGAGCGTGCCGATTACGAGAGGATGGAAAGGGAGAAATTGTTTGAACGGGGGGTACCTGTGGAAGAGGGGAGATGCTCGCCCCTCGGGACTACCTCGAGGGGGTTTTCGGGTGGTTTATTTTTCGCGACCCGGAGAACTAACTTCGAGATCCCCTGTCCTTTCGCAGGTACTATGGCTCCTCGGAAGTGCATCGTCCGACCTGAACTGTACCCTGCTCCCTTTGATACCGAATTATACACTTGGGTTGACGTGGAGCCCAAGGGAGTCCAATCCAGCTTAGTTTCAGATGATCAGCTCATGGCAGTGCGGGAGGTCGTGCTTCCCAGCTCGGGGGATGCTGGTGATAACTACAAAATTCTACCCTGCTCAGCCAATGACAGGATTTGTTCTCGGACTGACAATAGCTCTTTCTTCTTCTACGCCGACCTTATTCAAAATTTAGGGGTGAGCTTGCCTTTCACCGACATAGAGATTAGGGTATTGAACGAACTCGGCCTGGCTCCCTCTCAGCTCCATCCCAATACTTGGTCTTTTCTCCGAGCCTTTCAGAGATATTGTAACGCTAGGAACCTGGTTTGCACAGCTCGGCTCTTCCTATGGGTGTACAATCCGTTCGTTAGTAACAAGGAGGGTGTCTCAGGTCGGCTTTGGGTATCGACCAAGGCTCGAGGTCGTTATGGGCTTTTTGGGATGTTCTCTGAATCATGGAAACAATTCAAATCGCGCTTCTTTAAGTACCAACATGTGGGTTCTGGTCGCCCCTGGTTTATGGGAGAAACGAAACCGAGATTTCCCTTAGAATGGACACAAGAATTTTTCATCCGACATTCGGAGGCACCTCAACGGTGGTCAGGGACGACCTTGGATGCCGATGAGGTTGTTACAGCCTTCCACTTTCAAATTGAGTACCGAGCTCGCAAGTCTCAGCTTGATATAGGAGTGTTCATGACGTGCCCAGTCCGAGAAGTCTTAACAAACATTGGTAGATAGCTTTTCACTTTTTTGCCTTTGTAATCTATTCTTTTTGTCTTTTGCTGATTTCTTTGTTTCTTTTCTTTGTGTTTTGCAGAGAAATATTGGGCCAACATGTCTTCTAAAGCGATGAGGGCTGCCTTGGAAGCGCGCAAAAAGAAGGCTTCCACATCTCCTGCTGCTGTTGCCATCGTCGCCGAGGTGGCAGCCACCGAGGTCACTGCTGATACGACCTCGACAGGTTCTGGTCCTCTTCAACCTACTCCGCCTGTCGTTATCCTTGCGCAGGCTCCTCAACCGGCGGCTAGCTCGGACGTAGAGATGGTTGTCGCGCCGAGCTCGCCTGCTCAGGGCCGGGGATCTGAAGGTTCTTCCCGACCTCCAGTAGTCACCGTCAGTCCCTCAGTTAGAGAGGGAATTCTGAAGATGTCGGGGGCTGAGTGGAAGAAGAAGGCCGAATACTTTGCTATTCAGATGAAAAGGGCATGTACCATGTTTAGTGTTCTATCCGAGGTTGCTGATGATGTGGCAGAGGGTATATCACCCGCTCAGAAGAAAGCTCGGTTGGAGGCTGCGGCGGAGGTGGAGGATCTAAGACAGAGGAAGAAAGCGGCCGAAGAGAAGCTGGCGGAGCTGGAAGAAAAACATCGGCAACATATCGCGGAGCTCCAAAAGCAGAATGAGGAGGCCATGGCTCAGATGAAGGCTGAGGTTAGGGAGGCTGGTCGGCAGGAGGGGTTGGCCGAGGTGGAGAAAGTTAGGACCCTGCTGAAGAGGAGGGCTGCCCAAGCACTTAAGCACAAAGTGGCGGCACAAGAAGCTGATTTCCAGTTTGAGAAAGCTGGAAACAAAATTTTCGCCAGTGCGGTGGAGCAGGTTCTGCACTTGAATCCTGGTCTCCGAATTAGGGTGGTTGGGGCTAGTGCCGCCTATGGGGTAGAAGATGGCAAGATGGTGGATTATGGGAGAGATAGGGCCGAAGTTGATCTTGACCAGCCTGAGGAGAATCTTCCTGACCCCCTGGCCGAGAGAATGGAAGAAGATTTTGATCCGAGGTCGGTTGTGTTATCCGACGTAGAGGATTGACATGGCGTAAGTCCCTTATGCTGGGCAGCATGATTTTTCTTTGTAACAACTTTGTTGGATATGCTGACTGTCACCTGATAACAGTTTGTTTTTAACTTAATGCAAGTTCATATTTTGTTTAACTTGTTGCATAAAAAATTTGTGTGCAAGTTATTTGTCACTTGTTGCATACGTTGAAAAAGTTTTTAGGCAACGCGAGATAGTGAGATCTGTTGCGTGGTTTTACATCGTTGTTTACGCAAGTATTAAGTTTAACTTGTGACGTATAACGAATTATTAAGGGCCTTGGTCTGTGAAGCTTTCTCACACCCAAGTCACCCATGATCGTTTTAAGGTTTAGATCGGGTTACTCAGTAAGTGCAGTAATCTTATAAGGTTTCCTCTGAAAAGAGGTGCTGTATATAAGGGCATACGGTAGGGAACTCGGAACATCCCGTCTTGGCCGAGGTGGGTGTCCTCTACCCCGATGTGGAAGAGGTTGCTGAGTGAAGTGATGTAAAAACATTTCACTGCAAGCTGTACATCATCGGGTGTCCCTTGTACATTGTGCATATGAGCCGATCTCTTTTGGGAGATGTAGGCTGTGCATAGCGCCATGCAACATTTAGGTGGCTAGTGCTAAATGAGAAGCTAGTACGTACGTATATAAAACTGTGGCACTTGAGTAAAGGGCAAGTTTGTATTTCATTGATTAGATGTCAGAATACATTGCCTTTTGAAAATAAACTTGGTATTTCATAGTGGTGGCACTCTAGCCGACCTTGGAAAGATGGATATCTCACAATGAAAGGGTGCTATGGCCTAACTTAAAAAGGTGGATATCTCACAATGAAAAGGCACGCTGGCCAAACATGAATTAAAAAGCCTAAACTGATAGGCAAACATTTTGATTAGGAATTTAAGTAGAGCTTTTTGGTAACCGTGACTTGCTTCTGAGGTAAACCTGTTTGGGCGATGTAGGTTCTTAGTAGGGTGGTGATCTAAGGGCTTTACTGAGTTCGGCTCCTTAGACAGTGTCCCAGAGTCTGTGCTTCGTGAGTACCTCTGTTGGGGTCTGCTTGTCTTAGAACCGTGCTCACACCCTTCGGGGACCGAGGCTCAGGTTTCACTTTTGGAGCGCTGATCTTCCGCGCTTGCAGGATCAGGACATTTTGCTCCAGTGTTTGTTTCTGCTTTTTTCTTCTTAGCTGCCTCCTTCTGAACCGAGGAGGAATGCCTGGGATACTTAACCAGCTTGAAGCCACTTGGGGGCTTCCGAGTTTGTAGGAGGAGAAGGAGGTGTTTTTTGATTATGAAAAAGCTGTTGATCCCAGATCGGGTTTGGTCGGTAGGACCGTTGTCGTCTTGTCGTCCTGGACTCTCTTTTCTGACCTCGATGCCTAAAATTTGTCCTTTGGTCAAGGTTGGATCAGTGGATTCTTTCTGCTTCCTTTTTCCTTCCCGTAGACTTGCATTATAGCAAATTCGGGCTTTTACTTGGTCGGCCTTTACCGTGACGACCTTGTCGTCTGAACCAACAAACTTCATTGCTAGGTGGACCGTAGATACTACCGCCCCAAAGGCTTGGAGGAAGGTTCGTCCCAGAATGGCGTTGTATGGGGAATCAGAGTTTACTACCAACAATTTTATAATCTCCGTCCGGGCTGAAGGTTGCTTACCCAGGGTTATCGGAAGATGGATAGCTCCGAGGGGGCGGATTGCTTCTCCTGTAAAGCTGATGAGGTTTCCTTCAAACTTAAGGAGGTTAGATGATCTGAGTTTTAATGCTTGAAAAGTGTGCAGGAAGAGAATGTCGGCCGAACTCCCTTGATCGACAAAAACCCTGGCGACTTCAAAATTTCCTATCAGCGCGGTTATTACCATGGGGTCATTATGATCGGGGACAACATCTTCCATATCCAGGTCGGAGAAAACGATGGGAATATCTCGAGACGACTTTTTGTAAATGGGCTTGTGGTGTACTGCCAGGATTTGGTTGATGTACCTTTTCCTATCTGCTCTCATTTCTCCTCCACCTGCGAAACCTCCGGAGATAGTTTCTACCCGTAGGTTTTCTGGTGACTTATCCATGTCTTGGATCGCAACCAAGCTTACTCGTTGTGGCTCCTCATCTTTCTTCTCGGGGGATGGCTCCGCTTTTGCTTTGCCTTTATCATTATCCGGGCTGCGGGTTCTTCTTCGGCCTTTCCTTTCTACTGCTTCTCTTACATACTGTTGTAATTTTCCCTTCCTTATCATGTCTTCGATCACATCCCGAAGCCAAGTGCATTGGTCGGTGTGATGCCCATACCCATCATGGAAATTACAGTATTTCGACCTATCTCTGATATTACTTTGATTCCTGAGGAAAGGGGGGCGAGTTACCCCCCGGAGGTCGGTTTGCATAGTCTCTCTCCAGACTTGAGATCTCGGGACTGTTAGGGGGGTGTACACATCATACTTGGTGGTGTAGGGACGTCGGCGGTCCTCTTGGTGCCCGGGGTTGGGGCGTCCTCGGTCACCTTGGTCTGATCTTCCTCCTTTCTCGTCCCTGTTGCCTCGAGGGCGACCTCGGGGAAGGGCACTTTGAACTGTAGCTTGGCTGTTTTCCATTCTATTAGTCTGTCCTTTGGTGAATTCTTCTAAGTTAATGTACTTATTTGACCGCTGTCTCAGCTCGGCCATGTCCCTCGGCGGTCTTCCAACCAAGGAATCTTTGAATCCTCCTTCGAGCAATCCTTGAGTAAGGAGGAGTATGGCTACCTCGGGTGATAAGTGAGGGACCGAGCTGGATTCGGTGTGGAATCTGTGCAAATACGCACGCAGTGTTTCATCTGGCTTCTGGGTTACTGTTGCTAGGGTGTGATCCGACCTTGGCTGTATGCAACTTGCGGTGTACCTATTGAGGAATGTTTGCTTCATTTCTTTCCAGTTATTGATGGAATTTCTTGGCAGTGTGGAAAACCAACGCAGGACGGGAGCTTGGAGGGTCATGGAGAAGGCCCGACACTTAAGCCGATCTCCTCCCCCATGAAAGTTAATTGCGCCTTCATAATTGAGGACGTGTTCCTGCGGGTCGGTCAGGCCGTTGTACCTAGCGATGTTGGTTGGCCCGAGGTACCCAGGTGGTGGCTGGTAGGACATGACTGCTGGGGTGAAGGGGTGACCTGGATGGACATCGTCGGGGTCAGCTTGTTGGTCATCAAAAGGTGGTGTCTGAGGTAACTGATTGAGAGTAGTAAGGGGTGTTGTAACCATTTGTGGTGTCAACAGTTGTGGAGATGCCAAGTTTTGGGTTGGGAGTATAGTGTTACCTTGGTCTGTTGGGATGGTCAGAGGTTGTGTTGGCTCATTTGTGGCTAGGGTTTGATCTGGTATAACTCGTTCAGCAAGGCGGTGCATGGTTATCTGTTGTAGGTCTGCGATAGCTTTTCCTTGTTGCTCCACTATTCTCATTTGTTGTCGCATTAGAGATAAGAGTTCGGCATCTCGTGAAAGGGAGGAGTGACGTGAGTGGGAGCGGTGGGTGGTGCTGATAGACTGAGCACGCTCACCACGGGGGCGGTGCTGTTCAGTGTTGGTCTCACCAAGCTCAGAACGTAGCTGCACGCGCCGACCTCCTCTGTCATACTGAGCTGGGTTGGTGTATCAGTGTGGATGGTATAAGGCCCACTGTGTGTATGGGTAAACTCTGGGGGAGGAGGTGGCGGTGGGGGAGGTAGTGGGGGAGGAGGAAGGGGAGGCGGTGGGGGGGGCGGTGGCGGAGGTGGTGACGGCCTTGCTGCCTTGTTGGCTTCAAGATGCTCACGTAGGTCCTCCGGAGACCGTGCCCTCCTGGGACGCCCTCTTCCTCTCCTCTGAGATGTTGGAACGTCAGACATGGTAGATTCTTGGTGGGGCTGATGTTTATCTTTTTCCCACAGACGGCGCCAATGTGATGTCCTAGGGCGAGGAGAATCTCTAAGGAGGGGAAATCTACCTTAGCGGGGACTCTGCCTAGGGTTTATGTGTGATGTTTGTTGGGAGTCCTCTAGTGGCCAAAGGGGAAGCCAAAGAGATACCCTAATCACTGGTGTGTGAGGGTGGCGATTAGGGTAAGAGGACGTACCTTTGCCCCATGTAGTACTGAGCTACTTATAGGGGGGAGCTGGTTGCCCTAATGGGCCAACTTGGGGCCCAAGTAGGGCCAGCCTGTAATGAGCTAGGAGTGGTGCGCTGTCCTTCCGGATAAGGATGGGGTGAGCTGTCCTTGCGGATAAGGCTGGGGGACGTCATCATGTCCTTGGTGTCGGAATCTTTGGGGTGATGTCGGACCTGGGAAGACGTACGGAGATCGGACCTGAGCAGAGACATGAGGTCGGCCTGTATCTGGCGCTTGTTCGACCGTTGAGCCCTGAGCTCGGCCAAGCGTTCAGTGGGTCCCTTGTTAGGTCCTTGAGCTTTTAGCGGGGTTTATGGGGAGCTCGGCATAGCCAGGTCCACCACAAATGGAGAGGTAAAAAAATCATTTTATTCTTCACCTAAGCTTTAATCTTTATGCCTCTATTTATTTGAAACTTTATTTTTAAAATAAAAAAAAATATATATCACCTGTGTAGGAAATATCCTTTTGATCAGTTGTAGGTTGTTATTTTTTATAAGTTTTTTTATATATATACAAGCAAAACTTAAAAAAGAAAAGAGAAAAGAGAAAATGATATAAATGGTATTATTGTAATAAGTGAATAGAGGAAACTATTTAATGCTTAAACTCAGCCCTTAGTATATCAAAACCGTATAAATATAACTATTTTGGAAAAGTTATATTGGGAATGAAACAAAAATTAAATGAAATCACTACTTTCTAAAAATATTTTATTAAAAATAATTGTATTGAAAATAGAATGTTAATTAACTTTTCTTATAATTGTTTTTTTTTATTACAAAGGAGGTACCTGAGACTAGAACTCAGGACCTGGGACCTAAACTATCTAGATGTCCATACAATTGCCAACTAAACTGACTTACGCGGACTTCTTATAATTGTTTTTCTTATATTAGAAATCATTGATGGCCTGGATAGAGATCTCTTGGACCCGCCACCAGTATCACATTATTCCAAAACCATACTTAAGTACTCTCTCCAAATATAAAATGTTGTTGAGATTTTTAGTTTATCTTAGGCTTAATTATGTGTGGGGTTTCTGTAGTTTGGACCTCTTTTGTAAGATACCCTTATACTTTTTTTTCAATGAATATACCCCTGTAGTTTACTCCAATTAGGTATTTGGCCCCAGCTCCTTTTCCGGCGAGTTTTTGGGTGAGCTGAACCGCCGGAGCTTCACCTGGAGCTGACACGTGGCAGTCTCTTAAATTTTTTTTTTAAAATTAAAAAAATAAGGCTTAATTATGTTTGGGGTCCCTATAGTTTGGACCTCTTTTGTGAGATACCTCTATGCTTTTTTTTTTCAATGAATATACCCCTATAGTTTACTCTGGTTAGGTATTTGCCACCAGTTCCTTTTTCGACGAGTTTTTGGGTGAGCTGGACCGCCGGAGCTCCACCTGGAGCCACGTGTTATACACGCGACAGTGGTAGTCAGTTAAATTTTTTTTGTTTAAATTGAAAAAAAATTAATAAAATAATAGAATAAACTAATAAACTAAAAAAAATAATCAAAATCAATTTGCTGATATTGCAAGATTGAATTCTATGATTTAGATGAAATGATGTGTCAAAGGATTAATGCCTGTACTTGATTAATCAATTTTATGGAAATGAAAACACTATATGTCCCTTGACATGGGTATATGCTTCTGTATGTATGTTCCTTTTTCAAAGCCCCATCTTCTACTTCACATGTTTCTATTCTATTTGTTGTTTCTTTTTTTTTTCCATTTTTATAATAAAAGTGTCAATTGTTCTTGTGCTGCTCATTTTCGCATGTCACCTTGATCCTAAACGGTGACCTCGAAGAAGCTGCAGATCTGGAGCTAGAGGACTTCATGGCTGAAAAGAAGAAGAAGAACCGAACAACTGCGGGAAGTTGATACACCCAGGAAATGAGACCATGGTTTCCAAACATTTTCTCTAAGGTATTGATCAAATCAAATCAAGACTTGATTAAAAAGGAATTCGGTTTTATTCTTAACACACCTTTAGACCAACATTCTTATGTTTCATGATTTAAATTTGATGTGGTTTCTAAAGAATTGATGAAGAAAAACTTATATTCATCAAATAATCCTTGAATAAGATTGTGGCAACCTAATAAGGTGAAACCGAATTGTGAGAAGAGATTCAAGAGAACGATTTGATCCTTCAAACAAAACATAAAAGAAATGAAAAGAAGAACACTAAAACCTATGGACGAATCTACAAAGTTGCACAACAAAAAGACTCAAAGAAGAAACAAAAATAAGAAACAAGGATAGGAGGGAAGGCTCCACATTCCAAGAGGAATGATAAGCCTTTGATCAACTCTTAAGCATCACACCTATGAGTTTCCCTAAGATCAACCATGGAAACAACTCTAAGGCATCTCATCCAAGAGAAGTTTCAAGAGAATCACTCTCTTGAAAGTGAACAAGAGTCACGTTTTTTTCATCAAAGTCTAAGCTCCCCTTTATTCATGAAAATGAGTACAATATATAGGCATGAGTCTTAAGGCCTTTCTCTAATCTTAGCCGTACAAACTATGCCATTAAGTTATTACAAATGAAAAGGAATCTACTTTAAATTCTAATCCTAATCTTGGACGTGATTAACAAGCTAAAGATGAGAAGGAAGTTACAAAACTTAATGATGATAATGTCCAGCCTTCATGAGACTTGATGGCCGTGAGCATGGTCTTGATGAGGGCCTTTAATTCTTGTAACCTTCACTCATTGATGGCTTTGATAGGTGAAATGATGATCACCCTTATGGCTTATCAATTTGTAACCGATTTCATTAATTGCAACATGATGAAGATTAACTTTGTAACTCCTCATTAAATCATGGTTAATTCTCTTCATCTCTTTAAGCTCAGTAACCTCCAAGTCTTCATGACAATTCATGATGGCTTCATGATGATGGAAATGTTCCATTTTCCTTCTTCATAGCTTGGACGACTTCCCTTCTTAAAGGAAGAGGAAAACCTTGCTTTCATTAGTTATTGATGGAATCTTAATGAGAGGTTTTCAAATGATTAATTGCATTTAATTCATTTGTAACTTCCCAATTAAGTCATGATTAATTTATATTCATTTCTTTAACTTTGAAACCACCAAAACATCATGACTACTCATGATGGCTTCTTAATTCCTTTTAAATTCGTTTTCCACTTGCCTCCATATTTATTGTCCTTATTTGATTAGGATTGGTGCTCTTAACAAGGGTTTATGTCCTTTCCAGAGTACCTTATTGACGAGGTGTCCTAAAAACTCCTCAATTTAAAGATTGCCTTCATGAATTCCTTTGAAACACTCCTTTGGTTCTTCAAGTTCCCCAAACGTGAGCTTCTCTTGAGAACTTCATGGTTGGCCTAATTCTAGATTATCTATTACAACTTGAACTAACATAATACATAACTTTAAAAGTTCAAACTATTTGGGCAAAAACCCAAGCCCTTGTTACAAACATTAGCTTAAGTACAACAAACTTTAGATAAGCTAAGCCAAGGAAAAGTTGGATCATGGTGTCCTTGGCTTGGGTTCATCAGAAGGGGAGGGAGAAGATGACAGCTACACCGTGGGATATGGAATTAGAACGCCAGAGGGAGATGCTGGTTGTGAGTGAGAGAAAAAGAACGAGGGAGATAGATGGATCGAATAGAAGGAAATGGGATGGATTATAATAAGCCACTTTTTTTTTAGTTTATTAGTTTATTCTATTGTTTTATTTTTTTTTTCAATTTAAACAAAAAAAATTTAAGTGATTGCCACCGTCACGTGTATAACACGTGGCTCCAAGTGGAGCTTCGGCGGTCCAGCTTACCCAAAAACTCGTCGAAAAAGGAACTGAGGGCAAATACCTAACCGGAGTAAACTATAGGGGTACATTCATTGGAAAAAAAAAGCATAGGGGTATCTCACAAAAGAGGTCCAAACTACAGGGACCCCAAACATAATTAAGCCTTATTTTTTTTAATTTAAAGAAAAAATTTAAGAGACTGCCATGTGTCAGCTCCAGGTGGAGCTCCGGCGGTCCAGCTCACCTAAAAACTCGCCGGAAAAGGAGCTGGGGGCAAATACCTAACCAGAGTAAATATAGGGGTATATTCATTGAAAAAAAAGCATAGGAATATCTCACAAAAGAGGTCCAAACTACAGGGACCCCAGACATAATTATAAGATCATATATTATTTTTAATGATAATTAATTAACTTTTTTCATAAATACTTTTATTCGCTTAATACTTTTTAGATTTTCAATAATATTTTTAGGAATAATTTTAAAAAAAATATATCAAATATTTATGTTTTCGATATTATTAACTAAATTAACCAAATAAACATGAAATTTATCAAAATGATGTAAAGTAACTTCATACTCTCTTCGTTCCAATTTAACTGTCACTTTAGCAATTTCACACGGATTAAAAAAATCATTTCGTACTTCAATTTTCAAGAGAATGATTAGATAACTTTACTATAATACCCTCAAAGTATATTAATTATCACTCATTTCACATATTTCAATACATTAAATGCAAAGTTAAAAGTGAAAAAAAATCAATTAATATATCCTCGAATTTTTAAAATGACAAATAATTTAAAACAAGTTAAAAATACTAAAGTGACAAAATGGAGGGAGTATCTGAACAGTCGTGCGATTCAGCAAAACCGCAGCACCCAACTTTTAATAGTCATCACCAGATCTTCGTTGGATTCAACTTGTACCACTCATTATGTTGGGGTTCAATTTTAAAATCAGAATCCACACATGGGCCATGGCTTAAGTGGAGGGAATTTGACGTCCCACATAAGTGTACCACTCATTTTCTATGATCAATAAAATATGAAGCTACTATTTGATATTCTATCCAGCTTTGAATATAAGATACTTTTTATAAAATTCATGTATAAAACTCAAGTATGTTAGGAAAGTTGAATATTTAATTAGTGAGTATTGAAAATATGAACATATGTTTTTCCAGAACTACCACCATAAATATTTTTGAAAATATAAAAAGTATTGATTAAATAAAAATATTGATAAAAAATAATTAATTACCATTGAAAATTGATATAAAATCTTATAAATAAAGACAATAAAAATGTCAAAAATATCTTATATATAACGGAAAAATACTAATTAAATCAAGTAATTTTATGTTGGATTTTCTTCGCCGATTAAGAGTGGCATACATTGTTGGACAATATGTGATACAGGAATAAGCACTTTTAGTTGCTAGAGGGAAAAAAAAGCCTATAATTTTCACGCCCAAAGGTCGTGATAAACCCTTTGGGTGTGGTTGGACCGAAGATTGCTCAAACGGTATACCGAGACATAATACAGCTTCCGGGGCTCATAATAGACAGACAACATTAGTGATGATGACAAACAACAAAAATTGACAACCAAATTGCCTCAATATAATTTTAGTATACAATGAACAAAGCTAATATACACAACCAGTTAGAAGACACCACAATGAAGAATAGTCAAAACAACTATGTCTACCAACATAAACAAGCACATAGCAGAAGCAGTACCAACTGTAATGGCCTGTATTAAAGGATATAAACATGCTGTGTGTATTATACTTGAACCATATAATGTGAATCAGAGCATTATGCAAATTCACCAAGAGGCTGCTAGAAATTTTTTCTGGCATCTTCTACACTTCATCATGACCATTGCTGGTACTTTTTAAGATGTTATACTTGCAGAGTGGGCAAGTAGCGTTAATATACAGCCATTTGTCCACGCAGGTACAGTGAAAATGGTGACCACAAGGAAGTTGTCTTAGTTCAACCCCATCATCATATGCTGAAAGACAGATGCAACATTCCTACAGTATACCACAGACAAAAAAAAAAGTTTGCATTAGCAGAATAACAGAGAAACAGAGGGTGTATTATCATATCAAAATTATCTTGCATGCGCTTGAAACATTATTTCAAATTCCTTCCCATGTGGTGATAGCCTAGCCACTGTAAAGAAAGGCCAAGACAGAAAGGGGGAATGGGGAAGGCCAAACACGGGGATGGATCCAGAAGACACTGGAGGACGGGGCAGATATATAGGGAGGGGCTGGATATATGAAAATATATGTATGTATCTAGTAAATATTTTTAGAAGGTTAATTTTTTTATAAAATATACTAAGTATATATGGCTTATCACACAATACATGCAGGGGGGGGCGATGAGTATCCATCTTCAAAACACCCCCACCCCCCAAATCGTCCCTGGCCAAATACATATACAACCAAAACATATAGATATTGCATCTTCCAGTATAAGAATGACTTCAAAACTAGTTTCCATACTTAATAACTTATAATGAAGCTGTGTTTGAAAATCACATGGATTTCTCTTCGAATATATTGAAATTTGAAATAATATCTAGGGAGAAACAGAAACAAGACAACCAGGACAAGAGACAAGGGTATTCCCGCATATAATAAAAAAGTAAAACATACCGCATCTTCATCAGAAAGATCATGTTCAATAGGTGACTCAGCCACGCATTCAGTCATTATTCCTCCAGAAGGTCCTTCGTTATTACCAGCACGTTTCTCATCATTTTCAAATCTTCGGAATTTGAATTTTGACAACTGCTCAATGTCTTCTTTTGATGCCCCGTCCTGCTTTTTAGACCCACAAAAAAAAAAAGAAAAAAAAAAAAGGAGAAGAAGGTAATAAGGCCAGGAACAGTGTATAACTAATAAATTCCACACAAAAATATTTCACACAAAATATTATTAAGCTGCAAGACAATGTCATCATGTCCACACAAACACTCGAGCTCAAATGTAAGAAACAATTCGTTTACGATAGTCACCAATAAACTTGTAGCCAAACAAGATAGAATTATCACATCAGTAATTAGTGAATGTTAAGATACATCTCAAAACTAATATTGGCAATGAGAGGAGTAACCCAACAGGTATTGAAATAATATCACAGAATGAGGGAGGCGATGTGAGACTTCCAACACGCCCCATCAAACGAAGCCTACCAAACCAGGCGAATGGTTACTTTTGACCAATAACAAAAGGGCAACATATGGCCCATGACAAATGGAAAGAAGTTGAGCTCTGGCTATGATACCATGTTAAGGTTCCATCTCAAAAATCAATTGGCATGAGAGGGGCAGCCCAACAGGTATATAAATCATACGAAAATGAGGCAGGCATGTGGGACTTCCAACAGTAATACATTCACAACAAGATGGAAAGCAAGTCATATAGCAAAGTTCAATCCTTCTCACAGATCCTAAAGGTAAAAAATGTCAACCTGAATGAAGCATACAAAATTTCAGGATAAATATAATTACCCATTACAAAGCAAGCATGGGATAAATCATAAACTTTCATCAATCATCATAACTTCAACCAAGAAAAAAATCCAAGGGATACAACTTTATAAGCAGTCTCCAAAGTTTTGTCAATAAATCAAAACTTAAATAGTTTACCTTTTAGGCATCACAGGTGGTGAGTTAAATTAGCTACACCTCATCAAAAGAAATTTTTGCACTACAAGTAGCACAGAAACAGAGTTCAGCAGGATTTGTCTCATACTTGCGTATGAAACAATTTCACAACCAAGATTCCTTAAAATCATTGTCCAGTTTAATCATGATAACAAAATCATTTCATCTTAATGTACTCACGAGACTGTTTCCTATTTTTTTTTCCTAGAAAAGCTGATGTCAGTAATACCGTATCAGACAAAAATTAGTTATTAGAAAAGGCTAAGCAAGAGTTATGGTAAAGGCGATCACTAATGGAGTAATGGTCTGCACCATATGTACATATTCTTGCTCCCCTAGAAAGTCATAAATAGCATTCTTCAGCTCCTGATACTAATGCTTAGCTTAGGTTGATAGTTTTCAGCAGAAAACCATTGTGATACTGGTACTTTTCCTTCATAACTCACATGAACGACGTCATACATAACACAATCCTTCAATCTTCAACCTTCCTAATCATTTCATTTAGAAATTCTGCTCAGCATCTTATTTTCAAAATGGATTCTGTTAATGTCACATCAAGACAAGGAACAACTATGATTCCATCAAATCAAACCCCACCTAAACACCAAAATTGGATGATATCCCTACAAACAAGCACGTAGATCTCTCTTAATACCATATAGCAATTGCAGCCATTCTAGTTTTATCCTTTCATATCATTGAGCCTCAATAAATTCATATATACTTAATATTTGGAGCCATATATTTGACTGATTTACTTAAGGTTTGGAAAAATGCTAACTGAGTCAAATTACAGAAACAAACCCTTCTTTGAGGCACTAGATTCATACATCCAACTCAAACAAGAACCTATAATAAACATGACTTGCCTGGTCTGCCACTGCATACAAAAGAGCAATGATGCATGGAAGGCAACAGCAAACAGCAATGCCAATGATGCAGGCCAATGCAATACAGAAAACGACAAAGAAAACATCAAAACCCAGGAAGACTATGCATAACCTGCAAAGCAAGCACGTTTTGTCAAAGGTATTTAATAACAATGGATTTAGCCAAAAGGAGAGTGCATTACAAATACGGAATGAAGTGATATATATATATATATATATATATATATGAACAGATTGCAAGAGAAAGAGAACGAGATCAAACCAGTAAAGCCGAGGAGATTCTTGGGCCAAAGCCTGACCACCAGCGGATACCCAATAGAATCCGACGACCCACCAAATAAACGAAAACATTGTGTTGGCTGATTCCAAATGCTTCGCTATACTGCTCAGAAAAAGAATAACATAAAAATGCATGACATGAGGCAGGGTGCAGGGGGAACACGTGAAAAAAAAAAATCAATCATTGATTTTATAGCAGCCCTTTCCTTACCAACATACACAACCGAGTCTTATTCCCACTAGGTGGGGTCGGCAACAAGGATCAAACAATGCCATAATGGTCTGTCATAAATCATCACCATAATAACAAAAGCTAACATGTGAGGGTGCTAGAGCCACTATCGCACCATCATGTCGCATCACATGGCGCTGCATCGCGTTTTGTGTGTAGCGGCCTGTTACAGTCACTATCATCGCCTGTCATGGCTCTAATGCTGGGTTTTTTCTGCTGTTTCCCTCACTTTTACAGTCACTATTGCGTGTTTTTGGGGTTGGTCACTCTGCGCCATGATTGACAACTATGGTTTCAACTTTCAACCCACAACACTATTTTTATATGCATAAAAATGGATATTATCTCATCTATAATCAGTTACTTATCTCATCTTTTATAATAAAAAAATAGAAACTAACTCATCACTTTAAGTTCAGAGGTCAATTCATAATTAAAAAAAGCTCATACTAAAAAATGGCACAAGTTATTAATCTTAAATAAAGGCATTATACAACCCTTTTTAAAATTAAAACGGGGGAACATAGCACTGTTCAAGAAAACCAAGGCTGAATAATAATTTACACTTGGTCACTTCCACCAGTTGTAGTTCAAAAGTGTTTCTTCTCTATCGCATATAAACCTGCTAACCTACAGAGTTAGACCTGTGCTTTGAGAAATTGAATAAAAATACAAATTGAAAATTTAGGTAATCTTTACATGACAATCTTTACCATCTCTTTCTACAATCAAACTTAAATTTACAACATCATTTTCAATCACTCAAAGTCTCAAAGTAATTTGAATCATACTTCAGCCATTTTCAGATTTAAGAGGATTTCATGAGAGAAAAAGGGCGGCCAAGCGCATGAGGCTCTACTCTGTGGGGTCTAAGTACACAGCCTTATCCTTGAAAAGGCTATTTCCAGGTTTTGAACCCATGACCTCCAGGTCACATGTCAACAACTTATCGTTGTGGCGAGGTTCACATTTAAGAGGATTTCAAGAGGTTGGCAAAACCATTTGGTATATTTTTAACTCATTTATTTTTCCCCAAAACTATTCGAAAGCTAAAATTTGCTTCATGGGCTCTTTGAAATGTTGGTAAAAGGTTTTCTCGATTTTTCAAATAACATATGTATTTTTTACTTAATGTGACTAGAAGCACATATCATGATAAAGCTAAAATTGCTATATGGGCTCTTTGAAATGTTGATAGAAGGCTTTCTCGAATTTTCAACCTACAGACATTTTTTACTTAATTAAACTAACATACTATTGAACTCCAATTAATTCAAAGGAGTTTCATTACAGCATAGGAAATATATGAAAGCATGTAGGATCCTTAAATCTCAGAATGGAAATCTGCTACTCCTAATTATACGGCTCAATCACTCATCAGCAACCTAAAGCCACATCAGGCATCAACTTACTCTAGTGCTATTATAGATATGATTAACAGGACCAGACACTCAAAAATTCTCATTAGCCCTATAATGTAACTCGGTAATAAAAGATGAAGAGCACAGGAAAAATATCCATCAGCTCCCAAAGGCTAGGGCCCAAGCCTACCGCCCAAATATTCCCAAACTGTTAGACAGATTCTTTCTGTCAATAGATAAAGGCTTTTGACTCCATCATTGCCCGCTCAGCATAAGAACCTCCGCCTATATCTGATTTCCACGTGTCCCCTCCTTCCTTCTAGAAAAAACTCTCCATATCTTTGGTCCGTGACTTAATTGGGCTCGCATTTGGACCAAATCTTGTCCGGACCTATACTTTCTGACTCCATAAAAACACACATCAATTTACATCAATACATATCACTTCCATTAACCAAATAGTATCAACTTATTTAACCAAATAATTTACACGCAGGGTTTTAAATTTCAGTTAAAGTCCCGCGGTTGCGCTGCAGCCGCTTAGGGTTTAAAATTACAGTTGAACTCGCGTGGGGTTGCATTGCAGCCATGATCAGCCGTGTGGGCCAATGCAGTCCGCAATCACGACGTGTTGCAGCAACCACCACAATCGAGATGCTCCCGCGGCAGCATCATATGATAATGTAATCCGAAACCACTTAACAACCTAAACTTACTCAAAACATCACAAACCCTTTGTTAAATTATAAGCATATTTTTTTGTCCCTTAAACAAATTCGATGAGCGATTTATAGCCTTACTCTTATCATCAAGGATCAGTTTAGCATCCACTTAACTAACTAAAAACCGAAACAATTACACTTAAAAAATAAAAAAATAATAAACCCTAAAATATCAAAGTTCAAAATGAGAGCATGAATTGAATTAAATTCACCTTGTACCCTCTTCATCCAATTGAGCCAGCAATCCATACTGTCCAGAACCAGAACCAGAACCTTCCACAGAACCAGAGCTCAAATCACCACTGCCTCCAACTCCAACACCATCCTGCGCTGCCGAAGCCGACGCAGCGTCATTCAACCCTTCCCTCCGGTTCCGTCTCCGCCTCCGATACTCGACGCAAACACAAACCACATGAAGCACGCATTGCATCGCATAACCGACAAGCCAAAGCCTGAGAGGCATGCTCGGAGTCTCGGTGACGCTCAGAACCAGTACGGTGGCCCCCGCAACGACGAAGGCGAAGTTCCAGAGGATATCGAGCACCACCACGGGTTTCGAATAAGCCCAATCGCTCTGCCGCTCCTCCAATTGCTCCGCCGCGGTCTCTCTCACCACCATCGACGGCTCCCGCATTATCCTCTGGCCGCTCGCCTGGCGAATGAACCGCGCCGCTTGGCGTAGCCCCTGCCGCCGGGAGATTCGGCGGCCGGAGTTGGATTCGTCGGAGGAGCCGCCGGAGTTTGCGAGGAGTGGTGTTGAATCGACGGTGGCGTCGTCGGTGGAGAGGCTGGGTGACGATGTCGTCGCCATGTTGTTGTTTCCTTATTTTTCTATTTTTTATTTTTTATTTTTAATTTTGAAAGAACGAGTCGTGACTCGGTGAGTCGGTTCAGGACATGTGAGTTTTGATTGTGATAAAAGGGGATTCTGGAAATGACGATGTGGCGAAGTTTGTAGGGGGATTCGGACAAGGGAATACTATAATTTGTAGTGTCTGAATGAAAAACTAATTTACTATTGCGATGATTTCTCTTCTTTATGGCAAAATCACTATCCGGTAAAGGTATGAATCATCAGGTGAGTTTTCATTTTTTATTTTTTCAAGTTAATACTACATCTTTCAATTTATTCCCTCCAAGCCTCGTTGTTGGTCATATTCTAAAAGATTTTCTTTATCATAATTATAAATTATTTTTATATTTCCTATGTATTATTTATTGTTTTTTTCTTTTTTGTCGTTATTAAATGTTTTGACTATCTATGCATTTTTCGTTGGTCATTAATGAATGAAAAAATTTCAAGAAAAGTTGAGAAAATATAATTGTAATGTTACATTATATTCTCATAAAATTCGTAAAATTAACTACTTTCTTTACATGGTAGGTTAAGTATGTCATGTAATAAGAATTAGAGGAAGTATTTGCGGTTTTACACGAATTAAAAAAATTACTCCTACCACCAAATACACGCTTCATTACATTTTGTTGATCTTTTAGACCATTTTTCATATTTCATATTTTTATTATTTTATAATTTTAATACATAAACATATTTTTCTTTTCAACTTTAATCCTTCGTTTGATCATTTATCTTACTCCTCATTAATTCTATTTTTATTATATTTCTCATCTCTAACCACTGTACATTAACACACTTACTAATAAAAATTAAATACTACTACAATTTTCAATTTTCAATAAGGATTAAATAAGAGTATTATTGACAAAGTACACATAAAACTTACAAAAATCAACAATTTCTTAATCTTTGTGTCTAGACCTAAAAGGCCAACAAAATGGAACGGAAGGAGCATAAAAAATTTTTGACACTTTTATTTTGTACTTATTTGTAAGATCCTATAACAATTTTCAATGACTATTGATTATGTAACACCCTATTTATACTTACCCTTAATCACTTATTATTAATTATGAGCCCGAAAATTTTTCTTTTTAAAATGTCTTAAGGCATTTTAACCTGTAAAAATCTTCTGTCAAACGAACGAAGTTTCCTTTGTTTTTATAACTTTCCAAAATATTATTTTTTTTTGTTTTTCCTGTGAACCTGTCAAATATATAATCACAATACTAATAGCAAGCCAGCAAGGCATATCATATCATAGCATCATTATGTGCATTCATTATGCACTATTCATCTTACGGTCATATTCACATCATGGTTTAAGCCGCATAAATAACAAGTTGTGGAATAGTTTCTATTTCCCAAAAAGGCTCCTTTCTCCAAAGGAGTTGTCCAGGGGGCACCCAAAAGATATATTTGCATTATTTACAACAAAACAACTATATCATCATAACAGAAGGGACCCAGAACATGATACCATGTCCTACTACTATAACCTACTACTCCTACTTGGCCGGGGTATGTTCTAGCTCGGGCTCAATACCTGCAAAAAATAGTAAGGACTGAGCATTACACATAACATATAGGAAAACAGTTTTTAATATGACATAATGTTATACCAAGTCAAACACAATAAATCAAATAATGCACATAATCAAGTATTCATTCAAATAATACATTGAAACACAATTTTAATCATCCTTTCGCTCGACTCTCAATTATATCCTCTTTCCATATCTTTAGTTGCTTCTTATTCTTGCCCTTTTATTCTCTTTCTTTCAATCACATTTTTCATATCTTGGGGAGAAGCACACATTCTGTGTATGTCTTACACATATTTGGGGTTATGGTGTGACCGTTCATTGCGCACATCCCGTGTACGTCTTACAGTTGCACATCTAGTGTGACTTACACAATTATGGCATACGACCCGCTTGCGACTTACTGCACGCGTCCAACGCGCGTCTTACAGCACCCGGCCGCACGTCTTAACATGACCAGGTACACATCCCAACTGATCCCGTTCATGAAGATCTTGTGTGAGTCATTACTGCGCACATCCCGTGTGCGTCTTACAGCTGCACATCACGTGTGTCTTACGCAATCAATGCACACGTCCAACGTGCGTCTTCTATGACCAGACTCACACAACCATTGTTCTTGGCTTATCTTTTCACTCTCATTTGTCCATTTTTACTTCTCTCTTTCCACTATGAATAACTACTATTCCTATCATCATTTCATAATCATATAGCACATCATTATCATTCCTAACTTATACTAATTCCTAGTAGATTTCACTCTCTTAAGTTCATGGTTCCTATATTCCTACTTACATGCTCAAGTGAGTTAAATATATATCACAACTATCACAAGTCAAACATAATATCACAATTATCAAAACAATTTTTATCTCTTTAATTCTCGTACTCTAGTTATTAATTATATCCACTACCCTGATGTGTAATATCCTAAACTAACACATAATCGTAGTACTCATTATATACATACTACAAACTATCCCATAGGTTAGGGTAACACCCACTCCTTACCTCACAAGCAATGAGAGATAAGGAACCTTGCTTTGTGTCTTAGCCCTTAGAATCAAGGAACTTTGAACCTTTTGAGTTTTGCTTGCCACCTTAGAATAGTCAATATCCAATGAGTGTGAATGATCTTGGGTTGAGAGTTGTATGAGGGGAGTGAGTTGTCCTTCACTTGATTTTGATGAGGAGGCATAAACCTATATGAATCTCCATAGCCATGAGCTTGAAAATCCAATGGAGGTGAGGCCGTGAGGGAGAGAGAGAGAGAGGGCGTGAGATGGAGGGAGTGATGAAGGAATATAGTGCTTGATTTATGGCTTAGGAAGTGAGATTGATGATGAGGATGATGTTCTTGATGATGGGTGTAGTTGATTTCTACGGTTTATGTTGAAGATGATGATGTTTGTTCTTGGAACCATGAAGAGAGAAATGGAGAAGATGAAGGGTTGTTGTTATGTTGTGTTGTGTTTTGTTTTTGTTTTGTTTTATTTCCCTTTCTTGCATGAGGGGTTGGAATGAGTGGCCCTTAACTAGTGGTTTATTGAGGAAGCCACAAATGAGTGGTCCTCAAGCCCTTATTTTTTTTCATGTAATTCGTGCCGGTAATCGATTACCTCATAAAGTAATCGATTACCACCCGAATTCTTCAACTAATGAATTTCTCATAGAAACCTTGTAATTGATTACCTTCCCTGATGTAATCGATTACCTCCCTTAAATCAAAATTAGGGCTTTTCACAGAATGTAGATAATCGATTACCTTCCTCAAGGTAATCGATACCTTCCTCAAGGTAATCGATTACATCACTGATTTTCATATTTTGATGGTTTCTAACTCTAAGGTATTCCTCTTAACTCCTATGCATGTTTTGGCTATCCATACTTCACCAAATCCTAGCTTATATTTAATATTTTCATGAATTCTTTCACTTAGGTTTTAGGTTATAACTTAGAATTATAATAATGGAACTTGGAATTAAAAACAGGATATTACAAATTACTTTTTTCTGCAAACATTCTTATTTATTTAACACATTTTAGATTCCCAATAATATTAATAGGGGTAATTTTGAAAAAACATATCAAAAGTTCGTATTTCATACAATTTTAAATTAATCAAACTTTCTTAATGGACTTGAAATCTCTCAAATGGATCCTATATATAGGAATGGGGGTAGTAACAAATTGAAAAAGTAAAAAAAAAAAAAAGAACTAATGAGACATGCATTTAATGTTTTGTCTAATACATCAACTAATTATCAAACATCTAATTTAATGCATTTTGCATTGATTAATTAATCATAATTCAAAGTTTACAATTTATAAATTTTTTATTTATTATTTTAACTTTAGTTTGAGACAAAATTTTTTGTCATTTTTTATCATCCTTGTAGAACGAGTGGAGTATTTAATGTTTAAAATTTCAAGAAAAATATAATGTAACTTTACTATATCATTCTCATCCTATATTAATTAACACACATTTCACATATTTTAAGAAGTTTAAAAATAAAATTTAATTTGAAAAAAATTAATTAATATACTTCCAAATTTATAAAACAACAAATAATTTAAAATATGTTAAAAATGCTAAAACCGCATATAAAATTTGATCTTAAAAGTAAAGCCGATGATATTTTAGTTCTTTAAAGATTAAAATTACATGTATGTTGTGCCAAATAAAAATCTTGATACCAACATAAGTTGGGACGAGTGTTAAGCGTCTCGGTCTCGCTTAGGCAAGGCCTCGAGTTCGAGTCTTTGTGGTTGCAGAAAATTCATGCTGAGAGAATCATCTGACATAGCCAGGCACGCAACCTGAGTCGGATCCGGATGTACCTAAATAGTACTTGAGCAACCAAAAAAAATAAAAATCTTGGCAAAGGGTAAACTTTTTTTTTTTAAAAAAAATGAACTATAAATTATAATTGTGTAATCAACAGAAAATACATAAAATTATTTCTTTGGTAATTTGATTACTTTGATTTGTTAGAGAAAATATTAAAATATGTCTCTTTATTCTTTGTTAACTTTTTAAAATTTTATTTTTTAAAGATTAAAATTATATGTTTAATCATTGAAAATGTTTGTCTTTTGTTGTCAAATAGTTATATATATCCATACAAAAACAGGGAAATTCTAAATACACCCAAAAAAATGTTAGGCGTGCACCCAAGGGATTATAATTTTGATTCTATACTTCTAAAAATGCCTTTCATAATTTACTTTTACCTTTTTACACCCAATTCACTTTGCACATTCCCTTCTTCTTCTTCTCCTTATTCGACCTTACTTACCAAAAATAAAGGAAACTCCCTTCTTACTAGAATTTCCAGGGATATCTCCTTGCAAAATAGGCCTAATTTTAGACATAGTTTGAACAACCTTAAGGTCCTCGCAGTATCTTTAATAGCGATGTCCCAATCTTGAATCTTTGCTTGCATGTCTGCGAGCGAACATGCAATCAACATGACGCGCTCTTTTTTTGTTATTTTAGATGTAAGTATTAGAGTCAATAAACTAGAAGAGGGTATGAATATGAGATGTGGAAAATAGATTCAAGTGGAGGGTTTCATGGGCTGAATCATGAGGGGTTTGCAGGGAAATTAATGCTAAATTAACGTTTGATGAAGGAATGTGGCACTGTGTATTCTCGTTTGTTGTTGTCATGGGTTGCAGAATTGGACCAAGAAGAGAAGAATGCAACACACCCATACAGTACCCAATGCTTCTAGTTTTGTTCTTTTCCCTTTACATAGATCATAGCTTACAGAATAAGAATTGAACAAGTTTTACCTCTGATCAAGTTCTACTATATTGGGTGGGATGGGTGTGAAAAGTAAAAAGAGGTAAAAAAGAAATTGAGGAATTAAAGTTAAAGTTTTATTAGGGTAATTTTGGAAATATAGAACCAAAGTTAATAATGTTGCAGGTGTAATTAGAAAATTTCTAGTGCATTTAGAATTTCTCAAAAAAAACAACTAACGATATAAACAATGTTGATGTGACAAATTAAATGTCACGTGGGTGTCACATGTGTGATATCGGTGAGTCCTATAACATGTGTCCCACCAATGTGACACAAGGCAACTCACGATGATGACATGTGCACACAAATTTTACCTAATTGTATTAGAAAATCTTCAATGTTCATCTTAGAAGGTATATGCTAATTGCTAAGGCTAAGCACATATGATTATAAAAAAAATAGTATTGGAGTAAAACAAAAAGTAGGCTTACCGAAGCATGTAATGTAACAACCTATTTTATTTTTATCTATTTTGAAAATATGGATTTAAAAATTTCTTTTTAAGTAAAATACTTATTATAATTTTTCCGAAAAATTGGATAGAGTTTCCTCTGCTTTATGGACATTCCCAAAAATTCTCTTTCACTGATTACCTGTCCAGATATCCAGAATAGTAAATATAACATATTTGTTTTAATTCCTACGGTATCCGATAAAATACTAAAACACAGATACCCGACTTCTCAAATCCTAAATTAATATCTTCGGGCCACCGACATTACGCATTATATTTAAAATACATAATTTCATAATTAATTGAAAATACATAAATTACATAAAATGGCCCGGGTCGACACAAAAATCAAAATGGGATACTCGTGCTCCTGCTCGGCCCAACTCTCAGCTAAGCTCCTGACCTGTACCTGTACCTGTGTTGGTCGTAAAGGTGAGAATTGCACTAACTGATAAAGCATAGAACATAACCCAAGTCAAGCACATTTAGCAAATAATCAAATATTACGAATATAAACACACTCAATCACCTATTCACTATAGACACAACCATCTCCAATTCTTTGTACCTTCTAACCCATATTCACACTTACTCTATTTAATCACTATCCTACTCACATTGTCGTCCTACGGCATGCTTCCTCCAATTCTAGTCCTTTCCTTTATCTACTTTCCTATCCTCTTTCCTTTTCTCTCCTTTCCTATTCTACCTATTCTATTCATTTTCCTCGCACTTCCTTTACTCCCCCTGACTTCCTATTATTTCTTTGCAATTCACTTAATCTTTTACTATTTTCCTTTATCTTTTATTACTTTCTTTTATCTTTTATTTCCTTCCTTTATCTTTTATTACTTTCTTTTATCTTTTATCGTGTCGTGGGGCTCCCGCCACTGCGTTCCCCGTCTGTCGAGGATACGTCTTACCGATGGGTACGGATCCCCAAAGGCCGCACGTCTTAATCAACCCATGCATACGGTCCCGCAGGCCGCACGTCTTCTAGGGTCCAGTACCCACTGACACCGGTTTCTATCATGGGCCACAGGGTCACCACAACCAACCTGTGCTGATCGTCACCACTGGTCGCAGAATCACCACAACCCATCTGCGCTAGGACACAGGGTCCCCACAACCCACCTGTGTCAGCCACAGGGTCACCACAACCCATCTGTGACGGTGTGTTCTACTTGGCCGCAGGGTCACCACAACCCACCTGCGCCAGCCACAGGGTCACCACAACCAACCTGTGACAGTGTCTTTTAATTGGCCGCAGGGTCACCACAACCCACCTGCGCCAGCCACAGGGTCACCACAACCAACCTGTGTTGAGCCACAGGGTCTTATGACCAACCTGCGCTCGAATTCTCTTTTATTAAACCACAGGGTCTTATGACCAACCTGTGACATTTCCTGTCTTTCCTTCTTTACCCTTTTTAATTCAATTACATTTTAATGGTTCATTTTATTCTAATTCTCTCACCGTACTCTCTTTAATATATTTCTTTTCTTTCCTTCTAAATCACTTTATTTCTAAAAATAGAATTCTCACTAAATTTCCTCAATTCTCACTCCTTTGCTAATATTAATACTAACTCTAAACCGAACTTACATCCCCATCAATTCATGCACCAACATTCACATATCAACATTTAAAAACATAATTATTAACATTTAAACATTTAATCAACAATTAGCATTTAACATTTTTCAGTTAGCAATTAACTCATATAAACATAACAAATCATAAAAATAAATTCCAAGTTCCCTATTCACACATAATCAGATAATCTCAGGCATGACTACACAGTACCAGTTACACAACCACCGTGCGGCAATAAACCCCTTACCTTAAAATAATTAAAAGAGACTAAACCTTAGGAGAGCTTAGGACCCTAATGTAGGAGAGGTGTCGGTGTCCACTAATCCAGGAAGCAGAGCAAGCTTGGTGAGTTCCCCTTTTTTTTCTCTTGTGTGGGTCGAATCCCCTTAGGGTGTAGGAGACCTCAACTTACTCTTGTAAAATTGGGGCAAGAAACAACAACAATAATAATAAGTGAGGGTAATACCAATACCCAAATCAAAGGAGGAAATGAAAGGATTGAAAGGAAAGAGAGAGGCTTGATCAACTTACCCCAAAAACTTGAAGGAGAGAAATGGAGAGTGAGAGTTGATGATGATCATGTAGATTATTGGAAGAGAAAGAGGAATGCTTGATGGTGCTTTAATGGGAGAGAAGAAGGAGTGCTCAATGGTCTTGGAGCTTCAAGCTTCAACCATGGCCTTCAATGGAGTTTGGGAGGGGAGGAGATGGAGCCCTAGCTCCAGGGAAGAGGAAGAAGATGAGGGAGAGATAGGAGGGTTCGAATGAGGAGGAAGAGGGGTGTTTGGAAGGTTAAAATGGGTTTTGGGGTGGGGAAAAGTCGGAAATGCCCTTAAAAAACGCGTTCTCAGTGTTGCAGATCGCCGAATTTACTCGAGTATTTCACAAAATACTCGAGTATAATGATCAGATACTGCTAGTTTGCTTTTCTATTTTTCAACTATTTTCTCCCAACTTCAAACAGCCATAACTTCTTCGTTCACCGTCGGATCTTGCTCAAATTTGACGAGCAACTTCCTAAAAATCATACCTTTATATCCAACGGTGGAAATTTTGTTTTGAGTCCTAAATCTTTTATTTTGATTTTCTACCCTACGCTATGTTTTAGTACCGAATTATCTATTATTCTGGCCTACTGTTCCTAATTCCAATTTAATACTCCTTTCTTTTCTTAAGCCAATATTTTTATTATTTATCTTTTCTAATGCTTGAACACTTATTTTAATACCTATTTATGGTTTTATTATTATTATCTCAATTATACTTGGGTTTAAAATTCGGGATGTTACATTTCTCCCCCACTTATTGAAATTTCGTCCTCGAAATTCCAGTTGTCCCTTAACTTGGAGGAGCATCCCATGACATAGTTTCCGACCATGTCTCTTTAATTCCTTCAGTTACATTCTCTCATTGGAGGGATTCCCAAGGCGGTTTCTTCGGCATAGTTACTCGTCTCCGGTAGGGTTTATCTCAGTCAATCGGAGTCTTGTGGAGTGCACAGAGCTTCAAGAGACTGAGGTCATCCCTTAACTTAATGTCCGACCATATTACTTACTTCCTTAGGTTAGGATTCAGTAACCGGACAAGACTCTTAAGGGCTAAGGTTGTCGTTTGCCGTGCTGCGACATTTCGTCTTGGAGTGAAGTTTCACGTTTCTGTTTCATTCTCAGACAACTTGCCTTTGTTAATTGTCAACCGTCATCCGCCCTGTCGTCCCACTATGGCTATGCAGCTCCCACGACCACTCGCCAATTTCGTCTTCAGATATTTCATTTCGATTTCTCCGTTTGTACTCACTCTGGAATTCTTGAGTTTGCCTACCCGGTCGGTTGTGATTCTCTTAATCGCAATACTTTGTCAATCCCGAGTACTCGGTTCCATAACGTGAAAAGGACCTATTAAGGAGTCCGTTGACAAGGTTTGTAGTTTACTACCACTTTTATAGGCCAATGCATACTTACAATTTCTGGTTCCTATCACACTTTCTATGAGCTAAGAGTCACATTGAAAGTGACGACTTCAATCGTGTTGCCGCATTCTACTCTAGGATTGCTCCGACTTCAGTTATTCTACGACTTCCGTCAATTATGGGTATGTTCGGAGGTTAATTCTACCTTAAGGTCAAGGCAATGGTCCAAATTCCCCGATTAACTATCTTTCGTTCGACTCTCTTTCTCTTTCATTGTCGTCGTTCGAGTGAAACTCAGGTTGAATCGTTAGATTCTCCCCCACTTAGTATCGACATACTGGAGTGGGTTAATGTCAAGGAGGAGGTTGGGTTGTTGCTAAGATCAGCCTGTCTCGGCTTGTGCTTGGGTGGCGGAATTGGAAATGAAATCAAATTGATTATGGGTGGTGTCATTGGATTTATGTTGAGTTTTCTAAGGTATGGAACTTTCACGTGCTTACAGTACTCCGAGATCTTGTACTAAATGGAAAGTGGATCGGCATTTCTACTGAGCCGTGTTAGGTGAGTATGTGACGATATTGTCAAGAGTTGATTTGTCTAATTAATGGAGGTTTAGGAATTCTAACAGGTTCCTAATGAGCGGAACCTTGATTTGGTCTTACGGGGTTGGAATTTCCTATGTTGGTTGTTCTAATTTAATTGGAAATTGCAATGATATCATCTTTTAGTAAATGCAAAGACTGGGGTAGCTAGTCCCAATCTCACCTCTACTAAGAGCAGTATCACTGTCGGGTCTGTTGATAATATTATCCCCTAACAGATGTAAGAGTCAGAGTGATCAGTTCTAACCTTACCCTCTATTTGTGACAATATCATCAATGCGATTAGTGGGTGTCTAACTAGAATACTAACGCTCATCTTTTCTTTCTAAACTAAATTGAACAAGTTTGTTATATATATATATATAAAATATTAAATCTAAGTAGGCACTTGATACACTCTAAGTGAAAAATTACCTTGAGCCAATTCCCTCGCCCTGCCTACTGTGCGGTATTGGGACATTCCGCAGCATGGTGCCCGGGATGCCCGCACTGGTAACAGAGACCTTCCTTTCTACGCTGTTTAAGCATCCAACAAGTGCGAGTATGAAACCCTCCACAATGTGGACATGGCGGTTTCGATCTGGGGACCCTCACGTTTGGAGCCGTCTCTTTTGGTACAGTCACTCTAGTATTGACATCATAAAATGGGTCTGCTTCTTGCGCTAGTCCCTTGCCCCTGCTAGAGCCTTCAAATGGTTGCTTACCCCTGCTTCGCTTTTCCACTTGCTCCCGTTTCAGACTCTTTTCATATGTGCTGGCCATATTCACCAACCTGGCCAAATTGTCTATGTTCTGGTATTCCAAGGCTAGCTTGCTTTCAGTGCGGAGTCCTGATTCGAACTTGACACACTCAGTCCTTCCATCCGCATCCCGGTAGCCTCCAGAATATCGAATGAGATCTTCAAAGCATGCAACATATTCTCCGACACTCATGTTTCCCTGTGTTAAATTCAGAAATTCCAGCTCCTTTTCTCGGCGTACATCTTCCGGAAAATACTTTTCAAGGAATTCCCTCTTGAACATGTCCCATGTAATCGGCTGGTTGACCATTTCCATGTTCCTCCTTTCATGCTCCCACCAATACTCCGCTTCTCCAATGAACATGTATGTTGCCAAAGGGACTTTCTGCTCAGCAGGTGGTGTCATTGTACGGAAGATCTTTTCCATTTCTTGAAGCCACCTCTGAGCTTCGTTGGGATTGCATCCTCCTTCAAACTTAGGCGGTCCATTCTTTCTAAACCGCGCCAGCCAATCAATACCGGCTGGGGCCACTTGTGCCAGGGCATGCTGATTCATTGCTGCCGCCGCTGCTGCAGCTGCATTTGCGGCAGCCGTAACGACCTCCGCTTGATTCTGGTTTTGTTGGGCTAAGTTTTCCAGAATCTCCGCGATCTTGTCTCCGTCATTGCGCCACCAAGCCATGATATCCAATTCTGAAGGAAAAGATAAGTTAATGCATCTATATATATATATATATATATATATATATATATATATATCCTATGTAGCTAGTAGGGAACTTGACACGAACTATTGGTCACTCGCTTGGTGAGTAAACCAGTGGAGATGTGGATTCACACTCCAAGGCCGAGAAGAAACTGCTCTGATACCATAAATGTAACAACCTATTTTATTTTTACCTATTTTGAAAATATGGATTTAAAAATTTCTTTTTAATTAAAATACTTATTATAATTTTTCCGGAAAATTGGACAGAGTTTCCTCTGTTTTATGGACATTCCCAAAAATTCTCTTTCACTGATTACCTGTCCAGATATCCAGAATAGTAAATATAACATATTTGTTTTAATTCCTACGGTATCCGATAAAATACTAAAACACGGATACCCGACTTCTCAAATCCTAAATTAATATCTCCGGGCCACCGACATTACGCATTATATTTAAAATACATAATTTCATAATTAATTGAAAATACATAAATTACATAAAATGGCCCGGGTCGACACAAAAATCAAAATGGGATACTCACACTTCCCGTGGGGAAGTGTGCTCCTGCTCGGCCCAACCCTCAGCTAAGCTCCTGACCTGTACCTGTACCTGTGTTAGTTGTAAGGGTGAGAATTGCACTAACTGATAAAGCATAGAACTTAACCCAAGTCAAGCACATTTAGCAAATAATCAAATATTACGAATATAAACACACTCAATCACCTATTCACTATAGACACAACCATCTCCAATTCTTTGTACCTTCCAACCCATATTCACACTTACTCTATTTAATCACTATCCTACTCACATTGTCGTCCTACGGCATGCTTCCTCCAATTCTAGTCCTTTCCTTTATCTACTTTCCTATCCTCTTTCCTTTTCTCTCCTTTCCTATTCTACCTATTCTATTCATTTCCTCGCACTTCCTTTACTCCCCCTGACTTCCTATTATTTCTTTGCAATTCACTTAATCTTTTACTATTTTCCTTTATCTTTTATTACTTTCTTTTATCTTTTATTTCCTTCCTTTATCTTTTATTACTTTCTTTTATCTTTTATCGTGTCGTGGGGCTCCCGCCACTGCGTTCCCCGTCTGCCGAGGATACGTCTTACCGATGCGTACGGATCCCCAAAGGCCGCACGTCTTACTCAACCCATGCATACGGTCCCGCAGGCAGCACGTCTTCTAGGGTCCAGTACCCACTGACACCGGTTTCTATCATGGGCCACAGGGTCACCACAACCAACCTGTGCTGATCGTCACCACTGGTCGCAGAATCACCACAACCCATCTGCGCTAGGACACAGGGTCCCCACAACCCACCTGTGTCAGCCACAGGGTCACCACAACCCATCTGTGACGGTGTGTTCTACTTGGCCGCAGGGTCACCACAACCCACCTGCGCCAGCCACAGGGTCACCACAACCAACCTGTGACAGTGTCTTTTAATTGGCCGCAGGGTCACCACAACCCACCTGCGCCAGCCACAGGGTCACCACAACCAACCTGTGTTGAGCCACAGGGTCTTATGACCAACCTGCGCTCGAATTCTCTTTTATTAAACCACAGGGTCTTATGACCAACCTGTGACATTTCCTGTCTTTCCTTCTTTACCCTTTTTAATTCAATTACATTTTAATGGTTCATTTTATTCTAATTCTCTCACCGTACTCTCTTTAATTTATTTCTTTTCTTTCCTTCTAAATCACTTTATTTCTAAAAATAGAATTCTCACTAAATTTCCTCAATTCTCACTCCTTTGCTAATATTAATACTAACTCTAAACCGAACTCACATCCCCATCAATTCATGCACCAACATTCACATATCAACATTTAAAAACATAATTATTAATATTTAAACATTTAATCAACAATTAGCATTTAACATTTTTCAGTTAGCAATTAACTCATATAAACATGCCAAATCATAAAAATAAATTCCAAGTTCCCTATTCACACATAATCAGATAATCTCAGGCATGACTACACAGTACCAGTTACACAACCACCGTGCGGCAATAAACCCCTTACCTTAAAATAATTAAAAGAGACTAAACCTTAGGAGAGCTTAGGACCCTAATGTAGGAGAGGTGTCGGTGTCCACTTATCCAGGAAGCAGAGCAAGCTTGATGAGTTCCCCCTTTTTTTTTCTCTTGTGTGGGTCGAATCCCCTTAGGGTGTAGGAGACCTCAACTTACTCTTGTAAAATTGGGGCAAGAAACAACAACGATAATAATAATAAGTGAGGGTAATACCAATACGCAAATCAAAGGAGGAAATGGAAGGATTGAAAGGAAAGAGAGAGGCTTGATCAACTTACCCCAAAAACTTGAAGGAGAGAAATGGAGAGTGAGAGTTGATGATGATCATGTAGATTATTGGAAGAGAAAGAGGAATGCTTGATGGTGCTTTAATGGGAGAGAAGAAGGAGTGCTCAATGGTCTTGGAGTTTCAAGCTTCAACCATGGCCTTCAATGGATTTTGGGAGGGGAGGAGATGGAGCCCTAGCTCCAGGGAAGAGGAAGAAGATGAGGGAGAGAGAGGAGGGTTCGAATGAGGGGGAAGAGGGGTGTTTGGAGGGTTAAAATGGGTTTTGGGGTGGGGAAAAGTTGGAAACGCCCTTAAAAAAACGCGTTCTCAGTGTTGCAGATCGCCGAATTTACTCGAGTATTTCTAGCAATACTCGAGTATTTTGACCCAAACTACTCGAGTATTTCACAAAATACTCGAGTATAATGATCAGATACTGCTAGTTTGCTTTTCTATTTTTCAACTATTTTCTCCCAACTTCAAACAGCCATAACTTTTTCGTTCACCGTCGGATCTTGCTCAAATTTGACGAGCAACTTCCTAAAAATCATACCTTCATATCCAACGGTGGAAATTTTGTTTTGAGTCCTAAATCTTTTATTTTGATTTTCTACCCTACGCTATGTTTTAGTACCGAATTATCTATTATTCTGGCCTGTTCCTAATTCCAATTTAATACTCCTTTCTTTTCTTAAGCCAATATTTTTATTTTTTATTTTTTCTAATGCTTGAACGCTTATTTTAATACCTATTTATGGTTTTATTATTATTATCTCAATTATACTTGGGTTTAAAATTCGGGATGTTACATGTAACAACCCGAATTTTAACCCGTAATATGATTATAATAATAATAGATTGAAATAATGATAATAAAGATGATGTTTAGAAATAACAAATTAAGGTCCATTTTAATATTACAAAAGTGTTAGGAGATATTGGGATTGGAATACCATGATCTCTTATAAAATTATAAGTTTTTTTAAATTAAATAATTGTTTCCTGGAATTTATCATTTAATTGTAGGGTATTTTAATAAAATACATTATGTTAATTACGAAAGAGTATATAAGTATATTTAAAGTGGATTCTTTTAAAGAAAAAAATTAGCATATTAAAATAATGCTAAACATTTTGAGTACCTTACCTATCTTTTATATATTCAACTATGAATTATGTCTTGTGTTTTTAAATATTTGACTCTAGGACATTCTTTAAAATATATTTACTTATTTGATCTAATGACGAAATTCTATTTTTAGAATGCTCCAAAAAATAATCACCCTCGTTGAAGGATATATTTTTTATACTTTTCCATAATTTGGACATACCGATATTAAATTACTTCGTAAGTCTACTTCATAAGTAATATAAACTATTAACTTTATGATGTCCCTATATGTGATAGCATGATATTTAATTCTTAGTATTGGTTTCCCTTCAAATAATAATAATAATATTGATCTCTATTTACTAAATTAATAATAATAAATAAATAAATAAAAGTAGTAGTTAATAAAAGAAAGAAAGAAAGGATCTGTGCGTGTGTGTGCTGTGAAGGGGAGGGGAGAACCCTAAACACTTCCCTTGTTCCGCCGCCCCCTTGCTTCCCCCATTTCCACGTGTCTCCCTTCCTCCATCGGTACTGTCTTCTCACAGCGACCATGAGCTCCCCGCCGCCGTCGCCTCTCGATTTCTCTCCCTCCCGTCGCAAATTGCGACCCTCCTTAGCTTCCCCATCACCGCGCGCCACCACCATAGACTCGCGAATTGCGAGCCACGGATTTTCGGCCGCCATGGTTGCCGCCCCTTCTCTTTCTAGCTCGTGTTTGCTCTCTTCTCCTTACGATTCGTACGGCGAATCTCTCGGATTCAGGCCCTAGCTCGCGTCGCCATCGCTGTTCCTTCAAGCTCGTGAATCGGGGTCCTAGAGCAGACACAATCTTCGCACCTCTCGTCACCGATGTCCGCTACGGGTGCAGATCGAACCGCCAACCCTTGCCCTTGCTACAGTGGCTGTATTGTTGGTTCAAATCGGGTTCCGCCGTTTGGGCCAATTTCGCTTTGGACCGAGTCTGAACCGAAGCGGTTTTGTCCTCCCTGCTGCTTCAAAAATCATATTTGTGGGTAAATCCCTAATACTTTTCTAACTGCTCTATATGGTGTTTTAATAATAATATTAATTATATTGGTAATAATTATTTGGCGTTAAATGGTGTTGGAATGTTATTGTTATTTTAGAAAATAAATGGCATTTGAATTAAGCATTAAGTTTAATTTTTACTATTTATACTATTATTGATAATGATTTTGATTAGTTACTCCGATTTGTAAATTACCGAGTTGACCGTTATGCCGAACGATGAGTTTTAAAAGTATTTTGCTAAATGTGTTGGGTTCCTAAGTAAGTGAGCTGTCGTTTAGTTTGGTTAAATCGTCCCTGAACTAAACAATACACCATTTAATTGGGAACCAGATATATTCGGTATACGTTAATTCAGTTTTAAAATCATGAACTTTAATTCTAAATTGAAGGAGAGTATAGCTAATTGGATTTGGAAATGTGATTTGCTCATTTATTTGAACAAAGAACACTCTCTTTCTAATTCAGAATTACTAGTTTTAAGTAGCTAAAATTACGTGATTTCAATCTATTATGATTCTTTTGTTGATTTCGAAAGTTAATATATTTTTCAAAAGAAGTTATACTATTTTAAATGAAAAGGGGCACAGTTTTGATTCTACGAATTTGAATCAAGTAATTACGTGGTTTGGAAAAATATTCAAGATACAATACCTTAAATCAAAATACGATAAGTTAACGCATTTTATTTTATGATTTGGAATCAAATACATTACTTGTCAAGTTTCGATATTTCATATTTGTTTATTTTAGTCCGGTGTGCATAGCTTCAAAGTGTCCGTTTTTAACGTGATTTCAAAGTGGATTGTCATTGTTTTGTATGGTATGGCTAGACGACGAAGGATTTTAGGACCAGTCGCGATGCGAGTAATGAACCGCGTGACGTCCCAGCATCCTTGTACGAGATGACACATATCTATGGAAACGCAAGGTAAGGGGGAATGTTACCTTAGCTTAGGAAATGTAAATCTAGTTAGTGTATAGTGATGGTTGAGATTGGGTGAGTTTGTATGTTAATGAACCGTAGGGTAACCGGTAATAATAAATAATAATGACTTAAGAGAAGAATAGAAAACCCCATGTGATATTTATATCTTATATGTATGATGTGATGGTTGGAATGTGATGTTTGATTATTTGCTTCGAAAATATGAATATGTACTCGGTTGCTTTAGTGATGATTGGAATGTGATATTTGATTATTTCCTATGGAAATATGAATATGTACTTGGTTGCTTTATTAGTGATGATTGGAATGTTATATTTGATTATTTTCCATGGAAATATGTATATGTGGTTGGTTGCTTTAAGTGAAAATAAATGTGTGACCTTGAGTAAAGTCAAGTAACCTTTAGAATGTTAGTTGAGACTTTTCCCCATAATTGAAAGAGTAGAACGGAAGAGTAAACGAAATTAAAGTATTGAATGAAAGAGAAGAAATAGGATCGAATAAATTGAAATAAAATGAAGAATGAGAATGTGATAAAAGACTGAATGAAAGAGATGAAATGTGATCGAAGAATGAGAATAAAGAAAAGAAAGAGAATGTGATAAAGATTAAAGGATTTAGGTATGCGAATGCCAGGCCAAGTAAGTACGCCCCGCTGGGTGCATTGGTTGCGTAAGCCGCGCCGCACGATTTAATGATGTGCGCAGCGGTAAGACGCCCGATTCATGGAGTCGTACGCAGTGGTGGGTTCGCAGTACTCTGATAAGATATGATAAGATATGCAGATACGGTCTATGGATGCCAGGCCATGTAAGTACCCCCCGCTGGGTGCATTGGTTGCGTAAGCCGCACGATTTAATGGCGTGTGCAGCGGTAAGACGCCCAATTCATGGAGTTGTGCGCAGTGGTGGGTCCGTAGTACCCTAATAACGGTTTTGCGGATGTTAGGCCAAGTAAGTACGTCCCGCTGGGTGCATTGGTTGCGTAAGCCGCACGATTTAATGACGTGCGCAGCGGTAAGACGCCCAATTCAGGGAGTTGTGCGCAGTCGTGAGTTCGCAAAGACCCAAAGAGTAAAAGATACGAAGCACAAAGAATGGAAATGAAAAGGAAAAGAAAAGAAAAGAAATGAAAGAGAAAAGAAAGAAATGAAAGGAAAGAATCGAAAAAGGTAAAAGAAAGAAAACGAATGAAAACATAAATGAGTGAGATATTATGAAAAGTGAACTAAGGATGAAAAGAAAAGCGAGAATAAGAGAATAAACTTTGAACAAAATAGGATTGCAAGGTTAAAATGAAAAAGAAATGATAAGTGTTTGTGATTGAAATAATTGGGATTGAATTGTCTAATAATTATGTGATTAATTGCTATTTGTCTATGACTTAATTATTATTATTATGACTATTTAGATTTCATTAACTAAGTTCTGTGTAATGCTCACCTCTTAACTGTTTTTACAGGTATCGAGATTGAGCTTGCATTAGTATCGGCCGAGCAGGACTCCACCCCGTGGAGTATAAATTAGTTAAGAGGGAATTATAATTATTTTGCTATAATTAATTTATTATGGTTTGGAAATAGTTTAAAATGTGAGCCCTGATTTTTATTTTATTTTGTTAAGAGAGCATAAAAGCTAATAAGAATAATTATAAATGTTTTATAGTTTTTCTGGACTGTACTGGATTGAGCAGGTTAAAACAGGAATTTTTGGGAAGTCCGAAAAACAGAGGAGACTTTGCCGGATTTTCGTAAGAATTTTTATAAGTGATTAAGTTTTTAAAATAAATTTTCACGTTCGTAATTTTATTAATGGCTAATTAAGGGTAAATAAAAGTAGGATGTTACGATTGTGGTATCGAAGCGGTTTTCCTCGGCCTTGGAGTTTGGACTCACAACTACTGTGGTTTACTCACCGAGCGAGTAACCAATAGATAGTTAGATGTCTTAGTTAGTTAGATTAAGAATTAGAATTTAGTGGGTATAGTATGAGACTCACAATTTTACCCAATTTATTTGTGAATTTATATTTGAATTTAAAAGATTATATTTGATTTTTGGATACCTAGATTTATTTAAAATAGTATGTTTTATAAAGATATGTATATGTATATATATATACATTGGTATATATATTATATATATATGCATACCAATGTTTTCCTTAATATATTTAAATTGTATTCTTAAGGTGAAAATATTTTAAGGTATAGTATTTGATTTAAATGATCTTAGAAAATGAAATGCTTTTGAAGGATTAAAGGTGTTCTATCTTCAGAAATTCATATCTTTTTAACCGTAAGTCGGAAAATTACAAATGATATGTCAAAACGATCGTATCGAAATTTAGATTATGAAAATGTAAAGTTTTTATTTTTATTTTAGAGTTTTCGAAATTTTATCACTGCTACAGTACTGTACGAATTTTGAGTTTTAAGTTTGAAAATGTGATTTTAATGCATTTAATGACTCTTTGAACCAAAAATATTTTTTATGTGCATGGAAAATGTATTTTAAAAATCCCTTATTGGCTGCACCGTCCAAATAAATATAATTTCGTATTTTTTAATTATAAATTAATTTGAAAGCTTATGAAGTGCATTTTTGGAGGAAATGATCTTAGAACTTCAAAAATTCATAACTTTCAAAACATAAGTCCAAAAATTATAAATTTTATATGAAAACGATTGTATTGAAATGTAGTTTCTAAAAATATAAGAATTGTAATTTTATTAGGTATCCTTCGAAAATTTTTCTCTGTTGCAGTAACTATATGATTTTATATGTTTTATGCTTGGAAAAATTATTTTAAAGCCTAGAATTAATTATTGGATCTCAAAGTATTTTATTTTTATGTTAAGATATTTATTTGAAAGCTTATTGGCTGCACAGTCCATATTTATTTTATTTTTCTATTTATTTTTGGAATTTTAAGTACAAAGCTTTAATTTGATTGGTTAAAGGAGAGGTGGATTCAAAGTGAGTAAATGAAAATTTTGTCTTCCCATGTTGACTAGTATGTGCCGTCCAAATAGATGAGAATGAGAGGGGATATTTTCTGAAAATTGACCTAGAAGGATCTTAGAGTTTAAAGCTTATAGGAAATGGAAAAATCCCATTAATGCATGTGTATTTTCCTAGACTTGGTTGAAGCAAAAATTGAAATTCTTTGACCCATTTTTATGAATAAAGAGGTGTGTACTTCAGCCTTTTTTTTGGGAGAAAATCATTTCCTACTTCACCTATAAATAGAGCCTAAGACCCCTCATTCTTTTACACACAACAAACAATCATTTTGAGAGAAAAATTTGAGAAAGGCTTTGAGAAAGAGAGAGTGAGGTGTGGCACATTGTGAAGGGAAGGGAAAAATTTTCATATTCACTTTGAAGCTCTTCTTTGCTAAGGAGAAGAGGTAATCCTACAACCTTAGTAATTCTTTTCATTTTTAAGTTCTTAATTCTTTATTCTTTTGGTTTAGCAAATAAAAATATTTTTTCTACTCTTCTCTAATTATGAAATTGTGAAACCAAAATCCTTAATCTCTTCTCTTATGTAATCTAAATTTTGATTTGTTAAATTTGGTTGAAGGTCAGATGAATGAGGATTAAAAAGGGACAAAACAAAAATTGTTTAAAGAGATATTGATCTCCCGGTCCCTTTTTAAAGCCATTGATGACCAAACTATTGATGATAAAATAAGGAAATGATGTTCTGAAATTGAAATTGATAAAAAGTTTATCTGTTTTGAGAATTTTGATTTCTATCTTTACTGTATTGTTGTTTTGATTTTTCTTTGATTGTTAGTATGAAAACATGATTAATAAGCAAATGATGATGAACAAAAAAAATTATAAATTGTGATGTGTATGTGTTTTGGCCGTGAGGCCTATATTGTTTTTTAAAATGATCGTAGGAAATTATATATGTTCTTTTTTTAGTAATTATGTGTATCTGATGATGTCTGATGTGGTTAAAAAAATTATTAATTGGATTTGTGATTATATCATTATATGGATTGATATTGTTTATGAACTATACTGTTAAGTGCTGTACAAAATTTATCTGACTCAAAAGTGCTTATCTTCTATTTCGACTTAATGTTTTAAGTGAATCTTTGAAAAGTATGGAATTATATGAATAAGATATATATATGTGTTTATAAATTAATGTTACTCTTCTATTTCTATTCTTATGGCCGAAATTTATTTGGTAGAAAAGAGTAATTTTGCTAAATTCCTAAGTGGTTAAATGATTATATGATGCCTCTGTATGTTTACTGATGTGTATACATGAAATAAACTATGTATTTCATAGAAAAATAATTTATATCTGAAAAATAAATTTTGAAAAATAATATCTTATTTAAACTATGAGTCCCAAATGATTTATTTTTGTATGTGTTTGCAACGCTTAACTTGTTTATAATTGTATCTGGATGTTAGAACATGTCTGTTTCAATTTCTAGAAGTGATGCAACTAAATTTTGGTGGTTGTCCAGCAAGCAAAACTATTTTATTAAACTCATATTTAATTATATGTTTATAATAGAACTTGTAAGGAAATTTTAGGAAATAGTGACATGTCTTTTTGATAAACCAATTATGAGAAAAGTGATTTTTGAGAGTTGTAGTATATGCTGTCCAAAACTATAAATTTGTTGCATCAACAATAAAAATTGATCTGGAATGAATTAATATGTGAATTTAATGTTAGGATCTTTAGTATAAGTATATAGAGTTTTAAAAAGAATTATGGAAGTGATTATATGAATGTATGCTTAAATGTTCTAATGGTTTAGTAAATTGTTTGATATGTGATTTTATGTGTTAGGAATTTAGATGCCTAATTGAACTGATGTTTAAAATGTAATTTTTCTATTCTGTTTAGAACTTGTAATTAAAATTGCATCAACTTTAGAAAAATATATTTTTAGCTTTGAATATATGAGTTATGTTCTATATGAATTAGGTGTGCTTGTAATGTGGTTATGTGATTTTATTTATTGCTTAACTTGGTTTTAAGGTTGCATCAAAGCAAATGATTTTAAAATCCTGCTGTATGATTTCTCTGTAAATGGTAGTTGTTATAAGGTATTTAGAAATGAGTTTTTGAGTAAGTGATGTTTTAGAATTTATTTTTGGAAAGGTGATAATTAAGTTCTAAAAGTTATATTATTTTTAGAAAAGGTTTTCATGATCTAAAAAGCTAAAAGAAAAAGTGATTTTTCTAGTACAGTAATCTGTTTTTAGTTTCAAAGAGGTTTTAAGCTACTGATACTGTTTTGTATTTTTAAAAGATACTAAGTGTTTTCGATTTGTAAAATGTTCTTTTAATAATTTGTTTAAATTGATTTGTTATTTGGATTATGTGTATCAAATTGTTAAAGGTTCTCGTTTGGAATCACGTGACGCAAATTCGATTCAAGAGGACACTAATTTCCTAGCTTCACATCAAGGTGAGAGAGAAACCTTCTTAAGACATAGTGGCATGTAGGGTAATGTTAGGACGTTCCGTATCATCTCAAAGGTCGGAACTATGGATCTATCGGGTGAGTAGTAGAACGACAATTGTGTGTGTTCCGCCGTTCATACGAAAACAACGATCCCTCGAATATAATTGTATGTGTGTATATTATGTTTTATTATGATGCTGAATCGATTATAATATTAAATTGTTAATGATAACATGTCTGGTGTATATGTTATATAAACCTGTTATTTGAAAATAATTGATTCATATGATGTTATGTTGGAGAATTTTTGGGGATTGATTAAAAGGCTTTATGGTTTAAGGAATTGGTATGGAATCGTTACGGAAATTTATGAAAGTTTATAATGTTATCCCCTGATCGCACTGTCATGGTGACGTGCTTGATCGTTAAGTTTTGCCGGTCATGTGAATGGAACGCCGTGGTTGTGAGCTCGGTTTGGAATTCGCTGTGATTTGGAAGCGCCTGTGATAGGTTAATCCCTTAGATGTCGAGACCCGTTGGAAGTGTGACTTAGAATGGGTCGACCACAATTAGGAATGTTCAACTTAGTAAAACCCTTCGATGACTTAAAAGACTTAGGAACCCCTTTTCTAAACCTTGCGTTGAGAGTGAAGTAATGGAGAGGAAAGATACCGTATGCTTGGAGGTTGGTGTCTCTTCAAGTGGTGATTGTGATAGGGGAGGGCAAGGATGGTGAACGTCAAGAAGCCTTGAGCGCTTCTCTAGGCGGGACGAATGCTACAATGACCAAAGTTAGTGTCGTGACGAGGACTGCATGCGCAACTAGAGAAAGTGTTGTCGCCCCCTTGAGCAAATCATAGATGGTGAGAGGGAACCCGAACGAGGCTAGAAGCTCTGCCTATTTTGGACTCCTTTTTGGAAAATGTATTTGTAATTTTGCTGACTGCAAGGAAGTTGGTTTCAGCCTGTTATTTTGCGACTTCGATGCCAGCGTGGTTAGGGTTCCTGTGCGTCCCATCTGCTTTCCGAACTAGGATATGGTTGGACTGGCGGAGGAGATGTAACGTGTGTGCTATGAATTATGTCTTGTGTTTTTAAATATTTGACTCTAGGACATTCTTTAAAATATATTTACTTATTTGATCTGATGACTTAATTCGAACATACCGATATTAAATTACTTCGTAAGTCTACTTCGTAAGTAATATAAACTATTAACTTTATGATATCCCTATATGTGATAGCATGATATTTAATTCTTAGTATTGGTTTCCCTTCCAATAATAATAATAATATTGATCTCTATTTACTAAATTAATATTAATAAATAAATAAATAAAAGTTGTAGTTAAAAAAAAAAGAAAGAAAGGATCTGTGCGTGTGTGTGCTGTGTGAAGGGAAGGGGAGAACCCTAAACACTTCCCTTGTTCCGCCGCCCCCTTGCTTCCCCCATTTCCATGTGTCTCCCTTCCTCCATCGGTACTGTCTTCTCACAGCGACCACAAGCTCCCCGCCGTCGTCGCCTCTCGATTTCTCTCCCTCCCGTCGCAAATTGCGACCCTCCTTCCCCATCACCGCGCGCCACCACCATAGACTCGCGAATTGCGAGCCACGGATTTTCGGCCGCCATGGTTGTCGCCTCTTCTCTTTCTAGCTCGCGTTTGCTCTCTTCTCCTTGCGATTCGAACGACGAATTTCTCGGTTTCAGGCCCTAGCTCGCGTCGCCATCGTTGTTCCTTCAAGCTCGTGAATCGGGGTCCTGAAGCAGACACAATCTTCGCACCTCTCTTCACCGATGTTACGGGTGCAGATCGAACCGCCAACCCTTGCCCTTGCTACGGTGGCTGTATTGTTGGTTCAAATCGGGTTCCGCCGTTTGGGCCAATTTCGCTTTGGACCGGGTCTGAACCGAAGTGGTTTTGTCCTCCCTGCTGCTTCAAAAATCACATTTGTGGATAAATCCCTAATACTTTTCTAACTGCTCTATATGGTGTTTTAATAATAATATTAATTATATTGGTAATAATTATTTGGCGTTAGATGGTGTTGGAATGTTATTGTTATTTTAGAAAATAAATGGCATTTGAATTAAGCAATAAGTTTAATTTTTACTATTTATACTATTATTGATAATAATTTTGATTAGTTACTCCGATTTGTAAATTACCGAGTTGACCGTTATGCCGAACAATGAGTTTTAAAAGTATTTTGCTAAATGTGTTGGGTTGCTAAATAAGTGAGCTGTCGTTTAGTTTGGTTGAATCGTCCCTGAACTAAACAACACACCATTTAATTGGGAACCAGATATATTCGGTATACGTTAATTCAATTTTAAAATCATGAACTTTAATTCTAAATTGAAGGAGAGTATAGCTAATTGGATTTGGAAATGTGATTTGCTCATTTTGAACAAAGAACACTCTTTCTAATTCAGAATTACTAGTTTTAAGTAGCTAAAATTACGTGATTTCAATCTATTATGATTCTTTTGTTGATTTCGAAAGTTAATATATTTTTCAAAAGAAGTTATACTATTTTAAATGAAAAGGGGCACAGTTTTGATTCTACGAATTTGAATCAAGTAATTACGTGGTTTGGAAAAATATTCAAGATACAATACCTTAAATCAAAATACGATAAGTTAACGCATTTTATTTTATGATTTGGAATCAAATACATTACTTGTCAAGTTTCGATATTTCATATTTGTTTATTTTAGTCCGGTGTGCATAGCTTCAAAGTGTCCGTTTTAACGTGATTTCAAAGTGGATTGTCATTGTTTTGTATGGTATGGCTAGACGACGAAGGATTTTAGGACCAGTCGCGATGCGAGTAATGAACCGCGTGACGTCCCAGCATCCTTGTACGAGATGACACATATCTATGGAAACGCAAGGTAAGGGGGAATGTTACCTTAGCTTAGGAAATGTAAATCTAGTTAGTGTATAGTGATGATTGAGATTGGGTGAGTTTGTATGTTAATGAACCGTAGGGTAACCGGTAATAATAAATAATAATGACTTAAGAGAAGAATAGAAAACCCCATGTGATATTTATATCTTATATGCATGATGTGATGGTTGGAATGTGATGTTTGATTATTTGCTTCGAAAATATGAATATGTACTCGGTTGCTTTAGTGATGATTGGAATGTGATATTTGATTATTTGCTATGGAAATATGAATATGTACTTGGTTTCTTTATTAGTGATGATTGGAATGTGATATTTGATTATTTTCCATGGAAATATGTATATGTGGTTGGTTGCTTTAAGTGAAAATAAATGTGTGACCTTGAGTAAAGTCAAGTAACCTTTAGAATGTTAGTTGAGACTTTTCCCCATAATTGAAAGAGTAGAACGGAAGAGTAAACGAAATTAAAGTATTGAATGAAAGAGAAGAAATAGGATCGAATAAATTGAAATAAAATGAAGAATGAGAATGTGATAAAAGACTGAATGAAAGAGATGAAATGTGTTCGAAGAATGAGAATAAAGAAAAGAAAGAGAATGTGATAAAGATTAAAGGATTTGGGTATGCGAATGCCAGGCCAAGTAAGTACGCCCCGCTGGGTGCATTGGTTTCGTAAGCCGCGCCGCACGATTTAATGATGTGCGCAGCGGTAAGACGCCCGATTCATGGAGTCGTACGCAGTGGTGGGTTCGCAGTACTCTGATAAGATATGATAAGATATGCAGATACGGTCTATGGATGTCAGGCCATGTAAGTACGTCCCGCTGGGTGCATTGGTTGCGTAAGCCGCACGATTTAATGGCGTGTGCAACGGTAAGACGCCCAATTCATGGAGTTGTGCGCAGTGGTGGGTCCGTAGTACCCTAATAACGGTTTTGCGGATGTCAGGCCAAGTAAGTAAGCCCCGCTGGGTGCATTGGTTGCGTAAGCCGCACGATTTAATGGCGTGCGCAGTGGTAAGACGCCCAATTCAGGGAGTTGTGTGCAGTGGTGAGTTCGCAAAGACCCAAAGAGTAAAAGATACGAAGCACAAAGAATGGAAATGAAAAGGAAAAGAAAAGAAAAGAAAAGAAATGAAAGAGAAAAGAAAGAAATGAAAGGAAAGAATGGAAAAAGGTAAAAGAAAGAAAACGAATGAAAACATAAATGAGTGAGATATTATGAAAAGTGAACTAAGGATGAAAAGAAAAGCGAGAATAAGAGAATAAACTTTGAACAAAATAGGATTGCAAGGTTAAAATGAAAAAGACATGATAAGTGTTTGTGATTGAAATAATTGGGATTGAATTGTCTGATAATTATGTGATTAATTGCTATTTGTCTATGACTTAGTTATTATTATGCCTATTTAGATTTCATTCACTAAGTTCTGTGTAATGCTCACCTCTTAACTGTTTCTACAGGTATCGAGATTGAACTTGCATTAGTATCGGCCGAGCAGGATTACATTCCACCCCGTGGAGTGTAAATTAGTTAAGAGGAAATTATAATTATTTTGCTATAATTAATTTATTATGGTTTGGAAATAGTTTAAAATGTGAGCCCTGAGTTTTATTTTGTTAAGAGAGCATAAAAGCTAAGAAGAATAATTATAAATGTTTTGTAGTTTTTCTGGACTGTACTGGATTGAGCAGGTTAAAACGGGAATTTTTGGGAAGTCCGAAAAACAGAGGAGACTTTGCCGGATTTTCGTAAGAATTTTTATAAGTAATTAAGTTTTTAAAAGAAATTTTCAAGTTCGTAATTTTATTAATGGCTAATTAAGGGTAAATAAAAGTATGATGTTATAAAGCATATGAGCTTGGATAAACATATATGCTTGATAAAAAAGATGCTTCTTGATTGGTTAAAAGTATATATGTGGCCATGTGAGACCTCTCATAACATATAAAGTATATGCTAGGATCGGTGTGTGAAATTAACTACGAAAATATGCTAAAAAATTAACAACATAGAAAACAAAAAATACATTTTAAACATATATGATAAATTCTTTAGTTGGAAATGCTTTTAGAGGTGGATTTTAAACCCACGACCAAGTGGTAAATATAGAAAATACTTTGCTACGGGATTACATGATGTGACACTCTCTTTTTAACTTGAAAATAATTAATATTTCCAAATAGTTGAATACTTGCTATCAAAATTAGGACTAGAAAATTTTTCCTTTTTAAGATTAGTACTTGCTCGTTCATAAACCCTTTTTAACATAAACCATTTTTGAATTCGGCTTAGTAATATCTTAGATTCGAAAAAGGCTCTCGAAATAACATTTCCTTAATTATAGAAAACATTATTCGTAGTTATTATTAAAACATATCATTTGCCTCTCGAGTTGGATTTGAATATATAAAACATAAACTTATCACCGAATTCCTTTTAAATAGAAATCAGAGTTCGCGGAAGTAAAAATAATACTTATGAGGCACTGCTGAGGTAAAGAAAACATCATATATATATATATATAAGTCATAACATAAACCCCATCAGTACAGTCAGTAGCAAGTGATAAAAAGTCGAGATAGCAAGTTTTGATGAAACATATACAGACCAGCTGCATAAAATAAAACCTCACCCTAAGACCTCTCGAATATATACAATATATAACAAAAATCCAAAAGTAGAAGTCTCAGAGCAAGTCATCCGTGTCCTCAGCAGCTCCTCAGATCCTCCACAGCTCTATCCCTAGGATCTAGGATCCAAAACATCTACGCTATGCAGGCTCCTATGAACCAGCGGGTCCACCTCTAGCAGAAATAGTCGGCTCAACTTGTACCTCCTCCTCGCTCTCATCCTCCACAGGGTCCTCCTCGACCTCGCCCGATTGTGTAGAGACCCCACCACTGGGTCTAGGATCTGCAGAAGCAGTCCTATCATAGTCAGTCGGACCAGGAGAAGGAGTCTCCTCAGTGACAACTCTATGGGAGGAAGGATGGGAACGAGTGGCAGCTCTAAAACAAAAACTATGAAAACGACGCATAGGTCGAGCCGGGGGTGGTCCTCTATATGTATAAAAAGGTGGAACATGCATAGTATAGACTAATGGGATCCTAAATCGACGAGGTCGCACTCGCACCAGAGGGTTAGGGTGGTAGAGAGTGATCTCAACCTCCCCCTCAAAAGTGGCACGGTGCTCCTCATACGTCCGTATGCCACTAGGGATAGGGCGTATCTCGATGCAAGCTAGGTATCTGGCCATCACCTAAACAGGGCACAGGGAGTAAGTATACACATATACATAATTGATAAAGACTAAAATTACAATCACAAAGATATCATAGACAGATAATAATGCAAATACATATGAGCACACCAGTTTTCAACATTATAATTCTTATAATGCATGTGGTATGATGTATGATTTTCTATCCACAACTGAGGCCTCTAAAAGTCCATCTTGGACGTCCATCCAATACACCCTTCTGTTCCCGGAACACCAACATTCGTTCCCAGAACGTAATGCCTAACCATACTTGGATAATAAGCATCACTCCCGGAGTGTGTACCACGTTCCCAGAACGCCTACGTTCCCAGAACGCATCAAAACTAGGTCCCGGACACTGGCCACATATCTATAATGTGTCATCAAGTAGGTTATAATTTGGTACTCCCAGAGTACCCTCCTCATATTCCCAGAATATGATAAACGTTCCTACCAACCAGACTTCCAGTCTATATGGATGCACAAATATCGGGGTTGGTTTTATCTTTGCATTAATTATGTGATTTAGAAAATATTCCAATTTTCCCTTTTGAATGATTTATTTGAGGCATACTCTTTGGCACATAATTCTCCTTTGAATTTTCTCAAAATATGCCTTTAAGCTTAGATTAGGAAAAAATACAACCAATGGTATTAAAAAAAACATAACTTTTTATTTTGCAGATTCAGGTACTAACCGGTTACAGTTTCAGGCTAACCGGTTAGAATTACAGACCTGAACTGTTTACCATTGTAATTTAGGAAAACCCTTTTTCTTGAATTCTCTACCCAATCCATAAATCAATTTAACATTATTTTATGCCTCAAAACCACTGTTTTATCATTTAAAAAGGTCTAAATCACATCTCATTCTCCAATGAACATAATTTCCTCTTGAAATTATCTCATTTACTTAAGGCATTAACTCTACTCTTCCAAATCTGAACCATGACATTATCACAACTCATGTTCAGGTCATGAATAATGAAATTAAAGCATAGATTTGAGCATAAACAACTAAGATTTCAGGACTGATTTTATAAACTCATCTTTTCTTTGCAATTCTGCAGTGTCTAACCGGTTACGAATATCGAGTAACCGGTTAGATTATGCAGTCAGTCCACTAAAACCAGAGGTTTGACAATTCATTTTCTTCTTTTCTCAAATCTAACCCAATTTCAACATTCACAAAGTTCATATGCCTTAAGATAAACATGCTCATACCCAGAAATACATTTAGTTTGCATGCATCAAGTTTATGGTATTAATTTTCACAAAAATCAACACAAACACCATTTATACCACAAAACTCATAATCAACAATTAGTTTCTGATTTCCAATCTTAAATCACTTGCATGCATCAATTTAATTTTGCTCAAATAGAATTGAGCCAGAATTTTGGCCTCCAAGCCTTTGTGCTTAAAACACATAATGCCCTTTTGAGTTTTGTTAACTCAAATCCTAATTCAATTGATTTTGAGTCTAAATCTAGTATAAGGTAGACTTCTCTCATACCTTAAGACAGAGTTTGATGGAGATTAACACTGGATTTGAAGAAAGACCACAGATTCCCTACAATTCCCCTAATCTGCTCTCAGCCACGAATTCCACCAACAGGGTCCAAAGACCAGAAATTTTGACATAGCAAATGACCAAAGAAATTGGGGAAAACAATTAGAGATTGTTCTAGGCAACATGCACTAATGAAGGAAAGAGATTTGAGACTTAATGATGAACTATACTTACCAAAATCAAAGCTGTAATTCAGCTTCCAGAACTAAGAAGAAACAGAGTTCAGTTTCCAACTTGTGGCTTCCAAGATTGATTTCTCCTTCTACACGAAAACTCAACTCACAAAGTGTATACCACTGAAAAGCCCTTGATTCAAGCTTTTCAGAAATGCGTGTTTCGCTCTCTAATACTCAAAGACTTAAACGAATTTCCCAGAATGAAAACAAAACCCTAATTTGCCCTCCTCAACACAGATCAGCAAAACCAACCCCCAACACCTCTGAAAATCCACAATTTATAGACAAATTAGACTTGCATGCATGGTAACGCGTGGTTCTCCACTAGAATTAGGCTGTAATCGTGGCGAATTCGAGATTAATCAAGTGATTACTCATAAAAATCCACTAACCCAGTTTCTGGGTTCATCGTCTAACCGGTTACAGGGCATTACTAACCGGTTAGATTAGTACAAAATTTAAAAATTAATATTTTTAAATCTTTCCCTCCAAGAACCTATTCAATATTACCTTTAAGTCCTCATTCAGGGACCAAAATGCAATATCCTTATATTTTGCATTTATTTGCCATATAAAAATATTTCAACCTATTTTTATATTTCAGGCTAATTAAATACAAAATATAAACTTGGGAAAATTTCTATAAATTAATAATAAAACTTTTATTATTAATTTCCTATTATTCGGGAGACGAAAATTAGGGGTGTTACACTACTCCCCCACTTAAAAGGAATTTCGTCCCCGAAATTCTAGTTTACAAAAACAACTCCGGATACTCTTGACGCATCTTTTCCTCTAATTCCCACGTCGCTTCAGATACGTCAGCATTTTCCCATATGACCTTTACAAAAGGTATCTCCTTTCCCCTGAGCTGCTTAACTTCACGATCTTCTATCTGAACTGGTCTGGTCTCAAAGGTCAGGTTTTCTTTCAAAGTTAGCTCGTCAGGTTGGAGTTTTAGAATAACTGATGGGTCATGCACGTACTTCTTTAATTGAAAAACGTGAAAGACGTTGTGCAAATTGGATAAAGAGGGTGGTAAAGCTAGTTGATAAGCAACAGGACCAACTCTCTTAAGAATTTGGTATGGACCTATACACTTAGGCGAAAGCTTTCGGGTTCTCAAAGCTCTACTGATTCCCTTCATCGGAACTACTCGAAGAAACACATGATCGCCCTCCGAAAACTCTAATGGTTTTCTCCTCTTATCCGCATAACCCTTCTGCCGACTTTGAGCCACTTTCATCTTTGCCTGAACCATCTTAATCTTCTCAGATGTTTGATGTATCATTTCCGGTCCAACCATCACATTCTCCCCCACTTGGAACCAACATAGCGGGGTTTGACACTTCCTTCCATACAACGCCTCGAACGGTGCCATTCCAATGCTCGCATGATAGCTGTTGTTGTATGTGAATTCTGCAAGAGGTAACACTTGATCCCAACTTCCTTGTTCTTCAAGTGCACAAGCCCTCAACACATCTTCCAAAGACTGAATCGTTCTCTCCGTCTGGCCATCCGTCTGTGAATGATACGCAGAACTCAATTTCAATCTCGTTCCCATAGCATCATGCAAACTTATCCAGAATTGCGACGAAAATCTGGGATCTCGGTCCGACACAATACTCGAAGGCACTCCGTGAAGACGAACTACCTCCTTGATATAGATCTGGGTAAGCTTGTTCAAAGGATAACACATATTTATCGGAATAAAATGCGCCGACTTGGTTAACCTATCTACAACTACCCAGATTGCATCATGATTTGTTGTTGTCCTTGGCAAACCAGACACAAAATCCATTGAGATGCTATCCCACTTCCACTGGGGAATACTCAAAGGTTGCAACTGTCCTCTTGGTTTTTGATGTTCTACCTTAGCTTTTTGACAAATCACGCACGCCACCACGTATTCTGCAACATCCTTTTTCAATCCAGACCACCAAAATATCTTCTTCAAGTCCTAATACATTTTGGTTGATCCAGGATGCATACTCATCCGACTCTTATGGGCTTCGTCAAGAATCAGCCTTCTAACTTCTTGATCTCTTGGTATGCAAATCCTTGTCCTGAAACGAAGGATTCCATCCTGCCCAATCTTGAAATCAGGTTCCCTTCCTTCTGAGCTTAGTCTCATCTTTTCCATCAATTCTTCGTCCAATCGTTGCAACTCCCGAATTCTTTCCGAGAACTCGTTGGTGATTTTCAACATCCCCAACTTGATACTTGATGGCTCCACTTGTGTCAACAAGCTCAAGTCTCTGAATTCCTCAATCAACGCTGCTTCCTTAACCATCATCGCACTTATGTGGATTGTTTTCCGACTCAAAGCATCTGCAACCACATTTGCTTTACCCGGATGGTAGTGGAGTTTAAAGTCATAATCTTTCAAAAACTCCATCCATCTTCTTTGCCTCATGTTCAACTCTTTCTGGTCGAACAGATATTTCAAACTCTTATGGTCACTAAATACTTGGAATATAGTGCCATAGAGATGATGTCTCCATATCTTTAAGGCAAACACGATTGCAGCCAATTCCAAATCGTGTGTCGGGTTATTCACCTCATGGTTCTTCAATTGTCGTGATGCATAAGCCACTACCCTTCCTTCTTGCATCAATACACAGCCCAGTCCTTGCTTAGATGCATCACAATACACTTCGAAGCTCTTGTGAGGATCAGGTAAGATTAACACAGGAGACGATGTTAACCTTTCCTTTAACTCACGAAAACTAACTTCACACCGATCGTCCCACACGAACGGTTGATCTTTCCGGGTCAACTTGGTCAAAGGCAATGCAATCTTAGAGAATCCCTCTATGAACCAACGATAGTATCCAGCCAGCCCTAAGAAACTTCTCACCTCCGTCACAGTCTTAGGTTTTTCCCAACTTAGCACTGAACTTACTTTCGCTGGATCCACCGCAATTCCTTCTTTAGAGATTACATGCCCCAAAAACTTCACTTCGTTCAACCAAAACTCACACTTCGTAAGTTTGGCATATAATTGCTTCTCCTTCAGAACTTTCAACACAATCCTGAGATGCTCTTCATGCTCTTCCGGATTTTTAGAATAGACCAGAATATCATCAATAAATACCACCACAAATAAATCCAAATATGGTCTAAAGATCCGGTTCATATAATTCATGAAATTAGCAGGTGCATTAGTCAATCCGAACGACATCACAACATACTCATAATGACCGTATCGAGATCGAAATGTAGTCTTGGGTATATCCTCCTCCCTTATCCTGATCTGATGATAACCCAATCTCAGATCAATCTTGGAGAATACTGCAGCTCCCCTAACCTGGTCCATAAGGTCATCAATCCTTGGCAATGGATACTTATTCTTAATAGTGACCTTATTCAACTGCCTGTAGTCCACACACATTCTCAAACTCCCATCTTTCTTCTTTACAAACAGTAATGGAGCTCCCCAAGGCGAAACGCTTGGCCTGACCATCTGCTTCTGCAGCAACTCCTCTATCTGCTTCTTCATTTCTACCATTTCTGGTGGTGCCATCCTATAAGGAGCAATAGAGATGGGACCAGTGTAAGTTCCATGATGAATGTTTTGATAATGACAAAGTGTTTTGAACAAGCTATCATGTGTTGATCAAGTTCAAGTTCAACAAGCAACAACAAACATCAAATGAAGAAGAGAGAAAACAAGCTCATGAAGACTTAGTTTGAGTGTAATTGTATTTGTTTTATCTTTTGCCTCTCAAGCTTCTTAGGTCTTTTATTTGGGTAGATTATTTAGAGGGTAGTGAATCTCTTTCATAAGTCATGATTAAATCATAATTTGAGTTTTCACTTAACCTAGAATCAATAGGTGGCTTAAAGGTTTTAAAGGAAAGGTTTGGTTTTGAGAAAACAAGTTTTAAACAAGTATCAGATATGTTTAATCGATTAAGGATGAATTTAATCGATTACTACTCGATTAAGCTGAGATTTAATCGATTAAACACTACTGATCTGATTTTTTAAAATACGATTTTCACTTCTCAAAATCTGTTTTTAAGTGCTACAACTTTTGGGTATTCTATAAAAACCTTTTCCTAATCTTTGTGATTAATTAGAACACTTTCATAATCAATTTTACAAGAATCAAGCCATTCTATTCTCTCTCAATTTCAAAGATCAAAGCTTTCATATTTTCATATTCTTTGATCAAGAACCTTTGAATCTCTTATTGTGAATTGTCATAGCTATTGATTGAGATTCATAGGATTGTTATTGTGCTTTCAATTGTGTTGTAATCTTTGCAAGAAGGCAAGCCAACTACAACAATAAAGAAGACTTGGTGTGTCGTTTATCATCAAGCAAGTTCATTCAAGCAATTGAAGAAGAAGAAAGTCTTGGTTGTGAATCAAGCAAAGTGAAGCCTTGGTGTGTGGATTATCATCAAGCAATTGAAGACTTGTTGTGTCGATTATCAACAAGGGGTAGAGGTTAGATTAGAGAGAAGATCAATAGGATTACAAGGCAAGGGTGTGGTATCTCTTGTAGGCTAGCAAGAAGGGAGTCTTGTGAGGCATTTACTTGTAATTTGAGAACTCTAATTCCTCATAGTGAAGAATCTCTCTTGGTTGAAGAGGGGATTGGATGTAGCTTTCAAGTGGATGAAAGTGAACCAGGATAAATCACTGTGTCGTATCTCTAAACCCTTAACTCTTTACATTCAAGTCATTGATTGTGTTCTTGGTTGAAAACCTAGAAAAGAGTGATTTTCATAATTGATTGAATTGAATCTTTATTGTTCAAATTGATAAAGGGAAAATCATTTTCATAACTATGATAATCAATAAGAATATAGGTGTTAATTGTTTCTGCTGAATCTCTGATCATACGTGTTAATTGATTGATTTTCGTATTCGATTGAAAAAGTGATTTTTCAGTTTCTGATAGTTTTAATCGATTAAGTGTTCGTTTAATCGATTAAGGACTTTTGAACTTTCAGGTTTAATCGATTAATACTCGATTAAATTTCAGGTTAATCGATTAAATTTCAGGTTAATCGATTAAGTGTTGTAGAATTTGCAAAAATCATTTGTTTTAATTGTTTCGATTTGTTTCGTTCGAAAATCTTTCAAGGTTTCTTTTACACCTATTCAACCCCCCCCCCCCTTCTAGGTGTGTTCCTAGGGTTCCTTAGTTGTTTCAACCACCAATTGCGGTTTCTTCAACCAGCTCCAGGGACTAAATCTATCCCAAACTCTATTTCTCGCTTCGGAGGTAATCCTGGTATCTCTTCAGGAAATACTTTCGGAAATTCTCTCACCACCGGAATCTCTTCTATCGGCATCGACTCTTCTTCCCCAGAAGCTGAGAACAAACACATATAACCCTCTGGTTCAAGGGTCTTATATTGAATTGTTTTTTCCTCACAATTGATGATCACTTGGTTCTTCATCAACCAATCCATACCCAAGATCACATTCAATTGTAACTTAGGGAGACAAACCAAATCTACCTTCGAAAGACGGCCCAGAATTTCTACATTACACCCTAAATTGACTTTAGCGGTGAAGATCGGTATTCCCGTAGGGGTATCTATACTAAGATAGCAGGGTGAATCGGAAACAACAAGATTCAGCCTATTCACACATTCAGGAGAAACAAAAGAATGTGTGGCTCCAGAATCAAACATGATTTTGCAAGGTTGATTATTAAGCAGAAAGTTACCTTGCACGAGATTCGGGGTTTGGGTTGCTTCACTACCATTCAGGGTAAATACTCTTCCTTGCACCACAGGCTTGCCAGCAGATCCCTTTGCGTCTCCCTTTGCAAATTCTTTGCATTCACGAGCAAAGTGACCTTGCTTCCCACACTTAAAACATCCTCCTGTGGACCAGCAAAACTGACCATGATGATAACGTCTGCACTTCTCGCAATAAGGAGCATTATCGCGAGACTTGTTCTTGTTATCCATCACCGCCTTGCCCTTACCCTTGTTCTTAGAATATGGACCGTTATTCCGATGATCAAACTTCTTCTTCCTCTGTGGTCCATAGTTCTGTCCAACCCCTTTCACTTGACTTCCAATCAACTCAGCCTTCTTGTCATCTTCATACATTCTGCACATATCCACAAGAGCAGGGAAACTCTAAATCCTTTGATAACTGAAGATAGACTTCAGCTCCGGCCTTAGCCCACCATCAAACTTAATACACTTACTCCTTTCATCAGGGTTATTTAAGTAGTAGGGAGAGTACTTCATCAGCTCTTCGAATCTGGTAGCATACTCTCCTACACTCATATCCCCCTGCTTCAATTGCATGAATTCCACTTCCTTCTTTCTCCTCAAATCTTCTGGAAAATATTTATTAAGAAATTTCTCCATAAATACTCCCCAGTTGATTGACCTTCTTTCAAAATTCAGCAGTTGGACAGTGTGATCCCACCAGTTTTCAGCTTCCCCATGAAGCATGTAAACTGCATAAGTCACCTTCTGCTCATCAGAACACTCCAGTGTTCGGAAAATTTTGTTAATCTCATACAACCATTTGTTCGCCTCATCAGGTTTATATCCTCCCTCAAACCTTGGTGGGTTGCACTTTCTGAACTCCGACAGAGTCTTAGCGTCATGATTCACCATGTTACCAGCAGATGGGTTACCAGCTCGCCCTTGAGATGGCTGTTGTCGCTGCTGTTGTTGCATGCTTTCCAGCACGGTCGTGATTCGTTCTAACATTTCATTAGTAATATTTCTATTTCTGGTTGCCATAGAAAGACCTGCACTATAGGCTTTGGGTCACTAAAAAGGTCTTTAAAACATAAATGCTACTAACTTACTCAAAACATATTCAATCAAAGTTGAATATCATACTTAGCTGCATCTTCGGGCCATGAGGGACAGGACCAATGCTCTGATACCACCAAAGGTGTGACGCTCTCTTTTTAACTTGAAAATAATTAATATTTCCAAATAGTTGAATACTTGCTATCAAAATTAGGACTAGAAAATTTTTCCTTTTTAAGATTAGTACTTGCTCGTTCATAAACCCTTTTTAACATAAACCATTTTTGAATTTGGCTTAGTAATATCTTAGATTCGAAAAAGGCTCTCGAGATAACATTTCCTTAATTATAGAAAACATTATTCGTAGTTATTATTAAAACATATCATTTGCCTCTCGAGTTGGATTTGAATATATAAAACATAAACTTATCACCGAATTCCTTTTAAATAGAAATCAGAGTTCGCGGAAGTAAAAATAATACTTATGGGGCACTGCTGAGGTAAAGAAAACATCATATATATATATATATATATATATATAAGTCATAACATAAACCCCATCAGTACAGTCAGTAGCAAGTGATAAAAAGTCGAGATAGCAAGTTTTGATGAAACATATACAGACCAGCTGCATAAAATAAAACCTCACCCTAAGACCTCTCGAATATATACAATATATAACAAAAATCCAAAAGTAGAAGTCTCAGAGCAAGTCATCTGTGTCCTCAGCAGCTCCTCAGATCCTCCACAGCTCTATCCCTAGGATCTAGGATCCAAAACATCTACGCTATGCAGGCTCCTATGAACCAGCGGGTCCACCTCTAGCAGAAACAGTCGGCTCAACATGCACCTCCACCTCGCTCTCATCCTCCACAGGGTCCTCCTCGACCTTGCCCGACTGTGTAGAGACCCCACCACTGGGTCTAGGATCTGCAGAAGCAGTCCTATCATAGTCAGTCGGACCAGGAGAAGGAGTCTCCTCAGTGACAACTCTATGGGAGGAAGGATGGGAACGAGTGGCAGCTCTAAAACGAAAACTATGAAAACGACGCATAGGTCGAGCCGGGGGTGGTCCTCTATATGTATAAAAAGGTGGAACATGCATAGTATAGACTAATGGGATCCTAAATCGACGAGGTCGCACTCACACCAGAGGGTTAGGGTGGTAGAGAGTGATCTCAACCTCCCCCTCAAAAGTGGCACGGTGCTCCTCATACGTCCATATGCCACTAGGGATAGGGCGTATCTCGATGCAAGCTAGGTATCTGACCATCACCTAAACAGGGCACATGGAGTAAGTATACACATATACATAATTGATAAAGACTAAAATTACAATCACAAAGATATCATGGACAGATAATAATGCAAATACATATGAGCACACCAGTTTTCAACATTATAACTCTTATAATGCAAGTGGCATGATGTATGATTTTCTATCCACAACTGAGGCCTCTAAAAGTCCATCTTGGACGTCCATCCAATACACCCTTGTGTTCCCGGAACACCAACATTCGTTCCCAGAACGTAATGCCGAACCATACTTGGATAATAAGCATCACTCCCGGAGTGTGCACCACGTTCCCAGAACGCATACGTTCCCAGAATGCATCAAAACCAGGTCCCGGACACTGGCCACATATATATAATGTGTCATCAAGTAGGTTATAATTTGGTACTCCCGGAGTACCCTCCTCATATTCCCAGAATATGATAAACGTTCCTACCAACCAGACTTCCAGTCTATATGGATGCACAAATATCGGGGTTGGTTTTATCTTTGCATTAATTATGTGATTTAAAAAATATTCCAATTTTCCCTTTTGAATGATTTATTTGAGGCATACTCTTTGGCACATAATTCTCCTTTGAATTTTCTCAAAATATGCCTTTAAGCTTAGATTAGGAAAAAATACAACCAATGGTATTAAAAAAAACTTAACTTTTTATTTTGCAGATTCAGGTACTAACCGGTTACAGTTTCAGGCTAACCGGTTAGAGTTACAGACCTGAACTGTTTACCATTGTAATTTAGGAAAACCCTTTTTCTTGAATTCTCTACCCAATCCATAAATCAATTTAACATTATTTTATGCCTCAAAACCACTGTTTTATCATTCAAAAGGTCTAAATCACATCTCATTCTCCAATGAACATAGTTTCCTCTTGAAATTATCTCATTAACTTAAGGCATTAACTCTACTCTTCCAAATCTGAACCATGACATTATCACAACTCATGTTCAGGTCATGAATAATGAAATTAAAGCACAGATTTGAGCATAAACCACTAAGATTTCAGGACTGATTTTATAAACTCATATTTTCTTTGCAATTCTGCAGTGTCTAACCGGTTACGAATATCGAGTAACCGGTTAGATTATGCAGTTAGTCCACTAAAACCAGAGGTTTGACAATTCATTTTCTTCTTTTCTCAAATCTAACCCAATTTCAACATTCACAAAGTTCATATGCCTTAAGATAAACATGCTCATACCCAGAAATACATTTAGTTTGCATGCATCAAGTTTATGGTATTAATTTGCACAAAAATCAACACAAACACCATTTAATACCACAAAACTCATAATCAACAATTAGTTTCTGATTTCCAATCTTAAATCACTTGCATGCATCAATTTAATTTTGCTCAAACAGAATTGAGCCAGAATTTTGGCCTCCAAGCCTTTGTGCTTAAAACACATAATGCCCTTTTGAGTTTTGTTAACTCAAATCCTAATTCAATTGATTTTTAGTCTAAATCTAGTATAAGGTAGACTTCCCCCATACCTTAAGACAGAGTTTGATGGAGATTAACACTGGATTTGAAGAAAGACCACAGATTCCCCACAATTCCCCTAATCTGCTCTCAGCCACGAATTCCACCAACAAGGTCCAAAGACCAGAAATTTTGACATAGCAAATGGCCAAAGAAATTGGGGAAAACAATTAGAGATTGTTCTAGGCAACATGCACTAATGAAGGAAAGAGATTTGAGACTTAATGATGAACTATACTTACCAAAATCAAAGCTGTAATTCAACTTCCAGAACTAAGAAGAAACAGAGTTCAGTTTCCAACTTGTGGCTTCCAAGATTGATTTCTCCTTCTACACGAAAACTCAACTCACAAAGTGTATACCACTGAAAAGCCCTTGATTCAAGCTTTTCAGAAATGCGTGTTTCGCTCTCTAATACTCAAGGTCATATAAACATGAAACAAGGTCATAACGCTCTCTAATACTCAAAAACTGAAACGAATTTCCCAGAATGAAAACGAAACCCTAATTTGCCCTCCTCGACACAGATCAGAAAAACCAACCCTCAACACCTCTGAAAATCCACAATTTATAGACAAATTAGACTTGCATGCATGATGACGCGTGGTTCTTCACTAGAATTAGGCTGTAATCGTGGCGAATTCGAGATTAATCAAATGATTACTCATCAAAATCCACTAACCCAGTTTTTGGGTTCATCGTCTAACCGGTTACAAGGCATTACTAACCGGTTAGATTAGTACAAAATTTAAAAATTAATATTTTTAAATCTTTCCCTCCAAGAACCTATTCAATATTACCTTTAAGTCCTCATTCAGGGACCAAAATGCAATATCCTTATATTTTGCATTTATTTGCCATATAAAAATATTTCAACCTATTTTTATATTTCAGGCTAATTAAATACAAAATATAAACTTGGGAAAATTTCTATAAATTAATAATAAAACTTTTATTATTAATTTCCTATTATTCGGGAGACGAAAATTAGGGGTGTTACACATGACACATTATATTACAATGTGCGAATTATTATATTTACTAGAACAAGTTTTAAGAATTCAAGTAAATAATATTATTAAATATTTAAAAGAACATATTAAATATTCGATTTTAATAATTAATAGTTTATATCAAATGCAAATATCTTAAATTACTTTTCAAGACTAGGCATGACAATTAAACCCGTATTAATAGCTATTTGTTCGACCCTAACCTTATTTTGATAAGGAAAACCTAATCTAATTGGGTTTGGGAGATCTGAATCTGAAACTCGCTTTTAAAAAAGACGGGTGAGATGGGTCTAAGATCATAAGTACTTGCCCTACCCCTAGACTAAACTCGCACTAATATAAAAATTAAATAAGTTACATTATAATAATGGTTAAATTGTGAAGTTTAACTAATATATTTTGCTAAAACCATCATATAATTTTAAACTTTTTTAGATAATTTTAAAATTCATTACATCTATTATACTTTTATATATTATTTGAATTATAATTAATTTCATACATGATTTATATTTAAAATAGTGAAAAATAGTTTAGAAAAATGATTAAAAATAGTAGGAGAAATTACTCACGAGTTTCCCCAAACACGATGAGGCTGAGTTTGGGTTTTGTGACGCTCTCAAAATATGACTTTATTTATATTAAAATAAAGTATGTAAATAGTTTATTTAGAAACTATTAGAAAATTTCATAAAAATCTTTTTCCTTTTTAAATAATGAGTTTCGATCTCAAAATACATCTGGGTTTAATAAAATAATTGTGTACTTGTTTTGAGTTCAGCGGAAACGATTTGAAAGCATTAGTATGGTTGCAAGTAAGTAAAAATAAATATCAGAATTAACATGCAACCATAGCCCATATATATACATGTCATAAAACCCAAGTACACCCAAGGTAGCAAGATAGTGAAAGTCGAGGTAGCAAAGTTTTAGAGATACAGACCAGTAAACATAAAATACTAGCTCTCAAATGCTCTCATCAAATATATACAATATACTACAAATCAAAATAAGAGAGCCATTCGAAAGCCGTGCCATGATCACCCACACTGATGCTTGATCCCTGGATCCTCCAAAAGCTGCAACACTACATCCTATTATGGTCCCCATACTGCACATACTAAAATAAAGTCACCACATCACTGGCTGTCAGTAGCTGTCCCATCCACGTCCTCTACGGGGTCCTCCTCCTCCTCCTCATCCGACACCAGAGGAGCAGCAGTGCGACGCACTGGCTCAGGTGAGGGTGCAAAACGTACCCTAGTGGCCGGACCAGGACGAGGAGTGGCCGTAGCAGTAGCCTCAGAAGAAGTAGAAGGACGAGTACGGGTAGCCGGACGTCTGACACGTAAGTTATAGAAATGACAGCCAAGACGGGGTGGAGGAGTACCAAAACGATAAGTATAAGCCGGTGGAATGTGCAGTATGTGGATCATAGGGATGCGAAGCCTCCGAGGTCGCACACGAGCAAAGGGGTTGGGGTGACGAAAGATCACGTCAACCTCACCCTCAAAAACTGCTCTGTGCTCCTCGTAATCCCACACTCCTCTACGGAGTGGGCGTAACTCCACGAATGTCAGGTAGGGAGCCATCACCTACAAGGGCATAGGGAGTTAGCAAATACTAACACATAACCAAATAGATAGGGTAACAAATAATAAAATAATCAAGTCTTTATTTATCATTAACCATTATTTTCCTTTCTAATCAATTTTCATTGGCTAATAATCAATTATAATCCTTTGATAATCAATTATAATTTCTTAAATATCCCTTACACAAATCAATTCTCATTACATCGTAAACATCAAAACATAATAATGAATAATCCATAATATGTGCACTGATAATGCAACTCATCTATCAATGCATGATCGTTGGCCAACACAGCCAATAGGCTCCCGTGGCACCTTTAAAACATGCCCGGTACCCCTCAACGAGTACCTCTCGGACTTGGCCTCACGGACGTGTCTCCACCAAATGTGGGAAACCAAAATGCAAATGCTATGCATGGATTCAACAATAATAATGTCATTTAAGTTTACTTGAGGTCATACAACATATGCTTTGGTATTCGAATTCATCTTTTCCATAAACCCTTGTCAATAAGTTTTAGCTTCAGCCTTTAATCGATAACGATACCTTGTTAATCAATTAAATAATTAAGTTCTGATTTTTATTATAAAATTTAGTCTGTTAATCGATTATCCAAACTGCTAATCGATTACCCAAGTTTAAAATTCCAAACTGATCAGACTTAATCGTGTTAATCGATTAACAGTCGGGTTAATCGATTAATATATCAGTAATACAGTGCTGAAACTGGTTTTTGAATACCAAATTCATATCCACTCAATTTTAACCAAAAGTAACCTCAAGTACAAATTAAATACATCACATTAAACTTGTACCAAGCATCAATTTCAGCAATTAACCACAATTTAACAGAATCATGTTGTTTTCCCCCAAATTTAACCTAAAACTCAACTTAACATATCAAATCTTAATTAACACCATTTCAGATCAAATTGAGGGTTCATTTAGCTTCTAATACTATAATCTAACATGTTCCAATTCATGTTTCATTTCAGATTGGCCTCCAAGCCATTGCCCACTAACCTAGTGCCCTTTGAACCACATGGAGGTTCATCCTACATTCAATTCAATCCCATAATCTATTCTAGCATTAGTAAAGCTTCTCCCTTACCTCAATGAAGCTTTTTGGATGCAAAGTCAGCAAGAAAAACCTTAGATTCTAAAGCCACCTCTTGCTCTGTTTTCGGTCCCAACATAAGTTCAAGAGAGCAAGTTTGGCAGAGGATTTGACATAGCAAACGTGCATGAAAACGAATAAACTTGGTCAATATAGAAACTAGACATTGCAAACTTTAATTAGAAACCAAAATGGCACGATTTGAGGGCCTCTACATACCAAAATCGAAGACTTGAACTTGGCACCTCAAAGCTGAAACTACAGACTTCAGATTCTTGGACCCAGCTTTAGCTAATTCGTTCTCCTTGTACAAGCCACCAAATTGCATGATTCTTGTCCTGAATTGAAGGTCTTGCAACAAACTTTGAGGAGGTATAAGGCTTGTTGATTGTGTTTGAGTGAGGATGGAAAACGAAAGCTATGAATAGAGGGTGTTCAAACAAAATTTCAGCAGAGTTTCCCTTCTTCTTCCAATTCTCCTATGGTTTTCATCAACCAAAACCTCCAATTTATAGCCAAAACTCATCACCATGCAGGCCAACACGTAGCAGGGACGTGTCCTGGGCCTTGCTAGGTGTCAAAACCGAGTCTCCTTGCTGGTTGAGTCATCAAACTCCACTATCTTCAACCTCTGCACCATCGTTAATCGATTAACGGTCAGGTTAATCGATTAACACGACCAGTTTTTCAAAAATTACTATTTTATTCACTTTCCCTCCAAAAACCTTTTCAATATTGCCTCTTAGGTCCTCCCCAAGGACCAAACTGCAAAAATACTATTTTTAAGGCCCAAAATATTTTTTTTATATTTTTCCCTTGATTATCCTTTTTATATAACCATAATTTAATAAACAAAACTAATTAATTCCATATAATTAGTTTTTTTTTATACTCATTATCCTTAAACTTGCACCTGAACTCGCCCTAATCGTCATGGGTGCGGGGTTGAGATTGGTGAAACCCTCCCCAAACCCGACCCATTTTCATGCTTATCCAAAACAAAACTTTTGGTTTATTTGGTTCAAAAGAGAAATCTCCTTATAATACACTACTAGAAAAATCCGATTTAGAGACGGAACGAAATCTGTCTCTAAAACATGAAAATTCCGTCTCTAAAGGTTTTAGAGACGGAACCTTGTTCATCCCTGAAATTGGCGTCGCAAAAATAATCAGAGACGGAAACTGGAGTCCGTCTCTAATTTAGAGACAAAAATTTTGTCTCCAAAATATTTAGATTCGGTCTCTAAAAAAATGAATTCTGTCTCTAACAGTGACGGAACGATTCCGTCTCTAGTGTAAAATAATTCGTCTCTGATTTGAGACAGATAACAATTCCGTCTCTGATTCCTAGGTTAATCATCCGTTTCTGACGCTTAAATTTTCGTCTCTAGACAGGGACGAAAATAATTTCGTCTCTAACTCCTAGCAGTAACATCCGTCTCTAATCATTAAAATTTCGCCTTTAATTTCCAGAATCAACATCCGTCTCTAACCACTGAAATTTCGTCTCTAATTTCCAGATTCGACATCCGTCTCTAACAATTGAAATTTCGTCTCTAATTCTCAAGCTGGTACTGCTCATATTTTTTAAATCCTATTTTTTTTAAATACCTAAATTCTTGAAACCTGTGTAATTTTAAATCCTATTTTTTTTCTTTTTCAATATTCTGACACTTTAACCTTTTGACAAAGCTATTCAAAAACATAAATAAAACATATCCATTAGCATGAGCAAAAAAAGAAGTCAAAATACAAAAAATATCCATGTATAATCCAAAACAAAACATTGCTAGTTCAAAATACTCCAAAAATAAATTACATACTTAAGTCATTTTTTAAAAGATAAACTAACAATCAGTATCAATTATCATTGTCCACTTGATCTTCATCAATGTCATCTTCCTCGAATGCTTTCAAGTTATGAAGAGTCATCATCTTCTGAAACATTAGCTCCCATTGCTCCATCTTTTGTTTCGTCATTTCTTGTTCAGCATTCTTTCGTTGAAGCTCAAGAGAAAGATCCTCAATTTTAGATTTCATTTGAGTCACCTCTCCTTGTGATACTCCCTCCACGTAAGAAGTGGAGGAAGATGGGAGAATACTAAAGGCTTTTGATCTTAACCCATAAAAACTCTTCCTTTTTTATTTCTTCCTCCAACAACATCTAGGTAGATACTATTTTGAGATTCCAGGCTACTGCTTCCATCACCACCACTTTCAGATACCGCAACCCGTTTTCGATGTGTCCTGAAAAGATTGACTCAATTAAACAAGTTTCATGTTAACAAAATAAACAAAGTAACTTAAAGGTTAGTTTTTACATACGCCAAGGTCTTCTTGGTGCTTAGTGAGAAACTCATTTGGCTTCTCCTTCGGCCGATGAAGTTGCTCATATATCTCAAAATACGTTGGTTCTCTACCTAATTTAACTTTGTAATACAATAAAAAGGAGAAAAGATTACCAAACCATAATAGAGAGATATCTTACAATATAATACACATTAATGTGATATTGACCAAGACAAAGAAAGAAATAACTAGAGGAAATAACTAGGGAAATTCATTTTGTAGCAATCATTTTGGAATTCTTTCTATACATTTCAATTACAGAGAAAGAAAATTAAAGCTAGAAGTGGAACCAACAAAATCACTACGCTACTTATGGTATTTGATCCTTGATTCTTTCTACAAAGGCAAGTGCCCCAAACAAAAGTGTAAGATCAAAAGAGTGAACATGGCAAGAAACAAAATCAAAATCTATGCAGTTATGATATTTGATAACTGATATTTGATAGCTAATAATCAAAATCTTAAAAATTTCTAATTGAAACCCTTGTGATAAGCTATCCTAGGAAACAAAATTACAAAACAGATCATGATTAAGTTATGCATTTCCACTTAACGGCTACGTGTGTAAGATGTTAACGTCTATGAACGTAGAAAGTTGTCAGGGACTAACAAAAGTAACTTTTTTCAAAGTAAGAAACTAAAGAGGAATTATTGAAAAGTCAAGGACTAAAATGAAAGCTCCTTACAAAGTGAGAGATTGAAATGACAATTTAGTCATTAAAAAAGGGTTTTAGTTTATTGACCCCCTCAATTAATTAGTTGACCCTCTGTTCTTCGAAAAGTCAAAAATATCCTTAACAAAAAAAAGATTTTTCACTAGCTCTCTCGAGGGTCAGCGAGCTTGTAATTTTACAAAGCTCGTTGACCCCCCAGCTAGCTAGCGAATAAAAAGAATTTTTCACTAGCTCTCTCGGGGGTCAGCTAGCTTGTAATTTTTACAAGTTAGCAATTACAAGCTAGCTGACCCCTGAGAGAGCTAGTGAAAAATCCTATTTTTAAATCTAGCTCTCTCGGGGGTCAGAGAGAGCTAGCTAGCTGGGGGTCAACGAGCTTTGTAAAATTACAAGTTAGCTGACCTCCGAGAAAGATAGTGAAAAATCCTTTTTTTCGCTAGCTAGCTGGGGGGCAGCGAGTGTGTAAATTTACACAGCTCGCTGATCCCCCGGCGAGCAGTATTTTTTTTTCGCTTTTTTGACTTCTCGTTTAGACCCCAGCAAGTATATTATAAATCCAGAAAAATAGGGCAATTTTGAGTTTTGGCAAAAAAAAAGGGGGGTCATTAAATTGAGGGTTTAATAAACTAAAACCCTTAAAAAAAAGGTAAAAGAAAAATAGAAGAAGGGGCAATTGGGCCTAAAAAGCCCAAACCAGATTCCCCCTTTAACTCCTATCACCAGCAGCAAACACAGGTAGAATTGGCAATTAGGGCCAGGCCCGGGGGCCCGCCCGCAAAAAATGTGGGCAGAGCATAGATTTGCAGCCCATTTTTAAATGCGGGCAAGGCATGCCCGCCCGTTAATTTTACGGGCATTTTAGGGCTGCCCGCAGGCTGTCTGCGACAAGTTAAAAATTTTGTTTTGGTTGGCCCAGCCCAAAACAATCACTTCTCATAGCAAATTAGGGTTACTCTCACAAGCCAAAACGCGTTCTCCTTTCTCAGTTCTCACTTTTCACTCTCAGTCATCTCACTTCACCTTCACGTTTCAGTGCTGCTGCTTCGTTTCTTCTCACTCTCGGGTTGCTCCGCTGCTGCTTCGTTTCTTCGTCGCTGTTCGTTCGCTGCTGGCGCTGGTTCGTGGCTGGGGTTCTTGATTTCATTGATTTGGTCAACATTTCTTTGTAGTAATATTCTCCTCAACATCATCTTCTTCATTAATTGTTCATTTTGTTGTTCTTGTTGTTTTTTATTTTCTTTGATTTTGTTGTTGATGTTGTTAATGTTGGTGAATCTTAAGTTGGAAAGAAAAGAAAAGGAAATGATATTAGATTATTTGGTTTTTTTTGTTATTGATTTGTGATTTACTTCTTCTTAGAAATGTGATTTGAAGAATTAGTTTGTGTAATTGTTCTTGCAACACTTGACAGTGTGCGCAAGTATTTTGTGCAAAAAAAAATATACTATTAAGATGTAGTAATGAATTTAGTACTTAATTGATAGGTTAGCAGGAAACTTATAATGTATAACGGTAAAGCTTATAAGCTACCAGTAATTAGCAAATGAAAACTGAAAGTTAACTAAATCAGAATTGTTTAATATACTAATACTAGTAGTTAGCCGCTAATAAGCTAGTTTTTTTTTTTTTGGTAAAAAAAGCAAAAAAATTGGGTGGCCCGCATGCCCGCCTGCAAAAAAAATGGGCGGGCAGGGCCTGGATTTTTCGCCCTAAACTCAATTAGGGCTGCCCATGCCCGCCCGCAAAAATGCAAAGCCCGCAATGGCCCGGCCCATGCCCGCCCATTGGCCCTAACTGCCAACACGACAGCCTCATGCTCCCTTTCCAACCCTAGCCCTCCCAAATTGAAACCCGCAGATTCGAATTGCCCATTTCCATTCCTCATCCCATCGAAGAATCTGTATTCATGATTAAAGCTTCAATTCAATTCGCAATTTTTCTCCATGCTCAGCGCGATTTTCTCACCCCCATTTCACGCAGAAGAGAGGAGCAGTAGTAAAAAAGAAATAAAAATACATTTGAATGATAGATTACAGTGATACATTTGTAATTTTGTTATTGGAGTTTGAGATTGTTATTGCTGCATTCTCTTCTCTTTGGGGTCTCCATAGGTATGAAATTTCCTATCTGTAACAAGTTTTGGAATGATTATAAATTTTCTTTTTTTAAGAATGATAATAAAAATTGACTTCATAAAAGTTTTTTTTTTCCTCTCCAATAGATAAAGGTGGTTGTGATATCGAAAGCAGCAACAAGAAGCATGGCATCTTCTTCTTCATCATCAACATCAGCAGTGAGCTACGATGTGCCATGGGTAGAGAAGTACCGACCAAGCAGGGTCATCGACATCGTCGGTAATGAGGACGCCGTTTCCAGGCTCCAAATCATCGCTCGCGATGGCAACATGCCCAATCTCATTCTCTCCGTATGTGTTCCCTTTCTTTCTCTCTCTCTTACTGAACCCTAACTCCGATTTATTGAAATTTCTGATTCTTTCTGTTGCTGAACTAACTATTTTAGGGTCCGCCTGGAACTGGGAAAACTACTAGCATACTGGCTCTTGCACATGAGCTTCTTGGACCGAATTACAGGGAGGCTGTTCTCGAGCTTAATGCATCCGATGACAGGTTTGTCCTTTCGTAAATCGTAATGAAGTTACACAAAATTGCAGTAGCATTTGATAGATGTGTCAGAAGAGGACGGAACAGAACGAGTTTTATTGCGTTTGATCTATTTTGTAATTTATAATAGTTTATTATTTATTATTTATTTATAAATAGAATAGAACATGACACAAGATTAAAAGGTTTAACATGTTGGTTCTATTGAAAGGAGTGAGATCACTTTGGGTCTGATTTATATATAGAATAGAACACGGCGTGGGATTTAATAGTAGAACATTGTGTTTTCAACGAGAGGGGTGTAACCAAAGGGACATTTTCCACTGCATCTTGTTTTTATCATGTTTTTCTGCTGTGCCAAACACTACCTGATTATGATTTTTCTTTGGCTTAACTTGATTAGTTTTTTTAATTGTAGAGGTATAGATGTCGTGAGGAACAAAATCAAGATGTTTGCGCAAAAGAAAGTGACGCTGCCTCCTGGCAGACACAAAATAGTAATACTGGATGAAGCTGACAGGTAAAATTTGGTGGTAATTTAATCCTTCGAGTTTTTCAAAGAATGTGCAAAATAATACTGTTTCTCTTATTTGTGTCATTGTTTGTTCTTATTTTTTGATGCAGCATGACATCTGGAGCTCAGCAAGCCTTGAGAAGGACTATGGAGATATACTCTAATTCTACTCGTTTCGCTCTTGCATGCAACACATCTGCTAAAATTATTGAGCCGATTCAGAGTAGATGTGCCATTGTGCGGTTTTCGCGATTATCTGATCAAGAGATACTTGGCCGCCTCATGGTAGTGGTTCAAGCTGAGAAGGTAAATGAAATTTCTATATTTTTATCATCTTAAGTTAAAGTTTGTGGTATTCCCATTCCATCTTAACGAATTGTGAAGGGTTGCTTAATTAGAATTAGAATTAAAGTAATTTGTCCTGCACTGTCAGCTAAGTGTGACACATTTTTGCTTTATAGAAATCAGAGAATAATATTCTTTTAGCTGCCAAAAATGCAGGACTTTAGAAATGCCATTATTTGGACTTTGATCCCTTTCTTATTTTTGGAAGGTACACAATATATTGATTTAAAAAGTTCATGAAATTGAATGTGACATTTGAACATGTTGATTTTCCCTACGTCCACAAACTTGATGGTTATATGACCTTTGAGGGGTTTCTAATTATCTGATTTCTGATGAGTTTCTTTAAATGATGTGGCTTTTTTGGTTTGTTTGTTAAGCACTAGTTGGGTAGCCTAGCAATAGTTTTTGTTTGTTTGTTTTGGGGCTGGGGTGGTGACATGAAGGGGCCATGGCCTAATCAGAAACGAAAAAAGTTCAATCTGACTGCTCCTGAGAAAGAAGTACCCATATAATCACTAAGAAGCTGGGTAGTTAATCGCTTCTGGAGGGGATTCCCAACTCTAATAACCCGTTCCTTCTGAGTGCTAATAACAGCAACACATTCAGCATGTTGATATGCTTTTCTAGAGATGTTGCTAGTTTTATTGCACCACTCTCTTTCCTTGAGAGTCTTGATGGCTCTAATAAGTCTTCTAGTCTCATGGTTTCCTTCAGCAGACCCTTCATCATTTCGAATAGTGCCGCACATAGTTCATTTACAAAATTACTTTTTTTTAACCTAGAGTCCATGCCATGTTCAAACCTTCAAAGGCACCCCAAGTTTCAAACACCGATTTAGAAGTTGAACCAAGGTAAAGAGAAAATCCCTCAAATCCGATTTCTGCAATGGTCTCACACAGCCTACCTTTCCATTTTTACTATGGCTATCACTGTTGATTTTTATCCAATCCTGATTAGAAGGAAGCCTAGCCATTTGTTTGATCAAAGTAGTGTTAATTGAAAGTTGAAATGTTAGTTAAAAACTTTGTTCCAGGCTGTCATAAAGTGGTTGGCCCACCACCTGACCATCCTCCGTAATTTTTTAATGAAAAAAAGGATCATCCTTAATATTCATATTCCCATTCAACCGGTTGTAGGCACTTTTCACAATAGAATTACCATTCTTTCCAACAGGGAAGGGAAGCAAATATTGTCACTTCCTCCATCCACCAAAGGAGGCATGACAGCCTCAAACCTTGCTAACTATATTAGGTGGAGAGGGAACATCCAGGAACCACTTTCATCAACAAGTTGTTGACTCGTTCCTGGGGGTTATTGGTAGGAGATTGCGCAAAGTACATTAGTTACAGATTATCTCCTAATCACCATCAACCCAGAATCTGGTTGTTTCACCATTCGCCACATTCCATAATTATTTGAATGGAAAACTTGCAAGAAGTTCAAATTACTTAAAATCTTAAATGGATAGTTTTGCAGAATGTCGAAATTATTCTATTCAGACGTTTGCCAAATGTCCTTTCACGAATTCAAGATGTTTTGTGGCATTTTCAGGTGCCATTTTATTTGTTTTGAAGCTTATAACCTTTACCTTCTATAATATGATCTGTCTGACTAGGTTGTGTTGCTGCTATGTGATACAATAGGGTCGGGTAAAGTTAGAGTTTGTTTATATAGGTTTGCAGGCAATTTATGGCAAATAAATCTTGTAGGAGGATATTTCTGTTTTCTGTGTTCATTTGTTGATTTTGTTCCTTAAAATGGGTAGCATAATGTATGACATTCCAATTATTTTTTGATCTTATATAATATTTTTTTCTTAGGGTTCTGTTATTGGAATGGTGAACTGGTTTAGGAATAGCTTATAAGGTTATAAAAATGTTTTTGGTTGCCATCTATGCTTCAATATATTGAGGAAATGCATGATTGAACTGTGTTATTGTGGAAGGTTCCCTATGTTCCTGAAGGCCTTGAAGCCATCATTTTCACTGCTGATGGTGATATGAGGCAGGCATTGAATAACTTGCAAGCAACATTCAGTGGATTTCAGTTTGTTAACCAATCAAATGTTTTCAAGGTTAGAACAAATATGATTTGTTATTTATGATCATCACAACTTACCATGGGTTTCATTGAAATTTGTGGCTTGTTTCAGGTTTGTGACCAGCCGCATCCATTGCATGTGAAGAATATGGTCCGTAATGTGATTGAAGGGAATTTTGATGAGTCCTGTTTGGGCTTGAAGCAGCTATATGATTTAGGATATTCCCCAACTGACATCATCACAACACTTTTTCGCATAATAAAAAATTATGATTTGGCTGAGTACCTGAAACTGGAATTTATGAAGGTAGATGTTTATCAGTTGCCTAATTTTGTAATTTTCTTTTACGAAGAATGTGATCTGACATTGTTTTCTTCAATTGCAGGAAACTGGATTTGCTCATATGAGAATTTGTGATGGAGTTGGTTCTTACCTTCAGATGTGTGGTCTATTGGCTAAACTTTCTCTAGTTCGTGAAACAGCTAAAGCTGTGTAAGTGGGTCCCTGGTGCAGCTGAGATATTTCATCGTTTTTAGCTGTTTTCATATTCAGAATGTTCTATCGAAGTTACCGTTTTCTTTTTTTCCTCATGTTCAAATGCTTCACTAAGTATGAGACATTATAACGCTCTGGCTTCTATAGATATGTTATATTTAGCTTGGGTCAGTCTTTTTATCTGTATATATTTTATTTATGTTCTCTATATTTTAATCTGTTACGAATCAACCAACTTCACAAGACATTAGAGCTATGCAGAAAGGTTTGCAGTGGGGTTAGCTGTCTTCATAATTATGACTTATGACAGACAATAGGAGGAAGTGTAAAGGCGTAATGTTTTTCACATTAGCTAAAATCTGTCTTCAAGATTGTAACGTTGTCAAATTCTCGATCTTTTATCATCACGAAAAAGGGGAAATCTCGTGGAACAGGAATTCCCAATCAATCCACTATGTAGAGACCACATGCATTTTTCTCCCATAACGTATATGTCAACATCCAAATTTCGGAATTCGGACCCTTGTTTAGGTTATTGACCTTACTATTAATGGGGACACTGGGAACTGGAACATGATTAAAAGTTTGACACCACCTTCATTTTGAAGTTTGACATTCCTCAGCGTCTTACGAGATTTAAGATTGTGAAGTTTGACATGATTAAAAAATCTTATTAAATATAAATTATTGTCCTCTGAAGGAGATTTAAGATTGTGTTTTTTTTTTTGGGTGTGTATTAAGGGTATCCTCCCGCCAATAGATTTAAGAAGTTTGACATGATTAAAAAATCTTATTAAAAATAAATTAGTGCCCTCTGAAGGAGATTTAAGATTGTGCTTTTTTTTTTTGGGTGTGCATCAAGGGTATCTTCCGGCCGATAGCCGAAGATTAGTCCCCTCCAAGACGTAGAAATTACCTTAGTGGGTTTTGCCTCTATCAACAAAGTCTTTTCCATACACATCAGAGATCGAATCCCTGACATTATGGTTAAGGAACCGAGCTATCTGCCAACTGGGTCTTGTTGGTGAAAATTGTGCTCTTATATATATATATATAAATATATATATATATATATATAACCTAATCTTATTGTAGTTGGAGTGTTGAACATAGAATAGGAAGATTATACGAGTATCAAAAAATAATCTTACCTACCAACGAGGCTTGGTTCAGTAAGAACATAACTGAAATCTTGGGAGTGGGACACGACTATTAGTAGCCCCAGATTCGATTCCCACTAAGAACATCCCGCTGGGAGAGCCAGTCACACAACTTACTCCGGATTAGTCTCAAGGGCTCCCTGGTATTAAAGGTGCTCTTGGGGATACCGGTGGTTCCGCAAGGAATACGAAAAAAAAAATCTTACCTAAAATAAAATTATTGTCCTATGAAGGAGATTGAAGATTGTACTTTTTAATATATAAATAACTCCAAAAATTATTGTATTTTTTTTAAAGAAGATTATTTTTTACTGAGTAAATTACAAAAAATGGGTACGAAGTTATTTATTGCAATTGGAGTGTTGAAGATATAACAGAAAAATTACATGAGTCTTAAAAAATAACCTTACCAAAAAAAATTATTCTCCCCTTAAAGAAATTTTTTTTTGGGACCGGGAAATATGTAATTATTCAATAATAAGAGGAGATAGTACAATTAAAACTAACAAGATCAAAACAAAATACATAATTTCCACACAAACATCATTAAGTAAATAAAAGCAGTCTGCACCATCAGTCTTAGAATTTTTTTTTGGGACTGGGAAATATGTAATTTATTCAATAATAATAGGAGATAGTACAATTAAAACCAACAAGATCAAAACAAAATACATAATTTCCACACAAACATCATTAAGTAAATAAAAGCAGTCTGCACCATCAGTCTTCCAATAACGGACATGTGTCATCAACCTCTTCCTAGAGCGATCTCGAACAAGATATTCAACAGCCTTTATTTTCAAGACAACAATCTCATCAATGCTGGAAGTAAACACATTTTGGCAACAAGAAATCTCAAATATGTGAAGATAGATCCGCTGGACAAAAGCCGAGTCAGAAATCTGCAAAGGAAGAACTGTCTCGAGCATCAACCGGTTTCTAGTTATTCCAAAAGAGAAGGGAGCCATCAGATCTGGAAACTGTAATAGCGCACAGGCCTCCTCCAAACAAAAACACACAAACAACTGAAAAATTGACATTTATTTATAAACCAAGCGTGCACAAAGGCAAAAGAGAGACCCAGATAAACTGGGAGAAAACTTGAAAAAAACAAGATGAAACCCTCACACTAAGGGGAGAGACTGAAACTCCCTCCTCTTCTCCCTCACCCACTAACCGGAGAAAAACAATAAGAACAAGAAGAAGATAGGAGAAGGAGACAGAGAGGGATTGAAGATTGTACCTTTTTAATATATAAATAAAATCTTAGATCATAATCCATAAAAGTTGTCAAAAATACTAAAAATTCACAATCAAGATTATTTTTGAAAAAAAAAAAACTCAAAACACAATCTACAAAATTTACCAAACATGTATACAAGATTTACATGAGATACATCCGTGTGCCTTGTTGGTTTGGAACTTGTATTCCAACCATCATGGTCATGGGTTCGAAACTAGCATTAAGAAGGACCGGAAAGACATTGAGTAATGAGAAAAACCCATATAAAAAGAATGAGTTGAACAACAAATTCCACAATTATTGCAATTTCTAAATTGATGTGTTATCAACCATTAATGATATTATTCCCCTTTAAACCAATGATTTAGATCTTTCGTATGCGAAATTAGGAGGTGAGAATAGAGTAGATTGCTTCGTCGAGGCACACAATCTTACCAATATTTGACCTTGTTAAGTCTTACTTATGATAGCTTATGTCATGCTCAAAATTTCCTTAAAAACCTATTTTTCTAAAAACATCATGTCATAAGTTATTAAAAAACCTTTAAATATGTTATGTCTCGATAGAAAAGAGGTCTTTACGAAGAATAATTAGTTTGGCGACAGAAAGCTCTCGGTCTTATGTATCCGTTCGAACTGTGTTTTGGGAATTTAAGACTACGTAGTTCTTATGGGCTCGTTGATATTGTGCATGAGAGATCTATAAGTGGGTTGATGAGTTGTTTATGAGAGAGTGAGTTATAAGCCCCCTCTCCTAGGAAGGTCGTTTAGCGAGCTTATGTTCTTTGTAGGAAAAATCTGGCTGACTGTGTGAATCTTGAGGCTATGACACTCAATACTGTTGGCGGTGGCCTTGGTCATGCTATGAATTCTCTACGTTGGGGTCATAAACAACTAACACCATAAAGATTGCAGGAGTTTGGGTATTATCAATGCTAGATCTCTCTTTTGGGGGTATGGATATATATCGCGTATACTCTATGTGTATACGAGTTGTGGTTGTGTTTGTCCTCTAACGAAGGTTGGTATTTATAGGGTTTACATGAGCTGCATGGTATAATGTATTTCCCTTGATAAATCTTCTATTAGTGAGGATAATCTTCATATGATCTTATCTTAGTCAGATAAGTAGTGATCTTTTATAGTTATAGATAATTCAACATTTATCCCCTCTTGTTTTGCACATGTAACGAGCTAAGGACACTTACCCCACATGAAAGTCCTCAAACGACCTACTGTGGCCTACCGGAAAGGCCTTAAGATTAGAGTTGAGCTCAAACAATCTAAAACGAAGGACTCAGAGCTTGGACTGGTTCGGAAGAGCTTGGATATGGGCTTAACCCGTGGGCAAGTCACGAGACTTAATCGTGAAGTCAACTCTAGCTGATAACAACTTGATCAAGGAAGATTAATACTAGATTATCTATGATTATAAGGGATCATCACTTATCTAAATAAGATAAGATCACACGAAGATTATCCTCAAAGATATAAGATTTATCAAGGAAATACATCAAGCCAAGCAGCCCATGCCAATCCTATAAATACCAACCTCCATCAGGAGGCTAAACACACGATTCCATCATCAATACACAAAAAGTATACACTATATACACCAATACTCCCAAGAGAGACATATTTAACAGAGAGAATTATAAACTCATGTCATCCTTACAGTGATAGTTGATCAAAACCCCATCACAAAGGTTCTACAGCATCGTGAAGGCCACCACCAAACAGTACTGAAAGCTCTAGTCTTAGGAGCCGAAATGGTTAGCCTAACTTGCTCATACAGAGGTTACAAGCCTGCTAAATGACCTTCCTCAAAGAGAGGGTATAGTGCTAAACTCTCTCAAGAATAGCTCATACGCCGCCTACATCTCTCCTATGCACAATATCAATGTGCCCATAAGAACTAAGTAGTCTTGAGTCCCCATAATATAGTTCGAAAGGATACGTAGGAATGAGAGCTCCCTCTCGCTAAACTAAATTTACTTAACAAAGACCCTTGTCTTATTCGAACATAACATTGACACCTTTTGTGGGGAACTATAAATTGCAAATCTCACACCAACACCAGAAGCACCATCTCAGATGGCAAAGGAAAAGAGTGATCAAATCAATGTTATAAGTACATGATGGCGAGATTCGTCGAATTTCCCAAAGAAACTTGAAAGAGAAGTATAGGTGCCCCCCTCCTTGACCGTTGAAATCGGCAAGAGTGATACCCTGAATGTCGTTCCTCTCGCAATACGACCCCATGGTAATCACAACAATGATCGTCATCCAAACAATCAGGAAAGTGCTGGTGAACCAAGGAAACTCTATCAATGTTATCCCTTATCAGGTCTTCCAAAAGACGGGATTACAAGATGCCATGTTGACACTCACTTACTAAGACCTCATAGGGATCGCGGCGAGCCCACTAAGGCTATTGGGATGCATCACATTGCTAACAACACAATACTCCAAGCCGAATAGGTGGTCCATTGAAGTCTAATTCCTTGTCACAAAATGTCAAACTCCTTATACTGTAATCATAGGGAGAACAACCTTAGTCAAGATGGAGGCAGTGATATCCACCACGTATTAATGCATGACGGGGAGATACATGTAATACATTGAGACCAGGAGCTGGCCAAACAGATCGAAAATAACACCACAACCAAGACGAAGGAGAATTAGTGACAGACACAATAATGCATATAGCCAAAAACCTTGATTGAATCTCCCTCAACATGTTGGACGCTTGTGAAGACTTGTAGGAAGTTCGACCACAACCCGAAGGAGAAGTCAAAGAAATGCAGTTCCGACCAGCACCATAATATATCACGTGATATTCTTCTAGAACCTGTGTTTGTAAGGGACAACACCATAATATAGAAATCTCAATATGAGCGTTGTATGTCCTATCCTTTGGCACACGGACCTATTGCAAAAAGTATACTTGTTGGTGTGGTATACTTATGAGTTATAGATCTGGATTCAGAAATAAGATAGAAAGATATGCATGCTTACATGTAGTTGCATAACAAGATAATAATAATGTGTGATTAGGATTTTGTGACATCATGCATCATATGCATATTTATGTGCTAGGTGTGTTTGTTTACTTTGCGCGTTATCCTTTACTATCAGTTAATAATCATAAGACAATGACTTAGTCCTAATTCCCTTAATGTTTGTTAGGTTTCAAGAAGTAAATATCAGAGTCAACTTCTTATCGAGTCGACCATTCATTCCAGCGGAGAAAAGAAAGAAAGAATTGTACATGATCTCTTTGTACTTGATCTAGATGTAACCCCAACATACAATTCAAACTATTTTTTGTAAAATTTTATTTTGATAAATTAGTAAAGAGCCAAAATTTTATCCACTGCCATATACTTTTTATGATAATACTTTTAAATTACACTATATAAATTTGGGGTGTTATAGTTTAGCCTGACAAGCCCTTCCTTAGCATGCTTGAGTTTGCTATTTTTCCGTTCAGTTTTAGCGATCTTAGACTTCAAACTTTCGTGGGAAGATGTATGATCAGAAAATCGTTTCTTCATCACTTCCTTGTCCGACCTCGACTTGGAGATCTGCAACTTATCGGAATGAACCTTGGCATGAACTCTATCAGTTTCCTGCTTGTTCAGGACGGAAACAACTTTCAACTTATTTTCAACATCAACTTGAGAAACAACCTTCTCTCCCTGCCAAGCAATGAGCTTAGCAGCTTGGATTAGACCATCTTGCAGCTTGGTGAGCTTCTCTCGAAGCTCCATTTCATTAAGAGCCCCATATTTTTCCCGATCGTCAGAGCTCAAGGAACCATCAGAGCCCCATATTGTGATATTTATGAGCTCACCATGGCCTTGCATTTCTTTGTCTTATCTAACCTAGAAGGCTCGCACAAGTACAAATCAACATTATCGCCTTTGGGACGTGTAGCTAGACGAAGGTTTAAAGTAGGGATGAGTTGAGGGCTAGCCTGAGAAGCTGAAAAAACAGAGAAAGTGAAGACTGTAGACAGGAGAATCATGCAAAGTGCTAGGTCACACTTAGAAAGAGTCGATGTCACACTTACTAAAATATTCATGCAAAGCGCTAGGTTCTTTTTCTAGCGCCTCCTTGCAACAGATGGCCCTCACTTTCATAGCCCAATAATCGATGATGTTGGAAACCAACAAGCGGCTCAATATAGTCTAGAGGGGGGGTGAATAGAATATTGAAGCCTTATTACAGATTTTTCGTCCACCTAAGAGAATGGTTTTATGAAAATAAATTTTCTTAAGAATTCAGTTCAGATTACTCGAGTAACTCAAGCCTTCACTCGAGTAATACGCAACCAAAAATAATTTCACTCGAGTATTCAGCAAATCACTCGAGTATTACGAAAGCAAATTTTAAATCACTCGAGTAACAGAAAACCTACTCGAGTAATATTTATAAACTGAAAGCAGATTACTCGAGTGACAAGAACTTTACTCGAGTAAACTGGGTAAAATTCAATTTAAAACTTAGTTTTCAATGGAGTTCTTCAAGAATAACAATGCTATGATAATTCAACAAATTATGAATGATTAATATGAACAATTTCAAGTAATATTAACATGCAATTTTAGATCAATTGAGTAGAATTAAGAAAACCCCAATTCTAACCTAAAAATGCAAATGTTAATGAATTAATGAAATACAAGGAATGAAAATAAAAGAGACACAAGGATTTATCCTGGTTCACTTTCACCCACTTGAAAGCTACTCCAGTCCCCTCTTAAATCAAGAGAGATTCTTCACTAGAAATCTTCAAATGTAGATTTTACAATGTTTTAAGATGCAACTAGATTCTTAGTTCTCCTATCTTAAAACCCAACTCAAAGTGTGTACCAAACACTTTGATCTAATCTACCCCTTTTGAGAATTCTAGATTTCCTTGCTAATTGATTGAAGATGCTTCCAACCAATCCTCTTTTCTTGCTTTGATTTGATCCTCAAAGTCTTCCTTGTGAGATTCTTCACTTGTGTTGAAACTTCAATAATGCAATCACAAATTGCAAATCTTCAACAACCACTAAGAACAAAATTATGATCCCAAGAATATTTGAACAATGATAGAAAATAGAGTGAAGAATGAAAAATTCTTTGTTGAATCTTGATAGCTCTTGAAAGATGTAAAATAGCTCTTGAGTTGCTTTTGAAAATCTATATAAAATTGTAAGAATGAAAGTATATCTATGAAAGAGAAAATTAAGTCCTTTTAAAATTTTCCCAACACTGATTGAATTACTCGAGTAAACCAAACAACGTCACTCGAGTGAAACATATCAGATTAAGTTACTCGAGTGATGTGTAAACCATTACTCGATTAACCTGTCATGGCATAAATTACTCGAGTGAACCAATTACTCATTACTCGAGTAATCTGATCAGAATCTGAATAAAAACAAAGTTTTTCTAAAATGATTTTCACAAGCTATTTAATCAAGATTAAAAGTATCTTCACTCTTAATCAGACATTATTTAAATATTCTTAAAATCACCTAAGCTACCCACACCAATGAGATGCATTGCATAAAATAAAGATTACATTGAAATAGAATTAATAAAAATCCTAATTCTAATCTTCATGTGGTGTAGCTTGCTTGTTGCCAATGTTGTTGCTTGGAGAGAGATTGTTAGCATCAAAACATGAGAATCCTACAAACTCCCCCTTTTTGATGATGACAAACCTCCTTTCAAATTAAGCACTAAGTTTTAACATACTCCCCCTAAATGTAAAACATCTAGGAAAAATATAATAAAACTTAACCTACAAGAACAACATCAACAAAATATTCTCCCCCTTTTGGCATCATTAAAAAGATAAGATAGGAAAGTTGAGAAAAGTCCTTTGCCAAAAGTTGAAGGTAAGTAGTTCACAATGGTATATAAAATATATAACAATAAAGACAATACCAAAATAAACTATAATAGTGCCACAACTAATATAAACAAACAATGAATATAGCACCATAATATCAGAGTATCACACTATGCAGCAAATCATAGCAGATAAGCAAAACGAAATTAAACAAACTAGACCATACACGAGGTCCTAAAGTCATAGTAGCAACAGAGTCAGAAACATGAAACAGAAACATAAACAGAAAATATGCAAATGAAACATGCAACAGAAATCAACAGCAAACATCATCAGCATCCACAGGTCTAGGAATCAGGTGGAGGAGGAGGAAAATGGTGAGAAAATAATCCAGACATGTAATCCATCAAACGATGCTCCATGGCAATATTCGTCACATCCTGTCTCATCTCCAACTGAGTGAATTAAGCATTGATGTGCTCAACTAATGACTCATGAGCAGCTTGTGCATCAAATGGAGTACCAAGATTATCCAAATCGATATAGTCCTCAACACGATCGGTATCCATCGGATCAGTAGAAGAAGGAGGAGCAGAAGAAGATGCACCAGCCCTATCACCAAGTAAATTCCTTTTCCTAGTACCTGAAACTCTTGCAGCCTTTGCAGCTTCAGCCATTTCCTTAATTTGTGATTTCCATAACCAAGTGCGACTGTCCCTATGCCAAGCAATTTTCATATAACTAATGTGCGAATCATTAAGACACCAGTTATTTTTCTTTTCCTTTTCAGCTAGCTCATCATCAGGGATTGGAACACGATAATACCTCATGATCTTGGTGACATGCATAGGATATGGCAAGAATTGGGTTGGAGGAGATTGTGCAGCAGCTTCCATACGAGCTAAAAACATTTTATTCCAATTCATCTCATACCTCTTTTTAATCCCATGAAACAAAGTAAGATCATCATCTCCCAATTGAGCATAATTTTGATTGCATTTCGGAATCAAACAATAAGAGATAATATACATGAGCACCCTATCCACAGCATGCAAAGGTGATACAGTTCTAGTAGTCCTATCACCCCAAGATTCACCAGTACGCAACAAATCAGTATAAATCTTATTAGTATCCACATCCAAATCCAGACATTCAGTATCACCAATAAAAGTTCCCTTGTTTTCTAAACCAAACATCATAGTCAAATCAGCAGGCTTTATAACAAAATGATGTCCTCTAACCATTGTTTGATACTCACCATCTAGCTTAGTAAAATTCTGATAAAATTGTCTGACAAGCCTAGGGTAATAATGAGTCTCAAATTCCAAAAACCTCTTCAAATTCTGAAATTCTAAATCCTCTACAAACGGAAATTGCTCCTTATGCAACCAAGCAAACTTAACATACCTTGTAAGACCAAAAGAGCGATTGATAAATGCCGGTTCCCGCAAATCTCGGTTGATTCCAGAAAACCAAGTATCATTACGACCTGCTCCTTGCTTTGCTTTCTTTTGAGGAGGTTGATAGTGAGAGGAAGAAGCCATTGATTCAGAAAGAGCAAATTCGGTTTTGGGGGTTAGGGTTTTGGTTTGGAATTTTCGGATTTTTGGATAAAATTGGTGAAATTGATGAATGAAATGAGTAGAAATGATGATATAATGATGAAATATGGAAGAAATTTGTATGATTTGTGAGTTTTTGTGGCTGAAAGATGATGATTTGATGAAGACCCGTATGAGAGAGAAGAGAGAAAAACGAACAAGAGAGAGAAAAAGTCGTGAAAATGATGCAGATTTCAACAGTTCAGCTTTTAAAATCACGTAAGTTACTCGAGTAATGTTCATACGTCACTCGAGTGATTCGAGCAGTACTCGAGTGAAAGAGTATGTTACTCGAGTATGCCGAAAGATAAAAAGGTTTTACTCGAGTGATGGATGAACTTAATCGAGTGATACGAAAGTCATTTTAAAATTAATCGAGTGACAGACAGAATTACTCGAGTAATACGAAAGAGTTTTTAAAATTACTCGAGTGAAATTTCTGTTACTCGAGTGAACTATCCAGAATTTCAAAAATTTCAATTTTTCATGCAAAATCATTTTTCATGCACAAATACATAGCAACACTTAGCATGTAGCAAGTAACACACATACAAATAAAGCAATTAGCATATTATAGAAAACATACACACATAACTACATAAAAAAAATAAGAAACACTTTAATAAGATACAACAACTCAAAACACAAATCACATTGAAATAGGCTTGAAGGTGATTTCGAAAAACATCAAATACAATTAGCTAATAGTTAATTCATCAAAAATACCAAGTTCTCTTCGAATCTTATAAAATGTGTCCCTTGGTAATGGTTTTGTAAAGATATCAGCTAATTGATCCGAAGTTTGAACAAACTCAATAACACAATCACCTTTTTGAACATGATCTCTCAAAAAGTGATGCCTAATTTCAATATGCTTTGTCCTTGAGTGTAATACTGGATTTTTAGTCAAATTAATTGCCGAAGTGTTATCACACTTTATAGGGATTTTTGTCAAATTTAAACCAAAGTCAGATAATTGTTGCTTCATCCATAAAATTTGAGCACAACAGCTACCTGCAGCTATGTATTCGGCTTCCGCGGTTGATAAAGCTACACAATTTTGCTTTTTAGAAAACCACGATACAAGTGAATTACCAATTAAATGGCATGTTCCGCTTGTACTTTTTCGCTCAACTTTACAACCGGCAAAGTCAGAGTCCGAATAACCTATAAGTTTTAGAAAAGCATCCCTAGGATAATAAAGTCCAGTATTCGTTGTACCCTTTAAGTATTTCATTATTCTTTTGACAGCAGTTAGATGCGACTCTTTCGGTTTTGCTTGAAAACGTGCACACATACATACACTAAACATGATATCAGGCCTAGATGCAGTTAAGTATAACAAACTACCAATAATACCACGATACTTCGTTACCTCTACCGCTTTTCCAGCCTCATCTTGATCTAGGTAGCATGCAACGCTCATTGGTGTAGAAGCGGATTTGCACGAATCCATTCCAAAACGTTTGAGAAGCTCTCTACAATATTTACTCTGATGAATATAAATGCCATCACTAAGCTGCTTTATTTGAAGGCCAAGAAAGAATGTAAGCTCTCCCATCATCGACATTTCGAATTCACTTTGCATCAATTCTGAAAACTTCTTACACAAGTTATCGTTAGTAGCACCAAATATAATATCGTCAACATATATTTGAACCAATAAAATATCCTTACCGGAACGTTCAATAAAAAGTGTAGTGTCAACAGTCCCTCGTTTAAAACCTTTTTGTAATAAAAAATTGCTTAGTCGGTCGTACCAAGCTCTAGGAGCTTGTTTCAAACCGTACAAAGCCTTTTTCAGTTTGAAAACGTAGTCCGGATGCTCAAAATTCTCGAATCCGGGAGGTTGTGACACATAAACTTCCTCTTGAATGTATCCGTTAAGAAAGGCGCTCTTAACATCCATTTGAAACAATTTAAAATTCATAATTGAAGCAAAAGCGAGAAGAATACGAATAGCTTCTAATCTAGCAACGGGAGCATATGTCTCATCGTAATCGATTCCTTCTTCTTGACTATAACCTTGTGCTACCAACCTAGCTTTATTCCTAACAATAATACCCGATTCATCTAACTTATTCCTATAGACCCACCGAGTACCAATTTCAGGACGATCATCGGGTTTTGGCACAAGCTCCCAAACTTGATTTCTTTCAAATTGATTTAATTCTTCTTGCATGGCCATAATCCAATGATCATCTTGAAGAGCCTCTTTGATATTCTTAGGTTCTATTTGAGATACAAAGGCAACATAATAACAAAAATTATTTAAAGTGCGTCGGGTTACCACTCCCTTCGCAATGTCACCTAAGATATTAGAAATCGGATGATTTTTGTTGGACTTCCAAGCTATTGGTAATTGAGGTTGAATCTCTTGTGCTAAGTCTTTATCTTGTGCTTGCACCTCTCTATCTTCATTTTGATTCTCTTCCATTTGTTGTGGTGTTGAATTCTCATGATCCAAAAGTGTACCTATATAATCATCACAAGAAACAACACAATCTCCTTTCGAAGATTCATCAAATACAACATGCACGGATTCCTCAACGGTTAATGTTCTTTTATTGTAGACTCTATATGCTTTGCTATGGGTTGAATAACCTATGAATATGCCTTCGTCGGCTTTGGAGTCAAACTTGCCGATCGGTTCCTTTCCGTTATTTAAAACAAACACCTTACACCCAAAAACATGAAAATGTGAAATATTTGGCTTTCGCCCTTTTAAAAGTTCATAAGGTGTTTTATTTAAATGCGGACGAATAAGAACCCTATTAAGCACATAGCAAGCGGTGCTTACCGCATCAGCCCAAAAATATTTAGGAACATTTGATTCTTTCAACATAGTACGAGCAAGTTCCACTAATATTCTATTTTTCCTTTCTACAACTCCGTTTTGCTCCGGAGTCCTAGGGGCCGAAAATTGATGATCAATACCAAACTTATCACAAAACGCATCAATCCTAGTGTTTTCAAACTCACCTCCGTGATCACTTCTAATAGACACAATTTTCAAACTTAGTTGATTTTGGATGAGTTTGGCAAATCTTTTAAAACATTTATAAACTTCACTTTTTGCGGATAAAAATAAAGTCCATGTGAATCTAGTAAAATCGTCTACTAAAACAAATCCATAGTAATTGCCACCTAAACTTTTAATTTGTGAAGGGCCAAACAAATCCATATGGATTAGCTCCAAAGGCTTTGTTGTGCTTATCACATTTTTAGGTTTAAAAGAACTTTTAACTTGCTTGCACTTTTGACAAGAGTCACAAATGCCATCAAGCTTAAAGTTTAGTTTAGGCAAACCAATCACTAAATCTTTTCGCAAAAGTTTGTTCAATTGATTCACATTCACATGAGCAATTCGTCTATGCCAAAGACGAATTTCATCATCAAAAGTTTTGAAACATTTTGAAAATAGTGAAGTTATCTCATCCAAATCAATTAAGTAAGTGTTATTAGAGCGACGACCAACAAACTTAACACTATCATCTATAGAAGACTTAATGAAACATAATTCCGGAGTAAATGTCACATAATTGCCCATATCGCATAGTTGGCTTATACTAAGCAAGTTGTGTTCTAAGCCTTCTACGTATAGGACATTTTCTATGACAAGGTTAGATACGTTACCGATCTTCCCGACTCCTAGAATTTTGCCCTTGTTGTTGTCGCCGTATGTCACAAATCCACCACTTTTCGGAGTAAGTTCCATGAAGTGCGTTTTGTCTCCCGTCATGTGTCTCGAACAACCACTATCCAAGTACCATTTTCGCTCTTTGGTTCGAAGACACACCTACAAGAAAGATATCATTTGGTTGACTTAGGTACCCAAGTGGTCTTGGGTCCTTTGTTGTTAGCATGAGGAGAAGTCCCCTTAACAATCCAAATATATTCACCGCTTGGTATACCAAATTTCTTTATATTACATTTATTCGTGGTATGCCCAAAGATTCCACAATAATGACAAGTTGGGTTTTTAGAAATCTTATTCTTTGAAAATCCACCAACTTTGCGATAATTGCGTTTCTTAGGTTTGGTATAGCCAAGACCGGATCTATTGCTATTGTTCCTTTGAGTTGAAAGCAAATGATCTAATGAAGTATCTCCTTTCATGAGCCTTGCAAGTCGATCATTCAAATTAAAAACTTCTTTTTCCAAAGACTTGCAATTTTCACAAGATGGAGTCTCATTTGATTTCAATTCACAATTGCATGTAGAGTTTGCATAAATGAGTTCAAGAGTTTCATTTTGAAGCTTAAGTTCTTCTAAATCTTTTTGAAGTTCAATTATCTTTTCATGTTGCTTCATTATGAAATTCTTTCTTTCAACATTTATTTTAGCAAGTTTCTTCAACTCTTTATGCATCTCTACATACACATTGTACAATTCATTGAATGAAGGAGAATTAGAACTTGAGCTAGCATCGGAAAGATAATCTACCTCATTGACGTTCTCACTTGATTTAATGCTCGAAGATTCCTCTTCATCAAGCTTTGTCATTAAACATAGATTTGCAAGTTCTTCATCATCCGATGAGCTAGATGTTGATTGACTCTCCACTTCATCCCATACTATGTAAGCCCTTTTTCCTTTAGATGAATTGAATTTTGAGTTGTCACCTTCCGACTTCTTAGAATGAGTTGGACAATTCGATCGATAGTGACCAAGCTTTCCACATCCATGACACTTGATGTGATCCTTGTTAGTCTTATTTCTTGGTTGTGAGTCCTTAGAATCTCTTTGTCTATTTCTATTAAAGTTCCCCTTTTTCTTAAGGAACCTACCAAGCTTTTTAACTAGCAAGCCAAGGGTCTCATCATCTATATCGGAGTCCGAGTCATCCACTTGAAAGTTTTCCTCTTGTGCCTTAAGGGATTTTGAAGTTGATTTAAGAGCTATCCCCTTTTTCTTCCTATCGGCATCTTCATTCATGGATAACCGTCCAAGCTCCATTTCATGCTCTTGAAGCTTTCCGAATAGAGTTGCTAAATCAATTTGATCCACGTCTCTAGCTTCCATAATGGCCGTCACCTTAGGTTGCCATTCCCTGCTAAGACATCTCAAAATCTTATTAACAACTTCACCATTAGTTATAACTTTTCCAAGTGCAGAAAGATGATTAATGATATGAGTGAACCGCTTTTGCATGTCACCTATATTTTCATTAGGTAACATACGAAAGAGTTCATATTCATGCATGAGTGTATTTAGCCTAGCCCTTCTAACCTCCGAAGTGCCCTCATGTGTGACTTGTAATGTGTCCCACATTTGTTTAGCATCAACACATTGAGATACTCGAAAGAACTCATCATAAGAAAGAGCGGACGTGATGATATTTTTAGCTTTTAAATCAAATGCAAATTTCTTCTTATCATCATTGTCCCAACTCGATTGTGGTTTAATTGAAACAACATCATTTACTTTCGTTTGAGGAACAAAAGGTCCATTCTCTATGGCGTTCCAAATTTCCATATCTATGGCTTGAATAAAAATTTTCATGCGGACCTTCCAATAAGCGTAACCCTCACCACTGAATAGTGGAGGACGATTAATGGAAGTTCCTTCACCACCAAAAGGATTTGAAATTGAGCCCATTGTTTCCAAGTAAAAAGGATCTTTTCGAAAAAGCTTTTTAAGGCTCGGATTTTTCGTCCGAGCTCTGATACCACTTGTTGGAAACCAACAAGCGGCTCAATATAGTCTAGAGGGGGGGTGAATAGAATATTGAAGCCTTATTACAGATTTTTCGTCCACCTAAGAGAATGGTTTTATGAAAATAAATTTTCTTAAGAATTCAGTTCAGATTACTCGAGTAACTCAAGCCTTCACTCGAGTAATACGCAACCAAAAATAATTTCACTCGAGTATTCAGCAAATCACTCGAGTATTACGAAAGCAAATTTTAAATCACTCGAGTAACAGAAAACCTACTCGAGTAATATTTATAAACTGAAAGCAGATTACTCGAGTGACAAGAACTTTACTCGAGTAAACTGGGTAAAATTCAATTTAAAACTTAGTTTTCAATGGAGTTCTTCAAGAATAACAATGCTATGATAATTCAACAAATTATGAATGATTAATATGAACAATTTCAAGTAATATTAACATGCAATTTTAGATCAATTGAGTAGAATTAAGAAAACCCCAATTCTAACCTAAAAATGCAAATGTTAATGAATTAATGAAATACAAGGAATGAAAATAAAAGAGACACAAGGATTTATCCTGGTTCACTTTCACCCACTTGAAAGCTACTCCAGTCCCCTCTTAAATCAAGAGAGATTCTTCACTAGAAATCTTCAAATGTAGATTTTACAATGTTTTAAGATGCAACTAGATTCTTAGTTCTCCTATCTTAAAACCCAACTCAAAGTGTGTACCAAACACTTTGATCTAATCTACCCCTTTTGAGAATTCTAGATTTCCTTGCTAATTGATTGAAGATGCTTCCAACCAATCCTCTTTTCTTGCTTTGATTTGATCCTCAAAGTCTTCCTTGTGAGATTCTTCACTTGTGTTGAAACTTCAATAATGCAATCACAAATTGCAAATCTTCAACAACCACTAAGAACAAAATTATGATCCCAAGAATATTTGAACAATGATAGAAAATAGAGTGAAGAATGAAAAATTCTTTGTTGAATCTTGATAGCTCTTGAAAGATGTAAAATAGCTCTTGAGTTGCTTTTGAAAATCTATATAAAATTGTAAGAATGAAAGTATATCTATGAAAGAGAAAATTAAGTCCTTTTAAAATTTTCCCAACACTGATTGAATTACTCGAGTAAACCAAACAACGTCACTCGAGTGAAACATATCAGATTAAGTTACTCGAGTGATGTGTAAACCATTACTCGATTAACCTGTCATGGCATAAATTACTCGAGTGAACCAATTACTCATTACTCGAGTAATCTGATCAGAATCTGAATAAAAACAAAGTTTTTCTAAAATGATTTTCACAAGCTATTTAATCAAGATTAAAAGTATCTTCACTCTTAATCAGACATTATTTAAATATTCTTAAAATCACCTAAGCTACCCACACCAATGAGATGCATTGCATAAAATAAAGATTACATTTAAATAGAATTAATAAAAATCCTAATTCTAATCTTCATGTGGTGTAGCTTGCTTGTTGCCAATGTTGTTGCTTGGAGAGAAATTGTTAGCATCAAAACATGAGAATCCTACAGATGAAGCCCACTGTAACAGCTTTCTCCCAAGTGAACTTAGAAGGATTAATGGTGAAATTTTTGGAAGATCCCGGGTAGAAGTCCATCATCCAATAAGGATAGAGATTAAAAACCTCAGCCTCTTCAACGAAGAAGAAGCATTTCCCCTCCTCTGTGATGATCTTAAAGCAATGAAGGTTCAACTATTAGGGTGCATTTGGGAAGGGGCAATCTTTAACCGATTCAGCACGCCAGTTTGGACTTGTGAAAGGGGGAAACTTACTCTGAAGTCTTTGAAGAGGGAGTCGTACATCATTGAGCAATGAGGGTACGTATGGTTAGCCTTACTCGGGCAGATTCATTCCTGATTAGATAGGGCTACGACCCTGTAGCCACATTCCTTAGTAACATCTGGGCATAGGGAAATTTAGAGAAGCTTAGCCCCATTGTCATATTTGGACACGACGTCCTGGATGGATTGATAGAATTGTAGTTATGAACTCACCATTAATACATGAGGTAGAAGGATGTTGAAGATTGGAGAGAATTGTAGTAAAAGAGTTAGAGTTCACGATGAAAGAGATTGAGTGCAACTCCAAAGGTAATAATGGTTTAGGGGCTTCTCAAGAAGCGTTCTTATCACATTAGTGAATGTGTCACTCGAGGGAGAATGATTCAGAAAATGTGCGTGGAAGAAAGAGAAGAGGAATCCTAAATGTTTCGAGTTTGACATTTGAAGTGATGTGATGTATTTGCTTTGCATTTAATGCATTGGGATTTAGAATAGCTTGCAGCTTGAAGCACAATTTAGAGAAATGACCCAGGGGCTTGTGTCCCAGACTTGTCATGAGCTAAGGACACCTACCCGCATGAGAGTCCTCAAATGACATACTGCGACAACCTCTTGTCAGACTAAAAACTTGTCCTCTGATGGAGGTTGGTATTTATAGGGTGGACATGGGCTGCTTAGCCTGACGTATTTCCCTTGATAAATCTTCTATTTTTGAGAATAATCTTCGTATGAACTTATCTTATTCAGATAAGAGGCGATACTCTATAATTATATATAATCCAACATTTATACCCTCTGTCCAAGTTGCTATCTGCTGGAGATTGTCTTCCTGATTAAGTCTTGAGATTCACTTAAGGTTACGCCTATATCTGACCTCTTCCAAGTTCGTCCTTACTTTGAGTCCTTTGATGTAAATTGTTTGAACACGCCGCTTGTCTTAAGGTCTTTCCCATAAGTCACTGTAAGTCGTCTAAGGGCTATTATGTGAGGCAGGCTTTCCTAACTCGCCACAAGACCGAAATAAAACCTTGATAAATTGATATATTTATATGGGTTTTGCTATTAATTGCTCTAAGGGCAATGCATAAGCAACCTAAAAATGTTATGTTAACGCTAGAAAACTAAAAGTATAATTCTTAATAATTTAAAAGAATAATTTTTTGGATAAAATTTATATTTTTCGTGCTTTAGACATTCCCTTAAAAGCAATATACAACATAATCCTATATATATATATATATTCATAAATTAAAAAAAGTTTCAAATGTATAATCTATTGACCTATTTACGGATATATGTGTTTCGGAATGTTATCTATACGAAGTTTCTTTTACCACCATACCACTTATCACTTGGCAAGACAACTTCCGTTAAAAAAAAAAATCAAAACTATCCATCTTACCCTTCTTCCAACCAAAAGCCACCCATTTCAAAACATTATCTTACAGCACCCTAATTTCCCACCACTCAACCCACATCTAATTTTACACAATTGAACCATCATCTAAAACTCTGTGTTTGAATAATTATCCATGTTGTCAGAGTTGTGAAGGACCAAACCTTAGCAAAGCTTAAGCACGACAGATAGTAATTGTTATGTTTTATCAATTATATTGAGTATTTAGTAGAAACTATTAAGTGGTGATTGTAATCTTTGAGGTTGAAAAATATTGACCAAGGACAAGGCTTCACCACATATAATTATCTTTTAATAGAAAACAACATCAAACAATGTGCAAGGGGTACAACCCAATAGTTACTTTCAATTACAAAGGACCTGTAGCGTGAACAGAATACATAACAGAAAGATTTGCGGGCGATGCTAACACCAACCCACTGAATAAAAGACACCATTCAAGAACAATAAACTTCGAGTATGTTATATGACACTACTCATATTAATTTACTGAAGTGATACAACCAAATTCTTTTTTATTTGAATTTGTGGGGCTAAACCAAAGAAAAAAAAAGCCCTCTCTAGAACCAAATTCTTTTTATCACATCTCCATAGTACTATGCTTGTCTCAAACAGGTAAGTGATCTGACGTGATAACCAACTACACCACGATACACTGATGTTAGTTTTGGTTGTTATTTCCAATTTAATGTGTTTACTTCAGTGCATGGGCTTAACATTTTTTCAATCCATTTTTTTTATCCACAATGATAGATTACTAGTTGTGAAACCCGCGCATTTCTATTGGCACAATATCACAACAACTAAAGTATAGTATGCCAAACCGAATCTTTAGAATAACCACAAAAACAGAAGTATAGTTGCAAGTGTTCACTACAACAAAATAGCTAAAAGATCCCGGTTCCGCATGCCTATTGATCCCGGTTCCGAACCGGGATTGTATCCCCTGATATAACAAGTCTGATTCTTATGATCCCAGTTGTTTTAGAAAACACGGAACCGGGATCAATAAAAAACAAGGAACCGGGATCAATAGCAAACACGGAACCGGGATCAATAGCAAACACGGAACCGGGATCAATAGCAAACACGGAACCGGGATCAATAAAAAAACAAGGAACCGGGATCAATAGCATATATGATCACTGTTGATTTTTAATAATGAACTGGGATGTTTAGTGTATATGATCACTGTTGAGTTTTTTAAAATGAACCGGGATCTTTAGTATATATATATATATTTTAATTTATAATATTTGCTATTTAGTATATATATATATTTTAATTTATAATATTTGCTATTTAGTATATATATATATATATATATATATTTTAATTTATAATATTTGCTATATCCATATATTTAAATAAATTGTCAACATTTTTTTTGCAACAAATAAATGTCATAATTATATACATTAGAAACATGAATGTCAATACACATTTAAGATAGATAACTCCCAAACCAAAACAAATGGCTCCATATATACAAAAGGCTAAACAAGCTCGATCATATAGATGCTACCTAGTCACATTCAAAAACATATATGGTGCCCTAAATTCAAAACTAAACTAAGGTAACTCGTCAAGAACATATGTTGTCCATTCGTCCTTGACTTCATTCAGCAATTCATCAGAGTAGTAGGTGTAATGGCAATCTTCTAAATACTACACAATTTAATAGAAAATGGAATTAGAATTGTGTTGATAAACTAAACGATATATTTATTATCAATATGTGATAAACATAAACCATATAATGAAAATTACAAACCAATGGTGGAATCATGTCATCTCCATAGTAGAATTGCACGATTTCCTTCATATATCGCATGACATAATAACCACAATCAATATGATTGGGTTGCTTGGGACATTGTAAATTTCAAATTAAAAGATTAAACGACATAATAAGCACCTTAAATGCAATCAGAGCATCAGTACTTTAGTAGTGTTATAGAATATGTGACCACAAATTCAAACCAGAAGTAGTAAGCAGTAACCACAAATTCAAACCAAGCAGTAAGCTAGCTAATAACTCCAGAATTCAAACCAGAAGCAGTAAGCAGTAAAACAAACCTGTAGAGAAGCCTTTTGTAACATATCCCACAAGCAAGACACCATGATTTAGCAATCCCACAAACCTTTGCATTTTCTATGACTAAAGCTCAACATTACAAACTTGTAGAATAATGAATAATGTGCAGGGATCATAATATATGAACACCTTAAAAAAAATCATGCAACTATAAAGAAAAAAAACACAAATTCTTACATTTGCATTATCCTGGATTCCACAATTTCGACATTGTTGTAATGGAAAGAAGCTGAAATAACAGCTTGTTGCAGCAATATTGATCCTATGAGCCAAAAAATGCTATAAAAAATTGACATATAAAATTATTTACTTGTACATACATTCATAAATAATATTGTATGAAGTTTACAGCATTCTGGATTCAGTTGCATTTATAACATGCAAGTTATACTTTTAGTTCCTGAATTACTTTTATCTAACAAATCAATAATCATGACCATATAAACGATGGATTACGCACCAAGTAAAAAAAAACATTTACACTATCATGTACCACCTATTTTCTCTCCTGAAATAGTAGATATATAATAAATTAATATCACGTAGCCTTTTGTTTCATACATGATCCAATGATATGCATCTCATGATATAGATCCTCTGATTGTCCTCCCTAAATATGTGATCAATTGATCATTGTTGCATCCAAACCATGTAGGCTTAAACTTGTTCAAGCAAAGCTTGTTCAAGCAAAGCTTAACTAACCCAAATTTTCTAATTCTATTGCAGTACTTGCACATATTAATAGGAAACCATTTAATCGCAAGTCAATTAATTATGTTACCATTCAATGACAAACGAAATGAATGTCTCCATCATCATAATTTCCAAGGTTCACAAACATACAATATAATATCAAACCCCATCAAAAACTTAGACTCAACTCCTAATCATTGCAAATAAAGATTGCATGACGTTAATGTTTTACTGTCAATAGCCCACGACATCATTGCTGTTTGTAGCTGGTTTTTGCAAGTAAAAGAGCATATCAATACACAGATCAATAAATAAAAATAAAAATTTGATCTTACTTTCAGCAAACAATTTGAACGTAAGTGACAGTTGGCAACTAATCCCAAAGAGTATACCTATATTTAGAGAAACAAAATGTGGCATACTCACATTCCTATCAAGAACCAAGCTTTGTAAATTTTTTGAACATATTTCCATAAAACTTCGCCTCCTTTTTATCATACTCCTTTTGCTTTTCCTTCAAAGTCTTGTACTCCTACTTGACATCCCTGGTTAATGCACCAAAAAAATTTACATTGCATCTTATTACAAGAATCATGAATCATGTGGCAGATGAGCAAAATAGAAAGTATATTGCCTAAGACAAAGGTAGTTGATTAAATAATAAGCCACCCAACCCCCAAAAAGAAAAAGAAAGAAAGAAATGAAACAGATAAGGTAAATAACTCTAGAGTGCATACCTGTTGTCAGGGTCAATCTCAAGAGCTTTCTTGATGTCAAATTCAGCCAAATCCAAGTCAACCAAATGAATATATGCTTGGGCCCTTCGATAGAGGGCTTTCACATTTGTACTCTCAAGGTCGAACACTTGCCAATCCACATCAAAAATCATTATTTTTAATGAAATGGAAGATTAGTGATTCTTAAAAGATGGGAGACAACACAATACCTTGGTACACAATTTTTCTGCTTCTTTGTACTCTTTTAGCTTCAATTTGCTAGCAACATTGTTCAGATTGCAGGCAACCTTCAAGACCTTGGCCTGCTTTTTCTCATCCTCACTGAAGGAAGTATCATACTCTATGTACTTGACAGCCTGCAGCAATTTCAGCAAGAAAATATATCAGAAAATACATCAATATGTGAACGAGTGAATAACCAGATAATTAAACTTTTGACTACCTGTTCATATCTTTTGGAAGCTCTTGCATATTTACTAGCTTTAAACAACACATTCCCTTCTTCTTTCTTCTTACCAGCAGCTTCAATTTTCTCTTGAGTGTTTAGGTCCCAGGATTCCTTCTCCTGAAAGAAAAAAATATTAGGAATACTTTCCCTTCAAACTTGGCTAGTTGCTTTGTATTACAGTCCAGTTAAGGATGCAAGCCCGTAGCATTCAGTAACATATTCAATTTATTTTTACCAGCGTTCTAACTTCTAACATTTTTATAATTAACTTACCTTCTCAAATGATACACGAATGTTATAACAAAAACTTAATAAAGAGAAAAAGTTTAAGTTTGCTTTCTCAACTTATGAGATTGCCCATGTTTCTAAACTTGGTGAGAAGACATAGAATTTCTTATGCGTTGTAGATACATTCTCACAATTGGGAACAAATGCTATACCAAATCAAAGAGACGACATTACTACAAAGGCAAACAGAAGATGAGAAAGAAACTTAACATAGTAGTAATAATTTACAATAAGAGCCTGCGTGGTGAAGACATACAACATCTTCTAATTAAAACCTTGAGTCTATATCATGTTGCTGAGTCCTATTAATTTGATTATTGGCAAAAACTCAAACACACAAAAAAAAAAAAATAAAATAAAAAAATTACAGATCATCACCATCTAGCTTAGCTTAATTAATTCTGAATCTATAGTGAACAACAACAAAGTTGAGAAAGCAAGTGAAGTGGGAGAATAACAAAAAAAGAATGTAATTACATATCGATGGAGGAAGAAAAACTGAAAATTTCCCTTAAAAACAATTTGATATCACGCCAAAATACTTGTCAATTGTCAACTACATAGGGTATGACTTTTCAGCCTAAGGAAGAAAATTCACCTGGATCAATCCCATCTGTGTTTGGTGAACTAAGAGAAGCAAGGATTGTGACATTTTGAACTGTAACATGGCTGTTCATTCAGAAAAACAGTCTCAAATCTCCCCCTAATCATGAAAGCTTCACTATCCAGTAAATAAGGAAGAAAATATAAACTCAATCCTTTTGAAGGGAACAAACCTACAATATACAGGGTGAATAGTCCAAAATGGTGAGTTCGTGAAAGTTAAGTTTGTAATGCGAACCCTGGTTGAGTTCATCTACTCGACCAAATGGGGACGTGTAGAATTCAGTGTTTTGTTCTGAAACCTGCTCCACCAGATACTCCCTTGACCATCTATAGTTCCATTATTACCTTCATTGAGACAGCAATAGCATCAATTAATCAAATAATATATATATATATATATATATATAGAATATAATTCTTTTGTGAGTATTACCAACCCGTTATGATGACATCTGTTAAATTGTGCCCATAAATGAGGCTTTTATGTCTTCCACCAGGCAATTCCCTTCCTCGACCATATGATGGTAGAGGATCCACAACTGGCCAATCGTCAGAGTTCTGTAACAAGAAGAATACGCCATTTGGTTCACTACATATCATAATTGAAACTGCAAGACAGATTAAACTACCATTTTATCACCAAAAAATAACCCTTGCATGGTACATTAACATAAAATTCTATATCCTAAAGTACCTTTTAGTTATAACAAAAGACTGCCACATTGATTAATATGTATAAGAAACATTGCTTTTATGCTGAAAGTGACCTTCTGTTTAGTATTAAGCGCATCTGCAGAGCAGACAAGCTAGCAAAGCCAACATGATTTGCAGCTATACTAATCATATGATTTCTGCATTTCACCATACTATTTACAATGAGTGACTAACCGTTGATCCAAGAATTACTGCATCCTGGTCCAGTGACAAAGTTAGATGGCTAATGAAATCATATAGGCAACAAAACAAGTTCATTGAGCCTTGATTGAATCTTATCCAATGTTCCATCAACAGCAACATCAGAAGCATCCTTCTTTGCTCTCAAACCTGGAGAACTATTATGCTTCCTATACACCACTCTTGGTATCAACTCCAAAACCTTCTCCCTCATTCTCCTTACTCTTGATCTCGGTATCCTTCTCAACACATCCAATATCCTTAATCCTTTGATATATTGCTCATCCCTATAATTAACTTACCTTCTCAATACACAGTTGAGTTCGGAGGAACCACAACCAACTCCTGCTGGGACTCTGACGAACCAAAGGCATACTCAGGCGCAATAGTTAATAACGCATGTTGGAGGGAGGCGACGGCGCGGTGCTGGTTATGTTCGCGATTGAAGGAGAGAGCAAGGGATGTGTGGCTCTGTGGTTATGGCAAGGGTGTTTGGTGGCGGCGCCGACGTCCAACCGAGCCATGAGGACCGGGTTCGAGAACGACGGCGCGAGAGACGGAGGAGAGAGAGCCACGGGGAAGAGAGAGGAAGGTTGATGGTGAGGACGGCAGCGGCGGCTTGATGGCGGCGAGGTGAACGGGGGTCGACGGAGGGAGAAGGAACAAAGAGAGAGGGAGACAAGAAGGGATGGGGGGCGGCAACTCACTTAGGGAAGAAGAAGGGAAATTAGGTTTTCTCCCTCTATGCACCAAAATAATCAATTTATTCATCCCAGTGGAAGTAAAATGATGGGATAAATAATGTTTGTGGGATTTTTAATTTTTAAAAAATAAAAAATTATTTATGTTATAACATTGATCCCGGTTCCGTGTTTTTATTATTCATCCCAGTTGAAGTAAAATAACGGGATAAATAAGGTTTGTGTGATTTTTAATTTTTAAAAAATAAAAAATTATATATGATATAACATTGATCCCGGTTCCGTGTTTTTTATAATCGAGATCAATAAATTCATGGTATTTTTTAACTATCATTTGTCTATTAATCCCAGTTCCGGAACGGAACCGGGATTAATGTCCGGCTACTTTTTTGCAATTCTGTAGTAGTGGTTATTTATCAACTACTATCAAATAGGAGAAGCTTGAGCTTCTACTTTTCCCTTCCAAAAATGTCCCATCATTCATATTTACCTGTTCATTTTTATCATAACAATGTCTCATCATTCATCTCAATCTTAATCTTCCACCGTTAAGATCTGTTTTGTCCAATTCAAAAAGTGCCCTTAAATCGGGGACTAAGCCCCTTATTTAGGACAGAGTCCTTGTGAAGGATATTTAGTCTGACAAGAGTGGGCGCTAAGTCCTGCTACTCTTGGTCCTACGTACCTATTCAAATTGTGTTCTGGGGATCAATACAACGTAGTTATGATGGGCACGTATAGGTAGTGCATAAGAGGGAAAGCAAGACTGGTCAGGGCTGCCCTTATGAGTAATTGAGGGTAATGTCCCTTACTCTTGGGAAGTTTTGTATGGTCAAAGCTCTCATTCGATTGGTGTGGACCACTGCGAAGGGCAACAGGCTTTGAGGTGCTGATGAGCCTTTGTGGTGGGGTTGGTAACAACTGCCATCTTCTTCTTGGGCAACAAGGAAACTTCTCACCGCTTCGATAATGGCTCTAGAGGGAGAGTGATTGCAATGTTTTACTCTTGAGTGGAACATGATCTCTCTATGCCTATATGAAGTTTATATGGCACGGTAAGGGCATTATATGTGTATGGGATTTCTCTGTGTATGAGCGAGATGGAATTGATGGCTTCACCCTTTGGCAGAGGTTGGTATTTAGAGTCTTCATAGGGTGTTGTATTATTCTTAGGATTAGATCTCCTATCTCTAAGAATAATCTTCCTTTATTATCTTCTATTTTTTTTTGGAAAGATTGGATTATCTATTATGATAAATAATCTTATAGATAAATAACATATCTTTCCGTTATCTTATAATTATTGAGATAAATCCACCATATATCTTCAACAAATCTGCCGTTATATGTAGGAGATATACTTCATAATTAATTCTCGTTGTCGGCGTGTTGACCACGCTTTGTCCGAGCTTTGGCTAGCTACGGTGGTTGTGACCCGAGCTTCGAGGTTGGAGGAGATCAGTTGTAGTCCTTCTGATGGGTTCCTAGGTCATTGAAGGGCTATTATGTGGGATAGGTAACCCTAGATGAGACAGGACCGAAACATAAGACCCTAGATCATTGCTTTGAAGTACTCTTTGAGCTACAAGATATTCTAAAGTCCTGGATAGCCCTGAAGTTGTCAATATCTGAGTTCTTTAACTCTGATCATTCAATTTTGTAGCACCAAGTTCATGAAAAAAGTTGATCTCTAAGTTCGTTTGGAGGCCCTTTGTCCACCATTTAAGGATATTTTGCCTAAGCCATTCTTCGAGCTTGAGGCTGTCATCTTGAGCTGTTATCATGCCCAACTGTTCGTACTTCTATTAGGTGGGGGATTGTCAAGATTGCTTGAAAACAACCTTTTCCGATCTGCAAATCAAAGTTTAGTGGAGTGTAACTTCGATCTTTGGAGGCTTGTACGAGGGACGAAGAGAACTTGTGTGAAAGCAGAGACTAGTGCTCATTTTTCATTCATCATCATATTAGAGAGATAACAAAATTCAAGTTGAGAGCCAAAAAATTCATCCACTCCTAGAGTCTTTCTTTCTCTCACTCTCATCTTCTATGTCCAAGGCTCCAAGCTCTCTCTCTCTCCTCTTATTCTCCTTTGACCCTGTTTCAATTCGTTGCTTTTTTCAAGGCCTCCTTCATGGTGCTCCATCTCATGGTCGTCGATCTAGTGATGACGAGGAGCACTGGTCTAGGACTGATCAATCAGCGATCTTCGAAGTTCCCTTTCCTGTAGAAAGGCGTGATCAATGCTATGATGAAGTCCGCAACTCCCCCGTCATTATGCATTGTTTGCAATCAATTATCAAAGGTGTATTAGTTTATCATAAGATAACATACGCATGTAAATAATTAATCAACTGTTGTTCGAAACTTCGAATAAGCTTTTCGAGAATAGTAAGTATTTGAGCTGACGTAGGTGAGATTCTAACTTGATTATTTTACAGTCAAGTCGTACGCGTGTTCATATAAATCATAACCGCAAAGGTGAAAAATAATGTCTTGTTCAAGAAATTGTTCTAATAATAATAACTCGTGCAAGTAATTACATATGATATAATAATAATAATTCTAATAATGATGAATAAATAATTTGGGTATGAATTACCTCCCCGTTTTGTTTGTGATGAACATCTTGATCATTGTTGGAGTTGTTCTTCTTTTTTGTCATGGTTGAGTATTTAGGTGGGATTAGTAATTTAACGTTATCATGGCAGCGTTAATGTTCTGTCCAATTCGGAATAGTACGTGAGGCAGGCTTTCCTAACTCGCCATATGATCCAAATAAAACCTTGATAAATCGATATATTTATATGGTTTTTGTTATTCATTCCTCTAAGGGCAATGTATAAGCAACCTAAAAATGTTAATACTAGAAAACTAAAAATATAATTCTTAATAATTTAAAAGAATAATTTTTTAGATAAAATTTACATTTTTAGTTGTTTAGACATTCCCTTAAAAGTAGTATACAACATAATCCATTATACACACACATAAATTAAAAAAGTTAGAAATGTATACTCTATTGACCTATTTACGGATATATGTGTTCAGGAATGTTTTTTTATAGGAAGTTTCTTTTATCACCATCCCACTTATCATTTAGCAAGACACCTTCCATTTCAAAAAAAAAAAAAAAAGAAATTTCAAAACTACCCATCTTACCCTCCTTCCAACCAAAAGCCAGCCATTTCAAAACATTATCTTACACCAACCTAATTTCCCACCACTCAACCCACATATAATTTTACACAATTGAGCCTTCATCTAAAACACTGTGTTTGAACAGTTATCCATTTTATCAGAGTTGTCAAGGACCTAGTGTAACACCCCAAATTTTTAACCCCGAATCAATAAAAGTTTATTTATAATCTAATTATTTTTATTATTATAATCCTGGATTAAGTATGTGTGTTATGTGAGAGGAAACATGTGGAAAATAATTTGATAATTATTTTTGTGTGAAAAGAGGAATTTTGCATATTAGTCCTTGTTTTAGGACCTAGAAGTAATATTAGAAAGGTTTTGGAGGGAAAAGAAATAAAATATTAGTCTTTCAAAATTTAGTCGAAATACTCGAGTGTTTTAGCCAATACTCGAGTATTCTGTGCAGAATTTCTCAACGATAGTGCGTTTGATGAGTCACCCACTCAAATAACCCAAACGATTGACACGAATCAGCCCAGCAACGCGTCGTTGATGTCGTGTCGAGCTGCAGGCATCATAAATCCATCTATAAAAGCATCAAGGTTGACGAGTTTGCTTCCATTTTGCATGTTAGAGGTTCTAAAACACGAATTAGGGTTCCTGAGTTCGTTGCTCAAATTCTTCTTTGTCTCTGAGAGTTAGGCTGAGAGTTATACACCATTGCAAAGCTTACATCTTGAGCTTTGCAAAGGTATAGAGTTTGTGAGCTGAGGTTGAGTGTGGATCGAGAACGAGATTGATCTTTTGGAGGTGTTGAAGCTGTCAAGCACCAGTTTCAGTTTCTTGGAGCTTACTCTGAAGCTCGATTATGGTAAGCTCAAGTGACCATTCCCCCTCAAACTTGTTTCTTTAGTTAGTATATGTTGTAGAGAGTTTAGAGGAACTAATTTCCCCAATTTTAATGGCTGTTTCATGTGTCAACCAATTCGGTTTTGGTGCTCTGCTGAAACTGCTCTATTTCAGTGTGGAGTTTGTGGAACTTGAGGTCTTAGAGCATTTCCTTGTCAAGTTTTTTTTCTTTCAAGATTTAGAGGTATGGGGAAAGCTTTAGATTCACTAGAATAAGAGTAATTGCTGTGTTTTGTATAGGGAGTCACCATGAGACTCATAAGGGCTTAGTTTGAAAATAGGTTTTTGGTTTGGAGACCAAATCTTTCTCTTTCTATGTTATGAGCAACCTATATTATGTGCATGCAAACTGTTGAATGCCTGAAATCATGGTTTGAATGCAAGAATTGAGATTTGATGTGTTGAGTTGCTAAAAATCGTGTTTTATGCATAATTCATGAGTTTGTTGGATTCTCTGTTAATTGACATGTTTTAAGTATTGAGACATGTTTAATATGCATAAATACAACTCTGTTGATCATTGGTATAAGTTAAATTTGGTTAGATTCGAAAATGGTATGTTAAAACCCAAGTTAACATACTCGAGTATTTTCCGAAGCAGAATGTTCAGAATTCAATAAACACTCGAGTACATGAGGAACTACTCGAGTATTCTGGGTTGATGAACTACTCGAGTATTTGATGAATTACTCGATTATTATGAGTTGATGAACTACTCGAGTATTTGATGAACTACTCGAGTATTCTGAGTTAACTGATGCAAAAATTTTTATAACACTACGAACTACTCGAGTATCTGAATAAATACTCGAGTATCCAGTCTGAGATTGCTTTAAAATACCATTTTCAACTTAACCACTTTAATTTAAACCTAATTTTACTTAAAGGAAATGACATACTCAGTTCATTGATAATGTTGGTTATCTACTATGCCATGCTTGATGAGTTTGATATTGTCTCTTGCCACGATGTGTGTGTGGTGCAAATGATGAGACTAATGGCTAATATTAATGAGGTTATTCATTGCATTCAAGCATGGTGAATGGTGATAAGTTATGTTTGTTATGTTCGAGGAACATGAGGAGGGCCTCTGGGAGTGTCAAATGTTACTGCTTGCTCGATGACACATTAAGGTTGATGATGTGACCGGTATGTGATATACTGTTGATGTGGTTATTACGTCTTCACGACGTGATGCTCGCAAGAGAAGCGACGTTAAGTATCACAAGGTGATCATTACATCTTTGAGATGTGTCGTTCACCAGATAGGGTGACGTTGTGCATCACTTTCGAGCAAGTATGCCATACGTTCTGATAACTTATTTATTGTATTTTGGGAATACACTGGAGTTATGGATGGACGTCCGAGAGAGTGGTTAGTTGGAGAATCTCAGGAATTGAGAGATGGCATGCATCATGCCATTATAATTAAGGAATTTATTTATAAATGAATCTGGCTTGATCATATGCATATACATGTTGGTTGATAACGTGATTATATGTGAATGTTTAATTCCAGTTATTCTTAGTGTGTTAGAAGGATAAGGCCGAGCACCAGAAGCCTGGATGGAAGCTGCAACCATTGGATATTCCTCAACGGAAGTGGGAGAGTATCTCAATGGATTTTGTATCAGGTTTGCCAAGGACGGTATCAAACCATGATGCAATCTGGGTGATAGTGAATCGTTTGACGAAGTTGGCGCATTTTATTCTGATAAATATGCGCTATTATTTGGAAAAACTCACTCAACTTTATAGTAAAGATATAGTTCGGTTGCATGGAGTGCCATCAAGTATTATCTCGGATCGTGATCCCTGATTCACTTCGAGGTTTTGGCACAGTTTGCATCAGGCTATGAGCACAAGGTTAAGAATGAGTTCTGCATATCATCCTCAGACTAATGGTCAAACGTAAAGAACTATTCAGTCTTTGGAGGATATTTTGAGGGCTTGTGCACTGGAAGAACAAGGAAGTTGGGATCAAGTGCTACCTCTCGCAGAATTCACTTACAATAATAGCTATCATGCCAGCATAGGAATGGCACCGTTTGAAGCTTTATATGGGAGAAGGTGTCAAACCCCGCTATGTGGGTTCCAAGTGGGGGAGAACTTAATTGTTGGTCTGGAGATTGTACAACAGACGTCTGAGAAGATTAGAATGATTCAGGAAAGGATGAGGATGGCTCAGAGTCGGCAGAAGAGTTATGCGAACATGAGAAGAAGGCCATTAGAGTTTTCGGAGGGTGATCATGTGTTTCTTCGGATTGTTCGACGAAAGGTATTAGTCGAGCCTTGAAAACCCGAAAGCTTTCACCTAAGTTCATTGGCCCTTACCAAATTCTCAAGCGGATTGGTTCTGTTGCCTACCAAATAGCCTTACCTCTGTCTTTAGCTAACCTGCACAATGTATTTCATGTGTCTCAACTCAAGAGATATGTGCATGACCCAACTGCTATTCTCCATATTAGACCTGATGATCTGACCTTAAGAGAAAACCTTACCTTTGAGGCTGGACCTGTTCGGATAGAGGATCGTATGGTCAAACAGCTCAGAGGAAATGAATTTCCTTTAGTTAAAGTTATTTGGGTAAGTGGCGACGTATCGGAAGCGACGTGGGAAATAGAGGATAAGATGCGTCGAGAGTATCCGGAGTTGTTTTTATAAGTGAGAATTTCGGAGACGAAATTCTTTGTAAGTGGAGGAGTAGTGTAACACCCCAAATTTTTAACCCCGAATTAATAAAAGTTTATTTATAATCTAATTATTTTCTTATTATTATAATCCTTGATTAATTATGTGTGTTATGTGAGAGGAAACATGTGGAAAATAATTTGATAATTATTTTTGAGTGAAAATAGGAATTTTGCATATTATTCCTTGTTTTAGGACCTAGAAGTAATATTAGAAAGGTTTTGGAGGGAAAGAAAATAAAATATTAATCTTTCAAAATTTAGTCGAAATACTCGAGTCTTTTAGCCAATACTCGAGTATTCTGTGTAGAGTTGCTCAACGATAGTGCGTTTGATGAGTCACCCATTCAAATAACCCAAACGATTGACACGAATCAGCCCAGCAACACATCGTTGATGTCGTGTCGAGCTGCATGCATCATGAATCCGTCTATAAAAGCATCATGGTTGACGAATTTGCTTCCATTTTGCATGTTAGTGGTTCTGAAACACGAATTAGGGTTCCTGAGTTCGTTGCTCAAATTCTTCTTCGTCTCTAAGAATTAGGCTGAGAGTTATACACCATTGCAAATCTTACATCTTGAGCTTTGCAAATATATAGAGTTTGTGAGTTGAGGTTGACTGTGGATCGAGAACGAGATTGATCTTTTGGAGGTGTTGAAGCTGTCAAGCACCAGTTTCAGTTTCTTGAGCTTACTTTGAAGCACGATTCTGGTAAGCTCAAGTGACCATTCCACCTCAAACTTGTTTCTTTAGCTAGTCTATGTTGCAGAGAGTTTAGAGGAACTAATTTCCCCAAATTTCATGGCTGTTTCATGTGTCAACCAATTCGGTTTTGGTGCTCTGCTGAAATTGCTCTGTTTCAGTGTGGGGTTTGTGGAACTTGAGGTCTCAGCATTTCCTTGTCAAGTTTCTGTTCCTTCACGATTTAGAGGTATGGGGAAAGTTTTACATTCACTAGAATAAGAGTAATTGTTGTGTTTTGTATAGGGAGTCACCATGAGACTCATAAGGGCTTAGTTTGAAATAGGTTTTTGGTTTGGAGACCAAATCTTGCTCTTTCTGTGTTATGAGAAACTTATATTATGTGCATGCAAACTGTTGAATGCCTGAAATCATGGTTTGAATGCAAGAATTGAGATTTGATGTGTTGAGTTGTTAAAAATCGTGTTTTATGCATAATTCATGAGATTGTTGGATTCTCTGTTAATTGACATGTTTTAAGTATTGAGACATGTTTAATATGCATAAATACAACTCTGTTGATCATTGGTTTAAGTTAAAATTGGTTAGATTCGAAAATGGTATGTTAAAACCCAATTTGTAGGGTATTTACTATCAGTAAATACTCGAGTATTATGTAAAATACTCGAGTATTGTCTAAGGCAGAATGTTCAGAATTCAGTAAACACTCGAGTACCTGAGGAACTAATCGAGTATTCTGGGTTGAGGAACTACTCGAGTATTTGATTAACTACTCTAGTATTATGAGTTGATGAACTACTCGAGTATTTGATGAACTACTCGAGTATTCTGAGTTAACTGATGCATAAAATTTTATAACACTACGAACTACTCGAGTATCGGAATAAATAATCGAGTATCCAGTCTGAGATTGCTTTAAAATACCATTTTCAACTTAACCAGTTTTATTTAAACCTAATTTTACTTAAAGGAAATGACATACTCAGTTCATTGATAATGTTGGTTATCTACTATGCCATGCTTGATGAGTTTGATATTGTCTCTTGCCACGATGTGTGTGTGGTGCAAATGATGAGACTAATGGCTAATATTAATGAAGTTATTCATTGCATTCAAGCATGGTGAATGGTGATAAGTTATGTTTGTTATGTTCGAGGAACATGAGGAGGGCCTCTGGGAGTGTCAAATGTTACTGCTTGCTCGATGACACATTAAGGTTGATGATGTGACCGGTATGTGATATACTGTTGATGTGGTTATTACGTCTTCACGACGTGATGCTCGCAAGAGAAGCGACGTTAAGTATCACAAGGTGATCATTACATCTTTGAGATGTGTCGTTCACCAGATAGGGTGACGTTGTGCATCACTTTCGAGCAAGTACGCCATACGTTCTGATAACGTATTTATTGTATTCTGGGAATACACTGGAGTTATGGATGGACGTCCGAGAGAGTGATTAGTTGGAGAATCTCAGGAATAGAGAGATGATATTCATCATGCCATTAAAATTAAGGAATTTAATTATAAATGAATCCGGCTTGATCATATGCATATACATGTTGGTTGATAACATGATTATATGTGAATGTTTAATTCCAGTTATTCTTATTTGATTATGTGTTTGTATATGCTTACCCCTATGCCCTTATTAGGTGATGGCCAGATACCTAGCTTGCGTCGAGATCAGACCCATCCCGAATGGTATATGGATATTCGAGGAGCGCCGAGCTAGTTTTGAGGGTGAGGTAGAGTTTACTCTCTATCACCCGAACCCCCTTGTTCGTGTGCGCCCTCGTAGGTTTAGGATTCCTATCATTTATACTATGCATGTACCCCCGTTCTATACTTATAGAGGACCACCACCACCAGCTCGACCAATACGTAGGTTCGATAGCTTTCTTTTTTCGGACAGCCACTCGTTCTCATCCCTCTGCTTCTAGAGTTTTCACTAATGATGATATCCCCTCACCTGGTCCGACAGGTACTATTAGGACTGCACCTGCTGCAGAGCCTAGGCCCAGTGGTAGGGCATCTACCCCGTTGGACTAGATTGAGGAGGACCCTGAGGAGGGAGAGAGAGATGAGGAGGTACCAGTCGAGCCGGCTACCAGACCCCGTGGAGGACCGAGTGGTTCCTAGGTATAGGCATAGTATAGGTAGTACGGATTCTGGAGCCGATATGTAGTTGCAGTGGACCCAGTTGGATGCGTGGAGGACCAGTTTGACCTGCTCTTGGACATCTTCATTTTGATATGTGACATATTGTATATAGTTTTGAGATGTACTAGAGTTAAGGTCTTTTCTTTTGTACTTGCTTTTATAGTTTTTAGCATATGGACTTAGTGTCTTGGACTTACTTTACTTTGATGGTGATCAGTTGCACTCATGGGATCCTTTTTTATATTACATATATATGATGTTTATCTCACCATTGATCCTTGGGTACTATTTTTATTCCGCACACTCTGATTTTGATAAAAAGCGAATTCGGCAATGTTATAATCTTTTGATATCAAACCTCGCAAGACAACGATAAGTTTGTAATTACAAAAGGTCTATCCGTCTATTTATGGTAATAAAATTTTTGTCTTGAGACATTTTCCATAACTCTATATGATATATAGCTATTAAGCCGAATTTATTATATTCTCAAATGATAAGGTTGAATGTTTAAACACAAGTCCAAGTGTTTTCAAGAAATGAAAAATTTTATACGAAATATTTCTTTTGATAAAGTCCATAAAGCAATTTGGAAATATTCACTACTTTCAATATTAAAGAAGAAGGGTGTTGTAACATCCTTATTTTTATTAAGGAAATAATTATCTTTAAGTATATAATTATGTTGAGTGGATATAACTAAGTATAAGTGTTTGTAACTATTCTTGGTGCATGTATATGTGTGCTTAGGTAAGTATATATATATATATATATATAGTCGAGTGTGGTTAGTTTTAGAGATGTGTGTTTGTGGTTTAGCATTTAGGTGTTTTATTTGGTAGGGTCGCGTATGTGCGAATAGGAATTTGGGTAAGTTCGAGTACCGGGGGTTTCCGGAATCCTATTGAATGATTTAGAGCCTTAACCGGGAGGGAATAATTGGATAGAGAATCCTAGGTTGGATTTCGATTGTAAGCGTGAGCTCTAGTGTTAGTGCTCGGAGAATTCGGTCGGATTTGTGTTTCGACTGAATTCTTGGAAGGAATAGGTTTTGTGAGGCATTTGGGTGTTGCCCGGTCCTTGGGGTTATGCCTCGAGTGCGTGAATAGTCTTAGATTCTATGGTTAGAGAGTTGCCTTAAGTCGGCCGAGTTATTCTAGCGTTAGAAAAGAGTTAAGCTTTGAGTTCGGTGTCTAGTTCGTTTGTGTTTTGGGTGTTTGTATTTTACGGGGTTATTATTATTAATTTATGATTTTAATGTTTGATATGTGTTTTGATGTTTTGGGTATTAGTTTTAGTGTTAGGAAGGGTTAGGATCCTTAGAATCGGGTCAAATAGGGCGAAAATCGGGTTTTCGGGGCTGTCGGTGCGCCCAGGCACGCACCGGTGCGTCCCAGATGCACCAGGTGCATGATTCACGCACCAGTCTGTAACAGCCCGATCTTCGTAATCCGAAATAATTAACTTTTATTTACTAAAGTTGCAAAAATGAGGCCAATTTTTATTTTTTTTTATTTTTTATTTTATTTTATAAAACGTTGTTGAAATGTTTGGAAGTATTAGTGAAAATCTCTTTAGGTTCTTCAATTCACCTCTTCGAAAACCGAGTGTTACTAAAACCTTTCTTTTCAAAAACATTCGTTTCCATAAAAGATCTTGACCTCAAATCATCTTGACAGTTTCCAAAACTTTACATGAGTTACTTAGCATGAAATGCATTCCATCAATGAGTTTGAAAACTTAGCTTGATTACATAAATGGTTCATGGCTTGGTAATCCTTACTTCAAAATTTCACAACAAACTTAAATTAATAATCCTATCCTTAAACTATGCTATTGAACACGATCGGATGAAGTCCCTCCTTCTTGCGTTCTCTCCTCCCTTCCGAGGATGATGCCCTTCTTGTTGCTGTCCCCTCATTGCTGATGGATTCCGGCTCCGCCTCATGAAGAAAGGAAGTATTCCTCCGAGTCTCGTACCGAAACTTCTCCGCGTAGTTCCTATACCCTTGTACGGTGACTTGCCCTATGTGCGGCTCCCGGTTAGCTCCACTGAGCAGATGTTCCGGATCGGGAATCATGATATGGGAATAGCAAATCCATACCCAGCCGTATGGGGTACGCTTCCATCCTCGTCCATACTTACTCCACGTGGTGACATCCATGCAGTACTCCATCTGCCCGTTGAAATACCAGCAGCAACGATATGCCAACGAACAGGAGAGAGTAAGCAATCCGAATGACGAATCGTCGACGGTGTGGGATTACGGTAGGCAAGATAATAGGACCACACAAGCACACAATACAACACAAAGGCACATAACAATCAAGTGTATTATTGACATCATTACTATTACCTTGTATTTTCATAATTATTATTGTCCTTCATTATCATTCCAACTTAATTTCACTTCTCATGATCATTCTCTCTTTTTCAATCCTTTTCCTTCTCATACGCATACTTTCTTCTTTCACAATCTCATCGGGGTACTTATTTCGTTCTCGGTTATCACTCACGTCTACATCTCCTCGGTCATCCACCCAACCTAGTCGGAAGCAAACAGGAGTACATGACCTATACCGTGCGGGCACGACAGCTGTCACACAACAAATGGTCCCAGATCAGGAGGACTCAGCCTCAAATCATAATCATATCAATTCATATACATGGCACACTGTCTCACTACAGTGGCAAACAAGATGCCCCACTCCAGTCCCTCTCACTGTTCTTGATTTGCAATCTAGGGGGCGACAGTATGTTTCTAGTGGGCCCGCAGAACTTACCACGACATTAGACCCAGTCCCCACCACGTTAGTGCGCCACATGTGGAGTTCGTTCTGCCTAGAAACACACTCTAGACTTCTTGACGTTTCACCGTCATCATCCTCCCCTAATGAATTCTCCTCCTAAGTATCCGCAGATACTTATGGTTCCTTCCTCTCCACTACTTCGCACTCTCATACCTCACCGCGTATGTCTTTTAAGTCTTTTATCTTTTACTTAACCTAAGGTCAGCCCGTCCTTCGTGCAACCCTTCAACGAGTCCCGACCACTAACTTGGCACAATCTTTCTCTCATCATTTCTCACATAGCACAGAGCTGGGATCACATCAATGAATTCTCAACCGGGATCTCATTCACCAAGTACATTTCACCATCTCTCTTAACAATCTCATTCCACAATCGTTTCTCAAAACAATCTTTCAAAATATCATTTCTCAAAATCTCCTTTCATAGACTTCCACAAAATATTGCTCTCACAAACTTTTTCATAAAATGTCATTTCATGAAACTTTCTCAAAAATCTGGTTCCACCTCTTCTGAAAATTTCCTTTCAAAACATCTCGAAAAATCTTTTTCTCAAGTTTCTAAAAATCTCTTTTCAAAAATGATGTTTATCAAAAACAAGGTTTTCCAAACATTTTCCCAAAATAAGATTTCATAAAATCCTTTCAAAAATGATGTTTCATGTAAAATAACATTTCACAAACCTTTTCCCAAAAATCTCCTTTCAAAAATACACTTTCACAAATCTCATCAAATATTTTTTTTCGAAAACATTTTTCAAAAATCCATTTTTGCTGAGCGCTAATGGAGGAGCGAGCTCAACTCAACACTAGTCCCAGACTAAAACCAAAAACAAAGGAGCCCAGCTCCACTCAATTCACACCTCATATCAACATCACTCTTCCCAGCTCTGGCTCGTTCTCATCATTATCCTCAATTTCATCCCCCAATTCTCAACTCTTTCTTTCCTTTCCAACACCTACCTTATTTCCAATCATTAGATCTTTCTCAGCGTGTCTTTACTTTCAATTTCATTACTTTCTCAACTTAGTCCTTTCATTTTCATTTCTCATTCAGGATGTGTCTATCAGCATATTACTCATTTAATTTAACAACAATAAATATCATTAAGCATAATGAAATAAAAACATAAAAGCATGCTATCAATCACACACTCATCACACAACAACATTGTGGCCTTCGTCACCTTCGTATAAGTGGCCACACAATCAAACAATTGCCACTTATACTACTGACTCTAACCACTTAGTTCCGATCTTTGAGATGATACGGAACGTCCTAATATATCACCTAACTACCACGGTGTCTTAGGAAAGCTTCTCTCTCACCTGAGGTCCAGCAATTTAATGCGTACCGTTTCCTCGGATCCTTTGTGCTGCCGGCTGCCCCAATCCCTCGTCTTTCAAATTCCTCCTAAGTATCCGCAGATACTTATGGTTCCTTCCTCTCCACTACTTCGCACTCTCATACCTCACCGCGTATGTCTTTTAAGTCTTTTATCTTTTACTTAACCTAAGGTCGGCCCGTCCTTCGTGCAACCCTTCAACGAGTCCCGACCACTAACTTGGCACAATCTTTCTCTCATCATTTCTCACATAGCACAGAGCTGGGATCACATCAATGAATTCTCAACCGGGATCTCATTCACCAAGTACATTTCACCATCTCTCTTAACAATCTCATTCCACAATCGTTTCTCAAAACAATCTTTCAAAATATCATTTCTCAAAATCTCCTTTCACAGACTTCCACAAAATATTGTTCTCACAAACTTTTTCATAAAATGTCATTTCATGAAACTTTCTCAAAAATCTGGTTACACCTCTTCTGAAAATTTCCTTTCAAAACTTCTCGAAAAATCTTTTTCTCAAGTTTCTAAAAATCTCTTTTCAAAAATGATGTTTATCAAAAACAAGGTTTTCCAAACATTTTCCCAAAATAAGATTTCATAAAATTCTTTCAAAAATGATGTTTCATGTAGAATAACATTTCACAAACCTTTTCCCAAAAATCTCCTTTCAAAAATACACTTTCACAAATCTCATCAAAAATTTCTTTTCGAAAACATTTTTCAAAAATCCATTTTTGCTGAGCGCTAATGGAGGAGCGAGCTCAACTCAACACTAGTCCCAGACTAAAACCAAAAACAAAGGAGCCCAGCTCCACTCAATTCACACCTCATATCAACATCACTCTTCCCAGCTCTGGCTCGTTCTCATCATTATCCTCAATTTCATCCCCCAATTCTCAACTCTTTCTTTCCTTTCCAACACCTACCTTATTTCCAATCATTAGATCTTTCTCAGTGTGTCTTTACTTTCAATTTCATTACTTTCTCAACTTAGTCCTTTCATTTTCATTTCTCATTCAGGATGTGTCTATCAGCATATTACTCATTTAATTTAACAACAATAAATATCATTAAGCATAATGAAATAAAAACATAAAAGCATGCTATCAATCACACACTCATCACACAACAACATTGTGGCCTTCGTCACCTTCGTATAAGTGGCCACACAATCAAACAATTGCCACTTATACTACTGACTCTAACCACTTAGTTCCGATCTTTGAGATGATACGGAACGTCCTAATATATCACCTAACTACCACGGTGTCTTAGGAAAGCTTCTCTCTCACCTGAGGTCCAGCAATTTAATGCGTACCGTTTCCTCGGATCCTTTGTGCTGCCGGCTGCCCCAATCCCTCGTCTTTCAAATTCCTCCTAAGTATCCGCAGATACTTATGGTTCCTTCCTCTCCACTACTTCGCACTCTCATACCTCACCGCGTATGTCTTTTAAGTCTTTTATCTTTTACTTAACCTAAGGTCGGCCCGTCCTTCGTGCAACCCTTCAACGAGTCCCGACCACTAACTTGGCACAATCTTTCTCTCATCATTTCTCACATAGCACAGAGCTGGGATCACATCAATGAATTCTCAACCGGGATCTCATTCACCAAGTACATTTCACCATCTCTTTTAACAATCTCATTCCACAATCGTTTCTCAAAACAATCTTTCAAAATATCATTTCTCAAAATCTCCTTTCACAGACTTCCACAAAATATTGTTCTCACAAACTTTTTCATAAAATGTCATTTCATGAAACTTTCTCAAAAATCTGGTTCCACCTCTTCTGAAAATTTCCTTTCAAAACTTCTCGAAAAATCTTTTTCTCAAGTTTCTAAAAATCTCTTTTCAAAAATGATGTTTATCAAAAACAAGGTTTTCCAAACATTTTCCCAAAATAAGATTTCATAAAATCCTTTCAAAAATGATGTTTCATGTAAAATAACATTTCACAAACCTTTTCCCAAAAATCTCCTTTCAAAAATACACTTTCACAAATCTCATCAAAAATTTCTTTTCGAAAACATTTTTCAAAAATCCATTTTTGCTGAGCGCTAATGGAGGAGCGAGCTCAACTCAACACTAGTCCCAGACTAAAACCAAAAACAAAGGAGCCCAGCTCCACTCAATTCACACCTCATATCAACATCACTCTTCCCAGCTCTGGCTCGTTCTCATCATTATCCTCAATTTCATCCCCCAATTCTCAACTCTTTCTTTCCTTTCCAACACCTACCTTATTTCCAATCATTAGATCTTTCTCAGTGTGTCTTTACTTTCAATTTCATTACTTTCTCAACTTAGTCCTTTAATTTTCATTTCTCATTCAGGATGTGTCTATCAGCATATTACTCATTTAATTTAACAACAATAAATATCATTAAGCATAATGAAATAAAAACATAAAAGCATGCTATCAATCACACACTCATCACACAACAACATTGTGGCCTTCGTCACCTTCGTATAAGTGGCCACACAATCAAACAATTGCCACTTATACTACTGACTCTAACCACTTAGTTCCGATCTTTGAGATGATACGGAACGTCCTAATATATCACCTAACTACCACGGTGTCTTAGGAAAGCTTCTCTCTCACCTGAGGTCCAGCAATTTAATGCGTACCGTTTCCTCGGATCCTTTGTGCTGCCGGCTGCCCCAATCCCTCGTCTTTCAAATTCCTCCTAAGTATCCGCAGATACTTATGGTTCCTTCCTCTCCACTACTTCGCACTCTCATACCTCACCGCGTATGTCTTTTAAGTCTTTTATCTTTTACTTAACCTAAGGTCGGCCCGTCCTTCGTGCAACCCTTCAACGTGTCCCGACCACTAACTTGGCACAATCTTTCTCTCATCATTTCTCACATAGCACAAAGCTGGGATCACATCAATGAATTCTCAACTGGGATCTCATTCACCAAGTACATTTCACCATCTCTCTTAACAATCTCATTCCACAATCGTTTCTCAAAACAATCTTTCAAAATATCATTTCTCAAAATCTCCTTTCACAGACTTCCACAAAATATTGTTCTCACAAACTTTTTCATAAAATGTCATTTCATGAAACTTTCTCAAAAATCTGGTTCCACCTCTTCTGAAAATTTCCTTTCAAAACTTCTCGAAAAATCTTTTTCTCAAGTTTCTAAAAATCTCTTTTCAAAAATGATGTTTATCAAAAACAAGGTTTTCCAAACATTTTCCCAAAATAAGATTTCATAAAATCCTTTCAAAAATGATGTTTCATGTAAAATAACATTTCACAAACCTTTTCCCAAAAATCTCCTTTCAAAAATACACTTTCACAAATCTCATCAAAAATTTCTTTTCGAAAACATTTTTCAAAAATCCATTTTTGCTGAGCGCTAATGGAGGAGCGAGCTCAACTCAACACTAGTCCCAGACTAAAACCAAAAACAAAGGAGCCCAGCTCCACTCAATTCACACCTCATATCAACATCACTCTTCCCAGCTCTGGCTCGTTCTCATCATTATCCTCAATTTCATCCCCCAATTCTCAACTCTTTCTTTCCTTTCCAACACCTACCTTATTTCCAATCATTAGATCTTTCTCAGTGTGTCTTTACTTTCAATTTCATTACTTTCTCAACTTAGTCCTTTCATTTTCATTTCTCATTCAGGATGTGTCTATCAGCATATTACTCATTTAATTTAACAACAATAAATATCATTAAGCATAATGAAATAAAAACATAAAAGCATGCTATCAATCACACACTCATCACACAACAACATTGTGGCCTTCGTCACCTTCGTATAAGTGGCCACACAATCAAACAATTGCCACTTATACTACTGACTCTAACCACTTAGTTCCGATCTTTGAGATGATACGGAACGTCCTAATATATCACCTAACTACCACGGTGTCTTAGGAAAGCTTCTCTCTCACCTGAGGTCCAGCAATTTAATGCGTACCGTTTCCTCGGATCCTTTGTGCTGCCGGCTGCCCCAATCCCTCGTCTTTCAAATTCCTCGTACTAAATAAAATACGCTTACTTTATTAACTTATATTATGAAAATATTTTTCATAACCCAGACACCTCTCATTTCCTCGTATTAAATAAAACACACTAATGTTGCTAACGTGTATTAAGAAAATCTTTTCTTAAATCACCTATCTCTTGAAAACTTTACTTTAAATCGCATGAGAACGTTTTTATATGTAAGAAGCAAGTCCGAATAATTCTGGACAGCAAAGAATCATTTTATAAAAATCTCTTTGATAAAACTCCGAAAACATCGTAAAAACATTCTTTGTTTTAAATGACTCTTTTATTAAAAATTAACACTTTAAAACTCAAGTCTTTATCGCAAAACAACTTTGGATAGCCATGAACATAATTTAGAATCTCAAATAAATCAAATCAGATTATGTTAAAATTAATTACATACTCAAGTATTTTTCAAACACCAATTAGCACACAACCATAATAGCACTTAAATAGGTTAAATCATATAAATCATCCATATTTCAAACATCAAGTAGCATGGAGAATAATCACATTAAATTTCCAAAGCATTCATAAATTCACATAATGCAAATCACATTTCATCTTCATATCTACCTTCTTTATAAAAAGAAAACCGAATTGAACATGTCAAGACATACCAAGAATTACTTGTTTAAACACTTTAAATCAACTTGATTATCTTAAAACATCATCATGCAAGCCCCTTTTTAATTAATAAAATCACCTAGACATACACATATTAATAAACCGAATTGAGCCAAAGATGCAAACCAAACACATTTAATTTTCTTACTTTAAACAACTTAATTCCTTTCAAAAATCATTATGTGAAATTATTTTTATGCAACTAAACCTCCTAGGCTTGACTATACTATATGGCCGAATGAAATTAAAGAAACAAGTTAAAAATTTCAAATCCAAAACACATATATCAACTTAGTTTATTTCAAGCATTTTAAACCTTGTTTTTTTTTTATGAAACAAAATCATTTATCCTTTTTGTCCTTGACCGAATACATATTTATTCACACACTTAAACACAAACTTTTCCAAATCATTTAGTTTATTTATTTCCTTTATCTCTTCAATGAAAACCAAATTGGAAGAAAAATAATCACAATGCAATTTCAATTAATTAATTTAACCTAAGTTCACAAGACATACTCATTACTTTAAGTCAATTCATATGAAAAAGATCCTAGCCTACTAATCCTAACTAGGCCGAATCATCATCATGGAAAAACAAAGTTTTTGATGCACTTTTCAACATGCAAAACCTAAAATCAACAAATCAAAACATGCACCTTTGAAACACATGGTTTTAGAAAATACCACTCCCTTTTTCTTCACAAAACCATGACCTCCTAGTCCCTTCAAACATGTTTTCATTTTTATTTTTCTTTGCACGTGTTTTTAAAATCATTTGAAGTAAAATAGAATCACATGCAAGGATCTTTTATGAAAACCAATCATGATCTTTTTTTGTTTTCCAAAGCTTGACCGAAAACTCATCAAGAAAATCGAGCGAAAACTTATATCTTTAACTTTCAAACACACATGAATTTAAATCAAAGTAAAACCATTTTGCAAAAGTTGTTTTCCTTTACTTTCTCTTCGAAACCGTGACATGCAAACCATGATCAAGACTTTTTGAGTAAAAAGAATCACATGCAAGACTTAGAAATCAAAGCTATTGAAAATCAAGGCAAGAAGCAAATCTTTTTCAAGGTTAAAACAATAGATCAAAGCCTATTTGAAAAGAAAACCAAGGATCAAAAGTTAAAATCAAAGCATTCAAACCACTTAGATCATCTTTAACAAGCATCAAACTAACATGCATGAACTCAAAACAAAATAAAAAGGATCACAACCTAATTTTCTAGACATGGCCGAATGATAAGGTCTATGGTTTAGGGTTCTACAAGTTCGTGTGGCTCTTGAAACTCAAGATCAAGACTAAACAATTGCATACAAACATTGATCTACAAGGAAATTAGACATGCAACAACAAATAACTTTACAAGACTTGGAAAAATGAAAACTACTTCTAACACTTCTATGATCTTCGAATGAACAAAGAAACGAAAAGATCTTCAACCACCTTCAATCGATCTTCAAGGATTCCTAAGGCTTTTGGGTTTGATCTTCTTCTTCTTCCTCTTCTTGAAGCTCACGATTTCTCTTTCTCTCTATGTTTCTCTCTAAGAGCTTAATAATACTCTTAGAAATTGTGTTTGGTTTATGTTGGACGTGGAAGAGTAGAATGAAAATGGTTAAGGGAAATGAATGGAATGCACCTAAGGGCCAAGACTTAAATAAGCAATTCGAGGCTTCCTATTTTGCCCTTAGTCCATTCGGCCACAAGCTTTTAGAAGGAGGGGCAAATTTGGCTCTTCATAATTTTGCATGGGTGGAGTTTAGCATTTCCAAGGGAACATGTAGGGTGCATTAGGTGCTTAGGGGTCATCTTAGGGGGCAAAGACTTGTTGGCTTCCCATTAGGGTTTCCATTAGTTTAGTTAGAGTTTGGTTAGGAATTGGTTACTTGTTCTACACTTAGGAAAATTCTAGGTTTCCACTCACACATACACACACGGCACACACATGTTTTCATGCATAACCACATACACTTACACGCCTAACACCTTCACACACATATATACATGCATATATAATCACATTCTTTTACTAATTAAATTTCCACATAAGTCTAAGTATGCATACATATAAGACCGTGCATACATGTACATACACACATATAGGAAATAAATCATTCATATATAACAATCATAATAACACCAAAAATATCAAGCATATATATGTTTTTTTTTTAAATCAAAACACCTTTCTATAAAATAATTCTTGTTTGAAAATTCACCATTTCACTAAAAGAATCTAGTCACATAAACATTTCCAAAGACTCAACATTAAAACTTATAACATTATTTCATGAAAAACCACTTCTTTAAAATCATTTACCACTTTGAAAACGTGAATTAAGAAATTTATTTAAGAAAATACTCTTTTCAAAACACTTTTCTCAAAAATAAATCTCTTTAGTGTTTTAAATTATTACGAGGAATTTGCGGGGTGTTACACAGTCCAGTGGCTTTCTCGCCCAGACGCACGAAGGAAATCGATCGCGCATCAGTTGCGCGTGTGGCGCTCGCAGGCGCGCCTAAACCCTCGCCCAGGCGCGCGGGCGCAGATCAGCAGCACCAGGTCTTTAAATCTCGCACCACTCACCCTCTCCTCCACCCAAATCACCCCCAACACCCACAAATCAACCCAAGGCTCAACCTCCAACGCTCCTACCATGGCATATCTCTTCTCCTCCATGTTTCCTTCTTCTTCTCCTCTTTCATGAAGCCTTTCTCTCTCCACATGGCTCTCTCCCTCTCTTCACATACCCATAAACAATACCCAAACCCTAAGCACCCAAACCTTAATTTCTACCCTCACCCATGGATTTAACCTTGATTTTGGGCTAAATCCTATACTCAAACACTACCCCTCTCTTAATTTCAAGATCTCTCTCTCTCCATGGAGCTCTTTCTCTCACCTAGGGCACTTTCTCTCTCCTCTAATCCCAAGGATCTGATGGGAATCAGTTAGGGAGCGGGAAATCGGATAGACCGGGAGTAGATTCAAAGTCTTTGGAGCTCCAATCGAGCTCCCTCTCTCTCCAAGGTAAGGGGAGTCTCTTTTCCACACCTTGAGTTAGGGATAGTTGGGGTATATAATAGGACTTGGGTTAAGTAGTTGAATTGGGTTGTGGGTAGCAAAATAGTACCGGAATAGAATTGGTTTAAGGATGTTGAAGGTATTTTTGTTTTAATTTAAATATTTAATTGATTTAAATTTGGTAAAATCCCTTATGAATGTTGGTAATGTAGGAAGTGAAGAACCCTAGGGAGTTGACTTATATTAAAGTACTCTGAGGCATACTTGAGTATGTCGAATCGATTGATGATAATTGTTGTCTGATAAAAGTTTGCTATGTCCACTACATGAGTAAATGATGTTATATGAATTTTAATGATATGGTTATGGAATGAACTGGTGAAGGTATAAATGGGACTAAAATGATTATGTGTAAACTAAAAGTAAAATGTGTCGCTAAATATGTGACAAGTATGTATGGATGGTATATATTTGTATCTCAATGTTAATTATGTGTTAATGTGAAATTTATGCGTTGGCCTCTGATTTGAGGTGACGATTAATGGAAAGATTTGATAATTGATAAAGGGAATGAGTATGGATAAAGAATGAATGGGAAAGGGGTGTAAGTGTAATTGTGATTATATGTGCTAAGTTGTTTGAGTAAATCGATGAAAGTATGATTTGGCCTCTGATTTGAGGTATTGTGTACTGAAAATAGGATAAGTGCGTTGGCCTCTGATTTGAGGTGACGATTAATGGAAAGTGGTGAGAGTGTTGACCTCTGATCTGAGGGACACAAAATGAAATAAAGTGAATGAGTGTTGACCTCTGACCTGAGGGACACAAAATGAAATAAAGTGAATGAGTGTTGACCTCTGACCTGAGGGACACAAAATGAAATAAAGTGAATGAGTGTTGACCTCTAACCTGAGGGACACAAAATGAAATAAAGTAAAAAGGGTGCTGACCTATGACCTGAGGGGCACATAATTTTGAATAAGGAATATTTTTAGGCCTCTGTTTTGAGGTGCCATTTATGATGAGTAAAATTGTTACATTGGCCTCTGGTTTGAGGTGATGTACAGAAAATATGGGAAAATGAGTTACTACTGAATAATGTGTAAATGGGAAGCATTTTGTTATTCATAGCTTGGTTTGCTTATGATGCTTGAGTTAATATTATGTGCCTTTTTACTATCTTATAATTCAATGTGTTGTGTAAAGGTCTCACCCTTAGTGGTTAACATTTTAGGTGAATGCTGGAGGAGCTTGAGGATCAGAGTGTTGCAACAGAAGAGTTGAAAGAAGGAAACTCTATTTCATGTTGTGTATATTTTAAATGGATTCCCCCGCATTTTGTTTAAAATTGAGTTGTAAAAAGGAAATTTTTGAGTCTCATATTTTAATTATAAAAGAATTATTTGAAAAATTATAAATTAGAATCAGGGTGTTACATTTATGGTATCAGAGCAGTTCCTTCCTTCTGACCTGAGGGAATGTAGTCCCAATCTCGCTGCGAACACTCTCATCTCGAGCTTCTCCTCTAAAGGTGAGACTCTTTAAATGTAAATTGTAAATGCTAAATGATATTGAGTAAGTTTATGTTTGCAAATGGGAAATACCTACGAGTGACAAACCAAGAGAATGGAATTCTTTGGAACCTAAGCGGATCCCTTAGGGAATTCAAAGAAATCGCATATTGTAAGTGTTACCCAATTGCAAACAGAAAACTTAATTGATGCAAAATGATTTTGTTTAAGGGCGAAAATTTTAAGTCTTGAGTTAATCGAAACTTGAAGTTTCTTGTAAAGGAAAATCTTGCTAATCAAAACGAAGTATATAAACTTTAACTGGATGGCGAGGGCTATTACCACTGATGGAATGTAGTGTCGAAACTGGCCAATCTGATGTGGCATTTATCAGGAGGTGACGTCGTCGAAATCTAGAAGTTCATGTACCATGGTGAATTAGTAACTGGTTTTCTATGTATGAAACTTGTGTTTTAGTCTTTCCTTATGTTTGATTGCTTTGCTATGTGTAATTGTGTATGGTTTTGTTGTCTGTCGGTTGAGCAAATTGGTGTTAAAGTAATTGAACAGGGAATTGGAAATGGAACCGCAGGAATTTCATGAGTTATGACCCGATACTAATCCAACCGAGTGATTTAATTCATGACGATTAGACTAGTATCTAAGAACACGAAAAATAATGCTTAAAGTAAATAGATGGTCGATTCCATGGCTAATCTTGATTCAAGTAACTGTGGCACCAAATGTGAAACACGAATCGAGTACCGAAGTAATTGGATTTAAACCGCTAAACTATACTAGTTTAAATTATGAAATATATAAAAGAACTTTTGCCTAACTTGTGGAAGCGGTTCAAACTCAATCGAAAGGTTCTCGGAGTATATTTATACGCGGAATTGTTTAGCGTTAAAGTAAGCGGGCGGAAATTAGAGGTGGAACCAAGAGAATTAAAAGGATTTCTTTCCTGATTCTGATCTAAACGAGTGAATTAGTTACATCGGTTAGATTAGAATCCATGAAGAATAATAACAACTTTTATATCAGATTAATAGTTGACTCCACCACTAATTTAGTTCCGATAACTTTAATACCAAACGAAAGATAAGTACGGAGTCCTATCAATTCCTATCGATTGAACTTAAACCCCCCAGTGATAACATTTGGAGTTGTATGTGACAAGAGATTTTTATTTCCATCCGGACCAAGGGTTTAAATTCCATCGGGAGGTTTTGGTATAAGTTTCGAAGTAGATTCATAATAGTATATGTGAGTATATGTATATGTACATGTTGAATTATTATCTGCATGTGTGTATGCATGTTACATTGAATGATATAATTATAAATACTAGGTATCATTACGAAATGATCGTTTTGCATTGCATATGTTTGTTTATTCATATGTATTGTGTTCATGCATACTTTTGCCTAATGCTATTAGGTTGTTGACCTATTCGTATAGATGCATTATTTCATTATAGTTGGTGATGTGGGTTGGTTGCTATATGTACTTGTTTTAATTGTGTGTCCGGTATTTTGGTAAACCAAATGGTCTAACACTTTGCAAAAAAATAACTCCAAGCCGTTTTCAAGACAATTTGTGTTTTAAATTCAAGTCCATTTTCAAAAGGCTTTCCAATATAAGTGGGAACCCTATTTTAAGATTTGAAACAATTATCAAATAGGTGGGTGACTACCTATTTTCTTACATACCGATATGAGCTATACATCTATGTTTGGATAGAGTAAATTATGAAAATGATTTCAAACCGTTTCCAAAAGTGATTGTGTTTTAAATTTACCTTCCTTTCTCTGGCAAGCTTTCCAATATGAACGGAAATCTTATTTTCAAGGTTTCAAACACTTATTGAAAATATAAGTAAATGCCTATTTTGTATATCCCTATATCAATTATATGCCTCTATTTTGCTGAATCAAAAAAAAAAGTTTTAATTAAAACCATTTTGATGAGCCCACTCTCTTATTTCAAAGGTGAATTTCGGGGACGAAATTCCTATAAGTGGGGGAGAAATGTAACATCCATATTTTTATTAAGGAAATAATTATCTTTAAGTATATAATTATGTTGAGTGGATATAACTAAGTATAAGTGTTTGTAACTATTCTTGGTGCATGTATATGTGTTCTTAGGTAAGTATATATATATATATATATAGTCGAGTGCAGTTAGTTTTAGAGATGTGTGTTTATGGTTTAGCCTTTAGGTGTTTTGTCTGGTAAGGTCGCGTATGTGCGAATAGGAATTTGGGTAAGTTTGAGTACCGGGGGTTTCCGGAATCCTATTGAATGATTTAGAGCCTTATCCGGGAGGGAATAATTGGATAGAGAATCCTAGGTTGGATTTCGATTGTAAGTGTGAGCTCTAGTGTTAGTGCTCGGAGAATTCGGTCGGATTTGTGTTTCGACTGAATTCTTGGAAGCAATAGGTTTTGTGAGGCATTTGGGTGTTGCCCGGCCCTTGGGGTTATGCCTCGAGTGCGTGACTAGTCTTAGATTATATGGTTAGAGAGTTGCCTTAAGTCGGTCGAGTTATTCTAGCGTTAGAAAAGGGTTAAGCTTTGAGTTCGGTGTCTTGTTCGTTTGTGTTTTGGGTGTTTGTATTTTACGTGGTTAATATTATTAATTTATGATTTTAATGTTTGATATGTGTTTTGATGTTTTGGTTATTTGTTTTAGTGTTAGGAAGGGTTAGGATCCTTGGATCGGGTCAAATACGGCAAAAATCGGGTTTTCGGACTGTCGGTGCTCCCAGGCACGCACCGGTGCCTCCCAGACGCACCAGGTGCATGATTCACGCACCAGTCCAGTGGCTTTCTCGCCCAGGCGCGCGAAGGAAATCGATCGCGCATCAGTTGCGCGTGTGGCGTGCGCAGGCGCGCCTAACCCCTCGCCCAGGCGCGCGGGCGCAGATCAGCAGCACCAGGTCTTTAAATCTCGCACCAGCCACTCCCTCTCCTCATTTCCTCCGCACCACTCACCCTATCCTCCACCCAAATCACCCCCAACACCCACAAATCAACCCAAGGCTCAACCTCCAACCCTCCTACCATGGCATATCTCTTCTCCTCCATGTTTCCTTCTTCTTCTCGTCTTTCATGGAGCCTTTCTCCCTCCACATGGCTCTCTCCCTCTCTTCACATACCCACAAACAATACCCAAACCCTAAGCACCCAAACCTTAATTTCTACCCTCACCCATGGATTTAACCTTGATTTTGGGATAATCCTATACTCAAACACTACCCCTCTCTTAATTTCAAGCTCTCTCTCTCCATGGAGCTCTCTCTCTCTCACCTAGGGCACTTTCTCTCTCCTCCAATCCCAAGGATCTGATGGGAATCGGTTAGGGAGCGGGAAATTGGATAGACCGTGAGTAGATTCAAAGTCTTTGGAGCTCCAATCGAGCTCCCTCTCTCTCCAAGGTAAGAGGAGTCTCTTTTTCACACCTTGAGTTAGGGATAGTTGGGGTATATAATAGGACTTGGGTTAAGTAGTTGAATTGGGTTGTCGGTAGCAAAATAGCACCGGAATAGAATTAGTTTAAGGATGTTGAAGGTATTTTTGTTTTAATTTAAATATTTAATTGATTTAAATTTGGTAAAATCCCTTATGAATGTTGGTAATGTAGGAAGTGAAGAACCCTAGGGAGTTGACTTATATTAAAGTACTCTGAGGCATACCTGAGTATGTGGAATCGATTGATGATAATTGTTGTCTGATAAAAGTTTGCTATGTCCACTACATGAGTAAATGATATTATATGAATTTTAATGATATGGTTATGGAATGAACTGGTGAAGGTATAAATGTGAATAAAATGATTATGTGTAAACTAAAAGTAAAATGTGTCGCTAAATATATGACAAGTATGTATGGATGGTATATATTTGTATCTCAATGTTAATTATGTGTTAATGTGAAATTTATGCGTTGGCCTCTGATTTGAGGTGACTATTAATGGAAAGATTTGATAATTGATATAGGGAATGAGTATGGATAAAGAATGAATGGGAAAGGGGTGTAAGTGTAATTGTGATTATATGTGCTAAGTTGTTTGAGTAAATAGATGAAAGTATGATTTGGCCTCTGATTTGAGGTATTGTGTACTGAAAATGTGATAAGTGCGTTGGCCTCTGATTTGAGGTGACGATTAATGGAAAGTGGTGAGAGTGTTGACCTCTGACCTGAGGGACACAAAATGAAATAAAGTGAATGAGTGTTGACCTTTGACCTGAGGGACACAAAATGAAATAAAGTGAATGAGTGTTGACCTCTGACCTGATGGACACAAAATGAAATAAAGTAAAAGGGTGCTGACCTCTGACCTGAGGGGCACATAATTTTGAATAAGGAATATTTTTAGGCCTCTGTTTTGAGGTGCCATTTATGATGAGTAAAATTGTTACATTGGCCTCTGGTTTGAGGTGATGTACAGAAAATATGGGAAAATGAGTTACTACTGAATAATGTGTAAATGGGAAGCATTTTGTTATTCATAGCTTGGTTTGATTATGATGCTTGAGTTAATATTATGTGCCTTTTTACTATCTTATAATTCAATGTGTTGTGAAAAGGTCTCACCCTTAGTGGTTAACATTTTAGGTGAATGCTGGAGGAGCTTGAGGATCAGAGTGTGGCAGCAGAAGAGTTGAAAGAAGGAAACTCTATTTCATGTTGTCTATATTGTAAATGGATTCCCCCGCATTTTGTTTAAAATTGAGTTGTAAAAAGGAAATTTTTGAGTCTCATATTTTAATTATAAAAGAATTATTTGAAAAATTATAAATTAGAATCGAGGTGTTACATTTATGGTATCAGAGCAGTTCCTTCCTTCTGACCTGAGGGAATGTAGTCCCAATCTCGCTGCGAACACTCTCATCCCGAGCTTCTCTTCTAAAGGTGAGACTCTTTAAATGGAAATTGTAAATGCTAAATGATATTGAGTAAGTTTAGGTTTGCAAATGGGAAATACCTACGAGTGACAAACCAAGAGAATGGAATTCTTTGGAACCTAAGCGGATCCCTTAGGGAATTCAAAGAAATCGCATATTGTAAGTGTTACCCAATTGCAAACAGAAAACTTAATTGATGCAAAATGATTTTGTTTAAGGGCGAAAATTTTAAGTCTTGAGTTAATCGAAACTTGAAGTTTCTTGCAAAGGAAAATCTTGCTAATAAAAACGAAGTATATAAACTTTAACTGGATGGCGAGGGCTATTACCACTGATGGAATGTAGTGTCGGAACTGGCCAATCTGATGTGGCATTTATCAGGAGGTGACGTCGTCGAAATCTAGAAGTTTATTTACCATTTTGAATTAGTAACTAGTTTTCTATGTATGAAACTTGTGTGTTAGTCTTTCCTTATGTTTGATTGCTTTGCTATGTGTAATTGTGTATGGTTTTTCTGTCTGTTGTAACAGCCCAATTTTCGTAACTCAAAATAATCAGCTTTTATTTATTAAAGTTGCAAAAAATGAGGCCAATTTTTTTTGAAAACGTTATTGAAGTGTCATTGATGCACTTAGCATCCTTTACCGAAAACCGAGTTGTTACTAAAACAGTTCTTTGCATAAAACTTTCGTCTTCACAAAGTGACTTGTTTCAAAACATCATAACAGTTCCCAAAAGATTACATTGTTCAGTTTTCTAAATAAAGTATTCCACATTACAGAATTAAAAGCTTAGCTTTATTACATGAGTGGCTCATTGCTTGGTAATCCTTGACTCAAACATTCACAACAAAATTAAACTAATGACACTATACTTAAGCCTTCCCATCGAAAGCAATCGGGTGAAGTTCCTTCTTCGTCTTACGTCCTTTCTTCGCTCCTGAGGATGATACCGTCCGTGTTGATGTCCCGCCATTACCATTGGACTTCAACACCACTCCGTCTAGAGTCGTAGAGTTCCTCTGCATCTCATACCACACCTTCTCTACGTAGCTCCTATATCCGCGTACGGTGACTTGCCCCAGGTGCGGCCCCAAATTAGCTCCGCTCAGTTGTTGCTCCGAATCGGGAATCACAATCTGAGTGTGGCCGATCCATTCCCAACCATAGGGAATGTGCTTCCAACCATTTCCGTGTCGTTTCCAAGTAACGATCTCCATCCGATACTCCATCTGCCCGTTGAGATACCAGCAACACCGATATGCCAACGAACAGGAGAGAGTAAGCGATCCGAACGACGAATCGTCGACGGTGTGGGATTACGATAGGCGAGATATCAAGACCACACAAGCATACAACACACACATACACACAACACAACAATCAAGCATATCATTATGATTATCATTATTCTCATTGCCATCATCATCGTCATTCCTTATCCTTATCATCCTTATTGTTATCCTATCAAACTCATTATCATTCCTCAACATAATCATTCTTTATTTCTCAATCCTTTTCTCAACTTTATCATTCCATAAGATTTCACTTCTCAGCCTCATAAACCTTCTTGTCACTCTTAAACTTTTCTTATCAGGTTTTATCGATTTACAACCATCGATGATTGGAGAAGATTTATAATATCATCGAGGTACTCGTTTCGTTACCATCGACACACATATCTACATCTCCTCGGTCATCCACCCAGCCTAGTCGGAAGCAAACAGGAGTACAAGACCTTTACCACGTGGGCACGACAGCTGTCTCAATCATCAATTGGCACCAAGTCAGGAGAACTGTAGAAAACTCGGGTACAGTCTCAAATCAATTTATATCATATCAAATCATTTCATATAATCGAGGCTCACTGTAGAAAACTCGGGTACAGTGGCAATCAAGATGCCCCGTTCCAGTCCCTCTCACTGTACCTGAAATGCCATAGGGGTGACAGCACTATTCTAGTTCCGGGTGCAGAACTTACCACGGCATTAGGACCCAGTCCCCACCACGTCTGGTTACCACATATGGAATTCGTTCCGCCCAGAATAGTACTCAAGGCATCATGGCGTTTGTAGTGTCCTTGAACACTAGGTGTCCCTAACCCTCTAAGTGCTCAAGATTATGGTAATCAGAAGCCCAAGAGAGGATCAAGTGTTAATATGTGACTTATGGTATTTCTGCAGTTCTAGTTGGGAAAAGCACGGTCTCCCTAGTCAACGAGTGTGTGAAGAGTGTCAACTTAGGGATGAGAGTACTTACCTGAAACCCTAGCTGTGATGAGCTATTTATAGGGTTTGGAGGAGGCTGATATGGGCCGTTTGGACCCTGTATCAGAGTTGTACTGAACCAGGACTTTGTGAGATAATGTCGGATAATTATGCTCTTTACCAGGACTCTGTGAGATAATGTCGGATAATTATGCTCTTAGAATCTGGTTAGGATCAACTGAAGATCTCATGTCTAGGCTGTTGCGAGAATCTAGGAGAGATTTGCGGGAGGGATAAGAAGCCTCGGCGAGTCTGAGCTTATCCACTAGCCGACGGTATGTCTCAGTCCTAGAGTTCCGAGCCTGATGGATGGGGGACCGATAGTAAGGCTCGGATCCATCAGGTCCGAGCCTGTCCCTTTGGTCTGCTCGGAGTCCATGAGTCCGAGCGAAGGACTTTTATAGCAAATAATCCGAGGAAAGTGCCTTTGGAGAACCCCTTTAGTAAGATTTGGGTCCGTGTATGGTCGGCAGACCCTACAAGCCCCCCAGCTCGTAAGACTTTGGAAAGTCTGTGACGAGATAATAAGTGGCTAAGGTTAACCATTTCGGATGTCTTAGTTCGGGAGTGTTTGACAACTATTTCCAGCTTTAACCCCATAGCCTGTTCGAGGTGACGTTTTGGGTTCCCTAGGTACGGCGCGTGTCCTTGAGAATCGTGCCACATCATTGTAAATTTTGAAATTTGAAATAAGTGTCGTTAGTAACTGCCACGTCTCACCCAGCGAGTGGTTGAGTGGGTTAATGGGCTTTCGGCCCACACGTGCGTTGTAGAAGGAAACCGAAAGGTTTTTGAGGGTTTTTGAGGGTTGAAGGTTATTCAACTCCTTCACTCCCCCTTCCTTCACTTCCTCATTTCTGATTACAAAAATTCTCCACTTGCTGCTCAGAAAAATTCCCAAACCTCTTATTCTCACTCGCTCCCTGCACCTTTTTTCTACTTTCTTCAGTTCCCCCACGATCATCCGCTGCCATCAACTTCTTCCAGAGATCAACAATCAAAAGCAGGTAACCTCTTCTTCTTCTTCTAACTCTAATAACTCATTTTTAATTCCATTTTTTCTTCTTTTTGAGAGGGTTTTGGTTTCTCTGGGTTTTGCAGGGATTTTGGGGTTTTTGTTCTAGGTAGATAGTATAGAGGGTTTGGATTTAATAACTATGGGGAGTTGGAGAGATTGGAAGAAGATTTACCATGAACTCTGTAGGAGATTAGGAGAGGAGCCTTCCAGCGATTCTAGTTCTAGTTCTGGGGATTCTGGGGATGTTGATGCTGATTCTGTTCCCATAGAGATTAGTTTTGATTCTGGTGATACTGGTAATGACACAGTAGGAGATCCTCCTGTCCCCCCTTTCGGCGAAGGGGTAAACGAGCCATTTGAGGTAAAACCCTTGTCAACAGAATACCCTTCTGACCCTGTAGAGGATGGTAGGTGGCTGTTGGCTTACAGGTTTGCCGAGCGCCGAGCTCAGGTTAGGACTAGTCCCGAGCGATTTACGAGGAGGGAAGAGTCTTTGGGAGATTCCAAGAGGGAGGGGGGAAAAGGTTTGAGGCTCGGCCTTAATTTTAGAATTAAAACGCCTGCTATAAAAAATGCTAACGCCGAGCCTTTTACTTTTTCCCCAGATATGGTGGAACGCAGGTGTGATACCCATCCTGAAGAATATCCTCTACCACCCAACCATGCGCAATATGATGCTGTCTTCGATCGGGAAGTGCTTGGAACAAGGCCCTCGTTGCTAACGGCTAACAGCTTGAACCACCTTCGTCCCCTTCTAACGCCTCCGAGCGAAGATGGGAATGCATTGGAATTTGTATTGAGACATGCGAGCATAGACGACCGGATATGCCTCCAAGTGCCTGAAAACCGACAATTCTTTTACTTCTACGAGGAAATAGTGACAAAGGTCGGAATCCGCACGCCCTTTTCCACCTTTGAGATAGAAGTCCTAAAGCATTTAGGTATAGCCCCGAGCCAGCTACATCCAAGCGGGTGGGCCTTTGTCAGGGCGTTTCAACAGTTTTGCGACGCCGAAGGTCTAGTAGCTACGTTACGGTCCTTCTTCTGGTTGTATGCCCCCCAAGTAAATAAGTTCGGCGACTCAAAGGGACTTTGGGTGTCTTTGAAGGCTCGGAGGGAGCATGCCCTTTTCGCCAAAGTTACCGATTCTTGGAAGTCCTTCAAACCGCTCTTCTTCCTATGCGAATACACTGGAGCCGAAGTGTGCTGGTTCATGGAACAAGTTGAGGAAGAAGGGGAAATTAAGGTCGTGCCTCAATTCCCTTTGAGTTGGTCTAACGACATTTATAACCGAGGGGCCTCCCTGTATCAATTTGATTATAAGGCCGATTTAACCAAAGCTGAGAGGCGGTTATGCAACCGAGTTTGGGAGTATCTTCAAGCAAATGGTCAAATTGATACAAAGCAAATTCTGTTGAAGAGGACACGGGCCGAAGTGAAGGCCGAACTGGGTACTGTTTTTTTTGCTCGATATAATATATTTTTTCTTATTGCAGAAGAAATGGGGAAGAAAGCGTCAAAAGCCAAGAAGAGTGCAGCTGCTTCGGCCAGGATGGCTCAGCTAGCTGCTGTGAAGGGAGGTTCAGGATCCTCGGTTAAAAGCCAAACCTCCGAGCCAACTCCAATCCAACGGAAAGTCCCAAAGTTGCCTCTCGAACCATCCCAGCCGATATACTTCAGGCCGCCGAAAATGTTGAGCAAACCGTCCATTCAGAGGCGCAACAAAGTTCTAGAAGTACTCCTGAGCGTCCCTCCAAGAGGCCTCGGGTGGAAAAAGGGAAAGGATTGGTTGGTGATTAGCTCAACCTGAGTAAGCCCCACAAGGGGATTCAAGTTACTGAGGGTATGGACGACGCCGTCTCCAAAATTGTGTGGGCTAAGCGAATTTCAGATTCCTTTACTGCAACTGTCTTTCCTCCCGGGGACGCTGAAGTGATAGGTGCCTGGACCCCAGGTACCTGGGAAAATAATTGTTTGGCTTTGGTGAGGAGTTTCCTAAGAGGTGCAAGCATTCTCCATTACCTCGGTAAGCGTGGTGATGACGTTCATGCTGGGGTGGCCCCCGAAGAGAAGAATAAGAGAAACGATGTTGACGCTCGGGAAGACTACTTGCAGCTTCAGGTGGAAGGTTTTGAGAAAAAACTTCAAGCATTGGCTGCCGAAAATGAAAAACTGCAGAAAGGAATGCAGGAAGCTGAAGGCGCCAAGGCTAAGGCCGAAGCTGATAAGGAAACGGCTGAAAAAACTCTTCAAGAGGCCGAGGAAAAGATGAGGCAATCCGAGGAAATCCTGAGAAAGGCTAAGGAGGATGCTGTTGTGGCTCAGGAGCAACTTGAATATGCTAGGGATGAGGTTACTGGGCTCCGAGCCTCTTTGGACAAGATGAGAGCGAAAGCTCTTAAGCATAAGAAGGCAGCCAAGGAGAATCTATACAACTGGGATCACGCAATTGAAGATTCCTTCCTTAATACAGCCGAGCAACTCCGCATCCTGAACCCTGGCCTCGTGACAAAGGGTGCTGACCCCAACTTTTCAGCCAAAAATGGTCAGATTGTGGGCGAGAATGGGGTCTCAATTGACATGGGCAGCAATGATCTACCTGACCATTTCGCCGAGGAATCCGAGGAAGAAGAAGCCGAGGGCGAGGATGCCGAGGGAAAGGAGGAAGAAGAGGATAAGTTCGACCCTGACAACGTAGTACTGTCTGACATAGAGTAGCTTTTTTCTTTTGCCTTTTTACTTTTGTATCTGCCCCAATAGATGGGTTTGAATCTCTTTGCTGTAACTGGTCTTGAATATTTATAATATCCGCTATTATATTATGCTCCTTTTTGTTCTTTTTGTTAAGAATTCAAGTGTTAAGACCTCGGAACTCCAGCACTTTAGCCGAGGTGGGTTCCTCTATCCGCGATGTATAAATGATTCTTAAAATAAATCATGTTTGAATCGGGAATCTTTTTAAGGTACTTGACGAGTTTTAAGCTCTTGCTTGAGCTGTTTATAATCGTTCGCGTCATAAACGGTGGCTAGTCGGTTATGAGGAAAAGTACGTAAATACAATGAATTCAATAACAGAACTTTTATTTATTCGAAGCGGTAAATACAATGGGCTCGGAGTTCCACCGAGCGTACACCATCATCAAAAATAAACAATCCTAACAGAACAAAGGTAATAATGAAACAAAAACAATTAAAAATAGAATTGAAACGGGATAAAAAACTCTAACTGAAATATGCTCTAAGCTTTGCCACGTTCCATGTGTTGTTGATGAGAGCACCCGAGACGGTTTCGAGCTTGTAGGCTCCCGTTCCTGTTTTGGAAGCTACTTGGTATGGCCCTTCCCAGTTTTGAGCCAGTTTCCCGTCCTTAGCATTCTTGAGGCCAATGTCAGCTCTTCTTAGGACGAGGTCGCCTACCTCGAACTCTCTGGGTACTACCGAGCGATTATACCCTTTCGCTTGCATAAGCTTGGCATGTCTTTCATGTTCGGCGGCTAGATCTCTGACTTCTTCCAGTAGAACGAGGTCCTCACACAGTAAAGTGTTGTTGAGGGGGTTCGGTTGCTGTATGGCTCGAAATGAAGGGATGATTCTTTCTATCGGGATGACTGCATCGCAACCATAATTAAGCCGATAAGGAGTTTCTCCTGTCGAAGTCTGTATGGTGGTGCGATATGACCAAAGCACTTCATGCAAATTCTCCAGCCAATTTCCTTTTGCACCGACGAGCCACTTCTTGATCCCCTGGATGATAGATCGGTTCACTGATTCTACTTGTCCATTGGTCTGAAGGTGCTCGACCGAGGAAAAATAGTGCTCAATGTTCAAAGCATTGACCAAGTCTTGGAATGCCTTCGCAACAAATTGAGTTCCGTTGTCCGTTACCAAAACTTGGGGTACTCCAAACCAAGCTACCACCTGTCTCTCAAAGAATTTCTGAACCTTTGCCGAAGAGATAGTTGCTAGAGGCTCGGCTTCAATCCACTTGGTAAAATAGTCAATGGCCACTATCACCCACTTTAGCTGTCCTGGTGCGGTGGGGAACTGACCAATCAAATCCATTCCCCATTGATAGAATGGATAGGGAGATGAGAGTGAATGGAGTTCCTCAGCCGGCTTCTGGTAGACATCAATGTGAAACTGACATTTTTCACACCTCCTTACATGATTGATCGCATCTTGCTGAAGGGTCGGCCAGTAGTATCCTGCCCTTAGAATCTTCTTGGCCAGTGATTTCCCCCCAACATGATGACTTCCGATACCCCCGTGAACCTCTTCCATTGTCTGTTTTGCTTCAGCGGAATCTAAACATTTGAGCATGGGGCCACTGACCCCTCGGTGAAACAGTATTCCATCAACCAGGGCAAACTGTGATGCTTTCCTGACGAGTTTCTTGGCCTCAATTGGATCAGTTGGCAAAACTCCTTGTTCTAAGTAACTCGTGATCGGAGCAGTCCAACTTGGATTCACTGAAACGGAGAGGACAACGCTAGGTCCGTGCACCATTTCTTGGATCAACGTTTTGTTATTACCAGGGCCTTTTGTTGAAGCAAGTTTAGAAAGAATGTCCGCTCGGCCATTGCTTTCCCTTGGGATGTGGCAGAATTTGACCTTGGCGAACTCCGAAGATAAGAACTTTACCTTCTCTAGATACTTTTGGAGGATGGGTTCCTTAGCTTGATAATCACCTTTAACTTGCGAAACCACCAACTGAGAATCGCTGAAAATCTTCACTTCTCGGGCCCCCACTTCTTTTTCCATCCTTAGACCAGCCATTACAGCTTCATATTCCGCCTGATTATTTGAAGTAGGAAATCCGAATTTCAAAGAATATTCTAGGGTAACACCCTCAGAATTCTCTAGGATAATTCTAGCACCTGCTCCGAGCTTGATGCTTGACCCATCGACATAAATGCTCCAGTCCAAGTTTGAGCTCGTCAATGGATCAGTGAACTCGGTGAGAAAATCAACTAAGACCTGGGACTTCATTGCCTTCCTAGGTTCGAAAGTGATGTCGAACTCGGAAAGTTCAATGGCCCAAGTCACCATTCTGCCTGCCAAGTCGGGTTTTTGAAGAATCTGACGGATCGGCTGAGCCGTTTTGACCGTGATGTGGTGGCTCTGGAAGTATTGACGCAGTCTTCTGGCCGTGATAACAAAAAAAAAAGCCAGTTTTTCCACCTTCTGGTACCTCAACTCTGGTCCTTGTAATGCTCGGTTGACAAAATAAACAGGTGATTCTTTGCCTGATTCTTCCCAGACCAGAACCGAGCTAACGATCGAATCACCCACTGATAAGTAAAGAAAAAGAATTTCTCCAGTTACAGGACTAGATAAGATTGGGGGAGACGCCAGGTACTGCTTAAGGTCAGTGAAGGCCTTTTCGCATGCCTCGTTCCATTCAAATGTCTTTTCCTTTTCCTTCTTCAGCAGTTGGTACCACGGTAGAGCCTTCCGAGCTGACTAGGACAAAAATCTGGAAAGAGCCGCTACCCGACCTGCCAGTTGCTGTACACCCTTGATGTCAGAGGGACTCTTCATCTCGAGGATGGCTCGGCACTTCTCTGGATTTTCCTCGATCCCACGTTCAGTAATCATGAATCCGAGGAATGACCCCGCAGGCACCCCAAAGGTACATTTCTCCGGATTCAACCTCATATCGAATTGCCGAATTCTGCCTAGAATGATCTTCAAATCCTTAGCATGGTCTTCTTCCTTCAAACTCTTAGCAATCATATCGTCGATGTATACCTCCATTCTCGGCCCAATAAGTGGGCCGAACACCTTGTTCATCATTCTCTGATAAGTCGCCCCAGCGTTCTTAAGTCCGAAGGGCATGACGTTATAACAATATGTGGCCTTTTCAGTGACGAATGAAGTCTTCACCTGATCTGGAGGATACATCGGGATCTGATTGTAGCCCGAATAGGCGTCCATGAAGGATAATCTCTGATATCCTGCCGAGCTATCTACTAATTTGTCTATGCAGGGAAGTGGGTATTGGTCCTTGGGGCGGATCTTGTTCAAGTCTGTATAATCCATGCACATTCTCCACTTTCCATTGGATTTCTTAACCAATACTGGATTAGCCAACCAATCGGTGTACACCACTTCCCTGATGAACCCTGCTTCAAGTAGCTCGGCAACCTTTTCTTCTGTTGCTTGAACCTTCTCGGTTCTGACCTGCCTTTTCTTCTGACAAACTGGCTTGGCACCAGGGTACACGCTTAATTTATGGCAAATGAAATTCGGATCGATTCCTGGCATGTCTGCCGAGGTCCAAGCAAATAGGTCTTTGTTTTCTACAAGCAGTTCTGTCAGTTCTCTTTCAACTTCTTCAGCAAGACCCACGCCAATCTTGACACAACGGGATGAATCGGAACCCAAGATTACCTTCTTGAAGTCCCATTGAGGGGTTGGCCTAGTTTCATCCTCCTCCCTTGCATCAAGATCTGCCAAGTTGACACTTCCCTTGTTGAGTGGTTCTTGCATAATCTTTTCATCTTCAAGCTTCAGTTTGCCCAGGCTGATATTGTAACACTTCCGAGCCAGCTCTTGTTCGGAACGTACCGTTACCACCTTATCGTCAGACCCTGGAAACTTCATAGCTAGGTTGACAGTTGATAAAACGGCACCAAAGGACTGGAGTGCAGTACGGCCGAGGATGGCGTTGTATGCCGACGGAGCTTGGACAACCAGAAACTTCACTATCTCCGTTCGAGCAGATGGTTGTTCCCCCATGGTAACTGGGAGGTGGATATGCCCAAGAGGAACAATAGAATGGCCCGTAAAGCCAATCAAACTTCCCTCGAACGGATTTAGGTAAGATCTTTTCAATCTCAAGGCTTCAAACAGATCCAAGAACATAATGTCAGCCGAACTCCCCTGATCAATGAGAATCCTCTTTACTTCGTAGTTGCCGAGCCTGTCTGTAACCACCATTGGATAATTGTGGTCTTGGATAATATCAGCAAAATCCTCGTCACTGAAGCTGATGACAATGTTCTTCTTTTTGGGTTTCTGGATTGGTCGGCTTGCCACCGAAAGGACTTGCCCCACATACTTCTTTCGATCACCTCTTTTTTCCCCTCCACCTGCAAACCCTCCAGCAATGGTGTTATTCAGAAAAGTCTCTCTACCTTTATCCTGTTCAGACGGTTGGGTAGAGGCTCCCCCTGCAGGTGGTGAAGGGCTTTTGTTCCTTTGTTTCTGCTCGGATCTAGGTGGGGAATGACTTCTTCTTTTAGCCCGTTTCCGCAATGCTTCGCCAATGTATTGTTGAAGCTTTCCATCCCTTACCATTTCTTCAATCAAGTCCTTTAACATAGTACACTGGTCAGTGGTATGCCCCCATCCGCCATGATGGTCACAATACTTCGTCTTGTCCTTTTGAGCAGCTCTTCTCAGAGCTGGAGGCCGAGTGATATTGCGCATCTCAGTATGCATAGTCTCACGAAGGATTTGAATCCTCGGGACTGTAAGCTGGGTATACTCATCGTACTTGCCTTTTGGAGGCAGTTTTTCACCTCTTTCTCTTTTGTCCTTCCTCCCCCTGGTATCTCGAAAACGATCGCTTTGGCGAGAATCGTTTTGACGAGGGCGCTGCTCTTGACGTTCTTCTCTACCCCATACCGCGGTACTAATCCTATGAAATTCTTCCAGATTAACAAACTTCCTGGACCTTTCCCTAAGCTCGGCCATGTCCTTTGGTGGTTCTCCAATCAAACAATCCTTGAAATCTCCATCTCGCAAGCCTTGAGTGAGAAAGAGGACAGATACTCCAGACTGCAGACCTGATATGCCACTAGCCTCTTGTTGGTACCGAGCTAGGTAGTCGCGTAGAGACTCGTCAGGTCTCTGGGCAACTCCAGCTAGTGAATGATCTGACTTCGGCTGTGACATGCTGGCTGTGTATCTATTTAAGAATGCTCTTCTAAGCTTGGCCCAAGAATGAATTGAATTAGCAGGCAGCGAATTGAACCATCTCAAAGGTGCCGAGCCCAAGGTCATTGAGAAAGCGCGACACTTCATGAAATCCCCTCCTCCATAAAACATCATGGAAGACTCATAAGCCGCAATGTGGTCCATCGGATCAGTTGTGCCAGTGTACCGAGGGATATTTTGATGGCCCACATAAGTCTGCGGGGATTGAAATGCCATAATCTCAACTATGAAAGGATCTCCAGGATGAGGTTCCCCCACAATTCGCTCAGGAACCCTGTTCAAGTTGAGGGGTGGGAGAGGAGGCAGATTGATCGGGTTGCCGAGAGCCACGTTAGGGCCTTGCTCGGCCGTTCTTGCCATGCTCTGCTGCTGAAGAGCAGCAATAGCCTAATTCTGTTTTTCAATCAGGGAAGTCTGAGTTCTCAAAATTTCCATGATTGATTCTTCTCTCCTTCGGGCCGAAGAGGTGGTCATGTAAGACCTACCCTCTGTTTCAGAACATGGACCACCTTGAAGCGTTCCAAAACGACCCCTTGTCAAGTGAGGTATTTCCCTGTCGGATCACTCGGCTCGGGAATGATCACGATGAGCGGAACGCTCAACTCGACGATCCTCCCCAGTTCGTGATCCAGCAGGGGCCCTCCGAAATTGATGTGGTCCAGAATCCGCAGTATCATGCCATTCTGAAACATGGCCATCTGGAAGAGTTCGAGGGTTGGATCTGTGACACCCTTCCGGATTACCCATAATATAATATAGTAATTATACTTTTAAATTGGATAATCTATGGACTTGTGAGGATTAAGAGAATATGAAAATAAAATTTTCATTGAAAAGCGGGTGCACAAATCGACACTTGGAATTCTTGGAGAATAAACTCTAAACCATTTCAAAACATTTGTATCGAGTTCGGTGATCTCTAAAACCTTTTCGCAAATAGAGTAACAATTCGTTCTTTGGAAGCATCTTTATATCATACAAGTAATTAAACTACCCATGCTTTGTTCGATAAAACTGATACCATTAAATAATATTTATAGCCGAGCTCTTAAGTAGATTAAATCAGAGTAAGCGGAAATTATTGGACTATGCAACTGATAGAGTATAAACATAGGTTTTCGATATAATAAAAGTCATAAGTACATAGTCCCATCATGATAGTCTCCAAGATCCAGAAGTACAAGTCCATAACAACAGATCTACATAACAGTGTAACCACAACCCTAGAGTATTCCAAAAGTATATCTACACTGTATGTACATAACCAAAATACAACTCCAGGGGTAGTCACGTAGATCTGGCAGCATCAGATGTAGTAATAGTAGTAGCAGTCTCCCAAAAGTAAGAGTAGTAAGGTAGTAGCATCATCATCAACACAGCAGCAGCAGCAAGATCTCCTCCATAGCATCCACACATCGGATCCTCTGATCCTCATCACATACCCTATGCACATACCTAGGGATCATCGTCCCTCCAATCACTCCCAGTAGAATGCATGACAGGCTCGCTCCCACTCTCGTCCTCCACTGGATCCTCCTCGATCTAATCCGAGGGAGAGTGTACCCTACCATTGGGTACCGGGTCAGGTGATGGTGAAACCCTGACTGGGCTCCTTGGATCAGATGGGGGAGTCTCCTCGCGGATGACTCTCGAGGTAAAAGGGTGAGAGCGGGTAGGTCGAAAACGAAAACTGTGATAGGAGCGAGCTGGTCGCGTGGGAGGTGGTCCATGGTAAGTGTAAAACGGGGGTACATGCATAGTGTATATGATGGGAATCCTAAATCTACGAGGACGGAATCGGATCAACGGGTTCGGGTGGTAGAAGGTAACCTCTACCTCTCCCTCGAACACCGCGCGATGGTCCTCATAGATCCATGTGCCACTAGGAAGTGGCCGGATCTCGATGCAAGCAATGTAACGAGACATCACCTACAAGGGCATAGGGGTAAGCAATTCTATACACATAATCAACAGAGAATAAATTGTGCAATATGAGTATGTAAATATGCATCAATTAACAACAATCACATATAACACTTAGCAGTTAATTAATGCACATAGGATGCTCACACTTATTTCATTTATCACAATTGATTTAAATGAGTGGCATGATGCATGACTTTAGCTCTCAAGCCTATCTCCATCATACTATGTCACTCTCTGACGTCCATCCCTGACAACCCAGCACTCTACAGTGCGTTGTATTCCTAGGTATACAACAATTCATACACTCACCTAGAATGTACACGTCAAGCTTGGTATCCATGCCACCCGAGCATATCCCGTCATCCAAACGGACCGTCATCCAAACGGTATAACCATATCGGCATCCACTAAGCCGACCACGTCAACGACGTGTCATCAAGCAAGCGTATTGGCACTCCCAGAGGCCCTCCACATGTTTACCAAAAACATGATATACATCCTACCATCCAAACTCCAGAATGAATGCATTACTTTACTTAAAAGGAATTGATTGATGTTTTATCCTTTTGTTAATACATTACGTGCCTCCCGAGCAACGTATCGTTATTCAAATGAAAACATCATAACATCAATCAATTTCCTTTAAGTCCAGGATCACTTGGTTTATTGTCCTTTAAGTGTTACAAAATGACTTAGAATTGAAAATGGTATTTTTAAGTATCTGACTAAAAATACTCGAGTGTTTTCAATAATACTCGAGTAGTTTATCATTTTCCAGATTTTAATCGAGTAGTTCATGATTAGACTCGAGTCGTTCATGTCTGTTTAGAGATTCAAGTTTTCAGATTTTCAAAAATATACTCGAGTAATTCATGAGATACTCGAGTAGTCCATTACCCAGAATACTCGAGTGGTTCATATATTACTCGAGTTGTTCATTAATTTTTACTCTTGTTGCATCTGAAATACTCGAGTGCTTAGCCTGGTTCTCAAGTTGGTGCGCCAATTTTCACACTGGTGCATCACGAAATACTCGAGTGTTAAGCCATATACTCGAGTATTTGCAGACAGAACAGACTGAAACTTGGTTTTTACATACCATTTCAATTTCTAAACATTTTTAACCCAAACCAGTGATCACAATAGTTCATATACCATATATTGAACATGTTACCATACTCATTTCATATCAAATAACCAATTTGACAGAGAATCAATAAATCATGCATAAAAACACATTTCAACAACTCAACACCTCAATTTACACAATAAGCACAATACTCATGAAACAAAGTTCATTTAAGCTTGCATGCATGATATAGAACTTGCTCAACACAGTTTTAGAGCAAAGCTTGGTCTCCAAACCAAAGATCCTATTCAATCTAAGCCCTTAGAGCCTCTTGGTGGCTCTCTAGCACAAATAATGGAATATAATCTCTATCTAGTGGATAAAATTACTTCCCCTTACCTCTCAGACGTGAATCAAACAAGAAATTCCCCAAAGAAAAGCTCCACAGCACCAAAAGCACTTTAACCCAACATGCAGAGCAGTTTTGAGTGCAACACCAAAGTGGAATTGGTTCACACATGAAACAGAGAATAAAATTGGGGAAATTAGGTTTTCTAGACTCTATGCAACATAATCTAACTAAGGAAATCGAATTTGAGACTCAGAGATTCATGAGCTTACCAGAAATCAAGATCAAAGTAAGCTCCAGACACAAGCTTGGCCAAGAACAGCTTCACTTCAATTCCTTGAATCCTCCAACACACTCACTCAATCCTCACGATTTTGGTGTCTATACAAAGCTCGTGATGTGAGCTTTGTATTCGTGTATAGTTTGTGTTTTGAATATGAACAGGGAAGGAGAATCGAAGAGGATGAATTCAGAACCCTAACTTCAACAACAACAACAAGGTTGATCAAAATCCTCCACCAAAAGACGTTGATGAGCTTAAATACTAACTTGGAAGCATCATGCACAGCGACACGAAGCTATTGATGTGTTCGTGGTGGAGTATTCGTGTCAACGGAGGGGAATCGTCCATGGTGACTCATCAAACGCACTAACTCGTGCAATTTGACCCAGAATACTCGAGTTTTTCAGAAAATACTCGAGTCTTTTTCCCAATTTTTGAAAAATAATTATTTTATTTACTTTCCCTCCACAATTTTTCCTATAATTACCTCAAGGTCCCAATCCAGGGACTAATATGCAAAATATTTATTTTATGCATTATATTATTTATTAAATAATTCCACACACACAAACTAGTTACATGAACACATATTTTAATCAAGGATTAATATAGAAATCATTAATTATAATTAATTTATAATTAACATTTCATTTCATTAACTCTCCGGTCTTCAATGCGAACTGGCACAACTTTGAAGGTTAGGTTCTCATGAATTTCTAAGTCGTCAGGCTGGATTCTAAGGACAATGGTGGGGTCATGGACATATTTCTTTAGTTGAGACACATGGAATACATTATGAAGGTTAGCTAATGACAGAGGCAGGGCTAACTGATAAGCTACTGGGCCGACTCTTTTGAGGATTTGATAGGGACCAATAAACTTAGGTGATAGTTTCTGGGTTTTCAGGGCCCTACTAACACCTTTGGTTGGTACTATTCTAATGAATACATGGTCTCCTTCGGCAAACTCTAAAGGTTTCCTTCTCCTATCAGCATAGCTTTTCTGCCTACTCTGAGCCATCTTCATCTTCTCTTGTATCATCTTGATCTGTTCCGTGGTCTCTTGCACAAAATCTGGCCCAACCAGAGAATTCTCCCCCACTTGAAACCAGCATAACGGCGTCCGACACTTTCTTCCATACAAAGCTTCAAATGGTGCCATTCCAATACTCGTGTGATAACTGTTGTTGTAAGTGAACTCCACGAGTGGCAACATCTGCTCCCAATTCCCTTGTCCTTCCAAAACACAGGCTCGTAAGATGTCCTCCAACGACTGGATAGTCCTCTCCGTCTGACCATCAGTCTGAGGATGGTATGCAGAACTTAACTTCAATCTTGAACCCAGAGCTTTATGCAGATCTTCCCAAAACTTCGATGTAAACCTCGGATCACGATCTGACACAATGCTTGATGGTACACCATGCAGACGAACAACTTCTTTGATGTACAACTGGGTAAGCTTTTCCAACGAGTAGCGCATATTCACGGGAATGAAATGCGCCGACTTGGTTAAACGATCCACGATCACCCAGATGACATCATGACCAGTAGATGTCCTTGGCAATCCTGACACAAAGTCCATCGAGATACTATCCCATTTCCACACAGGAACTTCCAAGGAAAGTAACTCTCCTCCTGGCCTTTGATGTTCCACTTTCGCCTTTTGACACACTAAACAACAGGCCACATACTCGGCTACATCTTTCTTCAAACCAGGCCAACAAAATAGCTTCTTTAAGTCCTGGTACATTTTGGTAGTTCCCGGATGCATACTCATCTTACTCTTATGCGCTTCATCCAGAATCATCCTTCTTACTTCTAAGTCATCAGGCACACAAATCCTTGTTTTAAAGCGAAGGATTCCATCCTTCCCTTCTTGAAACTTCAATTCCTTGCCTTCTTCCATCAACTTCCTCTTTTCCATGAGTTTCTCATCCTTGCGTTGCAATTCCCGAATCCTTTGCAGAAACTCATTAGCAATCTGCAGCATCCCCATCTTGATACTTGCCGGCTCTACTTGCATCGTCAGACTCAAATCCCGGAATTCCTCTATCAGTGCAGCTTCCCTGACCATCATTGCACTGATGTGCATTGCCTTTCTACTCAATGCATCTGCCACAACATTGGCCTTCCCCGGATGGTAATGGAGCTCGAACTCATAATCTTTCAAAAACTCCATCCATTGACGCTGCCTCATATTCAACTCCTTTTGATCGAAGAGGTACTTTAAACTCTTATGGTCACTGAACACTCGGAACGTAGTGCCATAGAGATAGTGCCTCCAAATTTTTAATGAAAACACCACAGCTGCCAGCTCCAAATCATGAGTTGGATAGTTCATTTCATGAACTTTTAGCTGTCTCGAGGCATAGGCGATGACTTGCCCTTCTTGCATCAAAACACACCCAAGGCCTTGTTTCGACGCGTCATAGTACACATCAAAGCTCTTCTGTGTATCGGGCAGAATCAACACCGGAGACGACGTCAACCTTTCCTTCAGATCCCGAAAACTCCTTTCACACTTCTCATCCCAAAGGAATGGTTGATCTTTCCGAGTCAACTTCGTCAAAGGCAGTGCGATCTTCGAGAAACCTTCTATAAACCTTCTATAGTACCCAGCCAAGCCAAGAAAGCTTCTCACCTCCGTGACCGACTTTGGTTGCTCCCATTGCAAAACCGAACTCACTTTCGTTGGATCAACGACTATCCCTTTGTCTGAAATCACATGCCCTAAGAACTTAACCTCCTTTAGCCAGAACTCACATTTTGTAAGTTTGGCGTACAATTGCTTCTCCTTTAGGATACTCAACACCATCCTCAAGTGTTCAGCATGCTCCTCCGGGCTCTTGGAATAGATAAGGATATCATCTATGAACACAACCACGAATGAATCTAAATAAGGTCTAAAGATTCGATTCATGTAGTCCATAAAGATAGCTGGTGCATTAGTTAATCCGAACGGCATCACGACATACTCATAATGCCCGTATCGGGATCGAAATGCAGTCTTAGAGATATCCTCTTCTCTTATCCTGATTTGATGGTACCCCGACCTCAAATCAATCTTGGAAAATACCGAGGCTCCACGAACTTGATCCATAAGGTCATCTATCCTCGACAATGGATACTTGTTCTTGATGGTGGCCTTATTCAGCTGGCGGTAGTCGATGCACATCCTCATACTACCATCTTTCTTCTTGACAAACAAAACCGGAGCACCCCAAGGTGACACACTTGGTCGGATCATCTGCTTCTGCAACATTTCCTCAATCTGCTTCTTCATTTCCGCCATTTCCGGTGGTGCCATTCTATAGGGAGCAATAGAAATGGGACCAGCTCCCAGAACTAGATCAATACCAAATTCAATCTCTCTTCTTGGTGGCAGACCAGGGATCTCATCAGCAAAAACTTCCGGAAAGTCTCTGACAATAGGGATCTCTTTCATCCTTGGACCATTTTCCTCCACCTCAGAGTTGAACAGGCACACGTAGCCGGAGGGTTTTGAATATCTATAGGTAACTACTTTTCTATCACAATCAATGATTACTTGGTTTTGACTTAACCAGTCCATTCCCAAGATCACATCTAATTGTGCCAAGGGTAAGCAGATCAAATCTACTTTAGAGGTTTGTCCTAACACTTCTATACAACAGTTAAGACATGCTCTAGAAACAACTACAGGAGCATTAGCAGGGGTTTCTACTTTGAGGGTATAGGGCATTTCAGACATAATCAAACCCAAACGATCTACACATTCATATGAAACAAATGAATGCGTTGCACCAGAATCAAACAAAACAAGACAAGGCTGACCATTAAGCAAGTATTTACCTTGCACCAGATCAGAGGATCGGCTCGCCTCCACACCACTAAGAGTGAAGACCCTTCCTTGAACCATAGGTCTTTCTACAGTTCCTTTTGAGTTGGCTTTGGCCGGTTCCTTGCAGTCCCTTGCAAAATGTCCCGGCTTTCCACAATTAAAGCAACCACTTGTCCCCCAACACACACGCCCATAGTGATTGCGCTTGCACTTATCGCAGAATGGAGCCTCGCTCTGATAATTCCTTCCATCCGAACTACCAGCTTTTCCCTTGCCTTTCCCTCGGCGATCATATGGACCTTTGCCTCTGTGATTGAAACCTTTACGCCTCTGGGGTCCATAGCTCTGATTGTCCTTCTTCTCTGAGACTTGCATCTCCTCAGCCTTGGTATCGTCTTCATACATCCTACACATGTCCACCAGTGCAGGAAAGCTTTGAATCCGTTGGTAACTGAAAATCGACTTCAACTTTGGCCTCAAGCCTCCTTCAAACTTTATGCATTTACTCCTCTCATCTGGATTGTTCTGATAGTATGGAGAGTATTTCATTAGCTCCTCAAACTTGGCTGCATACTCACCCACACTCATATTCCCTTGCTTCAGCTGCAAGAATTCCACCTCCTTCTTCCTCCTTAGATCTTCAGGGAAATACTTTTGGAGAAACTTCTCCATGAATACTCCCCAACTTACCTCCCTTCCTTCATATTGCAGAAGCTGCGTCGTGTGATTCCACCAATTCTCAGCTTCATCCTCTAACATGTAGGTTGCATATGCCACCTTTTGAGCATCAGAACACTCCAATGTTCTCAGAATCTTATCCATGGTGTGAATCCACTTATTGGCCTCTTCCGGTTTAAATCCTCCTTCGAACTTTGGTGGATTACAGCTCCTAAAATCAGCCAAAGTCTTCGCCTCAGCGTTACCCACATTACACTGATGAGGTGGGTTAACCGGTTGAGATGATTGTTGAGTTTGTCGTTGCATAGCCTCCAACACTGTGGTGATTCGTTCTAACATCGCGTTGGTGTGATTTTGGTTTCTAGTTTCCATATTAGACCTGCGCTATGGGCTTATGGTCACATATGTTGAACTACAGAAACTTCAATTACACCACCCATGCTAAGACTATTGCTAAAAATTCTAACTTCACATTCAATTGCGTCTTGTGCTCAAAAGAGACAAGATGCAAACAAATCAAGGGTATTTAAAGCTCAACAAAAAAAATAATAACATTCAAATAGTGTAAATGCCCTGGAGATACCTACTTGATGTTGATGGCTACCTTTCTGAAACTACTTCCACTACTACAGGATCTGACTTTTGCTCTGATACCACTCAGTGTGACACCCTTCCGGATTACCCATAATATAATATAGTAATTATACTTTTAAATTGGATAATCTATGGACTTGTGAGGATTAAGAGAATATGAAAATAAAATTTTCATTGAAAAGCGGGTGCACAAATCGACACTTGGAATTCTTGGAGAATAAACTCTAAACCATTTCAAAACATTTGTATCGAGTTCGGCGATCTCTAAAACCTTTTCGCAAATAGAGTAACAATTCGTTCTTTGGAAACATCTTTATATCATACAAGTAATTAAACTACCCATGCTTTGTTCGAAAAAACTGATACCATTAAATAATATTTATAGCCGAGCTCTTAAGTAGATTAAATCAGAGTAAGCGGAAATTATTGGACTATGCAACTGATAGAGTATAAACATAGGTTTTCGATATAATAAAAGTCATAAGTACATAGTCCCATCATGATAGTCTCCAAGATCCAGAAGTACAAGTCCATAACAACAGATCTACATAACAGTGTAACCACAACCCTAGAGTATTCCAAAAGTATATCTACACTGTATGTACATAACCAAAATACAACTCCAGGGGTAGTCACGTAGATCTGGCAGCATCAGATGTAGTAATAGTAGTAAGAGTCTCCCAAAAGTAAGAGTAGTAAGGTAGTAGCATCATCATCAACACAGCAGCAGCAACAAGATCTCCTCCATAGCATCCACACATCGGATCCTCTGATCCTCATCACATACCCTATGCACATACCTAGGGATCATCGTCCCTCCAATCACTCCCAGTAGAATGCACGACAGACTCGCTCCCACTCTCATCCTCCACCGGATCCTCCTCGATCTCATCCGAGGGAGAGTGTACCCTACCACTGGGTACCGGGTCAGGTGATGGTGAAACCCTGACTGGGCTCCTCGGATCAGATGGGGGAGTCTCCTCGCGGATGACTCTCGAGGTAAAAGGGTGAGAGCGGGTAGGTCGAAAACGGAAACTGTGATAGGAGCGAGCTGGTCGCGTGGGAGGTGGTCCATGGTAAGTGTAAAATGGGGGTACATGCATAGTGTATATGATGGGAATCCTAAATCTACGAGGACGGAATCAGATCAACGGGTTCGGGTGGTAGAAGGTAACCTCTACCTCTCCCTCGAACACCGCGCGATGGTCCTCATAGATCCATGTGCCACTAGGAAGTGGCCGGATCTCGATGCAAGCAATGTAACGAGACATCACCTACAAGGGTGATGAGCATTTTATTTCCCATTTTTCCTTGCATTATTTTACTCCTATTATTGATACTTGTTGCCTATTTGACATTGTTTAGCTTGATTTAGTGATTTAGAGTTTATTGGACTAATATTCTGAATATTGTTTAATTTGGGATTATTTAGCCTAATTAATTCTATTTCTATTTTCAGGTCATATTTGGCACAAGGGCTTTTTGGACATTTTGGGAATGAAGATTTAATTTTGGAAGAGAAGATATATGATGAAGTGAAGATTGTAATCTATCTTTAGGATTAGTTGAGATTTAGTTATATCTTTTAAGATTTAGATTTTATCTATAAGATATTTTTTAGATTTAATTTAGAGATTAAGCTTTCCTTAGGATTTGGGCCCATGATTTAGGCCCGTTTTGTGATTTAAAAAGCCAAATTCGTGTAAACCCTTGGGGAGACCTTCTATTCACGTTTTTTTACATTCTCTTTCATAGAGAAGGCTTAGTTTTGCTCTCCAAGCTTGTGGTGGCTGCTAGGGTTTCTCTCTCTTCCCTTTCTACACGTTTTTTTGTATTTTTCTTCATGGAAGGCTAAACTCTTAGGTTAAATCCCTTTGGTAATGTATCACATACTCTTGAGGTTTTGTTCTTAATGCTATTTCGTTTTTATTCACTGTTTTCATGCTTATTGATATGTTATGGTTCGCTTAGTTCCATTATATAGAGATAATCCATGTGTATGAATGCTTAATTTATGCAAACTCGTAAAAACTCCATGCTTTGGCTTTTAATGCTTAATTAGAGGTTTGGGTTTTGGGGTGAGAATTGAATTTTCGCTTAGTATTTAATTCTCACGAGTTGGACAGTGAAGAGGAAAGAAATTGATCTTTTGTGACCGATGATAGAGTTGTGAACGCGAGCCAAAGGGGTTTATCCGCTTTTCCTTATCTGTTTCTTCGTTTTGATTTAATTCTGTTTTGATTTCAATTATTCAATATTCAATACAAAAAAAAAACCCCCTGTTTTCTATGCATACTATGTGTTCGACCTTTTGCTTGATAAGATATTCCTTGGGAGACGACCTAGGAGTCACTTCCTAGTACTATACTTAAACTGTTTTTATTTGTATCGGGTACGGCCTCGATCAAATTTGGCGCCGTTGCCGGGGAATATCGGTTCTTGCCAAAGGTCATTAGTAGTTAGTTAGTGTCGTAGTTAGTATAGTTATTATAGTGTGTCGTGTCTGATTCAGGGTCTAGTAGTCAATTCTGATAATCGGTTGAAGTTGCACTGTTTGCTGTTTTGCTATTTTGTTGCAATTAGTGTATTTGATTGATTCTGTGGTTGCTAGTTCACATAGTTGTGGGTGGAATTTTTGCACGAAAATTTATATCCACACTAATTTTATCATATAAAAAGGTTTTGAGGCACCATGATCACTCAGATCATCATTGGTTGTGAGTTCCATAAAAATTTTCCAAGTTTTAGCAGCACTTTCTTCAAATTGTCGCAACTTTTGACCCGTAACTCGGAATTTGACGAATTTAATATCAAATCGAAGGGAATTTTCTGAATAATCTGATTTTTCTGACTTTTTCAGAAAACTCCTTCGTCTGGATCCTGAAAAAGCCGTTTTACTATTTCTTTTTTATTTTACAAGTTTTATTTTCTTAGTTTTTGGTCTCTGATTTAATTGTTTGCCTTGGTTCCCTTTTGAATTTTGTCCTCAAACTTTTTGTGGTATGTTTTCATGATTTTAGGGTGCTGAAAAAAATAAAGGAAAAAATTTTAAAAAATAAAAAAATTTTGTTGCCTATTTTGGTCAAGTATATTAGTGACAGTTTGCTATGCTACATGGTGTTCTGTTCAGTACATGACTAGGGGCAACCCAAGCTACTTGCATCCATATAACCCTGAAATTGATAGAACTTATCACAGACTAGTTAGACAAATAGGAACCAGTCCATAGGTAGTGAGTCTATTGAGTCTTTACATAGTGAGTCTGCTTCTTTTTCTTCTATTCCTATAAATTCTGATTCTTATTCTGATTATTCTGAAAATATGGCTCAACCTCCATCACGTGAGAGGACATTGAGGGAGCTGGCTGCACCTGATTTCACTATTGAAGATTTGTGCATCCAGTATCCTGATGACCCGTATGAGCTAAGGTATGGACTAATTCATTTGTTGCCCAAGTTTAATGGTCTTGCAGGTGAGGATCCTCATAAACATCTCAAGCAGTTCCATATTGTCTGTGCTACTATGAAACCACATGATGTGCAAGAGGATCATGTTTGTCTTAAGGCATTCCCACACTCCCTAGAGGGGCTAGCCAAGGATTGGTTGTACGATCTGGCCCCTGGTTCTATCACAGTCTGGGATGACCTGAAGAGGGCATTTTTGGAGAAATTCTTCCCTGCATGCAGAACAACAGCAATCCGAAAGGATATATCAGGCATCAGGCAACAAAGTGGAGAAAGTCTCTACGAGTATTGGGAGAGATTCAAGAGACTATGTGCGAGCTGCCCCCATCATCAGATCTCAGAGCAGCTGCTTATTCAATATTTCTATGAAGGTCTCAACCTCATGGAGAGAAACATGCTTGATGCTGCAAGTGGTGGTGCCCTAGGAGACATGACACCTTTAGAAGCCAGAGTAAAGATTGAGAAGATGGCTTCCAATTGTCAACAATTCCATGCAAGGGGCAACAGCGATGCAATCATAGTGAGAGGCGTGAATGATGTTGGCACAAGTTCTGGTAAGGTTGAGAAGCTTGAACAGAAGATAGATTCACTTACAACTTTGGTCACTCAATTGGCCATCAACCAGAAGAAGTTGTCCCTGCCTGCTAGATTATGTGGCATATGCACATCCGCTGAGCACCCCACAGATGCATGCCCTTCTGTGCAGCAGCAACCAACGACTGGTGCTGACCAACCTGAGGCATATGCCGCCAACATCTTCAACAGTAGAAACCAGCAGCCACAAAACTTTGATCTCTCTACCAATAGATACAACCCTGGTTGGAGGAACCATCCCAACCTGAGATGGTCTGATCAGCAGCAACCTTCACAGGTTCAATTTCAGAACAATTCTAGACCACCATATGTACCTCCTCCAGTCCAGCAACAGAGACAACAACAGGCTAATTCTGCACCACCAGCTCCTAGTACTGAGCAGCAGCCTTCATTGGAAGAGCTGATGAAACAGATGACCATGCAAAATCTCCAATTCCAACAGGAAACTAGAGCATCCATTCAAAGACAAGGGGCCTCCATTCAATCTTTGACCAATCAGATGGGACAGATGGCAACAGCAATCAACACTATGCAATCTCATAATTCTAACAAGTTGCCATCCCAAACAGTGATCAATCCAAACCAGAATGTGAATGCTATTAGTCTAAGGTCAGGGAAGCAGATTATCACACCCACACCAGAATCTGACCTCAACAAAGATGATCTAGTTTCAACCAACAAGAAGACCCAAATGGTCGAGGAGAGTGAGCACACAAGTACCAGAAAATCCCATCCAGCTCAGCCTTCCACAAGCACAACACCTGCTGCTGCCCAACAACCACCCCCCATTCCTCTTCCTTTCCCACCAAGGGGGGTGACTCAAAGCAAGAAAATGGAAGAGATTGACAAAGAGATACTTGACACATTCAGGAAGGTGGAAGTCAACATACCCCTTCTTCATGCAATCAAGCAGATTCCAAGGTATGCAAAGTTCTTGAAGGATCTATGCACACACAAACGGAAGCTCAAGGGCAATGAGAGGATCAACATGGGAAGAAATGTCTCTGCTCTTATAGGTAAACCCGTCCCTCATATTCCTGAAAAGTGTAAGCATCCTGAAACTTTCTCTGTGCCTTGTATCATAGGTAATACTAAATTTGAGAATGCTATGCTAGATTTAGGAGCATCTATTAATGTTATGCCTATGTCTGTTTTCAAGTCTCTTTCACTTGGACCCCTTCAACCTACGGGTGTGGTTATTCACTTGGCAAATAGATCTACTGCCTACCCCGCAGGTTTGATAGAGGATGTCCTGGTTCGGGTTGAAGAGCTTATCTTTCCTGCTGATTTTTATATTCTTGATATGGAAGAGGACACCTCTCGTAGTGCTGTCCCTATCATATTAGGGAGACCATTTTTGAAAACAGCCCGAACCAAGATAGATGTGCATGCAGGTACACTTTCCATGGAATTTGATGACAGTGTGGTTCGATTCAATATTTTTGATGCTATGAAACATTTTTCTGATGACCACTCTGTTTTTCATGTTGACTTGATTGATGATCTGATTGATGAGCATGTTCTAGACTTTTTGCATGATTATGATTTGCCATCTTTCACTAGCTCATTTACTTGTTCTGCATGTTCTGATTCCGAAATGTGCACTGCATGCATTGAAATTGACCGGTTTTTAAATTCTGCTACTGCATCTGTTGATTCATATGATATAGATTCAGATCATGCTAACCCCATTTCTGTTTTGCATGAGTCTAATTCACTTGTTCAGGTGCAGGCGGCAGAATCCAATTCTGCTGCTCCTTTAGTTCCATCTGTGATGCAGGCACCTTTATTGGACCTAAAGCCCCTTCCTCCTCATCTCAAATATGCTTACTTGGAGGCTGAGCAGAAACTTCCAGTGATCATCTCTACCTCCCTTTCTGTTGATCAAGAGAAGCAGCTGCTGGATGTGATTAGAGCAAACAAAAGGGCAATAGGATGGACTTTGGCAGACATACCTGGTATTAGCCCCTCCATGTGCATGCATCGGATTTTATTGGAGGATGGGGCTAAACCAGTGAGACAACCCCAGAGACGGTTGAACCCCCAGATTCTTGATGTGGTGAAGAAAGACGTCACCAAGCTGCTGCAAGCTGGCATTATCTACCCCATTTCAGACAGCACTTGGGTAAGCCCGGTTCAAGTAGTTCCCAAGAAGTCTGGGGTGACAGTTGTCAAAAATGAGAAGGATGAGCTGATTCCCACTAGAGTGCAGAACAGTTGGAGAGTCTGCATTGATTATAGGAAGCTCAACCAGGCGACCCGCAAGGATCACTTTCCTCTTCCCTTTATTGATCAGATGTTGGAGCGCCTGGCAGGTAAATCTCACTATTGCTTCTTAGATGGTTTCTCTGGTTATTTCCAAATCTGTATTGCACCAGAGGACCAACATAAGACTACATTTACCTGTCCTTTTGGTACATTTGCTTATAGGAAGATGCCTTTTGGCCTATGTAATGCTCCTGGCACTTTTCAAAGATGTATGATGAGTATTTTTAATGACTTACTTGAGCATTGCATAGAGGTCTTCATGGATGATTTTAGTGTATATGGTTCCTCTTTTGATGCATGTCTTGATAGTTTGTCTAAGGTGCTTAATAGGTGCATTGAGACTAACCTTGTCTTGAATTTTGAAAAATGTCATTTTATGGTAGAACAAGGCATAGTCTTAGGGCACATTATTTCGCATAAGGGCATGGAGGTTGACCCTGCTAAGCTGCATGTAATATCACATTTGCCTTACCCCTCTTGCGTGCGAGAGGTGCGTTCTTTTCTTGGCCATGCAGGTTTCTATCGAAGGTTTATTCAGAACTTTAGCAAGATAGCCCTTCCACTATCCAACTTGCTTAAAAAGGATACCACATTTGAGTTTGGAGACCAATGCAAGAAGGTATTTGATGAGCTAAAGAGAGCACTCACCACCACTCCCATCATCCAACCACCTGACTGGACTCTCCCATTAGAGCACCGTGCATATTGGGCTGTGAAGCAATGCAACTTAGCTCTTGATCAAGCGGGTGAGGAGAGGAAGCTGCAGTTGAGTGAGCTAGATGAGATCCGTTTGGAGGCCTATGAGAATTCCAAGTTCTACAAGGAGAAGACCAAGAAGCTCCATGATAGCCCAATTTGCAGAAAGGAGTTCTTGGTTGGTCAAAAAGTGTTGCTCTACAACTCTAGGCTTGGAATCATGAGTGGAAAGCTCCGCTCTAAATGGATTGGACCGTTTGTAGTCACCCAGGTGTTTCCTTATGGCACCGTGGAGATCAAGAGTGACTCCACAGACAAGAGCTTCAAAGTCAATGGCCACCGACTCAAGCCTTTCCTAACCTCTCCTACTTTGGATGATGCACCTGTGGAGGAAGCCTCATTGGTCGACCCCATTTTTGAACCACCATGATTTAGGGAGTCTTCTTTTCTCCTTCTTTACTACTTTTATTCCACTTGTCTATAGCTGTCTGATTCTGCTATTTGTTTTACATTGAGGACAATGTGTGATTTAAGTGTGGGGGGGAGAGTAGTTTAGGTTGCATATTTTTGCTTTGATTTTTTAGGTTTTGCTAAGTTTTGGGCATTTTCTTGCATGTTTTTGCTTCATTTTAGTAGAGTCTTGGTATCTTATGTCTGAATTCATGCATTTCTGTGTGTAAAGTTGCTTTTGATAATTAAGAGGTGGTAACACTGTGATAGAATTGTCCCTTTTGTGAGGATTTGAGCCTTAATTGTGGGTGGATTGCTATATATGCCACCTAATTTTTCTTTCATGTGTGATTGCACTCTGGATTACTTGCACTCTAGAACTTGACTTGACTCTTGTTGATACTTGATATTCCCATGCACATTTTGAAATGATTTAGGCATTGTTTTTTCTTGAATAAGCCACTAGCCATATGAGCCTACCTTGAATGAATTTATCCTTTGATAGCCCCTTTGAGCCTTTATATCCCTTTTCTTTGTTCTTTAGCTCATTACAAGCCTATGACTGAAAAACCATGATTGTCCTAACCTTAGGGAATGTTGGAGCTTTGGAATTGTTTTGGGAATGGGTATTAAGTAAGCGAGGGTGCTTTGTTCTTCATCTCTTGTGAGTTCTGGGTTTTGCCTCTATGGTCGGTGATGTAATTATGGCTTTATCTCATTATGCCATTTTTGTTGTTTCTTCTTCCCTTTCGTTCATGAAGTTCTGCAATGAAAAATAAAAAAAAAAAAAAAATTTGAAAAAATGAATGATGAAAAAAAAAGGAAGAAGAAGAAAAAAAAGGAAAAAAGAAAGAAAATAAAATAAAATAAAAGGTTGATTGAGGCATAGAGGATTGGAATTAGAGGTTGTTGTTATGTTTATCATTTCATTTTGGGGTGGATTGTGCTTATTTTTTACTTATTCCCCATTGCTCCTTTATTTCCTTGGGTTTTAGCTACATTTCCCATATTTTTATCCTACCTTGTCCTTGGCCCCATTACAACCCTGAAAAGACCTTTTGATCTTAATGTGCATGTGTATTGATTGTTGATGTTAGAGGCTTGTCAAGCTTATGGTTGTGTTTGTTTTTCATGATGTGCCTTGAGTGTAAACACTGATTAACCTTAAACACTTGAGTGTAAACACTATTGAGTGATCCTTGTGAGTTTCTATCATCTTTGTGACTACCCTCTTGATGTCATTGGTTTTCTTTGCATATTTGAAATAATTGGATGATGTTCATGAATGCCTTGATTCTTTGGTCCTTATTCTCTTCGTGTGCTCGATTTTGCCCATTTCTTTGCATTTCCTAGAATTCATTGTGAAGTATGTAATCTCTTAGGTTTGCATTCATTAGTTTTAGTAATCTTGTTACATGATTCACTTTGGTGCATATTGATTTTCTCAGTCCTAATTCTTAGTTTTGCCCAGGAGTGCAAAAGGATAAGTGTGGGGGTATTTGATGAGCATTTTATTTCCCATTTTTCCTTGCATTATTTTACTCCTATTATTGATACTTGTTGCCTATTTGACATTGTTTAGCTTGATTTAGTGATTTAGAGTTTATTGGACTAATATTCTGAATATTGTTTAATTTGGGATTATTTAGCCTAATTAATTCTATTTCTATTTTCAGGTCATATTTGGCACAAGGGCTTTTTGGACATTTTGGGAATGAAGATTTAATTTTGGAAGAGAAGATATATGATGAAGTGAAGATTGTAATCTATCTTTAGGATTAGTTGAGATTTAGTTATATCTTTTAAGATTTAGATTTTATCTATAAGATATTTTTTAGATTTAATTTAGAGATTAAGCTTTCCTTAGGATTTGGGCCCATGATTTAGGCCCGTTTTGTGATTTAAAAAGCCAAATTCGTGTAAACCCTTGGGGAGACCTTCTATTCACGTTTTTTTACATTCTCTTTCATAGAGAAGGCTTAGTTTTGCTCTCCAAGCTTGTGGTGGCTGCTAGGGTTTCTCTCTCTTCCCTTTCTACACGTTTTTTTGTATTTTTCTTCATGGAAGGCTAAACTCTTAGGTTAAATCCCTTTGGTAATGTATCACATACTCTTGAGGTTTTGTTCTTAATGCTATTTCGTTTTTATTCACTGTTTTCATGCTTATTGATATGTTATGGTTCGCTTAGTTCCATTATATAGAGATAATCCATGTGTATGAATGCTTAATTTATGCAAACTCGTAAAAACTCCATGCTTTGGCTTTTAATGCTTAATTAGAGGTTTGGGTTTTGGGGTGAGAATTGAATTTTCGCTTAGTATTTAATTCTCACGAGTTGGACAGTGAAGAGGAAAGAAATTGATCTTTTGTGACCGATGATAGAGTTGTGAACGCGAGCCAAAGGGGTTTATCCGCTTTTCCTTATCTGTTTCTTCGTTTTGATTTAATTCTGTTTTGATTTCAATTATTCAATATTCAATACAAAAAAAAACCCCTGTTTTCTATGCATACTATGTGTTCGACCTTTTGCTTGATAAGATATTCCTTGGGAGACGACCTAGGAGTCACTTCCTAGTACTATACTTAAACTGTTTTTATTTGTATCGGGTATGACCTCGATCAAAGGGCATAGGGGTAAGCAATTCTATACACATAATCAACAGAGAATAAATTGTGCAATATGAGTATGTAAATATGCATCAATTAACAACAATCACATATAACACTTAGCAGTTAATTAATGCACATAGGATGCTCACACTTATTTCATTTATCACAATTGATTTAAATGAGTGGCATGATGCATGACTTTAGCTCTCAAGCCTATGTCCATCATACTATGTCACTCTCTGACGTCCATCCCTGACAACCCAGCACTCTACAGTGCGTTGTATTCCTAGGTATACAACAATTCGTACACTCACCTAGAATGTACACGTCAAGCTTGGTATCCATGCCACCCGAGCATATCCCGTCATCCAAACGGACCGTCATCCAAACGGTATAACCATATCGGCATCCACTAAGCCGACCACGTCAACGACGTGTCATCAAGCAAGCGTATTGGCACTCCCAGAGGCCCTCAATCAATTTCCTTTAAGTCCAGGATCACTTGGTTTATTGTCCTTTAAGTGTTACAAAATGACTTAGAATTGAAAATGGTATTTTTAAGTATCTGACTAAAAATACTCGAGTGTTTTCAATAATACTCGAGTAGTTTATCATTTTCCAGATTTTACTCGAGTAGTTCATGATTAGACTCGAGTCGTTCATGTTTGTTTAGAGATTCAAGTTTTCAGATTTTCAAAAATATACTCGAGTAATTCATGAGATACTCGAGTAGTCCATTACCCAGAATACTCAAGTGGTTCATATATTACTCGAGTTGTTCATTAATTTTTACTCTTGTTGCATCTGAAATACTCGAGTGCTTAGCCTGGTTCTCAAGTTGGTGCGCCAATTTTCACACTGGTGCATCACGAAATACTCGAGTGTTAAGCCATATACTCGAGTATTTGCAGACAGAACAGACTGAAACTTGGTTTTTACATACCATTTCAATTTCTAAACATTTTTAACCCAAACCAGTGATCACAATAGTTCATATACCATATATTGAACATGTTACCATACTCATTTCATATCAAATAACCAATTTGACAGAGAATCAATAAATCATGCATAAAAACACATTTCAACAACTCAACACCTCAATTTACACAATAAGCACAATACTCATGAAACAAAGTTCATTTAAGCTTGCATTCATGATATAGAACTTGCTCAACACAGTTTTAGAGCAAAGCTTGGTCTCCAAACCAAAGATCCTATTCAATCTAAGCCCTTAGAGCCTCTTGGTGGCTCTCTAGCACAAATAATGGAATTTAATCTCTATCTAGTGGATAAAATTACTTCCCCTTACCTCTCAGACGTGAATCAAACAAGAAATTCCCCAAAGAAAAGCTCCACAGCACCAAAAGCACTTTAACCCAACATGCAGAGCAGTTTTGAGTGCAACACCAAAGTGGAATTGGTTCACACATGAAACAGAGAATAAAATTGGGGAAATTAGGTTTTCTAGACTCTATGCAACATAATCTAACTAAGGAAATCGAATTTGAGACTCAAAGATTCATGAGCTTACCAGAAATCAAGATCAAAGTAAGCTCCAGACACAAGCTTGGCCAAGAACAGCTTCACTTCAACTCCTTGAATCCTCCAACACACTCACTCAATCCTCACGATTTTGGTGTCTATACAAAGCTCGTGATGTGAGCTTTGTATTCGTGTATAGTTTGTGTTTTGAATATGAACAGAGAAGGAGAATCGAAGAGGATGAATTCAGAACCCTAACTTCAACAACAACAACAAGGTTGATCAAAATCCTCCACCAAAAGACGTTGATGAGCTTAAATACTAACTTGGAAGCATCATGCACAGCGACACGAAGCTATTGATGTGTTCGTGGTGGAGTATTCGTGTCAACGGAGGGGAATCGTCCATGGTGACTCATCAAACGCACTAACTCGTGCAATTTGACCCAGAATACTCGAGTTTTTCAGAAAATACTCGAGTCTTTTTCCCAATTTTTGAAAAATAATTATTTTATTTACTTTCCCTCCACAATCTTTCCTATAATTACGTCTAGGTCCCAATCCAGGGACTAATATGCAAAATATTTATTTTATGCATTATATTATTTATTAAATAATTCCACACACACAAACTAGTTACATGAACACATATTTTAATCAAGGATTAATATAGAAATCATTAATTATAATTAATTTATAATTAACATTTCATTTCATTAACTCTCCGGTCTTCAATGCGAACTGACACAACTTTGAAGGTTAGGTTCTCATGAATTTCTAAGTCGTCAGGCTGGATTCTAAGGACAATGGTGGGGTCATGGACATATTTCTTTAGTTGAGACACATGGAATACATTATGAAGGTTAGCTAATGACGGAGGCAGGGCTAACTGATAAGCTACTGGGCCGACTCTTTTGAGGATTTGATAGGGACCAATAAACTTAGGTGATAGTTTCTGGGTTTTCAGGGCCCTACTAACACCTTTGGTTGGTACTATTCTAATGAATACATGGTCTCCTTCGGCAAACTCTAAAGGTTTCCTTCTCCTATCAGCATAGCTTTTCTGCCTACTCTGAGCCATCTTCATCTTCTCTTGTATCATCTTGATCTGTTCCGTGGTCTCTTGCACAAAATCTGGCCCAACCAGAGAATTCTCCCCCACTTGAAACCAGCATAACGGCGTCCGACACTTTCTTCCATACAAAGCTTCAAATGGTGCCATTCCAATACTCGTGTGATAATTGTTGTTGTAAGTGAACTCCACGAGTGGCAACATCTGCTCCCAATTCCCTTGTCCTTCCAAAACACAGGCTCGTAAGATGTCCTCCAACGACTGGATAGTCCTCTCCGTCTGACCATCAGTCTGAGGATGGTATGCAGAACTTAACTTCAATCTTGAACCCAGAGCTTTATGCAGATCTTCCCAAAACTTCGATGTAAACCTCGGATCACGATCTGACACAATGCTTGATGGTACACCATGCAGACGAACAACTTCTTTGATGTACAACTGGGTAAGCTTTTCCAACGAGTAGCGCATATTCACGGGAATGAAATGCGCCGACTTGGTTAAACGATCCACGATCACCCAGATGACATCATGACCAGTAGATGTCCTTAGCAATCCTGACACAAAGTCCATCGAGATACTATCCCATTTCCACACAGGAACTTCCAAGGAAAGTAACTCTCCTCCTGGCCTTTGATGTTCCACTTTCGCCTTTTGACACACTAAACAACAAGCCACATACTCGGCTACATCTTTCTTCAAACTAGGCCAACAAAATAGCTTCTTTAAGTCCTGGTACATTTTGGTAGTTCCCGGATGCATACTCATCTTACTCTTATGCGCTTCATCCAGAATCATCCTTCTTACTTCTAAGTCATCAGGCACACAAATCCTTGTTTTAAAGCGAAGGATTCCATCCTTCCCTTCTTGAAACTTCAATTCCTTGCCTTCTTCCATCAACTTCCTCTTTTCCATGAGTTTCTCATCCTTGCGTTGCAATTCCCGAATCCTTTGCAGAAACTCATTAGCAATCTGCAGCATCCCCATCATGATACTTGCCGGCTCTACTTGCATCGTCAGACTCAAATCCCGGAATTCCTCTATCAGTGCAGCTTCTCTGACCATCATTGCACTGATGTGCATTGCCTTTCTACTCAATGCATCTGCCACAACATTGGCCTTCCCCGGATGGTAATGAAGCTCGAACTCATAATCTTTCAAAAACTCCATCCATCGACGTTGCCTCATATTCAACTCCTTTTGATCGAAGAGGTACTTTAAACTCTTATGGTCACTGAACACTCGGAACGTAGTGCCATAGAGATAGTGCCTCCAAATTTTTAATGCAAACACCACAGCTACCAGCTCCAAATCATGAGTTGGATAGTTCAGTTCATGAACTTTTAGCTGTCTCGAGGCATAGGCGACGACTTGCCCTTCTTGCATCAAAATGCACCCAAGGCCTTGTTTTGACGCGTCACAGTACACATCAAAGCTCTTCTGTGTATCGGGCAGAATCAACACCGGAGACGACGTCTACCTTTCCTTCAGACGTGAACTATCTAGTGGATAAAATTACTTCCCCTTACCTCTCAGACGTGAATCAAACAAGAAATTCCCCAAAGAAAAGCTCCACAGCACCAAAAGCACTTTAACCCAACATGCAGAGCAGTTTTGAGTGCAACACCAAAGTGGAATTGGTTCACACATGAAACAGAGAATAAAATTGGGGAAATTAGGTTTTCTAGACTCTATGCAACATAATCTAACTAAGGAAATCGAATTTGAGACTCAAAGATTCATGAGCTTACCAGAAATCAAGATCAAAGTAAGCTCCAGACACAAGCTTGGCCAAGAACAGCTTCACTTCAACTCCTTGAATCCTCCAACACACTCACTCAATCCTCACGATTTTGGTGTCTATACAAAGCTCGTGATGTGAGCTTTGTATTCGTGTATAGTTTGTGTTTTGAATATGAACAGAGAAGGAGAATCGAAGAGGATGAATTCAGAACCCTAACTTCAACAACAACAACAAGGTTGATCAAAATCCTCCACCAAAAGACGTTGATGAGCTTAAATACTAACTTGGAAGCATCATGCACAGCGACACGAAGCTATTGATGTGTTCGTGGTGGAGTATTCGTGTCAACGGAGGGGAATCGTCCATGGTGACTCATCAAACGCACTAACTCGTGCAATTTGATCCAGAATACTCGAGTTTTTCAGAAAATACTCGAGTCTTTTTCCCAATTTTTGAAAAATAATTATTTTATTTACTTTCCCTCCACAATCTTTCCTATAATTACGTCTAGGTCCCAATCCAGGGACTAATATGCAAAATATTTATTTTATGCATTATATTATTTATTAAATAATTCCACACACACAAACTAGTTACATGAACACATATTTTAATCAAGGATTAATATAGAAATCATTAATTATAATTAATTTATAATTAACATTTCATTTCATTAACTCTCCGGTCTTCAATGCGAACTGACACAACTTTGAAGGTTAGGTTCTCATGAATTTCTAAGTCGTCAGGCTGGATTCTAAGGACAATGGTGGGGTCATGGACATATTTCTTTAGTTGAGACACATGGAATACATTATGAAGGTTAGCTAATGACGGAGGCAGGGCTAACTGATAAGCTACTGGGCCGACTCTTTTGAGGATTTGATAGGGACCAATAAACTTAGGTGATAGTTTCTGGGTTTTCAGGGCCCTACTAACACCTTTGGTTGGTACTATTCTAATGAATACATGGTCTCCTTCGGCAAACTCTAAAGGTTTCCTTCTCCTATCAGCATAGCTTTTCTGCCTACTCTGAGCCATCTTCATCTTCTCTTGTATCATCTTGATCTGTTCCGTGGTCTTTTTCACAAAATCTGGCCCAACCAGAGAATTCTCCCCCACTTGAAACCAGCATAACGGCGTCCGACACTTTCTTCCATACAAAGCTTCAAATGGTGCCATTCCAATACTCGTGTGATAACTGTTATTGTAAGTGAACTCCACGAGTGGCAACATCTGCTCCCAATTCCCTTGTCCTTCCAAAACACAGGCTCGTAAGATGTCCTCCAACGACTGGATAGTCCTCTCCGTCTGACCATCAGTCTGAGGATGGTATGCAGAACTTAACTTCAATCTTGAACCCAGAGCTTTATGCAGATCTTCCCAAAACTTCGATGTAAACCTCGGATCACGATCTGACACAATGCTTGATGGTACACCATGCAGACGAACAACTTCTTTGATGTACAACTGGGTAAGCTTTTCCAACGAGTAGCGCATATTCACGGGAATGAAATGCGCCGACTTGGTTAAACGATCCACGATCACCCAGATGACATCATGACCAGTAGATGTCCTTGGCAATCCTGACACAAAGTCCATCGAGATACTATCCCATTTCCACACAGGAACTTCCAAGGAAAGTAACTCTCCTCCTGGCCTTTGATGTTCCACTTTCGCCTTTTGAGACACTAAACAACAGGCCACATACTCGGCTACATCTTTCTTCAAACCAGGCCAACAAAATAGCTTCTTTAAGTCCTGGTACATTTTGGTAGTTCCCGGATGCATACTCATCTTACTCTTATGCGCTTCATCCAGGACTCTGTGAGATAATGTCGGATAATTATGCTCTTAGAATCTGGTTAGGATCAACCGAAGATCTCATGTCTAGGCTGTTGCGAGAATCTAGGAGAGATTTGCGGAAGGGATAAGAATCCTCGGCGAGTCTGAGCTTATCCACTAGCCGACGGTATGTCTCGGTCCTAGAGTTCCGACCGAGCCTGGCCCTTTGGTCTGCTCCGAGTCCATGAGTCCGAGCGAAGGAATTTTATAGCAAGTAATCCGAGGAAAGTGCCTTTGGAGAACCCCTTTAGTAAGATTTGGGTCCGTGTATGGTCGGCAGACCCTACACCGTTTTACCGCCCTAGCCTACCCTATTGCATTCACAACCCGAATATCCTTGATATCCGGGGTACCTTCCTCTCCACTACTTCGCACTCTCATACCTCACCGTGTTAGTGTCTTTTAAAGTCTTTTATCTTTTTAATTAACCTAAGGTCGGCCCATCCTTCGTGCATCCCTTCAATGAGTCCCGACCACTAACTTTGCACAATCTTTCTCTCATCTTTTCTCAACATAGCACAGAGCTGGGATCACATCGATAAACTCATATCTCATTTCTCAATCTTCCTCAACCATCTCATTTCACAATCTCATTTCGCAATCTTTCTCAAAATCTCCTTTTACAAATTTCTTAAAATCTCATTTCACAAATTCATTTCACGATCTTTCTCAAAACAATCTCTCATAAGCTTTCTCAAAATCTCATTACATAACTTTCTCAAAAATCTTGTTTCACTTACTTCCCTCAAAATACATTTTTATAAACTATCTGAAAATCTCATAACTTTCATAAAATCTTATTTCATAATTTTTCTCAAAATCTTGTTCCATAAATTTTTTTAAAAATCTCATTTCATAAAATCTCCTCAAAGTCTCATTTCACAACTTTCAAAAATCTTATTTCACAAACTTTCTAAAAACTTCTTTTCATAACTTGCTAAAAATCTCATTTCACAAAATTTCTAAAAATCTCTTGTCATAAACCGTTAAAAACTTCATTTTACAATCTTTTCTCGAAAACTCATTTCACAGACTTTTCCAAAACCTCTTTTCACAAATTTTATTAAAACAGTATTTCACTGGTTTTCTAAAAATTTCATTTCACAAATCTTTCAAAAATATCGTTTCAAAAACCTTTTTCAAAAATCCCATTTTTATTGAGCGCTAATGGAGGAGCAAGCTCAACTCAACACTAGTCTCTTTCCAAAAACATCAACAAAGGAGCCAAGCTCCATCCAAACCACATCTCGCATCAACAACAACATTACCTTCCCCAGCTCTGGCGCATCCTTGTTATTATCATCAACTCTTTCTCCAATCTCAACTCTTTATCACTTTCTATTCCATCTCATATCTTTTATAATTATTCCTTTCCCATTTTGGCTTTACTTCCATCAACTTACTTATTTCATTTTCATTTTCAAGACGTAACAGACGTCCATCAGCACGTTGCTCATTTTAATCAACAGTATTAAATTTCATCATGCATAATTAAACAAATAAATAAAAGCATGCTATTTCACAAAATCAACATACAATCATCACACAACAACAATGTGGTCTTTGTCTCCTTCGTATAAGTGGCCACACAACACAAACAATTGCCACTATACTACTGACTCCGAACCACTTAGTTCCGATCTTTGAGATGATACGGAACGTCCTAATATATCACCTAAATACCACGGTGTCTTAGGAAAGCTTCTCTCTCACCTGAGGTCCAGCAATTAAACGTACTCGATCTTAGCAGATCCTTGTCGCTTCCAGCTGCCCTAATCCCTCGTCTATACCATTCCTCGTATTAAACAAAATACGTTTAAGTTATTAACTTGTATAAGAAAACCTTTTCTCAACTCAATCCACATTCCGTTCCTCGTCGGAAAGCTTAAAAACTTAATTGTTTTCTCAAAACAACTCTAACATTTTTATAGTACTTTAAGTACTTTAAAACTATTTGAAAACATCATATAAAATAATTTAAACCATTTAATTTGGTTGCTGGTCCATCTTGGATAGCCCCTTAATCACGTTCGAAAACACCGAAAAATGTACCGTTTTTAATCCGGCTTTTTCTCAAATTAATTACCACTTGAAAACTAACTTTAAATCACTTGAACACATTTTTAAAGTTAAGAAACAACTTTAAATATTTCTGGACAGCAAAGGAATACTTCACAAAATCACTTTAATAAAAATCCGAAAACATCGTAAAAACACTTTTGTTTCAAATAATTCTTTAGCTCAAAACTTAACACTTTAAAACTCAAGCTTTTATCTTAAAACAAATCTTGGACAACCATAAACATAATCCAAAAATCTCAAATAAATCAAATGGATTTTTTCTCAAAACCAATTAATTTCAAAACCAATTACACATCCAAATACTTTTCAAACATCAACTAGCACACAACCACAGCAACACTTAGATGAATTAAGTCATACAAGCAATTAACCAATCATTTCATTTAATTATAAATCAAACACTTATTTACTTAATTATTTCCATAACATTTTCATTTTCATATTTATCTACTTTACTAAAAAGAAACCAAATTGCTTTAAGAAATAAATCAAAGATTACTAGTTCAAACATCAACTTTTAAATCATGATAATTTATTTCAAGTGTTCAAACAAAATTTCATTTTCAATTAATTAAACCAACTTAGATACTCTTATTATCCTAAACTGAATAGGATTTTAGAAAACAATTTAACCTTTCAAATCAACACAACATTCTTCACATAAAGCATGATCATCATCAAAACACAAGATAAAGAAATTATTTCTTTCTTTTTGATCCTAAAACCGAATAGAAAATGAATAACCATCACACCATTTTAAACCATTTAATCTTAGCATTAACCCATAAACATACTCATTACTTTTATGTCACTTCATTGAAAAAGAATCCTAGTCTAATTCACATGCATAGGCCGAATTTCATTATGACAAAAACAAGGTTTTTGGGTTCAGTTTTCAACATGCAAACTTCAAGATTCTCAAACTAAATCATGTACTTTTCTACACGCAATTTTAAAAATATCATTTCCTTTTTGAAGCATAAAACCGAATCATGATCACAACACAAACCAAGTTTTTATTGTAATTTTTTTACATGTACTTTAGAAATCCTTGAATCAAATAGAAATTAACATGCATGTACTTAAATCTTGTAGATCAAGTCATAAAACCAATCATAGTAGTGCAAATCAAAGATAAAAATCATTTTGGGTAGAAAGAGGCAAAATCGTGACATGCTTTGAAGAAAGGTTAATTCTTTTTAGCTCAAAACAACATGCATGTGCTAAAGATCAAACTTTTTCATGAACAAGTTAAAGATCAAGACCAAAATCAAGACTTTATTAAGAAAGGTTATATCTTTTTATTCAAAAATCACATGCAAGGTCCAAGAACAAACTTTTTAAAGATCAAAACAAAAATCAAAGCTTTTTAAAGATCAAATCAAGATCAAAGCATTTTAACAACTCAAATCAACTTTTATAAGCCTAAAGTTAACATGCAATGACTTAGAATAAATTAAAAAGCATCAAGACCTAAACTTTAAGTCATGGCCGAATTATAAAACTCATAATCTAGTGTTTTATAAATTTATTTACTCTTAAAAATTCAAGATCAAGGTATAAGTAACACATGCATGTACACAAAGCACCAAGATCATCATCAAATCAACATGCAAAGTCAAAGATCACAACTTTATCATCAAACAAGCTTAGATCATACATTTACTCATCAAATAATCTTATGAACACTTTACAAATCACGGTTTTTAAGCAAAAATATTTAACGTGCAAAGAGGCTTTAAACTCACAAAAATCTCAACAAGTCTTTAGATCTTTAAGGTTTAGTTTGAAAAACATTAAGATCCATCATATGAGTCTCAACCGAATCATAAAGTCCATAGTTTAGTTATTACAAGTTTAAAAAGTCCATTATCAAGCACAAACAACACTTGTACTCATCATTTAAACTTGGAAAATTAACATGCAAGGAAGAAAAGAGAAGAATCAAAAGATCAAAAGAAAAAGTCTAAACTATTACAATTTTCTTCATGACCTTCGAACCACCCACCTAAAGAAGGGATGATCTTCAACCTCTACACTTGATCCTCGAGGAAAATCCTAGGTTTTGGACTTGATCACTTCTTCTTCTTCCTCTTCTTACTCACGGCCTCCCTCTCTCTCTCTCTCTCTCTCTTTCTCTCTTTTTCTTTCTTTCTTTCTTTAAGAGTTTAAGGGGTCTCTTAGAGTTGTGTTTGGAAGTGAACTGGGAAATGAGAAATGAAATGAATGAAATGAACTAAGGCCAAGGTATTTATAGGCAAAACATGAGCTTACTACTTTGCCCTTGGTTAATTCGATTCTAATAGGTTTAGGAGGGGCAAACTTGGCATCTCAAATTGTTGCATGGGTGGATTTTATCATGGAGACACAAGGGAGTAATTTAAGGCTTTAAGTCACTTCATGTCTATCTAATTCTACTTCTTAAGTTTTTCCTACCCATTAATTCCCTTTTAGTACTAATCTACCTCATAAGCTCCTTGTCCCAAAAAAATAAAATCCTAAGCCTATATGCATAAGTACATGCACACGTAACATACATATACACCCATACATGCATCATCATATTCTTCCACTAATTAAATATAGTTCTAAGCATACACACATAACAATACCGTACATACATATACATGCACACACATAGAAAATAAATTTCTTCTTATAAAACCACTCATGCATAAAATCACAATTTCCTTAAAACACAAAATATTAAGTACATAATCGTTTCTTAAAAATTCAACTTTAAAACTCATAATACTTTCTCATGAAAATCATTTCTTTAAAATCATTCACCACTTGAAATCATAAAATAAGAAATTCACTTCAAGAAAACACTCTTTCAAAAATACTTTCTCAGAAATAAATCTTTTTAATTACTTAAAACTATGCGAGGAATTTGCGGGGTGTTACATCTGTCGGTTGAGCAAATTGGTGTTAAAGTAATTGAACAGGGAATTGGAAATGGAACCGCAGGAATTTCATGAGTTATGACCCGATACTAATCCAACCGAGTGATTTAATTCACGACAATTAGACTAGTATCTAAAAACACGAAAAATAATGCTTAAAGTAAATAAATGGTCGATTCCATGGCTAATCTTGATTCAAGTAACTGTGGCACCAAATGTGAAACACGAATCGAGTACCGAAGTAATTGGATTTAAACAGCTAAACTATACTAGTTTAAATTATGAAATATATAAAAGAACTTTTGCCTAACTTGTGGAAGCGGTTCAAACTCAATCGAAAGGTTCTTGGAGTATATTTATACGCGGAATTGTTTAGCGTTAAAGTAAGCGGACGGAAATTAGAGGTGGAACCAAGAGAATTAAAATGATTTCTTTCCTGATTCTGATCTAAACGAGTGAATTAGTTACGTCAGTTAGATTAGAATCCATGAAGAATAATAACAACTTTTATATCAGATTAATAGTTGACTCCACCACTAATTTAGTTCCGATAACTTTAATACCAAACGAAAGATAAGTACGGAGTCCTATCAATTCCTATCGATTGAACTTAAACCCCCCAGTGATAACATTTGGAGTTGTATGTGAAAAGAGATTTTTATTTCCATCAGGACCAAGGGTTTAAATTCCATCGGGAGGTTTTGGTATAAGTTTCAGAGTAGATTCATAATAGTATATGTGAGTATATGTATATGTACATGTTGAATTATTATCTGCATGTGTGTATGCATGTTACATTGAATGATATAATTATAAATACTAGGTGTCATTACGAAATGATCGTTTTGCATTGCATATGTTTGTTTATTCATATCTATTGTGTTCATGCATACTTTTGCCTAATGCTATTAGCTTGTTGACCTATTCGTATAGATGCATTATTTCATTATAGTTGGTGATGTGGGTTGGTTGCTATATGTACTTGTTTTAATTGTGTGTCCGGTATATTGGTAAACCAAATGGTCTAACACTTTGCAAAAAAATAACTCCAAGCCGTTTTCAAGACAATTTGTGTTTTAAATTCAAATCCATTTTCAAAAGGCTTTCCAATATAAGTGGGAACCCTATTTTAAGATTTGAAACAATTATCAAATAGGTGGGTGACTACCTATTTTCTTACACACCGATATGAGCTATACATCTATGTTTGGATAGAGTAAATTATGAAAATGATTTCAAATCGTTTCCAAAAGTGATTGTGTTTTAAATTTACCTTCCTTTCTCTGGCAAGCTTTCCAATATGAACAGAAATCTTATTTTCAAGGTTTCAAACACTTATTGAAAATATAAGTAAATGCCTATTTTGTATATCCATATATCAATTATATGCCTCTATTTTGCTGAATTCAAAAAAAAAGTTTTAATTAAAACCATTTTGATGAGCCCACTCTCTTATTTCAAAGGTGAATTTCGGGGATGAAATTCCTATAAGTGGGGGAGAAATGTAATATCCTTATTTTTATTAAGGAAATAATTATCTTTAAGTATATAATTGTGTTGAGTGGATATAACTAAGTATAAGTGTTTGTAACTATTCTTGGTGAATGTTTATGTGTTCTTAGGTAAGTATATATATATATATATATAGTCGAGTGCGGTTAGTTTTAGAGATGTGTGTTTATGGTTTAGCCTTTAGGTGTTTTGTCTGGTAGGGTCACGTATGTGCGAATAGGAATTTGGGTAAGTTCGAGTACCGGGGGTTTCCGGAATCCTATTGAATGATTTAGAGCCTTAACCGGGAGGGAATAATTGGATAGAGAATCCTAGGTTGGATTTTGATTGTAAGCGTGAGCTCTAGTGTTAGTGCTCGGAGAATTCGGTCGGATTTGTGTTTCGACTGAATTCTTGGAAGCAATAGGTTTTGTGAGGCATTTGGGTGTTGCCCGACCCTTGGGGTTATGCCTCGAGTGCGTGACTAGTCTTAGATTCTATGGTTAGAGAGTTGCCTTAAGTCGGTCGAGTTATTCTAGCGTTAGAAAAGAGTTAAGCTTTGAGTTCGGTGTCTAGTTCGTTTGTGTTTTGGGTGTTTGTATTTTACGTGGTTAATATTATTAATTTATGATTTTAATGTTTGATATGTGTTTTGATGTTTTGGGTATTTGTTTTAGTGTTAAGAAGGGTTAGGATCCTTAGAATCGGGTCAAATAGGGCAAAATCGGGTTTTCGGGGCTGTTGGTGCTCCCAGGCACGCACCGGTGCGTCCCAGACGTACCAGGTGCATGATTCACGCACCAGTCCAGTGGCTTTCTCGCCCAGGCGCGCGAAGGAAATCGATCGCGCATCAGTTGCACGTGTGGCGTGCACAGGCGCGCCAAACCCCTCGCCCAGGCGCGCAGGCGCAGATCAGCAGCACCAGGTCTTTAAATCTCGCACCAGCCACTCCCTCTCCTCATTTCCTCCGCACCACTCACCCTATCCTCCACCCAAATCACCCCCAACACCCACAAATCAACCCAAGGCTCAACCTCCAACCCTCCTACCATGGCATATCTCTTCTCCTCCATGTTTCCTTCTTCTTCTCCTCTTTCATGGAGCCTTTCTCTCTCCACATGGCTCTCTCCCTCTCTTCACATACCCACAAACAATACCCAAACCCTAAGCACCCAAACCTTAATTTCTACCCTCACCCATGGATTTAACCTTGATTTTGGGATAAATCCTATACTCAAACACTACCCCTCTCTTAATTTCAAGCTCTCTCTCTCCATGGAGCTCTCTCTCTCTCACACCTAGGGCACTTTCTCTCTCCTCCAATCCCAAGGATCTGATGGGAATCGGTTAGGGAGCGGGAAATCGGATAGACCGGGAGTAGATTCAAAGTCTTTGGAGCTCCAATCGAGCTCCCTCTCTCTCTAAGGTAAGGGGAGTCTCTTTTCCACACCTTGAGTTAGGGATAGTTGGGGTATATAATAGGACTTGGGTTAAGTAGTTGAATTGGGTTGTGGGTAGAAAAATAGCACCGGAATAGAATTGGTTTAAGGATGTTGAAGGTATTTTTGTTTTAATTTAAATATTTAATTGATTTAAATTTGGTAAAATCCCTTATGAATGTTGGTAATGTAGGAAGTGAAGAACCCTAGGGAGTTGACTTATATTAAAGTACTCTGAGGCATACCTGAGTATGTCGAATCGATTGATGATAATTGTTGTTTGATAAAAGTTTGCTATGTCCACTACATGAGTAAATGATGTTATATGAATTTTAATGATATGGTTATGGAATGAACTGGTGAAGGTATAAATGTGAATAAAATGATTATGTGTAAACTAAAAGTAAAATGTGTCGCTAAATATGTGACAAGTATGTATGGATGGTATATATTTGTATCTCAATGTTAATTATGTGTTAATGTGAAATTTATGCATTGGCCTTTGATTTGAGGTGACGATTAATGGAAAGATTTGATAATTGATATAGGGAATGAGTATGGATAAAGAATGAATGGGAAAGGAGTGTAAGTGTAATTGTGATTATATGTGCTAAGTTGTTTGAGTAAATAGATGAAAGTATGATTTGGCCTCTGATTTGAGGTATTGTGTACTGAAAATGTGATAATTGCGTTGGCCTCTGATTTGAGGTGACGATTAATGGAAAGTGGTGAGAGTGTTGACCTCTGACCTGAGGGACACAAAATGAAATAAAGTGAATGAGTGTTGACCTCTGACCTGAGGGACACAAAATGAAATAAAGTGAATGAGTGTTGACCTCTGACCTGAGGGACACAAAATGAAATAAAGTAAAAAGGGTGTTGACCTCTGACCTGAGGGGCACATAATTTTGAATAAGGAATATTTTTAGGCCTCTGTTTTGAGGTGCCATTTATGATGAGTAAAATTGTTACATTGGCCTCTGGTTTGAGGTGATGTACAGAAAATATGGGAAAATGAGTTACTACTGAATAATGTGTAAATGGGAAGCATTTTGTTATTCATAGCTTAGTTTGATTATGATGCTTGAGTTAATATTATGTGCCTTTTTACTATCTTATAATTCAATGTGTTGTGAAAAGGTCTCACCCTTAGTGGTTAACATTTTAGGTGAATGCTGGAGGAGCTTGAGGATCAGAGTGTGGCAGCAGAAGAGTTGAAATAAGGAAACTCTATTTCATGTTGTGTATATTGTAAATGGATTCCCCCGCATTTTTTTTTAAAATTGAGTTGTAAAAAGGAAATTTTTGAGTCTCATATTTTAATTATAAAAGAATTATTTGAAAAATAATAAATAAGAATCGGGGTGTTACAGGTGTCACACCAAACTTTAGCAAAGCTTAAGCATGACAGATAGTAATGGTTGTGTTTTATCTGTGACACCCTCACAAATATTTCCCTAAATTAAAATAAGATTATTACGTTACTTGAAAATTTATTTAAAATTTGACAGAGTTTCCTTTGTTTTTCAGACTTTCCAAAAATTTCTTCTTTAATACCTGTCCAGTCCAGAATACTTAAAAACATGTACATATTTATTAATTACAGTCAGCTTAGCACTAATGCCTTGTTACAAAAATAATACAAGTTTCGGGTTTCAAAAATTAAACTAAGCTAATTAAACCAAATTAATTATATTCCTCTCATGACTAATTTACACTCCACGGGGTGGAGTGTATTCCTGCTCGGCCTGCGATAATGTAAGCTCCGCCTCTGTACCTTATAAAAACAGCAAGAAGGGTAGCATTACACAGAACTTAAGAAGTAGTTTCTAAAGAGGCATAAAAATAAACTAAGTACACACACATTAAGCAAAACATCATGCACAACTAATTAGCATACATTCTATGTCTTCTATTTTCTCTATTCCATTATTCATTCTTATTTGATGCCCCTAACCCTTATCTTTTCTATTTCTATTTACATTGTACATCTTCCCTTTTTAAGGGATACCTTGTACAGTGATTCTATTTGCTATGTACGTCTTCCCTGTTAAGGGATACCGTGTACAGTGATCCTATTTGTTATGTACGTCTTCCCTGTTAAGGGATACCTTGTACATTGATCCTATTTGCAGTGTACGTCTTCCCTTCTCAAGGATACCTGATACAACCGATCCTATTTGCGGTGCACGTCATCCCTTCTCAGGGATACCTGATACAACTGATCCTATTTGCGGTGTGTGTCTTCCCTTCTCAGGGATACCTGATACAACGAATTCTATTTGCGGTGTACGTCTTCCCTTTTCAAGGATACCAGGTACAACGATTCCTATTTAATTTGCGGTGTACGTCTTCCCTTTTCAGGGATACCTGGTACAACCGATTCTATACGTCCTACTTAAACCATCCATGTCCCTCTTTATTTTACATATTCTATTATCTAGTTTATCCATATACCGTTTTCTAATCTATCTATCCTCATTTCTTTATTCTCACTTCTCCCAATCAATCTGTTTATACTTAATTTATTTCTACTAACCTCAATCAAATCTTGATTCTGTTAATTCTACCTCAGTTAATTCATTCATACCTATGGCAGTTCAACTAATCCTCAATTACTCTCATCTCTATTAACTTTCCCTTTGCTTAAGTCACATTAACTAACCTCGATTGATTTCCCATAAACTTAAGTTACTTTAACTAATCCTCAAATAATTCCAATAAAACTTAAGTCACTTTCGCTATCCTAAATTTATTCCTGATAAACTTAAGTCCCTTCTACTAACCTCATTTAATTCTATCTTTCTCAAGTCTAAACTACTCCCATGACTACCAACCTTAACATTCCTAAATAGTGACATTTCCTACTATTATAGTAAATGATAATAATCATAATCTATTCCTTTGTCCATAACTATTCATCCATCAACCACAAAGAACAAGGATATTTATCAACTTCCTACTTCTATACTATCCACCTAGTGTCCGTTTCCAATTACCCTAAGGTTCAATCCTACTCTACTTAATCAAGTCCTTAACTACCCATCTATCCCTACTAAATTATTCTTACATTACTAAGTTTTTCCTCTGAAGGTTCACTTAGTTTTATTACAAACCTATCATATCTAATGATTCTCTCACGTTTTCGTATATACACATTATTTCATAAAAATCAACAAAACATACACAAGCACATAGTAAAATAAATATATTCATTCATCATAGTGGGTTCTTTCACCCAAATACTACATATTTAGTTTCAAACCAAATACAATAACCTAAGGTTTATTATTATCCCTACCCTTTGATTCTTAGTTATCCCTATACTCTATTTAGAATCCACCCCCTAAGTAAAAGTAATACCACCTCCTTACCTTGAGGAGAGAGAAAAAGAGTAAAGCCTTTGGTCTCCTTTAACCTTGGTGTTCCCTAGGGCTCCAAGTCTTCTCAAACTTGCTTCAGATCTTTGAGTGAACAACTAACCATGGTGTGGAAGCCCGATCAAATGGATAAATGGAGTGGGGTAAGGGTTTGGCTTGGATTCCTTGATTACTTTGTTGCAAGAAAAAGAAAGAGTTATGGGGTTCAAGAACGTGAGAGAAATGGTGGATTTGATGATGGGAAGATGAATTTGGGAGGGATCCTTGCAAGAGGGTGAGATGGGGTTTGATGTTGAGAGGAACTTAGGAGTGATTTGGAACAAGAGAGGGAGAGAGCTCTTGAGGGAGGAGGGGGATGAAACCCTTGAGAATGAGAAGCTTGAAGAAGAAGAATGGTAGTTTGTGGTTGAAATAGGGTGGGGAGGGGTGAAAAACCCATTTTGCCCCTCCAAAATAGTGTTTTTCTTGGTCACCACGCAGACCGGGCGCCTAGGCAAAGTCCTAGGGCGCCTGGGCGCCAAGCTCCCCGAGTTTGGGCGTTTCAGGCTATTCTGCGTGCCTGGGCGCGGGGCTTAGGCGCCTGGACGCAAACCCCTTTTTAATTGGGACAGTTTGCATTCAAAATGTGATATCTCCTTTGTTAACCGTTGGATCTTGCTCAAATTTGAAGGCAAGCTCCCTAAAACCCTTATCTTCACATCCAACGATGGAATTTTTGTTTAAAGTTGTAATTCTTTTATTTCTAATATCCTAATATAGGGTGTTTATAACATCGAAAACATCATTCCCTACACTCTTTTGCTCCTCTTTCAATCTCCCATCGGATGCCAATGCTTCCTAACTCCTTCATGGCACTCAAAGGGACCCTAATCCATCACCTTAAATCCTCTTTAGCATAATTATCATTTTTTCTAATCTTGTTATTATTCTAATTATTCTTGTAATTAAAATTCGAGATGTTACATTATCAATGATATTGAGTATTTAGTAGAAACTATTGAGTGATGATTGTAATCTTTGAGGTTGAAAAATATTGACCTAGGACAAGGCTTCGCCACATATAATTGTTTTAATAGAAAAAAACATCAAAACAATATGCAAAGGGGTACAAACCAATAGTTACCATCAATTACAATGGACCTGCAATGTGAATAGAGTACATAACAGAGAGATTCGCGGGTGATGCTAATACCAACCCACCAAATAAAAGAGACCATTAAAGACAATAAACTTCGAGTCTGTTATATCACACTACTCCATTTAATTTATTGAAGTGATACAACCAAATTCTTTTTATATTTGAATTGGAGGGGCTAAAGCCAAAGAAAAAAACAACAAACTACATCCCTTTCTAGCTAAATGAAGTAATATGAAGTTCCAACCACGTCAATATCAGTATCGAGAGTACTTAAAAATGAAATTAAAATCACAATGGCTTCGCCCGGACTCGAACCGGAGACCTTCAGTGTGTTAGACTGACGTGATAACCAACTACACCACGAAACCTTGATGTTAGATTTGGTTATTATTTCCAATTTAATATGTTTACTTTAGCACATGGGCTTAACATTTTTTTCAATCCATGTTTTTATCCACATTGATGGATTACTAGTTGCACACGCGCATTTCTTGTCACAATATCACAACAACTAAAGTACTGTATGTTGAATCGAATCTTTAGAATAAACACAAAAACAGAAGTATAGTTGCAAATCATATTTATCAACATAATATCAAATAGGAGAAGCTTGAGATTATACTTTTCCCTCCCTAAAATGTCCCATCATTCATCCTCACCGGTTCATTTTTATCATAATAAAACTCTATCGTTCATCTCAATCTTAATCTTCCATCGTTAAGATTTGTTCTATCCAATTTGGACAAAGCCCTTAAATTGGGGACTAAGCCCCTTATCTAGGACAGGGTTCTTGAGGAGCATCTTTAGTCTAACAAGAGTCGGTGCTAAGTCCTGCTTCTTGTGGTCCGACGTACCCATTCGAACTGTGTTCTAGGGATTAAGACAACGTAGTTATGATGGGCATGCATAGGCAGTGCATAAGGGGGAGAACAAGACTGATGAGGGCTGCTTTTAAGAGTAATTGAGGGTAATATCCCTTACTCGACTTTGAGGGCTAATGAGCCTTTGTGGTGGGGTTGGTAACAACTGCCACCTTCTTCTTGGGCAACAAGGAAATTTCTCACTGCTTCGGTGACGGCTCTCAAGGGAGAGTGATTGCAACGTTCTCCTTCTTAAGTGGAACGTGATCTCTCTGTGCCTATAAGGAGTTTATGCACTACCAAAAAGCGGGTAAACAATGGCAGTTAAAATGGGATTAATATGGCGGCTTTAGCTGCCATTTTTTGCACCAATGGCGGGTCAACGCCCGCCATATTTCTTTCCGCCATTCGGTATAAAATGGCAGTGTGGAACCGACATTTTGTAAACCGACGCAATCACACAGTTTAAAACGACAGTTTATTTTACTAATAAAATGGCGATTGCAACTGCCATATTTTTCTTAGTTAAACGCTTTTCTCCATGTAAATAATGGCAATTTTAACTGCCATATTTTACTAAGTTAAATGTTTTTCAATAATGGCAGTTATAACTGACGTAATTTATGTAACACCCCGCAAATTCCTCGTACTGAATTAAAATACTAAAGAGATTTATTTTGAGAAAAATGTTTTTTTGAAAGAATATTTTCTTATATAAAATTTCTTAATTCACATTTTCAAAATGGAGAGTGAATTTAAAGAAATGATTTCCATGAAATAATGTGATGAGTTTTAAAGTTGAGTTTGAAAAATAATTATGTAATTGATATTTGTGGTACTTTAAGGGAATTTTGGTTATATATATATATATATGATGTTATAAATAAGAAAATCCATTCTCTATGTATGTGCATATATGTGTATGTACGGTTTTGTATGAATAGGACTATGTGAAATTTAATTAATGAAAGAACATGATTATATATGCGTGTGTATATATGGGTAACGTGTGAGAGTGTGTGCATAAATATGTGTATGTGAATATGTGAATATATATGTGTGTGCCTTGTATGTGTGTGAGTGTAGGAAGCCTAAAATTTTCATTAAGTGGAGACCAAGTAACCACATCCTAACCAAGTTCCAAACCAAGTCCTAACCAAATAGTGAAAACCCTAATGGAGTGCCAACTAACCATTAAGCCTAGATTGACTCCAAGCACCTAATGTCCCTTACATGTCCCCTTAAGAAATGATAAACTCCACCCATGCAACAAATCAAGTTGCCAAAATTGCCCTTCCTTGAAAGCACCTTGGCCGAATTGGATAAGGGTAAAAGAGGAAGTGTACCAATTGCTAATATAAACCACCACCCTTAGCTCATTTCACCCACTATTTTCCATTCCTTTATTTCATTCCTTCACCGTCCAAACACAATTGTTGAAGAGCAACATTAAGCTCTCAACACATAGAAAGAAAAAGGAGAGAGAGAGAGAAAGGAGGGTGTGGCCGTGGGGAAGAAAGAGGAAAAAGGAGATCAAACCAAAAACCTTAGAGCCTTCTTGAAGATCCAAGATCCAAAAAGCTAGGAGATCAACCCTTTCTTGGTGGGTGATTCGAATAAGCATAAAGGAATTGTAATAGTGTAGATTTCTTTATTTTGGTTTTGTAATCTTCCTTCTTTTCTTCTCTTGTATGTCTATTTTTATGTTTGGCCATGAACTTTTAAGATTCAAAGGAACTTATAAACGTCTAACTAATGGACTTCATAACTTAATTAAGGTCTTCGAGAAAGATCTTAAAGTTTTTCAACATAAATCTTAAAGATCTAAAGGATTGTTGAGATTTTTGTAAAGTTTAAAGCAAACTTCTTTGCATGATAATTTTTCAAGCTTAAATGTTGGGCACAAGTGTGTTTGTGCTTGATCACGAATTTTCAAACTTAAAAGAACTTGTAAACGTCTAATTAACGGATTCCTAACTCGTTTAAAGTTTTTCATAAGAGATCCTAAAGCTTTTCCAACTAAATCTTCTAAATATAAAGGTTTTTTTGAAAAATGAAGTGGATCTCTTTGCATGATCCATTCCCTTTCTTAAACCGTGATTTAAAGATATATTTGAGGTTTATTTGACGAATAAAATGAATGATCTAAATTTGCTTAATCATAATGTTGAGATCTTTGAATTGATGTTGATCTTGGTGCTTTGAGTGCATGCATGTGTTGATTATACTTGGATCTTGAATTTTTAAGACTAAATGAACTAATAAACACTAGATCCTAGACTATATAATTCGGCCATGTCTAGAAAATTAGGTTGTGATGATTTTATTTTGTTTTGGGTTCATGTATGTTAGTTTGAGGCTTGTTAAAGATGATCTAAGTGGTTTGAATGCTTTGATTTAAACTTTGATTTTTCTAAGCTTTGATCTTTGGTTTTCTTGTCAAAAAGGCTTTGCTCTATTACTTTAATCTTGAAAAAGATTTGATTCTTGCCTTGATTTTCAATAACTTGGATCTTGAAGTCTTGCATGTGATTCTTTTACTCAAAAAGTTTTGCTTCTTGGTCTGCATGTCACGGTTTGATGAGAAACAAAGGAACACAACTTTTTCAAAATGGTTTTGCTTTGATCTAAATTTATGTGTGTGTTTCAAAGCTAAAGGTTAAGTTTTCCTCTTGGTTTTGTTAATTGATTTTCGGTCAAGCCTTGAAAATCAAAGGATCATGATTTTTTTTCATAAAAAGGAACTTGCATGTGATTCTCTTCTACCTTAAATGATTTTTAGAAGCACATGCAAAGAAAAAGAAAAATGAAAATGTGTTTGAAGTGACAAAGAGGTCACGATTTTGTGATTGAAAAAAGGGAGAGGTATTTTTAAAACCATGTGTTTGAAGTGCATGACTTGATTTGTTGATTTTAAGGTTTGCATGTAGAAAATTTGCACCAAAGACTTTGTTTTTCCTATGATCATGATTCGGCCAATATGAGGTTAAATAGGCTAGATTCTTTTTGCATGTGATTGTCTCATTGAAATGATTATGTTTTGTGACTTTGTTTTAAGAAAAATTTATTTAAATTGTGTTGTGGATATTTGATTTCATTCGGTTTTAATTAGAGCTAAGGGAAATAAATAAATAGATTGAATGATTGTGGGAAAAACATTGTGTTTAGAATAAACATATGCGTGAATATGTGTGTGTGTTCGGGTAAGATTAAAAGAAAGAGTAAATAATTTTGTTGCATAAAAAGAAAATAGAATCTAAGAGTTTAAAATAAATCAAGTTAACTTATGTGATTTGAATTTGTGATGTTTGGCTTGCTTTCTTTAATGACATTCGGCCACATAGTTTAAATAAGTCTAGGAAATTTAGTTGCATGAAAATAATTTCACACAATGATTTTTGAAAGGAATCAAATTGTTTAAAGTAAATGGTTTGCATACTGGTTTAATACATGTATGCCTAAGTGTTTTGTGTTATGAATTATGTGTGAGTTGTATAATTGCCTTCACGTTGATTTAATCGGTTGCATACTTGGTGAAGTGTTGCTTGATGTCTGTGATAATTGATGTTTGAAAAATAGGTGAATGTGTAGTTGGCTTTGAAACTAATTGATTTTAAGACAATTCCATTTGATTTATTTAAAGATTCTAAATTGAGTGTATGGCTGTCCAAAGTTGTTTCATGATAAAAGATTTGAGTTTTAAAAATGTTAATTTTGGATAATAGAGTGGTTTAAAGCAAAAGTGTTTTACGATGTTTTCGAAGTTGATTTAGGTTCTGTCCAAAACGGACCAGCACCCAAACTAAAGAGTTTAAATAACTATTCATAATGTTTTCAAATGACTTTTGAAAGTACTTAAGGTGTTATAAACATCCGAGTTGCTTGAAAGAAAACGGTTATGTTTTAAGTTTTTGACGAGGAATGAAAGGTGTTTAAGTTACGAAAAAGATTTTCCTAATACGAGTTAATAACATAAATGTATTTTATTTAGTACGAGGAACCTTAAAGACAAGGGATTGTGTGAAAACCTACAATCGGTGGTTGAAATAACTAGGATATACTAGGAGAACACCTAGAAGGGGGGGTTGAATAGGTGTTAAAGAAACCTTGAAAGATTTTCGCAAGAAACAAATTGAAACGATTAAAACAAATAATTTTCACAAATTCTCTTGGTATTAATCGATTAGCAAAGGCTATTAGTCGATTAGTTCCGTATGCTTGATTCAATCTAATCGAGTAATGAAACTAGTTAATCGATTAATCCCTTTCAAAATTGAAAAAAAACATTTTTCAATCAAATACGAAAATCAATCAATCAATCATATATGATCAGAGATTAAGCGGAAACAATCAACACCAATATTCTTATTGATTAACCTAGTTATGAAAATGATTTTCCCCAAATTAATTTGAACAATAAAGATTCAATTCAATCAAATATAGAAAAATCACTTTTTCTAGGTTTTCAACCAAGAACACAATTAAAGACTTGAATTGTAAAGAGTAAGAGTTTAGAGATACGACACAGTGATTTATCCTGGTTCACTTTCATCCACTTGAAAGCTACTCCAGTCCCCTCTTCAACCAAGAGAGATTCTTCACTATGAGGAATTAGAGTTTCTCAAATTACAAGTAAATGCCTCACAAGACTTCCTTCTTGCTAGCCTACAAGAGATACCACACCCTTGCCTTGTAACCCTATTGATATCTAATCTAACCTCTTCTCTTGCTTGCCAAATCCCCTCAACAAGACTTCCAATGCTTGCTTTACTACAAGACTTCCAAATGCTTGTTCTTCAACAAGGCTTCCAAGTGTTTGATGAAATGCCTCACCAAGGCTTCCAATATAACTTTGCTTGATTTACAAAATCAAGTCTTCCTTTGTTGTAGATAGCTTGCCTTTTGCAAAGATTACAACTCAAATGAAAAACAATAACAATCCTATGAATCTCTTTCAAAAGCTATGAAAAGATCAACATGAGAGATTCAAGGTTCTTGATCAAAGAATATGAAAATGAGAGCTTTGATCTTGAGAGAGTGAGAGAGAATAGTGTGGCTTTGATTCTTTGTAAAATTGTGTATCAAAATGATTCTAGTTGATAGAAATGATTAGGAAAAGGTTTATATAGAATACCCAAAAGTTGGAGCAACTTAGAATAGCTTTTGAGAAGTGAAAAACGTATTTAAAACAGTTACAGACCCTGCTTACTCGAGTAAAATAAGTATTAATCGAGTAATACGAAAGCAAGATAATTTTCACTCGAGTGAGACCAAAAATACTCGAGTAAAGGTGTAGATAATCGATTATCAAAAGTTTGTTAATCGATTATCAGTTCAAAATACACCGTTAATCAATTATCAAAATCTGTTAATCGATTATTAACATTAAAAATCACTTAAAACTTGTTTTCTCAAAAACTAAACCTTTTCTTTCAAACCTTTAAGCCACCTATTGATTTTAGGCAAAGTGAATACTCAAAATATGATATAATCATGCAATCAAAAAAGATTCACTACCCTCTAAGAAACTCTACCCAAACTCATAAACTAAAAGACTTGTGAGGCTAAAGATAAAACAATAAAACATAAACTACCAAACTAAATCTTCATGAGTTGGCTCTCTCTTCTTAACTTGATGTTTGTTGTTGCTTGTTGAGCTTGATCTTGATCAACACATTTGAAGCTTGTTCAAAACCTTTAGGCATTTATCAAAACATTCTTCATGGATCTTACAGATTGGGGGCAGCCGGCAGCGCAAAGGATCCGAGGAGACGGTACGGATTAAATTTCTGGACCTCAGGTGAGAGAGAAGCTCTCCTAAGACACCGTGGTGGTTAGGTGATTTAGTAGGACGTTTCGTATCATCTCAAAGATCGGAACTAAGTGGTTAGAATCAGTAGTATAAGTGGCAATTGGTTGATTGTGTGGCCCCTTATATGAAGGTGACGATGACGACATTATTATTGTGTGATGTGTGTATGTTGAAAGCATGCTTTTATTCTTTATTTAATTATGCCTAGTGATATTTATTGCTGAAGATTAACATGAGTGACAAACTGATGGACATCTGTTACGTCCTGAAAATAAATTGAAATAAGGAAATGGTGGAAGTAAATGATGAAGATAAAAGAATGAAAATTAAGTTGAAAGATGGAAAAGAAAGAAAGAAAGAGTTGAGACTGAGAAAAGAATGGAATGATGATGTTGAGATCGAGCCAGAGCTGGGGAAAGTATTGTTGTGGTTGGAATAAGGTGTGGGATGAGTGGAGCTGGGCTCCTCTGTTTTGGTTTTAGTCTAGGACTAGTGTTGAGTTGAGCTTGCTCCTCCATTAGCGCTCAGCAAAGTTGAAATTTTTAAAAAGGTTTTTGAAAAGCAGTTTTCGAAAAAGGTTTTGAAAAGAGATTTTTTTTTTGTAAAAGATTTTGAAAAGAGATTTTTTGAAAAGGTTTTCGAATAGCAGTTTTTGAGAAGACTTTTAAAAAGGAACTTTTTGAAAGGGTTGTGAAAATCAATTTTTGTGAAAGAGCTATGTAAAGAAAAGTTTGAGAAAAGTTTGTGAAAGGAAATTTTGGAAAGAGGTTTGAAAAGAAGGATTTTTGGAAAAGGCTTATCAAGAGAGTCCTTTTGAAATAACATTTTTGAGAAAAGTTGGTAAAAACTATGTTTCTGTGAAAGTTATGAAATGGTGTTTTGAGATAGTTTTTGAAAGGTGGTTTTGAGAAAGGATTTCGAAATGAGATGAGTATGAGAACTGGGGAATGCTGAAGAAGTTGAAAAATGTGATTCGAGTTGTTGATGTGGTCCCAGCTCTGTGCTATGTGAGAAATGATGAGAGAAAGGCTGTGCAAAGTTAGTGGTCAGGACCCATTGAAGGGATGCACGAAGGATGGGCCGAGCTTAGGATAATTAAAAAGATAAAAGACTTAAAAGACATACGCGGTGAGGTATGAGAGTGCGAAGTAGTGGAGAGGAAGGAACCATAGGTATCTGCGGATACTTAGGAGGAGATTGCATTAGGGGAGGACGATGACGGTGAAACGTCAATAGGTCTAGAGTGTGTTTCTGGGCAGAACGAACTCCACATGTGGCGCACTAACGTGGTGGGGACTGGGTCTAATGCCGTGGTAAGTTCTGCGGGCCCACTAGAAACATACTGTCGCCCCCTAGATTGCAAATCAAGAACAGTGAGAGGGACTAGAACGGGGCATTGTGTTTTCCACTGCGTGGACAGTGAGCCTTGTTATTATTGAAATGATTTGAGGACGAGATCCTCCTGGTCTGGGACCATTTATGTGTTGTGACAGCTGTCGTGCCCGCGTGGTAAAGGTCCTGTACTCCTGTTTGCTTCCGACTAGGTTGGGTGGATGACCGAGGAGATGTAGACGTGTGTGATAGCCAAGAACGAAATGAGTATCTGATGATATTGTGTGAGAGGAAATTATGAGCATGAGAAGGGAAAGGATTGAGAAAGAAAGAATGTTTATAAAAAGTGAAATTAAGTTTGAAAAGATAATGAAAGGTAAGAGTAACAGTGATAAGACTGATAATAATGTGGTAACATACTTGATCATTGTGTGCTTGCATGTTTTATTGTGTGTTTGTATGGTCCTTCTATCTTGCATATCGTAATCCCACACCGTCGACGATTCGTCGTTCGGATCGCTTACTCTCTCCTGTTCGTTGGCATATCGCTACTGCTGGTATCTCAACGTGCAGATGGAGTATCGGATGGAAGTCACCGTACGAGGCTACAGGAACTACAAAGAGAAGATTCGGCATGAGGTTCGAGGGAACTCCACCACTCTCAATGGAGCAGAGTCGAAATCTACTAGCAAGGAGGGCATCACAACAAGGAAGGCAACATCTTCGAGAGCAAAGAAAGGACGCACGAAGAAGAAGGGACTTCACGCAATTGCTTTCAATAGGATAGTTGAAGGATAGTATGGTTAGTTTAGGACGTTATGTGTGTTGAGTTAAGGATTACCGATGCCATGAGCCATTATGTAATTGAGCTAAGTTTCAATTTGACTTGTGGAGTATATTTTCGTGTGCTTTTAATTCATGAGAAGTTTCTGAAAACTGTTAAGATGATTTTGAACCAATCTCTTTATGGAAACGAATGTTGTATGGGATGAACGGTTTTAGTAACAACTCGGTTTTCAAAAAGGGTGTTGAGAACATGTAACACCCTAATAAATACTACCCTTAATTCCCAAGTATTAAAAATGTGTACTTAAAAATTCCTTTTTAACTTATGAAAATCAACCGTCAAACGGACAGAGTTTCGTTTGTTTTTCGGACTTTCCAAAATTTAACCTGTATATAACATAATCCATATATATAAAATCAATAGCCAGCAGGGCTGCACCACATGCACATAACAGATAAAAGCTCCACGGGCACAAAATACAACATCCAGTGTCAGTTATCAGAGTGTAAGCGGAATAAGTGTACTAGGTGCAACTAGCATGATGCTCAAAAATAGCTATGCCAAAAACAATATCCTAAGCCTCATCAAAAATATATGGACATCACAAATACATCAAAAGAATAAGGAGGCTTAGGTCACATATAGCCCTAATCCCCATAATAACCCTACTCTCCCTGTGAGGGAGAGCACTCCTGCTCGGCCGGGGGCTGTGCTAACTCAATCTCTGTACCTGAAAGATAGTAAGGGGGTGAGCATTGTGCAAGATCCTATATTTTAAATATATGAAATGAAAGTATTTTATCAATATTAGTATCATTAAAATAGTCAATTTTTCCTATTTTAGCAAAAACACTCGAGTATTTTAGGAAAAACTCGAGTATTTTAAGTAGCTCTTTGGAAATTTGAATTTTTAAATAAAAACTCGAGTATTTGGGAAAAAACTCGAGTATTTCGTGCAGACCTGAAAGTGTATAAGTCGGTTTTCATTTAATTTTCGCACCAAAACGCGGTTTCTCGAAATGACAAGCATAGAGCTGGACTTTACTTCAACCTGAAGTATTCTTAAGCTATAAATTGGTGCTTGGTTGAGACATCCAACACCTCTAATCACCCAAAACCCGAATTTCAGTTTTTGACTCTCAGTTTTCTAGAGCATACTTTGATCTCTGATTTCTTCTTCGTTTCTCAATCAAATCCTTCGAAACCAAAACACAACTCAAGGTTCTAGTTCCATCTTTGAATTAGAATCAAGAATCACATCAAATAAGCCCCTGTAGTTCGAGTTCTAGCTCATCAAAGTTTGAGGTTCAAAGCTGTAAAAACTGAGTAGTTTTCAGCATCAAGTATTCATCTTCATTGAATTCGTTTGGTAATCTCAGGGATACTTTTTGTGTCAAACTTGTTTCTGATTGGAGTTAGTATATCCTAGTTTGTTAAACTAACTTGTTTCGTTCTTTTTCATGCCAAATCCGTGGTGAAATCTGTGGCCAAAGTCAGCCTGTTCAACCCCTTTTTCACAAGTCCAGAATTTGGATTTTTGATCCAGCCAAGTTTCTCGTTGTTTAATCTGTTGTTTAGCTTCTCTAAGGTAAGGGAGGAGTTATCTAATTGCTAGAATGAGTAATCTCAAGCTAGAAATGTAGGAACCTCACATGGTTCATCAAGGGATGAAGTTGGAATTGGGGATATGACATGGAGGTCATAAACCCAAGGTTTTATGAGTCAAATAAGTTTAAATGAACCTAATGATGCTCACTAGATTGATTTTCGAAGATAAAACCAAGTGGAAATAAATTTCATATCTTGAAATGGTTATTTTTCAAGTTTGCATAGATTCTGTGATTTGATGGTGATTTATGTTAATATGTACTTGTTTATGCGTACTAACATGTTCCTTATATGTGTTTATGCCTCTGTGTTGCATAAGAATGGAAAAACAATGCATGGAATTCGAATTGGTGCTTAAAATGCAGAAACTGGTGCTGTTGCAGTAAAAACACTCGAGTCTTTTGAGAAATACTAGAGTATTCTAGAAAAATGAGGAACAACTCGAGTGTTTATTCAAGAACTTCAAGTATTCTGGAAAAAATGAAGAACAACTCGAGTATTTTATAAAATACTCGAGTATTTTGATTAAAACTGAAGAAAACACTTATTTTCTTAAGAATATTGAATACCTAATTCTTATATGTTTTTCCATTGGTCGATTATTATCCTGGAAGTGTCCTACTGGAATTCTATTCAGTGGTTGACGTATTCGGACAGGAGTCCCAATGGATAAATGTATAAGTTTACTTGATTCCCATTGGTTGATTTTTATCCTGGATGAGTCCTACTGGAATTTTATTCAGTGGTTGACATATTCGGACAGGATGTCCCAATGGAAGTGCGTACACCCATTTGGTTGATTATTTTCCCATGTCCCAGTGGAAGTCTTTACCCACTTGGTTGATATTTTGGGAGTCCTCAATGGGGTCGTTGCAGTAATTAATAATAAAATGATTAACTCCTATTGTATAAAACCCATCACAAAGTGGCTGGGCCGCTGATGGAATTTTCAGTAAGCACTAGCACCAGTTAATGCTAAAAGAAAAGATGAAATTGTGATTAAGAAGGATTATGAACTTTGGGTCTCTATATTGGAGACATGTTGTTCAAGGATGTGATTTAATCAAAGAAAGAAGATAAAAAGTTTGTGTGACATTATGCATGGAGAAGGAATTGCTCCGATCTAGATTCGGAACTTCGGTAAAGTTAAATCAGAATATCCCTAGCACAAGGATGCTAGGAAGACCGATTTTCCAATCGACATTATCATGCATGGAGGAGGAGTTGCTCCGATCTAGATTCGGAACTTCGGTAAAGTTAAATCAGAATATCCCTAGCACAAGGATGCTAGGAAGACCGAGTTCCCAATCGATCGTGAAGCTTGAATATGAATCGCTCCGGTTTGATGACCATAGGATTGAGAATATCCCGAGCCTGAGATACTCGGATGCCAAACCGTGTAGTATGAATGAGGAGTAGGCATGCATCATAACACTAATCAAGATATTATGAAAGACAGTTTGAGCATATACATATGCATTTATTATTGCTATATGATAACATGTGTTTGTTATTTCTAGCCACTGTTATACTCATTTGTTATTGCTTTTAGCTATGACTCACTCCCAGTCCCTTGTGTAGGTGATGGCGAGAAACATGTTCTGCGTGGAGATGAGGCCGCTCCCTAATGGGGAGTGGAATTTTGAGGACCATAGGGCTACATATGAGGGGGATGTGGAAGTTATCTTCCGCCATCCTAATCCATATTCCCGTATGCGTCCGCTTAGATCGAGAATTCCAATGGTTTACGTCATGCACATTCCGCCAAATTTTGTTATGAGAAATGGAACCCCTCCACCAACACCAAGACGTTTTCCGAGACGCACTATCCCACCGAGTCCAGCACTCTCCTCAGAAAGAATCATCCTAGAGGTTCCTGCTTGTCCTAGTCCTTCTCCTCGAGTTCGATCCCGAACTCCGATATACGTGCATGACGATTCGGCACAAGAAGAGGAGGAAGAGGAAGAGGAGGATCCAATCGAGGATGAGGATCCGGTGGGTAATGCGAATCAGATGGTGGATGATTTTATGGACAACTCGACTGGAAGTCAGTGGGGAACTGAAGACTAAGTTAAGTTGTGGGGTGGAATGTGACTGATATAACCCATCAGGTTTTCTCTTATCTATGTTATGTTATATTTTGAGTCATGAACCATATGCTCTAGGTTATTATGAATTTTGTTGTAATATATGTAAGATAATGTAATGGCCTAGAGTGTTGAGTTAAGTAATTATGTATTTTGTTTAATGAAGAATGTAGTATGTAACCTTTTCAATATGAATGAAATATGATGTTACATAATTTGTCGTCATGACTCGATGTTTATATAATTCCGCAAGATTTGATAATGGATGATGACTGACTTTTAGTTTCAAAGAAAAGAAAAAAAATGGTCGTATTTTCTAAATATAAATATTTTGCTTTGGAATAAAAGTTGGGTCGTCACATTTAGTGGTATCAGAGCAATGGTTCGACTCTCGGCCTTGGAGTGTGGCCTTACACACTAACCATTGCATATCATGACATGATGTTTTTGATGTTTGTAGTATAAGACTAGAATTTGCAGAATCTAATTAAGTTTCCCCTTTGGATTCTGTAGGACTAGATGGCCGGAAGAAATAACGCTAACATTGCGGAGGCATTAACCCGGATGGCTGCAATTCTGGAGAATATGCAGCACAACCATCCTCCAAGCAATGGAACCCCAGCGGAGTTTCAAGGCTTAGATTCCTTTAGAAAGTGCAAACCTCCTAGCTTCTCGGGTGGTCGTCGTCCCGAGCAAGCTCAGTTCTGGCTCGATGAGATGAATAAAATCTTTGGAACGTTGACTCTGTCGGAATCGCAAAAGGTCACGTTTGCTGCCTACGTGCTCACTGGTGAAGCTGTGACCTGGTGGAACCAGACTCGTCAATTCCTGGAGTTTGATCAAGTAGAGTTTACTTGGGGAATCTTCACAGAAAAGTTTCTCGAGAAGTATTTCCCGGATGACATCAGGCTGCAGAAGGAAATGGAGTTCCTCGATTTAAAGCAAGGAAATCTGTCAGTGGACCAGTATGCTGAGAAATTTGAAGAGCTGATGAAGTACTCGCCATACTTCCAGTATCACCCCAATGAACATTCCAAGTGCACACGATTCGAGAATGGTCTGAGACCCGATATCAAATTAGCTGTGAGTGTGCAAAGGATCCGACACTATCCAACGTTGGTTTGTACTTGTCGCATTTTCAAAAGGAATAGCGTCAAGAAGGACATTGGACAAGGAAGTTTTGGGCCGCATCGCAATCAGCATAGGCATGGCAGCAAGAATCGGAGAGGTCCTTATCCACAACAAGGAAAAGGAAATGCATCATCTTCTGGAGTGCCCAGTCTCCCAGCTCCTGGTGCAATGTGCAACAAATGTCAAAGATTTCATCCTGGAAGGGAATGTTGGAGAGACAAACCACCAACTTTCTACAACTGTGGAAAGGCTGGCCACATCGCCCGTCTTTGTCATCAGCCCCAGCGTCAGAACGATCAAGGATCGGGAAGCAAACCATGGGTCAATGGGAAGGTCTTTACAATGTCCGGATCAGAAGCGGAGCAGGCAGACAATCTTGTGCAAGGTAACCATCTTCTCAATGGCATGCCTTGTCGCTTTCTATTCGATTCTGGTGCTACGCATTCTTTCATCTCTGAGGAATGCGTTAAGCGTTTGTGTTTACCCGTTTCGGAGACACCGTTTAGACTTAAGGTATGTACTCCTTTGAATGTGCCGGTGACTACGTCAAGAGCATGTTTTGGATGTTCCGCTAATATAGGAAGTTTGTCCTTTAGGGTAGATTTAATCTGTCTACCTTTATCCCAACTCGACGTTATTTTGGGGATGGATTGGTTAGCAACTAACCAAGTGGTGATCGATTGTAAGACTCGAACGATTGTTTTTCCCGGTAAAGAGTCGCCTGAGGTGCAACCTGAAGGGTACGTTTGTGTGTTTTCTGCGGTCGTAGCAGAAAAGAAGGATGAACCAAAGTTAGAGGAAATCCCGATTATTCTAGATTTTCCCGAAGTGTTTCCTGATGAAGTTCCCGGTTTGCCACCGCATCGAGAAATAGAATTCAGTATCGATCCAGTTCCTGGTACTGGTCCTATTTCTATTGCCCCTTATCGTATGGCTCCAACCGAATTAGCTGAACTGAAGAAGCAAGTGGAAGATTTGTTAGAGAAGCAGTTCATCAGACCAAGTGTGTCGCCTTGGGGAGCGCCAGTTTTGTTCGTAAAGAAGAAGGATGGATCCATGAGGATGTGCATTGATTACAGGCAACTCAATAAGGTTACAATCAAGAATAAATACCCGTTGCCAAGAATCGACGATTTGATGGATCAAGTGAGAGGAGCATCGGTGTTTTCAAAGATCGATTTGAGATCAGGTTATCATCAGATCAGAGTTAAGGAGGAAGATATTCCGAAGACTGCTTTTCGGTCACGATATGGACACTACGAGTATGTGGTGATGCCATTCGGTTTAACCAATGCTCCCGCCATATTCATGGATTACATGAATAGAGTGTTCCGACCTTATTTGGATTCCTTTGTTGTGGTGTTCATAGATGATATACTCATCTATTCAAAGACCCCAGAAGAGCATGCCAATCATTTGAAGATTGTCTTGGAGACTTTGAAGGAAAAGAAATTATATGCCAAGTTAGCCAAGTGTGAATTTTGGCTTGGAAAAGTCAATTTCTTGGGGCATGTGATTTCGAGAGATGGTGTTGCTGTAGACCCAGCTAAAGTAGAAGCGGTGCTGAAATGGGAGAAGCCTAAGTCTGTTACTGAAGTTAGAAGTTTTCTTGGCCTAGCTGGTTACTATCGGAAGTTCATAGAAGGATTTTCTAAGTTGGCTCTTCCTTTAACCCGCCTGACTAGGAAGGAGCAACCTTTTGTTTGGAATGAGAAGTGTGAAGTTAGTTTCCAAACTTTAAAGGACAAGTTAACATCGTCTCCAGTGTTAACTGTACCCGATCCCCAGAAAAATTTTGATGTTTACTGTGATGCATCAAAACAAGGTCTAGGTTGTGTTCTGATGCAAGAAGGAAGAGTTATTGCTTATGCGTCACGACAGTTGAAGGTGCATGAGGAGAATTATCCTACTCATGATTTGGAGTTGGCTGCTATTGTCTTTGCTTTGAAAATATGGAGGCATTACCTGTATGGTAATACGTTCCAAGTATTCAGTGACCATAAAAGTCTAAAGTATCTCTTTGACCAAAAGGAACTGAATATGAGGCAACGTAGGTGGATGGAATTCTTAAAGGAATACAACTTTGAATTACATTACCACCCCGGCAAAGCCAATATCGTAGCCGATGCGTTGAGTAGAAAGACTCTGCATATGAGATTGATGATGGTAAAAGAAGCTGAATTGATTGAAGAATTCCGAAACTTGAATTTGGCAGTTCAGTTCAAACCAAATTGCATCAAATTAGGAATATTACAAATCACAAATGAGTTTGTGGGTCAAGTCCGAAACCTGCAACAAGTGGATGAAGAGCTTCTAGAGAAGAAAAGACTAGGGATAGAAGGAGTGGAACCATATTTCCAATTAGGATCGGATGGCATTTTGAGATTTAAGGATCGAATCTGCATTCCGTCAAATCAAGAACTAAGAAGAGCTATACTAGAAGAAGCCCAGAAAAGCAAGCTGAGTATGCATCCTGGATCAACTAAGATGTATCAAGACCTGAAGAAGATGTTTTGGTGGTCCGGATTGAAGAAAGACGTTGCGTCTTATGTTGCGTCTTGCCTTGTTTGCCAAAAGGCGAAGATTGAACATAAGAAGCCCGGAGGAGAATTGCAACCTTTGAGCATACCAGAATGGAAATGGGATGGAATAGCCATGGATTTTGTAAGTGGTTTTCCGAGAACGAGAGAAAGTTTCGATGCGATTTGGGTCGTGGTTGATCGCTTAACGAAGTCAGCTCACTTCATTCCCATCAACATGCAATATCCGTTGGAGAAGCTTGCAAGATTGTACATCAAGGAAATCGTCAGATTGCATGGTATTCCCTCAAGTATCATATCGGATCGTGATCCCCGTTTCGTATCTCGCTTTTGGCAGAGTTTGCATCGAGCGTTAGGAACGCAGCTAAGAATGAGTTCGGCTTATCACCCGCAAACGGATGGTCAATCGGAGAGAACGATTCAATCTCTGGAAGATTTGCTCCGTGCTTGCGTTTTAGAGTACCAAGAAAGTTGGGATCGTTTGTTGCCGCTTGTGGAGTTCACCTACAACAATAGTTACCACACAAGCATTGATATGGCTCTGTACGAAGCCCTCTATGGAAGGAAATGTAGAACCCCACTATTTTGGTTCCAAGTGGGGGAGAACGCTATCATTGGACCTGAATTAGTTCAGGAAACGACCGAGAAGATCAAGGTTATCCAAGAAAAGATGAAGATTGCACAAAGTCGTCAGAAGAGCTATGCCGATCAGCGTAGAACCAAGCTCGAATTTCAAGAAGGAGATCATGTATTTCTGTGAATAGTGCCAACAACTGGTATCGGGAGAGTGATGAAACCAAGGAAACTGACACCAAAGTTTATTGGCCCTTATCAGATCCTAAAACGAGTCGGTCCCGTCGCTTATCAGATCGCGTTACCACCTTCTTTAGCTAATCTCCATGATGTATTCCACGTCTCTCAGCTTCGCAAATTTATTCAAGACCCGTCTTCATTTATCCAGTTGCAACCAGACAAAATACCTTTAAAGGAGAATCTGACATTTGATGTCGGACCAGTGCGAATTGAAGATCGTCAAATCAGAAAGCTGCGAGGAAAAGAGATTCCTTTAGTGCGAGTTCTTTGGAAACAAAAAGGAGTGTCAGAATCAACATGGGAATTAGAATCGAAGATAAGAGAAGAGTACCCACATTTGTTTATTTAATCGGAATTTCGAGGACGAAATTCTATTTAAGTGGGGGAGGATGTAAGATCCTATATTTTAAATATATAAAATGAAAGTATTTTATCAATATTAGTATCATTAAAATAGTCGATTTTTCCTATTTTAGCAAAAACACTCGAGTATTTTAGGAAAAACTCGAGTATTTTAAGTAGCTGTTTGGAAATTTGAATTTTTAAATAAAAACTCGAGTATTTGGGAAAAAACTCGAGTATTTCGTGCAGACTTGAAAGTGTATAAGTCGGTTTTCATTTAATTTTTGCACCAAAACGCGGTTTCTTGAAATGACAAGCATAGAGCTGGACTTTACTTCAACCTAAAGTATTCTTAAGCTATAAATTGGTGCTTGGTTGAGACATCCAACACCTCTAATCACCCAAAACCCGAATTTCAGTTTTTGACTCTCAGTTTTCTAGAGCATACTTTGATCTCTGATTTCTTCTTCGTTTCTCAATCAAATCCTTCGAAACCAAAACACAACTCAAGGTTCTAGTTCCATCTTTGAATTAGAATCAAGAATCACATCAAATAAGCCCCTGTAGTTCGAGTTCTAGCTCATCAAAGTTTGAGGTTCAAAGCTGTAAAAACAGAGTAGTTTTCAGCATCAGGTATTCATCTTCATTGAATTCGTTTGGTAATCTCAGGGATACTTTTGTGTCAAACTTTTTTCTGATTGGAGTTAGTATATCCTAGTTTGTTAAACTAACTTGTTTCGTTCTTTTTCATGCCAAATCCGTGGTGAAATCTGTGGCCAAAGTCAGCCTGTTCAACCCCTTTTTCACAAGTCCAGAATTTGGATTTTTGATCCAGCCAAGTTTCTCGTTGTTTAATCTATTGTTTAGCTTCTCTAAGGTAAGGGAGGAGTTATCTAATTGCTAGAATGAGTAATCTCAAGCTAGAAATGTAGGAACCTCACATGGTTCATCAAGGGATGAAGTTGGAATTGGGGATATGACATGGAGGTCATAAACCCAAGGTTTTATGAGTCAAATAAGTTTAAATGAACCTAATGATGCTCACTAGATTGATTTTCGAAGATAAAACCAAGTGGAAATAAATTTCATATCTTGAAATGGTTATTTTTCAAGTTTGCATAGATTCTGTGATTTGATGGTGATTTATGTTAATATGTACTTGTTTATGCGTACTAACATGTTCCTTATATGTGTTTATGCCTCTGTTTTGCATAAGAATGGACAAACAATGCATGGAATTCGAATTGGTGCTTAAAATGCAGAAACTGGTGCTGTTGCAGTAAAAACACTCGAGTCTTTTGAGAAATACTCGAGTATTTTGGAAAAATGAGGAACAACTCAAGTTTTTATTCAAGAACTTCAAGTATTCTGGAAAAAATGAAGAACAACTCGAGTATTTTATAAAATACTCGAGTATTTTGATTAAAACTGAAGAAAACACTTATTTTCTTAAGAATATTGAATACCTAATTCTTATACGTTTTTCCATTGGTCGATTATTATCCTGGAAGAGTCCTACTGGAATTCTATTCAGTGGTTGACGTATTCGGACAGGAGTCCCAATGGATAAATGTATAAGTTTACTTGATTCCCATTGGTTGATTTTTATCCTGGATGAGTCCTACTGGAATTTTATTCAGTGGTTGACATATTCGGACAGGATGTCCCAATGGAAGTGCGTACACCCATTTGGTTGATTATTTTCCCATGTCCCAGTGGAAGTCTTTACCCACTTGGTTGATATTTTGGGAGTCCTCAATGGGGTCGTTGCAGTAATTAATAATAAAATGATTAACTCCTATTGTATAAAACCCATCACAAAGTGGCTGGGCCGCTGATGGAATTTTCAGTAAGCACTAGCACCAGTTAATGCTAAAAGAAAAGATGAAATTGTGATTAAGAAGGATTATGAACTTTGGGTCTCTATATTGGAGACATGTTGTTCAAGGATGTGATTTAATCAAAGAAAGAAGATAAAAAGTTTGTGTGACATTATGCATGGAGAAGGAATTGCTCCGATCTAGATTCGGAACTTCGGTAAAGTTAAATCAGAATATCCCTACCACAAGGATGCTAGGAAGACCGATTTTCCAATCGACATTATCATGCATGGAGGAGGAGTTGCTCCGATCTAGATTCGGAACTTCGGTAAAGTTAAATCAGAATATCCCTAGCACAAGGATGCTAGGAAGACCGAGTTCCCAATCGATCGTGAAGCTTGAATATGAATCGCTCCGGTTTGATGACCATAGGATTGAGAATATCCCGAGCCTGAGATACTCGGATGCCAAACCGTGTAGTATGAATGAGGAGTAGGCATGCATCATAACACTAATCAAGATATTATGAAAGACAGTTTGAGCATATACATATGCATTTATTATTGCTATATGATAACATGTGTTTGTTATTTCTAGCCACTGTTATACTCATTTGTTATTGCTTTTAGCTATGACTCACTCCCAGTCCCTTGTGTAGGTGATGGCGAGAAACATGTTCTGCGTGGAGATGAGGCCGCTCCCTAATGGGGAGTGGAATTTTGAGGACCATAGGGCTACATATGAGGGGGATGTGGAAGTTATCTTCCGCCATCCTAATCCATATTCCCGTATGCGTCCGCTTAGATCGAGAATTCCAATGGTTTACGTCATGCACATTCCGCCAAATTTTGTTATGAGAAATGGAACCCCTCCACCAACACCAAGACGTTTTCCGAGACGCACTATCCCACCGAGTCCAGCACTCTCCTCAGAAAGAATCATCCTAGAGGTTCCTGCTTGTCCTAGTCCTTCTCCTCGAGTTCGATCCCGAACTCCGATATACGTGCATGACGATTCGACACAAGAAGAGGAGGAAGAGGAAAAGGAGGATCCAATCGAGGATGAGGATCCGGTGGGTAATGCGAATCAGATGGTGGATGATTTTATGGACAACTCAACTGGAAGTCAGTGGGGAATTGACGACTAAGTTAAGTTGTGGGGTGGAATGTGACTGATATAACCCATCAGGTTTTCTCTTATCTATGTTATGTTATATTTTGAGTCATGAACCATATGCTCTAGGTTATTATGAATTTTGTTGTAATATATGTAAGATAATGTAATGGCCTAGAGTGTTGAGTTAAGTAATTATGTATTTTGTTTAATGAAGAATGTAGTATGTAACCTTTTCAATATGAATGAAATATGATGTTACATCATTTGTCGTCATGACTCGATGTTTATATAATTCCGCAAGATTTGATAATGGATGATGACTGACTTTTAGTTTCAAAGAAAAGAAAAAAAAATGGTCGTATTTTCTAAATATAAATATTTTGCTTTGGAATTAAAGTTGGGTCGTCACACATTGCACATGAAATAGAACAACAGTTTCTAGATAGACATAACAACTAACCAGGCCAAACACAATTAGCAATTTATTCACATAAATACAAATTCATCACAAGCATACCATATTTTCCAATTCCATTAATTTATCCATGCCGGTTCCCTTTTTAGTTAGTTCCTTTCCACCATTTGGTTCCCTTTTATTTGTTTTCCCCGTTTCCAAAGAAATCCCTTTTTTAAAACCCTTACCTTTTACTTATTTTTACGGTGTATGTATGTCTCCACCAAATCGAAGGCCTACATACATACACCAATCACGATGTATGTCTCCACCAAATCGAAGGCCTACATACATCGCGTTTCCATTACCATTACCTTGTCCAATTTTATCCCCTTACCCTTTTCCTTATTTTTACGGTGTATGTATGTCTCCACCAAATCGAAGGCCTACATACATACACCAATCACGATGTATGTCTCCACCAAATCGAAGGCCTACATACATCGCTTTTCCTTTACCGTTTACCTTATTTTATCCATTGTCCTTTCCTTTTTCCTTTTTATTTAGGGTGTATGTATGTCTCCACCAAATCGAAGGCCTACATACATACACCACCGACGATGTATGTCTCCACCAAATCGAAGGCCTACATACATCGCCCCGTTTACGTTGTATTGTCTCCCCCAATCGAAGGCCTACAATACAACACCATTTTACGATGTATCGTCTCCCCCAAATCGAAGGCCTACGATACATCACCATGCTCATCCAATATTAGTTGTCCATATTATATGTCATTAATTTGTCTACCAATTCCATTTAGTATTTACAAAATTACTCCAAGCACAAGCACCATCATATTTATAATCAAATAACCACAATTCACTTTTCACATAAACAATTAGAATACAAATAATAACAAACATCACCTTTCATGTAATCATGCAACACCCACATTTCTTTTTCACTTGTCCAAGTTATTGATTTAAAATTCTAAATTAGGGGTTCATGCCATTTAATTTTCCTCCGTTAAACCTAACCTTATTCTCTAATTCCTAGAGTTCCATAATTAATAATTAAGCCTATCTTTAACATTTTCCTTCGTTTCTAAATTGGGGTTTCTAATTTCCTACCCTAACACATAAACTCCTAGCCAACCATTATATCTAAATACAAACCCTTTCCTAGAACAAGCCAATGCTCACTATATCCACCCCCTTACCTTAATCAAGGAGAGAGTGAGAGAACCTCAAGCAAAAGTTAGCCTTAGCCCTAGATCCTTTTGTGCCTCACAAAAAGCTCCCCAAGAGAAGTGAGTGGATGGAAGTGAGAACTTGATCTCCCTTAAGCCATGAAACAAGGAAAGAACATGAGAGTATGGAAACCCAAGGGAGTGGGGTTCGAATTTTATGAGAGGAAAAAGGGAGAGAGAGAAACCGTATGGAGCATCTAGAGAGAGAAGGGAAGAGTGATCTTTACCTATGAAGCTTGCTTGTGGCTTAATGAGCTTGCAAGAGAAGAGGAGAAATCAACTTGGATCTTGGTGGAGGAAGGTGGAACTCGTGGGGGAGGGAGTGAAAGGAGAGAGAGATTTGTTGATGGAGAGAGAGATTTGTTGATGGAGAGAATGAATGAGAATGAGTGGCTAAGAATGAATGTGGCTTTATCTTTATTTTTTTTTCTGATGCAGTACGCACTACTTGAGTAGTCAGTGGACTACTCGAGTAGTCCAAATTTTCTGGACTTTATGTTTCCACCAACTACTCGATTACCCAGTGAACTAATCGATTAGTTGGTGAACTACTCGATTAATTCAGGTACTACTCGAGTAGTCTGGCCAGTTCTCTTTTTCATTGTATTTCAAAATGCCATAACTTCTTGGTTACCCGTCGGATCTTGCTCAAATTTTAACACAAGCTTCCTCACCTATCCTACTTCACATCCAACGGTGGAATTTGTATTCTAAGCTACCAATCTTGCTATTCTTATTTCCCAAAGTCCTATGTTTTAAACTTGAATTTGCATGTCTAATTGGCCGATTTCTAACTTATATCATAATTGTTTCTATCCTAAGGCTATCAAAACATAATTTACACTAAGAATTAAGTTTGGGATGTTACAGAACACCAAGGACTTTTCAATGATGTTTTCAAAACACGTTCATAATGGAAAAAAAATCTGGCCTCAATTTTTGTAACTTTGATAAGTAAAAGTAAATATTTTCGACTTACGAAAACCGGGCTGTTACAGAATGGTATCAGAGCTATTGTAATCCTTACTGGCCTTAAGCATGGGCTTACATGCTTTGCTTGTGTGTGACTCTATGTGTTTACTAGTATAAGACTAGGAGCGTAAGCTTAGGCTCTCAAATTTCTAGGATGTAAGACTTTGTTTGTGGCTTAGTGTCGGCCGAGTTAGTTAAGGAACCTGTTCATCTCGTAGATTGAGGAACATAGAAAGTGAGCAGGTTGAGACCCTTTAACCCTTGGTGTATCCTTAGTGTTTGACTAACCTAGTCTGTAGACCTAGACGTACCTTTTCTCAAGGAATAGTTGGTACCTTTGAGGACATAGGATGTTATTCTTGAATTCCCTGTTTGTTGAATCGCTTCAACAAAACAGTTAGTGCTGATGAAATTCGAACCTTTCTCTTTATGAGCCTTATTATCCACCCGTAGCCTTATTGACCCTATTTAAGAATCATTAATCTAAATCGTGGAATTAGAAGTGCTATAGTTACCCGGATAATTTAGGACTGAACGGCTAAGGAATGATCAATAGTTGAACCCAAGTGAGGATGTAAGATCACAATGGATTTAGTTATAAGTTTGATCGAAGTTGGGGAGTCACAAGGGAGGAAGGAGGTGTATGTTACCAGTTATTAGAGGAAATTTTGAGGAAAGATTGAGGATTAGAATTGCCATACACAATAGTTAGAGGTTTAGACGGTAGAAGTGATAGGTTGAATAATGTTTAGGAAGAATCTAAGGAGGAAAGTGAGGTTCGTTTGAGGAAGTAAGTAAGCCCAAGTAGTGATAGAATCCCTTTAAACTAGAGAAATGATATACGAAGACCCAAGAGTTAGAAGGAGAATTAAAAAGAGGAGTGGTTATTGTGAGTTAGTAGGAACCCGAGTTGTATAGAATAGTGAATATTTGAGGATTTCTAGGTGAAATCCCATGCTTTTGGAGATGTTTGAAATTTGTTTGTTTGATTTTCCCCTAAGTCCGTACCTATGGTTGGACTTTCTGTGACGACGACTAGCTAAGGGGGGGCGATATCTTCTTCGGTTAGTCTGTTGGACTTAACCCGATTCGACACGCAAGCGGTGGTACGAGTGTGACTTCTTCCTCTGAGAACAACCAATGAGAAGCACTGCAAGAGGGATCATACCAGCAAAAGGGAATACGACCGCGAAGGATGAATGAGAATATTCTTATGAGAGTCACGGTAACGTGAGAATTTGTGCCCTGCTGCCCAACCCACAGCGTATTTCTCGGGGACGAGAAATCTTTAAGTTGGGGAGAATGTAACACCCCGCAAATTCCTCGTACTGAATTAAAATACTAAAGAGATTTATTTTGAGAAAAATGTTTTTTTGAAAGAATATTTTCTTAAATAAAATTTCTTAATTCACATTTTCAAAATGGAGTGAATTTAAAGAAATGATTTCCATGAAATAATGTGATGAGTTTTAAAGTTGAGTTTGAAAAATAATTATGTAATTGATATTTGTGGTACTTTAAGGGAATTTTGGTTTTTTATATATATATATATGATGTTATAAATAAGAAAATCCATTCTCTATGTATGTGCATATATGTGTATGTACGGTTTTGTATGAATAGGACTATGTGAAATTTAATTAATGAAAGAACATGATTATATATGCATGTGTATATATGGGTAACGTGTGAGAGTGTGTGCATAAATATGTGTATGTGAATATGTGAATATATATGTGTGTGCCGTGTATGTGTGTGAGTGTAGGAAGCCTAGAATTTTCCTTAAGTGGAGACCAAGTAACCACATCCTAACCATGTTCCAAACCAAGTCCTAACCAAATAGTGAAAACCCTAATGGAGTGCCAACTAACCATTAAGCCTAGATTGACTCCAAGCACCTAATGTCCCTTACATGTCCCCTTAAGAAATGCTAAACTCCACCCATGCAACAAATCAAGTTGCCAAAATTGCCCTTCCTTGAAAGCACCTTGGCCGAATTTGATAAGGGTAAAAGAGGAAGTGTACCAATTGCTAATATAAACCACCACCCTTAGCTCATTTCACCCACTATTTTCCATTCCTTTCTTTCATTTCTTCACCGTCCAAACACAATTGTTGAAGAGCAACATTAAGCTCTCAACACATAGAAAGAAAAAGGAGAGAGAGAGAGAGAGAGAGAGAAAGGAGGGTGTGGCCGTGGGGAAGAAAGAGGAAAAAGGAGATCAAACCAAAAACCTTAGAGCCTTCTTGAAGATCCAAGATCCAAAAAGCTAGGAGATCAACCCTTTCTTGGTGGGTGATTCGAATAAGCATAAAGGAATTGTAATAGTGTAGATTTCTTTATTTTGGTTTTGTAATCTTTCCTTCTTTTCTTCTCTTGTATGTCTATTTTTATGTTTGGCCATGAACTTTTAAGATTCAAAGGAACTTATAAACGTCTAACTAATGGACTTCATAACTTAATTAAGGTCTTCGAGAAAGATCTTAAAGTTTTTCAACATAAATCTTAAAGATCTAAAGGATTGTTGAGATTTTTGTAAAGTTTAAAGCAAACTTCTTTGCATGATAATTTTTCAAGCTTAAATGTTGAGCACAAGTGTGTTTGTGCTTGATCACGAATTTTCAAACTTAAAAGAACTTGTAAACGTCTAATTAACGGATTCCTAACTCGTTTAAAGTTTTTCATAAGAGATCCTAAAGCTTTTCCAACTAAATCTTCTAAATATAAAGGTTTTTGTGAAAAATGAAGTGGATCTCTTTGCATGATCCATTCCCTTTCTTAAACCGTGATTTAAAGATATATTTGAGGTTTATTTGACGAATAAAATGAATGATCTAAATTTGCTTAATCATAATGTTGAGATCTTTGAATTGATGTTGATCTTGGTGCTTTGAGTGCATGCATGTGTTGATTATACTTGGACCTTGAAATTTTAAGACTAAATGAACTAATAAACACTAGATCCTAGACTATATAATTCGGCCGTGTCTAGAAAATTAGGTTGTGATGATTTTATTTTGTTTTGGGTTCATGCATGCTAGTTTGAGGCTTGTTAAAGATGATCTAAGTGGTTTGAATGCTTTGATTTAAACTTTGATTTTTCTAAGCTTTGATCTTTGGTTTTCTTGTCAAAAAGGCTTTGCTCTATTACTTTAATCTTGAAAAAGATTTGATTCTTGCCTTGATTTTCCATAACTTGGATCTTGAAGTCTTGCATGTGATTCTTTTACTCAAAAAGTTTTACTTCTTGGTCTGCATGTCACGGTTTGATGAGAAACAAAGGAACACAACTTTTTCAAAATGGTTTTGCTTTGATCTAAATTTATGTGTGTGTTTCAAAGCTAAAGGTTAAGTTTTCCTCTTGGTTTTGTTAATTGATTTTCGGTCAAGCCTTGAAAATCAAAGGATCATGATTATTTTTCATAAAAAGGAACTTGCATGTGATTCTCTTCTACCTTAAATGATTTTTAGAAGCACATGCAAAGAAAAAGAAAAATGAAAATGTGTTTGAAGTGACAAAGAGGTCACGATTTTGTGATTGAAAAAGGGAGTGGTATTTTTAAAACCATGTGTTTGAAGTGCATGACTTGATTTGTTGATTTTAAGGTTTGCATGTAGAAAATTTGCACCAAAGACTTTGTTTTTCCTATGATCATGATTCGGCCTATACGAGGTTAAATAGGCTAGATTCTTTTTGCATGTGATTGTCTCATTGAAATGATTATGTTTTGTGACTTTGTTTTAAGAAAAATTTATTTAAATTGTGTTGTGGATATTTGATTTCATTCGGTTTTAATTAGAGCTAAGGGAAATTAATAAATAGATTGAATGATTGTGGGAAAAACATTGTGTTTAGAATAAACATATGCGTGAATATGTGTGTGTGTTCGGGTAAGATTAAAAGAAAGAGTAAATAATTTTGTTGCATAAAAAAGAAAATAGAATCTAAGTGTTTAAAATAAATCAAGTTAACTTATGTGATTTGAATTTGTGATGTTTGGCTTGCTTTCTTTAATGACATTCGGCCACATAGTTTAAATAAGTCTAGGAAATTTAGTTGCATGAAAATAATTTCACACAATGATTTTTGAAAGGAATCAAATTGTTTAAAGTAAATGGTTTGCATACTGGTTTAATACATGTATGCCTAAGTGTTTTGTGTTATGAATTATGTGTGAGTTGTATAATTGCCTTCATGTTGATTTATTCGGTTGTATACTTGGTGAAGTGTTGCTTGATGTCTGTGATAATTGATGTTTGAAAAATAGGTGAATGTGTAGTTGGCTTTGAAACTAATTGATTTTAAGACAATTCCATTTGATTTATTTAAAGATTCTAAATTGAGTGTATGGCTGTCCAAAGTTGTTTCATGATAAAAGATTTGAGTTTTAAAAATTTTAATTTTGGATAATAGAGTGGTTTAAAGCAAAAGTGTTTTTACGATGTTTTCGAAGTTGATTTAGGTGCTGTCCAAAACGGACCAGCACCCAAACTAAAGAGTTTAAATAACTATTCATAATGTTTTCAAATGACTTTTGAAAGTACTTAAGTTGTTATAAACATCCGAGTTGCTTGAAAGAAAACGGTTATGTTTTAAGTTTTTGACGAGGAATGAGAGGTGTTTAAGTTACGAAAAAGATTTTCCTAATACGAGTTAATAACAAAAACGTATTTTATTTAGTACGAGGAACCTTAAAGACAAGGGATTGGGGGCAGCCGGCAGCGCAAAGGATCCAAGGAGACGGTACGCATTAAATTTCTGGACCTCAGGTGAGAGAGAAGCTTTCCTAAGACATCGTGGTGGTTAGGTGATTTAGTAGGACGTTCCGTATCATCTCAAAGATCAGAACTAAGTGGTTAGAGTCAATAGTATAAGTGGAAATTGGTTGATTGTGTGGCCCCTTATATGAAGGTGACGATGACCACATTATTATTGTGTGATGTGTGTATGTTGAAAGCATGCTTTTATTCTTTATTTAATTATTCCTAGTGATATTTATTGCTGAAGATTAACATGAGTGACAAATTGATGGACGTCTGTTACATCCTGAAAATAAATTGAAATAAGGAAATGGTGGAAGTAAATGATGAAGATAAAAGAATGAAAATTAAGTTGAAAGATGGAAAAGAAAGAAAGAAAGAGTTGAGACTGAGAAAAGAATGGAATGATGATGTTGAGATCGAGCCAAAGCTGGGGAAAGTATTGTTGTGTTTGGAATAAGGTGTAGGATGAGTGGAGCTGGGCTCCTCTATTTTGGTTTTAGTCTGGGACTAGTGTTGAGTTGAGCTTGCTCCTCCATTAGCGCTCAGCAAAGTTGAAATTTTTAAAAAGGTTTTTGAAAAGCAGTTTTCGAAAAAGGTTTTGAAAAGAGATTTTTTTTTTGTAAAAGATTTTGAAAAGAGATTTTTTGAAAAGGTTTTCGAATAGCAGTTTTTGAGAAGACTTTTAAAAAGGAACTTTTTGAAAGGGCTGTGAAAATCAATTTTTGTGAAAGAGCTATGTAAAGAAAAGTTTGAGAAAAGTTTGTGAAAGGAAATTTTGGAAAGAGGTTTGAAAAGAAGGATTTTTGGAAAAGGCTTATCAAGAGAGTCCTTTTGAAATAACATTTTTGAGAAAAGTTGGTGAAAACTATGTTTCTGTGAAAGTTATGAAATGGTGTTTTGAGATAGTTTTTGAAAGGTGGTTTTGAGAAAGGATTTCGAAATGAGATGAGTATGAGAACTGGGGAATGCTGAAGAAGTTGAAAAATGTGATTCGAGTTGTTGATGTGGTCCCAGCTCTGTGCTATGTGAGAAATGATGAGAGAAAGGTTGTGCAAAGTTAGTGGTCGGGACCCATTGAAGGGATGCACGAAGGATGGGCCGACCTTAGGATAATTAAAAAGATAAAAGACTTAAAAGACATACGCGGTGAGGTATGAGAGTGCGAAGTAGTGGAGAGGAAGGAACCATAGGTATCTGCGGATACTTAGGAGGAGATTGCATTAGGGGAGGACGATGATGGTGAAACGTCAAGAAGTCTAGAGTGTGTTTCTGGGTAGAACGAACTCCACATGTGGCGCACTAACGTGGTGGGGACTGGGTCTAATGCCGTGGTAAGTTCTGCGGGCCCACTAGAAACATACTGTCGCCCCCTAGATTGCAAATCGAGAACAGTGAGAGTGACTGGAACGGAGCATTGTGTTTGCCACTGCGTGAACAGTGAGCCTTGTTATTATTGAAATGATTTGAGGACGAGATCCTCCTGGTCTGGGACCATTTATGTTTTGTGACAGTTGTCGTGCCCGCGTGGTAAATGTCTTGTACTCCTGTTTGCTTCCGACTAGGTTGGGTGGATGACCGAGGAGATGTAGACGTGTGTGATAGCCGAGAACGAAATGAGTATCTGATGATATTGTGTGAGAGGAAATTATGAGCATGAGAAGGGAAAGGATTGAGAAAGAAAGAATGTTTATAAAAAGTGAAATTAAGTTTGAAAAGATAATGAAAGGTAAGAGTAACGGTGATAAGACTGATAATAATGTGGTAACATACTTGATCATTGTGTGCTTGTATGTTTTATTGTGTGTTTGTATGGTCCTTCTATCTTGCCTATCGTAATCCCACACCGTCGACGATTCGTCGTTCGGATCGCTTACTCTCTCCTGTTCGTTGGCATATCGGTGCTGCTGGTATCTCAACGTGCAGATGGAGTATCGGATGGAAGTCACCGTACGAGGCTACAGGAACTACAAAGAGAAGATTCGACATGAGGTTTGAGGGAACTCCACCACTCTCAATGGAGCAGAGTCGAAATCTACTAGCAAGGAGGGCATCACAACAAGGAAGGCAACATCTTCGAGAGCAATGAAAGGACGCACGAAGAAGAAGGGACTTCACCCAATTGCTTTCAATAGGATAGTTGAAGGATAATATGGTTAGTTTAGGACGTTATGTGTGTTGAGTTAAGGATTACCGATGCCATGAGCCATTATGTAATTGAGCCAAGTTTCAATTTGACTTGTGGAGTATATTTTTGTGTGCTTTTAATTCATGAGAAGTTTCTGAAAACTGTTAAGATGATTTTGAACCAATCTCTTTATGGAAACGAATGTTGTATGGGATGAACGGTTTTAGTAACAACTCGGTTTTCAAAAAGGTGTTGAGAACACCAAGGATTTTTCAATGATGTTTTCAAAACACGTTCATAATGAAAAAAAAATCTGGCCTCAATTTTTGTAACTTTGATAAGTAAAAGTAAATATTTTCGACTTACGAAAACCGGGCTGTTACAATTTACTCCATTCTTCTTGGTATATAATGACAGTTTTCACTGCCATAATTTCCTCACGTCTTTTTTTGTATATAATGGCTGTTGTGATTGCCATATTTTTATTTTTTTAAATTAATAATTTCTTTAACATTAATTATTATAATTTTAAATGTATTGCAAATTGCCTAATAATTTTTTTGGGTAAAATTTTAAAGGAGTAATAATAATATAAAAACATTCATTAGTTGCTTGCCTAACTGGTCTTGAACATATATGATTAATTCAACTCCAAAATTACAATATAATGTCTCAAACATAAGTACATCAAAATGATTCTAAATTCACAATAAAGGTCTTTGAGTTAATTCCAAAACAAAAAAAATAAAACACCGTTCTTGCTTCATAAAATGACAATGTCTTGATTCAATAAAAAACCGCATTCTGGATATTTTAATAAGGACTCTAGCGATCCAATGATTCATGAATATTGCTTGCATCCGATGACCTTCCAGTAGCATTAGGAGATGGAGCCCCACTTCCTCCATTGGGTGCCTACAAGAGCAAATATCATCACATTTCAATTTTCACAATAACATTAGATGACTGCAAAACAACATAATAACAGCAAAATAGCAACAACATAATGACAAAAATAACTGCAACAGAATAAGAAAATAACAATAGAATAGTAGCAAAACTTGTCTAAAATTGAGCAAAACAACAAAATAACACCACAACATCAAAGTTTTAGCAGAATAACAGCAGAAAAACTAAGCAAGACAACAATAACAACAAAACAGAAAAATAAAAGCAGAAGAACAAAGCATGATGACAAATAAAAATTGGATGAACATCAATAGTAAGTCCATGATAACATATAGCTAGTGACTATTACTTGGGAACACAGGTGCAAAGTATGTAGTACATTAAAACAAGTGGATTGCACTTTGCTATATCAATCATTATTATTATTAGTTGTGCTAATTATTAATGCCCTCAAGCTGAGGCAACTGAATTGGGTCATAGAATTCAAATTCAGTAGACAACTATAAATTTGCTATCAAAATGAATAAAATCACGTAGTTGACAACTATTGCATATATATGAATATGAAATAGTGAAATGACAAAAAAAATTCTGTTATAATGACAAAATAAAGCAAATGCAATGAAGAATCATAAATTAGTACTAGCAGAGTCACAACATAAGGAAAACAACATCTGTTTTTTCTTAAAAATACAATTACCAGGCACATCCGTACTAGCAAGCCTTGTCAACATATCAAAGAAACAAAATAGGGGGTCTCTCTTATTTTATTGAAAATACTAAATATTCATTTGCTTTGCCATTTTCATTTTTTTTATTACGTAGGAATCTGTCAAGTTTGAACTTGGGAGGGGAGATATCACCAACCATTGGTGATTTGCCTAACTTGCAAAGACCATTCAGGAAACAAACTATCTGATCAAATCTCAATTTATGCATGTGCTTTAGCTTACTAAGTCATGCTTATAAATGCAGTGAAGATCAAATACTCATCACAAAGCATCCATCAAGCAATGTTTTATCACATTGCATCTTTAATTAGCATGATGATGAGCTAACTAAGGGGGCTTTAAGAACTAGCAGCACTACTTCCCTTATTTGGTTCACTACGGTCGTTGTTATGATCTGATGAGTCAAGAAGATTGGAACTAAATGGCATTGGAAGGCATCTGAGAGGTGAATTTTTTATCACTGAATAAAGAGATGGAATGAGAAGAGGATGAGGGGGCATGACTACTTGTGAATTATTATTTGAGCGGCTCAAGATTTGAACATGGTTGAGTTGTCTTGGATCACTTTCCACAAAATATGAGTTAGCCATAAATGGAACATAGGAAGTGAAAACTGATGATGATTCAGCCAAAATAGAAGATGAAAATTGCACACCACTGCCACTGCTTAAATAACCCAAGGCTTCCAAATTGGGATAAAGATAGATTTCTTGGTAATTACATGTATAATATTACTTCAGACTATCAAAGTACAAGACATATAAGGAATTAATGCAAGTCCAGATTATAGGAATAAAAGGAATTAACTATATTACATTCCATTCATAACAACTCTGATGGTGCAACTCAGGAAGTACATAATTGACCAATTCATAAGCATGAGCAAGTAGAATTCAAGGGAATATTAGATGGAGATTTAATGTGATAAGGTCACCCAATGGTTGAGAATCTACATTAGGATAAGGTAATTACATGTGAGTCTTAAATAATGTGTTTTAAAGATGAGGTACTTCTAATTGGGTTACTCTAAGGTCTTGTGCACTCTTAATTGTATATCTAACAATTCAAAATTCAAAATGCATAAAATGAATATCCCAAAACTGTACAACACTCATACAGTAAAATAATATTTTTCTACTACGGTAAATAATACTGGAAAATCATAATTCCATTTTCTTAAATAATTAAACATTATAATTTCTTTTAAAAAATTCAAAATACCTAGAAATTCGTTAGCAGCATACTAAATACCAAGTTGTACAAAAATAAATTCTAATTTTCAACATGATCGTTTTGACTGTAAATTTGTCTAATTCCGATTTCTCAGTCAAAAATTATGAATTTTCAAAGTTAAATATATCAAAGAAATCACTAGATAATAATTTCTCCAAAACATAAAATAACTTCTCACCATAAAGTAAATCCTTTAAATCAACAAAACACAAGATTTAAATATTTAATCAATTTTAAAATAATTTCTTTCTCTACCACGTATTATTATAACTGAAATAATATTATTATATAACTTTAAAAGAATCGACCAATCAGAAATTCCCAAAACTCAATTTATTAAAATGGGGAAAATTGCGGGTATTACATTCCTCCCCAACTTAAAAATTTCTCGTCCTCGAGAAATGAAGCGAAAAGAAATCGTAATCAAACAAGAGAAAAACACACGCACTTCCGATCATCTTTCGAATCCCTTCGGTCATCGTTTTCCGACAGCGAAGCTCCATCCGTCAAGCCAATTACAGGTCGAATTGAATCAAGTGCACCAAAACCAATCGAAAGGATTATCAACACAGTTCTCAAGGTAATAAATTTTCAAGGTCACATCAAACTTTTAAAGGTCATTTGATAGAGATAGGTCGCAAAAATTTTTGTAATCAGGGGTTTCGTTCGTGAGGTTTAACTGGGTATGAACGACTTATAGTAATTTCGTTGCTCTTTGCCGATCCTTATTCGTACACTACTGACTCATATAACTATTTCTTTAATTGAGACTTGGGATAAGACTTCCTTGTCTAACTCAATCATTCTTCCATCAAACACTTATAATCACAAGGGTGTCAATCTTAGGCACTAACTTAGGCTACACTCAAATGTTTACAATCTTATTCATCCTTAAGGGCACAGGGTCTTGCTTTAAAACCATTAAAATATTTCCTCTTCATCAGGAAACCAACATTCCTTAATAACCTTTAGGCCTTTACCGGTAGTCGTAATCATCTAAATTTACTAATTCTTTTATCACTTGACCTTCCATGAGACGCTAAACTCTAATACCTTCGTCCATTCTCCTCTCAACTTAAGGAGATTCCATCCTAATTCCCGTCCTATATTCTCAAAATAACTCCATCTCTCCTTTCAAGTTCATCCTAAACGCTGAAAATTTCTATTCCTCCTTACAACCAACTCCCTTATCTTGAACACTCTAGGGTCCTAATACCATAATTTACCCAAAATCCTCCATTTGCCGACAACTTACGCTACTTTCATCTCCTTCTTGCTCCCCAACTTTAATCAAACTTATCAATAACGGTCTAACCCATAATTCTTACTCACGTTCTACCATCAAATCACACCTGACTTTCCAATCTTACACTACTATGGGTGGACACCATATTCTAATCCTTAAAGTTTACGCCATTTCGGGGTACAATTGCCACTTTCAAGCCTATATTAGATTGGTATTCTGTCTCGGGTCATTCCATACTGACATCCTTCCTGGGTTTCTCCTCCTAAGACATTACTTCCTAACTTCCCTTAACCCGCTAAAACACTTTTCAACAGGATTTCCACTTACTTAATAGGTTGTGACTCTTGCCATACGACCTTAAATGGGTTGGTTTCCTCACGAAACACCCCTTCACTTAACCAAACTTCCACCATTTTCTATCCACCGATGTACTCTCCTAGGTACTTCAAAGGAACGACAACCCAAAATTTCACTTCGAAGTCCTTAGTCATCTAACAGTTCCACCATCTTCCAACTTTCATAAGTCCTATGATGAAGCCTACAAGGCTTTCCATTCTCACTTAATGGGTCCGCAAACATTTGGCAGGATGGTAATTGGGTGTAAAAGATTGGAACGAATATCATTGGGTGTAGCAAAATTCATCGCTTTGTCAAAGCCATTCAGCAAAACGAGGGGTTTAAGGACAACATTCTTTTCCTTCGAAAGACACTTGTCACAAGTCACAATGGAAAGGGTTCATTAAGGTCAAAAGGCTTATGTCCGGCAAGAAAAAGACATAGCAAATGGGTTATCAATGAAAAAGGGAACTAACTGTCATAGGGTACTGGTTCAACCTTGACTCAATCAGCTCTCGTCGTCACCAGATGCAATCGCAAGTAGACAAACATAGAGACGAAACGCTCGAGCTGATCCACGCATAACCCTGGTAGACCGTCCATTGAGTGCAGGCATTCCATCAAGGAAACATAACATCGTTTCTGTTGAAAAACTACACTCGGTGGTTGAAACAAATAGGAACACTAGGAGAACACCTAGAAGGGGGGGTTGAATAGGTGTTATAGAAACTTTGAAAGATTTTCGCAAGAAATAAATCTAAACGATTAAAACCAATGAAAATCAATCAATTAACAAATATTATATGATCAGAGATTAAGCGGAAACAATCAACACGAATATTCTTATTGATTCACCTAGGTTATGAAAATGATTTTCCCTTTATCAATTTTGCACAATAAAGATTCAATTCAATCAAATATAGAAAAATCACTTTTTCTAGGTTTTCAATCAAGAACACAATTAATAACAAGAATTGTAAAGAGTAGAGAGTTTAGAGATACGACACAGTGATTTATCCTGGTTCACTTTCATCCACTTGAAAGCTACTCCAGTCCCCTCTTCAACCAAGAGAGATTCTTCACTATGAGGAATTAGAGTTTCTCAAATTACAAGTAAATGCCTCACAAGACTTCCTTCTTGCTAGCCTAAAAGAGATACCACACCCTTGCCTTGTAACCCTATTGATATCTAATCTAACCTCTACTTGCTTGTTGATAACCCCACAACAAGTCTTCTTTGCTTGCTTCACTCACAAGACTTCCAAGTACTTTGAGATTCTTCAAAGTGCCTTCCAAATGCTTGATGAAATGCTTCTTCAAGACTTTCAACTAAACTTGCTTGATTCACAAAATCAAGGCTTCCTTTGTTGTAGAATGTTTGCCTCTTGCAATGATTACAACTCAATAGAAAACAAAAACAATCCTATGAATCTCTTTCAAAAGCTATGAAATATCAACATGAGAGATTCAAGGTTCTTGATCAAAGAATATAAAAATGAGAGCTTTGATCTTGAGAGAGTGAGAGAGAATAGTGTGGCTTTGATTCTTTGTAAAATTGTGTATCAAAATGATTCTAGTTGATAGAAATGATTAGGAAAAGGTTTATATAGAATACCCAAAAGTTGGAGCACTTAGAATGGCTTTTGAGAAGTGAAAAACGTATTTAAAAAACCATATCTGATCAAGTTACTCGAGTGAAATGAGTGTTACTCGAGTAAACCGAAAGCAAGATAATTTTCACTCGAGTGAAAAAGGTTTTACTCGAGTAAAAGTTCAGATAATCGATTATCAAAAGTTTGTTAATCGATTATCAGTACAAAATACACTGTTAATCAATTATCAAATTCTGTAAATCGATTATTAACATTAAAAATCACTTAAAACTTGTTTTCTCAAAAACTAAACCTTTTCTTTCAAACCTTTAAGCCACCTATTGATTTTAGGCAAAGTGAATACTCAAAATATGATATAATCATGCAATCAAAAGAGATTCACTACCCTCTAATAAACTCTACCCAAACTCATAAACTAAAAGACTTGTGAGGCAAAAGATAAAACATTAAAACATAAACTACCAAACTAAGTCTTCATGAGTTGGCTCTCTCTTTATAACTTGATGTTTGTTGTTGCTTGTTGAGCTTGAACTTGATCAACACACTTGTAGCTTGTTCAAAACCTTTTGGCATTTATCAAAACATTCTTCATGGATCTTACAGTTTCGAACACAAAATCAAACAGACAGAGCTTGAACAGACAAAGCATGTAAGCCCGTGCTTAAGGCAACTAGAATAAACTTTTAGCTCTAATAAACTTTAGCTCTGATACCACAAATGTGACACCCCGATTTAGTAACTTAAATTTCTTTTTATTTAGTAAAAATCTAGGAAATTTTTTTTTATATTGGTGACATGGGCATGAGTTCGTCTTTGTAAAACATTTTGTTTTAAAAACATATCCATTATCAAATACATCATTCATGTCCGACATCACATGTCAAGTTCCCAATCGAGATGTCACCAACACCGCGCTTTGAAACCCAACTTATCATGATCATAGTTCATCAAAATACTATTTAAAATATCAAATTTGGAAACGTTATTGTCAGTACGGGGTTACATGATATCCGAGTAAAGTTATCAGAGTCTACCTGAAACAAAATGCAGCACCACTGCATAACATGACAGACACTGAAGAGAACAACTAGCCTTCATCCTTAGGAACTGCAGCTGGCGCCTCTTCTGAAGATGATCTTTCCCCGTATGTAGGTTCACCATCTAATTGGTCGACAAAGGACCGATAGATACAGACAGCAAAGAAATAGAGAGAGTCAGCTCTTCCGGGTGGAAAGCCGACAGTGTGGAATTACAACAGACAATCATATTAAGATATAACAATAAATAACAGCACACACCAACTACAAATGAATATCCTTATTATTTTCACGATTATCCTTTATGTTATTATCATTTGTCATTTCCATCATTATAACTTATCATTCCCATGGATATCCATCATCTCTTCCAAATCTTTTCCTCAACCAATATTTCACCTCGATTCCATGTCCAAAGGCTCTCTTAGTGTCACAATGCTTCCACGATTCTTTTATCATTATCATTAATCAATCTATTTTATCATATTAATACACTTTCCTTATTAAGTCTTACTGAAGCGTATCCTTCGATGATAGGGGAATTAAGGAAAGTCATCGAGGAGTTTGGTTAGCACACATACATCTCCTCCAATCCACCCAAACCTAGTTGGAAGCAAACAGGACATACAGGAACCTTAACCCACGCAGTGGAACAACCGAGAATACCAACAATATCTCAAAGCCACAACCGTACAGGCCGGCCATCAACATCTTCTTTTTACGTGATATCACAAGGGCCCAACAACCATTCGACTACCCGCCTCGTTCAGGTTCCCTCTCACCGTTTCAAATTTGATCAAGGGGGTGACAATACTTTTCTAGTCTCGAGTGCAGAACACACTACAATCCCTTGGGCCTTAAGTCCCGATCACATATAGTCTAGTTCTGCCTAGAAAAATACTCTAGGTTACCTGACGTTTCACCGTCATCACCCTCCCCTATCACAATCACACTCCTGAATATCCGCAGATAAGCAAGGTATCTTCCTCTCCACTACTTCACACTCAACTCGCCGCATTATTCAATGTCTTTTAAAGTCTTATTAGTGTATTATTAATCTTAGCGTTCGGCGAGTCACCCTTGTACATCCCTTCGGTGAACCTCAACCTCTAACCGAATCTTTCACATTAACCTTTTTCCGGTAATATTTGGCTTAACTCATCAAGGCTCGGACACACGGGCATACTGCACACGTGCCAGCACAGGCTCAACCTACCAAGCACAAAATCCACCTCGGTGCACTTCGGGGAGATTTATTCTCATCATTTCCATAATTTCCACAATAACTCAGATTTCCCAAATACATTTTTTGTTCGAGTCCACTCTACTTCCATTATTTTAACAATCTTTTTATCTTAGCCGAATTTGGCCTTCATTATATGCTTTCAATACATATCATGGCATTTCAACATGTTCACATCATTTCCATCAACATCATTATTTTACTTTAACACTTTAAAGCATGGCAAATATCTCCCGTAACATGATCACTTCTAATTTCAGATAAAAGTTCAGCAGGTATAGAGTAGCATATCATCATAAATAAATAGCATCATGTCATAATATTTTAACAGAAAAGGGATCTCTTAGTCCTGTGCATAAGTGGCGGAACATACACAATCAATCGCCACTATACGACTGACTCTTTGACCCAACGTTCCGACTTTTGAGATGGCCAGGAACATCATAACACGTTACCTACAGACCAAGGTGTCTTAGGAAAGCTGCTCTCTCACCTCAAATGCCGACAGAAATCCAAAGAGCCTTTACAGGTGCGGTCCTCTGACACGCGTCCACAACTGACACCTTCTACATCCTCAAGACAGACATTATATATTAATATCATGAGCCAAAATCAAGCACTAATTTCAATACAAAAACTAATCTTCGAAAACTTAGATTAAATCCCCTCGGGTAAAATCGAAACACAATCCTTTTTCCCAAATTATTTTCAAAATTTTTTAACACTTTAAATTCCTCAAAACCATTATAAAACAATTAACAAAATAAATTAGAATAAATAGGTTAGTTGCTGGTCCGCCTTGGATAGCAGCTCATTCAAACCCGAAAACACCGAAAAACTCCACTTTTTCAATCCATCCTTTTCCCTAGATTAATACCACTTAAAACTTAAACTTTAAAGTAATCAAACACATTTTTAGAATTGACAAACAAGATAAATAAAATCTGGATAGCAAGGGAATAAATCCATAAATCACTTTTTTAAAAAATCCGGAAACACCGTAAAACCTTTCTTTAATCCCTTTAATACATTCTCTCTAAAATAAACACTTAAAATAGTTTGTTTTTCTCATACAATATCATGCAATCAAACAGGGAAGCAACCAATCAACTCAAATATTTTGCAATCAAACCAAATATAAACTATTCCGAAATCGATTAATTTCAAAAGCCAATTACGCAATCAAACACGATACTTTAACTAGCCAAACAACTCATTTTATTTCACTTCTTTTAACATTCAGACAATCCAAGGCAAATAATCACATAGTCAGTTAGCATACATTACTTAGTGAACTAATTAACATATAGCATATAGAACATTATCAATTTTCATTATAAACTTTAAGACCTAACCCGAAACTCAACAACAAGCAACTAACATACCAATCTATCTTTAGATAACCTAAACATGACTTCGAACAATACTCCTTTGATATTTTCAAAACATCACAGTCAACACACTAAGTCCAACCAAGTCAGGAAAAATGCACAAGGGTTTACATTTATCCAAAAAGCACCAAATAAGGCATTAGCTCAAATACGGGGAAAGCAAGAAGGGCATAATTTCAAACCATATCAAATAAAATATTTTAAATATCAAAATTTACAGAACACACACATATATCAAATTTCATCACGTAAAATTTTCAAGTTATTTGGACGTTCCTAAATTACACTTTAATTCCGTTTTTGCATAAAAATCCTTACAGACCTGCTGCTGGACTGAGAAGATACATAAGAATTAAAAATAGTAAATCAACTCCGAATCACATGAAACATGGTAAAAACCTTCCTCACATATCCAAGATTATCTCATAAAAATTTCAGATTATTTGGAGTTGTCTAAGTCTATCTTTTTCAATTAAATTTCCCTCTAATTCTGTAAAGAGAAAATCTAGTTTTCTCACTGTTTGGATTTATAAAAACTATCAAATCAACTCCGAATTACCTCAAATTTTATAGAGAATCACACGACATAAGCAAGGTTGTAACACCCCGTCTGAATACCTCATATTTGTTTTAATGATAAAAAAAATTATTTTGAGAAAGTATTTTAAAAAGAGTATTTTGAAAGAAAATTCCTTAAACTGGATTTCTTATATGATTTCAAGTGATAAATTATTTCAAAGAAAATGATTTTTAATAAGGAATATTATGAGTTTTGGATTGAATTTTTGAGTTGAAATAATTAAGTGTTTGATATTTTGCATCTTAAGGAAATTGTGATTTTTTTTTGTGAGAAAGCAAATAAAATGATTTTTCCATGTGTATGTGTGCATGTGTATGTTCGGCTATATGTATGTATGTGCATGCATGATAGAGTCTTGACTTTTCTTGAACCCTAAGGTAGTAGACTAGTAGCATATAGGCTTGGTTTAGTGAAAAGCATAGTTAAGGGATTGACCAACCAATAGGATAAAGGATTAGAGCCTTAATTTACTCCATTTGTCCCATGACAAGACCTTAAGCCATGCAAACTTTTGTGAAGCCAAAACTACCCTTCACCCCACACACTCTTGGCCGAATCCTTAAAGGGCAATAGGGGAAATACTCGTGTGCCTACTTAAACCCACAATCCTAGTTCATTTCCAACTCTTTCCTTCACAATTTCATTCCAACCTAAACACTTCATCTAAGAGTGTCATCAAGCTCTTAGAAAGAGATAGAGAGAGAGAGTGAGGCCGAGAGCTTGGAGAGGAGGAAAAGAAGGAGATCAAGCCCAAAAGTTCTAGGATTCCTTGAAGATCAAGTGAAGGTGGTTGAAGATCTTCTCTTTTTCTTTGGTTTATTCGAAGATCATAGAGTGTTAGAAGTAGTTTTATTTTTCTAAGTCTTGTAAGGTTCCTTTGTTGTTGCATGTTTATTTTTCTTTTAGATCTATGTTTGCATGTAATTATTTAGCTTTGATCTTGAGTTTTCAAGAGCCACACAAACTTGTAGAACCTTAAACCATGGACTCTACCATTCAGCCATGTCTAGGAACTAGGTCATGATGATTTCTATTTTGATTTGAGTTCATGCATGTTAATTTGATGCTTGTTAGAGTTGATCTAAGCGGTCAAGATGCTTGGCTTTGCTTTTGATTTTTATGAAGCCTTGATTTTTGGTTTCTTTTCAAAAAGATTTTGATCTTTTACTTTAATCTTGAAAGAGGTTTGATTCATGCTTTGATTTTTGAATAGCTTTGATCTTGAAGTTTTTATTTATGATTTTTGAACTCAAAAAGTCTTGATCTTGGCTTGCATGTCACAGTTTTGAGGATAAAGTAAAGGAAAACAACATTTGCAAAATGGTTTTACTTTGATCTAAGTTCATGTGTGTTTGAAAGTTGAAGTTTTAAGTTTTCCCTCTTGATTTTGTTAATGAGTTTCCGTTCAAGCTTTGAAAACCAAAGGATCATGATTGTTTTTCATGAAAAGGTTCTTGCATGTGTTTCTCTTTTACTTCAAATGATTTTAAAAACACATGCAAAGAAAAATGAAAATGAAAATGAAAATGTGTTTGAAGTGACTAAGAGGTCACGGTTTTATGAAGAAAAAGGGAGTGGTGTTTTTCTAAAACCATGTGTTTGAAATGCATGTTTTTGATTTGGTATTTTAATGTTTTTGCATGTAGAAATTGAACCAAAGACTTTGTTTTCCCTATGATGATGATTCGGCCTATACTAGGTTCAATAGGCTAGATTCCTGTTGCATGCGACTGACTTGTTGAAATGATCATGTTTTGTGATTTTATTTTAAATAAAATTTATTTAAATTATGTTGTGATGGTTTTTTTACCCAATTCGGTTTTAATAAAAGAAAAAGGAATAAGTGCATTTGATTATTTCAAAAAGTATTTTCATGGTTTGATATTTTGTCCTTTGCTGTTCAATATTTTATTTCAAGGTATTTCAATTTTAAAACTGTTTTGGATTTATGAAAAGTGTGGATTTCAAGTGCTATTTGATATATAAAAAGTTAGAATGAAATTTATTGATTTTTCAATGTTTTATTAATTGAAAAAGGATGCTGGACTTTTTCCATACAGCCACATACATTAATTCTTTATTTATTTTAATGTGAGCTTTCAAATGATTTTTAATGGATTTCAAGTATTAGAAAGGATTGTGCTTTGTTTTAGAAAAACGACAGTATTTACAAAGAGGATAAAGAAAGTAAAGGATTTTCTATTAAAGAGACCAAGTTGTGATTTTTAATTTAAATGGTTTTAATAAAAGTGTATTTATTTACCTTGAGGTATTCAGTAGACGGTGGGAACGACTCTCAAAGAGAAGCTAGAGATTTTCGAGGGCAAAGTGTTTCTCTTGCTGGATTAAGAGGTGAGTGAGAGTGCGGTGAGCCCGTAACGTACTTGCTCGCGTGGTGATGTGGAAAGGCTTATGTGACCTATTACGTGTTATGTGTTTTATGTTTTATTAAGTTGATGCATGCTTGTTATTATTTTGTATTAGTTCTCTTACTATTTCATTGTGAAAATATTATATTCTGTGGGGTGAATCTGAATGTTATTATGAATGATAATAAGAACATAAAAGAGAAAGTCTAATGTAAAGATAAGTGGAAGAGCGATGTGTGATGTGATTCAAGGAAATGTGGTGGAGCAACAATGCACTGGACGAGGAGACTACACTCGTGGAGCTGAGATCGTGTTGATGGATTCCAAGACGGAGAATGATCGTTAAAGAGAGCTATGTGAATTCCTATGGAATGATGTGATTGTGCCAAGTGGCTTGAGAAAGTGAAAGAATGATATGTGAAAGTGGGGAAAAGAGATAACCCTTAGTGGTCGTGTCTTGTCGAAGGGATGGACTAAGGGCAAGCCAACCGTAGGTTAATTAAAAGATATTAAAAGACATTAAAAGACTAACATACGCGGTGAGGTATGAGAGTGCGAAGTAGTGGAGAGGAAGATACCATGGGTATTTGCGGATACTCAGGTGGGGATTGGATGAGGGGAGGGCAAGGACGGTGATCGTCAAGAATCCTAGAGTATATTTCTAGGCGGAACAAATTCCACAAGTGGCACACTAACGTGGTAGGGACTAGGTCCAATGTCGTGGCAAGTTTCACATAGCTAACTAGAAATGATACTGTCACCCCCTTGATTGCAAGTCTATAACAGTGAGAGGGACTGGAACGGGGCATTGTGATTTGCCAATGCTTGTACAGTGAGCGTTAATTACTGATAATTATGTGAATTGTATTGATTGAGGTTGTAGTCCTCCTGGTCTGGGACCAATGAATTGTTGAGACAGCTGTCGTGCCCGGGTGGTAAAGGTCCTGTACTCCTGTTGGCTTCCGACTAGGTTTGGATGGAGACCGAGGAGATGTAGACGTGTGCGTTTTTCCTCAGTGATGGTTTTTCCCCCTACCTCATTGAGTGAACCGAATTGTGATAAAACTTAATATACCAAGAATAAAAATCTAAGCAAATATTGGGAAGTGTTGAGAAAGATTGTGAGGAGTTTGCATGCATGAATGAGTGGTGTTGCTTAATGAAATGATCAATGATTCTTAATAATCTGTTTTGCTCTGTTCATATGTTCTTAGATGTTATTTATATAACTTGAGTATTTCTAATTTTTATGTTATAATTATATTATGTTACTTGCTTTGCTATCTTGTTCTGTCTATCTATTATATTGTGCTTATCTTCTGTATCCTGGTTATCCTGTCTCGCCCTGTATATCTGTCATTGTCCTTTGTCAATTGTCTTTCTTTCTATTGAGTCTACCCTGAGACCTCACGGTCAACTCGTTAGTGTATGGTACACTGACTCTCTCCTACCTGGTTCTTGTATTGGCGTTTGCCGGTATTGCAACGGGTAGATGGCGTATCATGTAGCAATCCACATGTTGCCTCTTCAGGGAGGAGCATGGGAGGTTGTTCCTGAAGGCTGGATTTGGAGAGGTGAAACTCGGTTGGAGATTGATGATCCAAGACACATTCTGTGAGGGACGAGTCTGGACTTGCACGTAGGACAAGTCACTCTACGTGACTATCAAGATGGCGGACCGAGGGAGCATCACGAGTATGATGGTGATCCTGCACCTTTGGCTTCTGTGGTTCCTCAACCGATGGAGGAAGAAGACGCTAGTGACCCTGGTCACGAAGCGGAGGCGGATTCGAGCGATGACATGGAGACGGACGCTAGTTCAGCTGAGGAGTGATGTCCTGTGTTCTGTGTCTAGATGGTGTAGTGTGTCTAGGATCTAAGTTCCAATCGAGGATTACTTTGTGAATTACCATTGATGTAATTCAGCTACTTTTTAAATTATGGTTTGCAATCTTTTTGTAAGCATGGCCTACTTTTGGAAAACTTTTTGGAGTGTGACTCCAGTACTTATGGCTTATGTTTTAATCGTAATGGAAATGATGTTATGTTTCATGATGGTGTTTGTATGGGAAGTTTTGAAAGTGACAACTCGATTTTCAAAAAGGGTAACGTTAACCATTAATGAACGAATGTTTAAAAAAAATGGCCTCATTTTTGCAACAAATTAATAATAATCCAGTTAAGGTTTTGGAAGTGAAAATCGGGCCGTTACAGAAGTGGTATCAGAGCAATGGTAATCCTCAGTGGCCTTAAGCATATAGGGCTATCCGTGCTTACTCTGTGTAGATCTGTGCATCTAGAGTCTAGGTTCTATGTTATCGTGCGTTGAATCCCCTTTCTGCTTTATTTTTAAGATGAGTCGTACGCGTGGGAGACCTTTCGGTTCAAGTTCGAGAAACCCTGGTGAGGATGCTGATCACCCGGATGCGGGAGATTTTATGACTCGGATGGTGGCAGTGATGACGGGAGTCAGCAATAATCTTCAAGCGTTGCATTGTCAAGCGCAGCAGAATTTCAACACTCAGCAGCAAGCTCAAAATCTGGAGGCCCAAGGCTACAAGGGATTGGATGAATTCTGTCGTCGCAACCCGAAGGAATTTGCGGGAGGCTTTGCTCCGGACGCGGCTGTGGAATGGATAGAGGATTTAGAGCGTATTTTCGGGGGTATGGTGCAGTGTAACGACGAGAAGAAGTTGGCTTATGCTGGATTTATGCTGACGAGAGAGGCTGCAGCATGGTGGCGAGTTACTAAGCAAGTGATGGTGAATCTGGGAGAAGCGCTGACATGGGAAGCTTTTAAGCAGAGATTTCTTGAGAAGTATTTTCCGTTGTATCTGAGGACTAAGAAAGAACTGGAATTTTTGAGGCTGACTCAAGGGAATTTATCGGTTGATGAGTATGCCTCGAAATTCGAAGAGCTAGTTAAGTATGTACCCCAGTATGCTGGAGGGGAGAATGAGCGATCGAAGTGTGCTATGTTTAGGGATGGTCTTAAGCCGGAGATTAAGTTAGCTTTTTCTCATTTAGAGATAGATGATTTCGCTAGTTTAGTGAATCGATGTCATATGTATGAAGGAGGTTTGAAGGCAAGAGGAGCGGCTGAGAGGGTAGTGAACCCTTCTTCATCTCATGGACCGGCCCGTAATTTTCCTTTTCATAGAGATTCTGGTGGAAGGTATAGGACTCCGCACCCATATTCTGGTTCGAGTGGAAGGAGAGATCTACTCTTTGGAGGAAGCGGACAAGGTGGAAGCTTCGGAGGCAGCGGTAATCGCGGTGGAAACCGTGGGGGCAGCAGCTATGGAGGGAATCGTATGGATCGTAGCGGTGGTAGTCGCAACAGTTTCAGTGGAATGAGATCAGGGAATGTGGCTCCTCATTGCAACAAGTGTGGTCGCAATCATTTTGGTCCGATGTGTCCACCAAGGAATTCGAACTGCTTCAACTGTGACAAGCCTGGTCACATGGCAAGAGACTGCAAGGAGCCTAAGCGAGCGGCTAATTCGGGGAATGCAAATCGTCCTACTATGCAAGGGAGAGTGTTCACGATGAGCGGAGCTGAAGCAGTGAATGCTGCCAATCTTATCCAAGGTGAATGTTTCATTTATAATAATTCCTTGTTAGTATTGTATGATTCGGGTGCTACTCATTCCTTTATTTCTCATGATGTGGTGAATAGATTAAATTTGAAAATAGATGCTTTACCCTATAACTTGATTGTTTCTACCCCTACTGATAAACCTGTGATAGTGTCTACTTACTGCCCTAATTGTCCCTTAGAGATAGAAGGTAATACCTATTTTGTTGATTTGATTCAACTACCCCTTTCTCAAATAGACATTATATTAGGAATGGACTGGCTTACTAGGAATCATGTTCTTCTGAACTGTTCCGAAAAGTCGTTAGTCTTTAGTGAAACCCAATCTTCTTTGCCTAAACCCAATGACCTTGAGCATTTATCTGCCAAGCAAATTCGAACTTCATTGAAGGAAGGCGCGGTAGCTTATATGTTTCTGGCTTCGTTGGATGTTAAAAAGGACAAGGAACTGCACGAATTACCCGTAGTTCGGGAATTTCCTGAAGTTTTTCTGGAAGAGATACCTGGTTTACCGCCGATTCGAGAAGTGGAATTCTCAATTGATGTGATTCGTGGAACTGGACCGATTTCTAAAGCACCTTATAGGATGGCTCCGGCGGAATTAGCTGAATTGAAGAAGCAATTGGAAGAGATGTTGGAGAAGAAGATGATAAGGCCTAGTGTTTCATCCTGGGGAGCACCGGTTTTATTCGTCAAGAAGAAGGATGGTAGTATGCGTTTGTGTACGGACTATCGTCAACTGAACAAGGTGACGATCAAGAACAAGTACCCTCTGCCCAGAATTGATGACTTGTTGGATCAACTGAAGGGAGCGACTGTATTTTCCAAGATCGACCTTAGATCGGGATATCATCAGATAAGAGTAAAGGAGGAAGATATTCCCAAGACTGCTTTCAGAACTCGTTATGGTCATTACGAGTATCTGGTTATGCCTTTCGGTGTAACAAATGCTCCTGCAATATTCATGGACTACATGAATAGAATTTTTCATCCTTACTTGGATTCATTTGTTGTTGTGTTTATCGACGATATTTTGATCTATTCCAAGCTAAGGAGGAACACGCTGAGCATTTAAGGACAGTCTTGACAATGCTGAAGGACAAGCAGCTCTATGCTAAGTTGTCGAAGTGTGATTTCTGGTTGAACTCAGTGCATTTCTTGGGGCACGTTATTTCGAAGGACGGAATTGCAGTGGATCCTGCAAAAGTGGAAGCTGTGTTGGAATGGAAAACACCGACATCTGTGATAGAGATACGTAGTTTCTTAGGACTAGCTGTGTATTACCGTCGGTTAATCGAAGGATTTTCTCGTTTGTCTTTTCCTTTGACGAAGCTGACAAGGAAAGGTCAACAATTCGAATGGTCGGCGAAATGCGAGGAGAATTTCCAAGAATTGAAGAAAAGGTTGACAACCGCACCAGTATTAGTTCTACCGAATACGACAAAGTCTTTCTGTGTGTACTGTGACGCTTTGAAATAAGGATTAGGATGCGTATTAATGCAAGAGCGGAAAGTAGTGGCCTACGCTTCACGACAACTGGAGACTCATGAGCTCAATTACCCAACTCATGACTTGGAGCTAGCGCAGTAGTGTTTGCTTTGAAGATCTGGAGACACTACTTGTACGGTGTAAGGGTTGAAGTCTTCAGTGATCACAAGAGTTTGAAGTACCTGTTTGAACAGAAGGAGCTGAATATGCGTTAGAGACGATGGATGGAATTTCTGAAGGATTACGATATCGAGCTACAATATCATCCTGGAAAGGCGAACGTAGTTGCTGATGCCTTAAGTAGGAAATCATTGCACGTTTCTGCGTTGATGATCAAGGAGTTGGAGTTGATTGAGGAATTTCGGGATCTGAATTTAGGAGTGGAGTTAAGACCGAAGAGTATGATATTGGGACAGCTGACCGTTTCGAGTGGATTTATGGAAAGGATAAAGGAACTTCAGCTGAAGGACGAGGAACTTCAAGCTAAGAAGGAGCTTTCGGAAAAAGGGAAAGAAGTAGGATTCAAGATTGGTGGTGATGGAGTGTTGAGGTATAAGGATCGTGTCTGTGTACCGGATGATCTGGAGATAAAGGGAATGATACTGGAAGAAGCTCACAAGAGTAAATTGAGTTTACACCCTGGTTCTCAAAAGATGTATCAAGATATCAAGAAGGTATTTTGGTGGCCTGGAATGAAGAGAGAAGTGGCGGAGTATGTATCACGGTGTCTGACGTGTCAAAAAGCGAAGGTGGAGCATAAGAAGCCTGGTGGTGAGTTACGACCGTTGGAAGTGCCAGTGTGGAAATGGGATTGTGTCACCATGGATTTTGTCTCTGGTTTTCCAAAGACTCGGAAGGGATATGATGCTATTTGGGTAATCGTGGACAGATTGACAAAGACGGCACGGTTTATTCCTGTCAACATGAAGTATTCAATGGATAGACTGGCTGAGCTATATTTGAAAGAAGTTGTGAGATTGCATGGAGTACCCTCAAGTATAGTATCAGACAGAGACCCACGTTTTACTTCGAAATTTTGGGTCAGTTTACAAGCAGCAGTCGGAACCAAGTTGGATTTAAGTTCCGCATATCATCCACAGACGGATGGACAGTCAGAGAGAACTATCCAAACGTTAGAAGACTTGTTGAGAGCCTATGTGATTGAAAGTACCGGTGATTGGGATTCTTTTCTGCATTTGATTGAGTTTGCCTATAACAACAGTTTTCATTCAAGTATAGGAATGGCACCATATGAAGCTCTATATGGTAGAAAGTGCAGAACGCTGTTGTGTTGGTTCGAGACTGGTGAGCATCTGATAATAGGACCGGATATAGTGCAGCAGACAAATGAAAAGGTGAGGCTAATTCAGGGAAGGATGAGGACTGCTCAAAGTCGACAGAAGAGTTATCAGGACAAGAGGAGAAGTCCGCTGGAATTCAATGAAGGAGATTTTGTATTCATGAAAGTAGTGCCAACTACTGGAATTGGTAGAATGCTCAAAACCCGAAAACTTACACCTCGTTTTATTGGACCCTACCCAATTCTTAAACGAATCGGACCCCTAGCCTATCAAATTGCCTTACCTCCTTTTCTTTCGAACTTACATAAAGTCTTTCATGTATCCCAACTGAGAAAATATGTCCATGATCCTTCACACATCATTGAACCCGATTCGGTACAACTAAAGGAAAATCTTACATTTGAGGCTTTACCTCTAAGGATAGATGGTAGTAGTGTTAAGAGGTTAATAGGAAAAGATATTCCCTTAGTTAAGGTAGTATGGAGTCGGAATAATGGATAAGATGCGACATAGGAGCTTGAGAGCAAGATGAGAAATTCTTTCCCACACCTGTTTGCTTCAGGTACTGCATTTCTCGGGGACGAGAAATCTCCAAGTTGGGGAGAATGTAACAACCCGTCTGAATACCTCATATTTGTTTTAATGATAAAAAAAATTATTTTGATAAAGTATTTTAAAAAGAGTATTTTGAAAGAAAATTCCTTAAATTGGATTTCTTTTATGATTTCAAGTGATAAAGGATTTCAAAGAAAATGATTTTTAATAAGGAATATTATGAGTTTTGGATTGAATTTTTGAGTTGAAATAATTAAGTGTTTGATATTTTCCATCTTAAGGAAATTGTGATTTTTTTTTGTGAGAAAGCAAATAAAATGATTTTTCCATGTGTATGTGTGCATGTGTATGTTCGGCTATATGTATGTATGTGCATGCATGATAGAGTCTTGACTTTTCTTGAACCCTAAGGTAGTAGACTAGTAGCATATAGGCTTGGTTTAGTGAAAAGCATAGTTAAGGGATTGACCAACCAATAGGATAAAGGATTAGAGCCTTAATTTACTCCATTTGTCCCATGACAAGACCTTAAGCCATGCAAACTTTTGTGAAGCCAAAACTACCCTTCACCCCACACACTCTTGGCCGAATCCTTAAAGGGCAATAGGGGAAATACTCGTGTGCCTACTTAAACCCACAATCCTAGTTCATTTCCAACTCTTTCCTTCACAATTTCATTCCAACCTAAACACTTCATCTAAGAGTGTCATCAAGCTCTTAGAAAGAGATAGAGAGAGAGTGTGAGACCGAGAGCTTGGAGAGGAGGAAAAGAAGGAGATCAAGCCCAAAAGTTCTAGGATTCCTTGAAGATCAAGTGAAGGTGGTTGAAGATCATCTCTTTTTCTTTGGTTTATTCGAAGATCATAGAGTGTTAGAAGTAGTTTTATTTTTCTAAGTCTTGTAAGGTTCCTTTGTTGTTGCATGTTTATTTTTCTTTTAGATCTATGTTTGTATGTAATTCTTTAGCTTTGATATTGAGTTTTCAAGAGCCACACAAACTTGTAGAACCTTAAACCATGGACTCTACCATTCGACCATGTCTAGGAACTAGGTCATGATGATTTCTATTTTGATTTGAGTTCATGCATGTTAATTTGATGCTTGTTAGAGTTGATCTAAGCGGTCAAGATGCTTGGCTTTGCTTTTGATTTTTATGAAGCCTTGATTTTTGGTTTCTTTTCAAAAAGGTTTTGATCTTTTACTTTAATCTTGAAAGAGGTTTGATTCATGCTTTGATTTTTGAATAGCTTTGATCTTGAAGTTTTGATTTATGATTTTTGAACTCAAAAAGTCTTGATCTTGGCTTGCATATCACGGTTTTGAGGAGAAAGTAAAGGGAAACAACTTTTGCAAAATGGTTTTACTTTGATCTAAGTTTGTGTGTGTTTGAAGTTGAAGATTTATGTTTTTCCTCTTGATTTTGTTAATGAGTTTCCGGTCAAGCTTTGAAAAACAAAGGATCATGATTGTTTTTCATGAAAAGGTTCTTGCATGTGATTCTCTTTTACTTCAAATGATTTTAAAAACACTTGCAAAAAAAATGAAAATGAAAATGTGTTTGAAGTGACTAAGAGGTCACGGTTTTATGAAGAAAAAGGGAGTGGTATTTTTCTAAAACCATGTGTTTGAAATGCATGTTTTTGATTTGGTATTTTAATGTTTTTGCATGTAGATATTGCACCAAAGACTTTGTTTTCCCTATGATGATGATTCGGCCTATACTAGGTTCAATAGGCTAGATTCCTTTTGCATGTGATTGACTTGTTGAAATGATCATGTTTTGTGATTTTATTTTAAGAAAAAATTATTTAAATTATGTTGTGATGGTTTTTTTTACCCAATTCGGTTTTAATAAAAGAAAAAGGAATAAGTGCATTTGATTATTTCAAAAAGTATTTTCATGGTTTGATATTTTGTCCTTTGCTGTCCAATATTTTATTTCAAGGTATTTCAATTTTAAAAATGTTTTTCATTTATGAAAAGCGTGGATTTCAAGTGCTATTTGATATATCAAAAGTTAGAATGAAATTTATTGATTTTTCAATGTTTTATTAATTGAGAAAGGTGGTTGGACTTTTTCCATACAGCCACATACATTAATTCTTTATTTATTTTAATGTTAGCTTTCAAATGATTTTTAATGGATTTCAAGTATTAGAAAGGATTGTGCTTTGTTTTAGAAAAACGACCGTATTTACAAAGAGGATAAAGAAAGTAAAGGATTTTCTATTAAAGAGACCAAGTTGTGATTTCTAATTGAAATGGTTTTAATAAAAGTGTATTTATTTACCTTGAGGTATTCAATAGACGATGGGAGCGACTCTCAAAGAGAAGCTAGAGATTTCCGAGGGCAAAGTGTTTCTCTTGCTGGATTAAGAGGTGAGTGAGAGTGCGGTGAGCCCGTAACGTAGTTGCTCGTGTGGTGATGTGGAAAGGCTTATGTGACCTATTACGTGTTATGTGTTTTATGTTTTATTAAGTTGATGCATGCTTGTTATTATTTTGTATTAGTTCTCTTACTAATTCATTGTGAAAATATTATATTCTGTCGGGTGAATCTGAATGTTATTATGAATGATAATAAGAACATAAAAGAGAAAGTCTAATGTAAAGATAAGTGGAAGAGCGATGCGTGATGTGATTCAAGGAAATGTGGTGGAGCAACAATGCACTGGACGAGGAGACTACACTCGTGGAGCTGAGATCGTGCTGATGGATTCCAAGACGGAGAATGATCGTTAAGAGAGCTATGTGAATTCCTATGGAATGATGTGATTGTGCCAAGTGGCTTGATAGAGTGAAAGAATGATATGTGAAAGTGGGGAAAAGAGATAACCCTTAGTGGTCGGGTCTTGTCGAAGGGATGGACTAAGGGCAAGCCGACCGTAGGTTAATTAAAAGATATTAAAAGACATTAAAAGACTAACATACGCGGTGAGGTATGAGAGTGCGAAGTAGTGGAGAGGAAGATACCATGGGTATCAGCGGATACTCAGGTGGGGATTGCATGAGGGGAGGGCAAGGATGGTAAACGTCAAGAAGCCTAGAGTATATTTCTAGGCAGAACAAATTCCACAAGTGGCATACTAACGTGGTAGGGAGTGGGTCCAATGCCGTGGCAAGTTCCGCATAGCTAACTAGAAATGATACTGTTACCCCCTTGATTGCAAGTCTATAACAGTGAGAGGGACTGGAACGGGGCATTGTGATTTGCCACTGCTTGTACAGTGAGCGTTGATTAATGATAATTATGTGAATTGTATTGATTGAGGCTGTACTCCACCTGGTCTGGGACCAATGAATTGTTGAGACAGCTGTTGTGCCCGCGTGGTAAAGGTCCTGTACTCCTGTTGGCTTCCGACTAGGTTTGGATGGAGACCGAGGAGATGTAGACGTGTGCGTTTTTCCTCAGTGATGGTTTTTCCCCCTACTTCATTGAGTGAACCGAATTGTGATAAAACTTAATATACCAAGAATAAAAATCTAAGCAAATATTGGGAAGTTTTGAGAAAGATTGTGAGGAGTTTGCATGCATGAATGAGTGGTGCTGCTTAATGAAATGATCAATGATTCTTAATAATTTGTTTTGCTCTGTTCATATGTTCTTAGATGTTATTTATATAACTTGAGTATTTCTAATTTTTATGTTATAATTATATTATGTTACTTGCTTTGCTATCCTGTTCTGTCTATCTATTATATTGTGCTTATCTTCTGTATCCTGGTTATCCTGTCTCGCCCTGTATATCTGTCATTGTCCTTTGTCAATTGTCTTTCTTTCTATTGAGTCTACCCTGAGAGCTCACGGTCAACTCGTTAGTGTATGGTACACTGACTCTCTCCTACCTGGTTGTCGTATTGGCGTTTACCGGTATTGCAACGGGTAGATGGCGTATCATGTAGCAATCCACATGTGGCCTCTTCAGTGAGGAGCATGGGAGGTTGTTCCTGAAAGCTGGATTTGGAGAGGTGAAACTCAGTTGGAGATTGATGATCAAAGGCACATTCTGCGAGGGACGAGTCTGGACGTGCACATGGGACAAGTCACTCTACGTGACAATCAAGATGGCTGACCGAGGGAGCATCATGAGTATGATGGTGATCCCGCACCTTTGGCTGCTGTGGTTCCTCAACCGATGGAGGAAGAAGACGCTAGTGACCCTGGTCACGAAGCGGAGGCGAATTCGAGCGAAGACATGGAGACGGACGCTAGTTCAGATGAGGAGTGATGTCCCGTGTTCTGTGTCTAGATGGTGTAGTGTGTCTAGGATCTAAGTTCCAATCGAGGATTACTTTGTGAAGTACCATGGATGTAATTCAGCTGCTTTTTAAAATATGGTTTGTAATCTTTTTGTAAGCATGGCCTACTTTTGGAAAACTTTTTGGAGTGTGACTCCAGTACTTATGGCTTATGTTTTAATCGTAATGGAAATGATGTTATGTTTCATGATGGTGTTTGTATGGGAAGTTTCGAAAGTGACAACTCGATTTTCAAAAGGGTAACGTTAACCATTAATGAACGAATGTTTTTAAAAAAAATGGCCTCATTTTTGCAACAAATTAATAATAATCCAGTTAAGGTTTTGGAAGTGAAAATCAGGCTGTTACAAAGGTTACACCATAAAAATTTTAAGCCATTTAGAGTTGTAACATCCTGGTTTTTATTAACCTAATAAGTATATTTATGAATATCTTAGTTACATATGAAAAATGATTTACAACTATTTTCTTAGTATTTGCATATATGAATATTATTATGTTGAACTAAAATATGTATATATATATATATATATATATTAGTGTTTGTAAATGTTTTCCTAAGGTATGTGTGTGTTGGTATTTTCATGTGTGTATGTGTGAATAGGTATACATTTATATGTAGTTAGTTAGAGTTAGGATATATATATATATATATAAGTGTGTGCTTGTGTGCATTCCTAGGTGTAAGTAATTGTACTTGTTTCTTTGCGTGTATGTGTGTATTTGTTATGTGATCGCATCGTAAGGATGGGTAGGGGAGTGTTCTAGAGTCGATAGTTATAGTCGAAGGGTAATCGGTTTAGGTTTTAGATTGGTGTGGTTGTGGTTGAATGAGTAGGGTTTGTGTAGGTTCGGGGACTAAGGTGTTCCATAGACCCTATAAGCGCCTTTTTGTGTTTCGATCTCGATAGAGTGAGTGGATAAAGGGATCCTAGGATAGAGCCTTGAGCATAAGGATAGACCCTAGTGTCTATGTTCGAGGAATCCATTCGAACTCACGTTTCGATTGAGTTCTGGAGTTTAATAAATGTTGCGAGGCAATTGAGATCAATTCGACCCTATTGGTTATGCCTCGAGAGTGATCGGTATTAGGGTTAAGTGGTTATATGGTTTGTCTTAAGTCGATCGGGTTAGATCGAGTGTTTAAGAAGAAGATAAGTCTAGAATTCGTTTGTTAGTTTGTTTCGTCTTTCCGTGATTATGATTTGTGTGTTTGTTATTATTAAGTGATGATTGTGATGTTTGTGTGTGTGTTTAGAGGTGTTTAGAAAGTGCTTAGATAGTAGATTTATGATAGGATAAGTTTGGGTGTGTTAGGAATGGCTTAGAACCCTTAGAATGCTTGAAAGAAAGGAAAATATAGGGCATTAATCTATTAAGATGTCCCTTAATCGATTAATTTTTGAGCCACCTTCATCCACTAATCGATTAAGACTTAGCTTAATCGATTAGAATTTTTTAGCACCTTCTTGTACTAATCGATTCACTCATGTATTAATCGATTAATCCTTTGTAAACAATGGGAGTTAATCGATTAAACAAAGTGGTTAATCGATTAACCAAAGTGGTTAATCGATTAACCACTATCAACTCAGAAATAAAACACGGTTTTCAAGTGTTGATTCCCATTGTTTCTCATTCTCCCACTCGAGTTCTTCTTCTTCTTTCTTCCCCAATCCTTCTCAATCACCAAATTAACACCAAATAACTCCAATCCATCAACCCATAATCATTTCCCATCAACTCCCCATCAATCTCAATCTCTCAAATCTCATTTCAATCCCTCTCCCTCCAAATCCCCAATTCTCACACCAAAACCCTAACTCCCTCAATCTTTCTCATGGAGTTAGGCAATCCTCAAGGGAAGCTAGAAATCGATTAAGGAGCAAGGAATTATAAGCTTAGGAGCTTGTCCCAAGGGCATGGTGGAGTGCCATTCTCACCCTCTCCTTCTCCTCTTCTCTTCAAGAGGTAAGGGGAGACTCTTTCCACACCTTGAATTAGGGATAGTTAGAGTTTATAATAGGATTTCAGTTTAATAGTTAAATTAGAGTATGGGTACCAAAATAATAGTTGATAAAATTTATGATAGGAGGGCTTAGAGTAATATTAATAATGTTTATGTTAATTCTCTTTGTTGTATGTTAATAAAGTAGGAAGTGAAGAACCCTAGGGAATTGATTTATATTATTGCACTCTGAGACATACCTGAGTATGTCGACTGCTTTACTCGTTCTCCGTTGAACTGTGAACTTGGGTTGTTTGTGATAGTTGTTTTGCAACCTAAGTGTTGATTGTTTATAATTGTGAAAAAGGACAAGTGTTATTATAGAGTAATTATATGATAGTGAGAAGTGTTATAAAATTGTTAAAGGGTCATGCAATTGAAAATGAATATAAATGAAGTGAACGGTTAGTGGTAATAGAATCAGAATTGAATAAGGGTAATTGAACTCAAGTGTTAAAAGTGGATTCCGTAGAGAATTGCATAGGTTATATTTTGTTATTCCATCCTCGATTTAATTGTTATTCTTAAGTTTTTGTTATGAACTGTTTACTATCCTTTTAATTCACTGTGCTGTGTGTAACATCCCTGATTTTTCCCCAATTATTAGATGCCTTAATTAATAGGATTTGATAAGAGTAGTGTTATTCCAAGCCTTTGAGTATGTTTAGAATGTGTTTAGAATGTAATTAGAATGTAGGAAATTGTGAGATTAGGTTTGATGAAGTAGAATTAGTTTAGAAGTGAGTTTTAGAAGTGTAATTAATAGTTAAAGAGCATAGGATCTTAGGAAATTAGGAATTTAATATCCATAGCTCCAAACCCAAATTCCACCGTTGGATGTGAAGACAAGTGTCTTGAGAAGCTTGCCTCAAAATTTGAGCAAGATCCGACGGTTAGCTAAGAAGTTAGAGCTATTTGAAGTTATAGGGATTTAGTGGACTGATCAGATTACTCGAGTAGTGGGCAGATTAATCGATTAGATTTTATTGCCCTTTCGGCATTAATCGAGTAATGGCCTCGTTAATCGATTAATGGGGTCGAACTAATCGAGTAAGTTTATAGCACCTTGCGGCATTACTCGAGTAAGGCACAGGCTAATCGAGTAATCCTTTGTAAATTAACAAGTGTTAATCGAGTAACCATCGGGTTAATCGAGTAACCCCTGTTATATCAGTTAGAAAACACGTTGAATTTGGCATTTTTCTCATTTCCTTCTCTCTCTTCTCTCACGACTTTCTCTCCCTTCTCTCCTAGGGTTCTTCAATTTTCCCCCAAATCCACACCAAATCAAATGAAATTAACACCCCAAACCACTCATCCATCAATCCCTAATGAATTTCCCTCTCTCAAAATCTCAATTTCTCCTCTTTTCACAAAATCCCCAAATTTCCAACTCAAACCCTAACTTCTCTAATTCTTCTCTTTGGGCGAGGCAATCTTCAAGGGAGCTTAGGAAAGTGTTAAGGAGCATGGAATTGGGGACTAGAAGCTAGCTTGGAGCTTGGTGGTGGAGCACCAACTCAATCCCAAATTTCTCCTCTTCTCTCCAAGAGGTAAGGGGGGGTACTTTGGTTCTAATTAGGGGAGGGACTTAGTGATAGTCATAAATGCATAAGTAGATATATTGTATATGTGTATGCTTGATTTGTATGATGATATTGTATGTTTGAAAATAAGAGTGTGTATAATGAACTTAGGGTGTTTAGTAATTGATTATTAGGTTGTTGTTGAATTAAATGATAAAGTGAATGATATTAATTATGATTATTGTTGTGGTATAATTGAGGTGTTTTGCGAATGAATTATAAGTGCAGGTACATTATGGACTTAGGATTTTGGTTAGGAAAGAATTGTTATAATTACTATGTGACTAAATGAATGAATGGCATGGTTATGATTATTGTTGTCGTTAAGTGTGATTGTCATGGTATATATATACATAGTATGGCCGAAAATCCTAAGCTAGAGACCCAACCAATTGGATATAAATTATTAAAGGATTCAACTAAGGAAAACCACATAAAATGAAGTAGAAACACGTGCATCATGAGGTAAGGTGGACCTTAGGTGTACGGGGAAAAACACACGTCGTTTACGATTGATGAGGGCAAGAGTGAATTATGGGATTATCTCGGGGAACTTTGATCCTGAAAAGGACACGGGATCGCTTCCCGTGTTGGGGGTTGGTTCCACGCAAACCGGGGTAATTCCATCACTTTGGCCCGTTTTGGCCAGTGAGGGTGATTTCTGCTAAAGCCCGATTCGGGCAAATCAATCCGAATCGCATGAGGGACCTTCCTAAGTGGAGGTGAAGTGTTGTGCAAGCGGGTGAGCGAGGGACCTTCCTAAGTGGAGGTGAAGCACCCAATTATAGGTTGAGAAATGCTTACTCCTGGTCGGTTTTTCCCCAGAGTGGAGGGTGGGTTTGTGAGGAGGTTGTGTTATTGTATAAAGTGTTCAAAGTGTTATTGTCAATTGGTAATGGAGAAGTGCATTCATGGACATATAATTGGTTTAGTTCCATGAATCCAATAAAAGTGTTAAAGTGTATAGTGGTTAAAGTTAAGTGGAAGTGTACATTGGATTCCGGAGTTAAACCATAATGGTGGGATAAAGTGCATTCATACTCATATGATTGAGCATATAAACATTGTTATGCATTGGTATTGTACAGGAAAAATGTATTGGCTTAGTGTGATAAAATAGTTAAAGGCTAAGGTATAGGAATATATATATATATTTAATTGGAATAACGTGAGTATGTCTATATGTGTGTGTGGGTATGTCTAGTTATGTCTTATTACTGTTGTTAAGTGTTTTCCTTGATTAGTTCTCAAATTACTCACCCCTTAAGTTGACCATTTTAGGTACCAATGGAAAGAGAAGTTCATTGCCCGTGCCGAGAAAGAATACTCTCACACAGTGAGAGTATGTCATCTGGTGAGACCTTGGTGGTCTTACTATTTTAGCAATTGTTGTTATGATACTGTAATGTAGAAAGTTTCATTAATTTAAGTTGTTTCAAATGTAAACTTTTATTCCAAGTTAAAATTTCTGTATTTTGTAAAAGGGACTTTATAAGAACATTTATTTTGAGTAAATGATATTCAAGGTTGTGGAGGATATTCAAATATCCTCTTCTATATTGTTTTTAAATAAGTCACAACCGCTTGCAATGTAATCATGGTTTTTAATTGTTAAAACTGTTCTGGACTGACAGGTGAATAATTAACTTGGGGAAAGTCCATATTTTAGAGTAAACTCCGCCAAAATTTTTACAAAAACCCCAAGTATTTTAATATTAAATACTCTAAAAAGTAATATATTTTAAAGTGTAAAAATTGAGGATGTTACACTGTGAAAGATCTCACCCTTAGTGGTTAACAATTTAGGTACATGTTCAAGAAGCTTAGAGATCAGAGTGCGCATCGGAACAAGTCGAAAGAAAGGGAATTACATTTTGTATAAATATTCTATATTGTAATTGGGTGCCCCACATTTTGTATAAATAATGTTTTGTAAAAGTATAAATTCAAAGTGCTCCGCTTTATTTTTCAAACTCTGGTTCATGTACTTTATTTAATGAAATTACTTTTAAAGTTTCTTGATTATGTCCAAAACTTTTATTTCTTTATATTTTATAATATAAAATACAGGTGTTACAATATGGTATCAGAGCACTTCTTCCTTTCGACCTGAGGGAAAGTAATCCCAATTCCGCTGCCAACACTCTATTCTCAAGTTTCTTGAATAAAGGTGAGACGTATATATTTAAGTGAAAATGTTAATGACAAGTGTTTTTTGTGCATGTTTGATGTTAGTGTTAAGCATGATTAGGAATGAATGTGCATATTGGTTGCTTAATGTTTTGTGAATAAGTGTGTGCATATTTGAATTGTGATGGTTGCATCATATGGCCACATGCCTTAGGTTAGAAAACCCTCCCAATAAATCTACAAAAATGAAGAATGGATGATTAATGCCCCTAAAACGAACTAGAAACACGTGCATTCATGGAGAAAGGTGGACCTTAGGTATGTTGGGAAAGATTATCGAATCCAGGTTCTATGAACTGAAGAACCCTCCTACGGGGAGAATGTGAAGGTTCATAGAACTAGTGGCCGTGAATAGATAGTGATTTGATTGTGTTTATGAAACAATCACGGGAGTTACTATAGAGGACTTTGATCACCCTAGTAGTAAACTAGTATGAGGAACCCTCCTTCGGGGAGAATGTGAAGTAATAGTTGAATTGGTGATTGGTCCAGTGCACACTATAGTAATTCTATCGATCACTTACCTATTTCGTGACTACGGAGGATGGTTCCTCCCTAGCATGAAGAACACTCCTACGAGGAGACCGAGAAGTTCAAAGGGGCCTACATTGCATGAAGAACCCTCCTGCGGGGAGAATGTGAAATGCAATGTAGGAAGGAAGAGGGACATTTACTCCTAGTTTGTTTTTCCCAAAGTGTGGAGGGAATGTGAGGAGAAAGTGAAATTGTTAAAAGTGGTACATTGCATGAAGAACCCTCCTGCGGGGAGAACGTGAAGTGCATTGTACATAAAGTGAAAGTGTTAAAAAGGGTACATTGTGTGAAGAACCCTCCTGCGGGGAGAATGTGAAGCACAATGTCAATAAAGTTATAAAGTTAAAAAGTGAAAAAGTGGTACATTGTGTGAAGAACCCTTCTACGGGGAGAATGTGAAGCACAATGTACAAGAGGGAGAAGTGTGATTGCATTAAAAAGTAAAAGTGTTTCAAAGCAGAAAGTAAAGGAAAGTGAAAAGTTACTGCATTGAATTCGCATTGCATTGCATTTGCATCGCATTGCATATGCATCATATTTAGAATATTGATTTGTGCATCATCAACATTAGTTGATGATTTGTGATGATAGTCATGTATATGAATAGTTACTGGAGGAGTAAGTGTATATATAGAGTATTTAATGCTAAGAGAAAAAGGGAACGGGTTTGAGTTGCAAAGGGGAATACTGACAAGTGATAAAAGAAGAGAATTTGGAAAATTTTGAATATTGTAAGTGTTCCCCGTTGCAAACACCAAACCTAAGTGGTATTAGGCGAATGGTTGAGAGTCAAAGTGTTTTAAGTATTAGGATAATTTAAAGCTAAAGCTTTATACAAAGGAAATCCGGATAATGCTAAGGCAATTGAAACCGTAGTGTGGGAATTCATTGGATTCCGAGGGCTACTACCACCGATTTAATGTAGTGTTGGAACTGGCCAATCCGACATTACATTTACCGGGAGGTGAAGTCGTCGAAATCTAGGAGTTCATGCACTACTATGAATTAGTAAACGATTTTCTATGTATAAGACCTTAGTGCCCAATTGTTTGTTGATCTTTCTTTGCCTGACTCCGCGTATGTGTGTATATCTTGGATGTATGTTTGTGGTGTGGTGTGGTGTCAAAGTAATTGGATGGTGATTAGAAATGGAACCGTTCGACTCGAATGAATCATGACTTCGATCCTAATCCAACCGAGTGACTAAGTTCACATCGATTAGATTAGCATAAAAGAGAACGAAAAATAACGTTTAAATTAAGTTAACGGTCGATTCCATTGCTAATCTTGATCTTGATTCAAGTAGTTGTGACACCAAGAGTGAAATAGAAATCGAGAACTAATCGATCGAATTTAAACCGCTGAACTGTTCCAATTGAAAATTTGCAAGAATAAAAGGAATTTTTACCTAAGTTGGGAAGCGGTTCGAATCCAATCAGGAGGTCCTCGAAATGTGTTGAGGTGTGGGCTAGTATAGTGTCAAAGTAAACGAACAAAGATTGGGAGTGGAACCATGAAAATCAAATAATTTGTTTTCGCGATTCTAGTCTAACCGAGTGACTTAGTTGGTATCGGTTAGACTAAAATCCAAGAAAACCACAACAACGTTTATGTTGAACTTGTGGTTGATTTCCACTACTAAATTGAGCTCGGTAACTTCAACACTAAACGAAAGTCAAGTGTGGAGTCCTATCAGTTGAACTTAAACCCCGAATGGTAATAATTAAATTTATGAAAGACAAAGGGTTTTATTTAAGCAGAACTAGGGATTTAAGTACAATCGGGAGGTTGATGCACTAATTTGGACTATGTTGTATATATATGTGTATATATGTATATCAGATGTTTTCTTGAATTGTTTTGTAAAGAGTTTTCCAAACTAAGTTTTGAAGATATGAACAATAGCGTATATGTGAATATTTTCATGATATACTTATGTGTATGTATATGTATATATTTCCATGACATGCTTGTGTTTGTATATAAATGTATTCATGTACATATGTGTAAAGTTTTGTTTTCTTTGCCTTATTTTCATAAAGTATTTCTCGGAAACTCTGCAATTTTGATTTCCCCATGAGGCCACAGGAGAACCATAGCGCCAACGAAAACTGGCCAATTTAGTAAACTGTGAAACCGAATAAAGTAAAGTGTTCTAGGGCCATGTCACCTAAGAATTAGATTTGTGTTTTACTATCCCGAGAGCATGCTAGGTTCGCATGGACCAGTGAGTACCTTAAGGGAGATAGTAAACCAAAACTTAAGTCCTAAGTCGAATAAATAACTAACCTATAAGTAACACCTCCTAATACTCTCCGATTTTCATATAATTAAGAAAGGCCAAACTAATTAGTGTAATTGCCAAGTCTAGGTTGCCGGGGTGGATCGGTGAGTAGGAGTGTCATCGCATACCTCAACTAAAGAACCTAACCAAAAGAACATAGAATTGCAAGTCGTACCTTTAATTTGTATAACCCTAAGGAACGAGGACAACCTTCATAGTTGTAGGCCACCAAGACTAGAAAGTCTCTTAAGGTTAGAACCTAACCATGGCATAAGAATCGTCAGGGAATTTTTGATTGATTTTTATGCAAGTTCTGGGAAGAGAAACCATTGGTGAAGAAAATAACCGATAAGGAGACCCCTCACCTTGTTAGAACTCAACAACTTTTGGAGTTCTCGAAGATTAGAAAAGTTTAGTGCCTATCAAGTAAACCAAGGGTCAGAACCAGTCGAATAGAACCACCTTATCCCGACTAAGACACTGAGTCTGAGTTTACAAGTATAACCCAAGCCTAAGTGGGGGAGCACCCCAGGGATAGAACTTAGGATTGTGGAGATTTTGAGAAATCATTATATTTATTATTGTGATTTTCACTATGCGAAACTAAATGATTTTTGAAACTATAAGTGTTTTGTTAACTTAAAAAGGTTTGAAGCAAAACAATTTTGTCAAAAGCCTCCCCCCTTCTATTTAAATGTTTTCAAAGAGCGAATTTCGGGGACGAAATTCTTATAAGTGAGGGAGAATTGTAACATCCTGGTTTTTATTAACCTAATAAGTATATTTATGAATATCTTAGTTACATATGAAAAATGATTTACAACTATTTTCTTAGTATTTGCATATATGAATATTATTATGTTGAGCTAAAATATGTATATATATAAGTGTTTGTAAATGTTTTCCTAAGGTATGTGTGTGTTGGTATTTGCATGTGTGTATGTGTGAATAGGTATACGTTTATATGTAAATAGTTAGAGTTAGGATATATATATATATATATAAGTGTGTGCTTGTGTGCATTCCTAGGTGTAAGTAATTTTACTTGTTTCTTTACGTGTATGTGTGTATTTGTTATGTGATCGCATCGTAAGGAAGGGTAGGGGAGTGTTCTAGAGTTGGTAGTTATAGTCGAAGGGTAATCGGTTTAGGTTTTAGATTGGTGTGGTTGTGGTTGAATGAGTAGGGTTTGTGTAGGTTCGGGGACTAGGGTGTTCCATAGACCCTATAAGCGCCTTTTTGTGTTTCGATCTCGATAGAGTGAGTGGATAAAGGGATCCTAGGATAGAGCCTTGAGCATAAGGATAGACCCTAGTGTCTATGTTCGGGGAATCCCTTCGAACTCACATTTCGATTGAGTTCCGGAGTTTAATAAATGTGCGAGGCAATTGAGATCAATTCGACCCTATTGGTTATGCCTCGAGAGTGATTGGTATTAGGGTTAAGTGGTTATAGGGTTTGACTTAAGTCGATCGGGTTAGATCGAGTGTTTAAGAAGAAGATAAGTCTAGAATTCGGTAGTTAGTTCGTTTCGTCTTTCCGTGATTATGATTTGTGTGTTTGTTATTATTAAGTGATGATTGTTGTAACATCTTACTTTTTATACTTTTATAAATTACTTTTAAAAAATATTTATTAAAGAAAATGTTCGGGGTTTACAAAAATGTTGGCAGAGTTTCCTTTATAAATCAGACTTTCCTTTATTAAAGAACAGTTTTTCTTTCAGTAAAATCATAACTTTAAGTTTAAAAATATACAATACTATGAAATATTTTCAATTGACAAAAAGAGAAATGTATAATATATATACATTAATAAAATACACTTTAAATAAAACATTATTAACAACTAAACAACATTTACAAAATCTATTTATTACAATATAAAGCCTATGCATGGTTGCCCTACCAATGGGACCGTAAGGTCACCCTATACAATATATTCTCCAACACGAGTATAACTTTCTCGGCCTTGACATTTGTGCGCCTGTCTCCTTGGTGTACCTAATATGTCCACTGTAAGGGTGAGTACTTTGAAATCTAGGTCAAAGAAAACGTTTAAAAACAGTAATAAATTATAAATAGGTATATTCATGCATAAACAATATCAATAACACAATTCAATTAACAATTGACAATTAACAATTAAAACATTCTAACCTTATTCAATATATAACTATGCATACTTAGAGTACAGTAATTTAATATAATGCTATAATGCGCAATCACATGGTTATGCACTGCTAACGTCACACTTAGGTGATTTAATTCTCGAATCCGCTATTGAACATTTTACTTCATTTAAATAACTTTACACTTTAATCGGATTCGATGAATTAAAGCACCTATACAATGCATTCACACTTCCATTTTCACTTTGCACACTTTAACAATAACAATTAACAATTTAACACTTTAACAATAACAATCATGTGCATTGTACTTCACCTCCACTCCGGAAGGTCCCTCATACAATGCACAAGTGATAACTTTTCCCTTTCTCCAATAACAATATAACAGTCTCACATACACCCTCCACTCTGGGGAAAAACCGACCAGGATTAAGTATTTCTCAACCTATAATTGGGTGCTTCACCTCCACTTAGGAAGGTCCCTCGCTCACCCGCTTGCACAACACTTCACCTCCACTGCGGAAGGTCCCTCATGAGATTTGGGTTGATTTGTCCAAATCGGGCTTTAGCAGAAATCACCCTCGACTGGCCAAAACGAGCCAAAGTATTAGAATTATTGTGGTTTGCGTAGAACCAACCCCCAACACGGGAAGCGAACCCGTGTCCTTTGCAGGATCAAAGTTCTCCACAATAATTCCAGTATATACTCTTGCCCTCATCAATCGTAAAACGACGTGTGTTTTTCCCCTACTCCTAATGTCCACCTTTTCACCATGCATGATCCAATATCTCAAGTGTTTCTCAATTGAATTTAAGACCCTCTTTGTTCTTTAGAAAAATGTCATTTAATTGGTTTAAACTCAATTGAGAAATACTTGGTCCTATTTGATGCATAACTATATGAATGTCACCTTTTTATTTTATAAACATACACTTTACACTTATAACAATGGTAACCATAAAAACAATATCAATCAACAAATCCGAAATCAACCAGTCAATCAGTCGACATACTCAGGTATGTCTCAGGGACTGTAATTTAAGTCACCTCCCTAGGTTCTTCACTTCCTACTTTAACAATTCACAAAATCAGTTAATATAACATACATAAATAACATATCATTGGAACTTAGGGTTTTCTAACTAAACTCTACCCTCCTCAACATCAACCTAACCAATCAACAATTACACCTATTTATAACTCTATTACTATAATTAAACCCTTCCTCTAACACTAGACCAAAGTACACCCCTTACCTTGAGGAGAGAGAAAGAGGAATTGGGGATTTCGATGGAGCTCCGCACCAAGCTCTGCACCAAGCTCCTAGGACTCCTATTCCTTGTCCTTAAGCACATTCCAAACGCCTTTGCAAGATTAGAAAGCTTGATGGGATGGATTGGGAAAGCTAGGGCTTGGGTTGGATTTGGGGATTTTGTGAGAAAGGGAAGAAATTGAAATTAAAGAGAGGGAAATTGCTTGGGATGGAATGGGGAATTGATTGGTGATACTAATTGGGTGTTATTTGATGATAGATTTGAGAAATTGAAAACCCTAAGTGAAAGGAAGAAGAAGAGCTCGTGGTGAAGAGAGGAAATTCTGTGAAAATGGCTCAAAAACGTGTTTATAAAACTGATCTGCTGCAATGTATCCGGATACATCACTAAGTATTCGGATACTTCGAGTTGAAAAGCACTGGTTAATCGATTAGCTGGGTGGTTAATCGATTAACCCATGTAATTTTGGCCAAAATCAACTTTTTGGCCTTAATTGATTAATCTCCTGGTTAATCGATTAACTGGTTCAGTCCACTATTTCCTATGCACTTCAAATCGTCATAACTTCTTCGTTAACCGTCGGATATTGCTCAAATTTTGAGGCAAGCTTCCTAAGACACTCTTCATCACATCCAACGGTGGAATTTGGATTTAGAGCTATGGATCTTCTTTTCCTAATTTTCTAATGTCCTATGTTCCAAGACCTTAAATAACCTTTCTAAACCACAATTTATCCTATCATATTCCTTTCTCTACACTCTAAACCTATTCTAACCTATTTCTACTTCATATCATCCTACTCTTAGCTAAACATTACGTTCTAAACACTTAAGCATACACTAATTTATGTCTAATAACTATTCTAAACGAATATCGGAAATTGGGGATGTTACAATTCTCCCCCACTTATATGAATTTCGTCCCCGAAATTCGGCTCACTACGAAGAAACAAGAGGATATAGAGCTATATGCTCCATTATAAGGGTAGACACGACTTTGGGGAATTCGCTCCCCCGCTTAGGATACAACTCCGGTTGGAGTTTCTCTGACTATATCTACTTGATTTCTATTGAGACTTTCACCAAAAAGTCTTACTAATACATTAGGCCGGGTTCTAACTTGAAACTCCTAATTCTATTGGCCTACCTCAATAGACCTGAACTCAAACACAACATATAATCATTCGAGAGAAATTCATGCAGCCAAAATAAAATCCAAACACAATCAAGTAAAATAAATTAGAATACAACAAAATCAAGATATTGAAATACATTGAAATTTTCCTTTTAGAACCCAATATAATTAAAATACAAGAAATTTCCTTTGAACTTTAGCAAAGAGTAGAGTATCAATCCAACATTTATAAGTAAAATAATCCATACACACCAAAAGGAGCTTTGCATTGGGATGAGAAAAAGGTTGGAAAATTTTTGCCAATGGCATTACTCCCTTAGGCTTAAAAGAAATTATGATTGGTGTACGGATGAAAATAAGGTTTTTGAAAGGAAACAATTAAATGCATCGGGTTTTCAAAACAAATGTAAATATTCATTGAGAAACTTAAATGGTTGAATACTATATATATATATCCATAGTAAAATTGAAAATATGTTTAAGGAATGTGATAGAAAATGCATTTAAATTCCCATAGGGATTAGATTATACATATACGAAAAGCAATTTGGAAAGTCCAACATCCCGAGTGTTAAGTATAAAATAAAGGACACCTCATGAAAGTTAAAATCGGAAAGTACAATAAATACAAATAGGGTTGAAGCATAAGGGTTATGAGGAAAATAAATACAGGGGTTATCCTTTGGAAATTAATCTAATAGAGGCTGATAAAATAAATTGAAGATATTATATAACTATACACACTTCAATCGTATGCATATAAAATAAGTTGTCATTTCCATTACAAGTTTATAACTTGTAAGGTTTTTCCCTAGAAAAGGTTACTTTGATAAAGGTAGAGAGACTAGAGAAAAACGGAAATTAAGAATTGCCATGTGAGGAACACAAGGCAATCAACTTTGAAAATTTTGATTTGATAACTAGTTAATGGAAACTAATATAGTACTCTTTTAAAATCACTTTCAATAGGAGGTAAAAAAACAATCTTAGTTAAAAATCGATTTAAAATAATACATATATATATAGTACTTAAAAGAATTTGAAAATTGGGGATTACCTAAAATCGTAAGGAAAAGGTTCATGAAGATAATCGGATTTAACATATAGTCCTAATAAGTTTAAAAAATCGTAAGTACCTATATATAAAATTCCATCGTTCAGAAACATTTTAAAACTCGCTTCCTATATGCACGTCGATATGCTTACACAACTATGCCTGAAACTCTAGGACTCACTAAGATCGAACCTAGCTTCTACCACCCAATCTATGAATGAAAAGCTATGGGGTTTCTACACTCAATCTAAGAGAAACTCTACAATGCAGGACTTCAACTAATACTACGCTTACTATCTTTCTAAGGTTTAAGGTTTCCTACTTGGTTCCTTAGGCTTAAAGATTGCACAACTAAGACTTGCACTTAAATCCTAGTTGAGACTTCCCTATTACAATCTAGACTTTGGTGCTACGACTTTTATAATGGATGTTGAGACTAGAACTTGGACATTCACAAACTACATTCCATGGAAGAGTTAATGATGGTTTGAAAATAGTTTGCACTTCCGGAATACAGTTTGTTCAATAAGTACAACAAATTCCTTGGACTTCTATATGAACTTGAAGGAATAATGGATAACATCCATTACCCTGGTTTGGGTTCTAAACTAGACTTTGATTCTAGGGTAGCCATATTACCTTTAACTCACCTTACTACCTTCACTTAACATTTTCCACTTCCACATTAAAGTAGAAACAATGAAGTACCAACTTCGGTGAAAGAGGTTTGGTACTTGGTGATGAAAGAATTTTCAAGAATTTGCATTTTCTTTAAAATGAGGAAAAACACTTTATACTTTTGTAAATTCTTTTCATTTAAAACTTGTACAAAATCACTATTTAGGAAAAGACATGTCAAGCACTACAAGTTCAATTCATTCATATGAGTTTTCAAAATCATTTCACATCCATTTGGAACTGATTAAGAAGTTTGGAGGATTCCTTTGACAAATAAAATAAGAGTCCTCTATAATTGTCAAACCCAAATAAAAGGAACGGCTTCTTCGGTCAAAAGTTTAATGTCATTCACCTTTTCAAATTCTAGTAAACGCCCTTCCTTTTATTTTAGCTTGGAAATTCAAATTGACTTATGTCGTCCTAACTGAATTCCTATCAATCGATAATTGGTGTAACTTGAGTAAATTACACTATCATTCAATTGGTTAGGAATTCACATTGGGAGTAAAACTTTCTTGAAAATTAGTGTCACGACATTCAGTCAATTATCGGAGTTTGAATCAGTTCTATACTTCGAAAAATATGAAAATATCAGGGTACTTGACATTCATTATAAATCATAGTACTAATACTTTTCGAAAATAAAGTCTTAGAAAAGCCTGTTGCAAAAACACTTTCATATCTTATAAATCAGTGTACATTTATCACCAAAATATAATGTGGAAATGTAGAAGGCAATTAGGTCTTACTAAGACGGCACTTAGTAATCACAATTAAAGGCAATTGCAACGGGTTCACACCTATTCACTTCCGCTGAGCACTCCGGTGAAGAATGCTCGAAGTGTATAAACTAGACAACTTCTAGTACCGATCCTATTCTTAGACATAGAAAATAAATCCAACCCTCATTTGATTAGGTTCAAGGACTCAACGATGTCATCTGCCAATGAATACAAAATGCGAGGGATCCGTCTCGATTCTATATTGCATTGGAGACAAAATTGTTTTCGTGCTACTTGAGTTCCAATCAAATAAAGAATGACTCATCTTCGATTCGAAGAAAGGCTTTGAAATTTTCTCTTAAAGCGAAAATCTCAATCTCTTTTCATATTTGAAATAGACGAGGTTAATTCAAAACTAAGATTTAGTCCTTCCCGGCGGGGTAGCAATTTCATGCTCTGTCCCATTGGGAGTTTCCCTTTCTCTTAGTCTCTACTTTATGTCCATTTCTAAATACAACAAAGTTATACTGTGAAAAATTTAGTTAGCCCACTTTAAATTGAAGATACACTCCTTTGAATACTAAACTACGACTCACCCTACTAAACTATACTCATTCCCACTAATGATGCATGCATGCATGAAACACTAAAGTGCACTACTTAATCAACTACCTATTAGTTACTCTCATGTGGAGTAACTCTTTGGGAGTAGGAAAATCCATACTCCGGGCCGAGGATTGCAACCATTGCTCTGATACCATATTATAACATCCTACATTTTATACTTTTAGAAATTACTTTTAAATAATATTTATTAAAGAAAATGTTCGGGGTTCACAAAAATTTTGGCAGAGTTTCCTTTATAAATCAGACTTTCCCTGAATAGAATTAAACATGTCAGTCCAGAACAGTTTTTCTTTCAGTAAAATCATAACTTTCAGTTTAAAAATATACAATACTATGAAATATTTTCAATTGATAAAAAGAGAAATGTATAATATATATACATTAATAAAATACACTTTAAATAAAACATTATTAACAACTAAACAACATTTACAAAATCTATTTATTACAATATAAAGCCTATGCATGGTTGCCCTACCAATGGGACCGTAAGGTCACCCTATACAATATACTCTCCAACACGAGTATAACTTTCTCGGCCTTGACATTTGTGCGCCTGTCTCCTTGGTGTACCTAATATGTCCACTGTAAGGGTGAGTACTTTGAAATCTAGGTCAAAGAAAACGTTTAAAAACAGTAATAAATTATAAATAGGTATATTCATGCATAAACAATATCAATAACACAATTCAATTAACAATTGACAATTAACAATTAAAACATTCTAACCTTATTCAATATATAACTATGCATACTTAGAGTACAGTAATTTAATATAATGCTATAATGCGCAATCACATGGTTATGCACTGCTAACGTCACACTTAGGTGATTTAATTCTCGAATCCGCTATTGAACATTTTACTTCATTTAAATAACTTTACACTTTAATCGGACTCGATGAATTAAAGCACCTATACAATGCATTCACACTTCCCTTTTCACTTTGCACACTTTAACAATAACAATTAACAATTTAACACTTTAATAATAACAATCATGTACACTGTACTTCACCTCCACTCCGGAAGGTCCTCATACAATGCACAAGTGATAACTTTTCCCTTTTTCCAATAACAATATAACAGTCTCACATACACCCTCCACTCTGGGGAAAAACCGACCGGGAGTAAGTATTTCTCAACCTATAATTGGGTGCTTCACCTCCACTTAGGAAGGTCCCTCGCTCACCCGTTGCACAACACTTCACCTCCACTGCGGAAGGTCCCTCATGCGATTTGGGTTGATTTGTCCAAATCGGGCTTTAGCAGAAATCACCCTCGACTGGCCAAAACGATCCAAAGTATTAGAATTATTGTGGTTTGCGTAGAACCAACCCCCAACACGGGAAGCGAACCCGTGTCCTTTGCAGGATCAAAGTTCTCCACAATAATTCCAGTATATACTCTTGCCCTCATCAATCGTAAAACGACGTGTGTTTTTCCCCTAATCCTAACGTCCACCTTTTCACCATGCATGATCCAATATCTCAAGTGTTTCTCAATTGAGTTTAAGATCCTCTTTGTTCTTTAGAAAAATGTCATTTAATTGGTTTAAACTCAATTGAGAAATACTTGGTCCTATTTGATGCATAACTATATGAATGTCACCTTTTTATTTAAGACCCTCTCTCATGGTGAAGAGAGAGGAAATTCTGTGAAAATGGCTCAAAAATGTGTTTATAAAACTGATCTGCTGCAATGTATCCGGATACATCACTAAGTATCCGGATACTTCGAGTTAAAAAGCCCTGGTTAATCGATTAGCTGGGTGGTTAATCGATTAACCCATGTAATTTTGGCCAAAATCAACTTTCTGGCCTTATTCGATTAATCTCCTGGTTAATCGATTAACTGGTTCAGTCCACTATTTCTTATGCACTTCAAATCGTCATAACTTCTTCGTTAACCGTCGGATCTTGCTCAAATTTTGAGACAAGCTTCCTAAGACACTCTTCTTCACATTCAACGGTGGAATTTGGGTTTAGAGCTATGGATCTTCTTTTCCTAATTTTCTAATGTCCAATGTTCCTAGTCCTTAAATAACCTTTCTAAACCACAATTTATCCTATCATATTCCTTTCTCTACACTCTAAACCTATTCTAACCTATTTCTACTTCATATCATCCTACTCTTAGCTAAACATTACGTTCTAAACACTTAAGCATTGTGATTCTCTACACTCTAAACCTATTCTAACCTATTTCTACTTCATATCATCCTACTCTTAGCTAAACATTACGTTCTAAACACTTAAGCATTGTGATGGACTCGGCCTAGCCGAGCTCCACGTGGCCTCCACTCAGGACCTAAGGACCCTTCAGCAGGCCCTCTGTATGCTCGGCCGAGCTCAAGGCTCAAAGACCGAACAAACATTAGACACGGGCCGATATCATTGCTCTCACCCCTCTGTGCTCTGGGCCGAGCTCAAGGCTCAACGGCCGACCAAACACCAGATACGGGCCGACCTCACACTCCTACTCAGGTCCGACGTCCAAGTCCGACACCAAGGACATGATGACGTCTTCCCTTCTTATCCACAAGGACAGCTCATCCACTCATAGCTCATTACAGGCTGGCCCTACTTGGGCCTCAAGCAAGCCCATTAGGGCAACCAGCTCTCTCCTATATATATCCCCCTCTCCCTAGGGGCTAAGGTAGGTCTCTCTAAACCTAAGAACTACGTGTGGCTTGATTCCCCTCTCATGGGATACGTAGGACGGGGGTCACCCTCGTCAGCTGCAACAACCCCCAAACACCTCATGTGGTGCCTCCGACCTTGGGACATCACATTGGCGCCGTCTGTGGGAACCGATAAATTTCAATTCCCACCCACAAATTCAAAAAAAAAGGAGGGAGAAGCCTTGAGCAGTAGCGACAGTGCTTGATGCGAACACCAGCACCGATGCCGGTACCGGCACACAAACCCACGTTTATCGCACTGTGCATCTGGGATGGCCACTGGCTGCTTGGTTTTTTCCCATGCTTGGTTTGTTCCCATACGTGAATGGCATGTGTAGCTCTTTCATGGCGGCCAGGGAAGAAGGATATGAAGCTACCAATCCAAACCTGGTTCGTGTGATATCAACTCTTTCACGTCTGCCATGGGAGCACGATGAACGCTTTGGTCGCTAATCTTGGCCGATCTGAAACAATCATCGACACCGTGACTTATCTCCAACGAGGTCAGATAAAGCCGTGCCGTTCTCATTTGAACGCCACCATCACCGTTCGAACCCACCATCACTGTCGCCATTCTCGCCACGAGCTTCTCTCTCTCCACCGTCATCGAAAAGCCTCCATCGCCCTCGCTTTTCTCATCTTCCTCGGTGGCCACGGCAACCAAGATCGAGTGTGACTAGTCCATCGAGCGTCGCCATCATCCTCTTCTACCCTCAACAACCGCCAAGTCGCGAACCAGTCAGAGAAGGGAAACGAACTCGCGACGGCGGGATCGTGACACCGCCACCACGAATCTCGACCACAGAAGCAAAGCCCAGATCCAGGGAGAGTCTCTTAGTCGCGATCTTGATGGCGGTGGTAAGCGTTTGAGCACTTGATACATCGCGGTATCATCCTTCGCTGTCCGAGACCCGCTGCAACCATCCTCAACAACTGCGAACCAGTCACCACCGCAACAGGGAAGGAGGAGTGACGCCGCCGCCCTGTTGTGCCTACCTCATTGCCGCCGCCCTGTTGTGCCTACCTCATTGCCGCTGCCGGTGCCTGGTGCTGCTGGAGTGCATAGCAGCATCACCCCGGGTCAGCCGCCGCTGCTGCAAGGGTATTGCAGCGCCACCCTTGCGTGTAGCACGCAGCAGCTGCTGCATCATTAGGGTTCCAAACCCTAGCGGGCCTTTGGCCCAAAAAAAAAGAAAATGGGGAAATAGAAAATGGGCCAACAGGCCCAATTTTAAAAAAAAATAATAAAGAAGAAGGGAAACTACCTAACGGGCCAGCAAGCCCAGGTTAAAAAAAATCAAAATCAAAGAAGAAAAAAAAATAAAGAGGAGAGGATCGGGCTATCAACGTACCATGGGCCCAACAACTCAATACTCATTCCTATATTAGGGTAGTGTTCTGTATCAAGCCTTGCAAATTATTTTTATTATTACATGTAATTATTTTGATGCATGATTCACATTGGTCAAAAATATATCTTCACCTGTTAATGTCATCAAATATTATTTACGACAATCAAACTTTGTCACATAATCCGAGTTCACTCTTCCCTCCTCGGATTTACATGATTTCGGAAATCATAATCCGTGTGTGCTCTTCCCTCCTCGGATTTACATGATTTCGAAAATCATAATCCGAGTTCACTCTTCTCTTCTCGGATTTACATGATTTCGAAAATCATAATCCGAGTTCACTCTTCTCTCCTCGGATTTTCAAGGTAATTTCGGAAGACTCGCACAGTGTTTCACACTTGAGCCGATCTCTTAATCCGAGTATGACGACTATTCCGCTAGTTTCCCTCGCTCGACATCACACTAAGGAAAACGGTGGTCGGACCTCAAAGCTCGACAAAGCCCATTCGAAAAGGACGGACTGCATACTCCTAATCCGACATACTTCAACCCGACATCCCTATCCTCACCGCTATCAGGGAAGAAATCCTAGTTCCCATATTATTTTCCTATCTCTTCTCTTTTCTATGTGTTTACTCTACATGCTTTTTGATATTTATTTACCTGGTGCACTATTCTGACATGTGCTGTTAATCCTTGCTTCTTTATAGTTTCCCTACTTATTGCTTATTATTTGGTATTCTCCGTGTTGTTACATGACGTACTGTTAACCAAATCTTCTTGCTGTTAAATGTCCTTAAATCTCTGCCTCTTTTATTGTGATAGTATGTTAATATTTGATTTCTGTTACCTCTCCTATTGTCGTTTTCACGAATTAAATGCTTTCATCTGGTTCGTTGACATGTTTATAAATGTCTTCTGTTATGGAATGTGATATACCTGAAATCATGCGGACAATACTATCTTGTTGAACAATATCTTAATTGCCAATATTTGTCGCTTTCATATCTGTTGCGTATGACTTGCTCAAATCATCTTGCTCTTATGTCGGTATTTTATTCTCGCCTGCCAACAGTTTTCATTGTTGTTATTTAATTATCATGAATTATTGCAAAGTGTCAAAATTAATGCCGATCACTGACTATTATTATTTTACATGTAATGTAAGATTCAGGAGAATGATGGTCAAGAAAAAGGAAGGCCGAGGTGCTACGGTTATCTCTATTTTGAACGAAGCCATCTTACGATCTCTATTCTCATCTCGGCTTGGATCTTTGTTGGATGAACTACTATGTTTGCCTCTATTATCTTATTGGCCCCATTTTTCATCTCGGCTTGGACCTTCTTTGGTTTTCACAGGACCACCACGGCTTCTCGAAGGTGAACAATTCCAAAGGCATATATTATTTCTTAGTTCATGTTTATTTCTGAGCTCAAAGATTCTCTTTTTCAAATTGCGCGGTTTATCAAAAAGGGAGGCCGAGCTACTGTTATTCTCTTTATTTCACGTTTATATCTCACCTGCCGAGCTGCTATTATTCTCTCTAATTCATGTTTATATCTCACCTACCGAGCTGCTATTATTCTCTCTAATTCATGTTTCTATCTGATCTGCCGAGCTGCTATTATTCTCTTTAATTCATGTTTCTATCGAGCGGTTATCATCTCGACCCTACCTTTGTGGTAGAACGGTCAATTCATGCTCCCACGGAGCTGTTATCATCTCGACCCTACCTTTGTGGTAGAACGATCAATTCATGCTCCTACCGAGCTGTTATCATCTCGACCCTACCTTGGTGGTAGAACGGTCAATTCATGCATTCACGCATATGGTTATCATCTCGACCCTACCTTTGTGATAGAACGGTCCCCCCTGTCACCACACTTACATGCATTCACGCATACAAGTCGATACTAGTGCTACAGACAGTGCGTACGTATAAATCCTCTCATTTAGCATTAGCCACCTAAATGTTGCACGACGCTTATATACAGTGAACATCTTCCGAGATCGGCTTATAAGCTCAGGGTACAAGGGACACCCGGTAAAGTACAGCTTGCTGTGAAATGTTCTCACATAACTTCACTCAGCAAGCTCTTTTACACTGGGGCCGAGGATGGCATCCGAGTTCCCTACCGCATTCACTTATATACAGTACCTTTTTTCAGAGGAAAACTTATAAGTTACTGCACTGGTCAGGGGGAGTCGTCCGAAGTCAAAGGTTTAGACAACCACATCCTATGTGCAACAACCTGCGTTGGAAGTTCACTATCCTCGGCGAACGGTGCAGGATCCGAGCTCTCCTTACCGCATGCAGAGCACAACCCTCATCGGGTCTAAAACAACGATCAAAAATCTCTTTCTCCTTCTCGGCAAGGGGGCAGGCAGGTTGTCAGCCGATCTATCAACCTCGGCATTGTAATCCACCAGCACGCCGTCTTCAACCCTGAACACCTTGAGGCGAAGGTCGGGGTTGAGGATATTAATCTGACTCACAGCATTCCCGAAGGTGTCAAAGATGTCGTCTGCCGTCTTCTCTAGGTCAGAGAGGCATTCTCGGCAAATATTTTATGGACTGCACTTTCTTCACCCCTGCATTCCTCTCTGCCTTCTGCTTTGATAGAGGTCCCCCGTGAGCCTTGACAAGCTCGTCGGTTCGCCTACAGCTTGGCGTTTCCTAGGCTCTTTTGCACAGACACCACGACCTTGCTCGGCGATTCCTTGCTTTGCATGCTTGCCCCTGGCACTGTTTTTCTCGAATCAAAGGTTTTGAAAAGTAAAGGGGAGAGACACTCCCGACAACTCGTGAGATTTTGTCCGACTTCTCGAATTCCGAGGAACTCAGCAGTTGCAGTTAATTAACAGCATGGATGAACAAATTAACGCTACTTCTCTCCCATCGCCAAGGAATCTGTTCATATGACTACACTCATAACTTCATCACCCTCATCTCGGAGCATCCCCAAATCCATTCTGGATCCCCCCCGGGACCTCGGTTAGAGATGTACCTCGCCGAGCTTGCACTCGGTTCGAGATGTTCCTCATCGAGCTTGCACTCGGTTCGAGATGTACCTCGCCGAGCTTGCACTCGGTTCGAGATGTACCTCACCGAGCTTATACTCTGTTCGAGATGTTCCTCACCGAGCTTGTACTCGGTTCGAGATGAGCCTCACCAAGCTGGTGACGGATCCCCCCCGGGACCTTGGTTCGAGATGAGCCCCACTGAGCTTGCACTCGGTTCGAGATGTTCCTCACCGAGCTTGCACTCGGTTCGAGATGTACCTCGCTGAGCTTGCACTCGGTTCGAGATGTGCCTCACCGAGCTTATACTCGGTTCGAGATGTTCCTCACTAAGCTTGTGCTCGGTTCGAGATGTTCCTCACCGAGCTTGACTCGGTTCGAGATGTACCTCATCGAGCTTGTACTCGGTTTGAGATGAGCCTCACCGAGCTTGTGGCGGATCCCCCCGCGGGAGCGGTTCGAGATCGGGATACTCTTTCAGTTTCATCATCCGAGAACAAAAGAGCACTATCAACCATCCGCAACACTCTTCCAAGCGGAAGGCCACGCCTGCAAGCATGTTTCTACCTCATCACCAACTCAGCACTGATCTGACGGAAGTAGAAAGGACCTCAACTCGGCACAGAGTCTCTACGACTCTTCCCGAGTTGGGGGGCTTATGTGGCGGATCGACTTCTCCTAACCCGCCCTACTATCCTTCGCTAGCCTTGAGCACATGATTGTGGACTAGTACTCAAACCCTTCCTAGAAGGTGGGGGGGTACTTAGTGCTATGATGCTTAGTGCTATGCCTTCTTTCTCCTAACTCGGCTCGAGACTCACAAAGTCTCGCCGAGCTGGGGGGCTTATGTGGTGGACTTGGGAAAAGGACTCAAACCAAGGCCTCGGAGCAAGGCTCAAATAGCCTTGACCGAGCTGGGGGGCTTATGTGATGGACTCGGCCTAGCCGAGCTCCACGTGGCCCCCACTCAGGACCTGAGGACCCTTCAGCAGGCCCTCTATATGCTCGGCCGAGCTCAAGGCTCAACGGCCGAACAGACATCAGACACGGGCCGATATCATTGCTCTCACCCCTCTGTGCTCTGGGCCGAGCTCAAGGCTCAACGGCCGACCAGACACCAGATACGGGCCGACCTCACACTCCTACTCAGGTCCGACGTCCAAGTCCGACACCTTCCCAAGTCCGACACCAAGGACATGATGACGTCTTCCCTCCTTATCCACAAGGACAGCTCATCCACTCATAGCTCATTACAGGCTGACCCTACTTGGGCCTCAAGCAAGCCCATTAGGGCAACCAGCTCTCTCCTATATATATCCCCCTCTCCCTAGGGGCTAAGGTAGGTCTCTCTAAACCTAAGAACTACGTGTGGCTTGATTCCCCTCTCATGGGATACGTAGGACCGGGGTCACCCTCGTCAGCTGCAACAACCCCCAAACACCTCATGTGGTGCCTCCGACCTTGGGACATCACAAGCATACACTAATTTACGTCTAATAACTATTCTAAACGGATATCGGAAATTGTGGATGTTACAATTGTGATGTTTGTGTGTGTGTTTAGAGGTGTTTAGAAAGTTTTTGTTATGTTTGTGTGAATATAAATGAAGTGAACGATTAGTGGTAATAGAATCAGAATTGAATAAGGGTAATTGAACTCAAGTGTTAAAAGTGGATTCCGTAGAGAATTGCATAGGTTATATTTTGTTATTCCATCCTCGATTTAATTGTTATTCTTAAGTTTTTGTTATGAACTGTTTACTATCCTTTTAATTCATTGTGTTGTGAAAGATCTCACCCTTAGTGGTTAACAATTTAGGTACATGTTCAAGAAGCTTGGAGATCAGAGTGCGCAGCGAAACAAATCGAAAGAAAGGGAAATACATTTTGTATAAATATTCTATATTGTAATTAGGTTCCCCACATTTTGTATAAATAATGTTTTGTAAAAGTATAAATTCAAAGTGCTCCGCTTTATTTTTCAAACTCTGATTCATGCACTTTATTTAATGAAATTACTTTTAAAGTTTCTTGATTATGTCCAAAACTTTTATTTCTTTATATTTTATAATATAAAATTCGGGTGTTACAAGAGTAATCTAAGTTTGAAAACTCTGTTCATTTTCAGTTCAAAAATCCGTTTTTCCGAAATCGTTTTCACAAAGATAACTCTTATAAATTTAGTAAACCAATTCCACAAATTATACAAAAATTTAGAAAGCTTCGCATCACCATAATAAAAACAGTAATGAAGTTTCAAAACCATTGGAAAACACAAGTCTCTTTTTGTTCAAATCATTTGCAGCTAAAACACAAATCTTTCATAAATGACTTTTTGCAAACAAATTTCATTTAAATTATCAAAACATATCCAAATCAATTCACAATTTCCATAATACACTCAAATAACATCAAGATCAATATACTAAAGTTCCAAGGCAATCCATTGAGTACTACTATTGTTTATCAAAACCTCCCTCAAGTAAAACAATACTTTCTAAAAATTCAGCATGCAACCAAACTAACATTTTCTATAAAATTTCTTACTAATCAGCCCCTATTTGATTCCAATCATACTCCAACCAGTATGCAGCAAAAACCAACAAATTTTCACAGCCACATGTTTGCTTAAACAAGAACCGAAGCGGGGAAATGAACCAATTAGAGCATACGTATTCTTAACTTTAACCCACTTTATGTAATTCTCTTTAACCAAATAAGGATAAATCTACTACTCTTAATTAATCATATCCAAATATCATAATCAAAATGCTACATCCTGTAACATCCCGCGTTTTTCCGACTAGGATAAATAAAATTCGATGATTAAAGAAAAGTGTTGATTTTATGGAGTTTTGATCAACAAATATTTTTATGGAGTTAGTAAAAAGGATTTCTGATGAGAAATGATTTTTATTTGATGATGATTTGTCAAAATGAATTTTCTTTATGGACTTTGAAAGATTGCTTAACTTCAAAAATCCATAACTTTTTAACCGTAACTCCGATTTTTATGATCTTTATATCAAAACGATCGTATCAAAACGTAGATTTCAAAAATATATCTTTCATAATTTTCTGGGTTGGTTTGCGAAAATAATTTTTCAGTTTGATAAAGGACGAATTTCCAAGGAATAAATCATGAAAAATAGTTTTTTGATTTCTAATGAATTTTTCCTTTTGGGATTTTCTTTAATATATTAAATTATGATTTTAGAAAATGAAATAAGGGCTATAATTGCAACCAATAAGTACATTTTATTATTTAAAGGGAAATGTGTTTAATTGTTAATATGTATGTTTGGTTAAGTTAATTATTTTGTGTCTAAGTGTTAAGATTTATGTGTGCTTATATATGTATGTTTGATTAATTATTTTGTGATTAAGTGTGTGCTTGATTGATGAATGAGTGCCTATATATGTGTGTATGATTGTGTTAAGTGCTTGATTATGTAAATTAGTACTTATAAATGAATTTAATTAAGAAAAAAAAAAGAAGTAGGACATGTGTGTGCACGAAAAGGTGCCACGGTTTGTTTGTGGGTGCATGTGTGATAGGTGAGTGAGTGACACATGTATGCATGGTGGGTGTATGTGTGTGCTTCTAAAGCTTTGCTTGGGTGACTAAGTCAAAAAGGAAAAGTAAATAAAAGGAAAAAGGAAATGTAAAACTTGGGGACCAAGTAGTGATATTAGAATGCCAAAAATACCCCCTCCTAGTTGTATGCATAGGCCGAACAATTCAAAGGCCAAAGAAGGGAAATGAGGCTTTACCCATAGCATATTTCATTTCATTCTCCTTTCCTTCGTTCCATTCATTTTCCATTTCATTCTTTCACTTCTTCCTTTCACACCAACAAACACACTTAGTCCCAAGAGCAACATTAGCTCTTGAGACATGGAAAAAAAATGGAGGAGGAGAGAAAGAAGAAGAGGAACCGTGAGGTAGGAAGAAGAAGAAGAGGAGTCCAAAGCTTTAAACCTAGGAGCCCTTTGAAGATCAAGTATTAGAAGGCCATCTTTTCTTGGTATAAACCAAAGATCCTAGGAGAAGTAGAACTAGTTTTTGAATTGTGATCTTGTAATCTTACTTTCTTTGTTTGCATGTTCATTTTCTTGGTTGATTTAAGGTTGCATGTGATGCTTTACCTTGATCTTAACTTTTAAGAACTAAATAAATTTGTAATAAACTATATGATGGACTCTATGATTCGGTTGGTGTTAGATCTTGATGTTTTCATGATGGATCTTTGTGTTTTTTCAAGCTAAGTCTCTTTGATCTTAAAGTTTTGTTCATGATTTTTGTGAACTTGAATTAAATCTCTTTGCATGTTAAATTTTTATGCTTAAAACCGTGAATCAAGAGGTGTTTATGTGTTTATTTATTAAATCAATGTTTGATCTAAATTTATTTTTATTCTTGGTCTTGCATGTTACTTGAGGATGATCTTGAACTTTTGTATGCCTTGATTTTTGAGTTAATTTTAAAGAAAGGCTTTGATTTGTGTTTGATCTTTGATTTATATTTTTATTTTTATAAAGCTTGATTTGTGTTTTGATCCTTGATTTTTGTCTTGATCTTGAGCTTTGTAAATGATTTTTGAAACAAAAGCTTTGGAGTTTTCCTCAAGCATGTCTCGGTTTTGACCCTCTTTCATCTAAAATAATTTTTGTCTTTAAATTGTGTTCTTATATTTAATTTCATGACTTGATCTACAAAATTTAAATGCATGCATGTTGATCTTGAACTTTGAAAAGTTATTTTTATGTTCTTTAAAAAGTAAATTAAAAGATGTCTATGTTGATGCATGCTTTATTTTAGTTAAAGAAAAATGTTTTCATAAAATATGTTAATTCGGTTTTTGAAGAAAATAATAATTGCTGAAGTGATTTTGTAATTGATTTATATGTATGAGAGTATTTTTGATTTTTATGAAAAGAAATGGTTGAATAAATTGGTTGATCAAAAAGTGTGTGCTGAAATTGTGATTGTATGTGTTCTTGACATTGATAAATGATGTTTTTGTATGTTCAACAATCCTGGAATTTTGTCACTGACCTAAGTATATTAAAATGAACTTCTCTGAATTTTTAAAGGATTTTTGGAATTTATTTTCTATTTTTATGAAAACCAACTTTATGAAGATGATTTTGTGAAAACAAGTTTTTCAGTTTAAAGAGAAATATAATTTTCGAATTTGTACCGCTTGAAATTGCTTGAAATATTTATGGTAGCTTCCTGAACCTCTCTAGATGTTCTATGTAAAATTTGAAGAGATTTGGAGTTGATTTGATATTTTTAATAAAGGCAAGACAGTGAATCACTTGGTTCAGATTTTCTGGACTTAGTGACAAATTTAATTGGAAAAGTATGACTTTCACAACTCCAAATATTCTGAAAATTTTATGAGATGGTATTGACTGTATAAGGAAGACTTATACCAATTTTTGTGCAATTTGGAATTGAACAACTATTTTTAATAATGTCGTTTTTGCCTCTGACCAGCAACAGTTCTGTTTTGCTTTCATGTAAAATTTGATTTGAAACCTAGCTTAGGATTATTTAAATGACTTGAAATTTTTATATGATGAACTTTGGCATGTAAGTGTATGTTCTGGAAATTTTGAGAATTAAATAAATTTATTTGACTTAGTTTTGGATTTTACCTTTTGTGTTTTACCTTTAATCACACTAAGATTTCATTTGCATGTTTTTAATGAATATGAATTTTTATGCTTGATGTTATGACTTGGTTTGACTTGCATGATGATTATGATGTCTTGAAATGATTGAATAAGTGATTGTTTGATGATGTGTTTAGGATATGTATAGATTATTTAATTAACCAAGTGTTGTGTTTGATTTTGTAATTGGTTTGAAAACCAATGGGTTTTTGAAATAGTTTAACTTTAATTTAATTAAAGAACATCGGACTTAATGGTTGATGCCCTTAATTCATTTCACAATGTTAAGTTTGAAAAATAAATCATTTAAGTGTTTATTTTATAACAAAGTGTTATTTGAACTAAAGTTAAGTTTTTCGGTGTTTTCGGGTTTTGGTTAGTGGCTGTCCGGAACGGACCAGCAACCAAAACCAGGATTTTAAAGTGTTTTGTCAATTGTTTTAAAAAGGTTTTGAGATATTTAAAGTATTTTTAAAAGTTGAATTTGATTTGAAAAAGTTTTAACGATTTACGATTCTTCCAACGGAAAATAAAAGAGTTTTCGAAGACGCGTTTTGATATTAAGTAGGACGATTGTTTAAGATAGAATTATAATGTTAGTGTCATCTCCCTTAGTACAAGGTGCGTATAAGTCGAGAAGCGGAACGGCCGACTTGTTGGGAAGGACTCGCGATGATTTCAGATGCTGGAATGTGAGGTGAGAGATGCAGTAGGCCTAAGTCGTCGTGACGTTTAGACACAGTTCTAAACTGAGTCCATCAAGCGTAATTAGAGTCTATGTCATATGTTACATACTGCATTATCATACGTGATGCATATATGTGCTAGATGTTTACCTGTTTCGTTAAATATGGTGTATGATTTATGTTGTTATGTATTGGATTTCTTTGTGGATTATCCTGTGGAGTATATCTTGTTCTGTTTGGAAAAGGCAGTATGTTGACATGAGATTTATGAGAAAGAGTAAGATTGAGTTTAAGTGAGAAATTAAAGAGATATGATGAAAAAGAGATAAAACGCAACGCGAATAAATCGTGAAAGAAGTAAGTTACGAGATGAATGAATTGTAGAAGTAAGAAAATGTGATTGGAAAGAAAGTGGAATGATAATAAAGGTTGTATAAGAATGGAATACCAAGAGTTGAGATTGGAGAAGAGTAATGCTGTTATGAAAGTGAGACGTGGTTGAATGGAGATGTGATTCCTCGTTCACGTTTTTGGGAAGAAGCTTAGTGTTGAGTTAAGCTTGCTCCTCCATTAACACTCACCCAAAAATGTGATTTTTGAAAAAGGTTTTTGAAAAGAGATTTTGAAAGAGCTTTTGTGAAAATAATATTTTGTGAAAGTTTTTGGAAACAGTATTTTTGAAAAAAGTTTTGTGAAAGGATTTTTGAAATGATATTTCTGAAAATGTTTTTGTGAAGCAAAAGTTTTGTGAAATCAAGCTTTCGGAAAAGTTTTGCGAAAAGAGATTTTGAGAAAGACGAGGAAAAGATGTCGATGATGTTGATGAGGATATGTTGAGCATGAGTTATGTGAATTGTGATGATGAGATGAAAGTGATATGAGGCATGAGGCCATTGAGATATAGGGGGAAACAGATTGTGATTAGTGGTCGGGCTTTGTTGAAGGGATGCACCAAGGACGAGCCGACTGTTAGGATTAAGCCGCTAATTAAAACTCAAAACTTTAAAAGACTTTAAAAGACATTTATATACGCGGTGAGGCATGAGTGTCGTATCGAAGAAGTGGAGAGGAAGGAACCATAGGTATCTGCGGATACTTAGGAGGAGATTGCATGAGGGGAGGACGATGACGGTGAAATGTCAAGAAGTCTAGAGTATATTTCTAGGCGGAATGAATCCCACATGTGGTGCACTACCGTGGTATGTTCCGCATCGCGAACTAGAAATTATACTGTCGCCCCCTTGATTGCAAATCGAGAACAGTGAGAGGAACTGGAACGGGGCATTTGTGATTGCCGCTGAGAGCGTGCATTGTTATTATGTGAATTATGATTATGATTTGAGGCAGGGCCTCCTGGTCTGGGACCATTTGTTTGTGTGACAGCTGTCGTGCCCGCGTGGTAAAGGTCATGTACTCCTGTTTGCTTCCGACTAGGTTGGGTGGATGACCGAGGAGATGTAGACGTGTGTGAGAGTTCAATGATGTTTTCCCCCTCATCATTGAGCGAACCGTTTGATAAAACTTAATAATGATAAAAGATTACAAGAAAGAAAGCATAAAGAATTTACGAGAAAATGAGAAAGATTCAAAGAAAAGAAAGTATAAGTATTGTTGAAAGGATTGAGAAAGATGATGATAAGATGTGAACATGTGAAGGCTTGTGAGGCCAAGTACAGTGATGCGTATTGTGCTGAGATATGATATGCTTTGTTTATAGGTGCTTTCTATATGCTTATGTGAATATAATTGTTATGTGCATCATATGAATAATTATCATCAAGTCCTGCATTTAGATTTAGTTTACTCTGCTTATCCTTTTTATACAAAGTTAGTAGTTTACTGTCCTGTCATGGATGTACTTCTGGAATGCTGACCATCTCTCCTATCATGTTGTCGTATCGGGTTACTCCGATATTGCAATGGATAGATGGGTGACCCTGCAGTAAATCTGTACGAAGCTCTGCAGTGGACTTCGGCGAGAAAGATTAGAGATCAAGACTAGTAGTAGGTAATCCCTTTGAGTACTGTATCTCATGCAACTACTTGGTTTACATTGTCGTATCATTCTGTACTCCACTTGGTAGTTTATTGAGCATGGCTTTTGAAAGAATAAAGTTTTATGAAATAAGATTTGAAAATGTTTTTCTTAAATCAGAATTTACGAAGCCAAGTTACAAAGTGTGATGTTAAGTAACATCTCGGTTTGGAACTTGACTTGTGAGGTGTGACATGAGAATGTTATTCTATCTCAATTAAGTTACTGAAATGTTTTCGAATCGTAAGCTTCTCATGCCCAGTCACCTTGTAAAAAAAAATTCCCAAATTTTTAGTATATTTTGTTAAAGAGATAATGTTTTCAAGTTGCCGAAATCGGGGTGTTACACGTCCAGTCAAGGTCATAGAAAAATGGATAAAACATCGAACATGTCCAAAAAATGTCATTTAAGGTATTAGATTGGATACGGAAAAATCGAGAAAGATAAACTCCAAAGCCATGTCAAATCAATGAATTTTGGCCCCAAACTTTGCAATACACTTAAAAATATATTAAAATACATCACATAAAATTTTTAAGTCAATCCAGCACTCAGAACACAAGCTTTTGTTCAGATTTACCAAAAAAATCAAATCAGGTCTGCTGCAATCTGAGGCAAACATGCAATTAGTAAAAATAGCAAACTAGCTCCAATTGACACGAAACTTGGTACAGAACATTTCTACACACTCAAGATCATATCCTAAAAGTTTCAAATTATTTTGAGTAGTTGAAGTTACATTTTTCCATTTGAACTTCTCTCTAGTTTTGAAAAATCTGAACAGAGTTACTCATTGTTTTGCGATTAGTTAAAATACCAAATCAACCCAAAATGATCTCAAATTTTACACAAGGTCTCCTTACATGTGTAAGGTCTCACCATAAAAATTTAAAGTTTATTAGATCAATATAAGTTTGAAAATTCAGTTCATTTCTTATCCGAAAAACTCATTTTTCTGAAATCGTTTCCTAACAAGTAATTCTTGTAAAATTAGTAAACAAACTCTATAAATCCTATAAAAATTCAGAGGCTCTGAAATCAACCTTTTAAAAACAGTGACAAAATTTCAAGACCATCAGACATGTGCAGGTATTATTCATGCCAATCTCTTGCAACCAAACTCACTAATACTCCCTAATCATATTGAACAACATAAATTCAGTAAAAATACCAAAACACATTCAAACCAATTCAAAATTTCCAGAATGCATTTAAATATGACCAAGGGAAATATACTAAATTTTCAAAGCAATCCAATTTGTAGAAATACTTTTTAAGAAAACCTCCTGCTAACTAAATAATACATTTTCAAAAATTCAGCATGTGTTCAAATCACCATTTCTCACTATATCCAGCCATAACGGTCCATATATGATCCTTATGATCCTAATCATGCTCTAACCACATAATAACACATACATAAGCATAATATTCAACTAAATAACAAAAAGCCCCAAATCTACTATGAAATCCTAACATTAAACCAAAACAAAAAAAATCATTTCCCCTAACATTTTTCTTGGAGATACCGAAACTTAAATCAAAGAAAACAATTTTGCTTTATCAAAATATGACATGCATTGAAAAATAATCACGAACTAAAAAAATCATTCCCCTCAAGAACTTGCTTAGGCCGAAGCATATAGAGGAAAATAGGATAAATTTTTGTAAAATAAATTAATAAACCAATCATGCACCAAAGATTAAACACAAGTTAATTTTTATTTACCCCTAAACATGCTCTAACCGAATCTTAACCAAGAAAACAACACCTATTTTTGCCAAATTAGCCAAGGAAGTCGAAAATGCTCATCAAACCAACATGCATGTTCATTTTTCCCACTTCAAGACCCAATCTTTACATGCATGCTCTTGAAAAACACAAATCAATCTTGAAAATCAACATGCATCAACATATCTTTAACAAAAATCAAATCTCAAGGAAAAAGTATATGAAAACCGAAAATACTTGAAGTAAAGAGATTAAAACAATAAAGATTACCTAAAGCAAGGTTGAAAATGCAAAAAGGAAAATCAAAGTCTCTCCCTCTCCTCCTCGATGCTCACTGGTTTTCTCCCAAAGGGGGCTAGGTTTTTGTTTCATGATTTCAAATAAGCAAGAGCATATTAGTATAGGTATGAGAATAGATTAAAGCAAAGAAAATGGGTGAGGAATTTTACCTTAGGTTTTGGTCAAGCACCCCATCTTTCCCCTTAGCTCTCCAACAGCTCATTCTTCTTCTCCTCACCTCCCTCTCTAATTTTGTTTCTAAGTTTATGTCATGAAGTAAAGTGTAGGTGGGTGGGGGTGTTAGGGGTATTTATAGAGTTAGGGGCTTTGGGGTTTATTTAATTAAAATTGGGGTTTAAAAACTAATTAGAATGGGAGAGTGTTCAGGGATAAAAGATAAGGTCACCCATTGGTTGGGAATCTACATTAGGATAGGGTAATTAAATGTGGGTCTTAAATAATGTGCTTTAGAGATAAGATGCATTTAATTGGGTTATCTTAAGGTCTTGTGCACTCTTAATTGTATATCTAACAATTCAAAATTCAAAATGCGTAAAATGAATATCCCAAAACTGTACAACACTCATACAGTAAAATAATATTTTTCTACTATGGTAAATAATACTGGAAAATCATAATTCCATTTTCTTAAATAATTAAACATTATAATTTATTAAAAAAATTCAAAATACCTAGAAATTCGTGAGCAGCATACTAAATACCAAGTTGTACAAAAATAAATTCTACTTTTCAACATGATCGTTTTGACTGTAAATTTGTCTAATTTCGATTTCCCAGTCAAAAGTTATGAATTTTCAAAGTTAATATATATCAAAGAAATCACTAGCTAGATAATAATTTCTCCAAAACATAAAATAACTTCTCACCATAAAGTAAATCCTATAAATCAACAAAACACAAGAGTTAAATATTTAATCAATTCTAAAATAATTTCCTTCTCTGCCACGTATTATTATAACTCAAATAATCTTTTTATATAACTTTAAAAGAATCGACCAATCAAAAATTCCAAAAACTCAATTCATTAAAATGGGGAAAATTGCGGGTATTACATTCCTCCCCAACTTAAAAATTTATTGTCCTCGAGAAATGAAGCGAAAAGAAAACGTAATCAAACAAGAGAACAACACACACACTTCCGATCATCTTTTGAATCCCTTCGGTCATCGTTTTCCGACGGCGAAGCTCCATCCGTCAAGCCAATTACAGGTCGAATTGAGTCAAGTACACCAAAGCCAATCGAAAGGATTATCAACACAGTTCTCAAGGTAATAAATTTTTAGGGTCACATTAAACTTTTAAAGGTCATTTGATAGAGATAGGTCGCAAAAATTTTTGTAATCAGGGGTTTTGTTCGTGAGGTTTAAATGGGTATAAACGGCTTACAGTAATTTCGTTGATCTTTGCCGATCCTTATTCATACACTACTGACTCATATAACTATTTCTTTACTTGAGACTTGGGATAAGACTTCCTTGTCTAACTCAATCATTCTTCCATCAAACACTTATAATCACAAGGGTGTCAATCTTAGCCACTAACTTAGGTTACACTCAAACGTTTACAATCTTATTCATCCTTAAGGGTATAGGGTCTTGCTTTAAAACCATTGAAATTTTTCCTCTTCATCAGGCAACCAACGTTCCTTAATAACCTTTAGGTCTTTACCGGTAGTCATAATCATCTAAATTTACTAATTCTTTTATCACTTGACCTTCCATGAGACACTAAACTCTAATACATTCATCAATTCTCCTCTCAAATTTAATTAGATTCCATCCTAATCCCCGTCCTATATTCTCAAAATAACCCCATCTCCTCTATGAAGTTCATCCTAAACGCTGAAAATTTCTATTGCTCCTTGCAACTTACTCCCTTATCTTGAACACTTCAGGGTCCTAATACCATAATTTACCCAAAATCCTCCATTTGCCGACAACTTACGCTACCTTCATCTCCTTCTTGCTCCCAAATTTAATCAAACTTATCACAATAACAGTCTAACCCACAATTCTTACTCACGTTCTACCATTAAATCACGCTTGACTTTCCAATCTTACACTACTAAGGGTGGACACCCTATTCTAATCCTTAAAGTTTACGCCATTTCGGGGTACAACTGCCACTTTCAAGCCTATATTAGATTGGTATTCTGTCTCGGGTCATTCCATACTGACATTCTTCCTGGGTTTCTCCTCCTAAGACATTACTTCCTAACTTCCCTTAACCCGCTAAAACACTTTTCAACAGGATTCCACTTACTTAATAGGGTGTGACTCTTGCCATACGACCTTAAATGGGTTGGTTTCCTCACTAAACACCCCTTAACTTAACCAAACTTCCACCATTTTATATCCACCGACATACTCCCCTAGGTACTTCAAAGGAACGACATCCCAAAATTTCACATCGAAATCCTTAGTCATTTAACAGTTCCACCATCTTCCAACTTTCATAAGTCCTATGATCAAGCCTACAGAGCTTTCCATTCTCACTTAATGGGTCAGCAAAGATTTGGCAGGACGGTTATTGGGTGTAAAAGATTGGAACGAATATCGTTGGGTGTAGCAAAATTCATCGCTTTATCAAAGCCATTCAACAAAACGAGGGGTTCAAGGACAACATTCTTTTCCTTCGAAAGACACTTGTCAAAAGTCACAATGGAAAGGGTTCATTAAGGTTAAAAGGCTTATGTCCGGCAAGCAAAAGACATAGCAAATGGGTTATCAATGAAAAAGGGAACGAACTGTCATAAGGTACTGGTTCAACCTTGACTCAATCAGCTCTCGTCGTCACCAGATGCAATCGCAAGTAGACAAACAGAGAGACGAAACGCTCGAGCTGATCCACACATAACCTTGGTAGACCGTCCATTGAGTGCAGGCATTCCATCAAGGAAACATAACACCGATTCGAACACAAAATCAAACAGACAAAGCATGTAAGAACATGCTTAAGGCAACTAGGATAAACTTTTAGCTCTAATAAACTTTAGCTCTGATACCACAAATGTGACACCCCGATTTAGTAACTTAAATTTCTTTTTATTTAGTAAAAATCTGGAAATTTTTTTTATATTGGTGACATGGCCATGAATTCGTCTTTGTAAAACATTTTGTTTTAAAAACATATCCATTATCAAATACATCATTCATGTCCCACATCACATGTCAAGTTCCAAATCGAGATGTCACCAACACCGCGCTTTGAAACCCAACTTATCATGATCATAGTTCATCAAAATACTATTTCAAATATCAAATTTGGAAACGTTATTGTCAGTACGGGGTTACATGATATCTGAGTAAAGTTATCAGAGTCTACCTGAAACAAAATGCAGCACCACTGCATAATACGACAGACACTGAAGAGAACGAGTGGCCTTCATCCTTAGGAACTGTAGTTGGCGCCTCCTCTGAAGATGATCCTTCCCCATACGTAGGTCCACCATCTAATTGGTCGACAAAGGACCGATAGATACAGACAGGAGAGAGATAGAGAAAGTCAGATCTTCTGGGTGGAAAGCCGACGGTGTGGAATTACAAATTGTTTAAAGTGTGGAGAGAGGCACCTACTTTGTATTATAAATTTAGACCCCTTAATCCCATAAGTGAATCCTAAATTAACAACCGTTTGATTAAAAATACTATAATCACAAATGTTATAAAATTTTCCAAAAGTATCCCTAATAGTTGTGAAATTATAATGTTCGATTAAAAGGGTAATTCAATCCCTAATTTATCAATTGAAGGATTGAATCCCAAGTCACATATTAGTTACTTCTATGCATATTCATGAAGAACATAATCAAATAATTTACGATAGATAGGAATTCATTCATAATCTAAATTTTAAATAACATAATTACAACCAAATCTCCATATCCTTAACAAGAATATTAACTAGACATAGATAATGAAAAGAAAAAGAAAAAGGAAGGAACAAACTCTATTGGAGACAAAGAGTTGATTCCAATCATGATCGTCCCCTCTACATTTCCTTCCTTTGAGGATGAGACTTCCCCCTTGATCTTCTCACTCTCTTCTATTTTTTTAAAGTGTTTTCCTCTTTCTAGAATGCGTTTTCCTGAGCCTTTGCTGAGTTTTATAAGGATAGATGCCCAAGAGTCATAAAAAATCACAAAAGAAGTAGAAAAATCTAATACTGGGCGCTTAAGCGCAGGTTTGGGCGCCATGGTGAATTGGGCGCCATGGTGAATTTTGCACTTGTGCTTAAGCGTGGATAGGGGCGCTTAAGCATGCCTGCTAAAACCTGATGAGCGCTTGTGCATGAAAACAAGCTGTTTCTTCTAATTCGCGCATGGGCGCAATGACCAGGCATTCATACGCCCTATTTCGCACAAAATTTGATGTTTTCGCCTTTGTCGTTCCCTTTTTCAAGCTTTAATCATCCTTTGATGCTTCCATATCAACAATCCTTCAATTCAAGCTCCAAAGCACCTGAAATCATGGCAAAATGATTCATTATGTGATGAAATTTATCATGCAAACCAAATTAACAAAAGCTAAACAACTAACTTAAAAACCATTAAAAGCAAACAAAAACTAAGATAAAGAGATATTAAAATCAATTAAATATATCATATTTTAGACCATCAACACTCCCAAAAAATTAGCATTTTGCATGTCCCAAGCAAAATAAAAACTGAATCAGAAAGCTACCCAAACCAATTTCAGAATATATCTGCGAGTCAAGGAAATCAACTAATATCTATAACATCCCGAATTTTAATTACAAGAATAATTAGAATAATAATAAAACTTGAATAATCTTAGCTATTACAATAGGTCCTAAATAGATGTTAAAAGGGAAGTTTTAGAGTTTTAAAACATATAATAATAAGAAATTAAGAATAAAAGATTTATAGCTTAAAACACAAATTTCACCATTGGATGTGAAGTTGGGAGTCTTAGTAAGCTTGCTTTCAAGTTTGAGCAAGATCCGACGGTTAACAAAGGAGATATGGCCTTGGAAATAAAAAGGGATGAAAAACAGGCAAAGTAATCGATTACTTTGGGAAAGTAATCGATTACCTGCTCCCTGTTGATGAGCATTATATTTCCCATTATTCATAGCCTTATTTTGCTCTCATTGATGATTTTTGGTGCCTACTTGACATTGTTTAGAATGATTTAGTATTTTAGACTTTATTAGACTATTATTCCGGATTTTAATTAATTTGGATTATTTAGCCTAATTTAATCTATTATTGTTTTCAAGTCATATTTGGCACAAGGGCTTTTTGGACATTTTGGGAGTGAAGATTTAATTTTGGAAGAGAAGATATATGATGAAGTGAAGATTGTAATCTTATCTTTAGGATTATTTGAGATTTAGTTTATATCTTTTAAGATTTAGATTTTATCTATAGGATATTTTTAGATTTAATTTAGAGATTAGCTTTCCTTAGGATTTGGCCCATGATTTAGGCGCGTTTTGTGATTTAAAAAGCCAAATTCGTGTAGACCCTAGCAGCCATCTATTCATTCCACGTTTTTCCCAATCTCTCTCTAAGAGAAGGCTTAGTTTTTCTCTCCAAGCTTGTGGTGGCTGCTAGGGTTTCTCTCTCTTCCCTTTCTACACGTTTTTGACTTATTTCATCATGGAAGGCTAAACTCTTAGGTTAAATCCCTTTGGTAATGTATCACATACTCTTGAGGTTTTTTTCTTAATGCTATTTCGTTTTTATTCATTGTTTTCATGCTTATTGATATGTTATGGTTCGCTTAGTTCCATTCTATAGAGATAATCCATGTGTATGAATGCTTAATTTATGCAAACTCGTAAAATCTCCATGCTTTGGCTTTTAATGCTTAATTAGAGGTTAGGGTTTTGGGGTGAGAATTGAATTTTTGCTTAGTATTTAGTTCTCACGAGTTGGACAGTGAAGAGGGAAGAAATTGATCTTTTGTGATCGATGATAGAGTTGTGAACGCGAGCCAAAGGGGTTTATCCTCTTTTCCTTATCTGTTACTTCGTTTTTATTTAATTCTGTTTTGATTCTAGATTTCAACATTCAATACAACACCCCCCTTTTTTTCTATGCATACTATGTGTTCGACCTTTTGCTTGATAAGATATTCCTTGGGAGACGACCTAGGAGTCACTTCCTAGTAATATACTTAAACTGTTTTTATTTGTATCGGGTACGACCTCGATCAAATTTGGCGCCATTGTCGGGGATGAGCATAAACTTCCAGTGATCATCTCTACCTCCCTTTCTGTTGATCAAGAGTAGAAGTTGCTGGATGTGATTAGAGCAAACAAAAGGGCAATAGGATGGACTTTGGCAGACATAGCTGGTATTAGCCCCTCCATGTGCATGCACCGGATTTTATTGGAGGATGGGGCGAAGCCAGTGAGACAACCCCAGAGACGGTTGAACCCCCAGATTCTTGATGCGGTGAAGAAAGAGGTCACCAAGTTGCTGCAAGCTGGTATCATCTACCCCATTTCAGACAGCACTTGGGTAAGCCCGGTTCAAGTAGTTCCCAAGAAGTCTGGGGTGATAGTTGTCAAAAATGAGAAGGATGAGCTGATTCCCACTAGAGTGCAGAACAGTTGGAGAGTCTGCATTGACTATAGGAAGCTCAACCAGGCGACTCGCAAGGATCACTTTCCTCTTCCCTTCATTGATCAGATGTTGGAGCGCCTGACAGGTAAATCTCACTATTGCTTCTTAGATGATTTCTCTGGTTATTTTCAAATCTATATTGCACCAGAGGACCAACATAAGACCACATTTACCTGTCCTTTTGGTACATTTGCTTATAGGAAGATGCCTTTTGCCTATGCAATGCTCCTGGCACTTTTCAAATATGTATGATGAGAATTTTTAATGACTTACTTGAGCATTGCATAGAGGTCTTCATGGATGATTTTAGTGTATATGGCTCCTCTTTTGATGCATGTATTGATAGTTTGTCTAAGGTGCTTAATAGGTGCATTGAGACTAACCTTGTCTTGAATTTTGAAAAATGTCACTTTATGGTAGAACAAGGCATAGTCTTAGGGCACATTATTTCGCATAAGGGCATAGAGGTTGACCCTGCTAAGCTGCATGTAATATCACATTTTCCTTAGCCCTCTTGCGTGCGAGAGGTGCGTTCTTTTCTTGGCCATGCAGATTTCTATCGCAGGTTTATTCAGAACTTTAGCAAGATAGCCCTTCCACTATCCAACTTGCTTCAAAAGGATACAGCATTTCAGTTTGGAGACCAATGAAAGAAAGCATTTGATGAGCTAAAGAGAGCACTCACCACCACTCCCATCATCCAACCACCTGACTGGACCCTCCCATTTGAGCTCATGACCGATGCCTCGAATTATGCTTTGGGAGCAGTTCTCTCCCAAAGGGTTGGTAAGCTGTCACATGTGATTTATTATGCTTCTAGGACTTTAGATGCAGCACAAGTTAATTACACCACAACTGAAAAAGAGCTGTTAGCCATTGTCTTTTCACTTGATAAGTTTAGATCATATCTGTTAGGTTCTAAGGTTGTAGTGTATACTGATCATGCTGCTTTGAAGTTTCTTTTGAAAAAGACAGACTCTAAACCTAGATTAATTAGGTGGATGTTACTCCTTTAGGAGTTTGATCTTGAGATCCAGGATCGAAGTGATGCGCATAACCTTGTCGCAGACCACTTGAGCAGAATAGAGAGAGAGGAGGATGCTTTTCCTATCCGGGATGACTTCCCAGATGAGCAGCTTTTAGCTTTGCATGTTTCACATCCCCCTCCCCTTACTCCTTGGTTTGCTGATATTGTAAATTATCTAGTTGCATCTGTTTTTACACCCTTGGCATTCAAGGCTGAAAGAGACAAACTTAAGAGCGATGCCAAGTATTATGTATGGGAAGACCCCTATTTGTGGCGTTTTTGCAGTGATTAGGTCATTCGCAGGTGCATTCCAGATCATGAGATCCAATCGGTTCTCCAATTTTGCCATGCTTCACTAGTTGGAGGTCACCTTGGGACTCAAAGGACAACACGAAAGATGCTAGATTCTGGATTTTATTGGCCTACCATCTTCAAGGATGCAAGCAACATCTGCAACTCATGTGAGCAATGTAAAAGAGCAGGAGGCGCCCTATCTTGGAGGCACCAGATGCCACAACAACCTATGTTGTTCTATGAGGTGTTTGATGTCTGGGGTATAGATTTCATGGGCCCCTTTCCTGTTTCTTTTGGTTTTTATTATATCTTACTTGCTGTGGATAATGTATCCAAATGGGTGGAAGCTAAGGCCACCAGGACTAATGATGCTCAGGTTGTTGTAGATTTTGTCAGGTCTAATATCCTTTGCAGGTTTGGCATACCTAGAGCCATAGTCAGTGATCAAGGCACACACTTCTGCAATAGATCCATGTAAGCTTTGCTCAAGAAGTATGGGGTTGTGCACAAAGTTTCTACACCCTATCACCCCCAAACCAATGGGCAAGCTGAGATTTCAAACAAAGAGATCAAGCGGATTTTGGAAAAGATGGTGCAGCCTAATAGAAAGGATTGGAGCACATGATTGGAGGATGCTCTGTGGGCCCATCGGACCGCTTACAAGGCACCCATAGGGATGTCACCTTATCGAGTTGTCTTTGGTAAGGCATGCCACCTGCCTGTGGAGATAGAGCACCGTGCATATTAGGCTGTGAAGCAATGTAACTTAGCTCTTGTCAAGCGGGTGAGGAGAGGAAGCTGCAGTTGAGTGAACTAGATGAGATCCGTTTGGAGGCCTATGAGAATTCCAAGTTCTACAAAGAGAAGACCAAGAAGCTTCATGATAGCTCAATATCCAGAAAGGAGTTCTTGGTTGGTCAAAAAGTGTTGCTCTACAACTCTAGGCTTGGACTCATGAGTGGAAAGCTCCGCTCTAAGTGGATTGGACCGTTTGTAGTCACCCAGGTGTTTCCTTATGGTACTTGTAGAATCAAGTCTCCAATGAGGTGGTTTTAGTTTTGATGATGACAATATAATTAAATCATGGATTTAAAAGATGAATTCAAGCTCATCAAGTCAAGAAGATCAAGTGCACCTCTAGCTAGTCATTCTCATATTGTATTAATTGTAATTTTTATTTTTATTTTTATATTGAGAGTGGGTAGTTTAGGAGTTAATCTCAGCCTAGGATAAATAATAAAAATGCTTGAAAAGGTTGGGATTACATAAGATCAATACTTGAGAAGAGAATTGAAAATAAATTTGGAAAAACTTAATTTTTACCATCTCTGACCAAAACACTCGAGTGGTCTGAAAAAGACTCGAGAGTTTTGCTTAAAATCAGAGATATAGTCGTTGGTTCATGTACAAAGGCATCACTATCAGATTTTGACCAAAACACTCGAGTGGATCCAAAAAGACTCGAGCATTTTGGTCCTGACAGCAAATTTTTTAAACATTAGAAGAGGACAAAAATGAGGTTTTAACTTGTTTATTCCTCTCTCATTCTATCTTACATATACTCTGAAGTAAATTGCCTTTGTACTCAAGGACAAGACAAGTGAAAAACATTCTCTTTGCTCATTCTCTCTCAAGCAAACAAATTCTCTCTAACTCAACCTCTCATTCATTGTTATTACTTTGTCTTAAGAGTTAGAGAATGTGCTTAATTTGTGAAGAAATCATTGTTTGTATTTCTCCATACACATTCATAGTCCTTGTTTCAAAATCTTGGTTGGAAACCAAGTGTACCTAAGTGGGTCTTAGGTTCATATCAAGACTTGAGAGGTTCTCAAGCAAAAGTCTAAGAGATTCTTAGCTCGGTGGAGCTCTTGAAGGTTTCAAGGAGCTTAAGGAAGAAGGAGTCTTCACCACCAAAATCAAATTGGGGTAGAAATTCAAGAGTTTGGTACACTCTTGCAAGGGTTAGGTTGAGTGAGGCATCTCATTAATCCTTTGTAATATTTCTAACAATTTGATATTAGTAGAAACTCCTAAGGTGCTTAGGGGGACTGGACTAGCTCTCTATATAGAGAGTGAACCAGGATAAAATTGGTGGTGTCCTCTTTTTATTTCTTTCTTTTCTTTCAAGCAAAAACCAAACCTAAGTATTCTCAAAAGGGGCTTTTTAATTTGAGTAGTAATTCCGCAGCAATTAAGTTGTTTTAAAGTTGTTATAGCTTTATTTAATTGCTTACTACTCTATTATTTATCTGCTCTGGACTGGTTTTATTTTCATTGATTTAAAGTGCCAATTTCTCAGAAACTGTTTTCAGCACCTCTGCACGATTCACTCGAGTGTTCTTCAGAAGACTCGAGTGTTCTTGCCATTTCACTCGAGTATTCTTCAGAAGACTCGAGTATTTTTGCTCTGTTTCAGAAAAATCAACACTAAATCAATTATTCCTTAATTACATCTGAAAATTAGTCACTGTTGCCTTCATATTACTATTCACCCCCCTCTAGTAATTGCTAACCCGCTTGTTGGTTTCCAACAAGTGGTATCAGAGCTCGGTCAAAAGATCGAACGTAAAAGCTTTTTCGAAAAGATCCTTTGGAAACTATGGGCTCTAGCAATCACCAAGAAGGATCCTCTTCAATAAACCACCCTCCATTCTTCAATGGTGAAGGGTATGCTTATTGGAAGGTCCGGATGAGAGTTTTTATTGAAGCAATAGATACCGAAATTTGGGATGCAATAGAAGATGGTCCATACATTCCTAGACACATGATAAATGGACAAGTAGTTGAAATTCCTAGGAGAAGTTGGAGTGATGATGATAAAAAGAATCTTTTGATTTGAAACCTAAAAACATCATCTTCTCCGCCTTGTTCCATGATGAATTTGATCGAGTTTCTCAATGCAAGTCGGCTAAAGAAATGTGGGAAACTTTGGAAGTCACTCATGAAGGAACAAGTGAAGTGAGAAAAACAAGATTAAATTCTTTGACTCATGAATATGAATTATTTCACATGTTCCCTAATGAATCCATTGATGACTTACAAAAGAGATTTTCACATATCATTAGTCACTTGATTTCTCTAGGAAAACAATTTCGTCATGGTGAAACTACTCACAAAGTTTTGAGATGTCTTGATAGAAAATGGCAACCAAAGGTGACCGCCATCAAGGAGTCTAGGGATTTGAACACTATGGACTTGGCCACCTTGTTTGGCAAGCTCAAAGAACATGAGATAGAGCTATCAAGACTTAGCACACATGAGGAGTTGGATAAAAAGAAGAAGAGCATCTCTCTCAAGGCCTCAACAAAAGTCTCAAAAGAGGTTGAAGATGGCTCTACAAGTGAGGATTCCGATAGTGAGCTCAATCAAGAAGAATTTGGGATGTTTGTAAAAAGATTCAACAAATTCTTCAAGGGAAGGAAGAGTAGTTTCCCATCAAAGATGAAAAGAACCAAAGACTCCAAACAAAGAGACAAGAGTTCCAATGATGAAGTGAAGTGTCATGCATGTGGTGGGATTGGCCACATTAAAATGGAATGTGCCACATTCTTGAAGAAGAATGACAAGAAGACCCAAGAGACCAAGGGGAAGAGAGCATACATTGTTTGGGATGCTCCGGAGAAAAGTAATGAATCATCCTCAAGTAGCTCCGGTGATGAAAATGCAAACCTTTGTCTCATGACCAAGAACAACAATGAGTCCTCATCAAGAGCTAAACATGACATGAGTGAAAGTGATGATGAGGTAACTTCTAGTTCTTCTTGTTCTTCTTCAAACTCCATTTCTTATGATGATTTGCAAGAAGCCTACAATGAAATGTTAATTCAATTTAGAAGGCTTGCTAAAATTAATAACGAAAAAGGAAAGAAAATCTTGGAGTTTCAACAAGAAATTGATGAATTGCAAAAATCTATAAATGAGTTGAAACTTCAAAATGAATCCTTAGAACTTATTAATTCTAGTCATCAAAGTGATTGTGCAAATCATGAGGAAACTATCACTCCATGTGAGAAATGTGGTGAACTTGAAAAGGAAGTGAAAGAGTTGAAAAACAAACTCACAATCTCACATAGTGATAGAAACCTCAACCGGTTATTGAACTCTCAAAGACATAATCATAACAAAACCGGTTTAGGATATGTTCATAAAAAGAACAAAAAGTACAAGGTGGTTGGATCATTTTCTAAGAAAAATTCATCAAAGAAGCCAACTTGTACTTATTGTGGAAAAGTTGGACATATCAACATTGAGTTCCATATTAAGAAATTTGAAATGAAAAAGGGCACTTATATGTGGATTAAGAAGGGAGAAATTCCCAACACTAACCCTAAGGGACCCAACATAGTTTGGGTACCCAAAATGAACAAGTGATTTCATCTTGTAGGTGTGCCTTCGAATGGGAAAGGAATTGTGGTATCTAGATAGTGGATGTTCAAGGCACATGACGGGAGATAAGTGGCATTTCATTGAGCTTACTCCGAAGGAAAAGGGTTATGTCACTTATGGGGACAACAACAAAGGCAAAATCCTTGGTATTGGTAAAATCGGAAACTCTTCAAACTTGGATATTGATAATGTGCTTTATGTTCAAGGGTTGGAACACAATCTCTTGAGCATAAGCCAATTATGTGATATTGGTAATCATGTATTATTTACCTCTACTCATTGCCTCATTAAAAGTGACAAAGATGAATCCATCAAATTTGTTGGTAAAAGGTCAAATAATACTTACTTAGTTGATTTGAACAAAGTTACTTCTTTGGTCTCTACTTGTTTAGTGAGCAAAGAAAGTGACACTTGGTTATGGCATCGTAGGACACCTCACATAAATGTAAACCAATTGAAGAAAATACAATCTAAAGATCTAGTAGTTGGTTTACCAAAGCTAAATTTTTCTATTGAAGGTGTTTGTTCTCCATGCAAGAAATGTAAACAAACTAAAAACACCTTTGGATCAAAAATGGTGATGTCCACATCAAGGCCATTAGAAATGCTTCATATGGACTTGTTTGGACCATCACAAGTAAAAAGCCTTGTGTGGCAACTATTATGCATTGGTGATTGTTGATGACTTCTCTAGGTTTACTTGGACTCTATTCTTAACTACAAAGAGTGAGACCTACAAATCTTTTAAACATCATGTCAAACTTTTGCAAAACCAAGTAAATCAAAAAGTAAATATTATTCGTACCGATCATGGTGGTGAATTTGAAAACCACAAATTTGATAGGTTTTGTGCTAAAAATGGTATTGAGCACCAATTCTCCGCACCAAGAACTCCGGAACAAAATGGAGTGGTAGAGCGGAAAAATAGGGTGCTAGAGGAACTTGCAAGAACCATGTTAAATGATTCTCAAGTACCTCAATATTTTTGGGCCGATGCCGTCAATACCTCTTGCTATGTTTTAATTCGAATTTTGATAAGGCCCTCTTTGGATAAAACCCCCTATGAACTTTACAAGGGAAGAAAGCCAAACATATCTCATTTTGATGTCTTCCGATGCAAAGTTTTTGTTTTAAACAATGGAAAAGAAAACCTTGGCAAGTCTGATTCCAAATCCGATGAAGGCATATTTTTAAGCTATTCTTCTCATATAAAGCTTATAGAATTTTCAACAAAAGAACTTTAACAATTGAAGAATCAATTCATGTTGTTTTTAATGAGTCTTCGAAAGAAGATAGTGTTTTATGTGATGCTAGTGAAGATGGAATTGATTTTTCAAATGAAGAAAAAGAGAGAGAGAGAAATCAAAGAGTGATGAAGGTGAAGTTAAACAAGAACTTCCTCCAACTTGGAAATCGGTCAAGGCTCATCCTATAGACAATGTCATAGGAGATATGTCAAAGGGAGTACTAACTCGTAGGTCTATTCAAAACATTTGCAACTATGTCTCCTTTGTTTCTCAAATTGAACCCGATTCAATTAAAAAGGCCATTGAGGATGAACATTGGGTTCTTGCTATGCAAGAAGAATTGAACCAATTTGCAAGAAACGAAGTTTGGGATCTAGTCCCTAAACCCAATTATCATACCATAATTGGCACTAAATGGATTTATAGAAACAAACTTGATGAATCCGGGTTGATTATAAGAAACAAAGCTAGACTAGTAGCTCAAGGGTACAACCAAGAGGAAGGTATCGATTATGATGAGACCTTTGCTCCGGTTGCACGTCTTGAAGCTATACGAATTTTACTTGCTTTTCATCAATCATGAAATTCACTTTATATCAAATGGATGTTAAAAGTGATTTTTTGAATGGGTTTATAAATGAATAAGTGTATGTCAAACAACCCCCCGGTTTTGAAAATAGTGAATTTCCAAACCACGTTTATAAATTGAAGAAGGCAGTCTATGGATTGAAACAAGCTCCTAGAGCTTGGTACGATCGATTGAGTTCCTTTCAATTAGAAAATAAGTTTCAAAGAGGGAAGGTTGATAATATACTATTCATTTATAAAACCAAAGATGACATATTGTTAGTACAAATCTATGTTGATGATATCATATTCGGTGCTACTAACGTGTCTCTTTGTAGAAAGTTTTCTAATTTGATGAAAAAATAATTTGAAATGTCAATGATGGGAGAGCTCAAGTTCTTCCTAGGCTTACAAATAAAGCAAGTCAACGAGGGGACATCTGTACATCAAGGGAAATATTGCAAAGAGCTCCTTGAAAAGTTCGGATTGGACAAATGCAAAAAAGCCTACACTCCAATGAGCACATCATGCTACCTAGACAAGGATGAACAAGGTACCCCGGTTGATGTTAGTAAATATAGGGGAATGATAGGTAGTCTCCTATATCTCACTGCATCAAGACCGGATATTATGTTTAGTGTATGCATTTGTGCTGGATTTCAAGCTAATCCTAAAGAATCACTCCTATCCGCGGTTAAGCATATATTTAAATATATTAGAGGAACAATAAATACCAGCTTATGGTATCCTTGTGATGCAAATCTTAGTTTAGTTGGTTACTCGGATTCCAATTTCGCGGGATGCAAGCTTGATCGCAAAAGCACCAGTGATACTTGCCATTTCTTGGGAAGTTCATTGGTGTCTTGGTTTTCTAAAAGCAAGCTTGTGTTGCTCTTTCAACCGCCGAAGCGGAATATATCGCCGGCGGAAGTTGTTGTGCTCAACTATTATGGATGAAACAACAACTATCGGATTTTGGTTTGAAATTAGAAAGTGTTCCTATTAAATGGGATAATAAGAGTGCCATAAACTTAACTAAGAATCTGTTTTATCATTCAAGAACCAAGCATATTGAAATTAGACATCATTTCCTTAGAGATCATGTGCAAAAGGATGATTGCACTATTGAATTTGTTAGCACATCAAGTCAATTAGCCAATATTTTCACAAAACTATTGCCAAGAGATACCTTCTATCACATACGAAGGGAACTTGGAATTTTAGATGAGTCAAGCATTAGCTAATTGATTTGTGTTTTGTTGAAAAATCACCAAGTGTGTCTAATTGAATATGTATTGATGCTTGATGGATGATTGAACCTTGAGATATTGTGAAATATATAATCTTAATTGTGAGTGATTTTGATTCCAAGTTTGTGTTGGTTTTAATTGTGCTAGCTTTGTGCAAAAGTGTTCAAAATGTGTTCAAAACTGACGTTCTGCTAAAAACACTCGAGTACTTTCTAAATCACTCGAGTCTTTAAATTCAAATTTAAATCAGCTTTAATTAGAAAAAGTTTTTGAGCATATCTGACGAATTCACTTGAGTCTTTTCAAATTCACTCGAGTCTTTTTAAATTTACTCGAGTCCTTTCAAATTTACTCGAGTGATTCGAGTTTTCAAATTTGCATGGTTTCAAGCAACTCAAAACACTTGAGTGGTTTTCAGACCACTCGAGTAAATTTTAGTACTTGAGAATTGAAACTCTCGGCCTATGAAAAATACTCGAGTCCTTTCCTCACAACTCGAGTTATTTTCCGTAGAACACTCGAGTGTTTTTAAAAAAAAAACTCGAGTATATCGAGAAGTTTTTATGCAGTAGCAGCGTTCTTCACCTGCATTTTTCATGAACCCTCCTTCCTCTCACTCGAGTTCTCTCGCTCTCTCTCTTCAAAAATCGTTTTGCATCACAAATTTTTGCTATATTTCATCTCTATATCACTTTCTCATCATTGTTTAACCATTATTTCACTTCAAATCACACTTTTTCACCCTTTAATATGAAATCCCCTTTTCAAACCCTAACTCCCAAAACCCCAAAAATCTTCAATTTTTCTCCAATTTTGCAAATGTCTTCATCCTCTAGAGTCCCAAAACGCCCGAGGAAGCAAAGGAAGGCTCCTACTCCTCCACCTTCTTCATCATCATCATCGGAGGAGGATGATTTCTTCTCTCCGAAGGAGTGTGCTCGGAGGGAAGCTCTATTTGTGTCTCACTCTTATGGTGTTCAGAGTTGGACTTCGGAGAATTTTCTTCAGGGTAATGGTTTTCTCTTTGTTCAAAAGCTTAAAGATCAAAAACTTATGCCTTTAGTAGAATTTCATGGCCCTGTGTACATTAGGCTAGTCCTACAATTCTATGCAAATATTAGGTATATTGATTCTAGGTATGAATCCTGTGTTGAAGGTGTCCAATTTCATATTCGCCCTAGAGACTTAGAGACCGTTTTTGGTTTATCACGATCAGGGACAAACTCATATACTGCTGACACTGATGCAATTTTTAGAAGTTTTCTTTGCCCTGATCGTAGATACACTGGAAATGAGAAGAAAGTCATTACCATGACTGCACCCAACCGCATCCTTCACTATATAGTGTCTCACCAATTAGTACCTCAGACCTCTCCCAATTACTCCAAGCCTACCCAATTAGAGCTCAGAATCATGGATGCCATTCTGAATGATAACTTGCTCAACTGGGACACTATCATACTTTCTTGGATGGGGAAGGCAGGAAGCTCCAAATCTTCCCAGAAATTGCTTTATCCGATGCATGTATGTAGACTCCTCCAACACTTCAATGTACCCATTCCACAAGATGAGGAGTTCTTTGATCCTCAGGAGGAGTTGCATGTGATTACTGATGGCTTGCTTAGACAGATGGGTATGCAGCTACATGGTGGTCGATATTATTGGAAGGATGAGGTGCGAGCTATGGGAGCTCAGGGGGCAGCCGAGCACGCAGCAGCACAGCAAGGTTTGGATGCTGAGCAGTTGGCTCAGGAGTAGGCTGCGTTTGATCAGGCTACCGGTGGTGGTGCTACTGAGGATGATCCTGCAGATCACATTGATTTCAGCGATCCTGGCTTTCAGGAGTATCGGATTCACTTTGATGCTCGACTTGATCATTTTGATAGTCGCTTGGATAGTCTTGAGCATTGAGTGTATGAGCAGCAGGATAGTCTTGGCCGGCTTGAGACACAGATGGGCGTACAGTCAGCTATGATCTACTAGCGCTTGGATCAGCATTCGTCTCAGATGAATGCTAGATTTGATGAGATGATGACTGCCTTCAGCCGCTTCTATCCACCGCCTTCTGATGATCCTCCTCCACCGGACATGTTCTGAGGACTGGGATGCATTTGCTCTGTTTTCAGCTTTTCATGTTTTATGTTTTTCATGGATTTCTATGTTTTATTTTGGGAGTTAGTTGTTTTATTTAATCCCTGGTGTGGGTGTTTTCTATGTATTTGTGAGTTGAATATTGGTTTCAAACTATGGCTACATTTTTATGCTATTTTATGCACCGATTTATTTTGGTTTAAACATGTTTTATATACTCCAATAGTCATGTTTATTATCTTGCTACTATTTAGGGGGAGTTTCTTTATTGGTATCCTTCTTCTCTCCTCCGCCGTTTCCAAATGGAACTTTTTGATTATGACAAAAAGGGGGAGAAAAGAGGAAAGAGAAAGAGCAAGCACATTTTTTTACTCTGATAATATATGCTCTCGCTCTGATACCAAATATATATTTTGCACTTGGTTATGGTTAATATGATATTATGCTATGCTTGGAATTCTCTGGATTGACAGGTTTATAGGTTCCTAAATTGAGGGGGAGCTCTCAAAAGTGCTGGAACGGTTTAATTATTTTGTCATCATCAACAAGGGGGAGATTGTAGAATCAAGTCTCCAATGAGGTGGTTTTAGTTTTGATGATGACAATATAATTAAATCATGGATTTAAAAGATGAATTCAAGCTCATCAAGTCAAGAAGATCAAGTGCACCTCTAGCTAGTCATTCTCATATTGTATTAATTGTAATTTTTATTTTTATTTTTATATTGAGAGTGGGTAGTTTAGGAGTTATTCTCAGCCTAGGATAAATAATAAAAATGCTTGAAAAGGTTGGGATTACATAAGATCAATACTTGAGAAGAGAATTGAAAATAAATTTGGAAAAACTTAATTTTTACCATCTCTGACCAAAACACTCGAGTGGTCTGAAAAAGACTCGAGTGTTTTGCTTAAAATCAGAGATATAGCCGTTGGTTCATGTAAAAAGGCATCACTATCAGAGTTTGACCAAAACACTTGAGTGCATTCAAAAAGACTCGAGTATTGTGGTCCTGACAGCAAATTTTTTAAACGTTAGAAAAGGACAAAATGAGGTTTTAACTTGTTTATTCCTCTCTCACTCCGTCTTACATATACTCTGAATTAAATTGCCTTTGTACTCAAGGACAAGACAAGTGAAAAACATTATCTTTTCTCATTCTCTCTCATGCAAACAAATTCTCTCTAACTCAACCTCTCATTCATTGTTATTACTTTGTCTTAAGAGTTAGAGATTGTGCTTAATTTGTGAAGAAATCATTGTTTGTATTTCTCCATACACATTCATAGTCCTTGTTTCAAAATATTGGTAGGAAACCAAGTGTACCTAAGTGGGTCTTAGGTTCATATCAAGACTTGAGAGGTTCTCAAGCAAAAGTCTAAGAGGTTCTTAGCTTGGTGGAGCTCTTGAAGGTTTCAAGGAGCTTAAGGAAGAATGAGTCTTCATCACCAAAATCAAATTGGGGTAGAAATTCAAGAGTTTGGTACACTCTTGGAAGGGTTAGGTTGAGTGAGGCATCTCATTAATCCTTTGTAATATTTCTAACAATTTGATATTAGTAGAAACTCCTAAGGTGCTTAGGGGGACTGGACTAGCTCTCTATATAGAGAGTGAACCAGGATAAAATTGGTGGTGTCCTCTTTTTATTGCATTCTTTTCTTTCAAGCAAAAACCAAACCTAAGTATTCTCAAAAGGGGCTTTTTAATTTGAGTAGTAATTCCGCAACAATTAAGTTATTTTTAAGTTGTTATAGCTTTATTTAATTGCTTACTACTCTGTTATTTATCTGCTCTGGACTGGTTTTATTTTCATTGATTTAAAGTGCCAATTTCTCAGAAACTGTTTTCAGCACCTCTGCACGATTCACTCGAGTGTTCTTCAGAAGACTCGAGTGTTCTTGCCATTTCACTCGAGTATTCTTCAGAAGACTCGAGTATTTTTGCCCTGTTTCAGAAAAATCAGCACTAAATCAATTATTCCTTAATTACATCTTAAAATTAGTCACTGTTGCCTTCATATTACTATTCACCCCCCTCTAGTAATTGCTAACCCGCTTGTTGGTTTCCAACAAGTGGTATCAGAGCTCGGTCGAAGGATCGAGCGTAAAAGCTTTTTCGAAAAGATCCTTTGGAAACTATGGGCTCTAGCAATCACCAAGAAGGATCCTCTTCAATAAACCGCCCTCCATTCTTCAATGGTGAAGGGTATGCTTATTGGAAGGTCCGGATGAGAGTTTTTATTGATGCAATAGATACCGAAATTTGGGATGCAATAGAAGATGATCCATACATTCCTAGACACATGATAAATGGAGAAGTCGTTGAAATTCCTAGGAGAAGTTGGTGTGATGATGATAAAAAGAAAGTATCTTTTGATTTAAAAGCTAAAAACATCATCTTCTCCGCCTTGTCCCATGATGAATTTTATCGAGTTTCTCAATGCAAGTCGGCTAAAGAAATGTGGGAAACTTTGGAAGTCACTCATGAAGGAACAAGTGAAGTGAGAAAAGCAAGATTAAATTCTTTAACTCATGAATATGAATTATTTCACATGTTCCCTAATGAATCCATTGATGACTTACAAAATAGATTTTCACATATCATTAGTCACTTGATTTCTCTAGGAAAACAATTTCGTGATGGTGAAACTACTCACAAAGTTTTAAGATGTCTTGATAGGAAATGGCAACCAAAGGTGACCGTCATCAAGGAATCTAGGGATTTGAACACTATGGACTTGGCCACCTTGTTTGGCAAGCTCAAAGAACATTAGATAGAGCTATCAATACTTAGAACACATGAGGAGTTGGATAAAAAGAAGAAGAGCATCTCTCTCAAGGCCTCAACCAATGTCTCAAAAGAGGTTGAAGATGAGTCTACAAGTGAGGATTCCGATAGTGAGCTCAATCAAGAAGAATTTGGGATGTTTGTCAAAAGATTCAACAAATTCTTCAAGGTAAGGAAGAGTAGTTTCCCATCAAAGATGAAAAGAACCAAAGACTCCAAACAAAGAGACAAGAGTTCCAATGATGGAGTGAAGTGTCATGAATGTGGTGGGATTGGCCACATTAAAATGGAATGTGCCACATTATTGAAGAAGAATGACAAGAAGAACCAAGAGACCAAGGGGAAGAGAGCATACATTGTTTGGGATGCTCCGTAGAAGTGTAATGAATCATCCTCAAGTAGCTCCGGTGATGAAAATGCAAACCTTTGTCTCATGGCCAAGAACAACAATGAGTCCTCATCAAGAGCTAAACATGACATGAGTGAAAGTGATGATGAGGTAACTTCTAGTTCTTCTTGTTCTTCTTCAAACTCCATTTCTTATGATGATTTGCAAGAAGCCTACAATGAAATGTTAATTCAATTTAGAAGGCTTGCTAAAATTAATAAGGAAAAAGGAAAGAAAATCTTGGAGTTTCTACAAGAAATTGATGAATTGCAAAAATCTATAAATGAGTTGAAACTTCAAAATGAATCCTTAGAACTTATTAATTCTAGTCATCAAAGTGATTGTGCAAATCATGAGGAAACTATCACTCCATGTGAGAAATGTGGTGAACTTGAAAAGGAAGTGAAAGAGTTGAAAAACAAACTCACAATCTCACATAGTGATAGAAACCTCAACCGGTTATTGAACTCTCAAAGACATAATCAAAACAAAACCGGTTTAGGATATGTTCATAAAAAGAACAAAAAGTACAAGGTGGTTGGATCATTTTCTAAGAAAAATTCATCAAAGAAGCCAACTTGTACTTATTGTGGAAAAGTTGGACATATCAACATTGAGTGCCATATTAAGAAATTTGAAATGAAAAAGGGCACTTATATGTGGATTAAGAAGGGAGAAATTCCCAACACTAACCCTAAGGGACCCAACATAGTTTGGGTACCCAAAATGAACAAGTGATTTCATCTTGTAGGTGTGCCTTCGAATGGGAAAGGAATTGTGGTATCTAGATAGTGGATGTTCAAGGCACATGACGGGAGATAAGCGACATTTCATTGAGCTTACTCCGAAGGAAAAGGGTTATGTCACTTATGGGGACAACAACAACGGCAAAATCCTTGGTATTGGTAAAATCGGAAACTCTTCAAACTTGAATATTGATAATGTGCTTTATGTTCAAGGGTTGGAACACAATCTCTTGAGCATAAGCCAATTATGTGATATTGGTAATCATGTATTATTTACCTCTACTCATTGCCTCATTAAAAGTGACAAAGATGAATCCATCAAATTTGTTGGTAAAAGGTCAAATAATAATTACTTAGTTGATTTGAACAAAGTTACTTCTTTGGTCTCTACTTGTTTAGTGAGCAAAGAAAGTGACATTTGGTTATGGCATCGTAGGACACCTCACATAAATGTAAACCAATTGAAGAAAATACATTCTAAAGATCTAGTAGTTGGTTTACAAAAGCTAAATTTTTCTATTGAAGGTGTTTGTTCTCCATGCAAGAAATGTAAACAAACTAAAAACACCTTTGGATCAAAAATGGTGTTGTCCACAACAAGGCCATTAGAAATGCTTCATATGGACTTGTTTGGACCATCATAAGTAAAAAGCTTTGGTGGCAACTATTATGCATTGGTGATTGTTGATGACTTCTCTAGGTTTACGTGGACTCTATTCTTAACTACAAAGAGTGAGACCTACAAATCTTTTAAACATCATGTCGAACTTTTGAAAAACCAAGTAAATCAAAAAGTAATTATTATTCGTACCGATCATGGTGGTGAATTTGAAAACCACAAATTTGATAGGTTTTGTGCTAAAATGGTATTGAGCACCAATTCTCCGCACCAAGAACTCCGGAACAAAATGGAGTGGTAGAGCGGAAAAATAGGGTGCTAGAGGAACTTGCAAGAACCATGTTAAATGATTCTCAAGTACCTCAATATTTTTGGGCCGATGCCGTCAATACGGCTTGCTATGTTTTAAATCGAATTTTGATAAGGCCCTCTTTGGATAAAACCCCTATTAACTTTACAAGGGAAGGAAGCCAAACATATCTCATTTTCATGTCTTCGGATGCAAAGTTTTTGTTTTAAACAATGGAAAAGAAAACCTTGGCAAGTTTGATCTTAATGTGCATGTGTGTTGATTGTTGATGTTAGAGGCTTGTCAAGCTTATGGTTATGTTTGTTATTCATGATGTGCCTTGAGTGTAAACACTCATTAACCCTAAACACTTGAGTGTAAACACTTTTGAGTGATCCTTGTGATTTTTTATCACCTTTGTGACTACCCTCTTGATGTCATTGGTTTTCTTTGCATATTTGAAATAAATGATGATGTTCATGGATTCCTTGATTCTTTGGTCCTTATTCTTTTCGTGTGCTCGATTTTTCCCATTTCTTTGCATTTCCTAGCATTCATTGTGAAGTATGTAATCTCTTAGGTTTTGCATTTTCTTAGTTTTTAGTATTTTTTCCTTACATGATTCACTTTGGTGCATATTAGTCTTCTTAGTCATATTTCTTAGTTTTGCCCAGGAGTGCAAAAGGATAAGTGTGGGGGTATTTGATGAGCATTATATTTCCCATTATTCATAGCCTTATTTTGCTCTCATTGATAATTTTTGGTGCCTACTTGACATTGTTTAGAATGATTTAGTGTTTTAGACTTTATTAGACTATTATTCTGGATTTTAATTAATTTGGATTATTTAGCCTAATTTAATCTATTATTATTTTCAGGTCATATTTGGCACAAGGGCTTTTTGGACATTTTGGGAGTGAAGATTTAATTTTGGAAGAGAAGATATATGATGAAGTGAATATTGTAATCTATCTTTAGGATTATTTGAGATTTAGTTTATATCTTTTAAAATTTAGATTTTATCTATAGGATATTTTTAGATTTAATTTTGAGATTAGCTTTCCTTAGGATTTGGCCTAGGATTTAGGCCCGTTTTGTGATTTAAAAAGCCAAATTTGTGTAGACCCTAGCAGCCATCTATTCATTCCACGTTTTACCCAATCTCTCTCTAAGAGAAGGCTTAGTTTTGCTCTCCAAGCTTGTGGTGGCTGCTAGGGTTTCTCTCTCTTCCCTTTCTACACGTTTTTGACTTATTTCATCATGGAAGGCTAAACTCTTAGGTTAAATCCCTTTGGTAATGTATCACATACTCTTGAGGTTTTGTTCTTAATGCTATTTCGTTTTTATTCCCTGTTTTCATGCTTATTGATATGTTATGGTTCGCTTAGTTCCATTCTATAGAGATAATCCATGTGTATGAATGCTTAATTTATGCAAACTCGTAAAATCTCCATGCTTTGGCTTTTAATGCTTAATTAGAGGTTAGGGTTTTGGGGTGAGAATTGAATTTTCGCTTAGTATTTAGTTCTCACGAGTTGGACGTGAAGAGGGAAGAAATTGATCTTTTGTGACCGATGATAGAGTTGTGAACGCGAGCCAAAGGGGTTTATCCGCTTTTCCTTATCTGTTACTTTGTTTTTATTTAATTTTGCTTTGATTCTAGATTTAAACATTCAATACAAAACCCCCCTTGTTTTCTATGCATATTATGTGTTCGACCTTTTGCTTGATAAGATATTCCTTGGGAGACGACCTACGAGTCACTTCCTAGTACTATACTTAAACTGTTTTTATTTGTATCGGGTACGACCTCGATCACCTGTCTGGAAAAATAAAAAGAAAATTGGGAAAGCAATCGATTACTTTGGAAGGTAATCGATTACCTTCACGTCAGATGCGAAAAAAAATAGAAACTTGGGGAGCACGAATTTCCCTTTAAAGGGGAAGCTTCTCCAAGAAGCTTGGCACAAAAAACATAAACAAAAATCATTTTCATGCTCATACACCAACACACTTCTTCTTCTTCATTTCTTCTTCTTCCTTCTCAAGGTTCAAGCACCAAGCTCAAACCCCATCATCATCCAATCTCCATCACACCCATCAACTCCATCAAGCTCTCTCTCTCTCAAGTTCATCACCATCGCCATAGAGCTTTTTCTCTCATGCCACCACCCACACCATTGAAGGAGAAATCCCTTCCCTCCTCCATCTCCATCACCAAACAACATCTCTACACATATGTTGGTGGTTCCCATTAGATTGCAAGGAAATCTCAAAAGGGTTAAGCTCTAAGGGGTTTGAAAGCAAAGGAGAAAGCTAAGGAGTTGCGGTTTTGTCTCTCTCTCCATTTGAGGATGCAAAGCAAAGGGGATCTAGAGTCTAGGGAGCTTTGAGGAAGCATAAGAAAAAAGGACAAAGAGGATCCAAGATTCTACTCTCTCTCTCTCTCTCTCCTCAAGGTAAGGAGGTGATATTACCATTTCTTAGAGGGTGGGTTCTAAATAGAGTATAGTGATAACTAAGAGTAGATGGGTATGGGTAAATAAGAACCTTAGGGTATTGTATTTGGTTAAAAACTAAGTATTTAGAGTTTGGGTTAGAGAACCCTCTATGGTAATGATTGAATATATTTATGATATTATGTTCTTGTATATGTTTTATTTATTTTATGAAATAGTGTGTAATAAGAAGATGTGAGTGAATCACTAGTTATGCTAGGCTTGTGATAAAAATAAGTAAAAGCTAGAGAAGAAATCTTGATAAAATGATAATAGAATAGTTGGGGTTGTTTGGGCTAAAGAAATAGCTAAGTAACAAGTTGGAAACACCTAGGAGGCGTACCAAAAGAATATGGGAGAATAAATGGATAAACGGGGATAGATGGAAAGTTAAGTACACTGACTAAATAGAATTGGATTGAACCTTAGGGTATTTGGAAACGGGCACTAGGTGGATAGTATAGAAGTAGGAAGTTAATTAACTGTTCTTTGTGGTTGATAAAACAATTGAGGTTAGAGAAGGGACTTAGGCTTAATGGAATTAATCGAGGTTAGCTAAAGTGACTAAATCATAAGGGAGGTTAATAGAGAATAGACTTAATTGAGGATTAGTTAGAAGGTCTTAAGCATAAATTAATGAACTAAGATAGATTGGATGGAATTAAGATTGATAGATATTAGAAGAAAGAAATTAAGCATGAATCGGGGGCTAATCTACAAATAGGAAGATATAAGAGAATCTAGGGAACGGTAACAAAGAAATGGATGATGGATTAATTAGATAATAAGTTAGGAAACAATAAGAGTAACAAGTGGGTAGTGTAACACCCTACATTAACTACCCTTAAATACCCATTTATTGAAAATAGTGAATTTAAAATTTCCTTTTTAACTTATAAAAATCTCTCGTTAAACGGATGGAGTTTACTTTGTTTATCGGACTTTCCAAAATTTAGTTTTTGTCCTGAAACCTGTTTAACACATTTATATTCATAAAGCCAGGAGCCAGCAGGGCTATCAACCACATATATCATATAACAGTGCAACATCGTGCACACCATCATAGCATCAGTATGTAAATATCAGAGTAAGGCAGCATATATGAACAAGTTGCGGAAAATGTACTTTCCCAAAAGAATGTGTCCTGGGCCCTACCAAAAATATATATATACATGATCCATAACAAAATAAATCAGATCAAATCCACTGTCCCATGACAGATCCAAGCCCTAAACATAAACAACCTAGAGTACTCCTGCTCGGCCGTATCGGGTGTAAGCTCCGACTTAGTACCTGTGGAAAAATGGTAAGGAGGTGAGCATTACACATAAAATAGGAAAAGCAGTTTCTGATGACATAATAACCGACTAAGCCAAACACACATGATTCACATCATTCACATAATCATCTAATCATCCATATCATGCTCACATGCATATCAGAAACAGGATGTGAGTTCTCACATTATATTCACTTAACACCTTACTTATTTTCATAATTCTTTCCTCTCTTATTTCTCATGTTTTAACATATTTTTCATAATTTTGTAGATTATTGTAAGCTTTTCATCTTTTCGTACGGTCGATTTACGCCACATCACAGTCGGCCGCACGATATTAGTGTCTTTTATTTATTTGTGCACACGTTCCGATTCGTGCCACATCGCAGTCGACCGCGCGTACGATCCGATTCGCGCCACATTACAGTCGGAGCGTACAATCCGATTCACGCCACATCGTAGTCGGATGCAGAAGTTAGGGGGGTTACTCCTTTGACGCGGACTCGTCCGATTCGCACCACATCGCAGTCGGACACCGATTCGCGTACTATCGCTGTCGGCCGCAAGGGAGCACCTGGTAATCCTTTGTCACGGACTCATCCTATTCACACCACATCGTAGTCGGATACCGGTTCGTGCACAATCGCAACCGGCTGCAAGGGATTACCATATAATCTTTTCGTGGACTATCCAATTCGCGCCACATCGCAGTCGGATTCCACAGATAAAAATATATATATTACTCTGGTTGTGGACTATCTGATTCGCGCCACATCGCAGTCGGATTCCACACATCTTTATATCATATTCTTTATTAAGAACTTATCTCAATCATATTATTGGTTTGATTATCCCTTATTCATTTATCTTTATCTTTTCTAATCAATTATTTATTACTTACTTTCACATTTTCTAGGTCTCAAATCAATGGATCATTCTTAAACATCATTCAATCACTTATCAAATATATCGGCACATATAGCACATAATAACGCATAACATCATCATTAATTATTTCACATTCCAATTTATTTCCCTAATTATTTACTTAATTTCCTAGATTCCAATTATCAGCTTTATCAATTACCCTAAGGTGCAAAATCCTAAAACTAACAACAAACTCTTAGCAAGCACTATATACATACTAGAAACCGATCAAGGTAACACTCACTCCTTACCTTTACCAAAGAGATAGGAGAAACCTTCGCGAAAACCCCTAGCTTAATACCTTGCCCTAACCCTTACCAACCATAACCAATGGAGCCTCCAAATGTAGAGAGAAGAAAGAGAGTAAACTTGGTTCCTTGAAGCCACAAAATGAAGAAAACATAAGAGTGGGTTACTTCAAAAGTGTTGGTTCAAAATTCATGAGGGAAAAGAGGAAAAATTCGTGGGAAATGTGAGGAAGAAAGGAAGGTAAAATTTACCTTGAAAGCTTGAAAATGAGTGATGACAAGCCCTAAGAACCTTGAAGAGAAAGAAGAACAAAACTTGTTCTTGGTGGGGGAAGGAGAAAACCGTGAATGATGATGAGGATGAAGGAAGAAAGAGCTTGCCTTGATGATGGAGGAGATGATTTTAGCTGTTAATCCTTGGTTTGTTGTTGCTGATGATGGAGATTAAGGAGGAGATAAATGGAGCTCTTGAACCGTAACTAAGAGAAATGAAGGAAAGAGAGAGTTCAATTCGTTTTTATTTTTTTTCGCTGCTGACTCGTGTTAATCAATTAACCCAATGGTTAATCGATTAACCAATGCAAAATTGCCAAAAACAGCCATTAGGTCTTAATCGATCAACCACCAGGTTAATCGATTAACTCGTGCATTTCAGTTCCTTTCATTTTTACCATGGATCAGGCCTTAATCGATTAACCCCCCAGGTTAATTGATTAACCAACTTAGTTCTTCATTACTTTGCACTTCAAAGCAACATAACTTCTTCATTACCCGTTGGATCTTGCTGAAATTTGAAAGCAAGCCTCTCTACCTACTAACCTTCATATCCAACGGTGGAATTTAAATTTTGAGTTGTAAATCATTTATTTTCAATTTCCTAATATCTTATGTTTTTAACCCTAAAACAAGCCTTCAATTTATTGGTTTTTTAACTTAATATTATCATTCCTTCACTCTAAGCTTATCAAAATTCCAATTTATACTAGGAATTAAATTAGGGATGTTACAATCCTCTCCCACTTACCAGAATTTCGTCCTCGAAATTCAGCTATCCTGAAACAACTGTGGATGAGATTCCTTCATCTTGTCCTCCAGTTCCCAAGTAGCCTCTTCCATGTTGTTTCTGCTCCAAATCACCTTCACCAATGAGATCTCTTAGCCTCTGAGTTGCTTAACCCGCCTGTCATCAATTCTGATTGGCAACACTTCAAAGGTCAAGTTCTCTCTCAAAGGCAAATCATCAACAATGACCACATGTGAAGGATCATGGATGTATTTCCTCAGTTAAGAGACATGGAAAACATCATGAAGCTTTGAAAGATGTGGAGGTAAGGCGATTCTGTATGCCACTAGCCCAACATTCTCCAAGATCTGATAAGGTCTGACGAACCTAGGAGTTAGCTTCTTGGACTTTATTGCTCGTCCAATACCCGTGGTAGGATTTACCCTCAAGAACACATGGTCACCTGCATCAAATTCCAAGGGTCTCCTATGCTTATTTGCATAACTCTTCTAACAATCCTGAGAAGTTTTCATCTTGTTCTTAATCATGGTGATCTTCTCAGTAGTTTCTTTCACAAGGTCTGGTCCATTCAACAAGTTCTCACCTATCTGGAACCAACAAAGAGGCGTTCTACACTTCCTGCCGTAAAGTTCCTCAAATGGTGCCATTCCGATGCTAGAGTGGAAGCTGTTGTTGTAAGTAAATTCCATCAGCGGTAAAAGCTGTTCCCAGCTGCCAACCTGTTCTAGCACACAAGCTCTCAGAAGATCCTCTAAAGACTAAATAGTACGCTCATATTGCCCATTAGTTCGTGGATGGTAAGCCGTACTAAATCTCAACTTGGTACCCAAAGCCTGTTGGAGACTCTGCCAAAATTTAGATAGGAACTTCGGGTCACGATCTGATACTATGCTGGAGGGTACACCATGAAGCTTCACTATATCCCGGATGTACAATTGTGTCAACTTTTCCAAACTGTACTTCATATTTATCGGGATGAAGTGAGCACACTTTGTCAAACGATCTACAACAACCCGAACAGCGTCACACCCTGCAGTGGTTCTGGGTAAACCGGACACAAAGTCAATAGCAATGTTGTCCCATTTCCACTCAGGAATATCAAGTGGTCGCAACGGACCACCTGGCTTCTGGTGTTCGATCTTCACTTTCTGACAAACCAAGCAATGAGACACATGGTTAGCCACATCCATTTTCAACTTTGGCCACCCAACAGAGTTTCTTTAAATCCTGATACATTTTTATTGTACCTGGATGAAAACTCATTTTTTTCTTGTGAGCTTCCTCTAATATATCTCTTCGAACCTCAAAATCCATAAGAATGCATATTCGGCCTCTAAACCGTATGATACCATCTGAACCCTTCACAAAATCGGGCTCTTCTTTGCCCGTTGCTCCTTCTAGCAATTTCTGAAGTTCTGAATCATCGGCCTGTCTTTCTTTGGTCAAAGCAATCTACTCATTCGTAACTTGAAACGTCTCCAGAACAATAATTTTCTCCTTCATTTGCATGCTCAGATTGAGATTGCTGAATTCCTCTATCAGTTGCATTTCCCTTACCATTAGGTTGCTAACATGTAAAGTCTTGCGACTTAGTGCATCAGCTACCACATTAGCTTTTCCCGGATGGTACTGAAGATGAAAGTCATAATCTTTCAGGAATTCCATCCATCTCCTCTTTCTCATATTCAATTCTTTTTGATCAAAGAGATAGTTGAGACTTTTATGATAACTGAAGACTTCACACTTGGTGCCATACAAGTAGTGTCTCCAGATCTTTAATGCAAATACAACAGCTGCTAGTTCATGGTCATGAGTGGGGTAGTTCTGCTCATGTTGTCGCAATTGTCTAGATGAGTATGCTATGACTTTACCCTGCTACATCAGTACACAACCTAATCCCTGTTTTAAAGCATCACAGTACACGTCGAAGGATTGAGTCGTGTCGGGCAAAGTCAAAACCGGAGAGCTAGTCAATCTTTGTTTCAGCTCTTGGAAACTTTGCTCACACTCCGGGGACCATTCATCAAGGATATCCTTCCTGGTTTGCATGGTTAATGGAAGGGCTAATTTGGAGAACCCTTCGATAAATCTTCGGTAATAGCCTGACATACCAAGAAAACTTCTAATTTCAATCACTGACTTGGGCTATCCCACTTCAACACTGCTTCCACCTTAAAAGGATCAACAGCAACACCCCTCTCAAAAATTACATGACCCAGAAAGTGGACTTTGTCCAACCAGAAGCTACATTTGGAAAGCTTCGCATAGAGCTGCTTGTCTTTGAGGACCTGCAACACCGTCCTCAAATGCTCTTCATGCTCACTGGGACTCTTAGAATAGATAAGAATGTCGTCAATGAACACTATGGTAAACGAATCCAAATAAGGTATGAATATCTTGTTCATGTAGTCCATAAAGATCGCAGGAGCATTCGTGAGACCGAAGGGCATTACAGCATATTCAAAGTGCCCATATCACGTCCTGAAAGCAGTCTTAGGAATGTCCTCTTCTCGGATACAGATTTGATGGTATCCAGATCGGAGGTCAATTTTAGAAAACACTGCTGCTCCCCTAAGCTGATCCAACAAGTCATCGATGCGAGGGAGTGGATATTTATTATTCACTGTCACGGCATTCAATTGTTGGTAATCAGTGCACATTCGGAGACTACCGTCCTTCTTCTTAACAAAAAGAATCGGAGCTCCCCAGGGCGACACACTTGGCCTGATTAATTTCTTTGCCAATAGCTCCTCTAACTGCTGTTTCAATACTGCTAATTCAGGAGGTGCCATACGGTAAGGTGCTATAGAAATCAGACTAGTACCATGTACAAGATCAATGCCGAACACCACTTCTCTGATTGGCGGTAACCCAGAAATCTCCACAGGAAAGACTTCCGGGAAAACTCAAACTATTGGAATCCTACTAACATCAGACTCCTCATTCACTTCTATGGCAGACAAGGAAAGATCACTAAAGATAACAGACTTCTGATGATAGTCAATTAGAACATGGTGTTGAGACATCCAATCCATGCCCAGAATGATATCCAGTTTAGTTAACGGCAAACAGATTAGATTTACTTTGAATTCCAGCTCCAATACTCGAAGTGGGCAATCCAAACACATCTGTGATGTGATTATAGAAGAATTTGTAGGAGTAGAAACAGATAGCTGATAAGGCATTTCTATAGATGATATTCCTAACTTCTTCATGCAATCAGTAGAAATAAAAGAATGAGTAGCTCCACAGTCAAAGAGAACAGCACAAGGAACACTACTAACATAGCAGGTACCTCTGATTAGTTCATCAGCATCAGTTACTTCCTCACCATCCAAGGTACACACCATGCCCCTCTGAAGTGGCTGACTCCCACCATCTTTCTGCACTTTAGCCACATTCACTTATTTCTTCACTGCACCCTTGGGACAATTTGTTGCGATGTGCCCCGGCAGATTACACCGATTACAGACTATTTCCTTTCGATCTGGATTGAGATTCCAACATACTCCCCTATGCATCCTTCCACAATGTGAGCAAGTCTGAATAGGACCAGGAGCACTCATTGCTTGGCCTGATTTAGGCTGAGAGTAAGGTCCTGATCACTGCACCGAACTCTTTCCTCTAATAGGACCACCAGATCTCTGCATTGCCCTATTCCTGTCATTGGCTAACTTCCACTTGAGACCTTTTTCATATGTGCTTGCCATGTTCACCAGCTGAGAAAGATTTTCAATGTTGTGATACTCGCAGGAGAGACCAACGTCATCACGAAGTCTAGCTTCAAATTTAATTCATTTAGTGCCCTCATCAGCATCTCTATAACTGCCTGAGTAGCGGATAAGATCTTCGAATTTAGCTGCATAATCACCAACAGACATAGATCCTTGTACCAGCTGGAGGAAGGCGATCTCCTTCTCCCTTCTAACATCTTCAGAGAAGTATTTTCCAAGAAAATGGAGTTTGAACAACTCCCAAGTCACCACCTGATTGGCCGCTTCCAACCCTCTCCTTTGCTGCTCCCACCAATGCTCAACCTCACTGGTCAGCATATATTCTGCCAATCGAACCTGCTGCGCAACCGGTGGCTGAAGAGAGGGAGAATCTTCTCGATCTCCTGAATCCACTTCTGTGCCCCATCAGGATCGTTGCCTTCTTCAAACCGGGGTGGCTCACTTTTTCTGAACTATGCCATCCAATCTGTTTCAATAGGGACTGGCGGTGGAGGCTGCGCTGCCGCTGCTATGTTCTCCCCCTGGTTGTGATGCATTTGCGCAATGTTAACAGCAAAACTAGCAGCCTGTGCCTGTTGCATCTGTGCCATGCGCTCCAGAATAGCATTGATATCCTCATTAGCAGCCCTTCTACTAGCCATACTGTTTAGTCAATGGAGGATCAACCAGTTAATGCTTAATAAAAGGAATAATAACTTAAATATTCTATTAATAAATTGTAGACTCTTAACTATAAACATCGATTACTCGCTCGGTGAGTAATCATTAGAGTAGTGAACTACTCAAAGACCGAGGAGAAACTGCTCTGATACCATAAATGTAACACCCTACATTAACTATCCTTAAATACCCATTTATTGAACATAGGGAATTTAAAATTTCCTTTTTAACTTATAAAAATCTCCCGTCAAACGAGGACAGAGTTTCCTTTGTTTATCGGACTTTCCAAAATTTAGTTTTTGTCCTGAAACCTGTTTAACACATTTATATTCATAAAGCCAGGAGCCAGCAGGGCTATCAACCACATATATCATATAACAGTGCAACATCGTGCACACCATCATAGCATCAGTATGTAAATATCAGAGTAAGGCAGCATATATGAACAAGTTGCGGAAAATGTACTTTCCAAAAAGAATGTGTCCTGGGCCCAACCAAATATATATATATATATATATATATATACATGATCCATTACAAAATAAATCAGATCAAATCCATTGGCCAAGGAAAGACCCAAGCCCTAAACATAAACAACCTACCCTCCCTGTAAGGGAGAGTACTCCTGCTCGACCGTATCGGGTGTAAGCTCCGACTCAGTACCTGTGGAAAAATGGTAAGGAGGTGAGCATTACACATAAAATAGGAATAGCAGTTTCTGATATGACATAATAACCGACTAAGCCAAACACACATGATTCACATAATCATCCATATCATGCTCACATGCATATCAGAAACAGGATGTCAGTTTCACATTATATTCACTTAACACCTTACTTATTTTCATAATTCTTTCCTCTCTTATTTCTCATGTTTTAACATATTTTTTCAGATTTTTGTAGATTATTGTAATCTTTTTATCTTTTCGTATGGTCCGATTCGCGCCACATCGCAGTCGGTCGCACGATATTAGTGTCTTTTATTTATTTGTGCACACGGTCCGATTCGCGCCACATCGCAGTCGGAGCGTACGATCCGCTTCGCGCCACATCGCAGTCGGATGCACAAGTGAGGGGGGGTTACTCCTTTGACGCGGACTCGTCCGATTCGTGCCACATCATAGTCGGACACCGATTCGCGTACTATCGCAGTCGGCCGCAAGGGAGCACCTGGTAATCCTTTGACGCAGACTCATCCGATTCGAGCCACATTGCAGTCGGATACCGGTTCGCGCACAATCGCAGCCAGCCGCAAGGGATTACCATATAATCTTTTCGTGGACTGTCCGATTCGCGCCACATCGCAGTCGGATTCCACACATAAAAATATATATATTACGCTGGTTGTGGACTATCCGATTCGCGCCACATCGCAGTCGGATCCCACACATCTTTATATCATAATCTTTATTAAGTACTTCTCTCAATCATATTATTGGTTTGATTATCCCTTATTCATTTATCTTTATCTTTTCTAATCAATTATTTATTACTTGTTGGAAACCAACAAGCGGCTCAAAATATACTAGAGGGGGGGTGAATAGTGTTTTGAAGCCTTGATACTAATTTTTCGATTGTAAATGAGAATGGTTTTGAGAAAACAAGTTTTCTTACAAAAAATGAACTGCTTAATCAATTAATGAATAAGCTAATCGATTAATGCCTAAAGCTTACCAAACAATTAATCGATTAACAAGTGAGTTACTCAATTAATGCCTGAAAGGTGATTCAAAACTAATCGATTAACACAATTACTTAATCGATTAATCAAGTACAAATCAGCAAAAATTCAATCTTAATCAGAATCGCAGTAGAACTTTAATGCCAAGAACACAAGAACAATTATCTAAAGAATTAAAAACAACTCTAAGTAAATTTACCAATTCAAATTAGTATTGATTCTCTAAGAAAAATGAAATTCCCAATTCTAAACTAATTGATTAATTTGTTTGTTAATTCTCTCAAAGTTTTAAAGAATTTAGAAGATAAGAGACAAGGGATTTTTATCCTGGTTCACTCTCAATCCACCGAGAGCTACATCCACTCCCCTCTATCGCAGTAGAGAGATTTCCACTAAAGAAACAATTGTTAGATTACAAAGGATAAAAGATAAACCTCACTCAAGTTATCCTATCCCTTTCAAGAGAGTACCAATCTCTTGAAATCTACCCAACCAATTGTTCTTCTTGTCTCTTGAATTGTTGAAGCAACCTCTTCACCCAATTCCTTTCTCTTTGCTTTGACTTCTTCAAAGGCTTCCAACTTGTGAAATTCTTCACTTCTTTGATTTGTTGAACTCTTGAGCTTACAACCCTTGTTGTAAAAAATGATTCAACCAAACGAATAAGCACTTGAAACTAGTATCTCAAAATCTATTTGAATTGAAGAGAATAATAGTGAAGAATGAGATTGTGAAAGTAAGATTTGAATCTTGCTAGAATTCTAGAAATTGAATAGCTCTTTGTGAAATTGTAATGGCATGAAAGTATGTTGAAAGTTGTAAAAGTGTGTAACCAAATCAAAGTCACAATGAAAAGCTTTTAAACCAAATAATTTTTCTGTTATAACAGCTATTAATCGATTAACGTTTAACCCTTAATTGATTAACCACTGTTAACCAACCAGTTTAAAGCAATTATACACGTGTTAATCGATTAAGCCTTATGAGCTAATCGATTAACCACTGTAAAAGTGATTAAAAAATAGCTTTTCAATTATGTTTTGATTTGTACTTTCATGTGAGCTATTTTCTATCAAGTTAATCTCATATCACTTATATACTCAACAATTCAAATTCCTAAATTGAGATAAACTAAACTACCACCCACTCTCATATGACATAAAATAAAATATTACACTATTTACAATAACATATGAGCTAACTAATTAATCTTGAGTGGTGCTTGACTTGAATGTTGTTGTTGTTGATACTTGAGGTTTGCATATATTGGTTTCTTGTCATCAAAACATCATCAACTTACAATCTCCCCCTTTTTGATGATGACAAACCATCTTCAATTTTAAAACTTCAAGTTTTCATATACTCCCCCTAAATGTATGAACACTTAGGAAAAATACATAAAAACCAATCAAACCTACAAATCACAACATAAACAACCTTTTCTCCCCCTTTTGGCATTATTAAAAAGAGTATTTAACAATAAAAATCTTTGCCAAAAGATGAGAGGTAAGTAGACAATTGATAATATATGACATGAAATAATAGAAATAACCACAATATGCATAATACAGTCATAATAATACCAAGTCCAGAATTCATTAAACCATATACAAAAGCACAGAACATAGTCCAGAAAAAAAACACATAAGACAATCCATAGAAACCATTGTCCATACACAACCATAGCAAATAAAAAAAATAGTCCAGAAACTTAAAAAGGAAAAACAGTCCAGCAATGCAGCAGTAGAAAAAATAACAGAAAACGATGAAAACAGTAAAGTGAGACAAAAGGTGCCTAAGAGGGTGGAGGGGGATGGGTGAAAAATCTAGAGAACGACTCCATAATCCTATTCTCCATGGCTCTATTTTGTGCCTCCAAGGCATCATCAAATCTGCTATCAACATGCTGGAGAAGAGCATCATAGGCAACTTGATGATCAAAAGGAGGAGGCCCGAGATTAGCATCCAAACTGTCAAAGTCAATGAATTCTTCGATGTTAACTCCATGCTCTTCATTCTGAATTTCTGGCCCCTGATCAGTTTGCATGGGATCAGCAGCTTGTGGCTGTGGTGCAGGTTGTGCTTGACTCTCTAAAGCCCGAATTTGAGAGTTCCACATCCAAGTTCTAGTGGGCTTATGAAAAGTAATCTTCATTTGATTTATATGATGATCATTGAAACACAATTTTCCCTCAGGGTCCTTTTCACATGGTTCATTGTCAAGAATAGGAACACCAAAATGACGCAACATCTTACTAACATGCATAGGAAAGGGCAAGTAGGCAGGGGATTGAGATTCTGCAGCAGCCCTCATCTTGGCCAAAACTATCTTATACCAATTATTTTGAATTTTGTTCTTAATACCATGAAAAAGTTTGAGATCGTCCTCTTGGACTTGAGCATAATTTTGAGATTTTTTGGTATTAAACAATATGCAATTATGTACATCAAAATCCTATCCTCAGCATGCAATAAAGATACCCTCTTAGTTCCTTTATCCCAATTAACATCTTCTCTAACAGCATAAGAAAATACACTAGCAGCATAAACATCTAATTCATTAGACTCATCATCACCAATATAAGTCCCTTCATTTCTAAGTCCAAACAAAATTCTCATATGGTCGGGTTTGATAATAAAGTGATGACCACGAACCATACTTTGATAAAGACCATCAATACAAGTGAAATTCGCATAGAATTGGCGAACTAGCCTAGGGTATAGGATAGTATTATATTCCAAAAACTTTTGCAAATGCTGTTGAACCAATAAGTCATGAAAACCAAACCGTTGTTTCTTCAACCAAGCAAAATAAAAATACCTCAATATACCAAATTTGCGATCCACAAATTTCTGAGCACGGTCATCTCTCTTAGCTTGTGAAAACCAAACGTTGTCCCGGTGAGGATGAGCACGTCTCTTCAGTCGTTTTTGGGGTTGAGGATCAGAGGAAGTAGAAGCCATAATGTGCAGAGGTTGAAGTTAGGGTTAGGGTTTCAAAGAGGGGATTTTCGGATTTTGTGGGGAAAGGGAAATTGATGAAGGTTTTGTGTAGAATCGATGATGGAGAAGTGTTTTAGAGTGAAGAAACGAAGGATTTATGGTGAAAAACTTAGATACTTTGCCTCAGATACGATTTTCGAACAGAGAAGAAGAGAGTCAAAAAAGAGTAAAAATGAAAAAAAAATGAGTCAAATGCAGTCAAAAACGAATTTATATGTCAGTGTACAGTGCCGTTAATCGATTAACGGAAACCCTTAATCGATTAACGCCTAAAGACTGATAAAAAATTAATCGATTAATTGGACGATTAATCGAGTATTGCCTGAAAGACTCAAAATTTAATCGATTAAGGAGAATTTCTAATCGATTAATTTGATAAAAACTTGAAATTTTGACATTTTGAAAAGCATTTTCACCTTTACAAACACAAAGTGTCATTTAGCAATTAGCACAAACATATAAACAAGCAACACAGCAAGAAAACACAAATAACTACTTATTCAAAGAATTATGAAAGGATTTAGGTTTTTGAAAAACTTAAACAACACATAATGAAATAGGCTTTAAGGTGATCAACTAAATAGGATTTCAAACACAACTAGCTAATTGTAGATTCATCAAGAATACCTTGTTCCCTTATAATAAAATAGAAAGTGTCTCTAGGTAAAGGATTAGTAAAAATATCAGCTAGTTGATTTGAAGTTTGCACAAATTCAATAAAACAATCACCTTTTTGGACATGGTGTAACATCCCGCGTTTTTTCGACTAGGATAAATAAAATTTGATTAAAGAAAAATTTTAAGATATTGTTTTACAAAGAGTTTTTAATGAGTATTTTATTCGATTTCGAAGTAAAGTGTTGATTTTATGGAGTTTTGATAAACAAATATTTTCATGAAGTTAATAAAAATGATTTTTAGGAGAAACGATTTTTATTGTTGGTGATTTGTAAAAAAATGAATTTTCTTTATGGACTTTAAAAGATTGATCAACTTCGAAAAGCCATAACTTTTTAACCGTAACTCCGATTTTTATGATCTTTATACCAAAACGATCGTATTGAAATTTAGATTTCAAAAATGTATCTTTTATAATTTTCTGGATTGGTTTACGAAAATTATTTTTCAGAACTGTAAAGGACGAATTTTTAAAGGAACTAATCATGAAAAATAGTTTTTGATTTTTAATGAAATTTTTCCTTTTGGGATTATCTTTAATATATTAAAGTGTGATTTTAGAAAATGAAATAAGGGCTATAAACGCAACCAATAAGTACAGTTTATTAATTAAGGAAGAAAACGTGTATTAAGTATTATTATGTATGTTTGATTATTTAATTAAAGAAGAAATTATTTTGTGATTAAAGTGTGTGCTTGATTGTGAGTGTGTGCATGCATGATACATGCGTGATATGTGTGTAGATGACATGTGTGTGAAGGGTGTGTGTATGTGTAGGCTTATGGAGCCTTTGCTTGGTGACTAAGCTAGAAGGGGAAATAAAATAAAAAGAAAAGAAAATAAAAGACTTGGGGACCAAGTAGCTAAAAGTCTTAGAGTGCCAAAAATACCCTCCTTTGATGCATGTTGGCCGAACCACATTTGGGCCAAGGAAGGGAAATAAAGTTCACCCCTAGTTCACTTCCTTTTATTCCCATTCTTTCCCTTCATTTCCTTCATTCTTTCATTTTCTTCATTTCACACCCACACCAACTCAAACACATAGTCTCAAAGAGCCACACTAGCTCTTGAGACACATAGAGAGAAAAAGAGAGAAACATAGAGAGAAAGAGAGAAAAAGAAAGAGAACCGTGAGGGAAGAGGAGAGAAAGCCATGATCCTTAGCTTATTTCTATTAATCTCCTTAGGTATTAACCTTGATCTTTGTTGCTCTTCCTTTTCTATCATTTTTATTTTCGGTTTTATTGTAAAAATGTTCATTTGTTCAAAATTTATTCATGCATGTTGATTCTTGATGTTGATCTATGTTTTTCAAAGAGTAATATTTAAAGATTAAAGTTTTACAACCACAAATTGAACATGCAAAAAGGTTTTGAAGAGTGATTCGGTTTTCCAACTATTTTGTTTAAAGGATTTTGTTTTCTTTGATGAACTTTGGTTTTATGCATGTCTTTGGAAAAGAAATTGATTTTTGAAATTGTTCTTTGATGCATGTTTGTTTTTAAGCTAGATCTAGTATTTTGATTCACAAACATATTGATTTTCTAAACTTGATTTTAAAGATCTTGATTTAAAAATAAGAAATCTATTATGTTTTGGAACTTGATGTTCCATACGGTTTTTAAAATAAATTTTGTGCTAATGATCTTATTTTCTTGCTTGATTTGGTTTTATGTGCATGTAAAGAAAATTATTTTTAATAAAAGAGTTCAACTTGAAGCATGAAATTTTTGATAAAAAGAATTTATTTTTCTTGATGCATGTTTCGGTGTGGCATAGATCTTTAGGAATGGATTTTTAATTGAAGTATTTAATACATGCATGTGAAGATTTAGTGAAAAAGAGTATGTTTTAATGTTAGTTTTGATTTTTCTCTTGAAGCTTTGATTTTGGTTCTTGAATATTAATGCATGTGTAATTTTTCTTAAGATCTACTAATTCTAAGTATGTGCATGTCTAGATCTAGGATAGTTTGATGTGATTCTTGATTTCTGGTTAAAAGGCTTAAATTTTTATTTGTAAAAATGATGCATGTTGTGTTTGAAAATTGTTTTCATAAAATATATTAATTCGGTTTTGAAGAAAATAATAATTAATGGATTTATTTTGTAATTGATTTGTATGTATGAGTGTACTTTTGATTTTTATAAAAATAAATGAATGAACAATTTGTTGAATAAAAGTGTGTGCTGAAATTGTGATGTGTATGTGTTTTTTACCTTGATAAATGATATGCATGTATGCTCAATAATTCTGGAATTTTGTCACTGATTTAAGTAGGCTAAAATGAACCTCTCTGAATTTTTGAATGATTTTTGGAATTGATTTCCTATTTTTATGAGAACCAACTTTGTGAAAACGATTTCGAGAAAATAAGTTTTTCGGTTTAAAGATGAACAGAATTTTAGAACTTGTGCTACTCCAAATTGTTTGAAATTTTTATGATAGCTTCCTGAACAACTCTATATATTCTCCGTAAAATTTGAAGAGATTTGGAGTTGATTTGATATTTTTAATAAAGGCAAAACAGTGAACCATTTGGTTCAGATTTTCTGGACTTAGTGACAAATTTAATTAGAAAAATATGCCTTTCACAACTCCAAATAATCTGAAAATTTTATGATATAGTCTTGACTGTATAAGGAATATTTATACCAATTTTTATGCCATTCGGAGTTGAACAACTATTTTTAATAATGACGTTTTTGCCTCAGATCAGCAACAGTACTATTTTGTTTTTCATGAGAAACTTGATTTGAAACCTAGCTTAGGATTGTTTAAATAACTTGAAAATTTTACTTGATGAACTTTGGCATATATGTGTATGTTCTGGAAATTTTTAGGATTAAACAAATTGATTTGATATGGTTTTGGATTTTATCTTTTGTGTTTTACGTGTAATCGCACTAGGATCTCATTTGAATGTTTTTGACGAATATAAATTTTTATACTTGATATTATGATTTGGTTGGCTTGTATGATAATCATGATGCCTTGAAATGATTGAATAAGTGATTGTTTGATGGTATGTTTAGGTTATGCATGAATGAATTATTTAGTTAACCAAAGTGTTGTGTTTGATTTTGTAATTGGTTTGAAAATTGGTTGTTTTTGAAATACTTTAGCTTTGATTTAACTGAAGAACCTTGGACTTTGTGGTTTCTGCCCTTAATTCATTTCACAATGTTAATTTTTAAAAATAAATCGTTTAAGTGTTTATTTTATAACAAAGTCTTACATGAACAAAAGTATGATTTTACGCTGTTTTCGGATTTTCTGAAAAGTAATTTATGGACTCATTTAATTGTTGTCCATATTTTTTTTAAGTTGTTTTTCAATCTTAAAAATTTATTTGGATGGTTTAAAGTTTAAGTTTTAAGTGATATTTAAATTGAGAAAGATTTGGATTGAAAAAGTTAAGTTTTCGGTGTTTTTGAGTTTTGGTTAATGGCTGTCCGGAACGGACCAGCAACCAAAACTAATGATTTTGAAGTGTTTTGTAAATTGTTTTAAAAAGATTTTGAGATGTTTAAAGTATTTTCAAAAGTTGAATTTGATTTGAAAAAGTCTTAACATTTTACGATTTTCCGATGAGGAGTAAAAAGAGTTTTCGAAAACTCGTTTAATACTAAGTAGGATGATTATTTAAGATAGACTTGTAACGCTAGTATCATCTCCCTTAGTACAAGGTGCGTATAAATCAAGAAGTGGAACGGCCGACTTGTTGGGAAGGACCCGCAACGATTTCAGATGCTGGAACGTGAGGTGAGAGATGCAGTAGGCCTAAGTCATCGTGACGCGTAGACTCGGTCCTAAACTGAGTACATTGAGTCTAATTCGAGTAATTGTCATAGGTTATGTGTTACATGATTATATGTGATATATATGCGCTAGATGTTTATGTGTTTTTTTTAAATATGATGCATGATTGATTTTATTATGTACTGGATTTCTCTGTGAATTATCCTGTGGAATATATCTTGTTCTGTTTGGAAAAGCTGAGTGTGGTTATATGTAATAATGAGAATTATGAGAAAGAAATAAATCATGAGATGAACGAATTGTGAAAGAGATAAATAATATTAAATGAAAGAAAATTAATCGATGAGTTGAGAAAGAATTGAGAAGAAGAGATGACCTTCAAGACGACGAGGAGAAATACCCGACGAGGCGAGCGGAAGCGTGGTGATGATGAGCGATGCTGATGGTGCCGTGGAGCAACAACTAAGGAGAAGAATGCTGATGATGCTGCTAAGCAATGGCTGCTGAGAAAGATGCTGAGGAATGTTGTCGAGCATGAGCTCATGAGAATAGTGCTGATGAAATGTAAGAGAACGAAATATGAGGCAAGATGCCATTGAGAATTTAGGGGGAACGGATTGCGATTAGTGGTCGGGTTTCATTGAAGGGATGTACCAAGGATGAACCGACTAGTAGGATTAAGCCGCTAATTAAAACGCTAAAACTTTAAAAGACTATTAAAAGACATGAATAACGCGGTGAGGCATGAGTGTCTATCGAAGTAGTGGACAGGAAGGTACCCCGGATATCAGGGATATTCGGGTTGTGAATGCAATAGGGTAAGCTAGGGCGGTAAAACGTCATGATGCTTTGAGTACTATTCTGGGCGGAACGAATTCCATATGTGGTAGCCAGACGTGGTGGGGACTGGGTCCCAATGCCGTGGTAAGTTCTGCACCCGGAACTGAAATAGTGTTGTCACCCCTATGGCATTTCAGGAACAGTGAGAGGGACTGGAACGGGGCATTTGAGATTGCCACTGTGAGTTGATATAGTGTGCCTTGATTATATGATATGAATGAAATGATATGAATTGAATTGATTTGAGGCTGTAGTCCTCCTGGTCTGGGACCAATTGATTGTGAGATAGCTGTCGTGTCCGCGTGGTAAAGGTCCTGTACTCCTGTTTGCTTCCGACTAGGTTGGGTGGATGACCGAGGAGATGTAGACGTGTGTGCGAGCTCAATGATGTTTCCCCCTCATCATTGAGCGAACCGTTTGATAAGACTTAATAATGATAAAAGAGTACAAGAAAGAAAGCGTAAAGAATTTATGAAGAATTGAGAAAGATTCAAAGAAGAAAGAAAGTATAAGTAATTGTTGGAAAGAGTGAGAAAGATGGTGATAAGACTTGAATATTTGAAAGCTTGTGATGCCAAGTGCAGTGATGTGTATTGCAATGAGTTATGATTTTGATATATGTAGCTTACCATGATGTGCTTTGTTTATAAGTGTTTCTTATATACTTATGTGAATATAATTGTTATATGCATCATATGATTAATTGTCATGTTCTAGTTAGTGAGAAGTATCAGTCAAGTCCTGCATTTAGATTTAGTTTACTCTGCGTATATGAAGTCATATTTCTACTGTCTTGTCATTGGTGTACTTCTGGAATGCTGACCATCTCTCCTATCATGTTGTCGTATCGGGTTATTCCGATATTGCAATGGGTAGATGGTTGATCCTGCAGTAAATCTGCACACTATTCTGATGAGGCTTCTGCAGTGGACTTCAGCTAGGGAGATTAGACATCAAGATTAGTAGTAGGTAATTCCCTTGAGTACTGTATCCCTTGCAACTACTTGGTTGACATTGCTATATCATTTTGTACCCCGCTTGGAATTTTATTGAGTATGGTTTTAAGGAACTTGAAAGATTTTATGAAACAAGATTTGAAACTGTTTTCTCAAAAGAGATCTATGAAGCCAAGTTGCAAAGTGCGATGTTAAGTAACATCTCGGTTTGGAACTTGACTTGTGATATGTGACGTGAGAACATAATTTTTATTTCAATTAAGTTACTGAAATGTGTTTGAACATAAAGGTCCTCATGCCCATGTCACCATTTAAAAAAAAAAATTTCCCAAATTTTTACTATATTTTGTTAAAGAGATAATGTTTTCAAGTTGCCGAAATCGGGGTGTTACACATGGTCCCTTAAAAAATGATGCCTAATCTCAATATGTTTTGTTCTCGAGTGCAATACCGGATTTTTTGTTAAATTTATTGCGGATGTGTTATCACACTTAATAGGAATTTTAGATAAATTGAGACCAAAATCCGAAAGTTGTTGCTTCATCCATAGGATTTGAGCACAACAACTCTCGGCCACAATATATTCGGCTGTGGCGGTTGATAAAGCTACACAATTTTGTTTCTTAGAAAACCATGATACAAGAGAACTTCCAATTAAATGGCATGTTCCACTTGTACTTTTTCTTTCAACTTTACAACCAGCAAAATCCGAATCTGAATAACCAATTAAGTTCAAAAGGGCATCTCTAGGATACCATAAACCGGTATTTATTGTTACTTTCAAATATTTCATAATTCTTTTAACAGCAGTTAAATGAGACTCTTTAGGATTGGCTTGATATCTAGAACACATGCACACACTAAACATAATATCGGGAAAAGAAGCAGACAAATATAATAAACTACCTATCATACCACGATACTTAGTTACCTCAACGAATTTTCCTTTTTCATCTTTATCCATGTAGCATGTGACACTCATGGGTGTTGAAGCTTCTTTGCAAGACTCCATTCCAAACCTTTTGAGTAATTCTATACAATATTTGCCTTGATGAATATAAATTCCATCATCTAGTTGCTTGATTTGCAAGCCGAGAAAGAAGGTAAGCTCCCCCATCATTAACATTTCAAACTCGCTTTGCTTAATATCTGAAAATTTCTTACACAAATTCTCATTAGTTGCACCAAATATTATATCATCAACATATATTTGTACTAAGAGTATGTCCTTACCCGATTTTTCAATAAAAAGAGTATTATCTACTGCACCTCGTTTAAAACCTTTTTCAAGTAGAAAATTGCTTAAACGATCATACGAAACTCTAGGTGTGATACCCAGGCTGATGAGGGCGGGGAGTGATCGCCGGTGCAAAGAGGCACGGACAAGGAGCGGCTCCTGGCAGGCTTTTAAGGGAGGGGTACATGGATGAACCGACACACCAGAATGAGAGGTTGATCCTGAGACTGTGTAGGAATGGGACTACACAGTACAGGAAGGTTTAAATGAATTGATTAGTTGTACCCATATCAACAAGAGGCATCTTCTTTTCGGTAGCCCATCACATAAGAACTCCATGGTTAAGCGTGCTTGACTTGGGGTAATTCTGGGATGGGTGACCTCCTGGGAAGTTTTCCCGGGAAGTGTGCAAGTGAGGACAAAGCATACTGAAAAAGACTCGTGTTGGTATGTGGGGACAGTCGCAATCCATTTGCCTGCCAGGGATGTTACACTAGGAGCTTGTTTAAGACCATATAAAGCCTTTTTCAACTTGAATACAAAATCCGGATGTTCAAAATCTTCAAATCCGGGAGGTTGTGAAACATACACTTCTTCTTGAATATAACCATTAAGAAACGCACTCTCAACATCCATTTGATACAATCTAAAATTCATAATAGATGCAAAAGCAAGAAATATCCTAATAGCTTCAAGTCTAGCAACAGGAGAATATGTTTCATCATAATCAATACCCTCTTCTTGACTATAACCCTTAGCTACTAACCTAGCTTTATTTCTAACAATGATATCAGACTCATCTAGCTTATTTCTATAAACCCAACGAGTTCCAATCACAGGACGATCATCGGGTTCTGGCACAAGCTCCCAAACTTTATTTCTTTCAAATTGATTCAATTATTCTTGCATGGACATTACCCAATGTTCGTCTTGAATTGCCTCATGAATATTCTTAGGTTCTAATTGAGAAACAAATGCAACATAATAGCAAAAGTTATTAAGAGTGCTTCGGGTTACCACTCCCTTAGCAATATCACCTAGAATATTTGAGATAGGATGGTTTCTATTTTGTTTCCAAGCAGTTGGTAGATCGGGTTGTGGTACTTGTGCTAAGTCCTTTTCTTGTGTTTGGGTTTCTCCGTTGTCAATTTGATTCTCTACCTCTTGTACAGGCTTCTCACGATCAATGAATGTACCTACATCTTCATCATCACAAGAAACACTATTTTCTCCTTTCGGAGATTCATCAAAAACAACGTGGACTGATTCTTCTACAGTTAATGTTCTTTTATTGAAAACACGAAAAGCTTTGCTATGCATTGAATATCCAAGAAAAATACCTTCGTCGGCTTTAGAATCAAACTTGCCAACATGATTCTTACCATTATTCAAAACAAAAACCAATCTTACCCACTCCAAGAATCGTGCCTTTATTGTTGTCTCCATAGGTGACGTGACCACTTCCTTTGGTAGTAAGTGTATATAAAATGTGATTTATCGCCCGTCATATGTCTCGAACAACCACTATCTAGATACCATCTTCGTGTTGGAAGTCAAGCTAGTGTTGGAAGACATGCTTCAAACTCTCTTATGGACTTCAAGTATATATCAAGCTGATGTTTTGATGATAACAAACCAACTCAAGTTCAAGCTTACAAGTTTCCTTCATGATCAAGTTGAAGATTCAAGCAAGACCTAGATTAGAAGCCTTTTCCCTTAGAACATTTGTAAGGTAATGAAGTTTCTATTCTTTACGAGTGCAAAAGGCCAATAAGTTTTTCATTTAAAAAGAGAGAAGAAAATGTGTTTTCATGAAAAGTTGTTTTCTATCTTAATCTTTGTGAAAATACTTGATGTTACAAAACTCTGTATGCTTTTACTATGCAAGAAGGAGTAATCGATTAACAGCTCAAGATAATCGATTAACTTTGTTGCATCATAGAAAAATCAGAGAGCTTGTAATCGATTAAGTGAACTTTGCTAATCAATTACTTTCTTATGGGAGTAATCGATTACCTGGCTCAAGTAATCGATTATAATTGTTGCATCATATGTTTTTCAGAGGCTTAGTAATCGATTACATGCTATGTAGTAATCAATTACATGATGTTGCATCATATGCATACCAGAGGCTCAGTAATCGATCAATTGATTAGTGTTAATCGATTAAATGAGTTGCATCACATATTGAACAGGAGTGATGTAATTGATTAATCATTGTTGGTCTAATCGATTACTTGTTTTTCAAATGAATTTAAGAATTTCTATTTTTGAAGGAATAATCGATTACCTTCAGAAAGTAATCGATTACTTCAAGTTTTATTGAAAAACGTGTCAGAATCATTTTTATTATTTCCTAATTTGTTTTTATATATAAGATTCTGATTTATTTTATAAAATTCAAAAATGATTTTAAATTTGAATTATTTCCTTTTTCGTTTTAAGAATCAAATCTTTATTTTATTTCGTAAATCGTTTTGATTTATTTTTGATTTTAAAACTTATTTCAAATCTTATTTTATTTTGTTTTGATTTTGTTTTACTAATTCTAAATCTTTTTTATTCTAAATGTTTTTCTATTTTAATAAAGTTTCACTCCAACATTCAGAGAATTCATTCTTTTTCATCTCTGACATCTTTTCTGAAATTCACGTTCTCTCTTCTTCTCTAAACTTCTGGTTTTTTCGTTCATATCATTTGAAGAACAAAACCTTATTGGCTGATTAACTCTTAGAGAAAAACACTTCATTATCATAAGAGCATATTGTTGTATCCGTGTTTTTGAGAACACACATTGCTATTGTAATCACTCTCATATTCGTTGTATTTGAAACCTTAGTGGTTAGGGAGAGAATCCCTTAGTGGACGTGTGATACGTCGTAGGGCGAGGAACCCTGCTGTGTGATCTTGAGGGCCCTAGCGAACGGAGGTTCCTAGTAGTGTGCGGGGTGCTCTAGGGTGTAATAGGGTGCAGCTCTATTGCTGATTATAGAACTCTCAAGCGGGTCGCTTGGGGACTGGACTAGGCCTTTCGAGGGAAGGCTGAACCAGTATAAAATTTCCTGGTGCAAGTTTTTCTATCCCTATCTCTTTATTTTCCGCATATTTCAATTATTTACGTTTCCACGCTACTAAATTTATTTCTATCTATCGTTTTCGCGATCCGTCTCAATCGTCTAATCTCTCCATCTCAAAACAATTTTTTAATTTTTAAAGGATTTCACAATACATTAATAAAACTCGATTCACCCCCCCCCCCCCCCCCTCTCGAGATTTTGAGGCCAAAACCAACAATGGCATCAGAGCTAGTCTCTTGTGTTAAGATTTAACCGTCTCAAGAGTATGGCTTCAAACTCTCTGTTTGGTGGTGAAGGGAGTTCTATTAACCGTCCTCCCATGTTTGATGGGGTAGGGTGCGCGTATTGGAAAGTCAGTATGAAAATTTTTATTCAAGGAGTTGGATTAAAAGTTTGGGATGTCGTCGTAAATGGTCCCTATGTTCCTACCTATGTGGTTAATGGTAACACCGTCAAAAAGCCTATGGCTGAGTGGACGGAGGAGGAGGAATGTAGAGTCCAGTATGACCTGAAAGCGAAAAATATTATAACATCTGCTTTGAGCTATGATGAGTTTTTCAGGATATCGACATGCGAGACAGCACAACAAATGTGGGATACGCTAGAAGTCACGCATGAAGGTACAACTGAAGTGAAAAGGTCGAGAATCAATACTCTGACTGGTGAATACGAATTATTCAGAATGAAAGATGGAGAATCAATTCAAGAGATTCAAAAACGCTTCACGATGAATGTCAATCAGCTAACAACATTGGGGAAGAAATTCACCAATGAGGATCTCATCAACAAAGTTCTACGGTTTTTGGGAAGAGAATGACAACCAAAGGTGACGGCGATTTCTGAATCGAGAAACCTTTCAACTATGACGCTGGCAACTCTCTTCGGGAAGTTACAAGAGCATGAAATTGAACTGAAAAGATTGGCTGAACACGAAGAGGAGAACAAGAAGGTCAAACGCTTGGCATTCAAAGCTGAAGCACCAGCAACAGAAAGTGACTCGGACAAAGAACTGATAAATGATGAACACATGGGTCTGTTGGTCAAAAAGTTCGGGAAATTTCTGAGGAAGAAAAGCAACTTCAATAGAAGGGACAACAACAAAAGTGGAGGGTCATCCATTACATGTCATGAGTGTGGCAAGCCTGGTCACATCAGAGCAGACTGCTACCAGCTGAAAAAGAAAGAAAATTCAGAAAAGGGCGCCTCCAATCCAAGAAAAGGGAAACAAGCATATCTTGCGTGGCTAGACAACGAGGATAGTTCAGACGAGGAGTCAGACGAACAAGAAGAGACAGCCAACATATGCTTGATGGCACACGGAGATGAGTTAATTTCTGAACTTAACTTTTCTTATGATGAATTACAAGAGGCTTTTGAAGAATTACACGAGGAGTCAATGAGGTTATCCTTATTGATTTCTTTAGAAAAGAAAAATTCAGCTTCTCTTTTAGAAAAGAATAAAAATCTTATTAAAGAAAATGAATTTTTGAAAAATCAAAATAAGGAGCTGAATTTGACTTTGAAAAATTCTTCAAATACCTCGAGTAACAAAGTTAAATGTAAAGCTAGTTCTTCTTCTTGTAAGTTTTGCAAGGACCTTGTTAAAGAAGTAGAAGATTTAAAAGAAACTCTTGCAAAATTTACGAAAGGTAGAAATACTTTAAATTTAATGCTAGGGAGACAAAAATGTTTCTTTAATAGAGCGGGTTTAGGATATCAACCCGGTAGGCATCAAAAGAATTTAAGTACCATTTTTGTCCCTGCTAGCAATCATAAGAAACCTTTAATTATTTGTCATATTTGTGGTAAAAAGGGCCATGGTGCACATGAATGCATACACCGGAAAGTGAAGTTCGTTAAACTGAACAATGAAACTAAAAGGTGGCATGATTTAAACTATGGCTACACTAACGCTCAAGGACCCAAAAAGATATGGGTACCTAAAAAGAAACCTTGAATTTTTGCTTGTAGGTTACTCCGGAAGAAAGAAAATCGTGGTGGTACTTGGACAGCGGATGCTCAAAACATATGACGGGAGACAAATCTAAATTTTCGCATCTCGTTCCAAAGGACCAAGGACATGTGACTTTTGGAGATAACAACCAAGGAAAGATTCTTGGAGTCGGTAAAATTGGTACACCTCCTAACCCTTGCATATAAAAGGTTTTACATGTTGAGGGCCTAAAACACAATTTGCTAAGTATTAGTCAGTTGTGTGACAAGGGCAATAGGGTTATTTTTGATTCTGATAGATGTATTATCGAGGGTAAAGTTGATAATTTTATTAAGCTAATTGCTCGCAGGATAAACAATGTATATGTTATTGATTTTAAATCAATACCCTAAAATGATGCGAAATGTTTATAAAGTAAAGAGGATGAATCGTGGCTATGGCATCGTAGGATAGATCACATCTGTAACACCCCAAAATTTTAATCCCCGATTAATGAAATGTTAATTATAAAATTAATTATAATTAATGATTTCTATTTTAATCCTTGATTAAAATTCTGTGTTATGTATTTAGGAGATGTGTTAGAATTTATTTAATAAATATAATTATGCATGAAATAATTATTTTGCATATTAGTCCCTGGGTTGGGACCTAGAAGCAATTATAGGAAAGGTTTTGGAGGGAAAGTAAATAAAATTATTATTTTTCAAAAACTGGGCAAAACACTCGAGTATTATTCTGGATACTCGAGTATTTTGGACAGAGTTGCCCGAGTTAGTGCGTTTGGTTAGTCATCATCAACGATTTCGTTTCGTTGACACGAAATCGCTACCCTTCCACGTCCATGGAGGTCGTGTCGTCATGCATGCATTCAATTGAAGCCTATAAAAGCTAAGCAACACCGAATTCGTGGGGTATTTGGCCAAAATTTGGGTTGTTGCTCAAGTTAGGGTTCTGAACTCGTTTCCTTCGATTCACCCCCTGTATTTCGATTCAAACCACAAATCCTACACTAATACAAAGCTCACATCACGAGCTTTGTATAGACACTAAAATCGTGAGGTTTGAGTGAGTGTGGTGGAAGAATTGAAGCTTGGAAGTTGGGGTTGTTTTCTGTCAAGTGGTTCTGGGAGCTCACTTTGATTCCAATTTTTGGTAAGCTCACGAGTCTTTTGAGCCTCAATTCAATTTATTTAGTTAGTAGAGGTTACATAGAGTATAGAAATACTAATTTCCCTAATTGTTATCTCTGTCTTCCATGTAAACCAATTCAATCTTGGTGATGCACTCAAAACTGTCTTGCATGTGGTGCTTAAAGCTGTCTTTGGTGTTGGAGAGCTTTTTCTGGGGAAATTTTCTGTTAGTGCACGTCTGAGAGGTAAGGGGAAGTTGTTTTATGCACTAGATAGAGTTTGAATTTCATTATTTTCATTAGAGAGCCACCAAGAGGCTCTATGGGCTTAGATTGAATAGGAACTTTGGTTTGGAGACCAATTCATGCTCTATGGTTGTTGTGAGCAAGTTTCATATGATGCATGCAAGCTGTAATGAACATTATTGCATGAGTTTTGTGACACCCCGCAAATTCCTCATATTAAATTAAAATACTAAAGAGAATTATATTTTTGAAAAGATGTTTTAAAAGAATATTTTCTCGAATAAATTCCTTATTTCATGATTTCAAAGTGATAAGTGATTTTAAATGGATGGTTTTCATAAAATAATGTTAAGAATTTGGAAATTGAGTCTTGAAAAAGTTTATATATATTTGATATTTTTATGTCTTGAAGAAATTGTGATTTTTATGTATGAGTCATTTTATGAAGAGAAAAATCTATTTTTCTATCTGTGTGTGTATGAGTATTTTGTGTGTAAGGTATGAAAATAAAATGTAAGTGTGTGTAGGTGTATACGGTCTTGATATGTGTGGAGTTACATGAGGATTAAATAAATAAAGAAATATGAATATGTGTATGAGACATGAATGTGTGTATGTATATGTGTGTCAAATGTATGCATTGAATTTCTTATGCCACCCCATGAATTGACTTTGTGTGCTTGTAATGATAGGATGAAAATAAATCCTAGTATGTGTGTGAGTGTAGTTCGGCCATATAGTAACCAAGAGGACCAAGTAAGAGGGCTTTTTCTTACTCATTAAGAAAATAGATATTAAATAGGAAATAAATAGGAAAATAGGGTGGTGAGTGATGATGCCTAGTGAGACTTTCTCTCCACCTTGTCTTCCCCCATGAAAAGACCCATTCCATGCAACTTTATGAGTGGACCCACTTTCCCTTGAACCCATGCCTTGGACCGAGGACAAGAGAGGAAAATTCCATCCCTTGTTTTGCTTACAAAACCGTGTGTGTGTGTGAATGTTGGCCTTAGTTCATTCTTCATTTCCTTCATTCATTTTCTTTTCACACAAACACAAACACCTTTTGGTCTAAGAGCAACACAAAGCCCTTGAGACCCAAAGAGAAAGAGAGAAACCGTGGGGAAGAAGAGAAGAAGGAAAGGAGATCAAACCAAAACCTAGAGCTCTAATTTGAAGATCCAAGAACCTAGAGCTAGAAGACCTTGATTTGGTGGGTCATTTAAAGAATCCAAGAAGTTTAGAGTAGCTTTTATTTTTCTAAGCCTTTTTTATTTTCATTTCTTCTTTGCATGTCTAGTTTTATGGTTGATCTATGGTTGTGTGTAATGTGTAAGCTTTGATTTTGAATTTCAAGAATCAAATGAATTTGTAATAAACTAAACTAAGGACTTTATGTTTCGGTTAAGACTTTTCTTAATAGATCTTAAAGTTTTTCAAACTAAATCTTCTAGATCTAAAGGTTTGATGATGATCTTGATGTTTGATGTACATGCATGTGTTATTTGTGCCTTGACGATCTTGAAATTTTAAGAGTAAATGAACTTATAAAACACCAAACTAAGGATTATATAATTCGGCCATGAATGGAAGATTAGATCTTGATGCTTTTAAATTTATTCTAAGTCCTTGTGTGAGATCCACAATTTTACCCAATTTATTGGAGAATTTATATTTGAATTTAAAATATTATATTTGATTTTTGATAAGTTGTGATACCTGAATTTAATTAAAATCGTATGAATTATATATATATATAGATATATGTACACGTGACATATATATTATATACATATGCCTACCAACATTTTCTCTAATATATTTTAATTATATTCTTAGAATGAAATATTGTAAGGTATAGTATTTGATTTAAATGATCTTAGAAAATGAAATGCTTTTTGAAGGATTAAGTTGTTCTATCTTCAGAAATCCATATCTTTTAAACCGTACGTCGAAAAATTACAAATGATATGTCAAAACGATCGTATCGAAGTGTAGATTATGAAAATGTAAAGTTTTGATTTTTATTTTGGAGTTTTCGAAATTTTATCACTGCTACAGTGCTGAACGAATTTGTGAGCTTTAAGTGTGAAAATGTGGTTTTAATGCATTTAATGGCTCTTTGACCCAAAAAAATATTTTTATGTGAATAGAAAATGTATTTTTAAAATACCTGATTGGCTGCACCGTCCAAATAAAATATAATTTCGTATTTTTTTTAAATTATAAATTAATTTAGCTTATGAAGTGCATTTTTGGAGGAAATGATCTTAGAACTTCAAAAATTCATAACTTTCAAACCGTAAGTCCAAAAATTATAAACTTTATATGAAAAGGATTGTATTGAAATGTAGTTTCTAAAAATATAAGAATTGTAATTTTTTGAGGTATCCTTCAAAAATTTTCTCTGCTGCAGTAACTGTATGATTTTATATGCTTTATTTTGATTGGTTTTTAAGGAGGTGAATTCAAAGTGAGTCAATGGAAAATTTTCTCCTCACTAGGACCAAAGAGTGCCGTCCAAAATGAAGGAAGGAGATAGGAAAATATCTTCTGAAAATTAGTGGAAGCATCTCTTGGAATTAAGGCTTTAGGAGTTAGAAAAATCCCCATAAATGCACATTCATGTTCCAAAGCAAAAATTGAAAATGGTTGACTCAACTTGGGGAGGGGGGGACGAATTTTACATCAGAACCTTGGGGGGAATGTTTTCTCACTTCACCTATAAATAGAACCCAAGACCCCTCCTATTTTCACACATGACAAACAATCCATTTTTGAGAGGAAAAAAAATTAAGAAAGTCTTGAGAAATTGAAGGGAGAGGGCGTGGCACTCTTTGAGGGAAGGAAGGGAAATTTTCGTACTCATTTTGAAGGTCATCTTGCTAAGGAAGAAAGGTAACTCTATACTCTTATGTTAATTTCTTATTTTTAAGCTAGTACTTTGTTATAACTAAAATAATAATACTCTTCTATGGCTATGAATCTCTTAAAGGTTAAATCTCCAAATCTCTTCTTTGATATACTTATTCTACCATAAAAAAATGAATTATGATATATGTATATAAGTTTTTGTTTTGTTGGTCAAATGAAAAAGGAATAAAAAGGGACAAAAATTGTTTAAAGAGAAGTAATCTCCCCTTTTTATCCTAGGATGGCCGAATATTTTAGAGAAGGAAGGAAGTAGTATTTAAATTTTATTTGATGGTAATTTATTCTTTTTATGTAATAGGTATTGTAAATATTTGTTATTGTTATGATCTTCTTTTTGGTTATGTAATTCACAAGTTTAAATCTCTAAATACTCTTTTGATATAGAATTTTAAATTGTGTATAGGAATGGTATTTATTGGTCATATGAACAAGGAATGAAAGGGACTCAAAATGAGGTTTAAAGAAATTAAGATTTCCCCTTTTGTTTTATTGTGATGACCGAATGTATTGTATAAAAATAAATCTCTTAATCTCTTCTGTGATTATAAAATCATAGACTAAAAGTCTCAGATCTCTTCTTTGGTATGGAATACAAAATTTTCATTGTGATTATTGATATAACTTTGTTGGAAGTCAAATGAATGCAGTTTAAGAAAAAGGGACAAAGCAAAAATTGTTTAAAGAGAAAAATAATCTCCCCTTTTTCTTGGCCTTGATGACTGAATTTTTGAAGAGGAAATAATAAATAATATTCTGAAATTTTTTACAATATAGGAATTTATATTTTATAGAAATTTTGTATCTGTTTGAAGTATTTTATTTCTTTTGTTTGGATTCAAGATGGATGTATAAGGAATGGGAACTAAATAAGATTCTGAAAATTTTGTGTTACTGAAACTATAAGATTTAATATAGTATTAAAAAGAAAAGAAAAATTTTAGTCTTTTGCCTTGTTTTGTTTTTGGCCGTGATATATATATATATATATATATATATATATATATATATATATATATTAGGTAATAGTTGTTGTTATTATGTGTATGTGACTTATTTCTTAAAAAGAGTTTGAATAAATGGATGATTGTTTGATATCTGATGTTGTAAAAGTGAAATGAAAATAGTTTATGAAAACAAATAGAATTCTGGATTTTTTTTTGTGTTAATAGTGAGGTATAATTGATATTTTGAGTAAAAGTTACAAATGGTTTATATTATTTTGTTTGGTAATTTTAGGAGTAAGTGAGTAATTTTTATTTTGTGTTTGTGTAAATATATGACTATGTAGTTAGTAGCATTGTAAATTAGTTGCTGTACAAAAAGTAATTTTCCTTAAGAAGTGATTATTTTTATGTTATTAATAGTCAAAGTAATTATTTTAAGTATATGAAATTATATAACTAAATGTATTTGAAAATTTAAAGAGTATTTTCTTATATATATAATTATGGCCGAAATTTGTTGAAGAGAAGAAAAACAATGTTTGATAATTTTCTTAATTGATTTGATGATTGTTTGTTATGAATGAATGGTTATTAGTGTGTGTTATGTATTCTGATCTGAAAATTTTCTCAATTCTGAAAATTATTATTTTCATAACTTATAAGTCCCTAAATAATGATTTTTTATGTGTTTATCATGGTTATCTTGGTTATATGTAATTAAAGTATGTATAGGAATGTTAGAGTCTGTTAGTTTAAATTTTTGGAGTAATGCAACTTTATTTTGTGTTGCTGTCAGAAAAGATTTTTATATAGTTGCATGATTAGATAATAGAACTTGTAATTAAGTTACGGGCAAAAGTAGCATGAGTTTTGAATAAACTAACTATAAGAAAAGTGATTTTGAGTTTGTATTATAATGTTGTCCAGAATTTTAGTTTGGGTTACATCAACTCTAGATCTTGTTTTGACTTATAAGTGAATGAGTTCATATTTTAGAATGATTGTTGATGTGTTAAGTGTTTGTATTGATTTTAAAAAAAAATGTGTTTCTTGACTGTCCAAATGATTAAAAGATTTCATCAAGTTTAAGTTATTTGTTTAAGTGGCTTATGTTAATATTTGAATGGTAGTTGTAATATAAGCATTTGGAATTGATTTATGAGTTAATGAAAGTACGAATAGTCTCTTTTGATTTAATTGATTAAAGTCCTAAATCTTGTATTATATTTATAGACCTTAGGATGTGTATATGGTAGTATATGAATGATAGAACATGTTTATTCCAATTTTTAGAATTGATGCAACTAGATTTTGGTGGCTGTCCAGCAAGCAAAATTATTTTGTTCAACTTATATTTAACCATATTTTATACTAGAACTTGTAAAGAAATTTTAGGAAAAAGTGACATGTCTTTCCATAAACCAGTGGTGAGAAAAGTGATTTTTCAAGACTTGTAGGGTCTGCTGTCCAAAATTCTAGATTTGTTGCTTCAACTATAAAAATTATCTTGGAATGAATTAGTATGAGAATTTTTATGATAAGACCTTTAAAATAAGTGTGTAGAGTAAAAAGAAATTATAAAAGTGATTCTGTGAAAGTATGATTTGATGTTATTTGTTCAAATAAAGTGTTAATTTATTTGTATAAATGTGTGGATGATAATGGTTGTATGTCCTTGAAAAGTGATTTTGACTTGATGAATGGTTTTAAAGATTTTATTTAGTAATGTTTAAGAGGCCTTGATTTTCGGAGAAGGAATGAATTAGTGTTGTATATTCTAATACAAAGTCTTTTTGATTTCAAATGTTATTGAAGAAAGTGGTATTTGTTAAAAGTATGTTTTTCAAAAAGTAATTATTTTAAATTACTTGACGCCTTGAAAAGGACTTCTGTTTTAAAAAGAATTTCTGTTTTAAGGTACTTTGGTACTGTGGGTTTAGTCTTTACTTAAGTAGAAAGATGGTATAAGGTATTTAGTGGATATTGATTGTATGTCATTCATCATTTAAGAAATAAAAGGAATTAAAAGTGAACGGACTGCTGGAGCTGTGAACGCAAAGGTTGAAAACAGAGTAAGCATGGATCACAGGTAAGAGAGCAACCTTCCTAAGACATAATGGCACTGAGGTAGCATTAGGACGTTCCGTATCATCTCAAAGGTCGGAACTAGGAATTTATAGGTTGAGTAGTAAGACGGCAAATGTGTGTGTGTTCCGCCGTCCTTACGAAAAATATGATTCCTCAATATTATGTATGTTAATAATTGTTATATCATGTTGTATATTCTGAAGTTGTATATGGTATATTGCCTTAATGATTTTGGAAATGATAAAATGATTGTGATGAGATCATAAATATGTTGGGATTATTTTTGAGATAATGATTTATCCTATGGAAGTGTGCTCAATGTATATTGAATTGTTGTTCCTATGAAAAGGACTTGGAATATTTGGAAGTATTATTTTGAAAAGAAATTATGAGAAATGATTATTCGAATCTTGTGAAAATTGATGATCGTTGTTAGTGTACAGTGATGGTGCAAGCGGCACAATGACTTTATTATTCCCTTAAGTGACTGGCCACGTGAATGACTTTGCCGTAGTTTCATGTCTTGTGGAATCCACTGTACTATAGGGAGGTGTTTGCGGTTACCCTTAGAGGTCGAGACCTGTTAGAAGCACGGCTTAGAATGGGTCGACCAACTTAGGATAATAAAAGACTTAAAAGATTTAAAAGACTCTAAGCTTAAATCCTTTCTAACTACATTGAGAGTGAATTAGTGGAGAGGAAAGATACCGTATACTTGGAGGTCGTGCATCCCTCCAAGTGGTGATTGTGATAGGGGAGGGCAATGACGGTGACTCGTCAAGAAGCCTAAGAGCGCTTCCCTAGGCGGGACGATGTTACAATGATCAAGGTCACCTGCTGGGCATTGATCGTAGCGAGGACTGCACGTACAACTAAGGATAGAGTTGTCGCCCCTTTGAGCAAATCTTAGATGGTGTAGAGGGAATCTGAACAAGGCTAAAAGTCACTGATTTTCTTACGACGATCATGGCGGTTGGCTATATTGATGGTTCCAACATGGCGGATCTCGAGTTGTTTACTATGTTTTGTTTGCTGGCCAACATGCGTGGTTTCAGCTGGTAGGTACCCTTTGACTTCGATGCCTGTGTGGTTAGGATTCCTGTGCGTCCCATCTGCTTTCCGAACTAGGTTGTGGTTGGATATTGAAGGAGGAGATGTATCGTGTGTGCTAACCTACCCTTGCCTCAATGATTTCCCTCCCTAAATCATTGATGGTTATGAAAAGACTTAGTGGAAAGATTATGAGTATGGAACACTTGAGTAATGATATTAAGCTATGATGATATGACAAAGTTGTAATGATAAAGTATAAGGATAATGTGGTAATGATATGATATGGTGAACACATGATAATTATGAGATGTTAATGGCATAATGTTGTAATGTAAAGCTTATGCTTTGTTAAAGTTGTATGTGTGTGAGTTCTAATGTGATCCCTTAGAGTAAGTCCATGCCGTCGACGACTATTTCGTCCGGATCGTTGACTCTCTCTCTTCTTTCCTTTCCCTGTGGACATTGGGGACAATGTTCACAGATGTCAGATCATGTAGCATTTCAAGTGATGGTTGCTTGAGTTGGAAGATGATCGTGAGATGAAGTATATTTATAAGGAGGATGCAAAAGCGGCAAGCCGAGGAATCTTTCAGAGACTGGTGGTGAAGGATAGAAATGAAGACTAGTAGTCTAAGTTCTTGTTTTGTATTCCATCTTCAGATGGATAGGACATGATTACTCTATCCCGAATGTAACCCCTGTTGTAATAAATGATTCTTTGAAATGGAATAAAAGAAGTTTCTTTTGTTATATATCATGTTCATAAAGTAATCAAACTATTTTTCCGCAAGTTAAGCATCGACTAAATATGACCTTGAGAAAATGAGTTTTTGGAAATGTGTTGGATGGTAACATCTCTTTTTGGAAATGGAATTTTATGACGCGAGTCTAAGTACCAAAACATTTTTGTTAACCAAATGAATCAAATTGTATTTATGAAAACCTTTTTTAAAAGAATTAAACTGAATTTGATTTTGCTGATGTTATAAAAAAAATGGCGCAAATTTTTAGTGAAAATTCTAAGTCCAAATTGGGGTGTTACATTTAGTGGTATCAGCGACGGTTGTTCTTAGTGGCCTTAAGCATAGCCTTATATGCTTTCCTTGTGTGACTCTGGTTGTGTTTGTTGGTGTCTGGTTTTAGTTTTAGAGTAAACTAAGAGTTAGAGTTGATGGGGATGCATGGATGTTTTGCAAAACTGGCTAGTCAAGCACTACTACAAAATTGTCATTTAGGGGCGGTTTATAGATGGCGGTTGCTTAACTGAACCGCCTTCTTTAGTTTAAAATATTTTAAGAGAATGATTGTTTACTTTAACCATCCTTAAAAATCATATTTTCGTGGGCGGTTCCTAAAAGTAACCACCCTCGTATATTAAATTAAAATATAAAAAAATCAAAAGCATCGTTAAGAATGGTTTATAGGTTGAACCGCCCTGCTAAGACATAAATTAAAAAATAAAAACTAAAGTCCCAACCACATGGTCCCTCGTCTGCTTCTTCTTCTTTTTTTTTTTTACAGCCACGCCGCCACGCCTCCGTTCTCTTCTTCCGGCACAGCCCGCCTCCGTTCGCTCTCCATTCGTTTCTTTCCGCTACACGTTCGTCTCCTTCAAGCATCTACCTCTGTCACGTTCATCATCTACCTCCGTCTTTGTCGATCTCCTTCAACACTGGTATGCTTTATTCTTCCCCGATGCACTCTTGTTTTGAAACCCTAAGAACCCCAATTTTTGATTAGGGTTCAGTCCATTATAAGTCATTATGGGAATTTATCATTTTTGAAATTTTATTTTCACCTTGTCGATGGCAGCTGCTTCTATTGTCGGCACTCTAGTGGCATTTCTGATAGTGCCCATGCGATCTCTTGGTCTGACAACTGGAAAATAGCTGCTGCTCTTATGGGTAGCTATATTGGAGGATGTAAGTTCCTAAACAAGTAGCTTGTTGCTTGCTTACTTGTAGTTTCTTTCTGGACCTAATGCTAGAATATAAATCAGAAGTTCATAGCGGTTTCTATGATAAAAATTAACTCTAACATAAATGGTAGCCATATTATAACTGGAGCAGCCCTTTGGATTTATATTCTGACATTTTATCTTTTGCATATTTACATAACTTGTGTGTACTCATTTCATTTGTGATGTGATTCTTGGATAAAATTTCAAAACAGAATTTCCTTTTTAATATTCTTTCAAAGTATCCTTACTTGGAGTACTAAGGACTTTACCCCAACACCAAAGTAGAAGAACTATTTCATCCCTTTGATTTTGGGTCTGTTGCTCAATTTCTAACAATGTTGTTGATCTTTTGGTGTATCTCTCAGAAACAGGATATAATCAAGAAAAGAATAGACTCTCACGGCAATGTGATAGAAACAAGACAAGACGGAATTGGTGCTCCCAAGGTAAGTCAATACGGCTACATTTATTTTGACAATCATAGTTTCATAATTCATATTATGATCTTGGATGGTTGATTACATATTATGTCTAATTCAGGCACGTTTAGTTTTAATTTCTATTTATACATACTATTACTAAACATCTTGTTAAGCTTAGCAAGTCTGGCTGGCTGAGCTCAATTATGGAAATTTTTCACTTTAGAAAATGATCTTCTACCGCTGTTCATTTATCTCTTGCTACCTTTAACATGCATTTCTTCTCAGTTTTTCCCCTTGTTAAGATTACACCTGTGGTGATTTATCCAAACTATCTTAGTAGAGTTTTAAGAAATCATGTCCACCTTCCTCCCCTCATTTGTAGAACATTTTATTTATATCAGTTCATTTTGCACAGATTGAAAAGCCCTTGCAAAGACATGGAGGCAGGCTTGAGCACAATGAGACTTATTGTGGTTCCTGTTATGGTGCAGAAGCGGTATGCTTTGTTTGAAACTAGACTATATGATAGATGTTGTACTATATAAGGACATGTAATTTATTGCCTTATTTATGCATTGATTTCTGGATAGAAGTGAGTGCAGAATGTTCATCACTACATTACGATTGCGTACTATGAAATCAAGTGTTTTTTTCACTCCTGTTTGCACTTAAAAAGTTGAAGGACCATAAATTTGTTCTGGATAAACAGTTTTCAGTTAGGCAACACCACAACAGTATAAGTCAAGTTCCTGCAGTTTTCTTAGTTCCATCTAGTATTTTAAATTTTCACAGGTTTTATGATTATTAAATTTTCACACGTTTTATTTGACTTTTTTCTTAGTTCCATCTAGTATTTTAAATTTTCACAAAAGTAGTTACCTAGATTATTTCACTCCTTACTAGCAAGTTCAGTGAATACACTAGCCTAAGATGGCAACGGGAATGAAGCATTTGTATACCCTTGAATATTTGATGCCATAAAAATTGGATTTTTTTGCATGTTTTATCTTGCTGCAACATGATGGATGGTTAGGTTGCATGGAATGTGATCGATTAATTTTCAATGTACATTCATTTCTACAAGTAAAGCGTAATAACTGAACAAATTTCCTTTGCCATTTTCTTCTTGACTTCTGTAGCTGTTAATTATGTTGCCATTTCAGAGGCGCTTGGCATGTCAGCATCAGTTTTAGTTGCAGGAGTGGCTGCAGATAATGTTATCTGTGCTGTATATTTTATGGTATTGTTTGCATTGGCATCCAAAATACCTCCCGAGGCTGCAGCACCAACGACCGGTACAATTTTCTCATTCTTTTCAAGTCCTTTTTCTCTGTTCATTATGAAAAGCCTAAAGTTTTATTTGACTTTTTTTCCAAAAATATTATGTAGAGGCCAAATAATTTAATATTATGGAATGGAAAATTTAGCTTGATTTCTTTGGTAATCTTGGCAGATGATGCAATGGATATGGAGTCGGATTATGAAGGCAACCTCCCTGTGTTGCAGACAGCTACTGCACTTGCTACATCTTTTTTAATATGCAAAGCTGCCACATACCTAACAAAATTATATGGAATTCAAGGAGGAACCCTCCCAGGAGTAACTGCTATTGTAGTCATTTTAGCCACTCTTCTTCCAAAGCAGATTGGTTCCCTTGGATCTGCTAGTCATACTGTTGCACTGATTTTGTTGCAGGTAAAACTTTGCAAGTTCTTTTGCTTCACCTTGTTTATGGTTAAATATTAGAAATAAGTTTTTTTTTTCCAGATAGATGGCAAACAGTTCTTCTGCTGACTTTAGATGGATCTTTGCTGTATGGAACTAAAGTTTAACAGAGCGGGGCATAAGTTTGTCTATATATGTAGAGTCACATACTCACAGACTCGTAGGAAGAAACATGCTTCCAAATGACAAAAAAATTGAGATTATTGATTAATCGAGGAAAAGATAGATGTAAAACATTCAACAGTTTGTGCATCAATAAAACTAAACCTGAACTTATGCTAATCAATTGTCCTATCTAACCAAATTTCTCTGATCTGAACTTTGTTAGGGGCTAGGTCTGCCATTTCTGATTTGTGGCTTTAAGCTTCAGTTTATTGTAGGTTTTGACAATGTAGTGAATTAGTCTAGTGCAATATGGTAAGGAATTGTGATTTTAATTACTTAGTCGTTTTTATTCATTGGTAAGGAATTATGACTTTTCCTCCCTTTTTTTAATCAAACCAAGAATTGGATATTCAGTCATAACAAGTAGCATCTTTGGTTCATGAGTATTATGCTGGACCAGATATAACTCTCTCTTTCATGAGTAGCATCTTTGTACAGATAGCATAAATTTCTAGTAGAAGTTGGTAGCATAAATTTCTATCCATTCTTCATCACAGACTAGCATTATTGACTTTATTTCAAGTGCAGTATATGAAGGCACTTATTGTGAACTGTCATTTTTCATGCTGCCCATCTTAACCTTTTGTAGACTCTTATGGTATTTAGCCACTTGGTTTAGGTTGGAGTTGGCTTGATGTTGCTGCAACAATTTTGAGGGATTAATAATTTGTAAATCTTGTGTCATTGTACAAGTATTGCATGATTAACTCTAAAATGTTCAATTCTTACCAAGGAAGTCAATAGAATTCAGTACTATTCTCCTTGCTGCACACTTATTTCTTTCAAATAAAATCATTATCAAATAAGCATATTCTTGTCAAGTACAACTCATAAGTTGCTATTTCCCAAACCTTGAATCTTCTATATGTTTATTTATCACTGTTTGTGTGTTGATTCTATCTTTTTTTTTTTTTCAGTTTGATTTCCAATAGGATTATTTTCTCTAACAAGTAACTCGATAGGAAATTAGAATATTGATTTCCATAGAATCACAATGGGATCTGATTATTTTCTCTTGGTCATACCAGTTAAGTTATGCATATTATGTTGCTTCCTATAAATGCAAATTGATTCTATGGGATCTAATTATTTTCTCTTGGTCATACCAGTTGTTATGCATATTATGTTGCTTCCTATAAATGCAAATTGGGTCACTAATGGAAGTGCTTTTCTCAATCAATGCAGTAATCCTTCCTTACCCCTTTAATCTCTTCTTTGGCTATTCTTCCACTATACGTTTAAGGTAACCTTCTAACTCTCTGTTTCATTTAAGGTTTTCAGTTTGATTTGGAAGATGTTTAAATTTGCCCATTTGGGGTTTTGGCTGAAATTTACTCATCTCTCGGGCTCAAATTTGTGTTTGGTATCTTGTTATGTTTGTTGGAAACTGAAATTGGCACCTGAGATAATGATTTATGTTGGAAGTTATGAAGTTTGATTGATATGTGTTACTTTTCTTGTTTGGTTGCTTAGGTCCTTCGTGTTGTGCCTTTTTAATTTTTCTTTATTTATGTTGATGTTTCTTTCTCGTGGAGCTAAAATTTGAATTGTATCTCTGATTAATAAAAGTAGAATTTGCTGGTTACTTAAGGTAAAATTTAACTTGTATCTCTTCAATTCAGACAAATTGGACTAATTAGCTTATTCTTGTTTTTGCTACTTTAGAATATGTAGGAGACTTGTTTACTTTATTTAAAAATAAGTAAATCCTGCGTTTGCTTTTCTTGTGGATGTTTGATATCATATTTCATGATTGTATGTTCTGTTTCTTGAATCAATTTTCTGTAGTAGTGTAGTTCCCTGCCAAAATTGCTCATAGTTTCTCTTTGCTTCCACATATTTCTTGTTCTTACATTATATTTGGCAAATAATTTATGCATATATCCTCTTCGCAGTTTCAAAAGGCAAACAACCTAAGAATGCAGGAATGTCTGCAGGGACATGGATATATTAATAACATTCTATCCTAGAACTGGAGTCTATATAATGTTCCTCTACAGATAAAGTAGATGTGCAAAACTAACTTGTAGCATAGGTATTACTATTAATTCATATGGCGAACATGATATTATTTACATAGTGTATTCTATGAAAGTGTTACCTTTTTCCACAGATGGCCTCTCCTCCCATACAATACTGCAGACAGGACTCCAAGGACAACACCAGAATACTCGGCCAATATTGCTCTAAATTGACTCGGAGGCATTGAAAAAGTTAAAACTAAAAATTTGGCACGCTAAACTTATTAATTGAACTTGTGCTGTCTCTCGTTTCTCTTACATGATGTTGCAATTCAGATATATGGTGCCATTTTGATTGATGGATATGCTGTAACCAGGGTATCTGCGATTTCGTGTAATTATGTCAAGCTTTTCTTTGGCATTTCTGTTTGCACATTGTTATTGATATCTTTCTCTACCCTTAAATCTTGTCAGGTATGAGAAAAGTCAGACAGCAAGCAATAATTCTAATGCTTGTTAGATCAGGACATCAATTCAGACTTTGAAGTGTTGTACTGGTATTTAGTAGGTTATTGATGTGCCATAATTTTCAGAAAACGGCAGAGATCATGTGTATTTTCATTTGACTCTTGATCATTTATGAATGCAGATGCAGAAATGATGATGTTCATCTTTATTCTGGGACACTGTTATTTTTTTTTTTGTATTTATATTTCTTTTTTCTCAGTTCCATGCTTGATTTATGGTACCCATCATTTCCAATTCGTAGATTTTCTTTACTGTGGGAGAGGTGAAGGAAAAAAAAAAATTCTAGTATTATCAAAGAAAAGAAGTGAAAGAAGATTAAAATGCGTCGATTGAATGAACGTGATGACAGGAAATCTTAGTTATAGTAATCTTTAAAGAGGAGGAAATTTGGGTTTGAGGAGGAAAATATAGCCACAGCTTGAAGCTGTGGATATTTTTTTTAAAAAAAATTAATTTCTAATTTGCCCACGGTTAAAAGTGTAGCTAAATTTTTTAAAAAAGTTATTTTCTTATTTAGTCACGGTTATAACTGTGGCTAACTAATAAAACCAAATGAAATATTTGGATCTGAACGGTCCTCTTCAAAGACAAAGAGGGCAGGAACTGCCCTCATTGAAAAAAAAAGAGGGCGGTTCCGAACCCCCTTCTTAGTAGCTACGGAACTGCCCTCGTTGAAAAAAAAGAGGGCGGTTCCAACCCCCATTCTTTAGTAACTATATTTTTAAGGGCAATTGATTTAAGTGCAGTTCGGAACTGCTTTCATAATATGAAAACAACCGCCCTCAAAAGGTTTTTTTGTAGTAGTGCGGCAATAGAGGCAACGACGCGAACCCTGAATTCCAAAGAGGCCTAAAGGATAGGATTGCAGATAGCTTTCCCGCATTTGGAGTTTCCGAAGTGTGGATCAGGACAAAGTGACTCGTTGGTAGGAGACTTTCCGACGGGAGAAGCAAAGGAAAAACCTGTTATTGGAAAAGGTACAGTATTATGAAGATTGTCAGAGAAGAATTGAGTTCGAGTCAAGGCATTACCCTACATCATTCTCAGTTCTTGTAAAAACCCAATTACCCTTTCATCCAGTTTTTGAGCTTGATTTTCGCATTTTGACGATGATTGACCCTCCAAACTAAAAAGGCTTCCTGTTTATCAAAAAAAAATACCCAGCCTAATAACCATATTTCCGTCAAATTATTCAACCAAATGCCAAATTTTAGTAATATTCAAAGTTCTTTTCTCGAATTTTCGTGATTAAAACATAACCTTACCACATAAAGGTATGAAGGAAGTAACACTTGTATGCATAGCACGTGAATATTAGGAGGCTGAAGGGACAAGGTGAGGGTACGGTTGTGTGAAAATTTAGGAATTATGAGAATATTAGTTTAGAGTCGGTCCCTAAGTGGTACTAAGAAGGCAAGGAAGTAAGTGAAAAGTCGGGTAGTTAGGGAGTAATCATAGTCTTATGGTGAGCTTTGATATAAGGTTGTGTAATAGGTGGTATAAGTTTGGTCAAAGTTGGGGAGCAAAGGGTTAAGTAGAGTCTATGTTAGAAGAGCATAGTGACAAGTGTCCGTATAACGTAAGAAGTGTGGGAGTAAGTAGTTACTCAGCCGGTGATTATGGTTTTGATATGGATACAAGAAATTACTTCTGGACACCAAATTCGAAAATAAACTGTCCTTTTCAAGTCCCTTACGTAAATTACCAAAATCCCTTATGAATAATTCATACCCACTTACATTTAATGCTTCTAGTCTGGTCAAACAAAATTTTTGAGACACAATGATTGTTTGTTGCCTATCCTTGAACTTGACTCAATTCAGCTCCCGCGCGGCGTTACGTCAAAGGCTGACCAGTAAAAGAGTATTGATCAACGAAGTCATCGAAGGAAGGATATATCCTCGAAAGAAGTAAATGACAAGTGAAGGGTCGTGAGAATGTATGAATAACTCTGTTTGTTTTCTTGCTTGTTCATGTTCGTATTTCTCGGGGATGAGAAATCTTTAAGTTGGGGAGGATTGTGAGACCCACAATTTTACCCAATTTATTTGAGAATTTATATTTGAATTTAAAATATTATATTTGATTTTTGATAAGTTGTGATACCTGAATTTAATTAAAATCGTGTGAATTATATATATATATATAGATATATGTACACGTGACATATATATTATATACATATGCCTACCAACATTTTCTCTAATATATTTTAATTATATTCATAGAATGAAATATTTTAAGGTATAGTATTTGATTTAAATGATCTTAGAAAATGAAATGCTTTTTGAAGGATTAAGGTGTTCTATCTTCAGAAATCCATATCTTTTAAACCGTACGTCGAAAAATTACAAATGATATGTCAAAACGATCGTATCGAAGTGTAGATTATGAAAATGTAAAGTTTTGATTTTTATTTTGGAGTTTTCGAAATTTTATCACTGCTACAGTGCTGAACGAATTTGTGAGCTTTAAGTGTGAAAATGTGGTTTTAATGCATTTAATGGCTCTTTGACCCAAAAAAATATTTTTATGTGAATAGAAAATGTATTTTTAAAATACCTGATTGGCTGCACCGTCCAAATAAAATATAATTTCTTATTTTTTTTAAATTATAAATTAATTTAGCTTTTGAAGTGCATTTTGGAGGAAATGATCTTAGAACTTCAAAAATTCATAACTTTCAAACCGTAAGTCCAAAAATTATAAACTTTATATGAAAACGATCGTATTGAAATTTAGTTTCTAAAAATATAAGAATTGTAATTTTTTGAGGTATCCTTCGAAAATTTTCTCTGCTGCAGTAACTGTATGATTTTATATGCTTTATTTTGATTGGTTTTTAAGGAGGTGAATTCAAAGTTAGTCAATGGAAAATTTTCTCCTCACTAGGACCAAAGAGTGCCGTCCAAAATGAAGGAAGGAGAGAGGAAAATATCTTCTGAAAATTAGTGGAAGCATCTCTTGGAATTAAGGCTTTAGGAGTTAGAAAAATCCCCATAAATGCGCATTCATGTTCCAAAGCAAAAATTGAAAATGGTTGACTCAACTTGGGAAGGGGGGGGGGGGGGACGAATTTTACATCAGAACCTTGTGGGGAATGTTTTCTCACTTCACCTATAAATAGAACCCAAGATCCCTCTTATTTTCACACATGACAAACAATCCATTTTTGAGAGGAAAAAAATTAAGAAAGTTTTGAGAAATTGAAGGGAGAGGGCGTGACACTCTTTGAGGGAAGGAAGGGAAATTTTCATACTCATTTTGAAGGTCATCTTGCTAAGGAAGAAAGGTAACTCTATACTCTTATGTTAATTTCTTATTTTTAAGCTAGTACTTTGTTATAACTAAAATAATAATACTCTTCTATGGCTATGAATCTCTTAAAGGTTAAATCTCCAAATCTCTTCTTTGGTATAATTATTCTACCATAAAAAAATGAATTATGATATATGTATATAAGTTTTTGTTTTGTTGGTCAAATGAAAAAGTAATAAAAAGGGACACAAATTGTTTAAAGAGAAGTAATCTCCCCTTTTTATCCTAGGATGGCCGAATATTTTAGAGAAGGAAGGAAGTAGTATTTAAATTTTATTTGATGGTAATTTATTTTTTTTATGTAATAGGTATTGTAAATATTTGTTATTGTTATGATCTTCTTCTTGGTTATGTAATTCACAAGTTTAAATCTCTAAATACTCTTTTGATATAGAATTTTAAATTGTGTATAGGAATGGTATTTATTGGTCATATGAACAAGGAATGAAAGAGACTCAAAATGAGGTTTAAAGAAATTAAGATTTCCCCTTTTGTTTTATTGTGATGACCGAATGTATTGTATAAAAATAAATCTCTTAATCTCTTCTGTGATTATAAAATCATAGACTAAAAGTCTCAGATCTCTTCTTTGGTATGGAATACAAAATTTTCATTGTGATTATTGATATAACTTTGTTGGAAGTCAAATGAATGCAGTTTAAGAAAAAGGGACAAAGCAAAAATTGTTTAAAGAGAAAAATAATCTCCCCTTTTTCTTGCCCTTGATGACTGAATTTTTGAAGAGGAAATAATAAATAATATTCTGAAATTTTTTACAATATAGGAATTTATATTTTATAGAAATTTTGTATCTGTTTGAAGTATTTTATTTCTTTTGTTGGATTCAAGATGGATGTATAAGGAATGGGAACTAAATAAGATTCTGAAAATTTTGTTACTGAAACTATAAGATTTAATATAGTATTAAAAAGAAAAGAAAAATTTTATTCTTTTGCCTTGTTTTGTTTTTGGCCGTGATATATATATATATATATATATTAGGTAATAGTTGTTGTTATTATGTGTATGTGACTTATTTCTTAAAAAGAGTTTGAATAAATGGATGATTGTTTGATATCTGATGTTGTAAAAGTGAAATGAAAATAGTTTATGAAAACAAATAGAATTCTGGATTTTTTTTGGTGTTAATAGTGAGGTATAATTGATTTTTTGAGTAAAAGTTACAAATGGTTTATATTATTTTGTTTGGTAATTTTAGGAGTAAGTGAGTAATTTTTATTTTGTGTTTGTGTAAATATATGACTATGTAGTTAGTAGCATTGTAAATTAGTTGTTGTACAAAAAGTAATTTTTCTTAAGAAGTGATTATTTTTATGTTATTAATAGTCAAAGTAATTATTTTAAGTATATGAAATTATATAACTAAATGTATTTGAAAATTTAAAGAGTATTTTCTTATATATATAATTATGGCCGAAATTTGTTGAAGAGAAGAAAAACAATGTTTGATAATTTTCTTAAACCATTTGATGATTGTTTGTTATGAATGAATGGTTATTAGTGTGTGTTATGTATTCTGATCTGGAAATTTTCTCAATTCTGAAAATTATTATTTTTATAAGTTATAAGGCCCCAAATAATGATTTTTATGTGTTTATCATGCTTAACTTGTTTATATGTAATTAAAGTATGTATAGGAATGTTAGAGTCTGTTAGTTTAAACTTTTGGAGTAATGCAACTTTATTTTGTGTTGCTGTCCAGAAAAGATTTTTATATAGTTGCATTATTTGATAATAGAACTTGTAATTAAGTTACATGCAAAAGTAGCATGAGTTTTGAATAAACTAACTATAAGAAAAGTGATTTTGAGTTTGTATTATAATGTTGTCCAGAATTTTAGTTTGGGTTACATCAACTCTAGATCTTGTTTTGACTTGATAAGTGAATGAGTTCATATTTTAGAATGATTGTTGATGTGTTAAGTGTTTGTATTGATTTTAAAAAAAAAAATGTGTTTCTTGACTGTCCAAATGATTAAAAGATTTCATCAAGTTTAAGTTATTTGTTTATGTGGCTTATGTTAATATTTGAATGGTAGTTGTTATATAAGCATTTGGAATTGATTTATGAGTTAATGAAAGTACGAATAGTCTCTTTTGATTTAATTGATTAAAGTCCTAAATCTTGTATTATATTTATAGACCTTAGGATGTGTATATGGTAGTATATGAATGATAGAACATGTTTATTCCAATTTTTAGAATTGATGCAACTAGATTTTGGTGGCTGTCCAGCAAGCAAAATTATTTTGTTCAACTTATATTTAACCATATTTTATACTAGAACTTGTAAAGAAATTTTAGGAAAAAGTGGCATGTCTTTCCATAAACCAGTGGTGAGAAAAATGATTTTTCAAGACTTGTAGGGTCTGCTGTCCAAAATTCTAGATTTGTTGCATCAACTATAAAAATTATCTTGGAATGAATTAGTATGAGAATTTTTATGATAAGACCTTTAAAATAAGTGTATAGAGTAAAAAGAAATTATAAAAGTGATTCTGTGAAAGTATGATTTGATGTTATTTGTTCAAATAAAGTGTTGTTTTATTTGTATAAATGTGTGGATGATAATGGTTGTATGTCCTTGAAAAGTGATTTTGACTTGATGAATGGTTTTAAAGATTTTATTTAGTAATGTTTAAGAGGCCTTGATTTTCGGAGAAGGAATGAATTAGTGTTGTATATTCTAATACAAAGTCTTTTTGATTTCAAAGGTTATTTAAGAAAGTGGTATTTGTTAAAAGTATGTTTTTCAAAAAGTAATTATTTTAAATTACTTGACGCCTTGAAAAGGACTTCTGTTTTAAAAAGAATTTCCGTTTTAAGGTACTTTGGTACTGTGGGTTTAGTCTTTACTTAAGTAGAAAGATGGTATAAGGTATTTAGTGGATATTGATTGTATGTCGTTCATCATTTAAGAAATAAAAGGAATTAAAAGTGAACGAGCTGCTGGAGCTGTGAACGCAAAGGTTGAAAACAGAGTAAGCATGGATCCCAGGTAAGAGAGCAACCTTCCTAAGACATAATGGCACTGAGGTAGCATTAGGACGTTCCGTATCATCTCAAAGGTCGGAACTAGGAATCTATAGGTTGAGTAGTAAGACGGCAAATGTGTGTGTTCCGCCGTCCTTACGAAAAATACGATTCCTCAATATTATGTCTGTTAATAATTGTTATATCATGTTGTATATTCTGAAGTTGTATATGGTATATTGCGCTAATGATTTTGGAAATGATAAAATGATTGTGATGAGATCATAAATATGTTGGGATTATTTTTGAGATAATGATTTATCCTATGGAAGTGTGCTCAATGTATATTGAATTGTTGTTCCTATGAAAAGGACTTGGAATATTTGGAAGTATTATTTTGAAAAGAAATTATGAGAAATGATTATTCGAATCTTGTGAAAATTGATGATCGTTGTTAGTGTACAGTGATGGTGCAAGCGGCACAATGACTTTATTATTCCCTTAAGTGACTGGCCACGTGAATGACTTTGCCGTGGTTTCATGTCTTGTGGAATCCATTGTACTATAGGGAGGTGTTTGCGGTTATCCTTAGAGGTCGAGACCTGTTAGAAGCACGGCTTAGAATGGGTCGACCAACTTAGGATAATAAAAGACTTAAAAGATTTAAAAGACTCTAAGCTTAAATCCTTTCTAACTACGTTGAGAGTGAATTAGTGGAGAGGAAAGATACCGTATACTTGGAGGTCGTGCATCCCTCCAAGTGGTGATTGTGATAGGGGAGGGCAATGACAGTGACTCGTCAAGAATCCTAAGAGCGCTTCCCTAGGCGGGACGATGTTACAATGATCAAGGTCACCTGCTGGGCATTGATCGTAGCGAGGACTGCACGTACAACTAGGGATAGAGCTGTCGCCCCCTTGAGCAAATCTTAGATGGTGTAGAGGGAATCTGAACAAGGCTAAAAGTCACTGATTTTCTTACGACGATCATGGCAGTTGGCCATATTGATGGTTCCAACATGGCGGATCTCGAGTTGTTTACTATGTTTTGTTTGCTGGCCAACATGTGTGGTTTCAGCTGGTACGTACCCTTTGACTTCGATGCCTGTGTGGTTAGGATTCCTGTGCGTCCCATCTGCTTTCCGAAGGAGGAGATGTATCATGTGTGCTAACCTACCCTTGCGTCAATGATTTCCCTCCCTAAATCATTGATGGTTATGAAAAGACTTAGTGGAAAGATTATGAGTATGGAACACTTGAGTAATGATATTAAGCTATGATGATATGACAAAGTTGTAATGATAAAGTATAAGGATAATGTGGTAATGATATGATATGGTGAACACATGATAATTATGAGATGTTAATGGGATAATGTTGTAATGTAAAGCTTATGCTTTGTTAAAGTTGTATGTGTGTGAGTTCTAATGTGATCCCTTAGAGTAAGTCCATGCCGTCTGTAACATCCCTGAATTTTAGTTTCCAAATAATTCGTGCTTTGTGATTTAAATGTTTTGCTTTAGCTTGATGTGTTAGAACTTAATCTTGCTTAGATAGCAAATCGTGATTAGGGTTAGATCAAACCTAATTTATTAGGTTTAGACTTGTGTGGTTTTAAGTTGATTTGGTTTAGTTAGCTAATCGTTTGGTTATGAGTTAGAGTAGCTTGGTTAATGTAGGGCTTAAGGGTTAAGTGGACTAGATTAAGCCTAAGTGAACCTAATGGGCCTTGTGAGTGGTGTTGGGCCATGAGTGTGTGTTGGGCCTTGTGTGTGCATGTGTAGGCCGTGGCATGTGTGTGTGTGTGCAACCACGAAGTGAATTTGTGTGTTGCATGAATAAAGTGAGTGTCAACCTCACATTTCATGCATGTTGGTCAAACATTAGGTGGCAACACCATATTTCCTTCCTTGCATGAAGAGTTGAGGTGTCCACACCAAAACTCACCCTTATGCCACCTTACCTCTTCACCTTTGACCATAAACTTTTATAAAAGAGACCATGTGATAATGGCCATCACTTTTTCTTTTCTTTTCTTCATGCCATCTTCACACCACTTTCTTCTTCTTCTTCTTCCAAGAGGCTCACGGCCACCTCCATAAACACCACCATCCAAACATTTTCTTCCATTAAAACCAAGAAATCTTCACATATCCTAGGCCTAGATCATGAATACACACCATGCATGAGTGATTGAAGCTTAGAAGTGCTAATCCAACCCTTCCTTTCTCTTGAGGAGCTCACGGCCTCACCACACCATCATCCTTAATCAATCTAAACACTTACCAAACACAAGAAACCTTGTCATATTCATACCCTAGATCATGAATATGCCACTTGCTTGAAGTTGTGTTGAAGAATTTCAACCAAGACCTAAATAGACCTCACGGCCAAACCTTGTTAAAGGCATTAGGATCTTTAGCTTGGTAGATCAAGTGGAGCTTTAGAGTTTTAGAAGCTTGGAAGTCAAATTTCAAGTGTCCAAGGAGGGAGTGTTGCTCACGGTTTTGGTGAGAAAGAGGGCCAAAGTTTCTAAGTTTTCTTAGTTGTCTTCAAGAGGTAAGAGAGAAGCTTACACATTTGCTAGAATAAGTCTTAAGCTTAGAAACTAGGGTGAGTCACCATGAGACTCAAGGGCAATAGTTAGACTTTGATTTTGGGCTTGGAGGCCGAATTTGGATGAATGATGACTTGTTAAAGTTGAATGTGCAATGCTGAATTTTATGATTATGTTTTGTGTTGATGATTATATTACTTGTGTTATGTTGTTAATGAAATGTTCTATGCTGAATTTTGTGATTATGCTTTGTGTTGGTGATTAATTCCATAGGTTATGTTGTTAAGGGAATGCTTAGATCCTTGAATGAACTAGGCTTAAGTGTTGACCCCAAAGATTTGAGTTAATTAGGCTCTAATAGTGAATTAGATAAGATGATTAAGTGTGATCATCACGGTTTTAGGTTTCAAAGCCTTGGTTAGGGAGTTAACTCAATAACTAAGAATGGTTTAGCTAACTGAGTGTTAATTAAACCTAGTTTTAGAAAACTAAATAACACCTAGACCTAATTAAGTTGGACTTAATCCTAGATTAGTAACCTTAATCCCTGATTAGTCAACTAATCCAAGATTAGTTGGACTTAATCCAAGATTAGTAACCTTAATCCCTGATTAGTCAACTAATCCCTGATTAGTTGGACTTAATCCTAGATTAGTAACCTTAATCCCTGATTAGTCAACTAATCCATGATTAGTTGGACTTAATCCTAGATTAATAACCTTAATCCCTGATTAGTCAACTAATCCAAGATTAGTTGGACTTAATCCAAGATTAGTAACCTTAATTTCCTGATTAGTCAACTAATCCATGATTAGTTAGACCTAATTCATGATTAGTGAGATCTAGTTCATGATTAGTGAGACTAAACTCCTGATTAGTGAGATTTAGTCCAAGATTAGTGGACTTAGTCCATGATTAGTCAACTGAAGTCAGTTAAACCTAGTCTTAAGTGATTAGGACTCACTTAACCGAAGTCTTAAGTAGTTAAGACTTGCTTATCCCAAGTTTTAGTCACTTGAGGTGACTTAGGTCAAGAAATGATGGGACCTTGACCGAACACTCAGACATAGACGTAATCTAGAACTAGTACGACTCTGCTATGTCATCTGTATGCTTAGATACTTATGGATACAGGTTGGATGTCTATGGCTGTGTATGTATCCATGCTGGACTGATGTCAATTAATTATGACATAGTTGGACTAATAATAAACCTGGAACTTGAGCATGTGCACGATAACCTAGGAGTGCAAGAGTTGCATTGATACATACATGACATGAGCTAGGTTATCAAACCAGTCCCAATCTGAGGAACACTTACGCAGGTGGAAACACCGTAAGGCATGCCTTTCCTACGCCGGTGAACCTGTGAACTGTTTTGTAACTGAACTTGATATTTTATGAAAGCCTGCACAGGGTTCACGGTAAGTCGTGCCGTTTACGCTGGTGGAAACACTGTAAGTCGTGCCTTTTACGCTGGTGGAAACACTGTAAGTCGTGCCATTTACGCTGGTGGACGCACTGTAAGTCGTGCCTTTTACGCTGGTGGAAACACTGTAAGTCGTGCCGTTTACGCTGGTGGAAACACTGTAAGTCGTGCCTTTTACGCTGGTAGAAATACTGTAAGTCGTGCCGTTTACGCTGGTGGAAACACTGTAAGTCGTGCCTTTTACACTGGTAGAAATACTGTAAGTCGTGCCGTTTACGCTGGTGGAAACACTGTAAGTCGTGCCGTTTACGCTGGTGGAAACACTGTAAGTCGTGCCGTTTACGCTGGCAGACGTGCCGTAAGCCGTGCCGTGTTCTTGGACACACCGTTCCTCAGATCTGGACCCGGTGGACATTGAGGCCTCAGAGTTGGAGAACATGTTCATGCATCATGCCACTTATATTGAAGATAATAATTAAACTGGTGTTTGCTCATATGTATATGCATTTTCTGCACTGGTGATTGCTGCTGTTTATCTGGATGTGTATGTTAGGGCTTAGGCTTATTCGATAATGCGACTGTGTTAGGCTTACTCTCTCGCCCTTTTAGGTGATGGCCAGACGCCTGCCTTGCATCGAGATCCGCCCGCTCCTTGATGGTGCTTGGGAGTATCGGGATCACCGGGTTGTTTTTGAGGGAGAAGTAGAGATCACTCTCTACCATCCCAATCCCGTAGTTCGCTTTCGTCCTCGTAGGTTTCGTGGGACAAAACCGGTGATCTCTGACTATGGAATAGCTGCAGTGGACCAGTGACCAGCGACCAGCTCTGATGATACCCTTTCTTTTTGAGTTTTATGTTTTGTAAATGTTCTTTTGGTGAGGTATTGTCAGAGTGTTTTATTTCCAATGGACTTGTAACTATTATGTATCAGACCTTTATGACTTATTATCTACAACTAAGGTTTACTTCACGCATCTAAATATTCCGCTTGCTTTTAATAAGTTTTGAAATCCGGTATTGATCAGTTTTATTTTAAAAGCACTCGCAATTGAGGGACTAAAGGTTTCATTTATGAAAATAATATTTATTGCGAAAACCCTCGACTGCTTTCCAATTCCTTTTAACTTGTCGGATTTCAACTCTTTGATTTTACTAACCAATCAAGTGTTTTAAAAGAAAATTTTTTTCCACCCTAATTTTTGAAAACTATACAAGTCCAAGTTAATCGAGCAAAACCATTTTCGGAAATCAAGTGAGGAAGTCACACCGTTGACGACTATTTCGTTCGGATCGTTGACTCTCTCTCTTCTTTCCTTTCCCTGTGGACATTGGGGACAATGTTCACAGATGTCAGATCATGTAGCATTTCAAGGGATGATTGCTTGAGTTGGAAGATAATCGTGAGATGAAGTATATTTATAAGGAGGATGCAAAAGCGGCAAGCCGAGGAATCTTTCAGAGACTGGTGGTGAAGGATAGAAATGAAGACTAGTAGTCTAAGTTCTTGTTTTGTATTCCATCTTCAGATGGATAGGACATGATTACTCTATCCTGAATGTAACCCCTGTTGTAATAAATGATTCTTTGAAATGGAATAAAAGAAGTTTCTTTTGTTATATATCATGTTCATAAAGTAATCAAACTATTTTTCCGCAAGTTAACCATCGACTAAATATGACCTTGAGAAAATGAGTTTTTGGAAATGTGTTGGATGGTAACATATCTTTTTGGAAATGGAATTTTATGACGCGAGTCTAAGTACCAAAACATTTTTGTAAACCAAATGAATCAAATTGTATTGATGAAAACCTTTTTGTAAAAGAATTAAACTGAATTTGATTTTGCTGATGTTATAAAAAAAATGGCGCAAATTTTTAGTGAAAATTCTAAGTCCAAATTGGGGTGTTACACCTTTCATGTTAACTTTAGGTTCATAAAGGTTGATTTGAGTTGCAGTTATGCTTGATTTTGATTTGTTTTTGAAAAAGCCTTTGATTTTGCCTTGATCTTGGAAAAAGGTTTTGATCTTGAGTTATGAATGTGATTTTCAAACAAAAAGCCTTAATCTTGAACCTTGCATGTAACCTTTGAACAAAAAGTTTGATCTTTTCTAATGCATGTCACGGTCTTGGTAAAAGAAACCAAATAAATAAGCTTTTGAAAAATGATTTCCATCTTGACCCATGTCTAATGCTCTTGCATGTTAAAGATTTAAAGTTAAACTCTTGATTTTGGGTAATGAACATTCGGTTTAAACTTAAACCAAGAGATTATGTTTTGTTTTCATAAAAAGGACACATGCATGTGATTTCTACTTGATTTAAGGATCTTTTTTTAGAAGCATGATTTGATTCATGAACCTTGATGTGTGCATATTGAAAAAGTAAACCAAAAACCTTATTTTTGTCATGATTGAATATTCGGCCTATGCATGAAAATAGATTAGGATTCTTTAAAGTGACATAAAAGTAATAAGTATGTTTTGTAAAATATTGTTAAATTAATATGTTTGAAATTGTGTGGTGAATATTTGATTTCTACTCGATTTTGATCAAGAGACAAAAGAAACAAATGAATTAAATAGTTTAGGAAAAAGTTTTATGCTTAAAAATATGTATATGTGTGTATTCGGTTTTAAGAGAAAGGAAGAATAAATGATTTTGTTTCATGGAAAAGAAAATGGGGTTTAAGTGCTTAAAATAATTAAGTTGGTTTATGTGTTTTAGATTTGTAATCTTTGGATTGTTTTCTTGGATTTTATTCGGTCACATAGTGTAAACAAGTCTAGGAGGTTTAGTTGCATGAAAAGGAATTTACTTAATGATTTTTGAGAAGAATTAAATAATTCAAAGTGAAAGAAAAACAAATGTGTTTGGTTTATATCTTTGGTTTCATTCGGTTTGTATGCCTAAGTGTTCTTGTGTTATGAACGAAAATGCTTTGGGAATTTGATGAGACTATTTTCATGTTAATGAATATTTGAAAAAAAATAGATGACTTATATGATTTAATTGTGAGAGTGTTGTTTATTGTTGTGTGTCAAGTTAATTGAATGTGCTTTGGAAAAATATTTAAGTACTTGATTGGTTTTGAAAATTAATTGATTTTAAGATAAATTCATTTGATTTATTTGAGATTTTTAGATTGTGTTCATGGCTGTCCAAAACTTGTTTTATGATAAAAAGCTTAAGTTTTAAAGTGTTGATTTTAAGATAAAGAATTAATTAAGATAAAAGCGCTTTTACGATGTTTTCGGAATTATTATCAAAATGATTTTTGTAAAATAAACTCCTTGCTGTCCAGAATTATTTAAAATCATTTCTCAACTTTGAAAATGTGTTTGTGAGATTTAAGGTATAGTTTTCAAGTGTTAATTGATTTAAGAAAAGTCGGAGTGAAAACGGTGTACTTTTCGGTGTTTTCGAACGCGGTTAAGGTGCTGTCCAAGACGGATCAGCACCTAACCCAAATGAATTAAATTATTTTATATGATGTTTTCAAATGATTTTGAAGAATTTAAAGTGCTAGAAAGTATTAGAGTTGTTTTGAGAAAATAATTACGTTTTTAAGTCTTCCGATAAGGAATGAAATGTGAAATGAGTTAAGAGAATATTTTCTTAATACAAATTAATGACGTAAACGTATTTTATTTAGTACGAGGAATCTTAAAGACGAGGGATTGGGGAAGTTGGCAGAAACAAGGATCCAAGGAGTGCGTACGCATTTAATTGCTGGACCTCAGGTGAGAGAGAAGCTTTCCTAAGACACCGTGGTAGTTGGGTGATATATTAGGACGTTCCGTATCATCTCAAAGATCGAAACCAAGTGGTTCGGAGTCAGTAGTATAAGTGGCAATTGTTTGTTTTGTGTGGCCACTTATACGAAGGTGACAAAGGCCACATTGTTGTTGTGTGATGAGTGTGTGATTGATAGCATTCTTTTATATATTTATTATGCCTTATGTTATTTATTGTTGTTAATGAAAATGAGTAATATGCTGATGGACGTCTGTTGCGTCCTGAAGATAAACTGTAATCATGAAATGGTGGAAGTGAATGAGGAGGGTAAAGGAATGAAAATAAAGTTGAAAGATGGATAAGAAAGAAAGAAACAGTTGAGATTGGGAAAAAGAATGAATGAGGATGTCGAGAACGAGCCAGAGCTTGGGGGAAAGTGATGTTGATTATGAGAATGAGATGAGATTTGAGCGGAGCTGGGCTCCTTTTGTTTTGGTTTTAGTCTGGGACTAGTGTCGAGTTGAGCTTGCTCCTCCATTAGCGCTCAGCAAAGTTGAAATTTTTGAAAAGGTTTTTGAAAAGCAGTTTTTGAAAAGGTTTTCGAAAAAGAGATCTTCGAAAATATTTTTAAAAAGAAATTTTGATGGAGAATGGTGAAAGGAAATTTTTAGAGAAAGGATTTGTGAAAAGAAATTCTTTTGAAAATGTTTTTGAAAAGAGGTTGCGAGAAATATTATAAAAAGTGTTTTCAGAAAGTCTTGAAAGGAAATTTTTGTGAAAGGCTTTGGAAGGAGATTTTTATAAACTTTGAGAAAGGGGACTTTTGAGGAAACTTTGGAAAAAGAAAGATTAAGAAGAAAGAGATTTTTATGAAAAGTTTATGAAATGATGTTTTGTGGCAGATTATGAAACATTGTTTTGAAAAAGTTTGTAAGAAGATTGTTTTGAGAAAAGATCTTGAAAGGAGATGATTACGAGGAATGAAGGATGTTGAGAAAAGTTTGAGAAATAAGATTTGAGTTTGTTGATGTGACCCCAGCTCTGTGCTATGTGAGGATTGATGAGAGAAAGTTTGTGTAAAGTTAGTGGTCGGGACTCATTGAAGGGATGCACGAAGGATGGGCCAACCTTAGGTTAATTAACAAAGGTAAAAGACTTTAAAAGACATTAGCACGGTGAGGTATGAGAGTGCGAAGTAGTGGAGAGGAATGTACCCCGGATATCAGGGATATTCGAAATGTGAATGCAATACGGCAGGCTCGGGCGGTAAAACGTCACGTTGCCTTGAGTACTATTCTGGGCGGAACGAATTCCATATGTGGTAGTCAGACGTGGCGGGGACTGGGTCCTAATACCGTGGTAAGTTCTGCATTCGGAACCGGAATAGTGCTGTCACCCCTATGGCATTTCGAGAACAGTGGAGAGGGACTGGAGTGGGGCATCTTGATTGCCACTGTGAGACAGTGTGTCGTGAATGTTTATGAATTGATATTATTGACTGAGGCTGAGTCCTCCTGGTCTGGGACCATTTGTTGTGAGACAGTTGTTGTGCCCTCACGGTAAAGGTCCTGTACTCCTGTTCGCTTCCGACTAGGCTGGGTGGATGACCGAGGAGATGTAGACGTGTGAGACGATGGTAACAAAGGGAGTACCTCGATGATATTACGATTTCTTCCACAATCATCGAAGGTTATGAATTGATAAGACGTGGTAATGAAGATTAAAAAGAGATTGAGGAAGTAGTTGAGAAAGAAGGAATGTTAATAAGTTTGGTAAAGCAAGAAGAATAATGATAATAACAATAAAGGCAATAATGATATGTTGGATTATTGTGTTGTATGTATGTGTGTGTTGTATGTTTGTATTGTCTTGATATCTCGCCTATCGTAATTCCACACCGTCGACGAGTCGTCGTTCGGAACACGTACTCTCTCCTGTTCGTTGGCATATCGGTGCTGCTGATATCTCAACGGGCAGACGGAGCATCACGTGGAGATCATCACTCTAAATGAATTGGAGCTGGAGCTTAACGTCAGCAGGAAGGTAATGATCGAAGTGACTTCACTTTCGGGAATGAAGAAAGGGTGCAGGAGGAAAGGGAAGCTTCATTTGGTGGTCTTCATCAGAGTAACGTGGCGGAAGCGATAGTAGTAAATTTAGTTTAAGTTATGATTTGTGTTTTGAGTCAAGGATTACCAAGCAATGTGCCAATTATGTAAATAAGCCAAGTTTTAATTCTGTATTGTGGAATACTCTATTTTGGAAGAACAAACAATGTAGTCTTTGGGGAAATATCATGATCATTTGGAAACAAGTCTTTTTATGAAAATGAAAGTTTTCTGAAAATAAATGTTTTAGTAACAACTCGATTTTCAACAAGAGGACTTTTAAATACACCAATGACTTTTCAACAATTGTTACAAAAAAAAATTGGCCTCATTTTTGCCACTTTAATTAGTAAAAGACAATTATTTTTGGTTTACGAAAATCGGGCTATTACAAGTTTGTTGATTATTTTGCAATTTGAGGTGTTAAGTTGTGAAATTGTATGTTTTATGCATTAATGATTGATTCTCTGTCAAATCTGTAATTTGATATGAATTGATTATTGTAACATGTTCATTATATGGTATATGAACTCTGTTGATCATTGGATTGGACTAAAAATGATTAGAATTGAAAATGGTGTGTTAAAACCAAGATTTCAGTCTGTTCTGCAACAAAAGACTCGAGTATTAGGCTGCTTACTCGAGTGAAATTTTGGTAAAGCAATGTATTTTGAGCAAGAACACTCGAGTACCATGCCCAGAACTCGAGTAATCGAGTGATGTATGGGATATGTTAAGGTAAACCACTCGAGTAATGCAGGGGTCACTCGAGTGTTCTGGAATTGATGAAGAACACTCGAGTAACTCATGAATCACTCGAGTACTTTTATGAATCTGAAACCCAAATCCCTAGAAAGACATGAACACTCGAGTATTCTGAGGAACACTCGAGTAATCTGGAAACAAGTGAAGAACACTCGAGTAGTCTGAAGAACACTCGAGTAGTTCACCTAGAATAATTAAAATATCATTTTTAATTCTGAATCATTGATTAATACTTAAGTGAAAATTAATCCAAGTGACCAAAGACTTAAATGGAACTGATTGATGATATGAAAAAGTTTTCATTGGAATGAGGAGACGCTGCTCGGGTGGCACGTCGGGTATTACTAACAAGAAAAACATCAATCAATCCCTTTAAGTGAAAATTGATGCATTCATTTGGGAGTTTGGATGGTAGGTCGTTTATCATGTTTTGGTAACATGTGGAGGGCCTCTGGGAGTTCCAAAACGCTTGCTTGATGACACGTTGAAGACGTGGTCGGTTTAGTGGATGCCGATATGGTTAAACCGTTTGGATGACGGGATGTGCTCGGGTGGCACAGATTCCAAGCTTGTCGTGTACATTCTTGGTGAATGTACGAAATGTTGTATACCTAGGAATACAACGCACTGGTGAGTGCTGGGTTGTCAGGGATGGACGTCAGAGAGTGACATAGATTGACGAAGATAGGTTTGAGAGCTAAATTCATGCATCATGCCATTCATTTAAATTAACTGTGATAAATGAAACAAGTATGAGCATTCTACTTGCATTCAATAACTGCTAAGTGCTAAATGTGATTCTTGTTCATTGTTGCATATTTACATATTGTACATTTCTGCTCTATTGATTATGTGTATAGAATTTCTTACCCCTACGCCCTTGTAGGTGATGTCTCGCTACATTGCTTGCATCGAGATCCGGCCACTTCCTAGTGGCACATGGATCTATGAGGACCATCGCGCGGTGTTCGAGGGAGAGGTAGAGATTACCTTCTACCACCCGAACCCGCTGATTCGATTTCGTCCTCGTAGATTTAGGATTCCCATCATATACACTATGCATGTACCCCCGTTTTACACATATCATGGACCACCTCCCACACGACCAGCTCGCTCTTATCACAGTTTCCGTTTTCGACCTACCCGCTCACACCCATTTTCCTCTAGAGTCGTCCGCGAGGAGACTCCCCCTTCTGATCCGAGGAGCCAGTCAGGGTCACACCATCTCCTGACCCTGTACCCAGTGGTAGGGTGCACTCTCCATCGGACGAGATCGAGGAGGATCCCGTGGAGGACGAGAGCGGAGGCGAGCCTGTCGTACATTCTACTGGGAGTGACTGGAGGGATGATGATCCCTAGGTATGCGCATATGGTATATGATGAGGATCGGGGAATCCGATGAGGTGTTGCCGTGGAGAAGATTCTGCTGCTGCTGTTGATGGGGATGTTTCTTTTGCTACCTGGAGACTGCTACTACCATTACCACTACTACTACTAATGCTGCCAGATCTATGTGACCACCTCTAGAGTTCATATTTTGATATGTATATATTTTGTAGATATGCTCTTGAGAGCTCTAGGGCTATGGTTATATTATGATGTAGATCTGTTATGGACTTGTTGGACCTTGGAGACTTGACTACTGGGACTATGTATTACTTGACCTATATCTATATATAGCTTATGTTCATATTTTTTTTACTGTGCATAGTCCTACTCTTTCCGCTTACTCTGATAAAGATTAATTAACGGATTCGGTTGTATTTTGTAAATGGTATCAGTTCCGTAAAAGATGGAATGGATATGCATCATCTAATTTTACAATGCCAATACATTTTCGAAAGCATCGATGCTATCCGGATTCTTATGTGAGCAAACACCGAATTCAATACAATGTTTCAAATAATACTAATTATTCTCTCCAAGAGCTCCATATCTTGATTGTGCACCCGCTTGTAAAGAAAATTTTATTTTTACATTTTCTAAATACTTACAAGTCCATATATTATCCAATATAATAGTCTAATTACTATAGTAAACTTGAGTTAATAAGAAAGGTGTCACACTGAGTGGTATCAGAGCAAAAGTCAGACCCTGTAGTAGTGGAAGTAGCTCCAGAAAGGTAGCCATCAACATCAAGCAGGTATCCGCAGGGCATATTTATTGTTATGAATGTTTGTATCTTGTCTCTTTTGAGCACAAGACACAATTGAATGTTGATTTAAAGTTATAATCTATAGCCTTAGTATAGGTGGTTTGAGGAATGTTTCTTTAGTTCAACATATGTGACCATGAGCATATAGCGCAGGTCTATTATGGCAACTAGAAACCAAAATCACAACAACGCGATGTTAGAAAGAATAACTGCGGTGTTGGAGACCATGCAGCAGCAATCTCAGCAACCACCTCAGTCGGTTAATCCACCTCATCAATGCAATGTGGGTAACACCGAGGCGAAGAGTCTGGCTGATTTTAGGAGTTGTAATCCGCCTAAGTTTGAAGGAGGATTTAGACCTGAGGAGGCCAACAAGTGGATTCACACCATGGACAAGATTCTGAGGACTTTGGACTGCACGGAAGCTCAAAAAGTGGCATATGCAACCTACATGCTGGAAGATGAAGCTGAGAATTGGTGGAATCACACGGTTCAGCTTCTACACTATGAAGGAAGAGAGGTGAGTTGGGGTGTATTTATGGAAAAATTCCTCAATAAATATTTCCCTGAAAACTTGAGGAGGAAGAAGGAGGTGGAATTCTTACAACTTAAACAAGGAAGCATGAGTGTGGGCGAGTACGCAGCCAAGTTCGAGGAGTTAATGAAGTACTCTCTATACTACCAGAACAACCCCGATGAAAGGAGCAAGTGTATCAAGTTTGAGGGAGGCTTGAGGCCTAAGTTGAAGTCAATTTTCAGCTATCAACGAATTCAAAGCTTTCCTGCACTGGTGGACATGTGTAGGATGTATGAAGATGACAAGAAAGTTGAAGTGTTGCAAATCTTAGAAAGGAAGGACAATCAGAACTATGGATCCCAGAGGCGTAAGAGTTTCAAAAACCGAGGCAATGGTCCATATGATCGCCGAGGGAAAGGCAAGGGGAAGGTTGGTGGTTCAGATGGAAGAAATTTTCGGAGCGAGGCTCCATTCTGTGACAAGTGCAAGCGCCATCATTATGGTCGTGTTTGTTGGGGAACAAGTGGCTGTTTCAACTGTGGGAAGCCGGGACACTTTGCGAGAGACTGCAAGGAACCGGTCAAAGCGAATTCAAGAGGGATTGCTGATAGGCCTATGGCTCAAGGAAGGGTTTTCACTCTTAGTGGTGTGGAAGCAAGCCGATCTTCTGATCTGGTGCAAGGTAAATACTTTCTAAATGGTCAGCTTTGTAATGTTTTGTTTGATTCTGGTGCAACGCATTCATTTGTTTCATATGAATGTGTAGATCGTTTGGGTCTATCTATGTCTGAATTGCCATATATTCTGCAAGTAGAAACCCCTACTAATGCTCCTGTAGTTGTTTCTAGAGCATGTCTTAACTGTTGTATAGAAGTGTTAGGACAAACCTCTAAGGTAGATCTGATCTGTTTACCCTTATCGCAATTGGATGTAATCTTGGGGATGGACTGGTAGAGTCGAAACCAAGTGACCATTGATTGTGATAGAAAGATCATAACCTATAGGAACCCGAAACCCTCTGGTTACATGTGCCTGTTCAACACTGAAGTAGAAGAGAATGGCCCAAGAATGGAAGAGATCCCTGTTGTCAGAGACTTCCCGGAGGTATTCGCTGATGAGATACCTGGTCTGCCACCAAGAAGAGAGATTGAATTTGGAATTGATCTAGTTCCAGGAGCTGGTCCCATTTCTATCGCTCCTTATAGAATGGCACCACCAGAAATGGCTGAAATGAAGAAGCAGATTGAGGAGTTGTTGCAGAAGCAGATGATCCGACCAAGTGTGTCACCTTGGGGTGCTCCAGTTTTATTTGTCAAGAAGAAAGATGGTAGTATGAGGATGTGCATCGACTACCGGCAGTTGAATAAGGTCACAATCAAGAACAAGTATTCATTGCCAAGGATAGATGACCTTATGGATCAAGTTCGTGGAGCTTCAGTATTTTCCAAGATTGATTTGACGTCAGGGTACCATCAGATCAGGATTAGAGAAGAGGATATCTCTAAGACCGCATTTCAATCCCGATACGGGCATTATGAGTACGTTGTGATGCCGTTCGGATTGACCAATGCACCAGCTATTTTCATGGACTACATGAATTGAATCTTTAGACCTTATTTAGATTCATTCGTGGTTGTGTTCATTTACGATATCCTTATCTACTCTAAGAGCCCGGAGGAGCATGCTGAACACTTGAGGATAGTGTTGAGTATCTTGAAGGAGAAGCAGCTATACGCCAAACTTACAAAGTGTGAGTTCTGGCTGGAGGAAGTTAAGTTCTTGGGGAATGTAATTTCAAACAAGGGAATAGCAGTTGATCCGACGAAGGTGAGCTCGGTTTTGCAATGGGAGCAACCAAAGTCAGTCACGGAGGTGAGGAGCTTTCTTGGTTTGGATGGTTACTATAGAAGATTTATAGAAGGTTTCTCGAAGTTAGCATTGCCCTTGAAAAAGTTAACTCGGAAAGACCAACCTTTTATTTGGGACGAGAAGTGTGAAAGGAGTTTCCGAGAATTGAAAGAAAGGTTGACATCCTCCCCTGTGTTAGTTTTGTCGGATACATAGAAGAGTTTCGAGATGTATTGTGATGCATCAAAACAAGGGCTTGGCAGTGTTTTGATGCAAGATGGGAAGGTAGTCGCTTATGCCTCGAGACAGCTAAAAGTTCATGAAATGAACTATCCAACTCATGACCTAGAGCTGGCAGCTGTTGTCTTTGCATTAAAGATTTGGAGGCACTATCTCTACGGCACTACGTTTCGGGTGTTCAGTGACCATAAGAGCTTAAAGTACCTCTTCGATCAGAAAGAGTTGAATATGAGGCAGCGCCGATGGATGGAGTTCTTGAAGGATTGAGTTCGAACTTCATTACCATCCTGGGAAGGCAAACGTGGTGGCTGATGCGTTGAGTCGAAAAGCAATGCATATCAGTTCGATGATGGTCAAAGAAGCTGCACTGATAGAAGAATTTAGAGATTTGAGTCTGACAATGCAAGTGGAGCCAATAAGTATCAAGATGGGAATGCTGCAGATTGCTAATGAGTTTCTGCAAAGAATTTGTGAATTGCAACACGAGGACAAGGGACTCAAGGAAAAGAGGAGACTTAGGAAGGAAGGCAAGGAGTTAGAATTTCAAGAGGGAAAGGATGGAATCCTTCGCTTTAAAACGAGGATTTGCGTGCCTGACAATCTGGAGATAAGGAGAATGATTCTGGATGAAGCTCATAAAAGCAAGATGAGTATGCATCCGGGAGCTACCAAAATGTATCAGGACCTGAAGAAGATGTTTTGGTGGCCTGGTCTAAAGAAAGATGTGGCGGGTTATGTGGCGTGTTGTTTGGTGTGTCAAAAGGCGAAGGTGGAACACCAAAGGCCAGGAGGAGAATTACTTCCCTTGGAAATTCCATTATGGAAGTGGGATAGTATCTCGATGGATTTCGTGTCAGGATTTCCAAGAACAGCTACTGGTCATGATGCAATTTGGGTGATCGTAGATCGCTTGACCAAGTTAGCGCATTTTATTCCAGTTAACATGTGCTACTCTTTGGAAAAGCTCACTTAGTTGTATATCAAAGAAGTGGTTCGCCTGCATGGGGTACCATCAAGCATCGTGTCAGATCGTGATCCGAGGTTTACATCAAAGTTTTGGCAAGATCTACATAGAGCCTTGGGTTCAAGATTGAAGCTGAGTTCTGCATACCACCCTCAGGCTGATGGTCAAACGGAGAGGACTATTCAGTCATTGGAGGACATCTTAAGGGCTTGTACTTTGGAAGGCCAAGGAAATTGGGAGAAAATATTGCCGCTCGAGGAATTCACGTACAACAATAGTTTTCACGCGAGCAATGGAATGGCACCATTCGAAGCCTTGTATGGGAGAAAGTGTCAGACACCATTATGCTGGTTTCAAGTGGGGGAGTATTCTCTGGTTGGACCAGATTTTGTGCAAGAGACAACTGAGAAGATTAAGATGATACAGGAGAAGATGAGAACAGCTCAGAGTAGGCAGAAAAGCTATGCTGATAGAAGAAGTAAACCCTTAGAGTTTGCTGAAGGAGACCATGTGTTCATTAGAATAGTACCAACCAAAGGTGTTAGTAGAGCTTTGAAAACCCAGAAACTATCACCTAAGTTTATTGGTCCCTACCAAATTCTTAAAAGAGTCGGCCCAGTAGCCTATCAATTAGCTATGCCCCCATCGTTAGCTAATCTTCATAATGTATTCCATGTGTCTCAGTTAAAAAGGTATATCCATGATCCCACCATTGTCCTTATAATCCAACCCGATGACCTAGAAATTCATGAGAACCTAACCTTCGAAGCTAAGCCTGTTCGCATCGAAGACCGAAGAGTCAAGCAGCTTAGAAGGAAGGATATATGTTTGGTCAAAGTCGTCTGGACTTGTGGTGATGTGATAGAGGTGTAACACCCTTATAAATATTTAGTTAATTTAATAATTTATAAAAATATGGACTTGAAAATTTCAATAAAATCTTAATGAAAATCCGACAGAGTTTTCTCTGTTTTTCGGATTTCCCAAAATACACCTGTCAGACCAGAACATTTTAAAACATACAATAAGTCCTAATGCCCAACATAATCCAAGCGAGGGCGGACAACTAATACATTCTTTTAAAATACAAAATATTCATCTTTAATTTAATTACTACTTTAATTCACTCGTGATACATGACCACTCCACGTGGTGGAGGGTAATCCTACTCGGCCAAAAACTGTGCAAGCTCCAAGCTTAGTACCTGAAAAATGGTTGTAAGGGTGAGCTTTACACATGAAGTAGAAAGTAGTGTCTAACAAGACATAATGACCTACTAAGTCAAACACATTTAGCCATATATTGCACATAGTCCAATGAGCATTCCCAATCAATTCAAATATTTTCATTTCCATAATAAAATAGTCCTTTCATAGTTTTAATTTCATTATTTCATACATTTCCAAAGTATACAAATTGACATATTTCTCAATCTCATATATAACATCACAATTCTTTCTTTATACCATTCCCTGATCTTTTACCACATGTATTTTTCATTTGATTATCATATATGCCTTTTTCATCAAATCTTTTGATTTTCCATGATTTCTTTTCCCTTTACACATACCTTGATTTTATCATAACATTTGGAAATTTATTCACGTGGATCCATCATTGCGTACAGTCCCACAACCCGGACAACGTCTTACAGCTGCGCACTATGGCGTCTTACGCGATCTATGCGTACAGTCCCACAATCCGAACAACGTCTTACAAGATCTGGATCGCACAAGTCTATGCGTACAGTCCCACAACCCGGACAACGTCTTACAAGACATTAAGTCAAATCAGTCGATGCGTACAGTCCCACAACCCGGACAACGTCTTACACGACCTCAAACCGAACCAGTCGATGCGTACAGTCCCACAACCCGGACAACGTCTTACACGACCTCAAATCGAACCAGTCGATGCGTACAGTCCCACAACCCGGACAACGTTTTACACGACTTGATTCTCACCAGTCTAAGCGTACAGTCCCACAACCCGGACAACGTCTTACAAGACTGGCTCACCACTTAACTTGCCTTTAATCTTTTAAATCATAAACAGATTATTCTCTTTTTGTGTCTTTTATTAATTCCACAATTTCCTTTAATCTTGTCATATTTTTCCAAATACACCATCAAATTTAAAAACCAATAAATAAATACCTACAGCTTCCAATCATCACAATAACTAACATACTCACGTAGCCACATATATGCATGTATTTCACTTTCTCATATAGACATTCATAATAAAATTACACAACAACATCTAATCACAATTATTAGCATGATTTCCACACAATCATTTACACATTCAACATTTACTTATTAATTTCCATCTAATAATAAATCACACACATCGAGTAGCAACATCACATTTTAGCACAAAATATCATATTTAACAACTATTTCATTTAATTTCATTCTTGATCGTTAAGCCTATAATAACTATCTAAATTCCAAACCAAACATATACATATACTCTTAGCAAGTACTATGAGCTAATTAGAAAATACTCCCTAAAGCAAGGTAAAGAACCCCTTACCTGTAATTGCTTTAACTCTTAGCTTTTCACAAACGCACTCCTTTCCATATGCCGATACTCGCACATGTCGTGGCCCATTGCTATCGCTTGTGTTGCCCTAAAACTCCTTCGTAGTCTAACTATATTAGTAAATCGTATAAAAATCAATTTAATGTGCCAAAAGCAACTCAATTTGAAATCTCAATATATACTTATCATAGTTCAAAGTAGAGTATTTTCGTAAGTTTTCCAAATCAAGAAATCATTTAACTATAGTTTACAAACCAAAATAACATAGGGTTTCAAATTAAGATCATTGTCTTTTTAATAAAATAGTATAGCTTTTTATTGAAAATACACTAACATTTTGAAACTAACATAATCACCAAAATTCATTAAAGTTAATTAGTTTTAGTTTCAAGCCACAAAATCAAATGTTGTTACTTGACACTATTAATTCCGAACTAAAAGAAAGTGTTCTTGATTCAAAAATAAGTCCAATTCATAATTATAACATTAAAACAGTTTCACTTCCCTTCAGTTTGAAATTAATGTTCAACGTCCTAACTTGAATTAACATTATGTCGACTATATTAGTTTCCTAATTAACTGAGGTATCGTTTAGTTCAGGGACAACTCAACCACGCTAAGTGACAGCTCACTTACTTAGGAATCCAACACGTTTAACTAAAATACTCTTTAAAACAATTCATTTGACATAAAGTTTAATTCGATGGTATCCCAATCAAGTAAGCAGTTAAATTCATCATCATTAACAACATAATTAAAATCAATATAAACTATAGTTTAATTTCCAAAACAGTTTGATACTAAATAATTATTGACAATATTATTAATATTATTATTATTAAAATACAAAGTAGAATAATTAAAAAGGTGCTAACGATTTACCTCCAGATCTGATTTTGAAGCAAGAAAGAGGGAAGACCGGCGTTGGTTCGGTTCGTGCTCAGCCCAAATCTGGTTCATTTCAATCGGTTTGAACCCTCAACACAGCCACTGCAGCAAGGACAGGGCTGGCGGTCCGATCGAACCCGCATCCGCTGCTATAAACACCAGGAGGAGGCGGCGTTGGAGGCTTGTTGTGGCGGCGGCAAGGAACCCCTGTTCGTGCCTCATGCACGACAGCACCGAATCGAGAGGGAAGGAGAGCTCGCTACTCACTCACGACAGCAGTTGACCGCTACAAGGAACGAGGAGCAAAGATGGAGATCGAAACCATGAGGGACGGGGTTTGCGATTTGCGCCCAGCCCAAGTTGAAACCGCGAGCGGCGGAGAGACCCAGGGAGAAGAGGAGCGCGAGGGAGGCTGGGAGCAGCGGAAATCGAAGGAGAGAAAGAGAGGCCGAAAAGTCGTTGGAGGAGGAAGAGACGAAGACGGTGGTGGTGGCTTTGTTGGGTGGCGACGGCGGCCATGGCAGAGAGAGAAACGAAGGGGAGAGAGAATGGGGGAGGTGGCGGCAGAAGCCCCCCTTGTTGAAGAAGAATTAGGGCTTTGCCCTCACTCACAGCACACACACGTATACTCTTTTTTTTTCCTTTACCTTTACTTTTATTTATTTATTATTTATACTAAATAAAAATCAATATATTTTTTTTGAGTATCCAAAAATAGAACTTAGTCATCAAATCAAATAAGCAAATATATTACTTTTTTTTAAATGTTCTAGAATCGAATATTTAAAACACTAACATAATTCATTATTTAATATATAAGATTTAAGTAAAATATCTCAAACTGTTTAGTATTACTTTAATAGGATAATTTTCTTTTTAAAAGAGTTCACTTTAAAATATAATTAAATATGACTTTGTAATTAACATAATCCATTTTAGGAAAATACCCAACACTTAAATGATAAATTTTAGGGAAAAATTATTTAATTCAATCAAACTTATAATTTATAACGTTAAAGAAATCACGGTGTTTCCAATTCTGATATTTCCTAACACTTTTATAATATTAAAAGCGACCTCAATTTGTTATTCTCAAACTTTATTATTGTTATTATTATTTCAATATATTATTTATCATAATTATACTACGGGTTACAATTCGGGATGTTACAATTCTCCCCCACTTAGGAGAATTTCGTCCCCGAAATTCCGGTTGGTTCAAGTGAATGGAGGACCATCACTTAAACAGGGCATCTAACTATGATATCTAACTCTTTCCAGGTTCACTCCCCCACTTATGATGCTCCTAGAGCAATACGCTTTGGTGTTTTTTCTCAAATCTATTTCCGACTGCATTGGACCAAAGTCGTTTCATGCTAATACCTTCTTTCCTTAACACCAATGAAAGAATTATCAAATAATCAGATTTTTGACCTATAAGAGGTGATAAGAATTGTGAACCAAAGATAGATTCAGGGATCGACTTATCAAGTCATAACCGTATGTTGCCTTCAGGAACTGATACGCGACTAGAGGAAGGGTAAATTATTCTCTTAATTATGCTTACCACACGGAATCCCACTCATCCAGAAAGATTTAAGATGTCATGCAATTATCAAGGTTTTACACAAGTAGAGTCAACTCTCCAGATTCGAGACACCGAGCATAATTCGGAAACATGAAAAGGAAAAAGAAAATCTATAGGATTTTCTGGGATCGTCTTCTAGTCATTTCATCGTGCACTATAATTAGAGAGCATTTCAAATTAAAGGGTATTAACTACGACAGATTGCTTTAAGTAAATTTTAGATATTCCTAGTTATCGATTTATACTCTTGTACTCCGAAACTATAGTGATATCACCTTCCAATAAATGCACACATTGGGATGATCAAGCCCAAATTTGCATTCCATTGGGGTAAAATCATTTCCGCATTAACTGAATTTTATTTTATTTTATTTATTTTTTTACTACGAACAACTTGATATTGCTCTTGTACGAGAATTTTCTTTGAGTTATTTGGTGTGAATTGTCACATTCGGAATTCGTGTACTTGATACAATCCTAAGGGTTGATCCTTCCCGTTGGGGTGACAACTAGTATGCCCTAGCCCGTTGGGGTCTCTCATTTCCCTTAGTGTTGACAATTACATGTTTTCCAAGTGCGACAATACAATAGTTAAGGATATTGGATTCGAACACTTTACGAAGTCCGGAACAAACACTAAGAATACAACTATAAGCTAAGATATGTTATACTAAGTCCGCTAAATACTAATTCCTAATCTAACTAACTTAGACATATAACTATCTATTGGTTACTCGCTTGTTGAGTAAGCCACAGGAGTTGTGAGTCCACACTCCAAGGCCGAGGAAAAACTGCTCTGATACCATAATGTAACACCCTTACAAATATTTAGTTAATTTAATAATTTATAAAAATATGGACTTGAAAATTTCGATAAAATCTTAATGAAAATCCGACAGAGTTTCCTCTGTTTTTCGGATTTCCCAAAAAATTACATTTTATACACCTGTCAGACCAGAACATTTTAAAACATACAATAAGTCCTAATGCCCAACATAATCCAAGCGAGGGCGCACAACTAATACATTCTTTTAAAATACAAAATATTCATCTTTAATTTAATTACTACTTTAATTCACTCGTGATACATGACCACTCCACGTGGTGGAGGGTAATCCTACTCGGCCAAAAACTGTGCAAGCTCCAAGCTTAGTAACTGAAAAATGGTTGTAAGGGTGAGCTTTACACATGAAGTAGAAAGTAGTGTCTAACAAGACATAATGACCTACTAAGTCAAACACATTTAGCCATATATTGCACATAGTCCAATGAGCATTCCCAATCAATTCAAATATTTTCATTTCCATAATAAAATAGTCCTTTCATAGTTTTAATTTCATTATTTCATACATTTCCAAAGTATACAAATTGACATATTTCTCAATCTCATATATAACATCGCAATTCTTTCTTTATACCATTCCCTGATCTTTTACCACATGTATTTTTCATTTGATTATCATATATGCCTTTTTCATCAAATCTTTTGATTTTCCATGATTTCTTTTCCCTTTACACATACCTTGATTTTCTCATAACATTTGGAAATTTATTCACGTGGATCCATCATTGCGTACAGTCCCACAACCCGGACAACGTCTTACAGCTGCGCACTATGGCGTCTTACGCGATCTATGCGTACAGTCCCACAATCCGAACAACGTCTTACAAGATCTGGATCGCACAAGTCTATGCGTACAGTCCCACAACCCGGACAACGTCTTACAAGACATTAAGTCAAATCAGTCGATGCGTACAGTCCCACAACCCGGACAACGTCTTACACGACCTCAAACCGAACCAGTCGATGCGTACAGTCCCACAACCCGGACAACGTCTTACACGACCTCAAATCGAACCAGTCGATGCGTACAGTCCCACAACCCGGACAACGTCTTACACGACTTGATTCTCACCAGTCTAAGCGTACAGTCCCACAACCCGGACAACGTCTTACAAGACTGGCTCACCACTTAACTTGCCTTTAATCTTTTAAATCATAAACAGATTATTCTCTTTTTGTGTCTTTTATTAATTCCACAATTTCCTTTAATCTTGACATATTTTTCCAAATACACCATCAAATTTAAAAACCAATAAATAAATACCTACAGCTTCCAATCATCACAATAACTCACATACTCACGTAGCCACAAATATGCATGTATTTCACTTTCTCATATAGACATTCATAATAAAATTACACAACAACATCTAATCACAATTATTAGCATGATTTCCAGACAATCATTTACACATTCAACATTTACTTATTAATTTCCATCTAATAATAAATCACACACATCGAGTAGCAACATCACATTTTAGCACAAAATATCATATTTAACAACTATTTCATTTAATTTCATTCTTGATCGTTAAGCCTATAATAACTATCTAAATTCCAAACCAAACATATACATATACTCTTAGCAAGTACTATGAGCTAATTAGAAAATACTCCCTAAAGCAAGGTAAAGAACCCCTTACCTGTAATTGCTTTAACTCTTAGCTTTTCACAAACGCACTCCTTTCCATATGCCGATACTCGCACATGTCGTGGCCCATTGCTATCGCTTGTGTTGCCCTAAAACTCCTTCGTAGTCTAACTATATTAGTAAATCATATAAAAATCAATTTAATGTGCCAAAAGCAACTCAATTTGAAATCTCAATATATACTTATCATAGTTCAAAGTAGAGTATTTTCGTAAGTTTTCCAAATCAAGAAATCATTTAACTATAGTTTACAAACCAAAATAACATAGGGTTTCAAATTAAGATCATTGTCTTTTTAATAAAATAGTATAGCTTTTTATTGAAAATACACTAACATTTTGAAACTAACATAATCACCAAAATTCATTAAAGTTAATTAGTTTTAGTTTCAAGCCACAAAATCAAATGTTGTTACTTGACACTATTAATTCCGAACTAAAAGAAAGTGTTCTTGATTCAAAAATAAGTCCAATTCATAATTATAACATTAAAACAGTTTCACTTCCCTTCAGTTTGAAATTAATGTTCAACGTCCTAACTTGAATTAACATTATGTCGACTATATTAGTTTCCTAATTAACTGAGGTATCGTTTAGTTCAGGGACAACTCAACCAAGCTAAGCGACAACTCACTTACTTAGGAATCCAACACGTTTAACTAAAATACTCTTTAAAACAATTCATTTGACATAAAGTTTAATTCGATGGTATCCCAATCAAGTAAGCAGTTAAATTCATCATCATTAACAACATAATTAAAATCAATATAAACTATAGTTTAATTTCCAAAGCAGTTTGATACTAAATAATTATTGACAATATTATTAATATTATTATTATTAAAATACAAAGTAGAATAATTAAAAAGGTGCTAACGATTTACCTCCAGATCGGATTTTGAAGCAAGAAAGAGGGAAGACCGGCGTTGGTTCGGTTCGTGCTCAGCCCTGATGAGCATTTTATTTCCCATTATTCCTTGCATTATTTTACTCCTATTATTGATACTTGTTGCCCATTTGACATTGATTAGCTTGATTTAGTGATTTTGAGTTTATTGGACTAATATTCCGAATATTGTTTAATTTGGGATTATTTAGCCTAATTAATTCTATTTCTATTTTCAGGTAATATTTGGCACAAGGACACTTTGGGATGTTTGGAAATGAAGATTGAAGCATTGAAGTGAAGATTGTAATTTGCATTTAGGTCCCTTTTTAATTGTAATTTTTAGAATAGTGTTTCTTAGGACTTGGGCCCATGTTTTAGGCCCATTTTCATGACTAAAGAGGGGAAATTCGTGTAACCCCCAAGACACACTCCCATTTCAGATTTCTCACTCTCTCTCTAGGTTAGAACTTCTCTCTTGGCTCTCCCAAGTGGTGGTGGCTGCTAGGGTTTTGTTCTTCCCCATTTCTACTCGTTTTTCTTCATTTATGGCCATGGAAGGCTAGACTTCAAGGGTTAATCCCTTTGGTATTGTATTATCTACTCTTGAGCTCTTGTTATTAATGCAATTTCATTTTCTCTTCTCTGTTTTCATGTTTATCGATGTGTAGTGGTTTGCTTAATTCCATTTCGTAGAGATAATACATGAATATAAATGCTTAATTTGTATTAACTCGTAAAAACTCCAATTCTGGTTTCTGATGCTTAATTAGAAGTTAGGGTTTGGAGTGATAACTGAATTTTCGCTTAGTATTTGGTTATCACGAGTTGGACAGAGGAGAGGAGAGGAATCGATCTTTAGTGAGCTAGGATTGAGTAGTGTACGTAGCCAAAGGGGTTTGCCCGCTTTTGTTTCTGATTTTCTTAGTTTTTATATTCTGTTTATGTTTTGTTCTTCACATTTGTCACACACAAAAACCCCCCCATTTTACTGCACACTACGTGTTTGATACTTTGCCTAGACCGATATTCGCTGGGAAACGACCTAGGATCACCTTCCTAGTACTACAGAATAAACACCTTTTATTTTGATCGGGTACGGCCTCGATCAAAATTTGGCGCCGTTGCCGGGGATTATCGGTTCTTGCCAAAGATCATACAGTAGTTAATTAGATTAGTTGGTGTAGTTAGTGTGTGAATAAGCATTCTGATAACTGATTGAAAGTTGCCCTGTTTGCTGATTTGCTGTTCTGCACAACTGATGCTATTCTAGTGATTCTGTGAGTGCCATTCAACATAGCTGCGGGTGGAATTTTTGCACGAAAATTGGTATCCACACTTGTTTCATCATATATTAGTGTGTTGATGCATCACAGACACTCAGATATGCACTGGTTGTGAGTTCCAGAAAAATTATCCATGTTTTAGCAGCACTTACTATAAATAGACATAACTTTTGATCAGGTTGTCGGAATTGGACGAATTATATATCAAATCGAAGGGAAAAATTCAATAAAGAGATAATTTCGCCAACGGCGGAATTAGAGAAAATATTGACCCCAAAATCCTTCGTTTACTATTTCTTTTTTATTTTACAAGTTTTATTTTCTTAGTTTTTGGTCCCTATTTTAATTCTTTGACTTGGTTCCCTTTTGAATTTTGTCCTCAAACTTTCTGTGATATGTTTTCATGATTTTAGGGTGCTTAAAAAAATTAAAAAAAAAAATTTTAAAAAAATAAAAAATTTTGTTGCCGATTTTGGTCATGCATATCTGTTACAGTATGCTATGGTTGATGTTGTTCTGTTCAATACATGACTAGGGGCAACCCAAGTTATTTGCATCCTTACAACCCTGAAATTGATAGAACTTATCACAGATTAGTTAGACAAAATAGGAATCAGTCATTAGGTAGTGAGTCAGAGTCATCTTATAGTCCATCTAATTCTGATTCTGTTTCTATTTCTTCTATTCCTTCTACTTTTATTCAATCTGATTCTATATATTGTGATAACATGGCTCAACCCCCACCAAGGGAAAGGACACTTAGGGAGCTGGCTGCACCTGACTTCACTATTGAAGACTCGTGTATCCGGTATCCTGATGAGGATGTTCCTTTTGAGCTTAGAACAGGACTAATCCATTTGTTGCCCAAGTTTCATGGCCTTGCAGGTGAGGATCCTCATAAGCATCTCAAGAAATTCCATATAGTGTGCACCACAATGAAACCACATGATGTGCAAGAGGATCATGTCTGTCTCAGAGCATTTCCACATTCCTTAGAGGGTCTAGCACAAGATTGGTTATCTGACTTGGCCCCTGGTTCCATCACAAGCTGGGATGACTTGAAGAGGGCATTTCTGGAAAAATTCTTCCCTGCAAATAGGACCACTGCAATCAGAAAGGAAATTTCTGGTATCAGGCAACAACATGGAGAGAGTCTCTATGATTATTTGGAGAGATTCAAGAGGTTGTGTGCTTCCTGCCCTCACCATCAGATCTCAGAGCAGCTTCTCATCCAGTACTTTTATGAAGGTCTCAACTTCATGGAAAGAAACATGGTAGATGCTGCAAGTGGTGGTACATTGGGAGATATGACACCCTTACAAGCCAGGAGCAAAATTGAGAAGATGGCTTCCAACTGTCAACAATTCCATGCAAGAAGCAACAGTGATGCAATAGTTGTGAGGGATGTAAATGATGTTGGTGCAGACTCGGGCAAGGTTGAGAAGCTTGAGCAGAAAATTGATTCTCTCACAACATTGGTCACACAATTGGCTGTCAATCAGAAAAAGATGATACTTCCTGCTAGAGTGTGTGGCATATGCACATCCATTGAGCACCACACAGATGCATGCCCTTCCCTTCAGCAGCAACAGCCGATGACCAGTGGTGACCAACCCGAGGCCTATGCAGCAAACATATACAACAATAGAGGTCCACAACAACACAATCATGACCTCTCTTCCAATAGATACAACCCTGGATGGAGGAACCATCCCAATCTGAAGTGGTCTGATCAACAACAACCTCCTCCTAATGTTCCATCTCAGAACACCGCTGGACCGAGCAGACCACCATATGTACCTCCTCCAATCCAACAGCAAAGGCAACAACAGCAGCAAGTGGTTCATCCTTCACCATCAGCCCCTCCATCCAACCAACCTACCTTGGAGGAGTTGGTGAGGCAAATGACCATGCAAAACCTCCAATTTCAACAAGAGACTAGAGCATCCATTCAGAGACAAGAGGCATCCATTCAGACTTTGACAAATCAGATGGGTCAAATGGCAACTTCTCTCAACAACTTGCAATCTCAAAATTCTGACAAGTTGCCATCCCAAACTGTGATCAACCCTCAGAATCAGAATGTGAGTGCCATCAACCTGAGGTCGGGAAAGCAGATTGTTACACCCACACCACAACCTAACCTCAACAATGATGCTCTAGCTTCCTCTAAAGGGAAGAGCCAAGTGGTAGATGAAGGTGAGCATGCTAGCACCAAAAAGAATCATCCAACTCAACCCTCCTCAACTTCAACCACAAGCCCTGCTGTTGTCCTACAACCTCCTCCTGTTCCTCTTCCATTCCCACCAAGAGTGCCTCAAAACAAAAGGGTGGAAGAGGTGGACAAGGACATTCTTGACACATTCAGGAAGGTGGAAGTCAACATACCCCTTCTTGATGCAATAAAACAGATTCCAAGGTATGCGAAGTTCCTTAAGGAGTTGTGCACTCATAAGAGAAGACTCAAGGGCAATGAGAGGATAAGCATGGGAAGGAATGTCTCCGCTCTCATAGGTAAACCTATCCCTCACATTCCTGAAAAATGTAAGGATCCTGGAACTTTCTCTATACCTTGCATCATAGGCAATGTTAAGTTTGAAAATGCTATGCTAGATTTAGGAGCATCCATAAATGTCATGCCTATGTCTGTTTTTAAGTCTCTTTCTCTTGGACCTCTTCAACCTACGGGTGTAGTGATTCAATTGGCAAATAGAAGTACTGCCCACCCCGCAGGTTTGATAGAGGATGTCTTGGTTCTGGTTGAAGAGTTGATCTTCCCTGCTGATTTTTACATACTTGATATGGAAGATGACTCTCCCCGTAATGCTGTTCCTATTATTTTGGGGAGGCCATTTTTGAAAACAGCCCGAACCAAGATAGATGTGCATTCAGGTTCACTTTCCATGGAGTTTGATGGCAGTGTGATCCGATTTGACATTTTCCATGCTATGAAACATTTTCCTGAGGATCACTCTGTTTTCCATGTGGACTTGCTTGATGATTTGATAGATGAGCATATGCTTGACTTTTTGCATCATGATTTTGAATTGCCATCTTTCACTGATTCATTTACTTGTCCATCATGCACTAACTCTGGATGGTGCACCGCATGCACTGAAATAGCCCAGTTTTTAGACTCTGCTACTGCATCTGATGATTCATATGTTATAGATTCAGATTATGCTAACCCTAACCCCATATCTGTTATGCATGAGTCTGATTTACTTGTTCAGGTGCAGGCAGCAGAATCCATTTCTACTGTCCCTTTAGTTCCATCTATTATGCAGGCACCCTCATTGGACCTGAAGCCCCTCCCTCCTCATCTCAAATATGCTTACTTGGAGGATGAGCAGAAACTCCCAGTGATCATCTCTACCTCACTTTCTGTTGATCAAGAGGAGAAACTGCTGGATGTGATAAGAAAGAACAAGAGGGCAATTGGATGGACTTTAGCGGATATTCCTGGAATTAGCCCCTCCATGTGCATGCACCGCATTTTGTTGGAGGATGGGGCTAAACCAATGAGACAACCCCAAAGACGATTGAACCCCCAGATTCTTGATGTGGTTAAGAAAGAGGTCACCAAGCTGCTCCAAGCGGGTATCATCTACCCAATTTCAGATAGCACTTGGGTGAGCCCGGTGCAAGTTGTCCCCAAGAAGTCTGGTGTCACAGTTGTAAAAAATGAGAAGGATGAGCTGATTCCCACTAGAGTGCAGAACAGTTGGAGAGTCTGCATTGATTACAGAAAGCTCAACCAGGCGACTCGCAAGGATCATTTCCCTCTCCCCTTCATTGATCAGATGTTGGAGCGCCTGGCAGGTAAATCTCATTATTTCTTCTTAGATGGATTCTCTGGTTATTTTCAAATTTGCATTGCACCAGAGGACCAACATAAGACCACATTTACCTGTCCTTTTGGCACATTTGCATATAGAAAGATGCCTTTTGGCCTATGCAATGCTCCTGCCACATTTCAAAGATGTATGATGAGTATTTTCGCTGACTTGCTCGAGCATTGCATAGAGGTCTTCATGGATGATTTTAGTGTTTATGGCTCCTCATTTGATGCATGTCTTGATAATTTGACTAAGGTGCTTAACAGGTGCATTGAGACTAACCTTGTCTTGAATTTTGAAAAATGCCACTTCATGGTAGAACAAGGCATAGTCTTAGGGCACATTGTTTCGCACAAGGGCATAGAAGTTGACCCTGCTAAGCTGCATGTAATATCACATTTGCCTTACCCCTCTTGCGTGCGAGAGGTGCGTTCTTTTCTTGGTCATGCAGGTTTCTATCGCAGGTTTATTCAGAACTTTAGCAACATTGCCCTTCCTCTTTCCAAGTTGCTTCAAAAGGATGCCCCATGGGAATTTGGAGACCAATGCAAGAGGGCATTTGATGAATTGAAGAAAGCACTGACCACCACTCCCATCATCCAACCACCTGATTGGACCCTCCCATTTGAGCTCATGACTGATGCTTCAAATTATGCTTTGGGAGCAGTTCTCTCCCAAAGGGTTGGTAAGCTGTCGCATGTGATTTATTATGCTTCTAGGACTTTAGATGCAGCACAGGTTAATTACACAACAACTGAAAAAGAACTTTTGGCTATTGTTTTTGCACTTGACAAGTTTAGATCATATTTGCTTGGTTCTAAGGTTGTAGTGTACACTGATCATGCTGCTCTGAAGTATCTTTTGAAAAAGACAGATTCCAAACCTAGGTTGATTAGGTGGATGTTGCTCCTCCAGGAGTTTGATCTTGAGATTCAGGATCGGAGTGGTGCGCATAACCTTGTCGCAGACCACTTGAGCAGGATAGAGAGAGGAGGATGCATTTCCTATCCGGGATGACTTCCCGGATGAGCAGCTTTTATCTTTACATGTTTCCCATCCCCTTCGCCAAACTCCTTGGTTTGCAGACATTGTTAATTATCTGGTTGCTTCTGTTTTTCCTGCCTTGGCATCCAAAGCTCAAAGAGACAAATTAAAGAGCGATGCCAAGCATTATGTGTGGGATGACCCCTATTTATGGCGTTTTTGCAGTGATCAGGTCATTCGCAGGTGCATTCCAGACCAGGAGATCCAATCGGTTCTCCAATTTTGCCATGCTTCACTAGTGGGAGGCCACCTTGGTACTCAAAGGACAGCACGAAAGGTGCTGGATTCTGGATTTTATTGGCCTACCATTTTCAAGGATGCGAGCAACATCTGCAGCTCGTGTGAGCAGTGTCAAAGAGCAGGAGGCGCCCTATCTTGGAGGCAACAGATGCCGCAACAACCTATGTTGTTTTGTGAGGTGTTTGACGTCTGGGGTATAGATTTCATGGGCCCCTTTCCTGTTTCTTTTGGTTTTTATTATATCTTACTTGCTGTGGATTACGTATCCAAATGGGTGGAAGCTAAGGCCACCAGGACTAATGATGCTCAGGTTGTTGTAGATTTTGTCAGGTCTAATATCCTTTGCAGGTTTGGCATACCTAGAGCCATAGTCAGTGACCAAGGCACACACTTCTGCAATAGATCCATGCAAGCTTTGCTCAAGAAGTATGGGGTTGTGCACAAAGTTTCTACACCCTATCACCCCCAAACCAACGGGCAAGCTGAGATTTCAAATAGAGAGATCAAGCGGATTTTGGACAAGATGGTGAAGCCTAATAGAAAGGATTGGAGCACACGATTGGAGGATGCTCTGTGGGCCCATCGGGCCGCTTACAAGGCACCCATAGGGATGTCACCCTATTGGGTTGTCTTTGGTAAGGCGTGCCACCTGCCTGTGGAGATAGAGCACCGTGCATATTGGGCTGTGAAGCAATGTAACTTAGCTCTTGATCAAGCGGGTGAGGAGAGGAAGCTGCAGTTGAGTGAGCTAGATGAGATCCGCTTGGAGGCCTATGAGAACTCCAAATTCTACAAAGAGAAGACCAAGAAGCTTCATGATAACTCCATTTCCAGAAAGGAGTTCTTGGTTGGTCAAAAAGTTTTGCTCTACAACTCTAGGCTTGGACTCATGAGTGGAAAGCTCCGCTCTCAATGGATTGGACCGTTTGTAGTCACCCAGGTGTTTCCTTATGGCACTGTGGAGATCAAGAGTGAGTCCACGAACAAGAGCTTCAAAGTCAATGGCCACCGACTCAAGCCTTTCCTAACCACCCCTTCTTTGGATGATGCACCTGTGGAGGAGGCCTCATTGGTCGACCCCACTTTTGAACAACCATGACTTAGGGAGTCTCCTTTTCTCCTTCCTTACTCTTTTTATTACACTTGTCTATATCTGTCTGATTCTGCTATTTGTGTTCCATTGAGGACAATGTGTGATTTAAGTGTGGGGGGAGAGTAGTTTAGGTTGCATATTTTGCTTTGATTTTTTTTAGGTTTTGCTTAGTTTTGGGCATTTTCTTGCATGTTTTTGCTTCATTTTAGTAGAGTTTTGGTATCTCGTGTCTGAATTCATGCATTTCTGTGTGTAAAGTTGCTTTTGATAATTAAGAGGTGGTAACACTGTGATAGAATTGTCCCTTTTGTGAGGATTTGAGCCTTAATTGTGGGTGGATTGCTATATATGCCACCTAATTTTCTGTCATGTGTGATTGCACTCTAGATTACTTGCACTCTAGAACTTGACTTGACTCTTGTTGATACTTGATTGCTCATGCACATTTTGAAATGATTTAGGCACTTTCTTTCTTGAATAAGCTACTAGCCATATGAGCCTACCTTGAATGAATGTATCCTTTGCTAGCCCCTTTGAGCCTTTTTATCCCTTTCCTTGTTCTTTAGCTCATTACAAGCCTATGACTGAAAAACCATGATTGTCCTAACCTTAGGGAATTTTGGAGCTTTGGAATTGTTTTGGGAATGGGTATTAGGTAAGAAGTATGCTTTATGCTTTAATTGGTTGAGTTCTTGGTTTTGCCTCATTGGTTGTTATAGTTATGGCTTCATCTTCATTTTTGTATATCTCTCAAAAACAAAAAAAAAATAGAAGACAAAAATACAAAAAAATAAAAAAAAAATGCAAAAATAAAAAGAAAAAAAAAAGAAGAAAAAAAAAAGAAAAAAAAAGTGAATAAAAGGTTGTTGAGGCAAAGAGGATTGGAATTAGTGGTTGTTGATTTTGGGGTGGATTTTGCTTACTTTTTACTTATTCCCCATTGCTCCTCTATTCCCTTGGTTTTAGCTACATTCCCATATTTTTATCCTACCTTGTCCTTGGCCCCATTACAACCCTTAAAAGACCTTTTGATCATTTTGTGCATGTGTGTTGATGGTTGATGTTAGAGGCTTGTCAAGCTTATGGTTGTGTTTGTTTTTCATGATATGCCTTGAGTGTAAATAATGATTAACCCCAAACACTTGAGTGTAAACACTTTTGAGTGATCCTTGTGAGTTTCTATCATCTTTGTGACTATCCTCTTGATGTCATTGGTTTCTTTGCATACTTGAAGTAATTGGATGATGTTCGCGGATGCTTTGACTCTTTGATCCTTAACCATTTTGTGTGCTTGAGTTTGCCCATTTCTTTGCATTTCCTAGAATTCATTGTGAAGTATGTAATCTCTTAGGTAAGCATTTCTTAGTTGTAGTCATCTTGTTGCATGATTCACTTTGGTGCATATTGATCTTCATAGTCCTATCTTTTGGTTTTGCCCAGGAGTGCAAAAGGATAAGTGTGGGGGTATTTGATGAGCATTTTATTTCCCATTATTCCTTGCATTATTTTACTCCTATTATTGATACTTGTTGCCCATTTGACATTGATTAGCTTGATTTAGTGATTTTGAGTTTATTGGACTAATATTCCGAATATTGTTTAATTTGGGATTATTTAGCCTAATTAATTCTATTTCTATTTTCAGGTAATATTTGGCACAAGGACACTTTGGGATGTTTGGAAATGAAGATTGAAGCATTGAAGTGAAGATTGTAATTTGCATTTAGGTCCCTTTTTAATTGTAATTTTTAGAATAGTGTTTCTTAGGACTTGGGCCCATGTTTTAGGCCCATTTTCATGACTAAAGAGGGGAAATTCGTGTAACCCCCAAGACACACTCCCATTTCAGATTTCTCACTCTCTCTCTAGGTTAGAACTTCTCTCTTGGCTCTCCCAAGTGGTGGTGGCTGCTAGGGTTTTGTTCTTCCCCATTTCTACTCGTTTTTCTTCATTTATGGCCATGGAAGGCTAGACTTCAAGGGTTAATCCCTTTGGTATTGTACTATCTACTCTTGAGCTCTTGTTATTAATGCAATTTCATTTTCTCTTCTCTGTTTTCATGTTTATCGATGTGTAGTGGTTTGCTTAATTCCATTTCGTAGAGATAATACATGAATATAAATGCTTAATTTGTATTAACTCGTAAAAACTCCAATTCTGGTTTCTGATGCTTAATTAGAAGTTAGGGTTTGGAGTGATAACTGAATTTTCGCTTAGTATTTGGTTATCACGAGTTGGACAGAGGAGAGGAGAGGAATCAATCTTTAGTGAGCTAGGATTGAGTAGTGTACGTAGCCAAAGGGGTTTGCCCGCTTTTGTTTCTGATTTTCTTAGTTTTTATATTCTGTTTATGTTTTGTTCTTCACATTTGTCACACACAAAAACCCCCCCATTTTACTGCACACTACGTGTTTGATACTTTGCCTAGACCGATATTCGCTGGGAAACGACCTAGGATCACCTTCCTAGTACTACAGAATAAACACCTTTTATTTTGATCGGGTACGGCCTCGATCAAGCCCAAATCTGGTTCATTTCAATCGGTTTGAACCCTCAACACAGCCACTACAGCAAGGACAGGGCTGGCGGTCCGATCGAACCCGCATCCGCTGCTATAAACACCAGGAGGAGGCGGCGTTGGAGGCTTGTTGTGGCGGCGGCAAGGAACCCCTGTTCGTGCCTCATGCACGACAGCACCGAATCGAGAGGGAAGGAGAGCTCGCTACTCACTCACGACAGCAGTTGACCGCTACAAGGAACGAGGAGCAAAGATGGAGATCGAAACCATGAGGGACGGGGTTCGCGATTTGCGCCCAGCCCAAGTTGAAACCGCGAGTGGCGGAGAGACCCAGGGAGAAGAGGAGCGCGAGGGAGGCTGGGAGCAGAATCAAAGGAGAGAAAGAGATGCCGAAAAGTCGCTGGAGGAGGAAGAGACGAAGACGGTGGTGGTGGCTTTGTTGGGTGGCGACGGCGGCCATGGCAGAGAGAGAAACGAAGGGGAGAGAGAATGGGGGAGGTGGCGGCGGAAGCCCCCCTTGTTGAAGAAGAATTAGGGCTTTGCCCTCACTCACAGCACACACACGTATACTCTTTTTTTTTCCTTTACCATTACTTTTATTTATTTATTATTTATACTAAATAAAAATCAATATATTTTTTTGAGTATCCAAAAATAGAACTTAGTCATCAAATCAAATAAGCAAATATATTACTTTTTTTTAAATGTTCTAGAGTCGAATATTTAAAACACTAACATAATTCATTATTTAATATATAAGATTTAAGTAAAATATCTCAAACTGTTTAGTATTACTTTAATAGGATAATTTTCTTTTTAAAAGAGTTCACTTTAAAATATAATTAAATATGTCTTTGTAATTAACATAATCCATTTTAGGAAAATACCCAACACTTAAATGATAAATTCTAGGGAAAAATTATTTAATTCAATCAAACTTATAATTTATAACGTTAAAGAAATCACGGTGTTTCCAATTCTGTTATTTCCTAACACTTTTATAATATTAAAAGCGACCTCAATTTGTTATTCTCAAACTTTATTATTGTTATTATTATTTCAATATATTATTTATCATAATTATACTACGGGTTACAATTCGGGATGTTACAAGAGGCATCTTGGGAATTAGAGGATAAGATGCGTCAGGACTATCCTGACTTGTTTGTATAAGTTGAATTTCGGGGACGAAATTCCTTGTAAGTGGGGGAGTAGTGTAACACCCCAAAATTTTAATCCCCGATTAATGAAATGTTAATTATAAAATTAATTATAATTAATGATTTCTATTTTAATCCTTGATTAAAATTCTGTGTTATGTATTTAGGAGATGTGTTTGAATTTATTTAATAAATATAATTATGCATGAAATAATTATTTTGCATATTAGTCCCTGGGTTGGGACCTAGAAGCAATTATAGGAAAGGTTTTGGAGGGAAAGTAAATAAAATTATTATTTTTCAAAAACTGGGCAAAACACTCGAGTATTATTCTGGATACTCGAGTATTTTGGACAGAGTTGCCCGAGTTAGTGCGTTTGGTGAGTCATCATCAACGATTTCGTTTCGTTGACACGAAATCGCTACCCTTCCACGTCCATGGGACTGTTTTCTGTCAAGTGGTTCTGGGAGCTCACTTTGATTCCAATTTTTGGTAAGCTCACGAGTCTTTTGAGCCTCAATTCAATTTCTTTAGTTAGTAGAGGTTACATAGAGTATAGAAATACTAATTTCCCCAATTGTTATCTCTGTCTTCCATGTAAACCAATTCAATCTTGGTGATGCACTCAAAACTGTCTTGCATGTGGTGCTTAAAGCTGTCTTTGGTGTTGGAGAGCTTTTTCTGGGGAAATTTTCTGTTAATGCACGTCTGAGAGGTAAGGGGAAGTTGTTTTATGCACTAGATAGAGTTTGAATTTCATTATTTTCATTAGAGAGCCACCAAGAGGCTCTAAGGGCTTAGATTGAATATGAACTTTGGTTTGGAGACCAATTCATGCTCTATTGTTGTTGTGAGCAAGTATCATATGATGCATGCAAGCTGTAATGAACACTATTGCATGAGTTTGTTGATTATTTTGCAATTTGAGGTGTTAAGTTGTGAAATTGTATGTTTTATGCATTAATGATTGATTCTCTGTCAAATTTGTAATTTGATATGAATTGAGTATTGTAACATGTTCATTATATGGTATATGAACTCTGTTGATCATTGGATTGGACTAAAAATGATTAGAATTGAAAATGGTGTGTTAAAACCAAGATTACAGTCTATTTTGCAACAAAAGACTCGAGTATTATGCTGGTTACTCGAGTGAAATTTTGGTAAAACAATGTATTTTGAGCAAGAACACTCGAGTACCATGCCCAGAACTCGAGTAATCGAGTGATGTATGGGATATGTTAAGGTAAACCACTCGAGTAATGCAGGGGTCACTCGAGTGTTCTGGAATTGATGAAGAACACTCGAGTAACTCATGAATCACTCGAGTACTTTTATGAATCTGAAACCCAAATCCCCAGAAAGACATGAACACTCGAGTATTCTGAGGAACACTCGAGTAATCTGGAAACAAGTGAAGAACACTCGAGTAGTCTGAAGAACACTTGAGTAGTTCACCCAGAATAACTAAAATATCATTTTTAATTCTGAATCATTGATTAATACTTAAGTGAAAATTAATCCAAGTGACCAAAGACTTAAAAGGAACTGATTGATGATATGAAAAAGTTTTCATTGGAATGAGGAGACACTTCTCGGGTGGCACGTCGGGTATTACTAACAAGAAAAACATCAATCAATCCCTTTAAGTGAAAAATGATGCATTCATTTTGGAGTTTGGATGGTAGGTCGTTTATCATGTTTTGGTAACATGTGGAGGGCCTCTGGGAGTGACAAAACGCTTGCTTGATGACACGTTGAAGACGTGGTCGGCTTAGTGGATGTCGATATGGTTAAACCGTTTGGATGACGGTCCGTTTGGATGACGGGATGTGCTCGGGTGGCACGGATTCCAAGCTTGTCGTGTACATTCTTGGTGAATGTACGAAATGTTGTATACCTAGGAATAAAACGCACTGGTGAGTGCTGGGTTGTCAGGGATGGACGTCAGAGAGTGACATAGATTGACGGAGATAGGTTTGAGAGCTAAATTCATGCATCATGCCATTCATTTAAATTAACTGTGATAAATGAAACAAGTATGAGCATTCTACTTGCATTCAATAACTGCTAAGTGCTAAATGTGATTGTTGTTCATTGTTGCATATTTACGTATTGTACATTTCTGCTCTATTGATTATGTGTATAGAATTGCTTACCCCTATGCCCTTGTAGGTGATGTCTCGCTACATTGCTTGCATCGAGATCCGGCCACTTCCTAGTGGCACATGGATCTATGAGGACCATCGCGCGGTGTTCGAGGGAGAGGTAGAGATTACCTTCTACCACCCGAACCCGCTGATTCGATTTCGTCCTCGTAGATTTAGGATTCCCATCATATACACTATGCATGTACCCCCGTTTTACACATATCATGGACCACCTCCCACACGACCAGCTCGCTCTTATCACAGTTTTCGTTTTCGACCTACCCGCTCACACCCATTTTCCTCTAGAGTCGTCCGCGAGGAGACTCCCCCTTCTGATCCGAGGAGCCAATCAGGGTCACACCATCTCCTGACCCTGTACCCAGTGGTAGGGTGCACTCTCCATCGGACGAGATCGAGGAGGATCCCGTGGAGGACAAGAGCGGAGGTGAGCCTGTCCTACATTCTACTGGGAGTGACTGGAGGGATGATGATCCCTAGGTATGCGCATATGGTATATGATGAGGATCGGGGAATCCGATGAGGTGTTGTTGTGGAGGAGATTCTGCTGCTGCTGTTGATGGGGATGTTTCTTTTGCTACCTGGAGACTGCTACTACCATTACCACTACTACTACTGATGCTGCCAGATCTATGTGACCACCTCTAGAGTTCATATTTTGATATGTATATATTTTGTAGATATGCTCTTGAGAGCTCTAGGGCTATGGTTATATTATGATGTAGATCTGTTATGGACTTGTTGGACCTTGGAGACTTGACTACTGGGACTATGTATTACTTGACCTATATCTATATATAGCTTATGTTCATATTTTTTTTACTGTGCATAGTCCTACTCTTTCCGCTTACTCTGATAAAGATTAATTAACAGATTCGGTTGTATTTTGTAAATGGTATCAGTTCCGTAAAAGAAAGAATGGATATGCATCGTCTAATTTTAAAATGTCAATACATTTTCGAAAGCATCGATGCTATCTAGATTCTTATGTGAGCAAACACCAAATTCAATACAATGTTTCAAATAATACTAATTATTCTCTCCAAGAGCTCCATATCTTGATTGTGCACCCGCTTGTAAAGAAAATTTTAGTTTTACATTTTCTAAATACTTACAAGTCCATATATTATCCAATTTAATAGTCTAATTACTATAGTAAACTTGAGTTAATAAGAAGGGTGTCACAACATCCACATGGCTCATTTAAATAAAATTTCTTCTAAAAACTTAGTAGTTGGTTTGCCAAAGCAAAACTTTTCTATTTCTGAAAAATGTGATCCTTGTTCAAAATCAAAACTCACAAGGGCATCTTTTCCTTCTAAAAATCTTGTTTCAACTCAAAATCCCTTGGAACTTTTACATATGGATCTTTTTGGACCTTGTCTAACGAAAAGCTTTGGTGGCAACTATTATTGTTTAGTTATTGTGGATGACTATTCTAGGTATACATTGACGCTTTTTATTGCTCACAAAAATGATGCATTTCATGAATTTAAAAAGCTAGCTAAGATTATTCAAAACCAATTGCATTCGAGCATTGCATCCATTAAGACTGATCATGGTGGAGAATTTAAAAATCATCTTTTTGAAATATTTGCGAAAAACATGGAATTAAGCATTATCTTTCACCTCCAAGAACTCCGGAGCAAAACGGGGTTGTGGAGAGGAAAAATTGTTCATTAAAAGAGCTTTCAAGAACAATGCTTAATGACATGAATTTGCCTGCATATTTTTGGGCCGATGCAGTAAGTACAGCTTGCTATGTTTTGAACCGTGTTTTAATACGGCCTATTTTAAAGAAAACCCCCTATGAGCTGTACAAGGGGAGAAAACAAAATATTTCCCATTTTCCTGTCTTTGGATGTAAATGTTTTGTGCATAATAATGGTAGAGACAATCTAGGAAGTTTTGAGGCTAGAGCTGATGAGGGCATATTCTTTGGATATTCTGTTTCGAGCAAAGCATATAGGATTTACAATAAATCTCATAATACTATTGAAGAATCTATTCATGTATCATTTGATGAATCCGATCCCAGAAAGTTGGGAAAGGTATCTGTTAATGACATTTTAGGTATCCTTGGAGATCTATACATTGATGAGGATGAGGAGCCAAATGCTAAAGGAAAGGGACATTCCGAATGCAATGAAAAATTAGTTGAATTAGTTGAGGAGAAAATTCAAGAACAATCCATGGAGCTCAACGCTGATTTGCCTAAGGAATGGAGAACATCGAGGCATCATCCCATTGACCAAATAATAGGTAACATCACAAAAGGTGTAAGTACTCGCAATTCTATTAGCAATTTGTGTAACTACTTTGCATTTGTTTCTCAAGTGGAGCCAAAGAATATTTCTGAGGCTACGCTTGATGAACATTGGCTTCTGGCAATGCAAGAGGAATTAAACCAGTTCGAAAGAAATCAGGTTCGGGAACTTGTTCCTAGGCCTGAGTCTCATCCGATTATTGGAACTAAGTGGATTTATAAAAACAAACTCGATGAGGCTGGTTTAATTGTTTGAAACAAAGCTAGGTTAGTTGCACAAGGTTACAACCAGGAAGAGGGGATAGATTATGAGGAAACATTTGCTCCTGTTGCTAGGTTGGAAGCCATTAGACTACTTTTAGCTTTTGCATGCATTTTAGATTTTAAATTATATCAGATGGACGTAAAGAGTGCCTTTCTAAATAGTTTTATAAATGAAGAAGTATATGTGTGTCAACCTCCCGGCTTTGAAAATTATGAACACCCGGATTATGTTTATAAATTGAAAAAGGCTTTGTACGGACTCAAACAAGCTCCTAGAGCGTGGTATGACCGTCTTAGCAAATTTTTACTTGAAAATAATTTTGAAAGAGGGAAGGTTGATAACACTCTATTTATCAAAAAGAAAGGAAAGGACATTCTTTTAGTTCAGATTTATGTAGATGATATTATTTTCGGTGCTACTAATGAAACCCTTTTCAAGGATTTTTCAAGTATGATGCAGGAAGAGTTTGAGATGTCTATGATGGGCGAGCTGAACTTTTTCCTAGGATTGCAAATAAAACAAGCAAAGGATGGGATTTTCATTAGCCAAACAAAATACTACAAGGAACTATTGAAACGATTTGGCATGGATAAGGCCAAGGCAGTAGCAACACCAATAAGCACATCTTGCTATCTGGACAAAGATGATGGAGGTAAATCCGTAGAAATCACTAAATATCGAGGTATAATCGGATCCCTTCTCTATTTAACAGCAAGTAGGCCGGATATTATGTTTAGTGTATGTCTTTGTGCTCGTTTTCAAGCGAATCCAAAAGAAACACACATGGTTTCTGCCAAACGTATAATGAAATATCTTTATGGCACAACTGACATGGGTTTATGGTACCCCAAAGATTCTTCATGTGACCCTGTTGGGTATTCTGATTCTGACTTTCTTGGGTGCAAAGTAGATAGGAAAAGCACTAGCGGCACTTGTCACCTTCTTGGTAATTCTTTAGTATCATGGGCTAGCAAGAAATAGTCGAGTGTAGCCCTATCCACAGCTGAGGCTGAATATGTCGCCGTGGGTAGCTGTTGTGCACAAATCTTATGGTTGAAACAACAACTCCTAGACTTCGTTGTAAGTCTAGATCACATTCCCATAAAATGTGATAATACCAGTGCAATTAGTTTTACCAAAAACCCTGTGCAACATTCTTGCACTAAGCATATTGAGATTCGTCACCATTTTATACGTGATCATATTCAAAAGGGTGATTGTATTATTGAGTATGTTGATACTTCGCAGCAGTTGGCTGATATCTTTACGAAACCGCTTCCAAAAGAAAATTTCTTTTTCATTCGTAGAGAAATTGGTTTAACTTCTGCCTCTCACCTATTTTGAGTATGTGATTATTTTATCTCTCTTGTTATTATGGATGCGTCTTCTCAGTGTTTCAGGGGGAGATAGCACATTCTTTTTTATGATTACAAAAGGGGGAGAGATATTCTGATATTCTGAAGATTCTATGAATGAATTGATATATATTGTTTAAGCATCAATACAGGGGGAGATGCTACAAGATGCTATGAATTGTTATATCTTTATTATTATTGTTCTAGGGAAGGTTAATTTATATATATACATATATATATATATGTTTTTTGCTTGTATAACACTTGTGATGCAGATAGTAAAGAGCATATCAGAATAGTTGTTTGTCATCATCAAAAAGGGGGAGTGTTGGAAGTCAAGCTAGTGTTGAAAGACATGCTTCAAACTCTCTTATGGACTTCAAGTATATATCAAGCTAATGTTTTGATGATAACAAACCAACTCAAGTTCAAGCTCACAAGTTTCCTTCATGATCAAGTTGAAGATTCAAGCAAGACATAGATTAGAAGCCTTTTCCCTTAGAACATTTGTAAGGTAATGAAGTTTCTATTCTTTACGAGTTTAAAAGGCCAATAAGTTTTTCATTTAAAAAGAGATAAGAAAATTTGTTTTCATGAAAAGTTGTTTTCTATCTTAATCTTTGTGAAAATACTTGATGTTACAAAACTCTGTATATTTTTACTATGCAAGAAGGAGTAATCGATTAACTGCTCAAGATAATCGATTAACTTTGTTGCATCATAGAAAAATCAGAGAGCTTGTAATCGATTAAGTGAACTTTGCTAATCAATTACTTTCTTATGGGAGTAATCGATTACCTGGCTCAAGTAATCGATTATAATTGTTGCATCTTATGTTTTTCAGAGGCTTAGTAATCGATTACAAGTTATGTAGTAATCGATTACATGATGTTGCATCATATGCATAACAGAGGCTCAGTAATCGATTAATTATTTAGTGTTAATCGATTAAATGAGTTGCATCACATATTGAACAGGAGTGATGTAATCGATTAATCATTGTTCGTCTAATCGATTACTTGTTTTTCAAATGAATTTAAGAATTTCTATTTTTGAAGGAATAATCGATTACCTTAAGAAAGTAATCGATTACTTCAAGTTTTATTAAAAAAACGTGTCAGAAACATTTTTATTATTTCCTGATTTGTATTTATATATAAGATTCTGATTTATTTTCTAAAATTCGAAAATGATTTTAAATTTGAATTATTTCCTTTTTCGTTTTAAGAATCAAATCTTTATTTTATTTCGTAAATCGTTTTGATTTATTTTTGATTTTAAAACTTATTTCAAATCTTATTTTATTTTGTTTTGATTTTGTTTTACTAATTCTAAATCTTTTTGATTCTAAATGTTTTTCTATTTTAATAAAGTTTCACTCCAACATTCAGAGAATTCATTCTTTTTCATCTCTGACATCTTTTCTGAAATTCACGTTCTCTCTTCTTCTCTAAACTTCTGGTTTTTCGTTCATATCATTTGAAGAACAAAACCTTATTGGCTGATTAACTCTTAGAGAAAAACACTTCATTATCATAAGAACATATTGTTGTATCCGTGTTTTTGAGAACACACATTGCTATTGTAATCACTCTCATATTCGTTGTATTTGAAACCTTAGTGGTTTGGGAGATAATCCCTTAGTGGACGTGTGATACGTCGTAGGGCGAGGAACCCTGCTGTGTGATCTTGAGGCCCCTAGCGAACGGAGGTTCCTAGTAGTGTGCGGGGTGCTCTACGGTGTAATAGGGTGCGGCTCTATTGCTGATTATAGAACTCTCAAGTGGGTCGCTTGGGGACTGGACTAGGCCTTTCGACGGGAAGGCTGAACCAGTATAAAATTTCCTAGTGCAAGCTTTTCTATCCCTATCTCTTTATTTTCCGCATATTTCAATTATTTACGTTTCCGCGCTACTCAATTTATTTCTATCTATCGTTTTCGCTATCCGTCTCAATCGTCTAATCTCTCCATCTCAAAACAATTTTTTTAATTTTTAAAGGATTTCACAATACATTAATAAAACTCGATTCACCCCCTCCCCCTCTCGAGATTTTGAGGCCAAAACCAACACTTGGCTCCTTTGTCCGAAGGCACATCTACAACACAATATCATTTGCTAGTTTTAGGTACCCAAGTCGTCTTGGGTCCTTTCATGTTAACTTCGGGTGTGGTCCCCTTCACAATCCACATATATTTGCCACTAGGTATACCAAATCTTTTGATATTGCAATTAGTTGAAACAAGTCCAAAAATTCCACAATAATGGCAAGTTGGTGTTTTAGAAAAATTAACTTTAGAAAAAGTACCAACTTTGCTAAAATTTTGATTTTTGGGTTTGGTATACCCTAGTCCAGCTCTATTTCCATTATTTCTTTGTTTTGAAAGCAAATGATCCAAACAAGTATCACCTCTTGTGAGCCTTGCAATTCTATCTTACAAATTTGAAACCTCTTTTTCAAGGGTTTTGCAATTTTCACAAGTTGAGACATCATTTATTTTCAAATCACAATCACATGTGGAATTAGCATAAATGAGATCTAGAGTTTCATTTTGAAGCTTCAATTCCTCAAGAGAGTTTTGCATTTCTAAAATCTTTTCTTGTTGCTTCAAAATAAAATTATTTCTCTCTACATTTATTTTAGCTAACTTTTTCAATTATTTATGCATTTCCACATAAGAACAATATAGTTCATTAAAAGAAGGAGAATCAGAATTTGAACTAGAATCGGAGAGATAGTCTACCTCATTAGTTTTGTCATTAGATTTTGTGCTTGAAGATGCCTCTTCATCAAATTTGGCCATCAAGCAAAGGTTGGCTAACTCCTCATCTTCCGATGTGCCAGTTGTGGATTCATTTTCCGGTTCGTCCCAAACTATATATGATTTCTTTCCTTTTGAATGATTGGATTTCCACTTGTCACTATCGGGCTTCTTTGAGTTTTGTGGATAGTTAGATCTATAATGCCCCGGTTTTCCACACTCATGACATATTATTTTGTCCTTATTGGTCTTTTGTCTTTGTTGTGATTCCTTGGTGTCCCTTGTCTTAGTTCTATTGAAATTGTTCTTCTTCTTAAGGAAACGACCAAGCTTCTTAACCAATATATAAATCGAGGGTCTCATCATCAATGTCGGAGTCGGAATCATCTACTAGTGAAGACTCCTCTTGTGCTTTTAGGGATTTTGAACTTGTCTTGAGCGCTATCCCCTTCTTCTTTCTATCGGAATCCTCGTTCATAGTTAGTCTTCCTAACTCCATTTCGTGCTCTTGAAGCTTGCCAAATAAAGTTGCTAAATCCATCTCATCTAGATCCTTAGATTCCATGATAGCAGTGACCTTTGGTTGCCACTCCCTGCTAAGACATCTCATCACTTTGTTAACAACTTCATCGTTAGATAAAACTTTGCCAAGAGTAGATAGATGATTAATAATATGTGTAAAGCGCTTTTGCATGTCGCTTAATTTTTCATTAGGCAACATGCGAAAGAGCTCATACTCATGCATAAGTGTGTTCATCCTAGCACGTCTAACCTCATTAGTGCCCTCATGCGTGACTTGAAGTGTATCCCACATTTGTTTAGCATTCGAGCATTGAGAGACTCTAAAGAATTCATCATACGAAAGAGCCGAAGTGATGATGTTTTTAGCTTTTAAATCATATTGAACCTTTTTCTTATCATCATCATTCCAGCTAGATTTAGGTTTTAAAGAAACAGTATCATTTACTTTTGTCGTCGGAATAAAAGGTCCATTCTTAATGGCATTCCAAATCTCAATATCAATAGCTTCAATAAAAATTTTCATTCGAACCTTCCAATAAGCATATCCTTCACCATTAAATAGTGGAGGACGGTTAGTGGAAGCTCCTTCACCTCCAAAGGGATTAAAATTTGAGCCCATGATTTCCAAAACGGATCTTTACGGAAAAGCGTTTTAATGCTCGGATCTTTCGACCGAGCTCTGATACCACTTGTTGGAAACCAACAAGCGGCTCAAAATATACTAGAGGGGGTGAATAGTGTTTTGAAGCCTTGATACCAATTTTTCGATTGTAAATGAGAATGGTTTTGAGAAAACAAGTTTTCTTACAAAAAAAAATGAACTGCTTAATCAATTAATGAATAAGCTAATCGATTAATGCCTGAAGCTTACCAAACAATTAATCGATTAACAAGTGAGTTACTCGATTAATGTCTGAAAGGTGATTCAAAACTAATCGATTAACACAATTACTTAATCGATTAATCAAGTACAAATCAGCAAAAATTCAATCTTAATCAGAATCGCAGTAGAGCTCTAATTCCAAGAACACAAGAACAATTATCTAAAGAATTAAAAACAACTCTAAGTAAATTTACCAATTCAAATTAGTATTGATTCTCTAAGAAATATGAAATTCTGAATTCTAACCTAATTGATTAATTTGTTTGTTAATTCTCTCAAAGCTTTAAAGAATTTAGAAGATAAGAGACAAGGGATTTTTATCCTGGTTCACTCTCAATCCACCAAGAGCTACATCCAGTCCCCTCTATCGCAATAGAGAGATTTCCACTAAAGAAATAATTGTTAGATTACAAAGGATAAAAGATAAACCTCACTCAAGTTATCCTATCCCTTTCAAGAGAGTACCAATCTCTTGAAATCTACCCAACCAATTGTTCTTCTTGTCTCTTGAATTGTTGAAGCAACCTCTTCACCCAATTCCTTTCTCTTTGCTTTGACTTCTTCAAAGGCTTCCAACTTGTGAAATTCTTCACTTCATTGATTTGTTGAATTCTTGAGCTTACAACCCTTGTTTTAAAAAATGATTCAACCAAACGAATAAGCACTTGAAACTAGTATCTCAAAATCTAGTTGAATTGAAGAGAATAATAGTGAAGAATGAGATTGTGAAAGTAAGATTTAAATCTTGATAGAACTCTAGAAATTGAATAGATCTTTGTGAAATTGTAATGGCATGAAAGTATGTTGAAAGTTGTAAAAGTGTGTAACCAAATCAAAGTCACAATGAAAATCTTTTAAACAAAATAATTTTTCTGTTATAACAGCTATTAATCGATTAACATTTAACCTAATCGATTAACCACTGTTAACCAAATAGTTTAAAGCAATTATACATGTGTTAATTGATTAAGCCTTATGAGCTAATCGATTAACCACCGTAAAAGTGATTAAAAAATAGCTTTTCAATTATGTTTTGATTTGTACTTTCATGTGAGCGATTTTCTATCAAGTTAATCTCATATCACTTATATACTCAACAATTCAAATTCCTAAATTGAGATAAACTAAACTACCACCCACTCAAATATGACATAAAATAAAATATTACACTGTTTACAATAACATATGAGCTAACTAATTAATCTTGAGGGGTGCTTGACTTGAATGTTGTTGTTGTTGATACTTGAGGTTTGCATATATTGGTTTGTTGTCATCAGAACATCATCAACTTACATTACTTACTTTCACATTTTCTAGGTCTCAAATCAATGGATCATTCTTAAAAATCATTCAATCACTTAGCAAATATATCAGCTCATATAGCACATAATAACGCATAACATCATCATTAATTATTTCACATTCCAATTTATTTCCCTAATTATTTACTTAATTTCCTAGATTCAAATTATTAGCTTTATCAACTACCCTAAGGTGAAAAATCCTAAAACTAACAACAAACTCTTAGCAAGCTCTATATACATTCTAGAAACCGATTCCTAAAGTAAGGTAACACTCACTCCTTACCTTTACCAAAGAGATAGGAGAAACCTTCACGAAAATCCCTAGCTTAATACCATGCCCTAACCCATACCGACCATAACCAAAGGAGCCTCCAAATGTAGAGAGAAGAAAGAGAGTAAACTTGGTTCCTTGAAGCCACAAAATGAAGAAAACATAAGAGTGGGTTACTTCAAAAGTGTTGGTTCGAAATTCATGAGGGAAAAGAGGAAAAATTCGTGTGAAATGTGAGGAAGAAAGGAAGGTAAAATTTACCTTGAAAGCTTGAAAATGAGTGATGACAAGCCCTAAGAACCTTGAAGATAAAGAAGAACAAAACTTGTTCTTGGTGGGGGAAGGAGAAAACCGTGAATGTTGATGAGGATGGAGGAAGAAATAGCTTGCCTTGATGATGGAGGAGATGATTTTAGCTCTTAATCCTTGGTTTGTTGTTGTTGTTGTTGATGGAGATTAGGGAGGAGAGAAATGGAGCTCTTGAACCCTAACTAAGAGAAATGACGGGAAGAGAGAGTTCAATTCGTTTTTATTATTTTCGCTGCTGACTCGTGTTAATCGATTAACCCAATGGTTAATCGATTAACCAATGCAAAATTGCCAAAAACAGTCATCAGGTCTTAATCGATTAACCCCCAGGTTAATCGATTAACTCTGTGAAGCAAATGCCCAAGAGATTTTGATGATTTCAAATATGCACAAAGTCCACAACATGAAGCTTAGATTCGACTATGTTAAAAAGGGGTTTGATATTAATTTGTAATGTTAATTTATTTTTTTTTCCCTAGGTGTATAAGGGTAGAGTCTAAGTTAAGGAAATCTTAATCTTAATCTAAATAGTGACAAGAACGCATGCTAAGTTATAATCAAGTGGGTACTTTTCAAAATTAAAAGAAAGATATGTAATTTTATAAATATAAGAAAAATATTGAGAAAATAATATATGAAAATATTTTTCTAATAAAATAAAGTGTTTTTGGAAGTAAAGAAAATGTTTTAAAAATATAAACATAAGTTTTTATAAGTAAAAATAAAATATTTGGATATTTTGTACTGAAGTATCCGGATATTTTCAAAATATCCGGATACCTCGTGTTTCAACAGTCACAATTTTTGATTTTAAACTCGTGATATCCGGATAGTTTCAAAGTATCCGGATATCTCATGTTAAAAACAGAAGTGTTTTAAATTTTAAATCGTGGTATCCGGATATCCTTCAAGATATCCGGATAATGACAGTTAAAACTGTAACACCCCGCATTTTTCCCGTACGTGCGTAAACGATTTTTAACGAAAGAAACCTTGAAATGATGATTTTTACAAAAAGTATTTTTCGTAAGAAGGAAATAAAGTGTTGATTTCTATGGATTTTTACAAACAAAATATTTTATATAAGAAAAGTAGATGATTTTGTTGAGTTGATTTTTTTCTAAAAAGAGATTTTTGTTTGAAATGGAGTTTTGGGTCTGTCAACTTGAAAAATTTGTAACTTTTAAACCGTAACTCGGAATTTGATGATCTTTATATGAAAACGATCGTTTTGAAACCTAGAATTTGAAAATGTAATTTTTAGAATTTTCTGGAGTGATTTATAAAAATTTATTTTCAGAATATAAGAAGCACGAATTTTTAAGAAAATGTGTTTTGTGATGTGTCTTGGCATGAATTTTATGTGATGTGTGTGTTTGATTTAATGTGTGTAATATGTGATGCATGTAAATGGTTGTGAATATGATTTCCTAAAATTAATTGCATTAGCATATGAATTAATAAATTAAAGTAAATATGACTAGAAAATAAAAGAATAATAATCATGTATGCATGTGTGAGACATGTGTTTGTGTGTGAGAGTGCCACGGTTTGTGGTTTGCATGCATGTGAGTGTATGTGTGCTATATGTGTGTGTGTCGTGTGTAAGCTTAGTGAGTAAGCAATTAAGGAACCAAACTAGAACCAAGCCAACTAAACTAGAAGGAAAACCCTAACCAAGGAGCTAACTAGTTTTTACTCTAAAGTGACCCCTAAGACCTAGACCACTTCTCTTTGTCCCCTTGACTTTAGCAACCTTAGCCATGCAAAATTTTGTAGAGACCAATTCACCCTCCTTACTTGCACATGGGCCGAATTTTACAAGGCCAAATTGGGAAATTGTGAACTTGCCTACATATAGAAATAAGCCTTAGTTCATTCCACTTTCATCCATTTCATCTCCATCTCTTCCAAACACAATACACTACTCTAAAGGCTCATCAAACCTTTAGAGAGAAATAGAGAAAGAAAGAAAGAGGGTGTAGCCGTGAGGTATGGAAGGAGAAGAAGAAGGAGATCCACCTTAGATCAAACCTTTCCCTTTGAAGATCTAAGTGATTAGGAGCTTAAAGAACCACCCTTCTTGCTAGGAGACTCAAAGAACAAGAGGAAGAATGTAATAGCCTAGTTGTCCTTTCTAGTTTGTAGAACCCTTTCTTTTTCTTTTGCATGTTTGTTTCTATAATTTGTAAAGTGAATTTATGTGCTATTTCTTCTTGATCTTGAACCTTCATGGACTAAACATTAATTTGTAATATTTGTAACTCTATGTGTGTGATTCGGTTCATACTTTCTTGATCTTCATGTTTTTCTCACTAAAACTTAAAGATCTAAAGTTTTTGTTTAAGTTTTGTGAAGCTTAATCTAGATCCTTCTTACATGTATGTCTTTCTTGTTCTAAATCATGATCTATGTATGTTTATGTGTTTATTTGACAAATCAATCCATGATCTAAGGTATTGCTTAAGATTTTTATGAAAACTAAAATAAATTCCCTTGCATGTTAAATTTCCTTGTTAAAACCGTGAGCCAAGACACTTTTAAGAAATAATTTGATGAATAAATTTGTGACTTGAACTATGATGATTTTTAGTCTTACATGTTAAATTTTCCTTGTTTAAAATGATGATCTATGTTGTGTTTGTGTGATTTCTTAATAAATAAATGTATGATTTAAGTTTGCTTGAAAATAAAAATCTTTTACTTTACATGTTGACTTGTTGATAACTTGTCGATTTGTATGCATATATTTTATGATCTATGTTTAATAAACAAAAAGTGAAATATGCATGTTGATTTTAAGTGGAAAGATTATGTTTTCATTTGATGCATGTCACGGTTTTTAAAGAAGAAAATTAAGAAACAAGGTTTAAAATGATTTTTTTAAAAAAAGTGTGAACTTGATTTAGTTTAAGGACTTGATTTTATGTGTGATAAATTTGGTAAAAGGCCATTTAGCCATGTTGAATACAAATGAAACTCATGTTTTGTTATGTGAAAATTTGATGCATGTGCATGATAAGACTAGATCTAGTGATTGTAGGTACATGCATGTTATTCTTAGAAAGTTTAAGATGAAACCTTAATTTTTATTCAAGATTAGATAATGAACTTGAGTTGTTTGTGTAGGTGATGTGCATAAATGATGTGTTTGATGCCTTGATGATTGATTTTGTGATTTTGTATGATTGCAAAAGTTAATAGGACCATGCATTCTTTTATGCTAGCATTCGGCCATGAAGAAAAGAATAGGAAATTATATCCGATCAATGTTTAAGTTGCATACCTGATGAAATAAAATTAATCTAAGAGCCTAGAAGGTACATGCATAAAATTATTAAGTTTTCCTTTTAATGCTCTCGGTTTCCAATTTAAAAAGAAAAGAAAATAATTCCAATTGCTTTGTGCTTTTATGTATGCTTCAATCTTTGCAAAGTTGCATCTAAATAATTCGGTCCATACATGCTAGTGTGGCTAGAAAATTTGCCTTTATGAAATGATCTTTGTAAATGACTATATTTTGTGTGCATGATGCTATGTGTGTAATATAATTGATATGTTGTTTTTTTTAACCCCTTTCGGTTTTTAAAGAAATAAACTAAATAAATTGATTTAATAAATGATTTTTATTAACTCAAAGTGTGACTTGCATTGTGTGAAGTTGTGAGTGTTTTAAAAAGTGATGTGTTGTTTGAATGTATTTTTCTATATTTGAACTTCCAAAGGATTGAAAAATGTTTTACTGAAAAGTATGGTTTAAGAAATTGATTTGATTTTATTCTCTTAAGTTTTGAATTTTATTTAAATAATTAAGAATAATGATTTTTATAACATGAACGTTTAAGAGGAATGGATCCTGTTTTGACAAGAAAATCGTTTTAAAGTGAATTCTGTTTTTAAAGAAATTAATTTAGAACTATTTCAAAATCTTCTTGAAAACATTCTCTGGATTTGAAACGTGAACCATGTGTTTTCAAAAAGGGAATGATTTCAAAGTGTTTTAAAACAAATTGAATGAATTCGTTAAAACGTTTCTAACGCACGGGGAAAAATGCTATAGTTCGGACGACAAACGCAAAGGAAACGAAGCGGAGTTAGCAGTCAGGAAATCTTGGAACGTTTTTGGAGGCATACGCCAATTGAGGTGAGAGAGGGGCTTCCGACACCGTGGTATTTAGGTAACTTATTAAGAGGTCCAATCATCTCCAAGGTTGGACTCCAATCTCATTTAGCGTAGTGGTGTATGTGATAGCAATTGTTTGATTGTTTGTTTGGCTATCCACCCGAACGGCTGAGATTGGTTTTTATCTATGATGTTATGCTTTCTGGATGATTATGTTTGAATTATTTAATTGCCTTATGATCTACTTAATGATTAAGTAATTATGATATTGTTGAGAAATCTTGGTGTGCTGAATGATGCTTTGAGAAGAATTTAACTATAAAAGTAAGTAAAGGTAACTAAAAGAAAGAAGAGTGATAAAGAAGGATTGTATAAGTAAGGAATAATGACGAGCAGTTGGAATGGCAAAGATATAAAGAGATGAGACTGAGATGAGTTATGGAAGTGAGATGAGTTATGGAATTGAGATGTGGTGTGGCCTGTAAGGTCCTGTATTTTAATAAATAAATAAATGTGTTGAATAAAATAATGATTTTTCTGAAATTAAGACATTTTACTCGAGTATTGTAGAGGGTACTCGAGTATAATCACTATCTGTTTGAAAATTTGAATTTTGAGCCAAAAGACTCGAGTATGTCAGAAAAGACTCGAGTGTTCTTGAGTTTTTGAAAAATACTCGAGTAGAAAGAAAAAGACTCGAGTAAATCGAGTAGTCTGGCTAAATGTATAAGTCGGTTTTACAATTAATTTCGCACCAAAACGCGGTTTCTTGACATGACAAGCATAGAGCTGAACCTTACTTCGAGTTGAAGTACTCTTAGGCTATAAATTGATGCTTGGTTGAAGCATCAACACCTCTGAAGTTCCAAAACCCGAATTTGACCAGAAATTTCCCTGTTTTACAGAGTTCACTTTGATCCCTTCGTTCTCTCTCAATCCTCACTCATTTTCCTTGAAACCTAAACACAAACTGAAGTTCTGATTCCATTCTTGAATTAGAACTCGAAATCACTTCAAATAGCCTTCTGAAGATCAAGTTCTAGGCCTTCAAAGTTGGAGGTTCAAAACTGAGAAAACAGAGTAACATTCAGTCTCAAGTATTCATCTTCATTGAAATCGTTTGGTAAATTCATGGATTCTTTTCGTGTCAAACTTGTTTCTGATTAAAGTTAGTATATCCTAGTTTCTGAAACTAACTTGTTTCATTCTTTTTCATGCCAAATCCGTGGTGAAATCTGTGGCCAAAGTCAGCCTGTTCAACTCTTTTTCACCAAGTCCAGAATTTGGATTTTTGATCCAACCGATTTCTCTGTCGTTTTACTTGTTGATTAGCTTCTCTAAGGTAAGGGAGGAGTTATCTAAATACTAGAATGAGTTATTTCAAGCTGGAAATGTAGGAACCTCATATGGTTCATCAAGGGGTGAAGTTTGAATTGGGAATATGACATAGAGGTCATAAACCCAAGTTTTTATAAACCAAACATGTCTAAATGGACCTAATGATGCTCACTGGATCAATTTTCGAAGTTAAAAACAAAAGGAAATGAAAATCATATGTTGAAATGGTTATTTGCTAAGTTTATGTTGATTCTGTGATTTATTGCATTTGATGTTGTTTCAATATTGATTACATGTTCTAACATGTTTATTTTATGTATCTAAGTTACTGTTTTGCATAAAAATGGAAAGGAAAGGCTCTGAACTCGAATTGGCATTATAAAGTGCAGAAACTGGTGCTGCTGCTGCTAAAACACTCGAGTAATTGAAGAAAGACTCGAGTATTCTGGAAAATGGGAAGAACACTCGAGTATTTCTTGAAGGACTCGAGTAATTTTACATGAACACTCGAGTAGGTGAAGAATTACTCGAGTAATTTAAATAATTTTCAGAAAATCTTTACTTCTTTATGAAGTAATTAAAGATTAACTCGTCTAAACTCCTATATGCTTAAATTTTAATTTCTGCTCTTAATATCTATAGATTTAATCCCATTGGTTGATTTTATCCTGGATGAGTCCTACTAGAATTTTATTCAGTGGTTGACATATTCGGACAGGATGTCCCAATGGAGGTGCGTACACCCATTTGGTTGATTTTATTCCCACGTCCCGGTGGAAGTTTTTACCCACTTGGTTGATATTTTGGGAGTCCTAGATGGGGTCGTTGCACAAATTAATGACAACGTAATTAAATTCCTATTGTATAAAACCATCACAAAGTGGCTGGGCCGCTGATGGAATTTTTGGAAAGCACAAGCACCAGTTAATGCAAAAATGAAAAGATGGTTTATAAGCAAGAAGGATTATGAATTTTGGGTCTCTATATTGGAGGCATGATATTCAAAGATATGAATTAAAAGAGAAAAAGACAATGAACAATTATGTGACATTGACATGCATGGAGATGCTCCGATTTTGATTGTGGAATCTGGTATAGGTAGAAGTATTCTGCAGCCCTGAGATAGCTGTGATGCCATAGCACGAAGATGCTGTGATGATTTGGATTCCGTAACATGAAAATGTTATGATGGCTAAATTCCCAATCAAATCGTGACGCCTGGGTTGTGAATATGCTCCGGTTTGATGAACCATAGGATTATGAATATCCCGAGCCTGAGATACTCGGATGCCGAACCGCGTAGCATGAATGAGGAGTAGGCATGCATCACGAAACTAAATGAAATATTATAAAAGACAGTTTGAGCATATACATATGCATTTATTATTGCTATCTGAAAACTTGTGCTTGTTATTTCTAGCCTCTGTTATGCTCATTTGTTATTGTATTTAGCTATGACTCACTCCTAATCCCTTGTTGTAGGTCATGGCCAAGAACATGATTTGCGTGGAGATGAGGCCGCTCCCTAATGGGGAGTGGAACTTTGAGGATCATCGGGCTATCTATGAAGGGGACGTGGAAGTCACTTTCCGTCACCCAAACCCATGGTCCCGAATGCGTCCGCGTAGGACGAGAATCCCAATGATGTACATTATGCACATTCCGCCAAATTTTGTGTTTCGACATGGAACACCACCACCGACGCCAAGACGTTTTCCGAGACGCACCCTTCCACCAAGTCCATCACCCTCTGAGGAAAGAATTATTTTGGAGGTTCCTGCTCCCTCTCGTCCTTCCACTAGAGCCCGATCTCGGACTCCGGTATATGTGCCATCTGAACCGGCACATGAAGAGGAGGAGGAGGAGGAGGATCCGATAGAGGATGAGGATCCGGTGGAGGATGCCGATCCGGTGGCTGATGATGATTTCATGGACAACTCAACCGGTAGTCAGTGGGGAACTGATGATTGAGTTGAGTTGGGATGTGGGAATGTGGATAATGCGACTCATCAGGTTTCTCTTATCTATTTTATATTTTGAGTTTCGAACCAGTTGCTCTAGGTTATTATAAATTTTGTTGTAAGATATGTAATATAATGAAATGACCTAGAGTACTTAAGTTAAACCTAGTGTTGATGGTTTTGATGTAATGGAAATGTACTTTCCTTTTTATGAAATATAATATGAATAGTTTCTTTCATGATAATTGATTTTATAATTTCCGCAAAGACTCGATAATGGATGATGACTGACTTTTAGTTTCAAAAAAAAAAAAAATGGTCGAATTTTCTAAAAATGAATATTAAGTTTTGGAATAAAAGTTGGGGGGTCACATTTAGTGGTATCAGAGCAATGGTTCAACTCTCAGCCTTGGAGTGTGGCCTTACACACTAACCATTGCATACTCTAGAATCATGTTTGCATTTGTGAGAAATAGAATAACAGAATCTAATTAAGTTTTCCCCTTTGGATTCTGTAGGATAGATGGCTGGACGTAATAACGCTAACATTGCTGAGGCTTTGACACGTATGGCTGCGGTTCTAGAAAACTTGCAGCAAACCCGTTTTCCCAGCAATGGAACCCCGGCTGAATTTCAAGGACTAGATTCGTTCCGTAGGTGTAAACCCCCTGGCTTCTCGGGAGGTCGCTGCCCTGAGCAAGCCCAATTCTGGTTAGCCGAGATGAATAAGATTTTCCGGACGCTGACTCTCACGGAAGCTCAGAAGGTCACGTTCGCGGCCTACATGCTAAATGGGGAAGCTGCAACTTGGTGGGAGCAGACCCGCCAGTTTTTGGAGTATGATCATCGCGAACTTTCTTGGGAAATCTTCACGGAGAAATTCTTGGAGAGGTACTTTCCGGATGACGTCCGAATTCAAAAGGAGATGGAATTCTTGGACTTGAAGCAAGGTAGCATGACTGTCGACCAGTATGCTGAAAAGTTTGAAGAGCTGATGAAGTATTCCCCGTACTTCCAATACCATCCTGACGAATACTCGAAGTGCACCCGGTTTGAGAATGGGCTGAGGTCAGACATCAAGCTAGCTGTAAGCGTGCAAAGGATTCGTCACTATCCAACCTTGATCAGTGCCTGTCGCATTTTCGAGAAGAACAATTTCAAGAAGGAAGTCAGTCAAGGAGGCCCTGGACCCCACCGACATCAGCACAAGAACAATCGCGGAAATCGTGGAGGCCCTTATTGGCACAAAGGAAAGGGAAAATCGCAACCCTCTGGAGTAGCAAGTCTTCCAGCTCCGGCAGAGATTTGTAGCAAGTGTCAACGCTCTCATCCTGGCCTGGAATGCTGGAGGGACAAGCAACCAGTCTGTTTCAATTGTGGAGGGACCAGACATATCGCCCGTGCGTGTCGCCAACCCCCGCGCCAAAGCAATCAAAGACAAGGAAGCAAACCTTGGGTCAATGGAAAGGTGTTCACAATGTCTGGAGAAGAAGCAAAGCAGGCCGACAACCTTGTGCAAGGTAACCATTTCCTCAATGGCATGCCTTGTCGCTTTTTATTTGATTCTGGGGCAACGCATTCCTTCATTTCGGAGGCATGTGTCAAGCGTTTAAGTTTGTCTGTCTCGGAGACCCCGTTCAATCTAAGTGTGTCTACCCCCACGAATGTTCCTGTTGTTGCATCAAGAGCATGTGTCGGTTGTGTTGTTAGCATAGGAGATCAGATTTCTCGGGTAAATCTGATTTGTTTGCCGTTGTCCAATCTCGATGTTATTTTGGGCATGGATTGGATGGCGTCCAACCATGTAGTAATCGACTGCAAGGTTCGAACGATCATCTTTCCTGGTGAGAATTCGCCGGCCAAGCAACCTGGAGGTTATGTGTGCCTATTTTCGGCCATCGATGAAGAAAAGAAGGAGGAAGCAAAGATCGAAGACATTCCGGTCATTCGAAATTTTCCCGAGGTATTTCCCGATGAAGTACCTGGTTTGCCGCCGCATCGAGAGATAGAATTCAGTATTGACCTAGTCCCCGGTACTGGTCCTATTTCTATCGCCCCTTATCGTATGGCTCCGGAAGAATTAGCTGAATTAAAGAAGCAAGTGGAGGATATGTTGGAAAAGCAGTTCATCAGACCGAGTGTGTCACCTTGGGGAGCGCCAGTTTTGTTCGTGAAGAAGAAGGATGGGTCAATGAGGATGTGCATTGACTATAGGCAACTCAACAAGGTTACCATCAAGAACAAGTATCCGTTGCCAAGAATCGACGATTTGATGGATCAAGTGAGAGGAGCATCGGTATTTTCAAAGATTGATCTGAGGTCAGGTTATCATCAGATCAGAGTTAGGGAGGAAGATATACCAAAGACTGCCTTTCGGTCACGATATGGACACTACGAGTATGTAGTGATGCCATTTGGGTTGACCAACGCTCCAGCAATATTCATGGATTACATGAATAGAGTGTTTCGACCCTACCTGGATTCCTTCGTTGTGGTGTTTATCGATGATATTCTCATCTATTCGAAGAATTTGGAGGAACACGCTAGTCATTTGAAGATTGTTTTGGAAACCTTGAGGGAGAAGAAATTATATGCGAAGTTGACCAAGTGCGAATTTTGGCTTGAAAAAGTCAATTTCTTAGGTCATATAATTTCAAAGGATGGTGTGGCTGTGGACCCGACCAAAGTGGAATCAGTTTTCCAATGGGAAAGACCAAAGACGGTGACTGAGATAAGATGTTTTCTTGGGTTAGCTGGATATTATCGAAAGTTCATTGAAGGTTTTTCCAAGTTGGCTCTTCCGTTAACCCGTTTGACCCGAAAGGAGCAACCTTTTGTCTGGGACGAGAAGTGTGAAGTCAGCTTCCAGACGTTAAAGGACAAGTTAACATCGTCTCCAGTGTTAACTTTGCCCGATCCTAGTAAAAGCTTCGATGTGTATTGTGATGCATCTCGACAAGGTTTGGGTTGCGTCCTGATGCAAGAAGGGAAAGTTGTCGCCTATGCATCTCGTCAGTTGAAGGTGCATGAAGGGAACTATCCTACTCATGATTTGGAATTAGCTGCCATTGTCTTCGCCTTGAAAATATGGAGACATTACCTGTATGGTAATACGTTCCAAGTATTCAGCGACCATAAAAGTTTGAAGTATCTCTTCGACCAAAAGGAACTGAATATGAGGCAACGTAGGTGGATGGAATTCCTGAAGGATTATGACTTCGAATTGCATTACCACCCCGGCAAAGCTAATGTTGTAGCCGACGCTCTCAGTAGGAAGATGTTGCACGTGAGTACGATGATGGTAAAAGAAGCTCAGCTGATTGAAGAATTCCGAAACTTGAATTTGGCAATTCAGTTCAAGCCGAATTGCGTCAAGTTAGGAATGTTACAAATCACAAATGAGTTTGAGGGTCAAGTCCGAACCCTACAACAAGCGGACGAGGAGCTTCTAGAGAAGAAAAGATTAGGGATGGAAGGAGTAGAACCGGATTTCCAATTAGGATCCGATGGTATTTTGAGATTCAGGAATCGAATCTGCATTCCGGCGAATCAAGAATTAAGGAGAGCTGTATTAGAGGAAGCCCACAAGAGCAAGCTAAGTATACATCCTGGATCAACGAAAATGTATCAAGACCTGAAGAGGATGTTTTAGTGGCCCGGACTAAAGAAAGATGTCGCGTTTTATGTAGCGTCTTGCCTTGTCTGCCAAAAGGCGAAGATCGAACATAAGAAGCCCGGAGGTGAACTGCAACCATTAAGCATACCGGAATGGAAGTGGGAAGGAATAGCTATGGATTTTGTAAGTGGATTTCCAAGAACAAGAGAAGGATTTGATGCAATTTGGGTTGTGATTGATCGCTTAACAAAATCTGCACATTTCATTCCCATCAGCATGCAATATCCATTGGAGAAGCTTGCAAGATTGTACATTAAGGAGATCGTAAGATTGCACGGAATTCCCTCGAGTATCGTATCGGATCGTGATCCTCGTTTCGTATCCCGGTTCTGGCAGAGTTTGCATCAAGCTTTGGGATCGCAGTTGAGGATGAGTTCCGCTTATCACCCTCAAACCGATGGTCAATCGGAAAGAACGATTCAGTCTTTGGAAGACCTGCTGCGAGCATGTGTCTTGGAATATCAAGAAGGTTGGGACCGATTATTGCCACTTGTGGAGTTCACCTATAACAATAGTTACCATGCGAGCATTGATATGGCTCCATACGCAGCTCTCTATGGAAGAAGATGTAGAACCCCGCTATGTTGGTTCCAAGTGGGGGAGAATGCTCTCATCGGACCTGATCTAGTTCAAGACACGACTGAGAAGATAAAGATTATCCGAGAAAAGATGAAAACTGCACAAAGTCGTCAGAAAAGTTACGCCGACCAGCGAAGATCCAAGCTCGAATTTCAAGAAGGAGATCATGTATTCCTGCGAGTCGTGCCAACGACTGGAATTGGAAGAGTAATGAAGCCAAAGAAGCTGTCTCCTAAGTTCATCGGCCTTATCAGATTTTGAAACGAGTAGGCCCCGTCGCATATCAGATCGCCCTACCTCCTTTCTTGTCCAACCTGCACAATGTTTTCCATGTCTCTCAACTTCGCAAGTTTATCCAAGACCCATCTTCAGTCGTGCAGTTGCAACAAGATGTGATATCGCTGAAAGAAAACCACACGTTTGATGTTGGACCCATGAGAATAGAGGATAGAAGGATTAAGAAGCTACGAGGGAAAGAGATTCCGTTAGTACGAGTTCTCTGGGGGCAAGGTGGAGTGTCTGACTCCACATGGGAATTAGAGTCTAAGATGAGGGATGAATATCCACATCTATTTTTGTAAATCAGAATTTCGGGGACGAAATTCTATTTAAGTGGGGGAGGATGTAAGGTCCTGTATTTTAATAAATAAATAAATTATTTAAATAAATAAATGTGTTGAATAAAATAATGATTTTTCTGAAATTAAGACATTTTACTCGAGTATTGTAGAGGGTACTCGAGTATAATCACTATCTGTTTGAAAATTTGAATTTTGAGCCAAAAGACTCGAGTATGTCAGAAAAGACTCGAGTGTTCTTGAGTTTTTGAAAAATACTCGAGTAGAAAGAAAAAGACTCGAGTAAATCGAGTAGTCTGGCTAAATGTATAAGTCGGTTTTACAATTAATTTCGCACCAAAACGCGGTTTCTTGACATGACAAGCATAGAGCTGAACCTTACTTCGAGTTGAAGTACTCTTAGGCTATAAATTGATGCTTGGTTGAAGCATCAACACCTCTGAAGTTCCAAAACCCGAATTTGACCAGAAATTTCCCTGTTTTACAGAGTTCACTTTGATCCCTTCGTTCTCTCTCAATCCTCACTCATTTTCCTTGAAACCTAAACACAAACTGAAGTTCTGATTCCATTCTTGAATTAGAACTCGAAATCACTTCAAATAGCCTTATGAAGATCAAGTTCTAGGCCTTCAAAGTTGGAGGTTCAAAACTGAGAAAACAGAGTAACATTCAGTCTCAAGTATTCATCTTCATTGAAATCGTTTGGTAAATTCATGGATTCTTTTCGTGTCAAACATGTTTCTGATTAAAGTTAGTATATCCTAGTTTCTGAAACTAACTTGTTTCATTCTTTTTCATGCCAAATCCGTGGTGAAATCTGTGGCCAAAGTCAGCCTGTTCAACTCTTTTTCACCAAGTCCAGAATTTGGATTTTTGATCCAACCGATTTCTCTGTCGTTTTACTTGTTGATTAGCTTCTCTAAGGTAAGGGAGGAGTTATCTAAATACTAGAATGAGTTATTTCAAGCTGGAAATGTAGGAACCTCATATGGTTCATCAAGGGGTGAAGTTTGAATTGGGAATATGACATAGAGGTCATAAACCCAAGTTTTTATAAACCAAACATGTCTAAATGGACCTAATGATGCTCACTGGATCAATTTTCGAAGTTAAAAACAAAAGGAAATGAAAATCATATGTTGAAATGGTTATTTGCTAAGTTTATGTTGATTCTGTGATTTATTGCATTTGATGTTGTTTCAATATTGATTACATGTTCTAACATGTTTATTTTATGTATCTAAGTTACTGTTTTGCATAAAAATGGAAAGGAAAGGCTCTGAACTCGAATTGGCATTATAAAGTGCAGAAACTGGTGCTGCTGCTGCTAAAACACTCGAGTAATTGAAGAAAGACTCGAGTATTCTGGAAAATGGGAAGAACACTCGAGTATTTCTTGAAGGACTCGAGTAATTTTACATGAACACTCGAGTAGGGGAAGAACTACTCGAGTAATTTAAATAATTTTAAGAAAATCTTTACTTCTTTATGAAGTAATTAAAGATTAACTCGTCTAAACTCCTATATGCTTAAATTTTAATTTCTGCTCTTAATATCTATAGATTTAATCCCATTGGTTGATTTTATCCTGGATGAGTCCTACTGGAATTTTATTCAGTGGACATATTCGGACAGGATGTCCCAATGGAGGTGCGTACACCCATTTGGTTGATTTTATTCCCACGTCCCAGTGGAAGTTTTTACCCACTTGGTTGATATTTTGGGAGTCCTAGATGGGGTCGTTGCACAAATTAATGACAACGTAATTAAATTCCTATTGTATAAAACCATCACAAAGTGGCTGGGCCGCTGATGGAATTTTTGGAAAGCACAAGCACCAGTTAATGGAAAAATGAAAAGATGGTTTATAAGCAAGAAGGATTATGAATTTTGGGTCTCTATATTGGAGGCATGATATTCAAATATATGAATTAAAAGAGAAAAAGACAATGAACAATTATGTGACATTGACATGCATGGAGATGGTTCGATTTTGATTGTGGAATCTGGTATAGGTAGAAGTATTCCGCAGCCCTGAGATAGCTGTGATGCCATAGCACGAAGATGCTGTGATGATTTGGATTCCGTAACATGAAAATGTTATGATGGCCAAATTCCCAATCAAATCGTGACGCCTGGGTTGTGAATACGCTCCGGTTTGATGAACCATAGGATTATGAATATCCCGAGCCTAAGATACTCGGATGCCGAACCGCGTAGCATGAATGAGGAGTAGGCATGCATCACGAAACTAAATGAAATATTATAAAAGACAGTTTGAGCATATACATATGCATTTATTATTGCTATCTGAAAACTTGTGCTTGTTATTTCTAGCCTCTGTTATGCTCATTTGTTATTGTATTTAGCTATGACTCACTCCTAATCCCTTGTTGTAGGTCATGGCCAGGAACATGATTTGCGTGGAGATGAGGCCGCTCCCTAATGGGGAGTGGAACTTTGAGGATCATCGGGCTATCTATGAAGGGGACGTGGAAGTCACTTTCCGTCACCCAAACCCATGGTCCCGAATGCGTCCGCGTAGGACGAGAATCCCAATGATGTACATTATGCACATTCCGCCAAATTTTGTGTTTCGACATGGAACACCACCACCGCCGCCAAGACGTTTTCCGAGACGCACCCTTCCACCAAGTCCATCACCCTCTGAGGAAAGAATTATTTTGGAGGTTCCTGCTCCCTCTCGTCCTTCCACTAGAGCCCGATCTCGGACTCCGGTATATGTGCCATCTGAACCGGCACATGAAGAGGAGGAGGAGGAGGAGGAGGATCCGATAGAGGATGAGGATCCGGTGGAGGATGCCGATCCGGTGGCTGATGATGATTTCATGGACAACTCAACCGGTAGTCAGTGGGGAACTGATGATTGAGTTGAGTTGGGATGTGGGAATATGGATAATGCGACTCATCAGGTTTCTCTTATCTATTTTATATTTTGAGTTTCGAACCAGTTGCTCTAGGTTATTATAAATTTTGTTGTAAGATATGTAATATAATGAAATGACCTAGAGTACTTAAGTTAAACCTAGTGTTGATGGTTTTGATGTAATGGAAATGTACTTTCCTTTTTATGAAATATAATATGAATAGTTTCTTTCATGATAATTGATTTTATAATTTCCGCAAAGACTCGATAATGGATGATGACTGACTTTTAGTTTCAAAAAAAAAAAAATGGTCGAATTTTCTAAAAATGAATATTAAGTTTTGGAATAAAAGTTGGGTCGTCACATGGCCCTTGTTGTTTTTGGTTTTAGTCTGGGACTAGTGTTGATTGAGCTTGCTCCTCCACTAGCGCCCAGCAAAACTGTGATTTCTTGTTTTTGTTTTTGGAAAGAGCCTAGTGTTGAGTTGAGCTTGCTCCTCCATTAGCACTCATCCAAAAATATGATTTTTTTGAAAACGGTTTTGTAAAGAGATTTTTGAAAAGAAATTTTTGGAAAAAGGTTTTCGAAAAGGTATTTTGATGAGAGGTGAAACAGTATTTTCAAAAGAGTTTTATGAAACAATTTCTTTTTGAAAAAAAAAATTTTGAGAGAAGATATATTTTGAGAAAAGTTTTTGGAATCAACCTTTTGATAAAGTTTTTGAAATGATATTTTGGAAAATTCTTTTTGAAACAACATTTTCGAGAAAGTTTTATGAAATGACCCTTTAGAGGGGAAGTTTGTGAAAACATTATTTTCGTGAGCGTTTGTGAAAGTTTTCGGAAACATTATTTCTGAGGAAAGTTTTGTGAAAGGACATTTTTGAGAAAATTTACGAAATGATATTTGGACACAAGTTTTGTGAAGTGTGTAACATCCCGCATTTTCTGGACTCAAATAAATTAATAAGATTTTATTTAAGATTGAATTTTCAGAATTTAAGAAAGATTTTCAACTAAATGTTTTGGCAAACGATTTTATTTGAGAAACGAGTTAGTCCTTCTATCAAAATGATTTGAGGTTTTAAAATGAATGATTCCTTTTTTAAAGATTTTTGGATGAATGTGAAACTATGATTCTATTGCAAAATTAAGTAAAGTTTATTTTTGTAAATCGAATTGGTTTAATTGATTTTCCTTAAGGGTGGTATTTCCGAAATTGTGTATGTGCAAGGAATTATGTATGCAATCTAATTAGCAAATTTAAATGAATGAATGCATGAATTGCGTGATGTGTATGTATGTGTGTCGTATGCTTTGAAGAGGAAACATGATGTTATGTGCATAGTCAACTAAGTGCCTTATTTCATGATCCCATGTTATGTGATTATGATGATATGAAATAAAAACTAGGTGCATGTATGTATGTGTATTCATGGTTCGGCCGTGAGTGATGAGAGGAACCAAACTAGGATGCATTTTCTTATGCATTAAGAAAAGTGAAAATTTAATAGGAAATTTGAATGGAAAACAAGTGGAAAACCTAGGGTGTGTGACTCATGTAGCCTAGGAGTGACTTTTTTACACCTTGTCTCCTTGAGACATGACCATTCCCATGCAACATTTGGAGTAGCCTAAATTGCCCTTGAACCCTTGACTAAAACCGAGGCTAGAAGAGGAAATTCTCATGCCTTATTTTGCCCTTAAAACCGTATGAAGGAGTGAATGTTGGCTAGTTCATCCTCATTTCCACAAGCATAAACACTTAGTCCAAGAGTGCATCAAACTCTTGAGACTTTAGAGAGAAAAGAGAGAGAGACCGTGAGGGAGGAGGAGGAGAACAAGAGTGCAAAAACCTAAGGTCCTTAACCCAAGCATCCTCAATTTCTTCCTCAATCTCATTTTCTTCCAAGATTAAGAAGAAAAATCCACCCACCAACTCTAAGAGGAGGAGACCGAAGCCAACCCTAAGAGGAGAAGAGGAGGATTTGAAGATTTAAGTTAGAGTTTTAATCTAAGGTAGTTGTTTAAGAAATTTTGATGTAGTGATTTTAGTTTGTAAAGGGCTTTATTATGGACTTTTGCTTAAGTTTAATTTTTATGGTGCATGTGCCTATATCTTCATGATCTTGAAGTTTTGTTGCCTTGCATGTTAACTTTATGACTTGATCTTGAATAATTGTACTTGGATACTTTGATTCTTAACTTGTTCTTCACGGTTTTGTTTAGGACTTGCGTTTGAATTTATAATTTTGCTTTGGTTCTTCTTTGCATGTCTAGATCTATGATTGATCTTTGAGAAAACGTGAAAGTTTGAGTTTGTATGTTGTTTTGAGCACAAATCTTGATCTTCCTTGGATGCATGATTACGGTTTTCAAAAGGAAAATAAACATAACAAGCTTTAGAAATAATTTTTGTAAAAAGAATTTGAATCAAGGCCTTGGGTGTGTCATGATGATTCGGTTAACATTTTGAGAAAGAAAATATGGTTTCAAAAGTTTTACCAGATTTAACCTTTGAGTTTGAACCTTGCATGTGGAAATAAATTTGTAAAATCTTGCCTTTAAGCATGCTATCATTCGGCTAGGTCTAGGGAAGATAGGAAACCATGCTAGGTCATCATTTCCTATACATGCATATTGAAATTTTCCCATTCAAAGATTTTTGGCACATGCATGAAATTGTTTAAGGTTTAGAGATCTTGATGTGCTTCTTAATTTTATTGTGATTTTTGTTTGCTAAACTCCTTGTGTGAAACTCACGGCTTTGCATGGAGAAATGATCAAGACAATTCATTTCATTTTGCATGTGTGTTTTATTGTTAGGATAAGGGATTTCTAAACCTATGGGACTTAAACCTTTTGATTTCAACTTAAAAATAAAATTTTCATAATCCCATTCAGTTCAGGAACAAACCTCATTTGGACTATTTTTATTTTGTATTATTATTTGAATTGGCTTGAATAGATGGAAGTTGATTTGATAAATGTTTGTACCGAGTGATTTTCATTATATTCCATTCGGTCTTGGAACGAATTTTATTGAAAGATATTACTATTTTCCTATGTGACCTTGTTTGAATTAATCATGGCTAAATGAAATTGATTGATAAATGATTGTATTGAGTAATTCCCCCTCATGTTCTATTCGGTCTTGGTATGAAAGTGAAGAAAATGAATTGATTTCTCATTTGTGTGTCGTTGTGTTCTTCTCTTTAATTATTATTTAGAATGTGATGATGTGTATTGCCTTCCCGAAATGTATGTGTTAGTGATCATTAGTAATTGAAATATAAACCTTGCCTCATGTAGGATGAGATTCGGTTATGTATGGAAATTAAGTGCATGTGTTTGATTTTGTATGCATAATGAGTGTAAAGGATGCATGGACTGTAAATGACTTATGATATTATATTGGTTTGTGTATATTTGAATGATTTAAATGGTTTATGATTTTAAGGTTTTGATTTAATCTTTGTGTTGTCCCTTCTGATTTAATTCGGTTTTTAAGGGAAATAAAGTAAACCAAATAATTTAGTTAATTGAAATGTACTATTTTGAAAAGATTTTTCATATGATTTCTGAAATTCATGGTTTCTAATTAAACAAATGATCTTATAAGAAAACCTTAAGATAAATGTGGCCTATATAAGAGTCAAGGAAGTATTCATGTTTTATTAGGCAAGTTTTTGAAACGAATGTTATAAATTCCTAATTATATGGTTAAAGAAATGTATTTACTTAGTTGTGAATTAAAAATCAAAGTGATTTTCAAATAAGAATGTTTTGTTTTCTAAATAATTCTATAAGAACAAATTTTAATAAGAGAAATTATTTGAGTTCCAGTAATAATCGGGGAAAAGTTGCGGGCGTTGCAGTGGAAATCAAGAAGCGTATCGTGTGGATTATCGTCAGTCCAGGTGAGAGAGAAGCTTTCCCAAGACACTGTGGTAGTTAGGTGATTTATTAGGACGTCCCGTATCATCTCAAAGATCGGAACTAAGTGGTTCGGAGTCAGTAGTATAGTGGCAATTGTTTGATTGTATGGCCACTTATACGAAGGTGACAATGACCACATTGTGTTGTGTGATGTTTGTGTGAATAATAGCATGCTCTTATATATATATATATATATCCATTTAATTATGCCTTATATTGTTGTTAAATTAAATGAGTAACATGCTGATGGACATCTGTCACGTCCTGAATAAGAAAATGAAATGAGATCAGTAAGTGGAAGAAAAGGAAGATGTAAAGAGAAAAGGATAATGATAAGATGGATTTGAAAGGAGATAAGGAGTTGAGATTGAGGAATGAATTGATGATAATGTCGAGAACGAGCCAGAGCTGGGAAAGTATTGTTGTTGTTGGAATAAGGTGGGAATTGAGTGGAGCTGGGCTCCTTTGTTTTTGGTTTTAGTCTGGGAACTAGTGTTGAGTTGAGCATGCTCCTCCATTAGCACCCAGCAAAGTTGTACTTTTTGAAAAGGTTTTTGACAAGAGATTTTCGAAAAGACTTTTGGAAGAGAGATTTTAAAAGGATTTGTAAAAGGAGATTTGGAAAAAAAAAGGGTTTTGTGCAACAATCTTTTGAAAGAGTTTCGTGAAAAGATGTATTTTGAGGGAGTTTTGGGGGAAACAATCTTTTGATAAAATATTTAATGAAAGTCTTTAGGAAAGGATATTTGGGGGGGGGGGGGGTAAGTTTTCTTGGATCAATGTTTTGCGAAACCTTACAAGAGAATATTCGAGAGGAGCGTTGTGAGATAACACTTTTTGAGAAAAGTTTACGGAAACTATGTTTTGAAAGCTTACGGAAGGAGATTTTGTAAAGGTGTCTTTGAGATAGTTTTTGAAAGGATGATCTCGAGAAAGGGTTTCGAAATGAAATGAGTATGAGAAATGGGGGATGTTGAGAAAGTTGAGAAATGAGATTTGAGATTGTGATGTGATCCCAGCTCTGTGCTATGTGAGAATTGATGAGAGAAAGATTGTGCTAAGTTAGTGGTCGGGACTCATTGAAGGGTTGCACGAAGGATGGGCCGACCTTAGGTTAACTAAAAGATTAAAAGATTTTAAAAGACATGCGCGGTGAGGTATGATAGTGCGAAGTAGTGGAGAGGAAGAAACGATAAGTATCTGCGGATACTTAGGACGAGATTGCATTAGGGGAGGACGATGACGGTGAAACGTCAAGAAGTCTAGAGTATGTTTCTAGGTAGAACAAACTCCACAAGTGGCGCACTAACGTGGTGGGGACTGGGTCTAATGTCGTGGCAAGTTCTGCGGGCCCACTAGAAACATACTGTCGCCCCCTAGATTGCAAATCGAGAACAGTGAGAGGGACTGGAGTGGGGCATCTTGTTTGCCACTGCGAGGCAGTGTGCCACGATTATGATAAATTGATATTATTGAGGCTGAGTCCTCCTGGTCTGGGACCATTGTGTTGACAGCTGTCGTGCCCGCACGGTAAAGGTCCTGTACTCCTGTTTGCTTCTGACTAGGTTGGGTGGATGACCGAGGAGATGTAGACGTGTGTGATAGCCGAAAATGAAATGAATACCTTGGTGAAATCTTAAAATTCCTCGATCATTGAGGATTGTGAAGTCTAGATGAAAAGTGAGGTAAAGTCATGAAAAGAAAAGAAAAGAGAGAAAGGAAAAGAATGTGCATAAGAAGTAAGAGAAATTAATAAGATAACAAAAGATACTAATGATAACCCTATTGATAAAATACTTGATTGTTGTGTGCCTGCATGTTGGATGGTGTGCTTGTGTGGTCCTATTATTTTTGCCTATCGTAATTCCACACCGTCGACGATTCGTCGTTCGGAACGCTTACTCTCTCCTGTTCGTTGTTATATTGGTGCTGCTGATATCCCAACGGGCAGACGGAGCCTCATAAGGAGATCATCACTCTGGAGGAATGAGAGCAGGAGCGTAACGACAGCAGGAAGGTGATGATAGAGGCGACTTCATTTTCGGGGATGAAGAAAGGGCGCAAGGAGAAAGGGGAGCTTTATCTGGTTGTCTTCATCAGAGTAGCACAGCGGAAACGAAAGTAGTGAATTTAGTTCAAGGGTATGATGTGTGTTTTGAGTTGAGGATTACCAAGCAAAGAGCCATTTATGTAACCAAGCCAATTTTAAATTTTATGTTGTGAAAGTACCTTCATTTTGAAGAGATTAACTAATGGAACCTTTTGTAAACGGTTATGGATACTTGTAATCCACCACAATGAATCGCCATGCTTCTCGAAAACAAGTTCTTTTGGAAACATGAAAAGTTTTATGAGAATAAATGTTTTAGTAGCAACTCGGTTTTCGAAAGGAAGTAGTGAAGTACAACAAGGGGTTTTTAATAACGTTTTTGAATACTTCAACAATGAAAAAAAAATCTGGTCTCATTTTTGGCACTTTGTTAAATAAAAGTTAATTATTTTTGGTTTACGAAAATCGGGCTGTTACAAAGTGATATTCCAAGAAAGTTTTTGTGAAATTATATTTTCGAAAAGGTTTTGCGAAAAATATTTTGGAGAAAGACAAGGAAGTGAGTTTGAGAAAGTGGATGAAAAGAGATTGAGAAGGTTGATGAAATGAGTTTGAGAAAATGGATGAGAAAGAGTATGACATGAGATGTTGAAATGTTATGTGATGAATTGGGGAACAGTTTGAACGATTAGTGGTCGGGCTTCGTTGAAGGGATGCACCAAGGACGAGCCGATCATTAGGATTAAGCCGTTAATTAAAAGCCTGAAAACTTTAAAAGACTATTAAAAGACATGAATAACGCGGTGAGGTATTAGAGTGTGTCGAAGTAGTGGAGAGGAAGAAACGATAAGTATTTGCGGATACTTAGGACGAGATTGCATTAGGGGAGGACGATGACGGTGAAACGTCAAGAAGTCTAGAGTACTGTTCTAGGCAGAACAAACTCCATAAGTGGTGCACTAACATGGTGGGGACTGGGTCTAATACCGTGGTAAGTTCTTCACTCGAGACTAGAACTGTACTGTCGCCCCCTAGATTGCAAATCGAGAATAGTGAGAGGGACTGGAACGGGGCATTTGTGATTGCCGCTGAGAGCGTGCACTGTTAATTATGATTACGAATTGAGGCAAGGCCTCCTGGTCTGGGACCATTTGTTGTGTGGCAGCTGTCGTGCCCGCGTGGTAAAGGTCCTGTACTCCTATTTGCTTCCAACTAGGTTTGGATGGATGACCGAGGAGATGTAGACGTGAGAGACGTTTTTCCTCAATGATGGTTCCCAAAATCATTGAGTGATCTGAGATGACAAAACTTAATAAGTTAAAGATTTCAAAAGAAAGTACAGTTGTGATATTAAGTATTGGACGAGAATTGAGAAGTGAGAATGATAGGGTGTTCATGTGATAATGGTTATGAGGATGATGATTATGTTGTTTATATGTTTTGTATGCTATTTATTCTTTTATCTTAATAATTGCCTATCGTAAATCCACATAGTCGACATTACATGTTTTGGGTAGCTCACTCTCTCGTACTTCTGCTTTGTATTGGAAAAATTGTGTATGGTCCTTAGAGAGGGAAAACACGAGGAGCTGCTATGGAAAGTATCACTAAGGAGGCTGCTAAGAATGGCGCTGCTGATAACCCGAGAATTTGACAAGAATCAGAGTAGCGCAGCGGAAGCGTTAGTGTCGATGACTAGCAGCTAGGTAATTCCCTTTCAGAGTTTGTAATTCCATTGCAGTTACTTAGAAATCCTGGCTCTATAGTGCTGTAACCCCAGCTAGGTAGTACTAATGTTTTGAAATGAGCAACGCGCCGTGTTTTAAACAATGTTTTTGAAAACGAGTTTCAAAGTGCGGTGTCTTGTGACATCTCGGTTTGGAACTTGAAAGGTTTATGCAATGTGAGAACATGAGTTTTAAATTGTAACTGTGTTTTGAAAACCCAAGTGTTCTTATCTTGCATAACACTTGTTTAAAAAAAAAATTGCCCTAATTTTCACTAAATATAATTATAAACAGTTGTGGTTTTCAAGTGGCCAAATCGGGGTGTTGCAGTTTTGGTATCAGAGCTATGTTTGGATTCAAGTAACCTTATGCATGGATTTACATACTCTGTGTGTACGTTAGTATTAGGTTAACAATAGACGAGAATAGGAACGCCAAGAGTGCGCGAACGTTTTCCTGGAAAGTGCCAGTTTTCGTCTGCAAGGGAATCAAGAAGGAGTGCACAGTGTCGTCATGGAACGTTAATTCGCGGTTAGAGCTATCTTTGTTGAACTTCTTTTTGACGTAAACCCGTTTGTTTGCGGTGACCCTTAACCCGTAAGATTCGTCTTGTGACTAGACCCCTTCTTTTCTTGATTAAAACTTTTCTTGTGAAAACCATATGTGCGCCAAATTGCTTTGGCACGGTGCTTGGAAAAAGCCTTTTTCTGAAATTCCTAGACCCTGTTTTTGATAAAGCCCTAACTGTATATGAACTCAAGGTTCTTCTTTCACTATTTGCCCAGACATTGGTTCTTCCCAAAAATTTTGATGAGAAATTTGAACCATGACACCTTACCCGGTCAAGTAGATGGGTCTAGACTAGAGAGTTAGTGATGGAGTGTTGTCAGGTAAAAGTTTCAAAGTCTAGGGAGAATAATGATTAGCAAGTGTGGGTTGACGGAAGTATGAGTCTCGGAGTATCCTTGGAGTCTTAGTGAAGCGATTAGGATTGAGGATTTTGATGCCGGATTGGTTAAATGATGGTTTAGATGGTGATAAGATGAGGAAGAAATTAAGGTAATAATTAGGATTTAGGGTTAAGAGTGTCTCGATTTGAGTTGGTGAATGGTTAGATAGAGGTGAATAAGTGATGATATGGTAAAGTCGAATTGGTAAGATGGTGGAATTTGAGGATAGAATTCTTAAGTGTAGACTCAAGGATAGGTAAAAATATAAGATTTGATGTGGTAATAGCTAATAGGTCTCTGAGTTGAAAAATTTTAATGGTTTAGAGTGTTTAAGTCATGTGATCAAGTGTTTGAAATAGGGAGTGAAATAGTAAGTGTTCCTTGAGGATTAGCAGTTGTTAAGGCATTAAGAAGATAGATTGGAGCTAGTGATGGAAAATTTTGTAAGAATGGATCAAAGAGTGGTGAAGGATAGGAGTGTTTAGAGGTTAAGTTGTGATGATGAGTGTGGTGTTGAGAGATATGAGTCATCTAAGTTGGGGAGTAGTTGGAAACGTGAGGTTCCGAGGATTAACTTGTTTAGGCTTGAATTGATAATAAGGATGTGACCCTAGGCGTGGTGGTGTCTTGACCCTAAATAAATGTAACCCTAGTGTCCTTGGATATTGTTTTGACGCCCTTGAATCCCCAGTTCTTTGTTTTCCATGAAACTGCATTGTTTTACCCTACCCTAATTGTTATTAAAAGTACCCCAAGAAATTACTTTTGTAAGTTATCTGTTCGACCTGCTCTTGAGAACGATAAGTGGACAACATGTATTCGAAGATTGCGACGATTGTTACAGTTGAAGAGGAAAAGAATGACTCCAAAACGCTATGAACTCACGGATTAGCCAGACTCTACACAGTATTTCTCGAGGACGAGAAATCTTCAAGTTGGGGAGAATGTAACACCCCGCGTTTTTCCCGTACGTGCGTAAACGATTTTTAACGAAAGAAACCTTGAAATGATGATTTTTACAAAAAGTATTTTTCGTAAGAAGGAAATAAAGTGTTGATTTCTATGGATTTTTACAAACAAAATATTTTATATAAGAAAAGTGGATGATTTTGTTGAGTTGATTTTTTTCTAAAAAGAGATTTTTGTTTGAAATGGAGTTTTGGGTCTGTCAACTTGAAAAATTTGTAACTTTTAAACCGTAACTCGGAATTTGGTGATCTTTATATGAAAACGATCGTTTTGAAACCTAGAATTTTAAAATGTAATTTTTAGAATTTTCTGGAGTGATTTATAAAAATTTATTTTCAGAATATAAGAAGCACGAATTTTTAAGAAAATGTGTTTTGTGATGTGTCTTGGCATGAATTTTATGTGATGTGTGTGTTTGATTTAATGTGTGTAATATGTGATGCATGTAAATGGTTGTGAATATGATTTCCTAAAATTAATTGCATTAGCATATGAATTAATAAATTAAAGTAAATATGACTAGAAAATAAAAGAACAATAATCATGTATGCATGTGTGAGACATGTGTTTGTGTGTGAGAGTGCCACGGTTTGTGCTTTGCATGCATGTGAGTATATGTGTGCTATATGTGTGTGTGCCGTGTGTAAGCTTAGTGAGTAAGCAATTAAGGAACCAAACTAGAACCAAGCCAACTAAACTAGAAGGAAAACCCTAACCAAGGAGCTAACTAGTTTTTACTCTAAAGTGACCCCTAAGACCTAGACCACTTCTCTTTGTCCCCTTGACTTTAGCAACCTTAGCCATGCAAAATTTTTTAGAGACCAATTCGCCCTCCTTACTTGCACATGGGCCGAATTTTACAAGGCCAAATTGGGAAATTGTGAACTTGCCTACATATAGAAATAAGCCTTAGTTCATTCCACTTTCATCCATTTCATCTCCATCTCTTCCAAACACAATACACTACTCTAAAGGCTCATCAAACCTTTAGAGAGAAATAGAGAAAGAAAGAAAGAGGGTGTAGCCCTGAGGCATGGAAGGAGAAGAAGAAGGAGATCCACCTTAGATCAAACCTTTCCCTTTGAAGATCTAAGTGATTAGGAGCTTAAAGAACCACCCTTCTTGCTAGGAGACTCGAAGAACAAGAGGAAGAATGTAATAGCCTAGTTTTCCTTTCTAGTTTGTAGAACCCTTTCCTTTCTTTTGCATGTTTGTTTCTATAATTTGTAAAGTGAATTTATGTGCTATTTCTTCTTGATCTTGAACCTTCATGGACTAAACATTAATTTGTACTATTTGTAACTCTATGTGTGTGATTCGGTTCATACTTTCTTGATCTTCATGTTTTCTCACTAAAACTTAAAGATCTAAAGTTTTTGTTTAAGTTTTGTGAAGCTTAATCTAGATCCTTCTTACATGTATGTCTTTCTTGTTCTAAATCATGATCTATGTATGTTTATGTGTTTATTTGACAAATCAATCCATGATCTAAGGTATTGCTTAAGATTTTTATGAAAACTAAAATAAATTCCCTTGCATGTTAAATTTCCTTGTTAAAACCGTGAGCCAAGACACTTTTAAGAAATAATTTGATGAATAAATTTGTGACTTGAACTATGATGATTTTTAGTCTTACATGTTAAATTTTCCTTGTTTAAAATAATGATCTATGTTTTGTTTGTGTGATTTCTTAATAAATAAATGTATGATTTAAGTTTGCTTGAAAATAAAAATCTTTTACTTTACATGTTGACTTGATGATAACTTGTCGATTTGTATGCATATATTTTATGATCTATGTTTAATAAACAAATAGTGAAATATGCATGTTGATTTTAAGTGGAAAGATTATGTTTTCATTTGATGCATGTCACGGTTTTTAAAGAGGAAAATTAAGAAACAAGGTTTAAAATGATTTTTTTTTAAAAGTGTGAACTTGATTTAGTTTAAGGACTTGATTTTATGTGAGATAAATTTGGTAAAAGGCCATTCGGCCATGTTGAATAAAAATGAAACTCATGTTTTTGTTATGTGAAAATTTGATGCATGTGCATGATAAGACTAGATCTAGTGATTGTAGGTACATGCATGTTATTCTTAGAAAGTTTAAGATGAAACCTTAATTTTTATTCAAGATTAGATAATGAACTTGAGTTGTTTGTGTAGGTGATGTGCATAAATGATGTGTTTGATGCCTTGATGATTGATTTTGTGATTTTGTATGATTGCAAAAGTTAATAGGACCATGCTTTCTTTTATGCTAGCATTCGGCCATGAAGAAAAGAATAGGAAATTATATCCGATCAATGTTTAAGTTGCATACCTGATGAAATAAAATTAATCTAAGAGCCTAGAAGGTGCATGCATAAAATCATTAAGTTTTCCTTTTAATGCTCTCGGTTTCCAATTTAAAAAGAAAAGAAAATAATTCCAATTGCTTTGTGCTTTTATGTATGCTTCAATCTTTGCAAAGTTGCATCTAAATAATTCTGTCCATACATGCTAGTGTGGCTAGAAAATTTGCCTTTATGAAATGATCTTTGTAAATGACTATATTTTGTGTGCATGATGCTATGTGTGTAATATAATTGATATGTTGTTTGTTTTAACCCCTTTCGGTTTTTAAATAAATAAACTAAATAAATTGATTTAATAAATGATTTTTAGTAACTCAAAGTGTGACTTGCATTGTGTGAAGTTGTGAATGTTTTGAAAAGTGATGTGTTGTTTGAATGTATTTTTCTATATTTGAACTTCCAAAGGATTGAAAAATGTTTTACTGAAAAGTATGGTTTAAGAAATTGATTTGATTTTATTCTCTTAAGTTTTGAATTTTATTTAAATAATTAAGAATAATGATTTTTATAACATGAACGTTTAAGAGGAATGGATCCTGTTTTGACAAGAAAATCGTTTTAAAGTGAATTCTGTTTTTAAAGAAATTAATTTAGAACTATTTCAAAATCTTCTTGAAAACATTCTCTGGATTTGAAAGGTGAACCATGTGTTTTCAAAAAGGGAATGATTTCAAAGTGTTTTAAAACAAATTGAATGAATTCGTTAAAACGTTTCTAACGCACGGGGAAAAATGCTATAGTTCGGACGACAAACGCAAAGGAAACGAAGCGGAGTTAGCAGTCAGGAAATCTTGGAACGTTTTTGGAGGCTTACGCCAATTGAGGTGAGAGAGGGGCTTCCCTTAAGACGACGTGGTATTTAGGTAACTTATTAAGAGGTCCAATCATCTCCAAGGTTGGATTCCAATCTCATTTAGCGTAGTGGTGTATGTGATAGCAATTGTTTGATTGTTTGTTTGGCTATCCACCCGAACGGCTGAGATTGGTTTTTATCTATGATGTTATGCTTTCTGGATGATTATGTTTGAATTATTTAATTGCCTTATGATCTACTTAATGATTAAGTAATTATGATATTGTTGAGAAATCTTGGTGTGTTGAATGATGCATTGAGAAGAATTTAACTGTAAAAGTAAGAAAAGGTAACTAAAAGAAAGAAGAGTGATAAAGAAGGATTGTATAAGTAAGGAATAATGACGAGTAGTTGGAATGGCAAAGATATAAAGAGATGAGACTGAGATGAGTTATGGAAGTGAGATGAGTTATGGAATTGAGATGTGGTGTGGCCCTTGTTGTTTTTGGTTTTAGTGTGGGACTAGTGTTGAGTTGAGCTTGCTCCTCCACTAGTGCCCAGCAAAACTGTGATTTCTTGTTTTTGTTTTTTGAAAGAGCCTTGTGTTGAGTTGAGCTTGTTCCTCCATTAGCACTCATCCAAAAATATGATTTTTTTGAAAACGGTTTTGTAAAGAGATTTTTGAAAAGATTTGTGAAAAGAAATTTTTGGAAAAAGGTTTTCGAAAAGGTATTTTGATGAGAGGTGAAACAGTATTTTCAAAAGAGTTTTATGAAACAATTTCTTTTTGAAAAAAAAAATTTTGAGAGAAGATATATTTTGAGAAAAGTTTTTGGAATCAACCTTTTGATAAAGTTTTTGAAATGATATTTTGGAAAATTCTTTTTGAAACAACATTTTCGAGAAAGTTTTATGAAATGACTCTTTAGAGGGGAAGTTTGTGAAAACAATATTTTCGTGAGCGTTTGTGAAAGTTTTCGGAAACATTATTTCTGAGGAAAGTTTTGTGAAAGGACATTTTTGAGAAAATTTACGAAATGATATTTGGACACAAGTTTTGTGAAGTGATATTCCAAGAAAGTTTTTGTGAAATTATATTTTCGAAAAGGTTTTGCGAAAAATATTTTGGAGAAAGACAAGGAAGTGAGTTTGAGAAAGTGGATGAAAAGAGATTGAGAAGGTTGATGAAATGAGTTTGAGAAAATGGATGAGAAAGAGTATGACATGAGATGTTGAAATGTTATGTGATGAATTGGGGAACAGTTTGAACGATTAGTGGTCGGGCTTCGTTGAAGGGATGCACCAAGGACGAGCCGATCATTAGGATTAAGCCGTTAATTAAAAGCCTGAAAACTTTAAAAGACTATTAAAAGACATGAATAACGCGGTGAGGTATGAGAGTGTGTCGAAGTAGTAGAGAGGAAGAAACGATAAGTATTTGCAGATACTTAGGACGAGATTGCATTAGAGGAGGACGATGACGGTGAAACGTCAAGAAGTCTAGAATACTGTTCTAGGCAGAACGAACTCCATAAGTGGTGCACTAACGTGGTGGGGACTGGGTCTAATACCGTGGTAAGTTCTGCACTCGAGACTAGAACTGTACTGTCGCCCCCTAGATTGCAAATCGAGAACAGTGAGAGGGACTGGAACGGGGCATTTGTGATTGCCGCTGAGAGCGTGAACTGTTAATTATGATTATGAATTGAGGCAAGGCCTCCTGGTCTGGGACCATTTGTTGTGTGACAGCTGTCGTGCCCGAGTGGTAAAGGTCTTGTACTCCTGTTTGCTTCCGACTAGGTTTGAATGGATGACCGAGGAGATGTAGACGTGAGAGACGTTTTTCCTCAATGATGGTTCCCAAAATCATTGAGTGATCTGAGATGATAAAACTTAATAACTTAAAGATTTCAAAAGAAAGTACAGTTGTGATATTAAGTATTGGACGAGAATTGAGAAGTGAGAATGATAGGGTGTTCATGTGATAATGGTTATGAGGATGATGATTATGTTGTTTATATGTTTTGTATGCTATTTATTCTTTTATCTTAATAATTGCCTATCGTAAATCCACATAGTCGACATTGCATGTTTTGGGTAGCTCACTCTCTCGTACTTCTACTTTGTATTGGAAAAATTGTGTATGGTCCTTAGAGAGGGAAAACACGAGGAGATGCTATGGAAAGTATCACTAAGGAGGCTGCTAAGAATGGCGCTGCTGATAACCCGAGAATTTGACAAGAATCAGAGTAGCGCAGCGGAAGCGTTAGTGTCGATGACTAGCAGCTAGGTAATTCCCTTTCAGAGTTTGTAATTCCATTGCAGTTACTTAGAAATCCTGGCTCTATAGTGCTGTAACCCCAACTAAAGTTTATTTTAGTACTAATGTTTTGAAATGAGCAATGGGCCGTGTTTTAAACAATGTTTTTGAAAACGAGTTTCAAAGTGCGGTGTCTTGTGACATCTCGGTTTGGAACATGAAAGGTTTATGCAATGTGAGAACATGAGTTTTAAATTGTAACTGTGTTTTGAAAACCCAAGTGTTCTTATCTTGCATAACACTTGTTTAAAAAAAAATATTTGCCCTAATTTTCACTAAATATAATTATAAACAGTTGTGGTTTTCAAGTGGCCAAATCGGGGTGTTACAGTTTTGGTATCAGAGCTATGTTTGGATTCAAGTAACCTTATGCATGGATTTACATACTCTGTGTGTACGTTAGTATTAGGTTAACAATAGACGAGAATAGGAACGCCAAGAGTGCGCGAACGTTTTCCTGGAAAGTGCCAGTTTTCGTCTGCAAGGGAATCAAGAAGGAGTGCACAGTGTCGTCATGGAACGTTAATTCGCGGTTCGAGCTATCTTTGTTGAACTTCTTTTTGACATAAACCCGTTTGTTTGCGGTGACCCTTAACCCGTAAGATTCGTCTTGTGACTAGACCCCTTCTTTTCTTGATTAAAACTTTTCTTGTGAAAACCATATGTGCGCCAAATTGCTTTGGCACGGTGCTTGGAAAAAGCCTTTTTCTGAAAATCCTAGACCCTGTTTTTGATAAAGCCCTAACTGTATATGAACTCAAGGTTCTTCTTTCACTATTTGCCCAGACATTGGTTCTTCCCAAAAATTTTGATGAGAAATTTGAACCATGACACCTTACCCGGTCAAGTAGATGGGTCTAGACTAGAGAGTTAGTGATGGAGTGTTGTCAGGTAAAAGTTGCAAAGTCTAGGGAGAATAATGATTAGCAAGTGTGGGTTGACGGAAGTATGAGTCTCGGAGAATCCTTGGAGTCTTAGTGAAGTGATTAGGATTGAGGATTTTGATGCCAGATTGGTTAAATGATGGTTTAGATGGTGATAAGATGAGGAAGAAATTAAGGTAATAATTAGGATTTAGGGTTATGAGTGTCTCAATTTGAGTTGGTGAATGGTTAGATAGAGGTGAATAAGTGATGATATGGTAAAGTCGAATTGGTAAGATGGTGGAATTTGAGGATAGAATCCTTAAGTGTTGACTCAAGGATAGGTAAAAATCTAAGATTTGATGTGGTAATAGGTAATAGGTCTCTGAGTTGAAAAATTTTAATGGTTTAGAGTGTTTAAGTCATGTGATCAAGTGTTTGAAATAGGGAGTGAAATAGTAAGTGTTCCTTGAGGATTAGCGGTTGTTAAGGCATTAAGAAGATAGATTGGAGCTAGTGATGGAAAATTTTGTAAGAATCGATCAAAGAGTGGTGAAGGATAGGAGTGTTTAGAGGTTAAGTTGTGATGATGAGTGTGGTGTTGAGAGATATGAGTCATCTAAGTTGGGGAGTAGTTGGAAACGTGAGGTTCCGAGGATTAACTTGTTTAGGCTTGAATTGATAATAAGGATGTGACCCTAGGCGTGGTGGTGTCTTGACCCTAAATAAATGTAACCCTAGTGTCCTTGGATATTGTTTTGACGCCCTTGAATCCCCAGTTCTTTGTTTTCCATGAAACTGCATTGTTTTACCCTACCCTAATTGTTATTAAAAGTACCCCAAGAAATTACTTTTGTAAGTAATCTGTTCGACCTGCTCTTGAGAACGATAAGTGGACAACATGTATTCGAAGATTGCGACGATTGTTACAGTTGAAGAGGAAAAGAATGACTCCAAAACGCTATGAACTCACGGATTAGCCAGACTCTACACAGTATTTCTCGAGGACGAGAAATCTTCAAGTTGGGGAGAATGTAACACCCCGCATTTTTCCCGTACGTGCGTAAACGATTTTTAACGAAAGAAACCTTGAAATGATGATTTTTACAAAAAGTATTTTTCGTAAGAAGGAAATAAAGTGTTGATTTCTATGGATTTTTACAAACAAAATATTTTATATAAGAAAAGTGGATGATTTTGTTGAGTTGATTTTTTTCTAAAAAGAGATTTTTGTTTGAAATGGAGTTTTGGGTCTGTCAACTTGAAAAATTTGTAACTTTTAAACCGTAAGTCGGAATTTGATGATCTTTATATGAAAACGATCATTTTGAAACCTAGAATTTGAAAATGTAATTTTTAGAATTTTCTCGAGTGATTTATAAAAATTTATTTTCAAAATATAAGAAGCACGAATTTTTAAGAAAATGTGTTTTGTGATGTGTCTTGGCATGAATTTTATGTGATGTGTGTGTTTGATTTAATGTGTGTAATATGTGATGCATGTAAATGGTTGTGAATATGATTTCCTAAAATTAATTGCATTAGCATATGAATTAATAAATTAAAGTAAATATGACTAGAAAATAAAAGAATAATAATCATGTATGCATGTGTGAGACATGTGTTTGTGTGTGAGAGTGCCACGGTTTGTGCTTTGCATGCATGTGAGTGTATGTGTGCTATATGTGTGTGTGTCGTGTGTAAGCTTAGTGAGTAAGCAATTAAGGAACCAAACTAGAACCAAGCCAACTAAACTAGAAGGAAAACCCTAACCAAGGAGCTAACCAGTTTTTACTCTAAAGTGACCCCTAAGACCTAGACCACTTCTCTTTGTCCCCTTGACTTTAGCAACCTTAGCCATGAAAAATTTTGTAGAGACCAATTCGCCCTCCTTACTTGCACATGGGCCGAATTTTACAAGGCCAAATTGGGAAATTGTGAACTTGTCTACATATAGAAATAAGCCTTAGTTCATTCCACTTTCATCCATTTCATCTCCATCTCTTCCAAACACAATACACTACTCTAAAGGCTCATCAAACCTTTAGAGAGAAATAGAGAAAGAAAGAAAGAGGATGTAGCCGTGAGGTATGGAAGGAGAAGAAGAAGGAGATCCACCTTAGATCAAACCTTTCCCTTTGAAGATCTAAGTGATTAGGAGCTTAAAGAACCACCCTTCTTGCTAGGAGACTCGGAGAACAAGAGGAAGAATGTAATAGCCTAGTTTTCCTTTCTAGTTTGTAGAACCCTTTCTTTTTATTTTGCATGTTTGTTTCTATAATTTGTAAAGTGAATTTATGTGCTATTTCTTCTTGATCTTGAACCTTCATGGACTAAACATTAATTTGTAATATTTGTAACTCTATGTGTGTGATTCGGTTCATACTTTCTTGATCTTCATGTTTTTCTCACTAAAACTTAAAGATCTAAAGTTTTTGTTTAAGTTTTGTGAAGCTTAATCTAGATCCTTCTTACATGTATGTCTTTCTTGTTCTAAATCATGATCTATGTATGTTTATGTGTTTATTTGACAAATCAATCCATGATCTAAGGTATTGCTTAATATTTTTATGAAAACTAAAATAAATTCCCTTGCATGTTAAATTTCCTTGTTAAAACCGTGAGCCAAGACACTTTTAAGAAATAATTTGATGAATAAATTTGTGACTTGAACTATGATGATTTTTAGTCTTACATGTTAAATTTTCCTTGTTTAAAATGATGATCTATGTTGTGTTTGTGTGATTTCTTAATAAATAAATGTATTATTTAAGTTTGCTTGAAAATAAAAATCTTTTACTTTACATGTTGACTTGATGATAACTTGTCGATTTGTATGCATATATTTTATGATCTATGTTTAATAAACAAAAAGTGAAATATGCATGTTGATTTTAAGTGGAAAGATTATGTTTTCATTTGATGCATGTCACGGTTTTTAAAGAGGAAAATTAAGAAACAAGGTTTAAAATGATTTCTTTTAAAAAGTGTGAACTTGATTTAGTTTAAGGACTTGATTTTATGTGAGATAAATTTGGTAAAAGGCCATTCGGCCATGTTGAATAAAAATGAAACTCATGTTTTTGTTATGTGAAAATTTGATGCATGTGCATGATAAGACTAGATCTAGTGATTGTAGGTACATGCATGTTATTCTTAGAAAGTTTAAGATGAAACCTTAATTTTTATTCAAGATTAGATAATGAACTTGAGTTGTTTGTGTAACACCCTCACATTAATTAGTTAATTTATAGGTTTTAAACAAAATCTTTAAAAATTATTTTTAAAACTTAATTTCTTTAAAAGGTTTTACGAAAATCCGGCAGAGTTTCCTCTGTTTTCCGGACTTCCCAAAATTTTTCTTCTTAAAACCTGTCGGTCCAGAAATATTTAAAAACATAAACCATAACAGTTAGATAAACATGACGGATCCTAACGCCCGATTAGTACAAGCTTCAGGGCACGACTATTACCTATGCTAAAATTACAAAATTAGTTGTCCACTCATATTAAATAATATGCATTCCACGCAGTGGAATGAAAATCCTGCTCGGCCATGTCCTATGTAAGCTCCACTTCAGTACCTGCAAAAATATAGCAAGAAGGGTAGCATTACACAGAACTTAAAAAGATAAATCCTATAAGAAGACATAGTAAATAACTAAGCCTACATTATTATTATCATACATTATCCATATACATCCATATATTAAATTTTCTTTTACTTCTTTTCTTATTCTCACATTCTTATTACTCTTAGTTCACAACTCATTCTATTCTTAGTTTTTCATTGATTCAGATTTCTTTCTTTTCATTCTTTGATTTTCTTTCATTTCTTTGGTCTCTTTTCTTTTCTTTTTCTTTGTCTTTTCATTTTCCTTCTTTTTCATTTCACTTTATTCTTTGGCCACAGGGTCACCACGACCATACTGTGCCGATTATCTTTTATATTTATTAGGCCACATGGTCACCACGACTATCCTGCGCCGATTATGATTTATATTTATTAGGCCACAGGGCCACCATGACGATTATCATTTATATTTATTAGGCCACAGGGTCACCACGACCATCCTGCGACGATTATCTTTTATGTTTATTAGGCCACAGGGTCACCACGACCATCCTGCGCCGATTATGATTTATATTTATTAGGCCACAGGGTCACCACGACCATCCTGCGACGATTATCATTTATATTTATTAGGCCACAGGGTCACCACGACCATCCTGCGACGATTATCCTTTTTATTTATTAGGCCACAGGGTCACCACGACCATCCTGCACCGATTATCATTTATATTTATTAGGCCACAGGGTCACCACGACCATCATGCGACGATTATCATTTATATTTATTAGGCCACAGGGTCACCACGACCATGTTGCGACGATTATCCTTTATATTTATTAGGCCACAGGGTCACCACGACCATCCTGCGCCGATTATGATTTATATTTATTAGGCCATAGGGTCACCACGACCATCCTGCGACGATTATCATTTATATTTATTAGGCCACAGGGTCACCACGACCCTCCTGCGACGATTATCTTTTATATTTATTAGGCCACAGGGTCACCACGACCATCCTGCGACGATTATCTTTTATTTTCTTTCTCATCATTAATTCGTCTTAGTCTTTTCTCTTTACTTTTAGTTCCTTAGTTCTCTTTAATTTTTTTAATTTCTTAAACCTTCTTTTATCTTCTTATATTTAAATGTTTCTCATTTTTAACTAGTTCTACTTGATTACGCCATATACGTTATATTTTAATTCTCTTTTCCTAACTCTTAGTTATTTCCCTGTACTCTTTCTTTTCTTTTTCTTCTTCTCTTCCTTTTCCTTTTTCCTTATTCTTTTTATTAATTATTCTAGTTTACATCTACCTCCACTTAGCCTTGATATAGTCGTTATATTTTAAATTCCCATTTCAAATTCTTAGTTATTCCAATGATTCCTTTGTCTCACACTATTATTTACTTATTATTCCTATTTCATTACTCTCTTTTCGTTAAATACCCTTTTTAACTTAGCTTAGTTCCCATATCTTATTACAACATTTTATTTAACTTCCCTAACAACTCACTCTCTCTTTGCTTTAGTATCTTTTTATTAATTTCCTTTTACCGGTTATCTCTTTTCTTTTATTTCTAATTCGTTATTTTGTTTCTATTCCCATATTCTACTCCGCACATGTTCCTTATTCCACATTCTAATCCCTCTTTTATCCCATTTAAATCTTCACTTACTATTTTACTTATTATTTTTCAGTTTATTAGTTCTACCTTTATGCCTATTACGTTTACCCTTTATTCTTTTACTCCCAAGTTTAGTTGATTTTTCCTTAACTTCTCCCTTGTGTTACAGTGTATACTTTTCTACATTTTCGTTCAATATTAACCAATTTAATATCCTAAATACACTCTTTCGTTTCAAGCCTTGTCCTACACGTACATATTCTATTCCCTAAGGTGTGGTTTCCATTAATAATTCTAAATACTTCATTTATGTCAGCGGGGACTACCCTAAGGTTCATTAACATATTACCCTATTCTTAGTCATCACTATAGCATCCTAGAATTTACTTCTCAAGAAGGGAGAAGGGAGAAGGGAGAGAAGGGAGTATCAAACCCTAACTCTTTAAAATCCCCCTTTTTAGCTCCAACCAAATAGCCTCCAAATGTGTAGAGAGAGAGAGTTTGCTTCTCCAAGCCTTAATGTAGAGAGAGAAAGCTTCAAAGCTATGGAGGAGAGAGAAAATGAGCCATGAAGCAAAAGAAGTGAAATTAGTTAGAGATTATGGGGGGAAATTCGTATAACATGAAGGAAATGAGGAGGAAAGCTTGAATCTCACTTACTTTGAGCTTGAAATGGTGGAAATCAAGAGTGGGTGTTGAAACCTTTGAACCCTAACTCATACCCATGGCTTGAGAGAGAAAGCAAGTTGGGGAGGGTGATGATGATGATGAGGATGATGGAGATGATGAAGGAAAAAGCATGGAAATGAGCTATGGAACCTTGGGTTGTCTTGGAAATATGATATCCCAACTTGGGAAGGAAGAATGGGGCATTTCGTGTGTCCCATGACCTTTATTTTTTTCTCTGCAGACTCGTGGTACTCGAGTAGTCCATGTACTACTCGAGTAGCCACTGCTACTTCCCTTTTTATTTTTCTCCTATTTTCTTTTTATTTTCATCTTGCTTTCAAATCATCATAACTTCTTCGTTAACCGTTGGATCTTGCTCAAATTTTAAAGCAAGCTTCCCTACATACTAATCTTAACATCCAACGGTGCAATTTGTGTTTATAGTTGTAAATCTTTTATTTTGAATTTCCTAATATAGGGTGTTTACAACACCGAAAACATCGCTTCCAACGCTCTTTTGTTTATCTTTCAACCTCCTTTTTGATGCCAATGCTTCTTGAATCCTTTATGGCATTCAAATAACTCCTAATCCATCTTTTTAAATCCTTTTTAGAATAATCCTTACTTCCAAATCTTATCATTATTCTAATTACTCTTAGAATTAAAATTCGGGATGTTACAGTTTATGTAGGTGATGTGCATAAATGATGTGTTTGATGCCTTGATGATTGATTTTGTGATTTTGTATGATTGCAAAATTTAATAGGACCATGCATTCTTTTATGCTAGCATTCGGCCATGAAGAAAAGAATAGGAAATTATATCCGATCAATGTTTAAGTTGCATACCTGATGAAATAAAATTAATCTAAGAGCCTAGAAGGTACATGCATAAAATCATTAAGTTTTCCTTTTAATGCTCTCGGTTTCCAATTTAAAAAGAAAAGAAAATAATTCCAATTGCTTTGTGCTTTTATGTATGCTTCAATCTTTGCAAAGTTGCATCTAAATAATTCGGTCCATACATGCTAGTGTGGCTAGAAAATTTGCCTTTATGAAATGATCTTTGTAAATGACTATATTTTGTGTGCATGATGCTATGTGTGTAATATAATTGATATGTTGTTTGTTTTAACCCCTTTCGGTTTTTAAAGAAATAAACTAAATAAATTGATTTAATAAATGATTTTTAGTAACTCAAAGTGTGACTTGCATTGTGTGAAGTTGTGAATGTTTTAAAAAGTGATGTGTTGTTTGAATGTATTTTTCTATATTTGAACTTCCAAAGGATTGAAAAATGTTTTACTGAAAAGTATGGTTTAAGAAATTGATTTGATTTTATTCTCTTAAGTTTTGAATTTTATTTAAATAATTAAGAATAATGATTTTTATAACATGAACGTTTAAGAGGAATGGATCCTGTTTTGACAAGAAAATCGTTTTAAAGTGAATTCTGTTTTTAAAGAAATTAATTTAGAACTATTTCAAAATCTTCTTGAAAACATTCTCTGGATTTGAAAGGTGAACCATGTGTTTTCAAAAAGGGAATGATTTCGAAGTGTTTTAAAACAAATTGAATGAATTCGTTAAAACGTTTCTAACGCACGGGAAAAATGCTATAGTTCGGACGACAAACGCAAAGGAAACGAAGCGGAGTTAGCAGTCAGGAAATCTTGGAACGTTTTTGGAGGCTTACGCCAATTGAGGTGAGAGAGGGGCTTCCCTTAAGACATTGTAGTATTTAGGTAACTTATTAAGAGGTCCAATCATCTTCAAGGTTGGACTCCAATCTCATTTAGCGTAGTGGTGTATGTGATAGCAATTGTTTGATTGTTTGTTTGGCTATCCACCCGAACTGCTGAGATTGGTTTTTATCTATGATGTTATGCTTTCTGGATGATTATGTTTGAATTATTTAATTGCCTTATGATCTACTTAATGATTAAGTAATTATGATATTGTTGAGAAATCTTGGTGTGCTGAATGATGCGTTGAGAAGAATTTAACTGTAAAAGTAAGAAAAGGTAACTAAAAGAAAGAAGAGTGATAAAGAAGGATTGTATAAGTAACGAATAATGACGAGCAGTTGGAATGACAAAGATATAAAGAGATGAGACTGAGATGAGTTATGGAAGTGAGATGAGTTATGGAATTGAGATGTGGTGTAGCCCTTGTTGTTTTTGGTTTTAGTCTGGGACTAGTGTTGAGTTGAGCTTGCTCCTCTACTAGCGCCCAGCAAAACTGTGATTTCTTGTTTTTGTTTTTGGAAAGAGCCTAGTGTTGAGGTTAGCTTGCTCCTCCATTAGCACTCATCCAAAAATATGATTTTTTTGAAAACGGTTTTGTAAAGAGATTTTTGAAAAGATTTGTGAAAAGAAATTTTTGGAAAAAGGTTTTCGAAAAGGTATTTTGATGAGAGGTGAAACAGTATTTTCAAAAGAGTTTTATGAAACAATTTCTTTTTGAAAAAAAAAATTTTGAGAGAAGATATATTTTGAGAAAAGTTTTTGGAATCAACCTTTTGATAAAGTTTTTGAAATGATATTTTGGAAAATTCTTTTTGAAACAACATTTTCGAGAAAGTTTTATGAAATGACCCTTTAGAGGGGAAGTTTGTGAAAACAATATTTTCGTGAGCGTTTGTGAAAGTTTTCGGAAACATTATTTCTGAGGAAAGTTTTGTGAAAGGACATTTTTGAGAAAATTTACGAAATGATATTTGGACACAAGTTTTGTGAAGTGATATTCCAAGAAAGTTTTTGTGAAATTATATTTTCGAAAAGGTTTTGCGAAAAATATTTTGGAGAAAGACAAGGAAGTGAGTTTGAGAAAGTGGATGAAAAGAGATTGAGAAGGTTGATGAAATGAGTTTGAGAAAATGGATGAGAAAGAGTATGACACGAGATGTTGAAATGTTATGTGATGAATTGGGGAACAGTTTGAACGATTAGTGGTCGGGCTTCGTTGAAGGGATGCACCAAGGACGAGCCGATCACTAGGATTAAGCCGTTAATTAAAAGCCTGAAAACTTTAAAAGACTATTAAAAGACATGAATAACGCGGTGAGGTATGAGAGTGTGTCGAAGTAGTGGAGAGGAAGAAACGATAAGTATTTGCGGATACTTAGGACGAGATTGCATTAGGGGAGGACGATGACGGTGAAACGTCAAGAAGTCTAGAATACTGTTCTAGGCAGAACGAACTCCATAAGTGGTGCACTAACGTGGTGGGGACTGGGTCTAATACCGTGGTAAGTTCTGCACTCGAGACTAGAACTGTATTGTCGCCCCCTAGATTGCAAATAGAGAACAGTGAGAGGGACTGGAACGAGGCATTTGTGATTGCCGCTGAGAGTGTGCACTGTTAATTATGATTATGAATTGAGGCAAGGCCTCCTGGTCTGGGACCATTTGTTGTGTGACAACTGTCGTGCCCGCGTGGTAAAGGTCCTGTACTCCTGTTTGCTTCCGACTAGGTTTGGATGGATGACCGAGGAGATATAGACGTGAGAGACGTTTTTCCTCAATGATGGTTCCCCAAATCATTGAGTGATCTGAGATGATAAAACTTAATAACTTAAAGATTTCAAAAGAAAGTACAGTTGTGATATTAAGTATTGGACGAGAATTGAGAAGTGAGAATGATAGGGTGTTCATGTGATAATGGTTATGAGGATGATGATTATGTTGTTTATATGTTTTGTATGCTATTTATTCTTTTATCTTAATAATTGCCTATCGTAAATCCACATAGTCGACATTACATGTTTTGGGTAGCTCACTCTCTCGTACTTTTGCTTTGTATTGGAAAAATTGTGTATGGTCCTTAGAGAGGGAAAACACGAGGAGCTGCTATGGAAAGTATCACTAAGGAGGCTGCTAAGAATGGCGCTGCTGATAACCCGAGAATTTGACAAGAATCAGAGTAGCGCAGCGGAAGCGTTAGTGTCGATGACTAGCAGCTAGGTAATTCCCTTTCAGAGTTTGTAATTCCATTGCAGTTACTTAGAAATCCTGGCTCTATAGTGCTGTAACCCCAACTAAAGTTTATTTTAGTACTAATGTTTTGAAATGAGCAACGGGCCGTGTTTTAAACAATGTTTTTGAAAACGAGTTTCAAAGTGCGGTGTCTTGTAACATCTCGGTTTGGAACTTGAAAGGTTTATGCAATGTGAGAACATGAGTTTTAAATTGTAACTGTGTTTTGAAAACCCAAGTGTTTTTATCTTGCATAACACTTGTTTAAAAAAAAAATTGCCCTGATTTTCACTAAATATAATTATAAATAGTTGTGGTTTTCAAAATCGGGGTGTTACAAAAACTGTCTAAAATATGACTGTTATGTGTTCAAACACATATATAAACTTCCAAAAATGATGTTGCATATAATGAAAAGAGGAGTAAATAATGAAAATATGATTAAGAATGAGTAACAAAATCGAGAAATAAAAGAAGTAGAATGTATGTTTACATATTGTGCATGTTGTTTGCCTAATGTTGTACTTGGTTTATTTCTATGCCTCTTTAGAAACTATTTTCCTATGTTTTGTGTAATACTACCCTTCTTGCTGTTTTTACACAGGTACACGAACGAAGCTTACACTAGTGCAGGCCGAGCAGGAACACTCTCCACCCCGTGGGGTGTAAATTAGATATGAGAGAAGTATAATAGATTAGGTTTAAGTCAGCTCATTTTGATGTAAAAATGATTCACTAGTTGTAGCCCTAAAACTTGTATTATTTTGTATCAGGGCAGTAATGATATGCTTGCGACAACTAATACTTATGTTATGTTTTAATATATTCTAAACTGACAGGTATTAAGAAAGAAATTTTTGGGAAGTCCGATAAATAGAGAAAACTTTGTCCAATTATTTAAATGAAAATTTTCAATTAGCTAATTAACTAGTAGTAATTAAGATAATCAATTGTGAGGGTGTTGCCGTCACATCAAAATCATGTTAATTAATAAAAAATCAGCAAAAAAACAAATTCTAATAGAATTTTGTGTTGATCGGGCTCCTTGCCGTCCTAAATATGAGTGCCTTGTATAACATGCAGTCCAGACCGACCTTCAGCTCACTCGATCCTACGACTGACTCCCGTTACTTACACATTTGCTCAAGTGAAAAAAATATACTCCTTTTATTTGTTCCAATTTATCTATCGTTTTAGTATTTTCAACTTATTTTAAATTATTTTTCATTTTAGGAATTCAATAGTGTATTAATTAATTTTTTTTAATTTTAAACTTGCTTTTAAATATTTTGAAATGTGTGATAATTAATGTAGTGTAAAAATAATTTTGTAAAATTGCCTTATAATTCTTTTAAAATTGAACCATTAAATGATTTTCTTAATCAATATTATGAAATTCTTAATGCGGCATTGGAACATAGTGAATAATAAATATAATTATAAGAAAGATAAAAAGCAAATTAGTAAATACTACATTAATTTATTACAAATAAATGTACATAAATTACACTTCTTAATATGGGCATCATAATCTTGAAAGTCACTTATTTTGTAATGGAGGGCATGCGACCTTATATTTTCATTTTGATTTTTGTTAATTATGAAGGTAAACACCTGATCACATACACTCGGGATCAAAAGAAATTATAAAGGCTCTGTTCGGCAAGGATAGCTAGGAGTTTTTAATCTAGCTAGGAACTTTTAGATTTAGTCAATAAGCTACTAGCCTCGTTCGGTGAACACAAATTTAAATGAGTTTAAAGCTTTTAAAAGGAGCTTGTAGCTTTTGAAAACTAGTTTTTAGAAAGTGAAGTAGCTTTCAAGAAACTAAACTAGCTTTCAATAATTCATATACCAATTATACCCTCATACAAAATTTAAAATTATTTAGCTACCCTTTAATTAATTATTAATTATAATTTAATAATTTTGTTATAATTAATTAATTAACTAACTACATAATTAATAAATTAAGGAAAAATGAATTTAATTAATTATAATTTAATAATTTTTATATTTTATAAATTAATTAATTAATTATCTATTTAATAAATAAAGAAAAAAATTTAAAATAATTAAAATAATAAAATGTTGCATGTCCTTTTTGATCATTTAATAACTTTTAGCTACTTCAAAGTTAGTTTTGCCAAACAACACTATTTCAAATAGCTATAAACTCTCAGCTACAAGCTCACAGCTCCTAGCTAACTTAACAGTTATAAGCTAGAAGTTCATAGCTACAAGTTACAAGCTCACAGCTACAAGCTAGTTTTGCCGAACAGATCCAAAATAAGCGCGGTGTATATCATAATTATATTATCAATAATGTTTTAAAATGTAACGAGAAATATTTTTGCAATAAGCTTTTCGAAATAAACTTTTTTCTGGTCCTATAAAAATCTATCCATTGGTTTAGTTCTTTCAATTCCTGACCTGATTCATATTCCTGATACATTCCTACATTTTTCTCAATTTCATTTCAACTATAGCAGTTTACAGCAGGTTTCCTTCAATGTCAATGAACCAAGTGTTCTTACTGGCATTGTTGATTGCTCTTTGGGGAGCATCTCCCGTCGTGACAGGTAGAAGTACAGTCACTGTTCGTCTAACAAATTATTTGCCACATAATTTGAATGCCACAATTCATTGCAAATCAAAAGACAATGATCTCGGAGAGCATGTGTTGCCTGTCTATAGTAAGTATGAATTTAGTTTCAAGCCCAACATTTTTGGCACAACATTATTCTTTTGTGGTATAACATGGAGAGATGCATCAATCGAATATGAGATTTATAGTTACAAAAGAGATCATGCGTATCGATGTGCAACTGAGTGCAATTGGTTGATTAAAGAAGAAGCTCTAATATGCTTAAGTCAAGATGATGCTGGTCAGCCTAATCTTATTGTACCATGGAAAACAAAAGCACATGCAAATACTTCCATATAGTTTTATGGTGTTACGCATTTTTTGCTTTACTGTTGTGTAAATCACACCATTATGAATGAATAAAATATTGATCTCAGATTTTTCAACAAAAGCAAAAATAAATAAATAAATAAATAAATAAAATTGATCCCCATCTAATTGTTATGGTTGGTGGAATGTTATTAAGGTTACATGTTTCTCTTACACAAACTAAAGTTATCTATTTTTGTTTTTTTAAACTAAAGTTATCTATTTCTCTCTCGAGTTTTTTTTTATCCTCCATATATACGCACAAACGCATCATCTCAAGAAAAAAAAGATGAAAACCAAAGGTTAACTATCTTCTACTTAGGTTGTACATAAGAGAATATAACATTACATTTATCTTTAAATTTAAAAATATAATGACCATCAAATTAGTTTTTAGAAAAAAGAAAAAAAAAGTACTATTTTCGAAAATTTAAAATAGCCATAACAATTAGTATCCCTCTATGAATGTTTGACAAAAATGTGCAGAAAAAAGACGGAATTCCAAATTATCATCAAGTCACGTTTGGTTTTTTTTTTTTTTATTAGCATTTTGTTACTGTCATTCGGTGCTTCCTAATAAAATTATTTAAACATTACTAATATTTAATATCTAAATTCAATACTTATCATTATTTTAAATAAAAAATAACAGATCCTTTAATTTATCTTTATTATTATTTTTCACATCACTGGTACAAAATACATTTTTCAGACCAGTTCCGAACAGGTCTTAAAGCCCCTGTTGCTAAAAATACATGTTAAATGAGACCAGTTATAAACCGGTCTTTTTTATATTAACGAGACTGTTTATTAACCGCTCTGATTTAAATTTTTGAACCAGTCTGAATAATTATTTTGAACCGGTCTGAATAATAATTTTGAACCGGTCTGAATAATAATTGTGAACCGGTCTAAATAATTCTTTGAACCGGTCTGAATAATAATTTTGAACCGGTCTGAATAATTCTTTGAACCGGTCTGAATAATAATATTGAACCGGTCTGAATTATAACTTTGAACCGGTCTGAATAATAATTTTGAACCGGTCTGAATAATTCTTTGAACCGGTCTGAATAATAATATTGAACCGGTCTGAATTATAACTTTGAACCGGTCTGAATCATAATTTTGAACCGGTCTGAATAATTCTTTTAAATCATTATTTTTAACTACAAATTCCGAATTAATTGTTGAACCGGTCTGAATTATTATTTTGAACTGATCTGAATTTGAATTATTTTTTGAACCGCTCCGAAATATTATTTAGAACTTATCTGAATTAATTTTTTAACCACTCTGAATTATTATTTTGACCGCACGCATCTTGGCAAGAAGTAAGACATGCACCGATATGAAACAAGAGGCAATTAACAGAAATGAAACAAGAGGCATCTACTGATTAATTGTTTATAATATATGTACAGCCTATATATAGTATTGTTGGAAGCTAAATCTTGAATTACTAGGTCATAATGTCAACAAAATAGGCGCATGATAACAATAATAATAATAATAATAATCCCATAATATATATCTAAATAAAGCTTGCATCGTTCACCAAAAAATAGATAAAGCTTGCATCATCATTTTCCACATCACATGTGCACAGCGAAAGATAGTGATACCTGCATAAAAAAATAATGGATGACTGATGTAACAAATTAAATGCTTTGTCATACCAAATGACAGTTAGAAATTATAGAGAAATGGAAAAAGTCTTGAGCAATAATATATACCTAGCTAGGACAAGATAGAAAATAATCCTAAGAAATACGAAGCAAATTCTTCTTTGAGATCATTTAGTTCTTTGAGGCTAAAAGAATCATTGCTAGAGTTGCAACCACCATGATCATAATACTGCAACCAAGTAATAATATGACCAATTTCAATGTTAATATAAACAATGAAGTTGAATAATAATAATATAACCAAAGCAATAATATAACCAATTAAATTACAAACCATTTGAGGAATCTTATTATCCTCGTGATGCAACACAATGTCCTTCATAAATTTCATCACAAAATAGCCGCAGTCAATACCATTTGTTTGCTTGGGAACCTGTAAAAACACAAATACAGGAAACAAACCAATGAGATGAGGTTAATACCAATAAAACCAAGCAACAAACCATTTAGGAAAAAGTAACAATCACAATATAATATACTAGGCGTGAGGTCTAATAATTCAAGCAGCAATTAATTCTGTCTAACTTATACAGCATTTGAAAGTTTAGAAAATAGCACTTTCCAAATCCTGCCAGCCAGCCAGAAGCTATATTAGTTTCATCAGCAATCTTGAAAAGAAAAAAAAAACAATGAAAAACAAAAGGATCTAACTTCGCCAACTATAAGCCAAATTCAGAAATGCAGAATTTACCAACTATAAGCTAAATTCAGAATCAGTCATAACCAAATAATTTGGTGCAACACTTGCACAGACCCTAGGAGGTCCATAAACCAAATAAAGCACATATTTTGATTCCCAAAAATAAGATATACATAGATACATATCAAAATGACAAAAGAGCAAACTATAAGCCAAATTCGGTGCAACACTTGCACAGACCCTAGGAGGTCTATAAACCAAATAAAGCACAGATTTTGATTCCCAAAAATGAGATATAAATAGATACAGATCAAATTGACAAAAGAGCAAACTATAAGCCAAATTCAAAATCAGTCATAACCAAATTAGATGCAACACTTGCACAGACCCTAAGAGGTCCATAAACCAAATAAAGCACAATGCTTGAGGTAAGGAAAATAACAAAAGAAATATATATTCTAATCACTGTATAATGTTATAAGGTACAGGAAATGAGATAAGGAAAATAACAAAATGAAATATGAAATATGAAGATATAGAGTAAAGCTATAGAGAGAAACAATTTCACAATGATAGTTTTGTCAAAAAAATTTATCCGTTGTAACAATTTCACATAATCCAAACATGATTGTTAACTTTAAAGGGACCTACTATCACTACTACAAATAAAGCACAGATATTGATTCCCAAAAATGATATAAATAGATACAGATCAAATTGACAAAAGAGCAAAACTCAAGTTCTTTTGTATATACCTTAATGTTGATCCATTTGAAGGGTGCATTTAACTCTTTTTTTGCGTAGGTGTCCCCATTGGTTCCACGATAAGCTATGATAGATCTAAAAAAATAAATCAGCAGTCAATATGTGAGGATAATCACATACACTTTCGCACAAACAAATAAATGTGTAGTAAAAAAAGCCCATGTACTTACGAATTAAAGAGTTCCATCATAGTCCTATGTGATTCAGCTCTTGAACGAGCCAATGAATCTAAGTAGTATATAGTCCTCCCCGTGACATCAATGACAACCAACACCCAATGGAAACTAATTTAATTAAAAATTGAGCAACACCAAATTAGTACTAATTGGTACAAATTAAATTAATAAGCACAGTGAACAAATATTGACAATGCAAGTTACTTACCCCAAATTATATGGGGCCAAAAACCATTTGCCTTTATCATTCTTTTTTTTTTAACACGCTTACTATATAATCTTTGTCCGATGGTAGAAGGGTTAAATGAGGGGACAAGAATGAGAACCTCTTTGTGAGAGCAAAGGGAACCACCAACCTTTCATACAAAAGCCTTAACATACAATAAACACAAAGAGAAAATTATAAGTAATAGCAAAAACAAAATAAGGATAACAATAAGTAGCAAACTAGACAGCATATTGTTAGGATCAATACCTTGTATAAATTCAAATAGAACTGCCATTTAGTGCCATGTGAAAAAGTAGGTAATATAGATTACATTTTTCAACTCCTTCATGCTCTAATAGGTTGCTAAAAATGGAGGTGTCCATGGGTAATAAAAAGGCCACCCTTTGCTTTGTCTTCAAAAGTGCATACAATGCCTTGCAAAATGGAGTTTTTTTTTTGTAAAGAAAAAATTGCATTACCAACGAACAAATGTAAAAGAACATCACAAGGCGATAATTTAGTCCCTAGCCACCTTCTAGGAAGGGTTCTAGGTTTCTAAATTACCCCTAAAAAAAACAAATAACAAATCATCTACTGAAGAAGCAGGCCTACATCTCAGCCCTTATTCTATTAAAAATAAAACTATTTGGGCAATTATTGCCAGCCCAATTCCTAAGACTATTCACTAGTTTCACTGCCAGCTCACTTTGAAGAAGAACAAGTGCATGTCTTGGTTGAAGCTTTTTGTGTCTGAAAACACGACGGTTCCGCTCCATCCAGACGCCATAAACACACGCTGCCACCACCGCCGTGACCATTTGCATCCTCTGCTTGTTTCTAAACCCGTGTTGAAGCCATCTGATCCAATTAGGGAATCTACAGTATGTTACATCCACCCCAATCCAGTTCCCAACTAGTTGCAATAGCTCCTTGCTCCACTTGCACTCGAAGAACAAGTGGCTGCATGTCTCCTCCATTCCCTCACAAAGTTTGCACAAAGGCGAAATTTGCAGAAATGGTAGCCTGTCCTTCGTTTTCAAGCTCCTATGAACCAGAAGCCAGAAAATGAAGTTGTCTCACTATGCTCAAACTATTCCATACTTGGCGATGAAAAGGGAGCAATTGCTGCTCACCAATCAGGTATGCATACCCATCCTTGATAGAGTAATGTTTCTGATTAGTTATCAATTCAGAAACTTTTGTGCTTAGCTTGTCTCTAGCTTTTAAAATCTGCTTCCAATGCCAATTACTCGCCTGAGCTGCCTGAATATTTAAGAACAAATCCCTTTTTAAGTATACTGCTTGAATCCAACGAAGCCAGAGAGAGATTTTGTTTGTCCGAATTTGCCACGCTTGATTCCCTATTGCAGCTAGGTTCCAAAGGCTGATGTTTTGGAAACCCAGACCCCCGTGTTTCTTATCTCTGCACACCGTATCCCAAGCAACCTGAGCCTTAGCTCTACCACCTTGATCCTTGCCCCATAGGAATCCTCTACAAACTTTTTCAATTCCTCTGATCACAGCTTTAGGGATTATAAAAGTAGTGGCCCAATAGACATGCATAGTCATGAGGACCGATTGAATTAGTTGGGTAGGCCCTTGAAAAGACAAATTACGAGTAGTCCACATGTTCAATCTTTTAGTTATTTTGTCAACCAGCACGTTGCACGTAGCCACACTCCACTTTTTTGCTGTTATAGGAAGTCCCAGATAAGTAAATGGGAATGATCCACTGCTAAACCCTGTGATGTTCACCAATCTTTGATGTAATCCACCATTGACTCCTGCAATGTACATCTGAGATTTATTCTGATTTGCACTTAGGCCAGAACTGTTAGCAAACTCAGACAAAACCCTATACAGGATTCTCACACTACTTTCATTAGCCTTACAAAAAAATCATTAAGTCATCTGCAAATGCCAAGTTTATCAACCCTATTCTTTTGCACATTAGATGGAACTTAAACTCTCTATCTTTAGAAGCATAGATTAATTTCCTTGTTAACATTTCCATCACCATAACAAAGAGAAGGGGGGACATAGGGTCTCCCTGTCTGAGTCCTCTAGTGCTAGTAAACCTACTATGGATACTGCCATTAATCACCAGCTTGAAAGAAACTGTTTTAACACAAACCATAACCCACTTTATAAATTTTCCTGGGAATTTTAGGGCCTCCATACTACTCTGGATAAAATCCCAATTGACATTGTCATAAGCCTTTTTAAGATCCACTTTCATCAAGCATCTTGGAGACACATTTTTCCTTCTATAAAGCCTATGTCCTTTATAAAAACCGCTTGGTTCTCATGCACTAAATAAGGCAGGCATTCTTGTAATCTTTTACATAGCAGTTTTGAAATAGCCTTATAGATCACATTACAACAAGCTATAGGACGATAATCACTTACAAGATTAGGGCAGTCATTCTTGGGGATTAGTACAAGCAGGGTCTGATTTGTCTCCTTAAGTAGTTTTCCATTGGAAAAGAACTCTTGCACAGCCTCAATAACATTAGCACCAATTACAGGCCAAGCTGCCTTGTAGAAAGCAGCACCATAACCATCAGGCCCAGGGGCCTTATCATTCCCCATTTGAGTGAAGCACTGTTTAATCTCTTCAACCTCAAAAGGTTTTAGAAGCTTCAGCTACTGATCAGGACTTAGAATTTTCCCTTGGTTGATTTTCATCCTCTGTCATACACGAAGGCCTTCTACCATCAGAGAGTAGATTTTTATACAAATCTTCAAAAGCCTGCACTATATGCTCCTGTTTTGTATGCACCCTGCCATTGCTATCTTGTATTGTCAAGATTCTGTTTCTATATCTCCTTATCCTGATGGCCTGATGAAAGAATTTAGTGTTCAAATCTCCCTCACACAACCAATCCTGCTTTGATTTCTGCTTCAAGAAGACCACAACAGCCTGGTAGACCTCATAGTGCTCCTCTCTAGCTTCTTTCTCTAATCTCTGAAGGTGAGTATTCAGTGGATCATTTTGAAGCATCTCCTGAATAACATCCAGCTTTTCTCTTGCCTTAATTTCCTTCCTGTCAATGTCTCTGTATTTCCTCTTATTAAGCTCAATCAGCCCAGGTTTAACTTTCTCCAAGTTTCTCATAACTCTGTACATAGCACATCCTTCCCCCTCTAGACTCCAATGCTGATTCACTGTTTCTAGATAGGAAATCACTATCTAGTGTGAGATGATTAAGGAATTTAAAAGTATGCCCCCTTCTGTTGACATTTGTAGACCATTTCACAACCATAGGACTATGGTCTGAAATGCCACTGTTTGTGAACTCTGTATGCACCTCTGGCCAGATTCTGCACCATTCCATATTCACCAAAACTGTATCAAGCTTGCAAAGAATTCTATCCTCACCTTCTTGTTTGTTGTTCCAAGTATAATAGCATCCACCGTACTTCATGTCTTCCAATTGACAATGAAAGACAAAGTCTCTAAAATCTTCAATCTGTTGTATGTCCAGCTGATGGCCCCCTGGCTTCTCTTGAACATTCAGGCAGTGTAACACCCTTATATTAAAATAGAATAATTACAATAATTAAGTTGATTTTGAAAATTAGGACCTGAAAATTTCGTTTAAATCTTAACGAAAATCCGACAGAGTCTCCTCTGTTTATCGGACTTTCCCAAAAATAACATTTATAAACCTGTCAACCAGTACAGTCCAGAAAATATTAATAAACAATTTAATTTGATTTTCGTGCTCTGGGAACCCAATAAAACATCCTCAAGGCTCACACGGATGAAATACAATAAAACTAAAAGGAATTTAAAGATAACAAAATAAAACAATTTCTCTTCTAACTAGCTTACACTCCACAAGTGGAAAAAACATTAACCCTAATCCTAGTTTTCTCTCTTATCTCTCCTCCTTCACGGTTTTCGCCGTGAGCCTCCATGGGTAGGAAGAGGGGAAGACCCCCGAAAACTCCATCATCCTCTAACAAGAAATCTCCAAGTGCAGAGAAAGAGGCTGTGGCTTCTTCTTCGGTTGAGTTCAGCCTTTCTGATGAAGAGGCACTTGAAGATATCGATAGCTTGACCCCTAAGAAAGCTACTGATTTGTTGCAAAGTATTGATCTTCTACGTCAAAAAGTACAAAGCAAGATTCCTGCAGTTCATCAACCCAGTGATATCAATAAGGAAGGACAGAATAATAGACATCAAGACAACATCAAGGGTGTAGAGTCTAATAAACATCAAGATGATCAGACAGAAGCAGTGGAAAAAACAACAGAAAAGGTAGAGCATGCTATTCACTCTGTTTGGGCGAATTTCGATATTTCGAAATTGAGAAATGCAGGGGAAAAACTCAATTTTGTTGAACCAGTGCTTAAGGAAGGAATGGCTATTACTAAAATTGTGCTGGAAGATGTGGAGGCAGAATTATCTTATTGGCAAAATGCCATTGTGTGCTATGTTTTAGGGGCTAGGCCACCCTACTCTGTGTTTAGTGGATTTATAAAGAAGGTTTGGGGTCATTTAGGGATTGACAAAATCCTAATGACTAATGAAGGATCTATGGTGGTTAGGTTTAATACGATTGAGGCAAGGAACGAAGTACTAGAAATTGGAATTTATCATTTTGATAAAAAGCCAATTATTCTGGGACCTTGGACTGGAAGAACAGGAATGAAGGATCATCTAGACAGATTCCCTGTCTGGATTCAGTTACCTAATCTTAGCCCAAAATTCTGGAGCCAATCTGCTTTAAGCAAAATTGCTAGCTTGGTTGGTACTCCAATTATGGTGGATAAGGTAACAAAGGAGAGGAATAGGCTTAGCTATGCAAGAATCCTGATTGAGGTTAATCCTAATACACTGCCTGAGGAGATTTTCTTTGAAGATGAGAAGGGGAATGTGGTGAATCAGAAGGTGACTTATGAGTGGAGACTTGTGCTTTGTGGTAAGTGCTCAAAATATGGGCATGATGCCAAGATGTGCAGGACCAATGTTACTCAAAAATGGGTGGAAAAAAAGAAACCTTCTAGAGAGGAGATTGAAAAAATTGAAGATTGTTTAAAAGCAAATGATGAGAAGGCTTTAGAAAATGTTATTCAGCAAGCAAATAAGGTTGGTCAAGCTTCTTCTTTTGTTGCTGAAACTAATCAGGCAAAGTCAGATTCTCCTTCAAAGGGGTGTGATACTACCAGGAAGGAGGATAAAGGAAAAGGCAAACTAGTTGAGGTAGTGCAAGATGATTCAGAGTCTGAAAGTGCAGAACCATGGATCCCTGTGGTAACAAGGAGTAAAGCTCAGAAGAGGCAAGAGGGTAACAAGGGGATTGTGATCAGAGACTTGGCCTCTAAGGCCAATGGATAATATCTTAACATGGAATGTTAGAGGGTTTAACAACCCTCAAAAGCAAAGAGAACTAAAATCTCTTTGTGGTTTGAATAATGTAGGTTTGTTAGCTATATTAGAAAATAAACTGAGATCTAATTCTATTGAAGCTACTCTAGAGAAGTTTGCTCCTGGCTGGCATCATGCTTCTAACATTGAGCATCATCCAGTAGGGAGGATTTGTGTTTTATGGAAGCCAGACATGTTTAAGGTCAATGTTCTGGAAAAGTCTAGCCAGATGATTCACTGCCTAATCTCAATGCCTAATGGTTCAATTCAATGGAATGCTACTTTTGTTTATGGTGCTAATGACCAAGGTTTGAGAAAGGAGTTATGGGATGATCTAAGGAGAATTCATGCTACTGTGAGCATTCCTTGGTTAATTTCAGGGGATTTCAATTGTTGCTTGGATCCATCAAAGAAGTTGGGAGGGAACCAGGTGGATTGGGATGCCATGGAAGATTTTAGAACATGTGTTCAGGATTGTAGATTGCAAGACATGAGATATTGTGGGAATCTGTTTACTTGGTGTAACAGGCAGATTGATGGTCAAAGAATCTATAGTAAGCTGGATAGGAATCTTGTGAATGAAGATTGGCTGACAGTGTGGCCTCATTTATACACGCAGTTTCTTAATAATGGAATCTCAGACCACTCTCCAGCTTTGATAAAGAACTCTACGATTCTGCCTTGATTTGTTGGGGGATTCAAATTTTTCAATGTTTGTGCACAGAATCAGGATTTCTTGAGCATAGTGAAGGAGAATTGGGGGTGTGATGTTAAGGGATATGCTCAATATAGGGTTATGGAGAAGTTAAAGGTTTTGAAACAACCTTTAAAAAATCTTAACTCTAGGGAGTATATGCATTCAGTGAAGCAGGAGCAGTTACTAAGGCAGGAGTTAGATGCAATTCAATCAGAATTGAGGATGAGGCCTCAGGATTCAGAATTACATAAGAAGGACAAGAGCTTATTTGGCAACTACATGAAAGCTTTAAATGATTCGATTTCAATTCTGAAGCAGAAGGCAAAGGAGAAATGGATACAAGAGGGTGATCAAAACACAGCTTACTTTCACAATGCAATTAAGTCCAGACAATATAGGAATCGTATTCTAAGTATTGTTAAGGAAGATGGTCAGTGTGTTCAGGAGCAGCAGGGTATTATGGATGAGTTTGTGAATCAGTACACTAGATTGTTTGGAAGGAAGAATGTAAGGTGGTCTATAGAGGAAGCAGTTAGCCAGCATGGTCCAGTGCTTAATGTAGAGGAGCAGCTAGCATTGATTAAACCTTTCTCTAGGGAGGAAATTAAGGAGTGTATGTGGTCTATAGATAAGGACAGATCTCCTGGTCCTGATGGCTATGGCTCAGGCTTTTTTCAAGCAGCATGGGATGTGGTTGGAGATGATTGTTGTTTGGCAATTGAAGAGTTTTTCTCTTCAGGTAAGCTTCTAAAAGCTTGGAATTGCACTAATTTAGTTATGATTCCTAAATGTGAAAATGCTACAACAGTAAAAGACTATAGACCAATAGCTTGTTGTAATACATTGTATAAGTGTATTTCTAAACTGCTTTGTATGAGACTAAGAGAGGTTCTGCCAAAGGTTATAAATTGTAATCAAGCAGCTTTTGTGAAGGGGAGAAGCATAGTCCACAATGTGCTTATTGTGTAGGATCTTATGAGGCTCTACAGGAGGAAGATTGTGTCAGCTAGATGCTTACTTAAGATTGATTTAAGGAAGGCTTATGACTCCCTTAACTGGAATTTTATAAGAGACATGCTGGAGGCTTTAAAATTTCCTAGTAAGTTTGTGAGTTGGATAATGGAATGCATATCAACAGTGACATTTAGTATTGTGGTTAATGGGCAGAATTCTCAGCAATTTAGAAGCTATAGTGGCATAAGGCAAGGAGATCCTATTTATCCTATGCTTTTTGTTATAGCTATGGAAGGGCTTACAAGAAGGTTATTGGCTGCAACTAAGGAGAATGGGTTCAGATTTCACCCTTTGTGCAAAGAGTTGAATCTTGTGAGTCTCATTTTTGCAGATGATCTAATGACCTTTTGCAAGGGTCATCCTAAAAGTGTCAGAATCATTATGCAGGCTCTGCAGGAGTTTTCTCATAATTTAGGGATGTATGCTAATCAGGATAAGTCTCAGATCTATCTTGCAGGGGTGAAGGATGTGTTTAGAAGAGAGATTGTGGGTTGTACTGGGTTCAAGGAGGGCTCATTTCCATTCAGATATTTGGGGTTTCCAATATCAGCAAAGAAATGGTCCATAGCTACTTGCAAAGTTCTTATTGATAAGGTTTCTGCTAGGTTGTATAGCTGGAAGACTAGGAATCTATCCTATCAGGCAAGGTGTGTGCTTATAAATGCTGTGCTGCTTACATTGCATGTTTATTGGGCCTCAGCCTTCATAATTCCTAAAGCAGTCTTGAAGGGTGTTGAGAAGGTGTGTAGGAAGTTCTTATGGGGTGATAAATCTACTGGAAATGTATCTTGGGCTAGCGTGTGCAAGGAGAAGAGATTTGGTGGTCTTGGCTTTAAGAACTCTATATTATGGAATCAAGCTGCTCTTGGAAAACAGGTTTGGCAATTATCAAAGAAGGAAGATATTTTGTGGGTTAAATGGATTAATCAGATTTATTTAAAGGATGAGACTATTTGGGAAGCTCAGCCAAGACAGGACCAAGGATGGCACTTCAAACAGATCCTTAAAGTCAGAGATAGGTTGGTTCCTGGTGTTTCTAATGGGGTGTGGCTAAATCAAGATTACTCGATTGCTTCAGGGTACAGGTATCTTTGTGGGAAGCATGAAAAATTCAAGTATCACAAAATAGTTTGGAACTCTGTATCGGTTCCTAAACATTGTTTTATTATGTGGTTGATGCTATTGAAGAGACTTAATACTCGGGATAGATTGGGAAAATTTCTTAACCTAATTTCAATAATCTGTCCTCTGTGTGGGCAACAACCAGAATTGCATGAACACTTGTTCTTTAAGTGCGATTGGGGCAAGGAGTTACTCACTCTACTTGCTAATTGGATGTGCATGCAGATTGGAAGCTTTGACAGTAATGCATGGATGAAATGGCTACAATATGGAACGAAGGAGAGAACTTACCAGAAGATCATGAGTGCTTTCATGGCAGCGGTTGTGTATGAGATCTGGACTGAGCGTTGTCGCCGGATTTTCCAGGAGAAGAGACAATCTCCAGAGGCTCGATGGAGGGTACTTGGTAGAGAGTTAGCTTCATGAATTATGAGTAGAGTTAGGGACTTTACAGGATGTAGGAATGTGTTGCTGGTTCATAGATTAATCAGCCTTAGTTAGTTGCTTTGTTCTTGTTTTAGTTTATTACCAATGAACCCTTCGTAGAAGGTGGCATTGGTTTTTTGATAGTTCAGTGTAAAAGTTGCAAGTTGGTATTAATAATATTTTTTATTTACCAAAAAAAAAAGCTTACACTCCACGGAGTGGAGTGTACTCCTGCTCGGCCAAAAATAATGCAAGCTCAACACTGCACCTGAAAAATATTAAGGAGGTGAGCACTACACGAGAAGTAGAAAAGTAGTCTCTAACTAGACATAATAATCAACTAAGTCAAACACACTTAGTCATATAACTCACATAATACCAACGAATCACACCCAGCCAAGTCATACACATGTATACCAATCAAAAACAGTTCTTTTATAATTCATTAAACTCTTTTATTTCATATATTTACAACTTATACAATCTGATATCTTTCTCAACTCATTACATAATTTCACATTTTCTTTTCTCATACTCTTTGGTGTTTTACATAGCTTTTTAGAATTTATCACGGGGATCCATCATTGCGTACAGTCTCCTAAGGACAATGTCTTACAGCTGCACACAATGTGTGTCTTTTGCAGTCTATGCGTACAGTCTCCTAAGGACAATGTCTTACAAGACCTGGATTCCCAAAATCAGAATGTGCGTTCATCATTGCGTACATTCTCCTAAGGACAACGTCTTACAGCTGCACACAATGTGTGTCTTACGCGATCTATGCGTACAATCTCCTAAGGACAACGTCTTACAAGATCTGGAGTAGCACAATCCAATTATAACATTATTAATATATGTGTGTGTCCATAACTGCGTACAGTCTCCTAAGGACATCGTCTTACAGCTGCGCACAATGTGCGTCTTACGCGATCTATGCGTACAGTCTCCTAAGGACAACGTCTTACAAGATCTGAATCACACACTCTTTTTCCTTTAAATCTTTTAACAATTTATTTCACTTATTTCATCTCTTTGTACTCATTCTCATTAATTCCATTTTATCATTTCAACATACTTTTTAACTCCAAAAATAAAGGGTAATTTCAAAGAGACATTCATTCCAATATCAAATATCATAATAATCACAACAACTCACATACTCACGTAGCCACATATATGCATATATTTCACTTTCTCATGTAGACATACATAATAAAATTACACAACAACAACTAATCACAATTATTAACATAATTTCCACACATTCATTTACACAATTAGCATATACTTATTAATTTCCATTTAATAATAAATCACACACTAACAATATTCTTAGCAGCCACTATATACTAACTAGAAACTATTTCCTACAATCAAGGTAACACTCACTCCTTACCTCGCATTTCCTTAAACATGCCTCTTTTCGTATAATGATGCCCAAACGTAGCTTAGCATTGGGACTGGTCCTAAAGTCCGTCGACCTCTAACAATGCCATACAAAACAATAATAATTACTTTGAAATCACACTAAAGTAAAAACTTTAAAGCCTTGCACCCCGGAACTAAAATAACCCAAATATAAAATATTGAAACTTGACAAATATTATATTTGATTCCAAACCATAACATTATTTGATTCAAGTTCATAAACCAAGATCAAACAAAATTTAAATTCAAGATTGCTCCCTTTTTATTAAAAATAGTACAACTTCTTTTGAAAAATACACTAACTTTCGAAAGTAACATGTTCGTCAAAAATACAATAAAGTTAAATAGTTTTAATTTCAAATCACCAAATCAAATACTAACTTGACGCTATAAATTCAAAACTAAAAGAGAGCATTTCTTGTTCAAGAATAAGTTAAAATTGCATCTTTTAAGTCCAAATAACTATACCCCTTTCAGTTTGAATTTAAAGTAAGTATTACCCTGAATTAACGTATGCCGAATATATATCGGATTCCTATTTAATTGGTTTGTTGTTAGTTCAGGGACAACCCAGCTCACTAACCTACAACCCAATTACTTAGGAATCCAACGAATTTAACAAAAACTTCTTCAAGACTCATAGTTCGACATAACATTTAATTCGACGCTATTACAAACCAAACTAACCAATTAAAACCAGTATAATTAAAATCAACATGAACTCTAATACAATTTAATTTCCAAAACAATTTCATACTAAATACTTATTATCAATAACATGAAAAATCAATATTAGCATTAAGATTAAAACACAACATAAAGCAATTAAAAAGGTATTAGAGATATACCCTCAAATATGGTTTTTGTAGCAACAGAGGGGATTTACTTGGTTTCCTTGCTCCACTCCAATCCGGTTTGAAGCACGCTCACGGTAACGGCGTCGGTTTGGTTCAGATCCGGTTCACAACAAATGGTCCTAAACCGGTTCAAACATCAACACAACCCAACAAGGTCTGAGGCGATAGCTTTGCCGGCGGTGGTTCGGTCCGGTTCGCAGCTCCCATAGACCGACACTGCGAACTTCCGGCGATGGCGGCTAACCAAACAAGCAGCGGCGGCGGTCGCGACTCCAGGGCTACGGGTCGCGAATCATGACTGATTTGAGAGAGAACGCGCGCGAGCACGCAACCGAGAAGCAACAAAGACCGTGGGTGGCGGCGGTGCGTTTCCCAGCAGCCACCGTGGTCCACTCGAAGATAGAGGAATAGAGACGGAGAGAGAGCGTGAGCGGCGACTATGGTGGCTTGGAGATTGGCGACGATGGAGGCAAGGTGATGCAGCCAAGAGGGAGAGAAACGGTGAGAGAGCTAGAGATAGGAGAGAGAGGGCGACGAGAAAGAGATGAGAAGGGGGGTGGCGGCTGGATGATAGGAGAAGAAGCAAAATAAATGATTTAAGGGTTCCTCCCCTCAACACACAATCACACACGAACACAATACCCTTCTTTCTTTCTTTTTTAAACATACACTTTCATTTATTTATCAATCAAACATAAACATTAATAATAAGATTTTAATATCATATAGCTTCATATAGAAAAACTTTAATTTTAAAAAAATTAGTTTAGATGTTAGGAAATAACAAAATTTATTTAATATTATCCCTTTATAAACACCAAAGTATAAAATAGGAAGTCTATTTTTATAATAGGGTAATTGTTTCAAATAATTTACTTTAAAATATGATTAAATATGCTTTCACAATTAACATAATGTATTTTTATGAAAATACCCAACACCTAATAGTTTGATTTCAAGAACAATTATTTAATTTGATCAAACTTATAATTATATCAGGATTAAAATTAGGGATGTTACAATCCTTCCCCAAAACTGAAATTTCGTCCTCGAAATTTGATTAAAGAAAACCGTAAAGTTAGGATTTTTAAGAATCTTCGACCTTCATGCTAATCAACTCAAAATCAGCACTACAAATAGCACGAGGGTCTTCTAAAATCATTCAATGTAACAGGGCAAATAAAACCTTAGTGGCACTAAGAATTTAGCAGTAGCAAAAGAATTTCAATAACTGGTTAAGTAAAAAGGTTCTCAAATTCAATCATTGAGGAAAACCATCTTTCATGACAATGCCAAATAGAGAAATCATCACTTATTATACAAAATAGCAACCACGGTTAAGTCATTTCCAAACCAAATCATTTAAGTTCTCAAAATTGAAAAATAATTTTAACATTTAGCAGATGATAGATATTGAAAGGGTGTTTTGACTCTATGTCATAATTGTAAAACGAATTCAAATTCCAAAGAGACAACATGAAATATAAAGCAAAGTAGGAGCTTTGAAAACCCAACCGGTCTAAACAAAATCAGCGTTATGCATATGATTTGAGTTCGTATAACATGTTCAACACCTAGAATGACAAAATGTTTGAAAATCTTGCTAAGAATTATTTTTGGTTTGAAAACATAATTCATTTTTTTTTATGAGAAAAGCATAATTCACTTATGCATTCGATTGCGGTATTGATTTTGTAAGTGTTCAAAGAAAAAGCGACACCTCTCTTTTCTCCAAGAAATAAAGCATACAATAAGATCTATGCAGAAACTTAAATCCCAAAAAGATAAGAATTAGAAATCATGAATCAACCAATAGAGTGCCATTAACTTAAATGAATGTCATTTTAAATTTACAAGAAAAAAAATTAAAACTTGAAAAGAATCAAAAGTTCGTTAAGCTAGTGTTCAAGAACATTTTCCCTTAGCATGATAGTTTAGGAAAACTTCTTTAAGTAATCTAAGTAACATAATAGGTTGGTAGTGGCCAATACTAATATAAAAAGTAATGGGTAATGTGCTAATCAAGAGAGATACTTGTTGAAGCTTGTTGAACAATTTTCATTTCAAAAGGAAGTAGTCAATGGCTCAAAATCCAAAATACATCATTTTCAGACACATATGTATGCAATCATGCAAGGTCATGAAACAAATTCATTTAAACCACAAGTCAACAATCTAACTTGCATTTTACATAAACTCTAAAACAAAAATCCATGAAATTAAGTTCATAAAGGCTAAATCAAAGAGGAATCCAAAAGCAAGAGAAACTAACCATACAAAAATGTAAGAGATAAGTCATTGACAAACAAAGCAAATTATCATCTCCACAAACATATTCTTTCAAGTGGATAGGAAACAAGGTAGTAAATTAGAGAACGTAAAAGTAACAAATTCTCAAAGTCTAAAATCGAAATAAAATATTGCGAATTTTTTTTTAAGTTTAGGTAAGGTTATGAGTAGTGGATCAAGCTTGCATGAAAATAGGAACATAAGGAAATGATTTTGAGTTGAAAGCCATCAAAATAGGATTTTCAGCAAGGTAATCGATTACTTGAAGAGAGTAACCGATTACTTGATCCCTGATAATAATCACACAAAAGTTGCAGCAAAAGTAACCGATTACATTGGTAGCATAATCGATTACTTTGAGTTTTGGTGAAGTAACCGATTACTTTTGGAGGTGGTAATCGATTACTTGACCCCTGAAAATTGTACTATAATTGTTGCATCAAGGAGGTAACCGATTACTTCAGACCAGTAATCGATTACCCTTCTTGTCTAGGTAGTAGATCACTTATGAAGATTTCCAAAAATTTGTTCGGCAAAAAAGAAAAACTATCCAAGGATTTAAAGAGAAAAATCATCTAAAATAAAATCCAAAGATCAAAGCTTACTAAATACTTGAAATGATTTTTGGTTACATCCGCTGCGCACTCTGATTTGGGGGGGGGGGTACCTAGGACTCTATAGAATTTAACTATAACAAAGTATGTCCCTTAGGTTTTCAGACGTCGTTCATCTTAAGAGATAGTCTGGAACTCGGGGAACTTGATGATTTCACCTTCCAATAAATGTAGTCCTCGAGATGGCCGGTCTCGATTATACATTACCTTGGTGGTAAGATCACTTCGTCCTACCCAAGTTTCAAACATTCAAAAACATAAAAATAAAATGTTGCATTGCCACATTTAAAAATTGGCGTACTTAGTTCAAAATCAAGGATCATTCCTTCCCGTTGGGGTAGCAATTATTTGCTCTAGCCCGTTGGGGGTTCTTTCACTTTCCTTAATCTCGGACTTCATCCATTTTCTAAATGCGACAACGTCCATTTTCCAAGAAATCATGTTCTTTCAGCAACAACTTGAGACACATAAACCAAAACTATTTTTTTAAAAATTCAATCAAACACTATTTGCTTCAATACAAAAATTTTCAATATAAGGTTAGCAACATGCTACTCTATTACATAACTTAGATACTAAGCTGTCTATCAGTTACTCGCTTGGTGAGTAACACAACAGGAGTAATGAGTTACTCCAAGGCCGAGGAAAACTGCTCTGATACCAAAATGTAACACCCTTATATTAAAATAGAATAATTACAATAATTAAGTTGATTTTGAAAATTAGGACCTGAAAATTTCGTTTAAATCTTAACGAAAATCTGACAAAGTCTCCTCTGTTTATCGGACTTTCCCAAAAATAACATTTATAAACCTGTCAACCAGTACAGTCCAGAAAATATTAATAAACTGTTTAATTTAATTTCCGTGCCCTGGGAACCCAATAAAATATCCTCAAGGCTCACACGGATGAAATACAATGAAACTAAAATGAATTTAAAGATAACAAAATAAAACACTTTCTCTTCTAACTAGCTTACACTCCACGGAGTGGAGTGTACTCCTTCTCGGCCAAAAATAATGCAAGCACAACACTGCACCTGAAAAATATTAAGGAGGTGAGCACTACACGAGAAGTAGAAAAGTAGTCTCTAACTAGACATAATAATCAACTAAGTCAAAAACACTTAGTCATATAACTCACATAATACCAACGAATCACACCCAGCCAAGTCACACACATGTATACCAATCAAAAACAGTTCTTTTATAATTCATTAAACTCTTTTATTTCATATATTTACAACTTATACAATCTGATATCTTTCTCAACTCATTACATAATTTCACATTTTATTTTCTCATACTCTTTGGTGTTTTACATAGTTTTTTAGAATTTATCACGGGGATCCATCATTCCGTACAGTCTCCTAAGGACAACGTCTTACACCTGCACACAATGTGTGTCTTATGCGGTCTATGCGTACAGTCTCCTAAGGACAACGTCTTACAAGACCTGGATTCCCAAAATCAGAATGTGCGTCCATCATTGCGTACAGTCTCCTAAGGACAACGTCTTACAGCTGCACACAATGTGTGTCTTACGCGATCTATGCGTACAGTCTCCTAAGGACAACGTCTTAATAGATCTGGAGTAGCACAATCCAATTATAACATTATTAATATATGTGTGTGTGTCCATAACTGCGTACAGTCTCCTAAGGACAACGTCTTACCGCTGCGCACAATGTGCGTCTTACGCGATCTATGCGTACAGTCTCCTAAGGACAACGTCTTACAAGATCTGAATCACACACTCTTTTTCCTTTAAATCTTTTAACAATTTATTTCACTTATTTCATCTCTTTGTACTCATTCTCATTAATTCCATTTTATCATTTCAGCATACTTTTTAACTCCAAAAAATACAGGGTAATTTCAAAGAGACATTCATTCCAATATCAAATATCATAATCATCACAACAACTCACATACTCACGTAGCCACATATATGCATATATTTCACTTTCTCATGTAGACATACATAATAAAATTCCACAACAACAACTAATCACAATTATTAACATAATTTCCACACATTCATTTACACATTTAGCATATACTTATTAATTTCCATTTAATAATAAATCACACACTAACAATATTCTTAGCAACCACTATATACTAACTAGAAACTATTTCCTACAATCAAGGTAACACTCACTCCTTACCTCGCATTTCCTTAAACATGCCTCTTTTCGTATAATGATGCCCAAACGTAGCTTAGCATTGGGACTGGTCCTAAAGTCCGTCGACCTCTAACAATGCCATATAAAACAATAATAATTACTTTGAAATCACACTAAAGTAAAAACTTTAAAGCCTTGCACCCCGGAACTAAAATAACCCAAATATAAAATATTGAAACTTGACAAATATTATATTTGATTCCAAACCATAACATTATTTGATTCATGTTCATAAACCAAGATCAAACAAAATTTAAATTCAAGATTGCTCCCTTTTTATTAAAAATAGTACAACTTCTTTTGAAAAATACACTAACTTTCGAAAGTAACGTGTTCGTCAAAAATACAATAAAGTTAAATAGTTTTAATTTCAAATCACCAAATCAAATACTAACTTGACGCTATAAATTCAAAACTAAAAGAGAGCATTTCTTGTTCAAGAATAAGTTAAAATTGCATCTTTTAAGTCCAAATAACTATACCCCCTTTCAGTTTGAATTTAAAGTAAGTATTACCCTGAATTAACGTATACCGAATATATATCGGATTCCTATTTAATTGGTTTGTTGTTAGTTCAGGGACAACCCAGCTCACTAACCTACAACCCAATTACTTAGGAATCCAACGAATTTAATAAAAACTTCTTCAAGACTCATAGTTCGACATAACATTTAATTCGACGCTATTACAAACCAAACTAACCAATTAAAACCAGTATAATTAAAATCAACATGAACTCTAATACAATTTAATTTCCAAAACAATTTCATACTAAATACTTATTATCAATAACATAAAAAATCAATATTAGCATTAAGATCAAAATACAACATAAAGCAATTAAAAAGGTATTAGAGATATACCCTCAAATATGGTTTTTTAAACAACAGAGGGGATTTACTTGGTTTCCTTGCTCCACTCCAATCCGGTTTGAAGCACGGTCATGGTAGCAGCGTCGGTTTGGTTCAGATCCGGTTCACAACAAATGGCCCTAAACCGGTTCAAACATCAACACAACCCAACAAGGTCTGAGGCGATAGCTTTGTCGGCGGTGGTTCGGTCCGGTTCGCAGCTCACATAGACCGACACTGCGAACTTTCGGTGATGGCGGCTAACCAAACAAGCAGCGACGGCGGTCGCGACTCCAGGGCTACGGGTCGCGAATCGTGACTGATTTGAGAGAGAACGCACACGAGCATGCAACCGAGAAGCAACAAAGACCGCGGGTGGCGGCGGTGCGCTTCCCAGCAGCGACCGTGGTCCACTCGAAGATAGAGGAATAGAGACGGAGAAAGAGAGAGAGAGAGAGAGAGAGAGAGCGTGAGCGGCGACTATGGTGGCTTGGAGATTGGCGGCGATGGAGGCAAGGTGCTGCGGCCAAGAGGGAGAGAAACAGTGAGAGAGCTAGAGATAGGAGAGAGAGGGCGACGAGAAAGAGATGAGAAGGGGGTTGGCGGCTGGATGATAGGAGAAGAAGCAAAATAAATGATTTTAGGGTTCCTCCCCTCAACACACAATCACACACAAACACAATACCCTTCTTTCTTTTTTTTTAACATACACTTTCATTTATTTATCAATCAAACATAAACATTAATAATAAGATTTTAATATCATATAGCTTCATATAGAAAAACTTTAATTTTAAAAAAATTAGTTTAGATGTTAGGAAATAACAAAATTTATTTAATATTATCCCTTTATAAACACCAAAGTATAAAATAGGAAGTCTATTTTTAAAATAGGGTAATTGTTTCAAATAATTTACTTTAAAATATGATTAAATATGCTTTCACAATTAACATAATGTATTTTTATGAAAATACCCAACACCTAATAGTTTGATTTCACGAACAATTATTTAATTTGATCAAACTTATAATTATATCAGGATTAAAATTAGGGATGTTACAGACAGCAATTGAAATCACCCATCAAGACCCACTTATCATGCATAACCTCCCCTATCTACTCAGGTCCTTCCACATGTCATACCTTCTTTCAGCTTCATTGTGAGCATACACAAATGTAGCATAGAATATTATGTTATCTGGGATGTGATTTATTTTGCAATGGACAAACTGGCTGGTGTGGCTAATCACTTCCACATGAAACATGTCATTTTTCCAAACAACCCAGATTCTACCAACTGGATGGTCCTCTAAATTAATAAAGGATCCCCAATGCACAAACAACTTGTTCTTTGTGACACCCTTCCAAATATATCAAGTATAATATAGTAATCAAACTATGATAAAGGATAATACATATGGACTTGTAAGTGTTAGAAAATGTAAAAGTAAAATTTTCTTCTAAAGCGGGTGCACAAACCAAAACTTGGAATACTTGGAGAAGAACTTCTAACTCGTTTCAAACAGTTGTATCGAATTCGGCAATTTCTAAAACCTTTTCATGAATTGAGTAACATTCATGTTTCGAAATCGTATTTATGTAATAGAAAGTAAATGAAGCTACCCGTGCTTTGATTTGTGAAACTGATACCATGTAGCCGAACTCGTTTAATGATTAAATCAGAGTAAGCGGAAATTAGAGGACTATGCATCTAATAGAAATATACACATAGGTTATATTTATATATGTGAAAAGAGTCATGAGTACATAGTCCCAGTAACAAAGTCTCCAAGATCCAAACAAGTCCATAACAGATCTACATCATAGTGTAACCATAGCCCTAGAGTACTCAAAAGTATATCTACAAAATATATACATAGCAAAATATGAACTCTAGAGGTGGTCACGTAGATCTGGCAGCATCATCAGTAGTAGTAGTGATAGTAGCAGTCTCCAAGAAGCAAAAGGTAACAGCATCATCATCAACACAGCAGTAGCAGCAAAATCTCCTCTACAGCAACGCCACATCGGATCCTCAGATCCACATCATACACCTTATGCACATACCTAGGGATCGTCATCCCTCCAGTCACTCCCAGTAGAATGCACGACAGGCTCGCCTCCGCTCTCGTCCTCCACTGGATCCTCCTCGATCTCATCCGAAGGGGAGTGTACCCTACCACTGGGTACAGGGTCGGGAGATGGTGTGACCCTAATGGGGCTCCTCGGATCAGAAAGGGGAGTCTCCTCGTGGACGACTCTAGAAGAAAAAGGGTGTGAGCGGGTAGGTCGAAAACGGAAACTGTGATAAGAGCGAGCTGGTCGTGTGGGAGGTGGTCCATGGTATGTGTAAAACGGGGGTACGTGCATAGTGTATATGATGGGAATCCTAAATCTACGAGGACGAAATCGAATCAACGGGTTCGGATGGTAGAAGGTGATCTCCACCTCTCCCTCGAACACCGCGCGATGGTCCTCATAGATCCATATGCCACTAGGAAGTGGCCGGATCTCGATGCAAGCGATGTAACGAGACATCACCTACAAGGGCATAGGGGTAAGCATTTCTATACACATAATCAACAGAGTATAAAATTTGTACAATATGAGTATGTAAATATGCAACAATTAACAACAATCGCATTTAGCACTTAGCAGTTATTGAATGCAGATAGGATGTTCATACTTGTTTCATTTATTACACTTAATTTAAATGAGTGACATGATGCATGAATTTAGCTCTCAAGCCTATCTTCATCAAACTATATCACTCTCTGACGTCCATCCCTGACAACCCAACACTCAACTGTGCGTTGTATTCCTAGGTATACAACAATTCGTACATTCACCTAGAATGTACACGACAAGCTTGGAATCCATGCCAACCGAGCATATCCCGTCATCCAAACGGACCGTCATCCAAACGGTATAACCATATCGGCATCCACTAAGCCGCCCACGTCAACAACGTGTCATCAAGCAAGCGTATTGGCACTCCCAGAAGCCCTCCACATGTTTACCAAAAACATGATATACGTCCTACCATCCAACTCCAGAATGAATGCATCACTTTCTAAGCTTAAAGGAAATTGATTAATACATTACTGGCCATCTAGGCATATTTTATCTTTAAAAAGAACCGCCACCAAACGGTACACTTATATTAATCAATCTCTTTTAAGTTCAGATCCTTTGGATTATTATAGTTAAATTCTTAACCAACTAAGTCAGAATTGAAAATAGTGTTTCTCAGGTTCAGGTAAATTACTCGAGTATAATTCAACATACTCGAGTGTTTTTCAACTTTTCCAAATTACTCGAGTGTTCATAGGGTTACTCGAGTGTTCATGACTTTTTGGGGATTTGCATTTCAAATTCATTAAATTACTCGAGTAGTTCATGGGTTACTCGAGAGTTCATCATGATTTCCAGAATACTCGAGTCACCCCTGCATTACTCGAGCGGTTTGCCTTAACATGTCCCCAGGTCTTACTCGATACTCGAGTACTAGACACAATACTCGAGTGTTCTTGCTCAAATTACATTGTTTTACAAACATTTTACTCGAGTACTCTGTCCAATACTCGAGTGTTTCACAGCAGAACAGCCTGTAATCTTTGTTTTAACACACCATTTTCAGTTCTACTCAATTTTAGTCCAATCCAGGGATCCACAAAGTTCATATATCATAAATAGAACATGTTACAACACTCATTTCATATCAAATTACAGATTTGACAGAGAATTAATCCTTAATGCATAAAATACACAATTTGACAACTCAACACCTCAAATTGCATAATAAGCACAATACTCATGAAATAGTGTTCATTTAAGCTTGCATGCATGATTCAGAACTTGCTCAACACAGTTTTAGAGCATGACTTGGTCTCCAAACCAAAGTTCCTATTCAATCTAAGCCCTTAGAGCCTCTTGGTGGCTCTCTAATGCATTTAATGGAATTTAAACTCTATCTAGTGTACGAAATTACTTCCCCTTACCTCTCAGACGTGAATCAATCAGAGAATTTGTAAGAAAAAGGCTCCTCAACACCCAGAACAGCTTCAAGCATCACACGCAGAGCAGTTTGAGTGCACCACCAAAATTGAATTGGTTCACACATGAAACAGAGATAAGAATTGGGGATTTTAGATTTTCTAGACTCTATGCAACACATACTAACTATAGAAATCGAATTTGGAACTCAAGGACTCGTGAGCTTACCAGAAATCAAAATCGAAGTAAGCTCCAGACACAGCTTGACCAAGAATAGCTCCACTCCAAGCCTTGAATCTTCCACCACACTCACTCAATCCTCACGATTTTGGTGTTTATACAAAGCTCGTGATGTGAGCTTTGTATTCGTGTATAGTTTATGACTCGAATCGAAACAGAGAGGGAGAATCGATAGCTTGAATTCAGGAACCCTAACTGAAGCAACACACTCGAATTTGACCAAGAACCTCAACAATTTGGTGTTGCTGAGCTTAAATAGAGTGGGGAAACACTCATGCAGGTCGACACGACTACTATGGTGGTGGCAAGGTGATGATTTCGTGTCAACAACACAGAATCGTTGATGGTGACTCACCAAACGCACTAACTCGTGCAACTCTGTCCAGAATACTCGAGTATTCCAGAAAATACTCGAGTGTTTTGCCCAGATTTTGAAAAATAATTATTTTATTTACTTTCCCTCCAAAACCTTTCCTATATTTACATCTAGGTCCCAACCCAGGGACTAATATGTAAAATACTTATTTCATGCATTATTATATTTATTAACTCAATTCACACACATATACTAACTACATGAATACAGATTTTAATCAAGGATTAAAATAGAAATCGTTAATTATAAATTAATTTATAATTAACATTTCATTAATCGGGGATTAAAATTTTGGGGTGTTACACTACTCCCCCACTTACAAGGAATTTCGTCCCCGAAATTCAACTCATACAAACAAGTCAGGATAATCCTGACGCATCTTATCCTCTAATTCCCAAGATGCTTCCATCACATCGCCACAAACCCAGATGACCTTGACCAGATGAATATCCTTCCCTCTAAGCTGCTTGATTCTTCGATCTTCAATGCGAACAGGCATAGCTTTAAAGGTTAGGTTCTCATAAATTTCTAGATCATCAAGTTGGATTCTAAGGACAATGGTGGGGTCATGGATATATCTCTTCAGTTGAGACACATGGAATACATTGTGAAGGTTAGCTAGCGACGGGGGCAGGGCTAATTGATAGGCTACCGGGCCGACTCTTTTGAGGATTTGATAGGGACCAATGAACTTAGGTGATAGTTTCTGAGTTTTCAGGACTTTACTAACACCTTTGGTTGGTACTACTCTAATGAACACATGGTCTCCTTCATCAAACTCTAAGGGTTTCCTTCTTCTATCAGCATAGCTTTTCTGCCTACTCTGAGCCATCTTCATCTTCTCTTGTATCATCCTGATCTGTTCCGTGGTCTCTTGTACAAAGTCTGGTCCAACCAGAGAACTCTCCCCCACTTGAAACCAGCATAACGGTGTCTGACACTTTCTTCCATACAACGCTTCAAATGGTGCCATTCCAATGCTCGTGTGGTAACTGCTGTTGTAAGTAAATTCCACGAGCGGCAACATTTGTTCCCAATTCCCTTGACCTTCCAAAACACAGGCTCGTAAGATGTCCTCTAGCGACTGAATAGTCCTCTCCGTTTGACCATCAGTCTGGGGATGGTATGCAGAACTTAACTTCAATCTTGAACCCAAGGCTCTATGCAAATCTTGCCAAAACTTCGATGTAAACCTCGGGTCGCGATCTGACACGATGCTTGATGGTACCCCATGCAGACGAACAACTTCCTTGATGTATAACTGAGTGAGCTTTTCCAAAGAGTAGCGCATGTTCATGGGAATGAAATGCGCCGACTTGGTCAAACGATCCACGATCACCCAGATTGCATCATGACCAGTAGTTGTCCTTGGCAATCTCGACACAAAGTCCACCGAGATACTATCCCATTTCCACAACGGAATCTCCAAGGAAAGTAACTCTCCTCCTGGCCTTTGGTGTTCCACTTTCGCCTTCTGACACACCAAACAACACGCCACATATTCAGCCACGTCCTTCTTTAAGCCAGGCCACCAAAATATCTTCTTTAGGTCTTGATACATTTTGGTAGCTCCCGGGTGCATACTCATCTTGCTTTTATGTGCTTCGTCCAAAATCATCCTTCTTACTTCCAGATCATCAGGCACACAAATCCTTGTTCTAAAACGAAGGATTCCATCCTTCCCTTCTTGGAACTCCAACTCCTTGCCTTCTTTCATCAACTTCTTCTTTTCCTTAAGTCTCTCATCCTCGTGTTGCAATTCCCGAATCCTCTGCAGAAACTCATTAGCAATCTGCAGCATCCCCATTTTGATACTTGTCGGCTCTACTTGCATTGTCAGGCTCAGATCTCTAAATTCTTCTATCAGTGCAGCTTCCTTGACCATCATTGCACTGATATGCATTGCCTTTCGACTCAACGCATCAGCCACCACGTTTGCCTTCCCAGGATGGTAATGAAGTTCAAACTCATAATCCTTCAAGAACTCCATCCATCGGCGTTGCCTCATATTTAACTCCTTCTGATCAAAGAGATATTTTAAGCTCTTATGGTCACTAAACACCCGGAACGTAGTGCCATAGAGATAGTGTCTCCAGATCTTTAATGCAAACACAACAGCTGCCAACTCCGGGTCATGAGTTGGGTAGTTCATTTCATGAACTTTTAGCTGTCTCGAGGCGTAAGCGACGACTTGCCCCTTTTGCATCAAAACACTCCCAAGACCTTGTTTCGATGCATCACAATACACATCAAAACCCTTCTGTGTATCGGGCAGAATCAACACAGGGGATGATGTCAACCTTTCCTTCAACTCTTGGAAACTCATTTCACACTTCTCATCCCATAGAAATGGTTGATCTTTCCGAGTCAACTTCGTCAAAGGTAATGCGATCTTCGAGAAGCCTTTTATAAATCTTCTATAATACCCAGCCAGAACAAGAAAACTTCTCACCTCCGTGACCGACTTTGGTTGCTCCCATTGCAAAACCGAACTAACTTTCTCCGGGTCAACTGCTATTCCTTTGTCTGAAATCACATGCCCCAAGAACTTAACCTCCTTCAGCCAGAACTCACACTTTGCAAGTTTGGCGTACAACTGCTTCTCCTTTAGGATGCTCAACACTATCCTCAAGTGTTCAGCATGCTCCTCCGGGCTCTTGGAATAAATAAGGATATCATCAATGAACACACCACGAATGAATCTAAATAGGGTCTAAAGATTCGATTCATGTAGTCCATGAAAATAGCTGGTGCATTAGTCAATCCGAACGGCATCACAACATACTCATAATGCCCGTATCGGGATCGAAATGCAGTCTTAGAGACATCTTCTTCTCTAATTCTGATCTGATGGTATCCTGACCTCAAATCAATCTTGGAAAATACCGAAGCCCCACGAACTTGATCCATAAGGTCATCTATCCTTTGTAACGGATACTTGTTCTTGATTGTGACCTTATTCAGCTGCCGGTAGTCGATGCACATCCTCATACTACCGTCTTTCTTCTTGACGAACAAAACCGGAGCACCCCAAGGTGACACACTGGGTCGGATCATCTGCTTCTGCAGCAGCTCCTCAATCTGCTTCTTCATTTCAGCCATTTCCGGTGGTGCCATTCTATAAGGAGCGATAGAAATGGGACCAGCTCCCAGAACTAGGTCAATACGAAATTCAATTTCTCTTCTTGGTGGAAAACCAGGGATCTCATCAGCAAATACCTCCGGAAAGTCTCTGACAACAGGGATCTCTTCCATCCTTGGACCATTCTCCTCTAATTCAGTGTTGAATAGGCACATGTAGCCGGAAGGTATTGGGTTTCTATAGGTGACTATCTTCTTATCACAATCGATGATCACTTGGTTTCGACTTAACCAGTCCATCCCCAAGATCACGTCCAATTGTGTAAGGGGTAAGCAGATCAAGTCTACTTTAGAGGTTTGTCCTAATACTTCTATACAACAGTTAAGACATGCTCTAGAAATAACTACAGGAGCATTGGTAGGGGTTTCTACTTTCAAAGCATAAGGTAATTCAGACACTGGTAAACTTAACCGATCTACACATTCATATGAAACAAATGAATGCGTTGCACCGGAATCAAACAAGACATGACAAAGCTGATCATTAAGCAAGTATTTACCTTGCACCAGATCAGAGGTTCGGTTTGCTTCCACACCGCTAAGCGTGAAAACCCTTCCTTGAGCCATAGATCTATCAGCAGCTCCTCTTGAGTTATCCTTGACCGGTTCCTTGCAGTCTCTTGCAAAATGTCCCGGCTTCCCACAATTGAAACAGCCACTTGTTCCCCAACAAACACGGCCATAGTGATGGCGCTTACACTTATCACAAAATGGAGCCTCGTTCCGAAAATTTCTTCCATCCGAACCACCAGCCTTTCCTTTACCTTTCCCTCGGCGATCATATGGACCCTTACCTCGGTTGTTGAAACCTTTACGTCTCTGAGGTCCATAGTTCTGATTGTCCTTCTTTTCTGAGACTTGCAATTCTTCAGCTTTCTTGTCATCTTCATACATTCTACACATGTCCACCAGAGCAGGAAAGCTTTGAATCCGTTGGTAGCTGAAAATCGACTTCAACTTGGGTCTCAAGCCTCCTTCAAACTTAATGCATTTGCTCCTTTCATCAGGGTTGTTCTGATAGTATGGAGAGTACTTCATTAACTCCTCGAACTTGGCCGCGTACTCACCCACACTCATACTGCCTTGCTTCAGCTGTAAGAACTCCACCTCCTTCTTTCTCCTCAAATCTTCAGGGAAATATTTATGAAGAAACTTCTCCATGAATACACCCCAATTCACATCCCTTCCTTCATATTGCAAAAGCTGAACCGTGTGATTCCACCAATTCTCAGCTTCATCTTCCAGCATGTAGGTTGCATAAGCCACCTTCTGAGCTTCCGAACACTCCAAGGTTCTCAGAATCTTGTCCATGGTATGAATCCACTTATTGGCCTCTTCCGGTTTAAATCCTCCTTCAAACTTAGGCGGATTGCAACTCCTGAAATCAGCCAAGCTCTTCGCCTCGGTGTTACCCACAGTACACTGATGAGGCGGATTAACCGGGTTAGATGGTTGCTGAGATTGTCGTTGCATAGCCTCCAATACCGTGGTAATCCTTTCTAACATCGCATTGATGTGATTTTGGTTTCTAGTTGCCATAATAGACCTGCGCTATGGGCTTATGGTCACATATGTTGAACTAAAGAAACTTCAATTACACCACCTATACTAAGGCTATAGCTTAAAATTCTAAATTCACATTCAATTGCGTCTTGTGCTCAAAAGAGACAAGATACAAACAAGTCAATTGTATCTAAAGCTCAATAAACAAGATACTAAAAGTCAAGATAATGAACATGCCCTGGAGATAACTGCTTGATGTTGATGGCTACCTTTCTGAAACTACTTCCACTACTACAGGATCTGACTTTTGCTCTGATACCACTCAGTGTGACACCCTTCCTAATATATCAAGTATAATATAGTAATTAAACTATGATAAAGGATAATACATATGGACTTGTAAGTGTTAGAAAATGTAAAAGTAAAATTTTCTTCTAAAGCGGGTGCACAAACCAAAACTTGGAATACTTGGAGAAGAACTTCTAACTCGTTTCAAACAGTTGTATCGAATTCGGCAATTTCTAAAACATTTTCATGAATTGAGTAACATTCGTGTTTCGAAATCGTATTTATGTAATAGAAAGTAAATGAAGCTACCCATGCTTTGATTTGTGAAACTGATACCATGTAGCCGAACTCGTTTAATGATTAAATCAGAGTAAGCGGAAATTAGAGGACTATGCATCTAATAGAAATATACACATGGGTTATATTTATATATGTGAAAAGAGTCATGAGTACATAGTCCCAGTAACAAAGTCTCCAAGATCCAAACAAGTCCATAACAGATCTACATCATAGTGTAACCATAGCCCTAGAGTACTCAAAAGTATATCTACAAAATATATACATAGCAAAATATGGACTCTAGAGGTGGTCACGTAGATCTGGCAGCATCATCAGTAGTAGTAGTGATAGTAGCAGTCTCCAAGAAGCAAAAGGTAACAACATCATCATCAACACAGCAGCAGCAGCAAAATCTCCTCTACAGCAACGCCACATCGGATCCTCAGATCCACATCATACACCTTATGCACATACCTAGGGATCGTCATCCCTCCAGTCACTCCCAGTAGAATGCACGACAGGCTCGCCTCCGCTCTCGTCCTCCACTGGATCCTCCTCGATCTCATCCGAAGGGGAGTGTACCCTACCACTGGGTACAGGGTCGGGAGATGGTGTGACCCTAATGGGGCTCCTCGGATCAGAAAGGGGAGTCTCCTCGCGGACGACTCTAGAAGAAAAAGGGTGTGAGCGGGTAGGTCGAAAACGGAAACGGTGATAAGAGCGAGCTGGTCGTGTGGGAGGTGGTCCATGGTATGTGTAAAACGGGGGTACGTGCATAGTGTATATGATGGGAATCCTAAATCTACGAGGACGAAATCGAATCAACGGGTTCGGATGGTAGAAGGTGATCTCCACCTCTCCCTCGAACACCGCGCGATGGTCCTCATAGATCCATATGCCACTAGGAAGTGGGCGGATCTCGATGCAAGCGATGTAACGAGACATCAACTACAAGGGCATAGGGGTAAGCATTTCTATACACATAATCAACAGAGTATAAAATTTGTACAATATGAGTATGTAAATATGCAACAATTAACAACAATCGCATTTAGCACTTATCAGTTATTGAATGCAGATAGGATGTTCATACTTGTTTCATTTATTACACTTAATTTAAATGAGTGACATGATGCATGAATTTAGCTCTCAAGCCTATCTTCATCAAACTATATCACTCTCTGACATCCATCCCTGACAACCGAGCACTCAATTGTGCGTTGTATTCCTAGGTATACAACAATTCGTACATTCACCTAGAATGTACACAACAAGCTTGGAATCCATGACACCCGAGCATATCCCGTCATCCAAACGGACCGTCATCCAAACGGTATAACCATATCGGCATCCACTAAGCCGACCACGTCAACAACGTGTCATCAAGCAAGCGTATTGGCACTCCCAGAGGCCCTCCACATGTTTACCAAAAACATGATATATGTCCTACCATCCAACTCCAGAATGAATGCATCACTTTCTAAGCTTAAAGGAAATTGATTAATACATTACTGGCCATCTAGGCATATTTTATCTTTAAAAAGAACCGTCACCAAACGGTACACTTATATTAATCAATCTCTTTTAAGTTCAGATCCTTTGGATTATTATAGTTAAATTCTTAACCAACTAAGTCAGAATTGAAAATAGTGTTTCTCAGGTTCAGGTAAATTACTCGAGTATAATTCAGCATACTCGAGTGTTTTTCAACTTTTCCAAATTACTCGAGTGTTCTTAGGGTTACTCGAGTGTTCATGACTTTCTGGGGATTTGGGTTTCAAATTTATTAAATTACTCGAGTAGTTCATGGGTTACTCGAGTGTTCATTATGATTTCCAGAATACTCGAGTCACCCCTGCATTACTCGAGTGGTTTGCCTTAACATGTCCCCAGGTCTTACTCGATACTCGAGTACTAGACACAATACTCGAGTGTTCTTGCTCAAATTACATTGTTTTACAAACATTTTACTCGAGTACTCTGTCCAATACTCGAGTGTTTCACAGCAGAACAGACTGTAATCTTAGTTTTAACACACCATTTTCAGTTCTACTCAATTTTAGTCCAATCCAGGGATCCACAAAGTTCATATATCATAAATAGAACATGTTACAACACTCATTTCATATCAAATTACAGATTTGACAGAGAATCAATCCTTAATGCATAAAATACACAATTTGACAACTCAACACCTCAAATTGCATAATAAGCACAATACTCATGAAATAATGTTCATTTAAGCTTGCATGCATGATTCAGAACTTGCTCAACACAGTTTTAGAGCATGACTTGGTCTCCAAACCAAAGTTCCTATTCAATCTAAGCCCTTAGAGCCTCTTGGTGGCTCTCTAATGCATTTAATGGAAAATTAAACTCTATCTAGTGTACGAAATTACTTCCCCTTACCTCTCAGACGTGAATCAATCAGAGAATTTGTAAAAAAAAGGCTCCTCAACACCCAGAACAGCTTCAAGCATCACATGTATAGCAGTTTCAGTGCACCACCAAAATTGAATTGGTTCACACATGAAACAGAGATAAGAATTGGGGATTTTAGATTTTCTAGACTCTATGCAACACATACTAACTATAGAAATCGAATTTGGAACTCAAGGACTCGTGAGCTTACCAGAAATCAAAATCGAAGTAAGCTCCAGACACAGCTTAACCAAGAACAGCTCCACTTCCAAGCCTTGAATCTTCCACCACACTCACTCAATCCTCACGATTTTGGTGTTTATACAAAGCTCGTGATGTGAGCTTTGTATTCGTGTATAGTTTATGACTCGAATCGAAACAGAGAGGGAGAATCGATAGCTTGAATTCAGGAACCCTAACTGAAGCAACACACTCGAATTTGACCAAGAACCTCAACAATTTGGTGTTTCTGAGCTTAAATAGAGTGGGGAAACACTCAAGCAGGTCGACACGACTACTATGGTGGTGGTTGTAACATCTCCGAGTGGACTTTTATTATGTATAAACTGTTAATTTTGTAACTTACAATATGTGTAGTTATATGCCCTGAGACTGGTACTAATCGGGCGTTAGGATCTGAACTGGTTTTTAATATGTTGTGTTTACGTTTTTATATAATTCTGGACTGACAGGTTTTAAGAAGAGAATTTTTGGGAAGTCCGAAAAACAGAGGAAACTCTGCCGGATTTTCGTAAAATTTTTCAAAAGAAATCAAAAGATAAAAGGAATTTTCAAACTCTGATTTTATTAAAATTTAAAATTAACTATTAAAAGTGAGGACGTTACATTTATGGTATCAGAGCAGTTTCCCTCGGCCTTGGAGTGTGGAATCACAACTCCTATGGTTACTCACCAAGCGAGTGACCAAATGTTAGTGTCAAGTCTTAGAATAGGCTAGTAGGTACGCTTAGATTAAAAATTGTTTAGTTAATTGTGGAATAACGTAATACTTTTTCAGAATCTGGTTACCATGCCTCGGAGACGTACTCAGGAGGATATGATGGCTGCTATACTTGAGAATTTGGTCCAAATGAATCATAATCAGACCGAAACAGTAGCAGCGGCCGCAACAGCAGCAGCCGCCGCACTCCACCAACCATCAGGTCCAATTGGTATCGATTGGCTAGCTAGATTCATGCAGAATGATCCGCCCAAGTTTGAAGGTGGCTACAATCCGGATGCAGCCCAGAGATGGCTCCAAGAATTGGAGAAGATTTTCCGCACGATTTCACCGCCTGCGGAGCAGATAGTTCTTTTGGCAGCGTACATGCTCACTGGAGAAGCCGAATATTGGTGGGAGCGTGTACGAAGGGAAATGGAGATCGCTAACCAGGAGATCACCCGGGATGTGTTCAGAATCAGGTTCTTAGGGAAGTACTTTCCGGAAGATGTCCGCCGAGAAAAAGAGCTGGCATTCCTGAACTTAACACAGGGAAGTATGTGCGTTGGAGAATATGCCGCACACTTCGAAGACCTCATCCGGTATTCTGGGAGCTATAGGGATGCTGATGAAAGAACTAAGTGCATCAAGTTCGAAGCAGGACTTCGCACTGAAATCAAAGTACCTTTTGAATTCCAGAACATAGATAATTTAGCCCAACTAGTGAATATGACTAGCACTTATGAGAAGGGATTGAGGCGAAAGACATCCGAGGATAGGAACAGGATGATACAGTGAGCTGAAGGTTCTAGCAGAGGCAGGGTACCGGCTCAAGAATCTGATACACATGCCGACATAAATGCTATGGCAATGGTGCCAACGGACACGACTCCAGACGTGAATGCTTCAAGACCTAGGCAGGGTACAGGCGTTTATGTATGCAGCTGAAGCAGCACAAGAAAGAGGGTCTTTGCTACCAATGTGGGCAACCGGGACACATTGGGGCTAACTGTCCCGAACGCACCGGGAGAGAGAATTAATAAACCGGCTCGAGGTAATTTTTCTATATCAATGATGCATCAACTGTTTACCTATAAAATTCTATATAGGTTAAGCGCGTTTAGTATAACCAAGAAGAAATCGATAGGTGTTAAGACTTTAGCTAGAAGTTCCACCAAACACATTTGATGATATTGTCACTGATAGAAGGTAAGGTTAGAACTGATCACTCTAACTCTTTCATCTGCTAGAGGATGATACCACCAATAAACCTGACAATGATATTGCCATTGATAGATGTAAGATTGGGATTGATCACCTCGATCTTTGCACCTATTGGTGATCGATGTCATTGACACATTTCATCTAAAATCGAAATAATCCAAAATTAATAAGTTTTTAAAGTAGACCCCTAGACGGAATAGATCTAAACAGAGAAGAGTTCCTTCCGAACTCTTTGTAGAGCATTATAGAGTAGTATGAGGAAGTGTAAAATCCTTGAGAGACTCAAGCGAACCTTATAGCTATTTCCTGCAACCGAGTCGAATTAGGAAGTAGACAACTTGAAAACCGCCTAGGAGTCTAATCAAAGTTTCCGGACGATTCCCTCAAAGGAGGCAAGTCTTAGTCACTGTGTTAGGTATCCTTGCCAAGACCAATCAAATCAGCCACAGGTTCATAGAGAACGCATCTTTTGATGACTCTCTACTGAAAATGCACACTTAAGGATAATCTCCATTGTCTTCTTGTTTGACATGTATCCAGTACATCCTGGGTCGTCGTAAGGAGACTATGAAACCAATTCTTGAGTGCTTCGTGTTTCTTCTTTTCATCTTCACTCTCTTTAAATTTCAAGCGTCTCGGATGTATACATGAGAATTCACCAAGACGTAGGAACCCAATATAGTTCTATGCCTACCGATGGATAACCATCCACATGTCCCTTCTAACCTCGGACACCGGTCGAGAAGCTTACGTGCGAAATTCTGAATAACGAATGAGCATACCCCCAAGCATGGATATAATCAAGTATGTTGATGCTAAGTGGGGGAGGATTTCAATCCAAGGAATGGAAGATGGAACTTTAACAATAAGAAAAATTGTGGATACTATCCGAGTAACTAGATGGAACGCAGAACGGTAACGAAGCGTAAGGAAGATTGCATCAAGCCGGACTCAATGTCCGATGATCAAACCATAACCCGTAGAAACCCCTATACCAAATTGAACTCGTTAAACGAACGGAAGGAAAGTACCGCCGGAGTAGAATGCAGATATAGCTAAAGTGGATTCGAAGGGCGACCTCACTAGACTCACTTGAAGAATTAAGAAACGAACAGGGAATAAGTGGAGTCTCACTCAAGAGGTTATGTCGGAGCATCGCAAATAATTGTCTCAGTCTCTTAAGGCTCTGTGTATTATGCGGATTTCCTGAGTGACTGAGATAAACCATACCTGAGGCGAATGATTACACCACAGAACCATTAACTTAGAACTCCCTCGAATGGAAGATTGGAACCAAAGGAATTGAAATGACATGGGTGAAAACTATGCCAAGGGATACTCCCCCAAATTAAGGGACAGTTGGAATTTTGGGGACGAAATTCAAATAAGTGGGGGAGAAATGTAACATCCCAAATTTTAAACCCGAAGATAAATAAATAAATAATAGCTAGAATAATTAAAAATGAAAATAACAAACCACAAATAGGTAATTCAAATGAGAATTCTAGTATTAGAATAAAATAATAATAATAATAATAATACTAAGCGAATTAGAGAAGAAAGGAGTGTTAAATCGAAGTTAGGATCGGGCCAGAAAATAGATAATTCGATAATAAACATAATAACAAGGGAAAAATTAAAATAAAAGATTTAAGACTCCAAACACAATTCCCACCGTTGGATATGAAGATATGATTTTTAGGAAGTTACTCGTCAAATTTGAGCAAGATCCGACGGTGAACGAAGAAGTTATGGAGGTTTGAAGTTCGGAAGAAAATAGAAGAAAAATAGAAAAATAAAACAGCAGTATCTGATCATTTCGCTTAAGCGAAAATATTTCGCTTAAGCGAAACTGATCCAGTGGCAGCATAGAAGAGGTTCGCTTAAGCGAACGGATTTCGCTTAAGCGAAAAACGTTCGTGTTCATTACTGAAAGCCGTTCGCTTAAGCGAATAAATTTCGCTTAAGCGAAAATCGTCGAGTTGGCTATAAACACGGGGAAAACCCCCCTTCTCCTTTCATTCTCCTCCTTTGTTTCTCTCTCCACCCGATCTCCCTCCCTCCTCCGACCTCAACCACCATCACCGCCGCCCAACACCGCCCTCCATCTTGGTCTCTCTCTCTCCCTCTCTCTCCATAGATCAACTCTCTCTCTCTCCTTCCTTCACTATCTCCCTCCTCACACTCTCTCTCCACCACCACCAACCACGGCCGCCGCCACCAAGGCCGCCACCGCCAAGAACCCCCGCCACCATCAAGACCTCTCCCTCTCCTTGTTTCTCTTCCCTTGACTCCGATCTCTCTCTCCCACAAGCTTTCTCTCTCTCCCTCTCCACATACACCGCCGCCCCTCACCACCACAGCCGCCATCGCCGCCCCTCGCGGTGGTGACCGCCACCATAGCTTCTCCCTCATCCCGAGCTCTCTCTCTCAACCACAAGCTCTCTCTCTTCGGATCGCACCGGCGCCGTTACTGGTCCGTGTTCGTGCTGGGTTCGTGTCGGGAACCTCGGAGCTCGAAGCTTTGCCTCAGTTTAGTCACGATCGTTCCCCGCTAACGAGGAGCAACACCGACGTCGTCATCGTCGCCGAGTTAAAATCCAGGTTCTATTTAAAAAGCCCGAGGTAAGAGGGTTCGCGTTACCTTTGCTTAAGAAGTAAATTCTAGGATGCTATAGTGGTAGCTAGGAATAGAGTAATTAAAAGTATGTTAATGAACCTTAGGGTAACCCTCGTGGACGTAAAGAAAGTGAACAAAATTGTTAATAGAAACCACACCCTATGGAATAGAATGTATGTGCGGAGAATAAAGTTGGGAAAGAATGAATGTATTTAGAATACTAGTAGAGTTAATATAGAATGAAAATATAGGAAAGCACAAAATAAAACCAAGGGAAATGTTAGAGAGAACCAATGGAATGAGAGAGTAAAAGGATATCGGGTAAATGTGGTAGGCGAGGAGAGGAAGATTATTAAAATTAAATATAAGGTAAATGAGGAGTTAAAATACGAAAACCATAAAGGAATACGGAGAGGAATTAGTTAAGGGTTGTCGGGTAATAATGGAGTAGGAATAAAAGACTAAACTAAATATTAAATATAAGTGGGTAATAAGTAAAGAATCTAATGAAACGATAATAATACAAGAAGATGAAGTGTAATAGCAGGAGATAAATAGAGTGGAGTATTATTTAGGGGAAATAAGTAAATAAGTAAATGATAGGGTAAGAGAGAGGAATCATAGAACCAATGAAGAATTTGCAAGCAGGAATTAAAGTATAATGACTGTATTAAAGCTAAGTAGAGTGAGATGGACATTTGGATAATTAATAGTAGGAAAAGGAAAAGAAAGAGAAATACTGAAATAGAGGTAAAATGAACAATAGGATGATGAGCCACAGAGTAAAGTTGAATAAAAGCGAGAGTAATTAGTAAAAAGAAAGAGATTAAAGTAGAAGACGAGGGAAAGTGTGATAAGTCCTAAACGAAAATAAAGAGTAAAAGATTGAGATAAGTATAAAGGAGTTACTTAATTTATAATAAGAGAAAAGATAAATAATTAAAGAAGAAAAGAGAATGGCTGATGGTCTGTTGGACTCAGTCGTAATAAAAGAGAAGAATGAAATCGATGACAGGCGGACGGAAGTCCCTGTTATCCCAAAAAGGAATAAAAGGAAAGAATGAATTCGATAGCAGGCGGACGGAAGTCCCTGTTATCCGATAGCGGGCGGACGGAAGTCCCTGTTATCACTAAAAGTAATAAAAGAAAAGAATGAATACGATGACAGGCGGACGGAAGTCCCTGTTATCCCTAAAAGAAATAAAAGAAAGGAATGATTTCGATGGTAGGCGGGCGGTAGCCACTGTCATCACTAAAAGAATTAAATGATGGAATGGCAGGCGGTCGGTAGACCCTGTCACCAGTAAAGAAATAAAGAAATAATAAAGGTAATCGGCTGATGGTCTTTTGGACTCAGTCATAAAGAAAAAGGAAAAGTAAAAGAAAAGAAAAAGGAATAGATGAGAAAAGAAAAAGAAAAAGGGAAAGAGAAGAAGAAAAAGAAAAGAAAAGAGAATGTAAATATGGTATGAGAACCACTAGTTAAATGAATGTGAGAACAAGTGAAGAACTAAAAGAGATTAATTATATGAATAATTATGAAGAAGATAAATTAATAATTAAGTAGGCTTAGTTATTTGCTATGTCTTCTTTTAGGATTTACCTTTTTAAGTTCTGTGTAATGCTACCCTTCTTGATATAATTTTACAGGTACGGAAGCGGAGCTTACACTGTTGCGGGCCGAACTGGAAACCCTCCACTACGTGGAGTGAATTTGTGATACCCCGAGTGGACTTTTATTATGTATAAACTGTTAATTTTGTAACTTACAATATGTGTAGTTATATGCCCTGAGACTGGTACTAATCGGGCGTTAGGATCTGAACTGGTTTTTAATATGTTGTGTTTACGTTTTTATATAATTCTGGACTGACAGGTTTTAAGAAGAGAATTTTTGGGAAGTCCGAAAAACAGAGGAAACTCTGCCGGATTTTCGTAAAATTTTTCAAAAGAAATCAAAAGATAAAAGGAATTTTCAAACTCTAATTTTATTAAAATTTAAAATTAACTATTAAAAGTGAGGACGTTACATTTATGGTATCAGAGCAGTTTCCCTCGGCCTTGGAGTGTGGAATCACAACTCCTATGGTTACTCACCAAGCGAGTGACCAAATGTTAGTGTCAAGTCTTAGAATAGGCTAGTAGGTACGCTTAGATTAAAAATTGTTTAGTTAATTGTGGAATAACGTAATACTTTTTCAGAATCTGGTTACCATGCCTCGGAGACGTACTCAGGAGGATATGATGGCTGCTATACTTGAGAATTTGGTCCAAATGAATCATAATCAGACCGAAACAGTAGCAGCGGCTGCAGCAGCAGCAGCCGCCGCACTCCACCAACCATCAGGTCCAATTGGTATCGATTGGCTAGCTAGATTCATGCAGAATGATCCGCCCAAGTTTGAAGGTGGCTACAATCCGGATGCAGCCCAGAGATGGCTCCAAGAATTGGAGAAGATTTTCCGCACGATTTCACCGCCTGCGAAGCAGATAGTTCTTTTGGCGGCGTACATGCTCACTGGAGAAGCCGAATATTGGTGGGAGCGTGTACGAAGGGAAATGGAGATCGCTAACCAGGAGATCACCCGGGATGTGTTCAGAATCAGGTTCTTAGGGAAGTACTTTCCGGAAGATGTCCGCCGAGAAAAAGAGCTGGCATTCCTGAACTTAACACAGGGAAGTATGTGCGTTGGAGAATATGCCGCACACTTCGAAGACCTCATCCGGTATTCTGGGAGCTATAGGGATGCTGATGAAAGAACTAAGTGCATCAAGTTCGAAGCAGGACTTCGCACTGAAATCAAAGTAGCTTTTGAATTCCAGAACATAGATAATTTAGCCCAACTAGCGAATATGACTAGCACTTATGAGAAGGGATTGAGGCGAAAGACATCCGAGGATAGGAACAGGATGATACAGTGGGCTGAAGGTTCTAGCAGAGGCAGGGTACCGGCTCAAGAATCTGATACACATGCCGACATAAATGCTATGGCAATGGTGCCAACGGACACGGCTCCAGACGTGAATGCTTCAAGACCTAGATTACCCTGTCCAGAGTGAGGAAAATCCCACAGGCGTTTATGTATGCAGCTGAAGCAGCACAAGAAAGAGGGTCTTTGCTACCAATGTGGGCAACCGGGACACATTGGGGCTAACTGTCCCAAACGCACCGGGCGAGAGAATTAATAAACCGGCTCGAGGTAATTATTCTATATCAATGATGCATCAACTGTTTACCTATAAAATTCTATATAGGTTAAGCGCGTTTAGTATAACCAAGAAGAAATCGATAGGTGTTAAGACTTTAGCTAGAAGTTCCACCAAACACATTTGATGATATTGTCACTGATAGAAGGTAAGGTTAGAACTGATCACTCTAACTCTTTCATCTGCTAGAGGATGATACCACCAATAAACCTGACAATGATATTGCCTTTGATAGATGTAAGATTGGGATTGATCACCTCGATCTTTGCACCTATTGGTGATCGATGTCATTGACACATTTCATCTAAAACCGAAATAATCCAAAATTAATAAGTTTTTAAAGTAGACCCCTAGACGGAATAGATCTAAACAGAGAAGAGTTCCTTCCGAACTCTTTGCAGAGCATTATAGAGTAGTGTGAGGAAGTGTAAAATCCTTGAGAGACTCGAGCGAACCTTATAGCTATTTCCTGCAACCGAGTCGAATTAGGAAGTATACAACTTGAAAACCGCCTAGGAGTCTAATCAAAGTTTCCGGACGATTCCCTCAAAGGAGGCAAGTCTTAGTCACTGTGTTAGGTATCCTTGCCAAGACCAATCAAATCAGCCACAGGTTCATAGAGAACGCATCTTTTGATGACTCTCTACTGAAAATGCACACTTAAGGATAATCTCCATTGTCTTCTTGTTTGACATGTATCCAGTACATCCTAGGTCGTCGTAAGGAGACTATGAAACCAATTCTTGAGTGCTTCGTGTTTCTTCGTTTCATCTTCACTCTCTTTAAATTTCAAGCGTCTCGGATGTATACATGAGAATTCACCAAGACGTAGGAACCCAATATAGTTCTATGCCTACCGATGGATAACCATCCACATGTCCCTTCTAACCTCGGACACCGGTCGAGAAGCTTACGTGCGAAATTCTGAATAACGAATGAGCATACCCCCAAGCATGGATATAATCAAGTATGTTGATGCTAAGTGGGGGAGGATTTCAATCCAAGGAATGGAAGATGGAACTTTAACAATAAGAAAAATTGTGGATACTATCCGAGTAACTAGATGGAACGCAGAACGGTAACGAAGCGTAAGGAAGATTGCATCAAGCCGGACTCAATGTCCGATGAGCAAACCATAACCCGTAGAAACCCCTATACCAAATTGAACTCGTTAAACGAACAGAAGGAAAGTACCGCCGGAGTAGAATGCAGATATAGCTAAAGTGGATTCGAAGGGCGACCTCACTAGACTCACTTGAAGAATTAAGAAACGAACAGGGAATAAGTGGAGTCTCACTCAAGAGGTTATGTCGGAGCATCGCAAATAATTGTCTCAGTCTCTTAAGGCTCTGTGTATTACGCGGATTTCCTGAGTGACTGAGATAAACCATACCTGAGGCGAATGATTACACCACAGAACCATTAACTTAGAACTCCCTCGAAGGGAAGAATGGAACCAAAGGAATTGAAATGACATGGGTGAAAACTATGCCAAGGGATACTCCCCCAAATTAAGGGACAGTTGGAATTTCGGGGACGAAATTCAAATAAGTGGGGGAGAAATGTAACATCCCAAATTTTAAACCCGAAGATAAATAAATAAATAATAGCTAGAATAATTAAAAATGAAAATAACAAACCACAAATAGGTAATTCAAATGAGAATTCTAGTATTAGAATAAAATAATAATAATAATAATACTAAGCGAATTAGAGAATAAAGGAGCGTTAAATCGAAGTTAGGATCGGGCCAGAAAATAGATAATTCGATAATAAACATAATAACAAGGGAAAAATTAAAATAAAAGATTTAAGACTTCAAACACAATTCCCACCGTTGGATATGAAGATATGATTTTTAGGAAGTTACTCGTCAAATTTGAGCAAGATCCGACGGTGAACGAAGAAGTTATGGAGGTTTGAAGTTCGGAAGAAAATAGAAGAAAAATAGAAAAATAAAACAGCAGAATCTGATCATTTCGCTTAAGCGAAAATATTTCTCTTAAGCGAAACTGATCCAGTGGCAGCATAGAAGAGGTTCGCTTAAGCGAAAAATGTTCGTGTTCATTACTGAAAGTCGTTCGCTTAAGCGAATAAATTTCGCTTAAGCGAAAATCGTCGAGTTGGCTATAAACACGGGGAAAACCCCCCTTCTCCTTTCATTCTCCTCCTTTTTTTCTCTCTCCACCCGATCTCCCTCCCTCCTCCGACCTCAACCACCATCACCGCCGCCCAACACCGCCCTCCATCTTGGTCTCTCTCTCTCCCTCTCTCTCCATAGATCAACTCTCTCTCTCCTTCCCTCACTATCTCCCTCCTCACACTCTCTCTCCACCACCACCAACCACGGCCGCCGCCACCAAGGCCGCCACCGCCAAGAACCCCCGCCACCATCAAGACCTCTCCCTCTCCTTGTTTCTCTTCCCTTGACTCCGATCTCTCTCTCCCACAAGCTTTCTCTCTCTCCCTCTCCACATACACCGCCGCCCCTCACCACCACAGCCGCCATCGCCGCCCCTCGCGGTGGTGACCGCCACCATAGCTTCTCCCTCATCCCGAGCTCTCTCTCTCAACCACGAGCTCTCTCTCTTCGGATCGCACCGGCGCCGTTACCGGTCCGTGTTCGTGCTGGGTTCGTGTCGGGAACCTCGGAGCTCGAAGCTTTGCCTCAGTTTAGTCACGATCGTTCCCCGCTAACGAGGAGCAACACCGACGTCGTCATCGTCGCCGAGTTAAAATCCAGGTTCTATTTAAAAAGCCCGAGGTAAGAGGGTTCGCGTTACCTTTGCTTAAGAAGTAAATTCTAGGATGCTATAGTGGTAGCTAGGAATAGAGTAATTAAAAGTATGTTAATGAACCTTAGGGTAACCCTCGTGGACGTAAAGAAAGTGAACAAAATTGTTAATAGAAACCACACCCTATGGAATAGAATGTATGCGCGGAGAATAAAGTTGGGAAAGAATGAATGTATTTAGAATACTAGTAGAGTTAATATAGAATGAAAATATAGGAAAGCACAAAATAAAACCAAGGGAAATGTTAGAGAGAACCAATGGAACGAGAGAGTAAAAGGATATCGGGTAAATGTGGTAGGCGAGGAGAGGAAGATTATTAAAATTAAATATAAGGTAAATGAGGAGTTAAAGTACGAAAACCATAAAGGAATACGGAGAGGAATTAGTTAAGGGTTGTCGGGTAATAATGGAGTAGGAATAAAAGACTAAACTAAATATTAAATATAAGTGGGTAATAAGTAAAGAATCTAATGAAACAATAATAATACAAGAAGATGAAGTGTAATAGCGGGAGATAAATAGAGTGGAGTATTATTTAGGGGAAAATAAGTAAATAAGTAAATGATAGGGTAAGAGAGAGGAATCATAGAACCAATGAAGAATTTGCAAGCGGGAATTAAAGTATAATGACTATATTAAAGCTAAGTAGAGTGAGATGGACATTTGGATAATTAATAGTAGGAAAAGGAAAAGAAAGAGAAATACTGAAATAGAGGTAAAATGAACAATAGGATGATGAGCCACAGAGTAAAGTTGAATAAAATCGAGAGTAATTAGTAAAAAGAAAGAGATTAAAGTAGAAGACGAGGGAAAGTGTGATAAGTCCTAAATGAAAATAAAGAGTAAAAGATTGAGATAAGTATAAAGGAGTTACTTAATTTATAATAAGAGAAAAGATAAATAATTAAAGAAGAAAAGAGAATGGCTGATGGTCTGTTGGACTCAATCGTAATAAAAGAGATAAATGAAATCGATTACAGGCGGACGGAAGTCCCTGTTATCCCAAAAAGGAATAAAAGGAAAGAATGAATTCGATAGCAGGCGGACGGAAGTCCCTGTGATCCGATAGCGGGCGGACGGAAGTCCCTGTTATCACTAAAAGTAATAAAAGAAAAGAATGAATACGATGACAGGCGGACGGAAGTCCCTGTTATCCCTAAAAGAAATAAAAGAAAGGAATGATTTCGATGGCAGGCGGGCGGTAGCCACTGTCATCACTAAAAGAATTAAATGATGGAATGGCAGGCGGTCGGTAGACCCTGTCACCAGTAAAGAAATAAAGAAATAATAAAGGTAATCGGCTGATGGTCTTTTGGACTCAGTCATAAAGAAAAAGGAAAAGTAAAAGAAAAGAAAAAGGAATAGATGAGAAAAGAAAAAGAAAAAGGGAAAGGAAGAGAAGAAGAAAAAGAAAAGAAAAGAGAATGTAAAAATGGTATGAGAACCACTAGTTAAATGAATGTGAGAACAAGTGAAGAACTAAAAGAGATTAATTATATGAATAATTATGAAGAAGATAAATTAATAATTAAGTAGGATTAGTTATTTGCTATGTCTTCTTTTAGGATTTATCTTTTTAAGTTCTGTGTAATGCTACCCTTCTTGATATAATTTTACAGGTACGGAAGCGGAGCTTACACTGTTGCTGGCCGAACTGGAAACCCTCCACTACGTGGAGTGAATTTGTGATACCCCGAGTGGACTTTTATTATGTATAAACTGTTAATTTTGTAACTTACAATATGTGTAGTTATATGCCCTGAGACTGGTACTAATCGGGCGTTAGGATCTGAACTGGTTTTTAATATGTTGTGTTTACGTTTTTATATAATTCTGGACTGACAGGTTTTAAGAAGAGAATTTTTGGGAAGTCCGAAAAACAGAGAAAACTCTGCCGGATTTTCGTAAAATTTTTCAAAAGAAATCAAAAGATAAAAGGAATTTTCAAACTCTGATTTTATTAAAATTTAAAATTAACTATTAAAAGTGAGGACGTTACAGTGGCAAGGTGATGATTTCGTGTCAACAACATGGAATCGTTGATGGTGACTCACCAAACGCACTAACTCGTGCAACTCTGTCCAGAATACTCGAGTATTCCAGAAAATACTCGAGTGTTTTGCCCAGATTTTGAAAAATAATTATTTTATTTACTTTCCCTCCAAAACCTTTCCTATATTTACATCTAGGTCCCAACCCAGGGACTAATATGTAAAATACTTATTTCATGCATTATTATATTTATTAACTCAATTCACACACATATACTAACTACATGAATACAGATTTTAATCAAGGATTAAAATAGAAATCGTTAATTATAAATTAATTTATAATTAACATTTCATTAATCGAGGATTAAAATTTTGGGGTGTTACACTCTTTATCACATCAAATGAGCTAGCTCTAAGTTTATTTTCCAGTATAGCCATGACACCTATATTATAAAAACTCAACAACCTCCTAACCTCTTTTTGTTTCAGGGGTTGGTTAAATCCCCTAGTATTCCTTGCTCCTATATTATCCATTAATAATGAGGGCAGAAGATTCCCCCTTATTAAACTTTACATGGGTTTTTCTTCTAGTTAATACTGGAGTCCATTGCCCTTCTTTTTTATCTTTCAGGTTCTGCACTTCCTGTTCTTTGTCACTCCTCTCTGGCTGGGTTTCTTTGACCACAGAAACCTCCTCTTCCTCTACACATTGGTCTTTAAGTGCCTCCTTAACTGCTTGTGTTGCTGCTTCCATATTCTCTTCAGGGACATTGCCTTCTTGAGTCTGCTTATTAAGCCTCAGAGCATCATCCACTTTTTCTATATCCTCCCATGAAGGCTTTCTTTTCTCAACCCATATCTTCTTGGTTTGCTTTCTGCATGATTTGCTGTCATGGCCATACATGGAACAAGCAGCACAAAGTACTGGTTTCAACTCATATTCAATCTTCTGTGCTATGATATTCTCCTTTTCATCCTCAAAAAACACCTCATCTGGAAGGATTGAGGGATTAACCTCCACAAGCACCCTAGCATAGTTGATTCTATTTCTCTCCTTAGTCACATTGTCCACCATAATAGGGGTTCCCACAAGGCTGGCAATCTTGCTCATTGCATTAGCACCCCAGAACTTTAGGTTTAAGTTTGGTAATTGGATCCAAACTGGTACGGAATCATGAAAACTTTTGGACACTGGTTTCCCTGTCCAAGGTGCTATGATTAGAGGCTTTTTATCAAAATGGTATATTCCAATTTCTAGGACAGCATTTCTAGCCTCCATAGAGTTAAACCTTACAACCACAGTTCCATCACCATTCATAAGTACCTTGTCAATGCCATGTTGCCCCCATATCTTTCTAATATACCCACTGCATAAGGAGGTCGTGCCCCAAGAACATAGCATACAATCGCCTGCTGCCAATATTTTTCTTCACTCTCAATATCTGAGGCTACAATTTTCCCTACTGCAACCCCTTCTTTAATTCTAGGCTCAACAAAACTAAGTTTTTCACCAGCATTACGGAGTTTGGTGATGTCAAAATAATCCCATATAAAAGCTCTTCTAGGATGTTCCTCATTAGTGATGGGATCCGCCTTTCTGGTAGGTGTTTTCTGTGTCATCTCCTCCTTGTTAGTGCCTTCTCCTTCTTCTTCTACAACCGCCTTCCCTTTAATCTTTGCTCGCAATTCATCTAGTTTCCTCTGGATTGATTCTGCTTTCTTAGGGCTCAAGTCATCAATATCTTCAATGTATTCTTCATCAAGGTTCATGAGATCAAGGTTTTTTGTTATTGTGTTTGGGGTGGGAGATTGATGGGATGAGGGGGACTTGGGTGGACGTCCCTTCTTTCTTGCCATGAAGGCAAGCGGCGATGATTAGAGATCATTCGCGAGGCAAGACAGGGATGCACAAAGAGTAAACCCTAGCAGAGAAAAGTCAAACCCAAGTCAAACCATTTCCGTTTGAATTTTCAATGGTGATTAGTTTTTGATTTCATCCTCGGACTTAAAAATTACCTTGTCTCCCACATTAATTGCACAAAGTCCGCTGGGCTTTTCTTGCAGATTAGATTCCTGAGCCTCCTTGGTTCCCTTTTTCTTTTCGGGACTCACAATTGCTTCCTTGGTTCCCTTTTTCTTTTCGGGACTCGCAATTGATTCCTTGGTGTGCCCCGATGTTTCGCCCTTTTTGGCTTGCCAATCGCGAGTTAGCATCTAAAAATTGCCAAAAAAAGTTAGTCATATATGTATAATAATGTAAGCACTAGAAAGAAAAATCTATAGCTCAAATAAATAGGCATACCGGACTATTTTCATTTGAGATGAGATTTGAAGGCCATGCAACAAAAGCTTTAACAGCATCTCCCACAGTGAAAAGATTGTCCATTTCATTCTCAATGGGCAAAGGTGCATTCTCATCAATAGGAAAATTGATTGAGACCCTCAAATGGTGTTGAGGGAGCTCTTTACCATGCAGCATGTCACCCTCAAGGTTATACATATAACCTTTGGCAACTATACGCCTATGTTTGTCTAAAAGAACACATGGGTTGATGCCCTATAAAGAAATACATTGTTATTCATGAGCCAAAGAAAAAAGACATGTAAAGACATAACCAGACAAAGCCTCAAAGTGAACAGATTAACTTCGATAATCAATACAACAAAGGAACAAAAAATTCAAAGTATCAGACCCAAATTTCAGGTTCATTCACAAATCAATAAGAATCAAATTTCTATAAATTAGCAAAGCTTTCTGCAGAGTAGTTTAGAAGAGGAGGGGAACTCCAAGGCTTTTCTTATTCTTAATGAAATCATTCTCACATTAAAAGATGTAAGTACCAATTGCATATCAAATAATAAATATGTTTCTTGATGTAAGTACCAATTGCATATCATTATAAAGGCTGATAGATTTTTAATAATATAATATGTAGTGTTTGGTATGACATTATGTAATATAGTGTCTGTATCCTATAAGATAATACTATCATAATTCATGTCTGGTGATGCAATGTAAAACTCTATTGAAGTCAGTTTTAATTTGATAGAAGATTTCTATTGAATGATTTGATTGAAGGTCTTTATGGATACATGTTAAGCAGAATAAAATCAGGTGAAGAAATCTAGAGAGATCTTAAGCCTAGAGAGAAAAATGAATTGTATTGATTAAATAGCTGAATATTACAAAGGGAGGGAGGTAGTTATATAGGAGTAGCATGAGCTGTCACAACTCAAACAACAGCAAAGGCTGTAGTAAGACCAGTAAGACAAGGAGCAGAGTGAGAAGAAGAGGAAGAGGAACTCAATGAGGCAGAGTGCTGAAGATGTTTATAAGGAAATTTTGTTCATTAAAAATCTCATCTTTGGAGATAAAATTCTCCATGATGGAGAGAGACATTTACAACCCTTATGTGTATATGAATGTCCTAGAAAAGTACATTCCTCGGATCTAGGTTGGAGTTTATTTTTGACATAGGGTCTTAGACATGGATAACAAGAACAACCAAATACCTTGAGAAAACCAAAATCAGGATAGGAGTTATGAAGAAGAAAATAATGTATTTAATCTTGAATAGAGTGGCTGGATAACCTACTGATCAAGTAAAGAGCACAGAGAAAGGCATGATCCCAATACTTAGTGGGAAGAGAAGCTTGAGCAAGTAAGGTTAAACCCATCTCAACAATATGCCTATGCTTCCTCTCAACCACTCCATTTTGATGATGAGTGTGAGGGCATATAACTCTGTCTAATCCCTAAACTCTGAAGTAAAGGAGTAAAAGACCTAAACTCACTTCCCCAATCTGTTTGAATAGATTTAACAGTAGATTGAAACTGAACTTGCACATACATGAGAAATTGTTTAAAGTAAGTAATAGCATCTGATTTTTGTTTAAGTATATCCATGTAAATAGTATCATGTTTTACTAAAGGGGAGGGGCAGGGCTATTCTGCAAACAAACTTTACAATTTGACAAAGACATTGTCTAATTAGAATTTTGTCCATAACTCAAATTAGAGGTTAGGATTAAAGGCAATAAAATCTAGCATTAAGAATATTGATAAGCTCCTTTGATCAACTTCGAGTGGTGATGGAAGATAATGAGTCCAAATTCTCTCTCCTTAACAAATAGTTGTTTGTGTCAGATTCTGACCCTAAATTAAGGAACTAAAGACCGTGTGTGTATTAAATGAACAGAGGGATTTCTGTTCGAGGTTCAAACATGCTTTCTTCAGCAATTCCAAAAGCAAACAAAATGACTAATTATGTGTGTGCAAGTAACGAAATTCTAGGTAACATATTTGCTGGCACTACTGGCAGCTAGCACATAAAACCAAAACTTGAATGAACAACCACTCCTTTATATGCTCTTAAATCTCAGTGCCATTCACTATACACCAACAGAAACCACCAAGGCATACTAATAATCACTATACACCAACAAAAACCACCAACTCATACTAATAATCAGAAACCACTCCTTTATATGCTCTTAAAATGGAATTTATGTTGTTCTTATCTAATCTAATCTTCTCAAATCAGGTGATGATAGGCATTGGTGTTCTAATCATTTTTATTTTGGCTGTTTAAGTCTGCAATTTTCATAGTCATATGATATTTAAACATGTACATTCACAAAAAAGAAAAAAAAGAAAGGTATTCAAAAAGGATGTCAATTCATACTTATGAAATATTATGGTTAACGCCATGTTTCCTGAGAATGATTAAGGGGCATTTAGAAGAACTTGTAGAGTACTTATTTTTGGGTTTGTCTTATCATATTGATTAGAATCAGGTGGGCTTATGAAAATAACTAATGAGGTACCTTCCTATAAGATTTTTTTATCTTATAAACATAAGCTTATAAGAGAAGCTTATGAAAATAGTTAACGAGGCACCTTCCTATAAGCTTTCTTTTGGCTGATTAACATAAGCTTATGAAATAAGCTACAAAGAGCTTGTAGGAGGTCATAAGCTCCCATATGATAACTGATAAGCATGTAATTAAACTATTTACCTTAACCTATCCTAAGTGCTGAAAGATTTTGTCGCCTTATCAATTCTAAAGCATTTAGTCTAGGCTTAGAGAGAAATTAGTTTCTTTTCTATCTTGTAAGTAATTATGTTTGGAATTCTGGTGCTTAATGTAACCACCTTTTAATAACGTTGTTGCAGGTAAATAACATTCTGTCAGCGATAAAGCGAAAAAATGATTAGAACACCAATGCCTATCATCTAATCTATGTCAATGGCTTGGAGAAGTGGAATGATCTAAACATAGATGATCTACTGTCATAGACTCATAGATATTCTAGATAGGCATTTGGTTTAGGGATTACTAACTATGTAATTAGGTGATTTAATGTAAATAATTATATATGTTTAATTATGTAACAATTGTAAGAAAAATTTAATCAAAATCAAAACAAGGTAGCTAGGCTTCTTACCAAAAAGAATGCAAAGGATTAAAACTAAAACTTGAAAGAAAAGATTATGGTATAACTTATATAGTGACAATTCATCTGCACCATGGTCTTTTCTTTTCTTTTTTTTTTCCTGCTATGCTAAAGTTTGTTTTGCTGTTGTGTGCTTTTAACAGCAATAGCAGGTTTCATCATATATCACTGGGGGTGGGAATTGTTTTTTAACCTGGTTTGACTATGCTTTAGTACTTCTGGTTAATAAAATTATTTTTCCTTCCAAAAAAATAAAATAACAGAGAGGATCTGTTCTTTAACAATTTATAAAATGAAATGAGATAAAAGGTGAAGAGAAGGAAATTAAAATGAAAAGGTGCTGCTTTAGGACATGATGATCAAAAATTTGTTTAGCATAGAATATATGTGGACCTTGTTGGAGCTATCATGAACATAACATCTTCATCATATGCTTATACTACTACTAAACACTAGATAATAGATATATATAGCTATCTAGAAAATATATGAAATCAAAGATATAAACAAATTAAACTCTTAAATCTAAGTGGAAGTTGATATTTGTGTCAGCTTTTTAACAATCCCTAAACCCAGAATAAAAAGCTCAGAATTGTTGAGCATCAAAGAAAAGGCATGGGAAAATCTAAACTCAACTTTGGCCATATGAATTCGAAGGAAAAAGAAAGAGTAAAGCAACGATGACTTAAGAGAGAGAAAGAGAATTCACCTTAGCTTGTTTGTCTAGAGCTGCTCCTTAGTTGCAAGCAAATATAATCTAAGCAATCTAAACCAAAATAAAGCAAAAAGGAATGAAATTAGTGACACATTAATGGCAAATCATTTATAAAAAAAATAAAACATCATTGTTCCATGCAGGTTGTGACAGCAAAATAAAAGTATTAGAGTGAATCAAAGGTCCTTCCAATCAGATAAGCTTCAATGATAAATTAAAGAATCCAATTCTTTCTTGTGATTTATGCATGCATTTGATGTTACCAGAAGTAACTAATAAAGCTACTTAAGTGAAATTCAGTAAATTCGCTACTTAAGTGATAAAGCTACTTAACTAATGCATTTAAAATTTTCTATCTATCTAACTTCTTTACCCTTTTAAACAAAATTTATCTAAACTTAAATAATTTAACATTATCATGTACTCATATACAAACGATTTACCAATTCAGTGAATTCGCAAAATTGAATTGCGCAGATTAACCGTGCTTCTAAAAATTTACCACAATTGCTGCATAAATTGAAAGAGTAATAATTGATTGGATTTTGAAGAACAAATCGGAATAGACAAATAATAATAACCGGTTAAGATGAAAAGTACGAATTTCATTGATAATAAGGCATTAACAATTTCATTGATAATGAGGCATTAACAATTTCATTGATAATGAGGCATTAACAAAAGCAACAGAACATAACAAAACCCTTCAGAAACACAACCACACACTTCGCTAAGCACTCTCAACCCTGAGCACATACAATAAAATATAAGAAGAAACAAAAACTCATACAGTACCTGCGGAAGAAGTGTTGAGGGTTGAAAGAGGAGGACGATGGAGTACTGAGCTGTGAGAAAAAAAAGAAACCCTAAGTTGCATGCAAAGACAATATAAGCAATCTAAACCAAATTAAAGCAAAAAGGAATAGTAAATCATATATATATGTATATAATAAAAAGTAAAAAAACAAAAAATAAAAACCTACCCTAAATGGCCAAATTAGAGCTGAATGTTGATGAAATCAGATGAAGGACTTATGGGGGTTGACGGCGGAGGTGCGACGGCGATGCTGCGATGGCGGAGATGCGAAGGGTTGATGGCGGTGTTGCGAAGGAGCTTTGGCAGAGGGAGAGAGGGAAAGAGAAGGCGGTGAGAGAGTGATGAAACGGAGCAGAGAGTGAGGGAGAGTTAAAGAGAATCGAGAAGGGGCGGAGGCACGGTGGAGTGAGGGAGAGAAGGAGAAGTGTTTGGACTATCGGTGGAGTGAGGGAGGGAGATGGAGGGAGAGTGAAAAATAACGCGGGGTTTTTTTTTTAGTTAAAGTAGAAGCCTTGCCCGTGCGATGCACGGGGCATGCAATTAATTTATTTTTCAGACTGGTTGTCAAAATTAACCACTCTAGAATGAAGCAATACCAATTTCCAGACCGGTTCCTATGCGGAACCGATTTCAATTAAAATATTTTCAGACTGGTCACTTAATCGGAACCGGTCTCAATAAGGTGGTCTGAAAAATGTATTTTGTACTAGTGCATCTTGACTCCAAAATGATAAATGTTGAATTTGAATATTAGATATAGATGTCCAAATAACATTATTAAATGTTAGAAAACAATAATGTTATTTGGACAATACTATTAAGATTTCATCTCAAAACCAATTGGCAAAGAGTGGAGTAGGAGAGTGAGACAAACAATGTGGGACTTCCAACACACCCCCTCCATAAAATCCTGGCGAAACAGGCGAGGGGCTCTGACGGAATAGAAGCCCATAACGGAGAACAACCTGGAGGAGTTGTGATGCAGGGCAGTCCCAGGACCCTAAGAACTTAAGCAACTTTCCATTTGATCCAAGATCATGCTATGCTGAGGAATCCTTTTCTCTTTCAATAGAGGAAAAAGGAGGAAGATTTAATTAAGTTTTAACTTTCTTAAAAGGTGTTGTAATAAGAGCTTAGGTATTTGCTCATTTTTAGTTGAACTTTTGTTTATGTTTAGACAATTGTAATAGTTAAGTACAGGTTAGGCCAACCATGAAGGTTTCAAGTGCAAGAGAATATTCAAGACTCAAGATCAATCATGTTCTTTCAATAAGAGCTTGAAGCTTGACTTTTGATTCTCCTCTTGCCACACGTTTTTGAAGCTAAGAGATTAAGGAGTAAATTCCATTCAATAAGGTCATCAAGAGCAAGTCATCATGAGGATGGTGGTTACAATTTGATAATAAGAGTGACCTTAATGGGTAGTTACAAATTGCATTATGATGCATTAAATGACGTAGGTTACAAATTGATAGCCATGAAAGTAATCATCATTACAATTATCAAGGCCATCAATGGGATGCATCAATGAGTGAGTTACAAAACTCCATGGTCCTTAATTGAATTTAAACTCCCATTAAGTATTTTTGGTTGCTCCATCATTATGGCTCACGATCAAGCAACATGAAAGGCCAATGAATCAAGTAGAACCAAGCCTCATACCCGAATTGAGGAAGAAGAATCAAAGTAGCATCAACAAGATCTTTAACTCACAGCCACATCTTAAAAGTCGTGGAGGTTACAAATTGAATTCATGAGGTAATCATGTCACAGCCACACATTAATATCAAGGAGGGGTTACGTTCTCATCATCATTGAGCATTAAAGGGGTCGTATGGTTACATTAGCTTTAATTGCCATTAGTTACGATTTTTAATACCCATCATGGCTGGACTATCATAAGCTTTCACGTGTATAGAGTGTAGGGTGCCATGAGATCACTTGTGTCTATATATTGTACTTGATTTTCATGAATGAGATAGTTTTGGATTTAGGCAAAAACTCACTTTACGTGAAACCTAGAGAGTGATTCTCTAACTTTGGTTGGACGAAGGGCTCAAATTGTGTGATGCAATTTTGAGTTAACCAAGACTTATCCTTGAAGTTCATCAAAGTGGCGCCTCCTTATTTATCCATTATTCCTTGTTAATTCCTTCATCATTTCGGTTTCATTGCCCTTTCTTATGAATTCATTTCTATTCGATCATACAAGGCATCAACAAACCACAAGAATTCTCAAAGATTTAAGGAAAAGAGTATTGAAAACATACATCCAATTCCTTGGGTGTATCAAGTGGGGCTCTGGTTCTTATACCATGTTAAAGTTCCATCTCAAAACCAATTGGCAATGAGAAGAGTAGCTAAACAGGTATTTAAACCATACCAAGGAAAGTGAGGCATGCGATACGGGACTTCCAACAAATACGACATATATGTGTGTATAAGTTTTATATGAAGACTATTTTATATCCTTAATGTAAGTTATATTTTCAATTTTCAATAGATTAATCATATTTCTTTTTCACAAACAACATTCATATTTACTCAATACATTTAAAAGTCTCAATAATAATTATAGAGATAATTTTGAGATTTCATCTTTGATTTCTTGCGAGATTTGATCTCTACGCAGCTGGGAGACCTTCTGGAATCCCAGGGCATGTGACAGCTAATCAAAAGAAACCAATTCGCTTTCAGGAACAGGATAAAGGATAGGGTCTTTAAGCTAAAGATAAATATAGAAAGCAAAGGGTAAATGTGCTAAGCATATCAACCAAATATTTACATTTTCAATGTTACTAATAATATTAACAAATTTTCTTTAAAAAATATGTTTTTATTAGTCAAACAAACTTATACAGATAGGATAAAAAAAGTTTTTTTAAAAAAAAAATTAAATCATTTTCTTAACCATGGTAATCAAACATAAACTGGTGCTCTCACATACAATACTATCGTAACTAATATCGTAACGAATTAGAAATGTTCCTTTAGACTCTCTTTTACTAAGGATTTGGCTTGTTTCTTTAGCAAATTTAGGACTTTTAGCAATTGTTATTATTTTAGGATCCTTTGAACGTTTTGATCCGTTTGTTCATGATTTCAGCTACTTTCGAAGCTTAACTGAATAAAATAATTATGGAATTGGAAAGAGGACGAAAGGACCTTGAAAATGGTGCAAGAACGAAGCGAAACGGAGTCGGAAGTGGTAGCACATGCCCAGGCGTGGAGCTCCCCACGCCCAGGCGCATGCACCACGTTGATGCAGCCTTGACCAGACATGCACGCCCAGGCGTGGAGCCTGGGGCGCCCAGGCGCGCGTCCCCCGGTGCAGGCCCATTTGGACCTGTTTTGCTGATTTCTGATGGGATTTGTTTAGGATTTGTAATCTTCTATTTATTCTAGTTTTAGAATTAGGTTAGGCAGCTTTTGAGAGAGGGAGATTACATATTTTGGATAGCTTTAGAGGAGAATAAAATCAGAGATTGGAAGATTGAAGATCTTTTCGCAGTAATCCTAGTTGTCTATGATTATGGATTAATCTTCTATGGTTTTTGTTCTTATTTTCTCAATGTGTACCTAAAACCCTCGTGTTAGGAATTGGTGGATTTGCATGGATTAGTTTATTGATTTATTGAATTGATTTTTTTCCGTTTCTAAATCAAGTGTTTGATTGTATTTTCACTGTTATGCAAGGAAGTAGTTAATCTATGTTTTGGATATCTAATTCTTCAATTAGGAGATTAAGGATTAGAATAGGCCTTCAATCAAACAATATAGTTATTCAACTCGTAGGAATACTTTTAGGTAATTATATAACAAGTTTATTCAATAGTTTAATCTCTTAAGGAATTAAGGATTATCAATTGAATAGGAAACGATAATTATACAAGAGGGATCTAATAGTTACCAATTCTGAAATTAGTTCTTGATTTAGGGAAAAAAAGAGATTAATGATTAATAAACAACGCCTACAATGAAACCATGTTCCTAACTCGTTTTCTTAAATTGCTCACAAATTTTATTTCATTTCTGTTTTTATTTTATTTAAACTAAATTTTAATTAATTAATGACAAACCTATAAATTTCGCTTCTAACTACTTTTTGGTGAAAACTAATTGAACAATTTGCAATCCCTGTGGGTCGATAACTGGTCTTACTAACTATATTACTTGTGACCCGGTATACTTGCCGGTAGTCCAACAATAACTATCATAGATTTTGCTATCACGTGCACATTGGAACCAATCTCAAAGACAAAGCCAAAAAAATTGGAACCCGCATTTGCATTTCATATGCTTACATCCTTCATTTTTCTCAATTGGTATCTTGCACTTGGGGCACTGTTGAGCATATTTGAGAATCCAATTGATGTTCTTAGACACCGAAACTTTTTTTAACCAATGGCTCACCGTTTCACAATCTACGAGGCTTTGAGTATCTTCCCCACAATTCCAACAAAAGCTATTATGACAAATACAAGAAACATCCAGCTTTTTGTTGACACCATTCGGTTGGAAAACAATAGCAAACTCACAATCTGGACCAGGACACCATTTCATGTTCTTATTTCTATTTGTCTTAGTTGCAAATTGGTGAATCATATCACCATCTACTGCAGCATTACAAGAAGGGTTTGGGCATTTGAGTGCCAAACACTTATCGGGGCCCTTGTTGATTTTTGTATCAATGTAATCCTTCCAACAATTGATGCAATATGGGTGGCCACACCCTAATGATTTCATCATATTACAAGTGAAGGACTCGAAACATATATCGCAATCGAGGATTTTAAAATCCAAAAAACATACATGAGGCTCCTTTGTCAACCGTACAACTTTGCAAACCTTTTCTTCGCAATCAAACCACGCTTCCTGCACTTTTGTTACACTCCAATCAAAGTGCACGAGCAAAAGGCAAGCACTAACTCTTGTTATTGATAGGACAGCTGAGACATTAGTTTTGCCTGCCTATTGAAGTCGACTGATGCCATATCCACTCAAAATTTTGAAATTACTTGTGGGTGTGATTTTAAATTTCTCAGCATCATCTTTAACTTTCTTTTCAACGTTGTCCATGATTGAAAAAATTTCATCTTCATCAAATTCATCAACTTTGTTATCTGTAGCGGCATCTATCAATTGTGAATCCATGGATGAAAAATGATGGTAGAAAGAAAATCTAGTAAAAACCTAAAAGAGAAAAAATGATGCAATTTGGGTGGATAACTCAGACCTGAGCTGTGAGGATTTCGATCAGGGTGGGAGGACCCAGTATATGAAATTGGGGATGGTGAAACTCGAATTTGGCATTTTTTTTTAATTTTGAAAGTAATAAATTATTGATTTTAGTTGCTAATTTGTGTTTAATAAGTATTTAAAACAAATTTAGTCATGATTTTCTGTAAATTCTTTATGGGTCGGGAGTTAAGCCAAAGCCCAAAAGAGATAGGAGAAAAATCACACCTCTAAAGCAAAGCATGTGGTAAGAAAGTTTTATAGAAGGGTTCAACTATTAGCTAGAGGATACCATTCGTGGATTGAAAAAAAACTCGCAATATTGGCAAAATCACATAGTTATAGTTATCAAACTCGTTTGTAGTTTTTAAACAAGTAAAATGTAATTATTGGTCACAACAAACCACATTAATAAACCATATTTATTATCAATATTTTGTCATGGAATAAAATTTTAGAGATTATAATTTTTAGGTGTTACAATGAAACTGTAGAGGATCCTAATGCAAAAGAATTATTCTTTCTGTTTCATAATAGCACATTTAAAGAAAATTACAACCTAAAAAAAACTAAAAAAGAGAAGATATATAATATTTAATATGTTGGAGAGAAATTGTAATAATAATAAACTAAAACATGATAAAAATTGATTGGTGTTGAGCTGATGCCAAACATGAATTAAGATTTATACTTTTGGCTATGCCCAATAAAACAATAATGGTCCAAACAAGGACGAAAAAGACAGAAATGATTAAACAATTAGCACAACGGTTAAATAGATTGAGGATTCAACATAACATGAACATGAAGAACACTCTCAGTGGAAATAAGACCTAGGTACTCCAAGGTACTTGTCATTGTCACCACGGACGGACTTAGGGAGGGGTGACTAGGGGTCTAAACCACTCTCTTGCAAAATAAAATATTATTTTATTTTTAAGGATGGTTATAACTGTGAAGTAAGTGAGCTTGGCAAGTGTTTTGATGAAGACAAATGTGATGAAGACCAAATGTGCATGAACAAGAAACAACAAACAACAACAACAAAGACTCAAGAAGCAAATCTATTAGGACATTTATTTTAATGTTACTTGCATTTTACTAAGTCCTTAAGATGTTTGCCTGGGTAGAGTCTAGGTTGGATAGTGAATCTCAATGCATTCATATTGAATAATCACGAAATTGATTCATTACAAAACAACCAATCTTTTGAAAATGATGCATATGGTTTTATAAACAATTTAAAAAATACTCATGCATCATACTTTGGCTTAATAATGGGTTCAGAACAAATAACTTTATATATGATTTTTCTCTTGTTTATCTGGTTAATTACTGCTTGATTATCTAGTTATCCGGATAAGTAGTGTAAAAATTGGCCTGGAACTGATTCTTAAAGCCCGTTATCCGAATAAAGGCTTATTTAACCGGATAAAACTAATAGTAGGGCCAAAAATCAGTTGGAAACTTCAACAAACTTCATAACCGACTTGACCCGTCAAAACCCAATATAAAAGAGTACTTTTTAGACACTTTTCATCATTGAAAAAAACAGAAACCCTTAGCCAATATTTTGAAGAGAATCAAAATAGAAATTTCATAATCTTTTCATCATTCTTATTCTTGAACTCAATATTCTTCTTTGTTCATAGTGTATTCATTGAGATTCAAGATTCAAATATTGAAGTGCTTCCATTATGAGTTGTTTACTGCACATAGAGGTGTTCTTAGAAAGCAACACAATTCAAGAAAGATTGAGGTGTGAGGTATCACCAATAGATCAAGGTTCATAGGTGTGAGGCATCATCTAGTGAAGGAGAAGACTAAGGAATGACGTATCCCTTTGGCAAGTGGAGAAATCTAGGAAGTGAGACATCTTCTTAGTACCTCGAAGTGAGGTATCTTTCAAGTTGGTTCACCAGGAAATTTAGAAGATAGAGAGAGGTACAAGTCAAGGGTGAGGATCCTTTGTGGAGCGGTTCAAGTGAGGTATCTTGGATGTGTGCTTATACAAACATTTTTTTAAATTCATAGTGAAGCAAATCTCCCAAATCGGAAAGGTGAGGACTGGATATAGCTCTTGGAAGGTTGAGAGTGAACCAGTATAAATCGATGTGTCGTATTACTTTCCCTTATCTCCTTTACATTACGTTTATGTCATTTGTTATGCGAAAAATTGAATTTTGGTGGTTTCAATTCCTAAATAAATCAAACCAAATCTTTTTAGGTGATTAGACCTTGTTTCAACATTCAATACTAGTTGATATTTATTATCTTGGCTGGTTGAGCAAAAAGATTCATTAAAGAAAAGTTTTTTAATCCATTAGCTTCAGCTTATTCGGTTCAAATAATCAGATAATTCTACTGTTAACCGGATAACTATCTGACTGAACCAGATAAAGTGCACACATCAACCAAGTAAAGTGTTGCAAACGCTTTCATTTTTAAAGGAAAATTAAAAAATTTTAAAGCTTCACACTACACCTATTCACCCCACCCCCTTTAGGTGTCTATTAGCCCACTTGTTCCAACAATAACTGTTGCAAATGAATTTTATCTCGTGATTAACTTTTGACCATGTTTTTCTTCCTAAGTTTTAATATTTGTAATGAAATTAGTAACATTCTTCGACATAGCTATATATAATATTTGCTAGTTTAACATCCGGTGTTCATAAAAACAAAATACAATCACGAGTCCTTAAAACTTGTTATGAATAAACATTTAGAATCTATAACCGTAAAGGTGGAAATAGACATTTCAAATAAAAAAAAGGTGGAAATGGAAATGCTTACAAATCCACTGCCACTTTTAGCTACTGACTATTCTTCAATGTTATTCGGAGCATTACAAGTGATCATATTGATTGTATTTGATGTCATATCTGTAAGAACTACAATCGGTGGGTGAAATAACTAGGAGACACTAGGAGAACACCTAGAAGGGGGGTTGAATAGGTGTTAAAGAAACCTTGAAAGATTTTCGAAAGAAACAAATCGAAACAATTAAAACAAGTGATTTTTACAAAAACCTCAGCACTTAATCGATTAACAAAGCTTATTAATCGATTAACACTTGAAAAACACTAGTTAATCGATTAATCAAACAGGTTAATCGATTAATGCCGAAAGATTGATTTTGGTTAATTGATTAACACTTTTAGTTAATCGATTAATCACTGTTAAAACTGAAAAATCAATTTTCAATCAAATACGAAAATCAATCAATTAACACATAAGATCAGAGATTAAGCGGAATTGATTAACACCAATATTCTTATTGATTACCTAGGTTATGAAAATGATTTTCCCCAAATCAATTTGCACAATTGAGATTCAATTCAATCAATTATGAAAATCAATCTTTTATAGGTTTTCAACCAAGAACAAATGAAATGACTTGAATGTAAAGAGTTAAGAGTTTAGAGATACGACACAGAGATTTATCCTGGTTCACTTTCATCCACTTGAAAGCTACATCCAGTCCCCTCTTCAACCAAGAGAGATTCTTCACTATGAAGAATTAGAGTTCTCAAATTACAAGCAAATGCCTCTCAAGATACCCCACTTGATAGCCTCCAAGAGATACCACACTCTTGTCTTGAAACCCTATTGAATCTAATCTAACCTCTTCCCTTGCTTGCCGATATCCCACAACAAGTCTTCCAATTGCTTTGAGATGCTTCAAAGACTTCCACTTGCTTGATGATACCTCACACCAAGACTTCCAATTGCTTGTTAACACAACAAGACTTCCAAGATAACTTTGCTTGATGAACAACCACCAAGGCTTCCTTATGTTGTAGAATGTTTGCCTCCTTTGCAATGATTACAACTCAATGAAAACAATGACAATCCTATGAATCTCTTTCAAGAACTATGAAAATATCAACATAAGAGATTCAAAGATACTTGATCAAAGAATGTAAAAGTGAAAGCTTTGATCTATGAAAGTGAGAGAGAATAGTATGGCTTTGATCTTTGTAAAATTGATATGAAAATTGTTCTAATGATTCACAAAGGTTAGGAAAAGATTTATATAGAATACCCAAAAGTTAGTAACATTAAAAACTAGTTTTGAGAAGTTAAAAACGTATTTTAAAAACTAGTACTGCAGGTGTTAATCGATTGATGAGTTAATCGATTAACACCGTTAAAAACATGTTGATCAATTAACCACTCCTCTTAATCGATTAACCACTGCTAAAGTCAATTAAAAACTTTTTTTCTCAAAACTAAACCTTTTCTTTCAAACCTTTAAGCCACCTATTGTTTTTAGGTTAAGTGAAAACTCAAACTATGATATAATCATGACCTTGATAGAGATTCACTACCCTCTAAAGACTCTACCCAAACTCATTAAAATAAAAGACTCAAATTAAAGATATTACAATTAAACACAAATTGAATCTTCATGAGCTTGCTCTCTCTTCATCATTTATTGTTTGTTGTTGATTGATGAACTTCTTCATACTTGAGCTTGATCACAAACACTTGTAGCTTGTTCAAAACCTTTGCCATTATCAAAACATTCTCACTGGATCTAACAATCTCCCCCTTTATGAAAATGACAAACACGTTTTGAATTTGTTTGAAGTTTTTGATGCTTGAACCATTTGACACTTGGTGAGACTCTTGCTCCCCCTCAATAAATGCTTTTGACATTTGAAATCCAATTGAGATAAGCTTGATTCTCCCCCTATCTTCAACAACTTTGCTCAACCTATATAAAAACAACAAAACAACCTCTTCTCCCCCTTTTGGCATTATCAAAAAGTAATATATACCAATTGAAATATAAAATTCTAAGCCAAAATAAGAGATATTATCAATCATTTCTTCACAACATTGATACCAATTAATCAATGATACCAAATATAAAACTAAATAACTATACTTTGAAATGTGATACCAATTGGAAAGAAATACAACAATGAAATATAATACCAATTGTAACTAAAGAATCATCATATCACTTAACAAAGTAAGATATCAATTGTAAAGAAATATCACAATAATCACAATAGCATGATAAACATCTAATGATCACACAATGATACTAATTATGAATTTTGTAGAAGTAATACCAAATTTTCAAAGACTAATAGCAAGATTAGAATATACCAAATGTAAGTCCAATTGTGAATACTTGCTATGTCTTGTAAGAAATTCACTTGATACCAATTGTGAATATCCAACAATATCAATTGTACCAAAATGTAGGAGTTTCACTTGAGATTTGAAGAAAAGAATACCACTTGTAAGCCTTTTTCTCTTCAATCACACCTACAAAACAATCATGCTTTGCTTTTTGGTATCCAAATAGTTTTGGATCCATTTTTGTTAGTTAAGGGACTCTCACCCTTCTTAACCCAAACAAAATTTCCTTTAGGTATACCATTGATGAGCATTTTATTTCCCATTATTCCTTGCATTATTTTACTCTTATTATTGATACTTGTTGCCCATTTGACATTGATTAGCTTGATTTATTGATTTAGAGTTTATTGGACTAATATTCCGAATATTGTTTAATTTGGAATTATTTAGCCTAATTAATTCTATTTCTATTTTCAGGTCATATGTGGCACAAGGACACTTTGGGAAGTTTGGAAATGAAGATTGAAGTATTGAAGTGAAGATTGTAATTTGCATTTAGGTCCCTTTTTAATTGTAATTTTCAGAATAGTGTTTCTTAGTACTTGGGCCCATGTTTTAGGCCCATTTTCATGTCTAAAGAGGGGAAATTCGTGTAACCCCCAGGACACACTCCCATTTTCAGATTTCTCACTCTCTCTCTAGGTTAGAACTTCTCTCTTGGCTCTCCCAAGTGGTGGTGGCTGCTAGGGTTTTGTTCTTCCCCATTTCTACTCGTTTTTCTTCATTTATGGCCATGGAAGGCTAGACTTCAAGGGTTAATCCCTTTGGTATTGTATTATCTACTCTTGAGCTCTTGTTATTAATGCAATTTCGTTTTCTCTTCTCTGTTTTCATGTTTATCGATGTGTAGTGGTTTGCTTAATTCCATTTCGTAGAGATAATACATGAATATAAATGCTTAATTTGTATTAACTCGTAAAAACTCCAATTCTGGTTTCTGATGCTTAATTAGAAGTTAGGGTTTGGAGTGATAACTGAATTTTCGCTTAGTATTTGGTTATCACGAGTTGGACAGAGGAGAGGAGAGGAATCGATCTTTAGTGAGCTAGGATTGAGTAGTGTACGTAACCAAAGGGGTTTGCCCGCTTTTGTTTCTGATTTTCTTAGTTTTTACATTCTGTTTATGTTTTGTTCTTCACATTTGTCACACACAAAACCCCCCCCCCCCCCCATTTTACTGCACACTACGTGTTTGATACTTTGCCTAGACCGATATTCGCTGGGAAACGACCTAGGATCACCTTCCTAGTACTACAGAATAAACACCTTTTATTTTGATCGGGTACGGCCTCGATCAACCATGCACTTTAATATAACACACATTTGAAGTATGTCCATGAGTACCACAATAGAAACATGTTGGTGCATTTGAAAAATCAACTTTAGAAAAATCAACAACATTTCTATGAGACTTACTCTTAGCATTAGTATAACCCAAACCAAACTTGTTTGAATTTTCTCTTTGAAAATTTAACAATGTGCGCAATTTAATATCACCACTTGTGAAACTTGCAAGCTTATTTTTCAAAATAGCATTTTCATCTTTAAGCAACTTGCAATTCTCACAATCAACCACAATATTCAATCTACTAGCACAATCACAAGAAGAACTAGCATATATAAGATCAAGAGTTTCATTTTGAAGATTAAGCTCATCAACTTGTTTTTGAAGTTCTAAAATCTCTTGTTGATGTTTCAAAATGAGCTTCTTCCTTTCAATGTTTTTCAAAGCTAGTTTCTTAAGATGTTCATGCATTTCTTCATAAGCATTATATAAAATTTCATACTTGGAAGAAATTTCGGATTTTGTTTCACTTACATCGCTTTCGTCGCTTTGTTCACTTGATTCATCATTTGAACTTTCCTCTTCATCTACTAGAGCTATCAAGTTGAGACAAGCGGCTTCTTCATCATCCGAAGAACTATTTGATGTGCTTTTCTTGTCTTCTTCATCATCACTATTCCAAACTATGTATGCTCTTTTGTGTTTTGCATTTTTCTTCTCTTTCTCCTTATTCTTGAGATACTTAGAGCACGAATACTTGAGATGACCGGGCTTTCCACATTCATGGCAAACCACTCCTTCTTTTGTTGTCTTGGGCTTGTAGTGTGCGGAATTCTTCTCTTTACTTTTGTCTTTGTTCAACCTTCCTTTTCTCCTTAGAAGCTTGCTAAAATTTCTTAGTAGAAGTTTCATCTCTTCTTCATCAATGTCCGAATCAGAATCTTCATCATCATTATCATCGGAACTCTCTTCTTTTCTATATGACCTTTGAGCTTTAAGAGCGATTCCTTTTCTTTCTTTTTTCTTATCTGAATCTTCATGCATATGCAAACGTCCAAGCTCCATTTCATGTTCTTGAAGCTTTCCGAAAAGTGTAGCTAAGTCCATGGTGTCCAAGTCCTTTGATTCAACAATTGCGGTAACCTTAGGTTGTCATTCCCTACTTAGACATCTTAAAACTTTGTTAACAAGTTCACAATTCATGAAAATTTTTCCAAGAGCAATGAGATGATTAATAATATGAGTAAAACGTTTTTGCATAATACATATAGATTCATTAGGCAACATACGAAACAATTCATATTCATGCATCAAAGAATTTAATCTAGCACGCCTAACTTCACTAGTGCCTTCATGTGTGACTTTCAAGGTGTCCCACATTTGTTTGGCATTATGACATTGGGAGACTCTAAAGAACTCATCATAAGATAGAGCGGAGGTGATGATATTCTTTGCTTTTAAATCATATTGAATTTTCCTTTTATCATCATCGGTCCACTTATCTTTGGGAACTAAGTGAGATACACCTTCTACTTGTTTTGAGGGAATATGAGGACCATTCTCAATGGCTTCCCAAATGTTCATGTCTATGGCTTCTATAAAACTTCTCATTCTAACTTTCCAATAAGCATAACTCTCTCCACCAAACATAGGAGGGCGACTTATCGAAGCACCTTCACCACCAAAGGGATTCGTAGAACCCATTGTAGTTTCTTCAAGGATCTTAACGAAAAAGCTTTATGCTCGTGTCTTTCGACCGAGCTCTGATACCAATTGTAAGAACTACAATCGGTGGGTGAAATAACTAGGAAACAGTAGGAGAACACCTAGAAGGGGGGGTTGAATAGGTGTTAAAGAAACCTTGAAAGATTTTCGAAAGAAACAAATCGAAACAATTAAAACAAGTGATTTTTACAAAAACCTCAGCACTTAATCGATTAACAAAGCTTATTAATCGATTAACACTTGAAAAACACTAGTTAATCGATTAATCAAACAGGTTAATCGATTAATGCCGAAAGATTGATTTTGGTTAATCGAATAACACTTTTAGTTAATCGATTAATCACTGTTAAAACTGAAAAATCACTTTTCACTCAAATACGAAAATCAATCAATTAACACATAAGATCAGAGATTAAGCGAAATTGATTAACACCAATATTCTTATTGATTACCTAGGTTATGAAAATGATTTTCCCCAAATCAATTTTCACAATTAAGATTCAATTCAATCAATTATGAAAATCAATCTTTTATAGGTTTTCAACCAAGAACAAATGAAATGACTTGAATGTAAAGAGTTAAGAGTTTAGAGATACGACACAGAGATTTATCCTGGTTCACTTTCATCCACTTGAAAGCTACATCTAGTCCCCTCTTCAACCAAGAGAGATTCTTCACTCTGAGGAATTAGAGTTCTCAAATTACAAGCAAATGCCTCTCGAGATACCCCACTTGATAGCCTCCAAGAGATACCACACTCTTGTCTTGCAACCCTATTGAATCTAATCTAACATCTTCCCTTGCTTGCCGATATCCCACAACAAGTCTTCCAATTGCTTTGAGATGCTTCAAAGACTTCCACTTGCTTGATGATGCCTCACACCAAGACTTCCAATTGCTTGTTAACACAACAAGACTTCCAAGATAACTTTGCTTGATGAACAACCACCAAGGCTTCCTTATGTTGTAGAATGTTTGCCTCCTTTGCAATGATTACAACTCAATGAAAACAATGACAATCCTATGAATCTCTTTCAAGAACTATGAAAATATCAACATAAGAGATTCAAAGATACTTGATCAAAGAATGTAAAAGTGAAAGCTTTGATCTATGAAAGTGAGAGAGAATAGTATGGCTTTGATCTTTGTAAAATTGATATGAAAATTGTTCTAATGATTCACAAAGGTTAGGAAAAGATTTATATAGAATACCCAAAAGTTAGTAACATTAAAAACTAGTTTTGAGAAGTTAAAAACGTATTTTAAAAACCAGTACTGCAGGTGTTAATCGATTAACTCATCATGTTAATCGATTAAACACTGTTAAAAACATGTTAATCGATTAACCACTCCTCTTAATCGATTAACCACTGCTAAAGTCAATTAAAAACTTTTTTTCTCAAAACTAAACCTTTTCTTTCAAACCTTTAAGCCACCTATTGTTTTTAGGTTAAGTGAAAACTCAAATTATGATATAATCATGACCTTGATAGAGATTCACTACCCTCTAAAGACTCTACCCAAACTCCTTAAAATAAAAGACTCAAATTAAAGATATTACAATTAAACACAAATTGAATCTTCATGAGCTTGCTCTCTCTTCATCATTTGTTGTTTGTTGTTGATTGATGAACTTCTTCATACTTGAGCTTGATCACAAACACTTGTAGCTTGTTCAAAACCTTTGTCATTATCAAAACATTCTCACTGGATCTAACAATATTGTCCTAAACATAATCAGTCACAATGGCTTGTGTTACTTTTGGTTAATGAAATTAAGCATAATACCCTTAGCATAGAAATGAAAACCATTTTACTCAAAAGCAATCAATAAGGGAAAAAAACATGTTAAAATTTAGGCAAAATTCATACTTTGGTCCTTCAAGTTATTTTTGTTTTTCAGTTTCGTCTTGTAATTTTTTTTAAACTTTGTTCTACAAGTTGCTAATGTTTGTCACGCTCGTACTTTTCGTCAAATTTTGCCTAACAACGTTAAAAATTTCGAACGTGGCATTAATGGTCAAACTGAACTACATGCCCATCACACGTGTCAAACATAGAGCGGCCCACGTGGCCTCCCACCCGTCCCCTCCCTCTCTCCTCCCCATCCTCTCTCTCCTAGCATTCTTAACCCACCCACCCCCCTCACCGCCACCAACAACAAAGTCACAACAATGAAGATTGCCACAAAAATAAATCTCCCAAAATGAACATTCACTATCTTCATCACACTTATAGCAACAACCAAAAACTAGATCCAAGAACAAAATCATAAATATGTAATACCCTTAACATCATCTTCAATCATCAAAGAAAACATCACCACTACAAAACCATCATCTCCACCTAACACTCCGCAAACATAACCTAGAAAACATTCCACCAATCGCCATGCAAGCTTAAACCACCCTGCCCTCCTCTATTTCAGTCTCATCACACGACTGTAAAGCAAATGCTTGACATGTGTTTTGATGAAGACAAAGTGCAAAAAGAAGAAAAGAAAAGGAAATTGAAACAAACAACAACAAGAAGACTCAAGAGAAAATTTTAAGGACATTTGTGTTTAAATTGTATTTTATATTTTAAGTCTTTAAATATTTGCTTGGGTAGAGTCTTAGGTTAGGTAATGAATCTCAAGGAATAATCATTTTAAACATTAAGAATTTGAGACATTACTAAAACCAAGTTTAGAAAATGATGCATATATTTTAGAAATATTTTAAACATTTTTTAAATGCATCATTAAATGGCTAAGAATGGGTTTTTGGAACTTATATTTTAATAGAAATCAAGTTGCATTTGAAAAGCTTTTAATATTGTGCAAATTATAGTGTGGTAATCAATTACCAGCTCCAGGTAATCGATTACCACATAAAAACCAGTTCAGATCTGGTTGGTTTTAAAAGTTGTGTTTTTGAAACTAATTTTATAACTAACTTGATTCATCTATACCCATTATATAAGGGTTTTTCTACACGATTTTCATAATCCCAATTGAGGGAAAAACACAGAAACCCTTAGCCATATTTTCACAAAGAATCAAAGAGAAGAGTTTTATCTTTCTCATCTTGAAACTCATGTTCTTCATTGTGTTTATTGAGTATTCATTGAGATTCAAGAATAGGATTATATGAGTTGATTATGAGTTGTTTAAATATGCACATAGAGGTGTGAATCAAAGAGAACAACAACAAGTATTGAAGATTCATGAAGAGCACTTCAAGGTTTCAAGTGTGGGCTTGAAGGTTTCAAGAAAGAAGTGTTGAAGAAGAAGATTGAAGGTTTCAATCATCTTGGAGAAGAAGACTTAGAAGTTCTAAGCACTTGGAAGAGGTTCTTTCAAGAGAGAAGAAGAAGAAGATTGAAGATCAAGAGGTTTAGCCAAAGTTTTTGGAATCTCTAGGGAGGCAATCAAAGGTTTTGATGTGCATGAGATTGTACCGAATTGATTTCAATTTCTTCTTATAGCAACTCTCCCAATCAACAAGGGAGGACTGAATGTAGCTCTTGATGTTCAAGAGTGAACCAGTATAAAAATCTCTATGTTATTTTTCTCTATCTCTTCTTTAATCTTTCAATTTCATATCTTAGGTTTAAATTGGGGATTTTCTTAATAATTGATAAAAACTAATTTTCCTAATCAATTAACCTTAGATATATCATTGATAATTTGATTGTATGTGATTTTATATTAAATCTGTATATTTCTATAATATTTTGTTTTGGAAATATCTGATCAATATCTGGTTTATATATCTGATGGTTATTTGGTTAATATTCAGTAATAACTGAAGTTTATTGAATAACAGTTAGATAGTATTCAGATATTAGCAAGAGTTTTTGAAAGAATTATTAAAATTGATATAGGTTCACCTTCACACCTATTCACCCCCCCCCCCTCTAGGTGTTTGTTCACCCACTTGTAAATCCCAACAAGTGGTATCAGAGCTTTGGTCGAATAGATCAAAGTTTAAAAGCTTATTCGTAAAGATCCTTGATTATGATTTACAAATGGGTGCTATTAACTTTTTAAGTGTTGAAAGTATTTTGAAATTTGATGAAATGAAGCAATTAACTACCAAAAATGAGAGAATTCTTGGAGTTCTTAAAGGAGAAGGATGCTTGTGTAGACAAGGAAGAAAAGAAACAAGATTCTCGTATAAAAGGATCAACTCTAAAAGATTGAACAAGAAGAATTTGGAGAATTATGCATTCACTATGTTCTTGCTTAAATAGCTCAAGATGATGAAGGAGCAAGCTTAAATGAATAAAGCATGGAAAGCAAGGTAAGTAATGCTAAATCTCAAATTTCTTGTCAATATGAATTATTATGGCTTAGTGTGAAAGTTGAAAGTTGCTAGTGATTAGATATAAAATTTTGAAAAATGATCTTGCTAGCTTTCACAAAGGGTATTTATAGATTTGTGCATTTTTTTTCAAGTTTCAATGATTGTCTTCAAATAAGATTTTTTGATTTAGGGTACTTATGCGAAAAAGAAAGCATGGTGATTTTTCTTTTAAGGTTAATTGTTCAAATGCCCAATATGCTTCTATTGTGGTTTATGTTGAACTTATGATAATTCCTAATCAAAAAGTGTTTGAATGAGAAAGGGTAAAAGTCCCTAAACTAATCAAATTGGATCCAAATTCATTTGGATACCATAGAGCAAGACTTTGATAAGTTTTGTAGGTACACAGGAAGGACATATGCTAAATTGTGATAAAGATTATATTGCACCTTCAAGTACCAATGACAAGCAAAGAAGATTTCATCATATGCATGATCCCCCTATAGTAAATGGTCTCTTATTTCGGAAAATTAAAAGTTACCTAAGTGTGTAGGTATGATGTTTTGCCTTGTTATGAAATAGTTTTATGTTAACATGATTCTTGACATGCTTGGCTTGATTGATTGAGAAAATGTGATGACAATTATTTGTTTGTAATTTAAATAGGTTATTTGAGTGTTTTTAGAGCCAATCTAGTGTCCTTAAGTCTTGCACAAAATTCATTTTAAATTCTGAAAAATAAACAAAGTTTTTGTACAGGTCTGATAGTAGTAATCGATTATCGGTATGAAGTAATCGATTACCAAGTTATTTTCTAAAAATAATGTTTTACAAAAACTCGTAGTAATCGACCAAACCCACAACAAATCCTCACTACTCCCTCTTCAACCTCATCTCTCTATTTCATCTTATTTCTCTCTATCAACCCACAATCCACGAGTTCCCCTTTTCAAACCCTAGATTCGTTTTCCCTTTTAAGATTCGGTTACAATGGCAGAAAGGCAAATAGGAAAACGTGTGAAGCATGTTCCTGGTGATGACATGAATCACCCTGGTATGAGGAAGAGAAAAGGCAAGGGTGCTTCATCCTCTTCAAGTTTTGGTGTTGTACCCACTCGGTTTGACTCCAGAAAACTGGGTATGTTGAAAACTATGAATTTCTCTTGGTTTGAAAATGAAGGGTTCACATTACCCCACTAGCTCTCTATGCAAGGTGTTAGACAATTTGTAGAACTCAAGGGTAAAGTGTACCCCCAATTAGTTAAAGAGTTCTATGAAAATCTGGAGTTGGTTGATGATTATTAATATACTGTTGTTAGAGGAGTAACTATAGAATTAGAGGATGATTTATTTTTAAAGGTAGGTGGTTTAGATAGTGATGGTTATGTCTTAGGGGTTTCCCATGATGATAGGTTTGGTGGTTATGAGTATTTAGAGTTTTATAAACAATGTTTGAGAGGTCCTCAATATTATGAGGAAAATAAAAATTTGAGAGCAGGAGCCTTAGCTGTGGAATACCGCCTCATGCATTATGTGATTGTGCATTTTTTAAGCCAACGTTCTTCGAACCTAGCCCAACCTACTGAAAGGGATTTGAAAAAATGTATGCATGTCAATTTGGAATAAAGATTAATTGAACAGCCGAAGCTCATCGGTTGTTGCACAAAGTCACCCAATCCTCCTTCAAAAGTGATCTACCCTATGGTATCTTTATCTCCCGGATTTTGGATTTTATGGATGTGGATACTAGTACTGTGGTGAGTGAGAGCTTGGATGAGCAAAAAGATTATTTTGGAGAAAATACTCTTCACCACATTGGTATTCAAAAGCAAGGAGATGCATGGGTATGGACAAGAGGTGATATACCTCAAGAAGGTGGAAATGCTCAAGGAGGAGTGGTTGGAATTGAAGGCCTAAATGCAGCAAATGAAGATCAAAATGCTCAAGTTCCGCAAGGGGAGTTTGAAGCTTTTGAAGGAAGAATGAATACTAGATTTGATAACTTGGAAGCATGGATGAGAGAAGAGTTTCAAAGACAAGAGCAAGTAAAAAATGCTCAATATGAGAGTCTCATGGGCATGTTTTCCAAGCTTGGTGGTTTTCCGGGTCCTTCAAGTAGTTAGGTCTTATTTAGTAGTCCTTTATGTGTTTAGGTTATTAGTTTCTGTTCTATGTAATTTTTCAAGTGTTATGTATTTAAGTTTCAATTTTTAATTTGGTCATGAATTCTATTTTTGATCCTTTATGTACTTGTACTTGGCGTTTTATCTTGATGTATTTAAATATTAAGTACATGTACCCTATGCTGAATATGGATGAATGAATGACCTTTTGATGACTTTGAACTTTTGTACACTCTTGGTTACATGGAATGATCTTAATGCCTTGATACTTTATTTGGTTGCTATAACTATCTCTCTTGGTTGAATTCATGGATTCACTTTTAAGTGTTCATTTGGCTGTGTAATTCACTCTGAAATATTCCTGTGATGATGCTGCAGATATGTGTTTTAAGAATGTTAAAATAAATGTTGATAATCTGCTGCACAGGGTTACTATTTTTAGGTATATTTTGCCTTGATTTGCAGTATTATGGCATGATAGAAATGCTGAAATATTGCTGCTGAAATATATCTGTTATGTTCCTATATTTGGCTGCTGATCTGAGTCTTTATGATTCTGCTGCATTGTAGTCTACTTAAGTAGCTCTATATCATATTGAATTAACTGCAAAATTGAACTCTATATTTGATAGCTACATTATGCTGTGAATGTTTCTACAATAAGGCTGAAATTTTTATCATATCGTTATACTGATTTATTGCTCTGATTTATTGGCCTTGTTAGTATTCTGTTTTTGACTCTAAATGTCATGATGCTGAGCAAATATGTGCTTTAAGTCTGATAAAATGGTGTTAATAATTTGCTACATTATGCCGTACATCTCATGATATAATAGGTAATTGATTTAGCAATTGGCTCATACATTTGGTTTGCTGAAATGGCATTTATATTGGTGATATACTGCTGTTATGAATGTTATATATGTTTTGCATTTCAGGTCTGATTTATAGCTCTCTGGTTTTCTGCATAACTACTGATGCAAGTAATCGATTACCAGAATCTAGTAATCGATTACTAGCTCAGTCTGACAGCAAATAATTGATTTTTCTCATGTTTTTCTCAAAATTATATGCGTGTTTCAGGTTTTATCATCCTTAAGAATCATATTTGGAATATTTTTGATTAATGGTTACTGATCTTTGCAAAGGATACATGGATTAAAATTCTGATTTGTGATTGAATCAGTTTCTGCAGTTCTGATTGTTCTGAGTTTTTCACAGGTTAATTTCTCATTGAATATTGCATATTAGGATCTGATTTCGGGCTATATTTGTTTTATTATATGTTATCTTTGATATGCGATCCTGATATTTGCAATTTGAGGGCTGTGTGATAGTTTTTTGATTGCTCAAAGTGCCCCCTGTGAAATTTCTGTTATATACTGCCAACTCTGATTTTTTTAAAAAAAAATTAATAATAAGTTTTGTTATATTTCCTTACTTTTGGCTATTATACTTCATTGTTATATGCTTTTTGATAATGCCAAAAGGGGGAGAAAGGTTGTGTTTGTTGTTCTATGTTTTGCAGGATTTGTTGAGCATAAATGTCAAAGGTTCCCTAAAGCATAAATTGAGGGGGAGCACATAACATATCGAATCACAAATTGAACAAGGGTTTGTCATCATCAAAAAGGGAGAGATTGTAAAGCAAATGCTTGACATGTGTTTTGATGAAGACAAAGTGCAAAAAGAAGAAAAGGAAAGGAAATTGCAACAAACAACAACAAGAAGACTCAAGAGCAAATTTTAAGGACATCTGTGTTTAAATTGTATTTTATATTTTTAGTCTTTTAAGTATTTGCTTGGGTAGAGTCTTAGGTTAGGTAATGAATCTCAAGGAATAATCTCATTTTAAACAAATTAAGAATTTGAGACATTACTAAAACCAAGTTTAGAAAATGATGCATATATTTTAGAAATATTTTAAACATTTTTTAAATGCATCATTAAATGGCTAAGAATGGGTTTTGGAACTTATATTTTAATAGAAATCAAGTTGCGTTTGAAAAGCTTTTAATATTGTGCAAATTATAGTGCGGTAATCGATTACCGGCTCCAGGTAATCGATTACCACGTAAAAACCAGTTCAGATCTGGTTGGTTTTAAAAGCTATGTTTTTGTAACTAATTTTATAACTAACTTGATTCATCTATACCCATTATATAAGGGTTTTTCTACATGATTTTCATAATCCCAATTGAGGGAAAAACACATAAACCCTTAGCCATATTTTCACAAAGAATCAAAGAGAAGAGTTTTATCTTTCTCATCTTGAAACTCATGTTCTTCATTGTGTTTATTGAGTATTCATTGAGATTCAAGAATAGGATTCTATGAGTTGATTATGAGTTGTTTAAATATGCACATAGAGGTGTGAATCAAAGAGAACAACAACAAGTATTGAAGATTCATGAAGAGCACTTGAAGGTTTCAAGTGTGGGCTTGAAGGTTTCAAGAAAGATGTGTTGAAGAAGAAGATTGAAGGTTTCAATCATCTTGGAGAAGAAGACTTAGAGGTTCTAAGCACTTGGAAGAGGTTCTTTCAAGAGAGAAGAAGAAGATTGAAGATCAAGAGGTTTAGCCAAAGGTTTTGGAATCTCTAGGGAGGCAAACAATGGTTTTGATGTGCATGAGATTGTACCGAATTGATTTCAATTTATTCTTATTGCAACTCTCCCAATCAACAAGGGAGGACTGGATGTAGCTCTTGATGTTCAAGAGTGAACCAGTATAAACATCTTTGTGTTATTCTTCTCTATCTCTTCTTTAATCTTTCAATTTCATATCTTAGGTTTAAATTGGGGATTTTCTTAATAATTGATAAAAACTAATTTTCCTAATCAATTAACCTTAGATATATCATTGATAAGTTGATTGTATGTGATTTTCTATTAAATTTGTATATTTCTATAATATTCTGTTTTGGAAATATCTGATCAGTATATGGTTGATATTTGTCCTATATCTGATGGTTATTTGGTTAATATTCAGTAATAACTGAAGTTTATTGAATAACGGTTAGATAGTATTCATATATTATCAAGAGTTTTTGAAAGAATTATTAAAATTGATATAGGTTCACCTTCACACCTATTCACCCCCCCCCCCTCTAGGTGTTTGTTCACCCACTTGTAAATCCCAACAGCGACCACTTCACCACCTCCGATTCATGCACCACCATCAAACCAGTGTTGAGTGAAACATCTCCACAACCACTCTCCTCTCCAATCAAAGTCGTCATGACTGCAATTCATTCAAAGTCACCCATCATCACTCTAAATCTGTAACTAAAGGGGAGGAAAGAGAATGTAGTCAGGTGAAGGGTGGATAGAGAAACAACATTCAATTATGAGAAATGGACAGTACTTACCAGATTGATAGATACATGCAGACTTTGTTGGAGATTATTGGCCAGACCTCCACAAAAAAAACCTTTAGCATTACCTTTTGCTTTATGGATGTTGAAAAGGAAACAAACTTTCATGGGCATTGTGCAAGCTAAGAGCACTAATTAAAACAGATGACGCCATACGCCCATACCACAAGTTATTGCCATAGACAAAGAAACTACCATTGTGAATGCAGTTGAGGGAGTGTGCTCAACATCAACTCATTTTCTTTGTCAGCTTCACATATTCAATAACGTGTAGGACAAAGCAAAAAAGTCATTGAGTAAAGATGAAATGAAGAAGGTCAACCCAATTATGAAGTTATGGAATGCAATAGAGGACTCTAAAAATGAATATGAATATAAAGAAAGCCTAGATGAATTCCAAAAGGAGCGTGGGATGATAATTTTTGAGTATGTCAACAGATTTTACTTAGAACCTAACCTAAAATGCATAAATTTGTGAGTGCATGGGTTGATCAACATATGCATCTTGGTAACATAACTTCTAATCGGTAATGAACTCTTGCTAACATGTGTCTTAGTAAATTATTATTGTATCTTATTTGCATTTGTTGGTAATTCACTGTTACTAATTCTTGTAATAGGGTCGAGAGCTCACATGCATAGTTTAAGAGAAGACTGCCATTTATATTCGTGTTTTGAGACCATGCAAAAGATGTTGAGATGCCAACATACCGACATCAAGGACTCCTTTTAGTTTAGTACGAGTATGGTGGATCATCGTGTGGACAATGATGTGTACAGGGAGCTGTGTTATTTTGTTGCAAGTAGGGCATCAACACATATTTGGGGTATGATGAAAATCCTTTGTAAAATAGGTGGCTAGAGTGTGGGATGTGATTGAAAAGTTAGGCGAACTCATGGTTTACCACGTCAGTGTGAGTTTCTAAGTTTAGAAACATGTATATACCTATTCCATCGAGAGCAGACCATAAACACTGGCAACAACTTTCCTTTCACACGCTAGAGGATCCAACTTCTACTCCACCGGAATTTGTAGATCCACAACTTTACTTCGACGAAATAAAGCGTTAACTAGATGCACTTGACCCATATGCAAGAAGAAGGAACACGTCGAGGTTTCATAAATTTTTATATCTAGAAACAAGCTTAATGGTGCCACTACAAAATAAGATTAACACCAAAGAAGCAAGGAAATGAAGTTAGAAAGATGTAGCACATAAAAAATTGACTTGTCATGATCTCTCTAGGGGAGAGTACAATAACGATGAAGAGTTTGATGATGCTTCCCAACAATTCGTATCAAAAGATTCTCAATCAAAAGGATTCAAGAAAAAACTTTCTCAACGAAATTCCTCATAACTAAAAGCTTATCAAACTTGGGGAAGGTATTTGATGCTCCAAACTTTTATTGAAAAGATAGTTGATGTAGCTGGCGATGAGCATTGTGGTTTTCGTGTTATATCTTTGTACAAGTATGGAGACGAAAAAAAACTATATTATGATTCGACAAGATCTCATCAAGGAGATGGGTGCCAACCATCTTTATGTTGCTTTGACAGGGGGAAAAGATTACTATGAAATGACGAGATGCATTGTGTGCTCCTATATGTGTTGTACCTTTCCTAAAAAATTGTTATCTCTTCGCAAAATGGTTCATCTTATCACCACTAATTACAACATTGCACTTGTGTCAATAAGCACCAAACTTGGAGAATGTTGCACTTTTATACCATACAGGCATCAACCCAACCAAGCAACAGGAAACTTTGGGTGATTGGAAAAATTGATGATCACCATGTACATGTATATATCACGTGATATAAGAATGTCTTTATCATAAAAATATTATTTAATATATAACTAATATTGTGAACATAACACTTGTAGATCCATCAAAAAGATGGCTCACATTTCCCAGGTCTTTTCCAGGGTGAAGCTACAATGCAAGAGGTTTAACATTTATAGATCCATTGGAAAGAGGGCTATCACTTACAAAGTGCATGTATCCTTGTACTATCACTTTGAGAATGCATTAAATAGCCGCTTGTTTATTCTCTTATATGAAATGCCAATCAAAGGCATCAGGCTAGACCCATCAATAATAACTGCAACCTCTTGTGGGAGATCACTCCATGCTACACAATCGAAATCACTTTTACAAGCACGATTCAATATTCCAAGCTCCTAAAAAAACCTGATATCAATTATTAGCATGGTGTAAATGAAACACTAATTTGAAAAAAAAAAAAAAGTGTTTCTTATTTACATTCCCATCCAAATCTGATGTGCAACATGCTTTAGGTAAGTAGTTAGGAGGGAAATATCTTTGGGAGTCGTCATTCTCATTATCATCATCATTACCCTCAATATACACATCTTGCTCACTACCCTCAGCCTCCTTAATATTGGGAGAAGAACTTGTATGTGATGGGCCCGATTCCATATCCACTTCTCGAGCTGCACATAGGGCCATCACATTTCTCCTGTAAGAATCGTTGTTTGCTCTCACATGCAGGTTCACGTTCTTCGTTCTAACCATATGAAAAACAATGGGTCGATGAATAAAATATGCATAAAAATCAGTATGTGATAATAATGTCAGGGTCGTGAGAAAAATTAGGTTGGGGTAGGTCAAATATGGGGATAGGAATAGATAGAAGAGAATAGGGAATGGGGAGGGCACGAAGGAGAAGTGTAACGACCCAACTATTTAACCCTTAATTACTTATAAATAAAGTAGAGGAAAATTTTTCGCCAAAATAAGTTTATAACTTGATCATTTCAAAAGAGGAAGCAACATATACATAACAATATAACATAGAAGTTTTACAACTTTAGGACTCAATAGTTCAAACTATAAAGTAAAAAAATAGACTCCGAGCTACTTAATATACTAATAATAACTCAGAGCATGGTTCTTCAAACTCCATCATTGGAAAGGGAATTGTGCATCCCTTGCCAGCACTATTCTTCCCCTTGGAAGACGGAACCTCCATTACCTACGAGGGCAACAAGGGAGTAAGTCATAGCTAATCACGTTAAAACAAATGATAATAATAGTGGCTAAAAACAACAAACACAAGTAATAACAAATTATAAATGCAAGTACATATGTCAAACCCATTTTTTTTACTCAAGTAATTAATCTTATTCTTAATGGCATGATGCATGCTAATCTCAACATCATCCCGGGGCATCGCAGCTTGGAGAACAATGGGTCATCCTGAGCTTCCTTCGCTCGACCCTTCACGACAGACAGCGTGTGCGACAGACAGCGCAAAAACATCTCAACAAGCTGGAGCAAACAATGCATGAATGCAACCATAACCCATTCCCAATCCTCATTATTAATTCATTATCATTTCTATCAAGGACATAGTCCATCATTCCATTTTTCAACCCCTTTAATCTCATCTTTAACTTTTCTTTTAGCTGGTGCTGATGCTTTCAGAAAAAAATAAAAAGGGCCATTAGTGGCATAGCCACTTTGTGATGGGATTAATCATTTCCATTTAACAGTTTTAAGAAAAGTCCATCAGCGGCCTAGCCACTTTGAGATGGTTTTAGAAATAGTCTTTAATTGTTCCATTTATAGTCCATCGGGGCATAGCCTCCTATTGATGGTTGTTGCAACGACCCCATTGGAACTCCTATAGTAAAATATCAACCAAGTGAATAAAACTTTCACTGGAACATCTATAGGATCAATATTGACCAAATGGGTGTACGCACTTCCGTTGGGACTCCTGTAGGGAAAATATCAACCACTGAATAAAATTCCGGTAGGACACCTCCAGGATAGTTATCAACCAACGGGATTAGATTTTAAGCATAGTGATGATTAGAATTTAGTAATTTAGGAGATTAGACGAGTTAATTTCTGAAACTTTAAAAGAATAAGAGATTTGTGAAATTTTCTCAAAATACTCGAGTAGTTCATGAACTACTCGAGTAGTTCATGCCAAAAATACTCAAGTACTTGAAGAAATACTCGAGTCGTTCATCACTTTCCAGAATACTCGAGTATTTGTGCTGCAACAGCACCAGTTTTCTGCATCATATGCACCAATTCATGATTCTCATACTTTTACTTCAATTCTGCACCAAACAGAAGTTATTCCACAAGTAATAAACATTTTGCATATATCAATTAACATCAAATTAACAGAAAACATTATCAAATCACTGAATTGCATAAAACATAGAAAATATCCATTTCAACATATGAATTTCATTTCTACTTGATTTTAAGTTCGTAAATCAATCTAGTGAGCTTCCTTAGGTCCAATTAAACTTGTTTGAACACAAAAACCATGAGTTTCTGGCCTCCAAGTCAGATTCCCATTTCAAACTTACATTGCCATTGAACCTCATATGGTTCCTATGGATTTAGCTTATTGATTATCGTTCTAGCGATTAGGTAACTCCTCCCATACCTTAGAGAAGCTAAACAAATGATTGGTTGAAGAGGAAAGGGATTGGATCAAGGTTTGTGATTCTGCACCGGTGCACAAACAGTTGCACTAGCTGACTTTGGCCATTAAATTCACCACGAATAAGGCATGGAAAAGAATGAAATAAGTTAGCTTAAGCAACTAGGGAGTGCTAATTTTAATCAGAAACGAATTTGGAATCGAGAGGGTTCCTGAATTTACCAGACCAATTCAATAAAGAGAGGTTGATGGTGCTGTTTGATGCTTTGTTTTCACAACTTAGAGTATGCAACTTTGGGAGCTTATATCTTGATCTACAGGAAGTCAATTTGAGTGGTTCTTGGTTCTAATTCAAGATTGGAATTAGAACTCATATAGTGTTTTGGTTTCACTGGATTTGGGTGAGTGAGGAGGGAGAATCGAAGGCTCAAAGAGAGCACAAGAAAACTGAGAATAATGAGAATGGAATTTGGGTTTGGGAGATTTGAATGAGTTTCTAGCTTCCCAAGTCACTTATTTATAACTTAAGGTTACCCTCCTATGAAGTAAGGTCCAGCTCTGTGCTTGTAACCAAATGAAACGAGCTGTTGGCTTCAAATTGAGTTGAAACCGACTTTTATTTTTTTTTTTTTTTTTGCAGAGCTGCACGAACTACTCGAGTATTACTAGAAATACTCGAGTATTTCGACTAACATTTCAAATTTTCCTAACAGCTAGTTATGATACTCGAGTCTTCCCACCAATACTGGAGTCTTTTGACTAAAAATCAGAAAAATTAATATTTTATTCAATAAAAAAGTTTATTTTATTTATTTATTTCATTTATTTATTTATTTAAAAATGTTGGACCTTACAAGAAGCGGCAAACATGACTTTTCTTTAAAAGGTAATTTGATATTTTTACACCATAAGTAGGGTGTGAAAAATGTTGAGGTGACGAAGCCTCACTCATACATTAATTACATCTATCCAGTTTTATTGATAGTGTATAACTATTTTGGTTTAAAATTTTAAAAAATATACTTTCAAATTTTAAATTCCAGTCTAGACAACAGCACATGACCAATTGTTAAATTTAACAATGTTGCTTACATTTGAGTAATTTAAACCACGCTAAATAACTAACATAAAGTTAATCCCATACAGACCCATCCAAGATACATACATCTACCAAAGGATGGCTGTTACATACTACGAATTGGAAAGAAACTACCAACACAAATCCTAGACCAACTTAAGTCACATTTTATCTCACTTAGAAGTTATAATCAGTACACACACTAGTTATGGTCACAGATTTCTAATGCCCAAGGGCAACTGGTTAGCAACATCACATGTTAAAGACTGAAAATAATAAAGGTCCACAATCATTCTCAAGTTTTGAGAGAGTAACATATGAATCAGTATCTATACCCCACAGGCATGCCAAGCTTGTCCAATCGGCCAGAGCCAGGATAGGCTTTGCTGGTGAAGCCAGTGTGCAATGCAGATGCTCGCTGCGTCGCCATTCTTGACTCACCAAAACCATTAAGCAAGTATCTAGTCGATGAACTGGACCTGTCGTATTGCGGCCTTTGTTTCGGGGCACTCAGAGATCGAACCTTTGCCTTTGAAGACTCGGTGTATGCCATGTAACTTGGGTAGTCACAAAGGTAGCTTCTTGTGCCATCACTCCTTGTAGGAGTGAAAGGGCTTCTTCTGGACCCTTCATCTTTGGATGTAGCAGATAAATATTGAGGACTATTGCTTGCAGTGCAAAATGGTGTCTCCTCAATTTCACAAGAAGAGGTTTGGCCTGATTTAAGAGATGTTGAGTCTCTTTTGTTGGTCATGCTCGAGCCGTAATGATCAGAAACTAAAGCATGGCCGTGGGAGAAAAATAGGCTTCTTCGTTTCGATGTTACTTGTTTTCCGGAGTCAATCTCTAGAATCCTTTCACTTTTTTCATCATTCTTGCTGCTGCAAGATCTCAAGGATGATCTTCCTTGAGTCCATGATTGATCATCACCCTGACTATCTGATCTACTCCCACAGGATTTGGAACCATTTCTCTAAAATAATAAAATGCTTCTCTGAGTAGTGGCATTAAATTTGATAATGCACTGAATTCACACATGTCAGGTATGGGATAGCGTGTAATTACCTTGAGTATCGGTGACTGGTCATATTTCATGCTCTTAGATCTGATTGGGCTTTCAAATTTCTCTGGTGTTCCTGGACCCTGTTAGTCGTGATCATACAATAATTGTGCCGTATAAGCACTTGAATTGACAAATTTAACATACAGTATATGCAAAACCATGTGATGGTTAACTAGAGAATGAGTTAATCTCCTAAGTTGCAAAATTCATTTTATTAATCTATGACCCTGACACTGATCAACTTATAAATTGGCACTATCAAGAATCAATTGACAGAAGAGTACTTTAGGCTTGAAGTGTGTATAATATAATGCACATATCAATGATGAAATTCAACTAATTAATATAAGTTAGATGAATGAACATGATTTTATTATATATCTAATAAGTGAATTTGCATTTGATAGACAAAATCAGATTAATCTACTTCAAAGGCAACAATACTAGAAATGAGCACAAGGAAAAAATTCACATTCATCGTCCGATCCGTCAAGAACTGTGTAGCATAAAGCACAAAGCTACTTGTAAGAAATCCATAAAAAAGAGCTAAAAAGTAAAAACTATCTGAAGAAGCTTATTACTAATGCTTACATGGAGGAGGTAAGTAGATGACTTTGCAGTCAAATACTGAGCATGCCTGCGTGCCTGAGCACGTAATTGTGCTCGCATTCTTTTCAGCCATGGACCTCTTCGCTTCCTCTCAATGTGACCTCTCACCAGTGCCTGGAGCTTCACCAATCCTTTTAATGCTCGAAGTGCTTTCCTTGCCTAACAGTTTCAGCATTCAAGAGTAAATAAGAAGAACTAATATCTTGAGCTCAAGTTCTATAAACTCCACATGGTGCACTACTTCAGGCCCTAAGAACTTCCTTCACTCTTTATATTAATCTCACGTTAAAAACATCTAAAACAATTAGAATATCTTGTAATACAAAATTATCCTGTCCTTCCTTTATAATATTCAAAGATGAAGACAAATACATACGTGCATTTATAATTTGAATAGGTTAATGGATTCAGTCATGTGTATAGAAAAGATTCGGCTAAACTACTCATTTGTATCTTACCTTATTTTTCAATTTCAAATTGATCTTTTCATTTTTTTTGGTTTCGTATTAGTCCTTCATGTTTCTTTTCCCTGTCGAATTGGTCCTGAATTACTGTTCTTCTTATGTGGACTAATATATATGGACACTTATCATTTTCTCTCTCCAACAATGTATACGTGGACCAATATGATATTAACACGTAGGATGAACAGTGATTCAGGGATCAAATTGATAGCGAAAAGAAACATGAGGGACCAATACAACAACAACAACAACTAAGCCTTTGTCCCACTAGGTGGGGTCGGCTACATGGATCAAACGACGTCATAAAGGCCTATCATAAATCATGTCTTTTGATAAGGCATTGATTGTCATATCCTTCTCAATTGTTTCGCCTATAGTTTTTCTAGGTCTTCCTCTTCCTCTAAAAATAAGGTAAGGGACCAATATGAAACTAAAAATACGTAAGGGACCAATTAGAAATTGAAAAATAAGGTAAGGGACCAAGTGAGAAGTTTAGCCAAAAGATTTTGTTGGTAAAAGCAAAATTCACTAGAATAATCTTTATACTTCAGAAGTGATTAACCTTTGATTATCAACGAAAAATCCTCAGAAAAAAAAAAAAAAAACTATATATTAAAAGATCATTAAAGTATAGTCCACGTGCATCACCAACATTATGTCTTGGAAAGATTTTGAAAGCCCTCCTAAGGAAACATCAAACAAACTACGTTACCTCACGGCAAAGCAAGGAAGCCCCTTTTCACTCGCATTTGTCCCCACAAAGCGAAAAGGCCCAAAAGCGCTGAATGTCATTATTTTACCGAAAGGCAAAGGACTTTTTTAAAGGTCCCCACCAGAATAGAATAACAGAAATATCGGACTAAATACATTTTTTACAAACAAAACTACATTGTCTGATTAAAAAAAACTGCATAGTAATTTTAACTTGATCAATGACTAAAACATAAAAGGTAATTATCCTAATTTTTTCAAATTGTATTAATAACCACCAAGTACTAGGGATGAATCAATTGTTCATACAAAAAAGGTATTAGCAACTTCTCTTAATGCATTTCGTTTTGTTCATGCACCAATTGGAATTCGAGAATGTGGCATTGATCCTAAAGATAAAATTAAATCAATATCACGATTTAATTTTTATCATATCAAGCAATCCCATAACATTGCAAGTATCACCTTTGAAAATTATAGCATTCTAAACTTTATCACATTAAAAATAGGAAAAAGTGCACAATCACCCCCTAAACTTAATGCATTATACAAATAGGTATCTTGAACTATCTTTTCTTCATAATTAATCCTTAAACTTAGTTTATTAGTGATATTGATCCTTCTACATAATTATACTGCTAAATCCATTTGATTTCAGTGGTTTAGTCCACTCCCAACTATTAACCTTGAATCCTAATGACATTTATTTTGATTTTTGTATTGCAATTCCTGTAGAAGCATTGTAGATGAAAATGAAAATCGAGGCTCAAAATTAAAGAACTTGTAGAATGTGTGGAAACTATGATAGAATCAAATTAGTATGCTGTAATGGGCTGAAGTGAGTGAATCGATCATTTGTGAGAAATTAGTTTAAAGATTGTTAAGCTGAAAAGAGTGAACCATTACGAGCTTCAAAGATATCTCTATCAAGAAGAAAAATAGAAGAACAGATATAAGGATCAGTGTTGCATGCTACAGGAAAAAAAAATTTATAAACATAAATTAATAGTATAACAATGTAGATTAAAACAATATCAATGTTTGGTTGTTGTTACGTTGTAATAAGGGGTCAGTTATAAAGGATTAATTAAGAATAAAAAATAGTTTGTACTGTCTATTTGTAAATATGATAAAGTTTAACGGGTATTAATTATACACTTTTTCCTTAAAAATAAATTCATTGCAGAATACTTTTTAAAATCACACATAGCAACATCCGTAATGTTTTATTATACATGCATTATTAAAATCAAAAATATAATCATAAAGTAAAACAATATAATACTAATAATGTACATCTAACTCAAAAGACAGATTTAATAATAGGGATAAGAAAGTACAAATATACCAAATCCTTAAGCATCTAACGTAGCACGAAAGTACCAACCTCAACAAATGATACAAAACCAATTTCTCCCACGACTTATTTTAAAAAATACTTTAGCTAGCCACCAAAATGATGTTTTATTTATTAAAAAGCCACAATATTAAACAAATAAAGAGAGGGGAAATGGAATGTCTATTATTACTACTCCTTCATCTTCATTATCACTTCTTAATTTATCATCTTTGTTATCACCTTAATTCTATAAACTTTATAAATTAAATTTTTAATACTAGCTCAATTTTTATTTTAAATATTAACTCAAAAAAAATTTACAAAAAATATTAACAAAATTATTTAACAAGCAATTTTTCAAATTAAAATATCAATATCAATAAACACAAAAGGAATAACACTTTCTGAACCTGCAAACATGTTATACGTTATAGTACTAGTTAATAGGAAAGTAAATGCTACCGAAAAAAAAAAAGGATTCTGATCCAATTTAGAGTGAAAACGCCAACTCAAAGTCACAGACGCAAGTAATGGGAAAAAGACATTAAAAAAGGGAATTGAAGGAGGGCAAAGCGGTCACTACAACAGTACACGTCAGACACGGTGTGCTATCCGGTAGATTCATTGCAGTAGTAAACCAGATTTTGTATGGAAAACTTTTTCAGACAACCAGTTATGAGCAAAACGACACACGACAACAGCTCACTATCTACTACAAGGGCAAAAAAAAAATTTATATATATATATATATATCAATGACCACAAAAACCAGAATTAGTAAGTTTTCATAAAGAATGGGAAATAAATCAAAATAAACCTATCCTTTCCTCAGAATATAAGATTTTTGTAGGGCAAAAAATTTGGTGATAAAAGTAATATTATTTTCCATTTTTTTTAAATTGTTCCTCTATAAAATTTTACATTTACTTTTCTATTTTTCTGTTCTATGAAAAAATACTTTTTTGGTCTTTATTATAAATAAAAATTAAATAATATTACAATTTTCAATAAAAATTAAATAAAAATATTTTGAATAAAAATCATATAAGACTAACAATATCCAATATATCTTTAATATGAAAGGACCAATAAGTATAAGTGTATAACTAAAAAAATATGGAATAGTCCGCGTAAGACAGCCCAGTTGATGGCTGCATGGAAACTAAAGATTTCCCCCTCCCCAAATCATGGGTTCTAGTCTCAGACCTCCCATGTAAAAAAAAATATATGGAATAGAGGAATATCATGTAAGAGTACAACAATGAAATGAGATGAAAGATGACAGAAATAATTTTCAAGAATATAATCTTTTTTCAGTTGGTAAAAAGACATGAGGGCATCCAAGCATAATCTTAAGTTAAGACTCACGAGACTCTGACACATCATGTTATACATTGATCGTGGAGCCTTAAAACATGTCAGTTGAGTTCGAACCAAAGTTCTCCACACTAAACAGATTAAGGAGCTTAAAATCACGATCTTGGAATTTCTTACTACTTACTCCCCAAATCATAAGTCACAATTTTGGCATATTTTTTGTTTTTTTACAAGTCATTATAGAATATTCAGATAATATTAAAGAATTTATTTCAAATTCATTCATCGTAACTTTATAGGGGTGATAAAGAGAAATGGATAAAGTTGGTTGTAAAGTTTTAAATAAAGATATTTATGAAAATGACAATGTATTTTTTTGATAAATTTGACAGTAATACTCTCTCCGGTCTTATTTATAAGACCCTTTTGGGGTTTTTCGCTCCCACCAAGGAGAGTGGATAAATTTGTTAGTGGCATTGGAAATGTGAAAATTTGATATACTTTTTCAAAACTACCCCTATAATTATTATTGGAACTCTAAAAAGTGTTGACTTTATAGGAGTGTTACTGGAAAGAAGTAATTAAATGTTATTGAAAATTGGAAAGGGGTTATAAATAGGACCAAAATAAAAACTCCAAAAGGGTCTTATAAATAGGACTGGAGAGAGTAATTACTATTTTTTATCTGCGTGTATAAGGTAGAACTAAGTGACTTATAATAAGAAAAACGGAGAAGTTTACAATAAATAAATAAATAATAAAAATGAAGTTTTTTTTATATACTCACCAAACAACCGCGAAACGCGGCTTGAATCTTAACGGCAGCCCATTCCTCACGAACCCCGACGCCTCCAGCGGCGGACCTGCCGCTGCTTGTGAGCCTCACCACAGCAGCGGCGGCTTGAGCGGCAGCAACGGCAGCCTCTGCAACTGCAGCTGTGGCGGCAGCTACTGCCACGGCGTGCTTGTTGGGATCAAGGGGATGATGCTCTGGGGTAGTGGAGGTGGGTCCCACGTGGTGCAGAAGATGAAGATTGTTATCGTTTTGAGTGTAAGAAGAAGTAGTAGTAGTTTTGAGGAAGCTCCAACGGCGTTTGGGTTTGGAAGGGGAAGCAGAAGATGAAAGGGATTCTGGTTTTTTAAGACCAAGAAGCCCGCGAAACCACTTTGACGCCTTACCCATTTCTTTTTCTTGTTCTTCGTTTTGGAAGCAAATGGTTTAGGATGTCATGCTCAATTCTATTTATAAAGTTGAGTTATATTAGAAGAAAGAAGAGAATTAAGAGAAGGTAGGAGTTGTTGGGAGGAAAGTGAGGGAAGGGAAGGGAAGTAGAAGGTGAAGTAAGAATGGGAGTTTGTGCAGTGAATAAAGGAAACACGAAACAGTGTTCAAACTAGACGGAGAAGGGACCCCGCTCTTCTTCCCTCATGGGCGGTCGTGCCTTAATAACTAATAACATATAAATTATGTCACAGGTCCTTTTAAGATTGGGTTACTTTCTCGGATACTCTTATTTTTATTTTCTTTGACTTCCCGAAATTATTTCTAGGGTTTGTTATATAGTCTTATTACCAATTCTGACCCATTTTACTAGCATGCAACATCGGAACCCTGATCATATTCAAGAGGTTAATTACTTGGTGCCTCGTGGGCGAAATCTTTTTTTTTAATTTAAAAAACTAAAAAAACTTAATATTTTATATTTTTAGTTAAATAAAAAAAATAAAAATAAGTGAAGAAAAAGGTCGTCTTCACTCGTATGACGTGACATCACACGGTACTATATGACCAACCTCCTCTGTCTTATTAGGATTCTATGTCATCAAAATTAGTCAGAATTAGTAGTAGGAATATATGACAAACCTAAAGTAACTTCGTGGAATCAAACATTGAAAAAAAGTATAAGGATATCTAACAAAAGTACCCAAACTTCATGGATTTGTGACATAATTAAACCGATATAAATATACATTATACTTTTCAGTTTTTAGAGCAAAGTAGTACCATTTTCATTCTCAATTTTACCCGTGTTGATTAGTTTTAATTTGTTCATGAAATTAGACAATTATCATTATGAGTTTTTTCAAGTTAAGGATGTTCTTATAATTTTAGGGTTAAAATAATGTGTTTTTGACCTTTATCTTTTCAAAAATGATGTCACTTATCTTTTTTATACTCCATATTTGTTTTGGTCTTTTATGTTGTTAATTAAAATAAATTTCGTCATTCCATCAAAAATGTTATTAATGGAGTTAAATTTCTCATATGTCGACTCTTACTACATAACAAAGCATAATATATATGCTGGATATGACTATTGCTTCTCTTTTCATCCCATCATTAAAACAAATAAGAAATTCGGGTTTTTTTTCCTCTTCTTATCTCTAAATTGTAATACGAAAATAAATCAATCAAGCACAATAGTATCAAGGTTCTGTTCGGCAACACGAGTTAGGAGCTTTTTAGATAGCTAGGAGCTTTTAGATTCAGTCAATAAGCTACTAGCTCGTTCGGTGAATACAAATTAGAAGGAGCTTATAGCTTTTAAAAAAGGAGTTTGTAGCTTTTACTACTTGAAGTAACTTTCTAGAAACTAGACTAGCTTTCAATAATTCATATACCAATTATACCCTCAAACAAAATTTAAAATTATTTTACTACCCTTTAATTAATTATTAATTTAATAATTTTGTTATAATTAATTAATTAACTACATAATTAATAAATTAATAAAAAAATGAATGTAATTAATTATAATTTAATAATTTTATATTTTATTAATTAATTAATTAATTAAATATCTATTTAATAAATAAAGAAAAAAAATTGAAAAATATAAAATAATAAAATGTTGCATGTCCTTTTTGGTCATTTAATAACTTTTAGCTACTTCAAAAGCTAGTTTTGTCGAACAACACTATTTTAAATAGTCAACTAAACAGCTATAAGCTCTCAGCTAAAAGCTCATAGCTCCTAGCTAGCTTAACAGCTATAAGCTAGAAGCTCATAACTACAAATCACAAGCTCACAGCTACAAGTTAGTTTTGCCGAACAGATCCAAGTAGAAATCACGTATCAGCATTTTTGTTCAATAGTGGATATGGAGGAGCTACTCCATTATGTAATTGTGATGAGGTCGATTTTGCAATTTTGAACATAGTGAGGAAGAATAATGAAAACAAAAAAATACTCTTTTGGGAAGAGGTGAAGAATAATAGTTCCTGTGGTTATTTTAGGTGGTACAAAGAAAATAAATTATTTTCTTGTGACGTGAAGGATTATGTGATCACGAGACAGAGGAGAAGGATTGTGAAGTGGCACACTTCCTTGATGTTGAGTAAAAGATGATTGAAGTTTTATCGTTTTAGCATCCTTCTTTGTTTTACTCTGAATATTGTGTTTATGTATAGAGGTGACAATTTGTGCTACTCGATCGTGCCCCGATCGGTTCGGGTTCAGACTTTGATCATGTCGTGCCTAAAAAGTATGGTTTAAAATTGTGCTTCAAAAATGGTCTTTAGGCCTGCATCGTGTGTGTTTCGTGCTGTTACGTATCTACCTGACAACCATTTAAAATATATATATATACACACATATGATAATATCTGATAATTGGTAGTAACAATGGTTATATGAATTAAATGACGAATATGTATTAGTAAATAATTAAATAAGCATTGTATAGTTGTTTAACGGGAATTTTGTTCGAAGCGGGTCGAATTGGGTGTGATTGATGAATAGTGGATAAAGATAGGTTATGTGGTAATCTTATGATATTTTTTGCGTCTTTTTTGGGTTTTTTGTTGGTAATTTGTGCAAGGAAGTAAAGTGCAGGAATGTAATCGACAGTTATGAACAAGAAAGCATGTAATTGCCAAAATGTAAATAGAGCAATAAGGTGCGAAAAGGATGTAAAGACTGAAAATGTTAAATGCGAAAAACGTAAAAGACTTTGAACATTAAATCGATGGAAAGTAAAGGAAAAGGAAATTTTGCATTGAATTAAATGGAACTGAAAGTTTGAAATCGAAAGGCAAAAAAGATAAAGGAATGGGTTATTACAAAGGCATTTTCTCCGTCAATCTGCTTTGTGGTGAGATGTATAGGATGATTACCAATGTGCCAACCTCGATTACAATGTTTAAACACATATTTATAGGCCTAAGAAATAACTACCACTAAGCTACCCTGCTTGGCACGTTCAACATAACCACCACAGCCAGGTTTTAAACCCACTATTTGGCCTTAACTGCCATGTCTTCGACTGTTTCTTTTGAGTGACCTCTTCGACATGCATCTTCCTACAACTGAAGGTTGAAGGCTTCCAGTCTTGATATTTTGCGTCAAGTTCTCTGGGATGGTCTCTTCAACTCTCTGTGCTCTTGATGAAAACTTGTGCATTTTTCCTCCTGTCTTGGGATGTCTATCAACTACCTGCTTCTTCGACACTACTTGAAACATAATGTCGGCCCCTTCTGCCAACTCCCAAAATCCTTTTCTTCGGTTCCACAGATTTATATTCTTTGTTGGCTATATAGTCTTTGGCTTCGACCATAACTTGTCGACCAAGCTAATTCGAGGAACCGTCGAATTGTCTTGAAGGAACTTGGCCCAGGGGGTCTTTTCTTTTCCCTCTTTAAATGGGAAAGATCTCCAAGGTTCACTCTTCTGAAGAATTTGACATTGGAGAATGAGGACTCATTCATACTCCCCCAAGGCTGATGTATCAAGCTGAATGTGCCCTTCAATCAAGGCCTTTTACCTTGGCTTGCAACACAAGGAGAGAGTACTATGTAATCTCTCATGTTTAATCCATCAACATCAACGGGTAAAAGTGGGTCTTCTGGGCAAAGGTATTGTTTTTGTCTTTTTTTACCCAGAACCCTTTTAATCTCACATGTTTAATCTCTCATGTGTATTGCTCTTCTCTGAACTGAACAACTTGTCTTCTTTCCATAATTTGTGTAGTTGCTTTGCCATTTTGCCCGTATTCTTTCTCTACTTTGAATGTCTGTCTCTGATATTTATAGCCAAGAAATCCTCTTTTTTAATACTGATGTGATTGACTTTACATTTCCAATGAGATATTGCTTGTGTTTACTGTAACTCTGACTGTTCCATTTTCCTCGTTTTTGACGTTGAGCTTTCTTTCGACACCGTTCTTTTCTTATTTTTGGACACACGTACATGTCCTTCGAAATCACTTTTATGCATTTAGCATAAGTACATTTCCTTCGACATCACTTATGTTATCAACAATCGTTTCTCTTGTTGAAATTGACATATAGTCAACAATAGTGTAGTGAATTAGTGAATCATTTCTTTTTCTTTACAGTTTCAGCAAAAAAAAAACTTCAGCAAACTAAAAATAAAAATAAATCGGGTTGGTGTGTCGTGCCGAGTTAACCCGGCAAAAGCTCAGTCGTGCTTCATGTTTTTGCGGGTCGTGCTAAAAAAGCATGGGTATAATTCGTGCTCCAAAATTGTTGTCCAAGCCCAAGCCCGATCATGTCTTGCTTTTTTGCCGACTATATTTATGTTTATGCTTTGGAGAGTAAGTACACCAAAGGGGCATAGAATAAAATCCATAAAAATGTCAGGCTATTTTTAATATGCACAGCCCTTCCAACATTAAGGAGGTCCAAAGGTTAACAGGTCGGATGACAGCCCTATCCAGATTTCTTCCTCACGCAGCCAAAAAGGCTTTCCCATGGTAACAATTGCTGAGAAAAAACAAGGATTTCCACTGGGATGAATCATGTGAACAAGCATTTGTTAAACTAAAAGAATACTTATACTCCCCTCCTGTTCTCACTAGCCCTCGGGAGGGGGAGACTTTGTTCTTGTACTTATCTATTGGCGAGTCTTCAATAAGCTCGGCACTAGTCAATGAAGATTCAGGAACAGAGCAACCTGTATATTTTGTAAGCAGGGCTTTCCAGGGACTAGAGACGAGGCATTCAAAAATTGAGAAACTTGAATTTGTTTTGGTAATAACTGCTCGGAGACTCAGGCAGTATTTCCAAAGCCACCTCATCATTGTCAAAACAGCACAGCCAATAAGACAAGTACTTCACCGACCGGATTTGGCAGGAAGGACGGTCTCCCGGTCGGTCGAACTATCCGAGTTCGACATATCTTTTGAACCGAGAAAGACATTGAAATCCCAAGCATTGGATGACTTTATCTCAGAATTTCACAGATCCTCTACCTACTTCTGAGTCATAATTTTGGAAGGTTTATGTTGACGGCTACAGCCACAGCAAGGGGGCAAGCGCTGGTATAATTCTTGAAAATGTTGAAGGAATCAACATTGAATATTCTTTGAAATTCGAATTTCCCACTTCCAATAATCAAGCTGAATATGAAGCTGTCTTAGCGGGTTTGCACATGGCTAATCAACTAGGAGCCACACAGGTTCAAATCTTCAGTGACTCTCCGTTAGTTGTTTCCCAGGTAAAAGGGGAATTCCGGGCCAAAGAGCCTATTCTCCAAAAATACCTTGAACAAGTCAAAAAACTCTCATGTCTCTTCTCAAGCTTCTCCATCACCCACATTTCGAGGGCATCCAATGGTCGAGCTGACATTCTCTCTAAGCTGGCCAGTACCAAGGGCTCGGAAAACAATAAAAGTTTGGTGCAGGAAACCGTGCACGGACTGAGCATTGTTCTCGCGGTCTCCTTTTCCACCAACTAGATGACACCAATTAAGGAATATCTACAGCACCATATCCTACCAACGGATCCACTAGAGGCTAGAAAACTGATAAGACAAGCAGCTCACTACTCCATCCTTGATAGTACTTTGTACAGAAGAGGGGTTAACTCTCTCATGTTAAGATGCCTCAATCCAGCAGAGGCAGAGTTGGTCCTCTCCAAAGTACACGAAGGGATCTCAAGCCACCACATGGGGGGTAAGGCTCTAGCCCGGAAAATTCTCAGGGCAGGATACTATTGGCCAACCCTCCAGGTTGACACCTCCGACCATGTCAAAAAATGCAAACCATGTCAGTTTCACGGAAAAGTGTATCAGCGATCACCAACAGACTCCACTCAATGATTTCCCCGTGGCCTTTTTACCAGTGGGGCATGGATATTATTGGGAAATACAAGACTGCCCCAGGACAACTTAAGTATGTTGTAGTCGCTGTAAACTATTTCACCAAGTGGATTGAGGCCGAGGCTTTAGCAACAATTTCCTCGGCAAAAGTTCAAAAGTTTTTCTTAAGACAAGTCATCGCTCTGTTTGGCGTTCTTCATTCCCTCGTAACAGATAATGGTACTCAATTCATCGCTCGAGTTTTCCAAGATTTGGTAAATCATTTTCACATCGCCCACCACTTCTCGTCCATTGAACATCCTCAGACCAACGGACAAGCAGAAGCAGCAAATAAAATAGTCATTGATGGTATGAAGAGAAGACTCCTGGAAGCTGAAGGGTCGTGGGTGGACATTCTTCCTGAGGTTTTATGGTCGCTCCGCACGACCATACACACCTCCACAAGAGAAACCCCATACCGACTCACTTATGGCTGTGAAGCAGTCATCCCTATCGAGACTCAAATTCCAACATTCCGTGTTGTTGAGCGCTCGACTGAAGTTAATAATGAACTGCTGAAAGAGGAGTTAACCTTGAGCGAAGAAATCCGAACCATTGCAGCTGCCAAAGAGAAGAGGGCTAAGGAAAGACAGACCCGAGGATACAATAGGTCGGTAATTCCTTGGAATTTTGCTGTGGGTGACCTGGTCCTCCGCCGAGCAGATATTGGATTGAGAAATGCAAAGGAGGGAAAGTTTTCCAGAAACTGGGAGGGCCCTTATAGGGTCATTTCAAGGACAGGCCTGGGAGCATACAGGTTGGAAACACTAACAGGACAGGAAATCAATAACAGTTGGAATGCAACAAAGCTAAAGCCCTATTTCAGTTGAAGACACAAGATCCACAATCACTGTCCCAAGTTGTCTCAACCTATTACCCTGAATTAGTTATTCTTGCTTTCAAAATATCAATTTCGACTCTTTCCTTCTGTTAACGTACTAGCCCCTTCTTCTCGGCTCGCCACCGAGTCGAACCGGGTTGTTTATACGCAGTCCTTCCAACGGGGACTTATAAACTAAGACAACAAGTACTTTTGGAGATGCCCAACTAAAGAGCTTCCTACAGCTTCTACAGATGCAGACCAAGGACCCCCCCATCTTGGCCAAACCTAGGAGGTCCAAAATCTCACTAACAGTTCATAACGAAGGATAAAATAAAAGCTCAGTTACTCAACGAGTTACAAAACTAAGAACATAAGACAAAACATAAGTGCTGATTCATTAATGTTGAGTCACAAAAAGGTCAATATCTGGACCAATTACATCATGTCCATAAACAGACGAAAACGCAAAAAAAATAAAAAGCACAAATAAAGGGGCATAGCAAATCTATTCCTCATCATCAGAAAGAATAATGGATGAGCGATCAAAATCAACTTCTTCCTCTTCAGCTAAGTCTAGTGGGTTCGGGATATTAGGAGCAGTCAGGTCCACCTCAGCATTCCCTCGGCCATAGTCAATAAAGAGACCATCTCAAACCCCATAGGTTGGGTACGTCCCCCTAACCCGAATACCAGAATTTAGAAGACTCAGTTGTTGGACAGCATTGACGAAAGAATCTGTGGTCGAATGGTCCCAATTGAAGTAGTTCTACATGGCCTGAACCTTGTGCTTCAACGCCTTCCGACACATCTTCTCAAGCTCGCTTTGTAGCCGAGACACAATGTTCTCGGATTCAGATAATTGCCCTTGAACCCCTTCCAGCTTAAAAATCCGACGACAAGCCTCAACCAATTCATCCTGAGCAGTTTGCAGTAACCCTTCAAGTAAATAAATAAATAAAATCAAGTAACTAAATAGGGGTGTTATAGTCAGCATCCTCTTTGGCCTTCTCAGCAGCTTCTTTAGCCTTCTCAGCAGCTTCCCTGTCCTTCTCAGCAACTTCTCCAGCCTCTTCCGCCACATCTTTGCCTTTCTCAGCCTCCGCAAGAGTCTTTTGAAGCTCGGAATTCGCTTCAGTTAATGCTTGGTTGCCTGCTTGATACTCTTTGATCTAGCCAAGCAGAACTTCCTCTCGGAGGTCAGTGGCCCTCCGTTTCTCCCTCTCGGCAGGTGAAAGAGCCGCACAAATATCCTCAGCGTGCTCGGCCAAGTGGAAGGCATAGCTGGCCGACCTCAGCAAGTCCTTACCAAGAATGCGAGCATTATTATTGAAGGTGTTGGCTGTCTGTCCCAAAAGCCTCTTCTTGTCATTAGGAGTGTAGACCACCTCCACAAATTTTTCCTACAGCTTCCGAGCCCACGCAGTTTGCTCAACAGGGTCAGAAACATCAAAGGCAGATGGCCTCTTGTTCGAGACCGGTTTCAGTAAGTCGACCGCTTTCCCCTTGCCCTTGTCAATCGTGGCCCTCTTCGCCAAAGGAACATTATGAGCCTCATCTTCCTCATCATCAACATTGACGAGGGGCACGACAGTGGCAAGAATGTCGGCATGATCAAAAGCAGTCGACGAGTCTAACACCTCCTCGACAATAGAAGGTGGCACCACATCAACTATGGCAGAGGGAGTAGCCTCGCTAGAGGCCGGAGCGCTTGGGGACTTCGCCGATTCGTCAACTTTTCTCTTTGCAAGAGCCATGAGACGAGCAACAACCTTGTTTATCTTGGCCATTCTCACTACAAAAGCAAAAGAGAGTGTTAAAATAAATAAAGGTAACCAGTATTGTCAACTTCGGATGCCAGTTGAAGAAGTCAGGAGTCCAGGACAAAGGGAACCGAGGCCGATCGCCATCCATAAACCAGCAGGACCCCTCTCTGACAAACTGATACTTGAAAAATAAAGGTTTGAAAGTTTTCCAAGAGTTGGTGAACTTGGCAAACAAGGCATGGTCGTTGCGAGCCTTCAACGATACCCAAGACCTCTTTCTCGACCCCTTCTCAAAAACGTTAACTTGAGGAATATATAACCACAAAAACGCTCGTACGGAGCCCTCTTATCTCCGAGCTTCACAAAATTTCTGGAACGCTCAGGCAAACGCCCAACCACTAGGATGCAACTGCGTAGGAGCCAGACGCATCCGCTTTAGCAGATCAATCTCAAACTGCGTAAAGGGCATCTTCACCCCCAACCTTATAACCACCTCTTTGTACATGAAGAATTCTTTCCTATTTCCGTCCACCTGGGTACATACTCGGTCATTGGCTGAGGGAGCATTAATAATGTAAGAAGTCTCCGCCTCATCTCCTGGACACGGGAGCACATGAGCCCTGATATGACTGAGATTTCTGGCAACCAAGTCTGACTTTGTGCCGAATACCTCCCTGTCAACCCAATCATAGAGTGTTGCATTTGTTGGTAGAGGATATTCTTGTGGATGCGAGACGCACCGACGAACCATACCTGGGGAAAGGGAACACGACTCGGCATCAGAATCTACAAAATCAATATTCTTGGACACCCTAACCCTAGTTCGTCTAACCCTATAGCCAAGTCGACTACACCTTCCCCTAACCCTCATAGCCTTCCCCCAGAAAGGTTTTTCCACGGAATGACGCGAGGGTCGCAACGCTACTTGTGCCTGTTCCTCCGCCAACTGATAAGCTAACTTCCTCCGTTCTACCTCAGCAGAACTTTGAGGAAACTCTACATATAACGGTGTTTCCACCGTAGGATCAGCCATACGATGGCGAAAAGGAGATGGAGGAGAGTTCAGAACCTCCATTCCAGAAGAAGAAGGAGAGGAAGAAGAGGAGGAGGAGTCGTCGACTTCACTCAAGTTTAAAATTTCACAACATCTCTCAAACCACTTACTCATAATTGCTACCCAGAAAAACCCAGAAAATTTAAGAAAACCCAGAAAAACCTAGAAAACTTAAAAAACCCAACAAACCTAGAAACCCAAAAATGGAAAAGTGGTGCAACTCGAAAAATGAATGATAAAAGAGAAACGGTTTCAGACCAATAACTGCAGCAGAAGAGGAATAGGCACGAACTGGACAACAAAGGAAGAGGGAAACCTTTAGGAACGAACTACAACTTCAAACGACAGAGTAAAGTGGTGAGGAAAAGGAAACGGTCTTGAGGATAGTAAGAGGAAGGTTGTGCAAATGCTGTAGGAGAAGAAATCGCAGAACACTAAAAAACTGGAAAAGGAAGTTGCAGAGAGAACAGAGGAAGAACTAGGGTTCAAGAGTTGGAAAGGAGTGGAAAAAAGGAAAGAAGAAAGGGCAGTCGAGTTTAAATAAGATTCCCCCAACTATCTCCTAAGTTAAATGGGCCTGCCAACTCAGAAAAGCCCAAACCAACATCGAGCCACGGGAAAAATGTGGCAGCAGGCTACAGGTTAGAACACTTGGAATACTTAAAAGACAGCATGCCCAATAATGGCACAACTGACACTTTGGACACGTGCCAGCTGGAAGGGATTCAAACGTCTCTTCGACCAGGTGAAAGGACAATTGAAAAGACAAAGGACAACAAAACTGATGAACGGGTTATCATCTCACCCTTATCAAGACACTCGACTCATTCAGACCTTAACTGAGGAATGAAGACTCTTAGCTCAGCTCAAGACTCAAACAGTCTTACCGAGCTAGGGGGCTTATGTAGTAGACCAACCCTCAGTCCTACCCCTATCATAGCCAGCCGACCAGACCCAACTATATACGGGACCGTGTCTATACAAGCCGAGCACATTTCCAGACGTTCACCCCTAGGAGACTCGGGCCGACCACGAGGACTCTACCCTTTCAGAGCCCGAGCATCGGGCGCGTGAACTCAACTTGCCACAGGGATAAGGCTCTTTAGTACAGGATAAGGATGAATGACTCATCCCCCTATCCTCTAAGGGTCACGTCAGCCCTACTGGACCTCCGTACAGGCCCATAGAGTACAGCACTGTTACCTCTATAAATAGCTGTCTCCAGCTAGGGGCTCAGGTACGTTCCCTTACTCCCTAATTACTCTCATTTTCACACACCAGTGTTTGGGGAAACCCTAGTTATCTCAACTGATACCTAGAAAACCTAAAAGATCATACAATAATCCTAGATCACACCCTAGCTTTCAGGTCACCCCTGATCTTTGAGCTAACTCTTGATCTTGGACACTACAAAAGTTGAAACTTTAAAGTGTTTTTTTAAGAGTTGGATCCGCTGATTTTCATTACTTAAATAGCAGTAGGGGTGAACATTGTTTTTATTACTCTTAAAATAGATGGTTTCTATATACACAATCATTTTAGACCCACTTGTTCAAACTAAGATACACAGAATAATGTATCCAAATTGATTTTTATTTTGTGTTTTGTCTGTAGAACTCTAGAATTTTTTTTCTTTGTATGGAAGTGACTACTTAGTTCCCAATGAAAAATTCATGCTATAAGGTGATATATCATGTTTCTAATACCAATTTTATGGACAATGAAAGTGTTCAAAATATATGACAGCATGCGAATTACTTTTATGTAAATTACTATCTCACTCACATTTTCCTTTTTTTATGAAAATTACTTTATTTGTTTTTGAATCTTTGAGGTTCTGTTGAAATGACAGGTTTTTGCTACATCTTGCTTTTGATTCCAAGGGATGCATCATAGGATTGAAGATCAAGTTCTGGAACTGTTAGGTTTTTGTTTGCCTGAAATTTTTGCTACTTAATTGTGGGTGGCTGCTGAAAAAGGGAAAACAAGTCTGGAGAGGTTGTATTGGTGTTTAAAAGGGTAGAATTTCACTAATATGGATGTTGTTTTGTCTGCTGAAAAATTGTTTGAAATTATGGTTTTTTGTTGCCTTTTATTAGCTATAATCACATATTACGCTTATGTATTGATTTGTTAGTGTTTCTTAAAATTAAGATAGGAAAGTAATGCAGTGTAGAGTGATGACTTGAATTGTAATATTTGAGTTTTTTCTTGGTCTAAATTACTTATTGAGTACCATTTTTGATTGAGTTAGGTTATTTTTTTATTGTAATTACTTTGGATTATGTTGAGTTGAGATAGAAATTGATGTTTTAATTTCACATTGATGTTGTATTTGAATTGGTATATGGTTTGGATGTTTTGATAATATATGTATTCCAACCATGGATGCTATTTTTTTTATTTTACGTATGGACTTTTCGCATCGATTCTTTACGACCCTGTTCGGGGTCGTTTTTAGTTTTTAGTTTTAAAATTTTAAAAAACTAAAACTAGTTTCAAGTTTTATAATGTTGGTTTCAAATTTATTTGGATTTTAGTTTTTAAAATTATTTACAAATTTATAATTTTTATAACGCTTCAATCGTGTTATGCATCACCATCTTGTATACTATCACCACTATTTAATAACAACTTTCACCACTATTTAATAACAACTTCCATGTGGTCTTTGTCATTATTAGTTGGATGTGGTGGTCGTTGTTATAGTGGCTGCAGTCTAGAATAGTGGTTGTGGTGATGGTGGTGCTCTTTGTGGGATGGTAAGCTGATCTAGAGAAGCAATGGTGATCTCGGGTTCTTGGTGGCGATGGTGGTAGTTTGAGCGGTGATTGGTAGTAAATTTTGTGGTGTTGATAGAGGGAGAGATGGTGGGGGAGGGGGTTGGGGTGTGGATGTGGTGGAAATGATGGTGATGAACGGTGATAGTTAGGGTGGACACGGAAGTGGTGGTGGTGGTGGTTGTGTCATTGAGGAGTGGTGGTGGTTGAGGTGATAGTGATGGTCGTGCAAGGGTAATGGTGGCTGGGGTGGTCACTATGGTGGTTGTTGGGTGGCGGTGGTTTAAGCAGTGATGATGGTGGTACAAGGAGGGGCAATGGTAGCAGGTGAGGATGTGATGGCGGTTGGTGTGGCTATAACGTGGTGGTGGTTATTATCAGGGACGGTAGTGGTTATAGTGGTTTTGGTGGTCAAGGTGGTGGTTGGGGTTTAGGAAATCACAATGATGTTAGTTGGGTGGAAGTCATGGTGGTAACAATGACCACAACGATTATGGTAGTGGGAGGAGTGATGACGACGTGGTGATGGTTGAGTGACACAAAAGATGCGGTGATATAAGTTTACAATTCAAAACTGAAACTATGAAACCATTATTTGTTGTTTTGAGAATATAGGTGAAATTGTTTTGAAAATAAGTAAAAAAAACCATTTCAGCCCAAATTTTGCCGAACAAGTTTTGTTTTGAAAATACAATTTCGAAACCAAAAACCAAAAACTCACAACCACCCCGAACGAGGCCTTAAAATAATCGATGCGAAAAATATACTTTTCACATCTACAGTAAAGACATTTATTACAAAACTAATATGGAAAGTCTTTTTTAACAAATGTGAAAAGCTTTTTTTGCACTAGTGCATGAATTATCATCTTCTAATTTTTACTATCAGACAAGCAAAGAGGAATTCATGTAAATATATACAAAGTGCAAAAAAAAAATTATCTTTGTAAAAAAATTGCATGAGGTGTTTTACATCAAAATAGCCTTAAATTTGGAAATTCGCCATTGTATTTTTTTCTATATTTTTGTGTTGTTTTAATTTTGGTTTTTAACGTTAAATTTGGATGAAAAATGATGAGATACACTAAGTGAAACCACTTCAGCAATGTCATGTCAATGACACGTGGTAAGAGGGACTAAAATCAGGAAAACTTAATTTTGAAAAACCAATGAACTAAAATCAAAAGAACCTAATTTCGAGGGAATAAAAGCGACATTCTATTTTTTTTATATTAAAATAAAAAATAACAAAAAAACAAACCATAGTGTAACACCCCTAATTTTCGTCTCCCAAATAACCAAGAAATTAATTATAACAATTATTTTATAATTGAGTTATATTAGTTTTGAAGGTTTTAGTTTTTGTACATTATGTGTTTTCATATATAAAAATATGAGATATATTTTTATATGGTTATTTTGTACAAAAATGTGAATACTGCAATTTAGTCCTTGGGTTGGGACCTAATTGCAATATTAAAAAGGTTTTTGAAGAAAGAATAATTAAATTATTAATTTTTGAATTTTATCAGTCTGTAACCGGTTAGAAGGGCTTGTAACCGGTTACACGATGAACTCAGAAAACTGGGTTAGTGCGTTTGATGAGTAATCACACGTTTTAACCCGGAATTCGCCACGAATCCCACTCGATTCATAGTGGGATACGCGTGTCTCCTTGCATGCTGCTCGAATTCGTCTATATAAGCTTGATTGTTGATCCAATTTGCCTCATTTTTGCTTGGTCTGAAAGCGAAATTAGGGTTCCAATTTCGTCTGAAGAAATTCTTCCTTGTCTCTGAGTGATGGAGAGTGAGTGATACACGGTTACAAAGCTCACATCAAGGGCTTTGTATTGATATAAAGTTTGTGAGTTGAGAGTCCCTGAATCAAGAGAACGAAGCTTGCAAAGTAAGGGTGTTGGTGCTGTCAAACCTCAGCTTCTGGTTTCTGGAGCCGACTTTGAGGCTCGATTTTGGTAAGCACACGAACCCTTTTGGTCTCAAATCTCTTTGATTCTCTAGTGCATGTTACTTATATTTAGTCCTAATTGGTTTCCCCAATTTCTTTGGCCAATTGCTATGTCAAATCTTCTGGTCTTTGGACCCTGTTGATAAAAAATCGTGGCTGAGAGCAGAACTGTGGATTTAATGGAAATCTGTGTAGGAGCCTTTCTCTCTGCAATGTTTTGGATCAAGCACAACTTAGAGGTAAGGGGAAAGCTTACTATTTGCTAGAATGAGAATAAATGGTGGTAGAATATAGGATGAGTCACCAAGAGACTCAAAGGGCATAAGTTGAAATGGTTAAATGGCTTGGAGGCCAATTTGAGCTCAATTGTTATTTTGAGCAATGTTATCTGGATGCATGCAAGCTATGTTGATGTTGATTTCATGACTTAATTGGATATTATGTGAATTGATGCATTAAGTTGTGAAATATGTGCAATTATGTGCAATTTGAGTATCCAAATTGAATGCATGCAAGGTGAATGTGTTTCTGTGATTAAACATGTTTACTTAAGGTATATGAACTCTTTTGAATGTTGAAATTGGTTAGATTTGAGTAAGGAAAGGAATGGTTTGCAAAACCTCATATTTCAGTGTGCTGACTGCACAATCTAACCGGTTACTCGATAATTGTAACCGGTTAGACACTGTAAAATTGTCAAAGAAAATAAGTTTATGAAATCAGTTCTGTGGTCTTATCAATGTTACTCAAATCTAGACCCTAATTTCACTGGAATTCAATCTGAAATAAAGTTGATTTTATTGTAATAATTCAGATTGAAAATTGAGAGTTAATACCTTAAGGTAATGAGATAGTTTCAAGAGGAAATTATGCTCATTGAACAATGAAATGTGATTTAGACTTTTGAATGATATAAACAGTAGTTTTGAGGTATAAACATTGTTAAACTGGTTTATGGATTGGGTAGGGAATTCAAGAAAAAGGGTTTTCTGAATTACAATGGTAAACAGTTCAGGTCTGTAATTCTAACCGGTTAGCCTGAAACTGTAACCGGTTAGTACCTGAATCTGAAAAATAAAAAGTTAAGTTTTTGAATACCATTGATTTTGTTTTACCAAATCTAAGTTTAAGGGCATGTTTTGAGATAATTCAAAGGAGAATTTTGTGTCAAAGACTATACCTCAAATAAATCATTCAAAAGAGAAATTGGAACATTTCTAAATCACAGTAATTAATGGAAAGACCAACCTTAGTAATTATGTATGCAATGCATGCATAGAGAAAGGTGATGAAATAGGTTGGCAAGGATTGTTTGTGATGTTCGGGGTACACGACCCTGTACTCTAGGAGTACTAAACTGATGCAACCAACTTGATGACACATTCTGGGAATGTGGCCATTGTCTGGGACATGGTTTCTTGGACACGTTCTGGGAACGTGATGCACACTCTGGGAGTGGTGCTTGATTATATTCCAAGTATGGTTTGCGATACGTTCTGGGAACGTATGTTAGTGTTCTGGGAACACATTGGTATAATAATAGAATTAAAGATAAAACCAACCTTGATGATTGTACATTCATGCATATAGAATGGAAGATGGGTTGGTAGGAACGTTTATCATATTCTGGGAATATGAGGAGGGTACTCCGGGAGTACCAAATTATAACCTACTTGATGACACATTATAGATATGTAGTGTCTGGGACCTGGTTTTATACGTTCTGGGAACGTATGTTAGTGTTCTGGGAACACATTGATATGCAACCTACTTGATGACACATTATAGATATGTGGCCAGTGTCCGGGACCTGGTTTTTATGCGTTCTGGGAACGTATGCGTTCTGGGAACGTGGTGCACACTCTGGGAGTGGTGCTTATTATTTCAAGTATGGTTTGCTACACGTTCTGGGAACGTGGTGCACACTCTGAGAGTGATGCGTATTATCCAAGTATGGTTCGGCATTACGTTCTGGGAACGAATGTCGGTGTTCGGGGAACACAAGGGTGTATTGGATGGACGTCCAAGATGGACTTTTAGAGGCCTCAGTTGTGGAAGGAAATCATGCATCATGCCACCTGCATTGAAAGAATTATTATGATTAACCGGGTGTGCTCGTATGATTATGCATCATGATTTGCTATATGTTAACTTGTGGATGTTAGTTTTATTCTCATTTGATTATGTGATACACATTTATAACATCTTTATTTTTAATAGTATTTATATGATACACATTTTGAAAGAAGTATCATAATATGAACCTGGTTTCATAATAATATTTATTTGGAATCCATAGACTTGTTACACTTGATATATTTTGGGCATAATACGATTACTTTACTATGTTTCCGCAAACTCTGATTTTGGTTAGTCAACCTCATTTCAAATCAAGTGGTTGTGAAAAGGAATTTTCAAGGGAAGGGATAATTATTATTTTCAGAACTTTTTTCAACTATAACAAGTCCAAGTATTCATGAACTTATTACTTTTCTTACAAAGTAAGATGATATACAAGGAGTGTTACACATACCCCTTCCTCTTATTTCCTCTTTCAACACTTTTTCTTCACATTACCACTTAGCTAAAAACTCGGACCACCATCTCTATCATTTATTGAAGCCATCACAAATTGCACCACAACGTCCAAAGCTCTTGCAAATAAATCTCACCCTTTACTCATTGGCCCCTACCGCCTGAAACAAATCGGATAAATTTTTTGGCCCCCACCCATTATTACCGATTTGCATAAGGCGGAAGAATAACCGACTATTTAAAAGTGGAAATACTTCCGATTTTTAAGAAGCGGAACAATTAAAGTGTTGAAATCTCAGAAATGCCCCTCCGTAAACTCTTCACCTCCCTTTTTTTATTGATTTGTATGTGAATGAACGGAGGGGCAATTTTGGTATTATAACAATTTTTGATGTTTTCCGCCTGATGAGAGGTGGAATACTTTATTTTATTTACGACTTTGGAAAGGCGGAAGAGAATACGACTTGAGGCGAAAAATGTTTTATTTTGTTTCCGCCTTGTTTCAAGCGAAAAGAATCTTCCAACTTGTTTCAGGTGATGGGGGCCAATGAGTAAAGTATGAGGTTAAAAAAAAATTAATTACAATCTCATATCTTTGGTAATCGTTACACCATCACTCTTTCTTATTACACTTTCAATGTGTTCTTTACACTTTCACTAGCATAACACTCGCTATTCAAATCATTCTATAAGATAATGGTATGACTAAACCATCTTGTTAAAGAAGAGAAAAAAAATATTTATAAAAATGACAATAAGAATGAGAACGGAAGGGAATAAGGTCCTTTTCTTTTTTTCCTTTTTTAATCTTTCAAAATCAGTTTTATTTAGTTCTCATAAAAGAATTTTGCTATGGAAATATCAATATTAATATTTTTTTAATCTAAACTTCAAAATTCAAAATTCAAAATTCAAAATTACAATATTTACGGGAACAAAATATATTTAACCCCACCATCACTTGTTATTCTATTCAGGTCGGCTTGCCCCGTGCTACTTGCCTCCCTAGCTCACTAGCAAATTTCCATATTCATATATTTGCAAATCCCCTATCCCTTTCCCTGCACTGGGTACACAAAAATTGACCCGTCCACACTATGATTCTCAAACAACATTGGAGGAGCAATTAATTCAATTAATTATTAATTACTATTAGACTAAATCCTACAGGAACTATACCCATCAAAATATAACTAATCTAGTTAATCTAGTTCATCCAATTAAATGGTGGCTTTATTATTGTATTATTATTACGGGCAATGCTTCAGAGTAAAGTCCCATCCTAACTCAAACCGAGGTGGGCATAAACAAGTAACTGGAATAGACCTGCATTTACTGGTCTTTCAAGTTCAGCCTCAAAGTCATAGGTTGATAGGCTCAACCAATGTACACAAATATAAACAAGCAGAGGCAAAGCAGTGGCTAGTGGACCACCGCAGAAATTATCTAATTTAGGAACAACAAGAGCTTGTGATCCGAGCAGTCATGGATGGTTTCACACACAACAAAATGGGTAAAAGTTTATTCTTTAGAAGGAAATAAATATTCTATGGCTTTGTTTGGTTAACGGAGAGAAAATAGGAAAAGAGAAAATGAGAAAAAAGAAATAAGGAAAAGGGATTATGGAGAGAAAATGAGTAGATTTTATGGTTGTTTGGTATGAGAGAAAATGTGAAGAAATTGGAAAGAGAGAAAAGTTGAGTTTTCTTTCGTTTTGTTTGGTTGGAGAGAAAAGTGGCAAGAGAGAAAATAATAAATTTGTCAAAAGACAATTACACCATTATTTTCAAAAATATAAATAATATTTTTTTTTATTTTTCATATATATCTATATTTCATATGGTCAAAGATTTTTTTACTTCAATTCTTTATTACATAATAAAATTTTCGAATCCAAAATATTATAAAAATAGTTTTTTTATTAAAATAAAAATGTTTTATTTTTTTTTCAATAAAAGAATTAAAAAATTAAATAAAAAAGATGAAGTAAAATGGACAAGTGAATAACAGATGAGTAATATTACATGTCAATCACAGTTTTCTCTCCAAAATCTCTTCATTTGGGGAGAGAAAACTTTTTTTTTTGGATCCCATGTATTTTTTTTCTCTTCTCTCCTAAACCAAACAGGGGAAAATGAAGTTTTCTCTCCAAAATCTCTCCTCCCATTTTCTTTCTACCCATTTTCTCTTGAAACAAACAAGGTGTACATGTAACTAAATATAAAATTCTTTTTGAGATTTTTGTTTTATCATTACTTTTAAGATTTTACGTTAATTTTTAGTGATAATTAATTATTTTTTTGAAAAATATTCTTAATTATTTAACATTTTTAAAAAATTTTAATGTTATTAATAAGGATAATTTTAAAAATATATCTCAAATATTCACATTTTCAATATTATTAACTAAATTAACCAATTTTTTAATAAATATGAAATCTAACAAAAAGAAAAAAGGTACTCCATTATATACAGGGAAGGAGAGAGTACTAAACCTTTGTTTTCTTTGACTAAGTATATATTTTTCTAATAAAAACCAGTAGTAATTAGTATTGTTATTGATATTAGAAATGTAAAGATTTTATATATATATATATATATATATATATATATATATATTTAAATTATGACTCTGTTCGGCAACACGAGTTAAGAGCTTTTTAGCTAGCTAGGAGCTTTTAGATTCAGTCGATAAGCTATTAGCCCCGTTCGGTGAACACAAATTAAAAGGAGTTTATAACTTTTAAAAAAGGAGCTTGTAGCTTTTGAAAGCTAGCTTTTAGAAAGCTACTTGAAGTAGCTTTCTAGAAACTAAACTAGCTTTCAATAATTCATATACCAATTATATCCTTAAACAAAATTTAAAATTATTTTACTACCCTTTAACTAATTATTAATTATAATTTAATAATTTTGTTATAATTAATTAATTAACTACGTAATTAATAAATTAAGAAAAAATGAATTTAATTAATTATAATTTAATAATTTTTATATTTTACTAATTAATTAATTAATTAACTATCTATTTAATAAATAAAGAAAAAAATTTGAAAAATTTAAAATAATAAAATGATGCATGTCCTTTTTGGTCATTTAATAACTTTTAGCTACTTCAAAAGCTAGTTTTGCCGAACAACACTATTTTAAATAGTCAGCTAAACAGCTATAAACTCTCAGCTACAAGCTCACAGCTCTTAACTAGCTTAACAGCTACAAGCTAGAAGCTCACAGCTACAAGTTACAAGCTCACAGTTACAAGCTAGTTTTGCCGAACAGACCCTATGTCTATAATTATTAGCAGAACTCGAAAAACTATTGAATAAAGCAATAGAAACAGTTAATACACCAACGAGATGTGGCACACCTGCCTCGGGACTTTGTCCTCGGTCCGCAAGGACACGGGTTCGAATCCCACCTCGGCGGTATGAGCTTGTCGCTCCTTCAGGGGTGGTTGACCTCCTCCGGGCAGTTTGCAGGCTATGACCTGGAGGCGGGGTTGCCCATCAGAGTCATCAATGTACGACAATGAAGGTGGGATTTCCCTCGTAAACAAAAAAAAAAGTTAATACGGTTAAAAATTGTAAATGAGCTTACATTAAAAAATATCCAAAAGAAATTTATATTTATGATTGGAGGGATTAGTATATTTCAATAAGGAAAATGTTATTCCTACATGGCTACTTATGGTATTTAGGTGTTAGAGGTATAGTAAAAGGATAAATAAGAAGAGAAGTGAGAGAAATAATTGATGATTTGATTTGAAAAAATTATAATTTTATTATGCTTCAAAATGCCGTATAAGAAATGTATAAAAGAGAGATATAACAAGTGTAAATAAGAGAAATAAGAAAATAAGATAAAAAAAGTGACCGATAATATTATGTGAAAAGGAAGAAAAAGATTCAAAAAATATGATATGTAAATGATAATGTAATAAAAATATTTTAAAAATATGATAGGATAAGAGAAAAAATTATAGAGTAATAATATTCTTACAATAAAGTATATGATGATTAGAGTATCCACGTCTATGGATAAATTTTTTATCCTTAAATGAACCTCATTCATTATATTATTTTTCATACATTTCTATACTTTTAGGACAAATCTTATATTTTTTTTTAATTCATGAACCAACTTTTTATCATTAAAATATTTTTCTCTTCAACTTAAAATGGTTCTTAAATATGGACAATCTCTAAATAGAGATAAAAGTTTTGTCCTCACACCCATTAAAGATCATCCTAATTTGAGGAGAGAGAGGTTCGGCCTTCTCTCTTTCTCAGTTTTCTTCTCTTCTCTTCTCAATTTTCCTCTCTTCTGTGATAGCGGTAGAAGGGGAGGGAGAGATTCTCCATCCCCTTCCTTTGGTTGGTGTGTGGGTTTTTTTCTCTCCCAGTTATATCTGGGTTAAATAAATAAATCTTGCCTTTGTGCAAGTGGTGTGGTTTTTCTTGTCCCAGTTTCATTTGGGTTTTGTTTTTGTGTGTTTGAGTGTGGGAAGGCTTTTTGTTTGTCCAGATCTGATGATCTTCCTATCTTCTCCAATAACCAGAAGACTGATATTCGGGACAGTTTTTCCATTCCAGATCTCTGTCTTCTCCTCTGTCCAGTGGCTCTACCTCCTCATATCTGAGATTCTTTGTCGCCGAACTGTGCTTACTTCCGACATTGATGAGATAGTTATCTTGGAAACAAAGGCTGTTGAATCTCTTGTTAGAGTTCGAAGCTGGATGTTGATGATGATCCTGATCCACAGGGAGTTTGCTGTTATGGCTGAGTATCTAGTCTTTTTTAGCAATCTTTATTGTATGGAAAATATGTGCTTTATTATTGTCCTGTTGGATCTACTTGTACTATTTTCTGTTATGGAATGAATTACATATTTTCCTTTAAAAAAAAAGATCATCCTTAATCAGAGAATAGGGAGGGACAAAACTTTTACCCCAATAGAAATGCTCTAAGTAATCTATTTTACGGTGGATATATTCCCATTTCTGTAATTGTTTTTTATTTGTCATTTGTTCAATTGGGAAGGAAAAAAAATTGTAAGAGATGAAAGACATGTTTGATTCTGCGGTGAGTTAAGTCTAGAATTAATTCTAAAATGTCAACATTTGATTAGATTTTTTTTTTCTGAACAAAACTTTAGGTGAGTTGGGCTCCGAGGGCTCACCAGGGTCAGGGCAGGACTTCGGGCTCAAAGAGCACTTACAAAAGTACTTACAGATTACCCACCTAACATCGTTCTCACATCGGTGGGATTCGAATCAGGGATCTCTCTCAACTCCGGACTCAATCCTCATCAACTTAGCAATGGTTGTTGGCATTTCATTCGATTAGATAAATTTGATACATACTAGCAGTTCAACTTGATTTGGTTTAGTTTTCTTATTTTATTTTTTAAATATTTAAAATAATAATTAATTAATATAAGTTTATATATAAAACTTGTATTTCACATAACAATATAAAACTTTAATCGCTTTTAATGTAAACAATTTATTCAAACAAAAAAATTAAAAAAAAATCAATTAACAGAATAACAGAAAAATTACATAGCTTTGAGTTTGAGAAATGGCCGCATATAGAAGTTTAATTTGTAAATGAGATGATATAATTTCATGTTATTATTTATGTTTTGTCTATTTTATTTTTTTTAGCTTTATGCTTTGTCCTCTTAATATTTAATAATTAGCATATTTTTATTTTTTCTAGGATTGGAGAGTGAGTAATAAATTTATTTTAGCTTATTTATGTCTTTAGTCCCCGAAAGTTCAGTGTGTTTTTGTTTTAGTCCCTAGAAGTTATTTTAAAAGGAATTAGTCCTTAAATTTTCAAACATTTTGGGTTTGGTCCCCTCCGTTAGTAAAAATCTGTTATTTGTTTGTGTAGCTAGCGGAACATCACATCAGCAGTCCATATGGTCTGAAGTGACGCCAAATAGGTGATATAACGTGGATGATACAGATTCACAGATGCAAAATGGTCCGATACGCAAAATGATCCCGTATGCAACATTTTGAGTTCATAGCTATAAGCATAAATCATTCATGTCACATCATCTATTTAGTGGTACCTCACACCCCATGGCAGTTAGTGTGGATTTTCGTTAACCATGTCAGAAAATAATTGATTTTTTGTAACAGAGGCGACCAAAACCAATATGTTTGAAAAATTAAGGACTATACCCGATCAAAATAACTTCTACAGACTAAAACCAAAACATGTTGAACTTTCGAGACCAAAACCACATAAATAAGTCTTTTTAATGAATTAATAGTTGACATGTGATTTATTTGGACATTGTGTAGAAACAAATCATGAATATATATATATATATATATATATGTATGTATGTATGTAACGAAAATTCTTAATTTCAGTCTTTATGATTGAGAATTAACACTTTTAACTAGATAATTTTTTTTAAAAAAATAAAAATATGAAATTTTATTTCTCTTAAATATATAATTTTTCATGAAATTTAATTATTTTTAAATTCTTATCCTCCAAAATTAAACAAACCCTAAATATATTAAAAGGTTAGGCATGCTATTAGAATCAGTAAAAAAAAATGAAAAAGACCGAACTACAATAATGTAAATTTATTTATGTATATAAATGTACCCAAAAGAGAATAAAGTATAAAATTTATTTTGTGATCGCTGGATTGTAATTTGTATTGTCTGAAATTCCAACTTAACATGATTCATTACTCATAAGCTTAGAGGGATCAGAGTCCCACTATGCAACAAATTCCGACACTTCTTCCATCATAAATTCATAATAGTCTTTGCCCTTTGCATTTTTCATTGTCTTTGACTTTATATTCTCTCGTTTGCAGATTATACAAAGGAGATTTGGTGCTTTCGTGCAGGTAAAATGAATATCTCTATCCGATTTTAAGCATAATATATTAATAGGTTTGCAATTTTAATTTTTAAATAAAAAACAGCAATGCTATTTTGTACTACCAATCTTGAATTCGTATTGCACAATGCACACGAAATTGTTCAAATAGTTACTAATTCTATTTCAAACTTTTTATCTCATGCTTTTTTGGCGTGATTTCCATCCAACTTTCAAGTTTCATTGGTTGCTTAGTGCGAATTACGTTTCGTACTTTAATGCATCGCTAAACAAAAGACTATTGCTTTTTATTTCAATGTATGACCTTTTGGTCCTCATTTTCAATTTTTTTTTTCCAAAACATCTTTTCACGTGTTATTATTTTTGGTTCTACAAAGATGGAATGCTGTTTCTGACTGTGGAGAGTCGGAAATTTTTTTTTCTAACTCTATAAAGTTGGAAATTTTTTAAAGTCGAAAAAAATTTCCAACTCTACGAAGTCGGAAACGCATTTTCGTCTTTATAGAATCGAAAATAATAACACATAAAAGAATATTTTGATCCATAAAAATTGAAAATAGAAGAAAAAAAGTCATGGATGGGGCCATTAAGCAATAGTCAAACAAAATATACATGCATTGAGTTTCTTTAAGAGCAAATTGTAAGATAGGTAGAAAACTATTTGGTTAAACTAAGCATTTGATTTTTTATCTTATTTTTCAATTTTAAATTAGCTCTTTATCTTTTTTATATCATATAGGTCTTTTGCGTTTCTTTCCACCGTCAATTTTGTCTCTAAATCACTCTTTATGCTATGTGGACTAATAAGATATACACATGCGTCATTTTTCTCTCTAACATTGTGAATATGGATTAATATGATGTTGACACGTAAGATGATGAATAGTAATTTAGTAATTTAGAAACTAATTTAATAATAAAAAGAAACATGAGAGATCAATATAATTAAAAAAAAAAGAAAATGCTAAAAAATACCCTTAAGGCATTAGTTAAGAGAATAAAAGATATAGTTTTACGGTTTTGATATACTAAAGGCTGAGTTTAAGCAATAAATTGTTTTCCTTCTTTATCTTTTGTTAACAACAACTTTAATTAGCATTAATTAGATTAATTAGAAATATCATTTTTATTTTATATTTTTGATTCTTCCTATTTCATATTTTTAAGTTACCTTCTATACCCTTTTCTCTTTCTCTCTTCCCTTAACACCGATGCCATGCTCATGACATTAGAAGTTGGTTCAGGATTCATAGCACATTGTTGAAGAGCACCGCCATTATTTTCTGCGACACAGCCATTGTTTACTGTGATTGTATAAAAGAAAAAGAGAATATAGATAAAGAAAAAAAAAGAGAATAAAAAAGAACTACAACGTGGTTGAAATTAGATTTGCCGCAGTTGTGGATGACATTTTTCCTTCACAACAATCATATTGAAGAACTGTAACACCCTATATAATAATTTCCCCTTAAACCCGAAAATTAGGATTTTAAAATTTTCTTTTAAAACTAATATGATATTTGCCAAAATAATATTTCCTTTCATTAATACCAAAAACATCAGAGTTATAATGCGGAAGACTTTAATTCGAACAAAGCATAAAAAGTTCAGCAAGAGATACACCGAGTTCATATTCAAAATACAAGACAATGTTTTAGCTCGGCCAACTGACCGAGGCCCATCAAGGCTATCCGAGTCTAATGACTTACTCTCCCTGTGAGGGAGAGTGAACCTGCTCGGCCGGGACTGCGTCTGCTCGGGCTCAGTACCTGAAAAATGGTAAGGAGGTGAACATTACATAGAACTTAAGTAAGCAGTTTCTAACATGACATACCGAACTACCAAGCCAAACACAAGTAGTCAATTAGCATATAAATAACAAGTAATCAAACCATATATCACATGCATACATCATCATTTAGCTCGGTTCACATCATACAATCTCATTTAGTTCGGTTCACATTATACCATCTCATTTAGCTCGGCTTACATGCATACATTCTCATTTAGCTCGGCTCACATCATTAACCAGTTTATCCCTTACCTATTAGTTATACCTCGGATCATTCGACTAATTCCCCTTATACTCTTCTTACTTCCTACACTCGGTTTCTCGGCCATTACTCTTTCCTCGGAAAACCATCTCTATCTCGGATTCATTACTCATTATTCCACTTTTACATAGCTTATAATCTTTTACTCTTCTCGGATGCATACACCCAGCGCATGTCTTACACCATTTAAGGTCGGATATCGGAGTGTCCATAACTGCGAGTACCCAGTACCTGTCTTACAGCTGCACATACCCAGTATGCGTCTGACGCGATCAATGCACGTACCCAGTACGCGTCTTCTATGACCAGGAGCACTACCGCCGATCATTCTATGGAGTAAGGAGTGTCCATAACTGCGAGCACCCAGTACCCGTCTTACAGCGGCGCATCTCGGCGTCTTACGCGATCAATGCACGCACCCAGTACGCGTCTGCTATGACCAGGAACACATCCCACCGATTCCGTGCTCGGAACCTTGTGTGAATCATAACTGCGAGCACCCAGTACTCGTCTTACAGCTGCACATATCCAGTATGCGTCTGACGCGATCAATGCACGCACCCAGTACGCATCTGCTATGACCCGATCACACAACCATTTCTCTTTAATTCCTCTTACCTTTTTAACCATTTCTTTTAGCTCGGCCTATCTCGGCTCAACCTCTTAGCTATTCCCCTTTTTCCATTAACCTTTCCCATTATCTAACTTATTACTCTATCTCTCCTACTTTCCATATTTATCATTTTCTCACACCCATTCTCAACCTCTCTCAGCTCGGCCACAGACATAAACAATGAATATCAAAGCTCGTAAACACTTATACCACAACAACAATTTGAATAAAGCATTTAACCAAACCATCATGTAAATAAAACATATCACCGAAAATAATGTTCCTTCTTCCCTTAAAACTCATGTTTCTAATTCATTCATTGGTTCCCATTACCCTTTTTACCTTTCCTCTCCAATATTATCCTATGTTCATTCCCTAATCTAACATCCACTCTTAGTACCCTTTATGAACACCCTAGAAACCCAAACTCAAGTAGAGGTAACACTCACTCCTTACCTCAAACCGTGGGAGATAGAAGTTGAGAGTTTGAGAATGGTTTCCCTTGATGCTTGACCTTGTAAGCTTCACACCTCTTAAATCCTTTCCTCCTTGCTGCACACCGGCTGCCACAACTATCCAGGGGCGTCCGCAACGGAAGAGAACAGAGAGAAGGAGGGAGGGTTTCCGGTTGGTACCACTTGGTGGAAGAGAGGAAGGTGCGTGAGTGAGAAGAGAGGATTATGTTGGGTTGTTGTTGCTGGGACTTCAGAGAAGAAAAGAGAGAGACAAAGGGGAAAGAGAGAATGAGAAGGCAAAGTGTGTTATGTTGTGGATTGGTTTCACTTTTATTATTTTAGGAAGAATATTTGTGTGGCTCTCATTGGAGGCTTCTTGGAGAAGTCAAAACATGTGGATAGGATTCATTGGCTTCTAAAGGAAGCCATGAATAGTGACTTGAAAAGGACATAAAGCAATGATAGTGACATAAAGTGAATGATAGTACGGATGGTGCGAAACCCAATGGGCCAACAGCTCAACATGAGCTGTCACGGAGGAGCTAGGATACGTCGGCTCGGTATAGAGGAACAGTAGTAGTCCGAGCTTCCTTCTCGGATAATAATGTGAGGTGTGCTGAGGTCGGCTAATCCGAGCTTGACAACAGATTCCGCGTTTGACCCCATTTAGCTCGGCCGGGATCGGTTCGAGGTCTAATACTTACATACTAGGCCGGCATATGCTTCCTATCACCCTACGACCCTTGTACAACCTCTACGACTTAATCCTATTCCTAAATAAATAATTATATACTATATATATATATATATATTCATCTAAAGTTATTATTTTTAATATTAATTTTCAGGATGTTACATTCCTCTCCCACTTACAGGAATTTCGTCCTCGAAATTTAGTCGGCGTTGAACAGTTGCGGATATGATTGCTTCATCTTCTCCTCGAGTTCCCAAGTAGCTTCCTCCATATCATTCCGATTCCAGACGACCTTGACCAAAGAGATTTCCTTCCCACTGAGCCGTCTGACTTGTTTGTCCTCAACTCGAACTAGAAAGACTTCGAAGGTCAGATTGTCTTTTAGCGGCAGCTCGTCCACTGCTATCACATGTGAGGGGTCATGAATGTACCTCCTAATTTGTGAGACGTGAAATACATCATGGAGTTTAGACAAGTGCGGAGGCAGAGCAATTCTGTAAGCTACTGGTTCGATCTTCTCTGATATCTGGTATGGTCCGACAAACCTAGGGGTCAACTTCTTTGATTTGTTAGCTCGGCCGATACCTGTTATAGGGGATACCCGCAGGAATACATGATCTCCCTCAATGAAGTTCAAGGGTTTTATTCTCTTGTCGGCATAGATCTTCTGTCGATCCTGAGCTGCTTTCATCTTTCCTTGTATCATTCGGATCTTCTCGGTCGTCTCATGAACAATGTCAGGACCAATCAACAAGTTTTCTCCTATACGGAACCAGTATAACGACGTCCGACATTTCCGACCATACAATGCTTCGAAAGGAGCCATTCCGATACTTGAATGGAAACTGTTGTTGTAGGTAAATTCGACCAAGGGCAGAAGTGCTTCCCAACTTTCCGACTGCTCGAGCACACATGTCCTCAGCAAGTCCTCAAGAGTCTGAATGGTGCACTCGGATTGTCCATCGGTTTGAGGATGATAAGCTGTGCTAAACCTCAACTTTGTACCCATGGCTTGTTGCAAACTCTGCCAAAATCGGGATAAGAAACGAGGATCACGGTCCGACACTATGCTGCTCGGAACACCATGAAGCCGAACAATGTCCTTTATGTACAGTTGTGTCAGCTTCTCTAGGCTGTACTTCATGCTGATCGGCATGAAATGGGCACACTTTGTTAGTCTGTCCACCACAACCCAAATGGCTTCCTGCCCTGATCTCGTTCTTGGTAAGCCCGACACAAAATCCATCGAAATGCTGTCCCACTTCCATTGCGGAATCTTCAGAGATTTGAGTAATCCTCCTGGTTTCTGGTGCTCGATCTTGGCCTTCTGGCATGTCAAACACCGAGACACATAATCTGTCACATTGGTCTTCAACTTCGGCCACCAAAATAACCTCTTCAGATCCTGGTACATATTTGTGGCTCCTGGGTGAAGGCTCATCTTAGTTTTATGAGCCTCTTCCATTAACTCTCTTCGGACTTCAAAGTCCATAGGAAGGCAAACTCGACTCCGAAATCGTACGAGACCATCGGGTCCTTTAGTGAAGTCGGGTTCATCCTTGTCTCTTGCTCTTTCTAGTAGTTTCTGGAGCTCTAGGTCGGCAGCCTGTCTTTCCTTGATAAATCCCACAAAATCATTTGTTACTTGCAGCATTTCCAGCACCACACTATTTTCCTTCTTCTGTATGCCGAGGTTAAGTTCACTAAACTCTTGCATCAACTGCATCTCTCGGACCATCATGTTTCTCAAATGAAGACTCTTCCTGCTCAGTGCGTCGGCCACCACGTTGGCTTTTCCGGGATGATAGTGTAAGTTGAAATCGTAATCTTTCAAGAATTCTACCCATCTGCGCTGCCTCATGTTCAGTTCCTTCTAGTCAAACAGGTAGCCGAGACTCTTGTGGTCACTGAACACCTCGAATTTCGTGCCATACAAGTAGTGCCTCCAAATCTTAATGGCAAACACCACGGCTGCCAATTCAAGGTCATGGGTAGGGTAATTCTGCTCGTGTTGCCGAAGTTGCAGAGAGGCATAAGCCACCACTTTTCCCTGTTGCATCAACACGCAGGCGAGACCCTGCTTCGAGGCGTCACAAAATACGTCAAAGGCTTTGGTCGGATCGGGCAAAATCAACACGGGCGAACTCGTCAACCTTTTCTTTAGCTCTTGAAAGCTCTGTTCGCACACCTCGGACCACTGGTAAGGGGTATCCTTTCGGGTTAACGAGGTCAAGGGTAGAGCCAGTTTAGAAATTCCTTCAATGAATCTCCTGTAGTACCCTGCAAGACATAGGAAACTCCTGATCTCGGTTACCGAGTTGGGTCTCTCCCACTTGAGTACAGCTTCTACCTTGGAGGGATCAACCGCAACACCATGCTCGGATATCACATGTCCGAGGAAGTGAACCTCTTTGAGCCAAAAACTGCACTTAGAAAGCTTGGCGTAGAGTTCCTTGTCCTTCAAAACCTGCAACACCGTTCTCAAGTGCTGCTCATGTTCATTCGGATTCCAAGAGTAGATGAGGATGTCATCGATGAAGACTATCACAAACGAGTCTAGATAGGGTCGGAAGATCCTATTCATGTAGTCCATAAAGATGGCAGGGGCGTTGGTAAGTCCGAAGGGCATAACCACATACTCAAAATGCCCATATCTCGTCCTGAAAGCTGTCTTCGGAATATCTTCATCTCGGATACGGATCTGGTGGTATCCTGATCGGAGGTCTATCTTTGAGAATACCGACGCTCCCTTAAGTTGGTCTAACATGTCGTCAATCTGAGGTAGGGGATATTTGTTCTTCACCGTTACCGTGTTGAGCTTTCTATAATCAGTGCACATTCTGAGGCTACCATCTTTCTTTTTAACGAACAGGATTGGAGCTCCCCAAGGCGACACGCTTGGCCTGATCAGCTTTTTGGCCAAGAGCTCTTGCAGTTGTTTCTTAAGCTCTTCTAGTTCGGGAGGTGCCATTCTGTACGGAGCAATTGAAATCGGGCCAATTCCCGGAATGAGGTCTATACTGAACTCTACTTCTCTTCTCGGCGGTAAGCCAGGCATTTCGTCCGAGAAAACCTCTGAGAAATATCCGACTACAGGAATTCGGTCTAAGGTCGGTTCCTTTGTTGCCTCTAACTTTGCAACAGAAGGGCCGCTAAAGATGACAGTTTTCTCTCGGCAGTCGAGCAGAACATGGTGTTGGGACATCCAGTCCATGCCGAGGATAATGTCTAGTTTGGTTAGGGGCAAGCAAATCAAGTTGACCTTAAACTCTCGGCCTAACACTTGGATAGGACATTCTAGACACATTTGGGAGGTAATTACAGAAGAATTGGTTGGGGTAGAAATGGATAGTTTGTAAGGCATTTCTACTGGGGATAGCTTTAGTCTGTTCATACAGTCAAGGGAAATGAAAGAATGTGTGGCTCCACAATCAAATAACACGGCACACGTAATGTTGCCTACTTGACAAGTACCTCAGATTAGCTCGTCGGCATCAGTCACTTCTTCACCATCCATAGTGTAAACTTTGTCTCTCTGCATTGGTCGGTTAACACCAGTCTGATGAGCCTTGGTCACATTGACCTCTTCTTTCACAATGTTCTCGGTACACCGGGCTGCAAAATGACCAGGCTTGCCACAGCGAAAACAGGATCCTCTTGCTCTGCTCGGATCCAGACTCCAGCATTCTCCCTTGTGCTGCTTTCCACAATGCTGACATATCGGATAGGGACCAGGGACAACCACCATCTGACCACCACTCCTCGGAGCTGTTGACATTCTGGAGTTTGGATTCACATAGGGAGCAGATCTCTGAACAACTCCTTTTCCTCGGATTGGACCCACTGCTTTTTGTGCCGACCTGCTCCGCTTTCCGTCGGCTTTCCTTTTGAGCCCCTTCTCATAGGTGCTAGCCATGTTCACCAACTGCGAGAGATTGGCCATGTTCTGATATTCGAAAGCAAGCCGAATATCATCACGGAGACCAGACTCAAACTTGATGCACTTGGTACGCTCATTGTAACACCCCTAATTTTCGTCTCCCGAATAATAGGAAATTAATAATAAAAAAGTTTTATTATTAATTTATAGAAATTTTCCAAGTTTATATTTTGTATTTAATTAGCCCTAAATATAAAAATAAGTTGAAACATTTTTATAGGGCAAATAAATGCAAAATATAAGGATATTGCATTTTGGTCCCTGGATGAGGACTAAAAGGTAATATTAAAAAGGTTCTTGGAGGGAAAGATTTAAAAATATTAATTTTTAAATTTTGTACTAATCTAACCGGTTAGTAATGCCCTGTAACCAGTTAGACGATGAACCCAGAAACTAGGTTAATGGATTTTGATGAGTAATCACTTGATTAATCCCGAATTCGCCACGATTACAGCCTGAATCAAGTGGAAAACCACGCGTCAGTGTGCATGTAACCTTTGTTGATCTATATATAGGTGAATTGCTGAAGGATTGGTTTGTTGTTGCTCTGATTTTGGGGGGAGGCTTTGTTCTAGGGTTTCAGAATCATTCCTTGTGATTCTCTTTTGTTGTTGAGTGTTGAGAGACGAGTGATACACCATTGCAAAGCTTACATCTTGAGCTTTGTAAAAACACCAAGTTTGTGAGCTGAGGGTTCGTGTGGAAGGAGAAATCAAGCTTGGAATTTAGAAGTTGGAAACTGAGTTCTGTACTTTTTCTGTTCTGGAAGCTGAGTTCCAGATCCGGTTTTGGGTAAGTACAGCCACCATTAAGCCTCCAATCTTTTCTATTTTCTAGTGCATGTTACCTATTTTGAGTCCTAACTGTTTTCCCCAATTTCTTTGGCCATTTGCTATGTCAAAACTTATGGTCTTTGAACCCTGTTGGTGAAATTCGTGGCTGGGAGCAGAGCTGTGAGTTTGTGAGAAATTTGTGGAGTTTTCTTCAAGTTCTGTGTCAATCTTCATCAAACTCAGTCTTAAGGTATGGAAGAAGTCTACCTTATACTAGATTTAGACCAAAATTCAAGTGATTTAGGATTTGAGTTAACCAAACTCAAAAAGGGCATTGTGTGCAATATGGCACAAAGGCTTGGAGGCCAAAGTTCTGCTCAATGGTGTTTTGAGCAACTTTATGTTGATGCATGTAAAGTATATTGATACTGAATTCTGGATTTAAATGCTTATGATAAGTTTTGTTGTATTAAATTGTGTTTATGTGAATTTTTATGCAATTTGATGCAAAAAGCTGATGCATGCACTTTGAATTTGGTTTCTGTGATGAAACATGTTTGTTTAAGGTATATGAACCCTGTTGAATGATGAATAATGGTTAGATTTGAGAATTAAATAAAATGATGTGTTAAAACCCTTATTTTGAAGGACTGACTGCATAATCTAACCGGTTACTCGATATTCGTAACCGGTTAGACACTGCAGAATTTCAAAAGAAAATCATTTTATAAAACAGTCCTGATGTTTCACTAATTTTACTCAAATCTATACCTTAAATTCACTGGAAAGAACCTGAAAGTGAGGTGACAATACTCTCTTGGTTCAGATTTAAGGGTAAGGGGTTTATACCTTAATTCAATGAAATAATTTCAAGAGGAAATTATGCTTTATGGAAAACAAAACGTGATTTGGACTTTTGAATGATGGAAACTGTGATTTTTGAGGCATAAAACAATGTTTAACTTGTTTATGGATTGGGTAGTAAATTCAAGAAAAAGGGTTTTTCTGAATTGCAATGGTAAACAGTTCAGGTTTGTAATTCTAACCGGTTAGCTTGAAACTGTAACCGGTTAGTACCTGAATCTGAAAAATAAAAAGTTAAGTTTTTTTGAATACCATTGATTTTGTTTTACCCAATCTAAGTTTAAAAGGCATGTTTTGAGAAAATTCAAAGGAGAATTTTATGCCAAAGAGTATGCCTCAAACAAATCATTCAAAAGGGAAATTGGAATATTTCTAAATCACATTAATTAATGTAAAGATAAAACCAACCCTGATATTTGTGCATCCATATAGACTGGAAGTCTGGTTGGTAGGAACGTTTATCATATTCTGGGAATATGAGGAGGGTACTCCGGGAGTACCAAATTATAACCTACTTGATGACACATTATAGATATGTGGCCAGTGTCCGGGACCTGGTTTTTATGCGTTCTGGGAACGTGGTGCACACTCCAGGAGTGATGCTTATTATCCAAGTATGGTTCGACATTATGTTCTGGGAACAAATGTCGGTGTTCCGGGAACACAAGGGTGTATTGGATGGACGTCCAAGATGGACTTTTAGAGGCCTCAGTTGTGGATAGAAAATCATACATCATGCCACTTGCATTATAAAAGTTATAATGTTGAAAACTGGTGTGCTCATATGTATTTGCATTATGATCTGTCCATGATATACTTGTGATTGTAATTTTAGTCTTTATCAATTATGTATATGTGTATACTTACTCCCTGTGCCCTGTTTAGGTGATGGCCAGATACCTAACTTGCATCGAGATACGCCCTATCCCTAGCGGTATATGGACGTATGAGGAGCACCGTGCCACTTTTGAGGGGGAGGTTGAGATCGCTCTCTACCACTGTAACCCTCTGGTGCGAGTGCGACCTCGTCGATTTAGGATTCCCTTAGTCTACACTATGCATGTTCCACCTTTTTATACATATAGAGGACCACCCCCGGCTCGACCTATGCGTCGTTTCCATAGTTTTCGTTTTAGAACTGCCACTCGTTCCCATCCTTCCTCCCATAGAGTTGTCACTGAGGAGACTCCTTCTCCTGGTCCGACTGACTTGGATAGGACTGCTTCTGCAGACCTTAGACCCAGTGTTGGGGTCTCTACACAGTCGGGCGAGGTCGAGGAGGACCCTGTGGAGGATGAGAGCGAGGAGGAGGTGCATGTTGAGCCGACTGTTTCTGCTAGAGGTAGACTCGCTGGTTTATTGGAGCTTGCATAGCATAGATGTTTTGGATCCTAGATCCTAGGGATAGAGCTGTGGAGGATCTGAGGAGCTGCTGAGGACACGGATGACTTGCTCTGGAACTTCTATTTTGGATTTTGTTATATATATTGTATATATCTGAGAGGTCTTGGAGTGAGCTTTTATTTTATGCAGCTGGTCTGTATATGTTTCATCAAAACTTGCTATCTCGACTTTTTATCACTTGCTACTGACTGTACTGATGGGGTTATGTTATGGCTATTATATATATATATGATGTTTTTCTTTACCTCAGCAATGCCCCATAAGTATTATTTTTACTTCCGCGAACTCTGATTTCTATTAAGAAAGGATTCGACGATAAGTTTATGCTTTATATATTCAAATTCAACTCGAGAGGCAAATGGTATGTTTTAATATTAACTATGAAGAGTATTTTCTATAGTTAAGGAAATGTTATCTCGAGAGCCTTTTCGAAACTAAGATATTGTTAAGCCGAACTTTCAAAAACAAAAAGGTTTATGTTCAAAAAGGGTTTATGAACGAGCAAGTACTGGTTCTAAAAAGGAAAAATTTTCTAGCCCAAATTTTGATAGCAAGTATTCAATTATTTGGAAATATTAATTATTTTCAAGTTAAAAAGAGAGCGTCACACTCATCAGCATCTCGGTAGCTTCCAGAATAACGGATCAAATCCTCGAACTGAGCGGCATACTCTCCGACACTCAAGTTCCTCTGCTCCAGCTTGAGAAACGCAAGTTCCTTCTCTCTCCTGACATCTTCGGGAAAATACTTTCCTAGAAATCGAGTTCGGAACAGATCCCGAGTAATGGCTTCATTAGCCGCTTCCAGTCCACGGCTCTGCTGCTCCCATCAGTGCTCGGCTTCACTCGCCAGCACAAATTCAGCTAACCTCACCATGTACTCATAGGGCGGTTGCAGAGATCGGAAAGTCTTCTCAATGTCCTGGAGCCATCTATGAGCTCCATCTGGATTATAACCCCCTTCAAACCGAGGTGGTTCGTTCTTTCTAAATCGGCTCATCCAGTCGATCTCGACCGGAGCCGGAGGTTGAGGCTGAAGGGCTGCAGCTGCAACTGCTGCGGCTGCGGCGATGTTCTGAGCGAGGTTCTCAGCCTGATTCTTCTGAGCCTGCGCTTGGTTCTGCTGTAGTTGAACCAAAGTTTCCAGCACATCAGCAATTCGGTCGTTTTCGGCTCTTCTCCCAGCCATGCTGCTCGGTCATGGAGAGAAAGCCAATTAACCACCGAAAAAGATAAAGATATATATATATATATATATATATATCGACATATACTTCTATAAGCTCTATTGTCTAACTTAGACTTCTAGACTTTACTTATTTGTCACTCTCTTGGTGAGTAACCACTGGAGTCCTTTGCAACTCCAGTAGGCCGAGGAGAAACTGCTCTGATACCAAAAATGTAACACCCTATATAATAATTTCCCCTTAAACCCGAAAATTAGGATTTTAAAATTTTCTTTTAAAACTAATATGATATTTGCCAAAATAATATTTCCTTTCATTAATACCAAAAACATCAGAGTTATAATGCGGAAGACTTTAATTCGAAGAAAGCATAAAAAGTTCAACAAGAGATACACCAAGTTCATATTCAAAAGACAAGACAATGTTTTAGCTCGGCCAACTGACCGAGGCCCATCAAGGTTATCCGACTCTAATGACTTACTCTCCCTGTGAGGGAGAGTGAACCTGCTCGGCCGGGAACTGCGTCTGCTCGGGCTTAGTACCTGAAAAATGGTAAGGATGTGAGAATTACACAGAACTTAAGTAAGCAGTTTCTAACATGACATACCGAACTACCAAGCCAAACACAAGTAGTCAATTAGCATATAAATAACAAGTAATCAAACCATATATCACATGCATACATCATCATTTAGCTCGGTTCACATCATACAATCTCATTTAGCTCGGTTCACATTATACCATCTCATTTAGCTCGGCTTACATGCATACATTCTCATTTAGCTCGGCTAGAATCATTAACCAGTTTATCCCTTACCTATTAGTTATACCTTGGATCATTCGACTAATTCCCCTTATACTCTTCTTACTTCCTACACTCGGTTTCTCGGCCATTACTCTTTCCTCGGCAAACCATCTCTATCTCGGATTCATTACTCATTATTCCACTTTTACATAGCTTATAATCTTTTACTCTTCTCGGATGCATACACCCAGCGCATGTCTTACACCATTTAAGGTCGGATATCAGAGTGTCCATAACTACGAGCACCCAGTACCCGTCTTACAGCGGCGCATCTCGGTGTCTTACGCGATCAATGCACGCACCCAGTACGCGTCTGCTAAGACCAGGAACACATCCCACCGATTCCGTGCTCGGAACCTTTTGTGAATCATAACTGCGAGCACCCAGTACTTGTCTTACAACTGCACATACCTAGTATGCGTCTGACGCGATCAATGCACGCACCCAGTACGCGTCTGCTATGACCCGATCACACAACCATTTCTCTTTAATTCCTCTTACCTTTTTAACCATTTCTTTTAGCTCTACCTATCTCGGCTCAACCTCTTAGCTATTCCCCTTTTTCCATTAACCTTTGTGACGACCCAACTTTTATTCCAAAGTAAAATATTTATATTCAGAAAATACGACCAATTTTTTTTTCTTTGAAACTAAAAGTCAAGTCATCATCCATTATCAAATCTTGCGGAATTATATAAACATCGAGACATGAAGACAAGTTATGTAACATCATATTTCATTCATACTAAAAATGGGTACATACCACATTCTTCATTTAAACAAAATACATAATTACTTGATTTAACACTCTAGGTCATTACATTATATTACATATATTACCACAAAATTCATAATAACCTAGAGCATATGGTTCATGACTCAAAATATAAAACAGTATAGATAAGAGAAAACCTGATGGGTTATATCATTCACATTCCACCCCACAACTTAACTCGATCGTCAGTTCCCCACTGACTTCCAGTTGAGTTGTCCATAAAGTCATCCACCATCCGATTCGCATTATCGACCGGATCCTCATCCTCGATTGGATCCTCCTCCTCCTCTTCCTCCTCCTCTTGTGCCGGATCATCAGGCACGTATATCGGAGTTCGGGATCGAACTCGAGGGGAAGGGCTAGGACGAGCATGAACCTCTAAAATGATTCTTTCTGAGGAGAGTGCTGGGCTCGGTGGGATAGTGCGTCGCGGAAATCGTCTTGGTGGTGGTGGAGGGGTTCCATTTCACATAACAAAATTTGGCGGAATGTGCATGATGTAAACCATTGGAATTCTCGATCTAAGCGGACGCATACGGGAATATGGGTTAGGATGGCGGAAGGTGACTTCCACATCCCCCTCATAAGTAGCCCTATGGTCCTCAAAATTCCACTCCCCATTAGGGAGCGGCCTCATCTCCACGCAGAACATGTTTCTCGCCATCACCTACACAAGGGACTGGGAGTGAGTCATAGCTAAAAGCAATAACAAATGAGCATAACAGTGGCTAGAAATAACAAGCACAAATTATCAAATAGCAATAATAGATGCAAGTACATATGCTCAAACGGTCTTTTATAATAGCTTAATTAGTGTCGTGATGCATGCCTACTCCTAATTCATGTTGCGCGGTTTGGCATCCGAGTATCTCAGGCTCGGGATATTCTCAATCCTATGTTTCATCAAACCGGAGCGATTCACATTCAAGCGTCACGATCGATTGGGAACTCGGTCTTCCTAGCATCCTTGTGCTAGGGATATTCTGATTTAACCTATACCGAATTTTAGAATCTAGATCGGAGCAACTCCTTCTCCATGCATGATAATGCCACACAAACTTTTCGTCTTCTTTCTTTTTATTATTTAATCACATCCTTGAACACCATGTCTCCAATATAGAGACCCAATGTTCATAATCCTTCTCAATCTCAATTCCATGTTTTCTTTTTAGCATTAACTGGTGCTAGTGTTTTCTGAAAATTCCATCAGCGGCCCAGCCACTTTGTGATGGTTTTATATGATAGGAGTTAATCATTTAATTAATGCAACGACCCCATTTAGGACTCCCAAAATATCAACTAAGTGGGTAAAGACTTCCACTGGGACATGGGAAAAATAATCAACCAAATGGGTGTACGCACTTCCATTGGGACATCCTGTCCGAATGTATCAACCACTGAATAAAATTCCAGTAGGACTCATCCAGGATTAAAAATCCACCAATGGGAATCAAATAAACTTATTCATCTATCCATTGGGACTCCTGTCCGAATATATCAACCACTGAATGAAATTCCAGTAGGACTCTTTCAGGATAATAATCGACTAATGGAATTAGGTTTTTAGGCATAAAGAGAAATAATTAGGATTTAGTAATATAGGAGATTAGACGAGTTAATCTTTAATGAATTATAAAAAAAATGTAAAGGTTTTCTGGAAAATTCTTTGAATTACTCGAGTAGTTCTTGACTACTCGAGTGTTCATATGAAAATACTCGAGTCCTTAAGAAATACTTGAGTGTTCTTCCACTTTCCCAGAATACTCGAGTCCTCCTTAATTTACTCGAGTGTTTTTGCTGCAACAGCACCAGTTTTTGCACTTTTCAATGTCAATTCGAATTCCTTGCATTGTATTTCCATTCTTATGCAAAACAGAGGCATAAACACATATAATGAACATGTTAGAGCACATAAACAAGTACATCATAACATAAATCAACATCAAATCACAGAATCAATACAAACTTGGAAAATAACCATCTCAAGATTTGAAATTCATTTCCACTTGATTTTAACTTCAAAAATTAATCCAGTAAGCATTATTAGGTCCATTTAAACTTGTTTGAATCAGAAAACCTTAGGTTTATGACCTCCAAGTCATATCCCCAATTCCAACTTCATCCCTTGATGAACCTTGTGAGGTTCCTACATTTCTAGCTTGAGATTACTCATTCTAGAAATTAGATAACTCCTCCCTTACCTCAGAGAAGCTAAACAATAGATTAAACAATAAGGAACTTGGCTGGATCAAAATTCGAATTCTGGACTTGTGAAAAAGGGGTTGAACAGGCTGACTTTGGCCACAGATTTCGCCACGGATTTGGCATGAAAAAGAGTGAAACAAGTTAGTTTAACAAACTAGGATATACTAACTCCAATCAGGAACAAGTTTGACACAAAAAGGGTTCCTGAGATTACCAAACGAATTCAATGAAGATGAATACTTGATGCTGAAAACTACTCTGTTTTCACAGCTTTGAACTTCAACTTTGACGATCTAGAACTCGAACTACAGGGGCTTATTTGATGTGATTCTTGGTTCTAATTCAAAATTGGAACTAGAACTTCGATTTGTGTTTTGGTTTCAAAGGATTTGATTGAGAAACGAAAGAGAAATCAGAGATCAAAGTGTGCTCTGAAAAACTTGAAAGTTTGAAACTGAAATTCGGGTTTTGGATGATTAAGGGTGTTGGATGCTTCAACTAAGCACTTATTTATAGCCTAGGAATGCTTCAAGCCAAAGTAAAATCCAGCTCTGTGCTTGAAGATTCGAGAAACCGCGTTTTGGTGCGAAAATTAAATGAAAACCGACTTATACACTTTCAGGTCTGCATAAAATACTCGAGTGTTTTCCAAGATACTCGAGTGTTTATTTAAAAATTCAAATTTCCAAACAGCTACTTAAAATACTCGAGTCTCTCCTAAAATACTCGAGTGTTTTGTTAAAATAGGGAAAATTAGCTATTTTAAATGATACTAATGTTGATAAAATACTTTTATTTCATATATTAAAATATAGGACCTTACATTCTCCCCCACTTACCAAAATTTCGTCCTCGAAATTCCGACTAAATAAACAAATGTGGGTACTCGTCTCTCATCTTAGATTCTAATTCCCATGTAGAGTCAGATACTCCATTTTGACCCCATAGGACTCGTACTAACGGAATCTCTTTCTCTCGCAATTTCTTGCTTTGTCTATCCTCTATTCGTACCGGCCCAACATCGAACGTGAGATTCTCTTTCAGCGGTATCATGTCTTGTTGTAGCTGAACGATCGAAGATGGGTCTTGGATAAACTTGCGAAGCTGAGAGACGTGGAAAACATTGTGCAGATTGGACAGGAACGGGGGTAAGGCGATCTGATACGCGACTGGACGAACTCGTTTCAAGATCTGATATGGGCTTATAAACTTTGGAGATAATTTCTTCGGTTTCACTAATCTTCCAATACCAGTCGTCGGTACCACTCGCAGAAATACATGATCTCCCTCTTGAAATTCGAGTTTGGATCTTCGTTGGTCTGCATAACTCTTCTGACGACTCTGTGCAATATTCATCTTCTCTTGGATTACCTTAATCTTCTCGGTTGTTTCTTGCACTAACTCAGGTCTGATAAGCGTGTTCTCCCCCACTTGGAACCAACATAGCGGGGTCCTATATTTCCTTCCATAGAGAGCTTCGTACGGGGCCATATCGATGCTTGCGTGGTAACTATTATTGTAGGTGAACTCCACAAGCGGTAACAAACGGTCCCAACCTTCTTGATATTCCAAAACACATGCTCGAAGCAGGTCTTCCAAAGATTGAATCGTCCTTTCTGATTGACCATCTGTTTGCGGGTGATAAGCCGAACTCATCCTTAACTGCGTTCCTAAAGCTTGATGCAAACTCTGCCAGAAGCGAGACACAAAACGAGGATCACGATCTGATACGATACTTGAGGGAATACCATGCAATCTAACAATCTCTTTGATGTACAATCTCGCAAGCTTCTCCAACGGGTATTGCATGTTGATAGGGATAAAATGAGCCGACTTCGTTAAGCGATCAACCACGACCCAAATCGCATCGAAACCTTCTCTCGTTCTCGGAAAACCACTCACAAAGTCCATTGCGATTCCATCCCACTTCCATTCCGGTATGCTCAAAGGTTGCAACTCTCCTCCAGGCTTCTTATGTTCAATCTTGGCCTTTTGGCAAACAAGGCAAGACACAACATAAGACGCAACATCTTTCTTCAATCCGGACCACCAAAACATTTTCTTCAGGTCTTGATACATCTTCGTTGATCCAGGATGCATACCCAGCTTGCTTTTGTGGGCTTCTTCTAGTACAGCTCTCCTTAGTTCTTGATTTGCCGGGATGCAGAATCGATCCTTGAATCTCAAAATGCCATCAGATCCTAATTGGATATCCGGTTCCACTCCTTCCATTCCTAGTCTTTTCTTCTCTAGAAGCTCTTCATCCACCTGTTGTAAGTTTCGGACTTGACCCACAAACTCATTTGTGATTTGCAACATTCCTAACTTGACGCAATTTGGTTTGAACTGAACTGTCAAATTCAAGTTTCGGAATTCTTCAATTAATTCAGCTTCATTCACCGTCATCAATCTCATATGCAGAGTCTTTCTACTCAACGCATCGGCTACGGCATTGGCTTTGCCGGGGTGGTAATGTAATTCAAAGTCGTAATCCTTTAAGAATTCCATCCACCTACTTTGCCTCATATTCAGTTCCTTTTGGTCAAAGAGATACTTTAGACTTTTATGGTCACTGAATACTTGGAACGTATTACCATACAGGTAATGTCTCCATATTTTCAAAGCAAAGACAATAGCAGCTAATTCCAAATCATGGGTAGGATAATTCTCCTCATGCACCTTCAGTTGTCGCGACGCATAAGCAATAACTCTTCCTTCTTGCATCAGAACACAACCCAAACCTTGTTTTGATGCATCACAGTAAACATCAAAATTTTTCTAGGGATCGGGCAGAGTTAACACTGGAGACGATGTTAACCTGTCCTTTAAAGTTTGGAAACTAACTTCACACTTCTCATCCCAAACAAAAGGTTGCTCCTTCCTAGTCAAACGAGTTAACGGAAGAGCCAACTTAGAAAAACCTTCGATGAACTTTCGATAATATCCAGCTAGCCCAAGGAAACTTCTAACTTTGGTAACCGTCCTTGGTCTTTCCCATTGCAAAACCGTTTCCACCTTGGCTGGATCCACAGCCACACCATCATTCGAAATTATATGTCCCAAGAAATTGACTTTTTCGAGCCAAAATTCACACTTGGCTAGCTTAGCATATAATTTCTTCTCCTTCAAGGTCTCCAGAACAATCTTCAAATGATTAGCGTACTCCTCTGGATTCGTCGAATAGATGAGAATATCATCGATAAACACCACAATGAAGGAATCCAGATAGGGCCGGAACACTCTATTCATATAATCCATAAATATTGTTGGAGCGTTGGTCAAACCAAATGGCATCACCACATACTCGTAGTGTCCATATCGTGACCGAAAAGCAGTCTTCGGAATATCTTCCTCCTTAACCCTGATCTGATGATAACCTGATCTCAGATCAATCTTTGAAAACACCGATGCTCCCTTCACTTGATCCATCAAATCATCGATCCTTGGCAACGGGTACTTGTTCTTGATCGTAACCTTGTTGAGTTGCCTATAATCAATGCACATCCTCATAGATCCATCCTTCTTCTTCACAAACAAGACTGGCGCTCCCCAAGGCGATACGCTTGGTCTGATGAACTGCTTCTCTAACAAGTCTTCCACTTGCTTCTTCAGCTCAGCTAACTCTGATGGGGCCATACGATACGGGGCGATAGAGATAGGACTAGTACCGAGAACTAAATCAATACTGAATTCTATCTCACGACGCGGCGGCAAACCGGGAACTTCATCAGGAAACACTTCGGGAAAATATCGAATAATCGGGATTTCTTCTAACTTCGGCTCATCTTTCTTTTCTTCTACTACCGCAGAAAACACACAAACGTACCCTTCAGGTTGCACCTCAGGCGACTTTTCACCAGGAAATACAATCGTTCGAGTCTTGCAATCGATCACCACTTGGTTAGTTGCTAACCAATCCATCCCCAAAATAACGTCGAGCTGGGATAACGGTAGACAAATTAAATCTACCCTAGAGGACAAACTTCCTATATCGACGGAACATCCAAAACATGCTCTTGACGTAGCCACCGGCACATTCGAAGGAGTACACACCTTAAGTCTAAACGGTGTCTCCGAAACGGGTAAACACAAACGCTTAACGCATTCCTCAGAGATGAAAGAATGCGTAGCACCAGAATCGAATAAAAAGCGACAAGGCATGCCATTGAGAAGATGGTTACCTTGCACGAGATTGTCTGCCTGCTCCGCCTCTGATCCGGACATGGTAAAAACCTTCTCATTAACCCATGGCTTGTTTCCCGAACCTTGATTGTTCTGACGCTGGGGTTGATGACAGAGACGAGCGATGTGACCAGTCTTTCCACAGTTGTAGCAAATCGGTGGCTTGTCTCTCCAACACTCCTTTCCAGGATGGAATCTTTGACATTTGTTGCACACTGCACCAGGGGCTGGGAGACTGGGTACTCCAGAAGATGATGCACTTCCTTTTCCTTTCTGTGGATAAGGACCTCTCCGGTTCTTGTTACCATACCTATGCTGATTCCGATGTGGCCCAAAACCTCCTTGTCCAATATCCTTCTTGACACTATTCCTTTCGAAAATGCGGCAAGAACTAAACAGCGTTGGATAGTGTCGGATCCTTTGCACACTCACAGCTAATTTGATGTCGGGTCTCAGTCCGTTCTCGAATCGCGTGCACTTGGAATGTTCATCGGGGTGATACTGGAAGTACGGCGAGTACTTCATCAGCTCTTCAAATTTCTCAACATACTGGTCAACCGTCAGATTTCCTTGCTTTAGATCGAGGAATTCCATTTCCTTCTGCAGCCTGATGTCATTCTGGAAATACTTCTCGAGAAACTTCTCTGTGAAGATCTCCCAAGTAAACTCTACTTGATCGAACTCCAGGAATTGACGAGTTTGGTTCCACCAAGTAGAAGCTTCACCGGTGAGCACGTAAGCAACAAACGTGACCTTTTGCGATTCCGACAGAGTCAACGTTCTAAAGATTTTATTCATCTCGTCAAGCCAGAACTGAGCTTGCTCAGGACGACGACCACCCGAGAAGCTAGGGGGTTTGCACTTTCTAAAGGAATCTAAGCCTTGAAACTCCGATGGGGTTCCATTGCTTTGAGGATGGTTGTGCTGCATATTCTCCAGAACTGCAGCCATACGGGTCAAAGCCTCCGCAATGCTAGCGTTATTTCTTCCGGCCATCTAGTCCTACAGAATCCAAAGGGGAAACTTAATTAGATTCTGCGAATTCTAGTCTTATACTACAAACATCATGTCATGATATGCAATGGTTAGTGTGTAAGGCCACACTCCAAGGCCGAGAGTCGAACCATTGCTCTGATACCACTAAATGTGACGACCCAACTTTTATTCCAAAGTAAAATATTTATATTCAGAAAATACGACCAATTTTTTTTTTCTTTGAAACTAAAAGTCAAGTCATCATCCATTATCAAATCTTGCGGAATTATATAAACATCGAGTCATGAAGACAAGTGATGTAACATCATATTTCATTCATACTAAAAAGGGGTACATACCACATTCTTCATTTAAACAAAATATATAATTACTTGATTTAACACTCTAGGCCATTACATTATATTACATATATTACCACAAAATTCATAATAACCTAGAGCATATGGTTCATGACTCAAAATATAAAACAGTATAGATAAGAGAAAACATGATGGGTTATATCATTCACATTCCACCCCACAACTTAACTCAGTCGTCAGTTCCCCACTGACTTCCAGTTGAGTTGTCCATAAAGTCATCCACCATCTGATTCACATTATCCACCGGATCCTCATCCTCGATTGGATCCTCCTCCTCTTGTGCCGGATCATCAGGCACGTATATCGGAGTTCGGGATCGAACTCGAGGGGAAGGGCTAGGACGAGCAGGAACCTCTAAAATGATTCTTTCTGAGGAGAGTGTTGGGCTCGGTGGGATAGTGCGTCGCGGAAATTGTCTTGGTGGTGTTGGAGGGGTTCCATTTCGCATAACAAAATTTGGCGGAATGTGCATGATGTAAACCATTGGAATTATCGATCTAAGCGGACGCATACGGGAATATGGGTTAGGATGGCGGAAGGTGACTTCCACATCCCCCTCATAAGTAGCCCTATGGTCCTCAAAATTCCACTCCCCATTAGGGAGCGGCCTCATCTCCACGCAGAACATGTTTCTCGCCATCACCTACACAAGGGACTGGGAGTGAGTCATAGCTAAAAGCAATAACAAATGAGCATAACAGTGGCTAGAAATAACAAGCACAAATTATCAAATAGCAATAATAGATGCAAGTACATATGCTCAAACGGTCTTTTATAATAGCTTAATTAGTGTCGTGATGCATGCCTACTCCTCATTCATGCTGCGCGGTTTGGCATCCGAGTATCTCAGGCTCGGGATATTCTCAATCCTATGTTTCATCAAACCGGAGCGATTCACATTCAAGCGTCACGATCGATTGGGAACTCGGTCTTCCTAGCATCCTTGTGCTAGGGATATTCTTATTTAACCTATACCGAAGTTTCGAATCTAGATCGGAGCAACTCCTTCTCCATGCATGATAATGCCACACAAACTTTTCGTCTTCTTTCTTTTTATTATTTAATCACATCCTTGAACACCATGTCTCCAATATAGAGACCCAAAGTTCATAATCCTTCTCAATCTCAACTCCATCTTTTCTTTTTAGCATTAACTGGTGCTAGTGTTTTCTGAAAATTCCATCAGCGGCCCAGCCACTTTGTGATGGTTTTATATGATAGGAGTTAATCATTTAATTAATGCAACGACCCCATTTAGGACTCCCAAAATATCAACTAAGTGGGTAAAGACTTCCACTGGGACATGGGAAAAATAATCAACCAAATGGGTGTACGCACTTCCATTGGGACATCCTGTCCGAATGTATCAACCACTGAATAAAATTCCAGTAGGACTCATCCAGGATTAAAAATCCACCAATGGGAATCAAATAAACTTATTCATCTATCCATTGGGACTCCTGTCCGAATATATCAACCACTGAATGAAATTCCAGTAGGACTCTTTCAGGATAATAATCGACTAATGGAATTAGGTTTTTAGGCATAAAGAGAAATAATTAGGATTTAGTAATATAGGAGATTAGACGAGTTAATCTTTAATGAAATTATAAAAAAAAAGTAAAGGTTTTCTAGAAAATTCTTTGAATTACTCGAGTAGTTCTTGACTACTCGAGTGTTCATATGAAAATACTCGAGTCCTTAAGAAATACTCGAGTGTTCTTCCACTTTCCCAGAATACTCGAGTCCTCCTTAATTTACTCGAGTGTTTTTGCTGCAACAGCACCAGTTTCTGCACTTTTCAATGTCAATTCGAATTCCTTGCATTGTATTTCCATTCTTATGCAAAATAGAGGCATAAACACATATAATGAACATGTTAGAGCACATAAACAAGTACATCATAACATAAATCAACATCAAATCACAGAATCAATACAAACTTGGAAAATAACCATCTCAAGATTTGAAATTCATTTCCACTTGATTTTAACTTCAAAAATTAATCCAGTAAGCATTATTAGGTCCATTTAAACTTGTTTGAATCAGAAAACCTTAGGTTTATGACCTCCAAGTCATATCCCCAATTCCAACTTCATCCCTTGATGAACCTTGTGAGGTTCCTACATTTCTAGCTTGAGATTACTCATTCTAGCAATTAGATAACTCCTCCCTTACCTCAGAGAAGCTAAACAACATATTAAACAATAAGGAACTTGGCTGGATCAAAATTCGAATTCTGGACTTGTGAAAAAGGGGTTGAACAGGCTGACTTTGGCCACAGATTTCGCCATGGATTTGGCATGAAAAAGAGTGAAACAAGTTAGTTTAACAAACTAGGATATACTAACTCCAATCAGGAACAAGTTTGACACAAAAAGGGTTCCTGAGATTACCAAACGAATTCAATGAAGATGAATACTTGATGCTGAAAACTACTCTGTTTTCACAGCTTTGAACTTCAAACTTTGAAGATCTAGAACTCGAACTACAGGGGCTTATTTGATGTGATTCTTGGTTCTAAGTCAAAATTGGAACTAGAACTTCGATTTGTGTTTTGGTTTCAAAGGATTTGATTGAGAAATGAAAGAGAAATCAGAGATCAAAGTGTGCTCTGAAAAACTTGAAAGTTTGAAACTGAAATTCGGGTTTTGGATGATTAAGGGTGTTGGATGCTTCAACTAAGCACTTATTTATAGCCTAGGAATGCTTCAAGCCGAAGTAAAATCCAGCTCTGTGCTTGAAGATTCGAGAAACCGTGTTTTGGTGCGAAAATTAAATGAAAACTGACTTATACACTTTCAGGTCTGCATAAAATACTCGAGTGTTTTCCAAGATACTTGAGTGTTTATTTAAAAATTCAAATTTCCAAACAGCTACTTAAAATACTCGAGTCTCTCCTAAAATACTCGAGTGTTTTGTTAAAATAGGGAAAATTAACTATTTTAAATGATACTAATGTTGATAAAATACTTTTATTTCATATATTAAAATATAGGACCTTACAACCTTTCCCATTATCTGACTTATTACTCTATCTCTCCTACTTTCCATATTTATCATTTTCTCACACCCATTCTCAACCTCTCTCAGCTCGGCCATAGACATAAACAATGAATATCAAAGCTCGTAAACACTTATACTACAACAACAATATGAATAAAGCATTTAACCAAACCATCATGTAAATAAAACATATCACCGAAAATAATGTTCCTTCTTCCCTTAAAACTCATGTTTCTAATTCATTCATTGGTTCCCATTACCCTTTTTACCTTTCCTCTCCAATATTATCCTATGTTCATTCCCTAATCTAACATCCACTCTTAGTACCCTTTATGAACACCCTAGAAACCCAAACTCAAGTAGAGGTAACACTCACTCCTTACCTCAAACCGTGGGAGATAGGAGTTGAGAGTTTGAGAATGGTTTCCCTTGATGCTTGACCTTGTGAGCTTCACACCTCTTAAATCCTTTCCTCCTTGTTGCACACCGGCTGCCACGACTGTCCAGGGGCGTCCGCAACGGAAGAGAACGGAGAGAAGGAGGGAGGGTTTCCGGTTGGTACCACTTGGTGGAAGAGAGGAAGGTGCGTGAGTGAGAAGAGAGGATTATGTTGGGTTGTTGTTGCTGGGACTTCAGAGAAGAAAATAGAGAGACAAAGGGGAAAGAGAGAATGAGAAGGCAAAGTGTGTTATGTTGTGGATTGGTTTCACTTTTATTATTTTAGGAAGAATATTTGTGTGGCTCTCATTGGAGGCTTCTTGGAGAAGTCAAAACATGTGGATAGGATTCATTGGCTTCTAAAGGAAGCCATGAATAGTGACTTGAAAAGGACATAAAGCAATGATAGTGACATAAAGTGAATGATAGTACGGATGGTGCGAAACCCAATGGGCCAACAGCTCAACATGAGCTGTCACGGAGGAGCTATGATACGTCGGCTCGGTATAGAGGAACATTAGTAATCTGAGCTTCCTTCTCGGATAATAATGTGAGGTGCGCTGAGGTCGGCTAATCCGAGCTTGACAACAGGTTCCGCGTTTGACCCCATTTAGCTCGGCCGGGATCGGTTCGAGGTCTAATACTTACATACTAGGTCGGCCTATGTTTCCTATCACCCTACGAACCTTGTACAACCTCTACGACATAATCCTATTCCTAAATAAATCATTATATACTATATATATATACATCTAAAGTTATTATTTTTAATATTAATTTTCAGGATGTTACAAGAACTACACAATTTTTTTCTCTACCAATAGTATAATAGTATATATTCTCTTTTTTTTTTTACTCAAAGCACACGTATGGAGAATGATAATATTTCAACCACAAATCTAATTTTAAAATAATGGAAAAATTGTTCATGAAAGAACATGCTACAACGACAGTGTGAGGAAGAGACATCCACAGTCACGATAAACAACGACACAAACAACAACAATGCTTAAAAATTTGAAAATGGTAAGAATAAAAAATATAAAATAAAAATGATATTTCTAATTAATGCTAATTATTCTTTCGAGTGGCATGAGCAGTACCCATAAAAAAGGAAGAGAGAAAGAGAAAAGGGTGTAAAAGAAAACTTAAATTTGAAAATGGGAAGAATCAAAAATACAAAATGCAAATAATATTTTTAATTAATTATAATTAATGCTGATTAAAGTTGTGGTTGACAAAAGATGAAAAAGGAAAATAATTTATTGCTTAACCTCAGTCGTAAAGGCTAAGTATATCAAAACCGATAATCGGATAATGAAAAATGTTAAATTTAAACAACGAGAACTCATGAACATAGTTTCAATATAAATTTTTCTTTAATTAATTCTTTAACCATTAGTTTTAAAACACTAGTTAGCAATACAAATAAGAAAACAACCAATTTAAAATTAAAAAAAAATAAGATAACGACCTAATACGTAATTTATCCAAACTATTACTAGTGGCCGGATCACGTGATCCATGATAAGGAAAGTCGGTTAATGGTGTCCGTACCATAGAATGAAGGAAGACTGCACGCATCAAGTCTTTCACTTCTGATCAAATCTGCCAACGTATCTTTCATCCCAATGTCTTTTACGTACTTCTCACACCAACTACAATTTTTAAAGTTAACCAAATTATAATATTTATTTATTTATTTATGAAGTGTTTGGAGTACCCTGCTTACATGTTCCAATCAAAATTTTTAAAATAAGAATAAGACTTGTTTTGATGTATGATGCTAATGGCCCGTTCTCAACGAAGAAATATGGCAGTCAAGGTCAATATTATATTTTTTGTATGTATTGCGTTGAGAGTTAAGTTGAGAGTATCCGAGAGCTTAGCATATATATATATATATATATATATATATATATAGGATTCTTACGATGACTCGGGTCAGGGTTCATTCTTGACGAGATCAAGCTTGCTAGGTTGTTAATACTATAAGAATCTCGGAAGCATTAGTCATCCCAATTAGCTAATTAGTTAAGATAAATAATCATGCTGGGAGCCATGGCAATAGAAATGACATGGTTATTAGCCTTGCATAACTTGGATGGGAATGAAGGCTTAAGTAATATGGGCTTGGGTCATCCTGCTAGCCCATCCTAGACTTGGTCAACGTGGTTATTTTGTTCACTTTGGTCAGCATGGTCAATTTGGTCAACCTAATTTAGTCACAGTTCATAACAATATACTCCCTCCGTCTCTAAATATAAGATCCTTTTGGGGGATTTTACTTTTATTAAGGAAGTGGAATAATTTAGTTAATTGTATTGGAAATATGATTTTTTTATATGTATTTTCAAAATTACCCCTATTAATATTACTGGGAATCTAAAAAGTGTTAAATAAATAAGGGTGTTTGTGAAAAAATTAATTAATGATCATTGAAAATTGGTAAAAGATCTTATAAAAAGGGACAAAATAAAAGTGTCAAAAAAAGTACTACATCTGGTTCTTATTATAAGTCTCTTTCCTCTCTCAAAAAATGACTTATAATAAGGATCGGAAGAAGTATTATATTTAGGGAACGAGGGAGTATTTATTTATTTATAAAAATCTTAACTTAAGCTTCAAATGCTCGGAGTGACGGATCTGTAGTAACATGTATACGTAAGTTTATAATCTTAAAAATATAGTATAAAAGTATATTAATTACTAGTACGATTTTCTTTTTGTGTGTATGCAAATAAAAAGATTTTATTGTTAAAAAAATTACTTTAGTGATGCTTTGATAGTGATTAGATCGAAAAATACTTGGTTCACATAAAAATAAGGCTTAATTGTATTTTTGGTTCTTTATCATATTTTTAAGATTCATTTTGGTCCTTTATTTATTTTTATTAATTTTGGTCCTTTATCTTTTAAAAAAGATTCAGTTTGGTTCTTACATTGAAAAAATATTAGATTTCACCAGAATATTCAGAATATTCTAAGGATGAGAGGGAATATTCCAGAATATTCTGGTAAAATCTAACTTTTTTGTGACAGAAGGACTAAACTGAACCTTTTTAGAAAAATAAAGGACCAAAATTATTAAAAAAATAATAAAGGACCAAAGTGATTCTTGAGAATAAGATAAAAGATAAAAAAGGCAGTGAAGCCTGAAAATAAGCCATCAAAGCATAATATATATAACTACGTATATTCACGTATGTAATTTTTTTTTAAGTTAATTAGGCAAGTATTCTCACTAGCTTTTATGTAGATCTGCCTTGAATACTGAGGATAAAAAATTTAAATAATAGTTATGTATACAAAAATTAAGTTCATAACTCAAGAAATATTAAATTTGCATTTTTCAGTACAAAATTACTTTTTAAAAACTTTTATCCTTAACTTTCAAAATTGAGTTAATAAAATTCTTATTTATATAGTAAAAATTAAAAAAGAAAAGCATTCATGGATTTATTTATTTATTTTAAATAAAATTGGACTCCTATCAGTTATTTTTTAAGCAGGTAATTGAATGAATATAATTTGATGTTGATGAATTTTTTTTTAATATTGGGTATTTAAATATTTCTATAACATAATATACTCTACTTAAAATTCATATTGGGTATTTAAATATTTCTATAACATAATATACTCTACTTAAAATTCATGTGGGTTACTTAAAAACCAAACATAACCCGTTAAACCGACCTAACCTGTCAAATATGTGTTGGGTTTATCGGATTTGCGGATCGATTCTGACTCACTTGCACCCCTAGCCCCTAGGTGTTAGACTTGTTTAATTCATATAGTTAGCCTTTAACAATTTTAGATCCTATTGAATTTTGATATTTTAATATTATGAAAATCATGATTATATTACTTTCATTGTTTGGTGATGTATTTAGTTTTTTCTCCCTTTGGTCTTATATATAAGGTACATTTTAGAAGAAATTTTTGGTTCTATATATAGGGCAAAATATTTCCTATACATCATTAATTGTTTTTTCTCTTTTTTGCCCTTGTTAAATGTTTTGACTAACTATGTTTTTTTTTGTTATTCATTAATAAATGTGAACTTTCCAAGTAAACTGAAGGGGGTAAAATTGTAATGTTACAATATATTCTCATAAAATTCACAAAACTAACCACTTTCGTTGGTCCGGGAAATATGGTTAAGTATGCCCTATATATAGGATCAGAGGGAATACTATTTAGTTTTAGAATGTCAGTTTATTACTATGTTATTATATGGCTATACATACACACGTACATTAAGATCGGTTAGACCACGATTCGATCACCGTACAACCATTAAGTCTTGAACCAGTACCTTGATTGGTTCAATAAGCGGTCCGGTTTTCAAAACATTGCTAATAACTTAAACAAACTCATAGTCATCATTGGAGTATAAAACGTTCAATTCTTGCATAAATATTTCGACGTGAGATTTCAAATGAACTAAAATATTATAATTTTTAATATTTCGCCATTTTTATTATAATATTATATAAACAAGAAGGGCGAAAGATTAAAAATTATTATATTTTAGTTCATCTCAAGTCCTACATCAAAATATTTATGCAAAAATTAAATGTTTATATACTTCAACAATGATTATGGGTTTGTTTAAGTTATTGAACTCGTGTAAGTTGGGCAATCTTGGGCCAACCGTGACTACAGTTTTGCTTGTCTTGCTGGGTTATTTATGTCATCCGCCAACGTGGCAGCAGTTCATTATTATGCAGACACATAACATGCTGATGTGGCATTCTGTTTGTCATGTCAGTAAATAACAATATTTTACTAACGGTAGGGACCAAAACCAAAAATTTTAAACTTTTAAGGACCTTGACAATTAAAAAAAAGACACATGGATTGCTGACGTGATACTCCGTTAACCACATCATCAATTAACGGTGGATCCCTAATGACAGGGATCAAAACCCAAAAATTTAAACTTTTAAAGATAAGACTAATAAAAAAAATATAAGGACTAAAATCAAAACTCGATCAACTTTCAGGGACAAAAGCTTCAATAAACCTATTCCTATTCTATATATCTATTACGTTTAAATAAAAATACCACTTTCGTTCATTACCTAGGTCATCCTCTATTTTCTTCTTCTTAATTCCCTCTATATGCTCACTCACTCATATTATATATTTTTAATTTTAATAGTGATACGTTACGGGTAGTTCAAGGACGTCATATGCATATTGGTTTATGGTTAGGGATACTTAGAATGAATTTCATTGTATTGGTTACACGGGAAAATGATCGTAGTTAAGGTACTACTTAAAGGTTTTTTTAAAAAATAAAATAAAAAAAGATGTTACAAAATTGAGAAGTTTAATTTTTTTTTTTTAATACCGCAAAGATATCCTCCGGCTGAAGATTAGTCCCCTTCGAAGGGTAGAGATAATCAAATTGGGTTTTACCTCTACCAATAAAGTTTTTTCTATATTCACTATAAGGATCAAACCCTTAACATCAGGCTTAAGGAACCCGCCTTGTTGATAAAAATTGAGAAGTTTCGAACAATAACTTCAATTAATATACTTTTTAGGAAAATTCATATGATTATTAGAAAATGAAAATGAATCGGGTACTGTTCTAGTTTGAATTAAAATGTTTTGAATAATTGATTGATTTACGTATACAAATATACAAATATTTAAATGATTGAAAAACAAAAATCTTCAAATATAAGCTTAGTTGATAAAAATACAGGACATAAAGTGTTGAAATTAAAATTCAAACCCTAACAAAATTTTCGCATAGGCAGGAATGTCAACAAAACTCGCCGTATTAGCATGCCTTACATGAAGAGTCGCGAGAAGAAATGGGGCCTCACCATGTCCAAGTCTTCATAAAATGGATACATCACAAGCCACGTGTTATAGAGACATAGCATGTAACAATGAAAAATGACACAAAATACTACTCCGATCTCTGATATATTAGAAGAGAAAAAAAAACCATTGATTCCACGATCTAAAATAAGCAAAGTCTAATTATTTTCCCACTACTAAATATTATCATTCTTAAAATATTCTTCATTAAATTCATAACATTTTTCCAATACTCTTGAAACTTATTCCTTCATTTACTTAAAATCCACATTTTCATAAATGGCAATTTAGATAATGGTTCTTATTTTTTACATAAAATCAAAAATATTACATGCATTTAATCAGCTATCTTAATAAGGTTTTTTTTTTAATTTTTTAAATATTTTTTTTTTTTAAATTTTGCTTACAGGGGAATCAGAGGGAGCACCAAGAAGAGGCTTATGAATAATGAAAGATATGCTCGAATATTTGTTTATTCCTAAAAGAAATATTCTTATTACCAGAGGAGACAAGTACATCATAAAAGTGGTAAGACATCATCACAAAACAATGAAAATTAAAAAGAAAGTGCATAACACAAAACAAACGTGCTGCATACAGATTATTTTGAACAACGAAGGCATCAAAAATCAAATGGTACATCAATTATTTTTTGTACACCAAAGAACAAGAGTTCAAAGCACCACCTACACTAAGAGATCATGACTGCTCATCCCTATAACCAACTCTATCCTATTACACAAGCAATCTGCTTCATGATTGCGGAGCCTTGAGTCCAAAAACTAATGAAGAATGCTTGCATCCAAGCAAATACAGATGGTTTAGAAAAGGAACTGAAGGACAGCATAGTCATGGATCGTGGAACCAAGTTCATTGTTCCTCTTGGAGCTCGGGAATATATAAAAGCATAGTTTAAAGAAAGTTCTCACGTTTTGACTTGTTTTGCAGTAGATAGCTTTTTAAGCATTCTGTCATGATTGAGCATGGCGCTAACACTCTCAACCACCAGAATGATCTGTCCATATGAGAAGAGGCATATATTTTAACTTATATACAACTTGCCAACTTCAAATCAATCGACCCCATTTTCTAAGGTTATAAGCATATTTCAATGGCAATGAAGCAATCCACAAGAGTGGCAGATGAATTGTGGTAGTTAATTACTTAATTTTTCAAACTAGAAAATTGTTGTTGTTTATAGAACAAAACAAGGTTCATGAACTTGCATCACACTTTGGTTTGCAAGTTACTCAGGAAAACTATCAACTCCGTAAAACACAATTTGAAATTATGTCAATTACAGGCTACTAATAATTTGAACTAGTCTCCCATTGCCTAGTATTTTTTTGTTTTGATAGACAATATTTAACGTTGTCACCCGGATTTGAACCCTGGTTTCAACGTTTCATGTCCCACAGCTCTACCAATTGAGCTGGTTCTTGGGGACTCCCATTGCCTAGTATTGTCTTTAAGTGTGCATTAAGTATATATGATATGAGAATGGCCTCCTATTAACATTTATTTTACATATACCTGGGCACACCCCTCTACCCAAAAGAACTAAAATAATAGCAGCAGAAAAAGAGACAGCAACAATATGTTCTTTTAAAGCTTTAAATTAACACATAAGGAGTTAATATAAACGAGCTTAGATAATGCACCTGGAAGCATGCATAAGTAATTGCAGTAGCGAAGTAAAAGTTTGCATTCCCGGTACCCTGCCAATTTCATTTCACACGTGAGGAACTGAGGACCATAAGATAATTGATCAGTTTGAAATTGTGAATAAACCCAAAAGTCCATACCCTCCATATCCATAAGTTGTGCATCACAGGGCTAAGAAGAGAAACCCCAACATAACCAGAGATCAGGAAGAATGAAAACTGCATATCTGAAAATCAAGAAAGGTTGATTATTCGAGAAGAGAATATGTTCAATATAAAAGCTCAGTAAGAAAGAGAATTAACCTTTAAGTTCATAAGCAAATAACCCCAGTAAACCTAAGTATAGAGCTGAATCACCAACCTGGTTAAAATGGAAACAGGATAATTCAGGGATCAATTAGATTGCAACAGAAAAAGTATATCAAATTTTCACATTTCCAATGCCACTAACAAATTTATCCACTTTCCATGGTGGGAGTGAAAAACCCCAAAAGGGTTTCAAAAACTTCAATCTATTTCCAAATTTACATGTTCATACTAAACAGTGAGACTTTTTCCCTTCTGAGTGTGTCTATGTGCACGAGCAAATGTACATATATTCTAATTTGCACATGTTCTATTTGGAACATTGTAATATTTCAATATGGGTTTGAACATCTAAAATGAATCAAAAGATAGTAGCATTCTTTTGCCACTAAATAACAATATAATTCCTTTGAACATCTAAACCTAATGGAAAAATAAACAACTTACTGAAGGATAAGACTTCAAAATGGAAGAAATCACAATGTATACAAAAGCTAGAAAGCATGGTCGGTGGTTAAGCCGTAAGGCTAATGGCACTGTCATCAACAGAATATTCCCATGGAATACGATCAGGAAGAAGTTTCTGAAAAAGTCAAAAACTTCAGCAAAGAAGTACCTGTATTCAAATAACATGAGCACTAAATAAATGAAATAGTTCATAGGAGGAATTAAACATTCAAGACTACATTAGAAGGGGTGGTTCCCTTTCCCATAGAACATACCACAAAACTCCAATATTTGGAGAGAGATCTGGTATGGTGAGAATGAAGCCATAGGTTCTGCATAAACAAGCTGGAAATTCAGAACCAATCAAGATGGCGGCATATATACTATACTAAGCAGTAAGTGACAAGATTGAAAACTAGCCTTTCCCAGTAAGCAATAACTTCTGTGAAAAATATTGGTATGAACAATAGAGAATAAAAGAAAAAGAACAATATAAATTGTATAATCACAATCAGCGTTCTTCAACCAAGCATGATACAGTAAAATCTAGCTCCTCCAACATTAAGTTAAAGCATTAACTGTCACCACAAAGAATTTATCCACTACCACAAGTTACTTCTTAAACAATGATAATGCCATAAAAAAATAATAATAATACTTTCTGGATAATAGAAGAAAAAATAGAGAATGGTATATGTAATAAAATTGTCCCCAAGTGCCAACTCAGTTGGCAAAGGTGCGAGACATCAAGTGTCAGGTCTTGGGTTCAAAGTTCAAACCAAGGTCACTGCACTTTCTCCCCCCTCCCAAGTGGCAAGTGAGTAAAGTGAGAAATGAATGGTGTATCTTCCCAAACTACCAATTATTTTTAACTTCATACTACCAGTAGGTAGACCACCACAAGTCATGTTTAAACAACCTTTTGAACAACTCCTGTAGACCACCATGTTGCTGGAGATAAATGCCACATAGGACTAAGACATAGGATGACCACAGCAAAGTCCAGAACAAAAAATGCAAGACTGGCTTCCAAGAGAAGACATTCAGCATGCTTGGCTGATTCTTCACCTCCTTTTCTAAATGGTTGTTATCACTTGAAGAAGAATTGCCAACTTCAAAGGTTTTCCTTTGCAGGAATAATTTCCTAGGAGGAGCATCAGGACCATAGCCGAATAATAATATCACCTGGAAAATAAGATAACAGATGTATCTACAGATCGATCAAATTTTTAAAGTAAAGAGGACTAAAAGGATTTGCAGAATATGTTGCTAATGCTACATGGATTCAAGCGAGAACGTACTGGGATAAGAAGGATTGCAGGGTACAGAGACAAGTGTGTAGCCATGACCCACCCAAAAGCTGCCAATGGTGCTAATCCTGTTGTACATCAGTACAGTCTTAACATTAGACAAAATATTAGCTGAAGATCATAATTAACACAAGGTGATAATGATGTGTACAATTCATCCTGCTTTAATATTCCATGACGGCCTCAATAAATGATTAATTTCTTGATGAGATCTAACCAGCATTTCCAAAATCTAATCTGCTTGCTAGATATAGGAAATAGCAACCTTTTCACTCAAGTGGATAGATATCAACTAGATGAATACTCAAACTCAATGCCAATTGTTATACCGCTAGAATGAAAAAGGATGAAAAATTTCTTTTTGCTAATTCATGAATTCTGTGCAAGGCTATTCATAATATGGACTAAGGGACATACATATTTTTAATTGCATAAGCTAGAGCTGAAAATAAGGTAAAAAATAATGTCCTGATAAATGTACGATCCAACAGTTACAAATGAAATTGAGCTCGTGCATGCAAGGAAAAATAAGAAAAAGAAATAAAGTTAATAAAATAGATTATGAAAGCAAGGCTCAAGTATGTCAGTTAAACCAGTGGAATTCTTCTAAAATGTAGTCAGCTGATCTAATGGCATAAAGGATAGGAGATAGGACACTGAATTTGAGAGAACATACACAGGATTATAAAAAACAATGGACTGATACAAAAAAAAAAAAAAAAAAAAAAAGGTAATATGTCAGATTGGTCCCCGACTTTGTAGGTATCGATCAATTTAGTCCATGAGATTTTCGAAATTGCAAATTGGTCCTTGAGATAGGAACCTGTCAGTCATATTAGTCCCTGACGTTAATGACTGTTAGTGGTCCCTAATATGGACTAACGGAATGGCCAAAACGACGTCGTTTTGGCGAAAAAAATAAACAAAACAGTTGAGTATCGGTCAAATTTGTCTCTGATATTGTCGAAATCAATGAAATTAGTACCTGACTTTATGGATCATTAACGTCAGGGACTAATATGATTGACGTGTTTCTATCTCGGGGACTAATTTGGAGTTTCGATAATCTCGGGGACTAATTTGACCGATGTCCACAAAGTCAGTGACCAATCTGACATATTACTCAAAAAAAAAAAAGGTATGCTCATATAATATTACTTAGGTGGCCAGTCTACTACATATTCTTGTGTACAGAGGTTCAGTCCCCTTTAGAAGTCTTGTCTTACTAGTTTTAACTGCTTAACAGAAAAACACATTTCTTTCAATCCAAAAGCAAACCTAAGATCAAGAAACAATGTTGGTAAGCAGAAGAGAGTAGATTAAAAAAATTGGCAAAATTGCCCATAAAAGTCTATTTGTAAAAACACAACCATTCAGCTAAAAACTGGTACTCCTACAGTTGTTTCCCATAAGAACTTCCTCAAGAAGCGAAAACCTAACTGTCTTTTTCAATGAAGGTCATGAAAGTTCACATCATGATCAGATAGTCACTAGAGAAGGGGACCAAAATCATACCTTTTACCGTAGAATTAGGGAGACTGAGGTAAAAGAGGCATTGAGAAGGATGGATAATGGTAAAGCGGTTGGTCCGGATAGTATCCCCATTGAGGTATGGAAAACCTTGGGAGAGAGGGGCATCAGTTGGCTCACCAAGTTGTTTAATGAGATCTTAAGATCCAAGAAGATGTCGGACGAGTGGAGGAGGAGCACTTTAATCCCTATCTACAAGAACAAAGGTGACATACAGGATTTGCGAATTATAGAGGGATTAAGCTTATGAGTCATACCATGAAACTTTGGGAAAGGGTGATAGAGCGAAGATTGAGACAGGAGACTCATGTTACTGAGAATCAATTTGGCTTCATGCCGGGGAGATCAACTATGGAGGCAATATACTTACTGCGCCGGTTGATGGAGGAATACCGGAGGCAACAAAAGGATCTGCATATGGTTTTTATTGATCTGGAAAAAGCTTATGATAGAGTGCCTAGAGAGGTACTATGGAGGGCTCTCGAGAAGAAAGGGGTGCGTGTTGCCTATATTAGAGCCATTAAGGATATGTATGACGGAGTCAAGACGAGCGTGAGGACACAAAGTGGGATTTCAGAGGATTTTCCCATCTCGATAGGTCTACACCAAGGGTCAAGTTTGAGCCCCTACCTCTTTACATTGGTCTTGGATGTGCTTACGGAACATGTCCAAGAACCAGTGCCCAAATGCATGCTCTTTGCGGATGATATTGTGCTTATTGGGGATACTAGAGAGGAAATAAATGGGAAGATTGAAATGTGGAGACAAACTTTAGAAGGGTCTGGATTCCGGATAAGTCGAAGCAAGACAGAGTATATGGAGTGTAATTTTAGCAAGAGGCACATGGGCCTTACTCGGGAGGTGAAGGTTGGAGAGCATGTCTTAGCACAAGTCTCGAAGTTTAAGTATCTTGGTTCTATCTTACAACAGGATGCAGAAATAGAAGGGGATGTAAATCATAGGATTCAAGCAGGGTGGATGAAATGGAGGAGTGCATCGGGCGTGTTATGTGATAAGAAGGTACCACTTAAACTTAAAGGAAGGTTCTACCGCACTGCTGTAAGACCGGCGATGTTATATGGGACAGAGTGTTGGGCGGCAAAGGGCACACAAGAGAATAAACTTCATGTTGCAGAGATGAGGATGTTGCGGTGGATGAGTGGGCATACCAGACAAGATCGGATTAGAAATGAGTATATTCGAGAAAAAGTTGGGGTTGCTCCTACTGTTGAAAAAATGGTTGAATCTCGTCTTAGGTGGTTTGGGCATGTGTGGAGGAGACCGGTGGAAGCCCCGGTTAGGAGAGTAGACCAAATGGAGGGTACTACAAGGGCTAGAGGAAGAGGAAGACCTAGAAATACTATAGGCGAAACAATTGAGAAGGATATGGCAATCAATGCCTTATCAAAAGACATGATTTATGATAGGCCTTTATGGCGTCGTTTGATCCATGTAGCCGACCCCACCTAGTGGGACAAAGGCTTAGTTGTTGTTGTTGTTGTTGTTGTTGTTGTTTTAATACTAGGGAGCAGAAAATTCTTAACCAGAAAACAACCAACAGCTACCAATGAAACTTAAAAGTGAGTCAGCAGAAAACAATGAAATATTTGCAACCTCAAATATTAAAAACCATTGGTTTTATCTTATAAAAAAAAAAAAAAAAAAAAAAACACTATTGGTTTTAGCTGCTTACGTTTACATGCTCCATAAAGTGATAACACGATCATTACATTCTCAATTGCAGATGTGGACAGACCCACGCAAGCAACCACTGTGAAAGGATTCCATAAATATACAAGAGCAGCAAAATCTCCTGAAGGCAGACACTCTGGAAATATAGAAGGTGCTATTAAAGGGGATGAGCAAAAATTTACATTGTATTCCAAAAGATCCACAGCCTTACAATAAACATTAAAAATATATAATCATAACTTACGCTGCAGATCACGCGCATTTCTGGCCACAGTCTAGTGTATAATAATAAATTCATGCAATAACAAACTCTTGACATATATAAATAAATCTGACACAAGTTTATGGTGAATTTGTGAAAGTAGTAAACTCTAAAATAAATCCATATTTCCAATTTCAATCAGTGCAACCCCCAGATTTCAAATCAAAAGATAATCTAGACTACAGAATGATAACAACTTTAACTTTCCTCAGGGTGATCCCAATATCGACCATTTCGCTGAAGTGTTTCATTTAAACTCCTCTTTTCTTAACTTTTAATATGCTCCCCAAAAGTAAGGAAGAAAAACAAACCCAAGAGTCAAAAGTGGCACTCCATCTTCCATAGCAAATTATTAACACTATTTGGTAATCTTCATGCAAGTGCCATGCTATGACTATCTCATAAAAATACAATCAAGTCTCAAGTATATTTAAAAACCTCAAATCTTTATACCAAAAATAATCTCGGTTTGATGGTACAAGATCTGTTTATCAGCAAAATAATTGATCACTTATATGTTTATTCCTTTTTTCTTTTAAAGGACTTATGTGCTTATTCTATGCATATTCCATTTACCACTTTAAGATAAAAAATAAAAACAGGCAGAAGCACATCCAACCGTAACATCTGAAATTTAGACAAAAGGATCAAACTTATAGCACATGCTAACCACCTGAATTTTTCGATAAGTGATGAAGGCCTAGTTGTTTTAAACTAGAACTGTATGACGTCCGAAGAGTTTCACCAGCAGCACGAATGAGCAACGCACATACCACATCTGCAATCACAAAAACAAAACTACATCCAGAAATGAGTTGATATTTACTGCTTAATAGCTGACACAAGGGCGAACAAAATTCAGCATACATACAACAATCACGATCCCATGTAACAATCATTTATTCCTAGCAGGTAGGTACAAATAAACAGCACAAAAGAGTAGAAGCAAAATCAAGGTTTCTCATCTACCACTACCAGAGGTACATTTTTTCTAGAATTTTTATTTTTAATTTTTAAAAATAGCCTAGAATGTTACAATTCTGCAAAAAAAAAAATGATAGGCAAACAATTTTTTTCTTTTTTTAATAGAGGTGGGAGAAAGCGCAATCAGGCACGCTAACGTATCATGTCCCGCAGCTCTACCAACTGAGCTGACTCTTGGGAACTGAAATCTAAACACTGATAATGATAATTGAGTTTAATGAGTTAACTATCAGCGCATCATCCACCGATGATGATGTGTACAACTTATACTTTTTTTTGTGTGCATCAAGGGTATCCTCCCGCCAATAGCCAAAGACTAATCCCCTCCGCGGCATGGAGATCACCGAAGTGGGTTTTGCCTTTATCAACAAAGTCTTTTTCACACCCACGACAGGGATCAAACCCTTGACAACATGTTTAAGAAACCCAATCATCTATCAACTGTGCTGAGCCGTGTTGGTTGTATAACTTTTACTTAAAAGTCAATAATTATTAACAAATGAATGATGGATGATGTCTTGTACTATCGGTGCACAACCTATTTTCTCATAAAATTTATTGACTAACAAACAAAGAGTATCCTAATATGATTATAGTTACCAGATTAGGAAATAAACAACTTATTAAGTATTAATTGAATTGACAAGTAAAAGAGAAATGAAGTAACCTGCATAAAAGAGGTACAGTTTTTCTAGAATTTTAAAGCCTTAAATGTTTCTAATATGCCAAATGGTAATGATAATTGAGTTCAACGGGTGTGCACCGACTACCTGCCGCATCATCATCCACCAATGATGTGTTTGACATTGTTAACACCTGAATGATGGATGACGCAATGCTTTACACTGTCAGTGCACCGACCCATTTTGTAATGAAAATTATTGCCAACTAATGACAAAGAGTATGCAAATATGATTACTAGACTAGGAAATAATTAAATAAACGACTTCCTAAATATTTATTGACAAAGTAAAAGAGAAATATAAAGTTACCTGCATAAAAGGTGATCAGGTTGCCCTTCAATTCTGCACACCACCAACAACAACAACGTTTTTCAATTTAATTATCATCCAACAATATATTTTATTTAATTAAAAGAAAAGCATGAAACATTGAATAGTAGTAGTACCTGGTAACGGTTAAGGGGCCGAGGAGTGTCAATAAGAGAGGAGAACCATGGTACATTGATCCAGCATACGGTGACATCGATGACTGCTTCAGCCAGTAACCCTCCGCCACTGTTAAAAATACGAAGACAGAGTAATGTTACCGCGTTGTTACTGTGAGGATAGGATCGGAAAGAAAGAGAGAGAACGGGGAAAAGAGAAAGCGTACAGCGACGGAGGCTGGTGAGAGGGGTAGAGACTTCGGGGCGAGAAGAGAGGCTGAGGTTTTTGGAGAAGTAAAGAAGAATCAATCTCAGAAATACCGAACCTAACACTGAAATCCAGAACCATCGCACTTTGTTATTGTTATTCTTCTGCTGCATCTTCTTTTTTTTGCGAGGAAGGTGTGATCGGAAGCTTGAGAAAAAGTGCTTCACGGAGAAGAATCAATTAATAAAGCGGGTTTTGGTGTTCGGTTTCAAATAAAACCCATTTTGAAACGGATCCGAATTCTCTGTGTTGGATTTCGATGCTGCATTTGGGGGGAGGGAGGGAGGGAGTGAGTGAGATAGATAGAGAGGGATCGATCGATCGAAGGTGAGAGGGGTTATCTGGTGGTTAGGCTTCCGGTGGCAGTGCCGATCGAAGGTGAGAAGGGGTCTGTGGTGGTTTGAGTGGCGGTGGCGGCTGATCTGGGAAGAAAGGATGGGAAGGATGGCGAGGGTGGGTTTTGCTACGGGTTTGGATAGCTAATGATTTTGTTCTAAAATAAGAGTCTCAGTCACCAACCTCGTTTTTAAGTTCCAGCCCCAATTTTTTTTAGTAATAACCGAGATTGCCCCTGATTTTGTAGGCGTTAATCAAGATAGTTCCTGATTTTATCGAAATAGTATTTTAGTTCCTTAGATAACATTTTACTTCATATATATCTGTTTTTATCACATTTTAAAGCAAATACATCCTTACGATAATGACAGCAGAGACTAACTTGATCGACGTTTTCCTATCTCAGAGACTAAATTGCTATTTCGATAAAATTAGAGACTAATTTGACCGACGCTTGCCCAATCTGACCAATTACTCAATTTTTTTTTTAAAATACGGTTTAGTCCAAATATTTTCCGATGATTCAGAATTGGAAAAATGTATTTTTCGATTTTAAAAATTATTTTTTTTAATTAGAGAGTAATTGAAAAAAAATACATTTTTCGATTTGGGTGTATCGAAAAATATTTCAATTAAATAACCTTTGAAAAAATTAGGGGCTAGGGACAAAAAACAAAAGCCGAGAACTAAAACTCTTAAAATAAACGTTTTAAGCAAGATCGGTTTTAAACATGTTTATGTTGTGAACGAGTCAAACCCATTTACCAAACTCGACCATGTTTGGAATATATTAAAAATCTTTCCTTTTTTTATAATTTAGGTTTGTTCGGTCAGTTTATTATTCTTATATAAAAAAACGTTTTTTCGAATCATCACATTTGTCGTTGAAGTTTTCTTCGCACCAAAATGAGTGTAGATAAATAATCATTATATTTAATCAAAATATTACAAATTAAACTTTTTCTTAAACTTTTACTATAATTGGTAATAAATCCGGTCAATCCTCCATCTTCCAAATGATTTCCCTAACTCCATAGTAAAATGGGAAAAGTGTGAGAAATGCAAATATATATATATATATATATATATATATATATTATATGTGTGTGTGGGAATTGCTAACTTTCATCAATCCTAATTTTAGTTAGAGAATTTTAGCAATGTTCATCTAAAATATCAAAATTACCCCTCATTTCTTAACTTGGATGGTTTATTTTTTAAAGGGTATTTCTGTAAATAGATTATTCTCAATAAAAAATAAATAAAATGAAAATTCAACCTCCTACTCTCCAAGATTGATCTCATTCTAACTTCACTCGTCTCTTCTCTTCCCTTCTCTCTCCTCTCTTCTCCCTCTTCCCTCCTCTCTCCTCTCTTCTCTCTGCCATCGTCATCGTCGCCAGCGCCCCACGCTTCTCTTTCCTCCTCTCCCCTCTCTTCTCCCTCCTCCCTCCTTCCTCCTCTCTGCCACCATCACCTTCGCCACCTCCGTGACACTTGTCGTCACCGCCGCCATCGTCCTCCGCCAGCGCGCCCCTGGCATAACACTGCCCTCTTCCCCATAGCACCACTGGTAAGTCGTTTTTTTTTGTGTTATTTTTCTTTTTTTTTCTAAACTGCATATTATCAAATTGTTGTTCCTATGTAGTGTTTGATAAAATGTTTACCTTGTGCCTATTTTTTTTCTAAAATGTTTACCTCTATGTAGCACCAAAAACAAAAATAACATCACTGGTAAGTCGTTTTATTTTTTGTTGTGCTATTTTTTTCGTCTCTGTGTCTATTTTTTTATACTGAATATTATCAACTTGTGTTGCCTATGTAGTGTTTGACAAAATGTTTACCTTGTGTCTATTTTTTTCTTTACCTTGTGTTGTTTGTGTTGCCTATGTAGTGTTTGATATAATGTTTACTTGGTTGTACTGTCCTAGTATGATTGAAATCAATCAAAATAATAACTTGATAAAAAAAAGCTTGTTTATTCTTGGGCTCCCTTGTAGTAACTTTACACTAGACATGAGTAGTTTATATCTGATTTTTTAAAGAAGAAATGAGTTTACACTAGGCATGACTATCTCCTAATAAGTAAATTTAAATCATTAATTATTTTTCGATCGTTTTGATGTATGTATATTTTGAGAGGAAGACAATGGGTTTGAAAAAGCAACCTTTGGAAATTCAAGTTGGTCAAAAATGGAGCTAAAGGAATGAAAACATTGCATTTATAGTTGCTAACTTTTGGTTGTATTTTTTGTTTAAGTTTGATTCAAGCTTTGATTTTTTTGGATATATTTTGATGGTTCATTTTGAAGTATATATGCTCTCAATTTATATTATTTGTGTTCAAGGTTCTAAGGAATATGTTTATCATATAACATCATATTCTCACCTAATACAAGGTGATACACATTCTCACATTATAAACATATATATTTAAATAGTAATAATAATGACTTTTATTAATAATAAGTCAACAATTACAAACATTATTTTATTTTTACAGCCTTTTTGATACAACTTTTTTATTGCAAACATTACAAAAAGTCTTTCTAATCTAATGTAAACTTGCATCAAAATTCATCTCGTACATTCTAAATTTTTTTTTCTAATCTCTATTTTGCCATGTATATCCTTAACAATCTTAATTTTTAAGGTTTAACACATCTCAGCCTTCAAAACTATTCCAGCACATTCGTGGATTGATGCTCTTTAACATTGCTTGGACACAAGATTACTGCAACAACAAAAGAAAAAAAAAACTTAAAGAGCAAAAGAAAAGCAAAATTTTCACAATCACAATACATGTATGAGAAACCCAATTTTACTAAGCTGAAATTCTGAAAACAATATTACTATCAGGTCAATACAAAATTCTGAAAACAAAATGATGTATTTAGAAAATTAATTAAAGGACTTACTTGCATTATGTTACTATGAGGTCAATAGCTTCCTTTGCTTCCATAACAGAGCTCAATGGTGTTTTTTTTTATCCATGCAGTATACCTCATATAATGGCAAATGGCTTTTATAGTTGATGCCTTTTTTTATATTTTGTTGCTAAAAGGAAAACGTGTAGGAATATGATGGTATGAGGCATCGTTTACTTAGATACTAACTACTCATGTCTAGTGTGAAGTTACTACAAGGGAGCCTAAGTTACAACAAGAATAAACAAGTTTTTGATCAACTTATTATTTTGATTGATTTCAATCATACTAGGACAGTACAACCAAGTAAACATTTTATCAAACACTACGTAGGCAACACATACAACACAAGGTAAAGAAAAAATAAACACAAGGTAAACATTTTATCAAACACTACATAGGCAACACAAATTGATAATATTCAGTTTGGAACAAAAAATAGACACAAAGAGGAAAAAAACAGCACCAAAAAAATTAAACGACTTACCAATGGTTCTATTTTTTTTTGGTGCTACATGGAGGTAAGCATTTTAGAAAAAATAGACACAAGGTAAACATTTTATCAAACACTACATAGGCAACACAAATTGATAATATTCAGTTTGGAAAAAAAACATATAGAGAGGAAAAATAAGAAAAACAACACCAAAAAAATAAAACGACTTACCAGTGGTGCTATGGGGAAGATGACAATGTTATGGCAGGGACATAGGGCGCTAGCGGGGGACGATGGTGGCGGTGATGGCAGACGTCACGGCGGTGGTGAATGGTGACAGTGGCAAAGAGGAGAGAGGAGGGAGAAGAGAGGATAGAGGAGGAAAGAGAAGCGTGGGACGTTGGCGGAGGTGACGGGAGGGGCCACGACAGTGGCGAGAGGGTGACGGTGATAGAGAGAAGGAAGAAGGGAGGAGGGAGAAGAGAGGAGGGAAAAGAAGAGATGAGTGAAGAGCGAATGAGATCTTGGGGAGTGAGGGGTTGAATTTTCATTTTATTTATTTTTTATTTTATTGAGAATAATCTATTTACAGAAATACCCTTTAAAAAAGTCATCCAAGTTAAGAAATGAAGGGTAATTTCGTCTAAATATTTTAGGTGGACATTGTTAAAATCCTCCAACTAAAATTAGGGTTGGTGGAAGTTAGCAATTCCATACACACACACACACACACACACACACACACACACACACACACACACATATATATATATATATTATATCCTTCCTTTTATTATAAAAAGGTGTCACAATGGAGCTCTCTCATTCACTCATTTTGAAATGTTGCTCTCTCATTAAAAGTTGGTCTTTCCAACTCAAGAAGGGGATCCGCATGTCCATCCTTTTTTTTTTAATTTTAATTTTGAAAGGCAAATTAAAAGATGCAAGTTACACTTTGTAACTGCATTAGCAGTTTTCTCCTTCTCTATTTATTTATTTATTTATCAGTTTGTATACTTTCTTCATAATCAATCATCCTCCTTGAATCTAAAAGGGGCTGAAAAAATCTTTCTACTTGGGTCTACTCTGACCATCATTCAAATTCGCGAATTTGTTATTACTTCCATTGTTATTCTCATTACGGTTATTACCTTCTTCATCCCTTTTCTATCATTATAGGTGTTCACAATTTCGATCAGTTGGTGGATCATAATATTTTTCTTCTCTGCCTATTAGATCCACAACTTTTGATTCTAATCCTCCTCTTTCTATTCTTTCCTTTGTTTGGCTTTCTTTGTTTCAATAGGCCTTCTTTTTTTGGATTGTGGTTATCTCTGGAATTGGTAATTGTTGGAGTGTTATCTTCTTCCTCCTAATATTTTTCTTCATTTGTTTGGTTGTTTTTATCTTTTATCCTTTTCATTGTTATTTTAATCTTTAATTTTTATTGATGTATTTATTTGCAACATTTAGATTATCAAGTCATAGTCTATCACTCATATAATCTAATGAAAATTAATTTCATCGCTCTATTTCTAATATAGTTTCAAATTTTAGGTATGCTTATGACAAATAAAAAAAGTTGAACAAAATATTTATATCATGAAAATTTCTAAAAGCAAGATGATCATATTTTCCTAGATCAAGCTAATCATGTTGTTTGGCCGTACAAATTTGATTTAGTATGAATGCTTGAAATATTAAAAATAACCGATATTACATGTTCTAAAATAATATTGATTATACAAAATTAATGTTGGATAAATATTTTTATTTACTTTACTTAATTAAATTTAATTTGAATACATGTACCCATATTGAAAGAAAAAAAATATTTATGCATGACAATGATTTAAAAATAATGTTAGCCATATGTGGTATTTTTTTTTGGTAGAGAAAAAAAATTTATTACCAACCAGCAAATTCAAGAATACACACCTAAGGCCATATGTGGTTTGGATGATGAATAACACTTTTTTTTTTAATGATGAAAAATCTTGATACAATTAATATATTCCATACTTATATTCATTAAATTTATTTGATCTATCATGTGTCATTTACAAAGGATTCAAGGATCATAATATATACACACACACACTATAATCAAGGATGAACGGTTAAAAGATTAATTTATAGTGTTATATCAAGTTATATATATATATATGGGTGTATTTTTTTAAATGTTTGAATAGTATTTCTCAAATTAAAATAGAATAATAAATGTAGGGGATTGACACCATAATATAAGATAATAAAAAAAAAAGATACATTATATATTATTAGTATATTTTCACCAACTTGATCATTTGAATTTCATTAAATAATTTTGTGTTTACAAATGAGTTGATATTAATTCAATTCGAAAAGACAAAATGATTTACAATTATTATCTACATTAGTTTTCCAATGATAAATGACTAACAATACATAGGCAAGCAAACAAACATCTCGTGCAATGCACGGGTTTAAAACTAGTATATATATATATATATATATATATATATATATATATATATATATATATATGATAGATGTTACAAAGCAAATAATTAAACATGTTTTTTTTTGTCTATGACCGGAGTGTCCATCGCCGACCGCAGTGACTAATCTCCTCGCTGGCTTGTAGGCACCTCTAATGGGTGGGACAGCTGGCCCCGATAATCAAACATGTTTTAGATATTCATAATAGCATTTGATAATGATAAAAAAAAAAGCAAAATAACAATACCTATTTTCTTATATATGCTCAAATTGTTACAATTTCTTAGCAAATTAACTACACATATTGTCTATTGTTGCACTGTGAAACTATAAAAAGGAAAAAAAATAAAACAAACATAACTTCACTTGCATTGGCTTATGTTGCTGTAATTGTTAGTATCATTCCTCTAAATGTCCAAATAAACCCCAATATTTTGAACTTGTAAAAAAAGTAAATCAGAAAACACAATCACTTAGAAGAATAGGTTAAAAATTATTGTTGACAAAACCAAATAGACTCTCGAGTTACAATCACTTAGAAGAATAGGAATAAAAATCTCAATCATTCTTCCTACATAACAGTCCCAATTGGATTCTTCCTGCATAACAGTCACGATCGGTTCAATGGTTATGAAAAGGAGATAGTGATGGTGCGATTTGAGATGACGATCTAATGAGAGAGAGAGAGAGAGAGAGAGAGAGAGAGAGAGAGAGAGAGAGAGAAAGGTCGCCTTTGTAACATCCTAACTTATAATCTCTTATTATTTAATTAATAAAAATATTGGCCAATTTTTTTAAAAATATATAAAAATAAATGTAAACCAATATTCAACACGATTGCAGAAAACGTACATATATTATATTCACCCATAATTTACAATATTTTACATTATAAGTTTCAGAACAATTTCATCTTAGTAGCAACAAACCCAAGACCACTCTAAGCTATTATAATGCTTAAATATGTCAGGGGTCCTTGTAGTTTGGGTCTCTTTTGTCAAGTACCCTGTTATTTTTTTTAATGAATATCCCTGAACTATTCTCCGGTTTGAAATATACCCCTCTTTGCCATTCCGGTCACCGGTGTTGACATGGATGACTGAAAAATCATGTTATTCATTCATTTTTTGACACGTGGATATATATTTTTTTTAAATTAAAAATTAAAAATTTGTTTTATTTAAAATAAATAATTTATATTAAAAAATTATATAAAATTAAAAAAAAAAGAGAAGAATACAGATATTCGAAGAAGAAGAGCAGGGGAGGGAAGGGGAAACCGCCGCCGTCGGCCTCGGCGGAAGGAAGAGGGAAGGAAGAAAAGGAGCGACGGCGGCAGCGGGAGAGAGAGAGAAATAGAGAGAGGGAGATCGAGAAATAGAGAGAGAGACTCGCCGCCGCCGCCACTCCTCTTCTTCCTTCCGTCTTCCTTCCGGCGGCGGCAGCGGTTTCCCCTTTCCCTCCCCTGCTCTTCTTCTTCGCAGATCTGTATCTTCTCTGTTTTTTTAAAAAAAAAATTTATATAATTTTTTAATATAAATTATTTATTTTAAATAAAAACAATTTTGTTTAATTTAAATATAATATCCACGTGTCAAAAAACGAGTGTATGACATGATTTTTCGGTCATCCACATCAGCACTGGTGGCCAAAATTAGCATGAAGCGGTATATGTCAAACTGGAGAATAGTTCAAGGGTAATTTCATTTAAAAAAAAGAACAGGGGTACGTACCTGACAAAAGAAACCCAAACTACAAGGACCCTTGACACGTTTAAGTCTATAATATATTACAAAACAAAATATAATAACTCAAAGCATAGCCCAACTCATAGCAGTTATATCATATATTTGGATTACGAGTACCTTAGATATACTATCTTACACACATCACTGTTTTCATCCCGAATTCAATTGTTAGCTTCCCACGGATTACCAGTAATTGAGTTCTTCACTGGATCCTCATCCTCCACCGGGTCCTCATATTCCACCGGGTTCTCATTCTCCACGGGATCCTCTTCCTCGTCCTCTTCAATAAAGGGCGATTCCCTTCCACTCAGGTGGCGTAGCAAACCTGACCCTCCTCGATGGACCAGGATAAGGAGGAAACTCTCTAACAACTCTATCAGCAATAGAAGGAGTACGGGGTGGAATCGAGCGTATACGATTATTACGAGGCGGTAGCAGAGGGGATCCATGTTTGTACGTAAAGGCTGGTGGAATGTGCATGATGTATATCATCGGTATCCTCGCTCTCCGAGGACGCATCTGTGGCAGGGGGTTTAGATGATGAAAGGTAACCTCCACGTCACCCTCATATGTGACATGGTGGCCCTCATAGTGTCACTCCCCATTAGGAAGTGGGCGCATCTCCACACATATAAGGTTCCTCGCCATAACCTAACAACTAAAAAGGGCAAGGAGTAAGTCATAGCCAATCACTTACAAATAATAATTGAAATAAGCTAAAAATGACAAACACAAGTAATTAAGTAATCAAATAACAATGCATATACACGTGCTCAAACCATATTTCACAATAATATTATTTCTAGGGATATTTGGCATGATGCATGACTACTAATGCAAATCTCCACACTTTTGGATCCATTAACAACCCTTCATCCATAATCATTATTCTAAGTTAGGGAAAGCAACTGGGAGTAAATGCTTTTCATCCACGTATGCCATTGCAATGGTCATGCATATCCACTCTCTCAGAGATAAAGGCAATATAAATGACAGTCCTCCATGAGTCATAATATGCCTAAGAGGTCGATAGAATGTATTATGATTTAGCAAAACTATCTCGGACGAGTCATAAATAGAGTTACAACACATCAAAATGCACTTGCTCAAGCTTTCATAATAGCAATTAACATCAAGTAATCAAATCATTCCTCAATTAATTCAAAGAACACATAAATCACAACTTAACATATCAAAATCAATTCCTTTACGAATTAAGCCATGTCTAGTGTTCCTTTAGCTCACATACATAAATTAAAGTTTCTCAAAGTAAATTTTTAGCTCTTATTAACCTCTAAGTCAATTTACCAATTCAAAATCCATTTTCATTTTATGCCCTTGAACTCCAAAGAGTTCCGATATTCTTAGCTTATCAATTATCATTCTAGTGAGTTGGTTAAATTATCCCTTACCAAGTATGAAAGGTAAAGTCGGGATATGCAATGCTGTTAGCCAAGGATTTTAGTGGTGCATCCTCTTCTTTGGTGTCCCATAATTTCGATCTGTGGTACAAAATATGGAAGGCACCATGCTTACCTCGGTGTAATGACCTTGTTTGGCAAGCCTGTAGGGACATCATCCCAGCTAGAACTCGATTGTGTTATAGAGGAACATTATCAGATTTGATTTGTCCTTTGTGTGGTAGTGATGATGAGACCACGACTTATGCTTTGTTACCTTGCCCAAAAGTGATTCCCATTTGGTTTGTGTCCCCAATGGTGGTGTGTATTTCTCCATCCAACACTGTCTCATTTGCTACTTGGTTGCACTCTACCTTCCTCATGTCTGACAATTTTGATGCTGGACATGTTTTTGAACTTATTCAAGCAATTTGGGATCATAGAAATGATTAGGTATTTCGTGGCAAGCTTTTATCCATTCCTCAAACTATAAAGAAAGCGACAAGCATGTTAATCCTTGAGAAGCCAAAGCCGGTGATGCAAATTCACTCTCGCCCTAATCTTTTGGTTGATGATGCCTTTCATGTGTTTGTGGATGCGTCTTGATGTATGGCTAAGATTGTTGGAGCAGGTTTTATAACTATGGACATGAACCATGACTTTATGGTTGCAGGGTGCCAATTATTGTCATTCACGCTTGATTCTTCTCTTGCTGAATGCATTGCCCTCAAATAGTGTATGAAATGTATCTATCACGTGGTTGTTTATACTGACTACCGAAAACTTTTCGTTGCATGGAACTGCACGTCACCGGGTTCTTCTTGTTTTCACATTATGGTTGAAGATTGTAGAGCTTTTGCTGCTCATTTTGATATTTTCCATATTAGGTATATTAGTAGAACTCTAAATAATCATGCTGATAGGATAGTTTAGCAAAAAATGTTTTTCAATACTACTATAAATTGTGGTTAGATGAGATACCTTCCTTTTTATTGAATGTTCCTAACTTTAGCTCATTTAATGAGCATCATGTGAATAAATAAATTGCATCTCTTCATTCTAAAAAAGATAAAAAGTTCTCATTAATATATATATATATATATATATATGGATAGAGAGAGATGATACCAACAAGACCCAACACAATTGGTATAACTAGGTTCCTTAAGCATGATATCAGGGGTTTGATCCCTGTCGTGGATATGAAATCTGCTTCGGTAGAGATTAATCTTCGGCAGTCGGATGAATGATACTTTTTGTGATGTTCCGTTGTTAGGGAAACACCACGATGTGTTTGGGGGGTTGTTGTAATTGACGAGGGTGACCTCGGTCCTACGTATACCTAGGGAAAAGGGAATCAAGTCACACGTAGTTCTTGAGAATTGGGTAGAGAATGTCATACCTTAGCCCTTGTGGAAGGGGTGTATTTATAGGGAGAGTGGTGTTGTGGTACCTTATGGGCTTGTTTGGCCCAGTAGGGCTGATGTGGCTCTTAGAGGATAAGAAGGACCGTCCTTCATCCTTATCCTACACTAGAGAGCTTATCCTTATCCTTTATGTCATAAGGGCTGCCCGAACATGGTGCTCGGGTCCTCGGCTGATAAGGTGAGGCGCTTGGCACGTGGTGGCTGAGATGCCTGATGTCCGTGGAGCCTCTTGAGCTTCCAGGTCGGTAGGGCCTTACAAGTGTCCCTAAATGGTCGGCATCAAGGGCACATGGTCGGCTCGTAGGTCTGGTCCACTACATAAGCCCCCTAGCTCAGGAAGAGTCGTAGAGACACTGTGCCGAGTTGAGATCCTTTCTCTATTGGTCCGATCAGATGTCTTTTTCCGAGGGTTGGTGATGACGTAGAAAACTACTTGCAGTTGAGGCCTTTTATTCGGAAGAGAATCGGGGATGGTTGATAGCGTTCTTCGTGCTCACATAATGACACTGAAAGAGTGACCCGGTAGAGGATTCTTATATCTCTCTCATCGAGGTGCGCCGAGAGTAATATCATAAATTCGATCGTTATGTTCATCGGGGATGCTGTCGGAATGACGGCCTTATCCGAGGTGTATTCCTTGACCCGCGATGTACTCGTCTGATGTACGAGTCATCGGGTAGCAATCCCCGTTTCCACCTGTGGCCTCGCTGATCTGGCTGGACAATCGTGAGATCGTGGGCAAGTGCTTAGGAACATGATCCAAAGAGAATGAATGGATTAAAGTAAGTTGTCGATGAGAGAGGTGAATACCAAATCTGATGTTGTTAGTTGGAAATGTTGTAACATCCCTTGCAGGCAAGGAGACGATATCGGGCGTCATCTGGTGTCGGTACATAGGTCTGCCTATGTCGTCTTCGAATCTGTTTCCTTGCATCACATGCCCCCCACTCGGTAAAGCTTGAAGGGGCTTGTGCCGAGCTCATAAGAATTGAGACGCTCAATGTTGAAATTCGAGGCACCCTCGAACTCGGTATAGGGTTGAGCGCTCGGCGGGAGGTTTCCAAAGATACTGGTCGGTGACAGTTATACTTGGCGTATGGCGAGAATGGGGACTTCCTTGTTACCTTTCTTCTCGGATGGCTCTGAGGACTTGGAGTCCGTTGCTGCCTTAAGCAGCGGACGATGTGGCAGAGTGTGGCCACTCGAGAGGGAGTCCTCATACCCCGGCTGGCTGAAATACGCCGACATTTGGAAGAACAATGTTGCCGAGCTAGAGAAATAATCAAATGATGAAGCCGAGAGGGCGAAAAGTGGGATCATCTTAACAAAGCCGAGATCAAGGAAGACTTAGGGCTCCTCGGTCACGTGAGGACAAACTGAGCCGATCTGGGAAGGGTTCGGACGAGGGTGATGAAGTTACAGGCGTAGCCATTGATGCATAAGAAACAACCTGAAAAAATTCCTTGTGGATGGGAGAAAAGTAGCGTTGTTTCCTTCGTTAATGCTGTTAATTAATTATAACTGCCGAACTCCTCGGAATTCGAGTAATCGGACGGATCCTTATTAAGCTCAGAATAACTAAGCTGAAATGGACCTCTCTTGCATGATATCGAAGAAGGATATCAGATAAGGCCCTGCTATGTACGATAAATACATGATTGTTGAATAAAGTACGATTTTCTCAATTGTCGCAACATAAGGGTGGACGACTGATGTGAGACTCCTTTAGAGATTCTGAGTTGCTTGTATCTCCATAGTCGTACCTTTCATCATATATATAGAGATAGGAATTAGGATATTAAATTAGAAATGAGATATAACTATGTTATTTGACGAGAGTGATGCATTCTCTTCGTAAACTATGAGTCACACTCAGGCACTATGCAAGAAGTATGATACTTGCAGCATGAATAAAGCGACCATGTGTACCACTCATGGCCAATAATCACAACTATCTCACATAGAAACTAATATGTGCAATTAAGATATTAAACATAACTGTAATAAACAATAATGAATTAAATTTAGGATAAGGAGAGATTTTCCCTGATCAAGCAAGAGGAGTGTTATATCTTTGCATTTGGACCGACTGTTCTCTGAGTTGTCGGGCATGCCTCCCTCTTTTTCTTCTCAAAAACCTTTAACCTAAGAACAGAAATGCCATCCGAGGAAACATAAGAAGGATTGGTGATTGGGGTCTCCATGAAACACGGTAATATATGCACGTCCAACAACAAGAATTGGGCGTCCAACTCAGGATGCATGTATTCTAATCTTTATTGCTCTGATGAAAGAGGCAGTTTGGCATGGTGGATCTGACGAGGGAACGAATGTTTGATGATGGCTTCTGCTTTAAGACACTAGGATTGATTCGAGTATACTTTCCCAATTAGATCGGATTCATCCTCCGAGAATGTTGTACCGATTAGATTGAATTCATCCAGGCCTGTTTGAGAGACTTTCAGATTTAGATCTGTGTGAGGGAGCACTGTGACAGGGTTGAATGTTCGCAAGTTGTGAGGGTGAGGCCTTCATTGTGTGTTTGATCAGAGCTGATAGGCCTTCACTAGATCACTGAGGGGTGCACATACCAAGTTTGACCGTCGTGCTTGAGCTATCGTGCTCGGTTGTTCTGATCAAATTTGTACCTTAGCCATGTATTGCTAGATTGTTTTCCGCTGTCGGATTATCGTTAAAGATGTTTAGCTTATGAATGCGGTAAGGAGAGCTCAAACCTCGCCACCTGAGCCAAGGTGGGGTCCTCTTCGCCTGAATCAAGTAGGATCTTTTGGTTCAGTCCTGTGGAGTTGGGTGCTCCTTTGTACTTGGAAATCTTATAAGCTTTCTTTTAGAAAGTTGTTGTGTATAAGTGGCCAATGTTCCGTTTAGGTGGCTAGCCCAAAGGGAAAGGCAAGTACGTACGCATATAAGAGCTTGTTTTGTACCGACTTTTATGCGAAAGATAACTCGGATCACTGGCGCTTGAGCCAAGGCGGTGTCCTCGGCCCACGACTGTCTAGGCTCTGTTGGGAGAGCTCTGTATAGTTGGGTGTCTCTACGTACTAGCTAAATCGCTGAGTTCTAATGGGATGGCTAGTCCGGTTAGAAAGGCGGGTACGTGTACGCATGTAAGAGTGGTGACCCTTAGAATCTGCGAACCGGAGGTGGCGACGAAGGAACTGCTATTCACAACGAAGCTTCTACTAGCGACGGTGGTGGCCGTGAGATCGCGTTATCGTGAAACAGTGATTTGCGATCTAGCGCGAATCGCTCGTCACCGATGCCACGATCGGCCCGCACGTGAACAGCGCCAGCGAGATGCAGCACCACGAGGATGGGAACAGCATCGCCGCACCATGAGGAGGCGAGAACAGCACGGTCGCATCCCGCCGCAACGTCGTTGTTCTTCTTCCTCCCTGGTTTGCGAACCCCTTCTCTGGTTTGTGAATGGTTCGTCACTTCGAAGGCGACGGTGGAGATGAGAGGGAGAACGCAAGGTGGTTGGTGACGGCGGTGGTTCGCTGCTCCTCCTCCTTCTGCGCTTCTCCTTTCCTGGTGGCTATTCAGAAACTGTGGCGGCCGAAGGTGGTCGTCATGGTGAACGACACCGTGAGCCACATCGTGACAGCACCGTGAACAACACCGTGACGACATGGCACCGTGAACAGCAACACGTTGCTTCCTCTTTTTTTTTTCTTTTTTTTTTTGGGTTTATTTTCTGTAATTGTGGATGGGAATCAGAGTATAACGATCCCCACAGACGACGCCAATGTGATGTTCCGTTGTTAGGGAAACACCACGATGTGTTTGGGGAGTTGTTGCAGCTGACGAGGGTGACTCCGGTCCTTCGTATCCCCAGTGAAAAGGGAATCAAGCCACACGTAGTTCTTGAGAATAGTGTAACACCCTAAACAATAATTACCCTTAAACCCGAAAAATTAGGATTTAAAATTTCTTTTCATTAATACAAAACATCAGAGTTATAAAGCGGAAGACTTTAATTCGATCAAAGCATAAAAAGTTCCATAACAGGTACACCGAGTTCATATTCAAAATACAAGTTCAACAAAAGTTTAGCTCGGCCCATCTAGGAATTCCGAAGTCAAAAATACAAAGAGTGTTTTAGCTCGGCCCAACTGGCCGAGACCCAATAAATTCTCCTACTCTAAATAACTTACTCTCCCTGTGAGGGAGAGTGATCCTGCTCGGCCGGGGACTGCGTCTGCTCGGGCTCAGTACCTGAAAAATGGTAAGGAGGTGAGCACTACACAGAACTTAAATAAGCAGTTTCTAATATGCCATACCGAACTACCAAGCCAAACACAAGTAGCCAATTAACCCATAAGTAACAAGTAACCAATCCATATATCGCATGCATACATCATCATTCAGCTCGGTTCACATCATATAATATTAGTTAGCTCGTCTTACATCGTACAATGTTATCTAGCTCGGTTCACATCGTTACTCAGTTTATCCATTACCTATTAGTTTTACCTCGGCACTACCTTCTAATTCCCCTTATACTCTTTCCTTAATTCTTACACCCAGCTTCTCGGCCACTATTCTCTTACCTCGGCAAACCATCTCTATCTCGGATTCATTACTCAATAATCCACTTTTACATAGCTTACAATCTTTTACTCTTCTCGGATGCATACACCCAGTGCTTGTCTTACACCATTTAAGGTCGGATATCGGAGTGTCCATAACTGCGAGTACCCAGTATCCGTCTTACAACTGCACATACTCGGTATGCGTCTGACGCGATCAATGCACGCACCCAGTACGCGTCTTCTATGACCAGGAGCACTACCGCCGATCATTCTATGGAGGGGAGTGTCCATAACTGCGAGCACCCAGTACTCGTCTTACAGCGGCGCATCTCGAAGACTTATGCGATCAATGCACGCACCCAGTACGCGTCTGCTATGACCAGGAACACATCCCACTGATTCCGTGCTCGGAACCTTGTGTGAATCATAACTGCGAATACCTAGTACCCGTCTTACAGCTGCACATACCCAGTATGCGTCTGACGCGATCAATGCACGCACCCGGTACGCGTCTGCTATGACCCGATCACACAACCATTTCTCTTTAATTCCTCTTAGTCCTTTTTAACCATCTTTATTTAGCTCGGTCTCTCTCGGCTCAACCTCTTAGTCTCTTTAGCTCGGCCTATCTCGACTTACCCCTTTAACCATTCCCGTTCACCATTAACCTTTTTCATTATTTAACTTATTACTCTGCCTCTCCTACTTTCCATACTTACCATTTTCTCATACCCATTCTCAACCTCACTCAACTCAGCCACAGATATAAGCAATAAATATTAAAGCTCATAAACAACTATACACAAAGTTCTTAAATACTTATACCACAACAACAATAAGAATAAAAGCATTCAACCAAAACCATTATGTCAAATATAGCATATAATCGAAAATAATGTTTCTTCTTCACCTAAAATCCATGTTTCTAGTTCATTCATTGGTTCCCTTTACCCTCTCTACCATTTCTTTCTAACATTAACCTATATCCATTCCCTAATCTACACCCACTCTTAGTACCCTTTATGAACATACTAGAAACCCAAACTCAAGTAGAGGTAACACTCACTCCTTACCTCAAACCGTGAGAGATAAGAGTTGAGAGCTTGAGAATGGCTTTCCTTGACCTTGACCTTGTGAGCTTCACACCTCTTGAATCCCTTCTTCCTAGCTGCACGCCGGCTGCCACACGGTCCAGGGACGCCGGAACAGAACGGGGACGGAGAGAAGGAGGGTCTCCGGTTGGGTGGAACTTGGTGGAAGAGAGGGAGAAAGAAAGTGTTGGGGCTGCTGGAACTTTGAGAGAAAGAGAGAGACGTAGGGGAAAGAGAATGAGAGTTGAGAAATGTTGTGTTATGTGTAGGGATTCTCTTTTATTCATTTAGGGGAAATATTTGTGTGGTCCTCATTGGAGGCTTCTTGGGGAAGCTAGAATGTATGGACATGATTCATTGGCTTCCAAAGAAACCATGAATAGTACTTGAAAGGGACATAAAGCAATGATAGTGACATAAAGTGAATGACAATGACATAAAGTGAAGGATAGTACATAGTACGGATGGTGCGAAACCCAATGGGCCAACAACTCAACATGAGCTGGCACGGAGGAGCTAGGACGTGTCGGCTCGGGTACGTCGGCAAGGATACGTCGGCTCGGTTTGTAGGGACAGCAGTAGTCCGAGCTTCCTTCTCGGATGATACTGTGAGGTGCGCTGAGGTCGGCTAATCCGGACTGGACAACAGGTTCCGCGTTTGGTTCCCATCCAGCTCGGTTCATATGCACACAATCTCATCTAGCTCGGCCGGGATCGGACCGAGGTCCTATACTTACATCCTAGGTCGACCTATGCTCATACTACTCTACTTTCCTTATACAACCTCTACAGCTTAATCCTACCCTTAAATAAATATTTATATACTATATATATACATATATCTAAAGTTATTATATTTAATATTAATTTTCAGGATGTTACAAATAGGGTAGAGAATGTCATACCTTAGCCCTTGTGGAAGGGGTGTATTTATAGGGAGAGTGGTGTTGTGGTACCTTATGGGTCTGTTTGGCCCAGTAGGGCTGACGTGGCTCTTAGAGGATAAGAAGGATGAGTCCTTCATCCTTATCTTACTAGAGAGCTTATCCTTATCCTTTAAGTCATAGGGATTGCCTGGCTGATAAGGCGAGGCGCTTGGCACGTGGTGACCGAGATGCCTGATGTCGGTGGAGCCTCTTGAGCTTCCAGGTCGGCAGGGCCTTACAAGTGTCCCTAAATGGTCGGCTTCAAGGGCACGTGGTCGGCTCGTAGGTCTGGCCCACTACACTTTTAATGAAAAAAAAGGAGAGAGATGATAACCCGTCCCTAATTAGAATGAGACAAGGTTAGGATGAGTCCGGGTTGATCCGAGAAAAAATGAATAGCATTAAAAAATGTTCAATTTTTTTCTTATCGTTACGTCTAAAGTTTGTAAAAAAAATAAAGAGCATGAGTGAAATTTAATATATATATATATATACACACACACACATATTTGTCTAACCTCAAATCCTTAAGACATTTTTGGGTAACCTCAAAATCTTTTTGTGATATACTTGATTACAAAGATGCAAAACAAAAATTCAAAAAATATACATAATTAATTAAATAAGAAAAAATTTAGAAATAAGCAAAATAGCAAACATCAATAAATAGGCAAAATATGAAGAACATGGAAAAGATGAAAACAATAAATAGTAAACAACAATTGAAAAAAAAAAAAGAAATGCATAAATGAGATGTGTTTTCTCCATCAATACATATATGTTTACTGTCTTTTCTATATATATTTTTAAAAAGAGCAAAATAGTAAACAACAATTGAAGTCTTGAAAGGAAAGCCAAAATGCAGAAAGAATAACAAATAAAGAAAACAGAATAACACGTATACGGGGATATGTACGGGTCGGACCGGGTGACCCAGCTATGAACTCGAACCCGTCCCACTTAAGACCGGGTTTGTCCTTTATTAGTTCGGGTTTATCCGTTTAGTACCTTGACAACGGGTCTAACCCAAACCCATCGAGTCAGGACGGGTCCATGGGTTGGGCCGCTCCTGCTCACCCCTACTTTTTAAAATACGATTCGGAGGACGGGTACCCTAATACCTTAGGGGTCATTTGTTTCATGGCGTAAAATTGCATTTTTAGGAATCCTATTGCCAAGAATACTATTGCCAGGAATATCACTGATAGAAATATTAAAAAGCATGTTTGCTTAACATTTGTAATTCCTGGGAATTGTGTGAGAAAGGAAGGCTCAAATAATACTTTTGTAATCTGAGGGATATGAGAATGATTCATTCGTAAGCTCTTTGATTGAAATGAAGATGAATGAAAATGAATGTAAGAATGAGAATGAAATTCACCTTGAACAATTTTATCCATGAAATTTTTTTATTTTATTTTATATCAAACACTAAAATATTTTATAACTACCTCTTGTTACCATGAATGCAATTTTATTCCACGAAACAAACATCCCTGGAGTGTGACCGTACTCATTCCTAACTTGTCCACTAAGTCGTATAAACCGCCTTTCGAGTAGCGTACAACACTCGAGAACTCCAATCTCAATCATTTTTACCATGTTAAATTAACCCACGAATTATATATGTATCCTCAACCCCTAAACATTCCCCACCCAAACTGCTACCTATAAATTTCTCACTCTGTTTATTATTGAAACAAGTAAAACCAAATCTTTTTTCTTCCTTCACTATAAAAACATAGGCGAAACAAAGACAAAACAAAACAAAAAGAAAGAAAAACTGAACAGTGAATTCAGCAGCTGAGAGTTTTCTATTCCATAACTTAGATTTCAATGGCGAGGCCTAATCAAGAGGCAGTTGAGACTTTCATCAGCGTCACTGGCGTATCTGAACAAATTGCACTGCAAAAACTCCAGGTTTCTTTTTTGTTTTTATTTTCAATTTTTATGATAAAAAAGTTATCTTTCAATTAGAATTGAGGAAATTGAATTAAGATAAATTTGATTGGTTTTTTAGAATTTTATCGATCGTAGTTGTAGTTAGGGTTTTTGTGGATTGTTTAGTGAGTTTTCAGTTACTGATGTGAATCTTGACTTATCTTTTGTTGCTTATTGAATTTTTTGGACTCTCTACAATCAATGGTACTTAATCATTAGCCACTAATCTTTTTTTTTTTGGGGTCAATTCTATTTATGTTAATAGGATTAGTTTCTGTTCTTTTCAAAGATATCAAATCTATGCTTAGATTATCAAATCATGTTCCAGAATGTGATAGCCATTGCAGATAACCTTTTTTTATTTATTTTTTTTTTTAAAAAAAATCTTAAGATCATAATGTATCATAGGTTTTAGCTAGTAATGAAAGTAAACAAGAATAATTAAATTGGTGGCAGATTTTTTTTCTCTGGTTAATCGATGATAATTAGTTTTTTTGGTTGTTATATTGACTTTGAATGATTTATTGTTGTTGTTGTTCACTGTATGTTTCCCTGCAAGTTTGAGATTTTAGATTCTCTAAGTGCTTCTTGACCATGTTCAATGAGGTACAATCATTAGCTACAAGTTTGTGTATACAAGATACCCATCCTTTTTAACTATTCATCAGTTCAACTTTTGGGGAATGAACATGGTGTATTTTAATTCTGTTAATTGGGTTAGTTTATGGTTAGATTGCCCATAAACAATTCTAGGATGTTGGTTGAAGTGGAGGTGCTCATTGAGGGTGTGAGTACAGAATACTATGGTCCATACTCATAAGGAGCATGCATTATTTTTTGGGATCTTGCTGACCGTTTTATGGGAGGAAAGGAAGTACAAAGATTTGAAGACTTAAATGTGCTCTATAAGAAATATTGAGTTTGATCCGACTGTTGCAAATTACTATTATTATGACTTGTTTTGCCCTGTCTGCTCTAGGTAATATTGGTTTTAAAATTGTGTTTCGCCGTGATATTGGTATAAATCTGCTGTGGAGGAAATGCTTGTTCTCTTGTAGTTGAGCGATGAAGGCTAGTTTTAGTATGCTAACTAGCTTTAAAGCATAGTATGCTTTAAAGCTAGGTAGTTAATTCTAAAGCTAATATAGGTTAACTTAGCAGTGACAGTTAACAGGAACTAAAACGCCTCATAGCTGCTAAGTTTTCAAGCTGTTTCTTGGGTTCAAAAGTTGGGTTGTGATGACCCATGCAACCTAGAACGAAATACCCATTCATATCCTTTTTTCTTTCTAAAATTTAATTACTTCAAACAGTGTGTTTCTTACAATCTCTGTATGCTCAATTGGTTTTTACGGGCTTTAGTTTATATATAAAATAATGGTTCTTTACTTCAACCAATGCATTCTCCTTTCATTTTGGCATTAGCTTATTTTGTATATTTATACAATATCTAACATAAAATCAAACTATAGTAATAATTATAAAATAACATAATATTTACCATAATTCATCTTAATGTTACTCTGCCATATGATTTATCAAAGTATTTATAGAATCATGTAATATACAGTGACAATGAATTTTGATTATTAATGGTAAATATAGGTCTTTAATTTTGTGCATTTTTCTATTTTTGAGCATTTACACGTGCCTAATATAAATTACTTATATTGTTTCTCTAATCATCCATGTAGCAGCTATCCTGCTTCCCACTATGGTCTTTTTGGGGTCAATTGCTCTGCTCTGCTATCCCGTATTGATAGCTTTAAAGATTTGTCATATATCATACGATTCTCTATTCTCTGACCTCAGATGATTTAGCTTCTTTTATTACTGATCAGATAATTATATTCAAGCATGGAAACTTACTCTTGCTACAATTTTAGATATATGATCCCTCACTCTTCATATATGAATTTGAGCCTCTAATTGGTCTAACCAGATATTCTGATAATTTTGTAAAACTGGTATCTGGTTGTCTACATAGATCAAGTTCTGTTTAGCTTTTGTGACTATAATAACTTTAGGCATTTTTAGTGCTGTCAAGTAGTTTTTAATATCTCTCATCTTCATTTGTGAATATTGTTTCATGGCAGGAGCATGGTGGTAATCTTAATGAAGCAATCAATGCTCATTTTAGTGAAGGAGACAGAAATTTGATGACCAGGTATTCTCTTTTTCTGCCATTTGTAAGCAAGTAATTCTTCAGAAATGTACCTTGTTGCAGCTTTATTATTTTTTGTATCTGTGCATTCCTAGTCATTTTGATGATTATTGACATATCAGTTTATTCTTTCATGTCCAGCACACATGAAACTTCCACTACTGTTCCTGAAGATGATTTCATGGATACAGATGATCAACTTGATGCTGGAATTCATAGACCTCCATCTCTGTTTTCTTCAGCAAGAAATCTCAATCCATTTTCTCTCCTTGATCCAACAATTGGGAGAAGTATATTTGATACTCATCTTCGTTCAACAAACCAGGCACCATTTGTTACACATCCAAGAGAGGTAAGGGAGATTCCAATTGAGGTTAAGGATGGTAATCAGTCCACTCCTGAAGGTGACCATGTTCCAGCCATTGAAGATGTCACTGGAACTGTTCATACCCATGGTCCAGATATCCATGGGACTGTCATTATTAATGATGAAGATGATGATGATACTTCACCTACTCACACAACACATCAGGATGAGCAAAGGCACAAGATCTTGCCTGACACCTCACTTGACAGCAATGTTAGAGTTAGTGCTACTGAGTTTGAGAACTTGCCAGATCATAGCAATGACATAGAAGAAGAAATGATTCGTGCAGCCATTGAGGCTTCTAAGCGGGAGGCAGAGGAAAACTACAGAAATCACCAACTTGGAAGACAAATTGTATGTCCATGTATTCATTGATTTTCCCATGCTCCATTATAGTGGATGCTTGTTGTAGTATTTATTTCCCACCTGGTGCAGGACTCAAGTGAATCTGGGCTTCAACCAAAGCAATCTTATTTGGAGGATCCCGAGCTTGCCCATGCAGTTTCATTGTCCTTGAAGGTACATCTTTAATTTGTCTTCTCTTGTTCCTTTATGTCACCGCATCTTAAACTGTCACGTTGCTGATAGTTCACCACAGTGGTTACCAGCAAGACAGTCTAGTGCTTGGATTGTTCTTTAATATTGGAAATTTGGCACCTAGATTATTTCTAACATGAAATTAGTCCAGGCAGCTGAGCAAGAGCAAGCAAGGAGTGTGCAAGGAGCAGATTTTGGAGAACTGACGATTGCGCCATCTAAGTCATCAGAACTTGAACTAGGGGAAGTGGCATCTTATAGAAGGTATATTCTCTTTCTATCAGCTTGTTGTGGGCCTACTGCTGTTGTGCTCAGCTGCATTGGCTGCTCTAAAGTATGTTCTTGTGTTATTGTCAAAATCTGAAAGTGTCAATTACTGTCGTTCTAGGTTGCAGGAGGGAAGTTCATCCTTTCAAGATGAAGCTGAAGATGTAGAGGAGGAGAAGCCTCTGGTTAGGAACAGGACTAGACGTATGCCTTTGGGCTCCACAGGATTGGCTAAAGATGATGAAGTTATTGAGGCTGGGCCAAGTATAGGACATGAGAGCAGTAGTCCTCCTCAGCATAATGAAAATTCCTTCCACACCGATGAGGTACAGTCTTTCAATTAATGAATTTTCAAAAATGATTTAAACTCTGTTTACGTGCAATGTCATCTCAAATTCTCCATACTTCCTAATACCCAATCTTTGACTAAAATAAAATTGTAGTGGGGTGGCATTTCTTCCGAGGAGCATGATGACGCAGTAATGCTTGAGGCTGCAATGTTTGGTGGAATTCCAGAAGGGAGTTATCGCCAAGCTTATGCACCGCATGAGTTCATGCAGGGTAGGGGTTTCAATCCTCGGCCCTCTTATCGTCCACCTTCACCATCATTGACAGCTCAGCGCTTGATAAGGGAACAACAGGTGTGACTTATTTTCTTGAATAAGTTGGAAATGTGGGTTTTTTGGGGATGGCCTGACTGTAGCTACTGCTGTCTGTTTATTTGATTCAGGATGATGAATATCTTGCATCTTTACAAGCAGACAGAGAAAAAGAATTGAAGGCCATAGAGGAAGCCAAGGCTGCTCGGGAAGAGGAAAGACGGAGAGAAGAAGAATCTCGCAGGAAATTACAGGAAGAGCAGGTAATACTAGTACATTTGTAGCTCATTGCATGGCTTTTTAATTGCCCCTTGCCTAAACTTCTTCCCACTCCAGTGAAGATGGGATTTGATTCCAAGTCTTTGCACTCTCTACGATGGTGTATTAGTGAATTAGCGGACACCCAGCCTGTTTAATATGTATTGCCATCGAGTTTGATGATTGACATATTTTTTTACGTTGCATTTAATCTGATATTTTTTCCCAATTAGTGGAAATTAAAGATTTGTTAGTCATTTTTTAATAATGGAAAATTTCCATGCATTTAAAAGTGGAATTTTGTTCGTCAGTAACAGCATTAAGAACCATACTTCATATTTTGTAACACTTGATCCAAGAAGATTGCATTTTGTATTCTATTCACTGTCTTTTTCAGATTATTTTTTTTTATCCTGGATATATTGGCTTTATCCAAATGCTAACTCTATGAATTCATGCTTTCTTTAGGGTATAAGTAGAACTCCTTTTTCCAAGTTGCTTATATTGCATTTTGCATAATTGTGTACCAGGAATTGGAAACACAGTTAGCGGCAAAAGAGGTCTCTCTACCACCTGAACCATCCTCTGATGATGATAATTCTGTAAACTTGCTAGTAAGAATGCCAGATGGCAATCGTCGTGGACGCCGATTCCGCAGATCTGATAATCTACAGGTAAAGGCCTGTTGGAAAGTAAATGGGATTTCTTCCTTTTTTCTGGTGTATAATTTTGCTAAACATGCTTTTGGAAATTTTCAGGCTCTTTTCAACTTCATAGATATTGGTAGGGTGGTGAAACCAGGCAGTTACAGATTGGTGAGGAACCCGTAGTCTTCTCACTCTTGTCATTCCTATTCCTAATTACTGTGACTTATTCAGGGAAGAATAATTTAAATAATTCTCGTAATTTTTAAAGTAAAGAAAATATTGATTGCTTTTTCGTTTAAAAATGTTAAAAGGATTATTACTTTATTAGGACAATATTTTAGAAGGATACAACCAAACCTTTTATGGAGATGGTGAATCTATACCATATATCTTCATTGTGACTGTTTGTCTTTGATGTTATTCTTAGGTGAGACCGTATCCTAGGCGTGCTTTTAGTGATGGAGAAAGTGCTGCCACGCTGGATGAACTTGGCCTAACCAACAAGCAAGAAGCCTTGTTTTTAGAATTCATCTAATTCCCTGAAGCATATCTGGAAAACATTTGATTAAAGTTTTTTGTTTATTAAAATATGATTCAATACATACACAGGGACGTGTCATTTTTATCAAGGTTTATAATATTTGGATGATGTTATTTATGAATTCTCATATCTACAAGCTCAACAACAGGACGTGTTATGGTTACGGGTGAATACTAAATCTTCAAGGGAAATGTTTTCTATCTTCTAATCATTAGTATAGCGTGTGATTGAAATATATGTTCATATACTCCCTCCATCCCTTAATATAGGGTACCATTTTGGTAGAATCGGTGTTCCTTTTTATAAGTCGTTTTAGAATATCTAGGTAGTACTAAAGAGTTTATTCCAAATACACCACTCATAATTGCATAGAGGTGATAGGGTAATAATTACAATAGAGAGATAAATGAATAGAGCTGTAAAGTTTTAAATAAGAGAAACTTTGAAATGACAACATATTTTTTGATAAATTTCTTAATTTACGTGAATTAGGAAAAAGTAACTTATATTAAGGAAAAGAGAGAATAATAATTACTAAATTTCAACCATTGTTTTCCGTTTTTCTTATTCCCCCATCCCTCATCCTCTCCTGCTAAGCACTTCGAGTTAAATGAGTTTTGGTGAAATTTTTTTGTTTTGTTACTTTCTTAGTTCTTTTTTTTATTCTATAGGTTGGGTAGTTTATCTATTGCTTTAATAATATTATAATATTTTCCCACTATTTTAGATGATGAATATGAATATTTATCCTTTGAAAAAATAATAATGGCAATGCTTTTCGAAACACCAAAATAACTAGAGCAGTCAATTCCAATGGTCATCAGTAGTCAACAGGAGGCGGAGAATCCAATTCCAGGGACTTCTCGTGGGCCACGTGTACTTGGGCGTCGTTTTAGAATGATTGTTGCTTTTCTTTTAGCTAAGGAACAGCTCTTAGGACTAATAATCAAATCAGTAGTTTATTTAACCAGTATTCTTATGACCTATTAAAATAAAAAATTGAAAATTCTCATTGAAAAGCGAATATTATCATATATTATAACTTAAAAAGTTATTGTTATAAGTAATTGTTTTTCCATTTTTTAATTAGTTAACCAGTTTTATGCCACGTAAATGACCAAATGTGACGATGATTGTAACAAAAACAAAATAAAAAATGTGATGATGATAAAGTGTGCAATTGCAAAGGCAACGGTCAATTGAACGGATACCAGGGGACAGCATGTGACGTGGCACGTGACAAATCTCAGTTACCCACTCTCCAATCCATACACCACCAACTCCCCTTGTCAACGGTCATATTTCACCGCCACCCTTCAACGGTCATATTTCACACCACCATTCTTCAACGGTCATATAATACCTCACTAGTCCCTACACTTCCAAGTTGGAAAATCAAATCACTCGTAGGCCCAGCCAGAGGAAAAAGAAGAAGAAGAAGAAGAAGACCAACCAACAATGATGATGGAGACAGTGGTGCAAGTGCAAGTGGTGGGGTGCTGAAGCTGAACATTGCAACATGCAACATGATGCTGCATTGTGGAGGGAGATTAGATTATAGTATATAAAAGCACCATTCTTCTAAAGCTTTGTGTTTTTCTTTTGGGTAAGTGGAAAGGGTTTCCTACATATCATTGATGCATGTCTAAAGTGTATTCAAAGGTGGGGTTTTCTCTGGTTTTTGATTCAGAAGCTGCAATGAAGGACTTGTTCAAAGTTTCCACTGCTAATATGGGTTTCAAAACTATTATTTCTCAGGACTTGTTCTACCTCAAATCCCAAGGTGCATGTTTCTTTTTCTCTTCCCTTATTTTTTACAAACAATAGACAACATCCTAGTATTTTTTCTAATGACCATTCATTAAGTGTTTCTGGAATCCGATGATCGTTTTTCAGTGCTAGGACTTTTGTTTAGACTCTACAATTCTTTCATTCTTTCCTGCATATAATATATCTAACAAATTCTTTATTATTATTAAAGTTTATATCAGATTCAATTCATTCATATAGGAACACTGAGAATTTGTAAAGGAAAAAACTACAGTTTGCTTGTTCTTTTGTGAATTCATCGGATTCCTTTTATTTGTTTTAATGTTCTTATAATTCAATAAGACTTTCACACACAAACACACACATAGATCATCTCATACGCATGCAAATCAAATTTTAGAAGATACTTGAAAAAACAAAAAAAAAAACATACAATTTTTTCCTCTATACTTCATCAAGTTATTACTAGATAAAAAGAAAGGGAAGAAAAAAAGAAGCATCATCATCATCATCATCAGCATTGGGAGAGGGGTAGATAGCCAGTGTTACAAAAACCATAGACGATGTTGGCGGGGTGCTCTAGTTCAACATTGTTGTCACCAAGGCACAGATTGAGGAGTGAAGTAACATCACCATCACAGTTTCAACGTCAAGCCTGCAATCTCCAGCTACCTTCTTCCATGAACACACACAGATTGGACTTACCATCATCATGCAGTTTCCCAAGGAAAGAAGCCTCACGTTCACAACAACAATCCTTGAAGCCAATGGGACTCTCGGTGGAGAAACCAATGGAAGCCAAGACCAGCACTTGTTCTCTCAAGAAGCACAATATTCGACTTCCGCCTTTGGCAGCAGCAGCAGCAACAACTCAAGCAACAAGCAATCAAAAGATGGCATTTGCCGAAAGCAAGGGAGAGACAGATGACGAGTTTTGGGAAAAGGGTGGCAAGAGTTTGAAGAGGCTTGCTGCAGAACAAGGTTCTGTTGATGAGTCCTTTGCCAGCAGAGCCAAGAGGAAAAAGGGTAATGGGAATTTTGATGACATTCTTGAAGGAGGAGATACTCTGAGCTTAGCACAAATGGGTGCTGGCAACTTTTGGTTTCAACACCCTTCACTTCCTTTGTCTCTGAATTGTTCAGGGGAAGAGGAAAGGGTTTGCTTTGTTCCCAGTGAAGTAGTTTCTGCACCTTTGCCTTTATGCAACAATCCATGGGGAGAAATGGAGTCTGCTGTGACTAAGATCACGAATTTCGGCGAGAAGCGTGATATCGAGGGTAGCCAACCTCATGTGAAGGAAGGTTCAGTGTCCAGTGCATCATCAGAAAGCCAAAGTTTGAGTTTGAGGCTAAATGAGAGTGCACCATCGGAGCATGAAGTCGGTAACGGTTCGGGGACTCCTTATCATCACGAAGGAACAGAAGTGGAGAGTGGAGAGGAGGATGACCAAGAGAAGCATCTTGGATTTGAGCTGGTTAGTTTTCTGACAGCTTGTGTTGATGCTATTGGATCAAGGAATGTAGCTGCAATCAACCATTTCATAGCAAAATTGGGTGAACTTGCATCTCCAAGAGGAACCACAATAAGCCGCATTTGTGCTTATTTTACAGAAGCCTTAGCCATCAGGGTCACCAGGCTTTGGCCTCAGATTTTTCACATCACCATTTCAAGGGAGCTAGAAAGGGTGGTGGAAGATGAAACTGGCAATGCACTAAGGCTTCTGAACCAGGTTACCCCAATTCCCAAGTTCCTTCATTTTACTTCTAATGAGATGCTGTTGAGGGCTTTTGAAGGGAAAAACAAGGTTCACATTATCGATTTTGACATAAAGCAAGGGCTTCAATGGCCTAGCTTGTTTCAAAGTTTAGCTTCAAGGACTAACCCTCCAAGCCATGTTAGAATTACAGGCATAGGGGAGTCAAAGCAAGAGCTGAATAAAACTGGTGACAGGCTTGCTGGTTTTGCTGAGGCATTGAACCTTCCCTTTGAGTTTCATCCAGTTGTGGATAGACTCGAAGATGTGAGGCTTTGGATGCTTCATGTGAAGGAACATGAAAGTGTGGCTGTTAACTGTGCTTTGCAGCTCCATAAGACCCTTTATGATGGAACTGGAGGAGCACTGAGAAATTTCTTAGGTCTCATTCGTAGCACAAATCCTACAATTGTTGTTATGGCTGAGCAAGAAGCAGAACACAATGACCCTAGATTGGAAACTAGAGTGTGCAATGCCTTGAAATATTACTCGGCTTTGTTTGATTCAATTGATCACTGTCTTCCACAAGAAAGTCCTATGAGGATTAAGATAGAGGAGATGTATGCTAGGGAGATACGGAACATTATTGCTTGTGAAGGAAGTCACAGGTTGGAGAGGCATGAGAGTTTTGGGAATTGGAGGAAGATGATGGCAGAACAAGGAGGATTCAGATGCATGGGAGTTACTGAGAGGGAAATGTTTCAGAGCCATTTGCTGTTGAAGATGTATCCTTGTGAGAATTACAATGTGAAGAAGCAGGAGAAAGAAGGAGCAGCAGCAGTTACTTTGAGTTGGCAAGAGCAGCCTTTGTACACGGTTTCAGCATGGACACCAGTTGATGCTGCTGGCAGCTCATCCTCTTTTTCTCAGCCTACTTAATTTTCTTCATTCATACATTCTGTGAGAATATACAAGTGAGTCAAAAGTCCTCTTAGGTAGGAAAATGTCATTATTATTCTTTCATTCTTTGTTGCAGATAAGATTTGATTTCTTAGAATACATCAGATACATCAGTAGTCAATTTGTGATCATCATTATTTTATTCTTTCATGTAAGCTAAAGTTTTTCTTGTCCGTTCATTTCTTTTCTTTCTTCATATGGTATGCAAACCCTGTGATTCAGTTATTTGGTTGATTATACAAGTGAAATGAATTCAGTTATTTTGAGTCCATCTGATATCTTTATTATTCCATGTCATACACTCTATTTGCTATTACGAGAACAATATTTTAATATTATCTAAGTGTTGATGAACATTGAAGTATTGTGCTTGAAGATATATAGTAAAGAATATATATTAAGTCCGTTGAAGTTTCTTAATTGGGTAAACTCTTTCCGTGAACATTTTCTTCCATGGCTTTTTTTCCTGGTGATGGGTTACGAGTTGAAGTTGACTAACTTCTAGCAGTAATGTTCTCTCTTTGTAAGAAAGAGGCTTGAACTTGAGAGATAGATAGGCTGCTCATGATCAGACACATAATCATCAGCAGGTGGTGGTTTAGGTCTGTGTGAAGCTCCTGACTTCAATGATATCACTCACTCCTTCTGAGGAAATAGAGTTTGAACTTTGAAGAGGTTATCGGACACAGTACCATGACCAATTTTCTAAGCTTGATCATCAGTCTCTGTTTCAGCAATTAGAACATTACTAGTTCTTGTACAATTTTCAAAATAGAAAACTAAACCATTCGTGCTAACTACTACTAAATGGTAAAGTAGAACACTTAAAACTTTCCTCTATTGAAACTTGGATGGATGCACAATACTAAATGGTAAAGTAGAACACTTAAAACTTTCCTCTATTGAAACTTGGATGGATGCACAATACTACAAGAATTCAAAACTTGATATGTTCCTTCAAATATATTTGCATATAGCACAAGAGCAAAATTAGAACATTACTTGTCAAAGCTAACTAAGCATGCAAACTTTTATCAAAGGATCCACATACCAACATACTTGTCTAATCGAGATAATCGTGCATGGTTGAGCCAACATCACAAGATGTAAACCCTTCTCTCTCTCTCTCTCTCTCTCTCTCTCTCTCTCTCTCTCTCTCTCTCTCTCTCTCTCTCTCTCTCTCTCTCTCTCTCTCTCTCTCTCTCTCTCTCTCTCTCTTTCACCTCCTCATTCATATTTGTTCTTTTTGTTTAGAGAAGTTCACATTTTAATTTTCTTCACATTTTAATTTTCCAAAATGATTTGTTTTTTCATCTTTTTTCTACCACTAAAAGTAGTAGAAGCTAATTCAACTGAAAATCAATTTTTTCTCACATCTTTGATTGTCGTTTACGCAAGATACAAAGAAAGAAAAACAAATTTTTTATAGTATTTGAACCTAAAATGGGTAGGTTGTAAAATGGGGGAATGGGAAAAGGAGGTGAAAAAATTCAGTGAAAGAAAATTCAAGATCTGACGTTTTACATTCATTTTTAGAAAAAGTTTTCCTCTACAAATTTTGAAGTACATGTAAATGTAAATCACGATCAAAATAAGAACATTACTAGTCCTTCAACAATTTATTCAAAATTGAAAAATAAACTATGCATGCAAAACTACCACAAGAATGCAAAAAGTACTAGTAAATCAAAAAGTACTTTTATATTTGCACTTGTAAATCACAAGAGCAATATTAAAATAATGCTAAAAGTACTAAATCAAAAATCATATATCCTACAATCAAAATAGGAAAATATCTAACTTAATCTAAATTATTATTGGCTTTTTTAAGCTATAGGTCCCTAAACTTAGGGGGTGTTTTGGATTTAGTCCTTAATCTTTTTTTTGTTGGATCTGGTCCCTAAACTTTAACGTCGTTTGGAATTAGTCCTCCCGTTAATCCAAAGTTAACTCCGTTAGTATCTTCCAATAAGATGTTGCCACGTGTCCCAACTTGCATTTTTTTTTTTGCTTTTTTTTTTACTTTGAGGTCCTTAACTTAGGGGAAGAATTGAATTTAGTCCCTATCCTTTTTTTCGTTGGATCAGGTCCCTAAACTCTGGACCATTTTGGATTAAGTCCTTCTGTTAGCTTTAATCTAAGACCGTTACCCTGGGAAAATTTTTATGCCATGTGGACCAATAAATTAATGCCACATGGAATTTTTCTTTTAAAATTGAAAAATTACAAAAAATAAATAAAATTAAAAAAAAGCCAAATATTACCTGATTTGAAGTACAACTGAACCAAGCATCATTAACAGATCCACCATGCCACAGAAATTTTTCAGGCCAGAATGTGAACCACCTTCCCTATCTTCCTCTCGTTCCTCGTCGTGCTCGATTGTCTCGTTAGGGCTTGACATCATGGTTTCTTCACCTTGCTTTAGGGGGTGGCATTGTTTTTCAGAATATAAAGATCTAAACAAAAAAAAAAAAAGAACACACACAGTGTCAAGTGATAAAAACTGAGTTAGACACCTACCAAACCTTTATCATCAAACTCTAAAGTAATAAAAAAGAGATTTTTCTGTGTCAATCAAATATACTTGTTGCGTTTCTTCCTTCCTCCAGACTCTTCATATGATGCACCGCTAAGAAGAAGGCAGAGGAAGCAGAGAAAAGGGCGGAGGCTGGAAAGCAGAGGACACTGAGGTTGTTGAGGGTGAGAAGTTGCGAGGCTGCTGCATGGTGAAGGAAGCGCGACTGGTCTTCTTTGGTGTCGCATCAGATTTGCAGAGAAGATGACCAAGCGAAGGATGAAGAACGAAGAGAATCTTCGGGGTCGCCGCCGCAACTAGGTTGCAGGGGCTTTGGCTATAACTAGAGCCGCCGCACACCATCAAGCGAACTTGTGATTGTGACAGTGATTTTCGCTGTAAACCGAAGCAAGCACAAAACTCAGATCGAGGCGCGACCTTGAGGACGGTGGCGAAAGCTTCTCAAATCGTTACCCTGATGGCAGTGGTGAGTGCTCGAGACATCACGACCATGACGATGATGCATCTCGTCGCAAACGCGTTTTATTCCAATCGTTATAAAAAAATCATTTTTTTTAATTTTATTTATTTTTTGTAATTTTTCAATTTTAAAAGAAAAATTCCATGTGGCATTAATTTATTGGTCCACATAGCATAAAAATTTTCCCAGGGTAACGGTGTTAGATTAAAACTAACAGAAGGACTTAATCCAAAATGGTCCAGAGTTTAGGGACCTGATCCAACGAAAAAAAGGATAAGGACTAAATTCAATTCTTCCCCTAAGTTTAGGGACCTCAAAGTAAAAAAAAAAAGCCAAAAAAAATGCAAGTTGGGACACATGGCAACATCTTATTGGAAGACACTAACAGAGTTAACTTTGGGTTAACAGAAGGACTAGTTCCAAACGACGTTAAAGTTTAGGGACCAGATCCAACACAAAAAAAGATTAAGGACTAAATCCAAAACACCCCCTAAGTTTAGGGACCTATCGCTTAAAAAAGCCATTATTATTTTGAAACTAACAAAAAGACTATGGGTTGAGGAGACTTGCACTCGGTTCCATTGCTTAAAGCGTCGATTTCAGAGAGGTAAGTGCAAAATAAAATGACTTGATTGACCATTTCAAGTGTGAAAAACTCATTCCCTCCTTGATCAAATGGCAAATTATTAGCTCCAAGCATGACCCCCTTGTGCCAACAATGTTGCCTTTTGCAAGCTCCATACAGGCATTGGTCTATTTGGCACATTTGGAAGCATCACAAAGCAAAGCAGAGAGCAAGTGGAAGGCAGTCATCTTGAGGCATATTTGTCTAATTAAGATAATTGTGCATGGTTTTCCACAAGACATAAACTCTTTTCTCTCTCTTTTTTTATCCACCTCCATATTCATATTTGTTCTTTTTGTTCACATTTTGATTTTCCAAAATGGAAAATTGTTTTCATCCTTTTTTTACCACTAAAAGTAGTAGAAGCTAATTCAATTGAAAACCAATTTTTTCCCACAACTTTGTTTGGTTGTTTCTTTTCAAACCCCACCCCCCCTTTTTTTTAATCAAAGTACAAACACAAGATACAACAACAACAACAAAAACTATAGTTTTTCTAGGTTTTTCTAGGTCAAACGACGTCATAAAGGCCTATCATAAATCATATTTTTTGATAAAGCATTGATTGTCATATCCTTCTTAATTGTTTCACCTATAATTTTTCTAGGTCTTCCTCTTCCTCTAGCCCTTATAGTATCCTCCATTTGGTCTACCCTCCTAACCAGGACTTCCACCGGTCTCCTCCACACATGCCCAAACCACCGACGACGAGATTCAACCATCTTTTCAACAATAGGGGCCCCCCCAACTTTTTCTCTAATATACTCATTTCTAATCCAATCTTGTCTGGTGTGCCCACTCATCCACCTCAGCATCCTCATCTCAGCTACATGAAGTTTATTCTCTTGTGTGCCCTTTGCCGCCCAACACTCCGTCCCATATAGCATCGCCGGTCTTATAGCAGTGCGGTAGAATTTTCCTTTGAGTTTAAGTGGTACCTTCTTATCACATAACACTCCTGAGGCTCTCCTCCATTTCATCCACCCTGCTTGAATCCTATGATTTACATCCCCTTCTATTTCTGCATCCTGTTGTAAGATAGATCCAAGGTACTTAAACTTTGGGACTTGTGCTAAGACATGCTCTCCAACCTTCACCTCTCGGGTAGGGCCTATGTGCCTCTTGCCAAAATTACACTTCATATACTCTGTCTTGCTTCGACTGATCCGGAAACCAGACCCTTCTAAAGCTTGTCTCCACATTTCAATCTTCCCATTTAATTCCTCTCTAGTATCCTCAATAAGAACAATATCATCCGCAAAGAGCATGCATTTGGGCACTGGTTCTTGGACATGCTCAGTAAGCACATCCAAGACCAGTGTAAAGAGGTAGGGGCTCAAACTTGACCCTTGGTGTAGTCCTATCGTTATGGGAAAATCTTCTGAAATCCCACTTTGTATCCTCACGCTCGTCTTGACCCCGTCATATATATCCTTAATGGCTCTAATATAGGCAACCCGCACCCCTTTCTTCTTCAGAGCCTTCCATAGTACCTCTCTAGGCACTCTATCATAAGCTTTCTCCAAATCAATAAAAACCATATGCAGATCCTTTTGTTGCTTCCGGTATTCCTCCATCAACCGACGCAGTAAGTATATCGCCTCCATAGTTGATCTCCCCGGCATGAAGCCAAATTGATTCTCAGTAACAGGAGTCTCCTGTCTCAATCTACGCTCTATCACCCTTTCCCAAAGTTTCATGGTATGGCTCATGAGCTTATTCCCTCTATAATTCGCACAATCTTGTATGTCACCTTTGTTCTTGTATATAGGGATTAAAGTGCTCCTCCTCCACTCATCCGACATCTTCTTGGACCCTTCTCATTAAACAACTTGGTGAGCCAACTGATACCCTTCTCTCCCAAGGTTTTCCATACCTCAATGGGGATACTATCTGGCCCAACCGCTTTACCATTATCCATCCTTCTCAATGCTTCTTTTACCTCAGTCTCCCTAATTCGCCGGTAAAAGGCATAATTTTTGTCCTCCTCTCTGGTGGCTATCTGATCAGGATGTGAACTTTCATGACCTTCATTGAAAAGCTTGTGAAAGTAACACTTCCATCTTTCTTTTATATCCGAATCTGCCACCAAGACTTTGCCGTCTCCATCCTTAATGCATCTCACATGATCTAGGTCTCTCGTCCTCCTTTCCCTAAGTTTAGCAATCCTATAGATGCTTCTTTCCCCTTCCTTAGTGCCTAGAGATTGGTATAGCCCATCAAACGCTCTAGCTCTTGCTTTGCCCACTGCTTTCTTGGTCCTGCCTAGCTGCTTTATATTTATCCCAATTCTCTGCATTTCTATTCAAGGACCAAGTTTTGAAACATTCCTTTTTCTCCTTTACTTTATCTTGCACACTTGCATCCCACCACCATGATTCCTTGCCCTTTGGTCCAAAACCTTTTGATTCACCGAGTGTCTCCTTCGCAATCTTCCTAATCCCGCTGGCCATATCCTCCCACATTTCATTTGCACTTCCTTGCCGATTCTAGCTTCCTTCCTCTAAGACCCTTTGTTGGAATCGTTTTTCCCCCTTCAATTTCCACCACCTGATTTTTGGAACCTTTTCTTGGCTTTTCCTTTCCACCCTTCTCTTTACCCTTACATCCATAACCAAGACTCGGTGTTGGGTAGTCAAGCTCTCTCCAGGTATCACTTTGCAATCATGCAAAGCCTTCTGTCTGGTTTCCTCATGAGAAAGAAATCAATTTGAGAGCGCATTGACCCACTCCTATACGTGATTAGGTGTTCCTCCCACTTTTTAAAACAAGTATCGGCTATTGTGAGATCGAAAGCTGAGGAGAAATCAAGAATGGTTTTACCTTCTCCATTTGCCATTCCTATGCCATGGCTATAACATCCTCAATTTTTACACTTTTAAAATATATTACTTTTTATAGGATTCAATATTAAAATACTTGGGGTTTTTGTAAAAATTTTGGCGGAGTTTACTTTAAAATATGGACTTTCTCCAAAATTCACGTTATACCTGTCAGTCCAGAACAGTTTATGAACAATTACAAAACTAAAATTACATTACATTAGGTTGTGACTTTGTTATAAACAATTCAAGAAAGGATATTTGTATATCCTTCACAACCTTTGATACACTAAGTAAAAGAAAGGTTCTCACAAAGTCCTTTTACAAAATAAAAACATTCTTAACTTACAATAAATGAACACTTATAATAAATTTAATTAATAAAACATTTTACAGTTAAATATCTTAGAATGGTTGCAGTTACATAAAGTGACCAAGGAGGTCACTGTACTGATATACTCTCTTTAAGTGAGAGTATACCTTCTCGGTTCGTGAGCCATGAATGTCTTTCTCCGATGGTACCTAAAATGGTCAACTTAAGGGGTGAGTAATTTGAATAATAATCGAGGAAAACACTCGACAACAGTAATAAAGCATAACTAGACATACCCACACACATAAATACATATTCATTTATCCTAATCAATTCTACCATTTATATACCTTAACATTTACTGTTTCTTTACCCCAAGAATTCACCTTTCATTCACCCCAAGAACAATGTATATAACAATGCGTTTATGCTCAATCATATGAATGACATACACTGTATTCCCTTATGGTTTAATTCCTGAATCCGATGTACACTGCACTATTTACACTTTATTCACTTTAACACTTTGATACTATTATCGGATTCAGTGAATTAAACCCATCACAATAATGAATGCACATCTCCGTTTCCAATAGCCATAACACTGACAACATAACCACCTCACATACCCTCCCTCCACTCTGGGGAAAAACCGGCCAGGAGTAAGCATTCCTCAACCTATAATTGGGTGCTTCACCTCCACTTAGGAAGGTCCCTCATGCGATTCGGATTGATTTGCCCGAATCGGGCTTTAGCAGAAATCACCCTCACTGGCCAAAACGAGCCAAAGTGATGGAATTATCCCGGTTTGTGTGGAATCAACCCCCAACACGGGAAGCGATCCCGTGTCCTTTGCAGGATCAAAGTTCCCCAAGATAATCCCATAATTCACTCTTGCCCTCATCAATCGTAAACGACGTGTGTTTTGCCCCGTACACCTAAGGTCCACCTTACTCCGAAATGCACGTGTTTCTAGTTCATTTTATGTGGCTTTTGATTAGTCGAACCTTTAGTACTTTATATTCATTTGGTTGGGTTCTCCAACTTAAGAGTTTCGGCCATACTATATATACATATACCATCCAACAATCCAACAATAATTTCCATAACCAAATCATTCATTTTATCATTTAATGCTATAACAATCTAATAATCAATTACTAAACACCCTAAGTTCATTATACACATTCTTACTTTCAAACACACAATATCATCATACAAATCAAACAAACACATATACAATATATCTAATTATACTTTTATGACTATCACCGAGTCCCTTCCCCAATTAGAACCAAAGTACTCCCCCTTACCTCTTGGAGAGAAGAGGAGACAACGGGGAAAGCTTGAAGCACCAACACCAAGCTTCCAATTCTGAGTTCCTAGCCTCCTATTCCATGCTCTTATATTCAATCTATGACTCCTTGAAGGATTAGAAGGCTTTAATGGATGGATTGGGGAGTTAGGGTTTTAGGGTTCCCAATTTGGGGCTTTTCATGAAATAGGGAAGAAATTGAAGATTTGAGAGAGGGAAGTTGGTAGGGAATCAATAGGGAGATGATGGGTGATGATGATTTGTTGTTATTTTGTGTTAATTTCGTGATTAGCAAAACCCTATGGAAGAAAGAGGGGAAAATCGTGTGGAGAAGAGAGAGAGTAATCAGAAAAATGCCCAATTCAACGTGTTTTCTAACTGATATAACAGGGGTTACTCGATTAACCCGATGGTTACTCGATTAACACTTGTTAATTTACAAAGGATTATTCGATTAGCCTGTGCCTTACTCGAGTAATCGCCGAAAGGTGCTATAAACTTACTCGATTAGTTCGACCCCATTAATCGATTAACGAGGCCATTACTCGATTAATGCCGAAAGGGCAATACAATCTAATCGATTAATCTGCCCACTACTCGAGTAATCTGATCAGTCCACTAAATCCCTATAACTTCGAATAGCTCTAACTTCTTTGCTAACTGTCGGATCTTGCTCAAATTTTGAGGCAAGCTTCCCAAGACACTTGTCTTCACATCCAACGGTGGAATTTGGGTTTGGAGCTATGGATATTAAATTCCTAATTTCCTAAGATCCTAGGCTCTTTAACTATTAATTACATTTCTAAAACTCACTTCTAAACAAATTCTACTTCTTCAAACCTACCCTTACCAATTTCTATATTCTAAACACATTCTAAACATATTCAAAGGCTTGGAATAACACTACTCTTATCAAATCCTATTAATTAAGGCATCTAATAATTGGGGAAAAATCGGGGATGTTACAATGGCCTCCATGGGATCCTTCATAATCACTAGGGTCACTTCCCAAAGTACAAACACAAGATACAAAGGAAGAAAAACAAACTTTTGTAGTATTATTTTTATTTACCTAAAACGGGAAAAATTAGGTTGTAAAATGGGGGAATGGGAAAAGGAGGTGAGGGAAAATGCGTGAATTAGATTTTTGATGGGTTGTCCGGGTAGGGTTTTGAGCTTATAAGCTCCTGAGCCCATTGCCTATTTAATGCGATGAGGACCTTCCTAGTTTGGTGCGAGTTTACCTTGTTGAGCATTTTTGTTTCCTATGTCAGCTCTCCGTGGCACTATTTCATAATTAAGTCTCGTTGACCACGTGTTTACCACGCCTTTGTTTGGGCTTGGGCGATCTATCGTTGACTTGTGACCCAACGTTGGAGGTCGGAGGAGCTCGACTATAGTCCTTTTGAAGGGTTCCTAGGTCGCTAAAGGGCTATCACGTGGGGCAGGTAATCCTAACTTGCGACAGGATCGGAACAAGTCAATTTCTACAATGATACGTTTGAAACCTCTCGCAATTTCTATCCGAAGACCATGAAGCTCCCACCTGATCACGAGCCACTCCTCCACAAGTAGCTGAATTAATGTTCGTGAAGAAAAAGCATTATATGTTTAGCTTTATAAAAGACTCTTCTGGAGGCTACCAAACAATAAGGTTATCACGACTACCTGATTGTTACAGCGAAACTCGGTTTGGAAAATTAAGAACTTTAATAATCTCGTGTTTTCTTCATGTCATCGTGTTAAAGGGCATGGACTAAGATGATGCTAATTTTCTTACAAAGAGAAGTAATTGATATTTGTATTGGAAATGATAATATTTAGTTAAATGAAGTTTATTTGGAAAAAAATATGAGATTGGAGAAATTAGTTAAAATTATTATTTGTATCGGAAATGATAATATTTAGTGTACTTTTCAAAACTAATTTTATATGATTATTGTTAAAATTTTTTAAAAAAATATTAATTTAATATGGGTGTTTATGAAAAAAGTTAATTAATATTATTGTAAATTAAAATAATGATTTATAAAAAAATTCAAAAAAATCTTATAATGACCGGATTAAGTAATGATGGCATAAATCTCAAATCAACCAAACTAGTACGACAACATGGGAAATTACCAATCCTTAGGATATTTTTGTTTGGAGATGTGATGGGAGTGGCCCCAACAGTGCAATGCAACGCATATGATCCTCCAAACTCCAAAGCATAATAGATTAATAGACAGAAAGAACCGAAATTTCATGAAAATTAGTTCCCAAATCCTCTTTTTAGGCTCAAACCCCGTTTCATTTTTCGATGGGGTTTTGTCAGAATGTTTTCCGATATCCCGAATTGAAAAAAATGTACTTTTTGACTTTAAAAATGATATTTTTAATAAGAGAATAATCGAAAAAATACATTTTTCAACTCGAGGATATCGAAAAATATTCCAATAAAACCTTATCGAAAAATAAAACGGTGTTAAGAGCTAAAAATGGAATACGGGAATTAGTACTCAAATTTCATACACAAGATGATACTCAAACAGGAACCAAAAATATCAAATGGACGTGAGTGAAATTGATATAATCATAGAATCTTGGTCCATCGGTTACCACTAAAGTAATAATTGCGTAACTCTCAAACAGGGCCGGCTAAAAAAAAAAAACAAAACAAAACAGGGCCGGGTCTAATAGAATTCTCATGTAACATCATTCACAATAGTATATCATCATTATATTATTATTCAGATTTTTCACATATATAATTATAGTAGTTAAGACTCATACATAGTGTTACATCATTATCTATTTTTAAAACTCATTTTTATTTTGGATATTATTTCTAAAAAGTATCTAAAATATTTTTTAAATATATTAATATTTATAAAAAATATTAAAACCATATTCACATTCAAATAATATTTAAAAAGTAAAATTAAATAAAATTTTTGTAATTGAAGTTAAATAATGGTATTTACTTAAAATTAGAAAGTGCATTAAAAAAAAGAATAGTATAACGTAATTCAAATTCTTATAATTTAATTAACGCTATCAAATTTATATATAAAAACATATATTTATATTTATTTATTATTGCTATTATTTATTATTTTTACTTATATATCTTTATTATTATTATTATTATTACGATGATGTAAAGTAAAAAAAGAAAATGTACAAAAAAATTAGGTCCTACAAAGTCTTTTAATATTCCCTACTAGATTTTGAAGAATAGTAAGGTACCGAAAAGAGAACTCCTCGAATCACAAACCTATGAACTGAACGATGTTACCGAACTAATCAAATATAATACTTTGGATAATATTCTCTTAAAACTCTCCTATAGATGCAATAACATATTAGGGGCCTATGGAGAAAAATGAAAAAACTAGGCCTCTAATTTATTTAAAAAATTATTGCCTATCAATATTTACATAAAATCTTTAAAATACCAACAATACCAACAAATAATAATAAAATTAAATATAAAATAAATTTGAAAATTTAAGTTTAGGTAATTAATTAAATTTTTTGAGCTTTTTTTAGGCTGTGGGTGATCGTACCTCCTAAAAGTCCTAACCATACTCAAGAGCTGGCCCTGCTCTCAAAGGTCAAATCAACTAACCTCGGACGACAATAAGTGAAAATTGAAATCACCAATTCTTCTGATATTTTTGTTTGGGGGATGCGACGGGAGATGCCCCAACAGTGGATGCAATGCATGTGATCCTTAAAGCAGAGTAGACAGAAAGAACCAAAATTTCACACAAGATGGCATCAAATAAAGCCAAAAAATTCAAATGGAAGTGAGTGACGATTATAGAATCATAGAATCTATCACTATCGGTTACCACTAGCGTATTACCGAAAATGTCAAAAATAAAACACCAAAGTTTCTCATCAACTCACTGCAGGTATAATAAATAAAACCACACCGAAAGTAGTAATAAAATGTATGCACAAGTTTATTTAATTTTGGGAATAAACTAAAATGTGGGCATGTGGCATATGCACTTGACACGATACCCTGCAAAACAAAAATATCAATGTTGGAAATGCAAAATAAATTACAATTCAAATTTTGATGATATCAATCCTTGTCGTAACGTCCGGCAGGAGAGTGCCTTTATTTGTATAAAAGGGTTTTTGTGTTTGGGGCTCCCAAACGTGCGTTTGGGCAGAAACATCCCTTCAGGAGTTTCTGTGTTTGCGGTACCAAGTCGCAGAACCAAACACATCATTAATAAACTTACAATTTAGCAATTAAAAAAAATCTTATTATGGAAGCACTTATTAAAAAATATAAAATAGATAAATAAGTGTTAGAAATTAAGTTTAACAATTTTCATAAATGCATTGGATAGCAATTTCTTTAAAAATTAGCTTAAACTGAGTTCTCGAATTCAAGTACTAAGAACGAAACTACGAGTTTAGTTTTTGACTCTAGCTCCTCGCTCTCCGTCAAAATTTTGCCAATAATTTTTTTTTGTTAATATATTTAAGAGCTATTTCGTTTATAATGTTCCTACTTGACTTGAACATAATTCTCAATATGTAAAAGAGTATATGATTTTGAAAAGAATCAAATGATAATCAAGTCTAAATAAATAACGTAGATTGTTAAATTTGCTTTTATTTGCAATGCATCAAAGATAAAATTTGACCAAAGAGGAGTACAAAAATCAGGTTCCTTGAAAAGCAATCGCAACTCTGGACCATTTTTTTTCGGAAAACATCCAAGACGGAATTGATGGACCCGGGATTTGATTGATCATGCCAAGGAAATGTGAAATATTTTACAAGTTACTTGTTAAGTCATTAGTGAAGTTAAGCGTGCTAAGTTGAATGCTTTGATGTATGAATATGAGTTATTTTGTATGCTTCCTAATGAATCTATAAATGACTTGCAAAAACGATTTACTCATATTGTTAACCATTTAATTGTTCTTGATAAAGTGGTTGTTAATGGTGAATTAACTAACAAGGTTTTAAGATGTCTTGATAGAGTCCTCTGCCATGAAGGTTTCTTGTAAAGTTTAACTCATGCAAACCAATATTTGATATCAGTTAGAGTGGTAACATTTCTAAAAACCCTATCAGGGTTTTGCTTTTCGAAATGGCAAGTGAGAATGGGATTAAGAGATAATAAGATTATAGTTTGGTCAACATCTTGAAGAGGAATTTCTTTTGATAGCACTGGGCTTGAAATTTCATCAGGTGAAAAAAGAGGGCCCAAGAAGATGGGCGAAGGGTTGGCATGTTCCTTATGACATGGGATAAAAGAAGTAGTAGGATTCATATTCTTTCATAGAAATGTAGTGATTCATCAATTTCTGGGTCATTGATTCTTTCTACTGCCATTTTCTCTTGGAAAATTGGAAGTTTGGAGAGAATATGTTGTGAGGGAGGCTTGAAGATGCAGAATTTTGGAATGAAGAAGAAGTAGCGCTTTTAAAAGGAGCAAAGAAGAACACCAAAAGTTTGAAATCCCACTACTTTGGAATTCGGGAAGTGGAGTTAATAGGAATTTGGGAATGATTAGGTATTGGCGGCTAATTCAATGAATTTGAAAATGAAGAGTCATAAAGGATAAAATTGTCATTTGCCTAAATCAATGGCATCAAGTGGTAATTAAAATTAAAGTGGAGAAGACTATCTTAAATTTTTTCTGATCTATTATATGAATAAGCATCAAAATAGCAAAAGTTTGGGGGGCATCTGTTAAGACCAAAATTGAGATCAAACAAAAATGAGTGGCTTTGGTGACAAAGGTGATGTCGAAGGTGGGTGAACTTGTATTTAAAAAAAAATATATAAAAGTGACACCGACAGATATGTACATGCATCAAAGTAAATGGTTCATGATTTGGAAAGTACTGATTTTGTGTCGAAAGGTAAGTGCACAATTATCAAGGATAGTCAAAAGGAATTAATGACATTAAATGAAGGAGTTACTATATTGGGTAAAATCAAGACGTCATTAATATTCATCTCAACAACTAACCATGCCAGAAGTTTGCAATAAAAGGCATAACTTGTGTTGGTTATTCTTGCACCTATATCGGTTAAAAACACCATGATATTATATTAGAATAGAATTTCATTTTGGTATGAGTTTTGGGAGAAGGTGGAAAGTAGGTCCAATGTGGAAAAGAATGCAAGTAGATCCAAAATTTTCGGATTGTTGGTTTGTGGTCTAGGTATATGGAATTATAAAATCCTTTTAAGAAAAAAAATCAAATCAAAATTATTTCAAAGATGTCTTCTATATATTTTATATTAGTTGGAGACTAGATATGAGAAATTATGTTCCTTTATTATTGAAGGAAACACTTATTGTTTGATGGAATATTTCAGACTTTGTGAAGTTTTCAGAAAATGAGTTGTGGTTCGTTGTTTCGACAACGCAGCAGACATGTGATTCAGGAAGCTCCATTAGCTTGGGGGTTATAACTTAATAGAGCCACCTCGAATCCCCATATTATACAAACCTTGGTAGTAAAACAACGAAGGAATTAACTTAGCCTCAATTGTAGAAGCTGGAAGCAAGAACTCGACGCAAGTTATCTAGAAGTGGCAATGTAACATCCCTGATTTTAATTCCAAGCTTAATTAGGATAATTCTAAGTTAAGCTAATGGAAATAATAAGAGTAAGCAAGCTTAAGATGAAATAATCATGGCCAAAATGCATGTAGGAATTAAGGGCAATGTTCTAGAGTTAGAAACCATCAAGATATGGAAATTGGGCAAGATAATCGATTACATTAGAGGAGGTAATCGATTACCATCGTTCTGTGAGAAACCCTAAATTTGAATTTAAGGAAGTAATCGATTACCTTGGGGGAGGTAATCGATTACCTACATTCTGTGAGGAGCCAAACAATTGTGAAATAAGGGAGATAACCGATTACCTTGCAGAGTAATCGATTACCCTTCGTGTGCTGAGAAAAAAAATAAACTTGGTGGCCACTCAAGGAAAGTTTCTCCAAGAAGCCAAGGCCTAACAACCACATTACCCAACCTTCATGAGGAAGCCATTGTGTAATGGCCACATAATCCTTTCCTATGAAAATAAACTAAGTAAGCACAACAACACATCATTCTCTTCTTCTTCTTCTCCTTCATGAGCTCATTCTCTCTCAAGCTAAGAGAAACTCAAAGAGCTCATCACTCACTCATCACCATCATCATCAAGAACACTCATTCTCTCTTTTGCTTCTCCAAGAGCATCACGCCATCATCATCATTCAAGAATACAAGAACCCATCATCATCTCCTTCATCATCAAACTCTAGCCCTAAATCAAGAGCTAAGAAGAGCAAGAACATCATCCCTCACCAACCCCATCAATACGCGAACATCATCATCTCCCATTCTCATTATCTTTGTGTTTTCCCTCTCCATAACCATGGAGACACTCACTTACTCATGATCCCTTAATAACTTGAGCAAGTGAAGAAGGATTTCAATAGATTAGAAACCTACTCATGATATATGATGCTGTATATAATGTTGTGTGATTGTAATATAAGTGTTGTGTGATGATGGATGTCAATAGATTAGAAACGGATAATTAAGGTTTGGATATGAACTTGGTGTAATTGTATGTTGGATTAGTTGGTGTAGGGAACCAAGTAATTGATGAGTATTCGATGTTAGAAAATGAGATTTGAATTTTTTGTAATTAATGGAGGAATAGTTGAAAGGCCTTAGGCACCGATGAATCAATTAAAGAGGAATTGAGGAAAATAGGATTTAGGGAGATTAATATGAGGTGTTAAGCAAGAACGGGAGCCTAGGTCATAAATAATAATACAGAAGAGAATGTGAAGCTAGATAATATGGAGATGATTATGTTTGTATGTGTATTTATGGATTGTATGCCTTGTTTGCTAACCCTTAGGGGATAATATGAAAATGGTAATAAGTCACGAATAAAAAGAAAGAAAGAAGAGAAGAATTGACAAAAATAAAAGAAGACTAAAGATAAGTATTAATAAAAAGGAAAAAGAACTAAGAATTATAAGTGAGAAGAAGAATAAGTAATTAAAGGAAATGAATTAAGAATTAAGAAGTAATAAATGAAAGAAAAGACTTAAAGAGGAAAGAAAGAATAATACCGGTAGACGGTCCGTGTGACTCTGTCGAAGCGCAACTCGGATGGCCCATGTGCTCCGAGGGACTAATCACAACTCAGACGACCCATGTGCTCTGGGGATAATTAAAAATGAAATAATAATATCGGCAGACGGTCTGTGTGACTCTGTCGTAGCGCAACTCGGACGGTCCATGTGCTCTGAGGGAAAACCAAGCGCAATCCGGACGGCCATGTGCTCTGGGAATAATTAATGAATAACTCGGGCGTCCCATGTGCCCCGAGAATAATTAAACATAACCGGGATGGCCCATGTGCTCCAGGGATAAGAAAACTTAACTCGAACGACCCATGTGCTCCGGGAATAATTAAACTCAACCTGGACGGCCCATGTGCTCCAGGGATGAGGAAACCTAACCCAAACGGTCCGTGTGACTCTGGGAACAAATAAGAATAATGAAAGAGAAGTAAAAAGAGAAAACATAACCTGGACGACCCATGTGCTCCAGGGATAAGGAAACAAATGTAAGAATGAAAAGAAATGAATGAAAGAAGATTAATGTAAGAATGAGATGAAATAGAAAGAGAATTTAATACTGAAATATAAACAAAAGTAGGAACTAAATATAGGAAGAGGAATTAGATAGGTAGTACTCGACTTAGTTCATTGCTATGTCTTTTTAGTATTTATTTTCTAAGTTCTGTGTAATGCTACCCTTCTTGCTATTTTTATTACAGGTACAGAAGGAGCTTGCACGAGTCTTGGCCGAGCAGGAGCACACTCCACTTCGTGGAGTGTGGGTATTTTGGGGTAGGACCTTAGATGGGTCCTGGGTTTCATTTTGGTAAATTTTGATGTAAATTAATTTTTTCTCTTATGGAGTCAAAACTACTCCAAAGACTTATTCATATTTTGGAAATGATGTAAATGAATACAAATGTTTAGTCTATGCCCTGTTGGCATTCTGTTGTCTATATAATTATTTTAATACAGGTATAGCAGGAAAAAGTATATTTTGGAAAAGTCCATAAAACAAAGTAAACTCCGTCCGATTTTACGGAGATTTTTGAAAGTAGTATAATTAACTAAGAGTTCTAAAAGAAATTTTCAAGTCACTAAAACTGAATCGGGGTAATTAGTGTATAATTTAAGTTAGGGTGTTACAGGCAAGATGAGCCAATATTTAATGTGTCAGAAGTCTTTTTGATGGATGATCAGAGAGTTACTGTATAGTCTGTCGATTCGAGGCAGCTGGTGATCCCTTCCTCCGAAATTGACAAAGTGTCAAAGGGGAATAACTTGAAGAGGAGAAGTTTGACGAACTTGCATATAAAGTAGAGTCGAAGTTGCCGTCGAATTTCATATTGAAGACTCTTATAAAGCCTGAAAGGCATTAGATGCTGGAGTTGGATGTCGAAGACAGAGCACACAATTATATTTTTGCTTTCAAATTTAAGTGTAAGGCATATCAACCATACACGTGTCAATAGGTTACTTATGAATTTTTCTATAAATAGGAGAATCATTTATGTAATTGAGATTGGAACTTGATTAATTCCTAAATATCTCATCAAGCAAATTATTGAAAAATATCATGTAACTTCTCTTTTTCATTCAATAAAGTTTACAATGTTAGCATATTTACATTCCAGTACTTTACATTCTGTGCAGTTTATATTTCTTGTTTTTATTTCTCATATTTCTTGCATTTTATTTCAATTTTACTTTGAGCCTTAAACACTGCCATTTAAACTAGAAAAAATAAAATTACCATAAAATTAAAACTTGTTGTAATCCACTCATTATAAATTCATCATGTAAATACAGTCTTTCAATAAGACATCTTTTTTTCAATAAACAGTTACATGGTGTTTGGACCCGTTTTTATTATGGTCATAATCTTCATTTAACGATTTAATTTTGCAGGAAAGATAAGATAATCATAATTGCAACCAAGACGAAAAGTGAAACAGTAAGATACTTAGTGGACCCATGCCGCCTCGGTGTAGGACGGCACATCGACGACACCACTAAGTTGGGAACTTCATGGACTACGTGGCTTGGAAGGCTTTGGATGGAGGAAAGTGCACAAGGCGTTCATGCCTTGACAAAGCGCCTTCATGATAGATAAGGGACGGGGACGCTCTGATACCCATGACGCTCTGAGACCTAGGACACCTTAGGATAAAGCCACTCATCGCTCACCACCCATCGCTCGCCCACCCATCGCTCGCTAGCCTCGCTCATCCGTTGAGAGGAGACTTGCACAACTCCCAAGACTTAGCGATTAAGTTTTCAGAAGCGAAGACTTGGTCACCAAGTTTACTTGGTTATTAAGTTTACTTAGTAACCAAGTTTTGCCCTACTACCATTGCACCCCTCACCCACTCTATAAAAAGACTTCCAACACCCCTCAGGGCAGAATTCAACTCTTCCAACTCTCATCACCCCAATACTCTTCTCGCTCTCACCATCCTCAGTACCCCCTTAACACTCGCCTCATCACCAACACTCTAGATCAGAGCAAAAAGATTCATGCTACCCAAATAGCCAAAAACACCAGAAACAATACCAAAAGGGAGAAACACTTCATCAACTCCTTCACTCTATTTCTTAACAAGATCCACTATATTCATACACTTGAGACTGATTTTCCTCTTCTCATTCTCCCTAAATCAGTGACATGGTAAAGAGCACCCCGGTCGATCCTCCCGACGATTCATGATGATGCTTCATCCGTTCTCTCCAAGCCACGGAGGCATGGATTTGGTACTTCTACATATATCTCCAAAGCTTACGAACTTAGAATCTCATTATTTATTGTTAAACCTCTTTTACAAAAAGTGGTCCAAAACAATTGGCGACTCCACTGAGGAGATGTATATAATGAAGTTTATGAAAAGGGAAGAGCTGTGAAGCATCGACAAAGAAGAAAAAATAAAAAAAAGGGGAAGCATCTAGAGGGGCATATAACATCTGTACAAGAAAGAGTTTTGATTGTTATGTTCAAAAGAATAACATATGCACTTTGGGGTTCAAAATATAAGTATGCGAAAAAAAAAGAAGAGAAACAAAAGAAAGCTCGGCGATCCTCATTGAGTCAACTCGTTTTTTTTTAGTTGAGTTCAACAACCAACTTGGTCTAAGTTTTGAATCCATGGTGTTCGCTCCCAAGATCGAAGCCTTTGTCATATATAAAGAAAAACATGAACAACATTGAAGTCCAGAAAAGAAAAAAAAGGGGGTGGAAAGCACACATTCAGTAAAGAAAAATACACAAAGATGAGGAGAAAGGAACCAAGTTGTCCCATTATTTTTCAAGAAGTTCAAAATAAATGAAGAGAAAAGAAAAATGAAAGAGAAGAGGTCATTAGTGTAGGGAAGCCAAATAACAAAGTTTAACAAAAAAGAGTTTCCACGGGGACCGAGGCGGAAGCAGCAGGAACTTCACCAGACCGCTCTCGACCAACTTCACCTTGTAAACTAGGAGGCGGAGAAGGACACCCTTCGCCCTCACCATTAGCAGAAGAACATTTGCCCAAGTCAACATTATCAGATGGAAGAACAGAGGGAGTGGAGCGAGACCGTAGGCGAAGCGAAGGCCTGTGCCTAGAAAGGGGCGAGCTAGTAGCAGTCGCTCTCTTCTGTTTTGGGGGATGGAGCGGAAGCCTTTGAAGAGGAAGCCTTAGAAGAGACCTTCGCTTCCGAATTCTTGGACCCCTTAGACTTGGTTGAAGTGGAAGAAGTGTGTTTCCTCTTAGAAGCAGAAAGGAGAGCGGAGGAAGCCAATTCAACAGCAAAAAAAAAAAAAAAAGAAGAAGAAATTTGCACTACAACCACTGCAATCGCTAACGTCACTCTGGCTATTACGGAGACAGTGACCCTTCCATTTTTCGATGATGGAGTAGTTGGGGAATAAAGAAAGGGACAATGCTATCAACACTTCTTGGTCAAAGCAAAAGAAAAGAAATTTGGATGTAGAAGGAAAAGATGAAAGGTTGCAAGGAAAGGAGAAGGAAAGTTTAGCTAAGATAGGGAAATCCGTGACAAAAAAAAAAAAGTATCCTTCACCAAGAAGGAAAGACAACTGACATGAATGCAATTATATTTTTTGGGGTTAACACAAAGGAAAGGGACATTTTCTAGACAGTTTCACTGGCTCTTCACAAGAGATGGTTCAAAAGGTGGGTGTTACTCATTCAAGGAAATATAAAAAGATGTGAATAAAGAAAGAAAAAAAATTAGATTGAAGTCAAGAATAGAAAAGATGCATTCACATAAAGTAGAGAAGGAGGGCCACATATCTGATGAAAGAAGAAGGACGTATTGACTGAGGGGTATTATCCATCAAATAAAGAAAAGGGAAACCAACTTACAAAAAAAGCACATGGGACAAAAAGACTTGTCATCCAGGGGAGTAAAAATTACTTTTGCTTTCTATCATCATTTTTTATGCTTCTCCTGGAAACTTTAAAAAAAAAAACAACAGATATACCAAATGCTTATAATTTGGTATTGTTGGAAATCAACAAGCGGCTCAATATAGTCTAGAGGGGGGTGAATAGAATATTGAAGCCTTATTACAGATTTTTCGTCCACCTAAGAGAATGGTTTTATGAAAATAAATTTTCTTAAGAATTCAGTTCAGATTACTCGAGTAACTCAAGCCTTCACTCGAGTAATACGCAACCAAAAATAATTTCACTCGAGTATTCAGCAAATCACTCGAGTATTACGAAAGCAGATTTTAAATCACTCGAGTAACAGAAAACCTACTCGAGTAATGTTTATAAACTGAAAGCAGATTACTCGAGTGACAAGAACTTTACTCGAGTAAACTGGGTAAAATTCAATTTAAACTTTGTTTTCAATGGAGTTCTTCAAGAATAACAATGCTATGATGATTCAACAAATTATGAATGATTAATATGAACAATTTCAAGTAATATTAACATGCAATTTTAGATCAATTTAGTAGAATTAAGAAAACCCCAATTCTAACCTAAAAATGCAAATGTTAATGAATTAATGAAATACAAGGAATGAAAATAAAAGAGACACAAGGATTTATCCTGGTTCACTTTCACCCACTTGAAAGCTACTCCAGTCCCCTCTTAAATCAAGAGAGATTCTTCACTAGAAATCTTCAAATGTAGATTTTACAATGTTTTAAGATGCAACTAGATTCTTAGTTCTCCTATCTTAAAACCCAACTCAAAGTGTGTACCAAACACTTTGATCTAATCTACCCCTTTTGAGTATTCTAGATTTCCTTGCTAATTGATTGAAGATGCTTCCAACCAATCCTCTTTTCTTGCTTTGATTTGATCCTCAAAGTCTTCCTTGTGAGATTCTTCACTTGTGTTGAAACTTCAATGATGCAATCACAAATTGCAAATCTTCAACAACCACTAAGAACAAAAATATGATCTCAAGAATATTTGAACAATGATAGAAAATAGAGTGAAGAATGAAAAGTTCTTTGTTGAATCTTGATAGCTCTTGAAAGATGTAAAATAGCTCTTGAATTACTTTTCAAAGTGTATTAGAAAATTGTAAGAATGAAAGTCTATATCTTTGAAAGAGAAAATTAAGTCCTTTTAAAATTTTCCCAACACTGATTGAATTACTCGAGTAAACCAAACAACGTCACTCGAGTGAAACATGTCAGATTAAGTTACTCGAGTGATGTGTAAACCATTACTCGATTAACCTGTCAGAACATAAATTACTCGAGTGAACCAATACTCATTACTCGAGTAAACTGATCAGAATCTGAATAAAAACAAAGTTTTTCTAAAATGATTTTCACAAGCTATTTAATCAAGATTTAAAGTATCTTCACTCTTAATCAGACATTATTTAAATATTCTTAAAATCACCTAAGCTACCCACACCAATGAGATGCATTGCATAAAATAAAGATTACATTGAAATAGAATTAATAAAAATCCTAATTCTAATCTTCATGTGGTGTAGCTTGCTTGTTGCCAATGTTGTTGCTTGGAGAGAGATTGTTAGCATCAAAACATGAGAATCCTACAAACTCCCCCTTTTTGATGATGACAAACCTCCTTTCAAATTAAGCACTAAGTTTTAACATACTCCCCCTAAATGTAAAACATCTAGGAAAAATATAATAAAACTTAACCTACAAGAACAACATCAACAAAATATTCTCCCCCTTTTGGCATCATTAAAAAGATAATATTTTTGAGAAAAGTCCTTTGCCAAAAGTTGAAGGTAAGTAGTTCACAATGGTATAGAAAATATATAACAATAAAGACAATACCAAAATAAACCACAATAGTGCCTCAACGTATATAAACAACGAATATAAACGAACAACGAATATAGCACCAGAAATCAGAGTATCAGAGCATCACACTATGCAGCAAATCATAGCAGATAATCAAAACGAAAACGAAACAAACCAGACCATACACAAGGTCCTAAAGTCATAGTAGCAACAGAGTCAGAAACATGAAACAGAAACATAAACAGAGAATATGCAAATGAAACATGCAACAGAAATCAACAGCAAACACCATCAGCATCCACAGGTCTAGGAATCAGGTGGAGGAGGAGGAAAATGATGAGAAAATAATCCAGACATGTAATCCATCAAACGATGCTCCATGGCAATATTCTTCACATCCTGTCTCATCTCCAACTGAGTGAATTGAGCATTGATGTGCTCAACTAATGACTCATGAGCAGCTTGTGCATCAAATGGAGTACCAAGATTATCCAAATCGATATAGTCCTCAATACGATCGGTATCCATCGGATCAGTAGAAGTAGGAGGAACAGAAGAGGATGCACCAGCCCTATCACCAAGTAAATTCCTTTTCCTAGTACCTGAAACTCTTGCAGCCTTTGCAGCTTCAGCCATTTCCTTAATCTGTGATTTCCATAACCAAGTGCGACTGTCCCTATGCCAAGCAATTTTCATATAACTAATGTGCGAATCATTAAGACACCAGTTATTTTTCTTTTCCTTTTCAGCTGGCTCATCATCAGGGATTGGAACACGATAATACCTCATGATCTTGGTGACATGCATAGGATATGGCAAGAATTGGGTAGGAGGAGATTGAGCAGCAGCTTCCATACGAGCTAAAAACATTTTATTCCAATTCATCTCATACCTCTTTTTAATCCCATGAAACAAAGTAAGATCATCATCTCCCAATTGAGCATAATTTTGATTGCATTTTGGAATCAAACAATAAGAGATAATATACATGAGCACCCTATCCACAGCATGCAAAGGTGATACAGTTCTAGTAGTTCTATCACCCCAAGATTCACCAGTACGCAACAAATCAGTATAAATCTTATTAGTATCCACATCCAAATCCAGACATTCAGTATCACCAATAAAAGTTCCCTTGTTTTCTAAACCAAACATCATAGTCAAATCCGCAGGCTTTATAACAAAATGATGTCCTCTAACCATTGTTTGATACTCACCATCTAGCTTAGTAAAATTTTGATAAAATTGTCTGACAAGCCTAGGGTAATAATGAGTCTCAAATTCCAAAAACCTCTGCAAATTCTGAAATTCTAAATCCTCTACAAACGGAAATTGCTCCTTATGCAACCAAGCAAATTTAACATACCTTGTAAGACCAAAAGAGCGATTGATAAATGCCGGTTCCCGCAAATCTCGGTTGATTCCAGAAAACCAAGTATCATTACGACCTGCTCCTTGCTTTGCTTTCTTTTGAGGAGGTTGAAAGTGAGAGGAAGAAGCCATTAATTCAGAAAAAGCAAATTCGGTTTTGAGAGGTTAGGGTTTTGATTTGGGGTTTTCGGATTTTTGGATAAAATTGGTGAAATTGATGAATGAAAGGAGTAGAAATGATGATATAAAGATGAAATATGGAAGAAATTTGTATGATTTGTGAGTTTTGTGGCTGAAAGATGATGATTTGATGAAGATCCGTATGAGAGAGAAGAGAGAAAGACGAACAAGAGAGAGAAAAAATCGTGAAAATGATGCAGATTTTAACAGTTCAGCTTTTAAAATCACGTAAGTTACTCGAGTAATGTTCATACGTTACTCGAGTGATTCGAGCAGTACTCGAGTGAAAGAGTATGTTACTCGAGTATGCCGAAAAATAAAAAGATTTTACTCGAGTGATGGATGAACTTAATCGAGTGATACGCAAGTCATTTTAAAATTAATCGAGTGACAGACAGAATTACTCGAGTAATACGAAAGAGTTTTTAAAATTACTCGAGTGAAATTTCTGTTACTCGAGTGAACTGTACAGAATTTCAAAAATTTCAATTTTTCATGCAAAATCATTTTTCATGCACAAACACAGAGAAACACTTAGCATGTAGCAAGTAACACACATACAAATAAAGCAATTAGCATATTATAGAAAACATACACACATAACTGCATAAAAAAAACACTTTAATAAGATACAACAACTCAAAATACAAGTCACATTGAAATAGGCTTGAAGATGAGTATAAAAAGCATCAAATACAATTAGCTAATAGTTAATTCATCAAAAATACCAAGTTCTCTTCGAATCTTATAAAATGTGTCCCTTGGTAATGGTTTTGTAAAGATATCAGCTAATTGATCCGAAGTTTGAACAAACTCAATAACACAATCACCTTTTTGAACATGATCTCTCAAAAAGTGATGCCTAATTTCAATATGCTTTGTCCTTGAGTGTAATACTGGATTTTTAGTCAAATTAATTGCCGAAGTGTTATCACACTTTATAGGGATATTTGTTAAATTTAAACCAAAGTCAGATAATTGTTGCTTCATCCATAAAATTTGAGCACAACAACTACCTGCAGCTATGTATTCGGCCTCCGCGGTTGATAAAGCTACACAATTTTGCTTTTTAGAAAACCACGATACAAGTGAATTACCAATTAAATGGCATGTTCCGCTTGTACTTTTTCGCTCAACTTTACAACCGGCAAAGTCAGAGTCCGAATATCCTATTAGTTTTAGAAAAGCATCCCTAGGATAATAAAGTCCAGTATTCGTTGTACCCTTTAAGTATTTCATTATTCTTTTGACAGCAGTTAGATGCGACTCTTTCGGTTTTGCTTGAAAACGTGCACACATACATACACTAAACATGATATCAGGTCTAGATGCAGTTAAGTATAACAAACTACCAATAATACCACGATACTTCGTTACCTCTACCGCTTTTCCAGCCTCATCTTGATCTAGGTAGCATGCAACGCTCATTGGTGTAGAAGCGGATTTGCACGAATCCATTCCAAAACGTTTGAGAAGCTCTCTACAATATTTACTCTGATGAATATAAATGCCATCATTAAGCTGCTTTATTTGAAGGCCAAGAAAGAATGTAAGCTCTCCCATCATCGACATCTCGAATTCACTTTGCATCAATTCTGAAAACTTCTTACACAAGTTATCGTTAGTAGCACCAAATATAATATCGTCAACATATATTTGAACCAATAAAATATCCTTACCGGAACGTTCAATAAAAAGTGTAGTGTCAACAGTACCTCGTTTAAAACCTTTTTGTAATAAAAAATTGCTTAGTCGGTCGTACCAAGCTCTAGGAGCTTGTTTCAAACCGTACAAAGCCTTTTTCAGTTTGAAAACGTAGTCCGGATGCTCAAAACTCTCGAATCCGGGAGGTTGTGACACATAAACTTCCTCTTGAATGTATCCGTTAAGAAAGGCGCTCTTAACATCCATTTGAAACAATTTAAAATTCATAATTGAAGCAAAAGCGAGAAGAATACGAATAGCTTCTAATCTAGCAACGGGAGCATATGTCTCATCGTAATCGATTCCTTCTTCTTGACTATAACCTTGTGCTACCAACCTAGCTTTATTCCTAACAATAATACCCGATTCATCTAACTTATTCCTATAGACCCACCGAGTACCAATTTCAGGACGATCATCGGGTTTTGGCACAAGCTCCCAAACTTGGTTTCTTTCAAATTGATTTAATTCTTCTTGCATGGCCATAATCCAATGATCATCTTGAAGAGCCTCTTTGATATTCTTAGGTTCTATTTGAGATACAAAGGCAACATAATAACAAAAATTATTTAAAGTGCGTCGGGTTACCACTCCCTTCGCAATGTCACCTAAGATATTAGAAATCGGATGATTTTTGTTGGACTTCCAAGCTATTGGTAATTGAGGTTGTATCTCTTGTGCTAAGTCTTTATCTTGTGCTTGCACCTCTCGATCTTCATTTTGATTCTCTTCTATTTGTTGTGGTGTTGAATTCTCATGATCCAAAAATGTACCTATATAATCATCACAAGAAACAACACAATCTCCTTTCGAAGATTCATCAAATACAACATGCACGGATTCCTCAACGGTTAATGTTCTTTTATTGTAGACTCTATATGCTTTGCTATGAGTTGAATAACCTATGAATATGCCATCGTCGGCTTTAGAGTCAAACTTGCCGACCGGTTCCTTTCCGTTATTTAAAACAAACACCTTACACCCAAAAACATGAAAATGTGAGATATTTGGCTTTCGCCCTTTTAAAAGTTCATAAGGTGTTTTATTTAAATGCGGATGAATAAGAACCCTATTAAGCACATAGCAAGCGGTGTTTACCGCATCAGCCCAAAAATATTTAGGAACATTTGATTCTATCAACATAGTACGAGCAAGTTCCACTAATATTCTATTTTTCCTTTCTACAACTCCGTTTTGCTCCGGAGTCCTAGGGGCCGAAAATTGATGATCAATACCAAACTTATCACAAAACGCATCAATCCTAGTGTTTTCAAACTCACCTCCGTGATCACTTCTAATAGACACAATTTTCAAACTTAGTTGATTTTGGATGAGTTTGGCAAATTTTTTAAAACATTTATAAACTTCACTTTTTGCGGATAAAAATAAAGTCCATGTGAATCTAGTAAAATCGTCTACTAAAACAAATCCATAGTAATTGCCACCTAAACTTTTAATTTGTGAAGGGCCAAACAAATCCATATGGATTAGCTCCAAAGGCTTTGTTGTGCTTATCACATTTTTAGGTTTAAATGAACTTTTAACTTGCTTGCACTTTTGACAAGAGTCACAAATGCCATCAAGCTTAAAGTTTAGTTTAGGCAAACCAATCACTAAATCTTTTCGCAAAAGTTTGTTCAATTGATTCACATTCACATGAGCAATTCGTCTATGCCAAAGACGAATTTCATCATCAAAAGATTTGAAACATTTTGAAAACAGTGAAGTTATCTCATCCAAATCAATTAAGTAAGTGTTATTAGAGCGACGACCAACAAACTTAACACTATCATCTATAGAAGACTTAATGAAGCATAATTCCGGAGTAAATGTCACATAATTGCCCATATCACATAGTTGGCTTATACTAAGCAAGTTGTGTTCTAAGCCTTCTACGTATAGGACATTTTCTATGACAAGGTTAGATACGTTACCGATTTTCCCGACTCCTAGAATTTTGCCCTTGTTGTTGTCGCCGTATGTCACAAATCCATCACTTTTTGGAGTAAGTTCCATGAAGTGCGTTTTGTCTCCCGTCATGTGTCTCGAACAACCACTATCCAAGTACCATTTTCGCTCTTTGGTTCGAAGACACACCTACAAGAAAGATATCATTTGGTTGACTTAGGTACCCAAGTGGTCTTGGGTCCTTTGTTGTTAGCATGAGGAGAAGTCCCCTTAACAATCCAAATATATTCACCGCTTGGTATACCAAATTTCTTTATATTACATTTATTCGTGGTATGCCCAAAGATTCCACAATAATGACAAGTTGGGTTTTTAGAAATCTTATTCTTTGAAAATCCACCAACTTTGCGATAATTGCGTTTCTTAGGTTTGGTATAGCCAAGACCGGATCTATTGCTATTGTTCCTTTGAGTTGAAAGCAAATGATCTAAAGAAGTATCTCCTTTCATGAGCCTTGCAAGTCGATCATTCAAATTAAAAACTTCTTTTTCCAAAGACTTGCAATTTTCACAAGATGGAGTCTCATTTGATTTCAATTCACAATTGCATGTAGAGTTTGCATAAATGAGTTCAAGAGTTTCATTTTGAAGCTTAAGTTCTTCTAAATCTTTTTGAAGTTCAATTATCTTTTCATGTTGCTTCATTATGAAATTCTTTCTTTCAACATTTATTTTAGCAAGTTTCTTCAACTCTTTATGCATCTCTACATACACATTGTACAATTCATTGAATGAAGGAGAATTAGAACTTGAGCTAGCATCGGAAAGATAATCTACCTCATTGACGTTCTCACTTGATTTAATGCTTGAAGATTCCTCTTCATCAAGCTTTGTCATTAAACATAGATTTGCAAGTTCTTCATCATCCGATGAGCTAGATGTTGATTGACTCTCCACTTCATCCCATACTATGTAAGCCCTTTTTCCTTTAGAAGAATTGAATTTTGAGTTGTCACCTTCCGACTTCTTAGAATGAGTTGGACAATTCGATCGATAGTGACCAAGCTTTCCACATCCATGACACTTGATGTGATCCTTGATAGTCTTATTTCTTGGTTGTGAGTCCTTAGAATCTCTTTGTCTATTTCTATTAAAGTTCCCCTTTTTCTTAAGGAACCTACCAAGCTTTTTAACTAGCAAGCCAAGGGTCTCATCATCTATATCGGAGTCCGAGTCATCCACTTGAAAGTTTTCCTCTTGTGCCTTAAGGGATTTTGAAGTTGATTTAAGAGCTATCCCCTTTTTCTTCCTATCGGCATCTTCATTCAAGGATAACCGTCCAAGCTCCATTTCATGCTCTTGAAGCTTTCCGAATAGAGTTGCTAAATCAATTTGATCCACGTCTCTAGCTTCCATAATGGCCGTCACCTTAGGTTGCCATTCCCTGCTAAGACATCTCAAAATCTTATTAACAACTTCACCATTAGATATAACTTTTCCAAGTGCAGAAAGATGATTAATGATATGAGTGAACCGCTTTTGCATGTCACCTATATTTTCATTAGGTAACATACGAAAGAGTTCATATTCATGCATGAGTGTATTTAGCCTAGCCCTTCTAACCTCCGAAGTGCCCTCATGTGTGACTTGTAATGTGTCCCACATTTGTTTAGCATCAACACATTGAGATACTCGAAAGAACTCATCATAAGAAAGAGCGGACGTGATGATATTTTTAGCTTTTAAATCAAATGCAACTTTCTTCTTATCATCATTGTCCCAACTCGATTGAGGTTTAATTGAAACAACATCATTTACTTTCGTTTGAGGAACAAAAGGTCCATTCTCTATGGCGTTCCAAATTTCCATATCTATGGCTTGAATAAAAATTTTCATGCGGACCTTCCAATAAGCGTAACCCTCACCACTAAATAGTGGAGGACGATTAATGGAAGTTCCTTCACCACCAAAAGGATTTGAAATTGAGCCCATTGTTTCCAAGTAAAAAGGATCTTTTCGAAAAAGCTTTTTAAGGCTCGGATTTTTCGTCCGAGCTCTGATACCACTTGTTGGAAATCAACAAGCGGCTCAATATAGTCTAGAGGGGGGTGAATAGAATATTGAAGCCTTATTACAGATTTTTCGTCCACCTAAGAGAATGGTTTTATGAAAATAAATTTTCTTAAGAATTCAGTTCAGATTACTCGAGTAACTCAAGCCTTCACTCGAGTAATACGCAACCAAAAATAATTTCACTCGAGTATTCAGCAAATCACTCGAGTATTACGAAAGCAGATTTTAAATCACTCGAGTAACAGAAAACCTACTCGAGTAATGTTTATAAACTGAAAGCAGATTACTCGAGTGACAAGAACTTTACTCGAGTAAACTGGGTAAAATTCAATTTAAACTTTGTTTTCAATGGAGTTCTTCAAGAATAACAATGCTATGATGATTCAACAAATTATGAATGATTAATATGAACAATTTCAAGTAATATTAACATGCAATTTTAGATCAATTTAGTAGAATTAAGAAAACCCCAATTCTAACCTAAAAATGCAAATGTTAATGAATTAATGAAATACAAGGAATGAAAATAAAAGAGACACAAGGATTTATCCTGGTTCACTTTCACCCACTTGAAAGCTACTCCAGTCCCCTCTTAAATCAAGAGAGATTCTTCACTAGAAATCTTCAAATGTAGATTTTACAATGTTTTAAGATGCAACTAGATTCTTAGTTCTCCTATCTTAAAACCCAACTCAAAGTGTGTACCAAACACTTTGATCTAATCTACCCCTTTTGAGTATTCTAGATTTCCTTGCTAATTGATTGAAGATGCTTCCAACCAATCCTCTTTTCTTGCTTTGATTTGATCCTCAAAGTCTTCCTTGTGAGATTCTTCACTTGTGTTGAAACTTCAATGATGCAATCACAAATTGCAAATCTTCAACAACCACTAAGAACAAAAATATGATCTCAAGAATATTTGAACAATGATAGAAAATAGAGTGAAGAATGAAAAGTTCTTTGTTGAATCTTGATAGCTCTTGAAAGATGTAAAATAGCTCTTGAATTACTTTTCAAAGTGTATTAGAAAATTGTAAGAATGAAAGTCTATATCTTTGAAAGAGAAAATTAAGTCCTTTTAAAATTTTCCCAACACTGATTGAATTACTCGAGTAAACCAAACAACGTCACTCGAGTGAAACATGTCAGATTAAGTTACTCGAGTGATGTGTAAACCATTACTCGATTAACCTGTCAGAACATAAATTACTCGAGTGAACCAATACTCATTACTCGAGTAAACTGATCAGAATCTGAATAAAAACAAAGTTTTTCTAAAATGATTTTCACAAGCTATTTAATCAAGATTTAAAGTATCTTCACTCTTAATCAGACATTATTTAAATATTCTTAAAATCACCTAAGCTACCCACACCAATGAGATGCATTGCATAAAATAAAGATTACATTGAAATAGAATTAATAAAAATCCTAATTCTAATCTTCATGTGGTGTAGCTTGCTTGTTGCCAATGTTGTTGCTTGGAGAGAGATTGTTAGCATCAAAACATGAGAATCCTACAGGTATCACCTTTCGTTATTTATAGATCTAGATTTCTACATGTTTGAATTTTATTATTTGATAGACCAGCTTAATATTTCCGATATAAAAGTATATATTTTTATGAAGGACAACAATTAAAACATGATATTTTGCTTATGGAGAATGCTTTTGTGTCAAAATATGCCATGAATGTTTGTTTGTTGTAAAATCTAAAAATTAGAGAAATACAAATTTGTTGAAGAATAAATTATTATAAAGCAAAATATTTAAGTCTCTGTACAAAGTGGGCAGGAACGCCCTTCACTGCCAAAGCGGGAAGTACGCTCCCTATACCCAAAAGCGAAAGGTTACGCTCTCCATAACATTATAAGAAGGGCGTTCCTCTATACATAATTTTGTGTGATGTTAAACAGTAGAAACCGAATATCAAATTGATGCAAGTTTATTTGTTGAGAAATTATTACATGATTATGTGCACAGAGCAAAATATCTGAGTTTTATTTTTACGCCTCAGAGACACCTGAAGCGGGACGCCCAAGCGCAAAGTACGCTCTCAAGGAAAGTACGCTCCCATACCCAAAGAGCAAGAGGGATGCCCGAAAGCGAGATACTTGGAGTAGGAAAGTGCTCTCCTTGCACTTGAAAGCGAGATACCCAAAGACGGGAAATGATGCTCTTCACACACGCCCAGAGCGAGAAAAAACAATAATTTGTCTTCAGACAAAGATCAAGTCCTTGGATTATGAAAAAAAAAGCTAGATAGCAAAGGACCTGGGTGACATGCTTAAAGATTTCAAGATTGGAAGAAGGGATACCCCGCTAATAATGAGGATGCTCTAACGAGAAAAATTAATCATTCGCTAAGAACTAAAATGGTGAAAAGAAAAACCAACGCTCAGCGAAGAATGTACGCTCTGAATAGCAAAGCGAAGAATGCACGCTCTAAACAGCAAAGCGAACACCCATGGAACAATGAACTGCCATGTGGTTAGGTGTACCTTTCATAGGTTGGTTAGTCAAGGGAAACTGCTGTTGCTCAGAGCGAAGAGAATTTGAGAGTTCGCCCGCTGCCAAACCACAACGCAAATGTTATGGAGGGGATGGAGATAGCCAGAGCGGAAGGCGAAGATTGAAGGGGTCAACTAAAAAGATTTCTACAGGAGGGGTCACTTCCTGAAGACAGAGCACAGAGCGAAGCATTGTAGAAGAAGGCGGAGCGATATTTTTGTGAAAAGGGAAAGTTATTCAAGAAGACATTCTCAGGGGAAACGCTCAGTGTAACAGCCCGATTTTCACTTCCGAAACCTTAATTGATTTATTATTAATTTGTTGCAAAAATGAGGCCATTTTTTTTAAAACATTCGTTCATGAATGATTAACGCCACCCTTTTGAAAATCGAGTTGTCACTTTTGAAACTTCCCGTACCCGAAACATCATCATCATATAAAAACATCATTTTCATTATAATTAAAACGTAACCATAAGTACTGGAGTCACACTCCAAAAGTTTCCCAAAAGCAGGCCAGAATTACAAAAGGTTACAAACCATAATTAAAAAGTAGATGAATTACATCCATGGTATTTCGCAAAGCAATCCTCGACTGGAACTTAGATCCTAGACACACTACATCATCTAGACACAGAACACAAAACGTCACTCCTTAGCTGAACTAGCGTATGTCTCCATGTCTTCACTCGAATCCGCCTCCGCTTCGTGATCAGAATCACTAGCGTCTTCTTCCTCCATCGGTTGAGGAATCATCGCAGCCAAAGGTGCGGGTTCACCATCGTACTCGTGATGCTCCCTCGGTCCACCGTCCTGATAGTCATGGAGAGTGACTTGTCCCACATGAACGTCCAAACTTGTTCCTCGCAGAATGTGCCTCGGATCATCGATCTCCAATCGGGTTTCGCCTCGCCAAATCCAGCCCTCAGGAACAACCTCCCATGCTCCTCCCTGAAGAGGCCACATGTGGATTGCTACATGATATGCCATCTACCCGTTGCAATACCGGCAAAAGCCAATACGACAAGCAGGTAGGAGAGAGTCAGTGTGCCATACACTAACGAGTTGACCATAAGGTCTCAGGGTAGACTCGATAGAAAGAAAGACAGATAACCATGACAATTTGACAAGAATACCGGGCGAGATAAGGTACCCAGGGTATAGAGGATAAACAGAATATAATAAATGGGCAGAACAGGATAACAAGCAAGTAACATAATATGAATAAGCATAATAAACAGAATATGCAAAGTATATAAATGGCACATAAAAGTAAAGCATAACTCATCAATCGAAATCATAATTCGCATTACTGAACAGCTCCATACTTTCTCAATCTTTTCCAACATTCAATTATATCTTTATTCTTTGAATATTAAGTCTTATCATAACTCAGCTCACTCAATGAGGTAGGGGGGAAAACCATCACTGAGGAAAAACGTGCACATCTACATCTCCTCGGTCTCCATCCAAACCTAGTCGGAAGCCAACAGGAGTACAGGACCTTTACCACGCGGGCACGACAACTTTCTCAACAACATATGGTCCCATACCAGGAGGACTACAGCCTCAATCAATATCATTCACATAATAATCATTAATCGAGCACACTGTACACGCAGTGGCAATTCACAATGCCCCGTTCCAGTCACTCTCACTGTTGTAGACTTGCATTCAAGGGGGTGACAGTATCATTTCTAGTTAGCTATGCGGAACTTGCCACGGCATTGGACCCAGTCCCTACCACGTTAGTACGCCTCTTGTGGGATTCGTTCCGCCTAGAAATATACTCGAGGCTTCTTAACATTCACCGTCTTTGCCCTCCCCTCATGCAATCCCCACCTGAGTATCCGCAGATACCCATAGTATCTTCCTCTCCACTACTTCGCACTCTCATACCTCACCGCGTATGTCAGTCTTTTAATGTCTTTTAAATCTTTTAAGAGTCTTTTAATTAACCTTCAGTCGGCTTGCCCTTAGTCCATCCCTTCGACAAGACCCGACCACTAAGGATTATCTTTTCCCCACTTTCACATATCATTCTTTCATTTCGTCAAGCCACTTGGCACAATCACATCATTCCATAGGAATTCACGTAGCTCTCATCAGCGATCATTTCCATCTTGGGATCCGCCAGCACGATCTCAGCTACACTCGTGGAATCTCCTCGTCCAGTGCATTATTGCTCCACCACATTTCTTTGCCTCACATCGTGCATCGTTCTTTCGCTTATCTTTACGTTACACTTTTTATTTTAGTTTCTTATTATCCTTTATAATAACATTCAGACTCATCACACCGAATGTAATACTTTTCACAATAAAATGGTAAAGGAACCAACATAACATAGAAATAAACATGCATCAATTTAATAAAACATAAAACATATATCACATAGTAGATCACGTAAACGTTTCCTTGTCACCACACGGGCAACTACGTTACGGGCTCACTGCACTCTCACTAACTTACTCACTCACCTCTTAGTCCAGCAAGAGAAATACTTTGAGCTCGGAAATCTCTAGCTTCTCTTTGAGAATTGTCCCCACCGTTTACTGAATAACCTCGAGGTAAATAAACACACTTTTATTAAAAACCATTTCAATTAAGAATCACAACTTGGTTTCTCGAATAGAAAATCCTTTACTTTCCTTATCAAATGTTTATCAAAACAATTCTCAATCTTTTCTTATTCTTGAAATCCCTTAAAAATCATTTGAAAACTCATATTAAAATAAATAAAATAAATAGTTTATGTGGCTGTATGGAAAAGTCCAGCCACCTTTTTCAAGTTGTAAAACATTGAAAAATCAACAATTTTCATTCTAACTTTTTATATATCAAACAACAATCGAAATCCACACTTTTCATAATTCAAAAACACTTTTTAAAAATTGAAATACTTTGAAATAAATTCTTGGAAAGCAAAGGACAAAAGAAATCAAACCATGAAAATACTTTTGAAAATAATCAAACATAATTTCCCATTTTCTTTTATGAAAACCGAATTGAACAAACCAAAACAACACAATAATTTTTTCTTAAAACAAAGTCACAAAACATAATCATTTCAATGAGTCAATCACATGCAAAAAGAATCTAGCCTATATAACCTAGTATAGGCCGAATCATCATCATAGGAAAACAAAGTCTTTGATGCAATTTTTTTCTACATGCAAAAACCTTAAAATCAACAAATCAAAAACATGCATTTCAAACACATGGTTTTAGAAAAATACCACTCCTTTTTCTCTCAAAACCGTGACCTCTTAGTCACTCAAACACATTTCCATTTTTATTTTCTTTTGCATGTGCTTCTAAAATCATTTAAAACAAAAGAGAATCACATGCATGAATCTTTTAGAAAGAGAAATCATGATTTCTTTGATTTTCAAAGCTTTACCGAAAATCAACTAACAAAATCAAGAGGAAAAACTTAAATCTTTAACTTTCAAACACACATAGACTTAGATCAAGGCAAAACCATTTTGAAAAAGTTGTTTTCCTTTGTTTCCTTACTAAAACCGTAACATGCAAACCAAGAAACAAGGCTTTTTGGGTAAAAGAATCACATGCAAAACTTCAAGATCAAGGTTATTGAAAATCAAGGCAAGAATCAAATCTTTTTCAAGATCAAAACAATAGATCAAAGCCCTTTTTAAAAAGAAAACCAAAGATCAAAGCTTAGAAAAATCAAAGTTAAAATCAAAGCATTTAAACTACTTAAATCAACCTTGACACACATCAAACCAACATGCATGAACTCAAAACAAAATAAAAATCATCACAACCTAATTTTCTAGACATGGCCGAATGGTAGAGTCCATGGTTTAAGGTTCTACAAGTTTGTTTGGCTCTTGAAACTCAAGATCAAAGCTTAATAGGTACTTACAAACATAGATCTACAAGAAAATTAAACATGCAACAATAAAGGAACTTTACAAGACTTGGAAAAATTAAGAACTACTTCTAATACTCTATGATCTTCGAAAAAACAAAGAAAAGAGAAGATCTTCAACCACCTTCACTTGATCTTCAAGGAATCCTAAGGCTTTTGAGTTTGATTTCCTTCTTCTCCTCTTCTTGAAGCTCACGGTCTCACTCTCTCTCTATGTCTCTCTCCAAGAGCTTAAGGAGAACTCTTAGAATTGTGTTTAGGTTTAGAAATGAAATGTGAAGGAAATGAGTTGGGAAAATGGTGAGATGAACTACGGTTATGGGCCTATATAGACAATCAAGCATTTCCCTTTTTGTCCTTGAGAGAATTCGGCCAAAGAGTGTTGGATGAAGGGCAATTTGGGTTTCATAAAAGCTTGCATGGCTCAAGCCAAGCCATGAGACAAATGGAGTAAAATTAGGCTTAATCCTCCTTCCTATTGGTTGGTGAAACCCTTAACCATGCTTTACACTAAACTAAACCTATGTACTACTAGTCTACTATCTTAGGGTGCAAGAAAGTCAAAACTCTATTATGCATGCATACACATACACATACACGGCCGAACACACATGCACACACACATACACATAAAAATCATTTTATTTTCTTTCTTATAAAATGATCATTTCCTTAAAATACCAAATATCAAATACTCAAATATTTCAATTCAAAAACTCATTTCAAAACTCATAAAGTTTTCTCATAAAAATCCTTTTCTTTAAAACAATAAAAGAAATCCAATCAAAGAAATATTCTTTTAAAATACTCTTTTTAAAACACTTTCTCAAAATAATCTTTTTATCATTAAAACAAATACGAGGTATTCAGACGGGGTGTTACATTCTCCCCAACTTAGAGATTTATCGTCCCCGAGAAATGCAGTACCTGAATCAAACAGGTGTGGGAAAGAACTTCTCATCTTACTCTCAAGCTCCCATGTCGCATCTTCTCCATTATTCCGACTCCAAACTACGTTAACTAAGGGAATATCTTTTCCTCTTAACCTCTTAACACTACTACCATCTATCCTTAGGGGTAAAGCCTCAAATGTAAGATTTTCCTTTAGTTGCACCGAATCGGGTTCAATGATGTGTGAAGGATCATGAACATATTTTTTCAATTGGGATACATGAAAGACATTATGCAAGTTCGAAAGAAAAAGAGGTAAGGCAATTTGGTAGGCTAAAGGTCCTATTCGTTTAAGAATTGGGTAAGGTCCAATAAAACGAGGTGTAAGTTTTCGGGTTTTGAGCATTCTACCAATTCCAGTAGTTGGCACTACTTTCATGAAAACAAAATCTCCTTCATTGAATTTCAGCGGACTTCTCCTCTTGTCCTGGTAACACTTCTGTCTACTTTGAGCAGTCCTCATCCTTTCCTGAATTAGCCTCACCTTTTCATTTGTCTGCTGCACTACATCCGGTCCTATTATCAAATGCTCACCAGTCTCGAACCAACACAACGACGTTCTGCACTTTCTACCGTATAGAGCCTCATACGGTGCCATTCCGATACTTGAATGAAAACTGTTGTTGTAGGTAAACTCAATCAAATGCAGAAAAGAGTCCCAATCACCGACACTTTCAATCACACAAGCTCTCAACAGGTCTTCTAACGTTTGGATAGTTCGCTCTGACTGTCCGTCCGTTTGTGGATGATATGCGGAACTTAAATCCAACTTGGTTCCGACTGCTGCTTGCAAACTGACCCAAAATTTCGAAGTGAAACGTGGATCTCTGTCTGATACTATGCTTGAGGGTACTCCATGCAATCACACTACTTGTTTCAAATGTAACTCAGCCAGCCTATCCATTGAATACTTCATGTTGACAGGAATAAATCGTGCCGTCTTCGTCAATCTGTCCACGATTACCCAGATAGCATCATAACCTTTCCGAGTCTTTGGAAATCCCGAGACAAAATCCATGGTGACACAATCCCATTTCCAAACTGCTACTTGCAACGGTCGTAATTCACCACCAGGCTTCTTATGCTCAACTTTCGCTTTTTGACACGTCAGACACCGTGATACATACTCCGCCACTTCTCTCTTCATTCCAGACCACCAAAATACCTTCTTGAGATCTTGATACATTTTCTGAGAACCAGGGTGTAAACTCAACTCACTCTTGTGAGCTTCCTCCAGTATCATTCCCTTTATCTCTTCATTATCCGGTACACAGACACAATCCTTATATCTCAACACTCCATCACCACCAATCTTGAATTCCACTTCTTTCCCTCTTTCCGAAAGCTCCTTCTTAGCTTGAAGTTCTTCGTCCTTCAGCTGAAGTTCCTTTATCCGTTCCATAAATCCACTCGAAACGGTCAGCTGTCCCAATATCATACTCTTCGGTCTTAACTCCACTCCTAAATTCAGATCCCGAAATTCCTCAATCAACTCCAACTCCTTGATCATTAACGCAGAAACATGCAATGACTTCCTACTTAAAGCATCAACAACTATGTTCGCCTTTCCAGGATGATATTGTAGCTCGATATCGTAGTCCTTTAGGAATTCCATCCACCGTCTCTGACGCATATTCAGCTCCTTTTGTTCGAACAGATACTTCAGACTCTTGTGATCGCTAAAGACTTCAACCCGTACACCATACAAATAGTGCCTCCAGATCTTCAAAGCAAACACCACTGCCGCTAGCTCCAAGTCATGAGTCGGGTAATTGAGCTCATGAGTCTTCAGTTGCCGTGAAGCATAAGCCACTACTTTCCGTTCTTGCATCAATACACATCCTAATCCTTGTTTCGAAGCGTCACAGTACACACAGAAAGACTTCGTCGTATCCGGTAGAACTAACACTGGTGCGGTTGTCAGCCTCTTCTTCAATTCTTGAAAATTCTCTTCGCATTTCGCCGACCATTCGAATTGTTGACCTTTCCTCGTCAGCTTCGTCAATGGAAAAGATAAACGAGAAAATCCCTCGATAAACCGACGATAATACCCCGCGAGTCCTAAGAAACTACGGATCTCCGTCACAGATGTCGGGGTCTTCCATCCCAACACAACTTCCACCTTTGCAGGATCCACTGCAATTTCGTCCTTCGAGATGACATGCCCCAAGAAGTGCACTGAGTCCAACCAGAAATCGCACTTCGACAACTTAGCATAGAGCTGCTTGTCCTTCAACATTGTCAAGACTGTCCTTAAATGCTCGGCCTGTTCCTCCTTAGTCTTGGAATAAATCAAGATATCGTCGATAAATACGACAACAAATGAATCCAAGTAAGGATGAAAAATTCTATTCATGTAGTCCATGAATATCGCAGGAGCATTTGTTACACCGAAAGGCATAACCAGATACTCGTAATGACCATAACGAGTTCTGAAAGCAGTCTTAGGAATATCCTCCTCCTTCACTCTTATCTGATGATATCCCGATCGAAGGTCGATCTTAGAAAATACAGTCGCTCCCTTCAATTGATCCAACAAGTCGTCAATTCTGGGCAGAGGGTACTTGTTCTTAATCGTCACCTTGTTCAATTGCCGATAATCCGTACAGAAATGCACACTGCCATCCTTCTTCTTGACGAATAAAACCGGTGCTCCCCAGGGTGAAACACTAGGCCTTATCATCTTCTTCTCCAACATCTCTTCCAATTGCTTCTTCAATTCAGCTAACTCCGCCGGAGCCATCCTATAAGGTGCTTTAGAAATCGGTCCAGTTCCAGGAATCACGTCAATTGAGAACTCTACTTCTCGAATTGGCGGTAAACCAGGTATCTCTTCCGGAAAAACTTTGGGAAAATCCCGAACTACGGGTAATTCATGCAGTTCCTTGTCCTTTTTGACATCCAATGAAGCCAGAAATAGGTAAGCTACCGCGCCGTCCTTCAATGAAGTTCGAATTTGCTTGGCAGACAAATGCTCAAGGTCATTGGGTTTAGGCAAAGAAGATTGGGTTTTGCTAAAGACTAACAACTTTTCGGAACAGTTCAGAAGAACATGATTCCTAGTAAGCCTGTCCATTCCTAATATAATGTCTATTTGAGAAAGGGGTAGTTGAATCAAATCAACAAAATAAGTTATTCCTTCTATCTCTAAGGGACAATTAGGACAATAAGTAGACACTATCACAGGCTTATCAGTAGGGGTAGAAACAATCAAGTTATATGGTAAAGCATCTACTTTCAAGTTTAATCTATTCACCACATCATGAGAAATAAAAGAATGAGTAGCACCCGAATCGTACAATACTAACAAGGAATTCTTATAAATGAAACATTCACCTTGGATAAGATTAGCAGCGTTCGCAGCTTCAGCTCCGCTCATCGTAAACACTCTCCCGGGCATAGTTGGACGATTTGCATTCCCCGAATTAGCCGTTCTCTTAGGCTCCCTGCAGTCTCTTGCCATGTGACCAGGCTTGTCACAGTTGTAGCAGTTTGAATTCCTTGGTGGACACATCGGACCAAAATGATTACGACCACACTTGTTGCAATGAGGAGGTACGTTCCCTGATCTCATTCCACCGAAACTATTACGATTACCACCGCCTCGATCCATCCAATTCCCTCCATAGCTGCTGCCTCCACGGTTTCCACCGCGATTACCGTTGCCTCCAAAGCCTCCACCATGTCCACTTCCTCCAAAGCGTAGATCTCTCCTTCCACTCGGACCAGAATATGGGTGCGAAGTCCTATACCTTCCTCCAGAATCTCGATGAAAAGGAAAATTGTGAGCCGGTCCATGAGATGAAGAAGGGTTCACTACCCTATCAACCACTCCTCTTGCCTTCAAACTGCCTTCGTACATACGACAACAATTCACTAAACTAGCGAAATCATCTATCTCTAAATGAGAAAAAGCTAACTTAATCTCAGGCTTAAGACCATCCCTAAACTTAGCACACTTCGATCGCTCATTCTCTCCTCCAGCATACTGAGGTACATACTTAACTAACTCTTCGAATTTCGAGGCATACTCGTCAACCGATAAATTCCCTTGAGTCAACCTCAGAAATTCCAGTTCCTTCTCAGTCCTCAGGTACAACGGAAAATACTTCTCAAGAAATCTCTGCTTAAAAGATTCCCAAGTCAACACTTCTCCCATATTCACCATCACTTGCTTAGTAACTCGCCACCATGCTGCAGCCTCTCTCGTCAGCATAAACCCAGCATATGCCAACTTCTGCTCATCATTACACTGCACCATACCCCCAAAAATACGCTCTAAGTCCTCTATCCATTCCACAGCTGCGTGCGGAGCAAAGCCTCCCGCAAACTCCTTTGGGTTGCGACGACAAAATTCATCCAAACCCTTGTAGCCTTGGGCTTCCAGATTTTGAGCTTGCTGCTGAGTGTTGAAATTCTGCTGCGCTTGTTGATGCAATGCTTGAAGATTATCGTTGACTCCCGTCATCATAGCCGCCATCCGAGTCATGAAATCTGCCGCATCCGGGTGATCAGCGTCCTCACCAGGGTTTCTCGAATTTGAACCGGAAGGTCTCCCACGCGCACGAATCATCTTAAAATGAAACAGAAAGGGGTTTCAACGCACGATAACACAAAACCTAGACTCTAGACACACAGAGCGACACAGGGTAAGCACGGATAGACTTATGTGCTTAAGGCCACTGAGGATTAACATTGCTCTGATACCACTTCTGTAACAACCCGATTTTCACTTTCGAAACCTTAATCGATTTATTATTAATTTGTTGCAAAAATGAGACCATTTTTTTTAAAACATTCGTTCATGAATGATTAACGCCACCCTTTTGAAAATCGAGTTGTCACTTTTGAAACTTCCCGTACCCGAAACATCATCATCATATAAAAACATCATTTTCATTATAATTAAAACGTAACCATAAGTACTGTAGTCACACTCCAAAAAGTTTCCCAAAAGCAGGCCAGAATTACAAAAGGTTACAAACCATAATTAAAAAGTAGCTGAATTACATCCATGGTATTTTGCAAAGCAATCCTCGACTGGAACTTAGATCCTAGACACACTACATCATCTAGACACAGAACACAAAACGTCACTCCTCAGCTGAACTAGCGTCCGTCTCCATGTCTTCACTCGAATCCGCCTCCGCTTCGTGATCAGAATCACTAGCGTCTTCTTCCTCCATCGGTTGAGGAATCACCGCAGCCAAAGGTGCGGGTTCACCATCGTACTCGTGATGCTCCCTCGGTCCACCGTCCTGATAGTCACGGAGAGTGACTTGTCCCACATGAGCGTCCAAACTTGTTCCTCGCAGAATGTGCCTCGGATCATCGATCTCCAATCGGGTTTCGCCTCGCCAAATCCAGCCCTCAGGAACAACCTCCCATGCTCCTTCCTGAAGAGGCCACATGTGGATTGCTACATGATACGCCATCTACCCGTTGCAATACCGGCAAAAGCCAATACGACAAGCATGTAGGAGAGAGTCAGTGTGCCATACACTAACGAGTTGACCATAAGGTCTCAGGGTAGACTCGATAGAAAGAAAGACAAATAACCATGACAATTTGACAAGAATACCGGGCGAGATAAGGTACCCAGGGTATAGAGGATAAACAGAATATAATAAATGGGCAGAACAGGATAGCAAGCAAGTAACATAATATGAATAAGCATAATAAACAGAATATGCAAAGTATATAAATGGCACATAAAAGTAAAGCATAACTCATCAATCGAAATCATAATTCGCATTACTGAACAGCTCCATACTCTCTCAATCTTTTCCAACATTCAATTATATCTTTATTCTTTGAATATTAAGTCTTATCATAACTCAGCTCACTCAATGAGGTAGGGGGGAAAACCATCACTGAGGAAAAACGTGCACATCTACATCTCCTCGGTCTCCATCCAAACCTAGTCGGAAGCCAACAGGAGTACAGGACCTTTACCACGCGGGCACGACAACTTTCTCAACAACATATGGTCCCAGACCAGGAGGACTACAGCCTCAATCAATATCATTCACATAATTATCATTAATCGAGCACACTGTACACGCAGTGGCAATTCACAATGCCCCGTTCCAGTCCCTCTCACTGTTGTAGACTTGCATTCAAGGGGGTGACAGTATCATTTCTAGTTAGCTATGCGGAACTTGCCACGACATTGGACCCAGTCCCTACCACGTTAGTACGCCTCTTGTGGGATTCGTTCCGCCTAGAAATATACTCGAGGCTTCTTAACATTCACCGTCTTTGCCCTCCCCTCATGCAATCCCCACCTGAGTATCCGCAGATACCCATAGTATCTTCCTCTCCACTACTTCGCACTCTCATACCTCACCGCGTATGTCAGTCTTTTAATGTCTTTTAAATCTTTTAAGAGTCTTTTAATTAACCTACAGTCGGCTTGCCCTTAGTCCATCCCTTCGACAAGACCCGACCACTAAGGATTATCTTTTCCCCACTTTCACATACCATTCTTTCATTTCGTCAAGCCACTTGGCACAATCACATCATTCCATAGGAATTCACGTAGCTCGGTTAGTTCCATGATGAACATGATGAATATTTTGATAATGACAAAGTGTTTTTGAACAAGCTACAAGAGTTGATCAAGTTTCAAGCTCAACAAGCAACAACAAACATCAAATGAAGAAGAGAGAAAGCAAGCTCATGAAGACCTAAGTTTGAGTGTATTTGTATTTCTTTTATCTTTTGCCTCTCAAGCTTCATAGGTTTTTTATTTGGGTAGATTATTATAGAGGGTAGTGAATCTCATTCATAAGTCATGATTTAATCATAATTTGAGTTTTCACTTAACCTAGAATCAATAGGTGGCTTAAAGGTTTTAAAGGAAAGGTTGGATTTTTGAGAAAACAAGTTTTGAACATGTACAGTACCAACTTAATCGATTAAGTGATTAACTTAATCGAGTACTACTCGAGTACACGACTTGCTTAATCGATTAAGTACTGCTGAACTGATTTTTAAAATACGTTTTTCACTTCTCAAAATCAGTTTTCAAGTGCTACAACTTTTGGGTATTCTATATAAACCTTTTCCTATTATTTGTGATTAATTAGAATCATTTTCATACAAGTTTTACAAAGAATCAAGCCACTCTATTCTCTCTCATTTTCAAAGATCAAAGCTTTTTTATTTTCATATTCTTTGATCAAGAACCTTTGAATCTCTTATGGTGAATTGTCATAACTCTTGATTGAGATTCATAGGATTGTTTTGTGTTTTCTATTGTGTTGTAATCTTTGCAAGAAGGCAAGCCACTACAACAAACAAGAAGTCTTGGTGTGTCGATTTTATCATCAAGCAAGTGCATTCTTATTGAAGAAGAAGAAGAAGTCTTGGTTGTGAATCAAGCAAGGAGAAGCCTTGGTGTGTGGATTATCATCAAGCAATTGGAGACTTGTTGTGTCGATTATCAACAAGGGGTAGAGGTTAGATTAGAGAGAAGATCAATAGGATTACAAGGCAAGGGTGTCGGTTATCTCTTGTAAGCTAGCAAGAAGGGAGTCTTGTGAGGCAATCACTTGTAATTTGAGAACTCTAATTCCTCATAGTGAAGAATCTCTCTTGGTTGAAGAGGGGACTGGATGTAGCTTTCAAGTGGATGAAAGTGAACCAGGATAAATCACTGTGTCGTATCTCTAAACCCTTACTCTTTATATTCAAGTCATTTGATTGCGTTCTTGGTTGAAAACCTAGAAAGATTGATTTTCATAATTGATTGAATTGAATCTTTAATTGTTCAAATTGATAAAGGGAAAATCTTTTTCATAACTAGGTTAATCAATAAGAATATAGGTGTTAATCATTTCCGCTGAATCTCTGATCTTGCATGTGAATTGATTGATTTTCGTATTCGAATGAAAAATTGATTTTTCTGTTTCTGTCATATTTAATCGATTAAGTTCAAGTTTAATCGAGTACTACTCGAGTAAATTGCAGGTTAATCGATTAAGTACTATAGAATTTGCAAAAATCATTTGTTTTGATTGTTTCGTTCGAAAATCTTTCAAGGTAGCTTCAACACCTATTCAACCCCCCCCTTCTAGGTGTTTTCCTAGGGTTCCTAAGTCTCTCCAACCACCAATTGCGGTTTCTTCACTCATCAGCGATCATTTCCATCTTGGGATCCGCCAGCACGATCTCAGCTACACTCGTGGAATCTCCTCGTCCAGTGCATTGTTGCTCCACCACATTTCTTTGCCTCACATCGTGCATCGTTCTTTCGCTTATCTTTACATTACACTTTTTCTTTTAGTTTCTTATTATCATTTATAATAACATTCAGACTCATCACACCGAATGTAATACTTTTCACAATAAAATGGTAAAGGAACCAACATAACATAGAAATAAACATGCATCAATTTAATAAAACATAAAACATATATCACATAATAGATCACGTAAACGTTTCCTTGTCACCACACGGGCAACTACGTTACGGGCTCACTGCACTCTCACTCACTTACTCACTCACCTCTTAGTCCAGCAAGAGAAATACTTTGAGCTCGGAAATCTCTAGCTTCTCTTTGAGAATTGTCCCCACCGTCTACTGAATAACCTCGAGGTAAATAAACACACTTTTATTAAAAACCATTTCAATTAAGAATCACAACTTGGTTTCTCGAATAGAAAATCCTTTACTTTCCTTATCAAATGTTTATCAAAACAATTCTCAATCTTTTCTTATTCTTGAAATCCCTTAAAAATCATTTGAAAACTCATATTAAAATAAATAGTTTATGTGGCTGTATGGAAAAGTCCAGCCACCTTTTTCAAGTTGTAAAACATTGAAAAATCAACAATTTTCATTCTAACTTTTTATATATCAAACAACACTCGAAATCCACACTTTTCATAATTCAAAAACACTTTTTAAAAATTGAAATACTTTGAAATAAATTCTTGGACAGCAAAGGACAAAAGAAATCAAACCATGAAAATACTTTTGAAAATAATCAAACATAATTTCCCATTTTCTTTTATGAAAACCGAATTGAACAAACCAAAACAACACAATAATTTTTTCTTAAAACAAAGTCACAAAACATAATCATTTCAATGAGTCAATCACATGCAAAAAGAATCTAGCCTATCTAACCTAGTATAGGCCGAATCATCATCATAGGAAAACAAAGTCTTTGATGCAATTTTTTTCTACATGCAAAAACCTTAAAATCAACAAATCAAACACATGGTTTTAGAAAAATACCACTCCTTTTTCTCTCAAAACCGTGACCTCTTAGTCACTCAAACACATTTCCATTTTTATTTTCTTTTGCATGTGCTTCTAAAATCATTTAAAACAAAAGAGAATCACATGCATGAATCTTTTAGAAAGAGAAATCATGATTTCTTTGATTTTCAAAGCTTTACCGAAAATCAACTAACAAAATCAAGAGGAAAAACTTAAATCTTTAACTTTCAAACACACATAGACTTAGATCAAGGCAAAACCATTTTGAAAAAGTTGTTTTCCTTTGTTTCCTTACTAAAACCGTAACATGCAAACCAAGAAACAAGGCTTTTTGGGTAAAAGAATCACATGCAAAACTTCAAGATCAAGGTTATTGAAAATCAAGGCAAGAATCAAATCTTTTTCAAGATCAAAACAATAGATCAAAGCCCTTTTTAAAAAGAAAACCAAAGATCAAAGCTTAGAAAAATCAAAGTTAAAATCAAAGCATTTAAACTACTTAAATCAACTTCGACACACATCAAACCAACATGCATGAACTCAAAACAAAATAAAAATCATCACAACCTAATTTTCTAGACATGGCCGAATGGTAGAGTCCATGGTTTAAGGTTCTACAAGTTTGTTTGGCTCTTGAAACTCAAGATCAAAGCTTAATAGGTACTTACAAACATAGATCTACAAGAAAATTGAACATGCAACAACAAAGGAACTTTACAAGACTTGGAAAAATTAAGAACTACTTCTAATACTCTATGATCTTCGAACAAACAAAGAAAAGAGAAGATCTTCAACCACCTTCACTTGATCTTCAAGGAATCCTAAGGCTTTTGAGTTTGATTTCCTTCTTCTCCTCTTCTTGAAGCTCACGGTCTCACTCTCTCTCTATGTCTCTCTCGAAGAGCTTAAGGAGAACTCTTAGAATTGTGTTTAGGTTTAGAAATGAAATGTAAAGGAAATGAGTTGGGAAAATGGTGAGATGAACTACGGTTATGGGCCTATATAGATAATCAAGCATTTCCCTTTTTGTCCTTGGGAGAATTCGGCCAAAGAGTGTTGGATGAAGGGCAATTTGGGTTTCATAAAAGCTTGCATGGCTCAAGCCAAGCCATGAGACAAATGGAGTAAAATTAGGCTTAATCCTCCTTCCTATTGGTTGGTGAAACCCTTAACCATGCTTTACACTAAACTAAACCTATGTACTACTAGTCTACTATCTTAGGGGTGCAAGAAAGTCAAAACTCTATCATGCATGTATACACATACACATACACGGCCGAACACACATGCACACACACATACACATAAAAATCATTTTATTTTCTTTCTTATAAAATCATCATTTCCTTAAAATACCAAATATCAAATACTCAAATATTTCAATTCAAAAACTCATTTCAAAACTCATAAAGTTTTCTCATAAAAATCCTTTTCTTTAAAACCATAAAAGAAATCCAATCTAAGAAATATTCTTTTAAAATACTCTTTTTGAAACACTTTCTCAAAATAATCTTTGTATCATTAAAACAAATACGAGGTATTCAGTCGGGGTGTTACACTCCGCTGCATAGAAGGGGAGGATGTTGAGAAAGTCATAGAGGAAATCCATAAAGGGGTGTGTGAGCGACACCAGAGAGGGCGGAATCTATGGTTTGAACTCATGAAGGTGAAAAATTATCCGAAGACGAGAAATGCGCTTCGACCAAAAAAGACGCTGCAACCCAGACATGCATAGAGGGCAGCAAAGCCACTAAAAAGCTAAGTATTACTTTTATTAACATAATTTTTATTTGACATATTACTTGCACATTTACTATTTCAATATTTGCTAACATGGCATGAAATTAATCATAGAGAATATTAATGTTGATAAGTATCAATTTAGTATGTCATCATGCACATATAGAAAATATATTATGACTAGAGCGGGTCAAGACTTAGGCGTGATGGTGTACCGCCCCTATGTATGTCTAGCATATTGCATGAAATAAAAGCACTGAGGGGGCTTGATGCGTGATGGTCTTGACCTCCCTCAAGCAAACCCAGCTAAAACAACAACGAGCTTGATGCGTGACGGTTTTACCTCCCTCAAGCAAAGCTAAAAGATAAGCGGGCGCGTTGGTATGAACCTTCCTCGAGAAAACGCAATAACTAAGCGCAAGAAAAACAATAACTTAGCGCTTGATGCGTGATGGCCACACACATTTCACACCTTTATTACGCTTTATGATGATGAATATGCATGTCACAAACTGATGCTTTGATAATTTACTTGCTTGTCACATTAATATTGAGAGAATAAACTAGCATAATCATCCATTTAGTTATTCCAGTAGTATGTAATAACAGTTAATCAATATGACTGAATATGATTGCCAAAAAATAGAAAAGGGACTCCTTGTTAATAATAGTCGTGCAACCGCTATTGTTACAAAAAGGGAGTTATACTTGATAATAGCAAATGAGAATATGCTTTGCAGTAGACTCTAGTTGTTCGCTCCACAAAGGGAATGGATGAGAACTTTCCCTTGCAAAAAATAAAAGAGAGAGAAAAAGAAAGCGAAGAGAATTGAAAAGAAAAAAAGAGAGAGAGAGAAAGCAGAGCTTATGCACATTTGTGTAAAAACACTAAGAAAAATGTGCAAGAGCACATTAGTGTAAAACACAGACAGAGATATGTGCAAGATCACATTTGTGTAAAAACACTAAGAAAAATGTGCAAGAGCACATTAGTGCAAAATAGAGATTGTGCAAGAGCACACGGATTAAAATTTGTGCAAGAACACATAGAACAGAAATTGTGCGAGAGCACACGAATTAAGATTTGTGCAAGAGCACACAGAATGGAGATTGTGCAGGAGCACACATAATAGAAATTGTGCAAGAGCAAACAGAATAAAAAATTATGCGAGAGCACACAGAATAAGAAACGTGCAAGAGCATGTTATAATAGAAAATCCAAAGGTGCAATTGGATGCTGCTCCCCGCCTTTGCGATAGATAAATCCAAGTGGAAATGGCCACCCACTTGTGATTCGGATATGCAAATACTTGGTATTTGTAGTTACAGAGTAAGATCATAAAAGCGAAAAGAATGCCTCATGTTATAAAGAAAAGCCTGAAAGAGTGGGTTCACAAAATAAAATATTGTCTAGAACAGTACAAGATAATCATTGTAAGGATGCAAAGAAACAAGAAAATAAAAATATGTACAAGTTCAAACAGTTAAATATGGAGCAATTGAGAAATCAGGAGAGTGGCATGAAGACAAACCCTTTGCCTCGGTAGGGAGGAGATGAAACAACATCACATTGGTGCACACGGTGCATCAGAATGTGGCATCACAAGAGTCTTGGCCATTAGAAACGACATCAAGATTTTGGCTATGTGATACAACATCAAAAGCACCATCTGATGGCGAAGACAGCTTCGCTCTGAGGGTGGAATTATTGAACCATCACTAACAATACCACCTTCAGAGGAATCTGCAGTGGAATTCGGATCACCGTCTTTAGAATTTCGCCCTCAGAAATCAAATCCACAAATTCAGAGGTGGATACAATGGAGTGGGTGCACAATCTCAAGGAAGAGCAGAGTCCAGTAGAGGAAGCGGGGCTCGCCCTTAGCGGCCCTCTTCTATTTTTTGGGGGTAGGGGCTGCAGAAGCCTTGGTAACGAAGCTTCTGAAACAGGAACCTTGGAGTTTGGAAGAGACCTCTTGCCCTTCACTTTAAACACAACAGTAGAAGAACCCTTTTTCCTTGGAAATAGAGGCGAACACCGGAACAACCAACTCAACTACAATAACACAAAGCAGAGCAAGAGATAAGAATAACAGGAAATGCAGATAAGAATAACAGGAAATGTACAGGAAAAAGAAAATAGAAAACTAAAAGAAGCAAAAGCATACCTGCACAAGCCAAGTCTTTCTATGAAATAGGAGCATAATAAAGATCTCGGCACGCAATGCGAACGTCGGGTGGAGGAGCATTGCTACAGGTGGCCTCAAAAAGCGAAGATGAACAAACACAACAACATAATACTGCACCCACTCTTGGATAGGCAAACCAGAGCGAGAAAGAAGCATGAACAAAGAGGGGTCATAAAGAGACAGGATTGGAGCGACCTTTCATATTTCGGAGCAAAGTCCGCTTCCACCACAAAAACAGAAGGAGAAGAAAAAGGGTCACCCCAAAGCAGAAAAGGGAGCATTCATTCATTCATTCAATCATGCATAACATTCATGCATTCATATCATTCATTCATTCATCACATTTTCATAAAACATCAAAGCATACTAAAACATGATGGAGCACGACTTAAGCAATAAAACCAGCAAAAAGAATCGCCATGACACAAGGCGTACTAAAGAGTTAGCAAAGGGCAACAAAAACTAGGGGGCTACCCCTCGACGAGATAATGACGCTGGCTCATGAACTATCAGAATCATATACGAGTCCTCAATGGAAGGGAAGTTTTCAACCTTTAATATATTTTCCTTTAATTTTATATGCATACTTACTATTTTGCCTTTATGCAATTTTTAACATAAAGAATTGAGGATGTCATGCACTTCAGAAAGAATAAATTCTTCCTCAAGTGCAAGGGGGCTATTATTTGGACCCGTTTTTATTATGGTCATAATCTTCATTTAACGATTTAATTTTGCAGGAAAGATAAGATAATCATAATTGCAACCAAGACGAAAAGTGAAACAGTAAGATACTTAGTGGACCCATGCCGCCTCTGTGTAGGACGGCACATCGGCGACACCACTAAGTTGGGAACTTCATGGACTACGTGGCTTGGAAGGCTTTGGATGGAGGAAAGTGCACAAGGCGTTCATGCCTTGACAAAGCGCCTTCATGATAGATAAGGGACGGGGACGCTCTGATACCCATGACGCTTTGAGACCTAGGACACCTTAGGACAAAGCCACTCATCGCTCACCACCCCTCGCTCACCACCCATCGCTCGCCCACCCATCGCTCGCTAGCCTCGCTCATCCGTTGAGCGGAGATTTGCACAGCTCCTAAGACTTAGCGATTAAGTTTTCAGAAGCGAAGACTTGGTCACCAAGTTTACTTGGTTATTAAGTTTACTTAGTGACCAAGTTTTGCCCTACTACCATTACACCCCTCACCCACTCTATAAAAAAGACTTCCAACACCCCTCGGGGCAGAATTCAACTCTTCCTACTCTCATCATCCCAATACTCTTCTCGCTCTCACCATCCTCAGTACCCCCTTAACACTCGCCTCATCACCAACACTCTAGATCAGAGCAAAAAGATTCATGCCACCCAAATAGCCAAAAGCACCATAAACAATACCAAAAGGGAGAAACACTTCATCAACTCCTTCACTCTATTTCTTAACAAGATCCACTATATTCATATACTTGAGACTGATTTTCCTCTTCTCATTCTCCCTAAACCAGTGATATGGGTAAAGAGCACCCCGGTCGATCCTCCCGACGATTCTTCATGATGCTCCATCCGTTCTCTCCAAGCCACGGAGGCATGGATTTGGTACTTCTACATATATCTCCAAAGCTTACGAACTTAAAATCTCATTATTTATTGTTAAACCTCTTTTACAAAAAGTGGTCCAAAACACATGGCTAAGATGAATTTCAGATATATTCTTTACACGTTCTGGATGTTGAATGTCTTAATGTTCTGAGATTAGAAATCAAAAACTTTCAAATTGTTATACCTTTTGAAACCATATCAACTACAGGTCTTGTAAGGTTTCAAAATTTAAGCTTAGTTTCTCATTGAACCTTTTGATAGAAATAAGTAAATTAGATAATAGTACCATGGAGGAAAATGGCCATAATGTATTATGTGGCCATATGTTCTTCTTTTTACGGAGTAATTGAATTATGTTGTCGACATATGTAACTACCAGCTTTTTGAGTAGTTCATGAATTGTTTAATGGAGGCCGGTGCCGCACTAGTACATGGGGAATATATATTCAATTATTCAATTATTATTTGTATTAGTAATAAAATGATTAAATGCATTTTTAGCGTTAGTTCCATCCGCGAAAACGTTTTTCGTTTTCATTTTCAAAATTTATTGATAATTATAATTATTACCTCATGTTTAATTTATAAATTTTATTAATTTAAATATGATTCCGTGTTTTCATTCTGGATCATATTTTCAAATATTTATACAGGAAATAGTGAAAACAACTTTTTATTGTTTTCACAGCTTCCTATATAAAATTTTGAAAATAAGACATGAAAACGCGAAATCACATTCATAATTAACAAAAACTAAAATAAAAAATATGTGGTCATTATTATAATTATCAATAATTTTTGTAAATGAGTATAAAAAACGTTTTTCAAACCAAACAATAATTTTCAAGTTTTTATTTGATGATTTTAATATCTAAAATTTTCACAATTTTCAATTTTATCTATTAAAAAATGACTAACAATACTGACATAGTTAACCTATTTTTTTGGCAAATGCTAACAAGTGCCCTTAAGATACTTGATAAGTAATTAAATGTAGATAAAAAATATTGAAAAAATGCATTTTTTGAGATTCTCAAAAGAAGAGTAAATGCTAACTTATGATTGTTTTTTCCTTAAAGTAACTTTAACCAATGCCATGTTAGCAAGACCTTTTTTAAAGTTTTTTTTTGGCCCATTGGGTTCCCCAAGTACTTCATAGGTACATCTAGATCCGACCCGAGTCACGTGTCTGGCTATGGCAGGTGAGTCTCCCAACATGAACTTTTTGCATCCGAGATCGAGTCGCTTATCATTAATTCCAACCATAATTTTTTTTTCTTTTTTTTTTAAAGTTATTGTGTATTAATTACACATGATCGTCCAATTTTGAGATATGGACATTGGGATGGCAGCTACGTATTTGGATTATAAATTTATACAATTATACCCCAAGACCCAGCTTTTGATTTCGTAAAATCCTCCTACGGATGGAAATTTTAAACGATAGTTATATGAGAATTCTAGGCAAATCATAAAATCACGGGTGTTATTATTCGTAACGTAAAACCGTGAGTGAATCAGTGAATGAACTTTTGGGTTCTCACTTCTCAGGATTATATATGTGTAATGAGGCTGATCCTACACACTTGTCCATAGGCATACTCAATCACAATAATACCCAATTTAGATTTGAATTGATAACAATAATAAGCACCAAATACCTCACAGTAGTTACAATGGGACAATTAAAAAGAGAAAGTTATAGGATATGAAGGCAATAAAACTTAATGTCAACTAAGAAAGTAAGAAGATGGAGCAATGGATGTATGAGGTGGGAAGGGCTGGGTAGAGAGATGAAGAAGAAAGAACCAGAAAAAGAGATTAGACTTCTTCCAAATTCTTCACACCAAAATGCTCCCTTAGTGTTGCCTTTTAACCACATTCATTCACTCCAACTAGGTGGCACTTAGTTGCATAATTTTTTCCCAAATTGCTCCTTTAGCTTCATTACATTACCGTCCCCATTAAAAATGACCTTGTCCTCAAGGTCATGGTAGAGTAAGTTTGTTCCATTCAGAGCAATATAACATGGTTTGATCCAAACCATCACAATAGATAAGTTTTGAGCTTCAAGGTGCTTAGTGATAATTTCAACCACAAGACAATTGCCATGTTGAATTTCAACAATGTATGAGCAACAATTAGCAAGGACATAGGAGATATCATGAAGAAACCAACAAGGTTCTAATCAGGAAGAGACAATTCTGCACGTTGGTCAAAGAAGTGCTAATCATAAAAATCTCTAGCAGGGCCAAAAAGATAGTAACATCATGGGTTCTATAGGAATCAAAACACCCAAACCACTTCCAATACTTGTGAACCTGTTGTTGCACTCTAAGAGTAGCCATAGAGAAAAAAGATGGCATGGTCAGAATAAAAGTAGCAATTGGTTTAGTAGAAGATCCAAAATGCTCAGAATGCCTACCACTTGGATCCCAAACCTTTTCAAACATAGGAATAACTGTAGTAAGGATTCTAATTCCAATTGTGATTATGTGAACCAGAGCGGACCCACCTACATTAGGATTAAAGAATATCACATAGAAAGAAATAGCAGACCCGTAGAGAAATTGAGCAGGACTATATGGCTTTGGATATTCCGAAAACACAACTGAAAAAATGTCATTGACATCACAGAGATAACACAACTGATTGGTGGTCCTTTTCTCGCAAGCTTTCAAACGGTGGTCACCATTCAAGAAATAGTCCCTAAAGGAAGGTGCATGTAGCAATGCTTTCAACACATAATTCATAAAACATGTACTAACCAATTTGTTCAATCCTCTCAAACCCACAAGAATAAAACATGATTTGGCCCTCGGATCATTGATGGAATTGGAACTTTCTGATGCCTGCAAATCAAATGATCCAAATCCCACCCTAGAAGCCAATCTCCTTCCCATGATCAATCTCTGCTTCATATCAATAGCTTCTTCAACCTAATAACACGCTCCATCTTTCTGTGATGCTGCGGTATTTGCCTCACGATTCTTCTTAGCTTCAGCATTTGAAAAAATATCCTTCTTCGTCTTCTCCGGTCTGTCTGCAACTTTAGATATGGTTGGGGCCAATGAATGGGAAGCAACAACAAAATCAAAAGTTTCTTTGTGTCTACCCAACTGTGACAATGCTTCTGACACGTAGTAAAGTACTTTATATGAGAAATTATCAATTTTCCTAGCAGCATAGCAATCTCTTATGGCCATATAAGCATCGTTTTTCCACTTCCTCTGAAATAATAATGCATCACGTGTAACATCCTAAGCTTTATTTTAAAAGGAATTATTATTAAAAACCCAAAAATAATTGGAATAATAGCTTAATGAATTTTTGGAGATAGGTGGGTAGTGATTATAAGTGCTATGGGTTGTATAGAAGGCATTTGTAGCAGCGGGCAAAGCTAACTAAGCGAAATCGGGAGTTAAATCAGCGTTTTAGATGTTAGAAATCAACCGAAAAGAGAAAATTAGGAATTTATTATAGGATGCTAAGAAATTAAATTCCACCGTTGGATATGAAGTTTAAGGGATTAAGAAGCTTGTCTAAAAATTTGGACCCGATCCGACGGTTAACGAAAAAGTTTCGGTGAATCGAAGTCTGGACTTACTGGTGCACGCCCAGGCGCACCAGGGTGCATCAGATGCACCAACCCAGTAGCTTTTTCGCTCAGGCGCAGCCCCGTGCGCCCAGGCGCTCCCCGTGCGCATCAGTTCCGCATCTGGCGCACCAATCCCGCATCAGGCGCACCAGTTGGCGCGCCATTCCTTCCTGACTGCACTAGATTTGGTGCTGGTGTTGTTGCCGCGCTCAAGCGCGCGAGACCCGTGCCCAGGCGCGCGCGGTCAGCTGATGCCAATTTCAGCCACCAGATTGCAACTTGGGCACCAAGTTGCCCAATCCCAGCCGTCCGATCTCCCTTCTCTTGGCAAGAAACAACTGAAACAACAACAATAACACCACCCACACAACACACCTTCCTTCTCCTTCCTCCCTCCTTATCTCCTTTCTTTCCTCCTTGGTTCCAAGAACCAAATATCATCCTCATCAACCACACCCAAACACCATGATCAAGGTACCTTCAACCTTGATCTTCATTACCATCACCCCCCATCATGGATCAAGCACCAAATCATCATCAACCATCAAGCAACCAAAGAGCTAGCACCATCTTCCTCCATAAATCCATGATCCAAACCTTAAATCATCTTCTCCATCAAGAATCAAGCTCAAGGCCATTACCTTCTCTTCCTCCTCCCCACACGAATTAGTTCCCTCATCCTTGCTAGGCCTTCAAGCTTTCTCTTCATATGGGTAATTTCTTGATAGAAGTGACTTAAGAGGATCAAGGGTTAAGAATCCAAGGTCAAGGAGTAAGGAGAACATAAGAGGTTTCAAGAACTAAAAAGCTAGGATCAAGTGGGTACAAGACAAGGATTAGGGAGCTCAACACCAAGGATCAATGGGCTAGGACTTGAGATTCATCACCACCTCTTAGGAAGGTAAGAGGGGTTTGTGTTACCTTTCCTAAGGATATAGATTCTAGGTTGTTGTAATGATGACTAGAGGTAGATAATTAATTAAGAGAATAAACCTTAGGAAATTTAAAGTGCATGAAATGAACCTTAGGGGTAATCAGTATGTTAATGGTTAATTTTATATTAATTAAATGTTTTATGTTAAGTCCTCTTTTATTAATATTAAAGTAGGAAGTGAAGAACCCTAGGGAGTTGACTTAATTTATAGTACCCTGAGACATACCTGAGTATGTCGACTGTTTTGTTTATTATCCGTTGAATTGTTACTTGTTATTGATGTATGTGCACATCGTGTTTGGTTTTGTGACTCGTGAAGCAAATAATGGACTAAGTGTTAACGTAGGCAAGCCATATAGAAAGGGATAAGTAAGGAGGAAAGGATGGAAAAATTATGAGTGAGTAATTAAAAAAAAATGGACTAAAGATGAATAGCTTGGTGAAAGAGAAATGATGTTTATTAGTAAATGAATCATAAATTAGAGGATGGTGATTGAGCGACAAGGAACCTTAACGGATGTTGTGTTTGATTTTATTTGTTAAGTGTGAATGTAACCATAATAGTTATTTGATGATATGTGTTATTGAGATGATGTTTGTGTTTGAACATTCATTTGAATTGTCGATGTTTATGATTTAAGTGCTTATTTTGTTAAATGATTGAGACATGATTTTATTTAAAAACCAAGGCAAAGAATGGAAATAAAGTGTGAATTAAATGATAATGGAAAGTGCAGTTGAATTGAGTATCGGTGCATTGACAAACTAGGTGCCCCTGCCGGGTGTACCAAATTCCCAAGGGCCAAGTGCTCACCAGGCTAAATTCCCATTAGGTCCAAATGCCCTGTTAGGCGTCAATGCACCAAGACTTAATTCACTGCCGGTATAAAAGAAATAGAATGTGTTGGAAATATGAAAAAGAGAATGAAACCAAATGATTGGAATGTACAGTGATACATGGAAATCAGGATAGCATAGCTTGATAGGGTGAAGCCTTTTGGGTGAGAAAGTCCTGGTTGAGCGAGAGACCCTTGGGTGTTCCAAATGCCTGGCAGGAGCATTAAATCCCAGTGATGCAAACCGGTGGTAACCGGGAGTGTGATACCCGGACGCAGTAAGACGTTATCGCGCTTGTAGGTGCGAACGCAGTAGGTCGTGACCAGGGGAGAATGTAAATGAAATATACCCGGACGCAGTAAGACGTTATCGCGCTTGTAGGTGCGAACGCAGTAGGTTGTGACCAGGGGAGAATGTAAATGAAATATACCTGGACGCAGTAAGACGTTATCGCGCTTGTAGGTGCGAACGCAGTAGGTCGTGACCAGGGACAAATTGAAAGATGAATGAGAAATGTGAATTTAATGAATGAAAAGAGAATAAAAAGGTTTTATGAAAATAATGATATATGAACATGAGTTGGTCAATTCATGAGTTTGGAATTTGGAATATGAAAAAGGTAGCGCAAGTGGAATTGGAAAGTAATTTAAGGTTGAATGTAGAATTGCTAAGAAGGTAGGATGGGCATAGAATTTATTTTAGTGAAAATGAGCTTGTATGTAATTACCAGAAAAAGAATATTAGGTTAATAGATAATCTCTATTGTGATAGGGCCTAGTTTGTCAGCTATGCCTCTTAGAAGCTATTTTCCGTAGTATTGTGTAATGCTACCCTTCTTGCTATATTTTTATAGGTACCGAAGGAGCATACACAAGTCTGGCCGAGCAGGTGTACTTTCCACCACGTGGAATGTATATAGTATTTAGCGACCATCTATCGGTCATGGGTTATTTTGGGAATTTTATTGTAATTCAATTTCTTTGTATTTTTTGAAAATTAAGAACTTGTGAAATCATTTGTAATTCTTTAGAACTAATGTTCTAAGTGGACTGATCAATATTTTGGGCCCTGCTGGCCTCTGATGAATATAAATGTGTTTTTCTAAAAATGTGCAGGTTAAACTAAAACTTTGGAAAATCCAATAAACAAAGGAAACTTCGTCCGATCGACGACAGATTTTTATAATTAAAAAGGAAATTTCAAATTCATTATTAATTTTACGGAGAAGTTTTTATAAGTGAACAACAGGATTATGAGTTTTTATTTGAATGGAAACTAATCAAGGGTTTTCATCAAGAAAATTTTCAAGCCACTATTTTAAAATTATGGGAAAATAATCTAGGTGTTACATTTATGGTATCAGAGCAGTTTTTCCTCGGCCTGAAGGGAGTAACTCATTACTCCTGTAGTTGCTCATCAAGCGAGTAACTTGTAGTTAGATATCAAACTGCTTTGTGGTTAATTAGGTATTATTGTTAGCATGATAATAGGCTTAGTTGCTGAGCCCAGGGTAGTGAGTAGCTTAGATTCTTCTAAGTTTGTTTAGTGATTTGAGGAGCGCGTTTAGCATCCGACGATTTCTTTTGAGAAGCATGGTAAGTATTTGAAAATATTTTCTAAGTTCATTTAAGTGTGTTAAAATTACCATGCAAAACCTGAAAATCTTGTGGAAAATCAATGAGTCATATTTAGAAGTGGATGAATGACGAGACTAAGGAAAGCAATACCCCAACGGGCAAGAGCACTAGATTGCTACCCCACCGGGAGGAAGCGATCTTTAGTTTCGCGCCAAGTAGGCCAATTCTAAATGTGATGCACCAAACAAGATTTCAACATTTTGAAACTAATAGGTTGAGGAATTCAAACTTAAGTAAGATGAGAATGGTCTTATCACTGATACGATGTGTATTTGAGCCTGATCACCTCAAGTGTACATCTATTGGGAGATATCATCATCCTGTTCTTAAGTTTCGGCGAGTATTTTGGGAATTTAGTGAGATCCCAAATTTAGGAGGATTAGAGGTCTTTGTCATAGATTTCCGTATGCGTAAATATTTTAGAATTAGAGTGCGCAACGGAAGTGCAGGAAGTATTGTCTTGTCTTAAGATAAGAGAAGTAGCTAGTTAGGAATCCTAGTTAGCTATGATAGATTGCTAGTATTTATACATCTAGAATTGGATATAAGAAACCCTAAGATAGTACATAGTAATAGTCCTAAGTCTAGGTATTAGGTGCTTAAAATCCTAAGTGATTGCGTAGAGCTAAGTTGTATGATTGGAAATGAATGAATGTGATGCTATGTATTGTCTTGTGTTTGCTTACATGATGATTTGTGCATGTTGAAAATTGTTTTGAGCATAAAACGATTTTGAAAACATCTTTATGAAATGGTGCTACTATCAATAGATCGAATGGTTCCCAAGTATAATGGTATTAGTGTCGGGAATCATTTGATGTCCAAATTGATAGTGTTTAAAGTGAGTTTCAATGTTTTGAAAATTGATTTCAAAATGAATTCCACTATTTTTGAACAGAATCAGAAATCCTTCCAAATTGAGTGTTAAGTCGTATGATGAAAATTTAAAAAGTTAGTAAGTAAACCAAGGATTCCTAAGTAATCAGACGGTAAATTAATTCTTTGTTTTAATCAAGTCATGTATCGATTAAATAGGAACCCTTATATACGACACAAATCAATTTGGAATGACACTTATCCTTCAAACTCGAAGTCAAAGGATATGTGATTGTTCCAACTTTTGAAGATGGACTAAAAATAAATTTTTCTAACCCAAAAGCATATTCCCTTGTTGCTTGAGTTTGTTAACCTTGAGAAGTTTTGCACTCCTTCCTCTAGGTTCTCACTAAGTTAGATGGGGGTAGTCCATTTTTACAAGGGCATGATTTGATTTATAAAGTTGTTTTCAAAGTTTCATCCAAGTCATTTTACAAGGAAAATGTTAAGGTTGTAAAGTACAAATTAACTTGGATGATTTATTCTTCTACTAGGATTTTGCATGAAATAAAATGTCTTTCCATTAAGGAAGGAATTCGATTTTATTAGCATACCACCCCATCAATATTTTCTGGTATGCTACCTTGACTATATATGTATATAACTAAATGCCTCTCTTGTATGCTACTTTAATTTTTAAATATAAAGGGACGCATACATGTTTTCAGCATATCCTTTTGACATTTTTTTCAAGTGCATAAATGCACAAACGAATTTCCTGAACGCTATTCTGGTTTTCACAAAGACACACATATCTTGAATGTATAGGGGTCATATCTCTTGAATTTTTTTTAACCCTCATGCAAAGTGATTGTTTTTATCAAAGTTTTTATCATGGCATGAAAATTTTCAAGCTCTTTTTGGATTGCATTTGAAATGTGTATAGATTATCTAAGATGTGTATATAGACTTAGACCTGAATTTTAGGGCTGGCTCAGGTAGATCAGGATTGAAATAGAATTAAGTAGAGATTGCTAAGTTAGTGTTTGCAATCATGCGCTGATATGAAATGTTGGTGTGCATATTTGAACTTTGATTGTTATGTATGTGCTAACTGTTTACATGACAATGAGTGTGATTGCTCAGGACTTAAGAATAGTGCCTAGGTTGTAGATCACTAGGTAGATTGTGATTAGATCTCTATTAATGCTGCCGTTTAGATCGAGTATAGAAATAGTTTTGGGTCGTTTTGAATGCGGCAGTTATTAAGTGATAGTGCTATTTGTAAATCTGACAATGACCCTATCGTTAATGGATATGAGATTTAGATTGATATCCCTAATCTTATGTTTATTAACGATTGATGTCATCTGAGGACTATAAATGGAACAAGACCAATCAAGCCTAGAATGTAAGAACCAATTTGGTTAGCACCCTTTCCAGATGTTTAAAGTAAAATGTCTGGGAAAAACCCAGTTGACCTTAGAATCCATCTCCAATCTAATAGAGAAATTGCTCTCGATTCTAGAAACCTGAGGGTTATTAAAAGTCTTGTTACTAGAACTCTTGCAATGTTTGACCGACATCGGAGTAAACCTCAAAAACCTTGGAGCATTTTGCTTCTAGTCTAACCAACTAAACCACAATTTGTATTCTTCATTGGATGCATGAGTCCGGTGGCGTACTTAAGCAAGGTAGTATGCCGATTCAAAGTGGGGGAGTAGAACCTAGTACTGTAACACTCTCACTTTTATTAGTTACTTTTAGGTTTTGTTAAAATTGGAGATTGAAAATTTCTTTTTAACACATAAATTTCTTTAAAAGGTTTTACGAAAATCCGGCAGAGTTTCCTCTGTTTTCCGGAATTCCCAAAAATTTTCTTCTAAAAACCTGTCAGTCCAGAATTGTTTAAAAACATAAACAACAACAGTTAAAAGTCGTAACAGATCCTAACACCCGATTAATGCAATTTCAGGGCAAACTACTAATTTATATATAATTTACAAAAAGTATTTATCCACTCAAAATAGGTAAAATACATTCCACGTAGTGGAACTTAAAATCCTGCTCGGCCAGCACTGGGGTATGCTCCACTTGTGTACCTGAAAAATATTAACCACACAGGGGAAGCATCACACAGAACTTAAAAGAGAGATTTCTAAGCAGATATATACGACACACCAAGACCATTAAAACCTATACTATACTACATAATTCATGCTCTTCTTTTCTTCTTTACTTCCTAACTGTTTCCCAATTCTTTTTCTTTTTAATTGTTTCCCTTTAAATGATCCCTAACCTCTAATTATTCTTATTCCTCATTACTTTCGCTCTATCCTGTTTACTCCTTTTTCCTAATCCCCCTAATTTCTCTATTCCCCCTCTTTCAAGCTAACCTATTTCTTTTCTTCTTTTCCCATAACCACTCTATTAGCCATTTTTCCTTTCCATTATCATTTTCATTTCCTTTCCCATTTTTATTTCCTTTTTATTCCATTTTCATTACCCTTTTCCATTAATCAATGATATGTCCCTATCCGTTTCCGTTATCCCTTTTTCTTTTCCTAAATTTTTCCATTACCTTGACCATAATTCATTCCCTTTAATTCCTTTACCAATTCCATTTTTATTTATTTCCTTTATTCATTTTCCATTATGTGTAACCTCAATCAGAGATCTACACACCGTGTTTGCAACCACAAACAGTGATCTGCAAACGCTGTGTATGCAACCACCGACAGTGATCTGCATACGTATGCAACCACAAACAATGATCTGCATACGTGTAAACAACCACAAACAGTGATCTGTATACACCCATCTTGTTTATGTAACCTCAAACAAAGATCTACATAAACTTCCGTTACCTTTTTATTATTTGGCCACAAGGTCAATACAACCACCTGCGCCATGCCACAGGGTCAATACAACCACCTGTGTCATATACCATTTTATTTAGGCCACAGGGTCAATACAACCACCTGCGCCGTGCCACAGGGTCAATACAACCACCTGCGACATTTACCATTTTTATTATCTCTTTATTATCTTATTAGTCTTATCCCTTTACTTTTAGTTCCTTAATTCTATCTAATACTTTTAATTTCCTAACCCTTCCTTATCCTCTATTATCGTCTCACTTCGTTCACTCCTTCCCTTAACGACTTATTATTATTTCCTTGCCATCTTATACTTAAGTACTTTTCGTTAGTAATTACTCTCATACTAACTCTTAGTTGTTTACCCTTTTCTTTTTCTATTCTTTTTCTTCTTCTCTTCCTTATAATTCTGTTTATTTATTTCTTTCTTGTTATTCCGTTTATTTCGTTGCTAATTGCTTTAACTCTTCTTTATCTAACTTTTCTTCCTAATTATCTTTCTTATTACATATCCTATTATTACATCATTGGTCCTATTCTACTCGGTGGTCTCACTAAATTCTCTTTACTCTCATTTGTTCATTTCTAAATTTATTTCCCTATTCATTATTTCTATTCTTTTGCCACACCCTACCAATCTAATTAATTAGTTATTCTGTTGCTTACCTTTTTATTCATCACTATTTGGTTCCCCTATTTACTCCATCTATCTTTCTTCATTATTAGCAGGTTACCCTAAGGTTCGTTAGCAATTAACATTTCCCCCGGTCCTAGCGATAGATATAACTACCCAGAAATACACCCCTTAAGGACTGGTAATGAAACCCCTTACCTCAATCGGTGATAGTGGGGGATAACCTTAATCTGGCGCTTTACTCCCCGACCCACGCTTTAGCTCGGCTCCAGCTGGATCCTAAGCTTCCCCAATCTTCGATTCCAAGCACGGTGGGGACAATCGATCTCGATCACGGCTGGTCCTAGGCAAGAGCTTCTAGCTTCGGTGCACTCGACAAAAGCCCGGCACGGTCACGAGTCGGTAACGGCGCCGGTGTTGCTCTCAGGAGAGAGAAAGGAAAGGGTGATCTGAGGAGGAGGAGAGGGAGGCTATGGCAAGGAGAGAGAGAGGCAGTGGTGGTGGTGGGTGGTGGTTTGTGGTGGTGGCCACGGTGGGGGTATGGTGGTGGAGGGAAGGGAGGTTCCAAGGAGAGAGAGAAAGAGTATAGGGAGAGGGAGAGAGAGCCACAAGGGAGAGATCAAGAGGGAAAGGGAGAGAGGGAGGTGCTCATGGTGGCTCTTGGGGTGGTGGCTTGTGGTGGTTGGGGGTGTTGGGGGCTGATTTTGGGTGAAGGGGAGAGAGTTGGGGCGGAGGAGGTGAGGAAGGAGGGTCTGGTGCGTGATTTTTATAGACCTGGTGCGGCTGGGTCGCGTCGCGCGCCTGGGCGCGGTGCTTGGTGCGCCTGCGCCCGCCACACGCGCATCTGATGCGCCATTGTTCTCTCGCGTGCGCCTGGGCGAGTAATTGGTGCGCCTGGGCGAATTTTCTACTGGGTTGGTGCACCTGATGCACACTGGTGCGCCTGGGCGTGCACTGGTGCGCCTAGGCGTGCACCAGTGGTTCCTGACTTCGATTCGCCATAACTTTTTCATTAACCGTCGGATTGGGCCCAAATTTTTGGACAAGCTTCTTAACCCCTTATACTTCATATCCAACGGTGGAATTTAATTTCTTAACATCCTATAATAAATTCCTAATTTTCTCTTTTCGGCTGATTTCCAACATTTAAAACGCCGATTTAACTCCCGATTTCGCTTAGATAATTTTGCCCCTTGCTACCAATGTCTCCTAAACAACCCCTAATACTTATAATTACTACTCACCTAGCTCCCAAAATTCTTTAAGCAATTAATATACCCACTCCTTCCACTTTAATTCTATTAATTCATTAATTATTGCTTGGAATTAAGTTAGGGATGTTACAAGTACAGTGTGCATCGTAGTTTAGAAAACCCTTTATTGGGATGGTTCTCCATTTGAAGGAATTGAACGAAATTTCGGGGACGAAATTCTAATAAGTGGGGGAGAATTGTAACATCCTAAGCTTTATTTTAAAAGGAATTATTATTAAAAACCCAAAAATAATTGGAATAATAGCTTAATGAATTTTTGGAGATAGGTGGGTAGTGATTATAAGTGCTACGGGTTGTATAGAAGGCATTTGTAGCGGCGGGCAAAGCTAACTAAGCGAAATCGGGAGTTAAATCAGCGTTTTAGATGTTGGAAATCAAACGAAAAGAGAAAATTAGGAATTTATTATAGGATGCTAAGAAATTAAATTCCACCGTTGGATATGAAGTTTTAGTGATTAAGAAGCTTGTCTAAAAATTTGGACCCGATCCGATGGTTAACGAAAAAGTTTCGGCGAATCGAAGTCTGGACTTACCGGTGCACGCCCAGGCGCACCGGTGCACGCCCAGGCGCACCAGGGTGCATCAGATGCACCAACCCAGTAGCTTTTTCGCTCAGGCGCAGCCCCGTGCGCCCAGGCGCGCCCCATGAGCATCACTTCCGCATCTGGCGCACCAATCCCGCATCAGGCGCACCAGTTGGCGCGCCATTTGTAACACCCCGCAAATTCCTCGTACTGTTTTAAACAACTAAAAGATCTATTTGAAGAAAAAGTTTTTGAAAGGGTGTTTTATTGAAGTAAATTTCTTAATTAATGATTTCAAGTGGTGAATAATTTTGAAGAAATGATTATGTGTTGGACATTTTTGGTGTTTTAAAGAAATTGTGATTTTATCAAAGAAAGATTTTTGTTTAAAATGAAATTTTGGGTTTGTTAACTTTAAAAATCCATATCTTTTCAACCGTAACTCCGAATTTTGTGATTTTTATATGAAAACGATCGTATTAAAAAGTAGATTTCAAAAATGTAACTTTTATAATTTTCTGAGTCGGTTTGCAAAAATTTATTTTTAGGTATTTAAAGGACGAATTTTGAGTGAATAAATTGGTAAAAATAGTTAAGGACTTCAAATGAATTTTTACTTTTGGGATTTTCTTTAATATATTAAATTATGATTTTAGAAAATGAAATAAGGGCTATAAGTGCAACCAATAAGTACAGTTTATTATTTAAAGAGAATGTGTTTAAGTGTTAAGATTATGTCTGATTAAGTTCATAAATTTGGTGATTGAATGTATGTGCTTGTATGATTAAATGTGTGATTGAATATGAGTGTGTATATGATATATGAAAGTGTGCTTATGTATATTTGTAATTTTAGAATTAATTGCTTAATTATGTGAATTGATTAATAATTATAATGTGATTAAGAAATTAAATTGTGAGACATGTATGTGTGTGTGCATGTGGGGTGCTACGTGTGGTGTGGGAGAGCATGAAGGGTGTATGTGTGTTGTGTGTGTAGATGACACATGTGTGTGTATGTGTGTATCTATGAGCTTGGCTTGGTTGCAAAGTCAAAAAGGGAAAATAAAATAAAAGGAAAAGAAAAAGGAAGGAAACTAGGCTCGAACCTTAGTTTATCTCTTTTCACTCACCCATCCATTCCTACGTCCCTTCATTCTTCCATTCTCCTTCACTTCTCCATTTTATTTCCATAACAAACACACTTAAGTATCAAGAGCAACATTAGCTCTTGAGACATATACAAAAAAAAAAAAAGAAAACCGTGAGCTTAGGGAAGAAGAAGAAAGGAATTAGGAGCTTGATCAACCTCTCATCCTTGAAGAACTAAGTGCTAGGAGATTAGAAGACCAACCCTCCTCATGGTAGGACATGGAAATCAAGATGAAAATTTTGTAATAGAATAGATTTTTTTTTCCTTTCTAGATGTAGATCTACTTCTTGTTCTTCATTGCATGTTAATTTTTATAAGTTTAAAGATGATTTTATGTGTTATTCATCTTTGATCTTGGACTTTATGAACTTAAGAATAATTTGTAATATGTTAAACTTATGCTTGATCTTTGTTGATTCTAGCATTTTTATTCTTAGAACTACATGCTTTAATTTAAAAGTGTTAATTTACCCAAAGCTTGTCCACGCATGTTAATTTTCGTTGTTGATCTAGTGTTTTAATTTACAAACCTAATGGTTTCTAAACTTGGTTTTGAAGATCTTGATTTAAAAATAAGAAATCCACCATGTTTAAGAGCTTGATGTTTGATTCGGTTTTGGTATGCATGTAAAGGAAATTGTTTTTGATGAACATGAAACTTTTGATAAAATAAATTTATTTTCATAATGCATGTTTCGGTTTAGGCTTAGATTTTTAAGGACCAACTGTTAATTGGAATCTTTGATACATGCATGTATGATTTTCTTAAGATCTACTAAATTTAAATATGTGCATGTCAAGATCTAGATTAGTTTATTTTGACTCTTGATTTCTAGTTTAAAAGGGCTTGATTTCTATTGTTTTGGATGATTGATGCATGTTATGTTTAAACTAAATAAAATTATTTTCATAAAACATTAATTCGGTTCTCAAAGGAAATATAATTGATTAATTGATTATTGTGTTAATTTATATGTATGAGTGTATTTTTGATTCTCATGAAAATAAAAGAATGAACAAATTTGTTGAACCAAAGCGTGTGCTGAAAATTGTGATATGTGTGCTTTTTAACTTTGATGAATGATGTTGTGTGTGCTCAATAATTCTGAAACTGTGTCCCTAACTTAAGTATATCAAAATGAATCTCTCTGAATTTTTGGATGATTTTTGGATTTGATTTCCTATTTTTATAAGAATAAACTTTGTGAAAACCATTTTAAGAAAATAAGTTTTCAGTTTAAAGATAAACACAATTTTCAAACTTGTTCTATTTGAAATTGTTTGAAATTTTTATGGTAGCTTCCTGGACATCTCTAGATGTTCTCTGTAAAATTTGAAGAGATTTGGAGTTGAATTGATATTTTTACCAAAGACAAAACAGTGAACCACTTGGTTCAGGTTTTCTGGACTTAGTGGTAAATTTAATTAGACAAATGTGACTTTCACAACTCCAAATATTCTGAAAATTTTATGAGATAGTCTTGACTGTATAAGGAAGACTTATACCAATTTTTGTGCAATTTGGAATTAAAAAACTATTTTTAAGAATGACGTTTTTGTATCTGACCTGCAACAGTACCATGTGGTTTTTCATATGAAATTTGATTTGAAACCTAGCTTAGGGTTGTTTAAATAACTTGAAAATTTTATATAATAAACTTTATCATATATGTGAGTGTTATGGAGATTTTTAAGATTAAATAAATTTATTTGATTTAGTTTTGGATTTTATGTTTTGTGTTTCACCTTTAATCACACTAAGTTTCTATTTAAATGTTTTTGATGAATATGAATTTTATGTCTTATATTATGGCTTAGCTGACTTGTTTGATAATCATGGTGCTTTGAAATAATTGGATGGGTGATTGTTTGATGATGTGTTTAAGTCACGTATGAATGAACTATTTAATTAACCAAGTGTGGTGTGTGATTTTGTAGTTGGTTTAAAAAAAAAAACTAATTGGTTTAGCAAATATTTAATCTTGATTTAATTGAATAACATTGGACCTAATGGTTGCTGCCCTTAATTCATTTCACAATGTTAAGTTTGAAAAATAAATTATTGGCAAAACTACTCGTTTGGTCCCCTAAGTTATTTTTTTTCCAATCTGGTCCCTTAAGTCTTTTTCATTTGAAAGTGGTCCCCTAACTCATATAACGTTAGCATCGTTAGTCCTTTCCGTCCATGAACGAACTCCCTATCGTGCTCATAATCAACGACAATGTTGCAGTTCGTTCTCTCTTAGCAAATGCCCTAGAAACCCTCTGTTTTCCCTCCAAAGTTTAGTGTTTTTCTCTCTTAGCTCATAACGACTTCTCATGGAAGAAAGGAGAAGATGAACTGAGTGACTTCAACCACCAAAACGGCTCATTTGACTCCACCAATTTAAACTTTTAACGTGGTAAAAGGGAGGGTACACGTGGATCGCATACGTTGGGCACTCTGGCTGCCACATCAACTTAAATAGACGATGTTAGGAGGTAATGGACGGAAAGGAATAACAATGCTAATGTTACATAAGTTAGGGGACCACTTTCAAACGAAAATGACTTAGGGGACCAGATTGGAACAAATAAATAACTTAGGGGACCATACGAATAGTTTTGCCTAATTATTTAAGTGTTTATTTTATAACCAAGTTTTTTTTTGGTAGAAGAATTCTATTACCACAAGCACGAGCAAAATCAGTACAAAAATCAAAGTCTCCTACTGCCACCTTCTAGGAAGGGTTCAGATAAAAAGACTAAGACCCAAAAAACACTTATTAATTGTAGGCCACCTTCTAGGAAGGGTTCCTTCATCAATAAATGTTAAAGTTCATTACAAATTCTACCAACTAAATGCTTATTTGGCCACCTCCTAAAATCTCTTACACAGAACAAGACCCTAAATGCAATATCTTTAGCAATAATACGAAATCTATGAAAGGGGGAAGAACTGCAATTGTTGAAAGCCCTTGAATTTCTCTCTTGCCATTTGTGGTACACAGCAGCAGCCACCACCGCCCAAATCAACCGACGCTGCCATCTCCGACACGCATGCATCACCCATCGACACAATCTACTGAAACAGAATTGAAAGCTCAAAACGCCCAGCCAATTCAAATACAACTGCATCAAATCACGACTCCATGGACAAACAAAAAAGAGATGCTGAACAGTCTCCTCGGATGCCATGCATAAGCTACAAAAATTCGGTGAGTAACTCCATTTCATCTTGTCTCTGGTTAATAATTTTTCATGAGTAGCTAGCCAAGATATAAAACAGTGTTTAGGAATTGATAATCGATTCCAAACAAATTTGTACATAGGAAAGGTAGAACGATTTCCCCTCAAGAATCGATACCCTGAAGAAATGGTGTAGACACCATCTGTACAATCAATCCACTGATTGTTTAGGTAACCCAATCTTAGCTTATCCCTAATCTTCAAAATTTGCTTCCAATGCCAGCTTTGGCCCTGAACCCATTGACATTCCTAAAACGAATCATCTTTGATGTAATATGAATGAACCCACCGAACCCACAGACCGTCTTTTTTAGTTCCTATACTCCAGATCTGTTTACCAAGAGCAGCTTGATTCCAATACCCACAGTGTTGGATACCTAGACCACCAAATTTCTTCTCATTACAAACAGAGTCCCATGCTACCTTTGCATGATAATAGCCACCATCCTTTGCTCCCCAAAGAAATTGACGACAATGCTTTTGAATTTCCTTGATAACCCCTGAAGGAATGATAAAAATCGAGGCCCAATAAATATGGAAGCTCATCAGCACAGCATTAATCAAACATACCCTAGCTTGATAGGATAAATTTATGGTCTTCCAATAGTTTATACTTCTTAACACCTTATCCACAAGACCCTGACATGTATTAGCATTCCACTTCTTGGATGATAGAGGGATACCAAGATACTTACATGGAAAACTCCCTTTCTGAAAATTAGTAATTGCCATAAGAAGGTTCTCAGTATCAGAAGAGATTCCTGCCATAAAAATATGGGATTTTTCCGGACTAACCTGCAATCCTGACCAGCTTTCAAACTCTTTGAGGGCTTGATAAATTATCCTGACACTAGCAGGGTGTGCCTTGCAAAAGATCATAAGATCATCTGCAAAGGCCAAGCTCACAAGCCTATCAGCCTTATAGGCAGGGTGAAATCTGAAATTCCTCTGGAAAGTAGCCAAAATAAGGTTTCTGGTAAGCATCTCCATAGCCAGAACAAACAAATGGGGAGAGATAGGGTCACCTGCCTAATGCCTGTAGTTCCCCTAAACCTTTCACCTTGCTTTCCATTAACAACAATTGAAAAGGATACAGATTTAATACAACCCATAATCCAGGATATAAATTTAGCAGGAAATTTGAGAGCTACAAGCATGCCTTCAATAAAATTCCACTCCAGGGTATCATAAGCTTTCTTGATATCCAATTTCATCATGCATCTAGGGGACACCCTTCTCCTACCACACATTCTTACCAATTCTTGAGACAAAAGTACATTATGAAGGATGCTTCTGTCTTTAATAAACGCATCCTGATTATCTTGCACCAAGGATGGTAGCACCATAGACAAACGATTGCTCAAAAGCTTAGAAATACATTTATAGATAGTTGAGCAGCAGGCAATAGGTCTGAACTGATTAACCCTCAAAGGAGCCTCCACCTTAGGGATCATCACAAGATTAGTGTGGTTGACTTTTCTAAGCATATGAACAGTATCAAAATAATCCTTGATAGCACAGCACAGATCTTGACCAACTCTATCCCAAGTCACCTGAAAAAATCCAGAGCCATACCCATCTGGACCCGGAGCTTTGTTATGATTAATGGAAAAGAGGGCCATCTTAATTTCCTCCTCAGTAATAGGCTTAATAAGGGATAATTGTTGCTCAACTGAGAGACAGGTCCCTTGATCAATTACACTCTGGGAAAATAAATCACCCCTACTTCTGCTTTGATATAAGTTCTGATAAAAACTTTCAAACAACCTTAGAATCTGATCATGATTAGAAACTGGCTCATCACTGTCATCTAGCAATCTTAGAATTCTATTATGATAATTCCTCTTCCTGATAGAGTCATGAAAGAGTTTAGAATTGCTATCCCCTTCTCTTAGCTAATCCAATTTTGCCTTCTGTCTTAGGAAAGACAAAGCATCCTATTGCACTGAGATGTACTGATTGGAAACATTCCTTTCAGCTTCATGAAGGTCATTATCCATAGGATTTACAATGAGTTCCTGCTAAATGGCTTCCAGTTTCTCCCTTAGCTCAACCTCTTTGGTATCAATATTAGAGAAATACTGCCTGTTCAACAAAGCTAGAGGTGCTTTAAGATCCCTGAGCTTTCTACATAGAACAAACATCCTGCTCCCAACATACTCTCTCTTCCATATCTGATCAACAATCTCCTTGAAATCCTTATGTCTAGCCCACATGTTAAAATACTTAAAAGTATGCTTCAATTTCTCCTCATGCAAGCCCCAATCAATAATGATAGGGGAATGATCTGACAGTCCAGGTGTATCAAACTTTGCAACAGCATTAGGCCATTCCCTACACCAATGCAAGTTTACCAGAGCCCTGTCTAATTTAGAGAGAATTCTATCAGCCCCTGATTGTTTATTACACCAAGTGAAATAACAACCCTCTTGCCTCATATCCAACAGACCACAATCATCTATACAATTCTGTAAATCTCTGGTACTATTCAAATCTATAGGATTTCCCCCAATCTTTTCATGCTGAGTAAGGCAAGTATTAAAATCCCCTAAAATAATCCAAGGGATGCTAATGAACTCCTGAACACCCATTAGAACTTGCCATAGGTTCTTCCTTTCCTGCATGTCATTATCAGCATAGACAAAGGTTACAAACAAATTCTTCAAAGTCTACTTAATTGTAACATAACAATGGACATACTGGTGAGATCTAGCAACCACATAGGCATCAAAGATATCCTTCCTCCACATCACCCATATTCTACCAATGGGACAAACATCCAAATTACAGAATGACCCCCAACCATTAGCTAATTTATTTTGAACATACTGAAAACAACTATCTCTCAGCTTATTTTCAAGTAAAGCAAATAACCCTATCTTATACCTCCTATACAAATGAAGAACCTGTTTTTGTTTTCGAGGGTGGTTCAACCCTCGAATATTCCAAGCACCTATTTTATCCATGTGGAGGATGAGTAGAAGACTCTCCCTTGTGACCAACCAATATCCTCTGCTGAGCTTTACTTCTAGTTAGAACAGTAGTCCACCCTTCATTCTCTTCTTTATTCTGGTCTTTAGTGTGCTGAACAAGTGGGCTTGCCACCCTATCATCATCCCTCAATACCTGTTTCCCTCTGTCTTCATTTGTCTTTCTAATTGAGAGATCTTCAATAACAGATGCCACAACCTCCCTGCCAGCAGTAGCATTTTCAATAGGAACATACCCCTTGTCAATGTCATTCTGCAATTTTAGAGCCTGATCCAGTTTTTCCATATCCTTTTGAGAAGGTTTATTCTTCTCTACCCACTGTTGTTTAACATGTTTCCTGCACATTTTTGTATCATGGCCATAAGAGGAGCATTTGGAACATAGAGTAGGCTTCCACTCATAGTTAACCTTCTGGGACACAATATTACCTTTATCATCCTCAAAGTGAACTTCCTCAGGGAGAATAGCAGGGTCCACTTCAATCAAAACCCTAGCATAACTAATTCTATTCCGTTCTTCAGTAACTTTGTCAGCCATGATAGGGGTGCCCACCAAACTAGCAATCTTTCCAAGGGCAACAGAACCCCAGAATTTTAAATTCAAATTAGGAAATTGTACCCAAATAGGTACTCTATCTAGGAAGCTTTTAGAGACAGGCTTGCCTGACCAAGGAGCAATAATAATAGGCTTCTTATCAAAATGATAAATGCCTACATCCAGAACACTATTCCTGCCTTCCAAAGAATTGAATCTCACAATAAGCGTGCCATCAACATTCATCAAAATCTTATCAATCCCATATTGACCCCAGGCCTTCTTAAAAAAACCACTCAAAACAGGGTAAGGGGGGTTTGCTCCAAGAACATAACAAACTAATGAATTCTGCCAGTATTTTACCTCATCTTCCACATCAGTAGGATCAATTTTTCCCAAGGCAACCCCCTCCTTCAATATAGGCTGATGGAAATTCAACTTGCCCCCTGCATTGCGAAGTTTTGAAATGTCAAAGTTTTCCCAAACATTCAGTTTAGGAATATCCACCCTTACTGGTTCTGAACCCTTTGGTGTTGCATTATTAGGATTACTCAAATCCTCAACATTTTGCTGCTTCTCTTTTGATTCATCTGTTTGTTTTGCAGGATTACTTTGTTTATTGACCCTATCACGGATCAACTCTATACCTTGGATCAGTGATTCAATTTCCTTGGGCGTTAAGGCATCAATGGTCTCCAGATCTTCATCATCCAAGTGCGAAAGGTCAAACATCTGCATCTTCTTCTCATGTTGAACTACAGACGGGGAAGGAGAAAGGGGCGAGGGGGACTTCGGCGGCCTCCCTCTCTTCTTAGACATAAAGGCGGCGCCGGAAAACCTAGGAAAGACATAGGCACCAAGAGAGAGAAGAGAGAAAAGTCAACAGAAGTCAAACCAAGTTTTACATGAACAAAAGTTGAGTTTTTCGGTGTTTTCAGGTTTTGGTTGATGGCTGTCCAGAACGGACCAGCAACCGAACTAAATGGTTTAAACTACCTTACTAGACGTTTTTAAAATGATTTTGAAGTATTGGAAGTCCTAGAAAATATGAGAGTTGTTTTGGGAAAATAATTACGTTTTTAAGCCTTTCGATGGGGAATAAAATGTGAAATGAGTTAAGAAAATATTTTCTTAACACAAGTTAATGACGCAAACGTATTTTATTTAGTACGAGGAATCTTAAAGATGAGGGATTGGGGCAGCTGGCAGAGACAAGGATTCAAGAAGAACGTACGCATCAAATTGCTGGATCTCAGGTGAGAGAGAAGTTATCCTAAGACACTGTGGTGTTTAGGTGATATATTAGGACGTTCCGTATCATCTCAAAGATCGGAACTTAGTGGTTCGGAGTCAGTAGTATAAGTGGCAATTGTTTGTGTTGTGTGGCCACTTATACGAAGGTGACAGAGGCCACATTATTGTTGTGTGATTACTGTGTGAATTAGTATGTTTGTATGTTTATTCATTTAATTATGTATGATGATTATATTGATGATTAATATGAATAACACGTTGATGGACGTCTGTTACGTCCTGAAAACAGAAATGAAATAAATAAGGTTAAAGAATATGAGATTTATGGGAAAAGAGATAAAGCGTTGAGATTGGGGACAAATTTGATGATGAGAATGAGGTTAAGCCAGAGCTGGGGAAAGTGAGGTGGAGTTGTTTACTGGAATGAGATGTGATGTGAGTGGAGCGGGGCTCCTTTGTGACATTGTGGAAGTGAGACTGGTGTTGAGTTAAGCTTGCTCCTCCACTAGTACTCACGAAAACAATGAGTTTTCGAAAAGTTTTTGAAGTAAAGTTTATGGAAAGTGACTTTGAAAAGGTTTATGGAAAGAGAGTTTGAAGAGGTTTTTGAAAATGGGATTTTTGAAAAAGGGTTTTTGAAACGAGAATTTTTGAAAAGGTTTTTCAAAAACAAGATTCGTGAAAGATTTTACGAAATGAAATTTTTAGAGAACTTGTGAGATACTATTTTTAGAAAGCTTGCGAAAAGAAGTTTTTATTTTCATTTTGGTGAAAGGAGATTTTGAAAAGTGATGAAGGGAAACTTTTTAGAAGGTTTGTGAAGTTAGCGTTTTTGAAAAGTTTGTAAAATGATACTTTGAGGAAATTTCGCAAACTGAGACCTTTGAGGAAGTCTATGGGTTGAGATTTTGGAAAGATGATGATATGGGATTTTTGAGATGAAAGTGGGATGATGTGAACCCAGCTCTGTGCTCTGATAAGAAAAGACTGTGCAAAGTTAGTGGTCGGGACTCATCGAAGGGATGTACGAAGGATGGGTCGACCCTAGGTTAATTGAAAAGATAAAATATATTAAAAGACATTATCGCGGTGAGGTATGAGAGTGCGAAGTAGTGGAGAGGAAGGTACCCCGGATATCAGGGATATTCGGGTTGTGAATGCAATAGGGTAGGCTCGGGCGGTAAAACATCACGTTGCCTTGAGTACTATTCTGGGCAGAACGAACTCCACATGTGGTGCACTAACGTGGTGGGGACTGGGTCTAATACCGTGGTAAGTTCTGCACCCGGGACCAGAATAGTGCTGTCACCCCTATGGCATTTCGGGAACAGTGGAGAGGGACTGGAACGGGGCAATGTGTTTTGCCACTGCGAGGCAGTGAGCCTTGATTATATGATTTGAGGACGAGATCCTCCTGGTCTGGGACCATCTGTGTTGAGACAGCTGTCGTGCCCGCGTGGTAAAAGTCTTGTACTCCTGTTCGCTTCCGACTAGGCTGGGTGGATGACCGAGGAGATGTAGACGTGTGTGACGATGGCAACGAAACGAGTACCTCGATGATCTTCTAAGTTTCCCCAATCATCGAAGGTTGTGATTTGATAAGACTTGAAAATAAAAGTTTAAAAGTAATAAAACGATTGGTGATATTATGAAGTGAAGTTCCCCGAAATGTTGATGTCAAGAACTGAAATAAGATGTTATGATTGAGAGAAGATAATAAGGTTGGAAAGATAAAGAATTAATGATAAGAATGATAATAATAATAAAATTAGGTTGATTGTTATTTTGTATGTTGGTTGTGTGTTGGATGCTTGTATGATCTTGATATCTCCCCTACTATAATTCCACACCGTCGACGATTCGTCGTTCGGATCGCTCACTCTCTCCTGTTCGTTGGTGTATCGGTGCTGCTGATATCTCAACGGGCAGACGGAGCATTTTGTGGAGATCATCACTTTAGATGGATTGAAGCGGGAGCTTATCAACAACAGGAAAGTATGACGGAGGTGACTTCACTTTCGGGGATGAAAAAAAAAATGGGGCGCCAGAAGAAGGGGAAGCTTCACCCAGTTATCGTCATTAGAGTAGCACAGCGGAAGCGAAAGTAGCGAATCTAGATTAAGTTTATGATGTGTGTCTTGAGTTAAGGGTTACCGAGCAAAGAACCATTTATGTAACCAAGCCAATTTTAAATTCTATGTTGTGAAGGTACTTTCATTTGGAGAAATTACGTCATGTAATCTTTTATAAACTGTTGTGGATATTTTTAATCCACTGTAATGAATAGCCATGCTTTTCGAAAAGAAATTCTTTTGTAAGCATGAAAGTTTTATGAGAATAAATGTTTTAGTAACAACTCGGTTTTCAGTGAAGGAAATTTTTAAGTACGCCAAAGACTTTTCAAATACGTTTAAAAAAAAAATTTGGCCTCATTTTTGGTAACTTTAATAAATAAAAGATGATTATTTTAAGTTACAAAAGTCGGGCTGTTACAGAATGGTATCAGAGCACATGGTAATCCTTAGTGGCCTTAAGCATGGGCTTACATGCTTTGTTTGTGTAACTCTGTGTGTGTTTGCTAGTGTAAGGATAGGCGCATAAGATTAGGTTCTCATCTTTCTAGGATGAGAGATTCTGTTTTAGTGCCTGCTGTGTTAGTCTAGGGAAATCTGATGGTTTTGTAGTTGTAAGGAAGTAGACTAAGTAGAGGACAAATAGATTCTAAGATTGAGACCCCTTAACCGTTGATGTTTTATTAGTACTTGATGGACTTAAGTATTTCGATCTTAGCATGTCTTTTGTATAAGAATAGTATTTACCTTAAGATATACCATGATATTCCTGAATCCCTGTGTTTGTTGAAATTGCTTCAACAAAGACTGTCCTCGCTGCAAAAGTCCAAATTTTCTTCACAAGCCTTACTGTTAATCCGTAACCCTACCGATCTTTTCCAAGGTTTGCTAGCTTGAGTTGTGGATTAGAGGATGTCATAGTTACCCAGATAGTTAGAGCTTGAATGATTAGGGATGGATTAGTGGTTGAAGCTGAATTAGAATAGAATGGAATAGTGAATTTAGTGATAAGCTTGATCCAAGTTGGGGAGCCACAAGGAAGAAAAGAGGTGTATGTTACGAGTCATCAAAGGAAATTTTGAGGACTAGGATTGTCTCATGCCGTAATCAGAAGTTTAGATGGTGAAAGTAATAGGTTTGATTGATGTTTAGGACGAATTTAATGAAGGAAACGAAGTTGTTTTGAGGAATTAGAACCAAAGTTGCCCTAGAATTTCCCTTAAGTCGGAGAAATAGTGAACGAAAACCTTAGAGTTAGAAGGAGAATTAGAGGAAGGAGTAGTTGTTGTGAGTTAGTGAGAATCTAAAGTTATAGAAAGTAGTGTGTATCCGAGGGTTTTAGGTTAAACCCGGTACCTTTGGAGATGCTTGAATTTATGATTGTTTAATATTCCATGGGTCTGCACCCAAGTTTATACTTTTTATAATGACAACTAGTCAAAAGACGATATCCCTTCTGGTTAGTCCGATGGACTTGACCTGATTCGGCACGCCAGTGATAGTACGAGTGAAACTTTTTCATCCGAAAGCAACCAACGAGGAGCGCTGCAAGGTGAATTATGCCAGCAAAGGAAATTCAACTACGAAACGAGAATGAGAACGTTCTTATGGATCTCACCATAATGCGAGTATTCTTGTACTTTGTCACCCAATCCGTAACGTATTTCTCGGGGACGAGAAATCTTTAAGTTGGGGAGAATGTAACACCCCGCAAATTCCTCGTACTATTTTAAACAACTAAAAGATCTATTTGAAGAAAAAGTTTTTGAAAGGGTGTTTTATTGAAGTAAATTTCTTAATTAATGATTTCAAGTGGTGAATAGTTTTGAAGAAATGATTATGTGTTGGACATTTTTGGTGTTTTAAAGAAATTGTGATTTTATCAAAGAAAGATTTTTGTTTAAAATGAAATTTTGGGTTTGTTAACTTTAAAAATCCATATCTTTTCAACCGTAACTCCGAATTTTATGATCTTTATATGAAAACATCGTAACTTTTATAATTTTCTGAGTTGGTTTGCAAAAATTTATTTTTAGGTATTTAAAGGACAAATTTTGAGTGAATAAATTGGTAAAAATAGTTAAGGACTTCAAATGAATTTTTCCTTTTGGGATTTTCTTTAATATATTAAATTATGATTTTAGAAAATGAAATAAGGGCTATAAGTGCAACCAATAAGTACAGTTTATTATTTAAAGAGAATGTGTTTAAGTGTTAAGATTATGTTTGATTAAGTTCATAAATTTGGTGATTGAATGTATGTGCTTGTATGATTAAATGTGTGATTGAATATGAGTGTGTATATGATATATGAAAGTGTGCTTATGTATAGTTGTAATTTTAGAATTAATTGCTTAATTATGTGAATTGATTAATAATTATAATGTGATTAAGAAATTAAATTGTGAGACATGTGTGTGTGTGCATGTGGGGTGCTACGTGTGGTGTGGGAGAGCATGAAGGGTGTATGTGTGTTGTGTGTGTAGATGACACATGTGTGTGTATGTGTGTGTCTATGAGCTTGGCTTGGTGGCAAAGTCAAAAAGGAAAAATAAAATAAAAGGAAAAGAAAAAGGAAGGAAACTAGGCTCCAAACTTAGTTTATCTCTTTTCACTCACCCATCCATTCCTACGTCCCTTCATTCTTCCATTCTCCTTCACTTCTCCATTTTATTTCCATAACAAACACACTTAAGTCTCAAGAGAAACATTAGCTCTTGAGACATATACAAAAAAAAAAGAAGAAAACCGTGAGCTTAGGGAAAAAGAAGAAAGGAATTAGGAGCTTGATCAACCTCTCATCCTTGAAGAACTAAGTGCTAGGAGATTAGAAGACCAACCCTCCTCATGGTAGGACTTGGAAATCAAGATGAAAATTTTGTAATAGAATAGACTTTTTTTTCCTTTCTAGATGTAGATCTACTTCTCGTTCTTCATTGCATGTTAATTTTTATAAGTTTAAAGATAATTTTATGTGTTATTCATATTTGATCTTGGACTTTATGGACTTAAGAATAATTTGTAATATGTTAAACTTATGCTTGATCTTTGTTGATTCTAGCATTTTTATTCTTAGAACTACATGCTTTAATTTAAAAGTGTTAATTTACCCAAAGCTTGTCCATGCATGTTAATTTTCGTTGTTGATCTAGTGTTTTAATTTACAAACCTAATGGTTTCTAAACTTGGTTTTGAAGATCTCGATTTAAAAATAAGAAATCCACCATGTTTAAGAGCTTGATGTTTGATTCGGTTTTGGTATGCATGTAAAGGAAATTGTTTTTGATGAACATGAAACTTTTGATAAAATAAATTTATTTTCATAATGCATGTTTCGGTTTAGGCTTAGATTTTTAAGGACCAACTGTTAATTGGAATCTTTGATACATGCATGTATGATTTTCTTAAGATCTACTAAATTTAAATATGTGCATGTCAAGATCTAGATTAGTTTATTTTGACTCTTGATTTCTAGTTTAAAAGGGCTTGATTTCTATTGTTTTGGATGATTGATGCATGTTATGTTTAAACTAAAGAAAATTATTTTCATAAAACATTAATTCGGTTCTTAAAGGAAATATAATTGATTAATTGATTATTGTGTTAATTTATATCTATGAGTGTATTTTTGATTCTCATGAAAATAAAAGAATGAACAAATTTGTTGAACCAAAGCGTGTGCTGAAAATTGTGATATGTGTGCTTTTTAACTTTGATGAATGATGTTGTGTGTGCTCAACAATTCTGAAACTGTGTCCCTAACTTAAGTATATCAAAATGAATCTCTCTGAATTTTTGGATGATTTTTGGATTTGATTTCCTATTTTTATAAGAATAAACTTTGTGAAAACCATTTTAAGAAAATAAGTTTTTCAGTTTAAAGATAAACAAAATTTATAAACTTGTGCTATTTGAAATTGTTTGAAATTTTTATGGTAGCTTCCTGGACATCTCTAGATCTTCTCTGTAAAATTTGAAGAGATTTGGAGTTGAATTGATATTTTTACCAAAGACAAAACAGTGAACCACTTGATTCAGGTTTTCTGGACTTAGTGGTAAATTTAATTAGAAAAATGTGACTTGCACAACTCCAAATATTCTGAAAATTTTATGAGATAGTCTTGACTGTATAGGAAAGACTTATACCAATTTTTGTGCAATTTGGAATTAAACAACTATTTTTAAGAATGACGTTTTTGTCTCTGACCTGCAACAGTACCATGTGGTTTTTCATATGACATTTGATTTGAAACCTAGCTTAGGGTTGTTTAAATAACTTGAAAATTTTATATAATAAAATTTATCATATATGTGAGTGTTATGGAGATTTTTAAGATTAAATAAATTTATTTGATTTAGTTTTGGATTTTATCTTTTGTGTTTCACCTTTAATCACACTAAGTTTCTATTTAAATGTTTTTGATGAATATGAATTTTATGTCTTATATTATGGCTTAGCTGACTTGTTTGATAATCATGGTGCTTTGAAATAATTGGATGGGTGATTGTTTGATGATGTGTTTAAGTCACGTATGAATGAACTATTTAATTAACCAAAGTGTGGTGTGTGATTTTGTAGTTGGTTTTAAAAAAAAAACTAATTGGTTTAGCAAATATTTAATCTTGATTTAATTGAATAACATTGGACCTAGTGGTTGCTGCCCTTAATTCATTTCACAATGTTAAGTTTGAAAAATAAATTATTTAAGTGTTTATTTTATAACCAAGTTTTACATGAACAAAAGTTGAGTTTTTCGGTGTTTTCGGGTTTTGGTTGATGGCTGTCCAGAACGGACCAGCAACCGAACTAAATGGTTTAAACTACCTTACTAGACGTTTTTAAAATGATTTTGAAGTATTGGAAGTCCTAGAATGAGAGTTGTTTTGGGAAAATAATTACGTTTTTAAGCCTTCCGATGGGGAATAAAATGTGAAATGAGTTAAGAAAATATTTTCTTAACACAAGTTAATGACGCAAACGTATTTTATTTAGTAAGAGGAATCTTAAAGATGAGGGATTGGGGCAGCTGGTGTAACACCCCTAATTTTCGTCTCCCGAATAATAGGAAATTAATAATAAAAAGTTTTATTATTAATTTATAGAATTTTTCCAAGTTTATGTTTTGTATTTAATTAGCCTTAAATATAAAAATAAGTGGAAATATTTTTATATGGCAAATAAATGCAAAATATAAGGAAATTGCATATTGGTCCCTGGGTGAGGACTAAAAAGCAATATTAGAAAGGTTCTTGGAGGGAAAGATTTAAAAATAATAATTTTTAAATTTTGAACTGATCTAACCGGTTAGTAATGCCCTGTAACCGGTTAGACGATGAACACAGAAAGTGGTTTAGTGGATTTTGATGAGTAATCACTGGGTTAATTCGTTTAATCGCCACGAATCCCACTAATTGCATGTTAGGAGACGCGTGTCTTCCTGCATGGCAACGAATTTTGGCTATAAATGGACGAATTCCTGAGGAAGCAAGGGTTGTTGGTCTGATTTTGGGTTGAAGGGGGTGATTAGGGTTCCAACTTCGTCTGAGGCGATTCTCATTCTTCTTTGAGTGTTTGAAAGGGAAAGATACACTTTTGGAAAGCTTACATCCTGAGCTTTCCATTGATATAGAGATTGTGAGTTAAGAGTGTGTGTGTGAGGAGAAATCAGCCATCAAAGTTCAGTGTTGAAAACTGAACTCTGTTACTCTTTGGTTCGGGAAGCTGTTTTGAGACTCTGATTTTGATCCACACAGGTAACCTCTAGGTCCCAAATCTCTTTCATTCATTAGTGCATGTTGCCTAGACCAATGTCTAATCGTTTTCCCCAATTTTCTTGGCCAATTTCCATGTTAAACCTTCTGATCTTTGGACCCTGTTGATAAAAATCGTGGCTGGAAGCAGAACTGTGGATTTGTGGAAATCTGTGATTTGATCTTCAAGCTCAGTGGAAATACTCATCAAAATCAACTTAGAGGTAAGGGAGAAGTCTATACTATACTAGATTTAGACTAAAAATCAAATGAATTAGGATTTGAGTTCATGAAACTCAAAAGGGCACTATGTGTTGTTAAGCACAAAGGCTTGGAGGCCAATTTCTTGCTCACTGTGGTTTTGAGCAATTTTCAATTGATGCATGCAAGTTAAATGAAGACTGATTTCTGTGTTTAAGTGTTTGATTTCAGTTTTGTTGTGCTAAATTGGGTTTATGTGAATTTTCATGCAAATTGATTCAATAAACTTGATGCATGCAATGTGAATGTGTTTCTGGGTGTAAACATGTTTACTTTAAGGCATATGAACTTGGTGTATATTGGAATTTGGTTAGATTTGAGAAAGGAAGAAAATGAGTTGTTAAAACTCTTGTTTTTATGGTTAGACTGCATAATCTAACCGGTTACACGATTTTCGTAACCGGTTAGACACTGTAAAATTTTCAAAGAAAAATTTGTTGCAAACCAGTTCTGAAACCTTAAAGGATTTTGACTCAAGTTTAAGCCTTAAATTCAGTATACATAGTCTGAAACATGAGTTGTTATCATGCAAAAATTCAGATTGGAAAGATTGCCATTTATGCCTTAAATTGATGGAATAATTTCAAGTGAAATTATGTTCATTGGAAAAGAATATGTGATTTGGACTTTTGAATGATGAAACAATGGTTTTTGAGGTATAAAAATAAAGTTAAAAGTGTTTTGGATTGGGTAGAGAATTCAAGAAAAAGGATTTTTCTGAATTGCAATGGTAAACAGTTCAGGTCTGTAATTCTAACCGGTTAGCCTGAAACTGAAACCGGTTAGTACCTGAATCTGAAAAATAAAAAGTTGAGTTTTAAATACTGTAACATTCCGATTCGGCAACTTGAAAACTTAAATTAAAACAGTGAAAATTAGGGCCAATTTTTTTTTTTTACATGTGTTACATAGATGTGAGAACGTTTAGACTTTCCAAACATAGTTTAAAAGAAACTCATGTTCTCACATTACGCAGCAACCTTCCAAGTTCCAAACCGAGGTATCACAGGACATCTTGAAACCCGTTTTCAATCATCGTTTAAAACGAGGCCCGTTTATTTGTTCAAACCTCAATACCAAATAAAACAATTGTCGGGGTATAGTATGGTAGAGCTAGGTAACTAAGAACTTACAATGGATTACCTTCCGCCAGTAGAGTTCCTAGCTCCTAGTCATGCACACCGAAACTATCGTTCTATGTTCGTGTCATGGCAGCCCAAGCTCTCGGTCCACAAGTATGGTTGTCGCCCTCAGCCGTCTCCGGAATCTCACGCAGAGAGTCGTCTGGTACCCGCCCCTTCTTGCAGGGTTGCAGATGCATCGCTACACGCTATATTACCTACCGGTTGCAATATCAACAATTGTCGATACGACAACATGGTAGGAGAGAGTCAGTGTTCCGAACACTAACGGGTTGACCATACGGTCTCGGGTATATTATAAAAACAAAAATTTACAGATAAAGCAACATAACATGCAATGCAATTAGCACATATGATCCATATAGAACAACACATAACGTCATACTCTAAACACATTATTCATAACCGATTAATCCATTCACACTCTCATAACACAACCTCAAAATCTTTCTCTTTAGCTTTCACAACTCTATTCCACTTCCGTTCATTACAGTACCACACTTATTTCTCATTGCAAGGATTCTTTCTTATCACTCCTATTCAAGGCTTAATAATTCGATATACTCCTTATTGGAGACATCTTTGTGCTTTTATGTTTTATTATACCGGATAGTATCAATGATGAGGGGGACACATCATTGAGCTCACACACGTCTACATCTCCTCGGCCAACCACCCAACCTAGTCGGAAGCAAATAGGAGTACAGGACCTTTACCACGCGGGCACGACAGCTGTCACACAAACAAGTGGTCCCTGACCAGGAGGCCCAACCTCAATAATATCATAAACATGGCACGCTCTCAGCGGCAATCACAAATGCCCCGTTCCAGTCCCTCTCACTGTTCCTGAACTGCCATAGGGGTGACAGTACTATTTTGGTCCCGGGTGCAGAACTTACCACGGTATTAGACCCAGTCCCCACCACGTTAGTGCACCACATGTGGAGTTCGTTCTGCCCAGAATAGTACTCAAGGCAACGTGACGTTTTACCGCCTGAGCCTACCCTAATGCATTCATCAACCCGGATATCCCTGATATCCGGGGTACCTTCCTCTCCACTACTTCGATACGACACTCATACCTCTCCGCGTTTGTAAATGTCTTTTAAAGTCTTTTAAAATTTTAACGTTTTATTAGCGGCTTAATCCTAACAGTCGGCTCGTCCTTGGTGCATCCCTTCAACGAAGCCCAACCACTAATCGCAATATTTCCCCCTAAATCTCACATGGCCTCAAGCCTCATATCACTTCCTCCTGATTCTCAAAAACTCATTCTCAACATAATTCTCATCACAACATCAACATGCGTTTCTCGTCTTTCTCAAAACATCATTTCACAAAACCTTTCCGGAAATAGAATTTCATAAAACTTTTACTTTACTAAACATTTCCCAAAGCCTTCAAAAATCTCTTTGCAAAACCCTTTTCAAAAATCACATTTTTGGGTGAGTGTTAATAGAGGAGCGAGCTCAACTCAACACTAAGCTTCTTCCCAAAAACGTGGACGAGGAATCACATCTCTGCTCAACCACTTTCTCACTTTCATAATCACATTCTCAGATCAATCTCAACTCTTATCTCTTTCCTTTACTCACATCACCTTTATCTCTTTCTCAAATCATCTCATACTTTCTTTTCATTCTCAGCTCATTACTTATTTCTTTCTTAATCGTTTCTCATGTTTCTTGTTCACATCTCTTTTCTCTTTATCTTATTACTTTCACAATTTCATCATCATCATTTCACTACCCACACAATCAAAGAATTCTCAACAAAATGAAGTATGCACAATATTTAAACATTTAGCACGAATATCTACGTTGCCTAACTCGCAGTACTCCCGTAATCCGTCCACTCGAATTACGAGCAACCACGTTACGGGATCACCGCACTCTCACTCATCTGGATGACGACACGTCCAAAGACTCTCTAAGATTTCCAGTCGTTACCCTTGCCACGCTTCCTCCGCGTCCGACACCCGAACTAGAACATTTTTCCCCGTGCGTTAGAAACGATTTACGTAAACTCTTAATTTCGTTTTAAAAATATTTTGAAATAATTCCCTTTTTAAAAGCACATTGCCAATATCCAAAAGACTTTAAATCCAAATCATTCCTTTTATAAAATATTTCCAAGAAAACTTTGTTAAAACAATTGCTAAAACAATTTCTTTTTCAAAACAGAACCCATTACTCTTAGTTTAAAATACTTTGGTTAAAGAAAAACAATTCTTTGAAAATCTTTATTAAATCAAATACAGAATCCAAGAAGGTATAGTTTCAAAACCAATCAGATTAATTTATTTAATTTCTATACTTCACTGATCACAGAACATCAATTAAAGTTTCAAATTAATCTAAGTTACTTAAATCAAACTTCTTAAATAAAACCTTTTTCACAAATAAATTTCACAAACAGTATTCACTACAACTCCAATACATTCAAGCAGTACAAAGAACAGACACACACACAGATTTCAAGCATTCACAACATTCACAAACATATACACAGTAAATCACATTTTCACTTATTTACATTCATTAATTAAATTATTACTGTAATATATTAATCCAATTATTCTTAAGAAATAGTTTAATTTAGTCCTTTTTACCGAATCATACAAGTTTAATAATTTCCTAATCACAAATAAATTTCAAAACTCAAATCATTAAATCAACAGTACCAAAATCTTTTCACAAAATGAAATGAACTTATTCATTTAAAATCAAACAGACAAAGGTAAACACATATCATATAGGCATTTAGGAATATAACCACACTTCATTTCATGCAAATAATTGTCCAACCATTTTAAACATGCATAAACCGAATTGTGCATATAAAATTTTGCAAGGATTAAACACACAAATAAAAACATATAGTCATGGAATCAATTTCATTTATTTTCAAGCTAAAACCGTGAGCATCCAGAAAAGAAAACCAACAAATTTCCAATTCCTTTTTATAACTTAAATCTAAATAATTTAATCATAACAACTCCAAAAGAATTATTTTATTTTCTTTATTCTAAGATCAAACCGTGAGCATGCAGTAGGAGAACAATCAAATTTTAATTTCATTTTCATATTTAGAATCACAAGTCCACACATATAAATTTATTTATTTCATGCATGCACTTTTAGAATTCTCAAATTCAATTGATCTCATTATGCATGCAACCAAAATAAGAGACAACATAGCTACCTACTTAATCCTAGGGTGACTCAAAGTCAACATGCAAAAAGGCAATGTTTTTCATTCACACACAAAAGTCACAAAATCATATAACTACAACCAAGATATTTAAGTAACATTTTATTTCACTTATTCATACAAGCATGCATCAACAAACATTTTTAGCATACCTAAAATAAATTCAAGTTCATAATTATTTCTCAAACCAAAAAGATTCAATTTCCTTTTCATGGAAATAACATGCATGTTCATAAAATTACTAAAACAACATGCACCAAATTTTTCACAAAATGAAAAGCATGGATCATATTATTTCCAAACTTGGCCGAGTGGCCTTCATCAAAATACAGCATGCACATAATCAAACATTCAATCAAAGCATGTTTAAACTTGAAAATCATTTTAAATCTTAATTCTTTTTCTTAAAAACCGAGACATATACATAAAAGAAAACACAATTTTACTCTTAAAAATTATTATGCAAATTAAAGGTCTAAACATGTTCTTTATTTAAAACTTGTCACCTAAATTTTTTTCCTTAAAACCGAATAGTACAGAGAAGGAAACATACTCTTTCTTCTTGAAAAAAAATAACATGCAAATTAAAGATTTGAACATTTTTCATTCATCAAGAAAAATAATTACAAACACACACTTAGATCAACTAAGTTCATCACAAAAGTAACATGCAACATCAAAACTTAACCCTTTTTTATAAATTAAATTTAGATCATGGATTTATTCCTTAAATCATCACACAAACATATATGCTTTACGGTTTTAAAGCAAGAAAATAGACATGCAAAGAGAGTTAGTTTAGGTTTCATAAAAATCTTTAGCTATTCTTTAGATCTTTAAGATTCTAGTGTGAAAACATTAGATCATTAAGAGTTAAATTGAAAAAGTGTTAGATCCATCAAGAACAACATGAATCAAAACACAAAGCATCAAGGTCACATATTACAATTTACTTAGAGTCCTCAAAAGTTCAAGATAAAAGAATAACAACATATAAACTTCAACTTTCAAGCTATGAAGACAACATGTAAGAAGAAAGAATAAGGATCTAAGAAAAGGAAACTAGGCTATTACAATTTCTTCTTGGTCTTCAAAAATCCTACCATGAGAGGTTGGTTCTCCTAACTCTTAGCACTCTTGATCTAAAAAAGCAAGGCTTGGTTCAAGCTTGGATTCTTCCTCCTCCTTCTCTTCTAGGCCTCACGGCCATCTTCTCCTCTCTTTCTCTATTTTCTTTTTCTTTCTAATTCTTTTTCTTTCTCTAAGAGCAAAATGGACTCTTAGAGATTGTGTTTCTAGTGTGGCTACGGTGGAAGTGGAAATGAAATGGTGAAGGGAGTGAAAAATGGGAAATGAACTAAGGCTTATAGTATAAGTAGACCAACTCATAATTCCCTCTTTTCCCTTAAAATTTTTGGTTCATGCATAAGGAAGAGGGGCGGTTTTGGGTTTGCAAATAATTGCATGGCTAAGGTCCACCAAAGTCAAGGGGACAAGGAGGAGTGGGCTAGCTTACTAGGGGTTACTTAGAGTTAACTATTAGTTGGGCTTTAGTTAGGGATTTTGCCACTTAGTTACTCCATGGTTTCCATCTAGTCCCTTGGTGTCTTAATCTCTAAGTCTTCTACACACACATGCTTGACACATATACACACACCTAATGCACATGCACAACCGTGGCAACCTCACACACATACCATGCATCTACATTCACACACACACATTCATACCAAGGCACTCACATATACACACATGCATACACATACAATTTTATTTTATTAATTCTCATTCCATTGCAATTACACACACACAAGGCAATTAATTTTTTTTTTAAATTTACATTAACATAATCAGTTCCACACATCACACACACATTAAATCAAACATATTTCACATAAAAATTCATGCCCAATCAACAAAATCATTTTTCCTTTAAACAAAGTTTCAAAAACTCGTATTCTACTGTTCAGAAAATAAATTTTTGTAAAGCAACCCAGAAAATTCTGAAAGTTATATTTTCAAAATCTATGTTTCGAGACGGTCGTTTTGATATAAAGTTTGTAAAAATCCGAGTTACGGTTAAAAAGATATGCATTTTTAAAGCTTACAGACCCAAAATCTCAAAAATTCCATTTCAAACAAAATCACTCTTAGGAAAAATTCACATCTTATTTCTTAAAAATCAAATCATTTCACAACTCAACAAAATTATTCATTTCTCATTTATAAAACATTTGGGTTATAAAAATTCCATGGAAATCGTCACTTATTTTTCTGAAAATTTCTTATAAAACAAAACTTTGATGTTTATTTCGACGAAATCGTTTACGCACATACGAGAAAAATGTGGGGTGTTACAAATACCATTGAAGTTATATTACTCAATCTGGGTTTTAAAAAGGCATATTTTGAGAAATTCAAAGGGGAATTTTATGCCAAATATTATTTCTCAATTAAATCATTCAAAAGTAGAAATTGGAATGTTTCTAAATCACATTAACTAATATAAAGATAAAACCAACCCTGATGTTTGTGCATACATATAGACTGGAAGTCTGGTTGGTAGAAACGTTTATCATATTCTGGGAATATGAGGAGGGTACTCCGGGAGTACCAAAGTATAACCTACTTGATGACACATTATAGATATGTGGCCAGTGTCCGGGACCTGGTTTTTATGCGTTCTGGGAACGTGGCGTTCTGGGAACGTGGTGCACACTCCGGGAGTGATGCTTTTTATCCAAGTATGGTTCGACATTATGTTCTGGGAACTAATGTCGGTGTTCTGGGAACACAATGGTGTATTGGATGGACGTCCAAGATGGACATTTAGAGGCCTCAGTTGTGGATAGAAAATCATACATCATGCCACTTGCATTATAAGAGTTATAATGTTGAAAATTGGTGTGCTCATATGTACTTGCATTATGATCTGTCCATGATATATTTGTGATTGTAACTTTAGTCTTTATCCATTATGTATATGTGTATACTTACTCCCTGTTCCCTGTTTAGGTGATGGCCAGGTACCTAGCTTGCATCGAGATACACCCTATCCCTAGTGGTATATGGACGTATGAGGAGCACCGTGCCACCTTTGAGGGGGAGGTGGAGATCACTCTCTATCACCCTAACCCTTTAGTGCGTGTGCGACCTCGTCGATTTAGGATCCCATTAGTCTATACTATGCATGTTCCACCTTTTACACTTATAGAGGACCACCCCCGACTCGACCTATGCGTCGTTTTCATAGTTTTAGATTTAGAGCTGCCACTCGTTCCCATCCTTCATCCCATAGAGTTGTCACTGAGGAGACTCCTTCTCCTGGTCCGACTGAGTATGATAGGACTGTTTCTGCGGACCCTAGACCCAGTGGTGGGGTCTCTACTCAGTCAGGCGAGGTCGAGGAGGACCCTGAGGAGGATGAGAGCGAGGAGGAGGTGCATGTCGAGCCGACTGTTTCTGCTAGAGGTGGACCCGCTGGTTCATAGGAGCCTACATAGCATAGGGGTTTTGGATCCTAGATCCTAGGGATAGAGCTGTGGAGGATCTGAGGAGCTGCTGAGGACATGGAGGACTTGCTCTGGGACTTCTGTTTTTTTTTTTTGGACTTTTGTTATATATTGTATATATTGAGAGGTCTTAGAGTGAGACTTTATTTTGGAACAGTTGGTCTGTTTATGTTTTACCAAAACTTGCTATCTCGACTTTTATCACTTGCTACAGTTTGTACTGATGGGGTATGTATCATGCCTTTTATCCTATATATATATGCTTTATTTTCCTCAGCAGTGCCCCATAAGTATTGTTTTTTTACTTCCGCGAACTCTGATTTTAATTGACAAAGGAATTCGGCGATAAATTTATATTTTATATATTCAAATTTCATTCGAGAGGCAAATAATGCATTCAACTGATAAGTGCTGGTTAACATTCTTTCTGATCACGAACACGCGCTCTCGAAAGTCTTTTCAAAGCTAAGTTATTACTATGCCGAATTCATGTAACGGATTATGTTGAAACGAGGTTTTCAATTAAGCAAGTACTAGTATTAAAAAAAAATTTCTAGCCATAATTTTGATAGCAAGTAGTAATCTATTTGGAAATATTAATTATTTTCAAGAAAAAAAAAGAGCGTCACACCTGCGGTGGTATCAGAGCATTGGTCCTGTTCCTCGTGGCCCCGAAGATGCAGCTAAGTGTGGTATTCAATGTTGATTGAATGTGTTTGAGTAAGTTAGTAGTAGCATTTATGTTCCAAAGACCTTTTTAGTAACCCAAAGCCCATAGTGCAGGTCTTTCTATGGCAACCCGGAATAGAAACGTTACTAATGAGATGTTAGAACAAATCACAACTATGCTGGAGGGTATGCAGCATCAGCAGAGACAGCAATCGTCCCAAGGGAGAACTGGTAATCCATCTGCTGGCGACATGGCGAATCATGACGCTAAAACTCTGTTGGAGTTCAAGAAGTGCAATCCACCACGATTTGAGGGAGGATATAGACCTGATGAGGCAAACAAGTGGTTGTACGAGATCAATAAGATCTTCCGAACTCTGGAGTGTTCTGATGAACAGAAGGTAACCTATGCAGTCTACATGCTTCATGGGGAAGCTGAAAACTGGTGGGATCACACGGTCCAGTGGCTGAATTTTGAAAGAAGGGCAATCAACTGGGGAGTATTTATGGAGAAGTTTCTCAATAAATATTTTCCAGAAGATTTGCGGAGGAAAAAGGAAGTGGAATTCATGCAATTGAAGCAGGGGGATATGAGTGTAGGGGAGTATGCTGCCAAATTCGAGGAATTGATGAAGTACTCTCCCTATTACTTAAATAACCCTGATGAAAGAAGTAAGTGTGTGAAGTTTGAAGGTGGGCTAAGGCCGGAGCTGAAGTCTATCTTCAGTTATCAAAGGATTCAGAGTTTCCCTGCACTGGTGGACATGTGCAGAATGTATGAGGATGATAAGAAGGCGGAGTTGTTAGGAAGTCAAGTGAAGGGGGTTGGACAGAATTATGGACCCCAGAGAAAGAAGAAGTTTGACCATCGGAATAACGGTCCATATTCTAAGAACAAAGGGAAATGCAAGGCAGTGATGGATAACCGGAACAAGCCTCGCGATAATGCTCCTTATTGCGAGAAGTGCAAGCGTTACCGTCATGGTCAGTTTTGCTGGTCCACAGGAGGATGTTTCAAGTGTGGGAAGCAAGGTCACTTTGCCCGAGAATGCAAGGAGTCTGCAAAGGGAGATGCAAAGGGATCTGCTGGAAAGCCTGTGGTACAAGGACGAGTGTTTACCCTGAGTGGTAGTGAAGCAACCCAAACCCCGAATCTCGTGCAAGGTAATTTCCTGCTCAATAATCAACCTTGCAAGATCATGTTTGATTCTGGAGCAACACATTCTTTTGTTTCCCCTGAATGTGTGAGTAGGTTGAATCTTAGTGTTTCTAATTCACCCTGCTATCTTAGCATAGATACCCCTACGGGAATACCGATTTTCACCGCTAAAGTTTGTTTAGGGTGTAAGGTAGAAGTTCTGGGTCGTTTATCCCAGGTAGATTTGGTTTGTCTTCCTAACTTACAATTGGATGTGATCTTGGGAATGGATTGACTGATAAAGAACCAAGTGATCATTAATTGTGAAGAAAAGACAATTCAATATAGGACCCTTGAACCGAAGGGCTATATGTGTTTATTCTCGGCTTCTGGAGAAGAAGAGTCGATGCCGATCGAAGAAATTCCAGTGGTGAGGGAATTTTCGGAAGTATTTCCTGAGGAGATACCAGGATTACCTCCAAAGCGAGAGATAGAGTTTGGGATCGATTTAGTCCCTGGAGCTGGTCCCATCTCTATTGCTCCTTATAGGATGGCACCACCATAAATGGCAGAGATGAAGAAGCAAATTGAGGAGTTGTTGCAGAAACAGATGATCAGGCCAAGTGTTTCACCTTGGGGAGCTCCATTATTGTTCGTAAAGAAGAAAGATGGAAGTATGAGGATGTGTGTGGACTACAGACAGCTGAATAAGGTCACTATTAAGAATAAGTATCCATTGCCAAGGATTGATGACCTTATGGATCAAGTGAGGGGAGCTGCAGTATTCTCCAAGATTGATCTGAGATCGGGATATCATCAGATCAGGATAAAGGAAGAGGATATACCCAAGACTGCATTTCAATCGCGATACGGTCATTATGAGTATGTGGTGATGCCGTTCGGATTGACTAATGCACCTGCTATTTTCATGGACTATATGAACCGAATCTTTAGACCATATTTGGACTTGTTTGTGGTGGTATGACGATATTTTGGTCTATTCTAAGAATCCGGAGGAGCATGAAGAGCATCTCAGGATTGTGTTGAAGGTCCTGAAGGAGAAGCAACTTTATGCCAAACTTACGAAGTGTGAGTTTTGGCTGAATGAAGTTATGTTTCTGGGGCATGTAATCTCTAAGGAGGGAATTGCGGTGGATCCAGCGAAAGTAAGTTCAGTACTAAGTTGGGAATAGCCTAAGACGGTGACGGAGGTGAGAAGCTTCTTAGGACTGGCTGGATACTATCGTCGATTCATAGAAGGATTTTCTAAGATTGCATTGCCTTTGACTAAGTTGACTCGGAAGGATCAATCGTTTGTGTGGGACGATCGGTGTGAAGCTAGTTTTCGTGAGTTGAAGGAAAGGTTAACATCGTCTCCTATGTTAATCTTACCCGATCCGCACAGAAGTTTTGAAGTTTACTGCGATGCATCTAAGCAAGGACTGGGTTGTGTATTGATGCAAGAAGGAAGAGTAGTGGCGTATGCATTAAGGCAATTGAAGAATCATGAGGTGAATTACCCGACACACGATTTGGAATTGGCTGCGATCGTGTTTGCCTTAAAGATATGGAGACATCATCTCTATGGCACTACATTCCAAGTATTTAGTGACCATAAGAGTTTGAAATATCTGTTCGACCAGAAAGAGTTGAACATGAGGCAAAGAAGATGGATGGAGTTCTTGAAGGATTACGACTTTAAACTCCATTATCATCCGGGTAAAGCGAATGTGGTTGCAGACGCGTTGAGTCAGAAAGCAATCCACGTTAGTGCGATGATGGTTAAGGAAGCAGCATTGATTGAAGAATTCAGAGACTTGATCTTGTTGATGCAAGTGGAGCCATCAAGTATCAAGTTGGGGACGTTGCAGATCACAAACGAGTTCTTGGAAAGAATTCGGGAGTTGCAGCGAGCAGATGAAGAGTTGATGGAAAAGATGAGACTAGGTTCGGAAGGAAAGGAACCTGATTTCAAGTATGGGCAGGTTGGAATCCTTCGTTTCCGGACAAGGATTTGTGTACCAAGAGATCAAGAAGTTAGAAGACTAATTCTTGATGAGGCCCATAAGAGTCGGATGAGTATGCATCCTGGATCGACCAAAATGTATCAGGACTTGAAGAAGATATTTTGGTGGTCGGGATTAAAAAGAGATGTGGCAGAATATGTGGCAGCGTGTTTGATCTGTCAGAAAGCGAAGGTAGAACATCAGAAACCGGGAGGACAGTTGCAACCTCTGAGGATTCCTCAGTGGAAGTGGGATAGCATCTCAATGGATTTTGTGTCTGGTTTGCCGAGGACCGCAGCAAATCATGATGCAATCTGGGTGATTGTGGATAGGTTAACAAAGTCGGCGCATTTTATTCCGATAAATATGCATTAACCTTTGAACAAGCTTACCCAGATCTATATTAAGGAGGTAGTTCGTCTTCACGGAGTGCCTTCGAGCATTGTGTCAGATCGAGATCCGAGATTTTCGTCGCAATTTTGGAGAAGTTTGCATGATGCTATGGGAACAAGATTGAAATTGAGTTCTGCGTATCATCCACAAACGGATGGCCAGACGGAGAGGACAATTCAATCTTTGGAAGATGTGTTGCGAGCGTGTGCACTTGAAGAACAAGGAAGCTGGGATCAAGTGTTACCTCTTGCGGAGTTCACATATAACAATAGCTACCATGCGAGTATTGGAATGGCACCGTTCGAGGCGTTGTATGGAAGGAAGTGTCAAACCCCGCTCTGTTGGTTCCAAGTGGGGGAGAACTTGATGGTTGGACCAGAAATGATTCAGCAGACAACTGAGAAGATCAAGATGGTTCAGGCTAAGATGAAGGCGGCTCAGAGTCGGCAGAAGAGCTATGCGGATAGGAGGAGGAAACCATTAGAATTTTCTGAGGGCGATCATGTGTTCCTACGGGTAGTTCCGATGAAAGGAATTAGTAGAGCCTTGAGAACCCGAAAGCTTTCGCCTAAGTGTATAGGTCCATATCAAATTCTTAAGAGAGTTGGTCCTGTTTCTTATCAACTGGCTCTACCACCCTCTTTATCCAATTTGCATAACGTCTTTCACGTTTCGCAATTGAAAAAGTATGTTCATGATCCATCTGTTGTTCTGAAACTTCAACCTGATGACCTAACTCTGAGAGAAAACCTGACCTTTGAGACCAGACCGGTTCAGATAGAAGATCGTGAAGTCAAGCGGCTCAGAGGAAAGGAAATACCTTTGGTCAAGGTGATTTGGGAGAATGCTGACGTATCGGAAGCTACATGGGAATTAGAGGAGAAGATGCGTCAAGAGTATCCGCAGTTATTTATGTAATCTAGAATTTCGGGGACGAAATTCCTTCTAAGTGGGGGAGTAGTGTAACACCCCTAATTTTCGTCTCCCGAATAATAGGAAATTAATAATAAAAAGTTTTATTATTAATTTATAGAATTTTTCCAAGTTTATGTTTTGTATTTAATTAGCCTTAAATATAAAAATAAGTGGAAATATTTTTATATGGCAAATAAATGCAAAATATAAGGAAATTGCATATTGGTCCCTGGGTGAGGACTAAAAAGCAATATTAGAAAGGTTCTTGGAGGGAAAGATTTAAAAATAATAATTTTTAAATTTTGAACTGATCTAACCGGTTAGTAATGCCCTGTAACCGGTTAGACGATGAACACAGAAAGTGGTTTAGTGGATTTTGATGAGTAATCACTGGGTTAATTCGTTTAATCGCCACGAATCCCACTAATTGCATGTTAGGAGACGCGTGTCTTCCTGCATGGCAACGAATTTTGGCTATAAATGGACGAATTCCTGAGGAAGCAAGGGTTGTTGGTCTGATTTTGGGTTGAAGGGGGTGATTAGGGTTCCAACTTCGTCTGAGGCGATTCTCATTCTTCTTTGAGTGTTTGAAAGGGAAAGATACACCTTTGGAAAGCTTACATCCTGAGCTTTCCATTGATATAGAGATTGTGAGTTAAGAGTGTGTGTGTGAGGAGAAATCAGCCATCAAAGTTCAGTGTTGAAAACTGAACTCTGTTACTCTTTGGTTCGGGAAGCTGTTTTGAGACTCTGATTTTGATCCACATAGGTAACCTCTAGGTCCCAAATCTCTTTCATTCATTAGTGCATGTTGCCTAGACCAATGTCTAATCGTTTTCCCCAATTTTCTTGGCCAATTTCCATGTTAAACCTTCTGATCTTTGGACCCTGTTGATAAAAATCGTGGCTGGAAGCAGAACTGTGGATTTGTGGAAATCTGTGATTTGATCTTCAAGCTCAGTGGAAATACTCATCAAAATCAACTTAGAGGTAAGGGAGAAGTCTATACTATACTAGATTTAGACTAAAAATCAAATGAATTAGGATTTGAGTTCATGAAACTCAAAAGGGCACTATGTGTTGTTAAGCACAAAGGCGTGGAGGCCAATTTCTTGCTCACTGTGGTTTTGAGAAATTTTCAATTGATGCATGCAAGTTAAATGAAGACTGATTTCTGTGTTTAAGTGTTTGATTTCAGTTTTGTTGTGCTAAATTGGGTTTATGTGAATTTTCATGCAAATTGATTCAATAAACTTGATGCATGCAATGTGAATGTGTTTCTGGGTGTAAACATGTTTACTTTAAGGCATATGAACTTGGTGTATACTGGAATTTGGTTAGATTTGAGAAAGGAAGAAAATGAGTTGTTAAAACTCTTGTTTTTATGGTTCGACTGCATAATCTAACCGGTTACACGATTTTCGTAACCGGTTAGACACTGTAAAATTTTCAAAGAAAAATTTGTTGCAAACCAGTTCTGAAACCTTAAAGGATTTTCACTCAAGTTTAAGCCTTAAATTCAGTATACATAGTCTGAAACATGAGTTGTTATCATGCAAAAATTCAGATTGGAAAGATTGCCATTTATGCCTTAAATTGATGGAATAATTTCAAGTGAAATTATGTTCATTGGAAAAGAATATGTGATTTGGACTTTTGAATGATGAAACAATGGTTTTTGAGGTATAAAAATAAAGTTAAAAGTGTTTTGGATTGGGTAGAGAATTCAAGAAAAAGGATTTTTCTGAATTGCAATGGTAAACAGTTCAGGTCTGTAATTCTAACCGGTTAGCCTGAAACAGAAACCGGTTAGTACCTGAATCTGAAAAATAAAAAATTGAGTTTTAAATACTGTAACATTCCGATTCGGCAACTTGAAAACTTAAATTAAAACAGTGAAAAATAGGGCCAATTTTTTTTTTTTACATGTGTTACATAGATGTGAGAACGTTTAGAATTTCCAAACATAGTTTAAAAGAAACTAATGTTCTCACATTACGCAGCAACCTTCCAAGTTCCAAACCGAGGTATCACAGGACACCGCGTCTTGAAACCCATTTTCAATCATCGTTTAAAACGAGGCCCGTTTATTTGTTCAAACCTCAATACCAAATAAAACAATTGTCGGGGTACAGTATGGTAGAGCTAGGTAACTAAGAACTTACAATGGATTACCTTCCGCCAGTAGAGTTCCTAGCTCCTAGTCATGCACACCGAAACTATCGTTCTATGTTCGTGTCATGGCAGCCCAAGCTCTCGGTCCACAAGTATGGTTGTCGCCCTCAGCCGTCTCCGGAATCTCACGCAGAGAGTCGTCTGGTACCCGCCCCTTCTTGCAGGGTTGCAGATGCATCGCTACACGCTATATTACCTACCGGTTTCAATATCAACAATTGTCGATACGACAACATGGTAGGAGAGAGTCAGTGTTCCGAACACTAACGGGTTGACCATACGGTCTCGGGTATATTATAAAAACAAAAATTTACAGATAAAGCAACATAACATGCAATGCAATTAGCACATATGATCCATATAGTACAACACATAACGTCATACTCTAAACACATTATTCATAACCAATTAATCCATTCACACTCTCATAACACAACCTCAAAATCTTTCTCTTTAGCTTTCACAACTCTATTCCACTTCCGTTCATTACAGTACCACACTTATTTCTCATTGCAAGGATTCTTTCTTATCACTCCTATTCAAGGCTTAATAATTCGATATACTCCTTATTGGAGACATCTTTGTGCTTTTAAGTTTTATTATACCGGATAGCATCAATGATGAGGGGGACACATCATTGAGCTCACACACGTCTACATCTCCTCGGCCAACCACCCAACCTAGTCGGAAGCAAATAGGAGTACAGGACCTTTACCACGCGGGCACGAAAGCTGTCACACAAACAAGTGGTCCCTGACCAGGAGGCCCAGCCTCAATAATATCATAAACATGGCACGCTCTCAGCGGCAATCACAAATGCCCCGTTCCAGTCCCTCTCACTGTTCCTGAACTGCCATAGGGGTGACAGCACTATTCTGGTCCCGGGTGCAGAACTTACCACGGTATTAGACCCAGTCCCCACCACGTTAGTGCACCACATGTGGAGTTCGTTCTAACCAGAATAGTACTCAAGGCAACGTGACGTTTTACCGCCCGAGCCTACCCTAATGCATTCATCAACCCGGATATCCCTGATATCCGGGGTACCTTCCTCTCCACTACTTCGATACGACACTCATACCTCTCCGTGTTTGTAAATGTCTTTTAAAGTCTTTTAAAATTTTAACGTTTTATTAGCGGCTTAATCCTAACAGTCGGCTCGTCCTTGGTGCATCCCTTCAACGAAGCCCAACCACTAATCGCAATATTTCCCCCTAAATCTCACATGGCCTCAAGCCTCATATCACTTCCTCCTGATTCTCAAAAACTCATTCTCAACATAATTCTCATCACAACATCAACATGCGTTCCTCGTCTTTCTCAAAACATCATTTCTCAAAACCTTTCCGGAAATAGAATTTCTTAAAACTTTTACTTTACTAAACATTTCCCAAAGCCTTCAAAAATCTCTTTGCAAAACCCTTTTCAAAAATCACATTTTTGGGTGAGTGTTAATGGAGGAGCGAGCTCAACTCAACACTAAGCTTCTTCCCAAAAACGTGGACGAGGAATCACATCTCTGCTCAACCACTTTCTCACTTTCATAATCACATTCTCAGATCAATCTCAACTCTTATCTCTTTCCTTTACTCACATCACCTTTATCTCTTTCTCAAATCATCTCATACTTTCTTTTCATTCTCAACTCATTACTTATTTCTTTCTTAATCGTTTCTCATGTTTCTTGTTCACATCTCTTTTCTCTTTATCTTATTACTTTCACAATTTCATCATCATCATTTCACTACCCACACAATCAAAGAATTCTCAACAAAATGAAGTATGCACAATATTTAAACATTTAGCATGAATATCTACGTTGCCTAACTCGCAATACTCCCGTAATCCGTCCACTCGAATTACGAGCAACCATGTTACGGGATCACCGCACTCTCACTCACCTGGATGACGACACGTCCAAAGACTCTCTAAGATTTCCAGTCGTTACCCTTGCCACGCTTCCTCCGCGTCCGACACCCGAACTAGAACATTTTTCCCCGTGCGTTAGAAACGATTTACGTAAACTCTTAATTTCGTTTTAAAAATATTTTGAAATAATTCCCTTTTTAAAAGCACATTGCCAATATCCAAAAGACTTTAAATCCAAATCATTCCTTTTATAAAATATTTCCAAGAAAACTTTGTTAAAACAATTGCTAAAACAATTTCTTTTTCAAAACAGAACCCATTACTCTTAGTTTAAAATACTTTGGTTAAAGAAAAACAATTCTTTGAAAATCTTTATTAAATCAAATACAGAATCCAAGAAGGTATAGTTTCAAAACCAATCAGATTAATTTATTTAATTTCTATACTTCACTGATCACAGAACATCAATTAAAGTTTCAAATTAATCTAAGTTACTTAAATCAAACTTCTTAAATAAAACCTTTTTCACAAATAAATTTCACAAACAGTATTCACTACAACTCCAATACATTCAAGCAGTACAAAGAACAGACACACACACAGATTTCAAGCATTCACAACATTCACAAACATATACACAGTAAATCACATTTTCACTTATTTACATTCATTAATTAAATTATTACTGTAATATATTAATCCAATTATTCTTAAGAAATAGTTTAATTTAGTCCTTTTTACCGAATCATACAAGTTTAATAATTTCCTAATCACAAATAAAAAGTTGAGTTTTAAATACCATTGAAGTTATATTACTCAATCTGGGTTTTAAAAAGGCATATTTTGAGAAATTCAAAGGGGAATTTTATGCCAAATATTATACCTCAATTAAATCATTCAAAAGTAGAAATTGGAATGTTTCTAAATCACATTAACTAATATAAAGATAAAACCAACCCTGATGTTTGTGCATACATATAGACTGGAAGTCTGGTTGGTAGGAACGTTTATCATATTCTGGGAATATGAGGAGGGTACTCCGGGAGTACCAAAGTATAACCTACTTGATGACACATTAAGATTCAATTCAATCAATTATGAAAAAAATCACTTTTTCTAGGTTTTCAATCAAGAACACAATTAATAACAAGAATTGTAAAGGGTAGAGAGTTTAGAGATACGACACAGTGATTTATCCTGGTTCACTTTCATCCACTTGAAAGCTACTCCAGTCCCCTCTTCAACCAAGAGAGATTCTTCACTATGAGGAATTAGAGTTTCTCAAATTACAAGTAAATGCCTCACAAGACTCCCTTCTTGCTAGCCTACAAGAGATACCACACCCTTGCCTTGTAACCCTATTGATATCTAATCTAACCTCTTCTCTTGCTTGCCGATACCCCACAACAAGTCTTCCAATTCTTTGAGATTCTTCAAAGACTTCCAATTGATTGCTTCACAACAAGGCTTCCAAGTGCTTGATGATATGCCACACCAAGGCTTCCAATATAACTTTGCTTGATTCACAACCAACTTCCAATTGTTGTAGATAGCTTGCCTCTTGCAAAGATTACAACTCAAATGAAAACAAAATAACAATCCTATGAATCTATTTCAAAAGCTATGAAAAGATCAACATGAGAGATTCAAGGTTCTTGATCAAAGAATGTAAAAGTTAAAGCTTTGATCTTGAGAAAGTGAGAGAGAATAGAGTGGATTTGATTCTTTGTAAAATTGATATAAAAATGATAGGTAATTGTAATAATGATTCACAAAGGTTAGAAATAGGTTTATATAGAATACCCAAAAGTTAGGAATGGTTAAAAGTGCTTTTGAGAAGTGAAAAACTCATTTAAAAACAGTATCAGCTCGTGTTACTCGAGTAGCCAAGTCATTACTCGAGTAACAAGTGTAATCAGTGTTCACTACTCGAGTAATCTGAGTTACTACTCGAGTATTTGCGCAAGGCTTCAAAATTCTACTCGAGTAAACAGCCCCTTAATCGAGTATTTGCGCAAGACTGCAAAATTCTACTCGAGTAAACAAGTGGCTAATCGAGTAGTCAGTTCAAAAAACACTTAAAAACTTGTTTTCTCAAAATCTAAACCTTTTCTTTCAAACCTTTAAGCCACCTATTGATTTTAGGCAAAGTGAATACTCAAAATATGATATAATCATGCAATCAAAAGAGGTTCACTACCCTCTAAGAAACTCTACCCAAACTCATAAACTAAAAGACTTGTGAGGCGAAAGATAAAATAATAAAACTCAAACTACCAAACAAAGTCTTCATGAGTTGGCTCTCTATGTTTGTTGTTGCTTGTTGAGCTTGAACTTGATCAACACATTTAAGCTTGTTCAAAAACTTTTGGCATTTATCAAAACATTCTTCATGGATCTTACAATCTCCCCCTTTTTGAAAATGACAAACATGTTTTGAATTTGTGAAGTTGTTGATGCTTGAACCATTTTATCACTTGGTGAGACTCTTGCTCCCCCTCAATAAATGCTTTTGACATTTGAAATCCAATTGAGTTAAGCTTGATTCTCCCCCTATCTTCAACAGCTTTGCTCAACCTACATAAAAACAACAAAAACAACCTTTCTCCAAACATACCATTTCATTTCTCCAAAATGATCAAAACATAATATTTCTCCCCTTTTTCAAAACATCATATTTCTCCCCCTATGGCATTATCAAAAAGAAATATATACCAATTGAAATATAAGATCTAAGCCAAAATGAGAGATTAATAAGATATAACAACCAAAGCATGATAATCAACTAATGATTACTCAATGATATCAATTATAACAAATTGTATACCAATAACATGATACCAATTGTAAAACAATTGTAAGAATTTGATACCAATAGAATTATCTCAATAAGTATAAACAATATCACATTATAAGAAATAATACCAATTGAGAGAACTATGAGCAATATCCAACAATATCAAATTGAAAATACCAATTGTATAATATCGAATGTTACCAATTTGTAGGATTTTCTCCTTAATACCAATTGAAGATGTCCACAATATCAATTGTGTCAATTTGTAGGACTTTTACTTGAGATTTGAAGAAATGTGTATAGACCTTCATTTGCATCTTCAGTCATACCTACAAAAACAATCATGTTTTGCTTTTTGGTATCCAAATGGTTTTGGATCCATTTTTGTTAGTGTAGGGACTCTCACCCTTTTTCACCCAAACAAAATCTCCTTTAGGTATACCATGCACTTTAATATAACACACATTTGAAGTATGTACATGAGTACCACAATAGAAACATGTTGGTGCATTTGAAAAATCAACTTTAGAAAAATCAACAACATTTCTATGAGATTTACTCTTAGCATTAGTATAACCCAAACCAAACTTGTTTGAATTTTCTCTTTGAAAATTTAACAATGTGCGCAATCTAATATCACCATTTGTGAAACTTGCAAGCTTATTTTTCAAAATAGCATTTTCATCTTTAAGCAACTTGCAATTCTCACAATCAACCACAATATTCAATCTACTAGCACAATCACAAGAAGAACAAGCATATATAAGATCAAGAGTTTCATTTTCAAGATTAAGCTCATCAACTTGTTTTTGAAGTTCTAAAATCTCTTGTTGATGTTTCAAAATGAGCTTCTTCCTTTCAATGTTTTTCAAAGCTAGTTTCTTAAATTGTTCATGCATTTCTTCATAAGCATTATACAACAATTCATATTTGGAAGAAATTTCGGATTTAGTAAGACTTACATCGCTTTCATCGCTTTGTTCACTTGATTCATCATTTGAACTTTCCTCTTCATTTACTAGAGATATCAAATTGAGACAAGCGGCATCTTCATCATCCGAAGAACTATTTGATGTGCTTTTATTGTCATCTTCATCATCACTATTCCAAACTATGTATGCTCTTTTAGTTTTTGCATTTTTCTTCTCTTTCTCCTTCTTCTTGAGATACTTAGAGCATGAGTACTTGAGATGACCGGACTTTCCACATTCATGGCAAACTATACCTTCTTTTGAAGTCTTTGTCTTGTAGTGTGGGGGATCCTTCTCTTTACTTTTGTTCTTGTTCAACCTTCCTTTTCTCCTTAGAATCTTATTGAACTTTCTTAGTAGAAGCTTCATCTCCTCTTAATCAATGTCCGAATCGGAATCTTCATCATCATCATTATCATCGGAAATCTCTTCCTTTTGATATGATCTTTGAGCTTTAAGAGCGATTCCTTTTCTTTCTTTGTTCTTGTCCGATTCTTCATGCATATGTAAGCGTCCAGCTCCATTTCATGTTCTTGAAGCTTTCCGAAAAGTGTTGCTAAGTCCATGGTGTCCAAGTCCTTTGATTCAACTATTGCGGTAACCTTAGGTTGCCATTCCCTACTTAGACATCTTAAAACTTTGTTAACAAGTTCACAATTCACGAAAGTTTTACCAAGAGCAATGAGATGATTAACAATATGAGTAAAACGTTTTTGCATAAAACATATAGATTCATTAGGCAACATACGAAACAATTCATATTCATGCATCAAAGAATTTAATCTAGCACGCCTAACTTCACTAGTGCCTTCATGTGTGACTTGAAAGGTGTCCCACATTTCTTTGGCATCACGACATTGGGAGACTCTAAAGAACTCATCATAAGATAGAGAGGAGGTGATGATATTCTTAGCTTTTAAATCATATTGAATTTTCCTTTTATCATCATCGGTCCACTTATCTTTGGGAGTAAGTGTAAGCACACCTTCTACATCTTTTGAGGGAATATAAGGACCATTTTCAATGGCTTTCCAAATGTTCACATCTATAGCTTCTATAAAGATTCTCATCCTAATTTCCCAATAACCATAACCCTCTCCACCAAACATAGGAGGGCGATTTATTGAAGCACCTTCACCACCAAAAGGATTCGTAGAACCCATTGTAGTTTCCTCAAGGATCTTAACGAAAAAGCTCTATGCTCGTGTCTTTCGACCGAGCTCTGATACCAATTGTTAGAACTACAATCAAAACAAATGATTTTCACAAAAATTCTTTAGCCTTAATCGATTAATGACATGAACTAATCGATTAATGCCTCTGTTAATGGATTAATCACTTTTCAATCAAATACGAAAATCAATCAATTAACATGTATAATCAGAGATAAAGCGGAATTAATTAACACCTATATTCTTATTGATTACCTAGGTTATGAAAATGATTATCCCCAAATCAATTTTGCACAATTAAGATTCAATTCAATCAATTATGAAAAAAATCACTTTTTCTAGGTTTTCAATCAAGAACACAATTAATAACAAGAATTGTAAAGGGTAGAGAGTTTAGAGATACGACACAGTGATTTATCCTGGTTCACTTTCATCCACTTGAAAGCCACTCCAGTCCCCTCTTCAACCAAGAGAGATTCTTCACTATGAGGAATTAGAGTTTCTCAAATTACAAGTAAATGCCTCACAAGACTCCCTTCTTGCTAGCCTACAAGAGATACCACACCCTTGCCTTGTAACCCTATTGATATCTAATCTAACCTCTTCTCTTGCTTGCCGATACCCCACAACAAGTCTTCCAATTCTTTGAGATTCTTCAAAGACTTCCAATTGATTGCTTCACAACAAGGCTTCCAAGTGCTTGATGATATGCCACACCAAGGCTTCCAATATAACTTTGCTTGATTCACAACCAAGACTTCCAATTGTTGTAGATAGCTTGCCTCTTGCAAAGATTACAACTCAAATGAAAACAAAATAACAATCCTATGAATCTATTTCAAAAGCTATGAAAAGATCAACATGAGAGATTCAAGGTTCTTGATCAAAGAATGTAAAAGTTAAAGCTTTGATCTTGAGAAAGTGAGAGAGAATAGAGTGGATTTGATTCTTTGTAAAATTGATATAAAAATGATAGGTAATTGTAATAATGATTCACAAAGGTTAGAAATAGGTTTATATAGAATACCCAAAAGTTAAGAATGGTTAAAAGTGCTTTTGAGAAGTGAAAAACTCATTTAAAAACAGTATCAGCTCGTGTTACTCGAGTAGCCAAGTCATTACTCGAGTAACAAGTGTAATCAGTGTTCACTACTCGAGTAATCTGAGTTACTACTCGAGTATTTGCGCAAGGCTTCAAAATTCTACTCGAGTAAACAGCCCCTTAATCGAGTATTTGCGCAAGACTGCAAAATTCTACTCGAGTAAACAAGTGGCTAATCGAGTAGTCAGTTCAAAAAACACTTAAAAACTTGTTTTCTCAAAATCTAAACCTTTTATTTCAAACCTTTAAGCCACCTATTGATTTTAGGCGAAGTGAATGCTCAAAATATGATATAATCATGCAATCAAAAGAGATTCACTACCCTCTAAGAAACTTTACCCAAACTCATAAACTAAAAGACTTGTGAGGCGAAAGATAAAATAATAAAACTCAAACTACCAAACAAAGTCTTCATGAGTTGGCTCTCTATGTTTGTTGTTGCTTGTTGAGCTTGAACTTGATCAACACATTTAAGCTTGTTCAAAACCTTTTGGCATTTATCAAAACATTCTTCATGGATCTTACACCTGGGTCTGCACCCAAGTTTATACTTTTTATAATGACAACTAGTCAAAAGACGATATCCCTTCCGGTTAGTCTGATGGACTTGACCTGATTCGGCACGCCAGTGATAGTACGAGTGGAACTTTTTCTTCCGAAAGCAACCAACGAGGAGCGCTGCAAGGTTAATTATGCCAACAAAGGAAATTCGACTACGAAACGAGAATGAGAACGTTCTTATGGATCTCACCATAATGCGAGTATTCTTGTACTCTGTCGCCCAATCCGTAACGTATTTCTCGGGGACGAGAAATCTTTAAGTTGGGGAGAATGTAACACCCCGCAAATTCCTCGTACTGTTTTAAACAACTAAAAGATCTATTTGAAGAAAAAGTTTTTGAAAGGGTGTTTTATTGAAGTAAATTTCTTAATTAATGATTTCAAGTGGTGAATAATTTTGAAGAAATGATTATGTGTTGGACATTTTTGGTGTTTTAAAGAAATTGTGATTTTATCAAAGAAAGATTTTTGTTTAAAATGAAATTTTGGGTTTGTTAACTTTAAAAATCCATATCTTTTCAACCGTAACTCCGAATTTTGTGATCTTTATATGAAAACGATCGTATTAAAAAGTAGATTTCAAAAATGTAACTTTTATAATTTTCTGAGTCGGTTTGCAAAAATTTATTTTTAGGTATTTAAAGGACGAATTTTGAGTGAATAAATTGGTAAAAATAGTTAAGGACTTCAAATGAATTTTTCCTTTTGGGATTTTCTTTAATATATTAAATTATGATTTTAGAAAATGAAATAAGGGCTATAAGTGCAACCAATAAGTACAGTTTATTATTTAAAGAGAATGTGTTTAAGTGTTAAGATTATGTTTGATTAAGTTCATAAATTTGGTGATTGAATGTATGTGCTTGTATGATTAAATGTGTGATTGAATATGAGTGTGTATATGATATATGAAAGTGTGCTTATGTATAGTTGTAATTTTAGAATTAATTGCTTAATTATGTGAATTGATTAATAATTATAATGTGATTAAGAAAATAAATTGTGAGACATGTGTGCATGTGGGGTGCTACGTGTGGTGTGGGAGAGCATGAAGGGTGTATGTGTGTTGTGTGTGTAGATGACACATGTGTGTGTATGTGTGTGTCTATGAGCTTGGCTTGGTGGCAAAGTCAAAAAGGGAAAATAAAATAAAAGGAAAAGAAAAAGGAAGGAAACTAGGCTCCAACCTTAGTTTATCTCTTTTCACTCACCCATCCATTCCTACGTCCCTTCATTCTTCCATTCTCCTTCACTTCTCCATTTTATTTCCATAACAAACACACTTAAGTCTCAAGAGAAACATTAGCTCTTGAGACATATACAAAAAAAAAAAAAACCGTGAGCTTAGGGAAGAAGAAGAAAGGAATTAGGAGCTTGATCAACCTCTCATCCTTGAAGAACTAAGTGCTAGGAGATTAGAAGACCAACCCTCCTCATGGTAGGACTTGAAAATCAAGATGAAAATTTTGTAATAGAATAGATTTTTTTTTCCTTTCTAGATGTAGATCTACTTCTTGTTCTTCATTGCATGTTAATTTTTATAAGTTTAAAGATGATTTTATGTGTTATTCATCTTTGATCTTGGACTTTATGGACTTAAGAATAATTTGTAATATGTTAAACTTATGCTTGATCTTTGTTGATTCTAGCATTTTTATTCTTAGAACTACATGCTTTAATTTAAAAGTGTTAATTTACCCAAAGCTTGTCCATGCATGTTAATTTTCGTTGTTGATCTAGTGTTTTAATTTACAAACCTAATGGTTTCTAAACTTGGTTTTGAAGATCTCAATTTAAAAATAAGAAATCCACCATGTTTAAGAGCTTGATGTTTGATTCGGTTTTGGTATGCATGTAAAGGAAATTGTTTTTGATGAACATGAAACTTTTGATAAAATAAATTTATTTTCATAATGCATCTTTCGGTTTAGGCTTAGATTTTTAAGGACCAACTGTTAATTGGAATCTTTGATACATGCATGTATGATTTTCTTAAGATCTACTAAATTTAAATATGTGCATGTCAAGATCTAGATTAGTTTATTTTGACTCTTGATTTCTAGTTTAAAAGGGCTTGATTTCTATTGTTTTGGATGATTGATGCATGTTATGTTTAAACTAAAGAAAATTATTTCATAAAACATTAATTCGGTTCTCAAAGGAAATATAATTGATTAATTGATTAATGTGTTAATTTATATGTATGAGTGTATTTTTGATTCTCATGAAAATAAAAGAATGAACAAATTTGTTGAACCAAAGCGTGTGCTGAAAATTGTGATCGGATATGTGTGCTTTTTAACTTTGATGAATGATGTTGTGTGTGCTCAATAATTCTGAAACTGTGTCCCTAACTTAAGTATATCAAAATGAATCTCTCTGAATTTTTGGATGATTTTTGGATTTGATTTCCTATTTTTATAAGAATAAACTTTGTGAAAACCATTTTAAGAAAATAAGTTTTTCAGTTTAAAGATAAACAAAATTTTCAAACTTGTGCTATTTGAAATTGTTTGAAATTTTTATGTTAGCTTCCTGGACATCTCTAGATGTTCTCTGTAAAATTTGAAGAGATTTGGAGTTGAATTGATATTTTTACCAAAGACAAAACAGTGAACCACTTGGTTCAGGTTTTCTGGACTTAGTGGTAAATTTAATTAGAAACTTTTATGAGATAGTCTTGACTGTATAAGGAAGACTTATACCAATTTTTGTGCAATTTTGAATTAAACAACTATTTTTAAGAATGACGTTTTTGTCTCTGACCTGCAACAGTACCATGTGGTTTTTCATATGAAATTTGATTTGAAACCTAGCTTAGGGTTGTTTAAATAACTTGAAAATTTTATATAATAAACTTTATCATATATGTGAGTGTTCTGGAGATTTTTAAGATTAAATAAATTTATTTGATTTAGTTTTGGATTTTATCTTTTGTGTTTCACCTTTAATCACACTAAGTTTCTATTTAAATGTTTTTGATGAATATGAATTTTATGTCTTATATTATGGCTTAGCTGACTTGTTTGATAATCACGGTGCTTTGAAATAATTGGATGGGTGATTGTTTGATGATGTGTTTAAGTCACGTATGAATGAACTATTTAATTAACCAAAGTGTGGTGTGTGATTTTGTAGTTGGTTTTAAAAAAAAAAACTAATTGGTTTAGCAAATATTTAATCTTCATTTAATTGAATAACATTGGACCTAGTGGTTGCGGCCCTTAATTCATTTCACAATGTTAAGTTTAAAAAATAAATTATTTAAGTGTTTATTTTATAACCAAGTTTTACATGAACAAAAGTTGAGTTTTTCGGTGTTTTCGGGTTTTGGTTGATGGCTGTCCAGAACGGACCAGCAACCGAACTAAATGGTTTAAACTACCTTACTAGACGTTTTTAAAATGATTTTGAAGTATTGGAAGTCCTAGAAAATATGAGAGTTGTTTTGGGAAAATAATTACGTTTTTAAGACTTCCGATGGGGAATAAAATGTGAAATGAGTTAAGAAAATATTTTCTTAACACAAGTTAATGACGCAAACGTATTTTATTTAGTACGAGGAATCTTAAAGATGAGGGATTGGGGCAGCTAGCAGAGACAAGGATTCAAGAAGAACGTACGCATCAAATTGCTGGATCTCAGGTGAGAGAGAAGCTATCCTAAGACACGGTGGTGTTTAGGTGATATATTAGGACGTTCCGTATCATCTCAAAGATCAGAACTTAGTGGTTCGGAGTCAGTAGTATAAGTGGCAATTGTTTGTGTTGTGTGGCCACTTATACGAAGGTGACAAAGGCCACATTATTGTTGTGTGATTACTGTGTGAATTAGTATGTTTGTATGTTTATTCATTTAATTATGTATGATGATTATATTGATGATTAATATGAATAACACGTTGATGGACGTCTGTTACGTCCTGAAAACAGAAATGAAATAAATAAGGTTAAAGAATATGAGATTTATGGGAAAAGAGATAAAACGTTGAGATTGGGGACAGATTAGATGATGAGAATGAGGTTAAGCCAAAGCTGGGGAAAGTGAGGTGGAGTTGTTTACTGGAATGAGATGTGATGTGCGTGGAGCGGGGCTCCTTTGTGACATTGTGGAAGTGAGACTGGTGTTGAGTTGAGCTTGCTCCTCCACTAGTACTCACGAAAACAATGAGTTTTCGAAAAGTTTTTGAAGTAAAGTTTATGGAAAGTGACTTTGAAAAGGTTTATGGAAAGAGAGTTTGAAGAGGTTTTTGAAAATGGGATTTTTGAAAAAGGGTTTTTGAAACGAGAATTTTTGAAAAGGTTTTTCAAAAACAAGATTCTTGAAAGATTTTACGAAATGAAATTTTTAGAGAACTTGTGAGATACTATTTTTAGAAAGCTTGCGAAAAGAAGTTTTTATTTTCATTTTGGTGAAAGGAGATTTTGAAAAGTGATGAAGGGAAACTTTTTAGAAGGTTTGTGAAGTTAGCGTTTTTGAAAAGTTTGTAAAATGATACTTTGAGGAAATTTCGCAAACTGAGACCTTTGAGGAAGTCTATGGGTTGAGATTTTGGAAAGATGATGATATGGGATTGTTGAGATGAAAGTGGGATGATGTGAACCCAGCTCTGTGCTCTGATAAGAAAAGACTGTGCAAAGTTAGTGGTCGGGACTCATCGAAGGGATGTACAAAGGATGGGCCGACCCTAGGTTAATTGATAAGATAAAAGATATTAAAAGACATTAACGCGGTGAGGTATGAGAGTGCGAAGTAGTGGAGAGGAAGGTACCCCGGATATCAGGGATATTCGGGTTGTGAATGCAATAGGGTAGGCTCGGACGGTAAAACGTCACGTTGCCTTGAGTACTATTCTGGGCAGAACGAACTCCACATGTGGTGCACTAACGTGGTGGGGACTGGGTCTAATACCGTGGTAAGTTCTACACCCGGGACCAGAATAGTGCTGTCACCCCTATGGCATTTCGAGAATAGTGGAGAGGGACTGGAATGGGGCAATGTGTTTTGCCACTGCGAGGCAGTGAGCCTTGATTATATGATTTGAGGACGAGATCCTCCTGGTCTGGGACCATCTGTGTTGAGACAGTTGTCGTGCCCGCATGGTAAAGGTCCTGTACTCCTGTTCGCTTCCGACTAGGATGGGTGGATGACCGAGGAGATGTAGACGTGTGTGACGATGGCAACGAAACGAGTACCTCGATGATCTTCTAAGTTTCCCCAATCATCGGAGGTTGTGATTTGATAATACTTGAAAATAAAAGTTTAAAAGTAATAAAACGATTGGTGATATTATGAAGTGAAGTTCCCCGAAATGTTGATGTCAAGAACTGAAATAAGATGTTATGATTGAGAGAAGATAATAAGGTTGGAAAGATAAAGAATTAATGATAAGAATGATAATAATAATAAAATTAGGTTGATTGTTATTTTGTATGTTGGTTGTGTGTTGGATGCTTGTATGATCTTGATATCTCGCCTACTATAATTCCACACCGTCGACGATTCGTCGTTCGGATCGCTCACTCTCTCCTGTTCGTTGGTGTATCGGTGCTGCTGATATCTCAACGGGCAGACGGAGCATTTCGTGGAGATCATCACTTTAGATGGATTGAAGCGGGAGCTTATCAACAACAGGAAAGTATGACGGAGGTGACTTCACTTTCGGGGATGAAAAAAAAATGGGGCGCCAGAAGAAGGGGAAGCTTCACCCAGTTATCGTCATCAGAGTAGCACAGCGGAAGCGAAAGTAGCGAATCTAGATTAAGTTTATGATGTGTGTCTTGAGTTAAGGGTTACCGAGAAAAGAACCATTTATGTAACCAAGCCAATTTTAAATTCTATGTTGTGAAGTTACTTTCATTTGGAGAAATTAAGTCATGTAATCTTTTATAAACTGTTGTGGATATTTTTAATCAACTGTAATGAATAGCCATGCTTTTCGAAAAGAAATTCTTTTGTAAGCATGAAAGTTTTATGAGAATAAATGTTTTAGTAACAACTCGGTTTTCAGTGAAGGAAATTTTTAAGTACGCCAAAGACTTTTCAAATACGTTTAAAAAAAAAATTTGGCCTCATTTTTGGTAACTTTAATAAATAAAAGATGATTATTTTAAGTTACAAAAGTCGGGCTGTTACACCATTCCTTCCTGACCGCACCGGATCTGGTGCTGGTGCTGTTGCCGCGCTCAAGCGTGCGAGACCCGCGCCCAGGCGCGCGCGGTCAGCTGATGCCAATTTCAGCCACCGGATTGCAACTTGGGCACCAAGTTGCCCAATCCCAGCCATCCGATCTCCCTTCTCTTGGCAAGAAACAACTGAAACAACAACAATAACACCACCCACAAAACACACCTTCCGTCTCCTTCCTCCCTCCTTATCTCCTTCCTTTCCTCCTTGGTTCCAAGAACCAAATATCATCCTCATCAACCACACCCAAACACCATGATCAAGGCACCTTCAACCTTGATCTTCATTACCATCACCCCCCATCATGGATCAAGCACCAAATCATCATCAACCATCAAGCAACCAAAGAGCTAGCACCATCTTCCTCCATAAATCCATGATCCAAACCTTAAATCATCTTCTCCATCAAGAATCAAGCTCAAGGCCATTACCTTCTCTTCCTCCTCCCCACACGAATTAGTTCCCTCATCCTTGCTAGGCCTTCAAGCTTTCTCTTCATATGGGTAATTTCTTGATAGAAGTGACTTAAGAGGATCAAGGGTTAAGAATCCAAGGTCAAGGAGTAAGGAGAACATAAGAGGTTTCAAGAACTAAAAAGCTAGGATCAAGTGGGTACAAGACAAGGATTAGGGAGCTCAACACCAAGGATCAATGGGCTAGGACTTGAGATTCATCACCACCTCTTAGGAAGGTAAGAGGGGTTTGTGTTACCTTTCCTAAGGATATAGATTCTAGGTTGTTGTAATGATGACTAGAGGTAGATAATTAATTAAGAGAATAAACCTTAGGAAATTTAAAGTGCATGAAATGAACCTTAGGGGTAATCAGTATGTTAATGGTTAATTTTATATTAATTAAATGTTTTATGTTAAGTCCTCTTTTATTAATATTAAAGTAGGAAGTGAAGAACCCTAGGGAGTTGACTTAATTTATAGTACCCTGAGACATACCTGAGTATGTCGACTGTTTTGTTTATTATCCGTTGAATTGTTACTTGTTATTGATGTATGTGCACGTCGTGTTTGGTTTTGTGACTCGTGAAGCAAATAATGGACTAAGTGTTAACGTAGGCAAGCCATATAGAAAGGGATAAGTAAGGAGGAAAGGATGGAAAAATTATGAGTGAGTAATTAAAAAAAATGGACTAAAGATGAATAGCTTGGTGAAAGAGAAATGATGTTTATTAGTAAATGAATAATAAATTAGAGGATGGTGATTGAGTGACAAGGAACCTTAACGGATGTTGTGTTTGATTTTATTTGTTAAGTGTGAATGTGACCATAATAGTTATTTGATGATATGTGTTATTGAGATGATGTTTGTGTTTGAACATTCATTTGAATTGTCGATGTTTATGATTTAAGTGCTTATTTTGTTAAACGATAGAGACATGATTTTATTTAAAAACCAAGGCAAAGAATGGAAATCAAGTGTGAATTAAATGATAATGGAAAGTGCAGTTGAATTGAGTATCGGTGCATTGACAGACTAGGTGCCCCTGCCGGGTGTACCAAATTCCCAAGGGCCAAGTGCTCACCAGGCTAAATTCCCATTAGGTCCAAATGCCCTGTTAGGCGTCAATGCACCAAGACTTAATTCACTGCCGGTATAAAAGAAATAGAATGTGTTGGAAATATGAAAAAGAGAATGAAACCAAATGATTGGAATGTACAGTGATACATGGAAATCATGATAGCATAGCTTGACAAGGTGAAGCCTTTTGGGTGAGAAAGTCCTGGTTGAGCGAGAGACCCTTGGGTGTTCCAAATGCCTGGCAGGAGCATTAAATCCTAGTGATGCAAACCGGTGGTAACCGGGAGTGTGTTACTCGGACGCAGTAAGACGTTATCGCGCTTGTAGGTGCGAACGCAGTAGGTCGTGACCAGGGGAGAATGTAAATGAAATATACCCGGACGCAGTAAGACGTTATCGCGCTTGTAGGTGCGAACGCAGTAGGTCGTGACCAGGGGAGAATGTAAATGAAATATACCCGGACGCAGTAAGATGTTACCGCGCTTGTAGGTGCGAACGCAGTAGGTCGTGACCAGGGACAAATTGAAAGATGAATGAGAAATGTGAATTTAATGAATGAAAAGAGAATAAAAAGGTTTTATGAAAATAATGATATATGAATGTGAGTTGGTCAATTCATGAGTTTGGAATTTGGAATATGAAAAAGGTAGCGCAAGTGGAATTGGAAAGTAATTTAAGGTTGAATGTAGAATTGCTAAGAAGGTAGGATGGGCATAGAATTTATTTTAGTGAAAATGAGCTTGTATGTAATTACCGGAAAAAGAATATTAGGTTAATAGATAATCTCTATTGTGATAGGGCCTAGTTTGTCAGCTATGCCTCTTAGAAGCTATTTTCCTTAGTACTGTGTAATGCTACCCTTCTTGCTATATTTTTACAGGTACCGAAGGAGCATACACAAGTCTGGCCGAGCAGGTGTACTTTCCACCACGTGGAATGTATATAGTATTTAGTGACCATCTATCGGTCATGGGTTATTTTGGGAATTTTATTGTAATTCAATTTCTTTGTATTTTTGGAAAATTAAGAGCTTGTGAAGTCATTTGCAATTCTTTAGAACTAATGTTCTAAGTGGACTGATCAATATTTTGGGCCCTGCTGGCCTCTGATGAATATAAATGTGTTTTTCTAAAAATGTGCAGGTTAAACCAAAACTTTGGAAAATCCAATAAACAAAGGAAACTCCGTCCGATCGACGGCAGATTTTTATAATTAAAAAGGAAATTTCAAATTCATTATTAATTTTACGGAGAAGTTTTTATAAGTGAACAACCGGATTATGAGTTTTTTATTTGAATGGAAACTAATCAAGGGTTTTTGTAACACCCCGATTTGGCAACTTGAAACCACTCTTCATCTTAATACAAAATAAGGTAAAATATGGGCCAATTTTTTTTTTTAAAACACGGTTGTGTAGCATGATTGTGAGAACCATCAAGTTTTCAAAATTCTTTTAACTAAAGATAGAGTTCTCACGTATCATGTCCAACTTCAAGTTCCGAACCGAAATGTCACGTGACACCACACTTTGCAACTTGAGTCTGCACAACTCGATTATCATTGTTTGTTAACTTTTGCAATCAGAGTCAGTGGTGCCCAAAATATCATTCATTGAAAATTAGTTCGGGGCTTACATCAGGATACGCAATGGTTTAGTGGTAGCGAATACAAGAAACATATACTTATAGATAAAGAAAAGAAACTACCAACGCGTCTCTTATGATGATGGAGAATCAGCTGAAGGTGCCTCACTCGGGTCGACCTCAATCTCCTCAGCATCCGGGTACTCCTCTTCCATGAACTCCTCGGGGTCTTCTTCCGGCTCACTTTCCTCCATGGCCTCAAACGCATCGTCGGACAATTCGTTCATGACTGCGTCTAGCTCCTCTAGCTCTTCTGCTTCTGGGTCAATACGTGCAGGTAACAGCATCGGATAGCCACCATGGTAGTCGGCTGGACCACCCATCTGCAGATCCGACAACACAAAACGACATCTACGAGAGTCGCGTTCGGTTCCCCTAAGGGTGTGATCAGGGTCAAAGATACGAACCTCAACTGCTCCACGCCATTCCCATCCGCGACGATTCACTTCCCATCGTCCTTCGTTGTGTACCTCAAAGGTAAATTAACTGGGTCCATGGGCTACGGGTTGACAACATAGGGATAGATGCATAGACACATACAGAAGAATTGAGAGAGTAAGCATTCCCAGACATGTTATGCCAACAGTTGTGGAATTAGAGCAGGTAGAATATTAAGCATAAACGAAAATCAGGTAAGAAAACAACATACAGAACAAACATGCATACTTAGACAATTACTTGCTCATTCCAACCACAATTCATAAGTCACTTCCGCTGCGCACTCTGATTTCACCTCCATATAAGTTCATTCTCTGATCCGGACTTTCACTCAAGATTTATTAATGTAGTACGATTGTCACTCATTCTTTTCTTGCTTAAGTTTTATGAATTCGAACCATTAATGATGCAGGGGTTTAAAAGCATCATTAAGGAAAACGTTCTCAAGTTAGCACACTCGTCTACATCTCCTCGGTACACCAGCCAACCTAGTCGGAAGCAAACAGGAGTACAGGACCTTTACCACGCGGGCATGACAGCTGTCCAAACAAATGGCTCCAAGCCAGGAGGTCTCAGCCTCAAATACATGTGATATCACAATCAAACACACATTGCCCCGTTCCAGTCCCTCTCACTGTTCTCGATTTGCAATCTAGGGGGCGACAATACTAATTCTAGTTTGCAAAGCAGGACGTCCCACGGCATTGGACCCAGTCCCCACCACGTTAGTGCGCCACTTTGGAGTTGTCCCACCTAGAATAGTACTCTAGACTTATTGACGAGTCACCGTCATTGTCCTCCCCTAATGCAATCTCTTCCTAGGTATCCACAGATACCTATCGTTCCTTCCTCTCCACTACTTCGAAACGACACTCATACCATACCGCTTTAGTATATGTCTTGTAAAAGTCTTTTAGTTAAAACTTAACCTATTGGTCGGCTCATCCTTAGTACAACCCTTCAACGAGTCCCGACCTTTATCAATTCGTATCTCAACATAGCACAGAGCTGGCCTTTCCATGACACATCAACTCCCTTAACTCATCATCCGTCACAACACATCTTTTCAAAAACATATTTCACAAACATTTCACTACTTCTTTTCAAAACCACGGTTCACAAATTCCTTTTCAAAATCCTTTCAAATACTCTTTCACCCAAAATCTTCGTAAATGATCTTTCACAAAAATCTTTTCAATACTCTTTCATCCAAAACCTTTGTTTTTTCAAAAAGTTTCACAAAGATCTTTTTCTTTACAATGACATTTTAAAAATAAAATACTTTCAAGGTAAAGTTCTAAAAGTCTTTTCAAGAATGAGGTCTCACAACCTTGTTTCAAAATTTGTTTCCATAAATCTTTTCGAAAACTCCTTTTCCAAAAATTTCTTTTCACAATCTTTTCACAAATCATTTTCAAAAATCATATTTTTGGGTGAGTGTTAATGGAGGAGCAAGCTCAACTCAACACTAAGCTTCTTCCCAAAAATAAAAACTTGCTGGGCGCTAATGGAGGAGCAAGCCCAGCTCAACACTAGCTCCCAGACTAAAACCAAGCATGGGAATTCAATTCCACAACTCCGCCCTTATGTCCCCTCGTAGCTAGACCTCAGAAAGCAATCATTCCACATTGACACCCAAGCTCTGGCTCAACATTAGCTCTCATCACATAGTCTTTTACACCTTTCCTTTATTAATTTTCACTTCATCATTGTTTTATTAGTTACTTTTCACAAGGTCCTTCTTAACAAATAACCTCAACGCCTTAACATCAGGATTACTTAACCAACGAATAAATCGTCACCGAATAGGAAACTAAAATAATGCATGTAAAAGTAATTAATCAACATAACAACACAATCAATAAACCAATCTCATCCGTTCGGGTGGATAGCTAAATCAATCAAACAAGCGCTATCACGTACACCACTACGCTAATTGAGATTGGAGTCCAACCTTGGAGATGATTGGACCTCTTAATATTTACCTACATACCACGGTTGTTTAGGGGAAACTTCTCTCTCACCTCGGTTGACGATTACACTCTTGACGCGCTCCTTGCTTTTCCACGGCGACGCTCGTAACCACTCCCGATTTATGACTGGAACTCAAATAGTTTTACTCTTATTAAAATCGCTCTTATAAAAATTATTTCAAAAGCAAAAAATCATTTGTAAAACTCTTTTCCTGAAAATCAATTCGGTTTTGCTCAAGTATAAGTGTTTGTTAAGTTAAAACCATGAAAACAATTCTTAGAAATCATCTCATTCCTTTTGTTTTTCTTAAACCGAATCAAGAAAATAGGTCAATTCAAAATTCTTTTGAATTCACAAAATCCTTTTGGCTTACTTTGTTTTTCTTAAAAACCGAATTGAAACAAATAATACAAGTTTAAATCAAAAACCTTTCTTAAAATATTAATCACTCAAATTTATTCTCAAACACCCATAAACAAATATTAAACATCTAAATCATTCAAGCACATTCATAATATCATAAACCATTCAAAATTCATGCACTTAAGACAAAACAAAGCACATGCATCTAATTTCCTACACATGGCCGAATTCTATCTTACATGAGACAAGGCTTATACTTCAATTACTAATGATTACTAACGCATGTATTTAGGGAGGGTAACACATACTATCATATTTCAAAAGATAAGGACACACTTACTTAGAATAATGCTAATCATCATGTAAATCAACACACAATTGGGAATTTAATTTATTTCCTTTACCTCTATACCCAAACCGAATAGACCACAAAGGAAAATCATGCAAACACACACTAATCCACTTAATTTATTCAAAGATCAACCCAAACCATATAGCATAAGAGATAAAAATACTTAGATTAGGGAATTGGTGCAAGAACCGAATGGGAACAAACACCTCAGCACAACAACATTTATCAAATCAACTTTATTCATACAAAATTAATTCAAATGATCACACAAAGAAAATGAAATAGCTTAATTAGGATTTATTCCTAAACCGAATGGAACATAAAATTACTTTTAGGTTTTTATCCAAAATTCAAGCCCCATGGATTTAGAAATCCTTAATCCTAATCATAGAACATACATGCAAGATTAAAATGGACTAACTTAGGCTTTCCTACATGCAAAACCGTGAGCTTCTCACAAGATTTTATTTACCAATTTAATTCCTTATCACACTAAAATCAAATATCATGTCAAACATCTAAGGAAATGCATGTACTCAAAACTTCTAGATGAGTCAAATTTCATCATGCACGTAAGAGAAATAAAGATTTAGCATGATGTCCTAGACTAGACCGAATGACCACATACACACACAAGGCAAGACCTTCACAAATTTGATTTCACATGCAAGGATCAAACTCAATATCAAATCATATGAGATTTCAAAAGAATCATTTCATTTTGCAAGCTATCACCGAATTATCATCATATACAAGAATTGGGTTTTAAGTTCTTTTTATACAAAAATTATCTCTAAACTTGTTGAATTCCTTTTTCCTTAGAAAAACCGTGACATGCATCAAATAAAATCAAGACTTATACACCCAAAATAAACATAAAGATTTAAGGTTATCACTTTCTCAAGGTCAAGCATAGATTAAAACATGCAAAGCAATATCAAGGCAAAAACACAAGCTCAAATACAAGACCTAGGCAAAACCGTGAAGATCAAGATGGAAATTAGAACATCCAAGTACTAATATTTAAGATCAAATCAAAAAGATCACATGCAAGGCACTCAAGTTTCAAGATCATGGAGGATTAAACACATGCATCACAAGATCAACACAAAACCTAACTTAAACCCAAAATCTACTTAAAACCGTGAAGAACTCAATTGAAAATTAAAACATCTAAACATGCTTATTCATGATGAAATCAAACAAATAACATGCAAAATATCAAAACTTTAAGATCAAAATAAAGGCATGCATCACAAATATTACACTCAAAGAATGTCCATAATAATGTCCTTTTACAAACCAAAATAACTACACTAATCCTTCTCAAATAACTACCTTAGGTCAAGGCTTCTAACTACAACTTCAAGCTTCAAATCTTCTTCTCCTCCTAGGGTTGTGCTTCGGCCTCCTTTCTTCTAAGGTTGAGGGTGGATTTTCTTGGTTGATCCTCGAAAGAAATAGGGTTGAGGAAAAATTTGGGGTTGTTTGGGTGAAGAACCTTAGGCTTGGTACAAACGTCTCAAGGAAAAATCTGCCGACCCTACAAGGGCCCTCTCCTCGGGTTGCTCAGCACAAACGTCCCCCGCTCGGACTCGTTGGCTCTGAGCATACAAAAGGACCAGGCTCGGACTTGATGGGGTCGAGCCTTACAAACGGTTTTCCACTCATCAGGCTCGGGACTCTAGGGCCGAGACATACCGTCGGCTTGTGGATAGATTCAGACCCATTCAGGTTTCTTATCCCCTCCGCAAATCTCTCCTAGATTCTCGCTAACAGCCTAGACATGAGACCTTGAGCTGATCCTATCTAGATTCTAAGAGTTTAAACCTCCGGTATTATCTCACAGAATCCTGGTTCAGCTCTACCTTGATACAGGGCCCATACGGCCCATATCAGCCTCCTCCAAACCCTAAAAATAGCTCATAACAGCTAGGGTTTTAGGTATGTACTCTCATCCCTAAGTTGACACTCTGCACACACCTGTTGACTGGGGAAACCCTGCTTTTCCCAACTGGAACTGCAGAAACACCAAAAAGTCACATATTAACACTTAATCCTCTCTTGGGCTCCTGGTTCCATAATCTTAAGCACTTAGAGGGTTAAGAACATAGTGTTCCAGGACACTACATTGACGCCGTCTGTGGGGAACGAATAATCAGTATCCCCACCACTCACCGCACTAATGGCGAATGATAATAACAACAACCAAGGAGACCTCCGCCGTCGCCTTAGGGGAAGGCCACCTAAGAACGCTGGACCAAGGAATGTTGGTGGAAGGAATGTTGCCCCTGGAGGACCCCCTGAGGGCAACCAGGTTGAAAATCCCCAGGATCCTCCAGTTGTCCAGCCTGCTGATCCAGTTGTTCCGGAGGTCCAAGCGCCAGCCACCGTCCCTCTGGTTGTTGAAGGCCACGAGCGACGATCTCAGCCGCGTCGCGTGTCTGATGGCCATGTGTCGGAATGACGTGACACAGCGGATTCTGGGCCACATCAATCTAGGAGGGCCCCTGCCGGATCGCGAACTGGGGAGGAGCGACGAGTCGAACGTCATGCTCGCGATAACTCCCGAGCCGATCGATCTGATAGGGGAGTACCACACTTTACTAGAGGCCGCTTTGGAACGCTTCAGGGTGGCGAACGTTCCGAATCTCAAGGAAGATCCTACATGACAACCTCTTTGGCCAGGAGGAGAGAGGAGTCAATTATGGAAATACTGAGAACCCAAACTTCATTGATTGAAAAGCAAAACCAGGCTATTGCTACTCTACAACAGCAAAGCAAGGCTAGACTTGCCGAGCAAGGCCCTCGCGCGGCTCTCGGCAACCCAATTAACCTTCCCCCACCGCCACCCCTCAATTTGAATGTGACTCCTGAACCGGCAGTTACAGAACCCCATCCTGGACACCCCTTTACAACAGCAATTATGGCATTTCGGACTCCACAAACTTATATGGGCCATCAGAATGTCTCCCGGTACAATGGAACGACCGATCCGATGGATCACATTGCATCTTACGAGTCTTCCATGATGTTTTATGGAGGAGAGGATGAAATGAAATGCCGAGCTTTCTCAATGACGTTAGGCCCGGCGCCGTTGAGATGGTTCAACTCCCTACCAGCTAACTCCATTAGTTCTTGGGCTGAGCTCAGAAGAGTTTTCCTGAATCGATATACAGCCAGCATGTCACAGCCCAAATCAGACCATTCATTAGCTGGACTTGCACAAAGACCTGGCGAGTCTTTACGCGACTATCTGGCTCGGTATCAGCAAGAGGCCAGTGGCATATCTGGTTTGCAGTCGGGGGTATCCGTTCTTCTGCTTACCCAAGGACTGCAAGATGGAGATTTCAAGGATTGTCTGATCAGGAAACCACCTAGTAACATGGCGGAACTGAGAGAAAGGTCCAGGAAATATGTTAATCTAGAGGAGTTCTGAAGGATTAACACTGCAGCAAGGAGTGCCAAAGGATGACATGAGCAACATCCTCGCCAAAACGAGGCTCGTCAGAATGATCGTTTCCGAGATAAGGGAAGGAAAGATAAGAGAGAACAAGAGAGAGGAGAAAAAATGCCTCCCAAAGGAAAGTATGATGAATATACCCAGTTAACAGTTCCGAGGAGTCAAATCCTTCGTGAGACTATGCATACAGAGATGCGTAACATCACTCGGCCACCAGCCTTGAGAAAGGCGGCCCAAAAGGATAGGACGAAATATTGCGATCATCATGGCGGATGGGGGCATACCACCGACCAATGTATCCAACTGAAGGATTTGATCGAAGAGATGGTAAGGGATGGTAAGCTTCAACACTATATTGGAGAAGCGTTGCGCAAGCGTTCCAGAAGGAAAAGCCCCTCGCCTCCCAGAACTGAACAGAAGAGGAATAAAAGCCCTTCACCACCAGCGGGCGGAGCCCCTATCCAGCAATCCGAGAAAGGCAACGATTTCCTCATTGGCACCATTGCTGGAGGATTTGCTGGTGGTGGGGAAAAGAAGTGCGATCGCAAGAAGTATGTGGGACAAGTTCTCTCGGTGGCAAGCCGACCGATACAAAAACCCAGAAAGAAAAGTGTGGTCATCAGTTTTAGCGATGAGGATTTTGAAGACATCCTACAGGACCACAATGACCCAATGGTCGTCACGGCAAGGATTGGCAACTACGAAGTAAGAAGGATTCTCGTCGATCAAGGCAGTTCGGCGGACATCATGTTTTTGGATTTGTTCGAAAAATTGAAGTTGAAAAGGTCCGATCTCACCCCGTTCGAGGGAAGCTTGATCGGCTTCACGGGACATTCAATTGTTCCTTTAGGCCATATCCACCTCCTAGTGACCATGGGAGAACCACCTTCTGCTCGGACTGAAATGGTGAAGTGGTTAGTTGTCCAGGCTCCCTCGGTGTACAATGTTATCTTTGGCCGAACGGCACTCCAGTCCTTCGGCGCCGTTGTTTCGACGGTACACTTGGCCATGAAATTCCCGGGGTCGGATGACAAGGTAGTAACAGTATGGTCCGAACAGGAGTTGGCTCGGAAGTGCTACAACATCAGTTTGGGGAAGCTAAAGCTGGATGATGAGAAAATTATGCAGGAACCGTTGAACAAAGGAAGTTTCAACTTGGCTGATCTCGGCATAAGAGAGGAGGATGAAACTAGACCGACCCCTCAGGGGGACTTCAAAAAGGTAATCCTAGGCCCCGAGCCATCTCGGTGCGTCAAGATCGGAGTTGGCCTATCTGAGGAACTAGAAAAGGAGCTTGCTGAATTACTAATGGAAAATAAGGACTTGTTTGCCTGGACTTCGGCAGACATGCCGGGAATCGATCCTAACTTCATCTGCCACAAGTTAAGTGTGTATCCTGGCGCTAAGCCAGTGTGTCAAAAAAAGAGAAGGGTCGGAATCGAGAAGGCACAGGCGACGGATAAGAAAGTAGCCGAGCTATTGGAAGCAGGATTTATCAAAGAGGTAGTGTACACTGATTGGTTGGCCAATCCCGTGTTAGTCAAGAAATCCAATGGGAAATGGAGGATGTGCGTGAACTACACAGATTTGAACAAGGTTTGCCCCAAGGACCAGTACCCACTTCCTTGCATTGATAAACTGGTGGATAGCTCGGCAGGTTATCAAAGGCTATCCTTTATGGATGCTTACTCGGGGTACAATCAGATCCCAATGTACCCCCCGGATCAGGTAAAGACCTCGTTTATCACAGAAAATGCCACATATTATTACAATGTGATGCCGTTCGGGTTGAAGAACGCTGGGGCAACTTACCAGCGGATGATGAACAAGGTGTTTGGTCCTCTGATTGGGGCGAGGATGGAGGTTTATATAGACGATATGATTGCAAAAAGCTTAAAGGAGGAAGATCATGCTAAAGATTTGAAGGAAATCTTAGGAAGGATCCGGCAATTTAATATGAGATTGAACCCGGAAAAATGCACATTCGGAGTTCCAGCAGGGTCCTTCCTCGGATTCATGCTTACTGAGCGCGGAATCGAGGCAAATCCAGAAAAGTGTTGAGCTATTCTGGAGATGAAGAGTCCGTCGGATATCAAGGGTGTACAGCAACTGACGGGTCGGGTTGCAGCTCTCTCAAGGTTTCTATCTCAATCAGCTAGGAAGGCCCTTCCCTGGTACAAGCTGTTGAGGAAGGAGAAGGAAAAGGCGTTTGAATGGGATGAAGCATGCGAAAAGGCCTTTACTGATCTTAAGCATTATTTGGCATCACCTCCAATTTTGTCTAGTCCGAACAGGTGAAACTCTTTTCTTGTACTTATCAGTGGGAGACTCGGTGAGCAATTCGGTTTTGGTTCGGGAGGAATCTGGTAAAGAGTTGCCCATCTATTTTGTTAGCCGAGCTCTCCAGGGACCAGAGTTGAGATATCAAAAAGTGGAGAAATTAGCTTTCTGCTTGATTGTTACTGCCAGACGACTGCGCCAGTATTTCCATAGCCACCATATCACAGTCAGAACGGCTCAGCCGATCCGTCAAATATTGCAGAAACCTGATTTGGCTGGAAGGGTGGTAACCTGGGCAATTGAGCTTTTCGAGTTTGAAATCACTTTCGAACCAAGAAAGGCGATGAAGTCTCAGGCTTTGGCTGATTTCCTCACCGAGTTTAATGAGCCATTGACGAGCTCAACCTCGGATTGGAACATTTATGTGGACGGATCAAGTAACAAACTTGGAGCGGGGCCAGGAATAATTTTGGAGAACTCCGAGGGAGTCACCCTCGAGTACTCTTTGAGGTTCGGATTTTCAACGTCGAACAATCAAGCGGAGTATGAAGCCGTTTTGGCAGGATTGAGGATGGCAAAAGAGGTGGGGGCCCGAGAGGTAAAAATTTTTAGTGATTCTCAGTTGGTGGTTTCACAGGTCAAGGGCGAGTTTCAGGCTAAGGAACCTATCCTTCAAAAATACTTGGAAAAGGTAAAGTTCCTATCCTCCGAATTTATGAAGGTCGAAATCTGCCACATTTCGAGGGAAAGTAATAGCCGAGCGGATATTCTTTCCAAACTCGCATCAACAAAAAATTCTGAAAACAACAAAACTCTGATTCAAGAAATGGTGCATGGACCTAGCGTTGTCCTCTCCATTTCAGTGGATCCGAGTTGGATCACTCCAATTGTAGGTTACTTGGAACAAGGGATTGTGCCAACTGACCCAGTCGAGGCCATGAAACTCGTCAGAAAAGCATCGCAGTTTGCCCTTGTAAGTGGAGTCCTGTTTCGCCGAGGGGTTAGCGGCCCAATGCTCAGATGTTTGGACCCTGCCGAAGCAAAACAAACGCTGGAGGAAGTTCACGGGGGGGTTGGAAGTCATCATGTTGGGGGGAAATCACTGGCTAAAAAGATCCTAAGGGCAGGATACTACTGGCCGACCCTTCAACAAGATGCAATCCACCATGTGAAGAGATGTGAGAAATGTCAGTTCCACAGTGATGTATATCAGAAACCCGCTGAGGAACTCCATTCACTTTCATCTCCATATCCCTTCTATCAGTGGGGAATGGATTTAATCGGACCGTTCCCTACCGCACCAGGACAGATCAAGTGGGTGATAGTGGCCATTGATTATTTCACAAAGTGGGTTGAAGCTGAGCCGCTTGCTACCATTTCATCAGCAAAGGTTCAGAAGTTCTTCGAGAGACAGGTCGTAGCTCGACTCGGAGTTCCGCAAGTGGTAGTAACAGACAATGGAACCCAATTTGCGGCAAAGGCATTCAAGGATTTGGTCAACGCTCTGAGAATTAAACACTATTTTTCCTCAGTCGAGCATCCCCAGACTAACGGGCAAGTAGAATCCGTTAACCGATCCATCATTCAGGGAATCAAAAGAAGACTCGAAGGTGCGAAGGGGAATTGGCTGGAAAACTTGTATGAGGTACTTTGGTCGTATCGCACAACCATACAAACCTCAACAGGAGAAACACCTTATCGGCTCACTTATGGGTCTGACGCAGTCATTCCCATTGAAACAATCATCCCTTCATTCCAAGTTATGCAACAGCCGAATCCCCTCAACAGCACTATATTGTGTGAGGATCTGATTTTGTCAGAGGAAGTCAGGGATTTAGCCGCCGAACGAGAGAAGCATGCCAAGACGATGCAAGCGAAAGGATATAATCGTACGGTTGTGCCCAGAGAGTTCGAGCTAGGCGACCTTGTCCTAAGAAGAGCTGATATTGGTCTCAAAAATGCAAAGGATGGAAAACTGGCCCAAAGCTGGGAAGGACCATACCGAGTAGCCTCTAAGACGGGAACAGGAGCCTACAAGCTCGAAACTCTCTCGGGAGCCCTCATCAACAACACTTGGAACGCGGCAAAGCTCAGAGCATACTATAGTTAGAATTTTTCTTTCATTTCAATTTTATAGTGTCAATTGTTTTTATTGTATTGTTTATTTCTTTTTAATGATGGTGTACGCTCGGTGGAATTCCGAGCCCATTGTACTTTCTGCTTCTGGTTAATAAAAAGACTTGTTATTGAATTCATTGTATTACGTACTTTTCCTCATACTCGATTAGCCACCATTTATGACGCGAATGATTATAAACAGCTCTAACAAGAGCTTATAACTCGTCAAGTACTTTTAATAAGATTCCCGATTAAATCATGATTTTTTCGAATCATTTTATATTGCGGATAGAGGAACCCACCTCGGCTAAAGTGCTGGAGTTCCGAGGTCTTAACACTTGAATTCTTAACAAAGAGCATAAAAAGAAGCATAACATGATTACGGATATTATAAAATATTCCAAACGAAACAGTAATACAAGTTTAAACCCATCTACTGGGGCAATTACAAAAAGATAGCAGAATAATCAAACTATTCTAAATCGGACAATACAATGTTGTCAGCATTGAATGTGTCTTCTTCTTCTTCACCTTCAACATCCTCGGCTCCTTCCCCCTCAGAATCCTCGGCAAATGGTCAGGAAGGTTGATGTTGTTCAGATCTATGGAACCCCACTCGGGCCGACAATTCGACCTTTTTTCACAACAAAATTAGGGTCAGCACCCTTGGTCACGAGCCCAGGATTCAGAACGCGGAGTTGCTCGGCAGTGTTGTAGAAAGAATCTTCAATTGCATGGTCCCAATTGAACAAATTCTCCTTAGTTGCTTTCTTATGCTTAAGAGCCTTCGCACTCATCTTCTCCAAGGAAGCTCGGAGCCTGAGTATCTCGTCCTTAGCATACTCATGTCGCTCCTCAGCCACTGCAGCAGCTTGCTCGGCCATACGAGCTTTTTCTGTAGCTACCTGAAGAGCAGCAGCATCCTCCTCAGCCTTTTTCTGGATTTCTTCCGACCTCTTTATTTGTGCCTCGGCATCCTGAAGTGTTCTCTCAGCCCGAACTTTGGCCCACTCGGAATCTTGGGCAGCCTTTTGAAGTCGTTCGTTTTCAGTTGCCAGTTCTTGAATCTTTTTATTCAGGCCTTGAACCTGAATTTCCAAGTAGTCTTCCCGCTCGTTCGCCTCATATCTTTTCTTCTTTTCCTCGGGGGCCAATCCGGCATAGGCGTCATCACCATGATGACCAAGGTGATGGAAAATGCTCGCACCCCGTAAGAAGCTTCTCACCAACGACTTACAGTTATTTTCCCAAGTCCCAGGGGTCCAAGCCTCAATTACCTCGGCATTTTCAGGAGGGAAGACAGTGGCAATGAATGAGTCGGACATCTTCTTACCCCACACCGTCTTGGCAGCGGCATCTTCCTTACCCTCGGGAACTTCTATCCCTTTGTTAGATTTGCTCAAATGGAACCAATCTCCAGTGAGACCTTTTCCTTTGTCCAGCCGAGTCCTCTTGAGGGGGCGCTCGGGAATGCTTTGAGGAGATGAACGAGCTTCCACTTTAATATTCACCGTGTCGATAACACGGTCCCTTTGGATCACCTGTTCAACACCCGTAACCCTTACAGATGGGGTGGTATTGGGGATAACGGTCGGACTTTCAGAATGGGTCGGTCCAGAAGACTGACTCTTGATTGGAGATCCGGATGCGGTCTCTTTGAGTGCAGCCAGCTGCGATACTCTAGCTGCCCGAGCTTCACTCTTCTTGGCCTTGGTTGCTTTCTTCCCCATTGCTTCTGCAAGAAAAATGGATTAACAAAAAAAAAACAAAAAAAAATGTAGTACCCAGCTCCGCCTTCACTTCGTCTCGTGTCTCTTTCAGCAGAATTCGTTTGGTATCAATTTGACCATTTTCTTGAAGGTATTCCCAAACATGGTCGCATAATCGCCTTTCGGCTTTTGTCAAATCCGCCTTATAGTCGAATTGGTACAAGGAGGATCCTCGGTTATAAATGTTAGTCGTCCAACCCAATGGAAACCGAGGCACGACCTTGATCACTCCACCTTCTTCAACCCGTTCCATGAACCAACATACTTCGGCCCCAGTATACTCGTATTGGAAGAAGAGAGGTTTGAAAGATTTCCAAGAGTCTGTCACCTTGGCGAAAAGGGCATGCCCCCTCCGAGCCTTTAGGGACACCCAAAGACCCTTGGAATCACCAAACTTATTTACTTGGGGAGCATATAACCAAAAGAAGGACCGTACTGTCGCGACCGAGTTTTCAACGTCGCAGAATTGTTGGAAGGCTCGGACGAAAGCCCACCCACTTGGATGCAATTGGCTAGGGGCTATTCCTAGATGAGTGAGGACTTCAACCTCGAAGGTGGAAAAGGGCAAGCGGATACCGACTTTAGTTGCTATTTCTTCGTAGAAATAAAAATATTGACGATTTTCCGGCACTTGGAAGCAAATCCGATCGTCGATTCCCAAAGGTCTTAATACGAATTCTGAGGTATTTCCATCGGCTCTCGGAGGTGTCAATATTGGCCGAAGATGATTAAGACTATTTGTTGTCAACAATGAAGGTCTCGTCCCCAGTACTTCCCGATCAAAAACAGCATCGTACTGCGCATGATTAGGCGGCAAAGGATATTCTTCAGGGTTGGTAACACACCTGCGTTCCACCATATCTGGGGAAAAAGCAAAAGGCTCGGCGTTAGGGTTTTTTATAGCACGAGTTTTTATTTTTAACTTAAGGCCGAGCCCTGGACTTTTTCCCCCTACCCCCGGTGGACTCTCCAAAGGTTCTTTCCCCCTGGTGTCAGGATTGGGGCTAAGCCTAACTTGGGCTCGACGCTCGGCAAATCTGTAAGCTAACAACCACTTATTCTCATCTGCGGGATTCGATGGGTATTCTACAGCTAATGGTTTTAACTCGGTGGATCCCTGGTTAGTTGGGGGAATAGTAGAAGGATGTATAGAATCATCCATATCGAAATTTCCCTCATTCCCAGAATTCCCAGAAGAACTTGAAGAACTCGAATCACTATCACTAGAGGGTTCCTCTCCTAATCTCCTGCAAAGTTCACGATAAATCCTCCGCAAACCTCTCCATCCTCTCATGATTAGTTAACTACTTACCAAGAAACCCAAGTTGCCCAGAAATCCTAAACAACACTCAAAACCTAGAAATCACTTAAAGTCCAGACTCCCTGCAAAACCCAAAACCAAAACCCCTAAAGCAGAAATCGCACAAAAGGAGGAAATCGCAGAAACGGAAATAAGAAGAGTAGAGGAAGTTACCTGCTTTTGGTTGCTGGAAAGGATGGTGGGAGAGTGCTGAGGATTTGGAGGCGGAGACGGTGGAAAGGAGATTGGAGAGGGAATGAGGGGATTATGATTTGAGAAGATCCTGAAGTGAGAAGGAAAATGAGTGAGGGTAGTAAGAGGGTTCGAACTAATGAAGGAAACTTTTCAGTTTCCCTCCATGACACGCATTTGGGCCGAAAGCCCATCAACCCATGCAACCACTCGCTGAATGAGACGTGGCGGTTTCAACAGACGCTTTTTCAAATTTCAAAAATTGCAATGATTTGGCACAACTTACAAGAGAACACGCCGTACCTAGAGAAACCAAAACGTCACCTCGGACAGCTGTCACACATTCGAACTAAGACATCTAGAAGGTCCAACCCTAAACACATGCTACCTCGTCACAGACTTTATAAAGTCTTACGAGCTGGGGGGCTTGTAGGGTCTGCCGACCGTATAAGGGCTTGTAGGGTCTGCCGACCCTACAAGGGCCCTCTCCTCGGGTTGCTCAGCACAAACGTCCCCCGCTCGAACTCGTTGGTTCTGAGCATACAAAAGGACCAGGCTCGGACTTGATGGGGCCGAGCCTTACAAACGGTTTTCCACTCATCAGGCTCGGGACTCTAGGGCCGAGACATACCGTTGGCTTGTGGATAGATTCAGACCCATTCAGGTTTCTTATCCCCTCCGCAAATCTCTCCTAGATTCTCGCTAACAGCCTAGACATGAGACCTTGAGCTGATCCTATCTAGATTCTAAGAGTTTAAACCTCCGGTATTATCTCACAGAATCCTGGTTCAGCTCTACCTTGATACAGGGCCCATACGGCCCATATCAGCCTCCTCCAAACCCTATAAATAGCTCATAACAGCTAGGGTTTCAGGTACGTACTCTCATCCCTAAGTTGACACTCCGCACACACCTGTTGACTGGGGAAACCCTGCTTTTCCCAACTGGAACTGCAGAAACACCAAAAAGTCACATATTAACACTTAATCCTCTCTTGGGCTCCTGGTTCCATAATCTTAAGCACTTAGAGGGTTAAGAACATAGTGTTCCAGGACACTACAGAACCTTAGGCTTGGTACTCTTGTTTTCTCTTCTCCCTTACAGTTTCTTTTTCTTTTCTCTCTAAGGTCACAAGAGTTTGAGGTACTCTTGGACTAAGTGTTTAGGTTGATGAAGGAGTTGGAATGGAATGGCCAACACTCACTCTTCCTATGGCTTAAAGGACAAGGAGTGGGCTTGGAATTTTCCTATTAAGTCCTTGGTTCAAAGGCTTGGTGGAGGGGCAATTCGGACCACCCCAAAGTTTGCATGGGAGAGGTCTTGTCATGGTGAGGCAAAGTGGAAGAAAGTCTTCCATAGGCATAGTGAGTCATCAACCCTAGCCCTTCCTCTTTCCTCCTTCTCTCACCACTTAAGAGGTGGCATCTCCTTGGCTTCCTAATTTTATTTCAATTTCTAGTTTCTTACTAACTAAGGGGTTGCATCCTATTTGGTTCCTCTTCTTCTATACTCGGCCGAACATACACTCACACACATGCACATAGATTTTCATTTTTAATTATCATTACATAGCATGAAAATTATGAGACTATGCATATTAGACATACACATACACTTCAACACACCATAATTCATGCATTCATTCTAATTTCCTAGTAACATTCGTCATGCACAAACACATATTCACATCATACATACTTTTGCAAATCACGCATAATTAAACACACAAGCATACACTCATCATGCATATAACACTTAACTCATTATATTTGCTACTTAAGACATACAGTACACATACCACATACATGCATTCATTCATTTAAATCAATTAATTAAATTTCACATACACACACCTATATGCATTTTTATTTAAAAATTTCCTAGTAGAATCCGTCACATACAATCACACACAAACACACCCAATTAAAATATAGTTCATAAGAAAATCGTTAATCCGAATCAATTAGAAAAATTATGAATTCATATAATTCAAGGAAATTATTGTTTATCCTTTATAAAAATCAAATCTCAAAAATAAAGAAATCATTTATAAAGTAGTTTGACCAAAAATCCAGAAAAATTGTTTTGAAGAAATTCACTTGTTAACCTACAAAATCATGGTTTTCACTAAATCAATTTCACATAAAATCATTTTCCAAAACATCTAACTGAAAACTTTTCTTACTTCAAACTTTATTTAAATTATTTGAGTCCAGAAAATACGGGATGTTACATTCTCCCCAACTTGGAGATTTCTCGTCCTCGAGAAATGATACGCAGAATCGTCTCAATTATGAGTGCGAAGCTCCTTACCATCCACTCTTTCCCTGAAATACTAGTCCAATGGTGTCACTCTAGGGTCTCGGATCCCTATTCACTCCCCAACTCTGATGACCCTCATCACTAAATGCTTCGATCACGGATACTACCTAAGCTCCACTACTTCTTAACTCTGGGCACAGCTCGGAGTTTCACTGGACACTCCCTTATAAACACCTCACGTTCCATTCCTATTTCAGGGATAACTATCGGACTGGCATAGGTCATCAACAAGGTATTAGAAATCAACGGCTGGGTCACCGGGAAAGTTCACAAATTGGACTTCACGAAGTGGGTTCGAATCAAAAGGGTATGGAACTAGTTTGTCAGGTTAACAGACAACATGAAAGGGTTTCAAAGACTTTAGATGGGCAAAAGTTCAAGGGTTAATTTGAACAGAAGGGATCAGCAACACACACAATGGTTCCAACAAGGAAGGATAAGTTCAAAAGAGAAATGGGTTACGGTTCAGGGTTGCTAGCAAAGCTTGGTGCTTCCAAACGATCAATCGCACCCGCTGAACGCCTCCATTCCTAATCGCACGATAGATACTATGAAGTATGTATATTCCATGTATTGGCTACTCAAAACTAAACCATAGCTCTGATACCACCTCTGTAACACCCCGATTTAGCAACTTGAAACCACTCTTCATCTTAATACAAAATAAGGTAAAATATGGGCCAATTTTTTTTTTAAAACACGGTTGTGTAGCATGATTGTGAGAACCATCAAGTTTTCAAAATTCTTTTAACTAAAGATAGAGTTCTCACGTATCATGTCCAGCTTCAAGTTCCGAACCGAAGTGTCACGTGACACCACACTTTGCAACTTGAGTCTGCACAACTCAATTATCATTGTTTGTTAACTTTTGCAATCAGAGTCAGTGGTGCCCAAAATATCATTCATTGAAAATTAGTTCGGGGCTTACATCAGGATACGCAATGGTTTAGTGGTAGCGAATACAAGAAACAGATACTTATAGATAAAGAAAAGAAACTACCAACGCGTCTCTTATGATGATGGAGAATCAGCTGGAGGTGCCTCACTCGGGTCGACCTCAATCTCCTCAGCATCCGGGTACTCCTCTTCCATGAACTCCTCGGGGTCTTCTTCCGGCTCACTTTCCTCCATGGCCTCAAACGCATCGTCGGACAATTCGTTCATGACTGCGTCTAGCTCCTCTAGCTCTTCTGCTTCTGGGTCAATACGTGCAGGTAACGACATCGGATAGCCACCATGGTAGTTGGCTGGATCACCCATCTGCAGATCTGACAACACAAAACGGCATCTACGAGAGTCGGGTTCGGTTCCCCTAAGGGTGTGATCAGGGTCAAAGATACGAACCTCAGCTGCTCCACGCCATTCCCATCCGCGACGATTCACTTCCCATCGCCCTTCGTTGTGTACCTCAAAGGTAAACTTAACTGGGTCCATGGGCTACGGGTTGACAACATAGGGATAGATGCATAGACACATACAGAAGAATTGAGAGAGTAAGCATTCCCAGACATGTTATGCCAACAGTTGTGGAATTACAGCAGGTAGAATATTAAGCATAAACGAAAATCAGGTAAGAAAACAACATATAGAACAAACATGCATACTTAGACAATTACTTGCTCATTCCAACCACAATTCATAAGTCACTTCCGCTGCGCACTCTGATTTCACCTCCATATAAGTTCATTCTCTGATCCGGACTGTCACTCAAGATTTATTAATGTAGTACGATTGTCACTCATTCTTTTCTTGCTTAAGTTTTATGAATTCGAACCATTAATGATGCAGGAAAACGTTCTCAAGTTAGCACACTCGTCTACATCTCCTCGGTACACCAGCCAATCTAGTCGGAAGCAAACAGGAGTACAGGACCTTTACCACGCGGGCATGACAGCTGTCCAAACAAATGGCTCCAAGCCAGGAGGTCTCAGCCTCAAATACATGTGATATCACAATCAAACACACATTGCCCCGTTCCAGTCCCTCTCACTGTTCTCGATTTGCAATCTAGGGGGCGACAATACTAATTCTAGTTTGCAAAGCAGGACGTGCCACGGCATTGGACCCAGTCCCCACCACGTTAGTGCGCCACTTGTGGAGTTGTCCCACCTAGAATAGTACTCTAGACTTATTGACGAGTCACCGTCATTGTCCTCCCCTAATGCAATCTCGTCCTAGGTATCCGCAGATACCTATCGTTCCTTCCTCTCCACTACTTCGAAACGACACTCATACCTTACCGCTTTAGTATATGTCTTGTAAAAGTCTTTTAGTTAAAACTTAACCTATTGGTCGGCTCATCCTTAGTACAACCCTTCAATGAGTCCCGACCTTTATCAATTCGTATCTCAACATAGCACAGAGCTGGCCTTTCCATGACACATCAACTCCCTTAACTCATCATCCGTCACAACACATTTTTTCAAAAACATATTTCACAAACATTTCACTACTTCTTTTCAAAACCACGGTTCACAAATTCCTTTTCAAAATCCTTTCAAATACTCTTTCACCCAAAATCTTCGTAAATGATCTTTCACACAAATCTTTTCAATACTCTTTCATCCAAAACCTTTGTTTTTGCAAAAAGTTTCACAAAGATCTTTTTCTTTACAATGACATTTTAAAAATAAAATACTTTCAAGGTAAAGTTATAAAAGTCTTTTCAAGAATGAGGTCTCACAACCTTGTTTCAAAATTTGTTTCCATAAATCTTTTCGAAAACTCCTTTTCCAAAAATTTCTTTTCACAATCTTTTCACAAATCATTTTCAAAAATCATATTTTTGGGTGAGTGTTAATGGAGGAGCAAGCTCAACTCAAAACTAAGCTTCTTCCCAAAAATAAAAACTTGCTGGGCGCTAATGGAGGAGCAAGCGCAGCTCAACACTAGCTCCCAGACTAAAACCAAGCAAGGGAATTCAATTCCACAACTCCGCCCTTATGTCCCCTCATAGCTAGACCTCAGAAAGCAATCATTCCACATTGACACCCAAGCTCTGGCTCAACATTAGCTCTCATCACATAGTCTTTTACACCTTTCCTTTATTTAATTTTCACTTCATCATTGTTTTATTAGTTACTTTTCACAAGGTCCTTCTTAACAAATAACCTCAACGCCTCAACATCAGGATTACTTAACCAACGAATAAATCGTCACCGAATAGGAAACTAAAATAATGCATGTAAAAGTAATTAATCAACATAACAACACAATCAATAAACCAATCTCATCCGTTCGGGTGGATAGCTAAATCAATCAAACAAGCGCTATCACGTACACCACTACGCTAATTGAGATTGGAGTCCAACCTTGGAGATGATTGGACCTCTTAATATTTACCTACATACCACGGTTGTTTAGGGGAAACTTCTCTCTCACCTCGGTTGACGATTACACTCTTGACGCGCTCCTTGCTTTTCCACGGCGACGCTCGTAACCACTCCCGATTTATGACTGGAACTCAAATAGTTTTACTCTTATTAAAATCGCTCTTATAAAAATTATTTCAAAAGCAAAACATCATTTGTAAAACTCTTTTCCTGAAAATCAATTCGGTTTTGCTCAAGTATAAGTGTTTGTTAAGTTAAAACCATGAAAACAATTCTTAGAAATCATCTCATTCCTTTTGTTTTTCTTAAACCGAATCAAGAAAATAGGTCAATTCAAAATTCTTTTGAATTCACAAAATCCTTTTGGCTTACTTTGTTTTTCTTAAAAACCGAATTGAAACAAATAATACAAGTTTAAATCAAAAACCTTTCTTAAAATATTAATCACTCAAATTTATTCTCAAACACCCATAAACAAATATTAAACATCTAAATCATTCAAGCACATTCATAATATCATAAACCATTCAAAATTCATGCACTTAAGACAAAACAAAGCACATGCATCTAATTTCCTACACATGGCCGAATTCTATCTTACATGAGACAAGGCTTATACTTCAATTACTAATGATTACTAACGCATGTATTTAGGGAGGGTAACACATACTATCATATTTCAAAATATAAGGACACACTTACTTAGAATAATGCTAATCATCATGTAAATCAACACACAATTGGGAATTTAATTTATTTCCTTTACCTCTATACCCAAACCGAATAGACCACAAAGGAAAATCATGCAAACACACACTAATCCACTTAATTTATTCAAAGATCAACCCAAACCATATAGCATAAGAGATAAAAATACTTAGATTAGGGAATTGGTGCAAGAACCGAATGGGAACAAACACCTCAGCACAACAACATTTATCAAATCAACTTTATTCATACAAAATTAATTCAAATGATCACACAAAGAAAATGAAATAGCTTAATTAGGATTTATTCCTAAACCGAATGGAACATAAAATTACTTTTAGGTTTTTATCCAAAATTCAAGTCCCATGGGTTTAGAAATCCTTAATCCTAATCATAGAACACACATGCAAGATTAAAATGGACTAACTTAGGCTTTCCTACATGCAAAACCGTGAGCTTCTCACAAGATTTTATTTACCAATTTAATTCCTTATCACACTAAAATCAAATATCATGTCAAACATCTAAGGGAATGCATGTACTCAAAACTTCTAGATGAGACAAATTTCATCATGCACCTAAGAGAAATAAAGATTTAGCATGATGTCCTAGACTAGACCGAATGACCACATACACACACACAAGGCAAGACCTTCACAAATTTGATTTCACATGCAAGGATCAAACTCAATATCAAATCATATGAGATTTCAAAAGAATCATTTCATTTTGCAAGCTATCACCGAATTATCATCATATACAAGAATTGGGTTTTAAATTCTTTTTATACAAAAATTATCTCTAAACTTGTTGAATTCCTTTTTCCTTAGAAAAACCGTGACATGCATCAAATAAAATCAAGACTTATACACCCAAAATAAACATAAAGATTTAAGGTTCTCATTTTCTCAAGGTCAAGCATAGATTAAAACATGCAAAGCAATATCAAGGCAAAAACACAAGCTCAAATACAAGACCTAGGCAAAACCGTGAAGATCAAGACGGAAATTAGAACATCCAAGTACTAATATTTAAGATCAAATCAAAAAGATCACATGCAAGGCACTCAAGCTTCAAGATCATGGAGGATTAAACACATGCATCACAAGATCAACACAAAACCTAACTTAAACCCAAAATCTACTTAAAACCGTGAAGAACTCAATTGAAAATTAAAACATCTAAACATGCTTATTCATGATGAAATCAAACAAATAACATGCAAAATATCAAAACTTTAAGATCAAAATAAAGGCATGCATCACAAATATTACACTCAAAGAATGTCCATAATAATGTCCTTTTACAAACCAAAATAACTACACTAATCCTTCTCAAATAACTACCTTAGGTCAAGGCTTCTAACTACAACTTCAAGCTTCAAATCTTCTTCTCCTCCTAGGGTTGTGCTTCGGCCTCCTTTCTTCTAAGGTTGAGGGTGGATTTTCTTGGTTGATCCTCGAAAGAAATAGGGTTGAGGAAAAATTTGGGGTTGTTTGGGTGAAGAACCTTAGGCTTGGTACTATTGTGAGACCCACAATTTTACCCAATTTATTTGTGATTTTATAATTGAAATTAGGAAATTATGCTTGATTTTGATACCTGGATTTAATTAAAAATCATATGAAATATATATATATTTGAATATATATATATATATATATTTATACACGTGACATATATGTATATATTATATATATACCAATGTTTTCCCTAGCCTATTTAAATGAAATATTTTAAGGTAAAGTATTTGATTTAAATGATTTTTAGAAAATGAATTGTCTTTTGATGGATTAGAATATCCTATCTTTAGAAATTCATAACTTTTCAACCGTGCGTCGAAAAATTACAAATGATATGTCAAAACGATCGTATCGAAATCTAGATTATGAAAATGTAAAGCTTTGATTTTTATTTTATAGTTTTCGAAATTTTATCACTGCTACAGAAGTGAACGAATTTTTGAGTTTTAAGTAGTTTGAATGAATGGTTTTAATGCATTAAATAACCTTTTGACTCAAGTATATTTTACTTTGAAAATAAAAATACATTTCTGAAGTTGTATAATGTACTATCATTTAAATAAAGTGTATTTTCGTATTTTATTATTTTAAAATATTTGAAAAGCTTAGAAAATGTATTTTTGAAGAAAATAATCTTAGAACTTCAAAAATTCATAACTTTCAAACCGTAAGTCCAAAAATTATAAACTTTATATCAAAATGATCATATGAAAATGTAGAATCTTAATATATAAAAATAAAATTTTTATTTTAATATTTACGAAAAATTCTGTACAGTAGGTAGAAAATCAAATTTTGATAGTTAATATGATTGGATAATTATGTAGGCACCTCCACAATGAACCAATGAAAAATTTTCTCTCCTATTTTAATATACATGTACAGTCCAAAAATAAGGTGGAAAGAGGGGAAGAATAGTTCTGAAGTTTGTGAGAATAAACCATGAATTAAAATGCTTTAGGAATCAACAAAATCCCATTTAATGCTAGTTCATGTTCCAAGTAGTGTTTGAAAATTTTTGAATGAGACTTGATGAAGGGGGGACGAATTTGCTCTGAAAAATGGAGAGGAAATGCATCCTCAACACCTATAAATAGATAGCCTTAGTTCCCACATTTTTCACACACAAAACCTTGATAGTTTCATAAGAGAAAAAAAATAAAATTCCAAGAGACAAATAGAGAGAGAGGGTCGAGTAAGCTAAGGAAGGAGGGAGGGAGTGCTTTGTTGCTTGAAATTTTCTAAAAAGCTTAAGGAGTAGAGGTAACCCAAAATCACTTATTTATTTAAGTTATTTTTAAGTTGTTTTGTTGTTATTATTGAATAAAAACTTCTAACTTCTTCTATAGTCAAGTTCTAAATTTTCCTTTTCATTTTAAAGTTATTTTTGAATATATGAAATTGTTCTTAGGTCATATGAATTAAGAATGAGAAAAGGGACACAAAAAGAGTGTTTAAAGGGATTTAATTTATCTCCCCTTTTCTTAAATTCTTAAGATGGCTAATAGTTTTGATGAGTTGTAGTAATTTAATTTCTGGGTTTATTTTAATTCTTAGAACATGAGAATTGTAGAGAATTTTGTGTGAACAAATAAGTTTTTATTCATTGTCTTTTTAATTGTTTTGTTCTTTGTTTTAAGGAATGAAAAAGAAATAAGTAAATAACAATGGAAAAAAAAATAATTTCTAATATGTATATATAAACCGTGGCATACATTAAGAAATTTGAGGATTGATTTGTGTATTTTAATATGTGTATTGTGTTGTTGTTTAATATAATAAAAGAGAATAGAGATGAATAAAGGATTAAAATGAATTTTTATTTTGGTTTTTATTTTTCTTTCTTTTTCTGGACCGTGTGTATGTATGTATGTATATTGTGTGATAATTGTTGTTATTTCATGTATATTTGAGTTATAATTAAGTCTCTAAAAAGAATGAAAACAAATAAGTACTTTTCTTTAAAGTAGAAATGAAATGAAAATGATTTAAAGGAACTAAAATTGATTTTTGGAAATAAAGTGAATTCTGGAAATTTGGAATGTTCTTGATGTGTACGGAATGGTAATTTATGAAATTTTTATGTAATTGTCATTGTTTGATTTTATCTGATTTTCTTTTATTTGGATTTAAGTTACATAAGAACAATGAATTAGGTTAATGAATAAAAAATAAAATTTCCTGGAAATATAAAAAATATGAGTAGGCCGTGAGGCCTATGGTCCTTTTTTAAAAAAAATTATTTTTGTAATTTGTTTGTTTTATGGTTTGTAGTTAAATTATATTAAGTTGTTTAAAAGAAATAGGAAAAATGGTAGTTGTTATAAACCTATAAGAACATGTATTTTTGATTAATTGTATGAGTATGTGGTTGATATGTTTGTAAATGTTATTTGCTGGAAAAAGTGATTATTTTTCTAAAAGAGATCTATTTTATATTTTATTAATGATTAAATATCTTTTTTTGTTTGTATACGTAATGATGTAATTATATTATATAGATGCTTTAGGAATTGAAAATATTTTTCTGACTTTACTATATGCTAGTCGAATTTTAGAGAAAAAGGAATTAAAGGAATTAAAGTAATTAAATTTTTCTAATTGATTTGATGATTTCTTTATTATGTTTAGGGGATATATTACATGTTTATATGGAAAAGATTAATTTTGAAAGTTTCATTTTTATTATGGAAATTTAAATTTTAATCTGAAAATTTTATTTATTTAAGACCCCAAATGATTATTTTTGAGAATGTTAATGATACCTTGTTTATATATGCAAATGTAATATAGAAACAAATAGAAATAAGTATTTTTGAGTGATTAAAGTAATTTAAATAAAAATATTAAGTTGCTGTCCAGAATTTAGAATTAATGAAAAAGTAATATTTTATTAGAAATAATTGTAGTTATAAGTCTTTGGCATAAGTTAGAATTGTATATAATTGTTTTGGATTGTTTTACTTGAACTTATTGAAGTAATGCAACTTTTCTGTGGCTGTACAGCAGATGCAACTATTTTATTTTGTTTAATTTTGTCATTTTATTATAGTAGAAGTTGTAATAAGAATTTAGGAAGAAACGGCATGTGTTTTCGATTTTCTGTTTGAGAGAAATTGAATGTTTAAGTTTAAGTATGCATGCTGTCTAAAAATCTAAAGTGTGTGGCACCAATGATAGAAATTGTTTTGGATTAAAGCAATATGTGAATTTTATGCTAAGACTTTTTATATATAGAGTTAAAAAGGAAATATAAAAATGACTTTGTAAATGTATGCCTTAATGTTCTAGTTGTTTACTAAATTGTTGTCTTACTGGTGCTTGTATGATAATTGTGGAATGTCTTGTAAAAGTGATTTTTAAGTTTGTATTATACATGCTGTCCAAATTTAATAAATTGATTTAAGTAATTATAAAAATGATTTTAATGTATGTGTGTATGTTTGGGTATAGTTATCATATTGTTTGAATTTAGTAAATAAGAAGTGGGTTGTATTTTGATGTAAAAATATAATGTTAAGAATTTTTAGGCAAGTTATAGTATTTTATTAGATAAGTAAATGTATGCTATAAATATTGTTGTCTAAGTGATACGATACTTCTCTAAATAATCCATATGTAACTATTTTTATAAGTTATAAGTATTTTTGAGTTATAATTCTTAGTTATTTGAAAATAGAGGTTAGAACTTTAATTTGATGAAAATTGTGAGTAAGTGCAATTTGTTTGAGTGGTTGTCCAGATTTATTTTATATTAACCTTAGTAGTATGTCTATAAGATTTAAGGTGAATTGAAATAATTTAAGTGCTGCCCATAATTGATTAAGTGTGGAAAAATATTATTTTCTTAAGCTTAAATTCATTTTTAGAATTTGGATGTGAATCTTTTAGTAGGAAATTGAAAAGAATGAATTTTTGGGTAACTGTGAAGTAATGCAACTTTATTTCGTGTTATTGTCCAGAGAAGATTTTTATATAGTTGCATGATATTTAAAATAGAACTTGTTTTGACTTAATGAGTTCATATTTTAGAATGATTGTTGATATATTAAGTGTTTGTATTGATTTTTAAAAATGTGTTTCATGGCTGTCCAAATGATTAAAAAGGTTGCATTAAGTTTAATTTATTTGTTTTAAATGGCTTATGTTAATCCTTGAGTGGTAGTTGTTATTGATTTTCGAGTTAATAATCTCTTTTGATTTAATAATTAGTTTTAAAATTTTCCATTGATGTTTTAAAGGTTTTGATTTTGTAAAGTATGATTTATTTTAAGTATTGGAAGTTTTGGGTTCAAGTCTTTTGGATTTCCTAAAAAGTTATAAAGGAAATTGTTGTTAAGGACATAGGTCTTGTGGTTTGTTTACTTGTAATGGAGTAGTTATTTATGAAATTATTTTGTAAATATTATTTGGTAAAGGCTTTCGTTCGGATTTGGGTGACGTGACTTCAAAGCAAGAGGACACTAATTTTGTAGCTGCAACTTCAGGTGAGAGAGAAGCCTTCTTAAGACATAGTGGCATGTAGGGTAATATTAGGACGTTCCGTATTATCTCAAAGGTCGGAACTAGGAATCTATCGGTCGAGTAGTAAAACGGCAATTGAGTGTGTATCCCTGCCGTTTATACGAAAAACACGATTCCTCGATATTTATTGTATGTCGGTTGCTAATTGCTTATGCTATGTTGTATATTTTTGTATTGTATATTATATTTTGGAAATAATGGTTCATCTTATGGAAAGAAAATTAATGTTCGGTGGTTCCTATGAAAAGAGTTCTTTATGTTTTTCGATCGGTCGTTCCATGAGAAGGATTTGGCATATCTTGGAAATACTATTATGAAAATATAAGAATGATTAAAGAATAATGTGGAATTGCGAAAGCGATAGTAGTGTATAGTGATGGTGCAAGCGGCACAAAATAACTTTGCTAAATATCCCCTTTAAGTGATTGGCCACGTGGATGACTGTGCCGTGGTCTAAGCCTTGTGGAATCCACTGTACTGTAGAGGGTGCTTGATGTTTCCCTTAGAGGTCGTGACCCGTTAGAAGCGAGGCTTAGAATGGGTCGACCAAAACTTAGGTTTAAGAAGAGACTTAAAAGATTTAAAAGACTTAAAAGACTTAGGAACCCCTCTCCAAAACCTACGCGTTGAGAGTGAAGTAGTGGAGAGGAAAGATACCGAATACTTGGAGGCCGGTGTACTTTCAAGTGGTGATTGCGATAGGGGAGGGCAAGGACGGTGAACGTCAAGAAGCCTCGAGTGCTTCTCTAGGCGGGACAAGACTACAAGGACTTGTCTTTCGGTTGTAGGCAATGTCGTAGCGAGGAACTGCACGATCAACTAGAGATAGCGCTGTCGCCCCCTTGAGCAAGTCATGGATGGTGAGAGGGAACCCGAATGGGGCTAGATGTCGCTGTATTTTGGAAACTATATTGATGAAATGATTTTACTTCGATTGTTGGATACTTGTTGGTGCGTACCCTTCGACATCGATGCCAGCATGGTTAGGGTTCCTGTGCGTCCCATCTGCTTTCCGAACTAGGATGTGGTTGGAATGATGGAGGAGATGTAACGTGTGTGCTACCAAACCCTTGAGCCTCAGTGGTGGTACCCCTTCACGAATTTCCGGTGGTTACGATAATAAAACTTAGAGCTTAAAGATAAATAATTATAACAGTCATGAGGTATATCCTTTTTGGAAGGACTTTATGGTAATAAATGGAATAAGGTAATGATAATAATGATGTACGCTATGATATGCTTGTATGATCTTAATATTCCCCTATTGTAAGCCCGCGCCGTCGACGATCATATCGTTCGGAAGTGCTTACTCTCTCTATTTCCCTTTCCTGTGGACATTGGGGAACAATGTTCACAGATGACAGATCATGTACTATCTCGAGTAGCGGTTGCTCAAGTCAAAAGAGGATCACGAGACGACGTACATACGAGGAGGAAGCAGAAGCAGCAATCAAAGAATATTCCAGACAATTGCGGTGGAGGAAAATGATGAAGACTAATAGTCTAGGATAGTTTTTGTTTTGTATTCCATCTTTGGATGGGTAGGACATGATTACTCTATCCCGAATGTAACCCCAGTTGTAATATGGATTATTTTAAACGAAATAAAAGAAGTTTCTTTGTTATATATCATGTTCATAAAGTAATTAAACTATTTTTCCGCAAGTTAACCATCGACTAAATATGACATTGAGAAAATGAGTTTTTGGAAATGTGTTGGATGTTAACATCTCTTTTTGGGAATAGAATTTTATGACGCAAGTCTAAGTACCAAAACATTTTTGTAAACCAAATGAATTAAATTGTATTTATGAAAATCTTTTTGTAAAAGAATTAAACCGAATTGACTTAGATAATGTTATAAAAAAAAATGGCGCAAATTTTTAGTGAAAATTCTATGTCCAAATTGGGGTGTTACTGTGGTGGACTCGGCCTGGCCGAAGTCCTTAAACCGCCTCGCCGAAGTCCTGAGGACCCTTCAGGAAGCCTTCTGAGCGCTCGGCCGAGCTCAATGCTCAACGGCCAAACAGATGCCAGAAACAGGCCGACCTCGTGTTCCCACTCAGTCCCGACATCCAGGTCCGACACCTCCCCGAGTCCGACATCTAGGACATGATGACGTCCCCCCACCTTATCCGCAAGGACAGCTCACTACCTTATCCGCAAGGACAGCTCACTACCTTATCCACAAGGACAGCTCATCCAACCTTATCCGCTCCTAGCTCAGTACAGGCTGGCCCTACTTGGGCCTAAAGCAAGCCCATTAGGGCAACCAGCTCCCCCCTATAAGTAGCTCAGTACTACATGGGGCTCAGGTACGTCCTCTAACCCTAATTGCCATCCTCACACACCAGTGATTAGGTTTGCTTCTTGGCTCTTTCCCTTAGCCATTTGAGGACTTCCCCCAAACATCACAGATCAACCCTAGACAGAGGTCCCTTCGAAGGTCATCTCCTACACCCTTGGAGGTCCTCACCGTCTAGGACATCACATTGGCGAGAGATAAATTTCAACCCCACTCAGAAGATTCCACCATGTCTGAAGAAGAGCAGCCGATCCAGAGAAGGAGGAGGGGGCGTCCAAGAAGGGTGCCGTCGACTGAGGACCTGCGCCTGCACCTGGAAGCCAACAGGGCAGCGAGGTCCTCACCACCACCCCCTCCACCGCCTCCTCCCCCGCCACCACCTCCTCCACCAGAGTTCACTCATACCCATAGTGGACCCTACACCATCCACACTGAAGACACCGCAAACCAAACCCAGCTTCTTGGTGGAGGTCGGCGCGTGCAGTTACGCTCTGAGCTCGGAGAAACCAACACTCAACAACACCGCCACCGCGGCGAGCGTGCTCACTCAGTCAGTACAACACACCGTTCAAACTCACGACAGTCTACGCTCTCACGGGATGCTGAACTCTTGTCTCTGATGAGACAGCAAATGAGAATCGTAGAGCAACAAGGTAAGGCTATTGCAGATCTCCAACAAGTTGCTATGCAACGATTAGCTGAACGAGCTTCTGTCCAAGCCCCGGCCCCGAACGAGTTCCCTCAACCACCCCCTCCCCCATCTCTTCCACCACAACACCCGTTAACTCCACAAACCTTTGCAACACCACACACGACTGTCACACAACTTACACCAACTCCCGACCAGCAACAACCTGAGCTGGACGATTCCCATCCTGGACATCCTTTCACCCCTGCCGTCATGTCCTATGAACCACCGCCTGGGTACCTAGGGCCCAGTAACATCCCCAGATATAATGGCCTTACTGACCCTCAGGAACATGTCCTTTCCTATGAAGGAGCCGTGAACTTTCACGGAGGAGGAGATCGGCTGAAATGCCGAGCTTTCTCTATGACCCTCCAGGCCCCAATCCTTCGGTGGTATTCAACGCTTCCTAAAAACTCTGTCAACAACTGGACAGAAATGAAGCGCGTCTTCCTCAACAGATACACTGCCAGCTGCGTGCAACCCAGATCGGACCACACGCTAGCGACAGTGACCCAGAAGCCAGATGAATCCTTACGTGCGTACTTGCACAGGTTTCACAGCGAGTCCAGTTCGGTCCCAAATTTGTCTCCCGAGGTGGCCGTCCTACTTTTGACCCAGGGATTGGCCGAAGGAGGCTTCAAAGATTCACTTATTGGAAAGCCACCAAGGGACATGGCCAAACTGAGACAGAGATCAAACAAGTATATAAACCTTGAAGAATTCAGCAAGGGACAGTCGAGCAGACTGGAAAATGCTCAAGCCACCTCGCAGAACGCCCTGCCCCGAGGCCGTCCTCGGGGCAACAGGGATGAAAGAGGAGGAAGAGCAGATCAGGGAGACCGAGGCCGCTCTCAACAAGAGGACCGCCGACGTCCATATATCACCAAATATGACTCTTACACCCCCCTCACGGTCCCGAGGTCTCAAGTCTGGAGAGAGACCATGCAGACCGAACTAAGGAGTGTACCCCGCCCCCCTTCCTCAGAAATCAAAACTATGTGAGAGACAAGTCCAAATACTGCAATTTTCATGACGGGTACGGCCACCATACCGACCAATGCACATGGCTTCGGGATGTCATCGAGGATATGGTAAGAAGAGGCAAGCTACAGCAGTATGTCCGAGAGGCAGTGGAAAGACGAGGTCGGAGAAGATCTCGCATCCCGGACAATGATAAAGGAAAAGCTAAGGCCAACCCGTCCCCAGAGAAGAGGGAAGAGGAGCCACCACGGGTAAACATGGTCGTGGTTCAGGACCTCGATAAGTCGCCAGAAAACTTCCGAGTAGAAACCATCTCGGGAGGTTTCGCTGGCGGCGGTGAGATGAGGGCGGGAAGAAAAAGGTACATCAACCAGGTTTTGGCAGTTCATCACAAACTCGTCCCCAAAAAGCCTTCTCGGAATATTCCCATCATCTTTTCCGACCAGGATATGGAAAACGACATCCCAGATCACAATGATCCTATGGTGATAACGGCGTTGATTGGCAATTTTGAGGTCGCCCGAGTCTTCGTTGACCAAGGGAGTTCGACCGACATCCTCTTTCTGCATACTTTCCAAGCTTTGAAGTTGAGGTCCGCCGACCTCATAGGATTCGAAGGAAATCTCATTAGCTTCACAGGTGAAGCAATCCGCCCCCTGGGAGCCATTCATCTCCCGGTGACCCTAGGCAACCAGCCTTCGGCCCGAACGGAGATCATCAAATTTTTGGTTGTTGACTCCGATTCCCCGTACAATGTAATATTGGGACGAACTTGCCTACAAGCTTTTGGGGCAGTAGTCTCAACAGTGCACTTGGCAATGAAGTTTGTTGGATCCGATGATAAAGTGGTTTCGGTAAAAGCTGACCAAGTGAAGGCCCGGCTCTGCTACAATGCGAGCCTACGGGAAGGAAAAAAGAAGCAAAAAGAGTTCCCCAATCCGACACTGTCCAAGGGAAGAGTCTTATTGGCCGAACTCCAGTCTGAACGAAACACCTATGAAGAACGGGTGATAATTCCCCCCTTCACCTCTCTCCTGAGCAAAGATGCTATCGCGAATGATAAACCCCTCCGAAAAATCCAAGATGCAGTCAAAGGAGATCCTCTCTCTCTTTCAGTCCTCTCCTACTCCCTGCATGGGGAGAATTTTCTCTTTCATCTAGTTCTCACTAACCCCGCCCTTCACTCGGCACATCTCCGAATTAAGGGCCGAAGTGACTTTCTCGCCCATATCTTTAGCCGAGCTTTTCAGACCCCCAAGCTCAGGTACATCAAGATGGAAAGGTCCTCACTTTTCAACATTACCAACAGTCTCGGCAGCCTTTCCTATCAGCCCACCTCGGAGGACAATAACAAGGAAATCCGACAAGGCGCTCCTGGTCCGAAGAGGATAGCGATGAAAGAGCTAGCCGACCGCGACGAGAAAGGAAAGCAACCCGGGTCTTCTGAATCTGATCACCTCGTGCCCCGAGGATCGGACGTCGGCCCTAACGGCCAGAAAAGCGGGAACTAACCCCGAGATCGATAACCCCCAGCAGAGGCGTTCTAGAAACATACTCTGGGTAATTACCGAACTCAAGGATTTCCAAAAACTTCAAAACACTGAGAACCTGTTCAAATAGGTTTACCTCAGGCATCTCAGCAGTCACCAGCACCCCCCCTGAGGGTTTTTATTTTAACTTCCTTTTATTTTCAATTTCCTTCCTGCTAATTATCGTTCATGTCTTTAGTTTTCATTGTGAGATATTCACCTTTCAAAAGAAAAAGCAATGTACCCATAATTTTATTCAATGAAAAGTACAAACTTGCTCATACTCAAGTGCCACAGTTTTATATACGTACGTACTAGCTTCTCATTTAGCACTAGCCCCCTAAATGTTGCATGGCGCTATGCACAGCCAACATCTTCCAGATAAGATCGGCTCATATGCACAGTGTACAAGGGACACCCGATAAAGAACAAACTGCTGTGAAATGTTTATACATAGCTTCACTCAGCACTCTCTTTTACATCGGGGCCGAGGACACCCACCTCGGCTAAGGGGGGTAGATCCGAGTTCCCTACCGTATGCACTTATATACAGTACCTTTATTCAGAGGAAAACTTATAAGATTACTGCACTTACTGAGTCTTCTGATATTTCAAACACCAATGATTGGGTACAAGTTTTCCTAAGGTCCGATCAGGCCGAAATACAACAAGCTGGCAAAAGACTTGTAAAGTAGCTTTGTTTATAAAAAAGATCTCGGATGCAATATATATGCGACAAGTTAAAACAAGAACTTGCATAAAAAGTTTCAGCATGCAACAAGTTCCAAACACTTGCATCTTTTCCTAAAAATCTCCCTAGTGGCCACCTAATCAATCGAAGACCGAACCCGAGGTCGAACGAATAAACATGCAATAGCTCGCAACGAGTTCCCAAAGATGCGGGCACAATTCCGACCTCGGACATCGGACGTATGCAACAAGTTAGTGTATGAACTTGCATAAATACGACGGCACGCAACAGGCTAAAACTGTTTGCTGTAAAATTAAAATACAATAAATTAAATAGATGTCAACATTGTCAGATATAAAAGGACATAGACAAAATATAAGCTGCCCAGCATAAGGGAATTACGCTGCATCTTCCTCAACATCAGAAAGGACGACCGTCCGCGGGTCGAACTCCTCATCCATCCTTTCCACCAGTGGGTTGGGCAGATTCTCCTCAGGCTGGTCCAAATCAACCTCGGCTCCACCATTTTCATAGTCAACCATCTTTCCATTCTCCACTCCGAATCCGGAAGATGCGCCGACGTACCGAATGCGGAGCCCCTGGTTCAGGTGAAGAACCTGCTCAACTGCGTTGGTGAAAACCTTGCCGGCCACCCTTTCAAGGTCGAAGTCCGACTCCCGAGCCTCTACCTTATGCTTTAGAGCCTGGGCAGCCCTCTTCTTCAGCAGACCCCTAACCTTTTCCACTTCGGCCAGGCCCTCTTGCCGACCGACCTCTTTCGCATCTGCTTTGGCTTTCGCCAAGTCCTCTTCATGCCTTTTTCGGAGCTCTTCCATCCGTCGACGGTGCTCCTCCTCAGCCTCAGCCAATTTTTGTTCGGCTGACCTCTTGTTACTCTTCAGCTCTTCCACCTCCGCCGCCATAGCCAACCGAGCCTTTTTCTTAGCAGGAGAAAGACCGTCCGCCACATCATCAGCTACCTCGGCCAGCACATTAAACATAGTAGTGGCTCTCTTCAGCTGGCAAGCCATTTCCTCCACTTTCTTCTTCCATTCCGCACCTGACATTTTGACAAGAGTGTCTTTGAGTGATGGTTTGGTGGGGGTAGCTGTCATCCTTGATTGAGTTTCAGTGCTTGAAGGCGGCACATTTGCAACAAGGGCTACCTCAGTGCTGGGACTCGGCGAGGCAAGAGGAGGAGGAGCAATAATAATGGCAGGAGGGGTAGGATGGAGGGGACCAGAGTTGACCGATAGCGTGTCCGTAGAAACCTCGGACGACACGGCGTCGGTAGAAGAAACCTCGGGCTTTTTCTTCCTCCGAGCTTCAAAAGCAGCTTTCAGCGCTCTGGAAGACATCTCAGACCAATGTTCTTCTGTAAAAAAAAAATATATACATTAGTATAAGAGAATCGAAAGAAAATGCACAAGTGCAAGAGAAAAAGTAACTACCAATCTTTGTCAAGACTTCGTCGTCAAGACACCTTATGAAAACTCCAACATCAAGTTGGGCTTTCCGAGCGCGGTATTCCGTTTGAAAGTGATGGACCGTCACAGATTCGTCGGCATCTAGTGTTACACCCGACCACCTTTGCGGTGTACTGGAATGACGATTGAAGAAATCAGAGGTCCACTCCAGAGGGAACTTCGGTCCTGTCTCGGACCGAAACCAGGGCAGCCCCGCCCCAACATACTTGTATTTGAAGAATCTCGGTTTGAAGCGCTTCCAAGACTCAGAAAACATGCCAAACAGCCCACAATGAGCTCGGGCTTTGGCCGACACCCAAAGACGACCAGTAACCCCGTCTTTATTATTGATGAACGGGTTGTACATCCACAAAAATAATCGAACCGTACACACCAAACGCCTGGCACCGCAATACTTCTGGAACGCTCGGAGGAATGACCAAGTATTAGGATGAAGTTGGGATGGAGCTAGTCCGAGCTCGTCCAAGACTCTCATTTCTAGGTCGGTGAAGGGGAGGGTCACGCCGAGATTGTGGATCAGATCGGCATAAAATAAAAAAGAATTATTGTCAGTCCGGCTGCATATTCTGTCATTTGCCGAACAGGGGAGCATTTCGTAAGAAGTTCCGGTGGTGTCCCCTGGGCAAGGCAGCACGGCCTTCCTTACCTCGGCAAGCTTGTCCTCGGAGCAAAGATTGGACTGAATTCCTTTGGGCTCCACGTCCACCCATTCATACTGTTCGGCGTCAAAAGGTGCAGGGTAAAGTTCAGGTCGACGGACGCACTTCCTGAGCGGCATGGTACCTGTGGAAGAACAGGGAAGCTCGGTATTAGTCTTGCGGGTTACGAAAAATAACCCCCCAGAGAACCCCCTCGAAGTAGTTCCGAGGGGCGAGCATCTCCCCTCTTCCACAGGTACCCCTCATTCGTACATTCCCTCCTTCTCCATCCTCTCGAAATCGGCACGCTCCCTACCGTCAACAAACTCAGCCCAGGCGTACTGCCGTATCCACTCTCTTTTCTCCTCCCAGTCCCGAGGATAGACTACCTCGACGGAATCAACCTCCAGAACCCTCCTTTCGTACTTTTGCCTACACTCCCTTTGGCGACGGAAGCCTCGTCTACCTCCGTGGAGGAGGAGGAGCCGTCCTCCTCATCACTACTGCTAGACGACAGGGACACTACCCCAGCCCATTTCCTAAACCATTCCCTACTCATACTGAACCCAATCCACTCCGTTGGATTTATGAAAAATGACCAAAAAAAAACATGAATCAAAAACTCTCCAAAAATCTCAAAACATGCCTAACCCGAAGAAGGCCAAAACCCCAGGAATCAAAACACCCAAATCCAGAAAAACCCCAAACCCCAGTGTTATTCCCCAAAATCAGAGCCAAAAACCTAAAGGAAAAAACCAACCGCCATGAAAATAGAAACCAGAAATAAAAACCAGAAATAAAACATTCCAATCCCCCACCGTATAAGTCATAGAGCAGTAAAGAGAGAAGTAAAAGCTAGAAAGAAGAAGGAATCAGACACGAAAAAGATAAAAGCAAGTGTAACAGTACCTTAGTGAGAATGGGAGTAGAGGAAATCGTAAACTTGTAAAGTGAAAAAGTCAGTGCTGAAGAAAAAGACGGCGTTGGGCGGAGAAGAGGAATAGGGTTCAATGGGAGTGCTTTTGTGGAGAGATAAGGAAGGGGAAAGAGAATGATCGATAGAAAGAGAAAGAGAAGCAGTTTCCTGGGATAGAGGGGGAAGGGAAACCGCTTTCCCTCTCAAATTCGAAGTTTGGGCCTAGCCCCAAAAAGCCCAACCCAGCTTACAACTACACATATTAAAACACGTGGCGCATAGCAGAGAAAAGTGTGGACCTCGAGCAACGTCACAATGATGGTGACGCCTCGAGAATCGTGATTTCTGACGCGTGGAACGAACGTCGTTCCGATACTGATAACTTGACAACTGTCAAACCGACTCTGTCATAATAAAAGGACATCAGAGACAGCTAGATCCAACTTACCGGCAACTCATCGTCCGAACTCCCTAGAACCTCGGAACAAGGCTCAGATAGCCTTGACCGAGCTGAGGGGCTTATGTGGTGGACTCAGCCCTTGTGAGGTGGACCTGGGAAAAGGACATAAACCAGAACCTCGGAACAAGGCTCAGATAGCCTTGACCGAGCTGGGGGGCTTATGTGGTGGACTCGGCTTGGCCGAGGTCCTTAAACCGCCTTGCCGAAATCCTGAGGACCCTTCAGGAAGCCTTCTGAGCGCTCGGCCGAGCTCAATGCTCAACGGCCGAACAGATGCCAGAAACAGGCCGACCTCGTGTTCCCACTCAGTCCCGACATCCAGGTCCGACACATCCCCGAGTCCGACATCTAGGACATGATGACGTCCCCCCACCTTATCCGCAAGGACAGCTCACTACCTTATCCGCAAGGACAGCTCACTACCTTATCCGCAAGGACAGCTCACTACCTTATCCACAAGGACAGCTCATCCAACCTTATCCGCTCCTAGCTCAGTACAGGCTGGCCCTACATGGGCCTAAAGCAAGCCCATTAGGGCAACCGGCTCCCCCCTATAAGTAGCTCAGTACTACATGGGGCTCAGGTACGTCCTCTAACCCTAATTGCCATCCTCACACACCAGTGATTAGGGTTGCTTCTTGGCTCTTTCCCTTAGCCATTTGAGGACTTCCCCCAAACATCACAGATCAACCCTAGACAGAGGTCCCTTCGAAGGTCATCTCCTACACCCTTGGAGGTCCTCACCGTCTAGGACATCACAGTTACAACTCTTGTTTTCTCTTCTCCCTTACGGTTTCTTTTTCTTTTCTCTCTAAGGTCACAAGAGTTTGAGGTACTCTTGGACTAAGTGTTTAGGTTGATGAAGGAGTTGGAATGGAATGGCCAACACTCACTCTTCCTACGGCTTAAAGGACAAGGAGTGGGCTTGGAATTTTCCTATTAAGTCCTTGGTTCAAAGGCTTGGTGGAGGGGCAATTCGGACCACCCCAAAGTTTGCATGGGAGAGGTCTTGTCATGGTGAGGCAAAGTGGAAGAAAGTCTTCCATAGGCATAGTGAGTCATCAACCCTAGCCCTTCCTCTTTCCTCCTTCTCTCGCCACTTAAGAGGTGGCATCTCCTTGGCTTCCTAATTTTATTTCAATTTCTTGTTTCTTACTAACTAAGGGGTTGCATCCTATTTGGTTCCTCTTCTTCTATACTCGGCCGAACATACACTCACACACATGCACATAGATTTTCATTTTTAATTATCATCACATAGCATGAAAATTATGAGACTATGCATATTAGACATACACATACACTTCAACACACCATAATTCATGCATTCATTCATTCTAATTTCCTAGTAACATTCGTCATGCACAAACACATATTCACATCATACATACTTTTGCAAATCACGCATAATTAAACACACAAGCATACACTCATCATGCATATAACACTTAACTCATTATATTTGCTACTTAAGACATACGGTACACATACCACATACATGCATTCATTCATTTAAATCAATTAATTAAATTTCACATACACACACCTATATGCATTTTTATTTAAAAATTTCCTAGTAGAATCTGTCACATACAATCACACACAAACACACCCAATTAAAATATAGTTCATAAGAAAATCGTTAATCCGAATCAATTAGAAAAATTATGAATTCATATAATTCAAGGAAATTATTGTTTATCCTTTATAAAAATCAAATCTCAAAAATAAAGAAATCATTTATAAAGTAGTTTGACCAAAAATCCAGAAAAATTGTTTTGAAGAAATTCACTTGTTAACCTACAAAATCATGGTTTTCACTAAATCAATTTCAAATAAAATCATTTTCCAAAACATCTAACTGAAAACTTTTCTTACTTCAAACTTTATTTAAATTATTTGAGTCCAGAAAATACGGGATGTTACAGTTTTCATCAAGAAAATTTTCAAGCCACTATTTTAAAATTATGGGAAAATAATCTAGGTGTTACATCACGAGTATACATGCAATCATGTTTTAGTGCAGGTCTAGCAGCATGACCAGTTTCTGATTGAGGGTGCAAGAGGGTATGACCCAAAGAAGAGAATGAGGAACAGACCATGCACAAATAAAGCTTCCTTTTAAAACCATTGCAGAAATTGCACCTGGGTATTGTTTCAGCGTATGGGTCTTTGATCCTAGTTTTCCCAATTGGAAAAGTAACAAGAAGCTTCTGGATTTCCTTGTAGACATTGAAACCATGCTCGATCTTGTAATCAAAAAGGTGCTGGTCGAGTTCTTGGTTTGTGTATGAAGGGTTTCTTTGCAGCATAACCTGTCGCACATTGAAAGGATAAGTGGGAACAATGCAAGTGTATACATCATAGGGGTCCGGTGGCTTTGGTGGTGATGTAAGGGTGGTCCCTCGCTGCATTCCCTTATTTCTACATAAACTGATCAGCAAGTTACCAGACGAAAACTCGATTTCAACCAAAAATTGCCCCAATATAGACCGATATAGGGAAACTACTAGCAGCAAAATATCAGCAATGACGACCATCGTGTGTGATATCCACCTGGGCATTTTGTCATTCACCTTATACGCATGTGTTCTCATATTTTCACTTTGGATGATATCCTGAATCGTTGTTTCCACTGGATTTTGAGGTTCAGCCATGAAAGTGTTCAGCAATTGATCATCTACGCTGGTACCTGATCTGAAATTGTTGATGGTTTCTGTCATCACCATGATCTCCTCATGAACGGTTTCCAACGACTCCAAATCTAGTTCTGTGTGATCATCCGGTTCATCCATAGCTTCCTCGGTTGGTGGAATTGCTGTATAGAGGAGGGGGCAAGCAACAATTTGATCAGCCTCCACACTTGAGTTCTTCTAACAGGCTGCAATTTTTTCCTTGAGTTGAGCCAATTCTCGTTGAAATTGCTCACTCCTAGCTTGAGATTTCTTACAAATCGCAAGCATTCTTTGGTGTAGGGTTTCAAAATGGTCAGCAATTTGCTCCTTCGGTGGTTGTTTCTTTGCAGTCATGTGAGGTTGATGAAAGCACCATTGTAACGAGGTTGATCCTTCAAACTTGTCCACAAGCATACTCAATCACAATAATACCCAATTTAGGTCTGAATTGATAACAATAATAAGCACCAAATACCTAATAGTAGTTACAATGGGACAATTAATAAGAGAAAGTTATAGGATATGAAGGCAATAAAACTTAATGTCAACAAAGAAAGTAAGAAGATGGACCAATGGATGTATGAGGTGGGAAGGGCTGGGTAGAGAGATGAAGAAGAAATAATCAGAGAGAGAGTATACTTCTTCCAAATTCTTCACACCAAAATGCTCCCCTAGTGTTGCCTTTTAACCACATTCATTCACTCCAACTAGGTAGCACTTAGTTGCATAATTTTTTCCCAAATTTCCCCTTTAGCTTCATTACAATATGTTGGTGCATAAACATTCATGCATGCTGAGCTTATGGCTATCAAAACAAGTTTTTATATAGCTTGGACAAGGGATTCAACGGGAAGCTAAGCTTATATATGTTCCACGGACTCTCCAAAGGTATTGATAGCTTATTTTCAAAGGCACAGAAAAGTTTCACAACTTCGCTTCTATCATCAATGAAGAAGGTTATTACAGAGTTTGTTATAATGTCTGTTATAATAATGCACATGTTAAAAGATTTATATCGGGTAATTTTTCAGTTTTTCACTATGTGACACATGGTGTGTTGGTATAAAATATGTAATGTGTTCTCACCACAGCACGCGCAAATCTTTTCGACCATGAACAAATCAAACTAAATATACATATATTTACGACAAATAAATTCAATTTTTTCTTTCATTTATATGCATATTGTCTTCATCTTTTGTTTGTATATAAAAAAAATTCTAAAAACAAAAGAAACAACATTTAGTTGTTCCACTTTTTTTTTCAAGAACCACATGTGTCCTCGAGAATGTATGTTGCGTCATTCTGTATTCCACAAATATGTGGTTGTTCCGGTTTTATCACGAGGTAAGGTTATTTGTCCCACGTGATAGCTTTTCAACGACCTAAAATCCTTTCAGAAGGATTATAGTCGAGCTCCTTCGAACTCTGATTTGGGTCCATTATATGATATTTTGAGCTTGAATTAGACTTCCTTTTACTATGGATTTGGCTTGTTTCTCTTGTAAACGTAGGACTTTTTGTATAGTTTTAGGAATTGTTATTAGATTAGAATCCTTTGAACGTTTTGATCCGTTTTGGGTTTTTTTCAGGTACTTTCAGAGCTCAATTGAGGAAAATAAATATGACACTGAAAAGAGGACGAAAGGACCTTGAAAATGGCCCAAGAACGGAACGAAACGAAGTCGGAGCAGGTTGGCACGCTTAGGCGCCCAGGCTTGGGCGCTCAGGCGCACGCACGTCGTCTAGGCCCAATTGGGCCACTTTTTGATTAGTTTTGCTCCAATTCAATTAAGATCAGTTTTAGACTTTAAATATAGGTTTTTCCATTAGGTTTTGTAGACTTTTCAGAGGCAATTAGAGATTAGAATAGAATTTAGGATTACAGAAAAGAGGCTAGTTTTGCAATTGAGAGCAAGGAGGCAAGGCACAAGGATTGAAGATCAACATTGCTGGAGGGATCCACTTAATGATTGAAGATCTCTTGGGGGTAAATTCATTATTGTCTATGATTATGAGTTTTTCCCATTCCTTGTATTTCTTCTTCCAATATGTGTAACTGAACCTCTTGTTAGGAATAGGGTGGATTTGTATGGATCTTAATTTAGCTGTTTATTTATGAATTAATGTTTTTCCTTTTAAATCAATTTTTTGGCTGCGTTTTAATTACAATTCATAGAATTGGCCACTTTATGTTTTGCTTTGGTAATCTAAACCTTAATTGGAAGATTAGGATTTGGATTAGCCCTTTCAACCAAACAATATAATTATTCAACTTGTAGGAATACTTTTGGGTAATTGTATAACTTTTATAAACTAAAACTCACTTAAGGGATTAAGGGGTAAAGTTTAGTAAGAAACGTAAAAGGCATGAGGGATCTAGCTTTTATTGTTTATGGAGTTGTTGATTTATTGGAAAACAGATTTTCATAATTAATAACCTGATCCTACAATGAAACCATGTTCCTAGCATTTTCCACATTTGTTTCTAAACCCTTTTTATTTTCTGTTTTGTCTCATTCTTTTAATTCTACACTCCTATCTCAAAACTCAAAACCAATACAATTTTCACATAGTAATCGCAATTAGGTGAAAGAAATTAGAAACAATTTGTAATCCCCTATGGAACGATAATTTACTTACTCTTTATTACTTGTGACCCGGTATACTTGCCGGTAGTCTAACAAACTCCAACGTTGGTTCACAAGCTATAGATAGCTCGCCTGAGTCCGGACTAAGGCATGGTCAGCGCGCGAGCAACGAGACTTAATTATGGAATATATACCCTAAGATAATGGTGGATTTTATGAAGATATATGACGTATGTATCTCAGTAATTATGAGATAACAGAAAGATATGTTATTTATCTATATGGTTATTTATCATATTAAATAAATCCAATCTTCCCAAATAGATAAGATAAAGGAAGATTATCTCCAAAGATAAAAATTTATTAAGAGAATACATCAGACTAGCAAACCTTCTTGGTCCTATAAATACTAGTCCCACAGAGGCTAAGACATCTGAAATACATCCAAGTTATACTAAACCTAGCCCATGTAACAGCCCGATTTTCGTAACTCAAAATAACTAACTTTTATTCTTTTAGGTTGCAAAAATTAGGCCAAATTTTTTTTTTACAGTTTGAAGTGTCCATGTACCTGTACCACTCTTTACTGAAAATCGAGTTGCTACTAAAATCGTTCATCTTCATAAAGTGGCTTGATTCAAAAGCATAATAACATTTTCCCAAAAGATTACATTGTTTGTTCTTCCAAAATAGAGTATTCCACGATACAGAATTAAAACTTGGCTTAGTTAGATAATTGGCACATTGCTTGGTAATCCTTGACTCAAAACACAAATCATAACTTAAAACTAAATTTACTACTATCGCTCCCGCTGCGCTACTCTGATGAAGACCACCGGATGAAGCTTCCCTTTCCTGTTGCACCTTTTCTTCATCCCCGAAAGTGAAGTCACTTCTGTCATTACTTTCTTGTTCACGCTAAGCTCCAGCTCTAACTCATTCAGAGTGATGAACTCCACGTGATATTCCGTCTGGCAGTTGAGATATCAGCAGCACCAATATGCCAACGAACATGAGAGAGTAAGCGATCCGAACGACGAATCGTCGACGATGTGGAATTACGGTAGGCAAGATAGAAGAACCATACCAACACACAATAAAACATACAAACACACAATGATAAAGTATATTATCACATTATTATCAGTCTTATCATCGTTACTCTTATCTCTCATTATCTTTTCAAACTTATTTTCACTTCTCATAAACATTCTTTCTTTCTCAATCTTTTTCCCTCTCATACTCATAATCTCTTCATACAAAATATCATCGGATACTCCTTTCGTTCTCGATTATCACTCACGTCTACATCTCCTCGGTCATCCACCCAACCTAGTCGGAAGCAAATAGGAGTACAGGACCTTTACCACGCGGGCACGACAGCTGTCACAACACATAAATGGTCCCAGACCAGGAGGATCTCGTCCTCAAATCATTTCAATAATAACAAGGCTCACTGTCCACGCAGTGGCAAACACAATGCCCCGTTCCAGTCCCTCTCACTATTCTCAATTTGCAATCTAGGGGGCGACAGTATGTTTCTAGTGGGCCCGCAGAACTTACCACGGCATTAGACCCAGTCCCCACCACGTTAGTGCGCCACATGTGGAGTTCGTTCTGCCCAGAAACATACTCTAGACTTCTTGACGTTTCACCGTCATCGTCCTCCCCTAATGCAATCTCGTCCTAAGTATCCGCAGATACTTATCGTTTCTTCCTCTCCACTACTTCGCACTCTCATACCTCACCGCGCATGTCTTTTAAGTCTTTTATCTTTTAATTAACCTAAGGTCGGCCCATCCTTCGTGCAACCCTTCAATGAGTCCCGACCACTAACTTGGCACAATCTTTCTCTCATCAATTCTCACATAGCACAGAGCTGGGATCACATCACAATCTCAAATCTCAAACCTCATTTCTCAAACTTTCACAACATTCTCCATTTCTCACAACCATCTCATTTCTCAACTTTCTCAGCATCCTCACTCTTTTCCCAAAAGGACAAACCTACTTTCCTCAAACACATTTTCAATACTGATTAGAAAATCTCGGATCATAACTTTTCATAAAATAATCTTTCGAAAACTTTCACGAAAAATCTTTTTCACCACCGTTCACCAAAATATTGGTTTCATAAGCTTTTCTTTCAAAAGTATCATTACCAAAGACCTTTTCGAGGTTTCTAAAAATCTCTTTTCAAAACTCTCATAAAATCCATTTCCAAAACTTTTCTGAAAATACTATTTATAAGGAATCTCTTTTAAAAAAAATGATGTTTACTAAAAACCAGGTTTCACAAACATTTTCTTTGCGAAGATAAAGTTTCATGTAAAGTAGCATTTCACAAATCTTTCAAAAATATTTTTTTCAAAAATCTTTCAAAAAGCTCTTACCAAAAAAACCTTTTCAAAATCTGCTTTTCAAAAACTTTTTTCCAAAAATAACTTTGCTGAGCGCTAATGGAGGAGCAAGCTCAACTCGACACTAGTCCCAGACTAAAACCAAAAACCAAGGAGCCCAGCTCCGCTCAAATCACATCTCTTTCTCATAATCAATCTCACTTTCCCCAGCTCTGGCTCGTTCTCAGTATTATCATTTCATTCTTTCCCCAAGCTCAACTCTTTCTCTTTTCCATCACATACTTCATTTCCAATCATTATTTCTCTTTCATTATGTCCTTACTTCACAATCTTATTTATTTCGCTTCTATTTTCAGGACGTAACAGACGTCCATCAGTATATTACTCATTTCCATTAACAGCAATAAATAACATAAGACATAATTAAATAAATATGTAAAAGCATGCTATCGTTCACACAAACATCACACAACAATGTGGTCTTCGTCACATTCGTATAAGTGGCCACACAATCAAACAATTGCCACTTATACTACTGACTCTAACCACTTAGTTCTGATCTTTGAGATGATACGGAACGTCCTAATAAATCACCTAACTACCACGGTGTCTTAGGAAAGCTTCTCTCTCACCTGAGGTCCAGCTATTAATTGCGTACCGTCACCTTGGATCCTTTCTGCTGCCGGCTGCCCCAATCTCTCATCTTTCAAATTCCTCGTACTAAATAAAATATGCTCGCGTTATTAACTTGTATTATGAAAATCTTTTTCCATAACTTAAACACTTTTGATTCCTCGTATTAAGTAAAATACTCTTACTTTACTATCGTGTATTAAGAAAACCTTTTTCCTTAGTTCATGATACTTTTCGTTCTCAATTGAAAGACTTAAAACACTATTGTTTTATCAAAACACTTCCCTTATTTTCTAGCACTTTAAATACTTTAAAACCATTTGAAAACATTTAATAAAATGATTTAAACCAATTTGTTTGGTTGCTGGTCCTTTTCGGACAACACCTTAAACATTGTTTGAAAACACCGAAAAATTCACCGTTCCCCAATCCGGCTTTTTCTTAAATTAACTACTACTCGAAAACTTTTCTTTAAATTTCATGAAAACATTTTTAAAGTTAAGAAACAATTTTAAAATAGTCTGGAACAGCGAAGGATTACTTCACAAAAAGAATCATGTTATTCAAAATTGGAATTCAATTTAATCACAAAACCAGTCGTTCAACTTAATGATAAATTAAACATTCATTTTCAAACAAACACTTTCACAAACAAACATTTAGAATCAATCAAGGCAACTTAATATATCATGATGCTATTTTACTTCTATATAATTTCTTTAGTATAGAATTAATACTTTATTAATTAATTAGAAACATATAACCAATTTAGTCAATCATCACAAGAAATCATACTACTCACAAATAGTTTAGTTTCACAAAACTAAGCACTCGGTCATGCATACATTCACACACCAAATTGCATCAGGATTTAAACAAACATATTTATATTTATTTTACTTACTTCCAACAATTTAAATCCTTTTCAAAAATCATTTGAAAACTCATAATTAAATAAATGAAATAATTAGTTTATGTGGTGGTATGGAGTGAGTCTAGTCATTTTTTTTTCAAGTTGTAAAACATCGAAAAATCCATAATTTTCACTCTAACTTTTTATTCATCAAAGAACACTTAAAATCCATATGTTTCACAACTCAAAAACATTTTTAAAATTGAAATACTTGGAAATAAAATCTTGGACAGCAAGGAATGAAAATCAATTCATGAAAATATTTTTGGAAAATAATCAAATACAATTACCCATTTTCTCTCATGAAAACCGAATTGACCAAAACAAAACTACACAATTCAAATAAATTCTTCTTAAATCAAAGTCATAGAACACAATCATTTCAAGGAAACAATCACATGCAAAAAGAATCTTAGCCTATTTAACCTACTATAGGCCGAATCATCACCATTGGAAAACAAAGTCTTTGATGCACTTTTTCTTTCATGCAAAAACCTTAAAATATTAAATTAAAGACATGCATATTTAAACACATAGTTTTAGAAAATACCACTTCCTTTTTCTTCCTCAAAACGGTGACCTATTTTGTCACCTCCAACATGTTTTCATTTTTATTTTCCTTTGCATGTGCTTTAAAATCTAGTAAATCAAAAGAGGATCGCATGCATGAACCCCTTATGAAAAACGATCATGATTTCTTAAATTTCAAAGCTTGACCGAACATGCATCAACAAAATCAAGAAGAAAACTTTAAATCCTTAACTTTGAAATATACATAAACTTAAATCCAAATGAAATCAATTTGAAAAAAAATTGTTTTCCTTTGTTTCTTCTTAAAACCGTGACATGCAAGTAAAGGAACAAAACTTTTTGAGCAAAAGAACCACATGCAAGACTTAAGAATCAAAGCCATGGAAAATCAAGGTAAGAATTAGACCTTTTTCAAGATCAAAACAAAGATCAAAGTCTTTTTGAAAAGGAAATCAAAGATCAAAGAAAAAAAATCAAAGTTAAAATCAAAGCACTCAAATCACTTAGATCAACTTTAACACACATCAAACTAATCATGTATGAACTCAAAATAAAAATCATCACAACCTAATTTTTCTAAGTATGGCCGAATGATAAAGTCCATGGTTTAAGGTTCTACAAGTTTATGTGGCTCTTGAAACTCAAGATCAAAGCTAATCAAGTACTTATAAACATGGATCTACAAGGAAATTGGGCATGCAACAACAAATGAATCTTACAAGGCTTGGAAATTAGGAACTACTACTAACACCCTATGATCTTCGAATAGACAAGAAATAGAGAAGATCTTCAACCTTCTTCACTTAATCTTCAAGAATCCTAAGGCTTTGGGCTTGTTCTTCCTCCTTCCTTCTCTCCTTGAGCTTACGGTTTCTCTCTCTCTCTCTATCTTTCTAAGAGTTTAAGGAGAACTCTTAGAATTGTGTTTGGTTTGGAAAATGAATTGTGAAGCAAATGAATGGGAAGTGCTACGGTTGGGGTTATAAGAAAGCAACCAACAATTCCCTTCTTGCCCTTAGAGTAATTCGGCCTAGGAGTGTTACTAAGAGGGTAAAATTGACCACATCAAAGCTTGCATGGCTCAAGCCAAGCCATGAGACAAATAGAGGGAAATTAGGCTTAATCTTGCTTCCTATTGGTTGGTCAAATTCCTTAACTAAGCTTTATACTAAACTAAACCTATGGCTACTTGGCCAATGACTTAGGGTGCAAGAAAGTCAAATTTTTGCATCATGCATGCACCACACACATACACATAGCCGACACCTATGCACACACATGCACAAAATCATTTTTATTTTCTTCTTCATAAAATCACTTTTTCCTTAAAATACAAAATACTAAATACTTAAATAATTCAACCCAAAAATTCAATTTAAAACTTATAAGATTTTTTTTCCCCAAAACAAATCATTCCTTACAAATCCTTTATCACATGAAATCACAAAAGAAATTCGATTTAAGAAATATTCCTTTAAAGTATGAAAATATCAAATAAATCTTTTCTAAAAACTCAATTTCTTCACTCTTAACAATTTTATTTCTGAAAATCCTTTCTTTAAAATCAATCGTTACTTTAAAACGTAATTTAGAAAATCATTTAAGAGAATACCCTTTCAAAACACTTTCTCAAAAATAATTATCTTTAGTATTTTTAAATTAATACGAGGAATTTTGCGGGGTGTTACATTCTCCCCAACTTAAAGATTTCTCGTCCCCGAGAAATTCGTTACGGATTGGGCAGCAGGGCATAAAATCCTCACATCACCTGGACTTACACAAAAATACTTTCCTCTGACTTCGTGTTCATATTCCCTTTTCACTGGCCTAATTTTCCTTGTCGTGTTCCTCGTTCGTTGCTTTCAGATGAAGAAATCGCGCTCGCACAACCGCTCGCGTGTCGTTTCGGGTTAAGCCTAGCCGAAGAAGGTGTCGCTACGTTAGCTGCTCGTCGTCACAGAAAGTCCAACCATAGATACGGACTTAGGGGAAAATCAAGCAAACAAAATTCAAACATCTCCAAAAGCATGGAGTTTAGCCTAAAATCCTTAGATACGCACTACTCTCTATCACTTGGGGTCCTTAACAGCTCTTAAATAACTACCTTTTCCTTTACTCCTCCTTCTAACTCTAAGGCTTTCATTCATTGTATCTCCAACTTAGGGGGAAATCCTACAACAACTTTGGTTCTACTTCTCCAAAATAAGTTGACCTTCCTTATTAAACCCATCCTAAGTATCAATCAAGTCTATCATTTTCTCCGTCTAAACTTCGGGTCAAGGTATAAAGCAATCCTTATCCTCGAAGCTTCCTCAGAATCTCTCTAGGAACTGGTAACGTACACCTCTTTTCCTCCTAGTGACTCCCCAACTTTGATCGGACTTATAACTAAATCCTCTATGGCCTTATATCCTTGCTTAATTTAAACCATCTACCATTCCTTAATCGTTCAAGCCTAAGTTATTTGGGTACTATGGCACTTCTAACTCCACAATTTGGACTAATACATTTTAGAAAAGATCGGTAAGGTTACGGGTGAACAGGAGGGCTTATAAAGGAAAGTTCGAATTTTGGCAACAAGAAATGTTTTGTTGAAGCAATTCAACAAACTCGGAAATTAAGAGATAACAACTTACATCCTCAAAGGCGATAACTCTCCCTGTATAAAAGTGGGTTAGGGTTAATCAAACCTAAGTCTGTCAATCACTAATGAAACATCAGGGTATTGGGTCTCGGTCTCAGAATCTATTCATGGTCTATTCCTTCAAGCTATGGAACCAAAATGTTTCTTAAACTAACACGGTTGATGCTACGCTACAACTAGTATCATGTCCTAAGAGACGAAAGCTTAACCTCAGATTCTTAGCCTAATACTAACAAACACACAAAGTCACACAAACAAAGCATGTAAGCCCATGCTTAAGGCCACTAAGGATTACCATAAGCTCTGATATCATTCTGTAACAGCCCGATTTTCGTAACTCAAAATAACTAACTTTTATTCTTTTAGGTTGCAAAAATTAGGCCAAATTTTTTTTTTACAGTTTGAAGTGTCCATGTACCTGTACCACTCTTTACTGAAAATCGAGTTGCTACTAAAATCGTTCATCTTCATAAACTGGCTTGATTCAAAAGCATAATAACATTTTCCCAAAAGATTACATTGTTTGTTCTTCCAAAATAGAGTATTCCACGATACAGAATTAAAACTTGGCTTAGTTATATAATTGGAACATTTCATGGTAATCCTTGACTCAAAACACAAATCATAACTTAAAACTAAATTTACTACTATCGCTCCCGCTGCGCTACTCTGATGAAGACCACCGAATGAAGCTTCCCTTTCCTCTTGCACCTTTTCTTCATCCCCGAAAGTGAAGTCACTTCTGTCATTACTTTCTTGTTGATGCTAAGCTCCAGCTCTAACTCATTCAGAGTGATGAACTCCACGTGATATTCCGTCTGCCCGTTGAGATATCAGCAGCACCAATATGCCAACGAACAGGAGAGAGTAAGCGATCCGAACGACGAATCGTCGACGATGTGGAATTACGGTAGGCAAGATAGAAGGACCATACCAACACACAATAAAACATACAAGCACACAATGTTCAAGTATATTATCACATTATTATCAGTCTTATCATCGTTACTCTTATCTCTCATTATCTTTTCAAACTTAATTTCACTTCTCATAAACATTCTTTCTTTCTCAATCTTTTTCCCTCTCATACTCATAATCTCTTCATACAAAATATCATCGGATACTCCTTTCGTTCTCGATTATCACTCACGTCTACATCTCCTCGGTCATCCACCCAACCTAGTCGGAAGCAAACAGGAGTACAGGACCTTTACCACGCGGGCACGACAGCTGTCACAACACATAAATGGTCCCAGACCAGGAGGATCTCGTCCTCAAATCATTTCAATAATAACAAGGCTCACTGTCCACGCAGTGGCAAACACAATGCCCCGTTCAAGTCCCTCTCACTGTTCTCGATTTGCAATCTAGGGGGCGACAGTATGTTTCTAGTGGGCCCGCAGAACTTACCACGGCATTAGACCCAGTCCCCACCATGTTAGTGCGCCACATGTGGAGTTCGTTCTGCCCAGAAACATGCTCTAGACTTCTTGACGTTTCACCGTCATCGTCCTCCCCTAATGCAATCTCGTCCTAAGTATCGGTAGATACTTATCGTTTCTTCCTATCCACTACTTCGCACTCTCATACCTCACCGCGCATGTCTTTTAAGTCTTTTATCTTTTATTTAACCTAAGGTCGGCCCATCCTTCGTGCAACCCTTCAATGAGTCCCGACCACTAACTTGGCACAATCTTTCTCTCATCAATTCTCACATAGCACAGAGCTGGGATCACATCACAATCTCAAATCTCAAACCTCATTTCTCAAACTTTCACAACATTCTCCATTTCTCACAACCATCTCATTTCTCAACTTTCTCAGCATCCTCACTCTTTTCCCAAAAGGACAAACCTACTTTCCTCAAACACATTTTCAATACTGATTAGAAAATCTCGGATCATAAGTTTTCATAAAATATTCTTTCGAAAACTTTCACGAAAAATCTTTTTCACCACCGTTCACCAAAATACTGGTTTCATAAGCTTTTCTTTCAAAAGTATAATTACCAAAGACCTTTTCGAGGTTTCTAAAAATCTCTTTTCAAAACTCTCATAAAATCCATTTCCAAAACTTTTCTGTAAATACTATTTATAAGGAATCTCTTTTAAAAAAAATGATGTTTACTAAAAACCAGGTTTCACAAACATTTTCTTTGCGAAGATAAAGTTTCATGTAAAGTAGCATTTCACAAATCTTTCAAAAATCTTTTTTTCAAAAATCTTTCAAAAAGCTCTTACCAAAAAAACTTTTCAAAATCTGCTTTTCAAAAACCTTTTTCCAAAAATAACTTTGCTAAGCGCTAATGGAGGAGCAAGCTCAACTCGACACTAGTCCCAGACTAAAACAAAAAACCAAGGAGCCCAGCTCCGCTCAAATCACATCTCTTTCTCATAATCAATCTCACTTTCCCCAGCTCTTGCTCGTTCTCAGTATTATCATTTCATTCTTTCCCCAAGCTCAACTCTTTCTCTTTTCCATCACATACTTCATTTCCAATCATTATTTCTCTTTCATTATGTCCTTACTTCACAATCTTATTTATTTCGCTTCTATTTTCAGGACGTAACAGACGTCCATCAGTATATTACTCAATTCCATTAACAGCAATAAATAACATAAGACATAATTAAATAAATATGTAAAAGCATGCTATCGTTCACACAAACATCACACAATAATGTGGTCTTCGTCACATTCGTATAAGTGGCCACACAATCACACAATTGCCACTTATACTACTGACTCTAACCACTTAGTTCCGATCTTTGAGATGATACGGAACGTCCTAATAAATCACCTAACTACCACGGTGTCTTAGGAAAGCTTCTCTCTCACCTGAGGTCCAGCTATTAATTGCGTACCGTCACCTTGGATCCTTTCTGCTGCCGGCTGCCCCAATCTCTCATCTTTCAAATTCCTCGTACTAAATAAAATATGCTCGCGTTATTAACTTGTATTATGAAAATCTTTTTCCATAACTTAAACACTTTTGATTCCTCGTATTAAGTAAAATAATCTTACTTTACTATCGTGTATTAAGAAAACCTTTTTCCTTAGTTCATGATACTTTTCGTTCTCAATTGAAAGACTTAAAACACTATTGTTTTATCAAAACACTTCCCTTATTTTCTAGCACTTTAAATACTTTAAAACCATTTGAAAACATTTAATAAAATGATTTAAACCAATTTGTTTGGTTGCTGGTCCTTTTCGGACAGCACCTTAAACATTGTTTGAAAACACCGAAAAATTCACCGTTCCCCAATCCGGCTTTTTCTTAAATTAACTACTACTCGAAAACTTTGCTTTAAATTTCATGAAAACATTTTTAAAGTTAAGAAACAATTTTAAAATAGTCTGGAACAGCGAAGGATTACTTCACAAAAAGAATCATGTTATTCAAAATCGGAATTCAATTTAATCACAAAACCAGTCGTTCAACTTAATGATAAATTAAACATTCATTTTCAAACAAACACTTTCACAAACAAACATTTAGAATCAATCAAGGCAACTTAATATATCATGATGCTATTTTACTTCTATATAATTTCTTTAGTTTAGAATTAATACTTTATTAATTAATTAGAAACATATAACCAATTTAGTCAATCATCACAAGAAATCATACTACTCACAAATAGTTTAGTTTCACAAAACTAAGCACTCGGTCATGCATACATTCACACACCAAATTGCATCAGGATTTAAACAAACATATTTATATTTATTTTTCTTACTTCCAACAATTTAAATCCTTTTCAAAAATCATTTGAAAACTCATAATTAAATAAATGAAATAATTAGTTTATGTGGTGGTATGGAGTGAGTCCAGTCATTTTTTTTTTCAAGTTGTAAAACATCGAAAAATCCATAATTTTCACTCTAACTTTTTATTCATCAAAGAACACTTAAAATCCATATGTTTCACAACTCAAAAACATTTTTAAAATTGAAATACTTGGAAATAAAATCTTGGACAGCAAGGAATGAAAATCAATTCATGAAAATATTTTTGGAAAATAATCAAATACAATTATCCATTTTCTCTCATGAAAACCGAATTGACCAAAACAAAACTACACAATTCAAATAAATTCTTCTTAAATCAAAGTCATAGAACACAATCATTTCAAGGAAACAATCACATGCAAAAAGAATCTTAGCCTATTTAACCTACTATAGGCCGAATCATCACCATTGGAAAACAAAGTCTTTGATGCACTTTTTCTTTCATGCAAAAACCTTAAAATATTAAATTAAAGACATGCATATTTAAACACATAGTTTTAGAAAATACCACTTCCTTTTTCTTCCTCAAAACGGTGACCTATTTTGTCACCTCCAACATGTTTTCATTTTTATTTTCCTTTGCAAGTGCTTTAAAATCTAGTAAATCAAAAGAGGATCGCATGCATGAACCCCTTATGAAAAACGATCATGATTTCTTAAATTTCAAAGCTTGACCGAACATGCATCAACAAAATCAAGAAGAAAACTTTAAATCCTTAACTTTGAAATATACATAAACTTAAATCCAAATGAAATCAATTTGAAAAAAAATTGTTTTCCTTTGTTTCTTCTTAAAACCGTGACATGCAAGTAAAGGAACAAAACTTTTTGAGCAAAAGAACCACATGCAAGACTTAAGAATCAAAGCCATGGAAAATCAAGGTAAGAATTAGACCTTTTTCAAGATCAAAACAAAGATCAAAGTCTTTTTGAAAAGGAAATCAAAGATCAAAGAAAAAAAATCAAAGTTAAAATCAAAGCACTCAAATCACTTAGATCAACTTTAACACACATCAAACTAATCATGTATGAACTCAAAATAAAAATCATCACAACCTAATTTTTCTAAGTATGGCCGAATGATAAAGTCCATGGTTTAAGGTTCTACAAGTTTATGTGGCTCTTGAAACTCAAGATCAAAGCTAATCAAGTACTTATAAACATGGATCTACAAGGAAATTGGACATGCAACAACAAATGAATCTTACAAGGCTTGGAAATTAGGAACTACTACTAACACCCTGTGATCTTCGAATAGACAAGAAATAGAGAAGATCTTCAACCTTCTTCACTTAATCTTCAAGAATCCTAAGGCTTTGGGCTTGTTCTTCCTCCTTCCTTCTCTCCTTGAGCTCACGGTTTCTCTCTCTCTCTCTCTCTCTCTCTCTCTCTCTCTATCTTTCTAAGAGTTTAAGGAGAAATCTTAGAATTGTGTTTGGTTTGGAAAATGAATTGTGAAGCAAATGAACGGGAAGTGCTACGGTTGGGGTTATAAGAAAGCAACCAACAATTCCCTTCTTGCCCTTAGAGTAATTCGGCCTAGGAGTGTTACTAAGAGGGTAAAATTGACTATATCAAAGCTTGCATGGCTCAAGCCAAGCCATGAGACAAATAGAGGGAAATTAGGCTTAATCTTGCTTCCTATTGGTTGGTCAAATTCCTTAACTAAGCTTTATACTAAACTAAACCTATGGCTACTTGGCCAATGACTTAGGGTGCAAGAAAGTCAAATTTTTGCATCATGCATGCACCACACACACATACACACGGCCGACACCTATGCACACACATGCACAAAATCATTTTTATTTTCTTTTTCATAAAATCACTTTTTCCTTAAAATACAAAATACTAAATACTTAAATAATTCAATCCAAAAATTCAATTTAAAACTTATAAGATTTTTTTTTCCCCAAAACAAATCATTCCTTACAAATCCTTTATCACATGAAATCACAAAAGAAATTCGATTTAAGAAATATTCCTTTAAAGTATGAAAATATCAAATAAATCTTTTCTAAAAACTCAATTTCTTCACTCTTAACAATTTGATTTCTGAAAATCCTTTCTTTAAAATCAATCGTTACTTTAAAACGTAATTTAGAAAATCATTTAAGAGAATACCCTTTCAAAACACTTTCTCAAAAATAATTATCTTTAGTATTTTTAAATTAATACGAGGAATTTTGCGGGGTGTTACAACCCACACCCAACAATTCAGCACTATACACATCGTATAGTAGAAGAAACACATCGTGTCCTCATAATCTAAGAAAGAATTGTCAACACTCTATGAAGAGCAATTCAACAATAATAATCAACCACTTGCTTCTTAAGAAGAAGGTGGCAGTCGCATCCAGTACCACTACAAAGGTTCATCAACCCACCGAAACTTGCTGCCCTTAGCAAAAGGCCTATATACACTTGAAGGAGTTCCTTGACGATACATGCTTGACTAAGAGTGAGGGGGCATATCGCTTGTTACTTTTAGAGATAGCACTAATCCATCTCTTTCTCCACTTGATGCATTGTTTATACGTGTCTGATAGAACTACATAGTCTTGATTCCCCAACCTTAGTTCGAACGGGTACGTAGGATCGAGAGTTTACTCTTGGCAGACTAAATATCCTTCACAAGGACATTTGTCCTTCAAAAGGAACCTCTGTCCGATTTGGATAGAACAATGGTACTTATTTTTATTGGTTAGAAAACGTAACCAATCAATAAATAAAAATGAAAGATACAAGGTTGTATCAAGTAAGTAGGATAACAAACATTTTCTTCATGTATGGGAAGGTAACATGCATGGATGGTGGTATTCTTTGTGAATTGTACATGGTAGTATCTTTTATGATTGCCAATTATGTTTGGGGCTTTACTTCGGTACCTCTAAAATAGAGGGTTTCTGTACTTTTTTGACATAGCTCAATAGAAATTAGCCACATGTTTTTTTGTCACGTCATCGGGGCATATTTTTACTTTATATATTTTATAATTAGGTCCCTAAAATATTAATTTAAAAATATTATTTTTATCCTTAATGTAATTTACCCAAAATACCATCATTCTAATATTATTTTTTATCTACTTAAAATACTCTCATTTTAATATTATTTTTCATCTACCCAAATTTTAATTTTATATTTCATCTAACCAAATACGCTCATTTTAATACTATTTGTATTTACCCCAAAAAAAACCCTTAATAATTTATAATTTCTCATTTCACTACCCACTCAGCTCACGTCGTTATTCTTCTCCATCAATCTATCAGACACTTCTTCTTCTATCAATGTCAAGTACCAACATCATCACCTTCTTCTTCTTTATTCATACCTTCTTCATTAAAAAACTTAGGAGCAAACCCAGGAACATATCTTCTTCATCATCACCTTTTTTTCTTCACTCTCCAACCCGTTTTCATTTTCAAACCCAATCCAAATTTCGTCACTACCACCACCATAGATAGGTTCTCTTTCTTTCTCTTTTAGGGATGTTCATCGCCTTAATATTTAATTAAATAAATTTCATTAATTCTATTTTTGGTGGCTTATAGTTGTTAAGATTTGAGGATATACGATGAGACTACGTTGTTTGATATGTTAATGTTTTCTACGATCTCTGTCCCAACGGTAAAAGTTTTTTTTTTGTATAAAATTAAAATAAAAATAATTAATGAAAAATCTTGAAGATTTTATATTATATTAAAAATTTTAAAAATAATTAATGAAAAATCTTAAAGATTGTAAAAATAATATGAAAATTTGTGTGATAGAAATTTGTAATTAATGAATGAATCATACATTATATTTTATTTTGAAAATAGAATCATGCATTATATCAAAACGATATTCTCTCATTTTTATTTAATATTTTGACTTTTACCAAGATAATTGGATCGAGGGAGTGTCTCAAATTTTTTTTCCTTATCTCCTACTCCAATAGAGGAGCGAAGTTTCTCTTATCTTATTTTATGTTCATATCATCTCATTTAATTTTCAATTTTTTCTTACCTTATCTCCTACTCTATATTAGAGGGGTGAAGTTTATCATATTTCATGCTTATATCATCTCATTTAATTGTCTCTCATATACTCTCTCTGTCCTATTATCTTGGTAAAAAAAATATTTTTTTGTCCCAAATCAAAGTAAAAATAATTAATGAAAAATCTTAAAGATTGTATATTATCTGAAAATTGTATATTACATTAAAATTTTTTAAAATAATTAATGAAAAATCTTAAAGATTGTAAAAATAATATGAAAATTTGTGTGATAGAAATTTGTAATTAATAAATGAACCATACTGTGGTGGACTCGGCCTAGCCGAGGTCCTCAGAACCCTTGCCCAAGGCCTCACGGCCCTATAAGAAGCCCTTTGTGTGCTGGGCCGAGCTCAAGGCTCAACGGCCGAACAGATACCAGATACGGGCCGACCTCATACTCCTACCCAGGTCCGACTTCCCTGTCCGACACCTCCCAGAGTCCGACACCAAGGACAGGATGACATGTCTCACCTTATCCACAAGGACAACTCATCACCTTATCCACAAGGACAGCTCATCCACTCATAGCTCAGTACAGGCTGGCCCTACTTGGGCCTAAAGCAAGCCCATTGGGGCAACCAACTCCCCCCTATAAGTAGCTCCGTACTACATGGGGCTAAGGTACGTCCTCTAACCCTAATTGTCACCCTCACACACCAGTGATTAGGGTTACTTCTTGGCTTTCTCCTTAGCCACTTGAGGATTCCCACCAAACATCACACAGAAACCCTAAACAGAGGCTCCTTTGAAGGTCTTCTTCCCTAACCCTTGGAGGACCTCACCGTCTAGGACATCACATTGGCGCCGTCTGTGGGGAAAGAAAAACTTCATCCCCACCCAGAAGATTCTACCATGTCTGAGGAACAACCAGTCCAGAGGAGAAGGAGGGGGCGTCCAAGAAGGGTGTCGTCGACTGAGGACCTGCGCCTGCATCTTGAAGCCAATAGGGCAGCAAGGTCCTCACCATCACCCCCTCCACCACCTCCACCTCCTCCCCCGCCACCACCCCCGTTTCCACCGCAACCTCCACCGCCAGAATTCACGCACACCCACAGTGGACCGTACACCATCCACGCCGGAGACACTGCAAATCCAACTCAGCACCAGGGAGGAAGTCGGCGCGTGAAGCTACGCTCCGAGCTCGGAGAAACCAACACAGAACAGCACCGACCCGTGGTGAACGTGCCCACTCTGTCAGCACTACACATCGCTCTCACTCTCGTCAATCTTCACTCTCTCGAGATGCAAAGCTCTTGTCCTTGATGAGACAACAGATGAGGATCGTAGAACAGCAAGGTAAATCCATCGTAGATCTTCAGCAAGCTACTATGCAACGTTTGGCTGAACGAGCAGTTGTTCAATCTCCAGCCCAAAACGAACTTCCTCCCCCCCCCCCACCTCCTCCACCAGCACAACCCCCACCGACCCCGCAAACCTTTGCAACACCACGTACAACCATTACACAACTTACACCACCCCTTGACCACCAACAACAAGATTCGGATGATTCCCACCCTGGGCACCCCTTTACGCCAGCCGTCTTGGCTTACGAACCATCACCTGGGTACCTCGGACCCAGCAACATCCCCAGATACAATGGCCTCACGGACCCTCAGGAGCATGTCCTTTCTTATGAGGGAGCTGTGAACTTCCATGGTGGAGGAGATCGGCTCAAGTGTCGAGCTTTCTCTATGATCCTCCAAGCCCCGGTCCTCCGATGGTACTCAACATTACCCAAGAATTCTGTCAACAACTGGGCAGAAATGAAGCGAGTCTTTCTTAACAGGTACACTGCTAGCTGTATGCAACCCAGATCGGACCACACGCTAGCAACAGTGACGCAAAAAACAGAGGAATCTTTGCGTGCTTACCTGCACAGGTTTCACAGCGAATCCAGCTCAGTCCCCAATCTATCTCCCGAGGTGGCTGTCCTCCTCCTGACTCAAGGCCTGGCCGAGGGAGGATTCAAAGACTCATTGATTGGGAAGCCGCCGAGAGATATGGCCGAGCTGAGGCAGAGATCTAACAAATACATCAACCTCGAAGAATTCAACAAAGGATAGTCACGTAGGATGGAAAACGCTCAAGCCGCCTCGCAGAACACCCTCCCCCGAGGTCGTCCTCGCTGTAACAACCTATTTTATTTTACCTATTATTTATGAAAATATGGATTTGAAAATTTCTTTTTAATTAAAATACTTATTATAATTTTTCCGGAAAATCGGACAGAGTCTCCTCTGTTTTTCCGACTTTCCCAAAATTTAGTTTGCCCTGTAACCTGCTCAAAACAGTTTTCAATAATAACCAGACAGCCAGATATAGTATATAACATACCTAGACTCTTTTGACATCAAATATTAAAGTAGAAATTTTTAAGCTTTTGTAATTAAAACTAAATACCTCGGGCCACCAATTTTTCCAAAACACATATTGGAAATACATACATAATCCATAATTATACAAAATACATCGAATACTCAAATGTGGCCCGGTCCAACTCAAATTAATAAGACAACTCAATTCACACTTCCTGTGGAAATGTGTTCCTGCTCAGCCTCGATATCTGCAAACTCAACCTGTACCTGTAGTGATTGTAAGGGTGAGAATTGCACGAACTAGTAATGCATAATACATGCCAAGTCATACACAATTAGCAATTAACCAAATAATACAAATACATCACGCCCAATCACCTATCCACTGCAAACACAAACATCTCCAATTATTCGCATTTTCTAATTAATGTCAATTCCTATTCTAATTCCGTTCACTTAGCTTTCTACCCTCACCTAAACTTAAACTCGCAATTCTTCTTCCATTCCTACTTTTTACTCACATTCTTCCTATTTTATCAAGTTAACTAATTCTAATCTCTATCTCTCATTTCTCCATCTCATTCATCACCTTCTCAACTTTCTTCTTTTTGTTTCTTTTTATTTCATTCTTTTCATTTCTTTTTACTTTTTCGGGATCTTTGTGGTTTCATTATTGCGTCCCATCGCGGGTACGACTTACGGATGCGTACGGATCCCCAAAGGCCGCACGTCTAACTCAACCACTGCGCACTCTGCCAAGGTGGCTTACATTTCCTGCACCCGAGAGCGTGTCTTAAACGGCCAGAATGCCACAAAATCCTTGGCTATGCGAGTTTGCCACTGCGACCCACCTTTGGTGTCGTCTTACCGATGCGTACGGATCCCCAAAGGCCGCACGTCTAACTCAACCCTTGCACACGGAGCAGCTCGCGACTTATTGCAGGTGTTGCGCACCCGCCTTACTGCACCCCACCGTATGCCTTCCAGGGTCCAAACGGCATACCAATATTCTCTTTTTCTTTTCTTTTTATTCTTTTCCTTTTTATTCTTTTCCTTTTTATCAATTTTAATCCGCCCTCGCCTAACACCTTTTTCTTCTACTCTCATTTTCCTCTTTTCCTCTTCTACACCAACTAATCTATTTCCATTTAATTAACTCACTATCATCTCTCAAAAGCACTTCCTATTTTCCCCAATTTATTTCCCTTAAGTCTTTATCTATGCGCTACTACTAAATCCAAAGCTCACTCATTTGTCCACTCCTTTCCTTTTTCACTCAATCTCTAAAGCACAACATACATACACCATTCAATATATTTAATACTTATATTATAATACATATCATTATCCAATTAATTCACATAATTCAGTACATACATTAATTTAGCACATCACAACATATTTCCAACAATTACACCTAATTCATGGTCTCAATTAGCATTTAGCAAATCACAACATAATTATCAGGACATATATCAATTAATCACTAAGCACAATAAATCATCAATTCATAGTATAATTCATAAAAATCAATTCCTAATATCAACTACACAAACCAATTAATCTCAACACGCACACACATACTAGTTACACAACCACCGTGCGGCAATAAACCCCTTACCTTAATATAATTAAGATAGATTGAACCTTAATCGGGTTTGGAGTCCTAATGCAGGAGGGTTGTCGATTGAGCTTAGTGGCCACAATTACTACTCCGAGGGGTGTTGGAATTCGTCAAGATTTGGAATGAAATGGGTTGATGAACTCCCCTTTTCTCTCTCTTGCGTTGGCCGAAATCTTCAAGGGCCAAAGGAGCCCATGATTTTGTCTTGGATTGCCAAGGAGAGTAATAATAAGTAAAAGTAAAATTAATACTAAAATCAAAAGGAAATTGAGAGGAAAAGCTTGGTTATTGCTTACCCACACTTCCAAATATGATGGAAGAACCTCAATGGAAGCAAGGAAGCCCAAATTGATGATGATTCCTATTGAAGCAAAGAGAGGAAAGGAAACCTTGATGATTATGGAGGGTGAAGCTTGAAGCTTACACCATGGAAGCCATGGAAAGCTTGAGGATGAGGATGATAATGGTGGAGCTTGAGGTGATGATAGATGGTGATGAAAATATAAATTGGAAGAGGGAAAAGAGAGTTTGATGGGTGCCTTGAAGCTTGGGAGCACAAGCTCCATGGAAGAAGAAGGAGATGAGGGAGAAAGAGGAGGGTTCGAATGAGCGAGGGAGGGAGTGTTTGGGGGTGTATAATGGGTTTTGGGGTGGGGAAATGTCGGAAATGCCCTTAAAAACGCGTTCTTAGTGTTGCAGATCGCACAATTTTCGCTTAAGCGAAACATTTTCGCTAAAGCGAAATGCTTCCAGTGATGCCATGTTACCTACTTCGCTTAAGCGAAATCTATTCGCTTAAGCGAACTCTTGAGGTGTTGAAACTGTGACATTTTCGCTTAAGCGAAATAATTTTCGCTTAAGCGAACTTCACAGGTACTGCTACTTCATTTTTCTATTTTTCAGCTATTTTCTCCCAACTTCAAACAGCCATAACTTCTTCGTTCACCATCGGATCTTGCTCAAATTTGACAAGCAACTTCCTAAAAATCATACCTTCATATCCAACGGTGGAAATTTTGTTTTGAGTCCTAAATCTTTTATTTTGATTTTCTATCCTATGTTATGTTTCAGTACCGAATTATTTATTTTTCTGGCCTGTTCCTAACTTCGATTTAATGCTCCTTTCTTTTCCTAAACCAATATAATTATTATTTATCTTCTCTAATGCTTGAACACTTATTTTAATACCTATTTATGGTTTTATTATTATTATCCCTATTATCCCAGATTATTATTAATTTATTTGTATCTGTGTTTAAAATTTGGTATGTTACACTCGCGGTAACAGGGATGATAGAGGAGGAAGAGCGGACCAAGGAGACCGAGGTCGCCCTCATGTCGGCCAGCAAGAGGACCGCCGACGTCCATACATCACTAAGTATGATTCTTACACCCCCCTGACGGTTCCAAGGTCTCAAGTCTGGAGAGAGACCATGCAGACCGAACTCACGAGCGTACCTCGGCCTCCTTTCCTCAGAAACCAAAGTAATATCAGGGACAGGACTAAATATTGCAGCTTCCACGACGGGTATGGTCACCATACCGATCAGTGCACCTGGCTTCGAGACGTCATCGAAGACATGGTGAGGAGGGGCAAGCTGCAATAGTATGTGTGGGAAGCGGTGGAGAGAAGAGGCCGAAGAAGGTCTCGCAGCCCAGACAACGACAAAGGAAAGGCCAAAGCTGATCCGTCTCCGGAAAAGAAGGAAGAAGAACCACAGCGAGTAAACATGGTCGTGGTTCAAGATCTGGACAAGTCACCAGAAAACTTCCGAGTTGAAACCATCTCGGGAGGTTTTGCCGGTGGCGGAGAAAAGAGGGCAGAAAGGAAGAGGTACGTCAATCAGATCTTGGCTGTTCACCACAAACCCGTCTATAAAACACCATCTCGAAACATCCCCATCATTTTTTCTGACCAAGATATGGAAGACGTCATCCCGGATCACAATGATCCTATGGTGATCACGGCGTTGATCGGCAATTTCGAAGTCGCCCGAGTTTTCATTGACCAAGGAAGCTCGGCCGACATTCTCTTTCTTCATACATTTCAAGCACTGAAGCTGAGGTCAGCCGACCTCGTGCAATTTGAAGGCAATCTCATCAGCTTCACAGGGGAGGCAATTCGCCCCCTTGGAGCCATCCATCTCCCGGTAACCTTAGGCAACCAGCCTTCGGCCCGAACGGAGATCATCAAATTTTTAGTTGTTGATTCTGAATCCCCGTACAATGTGATACTAGGGCGAACCTGCCTGCAGGCTTTTGGGGCAGTGGTTTCAACGGTTCACTTGGCGATGAAATTCGTCGGTTCTGACGACAAGGTCGTCACAGTCAAAGCCGACCAAGTGAGAGCCCGGCTCTGCTATAATGCGAGCCTACGGGAAGTAAAAAAGAAGCAGAAAGATCTCACCAATCAGACATTGGCCAAAGGAAGAGTTCTATTGGCTGATGTTCAGGTCAGACAAGATGTTTTCAGGTCCTCCCCTCGAGGGGGATGGTCAACAATCCCTCTCGGTCCTTCCAGCCCTGGCAAGGCTGCCAAAGTAGGTACCAACATCCCCCAAGAAATCTGAGGTGCAATTAAGGAAAATCTCTCTCCCCTTCCAGTTCTCTCCAGCCCTCCGCAGGGAGAGAATCTTTTCATTTATTTAATTATCGGTGATCCCGCCCTCGGCTTGGTTTTGTCCCGAGTTGAGGGCCGAAGCAAGTACCCCATTCATTCTTTAAGCCGAGGTCCCGAACCCTGGTGTTTCAAGATGAAAAACATTGCATTTTGTAAAGCTGCCAACAATTTCCAAGTATCGGCCGAGAACCGCGGCATCCCTCATCGGTCCTCATCGGCCGCCCTCTACCCGACCAATGCTGAGCAAGAGTTTGATACCGGCCGAGGAGTCTGTTCAGAAGAAGATAGCGAAAGAAAGGCTAGCCGACCAAGACAACAAAACTGTGCTCGGAGACCTCGTGCTTCGAAGAGCATATATTGGTCTGGAGATTTGAAGGGAAGTAAAATGTGCTCGGAATCAAGAAAGCTCCAACAGAGGCGTTTCAAAAACATACTCTGGGGCACACAAGCTAGAAACTCTGGAAGGAACCGAGCTCAGGAATTCCCGAAATGTCGCAAAACCGAGAACCTATTTCAGTTAGGTTTACCTCGGAAACCATCAGCAACACCACCAGCTAAAGTTTAGGTTTAATTTTAAAATTTTGTTCATGTTTTTACATTCCCATTGTGATGTATTCACTTTTCCAAAAGGCAATGTACTCATATCTACGATTAATGAAAAGTACAAACTTGCTCATACTCATGTGCCATAGTTTTATATATGTACGTACTAGCTTCTCATTTAGCACTAGCCACCTAAATGTTGCATGGCGCTATGCACAGCCAACGTCTTCTAGATAAGATCGGCTCATATGCATAGTGTACAAGGGACACCCGGTAAAGTACAGCTTGCTGTGAAATGTTCTCACATAACTTCACTTAGCAACCTCTTTCACATCGGGGACGAGGACACCCACCTCGGCTAAGGTGGGTGAATCCGAGATCCCTACCGTATGCCCTTATATACAGTACCTTTTTTCAGAGGAAAACTTATAAGATTACTGCACTTACTGAGTCGTCCGAGCTTAACATTATTAAGTTTTAAATCCGATCAAATCCGAATACAACAAGTCAAAAAGGACTTGTATTCTCAAAAACATTTGTACTTGGTTATTTAAACAAAACGCAACAAGTCTCAAAGACTTACGTTTTTCACAGTGTAAATTCACTTGATAATCTGACATCGAGTTAAGCTCAGATCCGAGGTATCCTTCGCAAACATGCAACAAGTTTATTAAATAAAACTCGCATTTGTGCAACAAGTCAAAGAAAGAACTTGCACAAAAGTGACCTCGGACACCATGAGTATGCAACAAGTTAAACAGAGGATAACTTGCATTCCTGAAGACGAGTCCGGATCCGAGGTCCAAAGAATAAACGTGCAACGAGTTAAATAAACTCGCATTTGTGCAACAAGTTAGAGAAAAAACTTGCATAAAAATGACCTCGGACTCTATACGCATTCAACAAGTTTAAGTACAAAACTTGCATAAAAATCACAACATGCAGCAAGTTAAAATTGAAATAAACTTGCATTGAAATGAAATGTTGTACACAATCAGCAGAATAAAATACAATCCAACATTGTCAAACATGTTATACAAAAAACATAGACAAATCGCAAGCCGCCCAACATAAGGGACTTATGCTGCTTCATCTTCAATGTCGGAAAGGACAACCGAGCTCGGGTCGAACTCTTCATCCGGTTTTTCCACCAAGGGGTTGGGAAGGTTCTCCTCAGGTTGATTGAGGTCAACCTCGGCCCCATCCTTATCATAATCAACCATCTTCCCATTCTCCACCCCGAACCCGGCGGAAGCACCAACAACCCGAATTCGGAGCCCTTGGTTCAAGTGGAGAATCTGCTCTACGGCTCCAGCAAAAATTTTGCTCCCCACCCTCTCGAAATTGAAGTCTGCCTTAGATGCTGCTATCTTATGCTTAAGAGCTTGAGCAGCTCTTCTTTTCAGCAGGGCCCTCACCTTCTCCACTTCGGCCAGGCCTTCCTGCCGACCAGCCTCCTTGGCATCTGCCTTTGCTTGAACCAGGGCTTCCTCTTGATTCTTCAGAAGCTCCCCCATTTGCTGGCGGTGTTTCTCTTCCAGCTCGGCCAGCTTCTGTTTGGCAGAATTCTTGCTGTTCTTCAGCTCCTCCACCTCGGCCATCATATCAGATCGAGCTTTCTTTTTGGCTGGTGACACACCTTCGGCCACACCGTCTGCGACCTCGGCCAACACATTAAACATCGTGGTCGACCTCTTCAATTGGTAGGCCATCTCCTCGGCCATTCTTTTCCATTCAGCTCCCGACATTTTAATCAAGGCTTCTTTGACCGAGGGCTTGGCCATTGTGGTCGTCGGCTTTGGGAGTATATCAGTTCCCTTCCTCGGGCCTGCCGGCGATGGTGGGGTACCTACAGCAGTCACCAACTCGGTGCTGGGAGTCGGAGATTGAGGAGGAGGAGCGACAATAATCACTCCGGGCGGAGTTGGATGAAGAGGAGCCGAGTCGTTTGAGGTCGTATCAGTGGAGACCTCGGCGGACATGGCTTCATTGGAGGAGACCTCGGGTTTTTTCCTCTTGCGAGCCTCCAGTGCTGCTCTCAGCGCTCTGGACGACATATCTGACCAATGTTCTTCTGCAACCCAAAAGATAAAGAAAAGTAAGTAAGAAAGTTGAAAGAAAATGTACAAGTGTAAGGGTAAAAGTAACTACCGATTCTGGTCAAGACTTCGTTGTCAGGACACTTCATAAAAACTCCTATATCAAGCTGGAATTTCCGAGCTCGATATTCGGTTTGGAAATGATGGCCCGTTACGGCCTCATCAGCATCAAGGGTTACACCCGACCACCTCTGCGGTGTGCCGACATGGCGATTGAAGAACTCCAGGGTCCACTCCAAAGGGAACCTCGGACCCGTCTCGGCTCGAAACCAAGGTAGCCCTGTTCCAACATACATGTATTTGAAAAACTTGGGTTTGAAATGCTTCCAAGATTCCGAGAACATGCCGAATAACCCACAGTGAGCTCGGGCCTTAGCCGATACCCAAAGGTGACCAGTGACCCCGTCCTTATTTCTGACGAACGGGTTGTACATCCACAAAAATAGCCGAACAGTGCATACCAAATTCCTGGCTCCGCAGTACTTTTGGAATGCTCGAAGAAACGACCAAGTATTGGGGTGAAGTTGGGAAGGAGCTAGTCCGAGCTCGTTTAAGACCCTCATTTCCAGATCGGTGAACGGCAGGGTCACGCCGAGATTGTGAATCAGGTCGGCATAAAAGAAGAAGGAATTATTATCAGTTCAGCTGCATATCCTGTCATTTTCCGAACAGGGGAGTACTTCGTAAGAGGTCCCGGTGGCGTCCCCTGGGCAAGGCAGCACGGCTCTCCTCACCTCAGCAAGCTTGTCCTTGGAACAAAGGCTGGACTGGACTCCTTTGGGCTCCACGTCGACCCACTCGTATTGATCGGCATCGAAAGGCGCAGGATAAAGTTCAGGTCGACTGACGCACTTCCTGGGCGGCATGGTACCTGTGGAAGAACAGGGGAGCTCGGTATTAGTCTTACGGGTTACAAAAAATAACCCCCCAGAGAACCCCCTTCGAAGTTGTTCCGAGGGGCGAGCATCTCCCCTCTACCACAGGTACCCCCTGTTCGTACATCCCCTCTTTCTCCATCCTCTCGAAGTCGGCACGCTCCCTACCGTCGACAAACTCGGCCCAGGCGTACTGCCGTATTCACTCCCTCTTCTCCTCCCAATCCCGAGGATAGATTACCTCAACGGGATCAACCTCCAGAACCCGTCTCTCATATTTTTGCCTATATTCCCTTTGGCGACAGAGTGCCTCGTCTACCTCCGTGGAGGAACAGGACGAGGAGGAAGAGCCGTCCTCCTCCTCACTACTGTTGGATGACAGGGAGACTACCCCAGCCCATTTCCTAAACCATTCCCTACTCATACTGAACCCAATCTACTCCTTTGGTTTTCTGAAAAATAAAGACAAAAACACAAATCAAAAACCCTCCACAAATCCTAAAACACCCCAAACCCAGGAACACCAAAAACCCCCAAAGATATCCCCAAAAACCAAAACTTCAATGCGCAACGAAAAACCCCAACATCGTGAAAACAGAAACAGATAACAAGAATATTAAACCCCCTCCTCATGCACACCATAAAACAAAATAGAAACAGGAAACCCAAAAGTTCTTAATCCCTCCCTCGAAGGCCAATACAGAGAACCAAAAGATGAAGGAAAGAAGAAAATAATGGAAAGAGGAGCAAAAAGAAATTGTACCTTGAGAGGATAATGTGAAGAAGAATAAAGCTTGCAAGATCAGACGACTCCTGAAGAGAAGAGGGAGTAGGAGTTGCAGTAATGGAGGTACGGTTTTGGTTTCGGGTGAGAAGGAGTTGCAGAGAAGGAAAAACGAGTGGGAGAGGAAGAAAAGGATACTGGGCGTAGAAAGAACGAGATTCGTGTGAGAAAGATAGGAACAGTTTTGGCAGTTTTGAGTCAAAGAAGGAGAAGGGAAACCGTTTTCCTTCCACTTGCGAAATATGGGCCTGACCCAAGAGGCCCAACCCAGCATCCAGCCACAAGTACCGGGACACGTGGCGCATAACAGCTGGAATCACGAACCTCGAGCAACGTCGCAGTAATGGCGACGCTTCGTTAGGTGGAATCTCTGACACGTGTCAAATGCGAGAATGCAAGCGTCACTTCGGAGCAGGCGAAAGGACAGCTCTTGTAACACCCCTAATTTTCGTCTCCCAAATAAACAAGAAATTAATTATAACAATTATTTTATAATTGATTTTGAAGGTTTTAGTTTTTGTACATTATGTGTTTTTATTATATAAAAATATGAGATATATTTTTATATGGTTATTTTGTACAAAAATGTGAATATTGTAATTTAGTCCTTGGGTTGGGACCTAATTGCAATATTAAAAAGGTTTTTGAAGAAAGAGTAATTAAATTATTAATTTTTGAATTTTACCAGTATGTAACCGGTTAGAAGGGCTTTGTAATCGGTTACACGATGAACTCAGAAACTGGGTTAGTGGATTTTGATGAGTAATCACCCAATTAATCCAGAATTCGCCACGATTACAGCTTGAATCAAGGTGGAAAACCACGCGTCAGTGTGCATGTAATCGTTATTGGTCTATATATAGAGGAATTTATGAAGAATGGGGTTGTTGATGCTCTGATTTTGGGGGAGGCTGTGTTTTAGGGTTTCATAATCGCCCTGTTCAATTCGTGTTGGTTCTTGAGTTTTAGAGAGCAAAACACACACTTCTGGAAAGCTTGAATCAAGGGCTTTCCATTGATATAAGATTTGAGAGCTGAGTGTTCGTGTGGAAGGAGAAATCAAGCTTGGAAGCTAGGAATTGGAAACTGAGTTCTCTGTCATTCCCTGTTCTGGAAGCTGAATACCAGCTTTGATTCTGGTAAGTACAGTCCACCATTGATCCTCAAATCTCTTTGATTCTCTAGTGCATGTTCCCTATATTGAGTCCTAATTGGTTTCCCCAATTTCTTTGGCCAATTGCTATGTCAAATCTTCTGGTCTTTGGACCCTGTTGATAAAAATCGTGGCTGAGAGCAGAATTGTGGATTTAATGGAAATTTGTGTAGAAGCCTTTCTCTCTGCAATGTTTTGGATCAAGCACAACTTAGAGGTAAGGGGGAAGCTTACTATTTGCTAGAATGAGAATAAATTGTGGTAGAATATAGGATGAGTCACCAAGAGACTCAAAGGGCATAAGTTGAAATGGTTAAATGGCTTGGAGGCCAATTTGAGCTCAATTGATGTTTTGAGCAATGTTATATGAATGCATGCAAGCTATGTTGATGTTGATTTCATGACTTACTTGGATATTATGTGAATTGATGCATTAAGTTGTGAAATATGTGCAATAATGTGCAATTTGTGTATCCAAATTGAATGCATGCAAGATAGATATGTTTCTGTGTTTAAACATATTTATTTAAGGTATATGTACTCGGTTAAAGGTTGAAATTTGGTTAGATTTGAGTAGTGAAGAGAATGGTTTGTTGAAACTCATGTTTTAGTGTCAGACTGCATAATCTAACAAGTTACTCGATATTCGTAACCGGTTAGACCCTGTTAAAATGCAAAAGAAAATAAGTTTACAAAATCAGCATTGTGGTCTTACAAATCCTACTCAAATCTAGACCTTAATTTCATGGAAAACAATCTGAAAATAAGTTGATTACACTGTTATAGTTCAGATTGCAGTTAAAGAGTTAATACCTTAAGGTAATGAGATAGTTTCAAGAGGAAATTATGCTCATTGGACAATGAAATGTGATTTAGACTTTTGAATGATATAAACAGTGGTTTTGAGGTATAAACATTGTTAAACTGGTTTATGGATTGGGTAGGGAATTCAAGAAAAAGGGTTTTCTGAATTACAATGGTAAACAGTTCAGGTCTGTAATTCTAACCGGTTAGCCTGGAACTGTAACCGGTTAGTACCTGAATCTGAAAAATAAAAAGTTAAGTTTTTGAATACCATTGACTTTGTATTACCCAATCTAAGTTTAAGGGCATGTTTTGAGATAATTCAAAGGAGAATTTTGTGTCAAAGACTATACCTCAAATAAATCATTCAAAAGAGAAATTAGAATATTTCTAAATCACAGTAATTAATGGAAAGACCAACCTTAGTAATTATGTATGCAATGCATGCATAGGGAAAGGTAATGAAATAGATTGGCAGGGATGATTTGTGATGTCGGGTACTTGACCCTGTACTCTAGGAGTACTAAACTGATGCAACCAACTTGATGACACATTCTGGGAATGTGGCCATTGTCTGGGACATGGTTTCTTGGACACGTTCTGGGAACGTGATGCACACTCTGGGAGTGGTGCTTGATTATATTCCAAGTATGGTTTGCGATACGTTCTGGGAACGTATGTTAGTGTTCTGGGAACACATTGGTATAATAATGGAATTAAAGATAAAACCAACCTTAATGATTGTGCATCCATATAGAATGGAAGTTTGGTTGGTAGGAACGTTTATCATATTCTGGGAATATGAGGAGGGTACTCCGGGAGTACCAAATTATAACCTACTTGATGACACATTATAGATATGTGGCCAGTGTCTGGGACCTGGTTTTATACGTTCTGGGAACGCATGTTAGTGTTCGAGGAACACATTGATATGCAACCTACTTGATGACACATTATAGATATGTGGCCAGTGTCCGGGACCTGGTTTTTATGCGTTCTGGGAACGTATGCGTTCTGGGAACGTGGTGCACACTCTGAGAGTGGTGCTTATTATTCCAAGTATGGTTTGCTACACGTTTGGGAATGTGGTGCACACTCTGGGAGTGATGCGTATTATCCAAGTATGGTTCGGCATTACGTTCTGGGAACGAATGTCGGTGTTCCGGGAACACAACGGTGTATTGGATGGACGTCCAAGATGGACTTTAGAGGCCTCAGTTGTGGAAGGAAATCATGCATCATGCCACCTGCATTGAAAGGATTATTATGATTAACCGGGTGTGCTCATATGGTTATGCATCATGATTTGCTACATGTTGACTTGTGAATGTTAGTTTTATTCTCATTTGAGTATGCGAATATGTATAGCTAACCCTCATGCCCTTATTAGGTGTTGATCGTGCATCTAGCTTGCACAAGTATCAGGAAGGGGAGATGTCCCTTAGATGAATGCAGAGTATAGAAAGTGTAGGTTGGGAACCCGTTGTGCAGATATCGAGGATCCGACCAGAAGGATGTTGGGACAAAGGACCAGTGACCAGCTCTATAACCTTTCTATTTTAATAGAATTTATATGATACATATCTTGGAAAAAGGTATCATAAGAGGAATTCAGTTTCATAATTACACCTATTTGGTATTAATGGACTTGTTACACTTGATATATTTTGGGGGTATAACATGATGATTTTATTATGTTTCCGCAAACTCTGATTTTGTTAGTCAACCTCATTACTAATCAAGTGTTTGTGAAAAGGAATTTTCAAGGGAAGGGAAAATTATTATTTTCAGATCTTTTTCCAACGATAACAAGTCCAAGTTTTCATAAACTTCTTACTTTTCTTATAGAGTAAGATGATATACAAGGAGTGTTACAGCTCTCAGACCTGCTCCATCATAATGAAAGGACGTCAGAGACAGCTGGATCCAGCTCTTGGCAGCTCATCGTCCGAACTCCCTAGAACCTCGGAACAAGGCTCAGATAGCCTTGACCGAGCTGGGGGGCTTATGTGGTGAACTCGGCTCTTATGTGGTGGATTTGGGAAAAGGACCTAAACCAAGACCTCAGAACAAGGCTCAGATAGCCTTGACCGAGCTGGGGGGCTTATGTGGTGGACTCGGCCTAGCCGAGGTCCTCAGAACCCTTGCCCAAGGCCTCACGGCCCTATAAGAAGCCCTCTGTGTGCTGGGCCGAGCTCAAGGCTCAACGGCCGAACAGATACCAGATACGGGCCGACCTCATACTCCTACCCAGGTCCGACTTCCCTGTCCGACACCTCCTAGAGTCCGACACCTCCCAGAGTCCGACACCAAGGACAGGATGACGTGTCTCACCTTATCCACAAGGATAGCTCATCCACTCATAGCTCAGTACAGGCTGGCCCTACTTGGGCCTAAAGCAAGCCCATTAGGGCAACCAACTCCCCCCTATAAGTAGCTCCGTACTACACGGGGCTCAGGTACGTCCTCTAACCCTAATTGTCACCCTCACACACCAGTTATTAGGGTTACTTCTTGGCTTTCTCCTTAGTCACTTGAGGATTCCCACCAAACATCACACAGAAACCCTAGATAGAGGCTCCTTTGAAGGTCTTCTTCCCTAACTCTTGGAGGACCTCACCATCTAGGACATCACACATACAATCTATTTTATTTTGAAAATAAAATCATGCATCATATAAAAAAGATATTCTCTTATTTTTATTTACTTCTTTGACTTTTATCAAGATAACGGGATCGAAGGAGTATCTTATCTCTTGCTTCATTAGAGGAGCGAAATTTCTCTTATCTTATTTTATATTCATATCATCTCATTTAATTGTCTCTCATATACTCCTTCCGTCCCATTATATTGGTAAAAAATGAAGTTTTTTTTTGTCCCATTTCAAAGTAAAAATAATTAATGAAAAATCGTAAAGATTGTATATTATCTTAAAAATTGCATATTTCATTAAAATTATTTAAAACAATTAATGAAAAGTAATTAATGAAAAATCTTAAAAATTTTAAAAATAATATGAAAATTTGTGTGATAGAAATTTGCAATTAATGAATGAATCAAGCATGATATTTTATTTGAAAATAGAATCAAATATTATATCAAAAAGATATTCTCTTCTTTTTTGTTGACCTCTTTGACTTTTTCCAAGATAGTGGTGTGAGACCCGCAATTTTACCAAATTTATTTAAATCATAATATTTTTATTTTGCTTTTTATTTTTAGCCACATTTATTTTAAGGATAATTTAATAGGGTTTGTTATTCAAAAATCGGTTTTAATTAAATATATGTATATTTATATATATATATATATATATATATATATATATATGCAATGAATTATAAATTTTTATTTAATGCATGAGAAAAATATTTTTTGTAATAGAAATATTTAATAGATATATTTTTTCATAAAAATATATTAGAACAATTTTTATTATTGTTTTGGTACAATTGAGAATTTTCAAGTTATAGTGTTATAACTTCAAAAATTCATATCTTTTTAACCATAAGTCGAAAAATTACAAATGATATGTCAAAACGATCATATCGAAGTGTAGATTATGAAAAGGTAAAGTTTTGATTTTATTTTGGAGTTTTCGAAATGTTATCACTGCTACAATACTGAACGAATTTTTGAGCTTTAAGTGTGAAAGTGTGTTTTTAATGCATTTAATGGCTCTTTGACCCAAAAATATTTTTATGTGAATAGAAAATATATTTTTAAAATCCCTGATTGGCTACACCGTCCAAATAAAATATAATTTTCGTATTTTTGAATAATGAAATAATTTAAAAACTTATGAAGTGCATTTTTGAAGGAAATTATCTTAGAACTTCAAAAATTCATAACTTTCAAACCGTAAGTCCAAAAATTATAAACTTTATATGAAAACGATCGTATTAAAATGTAGTATTTGAATTTGTGAAAATAAAAATTTATTTTGACATATACGAAAAAAATATCTGTACAGTAGGTAGAAAACGAATTTTTGTGTTTTAACAAAGAAAAATTATTTTGAAGTATAAAATAATTAATTGGACTATAAAATATTTTATTGGTATATTAGAATATTTATATTGATGCTGGATGGCTGCACAGTCCATATCTAAGTATTTTCCTAATTATTTTATGATTTAATTAAAATAAGAGTTTGATAGGATTGGTTAATTTGGGAGGCAAAATTCAAATGAACCAATGAGAAAAATTTCTTTTATTTTTTTCTTCTTCCCACCGTCCATAAATTAGAGAGGAAAGAGGAGAATTTCTGAAAATTGGTCCTAAGTTATTAACACATGGTTTTTGGTTAAATCCTATTAATTACTAGTCTTGATTTCAAGTAAAACATTAAGATGATGACTCACCTATGACTAAGGGGACCGAATTTCCTAGAAGGTTTGGAGGGAATATGCTGCATTTTTTTCACCTATAAATAAGACCTCTTACCCCTCACTTTTCACACACACAAATCTTGATAGTTTTACAAAGAAAAAAAAAATCCCAAGAGAAAATAGAGAGAGAGAGGGACGAGTTTGGCTATAAGGAAGGAGGGAGGAATTGCTTTGTCACTTGAAGTTTTTCTTTAGCTTAAGGAGTAGAGGTAACCCAAAATCACTTACACATTTAATCTCTTTTTAATTTATTAATCTTTTGTTTCTATTATTGAATAAAATTTCTAAATTCTTCTATGGTAAAGAAATAGCTAAAGTTCTAATTTTTTTTAATTTTATTATTGAATATGTGATATTGTTCTTGAGTCATATGAATTAAGGATGAGAAAAGGGACACAAAAAGGGTGTTTAAAGGGATTTATCTCCCCTTTTCTTTAATTCTTAAGATGGCTAAAATTTTTCGATGAGTATAATTAATTAATTTTCTGGGTCTATTTTTTTTAAGACTATATGAATTATAGAGGATTTTGTATAATTAAAAGAGTTTTGATTCTTTGTCTTTTAATTGGTTTTGTTTTTTGGTATTAAGGAATAATGATAAATAAGTAAATAACAATGGAAAAGTATATTTTTCTTGTATATGTATATATAGGCCGTGACATATATTAGGAAGAGTTGATGGTTGATTTGTGTATTTTGATATATGAATTGTATTGTTGTTTAATAAAATAAAAGAGAATTAAGATGGATTTTTATTTTTTTTCTTTTATTCTGGACCGTGTATATATATATATATATATATATATATTGTATGGTAATTGTTGTTATTTCATGTGTATTTGAGTTATAGTTAAGTCCCTAAAAAGAATAAAAACAAATAAGTGTTTTCCTTAAATGAAATGAAAATGATTTGTGAAAAAGAAACTAAAAATAATTTTTGGGAAATAAAATAAAATTCTGGAAATTTTTGGTGTTCTTAAAGTGTATGAATTTGTATGTTATAGAAATTTTGTTTAATCGTTATTGTTTGGTTGTATTTTATTTCTTTTTGTTTGGATTTAAGTTAAATAAGAACAATGAGTAAGGATAATAAACAAAAATGAAATATTCTGGAAAAAAATAAAAAAATAAAATAGGCCGTGAGGCCTATTGTAACATCCCGCGTTTTTCCGACTAGGCTAAATAAAATTTGATTAAAGAAAAGTTTTACGATACGGTTTTACAAAAAGTTTTCAACGAGTATTTTATTCGATTTCGAATTAAGGTGTTGATTTTAGGAAGTTTTGACGACTAAACATTTTTATGAAGTAAGTAAAAATGATTTTTAATGAGAAATGATTTTTATTGATGATGATTTGTGAAAATAAATTTTCCTTATAGACATTGAAAGATTGACTAACTTAGAAAATCCATAACTTTTTAACCGTAACTCCGATTTTTATGATCTTTATATCAAAACGATCGTATCGAAATGTAGTTTTCAAAAATATATCTTTCATAATTTTCTGGGTTGGTTTTCGAAAATTGTTTTTCAGTGTGAAAAAGGACGAATTTTAAAGAAATAAATCATGAAAAATGGTTTTTGATTTTTAATAAATTTTTTCTTTTGGGATTTTCTTTAATATATTAAATTATGATTTTAGAAAATGAAATAGGGCTATAAGTGCAACCAATAAGTACAGTTTATTATTTAAAGGAAAAAGTGATAATATGTATGTTTGATTAGGTTAATTATTTTTATGATTAAGTGTGTGTGCTTGTGTGATTGATTAATAAATATATGCCTATATGTGAATGTGTATAATTTCTTAAAGTTAATTACCTTGTGTGAATAATTGTGTAAGTGTGATTTCTTAAGTGCATTATCCTATGAATTAATAATTATAATGTGATAAAAAATAAATAAATAAATAAAATAAAATTGTAAGACATTTGTGTGTGTGTGCATGTAGAAGATATAGGTGTGGTGTGTGCATGTGTGCCACGTATGGAGGGGGGTGTAGGTGGAGGCTTATGAAGCCTTGACTTGATGACCAAGTCCATTACCTCTTGTTTCTAATCCCACCTTCATTTCCTTCATTCTTTCCATCCATTCTTTCACTCCCTTCTTTCCTTCGGTTCATTCATTCATTCTTCCATCTCATTTTCCTTTCACACTTCCACCACAAACACTAAGTCTCCAAGAGCAACACTAGCTCTTGAGAGACACATATACAAAAAAAAATAAAAATAAAAAGAGAGAGAACCGTGAGGATGGGAGAAGGAGGAAGAAGAAAACCCATGCTAGATTAAGCTTGTCCTTTCGAGATCTAAGTACTATAAGACTAGAGACCAACCCTTTTCATGGTAGGAATTGAAGATCAAGAAAGAAGATTTTGTAATAGCTTAGTTTTCCTTCTTAGTTTATAAATCCTTATTTCTTTTCTTCTTGCATGTCAAATTTTATGACTTTAAGGATGAACTTATGTGTTGTTCTCTTTTGATCATGGACTCTAAAGACTTAAAAATAATTTGTAATTTGTTAAAACTCTATGTTTGATGTTCTTTCTTCTTCATCATTTTATTTTCGGTTATATGTGTTGATTTGTTCTTGCATGTTAGTTTTTATTGTTGATCTATGTTTTTCAAAGAGTAATAATTAAAGATTGAAGTCTTAAAATGAAAAATGAACATGCAAAAAGATTTAAAGGGTGATTCGGTTTTTTAAAAAAAAATTTTGAGATAATGATCTTGTTTTCTTGTTTGATTTGGTTTTGTGTGCATGAAAAGGAAATCATTTTTAGGAAAGTTTAACTTAAAGCATGAAAATTTTGATAAAATGAATTTATTTTTCTTATGTGTGTTTCGGTGTTGGCATGGATTTTTAGAAAAGAATTTTTATTTGAAGTATTTAGTACATGCATGTGATGATCTAGTGATAAAGAGTATGTTTTAAGATTAGTTTGATTTTCCTCTTAAATTCTTGATTTTGGTTGTTAAATGTTGATGCATGTATGATTTTCCTTGAGATCTATTGATTTTAAGTATGTGCATGTCAAGATCTAGGTTAGTTTAATTTGATTATGGATTCTTAGTTTAAAAGGGGCTTGATTTCTATCTTGATGATTGATGCATGTTACACTTAAATTAAAGAAAATTGTTTTCATAAAATATTAATTTGGTTTTCAAAAAGAAAAACAAGTGATGGATTGATTTTTGTGTTGATTGGTATGTATGAGTGCATTTTTGATTTTCATGAAAATGAATGAATGAACAAAGTTATTGAATAAAGTGTATGCTGAAATTGTGATTATATGTGAACTAGTTTTTATCCCATGCATTGCACGGGTTGTTTGAATATTTTTATTATATTATTATTTAATAATATTATTTTAATAATGTGATTGGTTCAATACCTAATATATATCAATCATTATATTTGTTATTTAAAATGAAATAGTTCTACAAAATAAAATACAATAAATTTTGCATTAAAATAAATCAAATTAAACTTATGATAATCTAAGTAGATTTTATTGAAATTTTTTTTCTAAAACATACTGACACCTTACAATTGGAAATCATGTATTTCCTTGAACATGTACCGAGTGCAAGCACCGGTGCATCATTTTTTCTTAAGGATGGAGGAAGTAATTGAAGAACTTGCAATAATATAATTTGTGAGTTTCGATACCTTGATATCTTACAGTAGTGTTTTTATTTACTTTCTCTTATTTTTATTATAAGGCATACTTAATCGAATTATATATACTAAGGAAAATAGTTAGTTTTATGAATTTTATGAGAATACATTGTAACATTACAATTTTACTCTCTCAATTTTTTTTAAAGAAATTCACACTCATCAATAAACAACAAAAAGACACAAATAGTTCAAACACCTAGCTCTAGTACAATAGTTTTTTTTTATTTACTTCCTCTTATCTTTATTATAGGGCATACATAAATGGATTACACATATTAAGAAAAGTAGTTAGTTTTATGAATTTTATGAGAATATATTGTAACATTACAATTTTACCCTCTCAATTTTATTATTTTTTTTAAAATTCACACTCATTAATGAACAAAAAAAACACAGATAATCAAAACATCTAATACAGACAAAAAATAGAAAAAGCAACAAATGATGTATAGGAAATATAAAGTAACTTATAATTAGGGCACAAAAAATCTTTTAGAAGGTGACCTATAATAAAGATTGAAAGAAGATTTTTTTAACAATAATATTTAGGACTGACCGAAAAATGCATTGTACATTGATACATTATTATTATTTTTTTAAAATTTGAAATATTCGGGACTGCATTGCATAAAGAACCAAGACCGGCCAAAATTTAGGCAGAACCGGTGTCTTACTCTGGAATAAGAGCTTTAAATCCAGTAGGACCAAGTTGAGAAATCAAAACAGCGTGATTCTTAATTTCAAAATCGATGCCCCACCATTCCTGAAGCACAACAATTTCAGGAGCATCTTCTTTCCCAACAACATATGCATCCAATGTCTGACCATTTGAAAACAGAATTGCATGATAGAATATTAGAAATGTAGTTCCATTGCAGATAGAAAACATGAAATTGAAAACTAAAGTGGCAAATAGAATAAGAAAACTTCAAGTCCAATCCAACAACATGAATATTAAGTAATGATACAATTTTAGAGACCGAAACAATGCACCGAAACAGTGCACCTTTGCACTGTGCACTGATACAATTTTTTTTTTTTAATTTTGAAATATTCAAGAATGAAACATTGTATTGATACATTAAAAATTTTAAATATTAAATAACAGAGTGACACGTGGCATATCTTATAGGCTTTTATTTTGTTAACTTTTCACGTGAGAGCTCCATTGTGTGAGAAGCTATCTCGTTAAAACGTTTGGTCTTAGAAATATAATATAGAGGTGGATTAGACCTTGATAAATGATGATTGTGTGTGTTCAAAAATTCTGAAATTTCGTCCCTGACTTAATTATGTTAAAGTGAACCTCTCTGAATTTTTGAATGATTTTTGGAATTAATTTCCTATTTTTAAGAGAACCAACTTTATGAAAGCCATTTTGAGAAAATAAGTTTTTCAGTTTAAAGAGAAACATAATTTTCGAACTTTTGCTGCTTGAAATTGCTTGAAATTTTTATGGTAGCTCCCTGAACCTCTTTAGATGTTCTCTGTAAAATTTGAAGAGATTTCGAGTTGAATTGATATTTTTACTTAATGCAAAACAGTGAACCACTTGGTTCAGATTTTCTGGACTTAGTGACAAATTAAATTGAAAAAGTATGACTTTCACAACTCCAAATATTCGGAAAATTTTATGAGACAGTCTTGACTGTATAAGGAAGAGTTATACCAATATTTATGCAAATTTAAGTTGAAGAACTATTTTTAGTCATGACGTTTTTGTCTCAGTCCAGCAACAGTACCGTTTTGTCTTTAATGTGAAATTTGATTTGAAACCTAGCTTAGGATTGTTTAAATGACTTGAAATTTTTATATGATGAACTTTGGCATGTATGTGTATGTTCTGGAAATTTTGAAGATTAAATGAATTTTTTTGATTTAGTTTTGGATTTTACCTTTGTGTTTTATTTGTAATCCCACTAAGACTTTATTTGAAGGTTTTGATGAATATAAATTCTATGCTTTATGATATGACCTTGGCTGCCTTGCATGATAATCATGATGTCTTGATATGATTGAATGAGTGATTGTTTGATAACATGTTTAGGTCATGCTTGAATGAATTATATAATCAAAGTATTGTGTTTGATTTTGTAATTGGTTTGAAAAGTAATTGGTTTTGAAATAGTTTAGCTTTGATTTAATTGAAGAACCTTGAACTTAGTGGTTGCTGCCCTTAATTCATTTCACAATGTTAAGTTTGAAAAATAAATCATTTAAACTTTTATTTTATAACAAAGTATTATATGAACTAAAATATGATTTTTCGGTGTTTTCGGGTTTTCTGAAAAGTAATTTGTGGACTAGTATAATTGCTGTCCAAATCTTATTTAAATTGTTTTTCAATCCCAAAAATTTACTTGGTTGGTTTAAAGTTAAGTTTTAAGTGGTAATTAAATTAAGAAAGATTTGGTTTGAAAAAGTTTCAATGTTTTACGATTTTCCGACGAGAGATAAAAAGAGTTTTCGAAAACGCATTTAGATAATGAGTAGGACGATTATTTAGATAGATTTATGACGTGAGTGTCGTCTATTTAGAACAATGTGCGTACGAGTCGAGAAGCGGAACGGCCGACTTGTTGGGAAGGACCCGCGACGATTTCAGAAGATGGAGAGTGAGGTGAGAGATGCAGTAGGCCTAGGTCATCGTGACGCGTAGACTCAGTTCTAAACTGAGTACATCGAGTCTAATATGTTACATGCTGCATTATCATACGTGATGCATATATGTGTTAGATGCTTTCCTGTTTTGTTAAATATGATGCATGGTTTACTTTGTTATGTGTTGGATTTCTCTGTGAATTATTCTGTAGAGTGTATCTTGTTCTATTTGGAAAAGGTTGTATGAGGAAATAAGAAGTACGAGAAAGAATGAGATTTGAAATTTAAGAGATACGATTGAGAGAGAAATAAAACTTAACGCGAATAAGATTGTGGAAGAAATGAGTTGATGAGAGGAATGAATTGTAAAAGTAAGAAAATGTGAATGAATGAGAAAGAGGATGAAAAGAGATGTGATTGGAGTTGAGATTTGAAAGAGAAAGTGGTTGTGGAAATGAGATGTGGTTTGAATGGTGATGTGATTCCTCGTTCAAGTTTTTGGGAAGAAGCTTAGTGTTGAGTTGAGCTTGCTCCTCCATTAACACTCACCCAAAAATGTGATTTTTGAAAAAGGTTTTTGAAAAGAGATTTTTGAAAAGTTTTTGCGAAAATAATATATTTGAAAGTTTTTGGAAACATTACTTTTGAAGAAGTTTTGTGAAAGGATTTATGAGATGAGGTTTCTGAAAATGTGTTGAGAAAGAGAAAGTTTTTGTGTGAAATCATGTTTTCGAAAAAGTTTTGCGAAAAGATGTTTTGGGAAAGACGAGGAAGAGATACTGATGATGTTAAAGAGAAATATGATGAGAATGATGTTGAGCATGAGTTTATGAGAAAGTGATTTGAGGCCGAGGGCCATTGAGATTTTAGGGGGGACAGATTGCGATTAGTGGTCGGGCTTCGTTGAAGGGATGCACCAAGGACGAGCCGACTGTTAGGATTAAGTCGTTTAATTAAAGCGTAAAACTTTAAATGAATTAGAAGACATTTATATACGCGGTGAGGTATGAGTGTCGTATCGAAGTAGTGGAGAGGAAGATACCCCGGAGTATATGCGGATATTCGGGTTGTGATTGCAATTGGGGAGGGTAAAGACGGTGATACGTCAAGAAGCCTTGAGTGCTATTCTAGGCGGAATGAATTCCATATGTGGTACGGGCAGATCAGTCCTATGCCGTGGTAAGTTCTGCACGATCAACTAGAATTAGTACTGCCGCCCCCTATGGGAATTTGAGAACAGTGAGAGGGACTGGAACGAGGCATTTGTGATTGCCGCTGAGAGCGTGCATTGTTATCATGTGAATTGTGATTATGATTTGAGGCAGGGCCTCCTGGTCTGGGACCATTTGTTTGTGTGACAGCTGTCGTGCCCGCGTGGTAAAGGTCCTGTACTCCTGTTTGCTTCCGACTAGGTTGGGTGGATGACCGAGGAGATGTAGACGTGTGTGCAAGTTCAATGATGTTTCGCCCTCATCATTGAGCGAACCGTTTGATAAGACTTAAGAACGAGAAAAAAATTATAAAGTATAAAGAATGTATGAAGAAATGTGAAAGATTCGATTCTAAGAGAGAAAGTATAATTGATTATGAAAAGGTTGAGAAAGATTGTGAAAGGACTTGGGTGTTGAGAAAGCTGATGATAAGACTGAAAAGTTCGAAGGCTGGTGATGCCAAGTGTGATAATGTATATTGTGATGAGTTAAGAAATTTTTATGTTATGATGTGTTTTGTTATAAGCGTTTCCTATGTGTTTATGTGAATATATTCGTCATGTGCATAGCATGAGTAGTGGTTATTGCATTTTTATTTTGAGCATTCTTTTATACGAAGTCGGTAGTATTCTGTCTGGTCATGTTGTACTTCTGGATTACTGACCATCTCTCCTACCATGTTGTCGTGTCGGGTTACTCCGATATTGCAACGGGTAGATGGTCGTCCCGGTAGTAGAGTCTGTACCTTCGTCTCGATGCGGATTCGGCAGTGGACTTCAGCGAGGAAGATTAGGAATCAAGATTAGCAATAGGTAATCCCCTTCGAGTACTGTACTCCCTTGCAACTATTTGGTTACATTGTCATATCATTCTGAACCCCACTTGGTATGTTATTGAATATGGTTTTTAAGGAAAAAGTTTTTATGAAACAAGCTGTGAAAATGTTTTCCCAAAAGAGATTAGTGAAGCTAAGTTACAAAGCGTGATGTTAAGTAACATCTCGGTTTGGAACTTGACTTGTGATATGTGACATGAGAAAGTATTTTATTACATTTAAGTCACAGAAATGTTTTGAACACAAAGGTTCTCTTGCACATGTCACCTTTAAAAAAAAATTCCCAAATTTTTACTAAAGAGATAATGTTTTCAAGTTGCCGAAATCGGGGTGTTACAGAATGGTATCAGAGCAATGGTTATCCAAAATAGCATGATGCATGGGCTTACATGTTTGCTCGTGTGTGTGTCTGTCTGTGTGTTAGTGTTAGAATTACGATGAGTGAGAATAGGAGTACGAAGTCACGTGAGCATCTCTATCATACCACCTCTAACGTTCGTCCTATTTCTATCATCTATCTTTCTATCTTCGGAACGTGTTACGGATTTGTCTACGATGGTACGAGGAACAGTGATCAGAACCATAATGAAACTTTATTCTTTGTGACCTGAACCTCTCTTGATTGTTGAAACCCCTTTTGTTGAGAATCCCTTTTTGTTTGTAACGACCTTTGAGCTATTGATATATGACTTTGTTTTGCGACTAGAACCCTCTTTTCCTTGTTGACACTTCTTCTTATGTAAACCCTGTGTGTTGTTGAGTTGCCTTGACAATGCGTTTGTTTTCTCTAAAAAGTCTTTCATGAAAACCTTAGACCCTGACACCTTATGCCAATCAAATGGATATATCTAAGTTATGAGGCTGACGGTGAGATGTTGTTCAGAAAAGAGTTATAATGGTCGAGGAAGGAATAAGCATGAACGGATGTGAGGTATAGGAATATGATTCGTCAAAGTTGGGGAGTAAACGGAGATTTTGAGGTTGTAAAAGGATGAGAAGAGTCAAATTAAGGAAAGAAAAAAAACCATGAGAAAAGTAGTATTCTTATCAGGATTGGCATAAGCCTGCAATTCTTTTCGAATTTGTTTCGAAACCATTTGTAGTGTCCTTGAACACTATATGTCCTTAACCCTCTGAGCCCTCAAGATTATGGTAATCAGGAGTTCAAGAGAAGGTCAAGTATCTATGTATGACCTTATGGTTTTTCTGCAGTTCCAGTTGGGAAAAGCAGGGTTTCCCCAGTCAACAAGTGTGTGCAGAGTGTCAACTTAGGGATGAGAGTACGTACCTGAAACCCTAGCTGTTGTGAGCTATTTATAGGGTTTGGAGGAAGTTGATGTGGGCCGTATGGGCCTCGTATCAAGGTGAGCTGAACCGGGATTCTGTGAGGAAATATAGGAGATTTATTCCCTTAGAATCCAGATAGGATCAGCTCACGATCCCATGTAGAGGCTGTTGCGAGATTCTAGGAGAAACGAGCGGAAGAGATAGGAAGCCTTGGTGAGACTGAGTCAACCTACCAGCCGACGTTATGTCTCGGTTCTAGAATCCCGAGCCGATGGAGTGAAGACCGTTGTTGAGGCTCGGTCCCATCAAGTCCGAGCCTGGTCTTTTCGTATGCTCGGAATGAACGTGTCCGAGCGTGGGACGTTTGTGTTAAGTAAACCGAGGGAAAGGTCCTTGGAAAATCCTTTATATAGGACTGTAGTTTTTATGCGGTCGGCAGACCCTACAAGCCCCCCAGCTCGTAAGACTTTGAAAAGTCTGTGACGAGGTAATGAGCGCTTAGGATAGACCTTCCCGCATGCCTCGTGACAACTGTAATCGTGCCGACTGCTTCGAAGTGACGTTTTGGGTTCTCGAGATACGACTCGTTTCCTTGTAAGTTGTGCCAAATCATTGCGTTTTTGAAATTTGAAAAAGTACCTTTTAGAACTGCCACGTCTCTCCCTATGATTGGTTGCATGCGTCCATGGGCTTTTGGCCCAAATGGCTAAGACGGAGGGAAACTGAAAAGATTTCTCTTTTAATTGAAACTTACCCTTTCTCTGCCTCATCCCTTCCCTCTACTCCCGAAATTTCTCAGATTCTCCTCATTCTCTCTTCGATTTCCACTTTGCTGTCTTCGTTCCCAAATTGAGATCCTCCAATCCTTCACCAGTTTTAGCAACTTCACGCAGGTAACCCCTTCTACTCCTCTTATTTCCATTCTTGCAGTTTTCCTTATTCGTTTGGGGTTGTTTTTCTTTTGGAGTGAGTTTTTCTTTGTAAACGGGTTTTCTGGTTTCGGGATTTTGCAGGGATTTCTGGGTAGAGTTTCTGGGTTTCTTTTGTTTTTAAGTGAGAGGAGTTTATACCTCAATTTGTTTGAATCATGAGGGGATGGAGAGGTTTTAGGGAAGTTTATCGTGAACTCTGTAGGAGATTAGGAGAAAATCCATCTAGTGACAGTGAATCAAGTTCTTCATCCTTTTCTGGGGTTTTTGAAGATTCTGGGAATGAAAGGAATCCATGCTCGGAAAGTTCTACGCCTATCCCTACTATTCCCCCCATCGACTCGGGTTCTTCCGAGTTAAAACCATTAACAGTAGAACATCCATTGAATCCTGCCGACGAGACTAAGTGGTTATTAGCCTATAGATTCGTTGAGCGTAGAGCCCAAGTTAGATTTAGCCCCGATCATGATATGAGGGATGAAGAACCTGTAGGAAATCCATCTGAGGTGGGGGGAAAAAGTTCGGGGCTCGGCATTAGATTTAAAGTAAAAACTCGTGCTGTAAAAAATCCTAACGCCGAGCCTTTTTCTTTTTCCTCAGAAATGGTGGAACGCAGGTGTGTGACCAATCCTGAAGAATATCCTCTACCGCCCAATCATGCGCAGTACGATGCTGTTTTTGATCGGGAAGTACTGGGGACGAGACCTTCATTGTTAACAGCAAATAGTCTTAATCATCTCCGGCCGATATTGACACCTCCGAGAGCCGACGGAAATATCTCAGATTTCGTATTAAGACCTCTGGGAATCGACGATCGGATCTGCTTCGAAGTGCCGGAAAATCGTCAATATTTTTACTTCTATGAAGAAGTAGTAACTAAAGTCGGTATCTGCTTGCCCTTCTCCACCTTCGAGGTCGAAGTCCTCACTCATTTAGGAATAGCCCCAAGCCAATTGCATCCAAGTGGATGGGCTTTCGTCCGAGCCTTTCAACAATTCTGCGATGTTGAAAACTTGGTCGCGACGGTACGGTCCTTCTTTTGGTTATATGCTCCTCAAGTAAATAAGTTTGGTGATTCCAAGGGTCTTTGGGTGTCCCTAAAGGCTCGGAGGGGACATGCCCTTTTTGCCAAGGTGACAGACTCTTGGAAATCTTTCAAACCTCTCTTCTTCCAATACGAGTATACTGGGGCCGAAGTATGTTGGTTCATGGAACGGGTTGAAGAAGATGGAGTGATGAAGGTCGTGCCTCGGTTTCCATTGGGTTGGACGACTAACATTTATAACCGAGGATCCTCCTTGTATCAATTCGACTATAAGGCGGATTTAACGAAAGCTGAAAGGCGATTATGCGACCACGTTTGGGAATATCTTCAAGCAAATGGTCAAATTGATTCCAAACGAATTCTGCTGAAAGATACGCGAGACGAAGTGAAGGCGGAGCTGGGTACTACAATAATTTTTTTTTTTTTACTGGCGTGCTAATCCATTTTTCTCGCAGAAGCAATGGGGAAGAAAGCAACCAAGGCCAAGAAGAGTGAAGCTCGGGCAGCTAGAGTGTCACAGCTAGCAGCACTCAAAGAATCTGCGTCCGGTTTTCCAATCAAGGGTCAATTTTCTGAGCCGACCCATCCTGAAAGCCCGACCGTTATCCCCAATACCACCCCCACTGTAAGGGTTACTGGTGTTGAACAGGTGATCAAAAAGGGCCGCGTTGTCGACGCTGTGAATATTGAAGTAGAAGCTCATTCATCTCCCCAAGACGTTCCCGAGCGCCCCCTCAAGAGGACTCGGCTGGATAAAGGAAAAGGTCTCGCTGGAGATTGGTTCAATTTGAGCAAGTCCAAAAAAGGGATTGAAATTCCCGAGGGTAAGGAAGATGCAGCTGCCAAGACGGTGTGGGGTAGGAAGATGTCCGACTCATTCATTCCCGAGGGTAATCGAGTCTTGGACCCCTGGGACTTGGGAAAATAACTGTAAGTCGTTGGTGAGGAGCTTTTTACGAGGTGCGAGCATTTTTCATCACCTTGGTCATCATGGTGATGACGCCTATGCTGGATTGGCCCCCGAGGAAAAGAAAAAAGATATGAAGCCAACGAGCGGGAAGACTACTTGGAAATTCAGGTCCAAGGTCTGAATAAAAGGATACAAGAACTGGCAGCTGAGAACGAGCGGCTTCAAAAGACTGCTCAAGATTCTGAGGGGGCCAAAGTTCGGGCTGAGAAAACACTTCAGGCTGCCGAGGCACAGATAAAGAGGTCGGAGGAAATCCAGGAAAAGGCTGAGGAGGATGTTGCTGCTCTTCTGGTGGCTACAGAGAAAGCTCGTTCGGCCGAGCAAGCTGCTGCAGTGGCTCAGGAGCAACATGAGTATGCTAAGGACGAGATACTCAGGCTCCGAGCTTCCTTGGAGAAGATGAGAGCGAAAGCGCTCAAGCATAAGAAAGCAGCTAAGGAGAATCTGTTCAATTGGGACCATGCAATTGAAGATTCTTTCTACAATACTGCCGAGCAACTCCGTGTTCTGAATCCCGGGCTTGTGACCAAGGGCGCTGACCCTAATTTTGCTGTGAAAAAAGGTCAAATTGTCGGCCCGAGTGGAGTTCCCATAGATTTGAACAACACCGACCTTCCTAACCATTTGGCCGAAGATTCCGAAGGGGAAGGAACCGAGGATGCCGAAGGTGAAGAAGAAGAAGAGGACACATTCAATGCTGACAGCATTGTATTGTCCGATTTAGAATAGTTTGATCATTTTTTTTTTCTTTTTTTTTTATTTTTTGATCGCCCTAATAGTGGGTTTTTGTAACCGCCCCAGTAGTGGGTTTGAACTTTTTCTATGCTTCTTTGCTCGAAATATTATGAACGTTTATAATATTCACAGTTTACTATTTGCTTCTTTTTATACTTTGTGTTAAGAATTCAAGTGTCAAGACCTCGGAACTCCAGCGCTTTAGCCGAGGTGGGTTCCTCTATCCGCGATGTAAAATGATTTTAATAAACCATGTTTGAATCGGGAGTCTCAGTAAAATACTTGACGAGTTATAAGCTCTTGTTTGAGCTGTTTATAATCGTTCGCGTCATACACGGTGGCTAATCGAATATGAGGAAAAGTACGTAATACAATGAATCCAATAACAGTCTTTTTATTAATCAGAAGCAGAAAGTACAATGGGCTCGGAGTTCCACCGAGCGTACACCATCCTTTAAACAGTAATAAACAAATCTAACAATTCTAAAAAGAATTAATAAAGCATGAAATTATGAAACTATGGAAGAAAAGATTCTAACTGTAATATCCTTTGAGCTTCGCCGCATTCCATGAATTGTTGATAGGAGCTCCCGAGAGAGTTTCAAGTTTATAGGCTCCCGTCCCACTTTTGAAGGTGACTCGGTATGGTCCTTCCCAGCTTTGGGCCAGTTTTCCATCCTTAGCATTCTTAAGACCAATATCGGCCCTTCTTAGGACAAGGTCACCCACCTCGGATTCTCTGGGGTTAACCGAGCAATTATATTCCTTCGCCTGCATCCTTTTAGCGTTCTTTTCTCGTTCGGCGGCCAAATCTCTTACCTCCTCCGACAAAACAAGATCCTCGCAGAGCAAAGTGTTGTTGATGGGGTTTGGCTGCTGCATGGCTCGGAAAGAAGGGATAATTTTCTCAATGGGGATGACTGCGTCGCAGCCATAAGTGAGCCGATAGGGCGTTTCTCCTGTTGAAGTTTGGATGGTGGTGCGATACGACCAAAGTACCTCGTGCAAGTTTTCCACCCAATTTCCTTTTGCTCCTTCAAGTCTCCTCTTGATTCCCTGAATGATGGACCTGTTCACTGATTCCACCTGACCGTTGGTTTGAGGGTGTTCCACCGAGGAGTAGTAGTGTTTAACCCCCAACGCATTGACCAAATCTTGGAATGCCCTTGCTGCAAACTGGGTTCCGTTGTCGGTCACCAATATCTGTGGCACCCCGAATCGAGCCACAACTTGCCTTTCAAAAAACTTTTGCACCTTTGCCGAGGATATGGTTGCCAAAGGCTCGGCCTCAACCCACTTTGTAAAATAGTCTATGGCCACGATCACCCACTTCAACTGTCTTGGTGCGGTTGGGAACTGCCCAATCAAATCCATTCCTCATTGGTAAAAGGGATAGGGAGATGAAAGAGAATGAAGTTCCTCGGGTGGTTTTTGATAAACGTCACTGTGAAATTGGCATTTATCACACCTTTTCACGTGGTCTATCGCATCTTCTTGAAGGGTAGGCCAGTAGTACCCTGCCCTTAGGACTTTTCTAGCCAGTGACTTCCCACCAATGTGGTGGCTGCCTATTCCTCCATGAACTTCTTCTAGTGCCAGCTTCGCTTCGGCGGGGTCGAGACACCTGAGCATTGGACCGTTGACCCCTCGGCGAAAGAGTACTCCCTCAGCCAGTGCAAATTGAGATGCCTTCCTGACAAGTTTCCTAGCTTCCACCAAGTCGGTCGGCAAGGTCCCTTGTTCCAAATAGCTTGCAATTGGGCTAATCCAGCTTGAGTCTAGTGATATGGAGAGGACTACGCTAGGTCCATGCACCATTTCCTGAATTAAACTCTTGTTTTTTTCAGAGTTTTTTGTTGAGGCGAGTTTGGAAAGAATATCCGCTCGGCTATTGCTTTCCCTCGGTATGTGACAGATTTCGACTTTCACAAATTCGGATGACAAGAATCTTACGTTTTCCAAGTATTTTTGAAGGATTGGCTCATTCGCCTGATATTCACCCTTGACCTGTGAAACCACCAATTAAGAGTCGCCGAGAATTTTCACCTCTCGGGCTCCCACTTCTTTTGCCATCCTCAATCCTGCCAAAACAGCTTCATACTCCGCCTGATTGTTGGATGTTGAAAATCCGAACTTCAAGGAGTATTCAAGGGTGACTCCCTCGGAGTTCTCCATAATTATTCCTGCTCCTGCTCCCATCTTATTACTCGATCCATCCACATAGATGTTCCAATCCGAGTTTGAGCTCGTCAATGGCTCAGTGAACTCGGTAAGGAAATCAGCCAAGGCCTGAGACTTCATCGTCTTTCTCGGTTCGAATGTTATTTCAAACTCAGAAAGCTCGATAGCCCAAGTTACCATCCTCCCCGCCAAATCAGGTTTCTGCAATATTTGTCGGATCGGTTGAGCCGTTCTGACCGTGATGCGGTGGCTGTGGAAATATTGGCGCAATCGCCTGGCAGTTATTACTAAGCAGAAGGCTAATTTCTCCACTTTTTGATATCTGATTTCTGGTCCCTGGAGAGCTCGACTCACAAAATAAATCGGAGACTCTTTACCTGATTCCTCACGGACCAAAACCGAACTAACCACAGAATCTCCAACCGACAAATAAAGGAAAAGAGTTTCGCCATGGCTCGGACTAGACAGAATGGGAGGCGATGCCAAATAATGTTTAAGGTCAGTAAAGGCCTTTTCACATTCTTCATCCCATTCAAACATCTTCTCCTTCTCTTTCCTCAGCAGCTTGTACCATGGAAGGGCCTTTCTAGCTGACTGGGATAGAAACCTTGAAAGAGCTGCGACCCAACCTGTTAGCTGCTGAACCCATTTGATGTTCGAGGGACTTTTCATCTCCAAAATGGCTCTGCACTTGTCCGGATTTGCCTCTATTCCACGCTCTGCAAGCATAAACCCGAGGAATGATCATGCCGGAACTCCGAATGTGCATTTTTCCGGGTTCAGCCTCATATCAAACTGTCTCACCCTTCCTAAGATTTCTTTCAAGTCTTTTGCATGATCTTCCTCTTTTAAAATTTTCGCAATCATATCGTCTATATAAACTTCCATCCTCGGCCCAATCAGAGGACCAAAAACCTTGTTCATCATGCGCTGGTAAGTTGCCCCAGCGTTTTTCAATCCGAACGGCATAACATTATAGCAATAAGTAGCGTTTTCTGTGATAAACGAGGTTTTTACCTAGTCCGGGGGATACATTGGGATCTGATTGTATCCCGAGTAAGCATCCATAAAGGACAACCTTTGATAGCCAGCCGAACTATCCACCAATTTATCGATGCATGGTAGTGGGTACTGGTCCTTCGGGCATACCTTGTTCAGATCTGTGTAGTCCACGCACATCCTCCATTTCCCGTTAGACTTCTTGACTAGCACAGGATTGGCCAACCAATCAGTGTATACCACCTCTCTAATAAATCCAGCTTCCAAAAGCTCAGCAACCTTCTCATCAGTCGCTTGCGCTTTCTCGGTTCCGGCCCTTCTCTTCTTCTGACATACTGGCTTGGTGCCAGGATATACACTCAACTTGTGGCAAATGAAGTTAGGATCGATTCCCGGCATGTCTGCCGAGGTCCATGCAAACAAATCCTTGTTTTCAATTAGAAGTTCGGTAAGCTCTTTTTCTAGCTTCTCCGACAGGCCAACCCCGATCCTGACACAGTGAGATGGCTCGGGACCGAGGATGACTTTTTTAAAGTCCCCTTGCGGAGTTGGTCGGGTTTCATCCTCTTCTCTGACGTCTAGATCGGCCAAGTTGACGCTTCCTTTGTTCAATGGTTCCTTCATAATTTTCTCATCATCTAGTTTCAGCTTTTCCAAACTGATGTTATAGCATTTTCGGGCCAACTCCTGATCAGACCGTACTGTTACTACCTTGTCATCCGACCTCGGAAACTTCATGGCCAAATGTACTGTCGAAACGACGGCACCGAAAGATTGGAGTGCTGTTCTTCCGAAGATAACGTTATAGGCCGAGGGAGGCTGGACCACGAGCCACTTTACCATTTCGGTTCGGGCAGAAGGTGGTCCACCCATTGTCACTGGGAGGTGGATATGGCCTAATGGAACGATTGAGTGTCCCGTGAAGCCAATCAAGCTTCACTCGAATGGAGTAAGATCCGACCTTTTTAACTTCAATTTGTCGAACAAATCAAGGAACATGATGTCCGCCGAACTCCCTTGATCGATGAGAATTCTTCTTACTTCATAGTTGCCAATCCGAGCTGTGACGACCATTGGATCATTATGGTCTTGCAGGATATCTTCAAAGTCTTCATCACTAAAACTGATTACAACATTCTTCTTTCTCGGTTTCTGAATCGGTCGGCTTGCCACCGAAAGAACTTGCCCCACGTACTTCTTGCGGTCACACTTCTTTTCCCCACCACCAGCAAACCCTCCAGCAATAGTACCGATAAGGAAGTCATTTGCTTTCTCGGATTGTTGTATTGGGGCTCCGCTTGCAGGTGGTGAAGGACTTTTATTCCTCTTCTGCTCGGTTTTGGGAGGCGAGGGGCTCTTCCTTCTAGAACGCTTGCGCATGGCTTCCCCGATGTAATGTTGAAGCTTGCCATCCCTTACCATCTCTTCAATTAGATCTTTCAGTTGGATACATTGGTCGGTGGTATGCCCCCATCCACCATGGTGATCGCAATACTTCGATTTATCCTTTTTGGCCGCCTTTCTTAAGGCTGGTGGCCGAGTGATGTTGCGCATCTCAGTATGCATGGTCTCACGAAGGATTTGACTCCTAGGGACCGTTAATTGAGTGTATTCCTCGTACCTGCCTTTGGGAGGCAGTTTATCACCTCTTTCTTGTTCCCTCTTGTCTTTCCTTCCTCTTTCCCAAAAACGATCATTCTGACGAGCCTCGTTTTGGCGAGGCCGTTGCTCCTGTCGTCCTTCGGTACCCCTTGCCGCAGTGCTTATCCTTCGGAACTCCTCTAGATTGACATATTTCCTGGACCTTTCTCTAAGTTCTGCCATGTTATGAGGTGGTTCCCCGATCAAACAATCTTTGAAATCTCCGTCCAACAATCCCTGAGTGAGTAGGAGAACGGATACCCCCGACTGCAAACCAGATATGCCACTGGCCTCCTGCTGATACCGAGCCAGGTAGTCGCGTAAAGACTCGCCAGGTCTTTGTGCGACTCCAGCTAAAGAATGATCTGATTTGGGCTGTGACATACTTGCTGTATATCGATTGAGGAAAACCCTCCGAAGCTCGGCCCATGAACTGATGGAATTTGCTGGTAGGGAGTTGAACCATCTCAGCGGCGCCGGGCCTAGCGTCATTGAGAAAGCTCGGCATTTCATTTCATCTTCTCCTCCATAAAACATCATAGAAGACTCATAAGATGCAATGTGATCCATCGGATCAGTCGTCCCATTATAGCGAGAGACGTTCTGATGGCCCATGAAAGCTTGTGGAGTCCGAAATGCCATGATTGCGGTTGTGAACGGGTGCCCCGGATGCGGTTGAGCAGCAGCAGGTTCGGCAACCACATTCGAAGTAAGGGGTGGAGGCAAGGGAAGATTACTTGGATTGCCAAGAGCCATGCGAGTGCCTTGCTCGGCAAGCCTAGCCATGCTTTGCTGCTGTAAAGTAGCGATAGCTTGGTTTTGCTTTTCGATTAATGAAGTTTGAGTCCTCAGAATTTCCATAATTGACTCTTCTCTTCTCCTGGCAGAAGAGGTCGTCATGTAAGATCTTCCCTGAGACTCGGAACGTTCACCGCCCTGAAGTGTTCCGAAGCGTCCTCTAGTAAATTGTGGTACTCCCCTAAACAAGGGTATTTCTCTATCAGACCGCTCGGTTCGGGAGTTCTCTCGAACATGACGTTCAGCTCGTCGCTCCTCCCCAGTTCGGGAGCCAGCAGGGGCTCTTCTAGACTGGAGTGGTCCAGAATCCGCAGTGTCACACCATTCCGACACATGGCCATCAGAAACACGACGTGGCTGAGATCGTCGTTCATGGCCCTCCACAGCCGGAACGACGGCGGCTTGCGGTTGGACCTGAGGAACAGCCGGATCAGCAGGGTGGACAACTGGAGGAACTTGGGGGTTCTCAACCTGGTTACGCTCAGGGGGAGCAAGTCTGTCCCTAACATTCCTGCCAGCAGCATTCCTAGGCCCGGCGTTCTTTGGTGGTCTACCTCTAAGACGACGGCGGAGATCACCTCCTCCTTGGCTGTCATCATTGTTGTTTGCCATTTCCTGCAGTGAGCGGTGGAAATACTGGTTATTCAGCTCCCCACAGATGGCGCCAATGTAGTGTCCTTGAACACTATATGTCCTTAACCCTCTGAGCCCTCAAGATTATGGTAATCAGGAGTTCAAGAGAAGGTCAAGTATCTATGTATGACCTTATGGTTTTTCTGCAGTTCCAGTTGGGAAAAGCAGGGTTTCCCCAGTCAACAAGTGTGTGCAGAGTGTCAACTTAGGGATGAGAGTACGTACCTGAAACCCTAGCTGTTGTGAGCTATTTATAGGGTTTGGAGGAAGTTGATGTGGGCCGTATGGGCCTCGTATCAAGGTGAGCTGAACCGGGATTCTGTGAGGAAATATAGGAGATTTATTCCCTTATAATCCGGATAGGATCAGCTCACGATCCCATGTAGAGGCTGTTGCGAGATTCTAGGAGAAACGGGCGGAAGAGATAGGAAGCCTTGGTGAGACTGAGTCAACCTACCAGCCGACGTTATGTCTCGGTTCTAGAATCCCGAGCCGATGGAGTGAAGACCGTTGTTGAGGCTCGGTCCCATCAAGTCCGAGCCTGGTCTTTTCGTATGCTCGGAATGAACGTGTCCGAGCGTGGGACGTTTGTGTTAAGTAAACCGAGGGAAAGGTCCTTGGAAAATCCTTTATATAGGACTGTAGTTTTTATGCGGTCGGCAGACCCTAAACCATTGAACCCTTTGAACCCTTGTTGACAAAACTATACCGTTGGTATTCCCTCGTGTCTGATTACTTTTGAGAAAACGATGCATATGCCACGACTCGGAGACGACGACTGCTGTTATAGATTTGGAGAAGCACTCCAAAGGAGTCTGATATCCGTTGATCGTGGAGTTTCGCGTAGCATTTCTCGAGGACGAGAAATCTGCAAGTTGGGGAGAATGTAACATCCCGCGTTTTTCCGACTAGGCTAAATAAAATTTGATTAAAGAAAAGTTTTACGATACGGTTTTACAAAAAGTTTTCAACGAGTATTTTATTCGATTTCGAATTAAGGTGTTTATTTTAGGAAGTTTTGACGAATAAACATTTTTATGAAGTAAGTAAAAATGATTTTTAATGAGAAATGATTTTTATTGATGATGATTTTTGAAAATAAATTTTCCTTATAGACTTTGAAAGATTGACTAACTTAGAAAATCCATAACTTTTTAACCGTAACTCCGATTTTTATGATCTTTATATCAAAATGATATTATCGAAATGTAGTTTTCAAAAATATATCTTTCATAATTTTCTGGGTTGGTTTGCGAAAATTGTTTTTCAGTGTGAAAAAGGACGAATTTTAAAGAAATAAATCATGAAAAATGGTTTTTTGATTTTTAATAAATTTTTCCTTTTGGGATTTTCTTTAATATATTAAATTATGATTTTAGAAAATGAAATAAGGGATATAAGTGCAACCAATAAGTACAGTTTTTTATTTAAAGGAAAAAGTGATAATATGTATGTTTGATTAGGTTAATTATTTTTATGATTAAGTGTGTGTGCTTGTGTGATTGATTAATAAATATATGCCTATATGTGAATGTGTATAATTTCTTAAAGTTAATTACCTTGTGTGAATAATTGTGTAAGTGTGATTTCTTAAGTGCATTATCCTATGAATTAATAATTATAATGTGATAAAAAAATAAATAAATAAATAAAATAAAATTGTAAGACATTTGTGTGTGTGTGTGCATGTAAAAGATATAGGTGTGGTGTGTGCATGTGTGCCACGTATGGAGGGGGGTGTAGGTGGAGGCTTATGAAGCCTTGACTTGATGACCAAGTCCATTACCTCTTGTTTCTAATCCCACCTTCATTTCCTTCATTCTTTCCATCCATTCTTTCACTCTCTTCTTTCCTTCGGTTCATTCATTCATTCTTCCATCTCATTTTCCTTTCACACTTCCACCACAAACACTAAGTCTCCAAGAGCAACACTAGCTCTTGAGAGACACATATACAAAAAAAATAAAATAAAAAGAGAGAGAACCGTGAGGATGGGAGAAGGAGGAAGAAGAAAACCCATGCTAGATTAAGCTTGTCCTTTGGAGATCTAAGTACTAGAAGACTAGAGACCAACCCTTTTCATGGTAGGAGTTGAAGATCAAGAAAGAATATTTTGTAATAGCTTAGTTTTCCTTCTTAGTTTATAAATCCTTATTTCTTTTCTTCTTGCATGTCAAATTTTATGACTTTAAGGATGAACTTATGTGTTGTTCTCTTTTCATCATGGACTCTAAAGACTTAAAAATAATTTGTAATTTGTTAAAACTCTATGTTTGATGTTCTTTCTTCTTCATCATTTTATTTTCGGTTATATGTGTTGATTTGTTCTTGCATGTTAGTTTTTATTGTTGATCTATGTTTTTCAAAGAGTAATAATTAAAGATTGAAGTCTTAAAATGAAAAATGAACATGCAAAAAGATTTAAAGGGTGATTCGGTTTTTTAAAAAAAAAAATTTGAGATAATGATCTTGTTTTCTTGTTTGATTTGGTTTTGTGTGCATGAAAAGGAAATCATTTTTAGGAAAGTTTAACTTAAAGCATGAAAATTTTGATAAAATGAATTTATTTTTCTTATGTGTGTTTCGGTGTTGGCATGGATTTTTAGAAAAGAATTTTTATTTGAAGTATTTAGTACATGCATGTGATGATCTAGTGATAAAGAGTATGTTTTAAGATTAGTTTGATTTTCCTCTTAAATTCTTGATTTTGGTTGTTAAATGTTGATGCATGTATGATTTTCCTTGAGATCTATTGATTTTAAGTATGTGCATGTCAAGATCTAGGTTAGTTTAATTTGATTATGGATTCTTAGTTTAAAAGGGGCTTGATTTCTATCTTGATGATTGATGCATGTTACACTTAAATTAAAGAAAATTGTTGTCATAAAATATTAATTTGGTTTTCAAAAAGAAAAACAAGTGATGGATTGATTTTTGTGTTGATTGGTATGTATGAGTGCATTTTTGATTTTTATGAAAATGAATGAATGAACAAAGTTATTGAATAAAGTGTATGCTGAAATTGTGATTATATGTGAACTAGCTTTTATCCCGTGCATTGCACGGGTTGTTTGAATATTTTTATTATATTATTAATTAATAATAATATTATTTTAATAATGTGATTGGTTCAATACCTAATATATATCAATCATTATATTTGTTATTTAAAATGAAATAGTTCTACAAAATAAAATACAATAAATTTTGCATTAAAATAAATCAAATTAAACTTATGATAATCTAAGTAGATTTTATTGAATTTTTTTTTCTAAAACATACTGACACCTTACAATTGGAAATCATGTATTTCCTTGAACATGTACCGAGTGCAAGCACCGGTGCATCATTTTTTCTTAAGGATGGAGGAAGTAATTAAAGAACTTGCAATAATATAATTTGTGAGTTTCGATACCTTGATATCTTACAGTAGTGTTTTTATTTACTTTCTCTTATTTTTATTATAAGGCATACTTAATCGAATTATATATACTAAGGAAAATAGTTAGTTTTATGAATTTTATGAGAATACATTGTAACATTACAATTTTACTCTCTCAATTTTTTTTAAAGAAATTCACACTCATCAATAAACAACAAAAAGACACAAATAGTTCAAACACCTAGCTCTAGTACAATAGTTTTTTTTTATTTACTTCCTCTTATCTTTATTATAGGGCATACATAAATGGATTACACATATTAAGAAAAGTAGTTAGTTTTATGAATTTTATGAGAATATATTGTAACATTACAATTTTACCCTCTCAATTTTATTATTTTTTTTAAAATTCACACTCATTAATGAACAAAAAAAACACAGATAATCAAAACATCTAATACAGACAAAAAATAGAAAAAGCAACAAATGATGTATAGGAAATATAAAGTAACTTATAATTAGGGCACAAAAAATCTTTTAGAAGGTGACCTATAATAAAGATTGAAAGAAGATTTTTTTAACAATAATATTTAGGACTGACCGAAAAATGCATTGTACATTGATACATTATTATTATTTTTTTAAAATTTGAAATATTCGGGACTGCATTGCATAAAGAACCAAGACCGGCCAAAATTTAGGCAGAACCGGTGTCTTACTCTGGAATAAGAGCTTTAAATCCAGTAGGACCAAGTTGAGAAATCAAAACAGCGTGATTCTTAATTTCAAAATCGATGCCCCACCATTCCTGAAGCACAACAATTTCAGGAGCATCTTCTTTCCCAACAACATATGCATCCAATGTCTGACCATTTGAAAACAGAATTGCATGATAGAATATTAGAAATGTAGTTCCATTGCAGATAGAAAACATGAAATTGAAAACTAAAGTGGCAAATAGAATAAGAAAACTTCAAGTCCAATCCAACAACATGAATATTAAGTAATGATACAATTTTAGAGACCGAAACAATGCACCGAAACAGTGCACCTTTGCACTGTGCACTGATACAATTTTAGAGACCGAAGCGGTGCACTTTGCACTGTGCACTGATACATTTTTTTTTTTATTTTGAAATATTCAAGAATGAAACATTGTATTGATACATTGAAAATTTTAAATATTAAATAACAGAGTGACACGTGGCATACCTTATAGGCTTTTATTTTGTTAACTTTTCACGTGAGAGCTCCGTTGTGTGAGAAGCTATCTCGTTAAAACGTTTGGTCTTAGAAATATAATATAGAGGTGGATTAGACCTTGATAAATGATGATTGTGTGTGTTCAAAAATTCTGAAATTTCGTCCTTGACTTAATTATGTTAAAGTGAACCTCTCTGAATTTTTGAATGATTTTTGGAATTAATTTCCTATTTTTAAGAGAACCAACTTTATGAAACCATTTTGAGAAAATAAGTTTTTCAGTTTAAAGAGAAACATAATTTTCGAACTTTTGCTGCTTGAAATTGCTTGAAATTTTTATGGTAGCTCCCTGAACCTCTTTATATGTTCTCTGTAAAATTTGAAGAGATTTGGAGTTGAATTGATATTTTTACTGAATGCAAAACAGTGAACCACTTGGTTCAGATTTTCTGGACTTAGTGACAAATTAAATTGGAAAAGTATGACTTTCACAACTCCAAATATTCTGAAAATTTTATGAGACAGTCTTGACTGTATAAGGAAGATTTATACCAATTTTTATGCAAATTGAAGTTGAAGAACTATTTTTAGTCATGACGTTTTTGTCTCAGTCCAGCAACAGTACCGTTTTGTCTTTAATGTGAAATTTGATTTGAAACCTAGCTTAGGATTGTTTAAATGACTTGAAATTTTTATATGATGAACTTTGGCATGTACGTGTATGTTCTGAAAATTTTGAAGATTAAATGAATTTGTTTGATTTAGTTTTGGATTTTACCTTTTGTGTTTTATTTGTAATCCCACTAAGACTTTATTTGAAGGTTTTGATGAATATAAATTCTATGCTTTATGATATGACCTTGGCTGCCTTGCATGATAATCATGATGTCTTGATATGATTGAATGAGTGATTGTTTGATAACATGTTTAGGTCATGCTTGAATGAATTATTTAATCAAAGTATTGTGTTTGATTTTGTAATTGGTTTGAAAAGTAATTGGTTTTGAAATAGTTTAGCTTTGATTTAATTGAAGAACCTTGAACTTAGTGGTTGCTGCCCTTAATTCATTTCACAATGTTAAGTTTGAAAAATAAATCATTTAAACTTTTATTTTATAACAAAGTATTATATGAACTAAAATATGATTTTTTTTCGGTGTTTTCAGGTTTTCTGAAAAGTAATTTGTGGAGTAGTATAATTGCTGTCCAAATCTTATTTAAATTGTTTTTCAATCCCAAAAATTTACTTGGTTGGTTTAAAGTTAAGTTTTAAGTGGTAATTAAATTAAGAAAGATTTGGTTTGAAAAAGTTTCAATGTTTTACGATTTTCCGACGAGAGATAAAAAGAGTTTTCGAAAACGCGTTTAGATAATGAGTAGGACGATTATTTAGATAGATTTATGACGTGAGTGTCGTCCATTTAGAACAAGGTGCGTACGAGTCGAGAAGCGGAACGGCCGACTTGTTGGGAAGGACCCGCGACGATTTCAGAAGCTGGAGAGTGAGGTGAGAGATGCAGTAGGCCTAGGTCATCGTGGCGCGTAGACTCAGTTCTAAACTGAGTACATCGAGTCTAATATGTTACATGCTGCATTATCATACGTGATGCATATATGTGTTAGATGCTTTCCTGTTTTGTTAAATATGATGCATGGTTTACTTTGTTATGTGTTGGATTTATCTGTGAATTATTTTGTAGAGTGTATCTTGTTCTATTTGGAAAAGGTTGTATGAGGAAATAAGAAGTACGAGAAAGAATGAGATTTGAAATTTAAGAGATACGATTGAGAGAGAAATAAAACTTAACGCGAATAAGATTGTGGAAGAAATGAGTTGATGAGAGGAATGAATCGTAAAAGTAAGAAAATGTGAATGAATGAGAAAGAGGATGAAAAGAGATGTGATTGGAGTTGAGATTTGAAAGAGAAAGTGGTTGTGGAAATGAGATGTGGTTTGAATGGTGATGTGATTCCTCGTTCAAGTTTTTGGAAAGAAGCTTAGTGTTGAGTTGAGCTTGCTCCTCCATTAACACTCACCCAAAAATGTGATTTTTGAAAAAGGTTTTTGAAAAGAGATTTTTGAAAAGTTTTTGCGAAAATAATATATTTGAAAGTTTTTGTAAACATTACTTTTGAAGAAGTTTTGTGAAAGGATTTATGAGATGAGGTTTCTGAAAATGTGTTGAGAAAGAGAAAGTTTTTGTGTGAAATCATGTTTTCGAAAAAGTTTTGCGAAAAGATGTTTTGGGAAAGACGAGGAAGAGATACTGATGATGTTAAAGAGAAATATGATGAGAATGATGTTGAGCATGAGTTTATGAGAAAGTGATTTGAGGCCGAGGGCCATTGAGATTTTAGGGGGGACAGATTGCGATTAGTGGTCGGGCTTCGTTGAAGGGATGCACCAAGGACGAGCCGACTGTTAGGATTAAGTTGTTTAATTAAAGCGTAAAACTTTAAAAGAATTAGAAGACATTTATATACGCGGTGAGGTATGAGTGTCGTATCGAAGTAGTGGAGAGGAAGATACCCCGGAGTATCTGCGGATATTCGGGTTGTGATTGCAATAGGGAAGGGTAAAGACGGTGATACGTCAAGAAGCCTTGAGTGCTATTCTAGGCGGAATGAATTCCATATGTGGTACGGGCAGATCGGTCCTATGCCGTGGTAAGTTCTGCACGATCAACTAGAATTAGTACTGCCGCCCCCTATGGCAATTCGAGAATAGTGAGAGGGACTGGAACGGGGCATTTGTGATTGCCGCTGAGAGCGTGCATTGTTATCATGTGAATTTTGATTATGATTTGAGGCAGGGCCTCCTGGTCTGGGACCATTTGTTTGTGTGACAGCTGTCATGCCCGCGTGGTAAAGGTCCTGTACTCCTGTTTGCTTCCGACTAGGTTGGGTGGATGACCGAGGAGATGTAGACGTGTGTGCAAGTTCAATGATGTTTCCCCCTCATCATTGAGCGAACCGTTTGATAAGATTTAAGAACGAGAAAAAAATTATAAAGTATAAAGAATGTATGAAGAATTGTGAAAGATTCGATTCTAAGAGAGAAAGTATAATTGATTATGAAAAGGTTGAGAAAGATTGTGAAAGGACTTGGGTGTTGAGAAAGCTGATGATAAGACTGAAAAGTTCGAAGGCTGGTGATGCCACGTGTGATAATGTATATTGTGATGAGTTAAGAAATTTTTATGTTATGATGTGTTTTGTTATAAGTGTTTCCTATGTGTTTATGTGAATATATTCGTCATGTGCATAGCATGAGTAGTGGTTATTGCATTTTTATTTTGAGCATTCTTTTATACGAAGTCGGTAGTATTCTGTCTGGTCATGTTGTACTTCTGGATTACTGACCATCTCTCCTACCATGTTGTCGTGTCGGGTTACTCCGATATTGCAACGGGTAGATGGTCGTCCCGGTAGTAGAGTCTGTACCTTCGTCTCGATGCGGATTCGGCAGTGGACTTCAGCGAGGAAGATTAGGAATCAAGATTAGCAATAGGTAATCCCCTTCGAGTACTGTACTCCCTTGCAACTATTTGGTTACATTGTCATATCATTCTGAACCCCACTTGGTATTTTATTGAATATGGTTTTTAAGGAAAAAGTTTTTATGAAACAAGCTGTGAAAATGTTTTCCCAAAAGAGATTAGTGAAGCTAAGTTACAAAGCGTGATGTTAAGTAACATCTCGGTTTGGAACTTGACTTGTGATATGTGACATGAGAAAGTATTTTATTACATTTAAGTCGCAGAAATGTTTTGAACACAAAGGTTCTCATGCACATGTCACCTTTAAAAAAAAAATTTCCCAAATTTTTACTAAAGAGATAATGTTTTCAAGTTGCCGAAATCGGGGTGTTACACCTATGGTTTTCTTTAGAATAATTTTTGTAAATTGTTTGTTATTTGATGTGTAATTGAATTGTAGTTTATTGTTTAAAAGAAATAGAAACAAAGGGAAGTTGTTATAAATATATATATATATATATATATATATATATATATTTATAAGAGCATGTATTTTTAGATGATTGTATGATTATGTGGTTGATGTGTTTCAAGATGCTAGTTGCTGGAAAATGTGAATTCTTCCTTAAAGAGATCTATTTTATATTTTGTTAACGATTCAAACTCTTGTTTTGAGTATATAAAGTGATGTAATTATATTATATAGATGTTTTAAGAATTTAAAATGCTTTTCCTAATCTTCTAGTGTTGGTCGAATTTTTTTTAGGAGAAAGAAATAAAGTTAATTGAATTTTTCTAATTGATTTGATAATTGCTTTAGTATGTCTATGGAATGAATTACATGTTTTTATGGAAAAGATTAATTCTGGAAATTTAATTTTAATTCTGGAAAATTACTTATTCAAGACCCCAAATGATTATTTTTTTAAGAGTGTTAGTAATACTTAGTTTGTATGTGCAAGTATAGTGTAGAAACAAATAGAAATCGGTATTTTTGATTTATTAAAATGATTTTATAAAAAATAATAAATTGATGTCCAGAATTTATAAATAATGAAAAAGTAATGTTTTATTAGAAATAATAGTGTTTTAAAGTCTTTGGCATGAGTAGGAATTGTGTATAATTGTTTTGGATTGTGTTACTTAAACTTCTTGAACTAATGCAACTTTTACAGTGGCTGTACAGCAGATGCAATCATTTTTTTTTTTGTAAATAAAAAATATTATTAATACCAACTTGCAACTTTTACACTGAACTATCAAAAAAAACCAATGCCACCTTCTAGGAAGGGTTCATTGGTAATAAACTAAAACAAGAAATAATCCAAAAGCATCTAACTAAGGCTGATTAATCTATGAACCAGCAACACATTCCTACATCCTGTAAAGTCCCTAACTCTACTCATAATTCTTGAAGCTAACTCTCGACCAAGTACCCTCCATCGAGCCTCTGGAGATTGTCTCTTCTCCTGGAAAATCCGGCGACAACGCTCTGTCCAGATCTCATACACAACCGCTGCCATGAAAGCACTCATGATCTTCTGGTAAGTTCTCTCCTTCGTTCCATATTGTATCCATTTCATCCATGCATTACTGTCAAAGCTTCCAATCTGCATGCACATCCAATTAGCAAGTAGAGTGAGTAGCTCCTTGCTCCAATCGCACTTAAAGAACAAGTGTTCATGCGATTCTGGTTGCTGCCCACACAGAGGACAGATTATTGAAATTAGGTTAAGAAATTTCCCCAATCTATCCCGAGTATTAAGTCTCTTCAATATCATCAACCACATAATAAAACAATGTTTAGGAACCGATACAGAATTCCAAACTATTTTGTGATACTTGAATTTTTCATGCTGCCCACATAGATACCTGTACCCTGAAGCAATTGAGTAATCTTGATTTAGCCACACCCCATTAGAAACACCAGGAACCAACCTATCTCTGACTTTAAGGATCTGTTTGAAGTGCCATCCCTGGTCCTGTCTTGGCTGAGCTTCCCAAATAGTCTCATCCTTTAAATAAATCTGATTAATCCATTTAACCCACAAAATATCTTCCTTCTTTGATAATTGCCAAACCTGTTTTCCAAGAGCAGCTTGATTCCATAATATAGAGTTCTTAAAGCCAAGACCACCAAATCTCTTCTCCTTGCACACACTAGCCCAAGATACATTTCCAGTAGATTTATCACCCCATAAGAACTTCCTACACACCTTCTCAACACCCTTCAAGACTGCTTTAGGAATTATGAAGGCTGAGGCCCAATAAACATGCAATGTAAGCAGCACAGCATTTATAAGCACACACCTTGCCTGATAGGATAAATTCCTAGTCTTCCAGCTATTCAACCTAGCAGAAACCTTATCAATAAGAACTTTGCAAGTAGCTATGGACCATTTCTTTGCTGATATTGGAAACCCCAAATATCTGAAAGGAAATGAGCCCTCCTTGAACCCAGTACAACCCACAATCTCCCTTCTAAACACATCCTTCACCCCTGCAAGATAGATCTGAGACTTATCCTGATTAGCATACATCCTTGAATTATGAGAAAACTCCTGCAGAGCCTGCATAATGATTCTGACACTTTTAGGATGACCCTTGCAAAAGGTCATTAGATCATCTGCAAAAATGAGATTCACAAGATTCAACTCTTTTCACAAAGGGTGAAATCTGAACCCATTCTCCTTAGTTGCAGCCAATAACCTTCTTGAAAGCCCTTCCATAGCTATAACAAAAAGCATAGGAGAAATAGGATCTCCTTGCCTTATGCCACTGTAGCTTCTAAATTGCTGAGAACTCTGCCCATTAACCACAATACTAAATGTCACTATTGATATGCATTCCATTATCCAACTCACAAACTTACTAGGAAATTTTAAAGCCTCCAGCATGTCTCATATAAAATTCCAGTTAAGGGAGTCATAAGCCTTCCTTAAATCAATCTTAAGTAAGCATCTAGCTGACACATTCTTCCTCCTGTAGAGCCTCATAAGATCCTGAACAATAAGCACATTGTGGACTATGCTTCTCCCCTTCACAAAAGCTCCTTGATTACAATTTATAACCTTTGGCAGAACCTCTCTTAGTCTCATACAAAGCAGTTTAGAAATACACTTATACAATGTATTACAACAAGCTATTGGTCTATAGTCTTTTACTGCTGTAGCATTCTCACATTTAGGAATCATAACTAAATTAGTGCAATTCCACGCTTTTAGAAGCTTACCTGAAGAGAAAAACTCTTCAATTGCCAAACAACAATCATCTCCAACCACATCCCATGCTGCTTGAAAAAAGCCTGAGCCATAGCCATCAGGACCAGGAGATCTGTCCTTATCTATAGACCACATGCACTCCTTAATTTCCTCCCTAGAGAAAGGTTTAATCAATGCTAGCTGCTCCTCTACATTAAGCACTGGACCATGCTGGCTAACTGCTTCCTCTATAGACCACCTTACATTCTTCCTTCCAAACAATCTAGTGTACTGATTCACAAACTCATCCATAATACCCTGCAATCATTTTATTTAGCTTAATTTTAATCATTTTATTATAGTAGAAGTTGTAATGAGAATTTAGGAAAAAACGGCAAGTGTTTTTTTTTTGGTATATAAAATAATTTTATTAATACCAACTTGCAACATTTCACACAATCAAAATCCAATGCCACCTTCTAGGAAGGGTTCATTGGTAAATCATAGTTTAAAGAATAAATACTAAAACAAGCTAATATAATAAAAAAAGCTAAATAAGACTTAAAATCCTTTGCACCACTACTTGGTTCTGACAAGCAGATAAGTCTCCCAGCTGAGAAGCTAGTCTCATGGCAACCTCACGAAGCACAATCATGCTCCTCCTCTCTGGATTTTGCTGCTTTCCTTGGAACACCCTACGACACCGCTCAGTCCAGATTTCGTAGACCGCCGCTGCTAGCAGAGCTCTCGCAATCCTCAGGTACGTCTTGTCTTTACTTCCATAACTTACCCACCTCAACCATTTGGAGCTCGAACAGCTCAAAAATGGCATGCACAGCCAAGTAGCAAGAAGAGTAAGTAAATCCTTACTCCAATTGCACTTGAAGAACAAATGGTCACTCGATTCTGGATGAACACCACACAAAGGGCACAGAATAGTGCTTAGGTTTAGGAATTTCTGCAATCGGTCATAGGTACTTAGCCTATTATGAAGCATAAGCCACATAATAAAGCTATGTTTAGGGATAGAAACCGAATTCCAGGCCACTCTATAGAATCTAAATTTCTCTTGATACCCACAAAGGAACTTGTATCCTGAGGCAATTGAATAATCTTCATTCCTCCACACTCCACTTGCAACACCTGGAACCAAGCCATCTCTAACTTTAAGGAGCTGTTTGTAATGCCAGCCTTGATCTTGACGAGGCTGAGCTTCCCATATTGAATCATTTTTTAAGTATACCTGATTAATCCATTTAACCCACAAGATATCTTCCTTTTTTGAAATGCTCCACACCTGCTTCCCAAGGCCTGCTTTATTCCACAAAATTGAGTTCTTAAAACCCAAACCCCCAAATTTCTTCTCTTTACAAACATTAGACCAACTGACATTACCAGCAGGCTTATCACCCCATAAGAATTTCCTGCAGATCCTCTCAACCCCTTTAAGAACAGACTTAGGAATAATAAACACTGAAGCCCAATAAGTGTGTAAAGTAAACAACACAGAGTTAATGAGCACACACCTTGCCTGATAGGATAAGTGCCTTGTTCTCCAGCTGTTCAACCTGGCAGCTACTTTGTCAATGAGAACTTTGCAAGTAGATATCGACCACTTCTTAGCTGTGATAGGAAACCCCAAGTACCTAAAAGGAAAAGAGCCTTCCCTAAACCCTATGCACTCCAAAATTTCACTCTTAAACGCCTCCTTTACCCCAGCAAGGTAGATCTGTGATTTCTCTTTATTAGCCTGTAAACCTGAATTTTTAGAAAACTCCATCAATGCATTGCTTATGATCCTGACACTCCTAGGATGTCCTTTGCAAAATATCATTAGATCATCAGCAAAGATTAAGTTAACAAGATTCAATTCTCTACAAAGAGGATGAAATCTGAACCCATTCTCCTTAGTGGCAGCCATTAACCTTCTAGAGAGACCTTCCATAGCAATGACAAACAACAAGGGAGAAATAGGATCTCCTTGTCTAATGCCACTGTTACTTCTAAACTGCTGAGAGTGCTGCCCATTGATCACAATATTAAAGGATACTGATGAGATGCACATCATAATCCAGCTAACAAATTTACTAGGAAATCTTAATGCCTCCAACATCTCTCTGATAAAACTCCAGCTAAGAGAATCATAAGCCTTCATTAAGTCAATTTTCAATAAGCATCTAGCTGAGACATTCTTCCTTCTATATAATCTCATGAGATCCTGAACAATGAGGACATTATGAACTATACTTCTCCCCTTAACAAATGTTGTCTGGTTGTTATTAATTAGCTTTGGCAGTACTTCTCTGAGTCTCATGCATAACAACTTAGATATACACTTGTAAAGTGTATTACAACAGGCAATAGGCCTGTAATCTCTAGTTGTAGAAACATTATCACATTTAGGGATCATAACCAAATCAGTATAATTCCAAGCTCTTAAAAGCTTACCTGAATTAAAGAACTCCTCTATAGCCAAACAACAGTCCTCACCAACCACTTCCCAGGCTGCTTTGAAAAAGCCTGAGCCAAATCCATCAGGACCAGGTGACTTGTCCTTATCAATTGACCACATACTCTGTCTAATCTCCTCCCTTGAGAAAGGCTTAATAAGATTCAACTGTTCTTCAACACTAAGAACTGGCCCATTCTAACACACAATGTCCTCCAAAGACCATACCACTTCTTTTCTACCAAACAATCTGGAATAATGACTCACAAACTCATCCATAATTCCCTGTTGGTCATGAATGCACTGCCCATCCTCTGAAGTTAAGCTCAGAATTCTATTTCTATACTGCCTGGTTCTAATCGCACTATGAAAATAGGCAGTATTTTGATCCCCTTCCTTAGCCCACTTTTCTTTAGCCTTCTGTTGTAAGATAGCAATAGAGTCCTTTAATGCCTTCATGTATCTTCCATAAAGGATTTTCTCCTTCAAATGAAGATCTGGATCCTGAGGCTTCACAGTAATCATAGACTGAATAGAATCCAATTCCTCCCTTAGAGCTTGCTCCTGCAAAACAGAGTTGGCATACTTCCTTTTAAACAGCTGAATTAGAGGTTGTTTAAGATAACTAAGCTTCCTCAAAACCCTGAATTGAGCATAACCATCAACATCCATCTCCCAGTTCTCCTTCACAATAGTCAAGAATTCAGCATCCTGAGCACAAACATTAAAGAATTTAAAGCCCCCCTTAGGCTTCACTTGCACACTAGAATCCATTATTAGAGCTGGAGAATGATCAGAAATATTTCTATTAAGAAATTGAGTAAACAAAGAAGGCCACAACTGTAACCAATCCTCATTCACCAAATTCCTATCCAGTTTACTATAAATTATGTTCCCATCATGCTGCCTATTACACCAAGTGAATAAATTCCCACAAAACTTCATATCCTGAAGACCACAATCCTGAATACACTCCCTAAACTCCTCCATGGCCTCCCAATCAACCTGATTCCCTCCCAACTTCTCAGAAGGATCCAAACAACAATTAAAGTCTCCTGAAATTAACCAAGGGCTATTCACAGTCCCATGAATTTCCCTTAGCTCCTCCCATAATTCCCTTCTCAACACATGGTCATTTGCCCCATAAACAAAAGTGGCCAACCATTGAACAGAAGTGACAGGCAAGAAAATTAAGCAATGAATCAACTGGCTAGAAGCTTTCAACACTGTTACCCTGAACATATCAGGCTTCCAGGCAACACAAATTCTCCCAACTGGATGATGATCAATATTTGACACATAGTGCCAACCAGGAACAAACTTCTCTATAGTGGTGCTCAGAGAATTAGCTCTAAGCTTATTTTCTAAAATAGCTAACAATCCTACATTATTCATACAGCAGAGAGATTTCAACTCTCTCTGCTTCAGAGGGTTATTGAACCCTCTAACATTCCATGTTAAGATATTATCCATTGGCCTTAGAGGCCACATCCTTAATCACCACCCCCTTATTCTCACCCTGTTTTCTTTGAGCTTTGCTTCTGGTTATGACTGGAACCCAAGGCTCTACATCCTCAGATTCAGAATCAACAGGCTCACTCTCAACAAGAATACCTTTACCTTTATCTTGCACCTTAGCACTTGGTCCACTTTTAGCAACATCAGAATTCCCAGGGTTAATGGACTCAGCAACAAAGGATTGCTGACTATTCTCCCCATTAGCCTTCTTGATAGCATTATCCACAGCTTCCTCATCATTTGCTCTTAAACAATCATCAATTTTCTCAACATCTTCCCTAGAAGGCTTCTTCTTCTCCACCCACTTCTGAACAATATTACTCCTACACATCTTAGAGTCATGACCATACTTTGAGCATTTAGCACAAAGTACTGGTTTCCACTCATAAGTCACCTTCTGATTCACCACATTACCCTTCTCATCTTCAAAGAAAATTTCCTCAGGAAGAGTATTAGGATTCACTTCAATTAAAATCCTTGCATAATTGAGTCTGTTCCTCTCCTTAGTGACCTTATCCACCATTATTGGAGTGCCAATCAAACTAGCAATCTTGCTCAAAGCTGACTGACTCCAAAATTTTGGACTCAAATTGGGCAACTGAATCCAAACAGGGAACCTGTCCAGATGATCCTTCACTCCTGTCCTACCAGTCCATGGTCCCAGTATAATTGGCTTTTTATCAAAATGATAAATTCCAATTTCTAGGACTTCATTCCTTGCCTCCATTGAATTAAATCTCACAACCATAGATCCATCATTCGTCATCAGGATTTTATCAATACCTAAATGACCCCAAACCTTCTTAATGTATCCACTAAAAACAGAATAAGGTGGCCTAGCCCCCAAAACATAGCATACAATTGCATTCTGCCAAAAAACCAATTCAGTCTCCACATCCTCCTTTACTATTTTAGTAATAGCCTGGCCTTCCTTGAGAACTGGTTCAATAAAATTCAATTTTTCCCCTGCATTCCTCAATTTTGTAATATCAAAATTCGCCCAAACCGAATGAAGTGGACGACTTTCCTGAGAATTCTGTTTTTGCACTACCTCTGTTTCGATTACTTGATTTGGTTGAAGATTATTAATCTCATTCTGTTTATCACTTTGAACTACAGGGATCTTGCTCTGCACCCTCTGCCGCAAGAGATCAATACTTTGCAATAGTTCTGCAGCTTTCTTGGGAGTCAAGCTTTCTATGTCCTCAAGTGCCTCTTCGTCCGAAAGGCTGAATTCCATCGAAGATGAAGACTCAGGCCGTTTATTCGCACTTGGAGGATTCTTAGAAGAAGAAGAGATAGGGGTTTTCGGAGGTCTTCCCTTCTTCCTAGCCATGACTGCTCACGGCGGCAAGCACCGTGGAGGAGGAGAAAGAAGAGAGAAAACAAGGATTAGGGTTTTTATTCGCACTTGTAGTTTTAGTTTTTCACAACATTGTTCTTCTTGTGCACCATTGTTCTTCGATGAACTATTTAGGAGAAAATTGATTTTTGAGAACCTCTGTATGTATTGCCCAAAATTGTAAAATAGTTGCATCAAGAATGAAAATCATTTTTAAATAGTTGGTGATGTGTGCTTTATGATAATATTTTATTATAAGTATTTAAAAATTTTATTAAGAAGTATACAAATGATTTTGTGAATGTACTGATGATTGAAAGTTAATTTCTGTAATCTGTTTGTAGTCTGTAAATTTATCTAATTAATAGAAAAAAAGTATTGTGAAATTTGAATGCTTGAAACTATGTTCTGATTTAGCTATATGTGTTTGTAACATGATTTTACAAAATTTGTTTGCTGCTTGATCTTATTTAAAAGTTGCATCAAAAGAAAAATACTTTAAATTCATGCTGTATGTATAATATGGTCATGGTAGTTGTTATAAGATACTTAGAAGTGAGATTTATAGTAAAGGAAAGATTTGGATTTATTCTTAAGATGTTATGGTTATGTTTTAAAAGTTAAATTTCGATTGGAAAAAGTTTTCATGATTTGAAAGCTAAGAAGAAAAAGTAATTTCTTGATACAATAGTCTGTGTTTGATTTTCAAAAAGGTTTTGATTTTTAAAGGAATAATTTACTTCTAAGAGCTTATGTATTTTCAAAACATCAACGATTTTTAAGAAAATAGTTTTTGTCCAAAAAAGCTATAGTAATAATTAAATTCAAGTTGATATAGATATTTATAGAGCTATTTTGTAAATGTGGTTTGATTAGAGGTTTGCAATCGGAAAACAATAGCGCCACTGTGAATCAAGCAGATCTTAATCCTTTCACATCATACTAAGGTGAGAGAGCAACTTTCTTTAGACATAATGGCACTAAGGATTACAGTAGGATGATTTCGACCATCTCAAAAGTCGGAATCCGAGTTACGTGTCAAGACACGAGACGACAATTGATTGTGAATGTTTAGTCGTCCTTCCTGCGATAGTAACTCTATGTGTATGATGTTATTATGACTATATTTTGTTATGCTATTATGAAAAATAATTATGAGATGTTGTTCAATTGAATTTGGAAATGATAATAATTATGTTGTAAATATTCCAATGAAATTATGCAATTGTGAGATGTTGATTATACCAGTGATGAAAGATTATTGGCTAAGAGTTTATGATCATGGAATATTGGAAAGAGCAAGACTTTATATTTTTGATGATCTGTTAATGATCCATGTTATGACAATACGAAGACAATGATTGTGTACAGTGATGGTGCATCGTGGCACATTGACTTGTAATTATTTCCCTTAAGTGACTAATCACGTGTATAATTGTGCCGTGATTTGTCTTGTGGATTCCACTGTACAAAAGGGAGTTTTTGCTGTGGTCCCTTAGCGGTCGAGGCCCGTTAGAAGCGAGGCTTAGAATGGGTCGACCAACTTAGGATAATAAAACACTTAATAGAACTTAAAAGACTCTAAGCTTAAATCCTTTCTAACTACGTCGAGAGTGAAGTAGTGGAGAGGAAAGATACTGTATACTTGGAGGTCGTGCATCCCTCCAAGTGGTGATTGTGATAGGGGAGGGCAATGACAGTGACTCGTCAAGAAGCTTATGAGCGCTTTCCTAGGTGGGACGATGCTACAAGGATCAAGGTCACCTGCTGGGCGTTGGTCGTAGCTAGGACTACACTCGAGAACTAGGGATAGAGCTGTCGCCCCCTTGAACAAATCCTAGATGGTGTAGAGGGAATCCGAATGGGACTAGAAGCCACTGTTTATTTTGTGAAATGATGAACTGATGTTGTATTTTGTTTGCTGGCCAACTTGCGTGGTTTCAGCTGGTACGTACCCTTTGGCTTCGATGTCAGCATGGTTAGGACTCCTGTGCATCCCATCTGCTTTCTGAATTAGGATGTGGTTGGATATTGAAGGAGGAGATGTAACGTGTATGCTAATTTTACCTTTAACTCAATAACTCCGTCTCCCTATATTAATTGAGGTAGTAATCATTGGAAAGACATATCAAATTCTTGAATAGTGATGCGTATAATGGCATAGTGAAAGTTAAGGTTATGAAACCCTTGCATAATAATGATAACCCTGATAATATATGCAATGTTGAAAGTAAGTAGTTATGCCTTGTTTTTGTGTGTGTATGGTCTTACCGTAATTCCTTAGATTAAGAGCATGTCGTCGACAATCTATTGTCTGGATCGTTGACTCTCTTCCCTTTTTCTCTACCTTTCTTTTCCTGTGGTCATTTGGGCAATGATCACAGATGGCAGATCCGATAACCTGTTATATAGAAGTCTCGAACAACGGAATTGTGGATGCTAATGCTCTCGGTCATTGGGAAGTAAATTGGGAAGGGTGGATTTGGACAGGACCGACCAGAATAGAAATCTTGGACCCAAACCATATGATCACCGGAAACATGAATGAAGTCTTCACCAGCCATATGTACATGAAGGATTGTGTGTACGGAGGACCATTTACGTATCATGACATTCACCCAGCCTTGAGGCAGTTTACCTTCGAGGACATCCCCGAACCAAAAGATTTTCTCTTAGAATTTATAGATGAAGAAGAAGAGGTTCTTGAAGTCTTCGATCCAAATGATGATATGGAAGAAGACGGAGAGGAGCAGGGAGCAGAAGACATTCCTGAGGAGCCTGTTGAATGTGTAATTGATCCAGAGGAAGCACCTCCAGTAGAAGATAGTGATGATGAATAGTTTTTGTAAGTTTATGTATTTCTTTAGGATGACAACCACTGATGATCTTTATGTAACCCCGATGAGGAAGTTTTGTGATCTCATTTTTGATATCTGATAATGACCGACAAGTCGAAATACTTTTTGTAATGATCATTTTAGAGTTATATAAACGAATTATTTCGAATTTCAATTAGTGAGTTTTATTTTGTGGGTGAGAATGTGTTGTAGCACTTCTGTTTGGAAAATAGGATTAGGTTCAAGTAACAAAACCGTTTTCAAGAAACTAAGTTGTTTATGTAATACAATTTTTTTAAAAAAGATAAGTTGAGAAAATATTTTGGAAGCTAAGTTAATATGAAAATTTTTTCAAATGATTATAATCTCGTAATGTTTATATGTATAAAAAAAATAAAAAAAAATGGCGCAAATTTTTAGGGAAAATTCTATTTCCAAATTGGGGTGTTACATTTGGTGGTATCAGAGCAATGGTTGTCCTTAGTGGCCTTAAGCATAGCCTTATATGCTTTCCTTGTGTGACTCTGGTTGTGTTTGGTTATGGTGGTCTTAGTCTTAGGATAAGCTAAGAGTAAGAATTGGTGCAGAGATGGAGAAGCATGGATATTTCGCAAGTCAAGACAATGGTAGCAACGACGCAAACCCTGAATTTCAAAGAGGTCTAAGGTTAGGACTACAGATAGCTTTTCCACATTTGGAGTTTCCCAAGCTTGGACTGGAAACAGGACCGAGCAACCTGTTGGTAGGAGAATTTCCAACAAGAGATGTGAAGACAAAGTCGGTCAATTACCCTGCTAAGTATGGCTTTGCTAGGAAGTTCCGACACAACAAGGTGGCTAATAGGAGGAATCAGAAGTATCATGGCCCTTATCAGCAAAACCCTAGAAATGGGAGGAATCAAGTTGGAAGTGTATGGATTACCATTAACTTTGGAAGCAACCAATATCAAGGTGGAAACAACAACAACAGTGGTGGAAATCAAGGAACGTGGGACATTGACAACACCAGCAATAGTGGTGCCCAGAGTAATGGGAATGGTGAAAAAGGTCAAGGAGGTGTGATCCCGTTGTGCAGTCACTGCAACAAGAACCATTATGGACCGAATTTCCCTTACAAGAATCCCAACTGCTTCAAATGCAATAAACCAGGACATATCTCCAAGGACTGCCCAGATCCAAGACACGAATTAGATTCCAACCGCCCGACTGGGATATGGAAGGGTCTCCGTTATGGTCAGAAGTAGGAAACATTGGTCTCTATGTCTTATGGAGTTTTCATTTCTTCTTTGTTTCTAGTGATGTTTGAACCGTATGGATCTATCCACTAGTTATATTTGTTTCGTTGTGTGAATTAGTTATTGTCTCTTGACTTATTTTGAAGGTCTATTCTTTCTTTTGCTTTTCTTACAATGCAATGATTTGTGAATTCGATGAATGTTTGTGTTTAAAGTATATAGTATAGCATTTCTTGTGGGAATGTAGTAGCGAACTCTTGGAAAAATGGAGTACTTTAAAGATCTCGGAGGAGAATTGAGTTCAAGTCAAGGCATTACCCTACATAAATTCCAGTTCTTGTGATGACCCAATTATCCCTGCATCTAAATTATTGAGATTAATTTTCGCATCTTTGCGATAATTGACCATCCAAAACTAAAAAGATTTCCTATTTGTCAGAAAATACTCAACCTAATACCCCATTTCCGTCAAATTACTCAACCAAGTGCCAAACTTCGACAAATTCAAACGTTCTTTCCTCGGATTCTCATAACTAAAACCTGACCTTACCCTCAAGTTATGAAGGAAGTAACACTTGTATGCATAACCCATGAATTTTAGGAGGATGAAAGGATAAGGTGACGGTACCATTGTGTGAAAACATAGGAGTTTTGGGAGTATGAGTTTAGAACCGATCCCCAAGCAATGATACGAAAGGAATTTAGTAAGTGAAAAGTCAAGTAGTTAGAAGGTAATCATAGTTTTAAGGTGTACTTGGATATAAGGATAGATGATATTGGGGAGCATAAGGTTAATTATTAGAAGAGCATAGTGACAAGTAACCATGAAGTAAGGGAGTGAGCAGTAACTCAACAAATTTTATGAATTAGCACCAAATCCAAAAATGACAAACTGACCATACCAATTTCCTTATGTAAATACCAAAAGTCCCTTATGACTAAATTCCTTACTCTTAAAGCTTATGACCTGACCAAACTACCATTGTGATAATTATTATCTGTTGCCTACCCTTGAAACTTATCTCAATTCAACTCCTGCACGACATTACGACAAAGGACGACGAACAGTAAAGGAATGTTGATCAACAAGAAATCAAAAGAAGAATGTGTTTTAAAAAAAAAAAAGAGTGAAAGACAAGGTGATTGGTCGTGAGAGTGTCTGCATAACCTTGTGTGTTTCCTTGCTTGATACTGTTTGTATTTCTCGGGGACGAGAAATCTCTAAGTTGGGGAGGATTGTGAGACCCGCAATTTTACCAAATTTATTTAAATCATAATATTTTTATTTTGCTTTTTATTTTTAGTCACATTTATTTTAAGGATAATTTAATGGGGTTTGTTATTCAAAAATCGGTTTTAATTAAATATATGTATATATATATAGATATGGCGTTATTATATATATATATATATATATATATATATGCAATGAATTATAAATTTTTATTTAATGCATGAGAAAAATATTTTTTGGAATAGAAATATTTAATAGATATATTTTTTCAGAAAAATATATTAGAATAATTTTTATTATTGTTTTGGTACAATTGAGAATTTTCAAGTTATAGTGTTATAACTTCAAAAATTCATATCTTTTTAACCATAAGTCGAAAAATTACAAATGATATGTAAAAACGATCGTATCGAAGTGTATATTATGAAAAGGTAAAGTTTTGATTTTATTTTGGAGTTTTCGAAATGTTATCACTGCTACAATACTGAACGAATTTTTGAGCTTTAAGTGTGAAAGTGTGTTTTTAATGCATTTAATGGCTCTTTGACCCAAAAATATTTTTATGTGAATAGAAAATATATTTTTAAAATCCCTGATTGACTACACCGTCCAAATAAAATATAATTTTCGTATTTTTGAATAATGAAATAATTTGAAAACTTATGAAGTGCATTTTTGAAGGAAATTATCTTAGAACTTCAAAAATTCATAACTTTCAAACCGTAAATCCAAATATTATAAACTTTATATGAAAACGATTGTATTAAAATTTAGTATTTGAATTTGTGAAAATAAAAATTTATTTTGACATATACGAAAAAAATATCTGTACAGTAGGTAGAAAAACGAATTTTTGTGTTTCAACAAAGAAAAATTATTTTGGAGCATAAAATAATTAATTGGACTATAAAATATTTTATTGGTATATTAGAATATTTATATTGATGCTGGATGGCTGCACAGTCCATATCTAAGTATTTTCCTAATTATTTTCTGATTTAATTAAAATAAGAGTTTGATAGGATTGGTTAATTTCGGAGGCAAAATTCAAATGAACCAATGAGAAAAATTTCTTTTATTTTTTTCTTCTTCCCACCGTCCAGAAATTAGAGAGGAAAGAGGAGAATTTCTGAAAATTGGTCCTAAGTTTTTTGTTTTTTGGTAAACGAAAAATTCATTACCAACAGCCGAAAAATGAATCATACAAACTAAAGGCCAAGACTAAGACCTTGCCACCTTCTAGGAAGTGTTCAAGTATAATAGCTTGCCTAAAGGAATCTAGTTACATTTAATTTCTAATCTAATTCTATCAACTAGTGCTTTATTTGTCCAATTATTAAACATAGGAAAAGAAAAGCTTATTCGCCAGGCAACTTCATTTTTAACAGTCCTTAAAATGCTCTCCACCGATTGAGAACCGTAATGATGAATTCTGAAGTTTCGTTCCTTCCAAACATGATAGATGACAGAAGCAAATAAGGCAATTACACATTTTCTTCTTCCTTTATCATTAAAGCCATAAACCAGCCATCTAGACCAGTTAGCAAATCGAGTTGGCCAATAATCCAAGCCTAACCAGATGCAAGCAGCCTCAAGTAAAGCCTTACTCCAATCACATTCAAAGAACAAATGGTTTCTTGTTTCATCAGCAGCATTACAAAGCAGACAAGAAGTTGGAATATGCATAAATGCACTCAATCTGGTCCTTGTTTTTAATCTATCAAGTAAAGCAAGCCAGACAGTGAAGGAATGCTTAGGAACTGAAACACAATTCCAAGCTATCCTGAATTTAGGAAAAGATTGATTGTCATTCTTTAGAGCTAAATAACCACTTCTAATAGAGTAAACCCCATCAGCAGATAGAGACCATAAGCCATTCTGATAATAAGGTTGCATCTTGTCCCTGACCTTTAAAATTTGTTTCCAGTGCCATCCATCAGCAGCCTTCTGATTATACAACTAGAAGTCAGTATCCTTTAAGTAGATAGAATTGATCCATTTCAACCATAAAGAGTCCTTTTTACTGGAAATCTGCCAAATTTGCTTGCCAACAGCTGCATAATTCCAAGTGATTGAATCCTTAAAGCCTAATCCACCACACTTTTTTGGCCTGCAGACCTGCTGCCAAGAGACTGCAGCATGAAAATGACCTGCATCATTCTTACCCCACAGGAATTCCTTGCATTTCTGATCAATAGCTCTTAGGACAGATTTTGGAACAATGAAAATCTGACTCCAATACACCTGCATACTGAGCAGAACAAAGTTTATTAAACAACATCTAGCCTGATAGGATAGATTTCTGCTCCTCCAAGAGTCAATTCTTCTACACACTTTATCAACCAGAATTTTGCAAGATGATGAAGACCATTTTTTAGCAGAAATAGGCAATCCCAGATATTTGAAAGGAAAAGAACCCCTCTGGAAACCTGTAATCTGTAATAGAAGATTCTAAGTCTCATCAGGAATACCAGCCATAAAGAGGTGAGATTTAGGGGCACTAGCTGTTAGACCTGAACTTCTAGAAAAGTCCTGAAAAGCATCAAACAAAATTCTGACACTAGCTGGGTGCCCTTTGCAAAAAATCATCAAATCATCAACAAAAGCCAAATTGATGAGCTTTAAATCCTTGCACAAAGGATGAAATTTGAAGTTCCTGCGCTTTGATGCTAAGCTCAGAAATCTGCTCAGCACCTCCATTGCTAGAACAAAAATCAAAGGTGAGACTGGATCACCTTGTCTCAAACCTCTAGAGGGGGTAAAAGTATCTGACTTCTGACCATTAATAATTATTCTATAAAAAGCAGAAGTGATGCATGTCAATAACCAGTGAGAGAACTTATGAGGAAAATTGAAGGCCCTAAGCATATCAGAAATAAAGGACCAGTCAAGCGAGTCATAAGCTTTATGGATATCAATCTTCATAAGGCATCTAGGAGAAATATGTCTTCTTCCATATAACCTCAAAAGCTCCTGAGTTATTAGGACATTGTGAATGATATTTCTGCCTTGCACAAATGCTGTCTGGTTTTCATTTATTAAATGAGGCAAAACCTGATTTAGTCTATTGCATAGCAATTTAGAAATGCATTTATAGACAGTGTTACAACAGGCAATAGGTCTGTAATCTTTTACCTCAGTAGGACCATCCACCTTTGGAATCATGACAAGATTGGTTTCATTAAATCTTCTAAGGATATTACCTGAAGTGAAGAATTCCTGCACAGCAGCTACTGCCAACAATGTCCCAGGCCTTTTTGAAAAAATGAGATCCATAGCCATCGGGCCCAGGAGAGCTGTCAGAATTGATTGAGAAAAAGGCATGCTTTATCTCCTCATTAGTAAAAGGTTTGACAAGATTAATCTGTTGAGAAAGAGATAGGACATTGCCCTCAGAAACTATCTCATCATTCCAATAATAAGTGCTCCTTCTGCTGAATAATGTCTTATAAAAAGCCACAAAGACTGAACTAATGTTTCCCTGGCCAGAGACATAATTACCACTGTCATCTTTGATCCTGACAATTCTGTTCTTATAAGTCCTTTGTCTGATTGAGTCATGAAAAAGTCTTGAATTACTGTCCCCATCCTTCAACCAATGAAGTTTTGCTTTTTGCCTAAGGAATGACAGAACAACTTTCTGCAAAACTTTATGCTCTTTAATAATTTTCCTTTCTTCATCCTGCAAGACCAAGTCATGGGGATTTTGTGCTAGAGCAATCTGAACAACCTGCAAAGAGTTCCTGAGAGCCTTTTCTCTATTTTCAATATCAGAAAATTTAGCCAAGTTAAGAGACCTGAGAGGTTTTCTGAGCAGCTCCATCTTCTTACTAAGCTGAAACATAGCAGTGCCCTGAATATTCTGACTCCAAACATCATTCACAATAGCAGAAAAGTCATCCAACTGTGTCCACATATTGAAAAACTTAAAGTCAGGTCTGAACACAGGGTTAAGCAAATTCCATTCAACCAGGATTGGTGAATGGTCTGAAACACCTGGTGGAAGAAAATTTGTTTCAGTGTTAGGCCAGGCTGAGCACCATGCCGAATTAATAAGACTTCTATCAAGTTTAGACCAGATTCTATCATCACCAATTTTCTTATTACACCAAGTCATAGAGCAACCCTTAAATCTCATATCAACAAGCTGACTCATATCAACACAATTCCTGAAGTCAGACAATAAATCAATGTCTACCACACCACCTATCTTTTCTTGAGGATCAAGAATAACATTGAAGTCCCCAATAATGATCCAGGGAACTGAAATTAACCTGCTAGCACCCTGAATAACTTGCCAAAGTTCCTTCCTCTCCTCATGATCATTTGAAGCATAAACAAAAGTGCAGAAAAAGAAGCTATTATCGGATTTAATTGAAACCAGACAATGCATATATTGTGCAGACCTTGCTATAAGAGTAACATCAAAAACATCAGGCTTCCAAATTATAAGAATTCTACCAACAGGACTCACATCAGTGTTAGTGAAAAAACCCCAGCCAGGAGCAATGTGATTAATGACTGTCAAAACTGAATCATGCCTTAATTTATTCTCAAGAATGCCAAACAAACCTACCTTATGCAACCTGCAAAAAGAAATGATTTCTTTCTGCTTTTGAGGGTGGTTGAGCCCTCTTATATTCCAAACTCCTATATTATCCATGGGGGGATGGCTGAGAAACCTCTCCTATCTGTTTCTTGCCCTTACTTCTGATCACAGTTTGCCACCCTTCTTCTGTTGTGCCAGAAATACTAGCATCCTTAGTAACAGCACCTGAAGCCATCAAAGGAGCACCTTCCCCCAAAACTGAGACCACCTCTTCTATAGCACTAGGAACATTCTCTTCAAGGATATTGCCTTTCTCAATAGATTGTTTCAATTTCAACCTGTCATCAATGATTTCAACATCTTCCTGACTAGGCTTTTTTTTGACAACCCAATGTTGCTTAGCATTCTTCCTGCACCTATTGGAGTCATGACCATACATTGAGCATTTGCTGCACAACTCTGGCTTCCATTCATACACAACCTTCTGCGACATTAAACGTTCTTGTTCATCCTCAAAATAAATCTCTTCAGGAAGAGTAGAAGGATTGACTTCCACCAAAACCCTTGCAAAATTAATACGATTCCTTTCCTGAGTAACTTGATCAACCATTATAGGAACTCCAACAAGGCTAGCTATTTTTCTTAATGCATTAGCACTCCAATATTTTAGGTTCAACTCTGGAAGTTGATTCCAGACTGGTAAACTATCATGAATACCACGTGTAACAGGCTTACCAGTCCAGGGAGACAAGATCAATGGCTTTTTATCAAAGTGATAAATGCAAGTCTCTAGCACTGCATTCCTTGCCTCACTTGTGTTGAACCGAACAATCATAGTACCATCACTGTTCATAAGCACTTTATCAATGCCATGAGAACCCCATATTTTCTTTAAAAAATTACTAAAGACTGAATAAGGAGGTCTTGCTCCCGATACATAGCATACGACTGAGTTTTGCCAATATTTGACTTCAGACTCCACATCAGAAACCGAAATCTTACCAATAGCTATTCCTTCTTTGAGTTCTGGCTTACAAAACTTCAGTTTATCTCCCGCATTCCTCAGCTTTGAAATATCAAAGGAATCCCACACTGAAGAACGTTTCTGTAACAAACCGTTATCACACTGCGCACTACTGCTTAAAGGATTCGAATCCTTGTTTTCTGAAACCTGCTTTTCACTATCTTTAACCACTGGATCTTCTTTTGGCGTGGAACCAGAAGCCTTTCCAGCAATTTTCTCACGTAAAATATCGATGTTCTTCAACCATGCTTCTGCTTGCTTGGGAGTCAAGCCATCTATATTAGCCAAGTCATCATCATCTAACTTGGTAAGATCAAAAGGCTGAGCATCAGTAACGATCTTAGACAAAGACTCAACATGCTTGCTTGTAGAAGGAGTAGAATGTTTAGGAGGGCGGCCTCTCTTCTTCTTCGACATGGAAAGGCGGCAACGGTGACAAAAACCACCGTGAGGAAGAGAGAAACCCTAACCCTAGCAGAGCTTTTTTTGTTAGTTATTAGTAAGATTTTATGTTTAGAAATAAGTTTTTTTTGGTGGCCCATGCACATGGTTTTTGGCAAAATCCTATTAATTACTAGTCTTGGTTCCAAGTAAAACATTAAGATGATGACTCACCTATGACTAAGGGGACCGAATTTCCTAGAAGGTTTGGAGGGAATATGCTGCATTTTTTTCACCTATAAATAAGACCTCTTACCCCTCACTTTTCACACACACAATTCTTGATAGTTATACAAAGAAAAAAAATCCCAAGAGAAAATAGAGAGAGAGAGGGACGAGTTTGGCTATAAGGAAGGAGGGAGGAATTGCTTTGTCACTTGAAGTTTTTCTTTAGCTTAAGGAGTAGAGGTAACCCAAAATCATTTACACATTTAATCTCTTTTTAATTTATTAATCTTTTGTTTCTATTATTGAATAAAATCTCTAAATTCTTCTATGGTAAAGAAATAGCTAAAGTTCTATTTTTTTTTAATTTTATTATTGAATATGTGATATATTTCTTGATTCATATGAATTAAGGATGAGAAAAGAGACACAAAAAGGGTGTTTAAAGGGATTTATCTCCCCTTTTCTTTAATTCTTAAGATGGCTAAAATTTTTCGATGAGTATAATTAATTAATTTTCTGGGTCTATTTTATTTCTAAGACTATATGAATTATAGAGGATTTTGTATAATTAAAAGAGTTTTGATTCTTTGTCTTTTAATTGTTTTTGTTTCTTGGTATTAAGGAATAATGATAAATAAGTAAATAACAATGGAAAAGTATATTTTTCTTGTATATGTATATATAGGTCGTGACACATATTAGGAAGAGTTGATGGTTGATTTGTGTATTTTGATATATGAATTGTATTGTTGTTTAATAAAATAAAAGAGAATGGAAATGAATAAGAGAATTAAGATGGATTTTTATTTTTTTTTCTTTTATTCTGGACCGTGTATATATATATATATATATACTGTATGGTAATGTTGTTATTTCATGTGTATTTGAGTTATAGTTAAGTCCCTAAAAAGAATAAAAACAAATAAGTGTTTTCCTTAAATGAAATGAAAATGATTTGTGAAAAAGGAACTTAAAATAATTTTTGGGAAATAAAATAAAATTCTGGAAATTTTTGGTGTTCTTAAAGTGTATGAATTTGTATGTTATAGAAATTTTGTTTAATCGTTATTGTTTGGTTGTATTTTATTTCTTTTTGTTTGGATTCAAGTTAAATAAGAACAATGAGTAAGGATAATAAACAAAAATGAAATTTTCTGGAAAAAAAAATAAAATAAAATAAGCCGTGAGGCCTATGGTTTTCTTTAAAATAATTTTTGTAAATTGTTTGTTATTTGATGTGTAATTGAATTGTAGTTTATTGTTTAAAAGAAATAGAAACAAATGGGTAGTTGTTATAAATATATATATATATATATATATATATATATATATATATATATATAAGAGCATGTATTTTTAGGTGATTGTATGATTATGTGGTTGATGTGTTTGAAGATGCTAATTGCTGGAAAATTTGAATTCTTCCTTAAAGAGATCTATTTTATATTTTGTAAACGATTAAAACTCTTGTTTTGAGTATATAAAGTGATGTAATTATATTATATAGATGTTTTAAGAATTAAAAATGCTTTTCCTAATCTTCTAGTGCTGGTCGAATTTTTTTTAGGAGAAAGAAATAAAGTTAATTGAATTTTTCTAATTGATTTGATAATTGCTTTAGTATGTCTATGGAATGAATTACATGTTTTTATGGAAAAGATTAATTCTGGAAAATTATTTATTCAAGACCCCAAATGATTATTTTTTTAAGAGTGTTAGTAATACTTAGTTTGTATGTGCAAGTATAGTGTAGAAACAAATAGAAATGGGTATTTTTGATTTATTAAAATGATTTTATAAAAAATAATAAGTTGCTGTCCAGAATTTATAAATAATGAAAAAGTAATGTTTTATTAGAAATAATAGTGTTTTAAAGTCTTTGGCATGAGTAGGAATTGTGTATAATTGTTTTGGATTGTGTTACTTAAACTTCTTGAACAAATGCAACTTTTACAGTGGCTGTACAGCAGATGCAATCATTTTATTTAGCTTAATTTTAATCATTTTATTATAGTAGAAGTTGTAATGAGAATTTAGGAAAAAACGGCATGTGTTTTCGATGAACTGTTTAGGAGAAAATTGATTTTTAAGAACCTCTATATGTATTGCCCAAAATTGTAAAATAGTTGCATCAAGAATGAAAATCATTTTGAAATAGTTGGTGATGTGTGCTTTATGATAATATTTTATTATAAGTATTTAAAAATTTTATTAAGAAGTATACAAATGATTTTGTGAATGTACTGATGATTGAAAGTGAATTTCTGTAATCTGTTTGTAGTCTGTAAATTTATCTAATTAATAGAAAAAAAGTATTGTGAATTTTGAATGCTTGAATCTATGTTCTCATTTAGCTATATGTGTTTGTAACATGATTTTACAAAATTTGTTTGCTGCTTGATCTTATTTAAAAGTTGCATCAAAAGAAAAATACTTTAAATTCATGCTGTATGTATAATATGGTCATGGTAGTTGTTATAAGATACTTAGAAGTGAGATTTATAGTAAAGGAAAGATTTGGATTTATTATTAAGATGTTATGATTATGTTTTAAAAGTTAAATTTCGATTGGAAAAGGTTTTCATGATTTGAAAGCTAAGAAGAAAAAGTAATTTCTTGATACAATAGTCTGTGTTTGATTTTCAAAAAGGTTTTGATTTTTAAAGGAATAATTTACTTCTAAGAGCTTCTGTATTTTCAAAACATCAAGGATTTTTAAGAAAATAGTGTTTGTCCAAAAAAGCTATAGTAATAATTAAATTCAAGTTATTCACCAAAAAAAAAATAATTAAATTCAAGTTGATATAGATATTTATAGAGCTATTTTGTAAATGTGGTTTGATTAGAGGTTTGCAATCGGAAAACAATAGCGCCGCTGTGAATCGAGCAGATCTTAATCCTTTCACATCATACTAAGGTGAGAGAGCTGTGATGTCCCTAGGCCGGAAGCACCACATGAGGTGTTTGGGGGTTGTTGCAGCTGGCGAGGGTGACCTCGGTCCTACGTATCCCATGAGAGGGGAATCAAGCCGCACGTAGTTCTTAGGTTAAGAGAGACATACCTTAGCCCCTAGGGAGAGGGGGATATATATAGGAGAGAGCTGGTTGCCCTAATGGGCTTGCTTGAGGCCCAATTAGGGCCAACCTGTACTGAGCTGTGAGTGGATGAGGTTGGATGAGCTCCTTGTGGATAAGGTTGGATGAGCTGTCCTTGTGGATAAGGTTGGATGAGTTGTCCTGCTCTCGATGTCGGACTAGGTCGGATCTTGGGTGGTGTCGGACAAGGAGGTCGGACCTTGATAGGAAGATGAGGTCGGCCCGTGCCTGATGTCTGGTCGGCCGTTGAGCATTGAACTCGGCCAAGCATATTGGGAGGTCGGACCTTGGTAGGAGGATGAGGTCGGACCGTTGAGCTTTGAGCTCGGCCAGGTCCACCACATAAGCCCCCCAGCTCGGTCAAGGCCAATCAAGCCTTGTTCCGAGGTCTTGGTTCAGGTCCTTTTTCCCAGTCCACCACATAGGCCGAGTCCGCCACATAAGCCCCCCAGCTCGGTCAAGGCTATTTGAGCCTTGCTCCGAGGTTCTAGGGAGTTCGGATGATGAGCTGCTTTGCGACGTTGCTCGAGGTCCCGGCTCGGCGAGACTTTGTGAGTCTCGAGCCAAGTTAGGAGAAAGAAGGCATAGCACTAAGCATCATAGCACTAAGTACCCCTCACCTTCTAGGAAGGGTTTGAGTACTAGTCCACAATTATGTGCTCAAGGCTAGCAAAGGATAGCAAGGCGGGTTAGGAGAAGTCGATCCGCCGTGTGAGCCCCCCAACTCGGGAAGAGTCGTAGAGACAGTGCCGAGTTGAGGTCCTTTCTACGTCCGTCTGATCAGTGCTGAGTTGGTGATGAGGTAGAGACATGCTTGCAGGCGTGGCCTTCCGCTCGGAAGAGTGTTGCAGATGGTTGATAGTGCTCTTTTGTGCTCGGATGATGAAACTGAAAGAGTACCTCGATCTCGAACCGAGTTCCCGCGGGGGGATCTGCCAGAAGCTCGGTGAGGCTCATCTCGAACCGAGTACAAGCTCGGTGAGGAACATCTCTAACCGAGGACTCGGGGGGATCCACCACCAGCTCGGTGAGGCTCATCTCGAACCGAGTACCAGCTCGGTGAGGAACATCTCGAACCGAGTACAAGCTCGGTGAGGGACATCTCGAACCAAGTACAAGCTCGGTGAGGCTCATCTCAAACCGAGTCCAAGCTCGGTGAGGAACATCTCGAACCAAGTACAAGCTCGGTGAGGAACATCTCGAACCGAGTTCCCGCGGGGGGGAGTTCCAGAATGGATTTGGGGATGCTCCGAGATGAGGGTGATGAAGTTATGAGGGTAGTCATATGAACAGATTCCTTGTGGATGGGAGAGAAGTAGCGTCAATTTCTTCATCCATGCTAACCGCAACTGCTGAGTTTCTCGGAATTCAAGAAGTCGGACAAAATCTCACGAGTTGTCGGGAGTATCTCTCTCCTTTACTTTTCAAAACCTTTGATTCGGGAACAACAGCGCCTTCCGTGAAAGCATCAACGGGAATGATGACCGAGGTCTCCGAGAACCATGGTGATTTATGCACGTCCGACCGCAAGGATTGGGTGCTGGACCAACCCCGTGATGGCACAAGACGGAAGAGCTCGAGCACAGGATGAAAGGCTAGCACAATGCTGAGTTTGTTAAGGAGGATGCCATCATGGACATAGTTGCTTGTTGAAAATGCGACCAATGACGAGACCACACCTCCCCCTCTAAAGAAACAGCGGTGCTCGGACTTGGATGTGTGAGAGGAAACCAAGGGTAAGCATGCAAAGCAAGGAATCGCCGAGAAAGGTCGTGGTGTCTGTGCAAAGGAGCCTAGGAAACGCCAAGCTGTAAGCGAACCGACGAGCTTATCAAGGCTCTCAGGGGACCTCTATCACAACGGAAGGCGGAGAGGAATGTAGAGGTGAAGAAAGTGCAGTCCATAAAATATTGGCCGAGAATGCCTCTCTGACCTAGAGAAGTCGGCAGACGACATCTTTGACACCTTCGGGAATGCTGTGAGTCAGATTAATATCCTCAACCCCGACCTTCGCCTCAAGGTGTTCAGGGTTAAAGACGGCACGCTGGTGGATTACAACAACAACAATGCCGAGGTTGACAACTCGGCTGACAACCTGCCTGCCCCCCTTGCCGAGAAGGAGAAAGGGATTTTTTATCATTGTTTTAGACCCGATGAGGGTTGTGCTCTGTATGCGGTAAGGAGAGCTCGGGTCCTGCACCATTCGCCGAGGACAGTGAACTTCCAACGCAAGTTGTTGCACATAGGATGTGGTTGTCTAAACCTTTTGACTTCGGATGTCTCCCCCTGACCAGTGCAGTAACCTATAAGGTTTCCTCTGAAAAAAGGTGCTGTATATAAGTGAATGCGGTAGGGAACTTGGATGCTATCCTCGGCCCCAGTGTAAAAGAGGTTGCTGAGTGAAGTTATGTGAAAACATTTCACAGCAAGCTGTACTTTACCGGGTGTCCCTTGTACCCTGAACTTATAAGCCGATCTCAGAAGATGTTCGCTGTATATAAGCACCGTGCAACATTTAGGTGGCTAACGCTAAATGAGAGGATTGGTACGTACGCACTGTCTGTAGCACTAGTACCGACTTGTATGCGTGAATGCATGTAAGTGCGGTGACAGGGGGGACCGTTCTACCACAAAGGTAGGGTTGAGATGATAACAGCTCGGTAGAAACATGAATAATAGTAGATCGGCCGATCAGATAGAAACATGAATCTGAGAAAATAATAGCAGCTCGGCAGATCAGATATAAGCATAAATTAGAGAGAATAATAGCAGCTCGGCAGATCAGATATAATCATGAAATAAAGAGAATAATAGTGGCTCGGCCTCCCTCTTCGATAAACCGCGCAATTTGAAATAGAGGATCTCCGAGCTCAGAAATAAGCATGAACTAAGAAATAATATATGCCTTTGGAATTGTTCACCTTCGAGAAGCCGTGGTGGTCCTGTGAAAACCAAAGAAGATCCAAGCCGAGATGAAAAGTGGAGCCAATAAGATAGTAGAGGAAAACATAGCAGTTCGTCCAAAAAAGATCCAAGCCGAGATGAGAATAAAGATCGTAAGATGGCTTCGTTCAAAAATAGAGACAGTCGTAGCACCTCGGCCTTCCTTTTTTCGACCATCATTTTCCCTAAACCTTACATTACATGTAAAATAATAGTAATCAGTGATCGTCGTTAAATTTGACGATTCATGATAATACATGGTAATTAAATAACAACAATGAGGATTGTTGGTAGGCAAGAATAAAACACCGACATAAGAGCAAGATGATTCGAGCAAGTCATACACAACAGATATGAAAGCGGCAAATATTGAAATTTAAGATGTTGTTCAACAAGATAGTATTGTCCACGAAGAGATGCATGATTTCAAGTATATCACACTCCATAACAGAAGACATATGTCAACAAACCAGATGAGGGCATTTAATTCGTGAAAAACGACAACAGGAGAGGTAACGGAAATCAAATATTATCCTACTATCACAACAGAAGAGGCAGAGATTTAAGGACGTTTAACAGTAAGAAGATTTGGTTAACAGTACGTCATGTAACAACACGGATAATACCAAATAATAAGCAATAAGTAGAGAAACTATAAAGAAGCAAGGATCAAAAGCATATGTCAGAAATAGTGCACCAGGTAAACCAATATCAAGAAGCATGCAAAGTAAACACATAGAAAGACGATGAGATAGGAAAATAATATGGGAACTAGGATTTCTTCCCTGATTCAGATGAGGAGAGGAGTGTCGGATTGAAGAATGTTGAATTGAAGTATGTCGGATTATGAGTATGCAGTCCGTCCTTTTCGAACGGGCTTTGTTGAACTTTGAGGTCCGACCTCCGTTTTCCTTAGTGTGATGTTGAGCGAGGGAAACTAGCAGAATAGTCATCATACTCGGATTAAGATATCGGCTCGAGTGTGAAACACTGTGCGAGTCTTCCGAAACTACCTTGAACATCCGAGGAGAGAAGAGTAAACTCGGATTATGATTTTCGAAATCATGTAAATCCGAGGAGAGAAGAGTAAACTCGGATTATGATTTTCGAAATCATGTAAATCCGAGGAGAGAAGAGTAGTGAATGGTTTCCGACACTCCAAAATGCCCGGAACACGAGCTCAAAGCAGGGAATTTGATTGTCGTAAATAATATTTGATGACATTAACAGGCGGAGATATATTTTTGACCAATGTGAATCATGCATCAAAATAATGACGTGTAATAATAAAAATAATTTGCAAGACTTGATATAGAACACTACCCTGATACAGGAATGAGTATTGAGTTGTTGGGCCCATGGTACGTTGATAGCCCAATCCTCTCCTTTCTTTTCTTTTTTTTTTTAAACCTGGGCTTGTTAGCCCGTTTGGTAATTGTTGATGCTTTTTTTTTTTGAGCTTCAACCCAGATTCTTTTTTTTTTATAAATTTTTTTTTTGTGATTTGGGCCCTGTGGCCCGCTAGGGTTTCAACCCTAATGTAGCAGGAATGTTGCGCTCCACAAGGTTGCAGCTAAATGCAGTGGCGGCGGCCAGCATGGATCGAAGGCCACCGCGGGTGGTTCGGCTTCACCGGTGATGGCGGTGGTGGTAGACGGAACGGCGAGACCAGGGAGTGGCGGAGGCGTCGTGGTCACTTCCTCTTCATGAGATTCTCAAAGACCGAGGTCGCCGTTCTCCTTCTTGCGATCTGCAGTACCATGGAGGTCGATCGGCGGCGGCGATGGATATTCGAGCCAGCCAAAGGCGGAGAGAGCGTGAGCCGAGGAGATCTGGACGAAAGTCTTCAACCTTGCTTGCACTTTGCGATGGCGGCGGTTCCGAGTTCGACAAGATCCGAACCGCTCCCTTCGTCTTCCCTGTATCAGTTTCGCTCGTGGATTTGGCAGCGACGAGCTTGCACGGGTCTCGGCAGTGGAGACCGTTCGTGACTCTGATCACGGTGGTTTGAGGATCCGAGACGAAGAGGAGGGGATCTTGAAGAACGGTGCGCCGGTACCGGCACCGGTCGCGAAGGGGCAGCAACGCTGGTCTCCAGCCTTGAGCAGCGCCAGCAGCGAAGGACAGCCGTCGTGGTGGGCTCGAAGGAAAATGATGATCTTTGAGTATGCTACCAGAACCGCCACTAACATCAAACGACACCTTTAAAGCTACCAGTGAAGACGACGGCGCCGCCAAGTACCCCGATGAGTTGTATGCCATCATCGTTCAAGGGTTTCGCCATGGTCTCCATTAGAAAGATGGGGGGTACACGAACACAAGCCAGGCCAGAGATTCCCTTCCCCCGATCTGCAAACGTATCATCCTCCCCATAAACGAATCACTCCCCTTCCAAGATTTTTTAAAGAAGAAGGTACTGTACAGATCTGGTTTTATCAAGAACGCCATTCTTGCTCAGCCCAGAACGTGAACCTTTTTTTTTGGATGGGAATCGAAATTTATCGGTCCCCACAGACGGCGCCAATGTGATGTCCCTAGGCCGGAAGCACCATATGAGGTGTTTGGGGGTTGTTGCAGCTGGCGAGGGTGACCCCGGTCCTACGTATCCCATGAGAGGGGAATCAAGCCGCACGTAGTTCTTAGGTTAAGAGAGACATACCTTAGCCCCTAGGGAGAGGGGGATATATATAGGAGAGAGCTGGTTTCCCTAATGGGCTTGCTTGAGGCCCAATTAGGGCCAACCTGTACTGAGCTGTGAGTGGATGAGGTTGGATGAGCTCCTTGTGGATAAGGTTGGATGAGCTGTCCTTGTGGATAAGGTTGGATGAGTTGTCCTGCTCTCGATGTCGGACTAGGTCGGATCTTGGGTGGTGTCGGACAAGGAGGTCGGACCTTGATAGGAAGATGAGGTCGGCCCGTGCCTGATGTCTGGTCGGCCGTTGAGCATTGAGCTCGGCCAAGCATATTGGGAGGTCGGACCTTGGTAGGAGGATGAGGTCGGACCGTTGAGCTTTGAGCTCGGCCAGGTCCACCACAAGAGCAACTTTCTTTAGACATAATGGCACTAAGGATTACATTAGGATGATTTCGACCATCTCAAAAGTCGGAATCCGAGTTACGTGTCAAGACACGAGACGACAATTGATTGTGAATGTTTAGTCGTCCTTCGTGCGATAGTAACTCTATGTGTATGATGTTATTATGACTATATTTTGTTATGCTATTATGAAAAATAATTTTGAGATGTTGTTCAATTGAATTTGGAAATGATAATAATTATGTTGTAAATATTCCAATGAAATTATGCAATTGTGAGATGTTGATTATACCAGTGATGAAAGATTATTGGCAAAGAGTTTATGATCATGGAATATTGGAAAGAGCAAGACTTTATATTTTTGATGATCTGTAAATGATCCATGTTATGACAATACAAAGACAATGATTGTGTACAGTGATGGTGCATCGTGGTACATTGACTTGTAATTATTTCCCTTAAGTGACTAATCACGTGTATAATTGTGCCGTGATTTGTCTTGTGGATTCCACTATACAAAAGGGAGTTTTTGCTGTGGTCCCTTAGCGGTCGAGGCCCGTTAGAAGCGAGGCTTAGAATGGGTCGACCAACTTAGGATAATAAAAGACTTAAAAGAACTTAAAAGACTCTAAGCTTAAATCCTTTCTAACTACGTCGAGAGTGAAGTAGTGGAGAGGAAAGATACCGTATACTTGGAGGTCGTGCATCCCTCCAAGTGGTGATTGTGATAGGGGAGGGCAATGATGGTGACTCGTCAAGAAGCTTATGAGCGCTTCCCTAGGTGGGACGATGCTACAAGGATCAAGGTCACCTGCTGGGCGTTGGTCGTAGCTAGGACTACACTCGAGAACTAGGGATAGAGCTGTCGCCCCCTTGAACAAATCCTAGATGGTGTAGAGGGAATCCAAATGGGACTAGAAGCCACTGTTTATTTTGTGAAATGATGAACTGATGTTGTATTTTGTTTGCTGGCCAACTTGCGTGGTTTCAGCTGGTGCGTACCCTTTGGCTTCGATGTCAGCATGGTTAGGACTCCTATGCATCCCATCTACTTTCCGAATTAGGATGTGGTTGGATATTGAAGGAGGAGATGTAACGTGTGTGCTAATTTTACCTTTAACTCAATAACTCTGTCTCCCTATATTAATTGAGGTAGTAATCATTGGAAAGACATATCAAATTCTTGAATAGTGATGCGTATAATGGCATAGTGAAAGTTAAGGTTATGAAACCCTTGCATAATAATGATAACCCTGATAATGTATGCAATGTTGAAAGTAAGTAGTTATGCCTAGTTTTAGTGTGTGTATGGTCTTACCGTAATTCCTTAGATTAAGACTATGCCGTCGACAATCTATTGTCTGGATCGTTGACTCTCTTCCCTTTTTCTCTACCTTTCTTTTCCTGTGGTCATTTGGGCAATGATCACTGATGACAGATCCGATAACCTGTTATATAGAAGTCTCGAACAACGGAATTGTGGATGCTAATGCTCTCGGTCAATGGGAAGTAAATTGGGAAGGGTGGATTTGGACAGGACCGACCAGAATAGAAATCTTGGACCCAAACCAGATGATCACCGAAAACATGAATGAAGTCTTCACCAGCCATATGTACATGAAGGATTGTGTGTACGGAGGACCATTTACGTATAATGACATTCACCCAGCCTTGAGGCAGTTTACCATCGAGGACATCCCCGAACCAAAAGATTTTCTCTTAGAATTTATAGATGAAGAAGAAGAGGTTCTTGAAGTCTTCGATCCAAATGATGATATGGAAGAAGACGGAGAGGAGCAGGGAGCAGAAGACATTCCTGAGGAGCCTGTTGAATGTGTAATTGATCCAGAGGAAGCACCTCCAGTAGAAGATAGTGATGATGAATAGTTTTTGTAAGTTTATGTATTTCTTTAGGATGACAACCACTGATGATCTTTATGTAACCCCGATGAGGAAGTTTTGTGATCTCATTTTTGATATCTGATAATGACCGACAAGTCGAAATACTTTTTGTAATGATCATTTTAGAGTTATATGAACGAATTATTTCGAATTTCAATTAGTGAGTTTTATTTTGTGGATGAGAATGTGTTGTAGCACTTCTGTTTGGAAAATAGGATTAGGTTCAAGTAACAAAACCGTTTTCAAGAAACTAAGTTGTTTATGTAATACAATTTTTTTAAAAAAGATAAGTTGAAAAAATATTTTGGAAGCTAAGTTAATATGAAAACTTTTTCAAATGATTATAATCTCGTAATGTTTATATGTATAAAAAAAAATGGCGCAAATTTTTAGTGAAAATTCTATTTCCAAATTGTGGTGTTACAAGTGGGACACGTTGCTTCTCACCACCACTCAACTGTATTAAAAAAATTATTGCTAAAAATTGAATTTTTTAAAGAAAAAGTGAAAACTTTTATTTTCTTCATTATTACATTTGGAGAATAAAAAAAATATCACGTGTTATGAGTTTAAACAAAATTGTGTTTTCTTGGGTAGAGAGCAACAATCAACCAAAAAAGCATCAACGTATACTGTTGACAGCACGGGACCCACAGAAATAAAATCTAAAGGGAATAAACATCCCTAAAAGAGGAAGAAAGAGAACCTATCTATGGTGGTGGTGGCGCCGGAATTGGGATTGGGTTTGTAAATGAAAACGGGTTTGGAGATTCGAGGGAATAATATAAAAGAAGGTGATGATGAAGAAGGTATGCTCCTCCATTTGTTCTTGGTTTTTTTTTTTAATATGAAAAACGAAGGTATGAATAAAGAAGAAGAAAATGATGATATTGGTACTTGACAGTGATAGAAGAAGAAGGGTATGATAGATTGATGAAGAAGAATAACGTAAGAGAATAGTGAAATGGGAAATTATAAATTAAGAGTATTTTAGGTAGATACAGATAGTATTAAAATGGGGTATTTAGGGTAGATGAAATATAAAATTAAAATTAGGGTATTTTGGGTAGATAAAAAATAATATCGAAATTAGGTATTTTGGGTAGATGAAAAATAATATTAAAATGGTAGTATTTTGGGTAAATTGCATTAAGGATAAAAAATATTTTAAATAAATATTTTAGGATCTAATTATAAAACTTATAAATTAAAAATATGCCCATCTTACTTGGCAAAAAAAAAAACACGTGACTATTTTCTATGTGACCACGTCAAAAGGGTTAAAAAACTCTCTATTTTGATAGGATTTCGAAGTAAAATCCTTATGTTTGAGCCGAAAATCTTTAGTGGGGTTTACTCTTCGTATAATTTTCTTTTAGAAAGTAAGACTCAAACTTAGATTCTCACTAAGGAAAAACATATATGTATCACGTGAACACTACACACCACTTCTTTTCTGCACTCATTTATACATTATATCTTTCTTTTTATGTCTCTTTTAGCTTCCTTTTCTATCGCATTATATCAATCACAATTACTTTTCTATTTTTATTTTTATCTTTCTCTTCCCTACAAAATTGAGATCGAAAAAGATGGTGAAGAAGAAACACTTTCTTGATAAGTTATATACTTATATTAGGAAAAAAATCACACATAGAAAATAGTAATAACAATAATAATAAACCAAATAGAATTATAAATTAAATCCAAAAAATGTTTATTTTAAATATTAGAAAAAATTTCTAAATTATATATAAAAAAAGTTTTGTTTAATTAATACTAAGATATGAATATAAGGAGTTAGAATAAGATAAATGCTTATTCAAAAATTAAGTTTGTTATTTATCGAAATTTTAAATTGGTATTTTTTCAAGTCAAAATTACTTTTTAAAAGTTTATTTCCAACTTAATTTTTCAAAATTTAGTAGAAGGAAATTCTCAATTTTGCGAGCAGATTTTAATATTTTTCATAAATAAAAAAATAGTACTCTCTCCGTTCCTATTTATCTATCTTATTTCAAACAAAACATATCATTTAAAAAATGAAATCGTTAGTTAGATTTTCAATACATTAATTATGTTTTATCCCACTATACCCTTTCTCTATCCATAATCAATACTTTTTCTCCACTACTTACTAAAATCGATACCCTATTAAATAAGACTAAACATGAAAAATAACATTTATTACGCTTTTAAAATCATCAAAATGACAAATAAAAATGGCTCAATTATCTCACAAGTCTCTGAAGTTTGGGGTATTTTTGTCAGATACCCTTATACTTTTTTTCAATGTTTGACTCCCTGAAGTTACTTATGGGTTTGTCTTATACTCCTACTACTAATTCTGATCAATTTTGATAACATGTAACATCAGAATCCTAGTTAGACGCATGAGGTTGGTCATGTGGTGTCGCGTATTGTCACACGGGCGAAGACAAACTCTCTCTTCAATTCTTTTTTTCTTTTTTTTATTTAACTAAAAATATAAAAATACTAAGTTTTTTAGTTTTTTAAATTTTTTAAAAAAATGATTTTCGCTCATGGGGCACCAGGTGCTTAACCTCCTACGTTTGATCAAGATTCCGATGTTACATGTCAGCAAAATTGGCCAGAATTGGTAGTAGGAATAAATAACAAACTTAGAAGTAACTTCGGGGAGTCAGACATTAAAAAAAAAAGGAATAAGGGTATCTGACAAAAGTACCCCAAACTTTAGGGACTTGTGACATAATTAAGCCAATAAAAAAAATTTCTCCAAGAAAGGACGACAGTTAAATAGAAAAGAGTACTTCCTTCGGCTTGAAATATAAGAAAAAAACATATTTCTTTTGGTTTAAAATATAAGCAAAACTAACCAACTTTTTTAAATTTTATTTCATTTCCAATGCAATTTTCCTAAAACTTTCTTAGAAAATTGTTATCTTATTTAATTTTTTTTTCATTCCCAATGTAACTTTCCTAAAATACCTTTATTCTTTTATAAATTTTAGAAAATTAAATACAATCAATGAATCTTCTTAATAAGCTTAAAATTAGTTAAAGTTGCTTATAATTTGAGTCGGAGGAGTATCATCTACATACTATGAAATAGGAGCATTTGATTACTATTTTGATCTCCCGCCTAATCCTCCTGATGATTGGTTTCCATTTTTAATCTTCATTGATTGCACATTTAATTACTTTATTAGTGATGTTTTTTGCTTTAATATGTGTTTTTTGGTTTATTTAATGACTGTTGCATCAGATGTTTAATCTGGGCCGTCCATTGATATAAGATATTGATAAAGGAGATCTGGACCGTGTGTTGTTTTCTGCCAGCTTCCAAAGCAAGTGTGTGTCGCTTCGTTCCTTTCATTTCCTTCATTGTGTGTCTCGAGTGTTTGTCTCGAGTGCCTCGAATGTTAATTTGCTTAGGTATTTTTTACATGGATCAATAACACGATTCACCTACCTTATGCTTTTTATATAATTTTCAGTTGTCAACGATTTTTTTTTGTGTTACCAGTTGTTCAGCTCAGCTTTGCAAATCTCACTTTCATTTGCATGCTTTCAAATTTTTGTGTTCGAGTTTGTTTTATTTCATTTGTATACTCTATGTTTTTTCGTTTTGTGTTTCAAATCATCTCTATTTTTCTCTCTCTTGGTGTTGGTGTCATCGCTGGTGCTGTTGTTGTTGGTGGTGTTGCTGGAGCTTGGGTTTTCCTTTGGTTGTTGGAGGTAAGTCATTTATTTATTTTTAGTACGGTTTATTATTATTATTATTGTTATTGTTTTTCTGCTTTGCTTTGTGTGTAACTGTGTTGTTGGTTTTTGGGGGGTTTTCTTTTTTTTTCAACGTGATTAAAAATTTTGGTTTTCATTGTTGTTTTTGATCATATTGCCTCTGTGAAAAGTTAATAATTTTTTTAGTTGTGTATTGTAGTTAGTGTTGTGTTTCGTGGTTCTTCACCAATGTTTGATTTATAATCCTTTTTTTTATGTTTGTTATGTTTGCTGCATTAAATTTGTGGATGGTGAACAATAGAAGGTGGAAGGGCGTGTAAGAGACCTCAGATTGATTTGAATGAAGGTGTATTTTTCAAGTATTCTATTTTATTGATATTATATATATAAGGCAAGTTTTTGATTTTTTGAGTTTGTTTTACTCTTAGTTCTTGAGTGTGATATGGAGGTTGAGTTGTCATCCATGACAAAGCTAACACCAGGGAAGCATGTGCTAAAAAGTTTGCCTTCGTGTTGTTATTAATAATAATTGCGTTGTGATGCATATATTTCTTTTCTGATTTGAATGCTTATTGTGAAAGGATCATGCTCAAAACCATCTAATCATATTGAAGAATTGGTTCACTCGAGTAATGTGAGGATGTGTGCTTTGTTTGGTAATGATGATAATTTGAGTGTTAGAAGATTTGCTCATGATTTTGACTTTAATGATGATTCAGGTGTGATATTATGTTTTTTGTTATCTCATATCTTTTAAGTTATTGACTTTGTAAATGAATATGTTTTTAACTGATTTGTAAAAAATTTGTGCACAGGTGATAGACAGAAATCTCACTATACACAATTGTCTGTTGTGAAGTGTGATTCCGGGAAAAATTCTAAGCGTGGTTTGGTTATTGCATCAGTTTCACATTATTTTGATCTAAATTCAAATCCAGGTTTTCAGGATTTTTAGATACAATGTTTTGATTTTTTTTAATAGCATTGTTTATCTTTTGTTTGTTGATTATTTTCCCTTATTGTGTTTTTGTAGTAGATTATTCATCTAATGATGGTAACTTCGATGCTGGATTTCATTTTGAGATATGTGAAATGGATAATGCGATTGTTCGGAGCACTTTTGAGGTTGGAAGTAGTAGTCGGTGTGGAACGCAACGTGAAGCATGTGAAGGTGATGATGGTTTTGTCATAGATGACTTAGAGGTAAGGGTGTAAGTGATCCGGTCCCAGACCGCGAGACCGATCGGATCGGACCGAATGAGACCGAAAAATATGGTCCGGTCTGATCTCGTGATCCGGTCCAATCTTAATATTTTTGGACCGTTCTACTATGGTCAGGTCCACGGTCTCACAAATTTTGATACCACAAAGACCGGACCGGACCGGTAGTTCAAATATTAAAAAAAAACACTGATAGGCTACTTGACCCGTCTACTGATAAGCCCAAAAGGACAACCATTAACCACAACCCTAACAAACACACAGCCTCACAGCCACTCAAAATTCAAAGAATCTGCAAACATGTCGCCCACAACCAAGTCAGTAGCAAGAAGCACGGGAAGGCAGACACAAACATAAGGTAGCAAAAACTAAAGCACAGAAAGCCAAAGATCAAGTTTCTCCCTTCTCCTTCTGTTCTTCCTCCATTATGCCTCCGGTTCCTTCCCTCCACCAATTCGTTCTCTTTCTCCCTCCTCCGATCCGATTCGTTCTCTCTCTCCCTCCTGCAATTCGTTCTCTCTCTTGTTCCTCCGATTCGTTCCTGTGATTCGTTCATACGAAAGCAAAGAGAAAGAAAGGCAAAGCGAAAGAGAAGGAGAGAGAGGAGGAAAAGCAGCGACGACCCTATCCATCACCGCCGCACTGCCGCACCGCCGTCCCAAATCTCGGTCCTGCGTCGCCTTCGATTGTTTCTTCTTATCTCTCTGTTGCGCTCTCACTCTCACATTGTTGTTATCTCTCTCTTGTTTTGGTCGATTGCTTCACTTTCTCTCTCTCTCTCTCTGTTTCTCTCTCACTCTCACACAGTCACAATGTAATGTTGTTGCTCTGTGCTCTCTCTTGTTTTTTTTTTTGTTACAGTCTCTGGTTCTGGTTTGATCCGAAGAAAGATTGAAACTTGAAAGTTAAATATTTTCTTAATCAGACCGTGGTCTAGACCGGACCGGACCGATTATGTTCAGTCCGGTCTGGTCCGGTCTTTGTGTGTGAATGATGTTCGAACCAAACCGGACCATCTAATTTTGATCGGTCCGGTCTGTATCCGGTAAAGATCGAACCAGACCGGACCGTTACACCTCTACTTAGAGGAAGTGGAAGAGGAGTTATTGCACGATAATCATTTTTGTGAAGATGATGATGATTTTTTGGGTTAGTATTCTTTAATTATATTTTTGGTCAGTATTATTTAATCATTTATATACTTTGTGTTTTGTTTTGGTTTTCATTTTAAATTTGTGATTGGTTATGACTTGCAGAAGAAGATGAATCATGTTTGGAGATGACAAGTTTGGATTTTCATGGTGTTAGGTATTCTGATCTTGGTGATTGTGATTACAGTTGTCATTATTGTGGAGCTAAATTCTGGTACAAGGAGAAAGTAGATCCCAAGAAAAGAAGTCGCATGCTTGTGTTTAGTCTTTGTTGCTCGAAAGGAAAAGTGAAGCTACCACGCTTGCTGAACCTCCTGAATATCTACAATGGTTGTTTTTTGATCAGTCTAATCCTGTTTCAAAGCACTTCCAGCAAAATATAAGAGCTTATAACATGATGTTCTCTTTTACTTCCATGGGTGGTAAAGTTGATAATAGGGTAAACGATGGTCGAGGTCGTTATGTTTATAAAATTTATGGTAAAAATCATCATCGAACGGGATCTTTGTAGCCATATGAGTGGCAGCCACCTAAGTTTGCTCAACTTTATATATACGATACAGAGAATGAAGTTTTTAACCGAATGGCTATTGGAAGGTTAGATTATCTTGATCTTATCATTATTTTTGTTTTGGATTGGTTTATTATGATAATGTTGATGTATTAACTTGGTGTTTTGTTTCATTTCGATTCTTGGGTGTGTAGACCCTCAAGGTCTAACACTGGACCAGATTATGATTCTTCGATTGTTGAGGGGCTGAAAGAAATGATTGATGAATATAATCCAATTGCCAAAGTTTTTAGAATGACAAGAGATTCTCTTCGGTCACAACCAGTCAGTAACATCGATTGTTGAGGGGCTGAAAGAAATGATTGATGAATATAATCCAATTGCTAAAGTTTTTAGAATGACAAGAAATTCTCTTCAGTCACAACCAGTCAGTAACATGAAGCTCAGATTGATACGAAAAAGAGATAAGGATTCAAGGTTGTATAATTTGTCGACTGTTGATGAGATAGCTGCTTTGGTTGTCGGTGATATAGATATTAATAATACTGAGTGAGCTATCACTACAAGAAAAACCATTTATTGCAACGACATTTTGCCACGACTTAAAAAAGTCGTTGCTAAAAACAGGTGTTTTGCAACGACTTAAAAATGTCGTTGCAGAAAATAGGTGTTTTGCAACGGTTTAGAAAAGTCGTTGCAGAAAATAGGTGTTTAGCAACGACTTAAATAAGTCGTTGTAAAACACATGTTTTCTGCAACGACTTTTTAATTCGTTGCAAAACACGTTTTCTGCAACGACATTATCGTTGCCAATAACATTAAATAATTTTTTTTATAAAAAAATTTAATAACAAAACATGTATTCTCCGTATATACAAACTAAGTCCAAGTCCTAACACGTATACTCACTTCATTCCTTTCTCACTTGCGATTGATCTTCTCCTCCCTCTCTCAGTCTCACTCGCTACTCGCTAGCCTCTTCATCTTCTCTCCATTATCCCTCAAATCTCCATCACCGACCTCACTCCTCTCTCTCTCTATTTCTCCTCTCAGTCTCTCACAAACCAGAAGCATAGAACATAACCAACGCCTACACTTCTCGGTCTCCTCTCAACACGAAGCAGAAGGTGAGATCCGAGGACGGAGGGTCGTGTCGTCGGAGACGGAGACGATGTAGCGTGAGTTGGAGGAGAAGGTGAGATCGGAGACGCCCTGTTCGTGGCAGGAGTTCGCTTGCATAGGGGAGAGGAAGCGGCTGTCGGAATCGGAGTTGGAGTTAGTGAAATCGTAGGTGCAGAGGGTTCTTTTCAACAGAGGAGGCGGCGACCATTGGAGGAGAACTTGACGACGGTGACTCCCCTCTTGTGGATTCTGGTTCCAATTTCAACCTCAGCGAATCCTAATCCCTAGTTCCCCTCCACTCTTTGTCTTAACGAACCCTAATTCCCCTTCACTCTCGGCCTCGTCAAACCCTAATTCCCCTCCTCTCTGAGAGGGAGCTTCCAATTTTGCTTTTCAAATTGTTCTGTCCCTTCCAATCTGTTACTAATCTTTGGGTTTGGTAAGTTTTTTTTTTATTTTTTTTGTATTTCTTGTTTATTTTATACTGATGAGTGTTTTGTTTTCAGCAGTAACTGTAAAGCATGAAAGTGGTGGGTAGGAGTATGGGAGTTTAGTAGGAGCTTGCCTTCCCTCACCTTCATGGTTAATCATTTTGATAGGTATTATTGTGCCAAGTGTGGTCTCACTTATGTTTATGAGAAGGCCGGTGGTGATTGATTGATTTCGCTTTAGTGTTCGGTTTAGATTTTTTTGAATCAGGATTTTATTTTTATATTTATGTTTGCATGACTTATGCAATCTTTTTAAACATTACTATTATTTTATCTCTTTTAATTTAGGAATGTCAATTCTACATCTTTATCATAGTCTTTGTGCGCTGTAATTTCAAAAAATTTCTCTATTTTCTTTCCATTTTGTGTTGCGTTGTGCTTCCTAGATTAGCTTCTTTGTTTTGTCAAACTGTGTTAGTGTTAATTTCCATGATTCGTGTTCATAAGTTCTATAAATGTAATGTTTGGCATAATGATGTCTGTCTCTATATATATGTATGTATGTATACATAGAGAAAGGTGGCGTTGGTGACAGGAGGTGACTCCGGGATAGGCAGAGCGGTATGCCTGAGTTTTGCAAAAGAGGGAGCAACGGTGGCCTTTACATACGTGAAGGGACACGAGGACAAGGACAAGGATGATACTCTAAAGATGTTGCTAGAAGCTAAGACAGGTGGTGCCCAAGATCCATTGGCAATAACAGCAGATATTGGATATGAGGAGAACTGCAAGCAGGTCATTGAACTTGTTGTCAAAGAATACGGTCGCATTGATGTTCTAGTGAACAATGCAGCTGAGCAGCACTTGACAAACTCACCAGAGGAAATCACTGAACATCAGCTTCTAAGAGTCTTCAGGACCAATATCTTTTCACACTTCTTCTTGGTCAGGTATATAAAATCCAAGGTGGATTTTGGTTTAGATTAGGCACTAGACTCAATAATAGATTCATAGGCATGAGTCACTCTAACTAGTTCATTTAGCTTGTGCCGGAATCTAACTAAATCTAGCTTTTTATTGAAAGACAGATAGAATTCTAAACTATTAGTCTATTACTCTTGCTATATGTCAATCTAACTAAATTGGTCTTTTAAACTATACATATGACATCAACTTGGTCTATGTCACTAGAAGTTTAAAATCCTATTATTACTATATAAAATTAAGTCCATAAAAGGAATAATGTGATGTCGTTTTCAAATTTTCAGTAACTTATTTGATAAAAATTTTTCGTAAGTACGAAGTCTGTGGCACTTGTATTTTAAAGGGACCAATTTAACATTTACTCTATATTTAACAATTCAGACCTTATTGAGTATTGAGTATGGCTATGTATTGTGCAGGCATGCTCTGAAGCACATGAAAGAAGGGAGCTCAATCATTAACTCAACTTCAGTTAACCCATACAATGGGAATCCAGAATCGCTAGACCATACCGCCACAGAGGGAGCCATTGTGGCCTTCACTAGAGGTCTTTCTCAGCAGCTGGTGAGCAAGGGAATTCGAGTAAATGCGGTGGCTCCGGGACCAGTGTGGACACCAATACAACCAGCTACCAAGCCTGCTGAGATGATTCAGAACCTGGGTTCTGAGGTTCTGATGAAGCGGGCTGGTCAGCCTAGTGAGATTGCACCATGTTATGTATTCTTGGCATCCCTTCCTGACTCTTCCTACTATACTGGCCAAGTCCTCCATCCAAATGGTACATGCATGCATGCTGCCTTCTTTTCTTTATTTTTTTACAGTAGCAACTTTATTTTACGAGTTTGCTTACTAATTATGGGACTGTTTGCAGGTGGGATGATCATCAATGCTTAATGATTGATTCTATATATTGTGCTTTTGCCAATTTGAAAAGAAACCGATGTTAATGGGTGAATAAGAAGGCAATATCAGAGAGACAACTTGGGAGGACTTGTTTCATATGTACTATGTCTTATGTTATGCTAAGTTATATATAAAGTGTATGTATTTGGAGCAGCAAATACATTGAGATGAATAAGTTTATGTGAGTCTTTTCCGCAGGTGACTTAAGAAAAACTAATAAATTGATAAAATAAAAATGTTATTTAAATATCCAAATCTTTAACAGTGAGCTTTGCCAAGTTCATTGGATTCTAGATTCCTCGTAAATTCACACTTTTGTTTTTTATTTATTTAGGATCTATTTTTTTAAAATGAATAAAAGTTTAGACAAATTGATTTCTGGAAGGTTCCTAGAACATAAAGTTAGTGTTTGAAAAATTAATTATAACATCATTATTGTAGATTGTAGAACTCTTTAATCCAGCTCATGTTTATTCCTTGTTATTTGCAGGAGAATCAGGCATTTAGATTTCTTTTCAATAATATGCATGACTCCCTTAAATTTCAGGTATTGGATTTCTTGCATTCTTTTTCAGATTTCTTGTGTTTTGAATTGAGTTTTGATTTCATTCTCATTCTCTTTAATTGGTTTATGTTTTGTCCATTGGCTTGTCTATATATTTATCTGGATCGCGGTAGTAACAAATTAAGCAATTTTCATGTCTAATGATGTTTATCTAAATATTTTGGTAACTGATAGAACATTGGAAGAGTTTTGGAAAGGGCGTGTTGATTCAACAAAGTAGTAAGAATTATCAAATATATATGTGTATCAGTGTTGCAAAAGTGGGTGAGATCTCTATATGCTACTACTGATCTGCTCATTCGTGTAAGTTATTCTAGAAATTGAAACAAAATGAGTTCATATGTCTAAGATAATACTGCTTGGGTTTGTATTTATAAAATATATATCTTAATCCTTTATATCATATAGCATTTATAACAGCGTATTAAGTTTCTTATTTATGACAGTATTAATTTGCTAGTTTATGACAGTGTATCAAGTTCCTTATTCCTTATTGATATTAAGTTTGTTTTGGATTTCAGCTATTTTAGCCAAATCACCAGTTCTGTCTATTTTAGTATTATTTTCAAAGCCATGAAAACTAGAAAACAAACACCAGGTTTTGAGAAATGGATTAATGACTGTTTTTAGGGAGATATTAGTCCCTGTTATGCACTATTTTGATTGTCATTGAGATTGTTAATGATTGTTAATGGCCCTGTTATGCACTATTTTGATTGTCATTGAGATTGTTAATGATTGTTAATGGCCCTGTTATGCACTATTTGTTTGATGAGTAATGAGTAACAAGTTCAGGATTTGTTCAATGTTAATAGAGCTAAAGTACATTACAAAGTGTTAGGCATGCAAACTAATCACTTCTCTGACTTTCAGAGAATTTGACTTGTATTTTGATTTCTGAGACTAGGTCACTATCCATAGTTAGGCATAGTAGGGGTATAGAGAAGCAATGCACACAACAGAGAAACAATGAACGTATGACCATCTGGAATATTGGCAAAAGAGCTATAGTTCATGCACACAACAGAGCTATAGCCATTTTATGGAGTATTTAGTTGCAATCACAATCTTATATTATCACACACATCTTAATCCTATTTTTTAACTTTGCAGATTATTTGTCTTTACCAGTGTGAACCTACTCACAACTTAGCTCATTAACAACCACATTATATTGGTTCATTTATTATGATGAACTATAATTTTTACATACATTATTAGTATAAGAAACATGCTATCAATATACAGACACAGAGACATATGATATGATTGTTCAAAATGCTAACTACTCTCTATCTAATCAAGCTTTGCAATGAGATTGTTCAAAGGGCTAAACATGTACATAATTCAGTACTGAGACTTCACTAGTAATACCTGCCAATAGGTTTATTGAAACTATATTAATCTCTATTTTTTTGTTTTTTTTTTTTGTAGTTTCACTCATATGGAGACAGTACAAATAGTTTTTTTGGTAAATAAAAAATATTATTAATACCAACTTGCAACTTTTACACTGAACTATCAAAAAACCAATGCCACCTTCTAGGAAGGGTTCATTGGTAATACACTAAAACAAGAAAAAATCCAAAAGCATCTAACTAAGGCTGATTAATCTATGAACCAGCAACACATTCCTACATCCTGTAAAGTCCCTAACTCTACTCATAATTCTTGAAGCTAACTCTCGACCAAGTACCCTCCATCGAGCCTCTGGAGATTGTCTCTTCTCCTGGAAGATCCGGCGACAACGCTCTGTCCAGATCTCATACACAACCGCTGCCATGAAAGCACTCATGATCTTCTGGTAAGTTCTCTCCTTCGTTCCATATTGTAGCCATTTCATCCATGCATTACTGTCAAAGCTTCCAATCTGCATGCACATCCAATTAGCAAGTAGAGTGAGTAGCTCCTTGCTCCAATCGCACTTAAAGAACAAGTGTTCATGCGATTCTGGTTGTTGCCCACACAGAGGACAGATTATTGAAATTAGGTTAAGAAATTTCCCCAATCTATCCCGAGTATTAAGTTTCTTCAATAGCATCAACCACATAATAAAACAATGTTTAGGAACCGATACAGAATTCCAAACTATTTTGTGATACTTGAATTTTTCATGCTGCCCATATAGATACCTGTACCCTGAAGCAATCGAGTAATCTTGATTTAGCCACACCCCATTAGAAACACCAGGAATCAACCTATCTCTGACTTTAAGGATCTGTTTGAAGTGCCATCCCTGGTCCCGCCTTGGCTGAGCTTCCCAAATAGTCTCGTCCTTTAAATAAATCTGATTAATCCATTTAACCCACAAAATATCTTCCTTCTTTGATAATTGCCAAACCTGTTTTCCAAGAGCAGCTTGATTCCATAATATAGAGTTCTTAAAGCCAAGACCACCAAATCTCTTCTCCTTGCACACGCTAGCCCAAGATACATTTCCAGTAGATTTATCACCCCATAAGAACTTCCTACACACCTTCTCAACACCCTTCAAGACTGCTTTAGGAATTATGAAGGCTGAGGCCCAATAAACATGCAATGTAAGCAGCACAGCATTTATAAGCACACACCTTGCCTGATAGGATAAATTCCTAGACTTCCAGCTATTCAACCAAGCAGAAACCTTATCAATAAGAACTTTGCAAGTAGCTATGGACCATTTCTTTGCTGATATTGGAAACCCCAAATATCTGAAAGGAAATGAGCCCTCCTTGAACCCAGTACAACCCACAATCTCACTTCTAAACACATCCTTCACCCCTGCAAGATAGATCTGAGACTTATCCTGATTAGCATACATCCCTGAATTATGAGAAAACTCCTGCAGAGCCTGCATAATGATTCTGACACTTCTAGGATGACCCTTGCAAAAGGTCATTAGATCATCCGCAAAAATGAGATTCACAAGATTCAACTCTTTGCACAAAGGGTGAAATCTGAACCCATTCTCCTTAGTTGCAGCCAATAACCTTCTTGAAAGCCCTTCCATAGCTATAACAAAAAGCATAGGAGAAATAGGATCTCCTTGCCTTATGCCACTATAGCTTCTAAATTGCTGAGAATTCTGCCCATTAACCACAATACTAAATGTCACTGTTGATATGCATTCCATTATCCAACTCACAAACTTACTAGGAAATTTTAAAGCCTCCAGCATGTCTCTAATAAAATTCCAGTTAAGGGAGTCATAAGCCTTCCTTAAATCAATCTTAAGTAAGCATCTAGCTGACACATTCTTCCTCCTGTAGAGCCTCATAAGATCCTGCACAATAAGCACATTGTGGACTATGCTTCTCCCCTTCACAAAAGCTGCTTGATTACAATTTATAACCTTTGGCAGAACCTCTCTTAGTCTCATACAAAGCAGTTTAGAAATACACTTATACAATGTATTACAACAAGCTATTGGTCTATAGTCTTTTACTGCTGTAGCATTCTCACATTTAGGAATCATAACTAAATTAGTGCAATTCCAAGCTTTTAGAAGCTTACCTGAATAGAAAAACTCTTCAATTGCCAAACAACAATCATCTCCAACCACATCCCATGCTGCTTGAAAAAAGCCTGAGCCATAGCCATCAGGACCAGGAGATCTGTCCTTATCTATAGACCACATGCACTCCTTAATTTCCTCCCTAGAGAAAGGTTTAATCAATGCTAGCTGCTCCTCTACATTAAGCACTGGACCATTCTGGCTAACTGCTTCCTCTATAGACCACCTTACATTCTTCCTTCCAAACAATCTAGTGTACTGATTCACAAACTCATCCATAATACCCTGCTGCTCCTGAACACACTGACCATCTTCCTTAATAATACTTAGAATACGATTCCTATATTGTCTGGACTTAATTGCATTGTGAAAGTAAGCTGTGTTTTGATCCCCCTCTTGTATCCATTTCTCCTTTGCCTTCTGCTTCAGTATTGAAATCGAATCATTTAAAGCTTTCATGTAGGTGCCAAATAAGATCTTCTCCTTCTTATGTAATTCTAAATCCTGAGGCCTCATCCTCAATTCTGATTGAATCGCATCTAACTCCTTCCTTAGTAACTGCTCCTGCTTCACTGAATGCATATACTCCCTAGAGTTAAGATTTTTTAAAGGTTGTTTCAAAACCTTTAACTTCTCCATAACCCTATATTGAGCATATCCCTTAACATCACACCCCCAATTCTCCTTCACTATGCTCAAGAAATCCTGATTCTGTACACAAACATTGAAAAATTTGAATCCCCCAACAAATCTAGGCAGAATCGTAGAGTTCTTTATCAAAGCTGGAGAGTGGTCTGAGATTCCATTATTAAGAAACTGAGTGTATAGATGAGGCCACACTGTCGGCCAATCTTCATTCACAAGATTCCTATCCAGCTTACTATAAATTCTTTGACCATCAATCTGCCTGTTACACCAAGTAAACAGTACAAATAGTTAATTTACTTTAATTTTAGCACTTTTGCTAACTGGAGTTCTTGTTGGAAGAAAATTCTAACTAGTCAAATCAGTATTTTGGTATAAATTAAAATTACATCAAACTAATGTGGTTCAGTCTCAAATCTATTTCGATTAAATATATGACTGATTCTCGTGATTCCATAAAAATATTAAACCAAAAACCTGATCTATTATATAAGTGAATGCCTCATGGAATTATAGTGTGTGTGTTGTTGTTGTGTAGGATTTCTAAATATTGGGTAGTGTTTGTTTGAAGGCTAAAAATGCAGAATTCCAAAAGTTGTTGGAATCAATGTTGTCTGTGGAAGATCAGCACAGGCTCTTCGAAAACAGAAGTCTTCGCTAGACCAGGAAATGGAGCTCACTGCAATTGCTCTTCAGAGGCAGAGTCCTGGTGGTGTTTCGCGATGGCTTGGTGGGGCTGAGACATGAATATATTAATGCCAACTAAATTTGATTAGGGAGTAGAGTCTTGGGATCAACTTTCTTATAAGCAACTATATTGTATGTGATTTATTTTAGTTCAATTGATTGTTTTGTTATCTTTGTAGCCATTCAAAGTCTCAAAGTCAAAAGTCAAAAGTCAAATTCGAGCTCATCAGGAGCCGCTTTCAAGGCAACTACTCTTGACAACATTCATCTCAAACAAAGGTACTAATTTGCGTTGCATTGCTTGCAAATTCTCAATTCTCATGAAAATCTATCTCTTTTGCTTGTGGTTTATATGCTAAAACTTTTTTCTGTAATGAAAATTCCTGCCACTAAAGTTGCATAAGCTAGGTTAGCTACAATGCATAGAAACTAAAATTATCCATATATTAATACAAAATTCATGGTTGGCACAATAAGATCAATATTACAAAGGGCAATATTTTCAATTAAAGAAGGATTTATTGAGTTACTAAGTTCGATTCTGATTTCATGGACAATACAGTGAAGGAAATTCTCAAGCTCTGTCCTGAAAAACTAAATGCTAACTCTTTACAAGATTCCAATCTTTAGTTCAGTTGATGATTATATACGAAAGGTTATTGTAGCCAAAGGCAAGCGTACGAAGGGTGGAGTAGCAGACGTTGATGCTGCTGCAAGAATCTCCACGACTGGAATGAAGCTATGCGTATATGGTGGATCTACACTTGCAAACAAAAGTTCAGACCAAAAGAAAGTAAACATGCTAATTAGGAATGAAGGTTTTGATAGAGCATAGTGGTGTCTTCTTTGTAGATGACACCATTTAGTTAAAAAAGACTTTGATTTTTGTATTAGTTTGGATACTTATTTTTGTATTAGTTTGGATACTGTTCTAAGGAAAGACTGTCCATAAATGTCCTTATTTTGTATATGTTCTTATTTTGGGTCTTGTAATAAACACAATTTACAATAATTGAATAAGTTTTTGTCTAATTTATGTGTTATAAATTTAGTAGTTATGTAACCCTATTAAAAATACTTCAGAATTTGAAACATAAACCAGATTTATTTTTTCAAATTTTTTTTAAATTAAACAAAGGCTATTGCAACGACAATTTTGTTGTTTCAGAAGCATAATGTGTTTTGCAACGACATTGGCGTTGCAGAAGCCGAAGGTGTTTTGCAACGACAATGTCGTTGCAGAAGCCAATTATGTTTTGCAACCACAATGTCGTTGCGAAATAAATTAAATGTACACAGCTTTGCCAGACTGTTTAGCAACGACATCTCTTATGCAACGACCCATGTCGTTGCTAAAAACCGTTCTTTATAACAACGAAGAAAGTCGTTGCTATACCCTTTTGCAACGCCCTTACCCTTGGTCGTTGCAGAAAATATTTTTTGCAACGACTTTTGGTTTTTTGCAACGACAAAACTTTTGTCGTTGCAATAAAGGGTTTTTCTTGTAGTGTATAATAGTTGAGACTCAAGATGGTCGTTTGCAAAGGATACATGAATTGCATCCTTTGTATGTTCCTATGCATTATCCTGTTTTTTCCCTTATGGTAGGATGGTTATTGTGACAATACTTGACCCAGATCCAGCAAAGCCATCATTGTCAACATTGCCAACCACCCCCAACCATCTATTTTGTCAACAATGGCAACCCCCCCTCCCCTTGTTAACAATGGCAACCCCCCCTCCCCTTGTTAACAATGGCAACCCCCTATTGTCAACAATACCAGCCAACTACTCCCCACTGTTTTGTTTTACTTTGTTAATTTAAATATTTCTGAATGCTATATAAATAGGGCACCCATGTAAGCTCATTTGAATAAGTTGAAGTATAAGCAAATTGCTCATTTGAGTGTTCTCTCTTTGAGAGTTACCCCCATTTGCATTTTGTTCCATATTGGTAATCAGAGCAAGGTTCCCTAGCTTCCTACGCCCTTAGGTTTTGTTAAGAAAGGTGTTTGTGAGTTTTCTCATTGGAGCCAATTCGGGCCCCCTTCGAAAACCCACTTTAGAAGCTTTTTTTTCAAAAATCGACCCTGTAGAAGTGTTCGGAAGGTCGCAAAACCTTGGGATACCAAGTCTGGTCGTTGGAATCCGTCGCACGTGGCCACACGAGCCTCGCCGGAATTTCTGGAGCCTCGCCGAAATTTTTGCCTGAATTTCTGGAGGTTGAAGACGAAGTAATTACAAAACTGCCATTGTTTTGTAATTACCATTGTACCCTTCTTTTCTTTCAAATCAACAACATTTGGTAATTACAAATTGCCATTATCCTTAATTTACTATTCTGCCCCAGATATTTTTAAAAAAACGAAATTACCAAAATACCCCTGGACCACAGAAATTTACCAAAATACCCTTTCTGTCCAAAATTACCATAATACCCCTGCTTATCAAAATTACCACAATACCCCTTCTTTCTAAAATTACCAAAATACCCCTGACCACCCAAAATTACCAAAATACTCTTACAAACCAAAAATTACCAAAATACCCTTAGACCACCCATATTACCGAAATACCCCTCACTAAGAAAATTAATATTTTACCCGTCATTCCAATAAAATTACCTTTTAACCCCTCACTTCACAATTAACCATTTTATCCCTCACTCCAAAATTTACCATTTTACCCCATCATTCCCAAATTACCATTTTACCTCACAATTTCCCAAAATTACTATTATACCCTAACTCTTAAAATTACCATTTTACCCCAACTCCAAAAATTATCATTTTTACCATTGTATCTTTCCCAACTTCCATAATTACCATTTTTCATTGGAATCTAAAATTACTAATTTACCCTTCACCCTCACTCCAAAATTACCATTCTATCCCTCACTCCAAAAATTACCATTTTACCCTCACTCCAAAAATTCCCATTTTACCCCACACATCCCAAAATTACTATTTTGCCCTAGCATTCTAAAATTACCATCATACTCTCTACCCGCAAACATACAAAATGCTACCAAGATTAAATGCCAATAAAAATGAAATTGAGAAGTTAAGAAAACAAATCCAACAACTTCAAGCTACCCTTGAAATTCAACAAGCACGATTGGATGAACAAGGAAGACGATTGGACGCCAAGGTTAAATGTGTCAGCTGCCAAGAATATGGGCATATTGCATCCAACTGCCCAAATAAAAAAATCATCTTGATCATTGAGGAAAAAATCATAAAAGATATGAAAAACAGCTTGAACCATGCCATAATGAGTTCAATGGTCCACCAATATTTGATGAAGAGTTGACTACCTCAGATCAAGAGAATAAAGAAGAGCTTGAGCCATGTCATCATTTCAATGGTCCACCATTGTTTGATGAAGAATTGACTCTCATAGATCAAGAAGAGATCCAGTTAGTTGAACACAGTCTTCACACAACAACCATAAGAGAAGTTGTCACCTCTTATTGGTGAGTCGTTTGCAATTTGATTGGAATTCAGGATTTGAAAATAATTGCTCATTCATATAGAAGATATCAAATTAAGTCAACTTCATCAGGTCAAACAAAAGTCCAACATGATGGGTATGCTAACACATACTCCTTCACTAAGGATGGGATCGAGATCAAAATAGCTCCCCTACCATCAGGTAAATCCATCCACAACACAAAGAAAGCAGCTCCAACAGTTTCTCTCATCATTAAGAAAGCAGCTCCTACAGTTTCTCTCATCATTAAGAATCATATCAAGATATTTGAAGATGAGGTCAATCATTTGGAATTCTTAAAGTTGGCTAAATCAAGGTTCAAAAAATTCAAGAGACTTCATAAACCAATAAGAGCAAGGATTGAGAATAAAAATTCAAAATACAAAGCTCTTAAACTCGAGGACGAGTTTTCTCCAACCCCGGGAGAATGACCCAGATCCAGCAAAGCCACCATTGTCAACATTGCCAACCACCCCCAACCCTCTGTTTTGTCAACAATGGCAACCCCCCTCTTGTCAACAATGGTAACCCCCTATTGTCAACAATACCAGCCAACTACTCCCCTCTATTTTGTTTTACTTTGTTAATTTAAATATTTCTGAATGCTATAAATAGGGAACCCATGTAAGCTCATTTGAACAAGTCGAAGTATAAGCAAATTGCTCATTTGATTGTCCTCTCTTTGAGAGTTACCCCCCGTAGCATTCTGTGCCAACACTGCACACCTTGAATCTACAAAGCCATATGCGAAGCGTAAAGGTAAAATTACTCTTCGTAAGTTTTTTGCTTTTAGGTTCCAAGAGAGGGATCAGGAAAATGCTATCTATTTATATGGTTGGAGACTCTTCCAACAGTTTGTGGTTGATGCATACATAATGGTTGAGAGTTGGAGATTAACCTTTTTCTGTGCTCATCAAAAAAGTTTAAGGCAAAGTATTTTTAGGTGGTTGGTTGATGCTGTGTATCGGGGTGAACGAAAGGGTTGTGCGGTTGGAAAAAGGATCGTGTTGTCATCGAGTTTTACTAGAGGTGCTCGATATATGATGCAGAATTATCAGGATGTTATGTCTATTTGCAGATGGGCTGGCTATCCGGATGTTTTTATCACTTTCACTCGCAATCCTAAATGGCCAGAGATTACAAGGCTTTTCAAGAAAAAGGGATTGAAGCCAAAAGATAGACTTGATATTGTTGTTAGGATTTTTAGAATGAAGCTCCGTGAATTAATTGATGATTTGAAATCTGGAAAGAATTTTGGAAAAGTTAAGGCAGGTAAGTTTGAACTTTTTTTTAAGGTTTTTGTGACTTATTTTGCTTTTGTGATTTTTTTTTGTGTTTTTTTAATTGATTTATCCTATTTTTTTTTTGGTGTTTTTATCTTCTTATATTCGTTTTCGTTTGTTGTTCTTTGAATTTTTCAGTTGTCTACGCAATCGAGTTCCAGAAGCGTGGTTTACCACATGTGCATATTTTGCTGTTCCTGCAGCCATAGTGTAAGCATCCACATCCTGAAGATATTGACAGAATTATTTCAGCTGAGATACCTGATCCAGATGAGAATCCTGAATATATGAAGCAGTCAAAGAATTTATGATTCATGGACCATGTGGTAATTGTGATAAAAAAATCACCTTGCATGGTTGATGGGAGGTGTTCGAAGTATTATCCTAAAGATTGGGCAGAAACTACCAACATCAATGAAGATGGATATCCTGTTTATAGAAGAAGGATGACCAGAATAACAATTGAGAAGAATGGTTTTATGCTTAATAATAGAAGCACGATGCCTTTTAATGCTTACCTTCTTATAAAATATGGATCGCATATCAATGTTGACTGGTGCAACTAGCAAAGAAGTATAAAATATTTGTTTAAGTATGTTTGCAAGGGAAGTGATAGAGTTACTGATGCGTTGTACAAACAGTCAAGTGGAGATTCGGCAAATGAAGTTGATGAGATACAATGTTATTATGATTGTAGGTACGTTTCTCTATGTGAAGCTATGTGGAGGATTTATGCTTATGAGATTAACTATCGTCATCCAGCAGTTGAGAGACTAAAGTACCATTTTCCAGGTGAACAAAGTGTTGTGTTTGAGGATCAGGATAATATTGGATAGGTCGTACATCGTCCCACAAATCAAAGTTCTATGTTTCTAGCATGGTTAGAAGCAAATCAGGAATATGAGGAAGCTAAGAATTTGACTTATGATGAGTTTCCCATGAAATTTGTTTTCAAAAGAAAGGAAATGGTATGGCAACCAAGGAAAAGGGGATTAACAATAGGAAGGCTAATCTATGTTCCACCATGTTCGGTGGAGTTATTCTATTTGAGCATTTTACTTCATAGGGTTAAAGGACCACAATCCTATGAGGATATACGCACAGTTCAGAGAGTTGTTCAACCTACTTTTAGGGAGGCATGCTATAAGTTAGGCCTTTTTGATGATGATCGAGAGTTTATTGAAGCAATCAAAGAAGTTGCGCATTGGGGAAGTGGACATATGCTTCATTCTCTTTTTGTTAGTATCCTAATGTCGAATAGTGTTAGCAATCCAGAACATGTATGGGAAAAGACATGGAGAGAGTTATCTGAGGACTTGGTGTTGCTTCCACATAAGAGGATTGTCTCTACTGCTGCTAATAATTTATATATATCAGCTTTTTAAATTTATTTATCTGTTTTTTTATACATGTGTTTTTAGGTGGCATCTTTTCAGTCTCCAGGATTGAATTCATTGATATGCAAATTCAGACCCTGGGGTTGGTGGAAATTGAGAAGCATTTACGTAGGTTAGGAAAATCGTTAGCAGATTTTCCAAATATGTCGTTACCTGATATGGATGAACAATCAAGATTGAGTAATCAACTTATTCTTGAACAATTAAACTTTGATACAAATCTATTAGCTTAAGAGTTTGAGAATATGTATGAAGCAATGACTGATGAGCAAAGGAATGTGTTTGATTCGATAATGTCTTCAGTGGAGGCAAAAAAGGGTAATAGTTTTTTGATTCTGATTGATTGTTATTCCTCATAGTTAGTAATAGTTTGGTAATGTTTAAAAATAATTTTGTTGACAATTTCAATTTTGTAGGTGGATTCTTATTTGTTAATGGATATGGCGGGACTGGTAAAACCTTTTAATGGAGGGCACTAACTGCGAAACTTAGGTCGATGGGAGAAATAGTTCTTTGTGTTGCATCGAGTGGAATAGTTGCTACTTTGCTTTCATTTGCAAGGACAACACATTCGAGGTTTGCTATTCCTATTGCTATTTCTGATGAATCTACGTGTAATATTAGTCAAGGATCTTTGCTTGCTGAGCTAATAAAAAAACGTGTCTAATCATATGGGATGAGGCGCCAATGATAAAAAAACAGTGTTTTGAAGCATTAGGTAGATCTATGAGAGACATTTTAGGTGTTGAAAATTATGAAGCATATCTTAAACCTTTTGGTGGTAAGTCTGTTGTGTTAGAGGGTGATTTTAGGCAAATATTGTCAGTCCTCCCTGATGGTAGTAGATCTGATATTGTTTACTCCTCTATCAATTCATCGTATGTATGGGATAATTGCAAAATATATACACTCTCTAGAAATATGAGATTACATATAAGTAATGATGGTGCTAAACACCAAGACTTGAGGAATTTTCTTAGTGGATGTTAAAAATTGGTGATGGTATGTTGAACTTGCCTAATGATGGAGACGCTGAAATTGAAATTCCTGATGACCTTTTGTTAAGTGATTTTGAAAATCCCTTGGAGGAAATTTTCAATGTTGTTTTTCCTGATTTTTATGATAATTTTGTTGATGCTTCTTACTTGAAAGATAGGGCTATACTAGCTCCTACGCTTGAGATTGTTGAGCAGGTAAATGATTTCATGAATAAGGTTCCAGGTGAAGATAAAGAGTATTTAAGTTCTGATTGCGTTGACACTCATGGTCAGCCATATAATATAGCTCCGTAGGTCGTGCCACCTGCGATATTGAATGACATGAAAGTATCTGGCCTCCCAAATCATAGTATTACTTTGAAGGTTGGAACTTCGATAATGTTATTAAGAAATTTGGATCAGGCGGTTGGTTTGTGTAATGGCACAAGGTAAATTGTTACATATTTAGGAGATCCTGTGATTGGTGTTGAGGTGATATCGGGTGGTAGTGTCAGACAAACGATGTTTTTCTCTTGCATGAGTATGTGTCCATCAGAAACAAGGCTTCCTTTCAAACTTAAGCGTCGTCTATTTCTTGTTACAATTTCCTACTGCATGACAATTAACAAAAGTCAGGGGCAATCGCTTGGTGACGTTATTGTGTAATTGTCGAGACCAGTGTTTACTCATGGGCAGCTTTATGTTGTTTTTTCCAGAGTAAAAAGCAAAAAGGGTCTTAAATTTTTGCTTCTTGATGATAATGAAAACCCTTTCAATACTACCATTAATGTGGTGTACAAGGAGATATTCCAAAATGTGGTTGCTTAAAAATTTGTCATTTACAGCAATTGAATTTGGAGTTTGTTTGGGATTTATTTTTTCTCAACTTGGATCTCTTAATATTTGAACGGTAAATCATCTATACTAACATTTTGATGCTTAATTCTGTTTTGGATGATTATATATTTGAATTGGAAAGATGAAATTGATTTTTTTTGCCTTATGTGAGGAATGGGTTAAAATATGGATCATGTATATTATATCTATTTATTTGGATTATTTGGATTATATTGTTTATGAAAATTTTTGATTGAAATCATAAATATATACTTTTATTATTAAAATGAAAGAATATGTTTGAATAGAATATGATATAAGTACTCTGTAAAAGTTTATTATATACTTTAAGAATATATAATTGTCTTGAAATATGATCTTAAATTCATGATTGTATCAAGAAATACGATTTTTGTTAAGGAATCATTTAACTTCTTTGGATTTTGCTACACCCTTGGATAGTAAAAAAGGAACATTTAACTGCTTTGGATGGAATGTTCGTGTGAATGACAATTCAGCCTAGATTGTCACATTGGGTGCCACCTCACTCTGCTGGAAGAAGCATTTCTTATGAAGTTGTGGTGCATGCTTTGGTGGTGCGTTCTTTGATGTGATTTAACAAGTCATATTTGACTGGAATTGAAAAGATGTTTTGCTGAATTGAAATGGTGGACATGTCCATGGTGAATGTATCGGTTGAAAAAAAATGATAAATGTAATTAAACTTAGGAAATTGAATAGTTTTCGTATTTAATAAAAATAAATATTGAACATGGTTATATTTGCCACTCAGAACCCCTATAAATAGGGAGGGTAAAATGTGAAGGTCTATTATCATTCTCCTTCTTTTCCTCATTGCTTAGATAATTTGGCTTTTCCTGTTCAGCGTAAGATACTCTTTCTGCTTTCTTTGAAGCTTTAGTTTGTTTATTTTAATTTTGTTACTGATACTTTTCTTATTCCTCTAGCAAGATCAAGATGGCTAACCATGGTGATATCAACAGTCTTCCTGTTCTCTACCACCACCCTGTTGTCAACAGAGCTGTTGAGGTGAAAAATTCTTTACCTCCTTTGTGTTATTTCTTTGTTGTGCTTTTTTTTTGTACTTTATGTTTTTTGGTTATTATGTTCACAATTTTGTATGCTTTATTTGTTGCAAGGTAGTTTTGCTGTTAATCGAGATTTTGTTTTGAATTTCGGGTCACAACTAGGTGCTTACTGGGTCTGCCATTGCCCAAATGGTGACATCATGCGTCTTCATTATTTCTTTGGTGGAAAAGGATCTGCTTCTATTTATGGATGGGAAAGGATGAGGAATAGGTTCAATATGGCTGATGGAGCTGCCGTGGATTTTTATTACCATGGTGGGGAACGTTTTCGTGCGTCTTTTCCGAATTGGGATGGTTTTATCCATCCTGATAAACCACTGAATATATATGATGATAATGATGATGACGATGATGATGACGATGATGACCATGATGCAGAGGATTTTCTTGCTGATGATTCTGGTGATAAGGCTGGGAAGGATGATGCTGATGACAAGGGAGGCAATGGCCCAAGTAAGAATGGTGGAGGTGGTGCTGCAGGGGATGAAGGAAGCAGTGGAGCTGTTATGGTTGCCTGAGTTTAAAGTGGTTATGCTCTTTTTTTTAAGTGGTGTGTGGTTTTTTCTTTTTTTTGTTTCTGTTGAATGTAATCCGTTCCAGACTCAAATATCAAAATCAATTGTTTAACAAGATTTATCTTTGATTATATTTTATCTTTCTTCATAGAAAACAAAAATATTTAAAAGGGATCAGGATTGGAATATTCATAGAAAAAATTATAGTTTGAAAATCAATCTTTTCATGCAAAAATTAATGAAAATAAAAGTCATGTTATGATTGCAATGTGATACACCCAGGAAATGAGACCATGGATTCTAATTCTTTTCTCCAAGGCAAAGATCAAATGATCTTAGACTCTAACAGAAAAAGGGATTCGGTTTTCACTAAAACATGCCTTAAGGCCATTAATCTTTGGTTCAAGACTCAAATCTTTTAATCTTTTTAAGAGTTGATGAAGGAAATCTTATGATCATCAACAATTTTCTTGAATTAAGATTGATGCAACCAAACATGGTTGAAACCGAATTGGACAAACAAAACATAAGACTTGAAATTAAAACTCAAGCCCATGGATGAACTCTAAATGAGTTGCACAAAGACTCAAGACTCAAGAAGAAACACCAAAAAGAACACTCTCAATCACTCAAGAATGTTCACTACTTGATCAACCAAAACAAGACTCAAGAAACTAAACTCTTTATAATTTTTTAAATTGAAAAAAAGTGTGTTCTTAGACTCAAAAACAACAAAGACAACAACAAAAGGATAGGAAGATGGCATCCCTTCAAGGAAGAAGAAAACCATCTTGCTTCACAAAGTATCACACTTTGAAAGTCTTGATTTGGTTCAATCACTGAACCTTCAAGAGAATCACTCCCTTGAGAAGAAGAAGGCATCACGCCTCTAAGCACAAAGGCTCACACGTTGGTTTTTCACAAGAGCAAAAGCTATCCCTTCATTCATGAACGAGCATTACATTATATAGAGATTACAAGGGTCTTATGGCTGCCCCAATTTCCTATACACGTGAGACTAAGGAAGGATAGCATTCAAAATCCTACTAATGATGACTAAATCCTATGTGTAACCATTCGGCCCATCAATGACTCTAATGATTAAAATCATAACTCCCTCTCTGATTGGTTGTGCATCATTTGATGGCTCCATGAATATAGACTTCAATTTGTAACTCTCCTCATAATTTGAATTCAATTTCAAATGAAACCACACGCTCATCATTGCCTAATGATGATGAGGAATATAACTCCTTCCACGTTTTGAAGATGGCCTCATGAATGTGGCTTCAATTTGTAACCTCCATGACTTGATAATTCCATGAATGAAATCTCCTTTCACTTTTATTCTTCTTGTCTTGGACGGATTTGTGTTATGATTGGCCTTGAGAGAAATGTTTTATCTTCACCATTGTAATCATGAATGACTTTGAATGTCACTAATGATTGTGGTTACAATTCATTAATTAAGGGGTTACAAATCATTAATGTCAAGTTTAAAACTATTAATGGTTTTGTAACGTTCAATTAATTCCATTTGAATACCACTTATGTGCAATGAACACACTTCTCTCTTGCATCAAAGCATTCAAATTCGTGTACCACCATAGTGTTCCATGAATGACCTTTAATCCATGGGACCAGTGTCTTTATTAAGGGTATGTGTCCTCAATAAGGGCACCTTTAAGAGCAGTCCCTTAAGTCTTCAATCCTTTGAGCTTATTTGTTTTAGGATTGTATTTGAGTCATCATGGTTCCTCCGGAGGAGGCTATCACGATGATATTTATTGTCATGTCTGGGTTCTTTCATTGAGTAAGAGTGGGTAATTTGGGCTGCTGCCTCTTCTTCGTATTCCAATGCAATATCAATTGTATTTCTTTCCAATGCAATAATCTCATATTAATGTCAAATTTAAATGGGCTCTTTCATTGAGGAAGAGTGGGTAATTTGGGTTGCTGCCTCTTCCTCGTATTCCAATGCAATATCAATTGTATTCTCTTTCCAATGGAACAATGTCATATTAATGTCAAATTTTTGACAGAATCAAGGTATGATTTTTCTTATTCCAAAATTGAAATTTTCGTGGTTAATGATTTTTGTATCAGATAATAACATGCAAAATGGTTATTATGATAAAACAATAAACTAATAAATAATAAATAATAACAATAACATAATCAAAATGATAATCAAAAAATAATAACCGTAATAATCGTGATGATAATAACAATAATAATAATCATCATCATCAACATATCAACATATCAACATATTATAAAATAGGAGAAGTTGAAGGTAAATTAGATTTCCCTCCTAAAACCTTCACTTAATCATCATTTCCCTTCTAAATTTATCATTAATTATGTGTTTTGTGTCTTTTAATCTGAGCCATCCATAATGGTTTATATGATTAAATCATAACCATTCATTTGTTTGTTAGTTGAAGGCCAGCTATCAATACATTTCCTTACCGAGCTTATCTTAGAAGTTAGAAGCACAAGTCTTTTCATATTCTTTTTCTTCATTTTTCTCCGAGGTCTTCTCATCTCTTTCTATTTCCATTTCTTCTCATCTTGCAGTCAGCTTCGGTTTTATTCGTCTCCCTTCCATTTTAATCAACATGATAGTCTTTGTTGTTATTATTGGGTCGATTTTGAGCTTATTCTCTCTTCTCCGATTTCATTCTTATCTCTTTGATTTTATTGCTTAATATCCCCATTGAGCTCATATATGTATTTTGCTTGTGTGATTGAGCTGTTGGTGTTCTTAAAAGTGGGAATCACTCCACTGTGGATTCTTGATTTTGCAACAAAAGATTTACTTGGGAAGATTTGGGTATTTTCATTTTTTTTTCATTCTCATACTCAAATCCCTAACCCATATCGTTTTTTCTAGGTTTATGTGCACGTTGCGGTGTTCCCTATACGTATTTAAAGATGGAGATCTCCTGTGGTGTTGTTGGATTCATGGTGGTTCACAATCAGTTAAGGGCTTCCTCTATTATCTCTTTCTTTTTTTTCTTTGAATATTTGGTTTAAGTGTTGTTTTTTTCTTTCATACTTCAATAGCCCTACTCAGGTTCTGTCTTTTATCCTAGTGTTGATATAGAAGTTTTGATCTAATTTGTTCTAGGGAATTAATTTTGAGGGCCTCTTCTTAAATGAATGAAGGCTAAATGATAAAACTTGTATCATGGAGATAATAGTATTTGATATTGTTTTTGGAAGTGGTGCAGATCAATGGTTTAACAAGGCCAAAGAGATTCTTACATATTAGAGTGCAATCATTTATGGGAACATAATATATGCACACTCCTGAGCAGTCAGATTTCTTTTCTGGGTTCATTTTTATGTGTATGATACAAAATCACTTATCATATGTTGTAGGTAGATTATTACAGCATGGAGAATATTCATTTAATCTTTCTGTGATGTTGCTTTGAAACTGATGCATACCACGCGTTTGATAAAAGTAATTAGTTGTCATGATTTTGATTTTTATTCCTTCTTTGGGGGTACGAAGATGCGGTACAAATCCACCTTTGAGAATGTGAGAAATTATATATGTCCAATTAATATAGAAACATAAATATTTTCTCTTTTTTTCTGATTAAACATATTTTTGTGGCTATACTCTACATGGTACATATCGATGGATTTGAAAAACCAAACATAAGGTAACCTTTTTTTTTCAGGGTTTCTACTTTATTTTATTTCTTTTTTTTTTTTTGCATTATTGTTTTATCCTTTTTAGTACCCTAAGCAAAGAGAGCATTTAAGAAAGCATTCTCATCTCTTAACCAATACTGGAAAGAGATGTCCTGAGAGAAAGAGTGTGGGGCTAAGCAAAGAAAAAGAAAGAAACCAGAAAAAAAAAGATGGGAAGGGGGAGGGTTGAGCCCAGGAGGATAGAGAACAAAATCAACAGGCAAGTCACATTTGCAAAGACAAGAAATGGGCTTCTCAAGAAGGCTTATGAGCTCTCAGTGCTTTGTGATGCTGAAATTGCCCTCATCATCTTCTCCAACCGTGGCAAACTCTATGAGTTCAACAGCACTTCCTGGTATATACATATACTATTCATAACATTAACAATACACTTGCATCTTTTCTATAACTATTTGTGTTTGAATATATATATATATATATATATATATATATATATATATATATATCTGTGTGTGTGCATATAAGTGCAAACATATAAGCAGGGGCATCATGTCTTTTTTTTTTGTGCAACATCTGTGGTTAAGTGCTTTTCCTCTTGAGAAATTGGTGATTTATAGATTTTAGAAACAAATTTCAGCTTAAAGTTTGTTTTTTTTAATCTAACATTGAGGTTGACAAGTGACTACTCTATGAATATGATATATGTTCAACTTTTTTGGCATCTTGAACCATCAAGTTTAGTTCTTATTAGTAATAAATGATGGTAAGTATTTTATATTTATTTTGTTCGTTATCTTTGAATGTTCTAGGTAAAAGACTCTAATTATTTCAAGGATGGATAAACATAATAGACTACTAACAAAGTATCTTGCATGATTAGAAAAATGTGATTAGAAATCACAGTTCTAAAGTTGTTAAAAAGTTCAAAATAATTGCTTCTCACGTGATTTGCCAAATGTTTTTTTTTCTTCTTAAAATCAAATAATATTAAAGTAAGCACTTCACGACACGTTTTGACTTTTTAAGTGCCTTGATTAATGTGGATGTGCTATGTTATGTGATTTTGATCACATGCTTAGGAAGTGGTAGTTGTCCTTGCAGGTTCTGATTAAATACAAAGGTTGTGAATTAATTAGGTTCTGGTAGTTGTCCTTGTTAGTAGTCTATTTTGTTTATCCATCCTTGCAAGTTTCCTTTTCTTATTCTTTTTTTTCCTTTTCAAGTTGGTGAACCATGGAACATCCATTGAATTGATGGACAAGACGGAGAGGCTGACAAAAGAGCACTATAAGAAGGGTATGGAGCAAGGTTCAAAGAAATGGTGGCTAGCAAAGGCCTTGAGTCTGCTCAGTCTGAGATCAGTTGATTTGGTTATTGCTCTCCGTATCATATTAGTTACAATAAGGAAGCCACATGCTTTTTTCCAATTTTCCTTTATCGATTTATTCCTTTGCATTTCCATTTTCCTGTGATAATTTGCAAGGTAATTCAAGTACAACATCATATTGTTAAGGTGTTCCCTCCTGCTGCTCCTCCTGCTGCTGTTTGTGATGTTTTTGCTGCCCTCTCTTTGCATTTTGCATCATTTATTTATTGGTTATTCATTTATTTAAGGTTAGTTAGTTGTTGTAGTTAAGGTCTCTCTTTCCATTTTGTGCACCATTTGTCTTCTCTGTTTTTAATTTGTCACTTTTTCCGAGGATGGTGATTGGTGATATAAAAGCTTTCATTTACTCTTTGTATTGTACGGATTTGCGATTTCGCGTTGATATCATGGACCTGAAGCCAAAATAGTTATGATCCTGTGATTTTAAATTGCTTCAATCAACCACACAAATTGTGCAAATACTTGCCGAAATTTAGCTATTTTAGCTCAAGTTTGTTTTTCCAAGAAAATCACAAGTATATTGATTTAAAAGCTTAGCTCAACTTTTCACCAATGTGAATTTTAGCTTCAAGATAAATGTCTTTCACTTTTCCAACCATCAATTTTAACTTTTACTTTATTGACGGAACTATCAGCAATATAAATGTCCTATGGCCTATCTTCTTTAGGAATTCTTTTTGTAACCATAAAGTTATGTGGAAACTTCAGGATACATTGGCCTCTTTGTTAATTACCCTTCCTCGCAAGCTGTCAACTTCATGTTATTGTACTTATAATTTGAGTGTTTTTGTGGTTCATTTATCAGCCTTAGAATTATCAGTATCAGCGACTCAGTGTAAAATAGTTGATTGGAAAATAGTTGTGATTTCATTAGATGATCCAAAGCCATCACTTGTGAATGATGTTGATGATGTTGAGAAGCCTTTTCCTGTAAGCTTTGTTACTTGACTATCTGATGCTTTATTAAGTCTCTTTTTGGCCATTTATTTGTTTTCAATTATAATTTATAGAGATAGTTCCCTAATAATTTGGAAACAACGGATGCACACTGCCTGATTTAGTGGGTATGCAAGTGCTTTGAAAAAAACAGTTGAATTGTAAATTGATATGCCCCCTACCTATGTTTTTTCCTTTTCAGTGATTAATATACCTCTTAACCCCTTTTCTGGCTATGTGGTATGTTTAATTATGTAAAGATGGAGGAATGAAATGGAAATTAATGATTTGTCATGTAATGGAATAAATTTACCACTCATCAATGAACTTAGGAAAAAAGAAAAGAAAAATTCCATTTTTTGATGTACTAATACATTTCAAACTGAAACTACTTGCAGTTTGGGCAACAAGATATGTGGAGATAGTTCTTTTTGTGTAACTGTTTTGTTGTTATTACTGCCGCTGTTTTTGTTTTTCAAAGTGTTTTTCTCTTTTGGCAATTTACTGAATTCATGTGGCAATTTGGTTCATGATTTAATATATATTTGAACATTCATAGACAATTATTGAACTAAAAAAAAGTCCAAAAACCTACAAGAATTTAGAAGGGGATGCACAGAATTAAAGTTCCTCTTGGACTGCTTTAAATTAATTTGATATTTGAATATTTTAAGCATAGCTTTACTACTTTAGGTCTATCATGCTGTATGCATGCATATCAAAGTTCTGTGAAATTCATCCATGCAATTTAATCTGAAAATGAGTTGATATTTTCCAATACCATCATTTTTATGAAGGATGGCTGCATAGTTTTCCCAACAACCGATAGCACATTTGATCTAAGAACAGGAGAAATCAAGGAATGGTATCCAAAAAATCCCGTTCTAAGAGTTCTCACACCTGCTTTGAGGAATCTCTTTGTATACTCTGTGAAAACAGATGGACAAAATATTTACATTAGCATAAGTGGAGGTGTAAAATCTGGTGCTTCTGCTGAAATTGTCATTAGTGGGAAGGCTCAACCTGGTGTAACAGCATCTGATGTCAATGTTGATGAGGTAACCACGGTAACAATCTGATCTTTTTAATTGAGTAAACTGTCTATATAGTCTCCAAAGATAGTGTCGCCAGATAAGTCCTCAGAGTTTTGTGTCACCAATTGAATGACTTAATTGGTGACTTAAGTCCTAAGAAAGACCGATGTGGTGACGTCTTAAATTTTTGAAGGGCTTAATTGGGGACAAAATACTTTCAATTACCTAACTGACGACACTGTTGTCTTTGGAGAAAAATTGAAGGTTCACTGATTGTTAATTCATCTTGGAAGCATGCAATGCAATTACATCCTGATGTCCTTTTGACTTGGTAGTTATATGATGCATTCAGGTCAGAATGGTGGTTAATGAGAGTCAGAGGGATTTGGTTTTAGCAGGAGGAACAAATTAATAAACGGGAAAGCGGTTGTTATTGGTTTCCTCCTGTTGTTGGATTTTGAGCTTTTATTAGGCAAATGTCTTATAAAGGGAACACGTTTCTTGGACTTCTTATATTCTGTGTCTAATGCTCAAAATTTGATATCGCCTATCAGTCTATCACTGTCATTTCAGCTATGAAAATATTCCTTTGATCCTTAGCAAGATATATATATATATACCTTTAGTCATCACATTTTGTATTTTGGATGCCCTGTAGCTAACATTATGTATATCCTGAGTGTATACATCATGGCAATTTACAACCTTCAAAAAAAAAAATTTTTGCTTCATTTTTTAAGGATACTTTCTATACACTAATATGCATTTTTTAAAGTTTACATTCGACAATGGCATTCCAAAATTTGGTCTTCAACAACATTTCATCTCGCGGGATAGCTGATTATAAGTGGCAATTTCATGTTGAACTTGCTTGACCAAAATCATAGGCCTCATTACACCTTTCGGGGGAAAGAAAACATGAAGGCGAATACAAAAATTTCAGTATGTTAATATATTATCCTCTCAAATTAAAGTAACAAAAAATAATTACATTTCAAATTAAAATTAACATAACCAAAGTTAAGACCCGTGCATAGCACAGACAAAGTTACTGGTAATAATAATAATAGTGGTCACTACACAGTATTAATAATTAATAATAATATGAATGTGTGAGAAGAAAGACGGTTTGTCTTCTCAAGAACGGAAATTTGAGAAATATTATAAACTCATTTCTCATATCTCATATCTCATTTTTCATCTCCTAAATACAACATATTGATCCTACACGAATTGCAAGGTCTCATCTCCAGTGTGACTTGTGACGGCCCGCAAATTCCTCGTATTGTTTTAAGTACTAAAGAGATTTATTTTTGAGAAAGTATTTTTGAAAGAGTATTTTCTTGAATGAATTTCTTATTCCAGGATTTCAAAGTGGTGAATGATAAGTTTTAGAAATTGAATTTTTGGAATGGTTGTGCATTTAATATTTTTATGCTTCAAAGAGGTGGTTATTTTTATACATGAGTAATTGTATGAGAAAAATTTTATTTCCTATGTATATGTGTATGTGTGCTACGTGTATATGTATGTATGTAAGCTTAGGATTTTAAATTTTAGGACATGGAGCCTATAGAATAATTAGAACCTTAAAGAAATTAAATTGGTAGAAATAATTAAATATGCACGAAGTGACCTAAAGCCCTAAATTGCTCCTCATTGTCTCCTTGCTAAAATCCACTCATGCAAACTTTAGGAAGGACAAAATTACCCTCCTACTTGTGCTTAGACCGAATTTCCTTCAAGGGCAAAAGAGGGAGTCACGAATTGCCTATATAAACCTTGGCCTTAGTTCACTTCCATTCATTTACATTCATTTCCTCATTTCACTTCTTCCTTCCATTTCCAAACTAAACACATACTAAGAGTCCATTAAATTCTTAGGAGAGAGAGAGAGAGAGAGAGAGAGAGAGAGAGAGAGAGAGAGAGAGAGAGAGAGAGAGAGAGAGAGAGAGAGAGAGAGAGAGAGAGAGAGAGAGAGAGAGAGATTTTATGGCTTGATCTACAAGATCTAAGTACATGCATGCTAATGTTTGGCCTTGAAAAGTTATTTTTATGTCTCTTTGAAAAATAAAGTTGAAAGTGTTTATGTTGATCTACAATTATCTTTGATTCTTACATGTTTTGTGGAAAAAGCTTTGATCTTGAGTCATGCATGTTGTTTTTGGAGTAAAAAGATTTGATCTTTCTTTAATGATCATCACGGTTTTGGCAAGGAAACCAAGGAAACAAGCTTTGAAAAATGATTTTGTCTTGATTTATGTTTTGTGTTCTTGCATGTTAAAGATTTGAAATTTAATCTTGATTTTTGGTGATGAATATTCGGCCTAAGCTTAAAACCAAGAGATTATGTTTTGTTTTTCATAAAAAGGGCACATGCATATGATTTCTTCTTGATCTTAGGATTTCTAAAGTGCATGCAAAAGAATTAAAATGAAAACTTGGTTTGAAGTTATGATGATGATTTCGGTTTTGAGCTTCAAAAAGAAAATGATAATTTTTTTAGAGTTTTGTATGAGAAAGTGCATGATTAAACCCATGGATCTTAATTTTTGCATGTTGAAAAATGGACCAAAAACCTTGTTTTAACCATGATGAGATTCGACCAATGCATGCTAACTAGACTAGGATCCTTTTTCAATGAAGTGACTTAAAATTAATGAGTGTGTTTTGTGAAATAATGCTAAGATAATTGGTTTGGAAAAAGTTTGTGTTTAAATGTATATATATGTGGGTGTATTCGGTCAAGGGCCAAAGGAAGAGTAAATGATTTTGTTTCATGAAAAAGAAAATGGGGTTTAAGTGTTTGAAATAAATTAAGTGGTTTATGTGTTTTAGATTTGTAATTTTTAACTTATTTTCTTTGATTCCATTCGGCCATGAAGTGTAAATGAGTCTAGGAAATTTAGTTACATGAAAATAAATTTACATAGTGATTTTTGAAAGGAATTAAGTTGTTTAAAGTAAAAAAAAAATGTGCTTGGTTTACATCTTTGGTTTAATTCGATTCGAGGGTATATGTATGACTAGGTGTTTTGTTTAATAAAAATGAAATGGTTTTGAAAGTAATTATGTGTTGAATAAGTGATTAAATGTTTGATTGCGAAAGTGTTGTTGTGGGTTGTGTGCTAGTTGATGTTTGAAAAAAATACTTGAGTACGTAATTGGTTTCGAAATTAATTGATTTTAAGATAATTCGATTTGATTTATTTGGAAGTGTTGGTTATGTTTGGTGGCTGTCCAAGATTTGTTTTATAACAAAAGCTTGAGTTTTAAAGTGTTAATTTCGAGTTAAAGAAGTATTTGAAATAAAAGTGTTTTTACGATGTTTTCGGATTTTTATCAAAGTGATTTTGTGAAACGATTCTTTGCTGTCCAGAATTGTTTGGACTTGTTCCTTAACTTTAAAAATGTATTCACGTGATTTGAAGTATGGTTTTCAAGTGGTATTTGATTTAGGAAATGCCGGATTAAAAACGGTGAATTTCTCGGTGTTTTCGAACGCGGTTAAGGTGCTGTCCAAGACTGACCAGCAACCAAATCAAATGATTTAAATTACTATACATGATGTTTTCAAATGGTTTTGAAGTACTTAAAGTACTGGAAAAAGTTAGAGTTGTTTTGAGAAAACGATTATGTTTTAAAGTCTTCCGACGAGGAATGAATTGTGTTTGAGTAAGAAAAAGATTTTCTTGATAAAAGACAATAACGTAAACGTGTTTTATTTAATACGAGGAATGTTAAAGACGAGAGATTGGGGCAGCTGGCAGCGACAAGGATCTGAGGAGATCATGCGCATTTAATCGCTGGACCTGAGGTGAGAGAGAAGCTTTCCTAAGACACCGTGGTATTTAGGTGACTTATTAGGACGTTCCAGATCATCTCAAAGATCGGAACTTGGTGGTTCTGAGTCAGTAGTATAGTGGCAATTGTTTGTGTTGTGTGGCCACTTATACGAAGGAGACAAAGACCACGTATTGTTGTGTGATGAATTTATATGTTGATGATGTGATATAGCATGCTTATGTTTATTCGTTTAATTATGAATGATGATATTTAAATTGTTGATTAATATGATTAGCATGCTGATGGACGTCTGTTATGTCCTGAAAATGAAAATGAAATGAATAAGCTTGTGAAAGTAAAAGATGCACAACGAGAAAAGATATAATACCCGGTTTGGCCTAAGTCCTTATGGAATAAGGCAGCCCTGATAAGACATAAAAAAAGAGGAGATAATGATAAGAGAAATAAGAATGATCAGACAAGAGATAAAGAGTTGAGATTGGGGAAAGATTTGATGATAATGATGAGGATGAGCCAGAGCTGGGAAAAGTAATGTCGTGTTGTTTATCGAAATAAGATGTGATCTGAGTGGAGCTTGGCTCCTTTGTTGATGTTGCTGGAAAGAGACTGGTGTTGAGTTGAGCTTGCTCCTCCATCAGTGCTCAGTTAAATGAGATTTTTGAAAAAGTTTATAAAAAGAGATTTTTGAGAAAGCTTATAAAATGTGTTTTGAGAAAAAAATTTGTGAAATTAGATTTTGTAAAAGTCTGTGAAATGAGTTTTCGAGAAAAGTTTGTGAAATGAGATTTTTAACGATTTCGTGAAATGAGATTTTCAGAAATTTTGTGAAATAAGATTTTCAGAAAGTTACGAAAGGAGATTTTTAGAAAAGTTGGTGAAATAAGATTTTTTTTGAAAGTTTGTGAAATGAGACTTTGAGGAAACTTTGCGAAACTAGACTTTTGAGGAAGTTATGAAAGGAGATTTTGAGAAAGTATGTGAAGCAAGATTTTTGAGAAAGTTTATGAAACGAGATTTTTAGAAAGCTTATGAAAGGTTATTTTGAGAGAGTTTGAGAAATGAAATTGTTGAGAAAGATGGTGAAATGAGATACAGGTATGTTGATACGAACCCAGCTCTATGCTATATTGAGAAAAGGATTGTTAAAAGTTAGTGGTTGGGATTCGTTGAAGGGATGTACCAAGGATGAGCCGACCTTAGGTTAATTAAAAATATAAAAGACTTTAAAAGACATTAACGAATGCGAACGCGTGAGTCATGATTGTGATATCGAAGTAGTGGAGAGGAAGGTACCCCGGATATCAGGGATATTCGGGTTGTGAATGCAATAGGGTAGGCTAGGACAGTAAAACGTCATGTTGCCTTGAGTACTATTCTGGGCGGAACGAACTCCATATGTGGTAACCAGACGTGGTGGGGACTGGGTCCTAATGCCGTGGCAAGTTCTGCACCCGGAACAGGAATAGTACTGTCACCCCTATGGCATTTCAGGAACAGTGAGAGGGACTGGAACGGGGCTCTGTGATTTGCCACTGTACCCGATTTTTCTTCAGTGAGCCTTGATTATATGATATGATATGATATGATTTGATTTGAGACTGTACCCGGGTTTTCTACAGTTCTCCTGGCTTGGAGCCAATTGATTGTTGAGACAGTTGTCGTGCCCGCGTGGTAAAGGTCCTGTACTCCTGTTTGCTTCCGACTAGGTTGGGAGGATGACCGAGGAGATGTAGATTTTAGACGTGTGTGCTAACTGCGAAAGAAACGAGTACCTCGATGATATTTAAAATCCCCCAATCATGGATGGTCGTGATTTGATAAGACTTGATAAGAAAAGACTTGTAATTATAAGAAGTAGAGTCTTATAGAATGTTGACAATGCGAAAGGAATCGAGAATGGAAAGTATGGAAAAGTGAATGAAACCCCATGAAGAGGGAAATGAATGAAAGTAAGGAAATAAGAAAGAAAGAGTGTTATGCTGAGAAGTGGAAATAGGCTTGGGCAAGATAATAATAATGATATTGATGTTAACTATTGATGATAATATGCTTGAATGCTATGTTGTATGTGTGTTGCTTGTTATGTTTGTATGGTCTTGATATCTTGCCTATCGTAAACCCACACCGTCGACGATGCGTCGTTCGGATCGCTTACTCTCTCCTGTTCGTTGGCATATCGGTGCTGCTGATATCGCAACGGGTAGATGGAGCATCGTTTGGAGATTACTACCTGGTGTCGTCAGGGAAGTGGTTGGAAACCTACACGTTATGGATGGGTGTGGACAGGATGTACTCAGATGGTGATTGCGGATCCAGAACACAAGCTGAGCGGATCGACAACGGGATCGTGCTTGGGAAGTGTCTCTATTCTGGGATACAATAGTAATGAACCACCGCCACGGGATGAAGCTAAAGAGGAATTCGTGAAGCTGTTTGGTGTAGAGCTAAGGCCAAGTTCTGAAGCGGAGTCAGCAACGGAGACAGCATCATCCTCCGGTACGAAGAAAAAGTCAGGGAAGAAAAGGAAGCCGCATCTGGTTGTCTTCATTAGCAGGAGTCGAAAGTAGTGTGTTCAGTTAAGATGATCTTAGTCTTTTAATTGTTTAAGTTGTGGTTAGTGTTTGAGTCAAGGATTACCGAGCAAAGAACCATTTATGTAATTAAGCTAAGTTTAAATTCTGAATGGTAGGGTATTTCATTTTAGAAGATCAAACAATGTAATCTTTTGGGAACCGTCATGATGTTTTTGAAACAAGTCACTTTGTGGAGATGAAAGTTTTATGTAAAGAACTGTTTTAGTAACAACTCGGTTTTCAAGGAAAGACATTAGAGTACATCAAGGACACTTGAATAATGTTTTCAAAAAAAAAAAAATTGGCCTCATTTTTGCAACTTTAATAAATGAAAAGTTAGTTATTTTGGACTACGAAAATCGGGCTGTTACATGACTAAATACTCACGTAGACAGTAAATAGGAATGGCATTTTGCATGATATCTGATTTAAATATTGGAAGGGAAGTTAGGCCTTTGCAAGCAAAAATACATAGGTGTTGGGATGTAAACCCAAAGGGCAAGGTCATGAGCATGAACATGGTCCTCATTGACAAGAAGGTATGAGCATATTTGGCACGAGTATGTATATGTTATCTGAATTTTTATCCTTTTTTAAGTTATTTAATGGAAAGCAATAATTGTTACAAATTAAAAACTGCTTATTTGTTACAGGGTAATAAAATACAAGGCATAATAAGTTATCAGGATGCTACGAAAAAACATAGGAAATATATTCAAGAAGGAACAGTTATACAACTTTCTAGATTTTATGTTGGACCAGTCATTGGACAATTTCGTCCAACCAAGCATCCATACCGTATTAACATTAATTTTGGTGCAAAGATTGATTCGTGTGGAGAAAATATTGCATGTGAGGATTTTGATTTTGTTTTGTTTGAAGAGATTGGCTTGGATGAGAAACTTGAGGAATCTCTTAAGGGTATCGTATATTTCTTAGGATAATATTTCTTTAATTACTTTAATAATTAACAATTGATAATTTTTAGAGAAAATGGTATATGTAATTTTGCAGATATTATTGGAGTGGTTAAGGAGCATGGGTCTCTTGAGCCTTATCAATACCAAGGAGAACTTGCATATAAGCTTAAGTTGATCATTGCTGATGAAAGGTCATTATTTTTTCATTTATGGTAAATATATTATGATTCATTCTTTTGATCTGAATGATTTATTTACGTTTTTTTTTAATTTTAGGAACAATACTTTGCCTCTTATTTTTTTTTTAAGAATCATAGCCAATCGGTGATTGACTTTCTTGATGCACCTGGGCAACCAAAAGTGATTGCTTTGCAACTTGGGAAAATATCAACTTATAATGGTTATTATTTTCATCTTATCATTCTTGGATAAATCATTTATTTTGATAAAGTAAATGAAGTACGGAAAATATTGACAAGTTTTTGATTTTATGGATTTTTAATCATTTTATTGATGTATTTTCTTTGTATGTTCAGTGGTGTAGATTAAGTACCTATCCAAGGATTAAGTTCTTCTCAATAAATCACAAACAGTAGTCAAAGCACAATTGGCATTGCTCTTACTAATCCAGAATTTAGAAAAACAATTGTGGACATAAAAAATACTGAGGAGGTGTTTTAGTTATTTTTGATTTATAATTTTTTTAATTATTTTATTGTTCAATGTTTTTTATTTACGTTTTTATATTTTATTTTTTATGCTTATTATAATAGTAATATTTTTTTTATTTAAGGCTGGGAGATAATCAGTTATTGCAAAAATAGAGGAAATCATTGAAGACCATAACTGCTGTTATGATGAATGTGATAAATGTCCTCAGAAATTGGTGAGAAGGAAAGGAATGATGGAGCAATGGGACTTTGGTGCAAGAGATATGAAAAGGAACCAAATATAGTTACACAAAGGTTTTACCCATACACAACTTTGACTTTTAATATCAAATTATGTAATTAAGTTTTTTTTAAAGGACATTATGTAATTAAGTTACTCATTGTAAAATCAGTGTTTTATAAATCTTTTTACTTAGGTTCAAAATTCAAGTGAGGGTTAGTGATGAAGCAAGATCTGCATGTTTCACTATTTTTGATAAGGATGCTTTTAAATTGCTAAAAAACAACAACTGAATTGAAGGATCAAATGATTAAGATAAGAGTAGTTTTGTGATTTTCTATAATTATTTAAAGTGATAGTCGTAAAAAATAAATTCCATTTTCTCAAGTGAATTTGTTTATATGTTTTACAAGATAATGATGAATTTAGATTCCTTAAAGAGCTTGATAACCTCATTGGAAAAGAATATCTTTTTGTGATTGATGTTAAAGTATATTTTAATAATTAAAAAAAATTGGATAACTTCAATGTGGTTACAATTGTTGCAAATGATAATTCCATTACTGAATCTCAAAGTGACACAATTTCAAGAGAGGTATGCATTTTCAAAACATTTTATATGTAAAAATTGCTATCATTATGTATTAAATATTTTTAATTTTTTTTCCAAGCTCACTAATTTATCAGCTGAATTACCATCCCAAGTTCAATCCTCACCAATTTCTTCAAAACGTACAACAACTGTAAGTCCAAATTCAATGCATTTTTTTCTACATCTTTAAGTGAAAATTTAAAAATATGTAGATTTCAATTAATGAAAATTAAATTAATAATTATAGCAAGATAGTTGTTCCCTTGACTCTCGAGCGCAAGCAAATGATGTCGCAACTCCTTTGTCAACAACTTCGAAAAAGAAAAAGTTAAGCGACATTGTTGACAATTGTGTTGTTGGAATTGATGATATAAAAATTCCACAATTTTCAACTACAAAAGGAAAAAAACGTGGAAAACATAATTGAAAATATTGCATTGGTAAGGTATGTTATTGACAATTGTATAACAAGCCGCATTCGTAGTCTCTCATTCTAATTCCGCTTCCATCCAATTCTTATTTATCATAGGCGAAGGAATATCTCAATGTATGTGCAATTTATTTTACTAATAATTTTTTTGCACATTTGTTTTTGCAGTTTTGTTGGTATGCCTATAAAGATGCTCACGAAAAAGTGAATAAAGTTGGACAATTTGAAAAAGTCCTATTGAGATCAATAGTTTTTTTTTTAATTTTTCATTTCTTTTATGGCATTTTTATGGTTTGGATTATATTAGTTGAATTGACTTTCACAGTTTTTTTATCTTTCATTTCTTTTATAACATTGTTATGGTTTGGATTTAAGGTTTGGTTTATATTATGCCTTGAATTTTATGACATCATTATCTTACTTTTATTTTTTTTGAATATGTTGGAATAAATTAAGAAAATCATAGTCATTTTAATGTCCGTGTGACCCCACGGGATAACTTACTTTTATGTAGAAACAATGATGGAATTTGGATCCATCCAATTCCTTACCTTTCCGTCCAAATCAGATTCCGCTGTCTATCGTTCGCTCGCTTTCTTAAACAAACAAAAATCGACGCTACTACGAGGCTATCTCACAACACAACACAACATCATCAACAGCTGTTTATATTAAACCTTATCCTCCTTCTCCTTCTATCTTAAATTATTAAATCCAATTTCCACATTCATTTTCTCATCCCCTCCTCTTTCTTTTATCCGAACCTTCTACTCCCCTCTCTTCATGGGTCTCCATTTCTCTTCCTTCAACGCAGACCATAAACACTTTCCGATTATGCCCTCCAAACCCACCTTAGGCGAATTGCCTGAGAGCTGCGTTGCCCTCATCATGTCCTCCATGGACCCTCCCCAGATTTGCAAGCTCGCTACGCTCAATCGCACTTTTCGTGGCGCTTCCTGGGCTGATTTCGTTTGGGAATCCAAGTTGCCGTCTAATTATGATGTCCTTGTTCGTGAGATTTTTGATGAGTTTCCGAGGGATTTGGGTATGAGAGGGATTTATGAAAGGCTTTGCCGGATCAATAGTTTTGATGGTGGCACCAAGGTAATGTAATTATCAACGTTATTCGTTTTTATTGTACCCTTTTGGGAAAAGATTGTTTTTTATCTCAAGTTCAAGAATTGAGGGTTGTTTATGGAAATTTGAAATTTTGTGTCATGTTTATGTTTTTAACATTTTGTCTAGGATAAGAAGATAGGAGTTGATAATGGGTGAGGCTATAGGCCTATAACCACACTCTTATGTAATCAATTACTATAATTTAATGAAGTAAAAATTGAAATTGTGATCGGTTAATCAGGAGCGTGGATTGACATTTTGAAGTGCCAGTAGCATTTGCTGTTGATATATATATATATATATATATATATATATATATATATTTATTTATTTATGAGCTTGGCTTCCTTTTTGATGGGTTTGAAAATATGTGTAATGGTTTTTGCAGAAAGTTTGGCTGGATAGAAGTTTGGGTAAGATTTGTATGTCGGTATCAGCGAAGGGACTATCGATAACAGGGATTGATGATAGGAGATATTGGAACCATATCCCCTCTGAAGAATCTAGGTAAGATTCTTGTTTACAGTCATCTTCTTAGCTAGTAGAAATTTTATAACAATGGGAAGTTGGGAACATTTTTGTTTGTTATTATCATGTAGTAGATCGTTTGTGAAAGCTTTCGAATTTTGCTGAGGATATCTTCTCTGGAAATTCCCTAAGTAGGTTATGTTGTTGTCTTATATTTTAAAGGCTTATTTAAGTTTTTAGTCCCTAAACTTATATGCTCTTTTGGAATTGGTCCTTAAACTTTTTTCCAATGCTTTGGGTCCCTGAACTTTGCTCAAATTCTGGAAATAGTCGTTTTATCACTTAAGAGATGATCTAACCGACGACATGTCACGCCACCTTCGCCACATCGACAAGTGACGTGTTATGTAGCGTCAAGTGGCACCATATGATTTTTTTTTTTTAAATTAAATAATCAATTATTTTAAAAATTATTAAAAGATTCAATTTTCTTTAAAAAATACGATTATTAATTATTTTTAATAAATTTGAATTTTTTTTTAATTTAAAAAATTCATGTGGCATCATCTGACACATTATTTATCGATGTGGCGAAGGTAGCGTGGCATATCATCGGTCATACAATTACTTAAGTGATGAAAGGACCATTTCCGAAATTTGAGCAAACTTTAGAGACTCAAAGCATCGGAAAAAAAAGTTTAAGGGTCAATTCCAATAGAGCACATAAGTTCAAGGACTAAAAACTTAAATAAGCCTATTTTAAATTTTGTTTTCAAGTGTCAGCTATTGATTCTATGCCTTTGTTTTGAAATTATATCATATTGTTCCAGGGAGAGATAAAAACAAAGGGTGATGAAATAGAAAAGAAAGAAGTGGAAAGTGGATCTAGAAACCAAAGTTTAGGTACAACAAATTTTCAATTTTAAATTCTATTCAGGGATCTGCTTTGTACCAATATGGAGTCCTCACTTTAGGGAGATTCCACCACCCTATACTGGAATAGCATGAGCAATTAATGCCTAAAAAATTCTAGGATCTGCTAGGAAGGTGGAAATTTTGGAATGGTAAACAGTAAGAAGGTGGAAAATGATTTTTGGGAAATGCTAATGGGTGCCATAAGGGCACTTGTCAATGAATCCAAGATAGAAACCTTGCATTGACCCATGAATTTATACTTGCTTCAATTTAGGTTAAAATCCCCCCCCCCCCCCCCCCCCCCCTCCCTTTTTAATACTTGTATCTGTATGTATGTATGTGGGTGCAATGTATGCATAGTTGCATACATTAAAAAAAGTCACTTCACTAACTACTAGGCTTGGGTTTTTTATTTATTTTTGGTTTGGGCGGAGGACTACACGCACTGTGTTTGCTTATGTTTTTCTTTAAGGAAGTTAGTCTGATCAAATCATCTCAACCATAGGATGGAGTTTAATGAACTGATCCTTTTCGATAAAACTTTTTGGTAAGTGAATTTAAAGGGGGCTAGTTGAGAAACTGACAATTGTTTGTGTATTTTTGTTCTGTTGCATTATGACTTTTGAAATTTGGTGGCTATTTGCATATTTCCTTGTTCAGTAGTCTTCTGGATGTACTGTAAATGAATGCTTTGTTCTCAATTCACCTATTACCCATCATGGCAAGCTTGTAGCTTTTGGTACTATACTACCATTTTGTATTGGCTGCATTCAATTCTAGACTTTGTGCTGTTGTAAAGGAAATCATGTATGTAGATATTGATGAAGGTTCTACATCTTTTTGTGTTGTTACTATGATTGATGATCTAAGTTGTGAAGCTCATAGACATATAGTTTATTTGCCAAAACTAGAAGTCTTCTTTAAATGTTTGATCTCTTAAACCGAGCTTTGGATTAATGGCCCCATCTCCTTCATTTACAGATTTGGTAGTGTTGCATACCTCCAGCAAATCTGGTGGTTTGAAGTGGATGGGGAAGTTGAGTTCCCACTTCCAGCTGGGACATATAGCTTATACTTCAGAGTACATCTTGGGCGAGCCTCGAAAAGATTCGGACGACGGGTCTGCAACGCTGAGCATGTTCATGGGTGGGACATAAAGCCCGTAAGATTCCAGCTATGGACTTCTGATGGGCAGTACGTTGCATCTCAGTGTTTTCTGAAAGGACCTGGCAAATGGTGCTTCTACCATGTGGGCGATTTCGTGGTTGATAATGGCAATGCATCAACAAAAGTCAAATTCTCCATGACTCAAATTGATTGCACACACACAAAAGGTGGTCTTTGTTTAGATTCTGTGCTCATATATCCAAGTGAATTCAAGAAGGTTAAAACATTTTTAAATTACTCATAACCTTTGTAGTAAATGTTTAGTATAAATGTAGAGCTTAGGGCTGCGTTGAGAGGAAAAGAGAATCAAGTTTTAATATGGTTCTTCCAGGCTTAGAATTTTGCAGGAGCCAGAAGGGGATGGTGTATAAAATAAAAGTAGTAATGTATGTGTTGAGTAGTCTGGAACGTTCTATCCTAACCTCGTAGGATACTTTATGTTTTTGGCGGATGGAATGAATATGAACATTTTTTTTTTATTGCCCATTCGGTTCCCTAAGTACTAGTTAGGTACATCTGGATTTGATGCGGGTCGTGTGTTTAGCTATGACAAGTGAGTCTCCCAATATGAATTTTCTGCATCCACAAGGAATCGAAACCGAGACTTTGCTCAAGTGAGACCAAGTCGCTTACAACTTGTCCTAACCCATGTTGGTCGAATGAATATGAACATTTGTGACAATGAATCATGTATCAAATTGACAGGAAACGAATAAGGTGGACTAATTGCCTACTTTTCTTTGGTTATGGGATAAAGTTGATTACTTTAATTAGTAGCTAACTAGGTATGAGGCGTTGTCATCTTTGCAACTTAGAGCAAATCTGGTGCACCTTACACTTTGTCTAATTGGCTACTCTGAACAATTAAGAAGTTGTTTTATTAATAAAAATTAATGGTTAAGATTAAATAATGAAGATATAAATTTGGACCCAAGTTACTCTTTCATACAACACCTCACCACAGCATGGACTAATCGCAACCAACCCACCATTGTTGTTGGTGGCGACCTACCTCTTCATGACCAATGTGGCACCATGCCGCCACTGTAGCAAGATGTGAAAGATGCTGCGATCGCATTCTAACAAGCCTCTGTCATGATGTCTAGAGTAAGACATATGACTAGCATTTAAATTTTAATCCTCTTGGTGACGACATAAATTATTGACTTAAATATGAAAATGATTTTCGTAAATATTGATTTATTTAAAATTGGTCACTGCAAAATTTTTTTTTTTGTTTTGGTTCCTGTATTTACAAGATATTTTGGTTTTAACTCCTCCTGTTAAATTTTGGTCCTCATAATTACGTCGGTAGTTTGTTTTGGTCCCTCTGTTATTAGATTGGATAAGTTTTGGTCCTTCTACTATCAAGATTTTTGAATTGGTTCTCTTATGCAATGGAAGTTATCTTCTTACACTTGAGAATTAATGCAAAAATTGTAAGATTTTTATATCTTAGTATGTCTCATGTGATGTGCATGTGACATATATTGAATTGTGTTTAGTAAATAATTAATTAAATCTTAATGGGCTAAATCATATTTAGATAATAAGGGGATTGTTTCTAAGGCCCATTAGCTTGATGGAAGCCAATGAATAAGAGATAAGGGTTTTACCTATTTATGAGAAACAGGTCATGTTCCTGGCTATAACGTATTCTCTCTTTTACCATCACATAACGATACAGAAAGAATAGTAGAGACGGCAAAGGAATAGAAACCTTGTTTCCTGGCTTTGGTCAAAGACGTTGGAGAACTCTCTCTCAAGTATAGCAATGGATAGAGGTTAGTAATTATATTCTCTTATCATCTCTATAACGTGAAAGTCATGTAATTTCAAGATCCCTATTGTTGTAGTTGTAACGAATAAATTAAAACTACAACTTATATGTGGTATCAGAGCAATAGGTTGAGAAATTCATGATTTTCCAATTAAAATTTTGTGATGTGGTATGAATCCTAATTATTGTGATTAGGGATTTATTTTAGTATGAACCCTAATTATTGTATTTAGGGATATTATGGTTTCCGCGAAAGTCTTTCATACCCGTTGTATTATTCACTTGCTCGATTAACATTTGGAAATCAATAAGGATTTGATTTCAATAAAAGGTAGCACTAACGTGTTTGGTTTTCTTTTAGCCGTGAATTGTTTACTGTGAACAATAACACAGCGTGATTTCCAAATTGGAAATTTTGAATAGTTAACGCATGATTTGTTTTTTTTAAGGCATGAATTGTTTTGCTTGAATAGTACCTACTGTTCATGCCAAAGCTGTTATTCTTCTAACGTGATAATGCCTACTGTTACGTGATAATGCTTGTACGTGTAATATTAGGCTGGTCTCGCTACTGGCCTAGTGGGTCTGAGATATTCTCCTCATCCATCAGTGCATTACACGTTCATTTTAAGAGAAGGAATTTGGGAATTTCAATTCATGCTTTTTGAATTGAATATAATTGTTATATAGATTAAGTGAGTGAAACACTATGTCACGGGCAATGCCAATACAGCATCAGGGGGTGCAATTTCTATTAAATTATTTTGGTGTAATGGATAATTACGTTGCAATGATGTGTTTTATGTGTTGGGATTAAGGAGTTTTTTTTTATTAGTAAAAGAAATTTTTTGAATTGGCATTACTTGATTTGATATTAATGTATGATGATTTGATCATCATTAAAGTTGTCAAATCATAAAGATATTAATTCCGATTGGCTAATTTTATTATAATAATGAATTTGATTTGAAATTAATTGTATGTTGATTTTGTTAATCACCAAAGTGGTCTAATCAGTAAGTAAATTAATTTCAAATTATATGATGTTTTTTCAATTACTCATAGATTTGATGCTATATGAATGACATAATGGTTTGATGTCCTATGGGTATATTGTAGTTCATTGTTATAAGACATTTATGGATCGTCCAAAGGTTTGATTAGTTGTTCTTATAATTAATGGACATGACTGTAGGCAATATGTTTGTGCTATTGGTTTATTTATACATCCAAAGACAATAGATAATACTAATTGGTGCATATATCATTGCCAATTATTGATTATTAATTTTATTAGCATCATTATGTTTAAATGTGGTGTGCTAATGTGCAACCCAAAGGAGAGCGTTAGTGCACATTAATTGTTTAAGTAATATGTACCTTATGTCTCAAAACATTTATGTAGTACATGTTCTTAATTTTCTGCGTTCTCATGACTTGTATGTGTCAGTGTTATTTGTTAAACTTTCTGACTAGAGTTTGCAAGTCTTTCTTATCAGTTAAAGAAAAGTTTGTTGCTATTAATAGTGTTAGCAACAATAAAGATAAAGTTTATTATAAAATCTGTGTAATTTTTTAGAAAGATTTGACAAACACTTATGTTATGTTCATGAGGATAAGTGTTGCAGATAACATTAAGATAATTCTCTCCAAAATTGAAAGTAGTTAAAAAAAATGAAAAGAATTTTGTGAGAGAGTGCCAAATTTTGTGAGTCTCTTTCTGGGACATTAATGAGTACCCTAACCCAACAAAGCTTGGTGATTTGTGTACTATTTATGAATGTATAATTAAAACGAAAATTATTGCAGCAAGATTTAAGTTTAAGTCCTTATGAATAGTTGTGGATGAGAACTTCTTAGTATAGTTTATCCTCCTCATTAGTGATTGAGTGTGACTTATTTTTGAATGAGCTATAATGCCATGAAATATAATGGGTAGTGCATGAATTGCACAACTTCTTAGTTCAAGAGGAAACTAGACTTAAGATTATAAGAAGTCTCTTGGTCCAACCTTTAAGGACATTAAGGAGCTTGAAATAAATGTGTGAAGAAACATGATAATGGCAAAGGATCACTTAGAATTAATGAGGCATATGTGAAAATTCATATGAAAGAACCTCATTATCATAAATGTCATTTTGTGCAAAATTGTTGAATTCAGAAGAAGTGCATAAAATGAAAATCTTGATTCTATAAAAGATAAGTTTAAAGCTTATGTATGTTTGAGTCAAACTTAATCAAAGATCCACATAAAATTTGGTGGATTGATCTTGGATTAATCGAAACATGTTTCTAGCATAATGAATTTTGTTTAATCCATACCATAAACCCACATGTAAAGTACGTGTTTGTGGGAATAAAGTGAAAGTTCTAGTAGAACTTGTTAGGATTTAATGTTTAATCCTTGACATTGGGCATCACCTAAACTCATTGGAGACCTTTTAGGTACCTAGTTTTTCTAGGAGTTTGGTTCATTATCTAGGATTGATGTTACTAGACACTCTTCTATGTTTGGTTATGGATGTTTCAATTTATTTAAGTATAATTATCACATTGGTATTTGTATATTAGTAATAGTTATATAAATTAAATTTTAAATGATTTTTTGCTAATTTGTGGCATAAGTGTTTGGGTCATAAATCCAAGGAAAGAATGGAAAGCTTTATAAGGAACAAAATCTTTCCAGATTTGGATTTTATTGGCCTAATTATTTGTGCAGATTGTATTAAAGGAAAGAAAAACCAAAGACACAAAGAAAGGAGCCACAAGAAGGATTCAGCTTCTTAAAAATGTGTTCTTCAAAACTTGTGGACCTCTAATTTTAACTTTCTTTTTAGAAAGAAAAAGGTATGTGATCATCTTTATTGATAACTATTCATGTTATAGTTATGTCTTGAAAATTTACTTGAATAAAGTAGAAAGTTAAGTACATATAGATGAATGTTATCAATTACGATAGAGATGATGACTAACATGAAAGAATTAATTAAAATGGGCAACATCTCGTTAAACTCCTCAAGAATTGATAATTTGTGTGTATGCCAGTTACACTGCAGCGAAATGGTGTATATAGAGCATAAAGAATAGTAATGAATATGGTTAGGAGTATGATATTTAGTCTTTACCCGCATTTGTGAATGTATGTCTTGAAATTGTCATTTGTCTATTGAACAGGGTTCCTAGTAAGACAGTGTCAAAGACAATTTTGAACTGTGTTTATAGGATACCCAATTTAAGGCACCTGCATGTTTAAGGTTGTTGGTAGAAACAAGGATTGCAATCCACCAGAAAAGAAAATGGATATAAAACATCCGTGAGTATTTCACTGATTATCCATATAAATCAAAAAGTATAGACCTTATTGTTCTAACCATAGCATAAGAACCATTGAAATTGTAAATGACAGGTTTACTGAGAATTGTGAAATTAGTGGGAGTATAGTTCCACATAACGTGGAAATTAACGGAGTTAGGGTGCAAGTTCCTGTAATTTGTAATTTGTTCTTCTACCTCTTTCTTTTATTGTTGAATCGTATAACAATAAAGTACGAAATGAATTCACTATTCACAATGATTTTATTGTAGAAGAACCATGAGAAATAGTATTTAAAAAAAAAAAAAGAAATTGCTATTTCGAATGTTTTAAGTGGTTTATCTACAAGAATATAAATTTGACTTAGTCATTAATGATAACGATGTGTTGTTTTACAAGCCGTAAGTTGTGATAATATTAATAAATATTTTAATTGTGAGACCTTGTAGAATTGCCTAAAGGTAACACGAGAGTTGGGGGGTAAGTGAGTCTTTTGGACCAAATATAACTCTCGTGACAAACTTGAACGTTACAAGGCCAAATTTGTTGTCAATGATTTCCCTCGCAAAGTTGGCATTGACCATTAATGAGGAATTTTGACCAATTACCTGAAAGAATTTATTCAATATTATCATCATGGCATATGTAGTCCGTAATGATTTGGAACTACAGTAGAAGAATGTGAAAACAACCTTTATGAATTTTAGAGGAGGATGTTTATATGGATGACCCACTAATGTGGTTCTCAATTGAAAAGAATGAACACATAATGTGCAAATTTGAGGAAATTAATATACAAATTTAAACATACATCCCACCAATAGTATCTGAAAGATAGTCAGTGATACTATTGTTCCTTTTATATTTAAGGAAACATAATTAACTTGTGTAAGTATCTGAAGGTCAGTGGGAGTGAGTTTATTATGTTGATTCTGTATGTTATTATATCTTGCTTGTAACTTATTATCTTGGTCTTTTACACTAGACTAAGAAAATTTTTCTAGTAACTTTGAATGAAAGATATAGGTGAGTCGAGCCACGTGATTAGAAAATGAATATTCTAGAATATGTCACATGAATTGTTAGGCTTATCTCAGAAAACATATATCATTAAAGTACTAGAATGATTTAGAATGAATAAAATTTAAGTTAAGGAAGTATTAACTATACTCATAAAGTCTAGCATGGAACGAATAAATGCATGTTTACTTCTGTAATGAATGATCACATTGAAGTGATCAGAATGTTGAATTTGTAACAAGTTTTGAGGTTACAATTCAAACTAATTGACTGCAAAATTTTATTTCGGGGCTTAGAACTGTCGACAATATTGCTTAGCCGCTGAAAACGTACTGTGGTGTTTTGCAGCAATGACAAGTACTATAAAGGTGCTAAAAGTATGTAAATGAAGTACTTTGTCTCTAAAGAATGAGATCAGAAACAAAGATTGTCAATAGAGCATGTTAGCACCAATCTTATGATTGCTAATTCCTTGAAAGAAGGGTTATCGCCTAAACATTTATTGAACATGTTGAAAGTATAGACATTACTATTATTAAGTAAAATTAAATTTGATGTTGACATCCTTATGTATGATGTAATTGACACTCTGAGCTCATTTATGATATGTTTGATATGTTTCTGATTACCTGTTCTCAAGAACGACATGTATTAATGTATTAGAGTAATGTAAACAGGTATTGTCTTGAAAAAAGACATTATGGACCAGTTATATATTTCCCAATTATAGATGAAAAGACTATTTTGTGGTACATGGAAGGAATTATGTCGAACAAATGACATACAACCGCTATGACCTGAATTAGTTCCTATCCTTAACTATGATTAATCGAGTATCTAATTAAAGAATGATTTAGCTATATAAATGTGCATTAATGGTTTGTTTAATTATTTTGTTTATTAAACCATAATGTTGAATTTTGTCACATGAGCCAAGTGGGAGAATGTAAGATTTTTATATCTTAGTATGTCTCATGTGATGTGCATGTGACATATATTGAATTGTGTTTAGTAAATAATTAATTAAATCTTAATGGGCTAAATCATATTTAGATAATAAGGGGATTGTTTCTAAGGCCCATTAGCTTGATGGAAGCCAATGGATAAGAGATAAGGGTTTTACCTATTTATGAGAAACAGGTCATGTTCCTGGCTATAACGTATTCTCTCTTTTACCATCACATAACGATACAGAAAGAATAGTAGAGACGGCAAAGGAATAGAAACCTTGTTTCCTGGCTTTGGTCAAAGACGTTGGAGAACTCTCTCACAAGTATAGCAATGGATAGAGGTTAGTAATTATATTCTCTTATCATCTCTATAACGTGAAAGTCATGTAATTTCAAGATCCATATTGTTGTAGTTGTAACGAATAAATTAAAACTACAACTTATAAAAATATCATCCTTAATTGGTCATAGAATATAATATAATACATTTTGGGTGTTTTCTATCCACATTTAACGGGAGGCAGTGACAGATCCAGAAAATTTTGACTGCGGGGGCGATACATCATAATTATCAATAGGAATTTTTCAATCTTGGCTATTTTCAAACAAGGATTAGAGGTTAAAAACAATTTTTCTGTATTGAAAAACTATAAATTTAATATTTAAAACATAAAAAATGCTAACAAGTAAAGACATTTGTTAATGAGCTATATATAATTGGAAAGCATATGAAAATATAGTTTTTAATATTCTCGAGAGAAAAAAAAATAAGAACTTGTGGCGTTCATTCTTTTTCTAGAAAGTTTAATATGTAACACTTTTTGTATATCATCTTACTTTATAAGAAAAGTAATAAGTTTATGAATATTTGGACTTGTTATCGTTGGAAAAAGATCTGAAAATAAGAATTTTCCCTTCCCTTGAAAATTCCTTTTCACAAACACTTGATCAATAATGAAGTTGACTAACAAAATCAGAGTTTGCGGAAACATGGTAAAATAGTCATATTATACTCTCAAAATATATCAAGTGTAACAAGTCCATGGATACCAAATTTATCTTATGATACCTCTTTCAAAATGTGTATCATATAAATACTATTAGAAACATAGATGTTATAGAGCTAGTCACTGGTCCTCTGTCCAAACATTTATCTGGCCGGATCCTCGATATCTGCACAACGGGTTCCCAACCAACACTTTCTACACTTTGCATGCACCTAAAGGAACATCTCCCTTACTGATTCGTGTGCAAGCTAGATGCACGATCAACACCTAATAAGGGCATGAGGGTTAGCTATACATATTCGCATAATCAAATGGGAATAAAACTAACATCCACAAGTCAACATGTAGCAAATCATGATGCATAATCATATGAGCACACCCGGTTGATCATAATAATTCTTTCAATGCAGGTGGCATGATGCATGATTTCCTTCCACAACTGAGGCCTCTAAAGTCCATCTTGGACGTCCATCCAATACATCCTTGTGTTCCCGGAACACCGACATTCGTTCCCAGAACGTAATGCCGAACCATACTTGGATAATAAGCATCACTCCCAGAGTGTGCACCACGTTCCCAGAACGTGTAGCAAACCATACTTGGAATAATAAGCATCACTCCCATAGTGTGCATCACGTTCCCAGAACGCATACGTTCCCAGAACGCATAAAAACCAGGTCCCGGACACTGGCCACATATCTATAATGTGTCATCAAGTAGGTTGCATCTCAATGTGTTCCCAGAACACTAACATACGTTCCCAGAACGTATAAAACCAGGTCCCAGACACTGGCCACATATCTATAATGTGTCATCAAGTAGGTTATAATTTGGTACTCCCGGAGTACCCTCCTCATATTCCCAGAATATGATAAACGTTCCTACCAACCCATCTTCCATTCTATATGCATGAATGCACAATCATCAAGGTTGATTTTATCTTTAATTCTACTATTATACCAATGTGTTCCCAGAACAGTAACATACGTTCCCAGAACGTATCGCAAACCATACTTGGAATATAATCAAGCACCACTCCCGGAGTGTGCATCACATTCCCAGAACGTATCCAAGAAACCATGTCTCAGACAATGGCCACAATCCCAGAATGTGTCATCAAGTAGGTTGCATCAGTTTGGTACTCCTAGAGTACAGGGTCATGTTACCATTAATTCCATTATTATGACTTAGAAAACACAACTTCTGAATGATATCTTGAGGTATGGCTTTACTCATAAAATTCACCTTTGAATTTAAATTTAACATATGCTCATAGACCTGGATTGAGAGAATATAATCATTGGTATTAGCAACCCTTATTCAAAAACTTAACTTTTACTTTTAAGTTTCAGGTACTAACCGGTTACATCATCACTTAACCGGTTAGAATTACAGACCTGAATATAAAACCACTGATTTTCCAAGAATCTTTTCTTAAATTCTCTTCTCAATCCAATAACAAGGTCTTAACATAACAGAATACCTCAAGTTCAACACATAATATCATTCAAAAGATCTAAGTCATAATCCAATTTTCATTTATGCATAATTTCCTCTTGAAATTATCCTTTGATATTAAGGTATTAACTCATCACCTCCAATCTAAATCAAACAGTGCTCAAACACATAGTTTTAGATTGGTTTTTGTATGAAATTCTAGCTTAAACTTGAGTACAAATGGTATGGATACTTAGCCAATTTCAGAAATTCATTTTCTTTGAAAATTGACAGTATCTAACCGGTTACAAATTTCGACTAACCGGTTAGATTAGGCAGAACATACACTGAAAAATGAGGTTTTGCATACCATTTTCTACCATACTCAAATCTAACCAATTTCATTCATAAATAGAGTTTACATACCTTAATACTAGTGTGTTCAACCACAGAAACCTATCTATATTGCATGCATTCAATTTAGATACTCAAATTGCACATAATTGCACATATTTCACAACTTAATGCATCAATTCACATAATATCCAATTAAGTCATGAAATCAACATCAACATAGCTTGCATGCATCCAAATAACATTGCTCAAAACAACAATTGAGCTCAAATTGGCCTCCAAGCCATTTAACCATTTTAACTTATGCCCTTTGAGTCTCTTGGTGACTCACCCTATATTTTACTACAATTTATTCTCATTCTAGCAAATATTAAGCTTCCCCCTTACCTCTAAATTGTGCTTGATCCAAAACATTGCAGAGAGAAAGGCTCCAACACAGATTTCCATTAAATCCACTACAAACAGCTAGAGTTGGACATGGTACCAAAACCAGAGAGATTGACATGCAAAACCCAATCAAAAATTGGGGAAAATAGTCAGATTGAATTCTCTGCAACATGCACTAGAGGTAGGAACAGATTTGAAACCAAAAGGGTTTGTGTGCTTACCAAAATCGAGCTTCAAAGTCAGCTCCAGAAACCAGAAGCTGAGGTTTGACAGCACCAACACCCTTACTTTGCAAGCTTCGTTCTCTTGATTCAGGGACTCTCAACTCGTAAACTTTATATCAATACAAAGCCCTTGATGTGAGCTTTGTAACGGTGTATCACTCATGTTCTAACTCTCAAAGACGAAGGAGAATTTCAGAGACAAATTCACGAACCCTAAAATCAGAGTTTCAGCACTAAATTCAGAGAATCAACCCAAATTCATCAACAATCCCTCCTTTTATAGAGAAATCAAGCTTACATGCATCACGATGCGTGTTTCCCACTAATCCTGGGCTGATTTCGTGGCGAATTCTGGATTAATTGGGTGATTACTCATCAAACGCACTAATCCCAATTTCTGAGTTCATCGTGTAACCGGTTACACAGCCCTTCTAACCGGTTACATGCTGATAAAATTCAAAAGTTAATAATTTAATTACTCTTTCTTCAAAAACTCTTTTAATATTGCAATTAGGTCCCAACCCAAGGACTAAATTACAATATTCACATTTTTGTACAAAATAACCATATAAAAATATATCCTATATTTTTATACATAAAAACACATAATGTACAAAAACTAAAACCTTCAAAACTAATATAAATCAATTATAAAATAATTGTTATAATTAATTTCTTGGTTATTTGGGAGACGAAAATTAGGGGTGTTACATAATAAATTCCTTTTAGCAAGACCCCTAAAACATAATGAACTTTGTTTTTTTCTATATACTATTTTCAACTTCTCATACTCGATCGTAAGAGTTAAAGGAAAGCAAACCCTTAAAAAAATTATATTTTAAAAAGTTATGTTAATTACTAGTGTTATTAAAAAGATACTCAACCTTTACAAAATGTATATCATATACAATAATCACAATAATATTCTATAATAAGTTAATACAAGTACTACAAATAAATAGAAAATTAAAATACATAATAAATATATTTGTTTAAAAAGATAAATTCCCATTTCTTAAAAAAAAATTAAAAAAACCAGTTACACTAATTCAACTTTCAATGAAAACAGCTAAAAAGAATTGCGCATGCAGCATGTCTCGTCCCATGTTCTGGTAAATTAAAAGCTTAAAACTACTGCATTAAGCTATGACAACAAGTATAATAAAACTTCCACAAAAATTTATATCCAGTATATTTCTACACGTATACTCCCTTCGGCTCAAATTATAAAGAAATCTAACTACTTTTATGCTTATTAAGGAGATTAGTTGATTGTATTTAATTTTTTCAAATTTATAAAAAATAGAGGTATTTTAGGAAAGTAGTATTGAGAATGAAACAAAAATTAAATAAGATAACAATTTTTTAGAGATGTTTTAGGAAAGTGACATTGGGAATGAAACAAAATTTAATACGGTTAGTTAATTTTGCTTATATTTTAAACCAAAATAAATATGTTTTTTTGTTGCTTATAATTCAAGTCGGGGGAGCATTATTTAACAAAATAAAAAAGTTTATGGGGGCACTTGCCCCATTAGACTCAACATAGATCCGTCCGACAAGAGGGACCAAAACAAAAAAGTTTTGGAAATGCAGGACCAAAAGAAAAAAATTTACATGAACCAATTTTAAAAGAGTCAATATTTACATGGATCATTTTAATATTTAAGCCTAAATTATTTGCCAAATCGGAGATGTCATGGTTCTATGGTAATCGTCTTAATAAGATCTAACAAAACAATATGATCACATGACCCATTATTAAAAATGATGAACACTATTAAAAATGATGAAATTATGATGCAATTACAAAGACCAAGATACCATTATCGATAGCATAATCCTTGCATCTTTATACGCATAATTTTCCAAGTGTGTAGAGAACAAGTTAAACAGCCGAGCACCGAATCTATAGAAAAATGCTTCATATCCAATCAATTGCTGACTACTAGCAATAATCCACGGGAGAAGGAGCAATCCAGAAACAAGTGTGGATCTGATTTTTTTTTTTTTTTTTAACAATACAAAAAGCACATTACAAAGAAAGAAATACATCTCTTTTTTAAAGATCATCTTATCTTTTCTTGAAAGCCTGTATAAAACCTTTTGCTAGGTGAATGGTTTGACTTTGTGAGGAATCTTTGCTTTCCAATTATGGACAAAATATTAGGCACTTGCATAACCAACTCCTGCATGAAACGATCATAGTATAAGTTGTTTTAACATTAAATTCCAGTCTTCCACACATCCAAATCCAGCAATCCGTAGAGAGCTGAGACAATTTAAATATCCACTTAAATACTTTATTTTTTTTTAATTTTATTTTTTTACTTGACAAATTATGACTAGCCTAAACCACAAGTGACACGGTGATCCAGAACAAACTAATAACTTCTTAGTTATTCACTTAGGCACCATTTGGACAATAGACACATTCTTAATGCATGGCAGCAACATGATAAAGTAAAGGGAATATTTTTTATAGGCTAACATTATTTAGTTAGACGTTATATGTGTGTCGGATGCTTGGACAGTATGTCGGGAGAGGTATTAGTGGTTCATAAGCTTTGCCTCATTAAAGTCTATGGAGAACGGGATTTGGATCCTCTTACTCAATGTTTATGTAACTTCTCTAGTTCATTTTGTTTTAACTATTGAATCACTTTAAATTTTCTAGCTCAAACTCTCCTCTTTTCTCCACCCTGCCGTCCAATTGGACTAGGTGGATTATGCGTGCGTTTAAAGACAAAAAGAGGAGAAAATGCATTTGTGTTGTGTTTGCTGCAACTATTTATCATACATGGATGGAGAGGAACTTTCGATTATGCATGAACAAGAGTAGAACTCATCAGCACCATATCTTGAGAACTATTAGGCGTGAGATTGTTTGGTGGATAAGTTATTGTACTCCGCAATTTAGTAGATGGAATAATAAGACTTTAGGCAATAGGATTCTTATGGAACTTTAATTGTATAGTTTTGTTTAGGCATTAGTAGCACTTGAACCCCTCCTAGAAGGTGACAAGTTCCTATTAATGGCCTTTTAGTTTGTTTTTGAATTTTCATGTGGTAATAGAATTTTCTTATACCAAAAAAAAAATTTCGTGAGTTAGAGAGATAATGAATTAGAGGAGTTAGAGAACCCAAATAATAAGTACGAATTTGTTTACGAAGGTATTGAATACCCTAAGGGTCAAAGGTATCATAGAGATAAATCGTAAAACTGTAAAAGTGTGGCGGGTTGTCTTCACCCCTGAAATTCAGGAAAATATCATAGTCACACTTGATTTCTATCAGGTGCATAATCTATATATTGATGAATTGGATTTATTATGTTAACCCACTCTGTTAACTGATCCTTATCATTTGCATTAAGAGTGTTAACCATTGTTGGTATAGAGGTACTTGATTCTCAAACATCTATTTTGTTATGATATTCTTAACACGTACGATTTGTAGTTTATAGTTAAGTGATATGTTAGGTTAAGAATGATATGGCTTGTAATTTTTTGTTCAAATCTCAATGAGCTTTCACATAATTTACCATTTTTATGAGGGTGACATAATTTCTTTCTTTTTCTTTTTTAATAAATTAAGTGTGTTGTCCAACGGAAATAATTTTGTTGGAGTCGGTAACACGATTATCGATAGCAAAGAATTCGATCTAGAGAAAGATACACTTCTATTGGTAAAACTCACATAGCTAGTTATGTTTTTAAAAACTAAACTAGTACATGAGATCCAAGAACGCAAAGAGCTTCAAACAACTCCACATAAATTTGGATTTTTATAAGTTTCCAATATATAAAATATAACATTGTGGAAAGATATATTTGCTTCGACTCCTATTTCCATCTAATTCCACCTCATTTTTTCATTGATTCATGTTCGCTTAGTTAAAGTTTTGTACACGTTGAAGTTTTGCCTAAAGACTCATCCATCAACACGGCAATTTAGTTAATCCTCCAAATTTCATTTATAGAAAAAGGTACCATAAACCATCATAAAAATAAAAATTACTCTTCATATTACAAGCTAATGAGAGTTGGGAAAAACCACTCCCTACCATCATCTTCAAGAAAAAAAAACATAATAGATTAAGGAGGAGAAGAGAACTAAATAACATCAAAAGAACTTGAATGCCCAAGATGACTAGTTAGATGATCATCACGCTTTTTTTTCTATGTAAGTGTGTCTTAACAACACAGCCCAATTTTGTATGAGCTCACTACTAATAACATATAATTAACTAAAAGAAGGCAAAGATGAGATAAGTAGAAAAAATAACATCACTTTTCCAATGTATCTTTAATATACTTTACGTTTTCAAATTATTTCAAATAAGGATCGAATTCATTATCATTTGGCTAAAACTACTAAGAATGGAACGTGTATCAATCAACTATTAATAATATGTTAAAATTTACACCTCATTATATATATATATATATATATATATATATCAAAACTTAGATCAAACCAATCAAATAGCAATGCATTTAAAAGTTTATTGGCAACTCATTGTATTTATTGATTGCAATGCAATGCTTCAGAGTCATTAAACAACATCTTTAAAACTAGAACATAGAGCATAGTAAAAATAAAATAATTTGCCTCAGGATACATTGACCCAGTGCAACAGAAGTTAAGATTGCACTTTCCACAAACTTCACATAGCTTGACACCAAAATGACTAAGTACATAAATGTTGATTCTTCTTTGAGTTCCCCATCGATTTTAACTCTCTTACATCTCACTAAATCGTCTTTTTATCCCACTATAGCTCCTTGCTTCCACATCAGCTAGACCATTCTCTAATGTTCTTACCAAATTGTCAAAGTAGTTCCTAGTCGCAACAGTCATATCAATCAACTTCAAATGAAAATCTTCAAATTGATCAAGTGCCTCACCAGTTAGAAACTTATGCACTTTTGTTTCTAGGTAATGATGAAACCTTTCCAAAACAGCCTCTGCCTCTCCTTGCGTGTACTCGAAAAACTCTATTTTAGCTTTCTCATTCTCAGGAAGATAATATCCATATACATATGCCCATTTAAGTAGTCTTCTAGATTCAACTACCTGTAGCCATGCCTCATTTAAGAACTCAAAATTAGATTCAGGTTTTCCAAGTAATGCACTTAGCCATTCAACATGATTAGCTCGCATATTCTCCGAAGCCTTTTTTCTTGAAAGCTCGTTGGCGACCCAACGCTCATAGTAATAAGTGTACTTATCAATATATTCCCTAGCCTCTTTTCTTTTGGTTCCCTCGATGATTTTTTCTTGAAAGTTCTCTGGTTGTCTATCAAGATAATCATTGCAACTTTTTCTGTCACATTGGAACCAATCTCGAAGACAAAGCCAGCAAAATTGGAACCCGCATTTGCATTTCATATGCATACAACCTTCGTTTTTCTCAATTGGTATCTTGCACTTAGGGCACTGTTTAGCATATTTGAGAATCCAATTGATGTTCTTAGACTCCGAAACTTTTTTTAACCAAAGGCTCACTATTTCACAATCTACGGGGCTATGAGCATCTTCCCCACAATTCCAACAAAAGCTATAATGACAAAGGCAAGAAACATCCAGCTTTTTGTTGACACCATTCGGTTGGAAAACAATGGCGAACTCACAATCTGGACCAGGACACCATTTCATGTTCTTGTTTTTTTCAACATAAGAACGCAACAAAAACTGGTCATACTTATTTCTATTAGGCTCACTTGCAAATTGGTGAATCATATCACCATCAACTGCAATGGTACAAGAAGGGTTTGGGCATTTGAGTGCCAAACACTTATCGAGGCCCTCATTGATTTTTGTATCAATGTAATCCTTCCAACAATTGATGCAATATGGGTGGCCACACCCTAATGATTTCATCATATTACAAGTGAAAGACTCGAAACATATATCACAATCAAGGATCTTAAAATCCAAAAAACATACCTGAGGCTCCTTTATCAACCCTACAGCTTTGCGAACCTTTTCTTCGCAATCAAACCAGGCTTCGTGCACTTTTGTTACACTCCAATCAAAGTGTACGAGCAAAAGGCAAGCAGTAACTCTTGATATTGATAGGACAGTTGACACATTAGTTATGTCTGCCTCTTGAAGTCGACTGATGCCATATCCGCTCAGAATGTTGAAATTACATATGGGTGTGATTTTAAATTTCTCAGCATCATCTTTAGCTTTCTCTTCAACATTGTCCATGATTGAAAAAATTTCATCTTCATCAAATTCATCAACTTTGTCATCTGTAGCAGGATCTATCAATTGTGAATCCATGGACGAAAAGTAATGGTAGAAAGAAAAACAAGTGAAAACCTAAAAGAGAAAAAAGTGATGCAATTTGGATGGATAACTCAGATAACTCAGACCTGAGCTGTGAGGATTTCGATCAGGGTTGGTGGACCCAGTAAAAGTAATTGGGGTTGGTGAAACTCGAATTTGGCATTTTTTTATTAAAAATTAATAAATTATTGATTTTAGTTGCTAATTTGTTTAATAAGTATTTGAAACAAATTTAGTCATGATTTTCTATAAATTCTTTATGGGCCAGAAGTAAAGCCAAAGCCCAAAAGAGATAGGAGAAAAATCACACCCCTAAAGCAAAGCATGTGGTAAGGAAGTGCTATAGAAGGGTTCGACTATTAGTTAGAGCGAGGATACCATTGGAGGATTGAAAATAGCCAAGATTAAAAAATTCCTATTGATAATTATGATGTATCGCCCCCAGTCAAAATTTTTTGGATCCGTTACTGCCTCCCGTTAAATGTGGATAGAAAACACCCAAAATGTAATATATTATATTGGCTTAATTATGTCTGGGGTCCCTGTAGTTTGGACCTCTTTTGTGAGATACCTCTATGCTTTTTTTTTTCAATGAATATACCCCTATTGTTTACTCTGGTTAGGTATTTGCCCCCAGCTCCTTTTCCGACGAGTTTTTGGGTGAGCTGGAGTGCCGAAGCTCCACCTAGAGCCACGTGTCAGTCACTTAATTTTTTTTAAATTAAAAAAAATAATAAACAATAGAATAAACCAATAAACTAAAAAAAACGTGACTTATTATAATCCCTCTCATTTCCTTCCATTCCATCCATCTATCTCCCTCGTTCTTTTTCTCTCACTCACAACCAATGTTATGAAAACTGGACCGGACCGGCCGGTCCGACCGGAAAACCGGTGAACCGGTGACCTCACCGGTTAGAAAACAACCTGGAACCGCTGCAAAATTAAACCGGACATGAACAGGTCAAACCGATGCTAAATCGTCAAAACCAGCAAGAACCGGTGGTTCGCCGGTTTGGCCCGGTTTGTGTTTTTCAGCCCATATTTGAAGGAAAAAAATGGGTTCTTTATTATAAAAAAAAAACTAAATCCTAATAATAATAGAAACTGAAGCGACAAGGAGAATTGAAAACTCAAACCTAACAGTGGGAGAAGAACTATACTTCGTGAATCATAAAATAGAGAAGAAAATTGCATGGTGGCTTTCATTGCTTACACCAAACGGGACGCACTGTAGCAAGCCAGGAAAAGCGTCATAGGAAAATTGAAAAGGCCAAAAAGTACTGCACAAAAGGTAAAAAGTAAAAACTAAACTCATCATTTAGAATTCTAATTTAATTGTCACTTGTTAGTTGTTACTATTTAGTCTTCACTAATTAGTTTTAAAATGTTAGTTTATTAGTTATTACTATCTTATTATATGGTTATATATAGTTATATACGCATACGTACATTAAGACCGATTAGACCACGGTTTGAGCACGGTCCAACCATTGAACCTTGAACCAGTACCTTCACCGTTTCAATAATCGGTCTGGTTTTCAAAACATTGCTCACAACCAGCATCTCTCTAGCGTTCTCACTCCATATCCCACGGTGTAGGTGTCATCCTCTCCCTCCCTCAGTCTTTCGGTTCTTCTTCTTTTTCTTCTCAGTCTTGTTCTTCTTCTTCTCAGTCATGAAGTCTTCCAGCTCCAGATCTGCAGCTTCTTCGTGGTCATCGTTTGGGATCAAGGTGACATGCGAAAATGAGCAGCACAAGAACAATTGACATTTTTATTATAAAAATATAATGAAAAAAAAAAGAAACAACAAATAGAATAGAAACAGGTGAAGTAGAAGATGAGGCTTTAAAAAAAGAACATACATACAGAAGCATATACCTATGTCAAGGGACATATAGTGTTTTCATTTCCAAAAAATTGACTAATCAAGCACAGACATTAATCCTTTGACACATCATTTCATCTAAATTATAGAATTCAATTTTTGCATGGTAAATCAGCAAATTGATTTCGATTGTTTTTTTTTAGTTTATTAGTTTATTCTATTGTTTTATTATTTTTTTTCAATTTAAAAAAAAAATTAAGTGATTGCCACAGGTATACACGTGGCTCCAGGTGGAGCTCCGACAGTCTAGCTCTCCCAAAAACTCGTCGGAAAAGGAGCTGGGGGCAAATACATAACCGAAGTAAACTACAGGGGTATATTCATTGAAAAAAAACATAGGGGTATCTCACAAAAGAGGTCCAAACTACAAGGACCCCAAACATAATTAAGCCAATATAATATATTACATTTTGGGTGTTTTCTATCCACATTTAACGAGAGGCAATGACGGATCTAGAGAATTTTTTTTTTTGGTAAATAAAAATTTTATTACCAACTTGCAAAAATAACTCAAAACAAAAGAAAGAGCACCTTAGGCACAAGGCCACCTTCTAGGAAGGGTTCCAGTGCCTAAAGCCTTAAAGAATGACAATGAATATAATGAAAAAACAAAACTTCAATTAAGCTAAACTATGACTCTCCCATGATTCGATTGACCAGCACCGTGTTACTCCAATTCATATACATAGGAAAGACCACCACTAATCTACGCGCCAGCTCCTTGACAACGATTCTAAACACCTGATCCGGATGAAGAGGGGTTTGGCCAAAGACTCTACGATTCCTCTCATTCCAAACATTATAGATTGCCGCAACAATGAAGGTCGAATAAAGCTTCCTGTTAATCTTGTGCCTTGCACTAATCCTCAACCATTTGATCCAATTAGAATAACGATAATAATAGTTTTTCACACACATCCAATTAGCAAGCAGAAACAGTAATTGTCTACTCCAATTACAATGAAAGAATAAATGATCTCTGGTTTCTACGTGAGCATTGCAAAGCAAACAAAGGGTTGAGTCTATGTGCACAAATCTGCTAAGCCTATCCCTTGTTTTGAGTCTGTCATGAATTGCCATCCAGAAAAATGAAGCAATGCTTCTGCACAGAGGCTGAATTCCACACATGCCTATTCAGATGGAACTTAACTTGAGGCCCAAGTAAATAATTGTATCCTGAATGAATACTGTACAAACCGTCAGGACTATGCTACCAATTATCATTTCTGAATCCTGTTTGAAGCTTATCCCTAATTTTGAGTATTTGCATGAAATGCCAACTATGATTCTGTGAAGCCTGCACTTGTAACACCCTCACTTTTAATTAGTTAATTTAAGTTTATTAAAAATGGTACTTGAAAATTTCAACGAAAATCCGGCTGAGTTTCCTCTGTTTTTCGGACTTTCCCAAAATTGTCACATTTTAAACCTGTCAGGCTAAAGTAAATAAAGACTAAAACTTATATTTAAGTTACAACCAAAATATCCTAATGCCCGAATAATACAAATTTAAGGGCATATTCTAATACATATTTTAAACTTCCAAAATAACATTTATATTATAGTTTATGGTCCGCTCATGACAACACTACACTCCACATGGTGGAGTGTGCTCCTGCTCGGCTTGCACTGGTGTAAGCTCCGCTTCTGTACCTGTAGGAAAAATAGCAAGAAGGGCAGCATTACACAGAACTTAGGAAATAACCTCTAAGAGGTCATAGTAATAACCAAGCCTAACATTATTATTAACATACAACAACATAACATCCATACATTCATTCACATTCTTTTCTCTTTTTAAATCATACACTCTTAGTTTCTTATTCATAACTTTGCTGATTCGGGTTCCTACTTTTATTTTTCAATAATTGCTCTCTTATGCTTACATTCTTTTCATTCTTAAACCACTTTTCTTTTTATCTCATTCTTTACTTTATTCTCTTTCTTTGCTTTATTCTCTTTCTTTTCCTTTTAATTTCCTTTTTATCATTTGGCCACAGGGTCTCACAACCATCCTGCGCCGTTTACTTTTTATTATTTGGCCACAGGGTCTCACAATCATCCTGTGCCAGCTACCTTTTTATTATTTGGCCACAGGGTCTCACAACCATCCTGCGTCGCTTACTTTTTATTATATTGCCACAGGGTCTCACAACCATCTTGCGCCGTTTACTTTTTATTATTTGGCCATAGGGTCTCACAACCATCCTGCGCCGTTTACTTTTTATTATTTGGCCACAGGGTCTCACAACCATCCTGCGCCGGATTCTCTTTCTCTCTTTCCTTTCGTTAGTAACTTATTTACATTTTCATATTATCGCCTAAGGAGTAACAAACAGTTCAAACATTCACAATAACACATATTTACAAATCATAATTCCTTTTATTCTTTGCTTAATATAACTTGTTCTTACTTACCTCTCCTAATATCTTTCTAAATCCATTGGTATTAATTTCATTGCCATTTATCCATACACTCATCACATACACAAACATACCCTTTTCATCCCATTATTTGTGCTACATATTAACTCACTAGCTCCTAAGTTCATTTCAAAGCCCAAAACCCCACATACACTTCAAACATATCATCATTCAAACATACAAGTGCTCTCATTATCCCCATTTTCCTACTTAACCTATTATCAACATTTCTATTATATTTTCACACATTACAAACATCATCGTACAACACATATATTCACAACATGCATTTAGTTTCATTTTTCCTTATTTCCATTATTAACCTATTGACAATATCAACATGCCCATTAGCTTTACACCTATTCTAAGTCCATTTCAAATCCCAACCCCTCACACACATCATTACACATATCAAATATCATCATCCAACCCATATATTCACAACATTCAATTTATTTTCATTTTTATTTATTTGCATCCTTAACTCATTGTCAACATTAACTACCCTATTGTTCTTCATCCTAACTAATCTTTTCTATTCCTAGCCATCCCTATAAACAACCTAGAGATCATGTCCTAAATAGAGGTAACACAACCCTCTTACCTGGAGTCCTAGCAATAGAAACAATATCACGTTTGCGTCCGCGTCTTACTCGAGGGTCAGGGACAACAACGGATCTAAACAGTGACACACGTTAAAACTAATTGTAGCATTAAAAGTGTATATATATATATATATATATATATGTATGTATATAAATATAATAAACTAAATTCATTTTTGTCAAAATAATAATATATATCATTATACAATAAAAATATATGACTTTTCCTCAAAACATCTCTTTATTTGAAAATATAGGGATAATAAAAATATTGATAGATTGTCGAATAAATTACATGGATGAGTAGAGGGAGTTGAGAAGGTTATTTACCTGAAAAGGATTTGAGATTGAACGGTTGGATCTTGAGTTATTGGACCGGGAAGATTGAAAACCCTTAATTTCCTTTTCCTCTGTCGAGCCCTCTCCCTGATCGTTCTCTCTCTCTCTCTCTCTAATTCTCGTACTTTCTATTGTTTTCTTTCAGTTTTCTTATTTTATTTCATTCTTTTGCCTTCTTTCTTTTTGATATGTGTTGGGGTGCTGTTTCCTTTTCTTTTTCACGGCCTTATGGCCATAATGGTTTTTCTTTTGTCTCAAGTTGTGGCCTTATGGCCACACCTTTTTTTTTTCCTTTTATTTTTATTGTTTCACGCATCTAATGGGGGTGGGGGTACTTGGCACATATATTATATATTTATTATATATTTATTATATTTTAATAATTTGTTCTTATTTATGGGTCATTGTGTGTAGGTATTTTGGATTATAATTAAAAGTTGGATGATACTAAAAATAAAATACGTTTAGGTAAAACAATATTGTATTTTGAATTACTTAAAACTGATTGAAAAATAATAAAGTTACCGGTCCCTCCGGATAGCTATTGCGTAGGAAAAATTATTGAAATTCAAAAGTAAATATATTTTCTAAATCTTGATATTAAACTTGATAATATATAATATTTAAAATTTTGAAGTAGAAGATTAGTATATATAACTTAAACCGGTAATATATTAAACCAGTCCAGAAGCTAAAAATAAAACAGCGTCCGGACACTATGAAAATTTACAGGGAAGCTCAAAATATTAAGTTAAACATATTTTTCTGAAGAAATTATTTATAAAAATTCCTCTAAGGCTTGCCACTTGAGCTCCCTGTCAAAATGTTAATTAAACTAAATGAAAGTACTACTTTATTTTTGGAAAACGTATGATAACAAATTTATACTTATTTTGATTAGAAAACATATTTCAAATATAATGATTAAATCAGAATTTTATTATGACTCTCTAATCTTGAAAGTATTATAATAAATCATTTAATTTTTTTTCTTAATTTTGTATTAGCATATGTTTTTAACTTTAAAATATTCCATTTTAACACCTATTTATGACTTGTCATTAAGGTTACTATTATTCCTATCTTATTATTATTCTAATTATACTTGGGATTAAATTAGGGATGTTCCAGCATTTGCCAAATAGTATTGTACTTCAAATAAACCGTATTCACCCACTTCACCCAAAGAGAATCAGCTTTGCTAGCAATATGCCAAAGATGCTTACCAATAGCTGCCTGATTCCAAATGATTGAGTTTCTAAAGTTTAAGCCACTATACTTCTTCTTTCTGCAAACCTGGGCCCAACTGATAGGAGCTGCATGAGATCCCCAAAGAAATTGCCTGCAGATCTTATCCACCTCTCTAAGCACAGTTTTTGGAATTATGAAGATAGATGCCCAATAGCTGTGCAAGGATAACAAAACAGAATTGATCAAGATACATTTGCCTTGGTAAGAAATGTTTCTTGACTACCAAGTCTTAATCCTCTTTGTGACTTTATCTACTAGAGAATGACATGCTGCAACAGACCATTTTCTAGAAGATAATGGGATGCCAAGGTATCTGAAAGGAAACCTGCCCAGTGAAAACCCAATCATTGCTTGAATCTGATCCCTGGCCTGAGGTCTAACACCAGCCAAGAATAATTGAGACTTTTCCTTACTAGCAGCCATTCCTGAATTCAATGTGAAATCATGTAAAGCCTCCATGACTACAGTAACACACTTTGGATGACCTTTGCAAAATATCATCAGGTCATCAGCAAATGCCAAGTTCACAAGCCTCAAGTCCTTACACATAGGATGGAATCTGAAATCTGCATGATCAGATGCAACCTGAAGCCTTCTGGACAGAACCTCCATTACAATCACAAACAACAATGGTGAAATAGGATCACCTTGTCTAATTCCACTATTTCCTCTAAAACTGTTAGAAACTTGGCCATTCACCACAATATTAAAGGAAACAGTGGATATGCAATTCATAATCCAGTCAATGAATTTATAAGGAAAGTTCATAGCAATTAGAGTATTCTTAATGAAAGACCAATTGAGAGTATCATATGCTTTCATGAGATCTATTTTCATACAGCACCTTGATGAAACATTTTTCCTACCATACTGCCTAAGAAGGTCTTGAGTAATCAGGACATTGTGCACAATGCTCCTACCCTCAATAAAAGCAGTTTGATTGTTGTTAACAATAACAGGCAAGACAGATTTCAACCTCATACACAACAATTTAGAAATACACTTATATAAAGTGTTACAGCAAGCAATTGGCCTAAAGTCCTTAGTATGCATAGGATTTTCAGTTTTAGGAATAAGAACTAAGGATGTAGCATTCCAAGCTTTTAGAATATTACCAGAATAAAAGAATTCCTCAATGGCCTGACAGCAATCCTCCCCTACTATCTCCCAGGAAGCTTGAGAAAACCCAGCTTCAAAGCCATCAGGACCTGGTGAGCTATCCTTGTCAATGGACCAGAAACAAGCTTTAATTTCTTATGCTAAAAGGCTTCAAAAGCCCAAGTTGCTCATCAGTATTTAGAACTCTGCCATACTGCCTTATAGTTTCTCACATAGTCCAATCTACCTGCTTAACTTGAAATAGCTTATGATAGTATTGAATCAAAGCATTCATAATATCCTCCTGATCCTGTAACATATTTCCCCTTTCATCTCTGATCCTGAGTATTCTATTCCTATACTGCCTCAATTTGATGGATCTATGAAAGAAACTGGTGTTCTGATCTCCATCCTTAATCCAATTCTTCTTAGATTTCTGCTTCAGATAGGTCACAGCAGCATTCAATGCTTTCAAGTAATTTCCATAAGCCACCCTCTCCTCTTGTTGAATATTGTAAATTTTAGTTAATTTTAAATTTTAATTAAATCAGAGCTTGAAAATTCATTTTAGAATTTGATTTCTTTTGAAAGATTTTACGAAAATCCGGCAGAGTTTCCTCTGTTTTTCGGACTTCCCAAAAATTCTCTTCTTAAAACCTGTCAGTCCAGAATTATATAAAAACATAAACACAACAGATTAAAAACCAGTTCAGATCCTAACGCCCGATTAGTACCAGTTTCAGGGCATATAACTACACATATTATAAATTACAAAATAACAGTTTTTAATATAATAAAGTCCACTCGGGGTATCATAATTTCACTCCACGTGGTGGAGAGTTTCCAGTTCGGCCCGCAACAGTGTAAGCTCCGCTTCCGTACCTGTAAAATTATATCAAGAAGGGTAGCATTACACAGAACTTAAAAAGATAAATCCTATAAGAAGACATAGCAAATAACTAAGCCTACACAATCATTAGTATACATTATTCATTTAATTAATTTCCTTTAGTTCCTTACATTCTCTTTTCTTTTCTTTTTCTTCTTCTCTTCCTTTTCTTTTTCTTTTTCCCCTTTTCTTTATCTTTTCCTTTTTCCTTATGACTGAGTCCAACAGACCATCAGCCCTTTATCTTTTCTTTATGACTGAGTCCAAAAGACCATCAGCCGTTTTCCTTTATGTGACTGAGTCCAAAAGACCATCAGCCGTTTTCTTTCTATCTGACTGAGTCCAAAAGACCATCAGCCGTTCATCTTTTATCATGACTGAGTCCAACAGACCATCAGCCGTTCATCTTTTATCATGACTGAGTCCAACAGACCATCAGCCGTTTATTATGACTGAGTCCAAAAGACCATCAGCCGTTCTTCTTTTCTTTATGACTGAGTCCAACAGACCATCAGCCGTTCTCTTTTTCTCTTTCTTAATTATTTCTATTTTCTCTTCTTATAATTTAAGTATTTCTTTTATACTTGTCTCAATCTTTTGATCTTTATTTTCGTTTATGACTTATCACATTTTTCTACATTTTCTACTTTACTCTTTTTCTTTTGTTAGTTTCCCTCGATTTTATCCAACTCTAGTTAATACGGTCAAGTATAGTATATTTTAGTTCTCGTTACTTATTCTTAGTCATATCTTTGGTTCCTTTATTTTATACTATTACTTAACTTATTATTCCTAATTCTTTGTCTCCAGTTTATTTAACTACTCTATTAACTCACATTATTACTTAACTTATTATCCCTATTTCATTAACTATATTTCATTTAACTGCTCTATTACTTAATCTAGCTTCTCAATTTTTTTATTACATTCTTCTATCTAACTTCCCTCATAATGTACTCTCTCTTCGTTTTATTATCTTCTTATTAATCCGCTTATCGTTTTCCTATTTCCTTTTAAATCTAATTCATTATTTTGCACCTATTGCCCTAATCGGTCCTGTACATATTTATTATTTCCATTACTAATCCCACCTTTACCTCACTTTACTTCTTGGGTACTGTTATACTTATTATCTTTTAATTCATTAATTCTACACTCTCTTTCACCTATTTCGTTTACTCTTTTGTCCTTTTACTTCCCCTATGGTTTTATTTTTATGATTGCTCACGTTTTTGTTTTATTCTCATTATTTTAATATTCTAGTTACGCTCATTCGTTCCAGGCCTTATTCTACGCTCATTCCTTTTATTCCCTAAAGTGTGGTTTCAATTAACAATTCTAATTACTCATTTATGTCAGCGGGAATTTCCCCTAAGGTTCATTAACATACTTTTTAATTACCCTATTCTCAGCTACCACTATAGCATCCTAGAATTTACTTCTTAAGTAAAGGTAACGCGAACCCTCTTACCTCGGGCTTTTTAAATAAAACCTGGATTTTTGCTCGACGACGATGACGGCGTTGGTGTTGCTCCTCATTAGCAGGAACGATCGCGGCTGGACCAAGGCAAGAGCTTCGAGCTTCGAGGTTCCCGACACGAGCCCGGCACGATCACGGACCGGTAACGGCGCCGGTGGGATCCGTGAAGAGAGAGAGGGAATGGATGAGGGAGAGGCTATGGTGGTGGTGGTGGACAGTGGTGGAGGTGGCGGTGGCGGCTCTGGGCGGCGGCCGGTGGGTGGTGGTGGAGAGAGAAAGAGAGAGAGGGATTGTGAGTGTGAGGGAAGGAGAGAGAGAGAGAGAGAGAGAGAGAGGCTGGCCGTGGGGGAAGGAGGAGGGAACCACGGTGGTGGCGGCTTTGGGGCGGAGATAGTGGCGGTCGGAGTCGGAGGAGGGAGGGAGATAGGAGGGAGAGAGAAACAAAGGAGGAGAGTGAATGGAGAAGGGGGTTTTCCCCGCGTTTTAAAGCCAACCAGACGATTTTCGCTTAAGCGAAATTCATTCGCTTAAGCGAATTGGCCTCAGTACTGACACGAACGATTTTCGCTTAAGCGAACTCCATCTGTGCTGCTACTGGAACATTTTCGCTTAAGCGAAATGAGCAGATACTGCTACTTCATTTTTCTATTTTTCAGCTATTTGCTCCCAACTTCAAATAGCCATAACTTCTTCGTTCACCGTCGGATCTTGCTCAAATTTGACGAGCAACTTCCTAAAAATCATATCTTCATATCCAATGGTGGAAATTATGTTTGGAGTCTTAAATCTTTTATTTTAATTTTCCCCTTGTTATTATGTTTTATTATCGAATTATCTATTTTCTGGCCCGATCCTAACTTCGATTCAACGCTCCTTTCTTCTCTAATTCGCTTAGTATTATTATTATTTTCTTCTAATGCTAGAATTATCATTTGGGATACCTATTTGTGGTTTATTATTTTCATCTTTAATTATTCTAATTATTATTTATCTATTTATCTTTGGGTTTAAAATTTGGGATGTTACATTTCTCCCCCACTTATTTGAATTTCGTCCTCGAAATTCTAATTTTCCCTTAACTTGGAGGAGTATCCCTTGACATAGTTTCCACCCATGTCATTTTAATTCCTTTGGTTCCAATCTTCCCTTTGAGGAAGTTCTAAGTTAAGGGCTCTGCGGTATAATTATTTGCCTCGTGTATGGTTTATCTCAGTCACTCAGGTATCCGCGTAATACACAAAGTCTGAAGAGACTGAGACAATTATCTGCGGTGCTCCGACATAACTTCTTAAGTGAGACTCCACTTCGCGACTCCCCTCTTTCCCTGTTCGTTTCTTACTCCTTCAAGAGCGTCTAGTGAGGTCGCCCTTCAAATCCACCTTAGCTATATCTATATTCTACTCCGGTGGTACTTCCCTTCCGTTCATTTAACGATTTCAATTTGGTATAGGGGTTCCTATGGTTCGATTTCACTTAAGGGTCAAGGTCAGAGTCTAAATTTATTTCCCAATTGTCTGATGGTCCGAGAAGGTATTGATTGATTCTTAGTTTAATTCTCGTTCCATTCTTCGCGAACCTCTTCGACAGTTGATGCGGAACGTTTGGGGTGAGGCATTCATTAGCCCTACGGGTTATGGTATGATCATCGGACATTGAGTTCGGCTCGATACAATCTTCCTTACGCTTCGTTACCGTTCTGCATTCCACCTTGTTACTCGGATAGGATCCACAATTTTCTTGTTGTTAAAGGTTCATCTTCCAGTACTACGTACTATCTCTATCTACGTAAGATCGTCGATTTTTCTCATTATTAAAGTTCCATCTCCCATTCCTTGGATTGAAATCCTCCCCCACTTAGCATCAACATACTTGGTTATATCAATGCTTGGGGTATGCTCATTCGTTATTCAGAATCGAGTACATGGGTTCTCGATCGGTATCCAAGGTTAGAAGGGACACGTGGATGGTTATCCATCGGTAGGCATAGAACTATATTGGGTTCCTACGTCTTGGTGAGTTCTCATGTATACATCTGAGACGCTTGAAACTTGAAGAGAGTGAAGATGAAAAGAAGAAACACGAAGCACTCAAGGATGGGTTTCATAGTCTCCTTACGACGACCCAGGATGTACTGGATACATGTCAAGCAAGAAGACAATGGAGATTATCCTCAAGTGTGCATTTTCAGCAGAGAGTCATCAAAAGATGCTTTACCTGCGGCTGATTTGATTGGTCTTGGTAAGGGCACCTAACACAGTGACTAAGACTTGCCTCCTTTGAGGGAATCGTTTGGGAACTTGGCTAAATTCTTAAGTGAATTATAATTCCTGATGGTGAGCACGATTCACTCGTTTACTTGGGTCGGTTTCGGTGTGGGTACCCCACTAATTCATCCAGTTTCGCCTTTCTCGCGAATAGCCATTTCGGATTCTTAATAAAATGCTTAATGAGTTTTGGGTTTTTAGTTTAGCTTTTCATGAAGTCTAAAGACGGTTACTACGAGTTCGCTCGGTTCGGTTCTCTCGCGAGTTCTATTCGCGGCTACACTACTAGTAAGTGGGTGCACTCGCTTAAGGCTCCTATCTGTCTGTCCTGATTTTTGGTTGGAAAGTGTCAATGATATCAACCACTAATAGTTGCGAAGATCGAGGTGATCAGTCCCGATCTCACAGCTATCAATAGCAACATCATCGTCAAGTTTGTTGATGTTATTGTCCCCCTAGCAGATGTAAGAATCAGAGTGATCAATTCTAACCTTACATTCTACCAGTGGCAATACCATCACTGTGTTCAGCGGAACTTTAACTAATGTATTATCATTTATTGATTTCTTTTTAAGTTAAATCGAATATGTATGCTTTATGTAAAACATTTTAAATACATATTTTAAATAAATATTTGGTATATAGTTAACACTAAAAGTACCTTGGGTGAGTTCATTCGTCGCTCTGCATGCTCCCAGGACAGTCTGCAGCACGGTGTCCCGACCGTCCGCAGTGATAACAAAGACCCTCCTTCCTGAGTTGGTTCATAGGCCAACACAACCGTTTGTGAGATATCCCACAGTGTGAACATAAGGGCCTAGCAATTGGAATAGCCACATTATGGTCCGCATCCCTGGGAACCATTGCCATAGCATTAATATCGGCATATGGACCTGATTCTTGCGTCGGTCCTTCTATCCTGGTAGAACTTCCAGCACCCTGCACACTCCTGTTTCGTTGTTCCAACCTTTCCTGTCTCAATCCTTTTTCGTAAGTGCTAGCCATGTTTACCAGGTCGGACAAGTTCGCAACATTCTGATATTCAAAGGCGATTTTAATTTCAGTGCGAAGCCCATCCTCAAACTTAATGCACTTAGTCCTTTCATCCGCATCCCTGTAGCTTCCGGCATATAGGATGAGATCCTCAAAATGTGCAGCATATTCTCTCACACTCATGTTCCCTTGTTTCAGGGTCAAGAACGCCAACTCTTTTTCTCGGCGGACATCTTCCGGGAAATACTTCCCTAAGAATCTGATTCTGAACACATCCCAGGTGATTTTCTGGTTAGCGATCTCCATTTCCCTTCACACACGTTCCCACCAATACTCAGCTTCTCCAGTGAGCCTGTACGCCGCCAAAGGGACTATCTGCTCCGCGGGCGGTGACATTGTGCGGAAAATCTTCTCCAATTCTTAGAGCCATCTCTGTGCTGAGTCAGGATTGTAGCCACCTTCAAACTTGGGCGGATCATTCTGCCTGAACCTAGCTAGCCAATCAATGTCGATTGGGTTTGGTGGTTGCTGGAGTGTGGCTGCTGCTGCTGCTGCGGCTGCTGCTACCGTTTCGGCCTGGTTCTGGTTCATTTGGACCAGATTCTCAAGTATCGCGGCCATCCTATCATCACGAGTACGTCTCCGAGGCATGGTGACTGAGTTCTGGAAAAAGAACACGTTATTCGACAATTAACTAAAAACTCTTAAATTAAATGTACCTATTTATCTATTCTAAGACTTGACATTATCACTTGGTTACTCGCTTGGTGAGTAACCAATAGGAGTTGTGAGTCCAAACTCCAAGGCCGAGGGAAACTGCTCTGATACCATAAATGTAACATCCTCACTTTATTTAGTTAATTTTAAATTTTAATTAAATCAGAGCTTGAAAATTCATTTTAGAATTTGATTTCTTTTGAAAGATTTTACGAAAATCCGGCAAAGTTTCCTCTGTTTTTCGGACTTCCCAAAAATTCTCTTCTTAAAACCTGTCAGTCCAGAATTATATAAAAACATAAACACAACAGATTAAAAACCAGTTCAGATCCTAACGCCCGATTAGTACCAGTTTCAGGGCATATAACTACACATATTATAAATTACAAAATAACAGTTTTTAATATAATAAAGTCCACTCGGGGTATCATAATTTCACTCCACGTGGTGGAGAGTTTCCAGTTCGGCCCGCAACAGTGTAAGCTCCGCTTCCGTACCTGTAAAATTATATCAAGAAGGGTAGCATTACACAGAACTTAAAAAGATAAATCCTATAAGAAGACATAGCAAATAACTAAGCCTACACAATCATTAGTATACATTATTCATTTAATTAATTTCCTTTAGTTCCTTACATTCTCTTTTCTTTTCTTTTTCTTCTTCTCTTCCTTTTCTTTTTCTTTTTTCCCCTTTTCTTTATCTTTTCCTTTTTCCTTATGACTGAGTCCAACAGACCATCAGCCCTTTATCTTTTCTTTATGACTGAGTCCAAAAGACCATCAGCCGTTTTCCTTTATGTGACTGAGTCCAAAAGACCATCAACCGTTTTCTTTCTATCTGACTGAGTCCAAAAGACCATCAGCCGTTCATCTTTTATCATGACTGAGTCCAACAGACCATCAGCCGTTCATCTTTTATCATGACTGAGTCCAACAGATCATCAGCCGTTTATCTTTTATTATGACTGAGTCCAAAAGACCATCAGCCGTTCTTCTTTTCTTTATGACTGAGTCCAACAGACCATCAGCCGTTCTCTTTTTCTCTTTCTTAATTATTTCTCTTTTCTCTTCTTATAATTTAAGTATTTCTTTTATACTTGTCTCAATCTTTTGATCTTTATTTTCGTTTATGACTTATCACATTTTTCTACATTTTCTACTTTACTCTTTTTCTTTTGTTAGTTTCCCTCGATTTTATCCAACTCTAGTTAATACGATCAAGTATAGTATATTTTAGTTCTCGTTACTTATTCTTAGTCATTGGTTCCTTTATTTTATACTATTACTTAACTTATTATTCCTAATTCTTTGTCTCCAGTTTATTTAACTACTCTATTAACTCACATTATTACTTAACTTATTATCCCTATTTCATTAACTATATTTCATTTAACTGCTCTATTACTTAATCTAGCTTCTCAATTTTTTTTATTACATTCTTCTATCTAACTTCCCTCATAATGTACTCTCTCTTCGTTTTATTATCTTCTTATTAATTCGCTTATCGTTTTCCTATTTCCTTTTAAATCTAATTCATTATTTTGCACCTATTGCCCTAATCGGTCCTGTACATATTTATTATTTCCATTATTAATCCCTCCTTTACCTCACTTTACTTCTTGGGTACTGTTATACTTATTATCTTTTAATTCATTAATTCTACACTCTCTTTCGCCTATTTCGTTTACTCTTTTGTCCTTTTACTTCCCCTATGGTTTTATTTTTATGATTGCTCACGTTTTTGTTTTATTCTCATTATTTTAATATTCTAGTTACGCTCATTTGTTCCAGGCCTTATTCTACGCTCATTCCTTTTATTCCCTAAAGTGTGGTTTCAATTAACAATTCTAATTACTCATTTATGTCAGCGGGAATTTCCCCTAAGGTTCATTAACATACTTTTTAATTACCCTATTCTCAGCTACCACTATAGCATCCTAGAATTTACTTCTTAAGTAAAGGTAACGCGAACCCTCTTACCTCGGGCTTTTTAAATAAAACCTGGATTTTTGCTCGACGACGATGACGGCGTCGGTGTTGCTCCTCGTTAGCGGGAACGATCGCGGCTGGACCAAAGGCAAGAGCTTCGAGCTTTGAGGTTCCCGACACGAGCCCGACACGATCACGGACCGGTAACGGCGCCGGTGGGATCCGTGAAGAGAGAGAGCTCACGGTGAGAGAGAGAAGGAATGGATGAGGGAGAGGCTATGGTGGTGGTGGTGGACAGTGGTGGAGGTGGCGGTGGCGGTGGCGGCTCTGGGCGGCGGCCGGTGGGTGGTGGTGGAGAGAGAAAGAGAGAGAGGGATTGTGAGTGTGAGGGAAGGAGAGAGAGAGAGAGAGGCTGGCCGTGGGGGAAGGAGGAGGGAACCACGGTGGTGGCGGCTTTGGGGCGGAGATGGTGGCGGTCGGAGTCGGAGGAGGGAGGGAGATCGGAGGGAGAGAGAAACAAAGGAGGAGAGTGAATGGAGAAGGGGGTTTTCCCCGCGTTTTAAAGCCAACCAGACGATTTTCGCTTAAGCGAAATTCATTCGCTTAAGCGAATTGGCCTCAGTACTGACACGAACGATTTTCGCTTAAGCGAAATCTGTTCGCTTAAGCGAACTCCATCTGTGATGCTACTGGAACATTTTCGCTTAAGCGAAATGAGCAGATACTGCTACTTCATTTTTCTATTTTTCAGCTATTTTCTCCCAACTTCAAATAGCCATAACTTCTTCGTTCACCGTCGGATCTTGCTCAAATTTGACGAGCAACTTCCTAAAAATCATATCTTCATATCCAACGGTGGAAATTGTGTTTAGAGTCTTAAATCTTTTATTTTAATTTTCCCCCTTGTTATTATGTTTATTATCGAATTATCTATTTTCTGGCCCGATCCTAACTTCGATTCAACGCTCCTTTCTTCTCTAATTCGCTTAGTATTATTATTATTTTCTTCTAATGCTAGAATTCTCATTTGGGATACCTATTTGTGGTTTATTATTTTCATCTTTAATTATTCTAATTATTATTTATCTATTTATCTTCGGGTTTAAAATTTGGGATGTTACAGATAGTATCATACACGGCACTCATATCAGTCCAAAGTTCTTTCCTAACATTCACATCATTTGCAGCATAGACAAAAGTGATAAATAATTCTTTATGATCTGTCGGCAATTCGATATGGCAATGAATAAATTGACTGGAAGCCCTCAGGACCTGAACCTTGAACATATCAGGTTTCCATAAAACACAAATTCTCCCAATTGGATGATAGTCAATGTTAGCAGCATAACCCCATCCTGGAGAAAAGTTTTGAAGAACAGATTCATAGGAACTGGCTCTAAGTTTATTTTCCAAAATAGCTTCTATACCTACCTTATTTCTACTGCAAAGAGTTTTCAACTCTCTTTGCTTTTGAGGGTTATTAAACCCTCTAATGTTCCAAATTAGAAAACTATCCATTGGCCTTAGAGGCCTTATCTGATTTAGCACCAGTCCTAACCCGATTGACATCATTCCTGACCTGGTTTTTACTCCTTGTCCTCACAATGATCCAGGCTTGCTCATCCCTCACTTCTTCAGGAACCACCAAATCCTGCTTTGAATTTATTGCACCTGGACTTTCTTGCCCACACTTCTCAGTATCAGTTTCAGCCACCATAGTATCTTCAGATTTAGCATTCTTTTCTTATGAATTTTCAACTGCAATTGCATTTTCCACTGCTGTCTCACCCACAGTCCTTAATGCATCATCAATTTTCACTATGTCATCCCTTGACGGTTTCTTTTTTTCCACCTATTGTTTCTTAACATTCTTCCTGCATGTTTTTGAATCATGACCAAAATTTGAGCAGTTTGAGCAAAGTAGAGGCTTTCATTCATAAGTAACCTTCTGTGTGATTATATTTCCATTAACATCCTCAAAAAATATCTTATCAGGCAGCACTGTTGGGTCAACTTCAATTAGGATTCTAGCATAATTCACCCTGTTACGCTCCTTTGTGACTTGGTCCACCATGACTGGTGTTCCAATAAGACTCGCTATCTTGCTCAAAGCAGATTGGCTCCAGAATTTCAAATTTAAATTTGGCAGCTGAATCCATACTGGGAAACGGTCTAGATGAGTCTTCATGTCAGCAATACCACTCCAAGGTGCTATGATAAGAGGCCTCTTATCGAAATGATAAATGCCAATTTGAAGGACAACATCCCTAGCTTCCATAGTCATGAACCTCACTATCATGGTAACATCATTATTCATCAAAATTTTATCTATCCCATGATGGCCCCAAATCTTTTTAATGTAGCCACTCAGTACAGAATAGGGAGGTTTTGCACCAAGGACATAAAAAACCAGTGCATTCTTCCAATAAGTCAATTCACTCTCCACATGTTCCAATACAATTTTGCCTATCGCCACTCCCTCTTTTAGTTCCGGCTCCACAAGCGAAAGCTTATCTCCAGCATTTCTCAACTTGGAGATATCAAAGTTGTCCCATACAGAAGGTTGCTTTTTCGGGATAGCATCACTATCATTAATCTTCTGTTCTTGCTGAGTTTCCTGACTCTTGCTTGATTCACCTTTTCCATGATCTACATGATCATTAAAAGTCTTCGCTTTGATCTTCTCACGCAACAGATCAAGGTTTCTGAGCATGGACTCCGCTTTCTTGGCAGTCAAGTTATCCAAGTCTTCTAGGTCTTCATCATCCAAATTCGATAGGTCCAGAATAGGATGATCTTCAACAACATTCGTAGCCTTTGATGGTGTTTCCTTGGCAGCAGATGAAGGAGTTTTCGGGGGTCTGCCCCTCTTCCTCGCCATGGAGGTAGGGTTGACGGCACGAAGAAGATGCCGTGAAGGAAGATAGAGAAGAGAGAAAAACCCTAGTTTAGATTTCTGATCCAGAGAATTTTGACTGTGGGGGCGATACATCATAATTATCAATAGGAATTTTTTAATCTTGGCTATTTTCAAACATGGATTAGAGGTTAAAAACAACTTTTCTGTATTGGAAAACTATACATTTAATATTTAAAACATAAAAAATGCTAACAAGTAAAGACATTTGTTAATGAACTATATATAATTGAAAAGCATATGAAAATATAGTTTTTAATATTCTCGAGAGAAAAAAAAATAAGAACTTGCAGCGTTCATTCTTTTTCTAGAAAGTTTAATAAGTTCCTTTTAGCAAGACCCCTAAAACATAATGAACTTTGTTTTCTAATATCTATATACTATTTTCAACTTATCATACTCGGTCGTAAGAATTAAAAGAAAGCAAACCTTTAAAAAAAATTAGATTTTAAAAAGTTATGTTAATTACTAGTGTTATTAAAGAGATACTTAACCTTTAGAAAATGTATACCATATACAATAATCACAATAATATTCTATGATAAGTTAATACAATTACTACAAATAAATAGAAAATTAAAATACATAATAAATATATTTGTTTAAAAAGATAAATTCTCATTTCTGAAAAAAAAAATTAGTTACATTAAGTCAACTTTCAATGAAAACAGCTCAAAAGAATTGCGCATGCAGCATGTCTCATCCCATGTTCTAGTAAATTAAAAGCTTAAAACTACTCCACTAAGTTATCACAACAAGTATAAAAAAACTTGCACAAAAATTTATATCCTGTATATTTTTACATGTATACTCCTTCCGACTCGAATTATAAGCAAATCTAACTACTCTTACACTTATTAAGGATGTTAGTTGATTGTATTTAATTTTCTCATATTTATAAAAAAAATAGATGTATTTTAGGAAAGTAATATAGGGAATGAAACCAAAGTTAAATAAGATAATTTTTTAGAGTTGTTTTAGGAAAGTGACATTGAGAATGAAACAAAATTTAATAAAGTTAATTAATCTTGCTTATATTTTAAACCAAGAGAAATATGTTTCTTGTTGAGTATAATTCGATCCGGAGGGAGTATTATTTAACAAAATAATAAAGTTTGTGCGGGCACTTGCCCCCCAATAGACTCAACATAGATCCGTCCATGACAGGAGGGACCAAAACAAAAAGTTTTGGAAATGCAGGGACCAAAACAAAAAAAATTACATGAACCAATTTAAAAGGAGTCAATATTTACATGGATCATTTTAATATTTAAGCCTAAATTATTTGCCAAATTGGAGATGTCATGGTTCTATGGTGATTGTCTTGTAATTACGATGTTGGTGTGCCTTCGACTCAAGATCGCACGGTATAAGGTGTTGGGTTTTGCTTGAAATATTCTATTTTAGCAATTCCCACATTGCCTGGTGTCGCGGTCGGGGTCCCGGGTCACCCTCGGGGCCTTGCCTACGAGTGGGGGTCAATTGACCCAATATGGAGTCGCCACCGCATTTGTTACAAAAACGCGGAAAAGAAAATAATTATTAGTTAAAAAGGATAAGGATTGGTCTCGAACTAGATAGATTCTAAGTTCGGGAATCGGTTATGAGCCGGGGAAGGTATTAGCACCCCGTTCGCCTATTCGAAAATGGTACCCTTATTTGATTGATTTTAATTAAAAGACCTAAATAATTGGTTTGCCAAAATTATTTGTTTTTTATTGTTGTGCCTGACAAGATTGCCCTTGGTCCTACGTACCTTCATAAAATGAGGAATCAAGGCTACGTAGTTCTAAATTAATTTTTTTTCATTTTTAATGTTATTATATTTTTAAAAATATATTTTAGCCAAGGAAAGGTGGATTTCCAAAATGCATTTAAATTCTTAATTAGTAAAAATTATTAAACTTTATAAAATTTGATTTATTTTTTTTTTAAAAAAAGAAAACCTAATAATAAAAAGAATGTTTATTATGTTGAATGCAAAGAGGAAAGTCTGAGAGATCCCTCCACTAAATGGATGAAAAAAACCGGCTTGTTGGAAAACAAGCGGGTAATATTATTCCCTATAAAGGAGGTGAATAGGCGAAGAGTACGAATCTTCACCAATTAAAAATTTATCGCTTACTAAGACCTTTAAAATAATCAGAGTAAAAACATATAAAACGCATATACTTAAATATATGAAAATTTAGCGAGCGGAATTGTAAAGAGATAATGAAAGAGAAACGAACACAAGGATTTTATCCTGGTTCACATTAGTGTGTTAACGAACACTAATGCTACATCCAGTCCTCCCTCTCTGAGATTTGCTTCACTATGAACAAGAATTGTAAGTACAAGTAATGTGTAAGAGAAAACCATTCCCTTAGACTTGTCCCTCCAAAGAACCTCTTTGGAACTTGTGCCTTCGCAAACAATTCCTCGAACCACAGCGAACCTTGTGCTTGAAGAAACCTTCTTCAATTCCATTTGAAATCTTCAAGTATACTTGATGAAAACCTTTCACCGATATGCGTTTGTCAAAGTCTTGTTGTTGGCACTTTACACCCTGTTGTGCGGATGAACAACTCCAATGAAAAGCAATGATCTTTGCACCTTTTTGTGTGGATAAGCAACTTATTTAAGAACACTAACTATTAGATCAGAATCTAGAAGAATAAGAATGAATGCAAGTGTAATCAAAGTGGGTATTTGTGAAAATTCAATGCAACACTTGAATGTTTTTCTTGATCATATGTGAAAATGCAATTGATTCATGAAGAACACTTGAGAATTCTGTAAAACGTGTTTAAGAGAAATTTCAGAAGTGTTAGAAGGTTGTAAGAACGTTGTCTCATCTTTTAAAAATGTTTGGACATGTATATATAAAGGTTTGGACAACAAACGGCTAGTTTTAGACAGTTTTAAGTGTCAGTATCCGGATATCCTGGAAGGTATCCGGATAACACGGGTTTAAATCTGAAATTCTGCTATTTTAAAAGACGAGGTATCCAGATACTATCAGATGTATCCAGATACTTAAAGTATCCGGATACTTTCAAAATATCCAGAAACTTCAGTTCAATTTTTTTTTTTAAAATTTTTGAAAAGCACCCACTTATGATTATACTTAGCATGCATACCATATCTTTTAGATTATGATTAGTTTTTCCTAACTTAGACTCTAACCATTATGCATCTAGGGGACTTAATAGCTCCTTGACTTATAAAGAATAAATAATACATTACATTACAATAAGAACCCCTTTGTTGACTTTGTTGAGTCTTAAGTTGAGTTGTGAACTTTTGCCTTGACTTGCACTTTGTAATCATCAAAACTACCTATGCTTAGGCATTTTCTCAACAATCTCCCCCTTTTTTATGATGACAAACTTTGTTGATTTGTGCTCCCCCTTAGTATGTACATTAGATAATTTGATAATAATAAGAAGTTTCAATCAACCTGCAAAAGTCAACAACATACCTTCTTCCCTTTTTTGCATAATCAAAAAGAGAGTTATATAAATAGGCAAGAAAATTATAAACCTTCTCCCCCTTAAAATTTGAACTCACTCCCCCTTAATGTTAAGCCAAAAATACCTTGCATGTTTTAGGTAACTTGGGTACCTAATTGATTAGCATGGATCAAACCCTTTCTTAATCTATACAAATGAACCATTTGGGATACCTTTAAGTTTAATATTACAAGCATTTGAAGTATGCCCAAAAATTCCACAATAATGGCAAGTTGGTGTTTTAGAGTAATTGACATTTGAAAAAGATACCAACTTGTTGTAATTGCAGTTTTTGGGTTTTCGATATCCCAAACCAGTCTTATTTGTATTTTCTCTTTGATTGGCAATTAAATTATTTAGGTGCATATCACCTTTAGTGAAACTTGCAAGCTTAGTTTTTAAATCGTGTATTTCCTTTTCAAATTGCTTGCAACTTACACATTCGGCGACAGGATTATACTTTAGTTCACAATTACAGGAAGCATTTTCATAATTAATATCAAGAGTTTCACTTTGGAGTTGAAGTTCATCAATAAGTTTTTGCATTTCTAAGATTTTTGCTTCATGCATGCTCCAAGATGATCATCTTGCTTTCAATGTTAATTTTAGCTTGCTTCTTTAATTCCTTATACATTTCTACATAATATTCATATAGTTCATCATAAGTTGAATTTTCAGAATCAGAATCGGAGTCAAAATATGTTACCCGTTTGTAGTCCTTTGGCTCAGATTGTTCTACGCTTGATGAAGTTTATTCATCAAATCTTTCCATTAAGCACATGTTATTAACCAATTCCTCCTCATCTGAACTACTAGCATCTTGCTTCTCTGAATTTTCAGGCAAATCCTATACAATGTAAACCTTCTTGGATTTGAATCCTTTGCTTGCCTTTTTGTCATTCTCTTTTCTCTTGAGATATGCAGCACATTCAAATTTCATGTGACCCGTATTACCACATTCGTGAGATTGAATTTTTTCCTTTGGAGACTTTCTTCTAGAAGTTCCTTCCTTTAAATATTTCTTATTTCTTCGGGTAAGGAACTTGTTGAATTTATTGACTAAAAGCTCCATGGTCTCATCGTCGATATCGGAATCTGAATTTTCATCATTGGATAACTCTTCAAGAGTCTGCAGCATCTTAAATGAAACCCTATGCTTTTTGCACATGTCCGAATCTTCATGCATTTTTAGCCTTCCCAATTTCATTTCGTGCTCTTGGAGTTTTTCGAACAAAGTGGCTAGGTCCATATCACTTAGATATTTTGACTCCATTATTGCTGTAACCTTTGGCTGCCACTGTCTGTCTAAACATCTCAAAACTTTGTTAATAATTTCACTATCAATAAAAGTTTTGCCAAGAGCAAGTAAGTGATTTATAATATGTGTAAACCGTTTTTGCATATTCGAAATTGGTTCGTTGGGAAACATTCTAAAAAGTTCATATTCATGCACGAGGGCATTTAATCTAGCCCTTTTGACTTCACTAGTACCTTCATGAGTCACTTGTAAAGTGTCCCACATCTCTTTTGCACTGGTACACTGAGACACCCTAAAGAATTCATCATACAAGAGAGCGGATGTGATGATGTTCTTTCCTTTCAAATCATAACTTACTTTTTTCTTATCATCATCATTCCAACTCTTCTTGGGCTTTTCAAGGACAGAGTCATTAACCTTATGTTGTGGTACAAAAGGGCCATTTTCTATAGCATTCCAAATTTCTACATCTATTGCTTCAATGAAGATTTTCATCCTAACATTCCAATAGGTGTAACCTTCGCCCGAAAACATAGGGGGGCGATTAATGGAAGAACCTTCACCACAGAAGGGATTACTAGAACCCATTGTTTACCAAACTAAGGATCGTATGGAAAAGCAGTTATGCTCGATCGTTTCCGACCGAGCTCTGATACCACTTGTTGGAAAACAAGCGGGTAGTACTATTCCCTATAAAGGAGGTGAATAGGCGAAGAGTACGAATCTTCACCAATTAAAAATTTATCGCTTACTAAGGCCTTTAAAATAATCAGAGTAAAAACATATAAAACGCATATACTTAAATATATGAAAATTTAGCGCGCGGAATTGTAAACAGATAATGAAAGAGAAGCGAACACAAAGATTTTATCCTGGTTCACATTAGTGTGTTAACGAACACTAATGCTACATCCAGTACTCCCTCTCTGAGATAGGATATTTGCTTCACTATGAACAAGAATTGTAAGTACAAGTAATGTGTAAGAGAAAAACTTTTCCTTAGACTTGTCCCTCCAAAGAACCTCTTTGGAACTTGTGTCTTCGCAAACAATTCCTCGAACCACAACGAACCTTGTGCTTGAAGAAACCTTCTTCAATTCCACTTGAAATCTTCAAGTATACTTGATGAAAACCTTTCACCAATTTGCGTTTGTCAAAGTCTTGTTGTTGGCACTTTACACCCTGTTGTGCGGATGAACAACTCCAATGAAAAGCAATGATCTTTGCACCTTTTTGTGTGGATAAGCAACTTATTTAAGAACACTAACTATTATATCAGAATCTAGAAGAATAAGAATGAATGCAAGTGTAATCAAAGTGGGTATTTGTGAAAATTCAATGCAACACTTGAATGTTCTTCTTGATCATATGTGAAAATGCAATTGATTCATGAAGAACACTTGAGAATTCTGTAAAACGTGTTTAAGAGAAAGTTCAGAAGTGTTACAAGGTTGTAAGAGCGTTGTCTCGTCTTTTAAAAACATTTGGACATGTATATATAAAGGTTTGGACAACAAACGACTAGTTTTAGACAATTTTAACTGTCAGTATCCGGATATCCTGGAAGGTATCCGGATACCACGGGTTTAAATCTGAAATTCTGCTGTTTTAAAAGACGAGGTATCCAGATACTTTCAGATGTATCCGGATACTTTCAAAATATCCAGATACTTCAGTTCAATTTTTTTTTTAAAATTTTTTTTTGAAAAGCACCCACTTATGATTATACTTAGCATGCATACCATATCTTTTAGATAATGATTAGTTTTTCCTAACTTAGACTCTAACCATTATGCATCTAGGGGACTTAATAGCTCCTTGACTTATAAAGAATAAATAATACATTACATTACAATAAGAACCCCTTTATTGACTTTGTTGAGCCTTAAGTTGAGTTGTGAACTTTTGCCTTGACTTGCACTTTGTAATCATCAAATCTACCTATGCTTAGGCATTTTCTCAACACGACTTGCCAAAGCATATCAAATAATCTTTTTATTAAAAAAAATGAAATTTAATTATTTAAATTTATGATCCCAAATTATTTAATTTAAATTTAAAAATTAAATTCATAATGTTTCGGACCGCTTTGTGCGATAAATGAATAATTATTGAGGAGATAATGGGTTCGTAAGCTTAATGAAGCTTTAGGCTTTCATTATATTGAAATGAGGTACAGAGAGGTTGATACAAGGAAATGGCTCCCACACTTGTGGTATTTTTACTGAGGGAGGAGTGTGCGCTCTGGCTTTACACTCTCCTTTATGTTGCTAAGCTTAAGTTTCAGAGGGAGCTTTCATTCCTTTTTCCTCTTTTGTTCTGATTGCTTAGTGTTGATAGGGGGCCTTCGGTTGACTAATTGGACGAGAGTGTCCTTGGCCTTTAAGACTGAACAGGGTGCGCCTTCGACAGAGGTGCTCCTTCGACAAGAGTGCGCCTTCGATAGAGGTGCGCCTTCGACAAGAGTGCGCCTTCGACAGATGTGCGCCTTCGACAGAGGTGCGCCTTCGACAGATGTGCGCCTTCGATAATGGTGCGCCTTCGACAGGAATGTGCCTTCGAAAGAGGTGCGCCTTTGACTTCTGAGGGACAGTGACTCCCTTTCTCCTTGGTTTCTTCATTGATGTGTTATTGACTATTTACTCTTTACTGTTGTTGTTCTTGTCGCTCCTGCGTAGATGAGAAGTGAGGTGGTACTATGTTATGGGTAGGGACGTGCGCTTTCGAAGGTCACTCCAGGACCCTCACACTCTATTCTCCTTTTCTTCTTGAGAGTTATTGCAGACTCTGTTCTCTTCACTGTTGTTGTTCATGTTGCTTCTGTACACTAAGCTGGAGATGCAAAGGTGGAGTAGAGTGAGCGTTGCTGCTGGGCAAAGGTATGTGCTCTCTCGTGTGTCGCTCTTGTGAGGAAGTAAGATGCTGAAGAATGCTTCTCTGCTTCGTTTCTCCTCTCTTCTCTTGATACAGTGAGTAACTTGTGTTCCTCTATGTTGGCCTATTGCTCTTGTGAGCTTGTAGAGTTGATGGAGTGCTCTCTGGTTGCAGCTTCTCCCTCTTCAGCTCTTCTTCTCTCCATATTTCTCATTGATGTTATTCTTGTGTTCTTTCTCTGAGTTTCAGAGAGAAGAACTATGAGTGTTTGTTGTGTATTGTTATTGTTGTTCTGGTGTGTTGTTTCTCTTCCGTTGAGTTCCTCCCCTTCTCCCCCTCTCATGGGAGATGAAGTCCCTCTATTTATAATGCCTTCTTTGCCCACTGGTTATTGCCTTTCCTGCTTTATCCACTGGTTGATAACACTTTTTCCCTTTGACTGCTATGCATTATCTCTTTTATCAGGTACCTTTTGTTTGTTTCCTTATTTTGGCTTTGTCATCAATGGTTGCAGAAGGAGTGGGGCTCAAGTCTTGCTACTCTTGGCTTTGTCTTGGGAAGGGCCTAGTGAGGCAGGCAAAAGATTCCCTCTTGGCTTCTCATGCACGTTCCTTGTAGTCCTGGGAACTGGAATACCTTGTCTGCATGTGTGCGCCTTCCACAAGCCTTATTCCCCGTTCTCTCTCATTTATCATAACACTCTCCCCAAGTTTCCATAACACCTGGGACGCTCTGGGAGGGTACATTGTGCTCATTGACATCAGCGCACCTTACTCCTCTCTTTGGGCGTGACCTCAGAATGTGACGCCTTGGTAACTGTCGCTCTGGGCATGTGACGCTCTTGCCAATCCTTGATGCTTGCACGCCTTTCTCAGAGTCTTTTTGTTGTTTTATTTGTTTGACGATTTTTGGGCCTTTATACAGATTGGGCCTTGCAATTTGGGCTACCAAATATTTGGGTATCAACAATAGCCCCCTTGCATGAAAGAGAAATTTTTTCTCTTTGATGCAAAACTTCTTGAAGGCGTCTCTACTTCTTGCTCTTGTGTTGAGGTTGATCTTGACAACTTCATTTCTTGTGATTTTCAGCTCAGCTTGTTGGTACTCATGTATCACTTGGATTGCGCTTGAAGACTGCTAGACTGGATTCGCTTTTGATTTTCTGAATGGACATCGCCTTCTAGTATCTGTTGCATTTTTCTTTAGGAGCATTAGAGCGCTTTGTGATTTGCTTTTGATACTTGTTTCTGATTCCGCTTCACTTCAAAGGCGTCGGAAAGTATAATTGCTTTTGAAGATCTCATTGCTTGTGATTATCTGATTATGCTTTCCATTCCTTGAGGGATACGCCTTCCTTGTTTTTGTCTCGAGATTTTGTAAGCCTCTTTACCGCTATGCTTGGCCATGAATAACACCAGCATTGATTTTTTGATTTTTGCCGGGCTGTTGTCTTTTGCCTTTGATAAAGCCCCCTTGGATTAGATCGCCTCTGTAAGGGACGCCTTCGTTTTTATTTGTTGTGCTTCGTGGTGATTTATTCATGCTTACAGATCAGATGCAAGTGTTTGGCCCTTGTTGAGCATCACCTTGACACTGTTATACCATGTCGCCTTTGCTGAATGTATTTTTAGATTTTCCAAGCTGTTGCTTTGCTTTGTCCTTGGCTTTCTTTCTTTTGTGGGCACTTGTGCATCAAGATGTGAACTTTTGGAGATGCTTCTAGCTTCAGAATATTATTGAATTTTTATTTGCTTAGGCACCTTGAAGGCGCCCTTGGCGATGCATCGTCGCTTTCTGCTTGTAGATCTAATAGGAGGGGTCAGCCCCCTTGTGAACTGGACCTGAACTTTTCATTTGGGTTTTATTCAATGAAAGCGGGCTTTTCTTCGTATTTTTATCGCAGATATAGTATTGCCTTAGTATGTCGCTCTGAAAAGTGATCCTGACCTTTCCGCTCTGACTTGTTCAATTGAGAAGTTGTTTTCTGAGTATGTTTTCTGTCTGTCTTGTACTGATCCTCTACCTTTCTTCTTTTTTATTGTTGATAGCTGAGCCACATCTTTTGGCTTTACTCATTGTCTGACACTGATGAGGCTTTAGCCGCTTGTATATTTCTTTCACAAGGCGTGCTTTTAATTTTCTTTCATGCGTTCTTTAAAGCACTTCTTGACTATTGATGCCAATAATCTTTGACCGCTCGTGTATCTTGAGAGCGTGGCCTTCAACTTCGACCGCTCAGGAGCCTTTTGTCGCTTGGTTTATTTAGAATTTGAAGTTGTTACCAAGAGGAAGGCTTACAAAGGCTCTTGCTTGTACTCTTTCTTCAGCGTTCATAGGGAGGAAAGTGATTGCCGCCTTCGATGTAGGCTTTAAACCTTTTAGCTATGGGCCTCGCCTTTGGATTGTGCTAGGCAGCATATTGTTCGGTGAATTGGTGAGCCTTGAACTCTGAACTCGTGCTTTGTTTGTGCAACTTCTTTGTAATCTGCTTCTCTATGCATGCTTTTAATTCTGAGACTCAGCGCTTTGCTCTTTTGCGCCTTCTGAACCTTCAGATTCTACAGTTTCTAGTTTTGTGAATTTTCTGCTGCATTGAGCGCCTTCTCTTTCTTATCTGCAGCGCCCCTTGGCTTGCAAGCAGGCCTTCATCCTTGCTAGCTTATGCCTCTTATGATTTTGCCAAGGTGGACAAAGAGCTTGAAGGAATTACTTTACTGTTGATATTAAACTCGTTGCTTTTGTCATGTAGTGTCTACTGTTGAGGACATTACTATGCGCCCTTTGTGGTCGTTGAGCTCTGTGTCGCCTTGGCAGACTTGGTTCTTGGAAATTTGGGTTACTTGCTTTGAATTGAACTTCACTTTTTGCGCTTTGCACTTTGCCGCTTTCACTTTGTACAGGTACTGTTAAGATAGGTGACAAGGCCTCCATACCGCCTTCGCTAAAGGTTCTCGAAAGCGCACCCAAGATGCAGAGCGCACCCCCTCCAGCTAGTACTCCATATAATTTCGTTCTTCCTGAGCAGGCTGGTGCATCTCATTCCCATGACGCCAAGGGCGATGATGATATCTCTGCAGGTTCTTTTGCTCATGCTTCCTTTGGAAAGGTCACCAGTCCATTGATTGTGGAACCCCTTGTCACTATTCTTGCTCCAGGTCGCTTCATCTTGTCAGTCTTGGGTTTATTTTGTTGTTGCTTATTTTGACCCCAAGACCATGTATTGAATGGAGCTCTTCTTGTTGTATTTTGTCATGTCATGTTGCATACTGCTTTGTCTTTCATGCTTGTCTTTAGCTCTGCACAGCTTTATTTTGCGCTTTCATTGTGCCAATGATTTCTTCAGATATTTGGCTTTCTTTTCCTTTGCATATACAGATTTTACTTTTCCTGCAGATAATAGCCCCTCATGTCATCGGTGCCCAAGAAAGATTTCCTCTTCACTTTTTTTTTCTTTTCTCTTTTTTTTTGAACAATGGCCCCTCATGTCATCGGTGCCAAGATTTTATCTCAAGTGCACGTTGGGCACGCTCTCTTTTTTTTTCTTTTGTTTTTTGAACAATGGGCCCTCATGTCATTGGTGCCAAGATTTTTTTCTCAGGGTGCACGTTGGGCACGCTCTCTCTTTTTCTTTTGAACAATGGCCCCTCATGTCATCGGTGCCAAGATTCTTTCTCAGGGTGCACGTTGGGCACATTCTACAGATTTTGCCGCTTTGGGCTTTTCTTTTCAGTTGTCACTTTGGACTTTTCAGCTTGCCGCTTTTGGGCTTTTCTTTTCAGTTGCCGCTTTGGGCATTTTCTTTTCAGTTGTCACTTTGGACTTTTCAGTTTGCCGCTTTTGGGCTTCATAAACTAACGGATCGCCTTGGATCTTGCGTTAGCCAACCTCTTTTTTTTACATATTTTTCCGCCCGCGTTTAAGACTAGCGCCCTTGTTTCCCGGGACCTTTTCTAGTCTCGCGATATGGCGTACTTCGCCCGCGTCTGTCCCGGAAATTTCTCTTTTTGAGGAGGTCTATCCGGGTACCGCGATAAGGCGCTTGTGCCCGCGGTACGGTCCAACACCATTCTTTCTTTTCTTTTCTTTTTCTTTTCTTTTTCTTCTTTTTTTTTGTGTGTGCTGGACCTCGCGATATGGCATTACTGACCCTGTTTGAGGGGGTTTTGCTACAGCGATACCTCATGTCATCAGTATCATTTAAGCATTTTCTGGGACACCTCATGTCATCAGTGTCGCTTCAAGCTTTAGTATTGGCACCTCTTGTCATAGGCACTACCTTGCTTCTGATTGCTTAACTCTGACTGCTTGTGCTTCATAACACCTCTTGTCATGGGTGCTACTTTTCTTTTAGTTCTTCTTGCAATTATCAGTGTGCAAATGCTTGGATTTCTTGATTGGTTTTGTGCTTATGCTTGCTTTCGCATGATCTGCTTTGACGTATGGATAAGCTCAGATGTGCCTTACTTCAGAGGCTTGTTATTATTATAGATTTCTTGGTTTCTCTTGCGTCGGGTTCTTTGGCTTGCTTATAAGAGTAGACTGGGATGAACTCAAGATTTTAGCATGGCAGTTGTTCAATCATCAGGTAAACTGAGCTCGCCTTGGTTATGTTATGTTTGGAACAGTTTTGGGTCAGTCACTTGTACGCTTTTTGGCTTGCTTTCGTCTTGCACCTTGCTCTTGCATCTGATTTAATGCTTCAGTGTTTAAGTATGCCTTTGAGTAACATACTTTTCAGGATCTTGTACTCGTACTGGTCATTACAAAGCTTGCATTCGCCCTCACATAGCATGTACGCCTTTTCATGTACGCCTTGTAGTTGTACGCCTTTGCAATTGTACGCCTTGCAGTTGTACGCCTTTGTAATTGTGATCACATACAGTCGCCTTTAAGGTTCGCTTTTGACTTCTGGCTAGCTTTTTTGCTTGGAAATATCTTCTGCTTCATCCTCATTTACTCTTGGGTTTAGTTGTGTCAGCTTATGCATATGTGCTTGCTCTTGCTCTTCAATTACTTCTCTTGCATGCTTTTGCTTCGAAGTCACCTTCGTCTATCTGGTTTGAATTCATTGTCAGCTTTTGCTTTCAGCTTTCGATATAACTTGTTTTTAGAATTTTGGCTTGACATTAGTAACATTCTGTTTTTTGGTTTACTTCAGGATTTCTAGCTTCAACACTGTGTATTTTCTCCTGATGCGCCTTGGATTTCATCTTTGCAACTTCACATGAGGCTTTCTGATTCAACTTTGCTTTTCTCGCCTTCGTTTGTCCTAACTTCGTCATTCTATGTAGCGTATCTTTTCAAACAGTTCATGCTAAATGCATAACTACTTCTGGTTGCAAGGTGGACATGCGCCGCCCTTCCACCATGACTTTGTGTTCGCCTTCTAGTTCTAGATTTCATGCGTCTTACTGTCAACCTCAGGGTTCGCCATCTGGTATGGATCTCATCCTTTATCTTTGCTTGATTTTATTTGTTTAATTTTCACTGCTCTTTTCTATTTGCGTTGTGTTGCTCTTTCTTGATACTTTGCTTTTGTTTTATTACTTGCCTTCTGGTACTTCATTCTTTGGATTGCCTTCTTTCACTGGGCGAGATGTGGAGTACTTTTCTGCTTTAGACAGATCATGTGCTTATTGCCTAGGGTGGAGGAGGCGACCCTCCCAAGGCAATGAACATCTTGGCAAAGCTTGTCAAATCATGGCTTGAGAGCGTACTTAGGACTTCTCGAATCTTAGAAAGATGTCACTTCTTTTCCTACATGAACAAATTTCATTTTCCGGATATTTTCATGCTACTCATATCCGTTTTGTCGGTTATTTCTAGTATTATGTACAAAATAAATCATGCATCGTCATGTAACATTACCAAGATTACGTTTTCATGTAACACTTTTTCTAAAGCACGCCTTCTAAGCATCTAAATCATGCAACTTATAACAGGAAACATTGTTTTTGCATGATGGAATTATGAAAAACAGTTTCTTTATATCGTGCCATGGTTGGACCAAGAAAATTAACAAGATTATGGCGAGAATGACTAGTATGATTTACTAATTTTAGTTCCACAGCAAACATTTAAATGTACAGAGTTATCTAGTTATTGCTTTTCTAGTCAAATATTCGATACATATCAGAGCGACAACATTCATGATTGTGATCATACATATTCAATTCTCAGCCATGGCAAACTTAGAGTCAGACCGTCTCCACAACACATCATAACAATGTTATTCTAGACAAAGTAAAATTAAATCATTGTTATCAGGATAATCTTAGACATGAAACTAACTACGTAGAGCATGATGTCATGTGAAGGCGATACTTCCAAAAGCATATTAAGACACAGATGCACGAAATGAGCATACAGTAGCTATATTTCCTTAACTATGCATACAACAACTGATACGTGATCGGGTACGATACATTTTTTATTTGGTCATGATTCATATCTATCATAATTAAAGTCACGAAAAAGGCATACTAGCATATGCACTGAGTTAAGAGTTATGTGTACTTAGCTTTTAGTGCAGATATCATGAAGCAAGTTTTCCATAAAACTTTCTGGTTGCTCCTTTGCTCCTAAGTTTCCTCTTTCTGTAATGTGGCGCCCTCGTCAGTAAAAGCGTACTTTGTGTGGCGCCTTCGTTAATGAAAGCGTACTTTCGCCCTTTCGGTTGTGTGACCGCCTTCTGAAAAGCTAGGTAGAGCGAACGTTGTCGCCTTCTGTGAGCACGCCTTCTGGGGAGATCGCTCTCCGAGGAGCGCCTTCCTGGGAGCTCGCCTTTTGGGGAGCAGACCGTCTTTCGAGAAGGTCGCCTTTGGGCTGAAAGACAACCTCCTTGCTGAAACGCCTCTTCGGTTGGAGACTGTCGATATCAGCGGAGCGCCTTCAGGAGCTATCTTTTGAGTAGCGCTTCTAGGAGCATTTCCTTCACTGTTTGGAGTCATAACTTCGCTGATTGGTTGGGCTAAAGCTCAACCTCCTAGAACTTGCTCCTGTTCCACGGCTTGTAAGACTGGGTGTTGGGTTTTGAATGGCAACTGCGGGTATCGCCTTCGGAGCGGCATCTCCCACAAGCGCCTGCTGCACAATCGTGAATCTCATTTCCTTCAAGGTTGGAAGCCATAGCTTCCCCAGTGGAGTCGCCAATTGTTTCGGACCGCTTTGTGAGATAAATGAATAATTATTGAGGAGATAATGGGTTCGTAAGCTTAATGAAGCTTTAGGCTTTCATTATATTGAAATGAGGTACAGAGAGGTTGATACAAGGAAATGGCTCCCACACTTGTGGTATTTTTACAGAGGGAGGAGTGTGCGCTCTGGCTTTACACTCTCCTTTATGTTACTAAGCTTAAGTTTCAGAGGGAGCTTCCATTCCTTTTTCCTCTTTTGTTCTGATTGCTTAGTGTTGACAGGGGGCCTTCGGTTGACTAATTGGACGAAAGTGTCCTTGGCCTTTAAGACTGAACAGGGTGCGCCTTCGACAGAGGTGCGCCTTCGATAGAGGTGCGCCTTCGACAGGAGTGCGCCTTCGACAGATGTGCGCCTTCGACAGAGGTGCGCCTTCGACTTCTGAGGGACAGTGACTCCCTTTCTCCTTGGTTTCTTCATTGATGTGTTATTGACTATTTACTCTTTACTGTTGTTGTTCTTGTCGCTCCTGCGTAGATGAGAAGTGAGGTGGTACTATGTTATGGGTAGGGACGTGCGCTTTCGAAGGTCACTCCAGGACCCTCACACTCTATTCTCCTTTTCTTCTTGAGAGTTACTGCAGACTCTGTTCTCTTCACTGTTGTTGTTCATGTTGCTTCTGTACACTAAGCTGGAGATGCAAAGGTGGAGTAGAGTGAGCGTTGCTGCTGGGCAAAGGTATGTGCTCTCTCGTGTGTCGCTCTTGTGAGGAAGTAAGATGCTGAAGAATGCTTCTCTGCTTCGTTTCTCCTCTCTTCTCTTGATACAGTGAGTAACTTGTGTTCCTCTATGTTGGCCCATTGCTCTTGTGAGCTTGTAGAGTTGATGGAGTGCGCTCTGGTTGCAGCTTCTCCCTCTTCAGCTCTTCTTCTCTCCATATTTCTCATTGATGTTATTCTTGTGTTCTTTCTCTGAGTTTCAAAGAGAAGAACTATGAGTGTTTGTTGTGTATTGTTATTGTTGTTCTAGTGTGTTGTTTCTCTTCCGTTGAGTTCCTCCCCTTCTCCCCCTCTCATGGGAGATGAAGTCCCTCTATTTATAATGCCTTCTTTGCCCACTGGTTATTGCCTTTCCTACTTTATCCACTGGTTGATAACACTTTTTCCCTTTGACTGCTGTGCATTATCTCTTTTATCAGGTACCTTTTGTTTGTTTCCTTATTTTGGCTTTGTCATCAATGGTTGCAGAAGGAGTGGGGCTCAAGTCTTGCTACTCCTGGCTTTGTCTTGGGAAGGGCCTAGTGAGGCAGGCAAAAGATTCCCTCTTGGCTTCTCATGCACGTTCCTTGTAGTCCTGGGAACTGGAATACCTTGTCTCCATGTGTGCGCCTTCCACAAGCCTTATTCCCCGTTCGCTCTCATTTATCATAACTTTCTCCCCAAGTTTCCATAACGCCTGGGACGCTCTGGGAGGGTACATTGTGCTCATTGACATCAGCGCACCATACTCCTCTCTTTGGGCATGACCTCATAATGTGACGACTTGGTAACTGTCGCTCTGGGCATGTGACACTCTTGCCAATCCTTGATGCTTGCACGCCTTTCTCAGAGTCTTTTTGTTGTTTTATTTGTTTGACGATTTTTGGGCCTTTATACAGATTGGGCCTTGCAATTTGGGCTACCAAATATTTGGGTATCAACACATAACATATCCTAAAATACAAATGCATTGATTTAAGGATAAAATTAAAACTTAAAATATTAAATCTGCATTTTGGATAAAAAAAATTATTATTCTAGATTCATAAAAATTAATAATTAAGATCTTAATAATTGAAAGTTAAATGACTATATTTTAAATAATTTTATTTAATTATTAATTAATTTAAAAAATATACAGAATAAATAAATAAAAGAAAAGGAAAACAAAAACTAATTAAAAAAACAAACCTGGAAGGAGAACGGAAGAATGAGCCGAGATGGAATGGAAGGGAAGAGAAACCCGTGCCACGTGTCAGCGAGGGAGTGGTGCTGCAGGTACTGCCGTAGCAGGCGCAACAGAGCAGGGGGGTGACGGGGCCGTGTGCGCTGCACGCGCAGGTGAGGCTGAGAGGGGGTGTGAGGCGCGCTCGCGTGAGAGTGGGCGTCGTGGAAAATGAAGGTGGCAGTACCTTTTTTTATTTTTTTTTTATGAATTTCTGTGCAGAGTTCTCTCTCCCAATTTTTTTTGTTCCCAAAGTGAAGGTGAGAGCTCTATTTATAGGAAAAACTAGGTTAAGAAAAATAGGGTTTTTTCAACAGGCTTTGAAAGCCCAGTAGAATATTCCCTGGTTTATTCCTCAATTAAATCTTTTAAACTCTTTTTTTTTAAGATCAACTCCCAATAAATTTGATGATAATCCCTTCACAAAAATTTATCTTATCCTCACAACAACTAACCTTTTCTTAAAAAACATTTTATCTTATTTTTTTTTCTAATTTTTTTATTTTTCGTTTTTTTATTAATTTTTTTTAAAATAATTTTTCAAGATCTTTTATTTTATTTTATTTATTTTTACTTTTTTAACTTTATCTCACAAAAACTAATCAAATCTTTTACCAAAAATACATTTTTATCTTATTTTTTTTTATTTTTTATTTTTCCGTTTTTTTTATTTTTCATAAAAAAATACTTTTTCAAAATTTTATATTTTATATTTTTTTAATTTTTAATCTTTTTTAAAAAAAAAACATTTTTATTTTTTAGTTTTATTTTGTTTGGGGGGGACAAAATTGAGTGTGAACACCTGAGATTGGAATGAAAGAAGGAAGTCAAAGCTATATATTGGGCTTAAGTTCCTTGTTTTAACTTGTTCCAAATGGAAAACATACACTTTAAGCTTGTATCCAACTTTTGTTTTTTCTCTTTTATATTCTAGGTTAGAATATTGTGAGGAGTAGTGAGGATATTTGCTTTGGAGAGTGTGGGTGTATTGGGATCAAGGAGAGAGTAGTCTATGTGTTGTAAAAATTTTCACATAGTATTATTTTCTCGTTGTCTTTAGACAACGACCGTGGTTGTTTTCTCTGGTTTTGGAGCTTTTTTCATGTTAAATCCTTGTGTGGTGATTGGTCTATTTTCTTATTTTATTTCTCAGTTCTTGGAAAGGTTTTAGGTAAAGGTATTTTTCCCAACAACTGGTATCAAGAGCTTAGGTTCGATGTCAAGTTTTTCGAGTCCCGTGAAGTTTGACATAGAGAAATTTGATGGAAGAATAAATTTTGGTTTGTGTCAATTTCAAGTCAAGTATGTGTTGATACAATCAGGATTACACAAGGCGTTAACAGGGAAGGTTTCCGGTATGGAAGATGACAAATGGGAGGAAATGGATTTGAGAGTAGCAAGTGCTATTGTCTGTGTTTGGACAAGAATGTTCTTGCAAATGTGCATAATGTAACACCCCAAGTTTTTATATAAAATATCACTTAATAAGTTTAATAATTAAATTGAAGAACTTAAAAATTTCTTTTCATAAATCAAGTTTACATATGAAATTGGGTATTTCCATTACAATATGAGTAGTGCAACATATAATTTCCTTCTTTCCAAATTTTTCGCTGCGACACTCTGATCCTCAAGCTCCTTGACATTCACCTAAAATGATAACCACTAAGGGTGAGACCTTTTCACAACACATTGAATTATAAGATAGTAAAGAGCACATAATAAAAATTCAAGCATCATAGTCAAACCAAGTCATAAACTAACAAAATGTTTCACATTTTTATATTAACAGTTTTCAACACATATCTATAATCATTTTCATTTCCTTTATTTTATCTTGGTCTCACATTGCCGTAGCTTAAGTGAACACCAAGGTGCATACTTATATTTTACATTTGGCCTCACAATGCCGTAAGTTAAGTGAGCACCAAGCCCTTAGCCTCACATTGCCGTAGCTTAAGTGAGCACCAAGGTGCATACTTATATTTTACACTTGGCCTCACATTGCCGTAGCTTAAGTGAGCACCAAGCCCTTAGCCTCACATTGCCGTAGCTTAAGTGAGCACCAAGCCCTTAGCCTCACATTGCCGTAGCTTAAGTGAGCACCAAGGTGCATACTTATATTTTACACTTGGCCTCACATTGCCGTAGCTTAAGTGAGCACCAAGGTGCATACTTATATTTTACACTTGGCCTCACATTGCCGTAACTTAAGTGAGCACTAAGCCGCATACTTATATTTTGTCCTTAGATTTACAATATATTTATATCATCATAGATCTCTAGTCTTTTAGTTTAAACACTTCATTACAAAGCACACAAATCAATTAGTCATTCATAACAAGTAACAATTTATTTAAAAACACATAACACATACACAACTAATCACAAGCATAAGTTAAGGGTTCACACTTTTTCCCAACCAATACTCATAATATTCAAAAGCACTAAAAATTAATTCCATGCATTTCCAGTAAACATCATCAACCTTCAATGTACAATTATAATATTCTTCTTGTTCAAGCATTCAAATTTTATCCATTAATGATTTCACCACCTCAAAACCAACATTATTAAATATTTCATATTAAATACTTAGACATCAATATACTCATTTAACGCACGTTGGGAACATAGCAATTTTCAACAGACAACAGACATCACAAATAAATCGACATACTCAGGTATGTCTCAGAGTGCTGTAAAATAAGTCAACTCCCTAGGGTTCTTCACTTCCTACTTTACAACATATATAAGGGATTTTTAGCAAATTATGTCAATTAAGTTAAATAACTCAAATAAAACAAAAATATATTCAATCTCCCTCAACCAACTTTAAACAGGTGCTATTTTGCTACCCACAACCCAATTTAACTACTTAACCCAAGTCCTATTATATACCCCAACTATCCCTAACTCAAGGTGTGGAAAAGAGACTCCCCTTACCTGGAAATCCTAGCAATAACGACAGAGCAACGTTTACATCCGCGACTTGCTCCAGGGTCAAGGTCAATAGCGTGTTGGATCTAAATAGGGACATATGATAAAACTAATTATAACATTAAAATATATATATCAAATAAATTCATTTTTGTCAAAATAATAAATATATATCATTATATAATAAAAATATATCACTTTTCCCTTAAACATATCTTTATTTGAAAATATAGGGATAATAAAAATATTGACGGATCGTCAAATAAATTAGGTAGATGGATAGAGGGAGTTGAGGAGATTATATACCTAAAAAGGATTTGAAATTGAACGGTTGGATCTTGAATTATTGGATCGGGAAGTTGGAAGCAAACAAAGTTGTTTCCATCTGTCGTCGCAGACGCCCTTCTTTCTCTCTATCTATGTTTCTTCCTCTTACTGCCACATGCTTGCTCTTTCTATACTTAAGTTTTTGTTTTTATTTTATTTTATTTCTTTTTAACGTGGTGGCCTTAGGGCCACACGTTCTTTAATTTTTTTTTCTTTTCTTGGGTTGCGACGGGTTTTGGGTAGAAATTAGGAAATATTATTTTTGATAATTTGTTCTCACTTGTGGATCAATGTGTGTACGTATTTTGGATTATAGCTAAAAGTTGGATGATACTAAAAATAAAATACGTTTAGGTAAAACAATATTGTATTTTGAGTTACTCAAAACTGATTGAAAAATAATAAAGTTACCGATTGCCCCGGATAACTATTGCGTAAGAAAAATTATCGAAATTCAAAAGTAAATATATTTTCTAAATCTTGATATTAAACTTGATAATATGTAATATTTAAAATTTTGAAGTAGAAGATTTTATATATAACTTAATCCGGTAATATATCAAACCAGTCCAGAAGCTAAAAAATAAAACAGCCTCCGAACACTATGAAAATTTACAGGGACGCTCAAAATATTAAGTTAAACATATTTTTCGGAAGAAACTATTTATAAAAATGCCTCTAAGGCTTGCCAATTGAGTTCCCTGTCAAAATGTTAATTAAACTAAATAAAAGTACTACTTTATTTTTGGAAAACATATGATAACAAATTTATACTTATTTTGACTAGAAAACATATTTCAAATATAATGATGAAATCAGAATTTTATTCAGAGACTCAAATCTTGAAAACATCATATTAAATCATTTAATTATTTTACTAAAAGTATTAGAAATAACGGGATGTTATAATTCTCCCCCACTTATTGGAATTTCGTCCCCGAAATTCCGTCTGATTCCTTTAATGGAGAACCATCCCGGAAAAAGGTGTCTAAGCTATAGGACTTACTTCACTTTGGTTCTACTCCCCCACTTGGAGTTGGCATACCATTCAGCATGAGTACGCCCCTAAACTCTTACACTCGTTGAAGAGTGCCGACTATGGTTTAATTTGGTCAGTCTCGAGGCTAAGATTCTATCAGGTTTTCTAAGGTTCACTCTTCCTGCGGCTAACTTTTTAAGAGTCTCACTAGAAAGACTCCCAAAGGGTCTTGGACTCTCAAAAATCAGGTTTGGCTTCCCAAGGAAATCGGAAATGATTTCTAAGATCAGCTGGTTTCCCTCCGGAATTCTACATCGAAGGTTGGAAATGGTACTAATACGCTCTAAACACTATTACCGTAAAGGGTTGATTATACTCTAACTCCAAAAATCTATCACTTATCCTATTCCTAGGCCCTAATCAATCACATCCATCATTCACACTAGCATAATTCATATAAACATCATTCAGAGTTCAAACATTCACAACAATGGTTCCACAACATCACACTCTTCAAACATAATCATGACTCAACTATACTTCCTCCTAATCTAGTCAAAGTCTACACTGCATAACTTAGGGCTAAATCCTACCTCTACACACACATTCATAACAATCATCACACATTTGAAAATCGTTTCAAAAGGGGTTCGGGGAATAGGATTTGCATGGCTTGCAACAAAAAATGCATTTTCATCAATTCAATTCCCTAATGTTTTTGGAAATCCTGAAAATAATGTCCCTGTACATAATAGAGCATCATGGTAAATTTTCAAGTCAATCAGAGTTTATTAGGTTCATTTTTTACCCTACGACCACCTTGTCAAAAATTTGCAATGGTCGGGGGTGAACCTACGTCAGATTCACTTAAAAATATAGTAGACAAACTCCAATTGGCTTCAAAATTTAATGGGACACACTTAAGCTTAGCCCAAGGTTGTGTAAAACTGTCAACCCGATCAGAGCACGTTAAATCCATTTCAGTTAAACCACTAACTTGCTCCAATTGGCTTGAAATGTTACATGAAACAAAGATTCAACCTTAGGGTGCTTATATCAAATTTTCAATTCAAAAAGGTATTCCAAACCCAAAATTTAGTTTGTTCTCCTTATACCAAAAAACCCTGATTTCCCGACAACCACCTAAACCCCAAACAAAAAAAAAAATTGAAAATCCTTGTTTTGAACCGTTACTAAGTATGGGGATGTAAATTTTAAAAAGAAGATCCCATACTAGAAAACACTTAGAGAGAAAAGAAAGAAGAAAAAAAACAATTTTACTTTTACAAAAATCAAAATTCTTTGGAAAAATCAGTTCCTCTCTTAATGAGGAACAAATAGCTTATTTTGAAAATTTAATGAAACTTATAATCATGCACTTCACCATGAAGAGATACCTCCATCTAATTTCATAAGAACCTAGATGAAGGAGTAAAAGATCACTCAAGATGGATAAACTCAAAGAAAGAGGGAATGTGCCTTGAACTTGAGAAAGTTTAGTTTTAATTCATTTTCAAAAGTTGAAACAATTACAATCCCTTTTTACTTCAAGTTTAAAACTTGAGATTTCATTCCGAATTGACTTGAGTCGCATAAGAAGGGTTCCTATTTAATCGAAGTGTGACTTAGTTAAAACCTTTGAGTTAATCCACTCCTCGATTACTTAAGAATCCTTTCTTTTCTTACTATTTTCTGAAAATTTGCCGTGCGACTTCACGTTCCATTTGGAATGATTGTAGTTCGGTGCAACTTTTGAAATTCATTTTAAACACTTACAAGCATCAGGAAAAAATTTCACTTTACACATAGGAATATCAAACACATTTATCAATCAAACATACACAAACAAAATTCAGTTTTATTTCGAACACCATTTTCAAAAACAACATTTTTAGTCAATGCTTAGTGGAACGTAATTTGGGATTTCCAAACATAAAGATTACAATTGAAAAGCTATTAATCCCATAATCGTTTGAAAACATTTTCGAAAATTTAAATTCGTTTCCATATAAACATAGACTTTTTCATGTATACCAAATACACTACCCAATGATGTAATCAAAAGTGTGGTAGGAACCTCTATATTGAATTTTAACCCCAGCCTCGATTAAATAAACCTCTTTTCGTTAAAAATTTTTATTATATTATCCGGGGTTCAAGTTCAATCATTAGAAGCTTCCAACTTAACTTTTTATTAGTATTAAAGTTACCGGAAATCAAAGTAATGGTGGAATCATCTACGAGTTCAACAGAAATGTTTTGGTTGTTTTTATGGATTTTAGCCTATTCGATGCAAACTGAGTCACTCGGATAGATTAGAATCGGGGTAGTAAATCATTTTGATTCCCATGGTTCCACTTCTAATTTTTGTCCGCTTACTTTAATACTAAACTATTCCACATATGAACATGTTTCGAGGACCTTTTGATTGAATCCGAACCGTTTCCCCGACTTGAACAAAAGTTACTTTTATGTTTGCCATTAAAATCAGTATGGTTCAACGATTCTAATCCGATCGATCAGTTCTCGATTTCTATTTTCATTTGATGTCACAGTCACTTGAATCAAGTTTAGCTACAGAACCGCTTATTAATTTAATATAAACATTATTTTTCGTTCTCCTAAATACTGATCTAATCAACGTGACTTTAATCACTTGGTTGGATTAGTATTTAAGATTCATAATTGATTTATTCCATGCGGTTCCATTTCTAATCCCTGTTCAATTACTTTGACACCAAATTACTCAACAAACGCACATTAAAATCACACACAAAGCACATAGTAAAGAAAACCAACATAAGGGAACTAACACAAAAGTTTCATACATAGAAAATTAATTACTAATTCACGATGATACATAAGCTTCTAGATTCCGACGACGTCACCTCCCGATAAATGCAACATTGGATTGGCCAATTCCGACATCACACTCCACCAGTGGTAATAGCCCTCACTATCTAGTTTAAGTTTATGTACTTCGTTTTGATTAGCAGGATTTCCTTTGTAAGAAACTTCAAGTTTTATTTAACTCAAAACTTAAGATAAAATCAATGTACATCCTTTTAAGTTTCCTGTTTGCAAATGGATAAACATTTATATTATGTGATTCCTTGGATTCTCTAAGGGATCCACTTAGGTTCCAAGGAATTCACTTCCCTTTTTACTTCTAAACACAATTTTCTTAGTTTTCAATTATTAGTATTCCCATTTGCAAACATTAACTCATTCCACTAATACAAAACACATCATTTAATCACAGATTAGCATTTAGTACCAAGCATACTAATTCATAAAAATTTCCACTTAAAAGGGTCTCACCTCTGAAGAAGAAGCTTGAGATGAGAGAGTTCGCAGCGAAGTCGGGACCACTTTCCCTCAGGTCGGAAAGGAAGGAACTGCTCTGATACCATAATGTAACACCCCAAGTTTTTATATAAAATATCACTTAATAAGTTTAATAATTAAATTGAAGAACTTAAAAATTTCTTTTCATAAATCAAGTTTACATATGAAATTGGGTATTTCCATTACAATATGAGTAGTGCAACATATAATTTCCTTCTTTCCAAATCTTCCGCTGCGACACTCTGATCCTCAAGTTCCTTGACATTCACCTAAAATGATAACCACTAAGGGTGAGACCTTTTCACAACACATTGAATTATAAGATAGTAAAGAGCACATAATAAAAATTCAAGCATCATAGTCAAACCAAGTCATAAACTAACAAAATGCTTCACATTTTTATATTAACAGTTTTCAACACATATCTATAATCATTTTCATTTCCTTTATTTTATCTTGGTCTCACATTGCCGTAGCTTAAGTGAGCACCAAGGTGCATACTTATATTTTACAGTTGGCCTCACATTGCCGTAACTTAAGTGAGCACCAAGCCCTTAGCCTCACATTGCCGTAGCTTAAGTGAGCACCAAGGTGCATACTTATATTTTACACTTGGCCTCACATTGCCGTAGCTTAAGTGAGCACCAAGCCCTTAGCCTCACATTGCCGTAGCTTAAGTGAGCACCAAGGTGCATACTTATATTTTACAATTGGCCTCACATTGTCGTAGCTTAAGTGAGCACCAAGGTGCATACTTATATTTTACACTTGGCCTCACATTGCCGTAGCTTAAGTGAGCACCAAGCCGCATACTTATATTTTGTCCTTAGATTTACAATATACTTATATCATCATAGATCTCTAGTCTTTTAGTTTAAACACTTCATTACAAAGCACACAAATCAATTAGTCATTCATAACAAGTAACAATTTATTTAAAAACACATAACCCATACACAACTAATCACAAGCATAAGTTAAGGGTTCACACTTTTTCCCAATCAATACTCATAATATTCAAAAGCACTAAAAATTAATTCCATGCATTTCCAAGTAAACATCATCAACCTTCAATATACATTTTTATAATACTCTTCTTGTTCAAGCATTCAAATTTTATCCATTAATGATTTCACCACCTCATAACCAACATTATTAAATATTTCATATTAAATACTTAGACATCAATATACTCATTTAACGCACATTGGGAACATAGCAATTTTCAATAGACAACAGACATCACAAATAAATCGACATACTCAGGTATGTCTCAGAGTGCTGTAAAATAAGTCAATTCCCTAGGGTTCTTCACTTCCTACTTTACAACATATATAAGGGATTTTTAGCAAATTATGTCAATTAAGTTAAATAACTCAATTAAAACAAAAATACATTCAATCTCCCTAAACCAACTTTAAACAGGTGCTATTTTGCTACCCACAACCCAATTTAACTACTTAACCCAAGTCGTATTATATACCCCAACTATCCCTAACTCAAGGTGTGGAAAAGAGACTCCCCTTACCTGGAAATCCTAGCAATAACGACAGAGCAACGTTTACATCCGCGACTTGCTTCAGGGTCAACGTCAATAGCGTGTAGGATCTAAATAGGGACATATGATAAAACTAATTATAACATTAAAATATATATATATATATATATATATCAAATAAATTAATTTTTGTCAAAATAATAAATATATATCATTATATAATAAAAATATATCACTTTTCCCTAAAACATATCTTTATTTGAAAATATAGGGATAATGAAAATATTGACGGATCGTCAAATAAATTAGGTAGATGGATAGAGGGAGTTGAGGAGATTATATACCTAAGAAGGATTTGAGATTGAACGGTTGAATATTGAATTATTGGATCGGGAAGTTGGAAGCAAACAAAGACGTTTCCCTATGTCGTCGCAGACGCCCTTCTTTCTCTCTATCTATGTTTCTTCCTCTTACTGCCACATGCTTGCTCTTTCTATACTTAAGATTTTGTTTTTATTTTATTTTATTTCTTTTTAACGTGGTGGCCTTAGGGCCACACGTTCTTTAATTTTTTTTTCTTTTCTTGGGTTGGGACGGGTTTTGGGTAGAAATTAGGAAATATTATATTTTAATAATTTGTTCTCACTTGTGGATCAATGTGTGTACGTATTTTGGATTATAGCTAAAAGTTGGATGATACGAAAAATAAAATACGTTTAGGTAAAACAATATTGTATTTTGAGTTACTCAAAACTGATTGAAAAATAATAAAGTTACCGGTTCCCTCGAATAGCTATTGCGTAAGAAAAATTATCGAAATTCAAAAGTAAATATATTTTCTAAATCTTAATATTAAACTTGATAATATGTAATATTTAAAATTTTGAAGTAGAAGATTTTATATATAACTTAAACCGGTAATATATCAAACCAATCCAGAAGCTAAAAAATAAAACAGCCTCCGAACACTATGAAAATTTACAGGGACGCTCAAAATATTAAGTTAAACATATTTTTCGGAAGAAACTATTTATAAAAATGCCTCTAAGGCTTGCCACTTGAGTTTCCTGTCAAAATGTTAATTAAACTAAATAAAAGTATTACTTTATTTTTGGAAAACATATGATAACAAATTTATACTTATTTTGACTACAAAAACATATTTCAAATATAATGATGAAATTAGAATTTTATTCAGAGACTCAAATCTTGAAAACATCATATTACATCATTTAATTATTTTACTAAAAGTATTAGAAATAACGGGATGTTACAATTCTCCCCCACTTATTGGAATTTCGTCCCCGAAATTCCGTCTGATTCCTTTAATGGAGAACCATCCTGGAAAAAGGTTTCTAAGCTATAGGACTTACTTCACTTTGGTTCTACTCCCCCACTTGGAGTTGGCATACCATTCAGCATGAGTACGCCCCTAAACTCTTGCACTCGTTGAAGAGTGCCGACTATGGTTTAATTTGGTCAGTCTCGAGGCTAAGATTCTATCAGGTTTTCTAAGGTCCACTCTTCCTGCGGCTAACTTTTTAAGAGTCTCACTAGAAAGACTCCCAAAGGGTCTTGGACTCTCAAAAATCAGGTTTGGCTTCCCAAGGAAATCGGAAATGATTTCTAAGATCAGCTGGTTTCCCTCCGGAATTCTACATCGAAGGTTGGAAATGGTACTAATACGCTCTAAACACTATTACCGTAAAGGGTTGATTATACTCTAACTCCAAAAATCTATCACTTATCCTATTCCTAGGCCCTAATCAATCACATCCATCATTCACACCAGCATAATTCATATAAACATCATTCAGAGTTCAAACATTCACAACAATGGTTCCACAACATCACACTCTTCAAACATAATCATGACTCAACTATACTTCCTCCTAATCTAGTCAAAGTCTACACTGCATAACTTAGGGCTAAATCCTACCTCTACACACACATTCATAACAATCATCACACATTTGAAAATCGTTTCAAAAGGGGTTCGGGGAATAGGATTTGCATGGCTTGCAACAAAAAATGCATTTTCATCAATTCAATTCCCTAATGTTTTTGGAAATCCTGAAAATAATGTCCCTGTACATAATAGAGCATCATGGTAAATTTTCAAGTCAATCAGAGTTTATTAGGTTCATTTTTTACCCTACGACCACCTTGTCAAAAATTTGCAATGGTCGGGGGTGAACCTACGTCAGATTCACTTAAAAATATAGTAGACAAACTCCAATTGGCTTCAAAATTTAATGGGACACACTTAAGCTTAGCCCAAGGTTGTGTAAAACTGTCAACCCGATCAGAGCACGTTAAATCCATTTCAGTTAAACCACTAACTTGCTCCAATTGGCTTGAAATGTTACATGAAACAAAGATTCAACCTTAGGGTGCTTATATCAAATTTTCAATTCAAAAAGGTATTCCAAACCCAAAATTTAGTTTGTTCTCCTTATACCAAAAAACCCTGATTTCTCGACAACCACCTAAACCCCAAACAAAAAAAAAATTGAAAATCCTTGTTTTGAACCGTTACTAAGTATGGGGATGTAAATTTTAAAAAGAAGATCCCATACTAGAAAACACTTAGAGAGAAAAGAAAGAAGAAAAAAAACAATTTTACTTTTACAAAAATCAAAATTCTTTGGAAAAATCAGTTCCTCTCTTAATGAGGAACAAATAGCTTATTTTGAAAATTTAATGAAACTTATAATCATGCACTTCACCATGAAGAGATACCTCCATCTAATTTCATAAGAACCTAGATGAAGGAGTAAAAGATCACTCAAGATGGATAAACTCAAAGAAAGAGGGAATGTGCCTTGAACTTGAGAAAGTTTAGTTTTAATTCATTTTCAAAAGTTGAAACAATTACAATCCCTTTTTACTTCAAGTTTAAAACTTGAGCTTTCATTCCGAATTGACTTGAGTCGCATAAGAAGGGTTCCTATTTAATCGAAGTGTGACTTAGTTAAAACCATTGAGTTAATCCACTCCTTGATTACTTAAGAATCCTTTCTTTTCTTACTATTTTCTGAAAATTTGTCGTGCGACTTCACGTTCCATTTGGAATGATTGTAGTTCGGTGCAACTTTTGAAATTCATTTTAAACACTTACAAGCATCAGGAAAAAATTTCACTTTACACATAGGAATATCAAACACATATATCAATCAAACATACACAAACAAAATTCAGTTTTATTTCGAACACCATTTTCAAAAACAACATTTTTAGTCAATGCTTAGTGGAACGTAATTTGGGATTTCCAAACATAAAGATTACAATTGAAAAGCTATTAATCCCATATCCTTTGAAAACATTTTCGAAAATTTAAATTCGTTTCCATATAAACATAGACTTTTTCATGTATACCAAATACACTACCCAATGATGTAATCAAAAGTGTGGTAGGAACCTCTATATTGAATTTTAACCCCAGCCTCGATTAAATAAACCTCTTTTCGTTAAAAAATTTTATTATATTATCTCGGGGTTCAAGTTCAATCATTAGAAGCTTCCAACTTAACTTTTTATTAGTATTAAAGTTACCGGAAATCAAATTAATGGTGGAATCATCTACGAGTTCAACAGAAATGTTTTGGTTGTTTTTATGGATTTTAGCCTATTCGATGCAAACTGAGTCACTCGGATAGATTAGAATCGGGGTAGTAAATCATTTTGATTCCCATGGTTCCACTTCTAATTTTTGTCCGCTTACTTTAACACTAAACTATTCCACATATGAACATGTTTCGAGGACCTTTTGATTGAATCCGAACCGTTTCCCCGACTTGAACAAAAGTTACTTTTATGTTTGCCATTAAAATCAGTATGGTTCAACGATTCTAATCTGATCGATCAGTTCTCGATTTCTATTTTCATTTGATGTCACAGTCACTTGAATCAAGTTTAGCTACAGAACCGCTTATTAATTTAATATAAACATTATTTTTCGTTCTCCTAATTACTGATCTAATCAACGTGACTTTAATCACTTGGTTGGATTAGTATTTAAGATTCATAATTGATTTATTCCATGCGGTTCCATTTCTAATCCCTGTTCAATTACTTTGACACCAAATTACTCAACAAACACACATTAAAATCACACACAAAGCACATAGTAAAGCAAACCAACATAAGGGAACTAACACAAAAGTTTCATACATAGAAAATTAATTACTAATTCACAATGATACATAAGCTTCTAGATTCCGACGACGTCACCTCCCGATAAATGCAACATTGGATTGGCCAGTTCCGACATCACATTCCATCAGTGGTAATAACCCTCACTATCTAGTTTAAGTTTATGTACTTCGTTTTGATTAACAGGATTTCCTTTGTAAGAAACTTCAAGTTTTATTTAACTCAAAACTTAAGATAAAATCAATGTACATCCTTTTAAGTTTCCTGTTTGCAAATGGATAAACACTTAGATTATGTGATTCCTTGGATTCTTTAAGGGATCCACTTAGGTTCCAAGGAATTCACTTCCCTTTTTACTTCTAAACACAATTGTTATGGACCAGGTAGACAGAGCCGGCATGCCGAATCCGAATACAAGATTGAGGCCTAAGAGGCCCGTTAAGCACAATTCCGAATTCGGGATAGAGAAGGCCCATTGAGACCGGATACAAGGCCGAATTCAGGATTGAGACTGAGAAGTCCGCTGAATCGGATCCGCATGCAAAACCGCCGGGTTGAGGCCGGATTGGCCCAACAAACCGGACTCGGCATTAGGACCAAGAATGGCCCAATAAGCCGAATCCGGATACCGGAATGGCTTGGTTCGCGCCACCTGAACCGGAATTAGGCATGAGAAGGTATCCTTAGCGAATCTTGAAGGCTTGATACGGATACTGAATACCAACAGGATTAGGACATAGGATTCTTTACCGTTATAACAGTACGAATTCGGACACGTGCATTAAAGGACCTGAAGGAATCCCATTATCTTCAACATAGGATCCTATTAGCTTTAATACCCGCCATGATATCAGAGCCGTTTAGAGAATCTTACCCGCCACATGAAGGCGGCCATCGATTCGGTATCTTCTGGTATGAGCCTATATTACCTGGTAAGCTGTCAGGTATGATCTAACTCAACTCGCACAAGCACACACACCACCCCCCCCAATCAGAAAACGACAGGAGAGTGTGTATCTTGGTGTTCAAGGTGCACATTTCACGTCTGATATCAAGAGTGGGATTGCTGGATTCTTAGACCGAATTGTCTAAGTACTGTGATCCTACGACAGAACATTGGCGACCATAGTGGGAGCGAGAAACTTATTCCCACCACTTTTCGAAGAAGTCCATGGCTAATCAGTCGCACGAGGAACGTACTGAACCCAGCCACCACAGGGAGCTGGACGCAACGAAAAATGGAGAACAAGCACCTTCCCGTCAAAGGGACCTCAGAGAACGGTTGAGTGAGGGAAGGAGAAGAGCTGAACAGGAGCGTTCGAGACAAGAGGAACCTTCTCGACAGGAGCAGGAAAGATCGCGACAGAGGCCCCCCACTAGAGGAGGAAGCCCTTCGCATTCCCGACATGAGAGTAAGGGGTCATCCGGCGGATGCTCGCAGAGGAAAGCCAGCATGGAAACAGAATTGGCCCGCTTGCGTAAGCGTCTGGATGAACAAGACAAGTTACTGAAGGAATTGAGGAAAGGAACTGCCCAGTCGGGTGTGATAAGAGGGAATGAGGTGGAACAGGTGGCTGAACCCGAAGAAAAAGACCATCATTTTCGGAAAGCATAATGGCTTTCCCCATGCCCGAGAATCTCAAAGCTCCGGCCAACGTGGATCCTTACTTTGGGAATTCGGATCCACAGGAGCATATCGACAGCTTCCTGGTGGCAATGTCGTGCCAGGGAGCCAAGGATGCATATAAGTGTCGCACCTTCCCTTTAACCCTCAAGAAAGCTGCTTTGCGCTGGTATTCTAAACTGGAACCCGACTCGATAACAGGATGGAAAGACTTGGCCAGCAAATTCTTGGGACATTTTACAAAAAGTAAGGCTCAGTCAAAATCATAACACCATTTGTCCCAAATCAAGCAAGAGAAAGGAGAGTCGCTGAGAGATTTTCTCACCCGTTTCAACACCGAGTACCTTTCAATCAGTGACATAGAAGCTTCGGTGGCTTTACATCTCCTGATGCGTGCGTTAAGACCGGGAGATTTCACAGACCATGTGGTGATGCACAGGATCAGAACCATGGATAAAGTCATGGAGAGAGCTGAAAAGTACATCAACTTAGAGGAATATCAGAGAGCACAAGATAAGTTTACAGGCGATGCATCAGGGAAAAAGAAGGAGGCTTTTTTCAACAAGGGAACAGGAAAGGGTCATAGAGAAGGAGACAAGAGCAGCAGGCATGATCTGGGGCCTAAAAAGCTCGAAGGTAAATATGACCATTATACTCCTTTAAACACTGCTAGATCACAAATTCTGCGTGAGATTATGAATGCAGAACTAATGGAAGTGGACCGCCCACCCCCGTTGAGGAGGCCTCCCACGAAAGAGAATCAGCACAAGATGTGTAGCTGGCATGGCAGTTATGGACACACCGAGGATGAATGTGTCCAACTCAAAGACGCAGTAGAGACTCTGATAAGAAGAGGAAAGTTGAATCGATACACCCGATCCTTCAGAGGAGGTCCCAGTGAGCGCACCACCACAAGAAGGGTCAGGAGTCCTGTCAGAAGAAGGACAAGAAGCCCACCCAGAAGGAGATCTCGGACGCCCCCAAGGAGAAGCAGAACTCCTAGGCGTGCAGCGACCAGAAACTCCCCAGAAAAGAAAGAGGATGCAAGTAAAAGTGGCAATGAAGACCTGAAATTAATTGGCACTATCGCTGGTGGTCTGACGGTGGAAGGGGAATCCATAACATCCCAGAAAAAGCAGTTGAGGCTGGCTACAATGGCGGTTGCCGTATCAAACAGGCATAAGGAGATGCACCCTCCGATCACATTTACTGAGGCCGATTTGGAAGGAGTGATTCCCAACCACAACGACCCGCTGGTGGTAACCGGAATTATTGACAGATTCCGAGTTTGCCGCATGATGGTGGACCAGGGAAGCTCGTCAGACATCATGTTCACAGAGTTATTTGATCGTCTGAAGTTGAAGGCGGCAGACCTGCACCCCTGTCAAAAGGAACTGATTGGATTCATAGGAGACACTATCAGGCCTAGAGGGTACGTTGATATCAGGCTGACTTTAGGCACGCCCCCTCAGTGTCGAACGGAAAAGTTGCGTTTTCTGATGGTGGATTGCCCCTCCGCTTACAATGCAATTTTGGGGCGGCCCACTTTGAAGGCTTTTAAGGCGATTGCCTCCCCCTTGCACATGGCGATGAAGTTCCCAGACGAGAAAGGATCAGTTGTTACCATCCGGGCAGACCAGACGCAAGCTAAAACTTGTTACATTGCCAGTCTGAAAGCAACCAAAGAAAACGCTAAGAAGCAGGTACAGGCAAAGTGAGCTAAGGGAGCAGCGTCGTCCTCAGGCGTGATGATGGTGGATTTGGATATGAGAGACGATATCAAAGAGGAGCGACCTAAGCCGGAGGGGGAGTTAGAAAAAGTTCAAATTGGAAATGGGCCAGAACAATGGACACAGGTAGGGAAAGACTTAGAACCAGAAGAAAAGGTCAGGTTGGTGGAGCTCCTGAAGAAGAATAAGGACTTGTTTGCGTGGACTGCAGCAGATATGCCGGGAATAGATCCGGACTTCATTTGTCACCGCCTATCGGTTGATCCCAAGTTTAGGCCAGTCTCACAAAGAAGAAGGAAGATGGGCATTGAAAGACAGAAGGTGATCGCTGCCAATGTGGAAGAGCTCTTGCAAGCTGGTTTCATCAGGGAAGTCCCCTATACTACTTGGCTTTCTAATGTTGTTTTAGTCAAAAAATCCAACGGCAAGTGGCGTATGTGCGTAGACTATACATATTTAAACAAAGCGTGTCCAAAAGACACCTATCCTCTCCCTAATATTGACAAATTAGTTGACAATTCTGCTGGTTACCAATTACTTTCTTTTATGGATGCGTATTCTGGTTATAACCAGATTCCCATGTTTGGTGATGATTAGGAGAAAACCGCTTTCATGACTGACAAAGCCGCATACTGTTATACAGTAATGCCGTTTGGTCTTAAGAATGCAGGTGCAACCTACCAGAGGATGATGGACAAGGTTTTTGGAGAGCTGATAGGACCCACGTTGGAAGTTTATGTCGATGACATGATAGTGAAATCGACAGAGACAAAGAATCATGAGCAGGACTTGGAGGCAGTTCTTAAAAAGGTACGTTTGCACAATATGCGTTTAAATCTGCTGAAGTGCGCTTTTGGTGTCACAGCAGGAAAGTTTTTAGGTTTCATGCTTACTAGTAGAGGAATAGAGGCTAACCCCGAAAAGTGTGATGCAATCACGCAGATGAGGAGCCCAAATTCCGTGAAGGAAGTGCAGCAACTGACAGGTCGCATAGCAGCATTGACGAGATTCCTGTCGAAGTCGGCATACAAATCCCTTCCATTATTCCAACTGCTCAAAAAGGACCAAGAGTTCAGGTGGACGGAGGAATGTGAAGCGGCCTTTCAGGACTTTAAGCACTACCTCTCCAATCCCCCGATCCTGAGTAAACCTGAACCAGGTGAAATCCTCTACTTGTATCTGGCCGTAAATGATGAGGCAGTCAGTGCTATTCTGGTCAGAGACTTGGCTGACGGTCAGAAACCGGTGTATTTTGTGAGTAAGGTATTACAAGATGCTGAGAAAAGGTACCAAAAGATTGAGAAGATGGCGTTTGCATTGGTGGTTACAGCGCGGCGCCTCAGACAATATTTTCAGAGCCATCCAATCATTGTTAGAACTGATCAGCCTATCCGACAAGTCTTGCAAAAACCAGACCTGGCAGGTCGCATGATCGCTTGGTCGGTGGAATTGTCCGAATACGGGATTACCTATGAAACAAGAACAGCAATCAAATCTCAAGTGTTGGCAGACTTTGTGGTAGAATTAGCACCAAAGAAAGACTCAGAATTCTGGACCTTGTTTGTTGACGGCTCATCAAACAGGTGGAGGTGCTGGCGTGATACTGGAGAATGCTCAAGGGGTGTCAGTGGAATACTCACTGAGGTTTGATTTTCCTACTTCCAACAACCAAGCTGAATATGAAGCCTGCCTGGCAGGGATGACGATGGCCAAGGATTTAGGAGCGCGTGCAATCATACTCTACAACGATTTACAGTTGGTGATTTCGCAAATTAAGGGGGACTTCCAAGCCAAGGAGCCTTTACTTTAGAAGTATCTTACCAGATGTAAGGAACTGGCAGAAGGGTTTGACAGCGTAGACTTTCAACACATCCCAAGGGATCAAAATTCCAGAGCAGATGTTCTAAGCAAGCTAGCCAGCACCAAGAAACCAGGAAGTCACAGGTCCGTTATTCAGCAAGCAATCTCTCACCCCAGTGCAACATTGGTAGTGGAGGATGAAGAGTCATGGGCTTCCCCAGTCCTAACATTCCTGGCGCATGGGATCCTTCCGAGTGAGGACGATGCCGCAAGAAAAATAAGGAAGATGGCTCCGCATTTTGTTATCCAGGATGGTTTACTCTATCGGAGAGGATTTTCTTCCCCTCTTCTTAGATGTATGATTGAAAGAGAGGCTGAATTGGCTCTAAAGGAAGTGCACGAGGGGCGATGCAACCACCATCTCGGAGGAAGGAGTCTGGCGAGGAAGATATTGAGGGTAGGATTCTATTGGCCCAGCATTCAGTTGGATGCTATGAAGCATGTGAAAAAGTGCGATCGCTGTCAGAAACATGTTGATGTCCACTTGGCACCACTAGAGGAACTCCATTCCATATCAGCTCCATGGCCATTCTTTCAGTGGGGTATGGACTTGTTGGGACCATTTCCGCAAGCAGCAGGTCAGGTGACCCATTTGGTGGTGGCAGTTGACTATTTTACAAAATGGATCGAAGCTAAAGCGGTCGCTGTTACCACATCAACTCAAATAATAAAGTTTCTCAACAACCAAGTCGTATCCCGATTTGGGGTTCCAGCCGTGTTGGTTACAAATAATGGCACTCAATTCACCAGCAAAGCCTTCAAGGAATTCATTCAGAAATTAGGAACTAAGCAACGTCTGTCTTCGGTGGAGCATCCGCAAACCAACGGACAGGCCGAGGCTGCTAACAGATGCATTCTAAGAGGATTGAAGAGAAAGCTGGAGGATAGCAAGGGCAAGTGGGTGGATCATATAGACACAGTTCTCTGGTCCTACAGAACCACTCCTCATTCCACCACTAGCGAGACGCCATTCAAACTCACATACGGAAGTGAGGCGATGATTCCGCTGGAGGTTGGATCCACTAACATGAGGTCAAGATATTTCGATCCAGAAACTAACGTGAGGCTCATTAGGGAAAATTTGGACTTCTTACAAGAATCAAGGGAAATGGCAACTGTTCGCATGGCAACAATCCAGCAGCAGTCAGCCAAGCAATACAATTCTAAAGTGGTTTCCAGAACTTTCAATGAAGGTGACTTGGTGCTGAGAAGGGCCGACGTGCATGGTACTGAACCTACGCATGGGAAGTTGGCAGCTAATTGGGAAGGACCGTATCGAGTCCGATTGAAAACTGGAAAGGGAGCGTATTTCCTGGAAACACTGACTGGAAGAGGCATCAAGAATCCATGGAATGCAGCTAAGCTTCGCCTTTATTATAGTTAAAATTTCGATTTCTGTTTTTTTTCAAGAAGGTCTTATAGACCATTGTTATTTCATTTCCAAGAAGGTCTTGTTGGCCACTGTTATTTCATTTCTGTTATTTCCAAATATATGTTGAATTCTGATTTGGCTTTATATTATATGAATGAGAATTTTTCAAGTTCCTAAATTAAAGTCTAACACCCCAATGAGATGATGCCTTTAAGGCATTCTTATTCTCCGGTATCTGAACTCAGAGATATATATATAAAAAAAAGGGAAGAAGAAGATCCGGAATCCAGTATCAGAATTCGGATGCTGTATCCGGTATCAGGGTCCGGTTCAGATCCGGTATTCGGATCCGGTGCAAGGATTCGTTACCAGAATCCGGCAATGGCTTGACTGCACATGACGGTTCCGGTATCAGGATCCAATACTAGAGATCCGATATTGGAATTCAGAGCAAGATTTGAAAAATCCAATCAAGTAATCCCATCTCCCCAGTCTCAAACCGAATTCGACATGAAAATTTCTAAGTATCATGAAAATTCCGAATCTGACGTGAAAATAAGATGTGAGCAATCTCACACTTAGAAGAATTTGATTACTTAAAAGATCCTAAGTATCCAACTATAGTTACACCACTTATCTGACTAGCCATCAGATAGGAAGTGAGATGGGTAAGTAGATGCTCTATTTAAAAGCGAGCACCCCCCATGTACATATAATGATCCCTGTTAGTTTCCGACTGATAAGGTAAAATGGAAAACCATTCGCTGGCTAGAATAGGCTTCCATGGATCAATAAGAAAGAAAATGGATACGCAAAGGAAATGTAACACAAAGACTAATCCAAATATATTAAAAGTGCATTACGAGTTACAAACTATGGGAAATCAGAAACAAAGTACAACTGGAAGGAAAAACAAAATAGAATTCGGAAAGGAGAAAGCAAAGTGCAGAAACAACAATGCAACAAAAAACTTGGAAATTAAACTAGAATGTTAAACCAGCATCATCTCTAGACAGCAGCATCACCATCATCCTCATGTCCCCCAGCGTCTTCTTCTTCAGATTCTTCATCATCCACGGGGACCAGAGGATCAGGGCAATCTTCATCAGCCAAATTGACAGGCACTCTACTTCCATCCCGAAGGTACTTGTAAAGTACTCCATCTTCAACCTTGTGCAGAAAATGCATGCCCCGAGAAGAGAAGTCACTGTTCAGGAAGTTAGCTTGTTCTACGGCATTCATAAATGAGGATTGGACTGATCCAATCCATTTCTCCTTGTACATGTCCCTTTGCTGCTCAGCTTCATTCCTTTGTTGTTCAGTTTGATTGAGTACGTCCCTCAGCGTCTTCAAAGCAGCATCGTTAGCATCATTCACTTCTTTCAGCTTGTCGTTCATTCTCTTTGCAAAGTCTTCCTCAGCTTGGGAAAGGGCTTGTTTAGTCCTCCTCAATTCAGCAGCTTGGGAAGCGATCTGTTCGGCCATTTCCGCTTCCTTCTGGACATGTGCAGCCAAGTCCACTGCCTCTTGCCCAACGAATAGGACCTTCTCAGCATTTTCCTCTAAAAACTGGAGTGTGGAGGCGGCACGGAGTTGGTGTTTCTTCAAAGACTTCATCAGGTTATCAAATTCACGACGGGTCATCCCTTGGAAGTGGTGGGAGTCCAAATCCGTGACGAGCATGCGTCCAAAATGCTCACTCAGGTTTTCCTCCCACACTGAGGAGGTAAAGGCAGAAGATCCCTGTCCAGCATCAAGTTGGGATTGAGTGGGCGAACCAGAGTGAAAAGGTTCCTGGTCCTTCCTCTTTCGGGCGACACCTTCGGGGCTATCCAGAATGATTGTGGCTGATGAAGGACGGTTGGCACCTGTCTTACTACGCTTGGGGGGCCTCCTCGGAGCATTTCCGATAGCAGCAGCAAGAGCAGCCAAATCTTGGGGGCTCGCCATTTTTTCTGCATAGAGATAGTATGAAGGTATTAATAATTCTAAAAATTACTAAAGTAAGCAAAAAGTATGCATCAAGTATCCTACCGAATTCCGAACGCAAGGAATCCGGCTCCGCATCAATTATCTTCCTAGTATTGATGTACCCGAGTCGTTCATACCAGGCAAAGAAAAATGCTATAGTGGTCCGCTCTACATCGGTAAGGACATTGTTGGGGGTGAGGAAAAAACGCGCTGGAATTTTTGAGTTTTTATCAGACCAAAAGAGAGGGAAATATGGATTTCCCCCATGGTCAAAGAAGAAAGGCCAAGAATGTGGGGCTCCTACTATTTTGAAGTACTCACTTTTGAATCCTTTCCACGTCTCGGAGTAGGTTTCAAAGACTTTCCAGTTGAGACGGGATTTCAGTGTAACCCAAGACCATTTGCCTTTAACTTTACTTGAGGCAAACGGTCCAAAGAAAGTGAAGAATACAGGAAGAGTACAAGCCAGGTTGAAGTGGTTGCAAAAGAGTTGGAAGACCCTCAGATAGCACCAACCGTTGGGATGGAGTTGTGTTGGGGCAAGTTCTAAGTGGCTAAGTACCCTACTTTCAAAGTCGGTAAAGGGAATTCGGACTCCACAGGTGTCAAAAAGAACCACATACATAAAAAAGAAATTTTCAAGTGGGCTGCCTACAGAGCAAATTCGGTTTTGGGAAGAGGGGGCCTCTAAGGCATAAAAGTTTATAACAACCCCTGGTCTAGCAAGTTCAGCATTGTTGTGGTACGCTTGAAGACGTTGGACATCTACAAAGACGGAGGGTCTACCTAAGGCATCAAGGTCTACATCCTCATATCCAGTAATGACAGCAGGAAGAATGAATTCCTCAGGGTTTGTTTCAGACCTCTTCTTCCCCATTTCGGATTCCTGAGAGGAAGCGTAGAAAGAAGACTTAGAGGGAGCACTGGAAACTTCACTAAACATGTTCCTAATGATCCATTTCTTCGCTAGTTCGTCTAAAGCTTCCTTTTCTTGTCCAGAAAAAGGAGAGTTTTGAAGGCCACTAGGATGACTAGTAGAAGTGCAGGGTTTGGCAAGCAAAGGCTTTGACGAATTGGAAGAAGAAGAACATGGGGGTTTGTTTGAAGGAAGTGGCTCCATGATTGAAAGGAAAAAGTAAGAGATAAGAAGTAGTGTACCTGAAAGTGAAAGGAAGAAGTAAAATTTGAAGATAATGGAGAGGGAATTCGTATGCAGCAGAGGTAGAATAGAGAGGTGAAGTTTTGACACAAAGAACTCCTCTCTATTTATAGTGCAAATTCGGTTTTCTGAGGAGGTAAGTGAAGGGATGCATTGAATGACCACTCCGTGCAAGTCATTACTCAGAAGTCATGTCAGTTGGAAGAGAGAAGTCATGATGGAGCAGTGATAAGTCACAACTGCAATGAAGCATCACCTCTTTTCATTTTCCCAAGAAGACTGAAGGATAGTGGTTACACCTTTTCAGGAATCAATTCGGTTCCCAATGGATACATCTTTTCATAAATCAATTCGGCTTCCAATGGATACACCTTGTCAGAAATCAATTCGGTTCCCAATAAATCTTTGAGAGCAGAAGGACTGAAGTGTGATGGAGACAAGACATAAGGAGGGCCATAGGAACTCTGATTTGTGTCAGGTTGGGAGCATTGAAGATGGACTAGGAACAGAAGTTCATGCTCTGGATAGGTAGTGTGTTGCAATTAAAGAAGTCTTGGGAAAGGACCAAATTCAAATTCAAAATCCTGAGTTCAGATTCAAAGTGATGAACCTTGATGTCAAAGTCATCATTCTGGGAAATTGAAATAAATTCGTGACATGGGAAATCGGAATTCGGCAGTACGAAGCAAGCATCCCGGATTCGGCAAATTGGTTCCTGTTATGCATTAAGAATCCGAATTTGGATTGTTGAAAGCTGCTCAAGAACTCATGGCACATTGCATGAACCATGACTTGGGGGGCTACTGTTATGGACTAGGTAGACAGAGCCGGCATGCCGAATCCGAATACAAGATTGAGGCCTAAGAGGCCCGTTAAGCACAATTCCGGATTCGGGATAGAGAAGGCCCATTGAGACCGGATACAAGGCCGAATTCAGGATTGAGACTGAGAAGTCCGCTGAATCGGATCCGCATGCAAAACCGCCGGGTTGAGGCCGGATTGGCCCAACAAACCGGACTCGGCATTAGGACCAAGAATGGCCCAATAAGCCGAATCCGGATACCGGAATGGCTTGGTTCACGCCACCTGAACTGGAATTAGGCATGAGAAGGTATCCTTAGCGAATCTTGAAGGCTTGATATGGATACCGAATACAAACAGGATTAGGACATAGGACTCTTTACCGTTATAACAGTACGAATTCGGACACGTGCATTAAAGGACTTGAAGGAATCCCATTATCTTCAACATAGGATCCTATTCGCTTTAATACCCGCCATGATATCAGAGCCGTTTAGAGAATCTTACCCGCCACATGAAGGCGGCCATCGATTCGGTATCTGCTGGTATGAGCCTATATTACCTGGTAAGCTGTCAGGTATGATCTAACTCAACTCGCACAAGCACACACACCACCCCCCCAATCAGTAAACAACAGGAGAGTGTGTATCTTGGTGTTCAAGGTGCACATTTCACGTCTGATATCAAGAGTGTGATTGCTGGATTCTTAGACCGAATTGTCTAAGTACTGTGATCCTACGACAGAACAACAATTTTCTTAGTTTTCAATTATTAGTATTCCCATTTGCAAACATAAACTCATTCCACTAATACAAAACACATCATTTAATCACAGATTAGCATTTAGTACCAAGCATACTAATTCATAAAAATTTCCACTTAAAAGGGTCTCACCTCTGAAGAAGAAGCTTGAGATGAGAGTGTTCGCAGCAAAATCGGGACCACTTTCCCTCAGGTCGGAAAGGAAGGAACTACTCTGATACCATAATCTAACACCCCAAGTTTTTATATAAAATATCACTTAATAAGTTTAATAATTAAATTGAAGAACTTAAAAATTTCTTTTCATAAATCAAGTTTACATATGAAATTGGGTATTTCCATTACAATATGAGTAGTGCAACATATAATTTCCTTCTTTCCAAATCTTCCGCTGCGACACTCTGATCCTCAAGCTCCTTGACATTCACCTAAAATGATAACCACTAAGGGTGAGACCTTTTCACAACACATTGAATTATAAGATAGTAAAGAGCACATAATAAAAATTCAAGCATCATAGTCAAACCAAGTCATAAACTAACAAAATGCTTCACATTTTTATATTAACAGTTTTCAACACATATCTATAATCATTTTCATTTCCTTTATTTTATCTTGGTCTCACATTGCCGTAGCTTAAGTGAGAACCAAGGTGCATACTTATATTTTACAGTTGACCTCACATTGCCGTAACTTAAGTGAGCACCAAGCCCTTAGCCTCACATTGCCGTAGCTTAAGTGAGCACCAAGGTGCATACTTATATTTTACACTTGGCCTCACATTGCCGTAGCTTAAGTGAGCACCAAGCCCTTAGCCTCACATTGCCGTAGCTTAAGTGAACACCAAGGTGCATACTTATATTTTACACTTGGCCTCACATTGCCGTAGCTTAAGTGAGCACCAAGCCGCATACTTATATTTTGTCCTTAGATTTACAATATACTTATATCATCATAGATCTCTAGTCTTTTAGTTTAAACACTTCATTACAAAGCACACAAATCAATTAGTCATTCATAACAAGTAACAATTTATTTAAAAACACATAACCCATACACAACTAATCACAAGCATAAGTTAAGGGTTCACACTTTTTCCCAACCAATACTCATAATATTCAAAAACACTAAAAATTAATTCCATGCATTTCCAGTAAACATCATCAACCTTCAATATACAATTATAATACTCTTCTTGTTCAAGCATTCAAATTTTATCCATTAATGATTTCACCACCTCATAACCAACATTATTAAATATTTCATATTAAATACTTAGACATCAATATACTCATTTAACGCACATAGGGAACATAGCAATTTTCAACAGACAACAGACATCACAAATAAATCGACATACTCAGGTATGTCTCAGAGTGCTGTAAAATAAGTCAACTCCCTAGGGTTCTTCACTTCCTACTTTACAACATATATAAGGGATTTTTAGCAAATTATGTCAATTAAGTTAAATAACTCAATTAAAACAAAAATACATTCAATCTCCCTAAACCAACTTTAAACAGATGCTATTTTGCTACCCACAACCCAATTTAACTACTTAACCCAAGTCGTATTATATACCCCAACTATCGCTAACTGAAGGTGTGGAAAAGAGACTCCCCTTACCTGGAAATCCTAGCAATAACGACAGAGCAACGTTTACATCCGCGACTTGCTCCAGGGTCAAGGTCAATAGCGTGTTGGATCTAAATAGGGACATATGATAAAACTAATTATAACATTAAAATATATATATCAAATAAATTCATTTTTGTCAAAATAATAAATATATATCATTATATAATAAAAATATATCACTTTTCCCTAAAACATATCTTTATTTGAAAATATAGGGATAATAAAAATATTGACGGATCGTCAAATAAATTAGGTAGATGGATAGAGGGAGTTGAGGAGATTATATATCTAAGAAGGATTTGAGATTGAACGGTTGGATCTTGAATTATTGGACCGGAAAGTTGGAAGCAAACAAAGTTGTTTCCCTCTGTCGTCGCAGACGCCCTTCTTTCTCTCTGTCTATGTTTCTTCCTCTTACTGCCACATGCTTGCTCTTTCTATACTTAAGTTTTTGTTTTTATTTTATTTTATTTCTTTTTAACGTGGTGGCCATAGGGCCACACGTTCTTTATTTTTTTTTTCTTTTCTTGGGTTGGGACGTGTTTTGGGTAGAAATTAGGAAATATTATATTTTAATAATTTGTTCTGACTTGTGGATCAATGTGTGTACGTATTTTGGATTATAGCTAAAAGTTGGATGATACTAAAAATAAAATACGTTTAGGTAAAACAATATTGTATTTTGAATTACTCAAAACTGATTGAAAAATAATAAAGTTACAGGTCCCCCCAGATAGCTATTGCGTAAGAAAAATTATCAAAATTCAAAAGTAAATATATTTTCTAAATCTTGATATTAAACTTGATAATATGTAATATTTAAAATTTTGAAGTAGAAGATTTTATATATAACTTAAACCGATAATATATTAAACCAGTCCAGAAGCTAAAAAATAAAACAGCCTCCGAACACTATGAAAATTTACAGGGACGCTCAAAATATTAAGTTAAACATATTTTTCGGAAGAAACTATTTATAAAAATGCCTCTAAGGCTTGCCACTTGAGTTCCCTGTCAAAATGTTAATTAAACTAAATAAAAGTACTACTTTATTTTTGGAAAACATATGATAACAAATTTATACTTATTTTGACTAGAAAACATATTTCAAATATAATGATGAAATCAGAATTTTATTCCGAGACTCAAATCTTGAAAACATCATATTGAATCATTTAATTATTTTACTAAAAGTATTAGAAATAACGGGATGTTACACATAATATGAAAACGGCCAAGGAGCTTTGGGAAAAACTCGAAGGGTTATATCAGGCAAAGGGCATCTCAAATCGGTTGTTGCTGAAAGAGCAGTTCCATAATTTGCGCATGGATGATAGCATGAAGGTCTCTGATCATCTTAGTGCTCTCAATGGTATTGTCTTTGAGTTAGAGGCTATTGGAGTGAAGATTGAAGATGAGGACAAGGCGCTAAGGCTAATATGGTCTCTTCCATCTTCCAATGGGCATATCAAACCTGTTTTGATGTATGGGAAGGAAACTCTAAATTTTGAAGAAGTTGTTGGTAAGATTATTTCTGAAGAAAGAAGAATGATGAGTCAGGATGACACTTCATCAGATTCAGTGCTAGCCACTAGAGGTGGATCTCATTGGAAGAAGAACCAGGGAAAGGGTACGATGTGCTGGAAATGTGGAAGCTTTGGGCTTGTGAAGAAAAATTGTCCAGGTGGAGCGAGATTAGAAAAGAGTTCTGGGTCAAATGTAAACAGTCTCTCTATCACTAATGGAGAGGATGATCTTTTCTGAAATAAAAAGGTTGTTTATCCTCATGGCATTACCGCGATGTCATGAAGAAGGATGAGTTCATGCTAGCGGTTCCATAATTGCACACAGACATTGGTTGACATGAATGCAAGGTGTGTGGCACGGGCATTGGTTGCTGATGCAAGGTGCGACATGAGCATTAGTTGACATTGATGCAAGGTGTGTGGTGGGTGATGTCGGTCGCTGAGGAACTTCCGGAGATGACGATCGTGGAGGTTGCACCATAAACTTTTTCAGCATGGTTTCGACATGTGCAACATGATGGCACGTATACTCTTTATGGTGGAGTATGATAGTTCTTTTGAGCTATGATTGTCGGTTTAGACACAGAAATGCGTATATTTCAATCAAGGTGGAGTTTGTTGGGTTTTTCTTGAAAGATTCTATTTTAGCAAGTCCCACATTGCCTGAGATTGGAGTGAAGGAAGGAAGTCAAGGCTATATATTGGGCTTAAGTTCCTTGTTTTAACTTGTCCCAATTGGAAAACACTTTAAGCTTGTATCCAACCTTTGTTTTTCCTCTTTTATATTCTAGGTTAGAATATTGTGAGGAGTAGTGAGGGTATTTGTTTTGGAGAGTGTGGGTATATTGGGATCAAGGGGAAAGTTGTCTATGTGTTGTAAAAATTTTCACATAGTATTATTTTCTGGTTGTTTTTAGGCAACAATCGTGGTTGTTTTCTCCGGTTTTAGAGCTTTTTCCACGTTAGATCCTTGTATGGTGATTGTTCTATTTTCTTATTTTATTTCTCTGTTCCTAGCAAGGTTTTAGGAAATGGTATTTTTCCCAACATAAGGTGACCTGGTGAGATGGTCGTTTGGGTACAAGCTGGTTTTGCCCATGTACTTCCCGAACTAAATATGGTGCAAATGGTGTGATTTCGAGGGTGGTTCTGGGGCATTGACATTTTTTGGTGGTTATTTCTAGGTTAAGGATGGTGTGTATTTTGGCAATTGTGAGTGGCCAGTGTTAATGGGGTGAGAAGCCAGTTAGGTTAGAAGTGGAGAATCAAGTTACTCATCCAACAATTCGCAAATGAAACTTTCTTACAAACAAAATAAATGAACCAATCATACGAATGAACTTTAATAAGATCTAACAAAACAATATGATCACATGACCCATTATTAAAAATGATGAACACTATTAAAAATGATGAAATTATGATGCAATCACAAAGACCAAGATACCATTATCGATAACCATACCGATGTTGGCTCCATACGTCCACATATCCTGTATAAAGTGGATTCTAAGGTAGCATAATCCTTGCATCTTTATACGCATACTTTTCAAAGTGTGTAGAGGACAAGTTAAACAGTCGAGCACCGAATCAATAGAAAAATGCTTCATATCCAATCAATTGGTGACTGCTAGCAATATCCATTGGAGAAGGAACAATCCAGAAACATGTGTGGATCTGAATTTTTTATTTTTTTTAACAATACAAAAAGCACATTACAAAGAAAGAAATACATCTCTTTTGTAAAGATCATCTTATCTTTTCTTGAAAGCCTGTATAAAACCTTTTGCTAGTTGAATGCTTTGACTTTGTGAGGAATCTTTGCTTTCCAAATGATGGACAAAATATTAGGCACTTGCATAATCAACTCCTTCTTGAAACGATCATAGTATAAGTTGTTTTAACATTAAATTCCAGTCTCCTACACATCCAAATCCAGCAATCCGTAGAGAGACAATTTAAATATCCATTTAATTACTTTATTTTTTTATTTTATTTTCTTACTTGACAAATTATGACTAGCCTGAACCACAAATGATATGGTGATCCAAAACCAACTAATACCTTCTAAGTTATTCACTCAGGCACCATTTGGACAATAGACACATTCTTAATGCATGGCAGCAACATGATAAAGTAAAGGGAATATTTTTTATTGTCTAACACTATTTAGCTAGACGTTATATGTGTGTCAGATGCTTGGACAGTATGTCGATGCTTGGATAGTATGTCGGGAGAGGTATCAGTGGTTCATAAGCTTTGCCTCATTAAAGTCTGTGGAGAACGGGATTTGAATCCTCTAACTCAATGTTTATGTAACTTCTCTAGTTCATTTTGTTTTAACTATTGAATCACTTTAAATTTTCTGGCTCAAACTCTCCTCTTTTCTCCACCCTGCCGTCCAATTGGACTAGGTGGATTATGAATGTGTTTAAAGAAAAAAAAGAGAAAATGCATTTATGTTGTGTTTGTTGCAACTATTTATCATACATGGATGGAGAGGAACTTTCGATTGTGCATGAATAAGAGTAGAACTCAGCACCATATCTTGAGAACTATTAGGCGTGAGATTGTTTGGTGGATAAGTTATTGTATTCCGCAATTTAGTAGATGGAATAATAAGACTTTAGTCAATAGGATTCTTATAGAACTTTAATTGTATAGTTTTGTTTAGGCATTAGTAGCACTTGAACCCTTCCTAGAAGGTGGCAAGTTCCTATTAATGGCCTTTTACTTTGTTTTTGAATTTTCATGTGGTAATAGAATTTTCTTATACCAAAAAACAAAATTCGTGAGTTAGAAAGATAATGAATTAGAGGAGTTAGAGAATCCAAATAATAGGTACGAATTTGTTTACGAAGGTATTGAATACCCTAAGGGTCAAAGGTATCATAGAGATAAATCGTAAAACTGTAAAAGTGTGGCGGGGTGTCTTCACCCCTGAAATTCAGGAAAATATCATAGTCACAATTGATTTCTATCAGGTGCATAATCTATATATTGATGAATTGGATTTACTATGTTAACCCACTCTGTTAACTGATCCTTATCATTTGCATTAAGAGTGTTAACCATTGTTGGTATAGAGGTACTTGATTCTCAAACATCATGTATTTTGTTGTGATATTCTTAACGCGTACGATTTTTAGTTTAGTTAAGTGATATGTTAGGTTAAGAATGATATGGCTTGTAATTTTTTGTTCAAATCTCAATGAGCTTTTACATAATTTACCATTTTTATGAGGGTGACATAATTTCTTTCTTTTTCTTTTTTAATAAATTAAGTGTGTTGTCCAACGGAAATAATTTTGTTGGAGCCGGTAACACGATTATCGATAGCAAAGAATTCGATCTAGAGAAAGATACACTTCTATTGGTAAAACTCGCATAGCTAGTTATGTTTTTAAAAACTAAACTAGTACATGAGATCCAAGAACACGAAGAGCTTCAAACAACTCCACATAAATTTGGATTTTTATAAGTTTCCAATATATAAAATATAACATTGTGGAAAGATATATTTGCTTCGACTCCTATTTCCATCTAATTCCACCTCATTTTTTCATTGATTCATGTTCGCTTAGTTAAAGTTTTGTACACGTTGAAGTTATGCCTAAAGACTCATCCATCAACACGACAATTTAGTTAATCCTCCAAATTTCATTTATAGAAAAAGGTACCATAAACCATCATAAAAATAAAAATTACTCTTCATATTACAAGCTAACAAGAGTTGGGAAAAACCACTCCCTACCATCATCTTCAAGAAAAAAAAAACACAATACATTAAGGAGGAGAAGAGAACTAAATAACATCAAAAGAACTTGAATGCCCAAGATGGCTAGTTAGATGATCATTACGCTTTTTTTTCTATGTAAGTGTGTCTTAACAACACAACCAAATTTTGTATGAGCTCACTACTAATAACATATAATTAACTAAAAGAAGGAAATGATGAGATAAGTAGAAAAAATAACATCACTTTTCCAATGTATCTTTAATATACTTTTCGTTTTCAAATTATTTCAAATAAGGATCGAATTCATTATCATTTGGCTAAAACTACTAAGAATGGAACGTGTATCAATCAACTATTAATAATATGTTAAAATTAACACTTCATTATATATATATATATATATATATATCAAAACTTAGATCAAACCAATCAAATAGCAATGCATTTAAAAGTTTATTGGCAACTCATTGTATTTATTGATTGCAATGCAATGCTTCAGAGTCATTAAACAACATCTTTAAAACTAGAACATAGAGCATAGTAAAAATAAAATAAGTTGCCTCAGGATACATTGACCCAGTGCAACAGAAGTTAAGATTGCAATTTCCACAAACTTCACATAGCTTGACACCAAAATGACTAAGTACATAAATGTTGATTCTTCTTTGAGTTCCCCATCGATTTTAACTCTCTTACATCTCACTAAATCGTCTTTTTATCCCACTATAGCTCCTTGCTTCCACATCAGCTAGACCATTCTCTAATGTTCTTACCAAATTGTCAAAGTAGTTCCTAGTCGCAACAGTCATATCAATCAACTTCAAATGAAAATCTTCAAATTGATCAAGTGCCTCACCAGTTAGAAACTTATGCACTTTTGTTTCTAGGTAATGATGAAACCTTTCCAAAACAGCCTCTGCCTCTCCTTGCGTGTACTCGAAAAACTCTATTTTAGCTTTCTCATTCTCAGGAAGATAATATCCATATACATATGCCCATTTAAGTAGTCTTCTAGATTCAACTACCTGTAGCCATGCCTCATTTAAGAACTCAAAATTAGATTCAGGTTTTCCAAGTAATGCACTTAGCCATTCAACATGATTAGCTAGCATATTCTCTGAAGCCTTTTTTCTTGAAAGCTCGTTGGTGACCCAACGCTCATAGTAATAAGTGTACTTATCAATATATTCCCTAGCCTCTTTTCTTTTGGTTCCCTCGATGATTTTTTCTTGAAAGTTCTCTGGTTGTCTATCAAGATAATCATCGCAACTTTTTCTGTCACATTGGAACCAATCTCGAAGACAAAGCCAGCAAAATTGGAACCCGCATTTGCATTTCATATGCATACAACCTTCGTTTTTCTCAATTGGTATCTTGCACTTAGGGCACTGTTTAGCATATTTGAGAATCCAATTGATGTTCTTAGACTCCGAAACTTTTTTTAACCAAAGGCTCACTATTTCACAATCTACGGGGCTATGAGCATCTTCCCCACAATTCCAACAAAAGCTATAATGACAAAGGCAAGAAACATCCAGCTTTTTGTTGACACCATTCGGTTGGAAAACAATGGCGAACTCACAATCTGGACCAGGACACCATTTCATGTTCTTGTTTTTTTCAACATAAGAACGCAACAAAAACTGGTCATACTTATTTCTATTAGGCTCACTTGCAAATTGGTGAATCATATCACCATCAACTGCAATGGTACAAGAAGGGTTTGGGCATTTGAGTGCCAAACACTTATCGGGGCCCTCATTGATTTTTGTATCAATGTAATCCTTCCAACAATTGATGCAATATGGGTGGCCACACCCTAATGATTTCATCATATTACAAGTGAAAGACTCGAAACATATATCGCAATCAAGGATCTTAAAATCCAAAAAACATACCTGAGGCTCCTTTATCAGCCCTACAGCTTTGCGAACCTTTTCTTCGCAATCAAACCAGGCTTCATGCACTTTTGTTACACTCCAATCAAAGTGCACGAGCAAAAGGCAAGCAGTAACTCTTGATATTGATAGGATAGTTGACACATTAGTTATGTCAGCCTCTTGAAGTCGACTGATGCCATATCCGCTCAGAATGTTGAAATTACTTATGGGTGTGATTTTAAATTTCTCAGCATCATCTTTAGCTTTCTCTTCAACATTGTCCATGATTGAAAAAATTTCATCTTCATCAAATTCATCAACTTTGTCATCTATAGCAGGATCTATCAACTGTGAATCCATGGACGAAAAGTAATGGTAGAAAGAAAAACAAGTGAAAACCTAAAAGAGAAAAAAGTGATGCAATTAGGATGGATAACTCAGATAACTCAGACCTGAGCTGTGAGGATTTCGATCAGGGTTGGTGGACCCAGTAAATGTAATTGGGGTTGGTGAAACTCGAATTTGGCATTTTTTTATTAGAAATTAATAAATTATTGATTTTAGTTGCTAATTTGTTTAATAAGTATTTGAAACAAATTTAGTCATGATTTTCTATAAATTCTTTATGGGCCAGGAGTAAAGCCAAAGCCCAAAAGAGATAGGAGAAAAATCACACCTCTAAAGCAAAGCATGTGGTAAGGAAGTGCTATAGAAGGGTTCCACTATTAGTTAGAGCGAGGATACCATTGGAGGATGGAAAAAAAACTCGCGATTATAGTTATCAAGCTCGTTTGTAGTTTTTAAACAAATAAAACGTAATTATTGGTCACAAGAAACCACATTAATAAACCATATTTATCATCAATATTTTGTTGTGGAATAAAATTTTAGAGATTATAATTTTGAGGTGTTACAATAAAACTGTAGAGGATCCTAACACAAAATAATTATTCTTTGTGTTTCATAATATCACATTTAAAAAAAAAATTACAATCTAAAAAAACTAAAAAAGAGAAGCTATATAATATTTTATATGTTGGATAGAAATTGTAATCATAATAAACTAAAACATGATAAAAATTTATTGGTGTTGAGCTGATGCCAAACATGAATTAAGATTTAGACTTTTGGCTATGTCCAATAAAATAATAATGGTCCAAGTAGGGATGAAAGAGAGAGCTTGACCTTCAAAAAGATAGAAATGATTAAACAATTAGTGCAACGGTTAAATAGATTGAGGATTCAACATAACATGAACATGAAGAACACTCTCATATCATGAACATGAAGAACACTCTCAGTGAGAAATAAGACCTAGTTATTCCAAGGTACTTGTCATCGTCACGACGGACGGGGTGACTAGAGGTCTAAACCACTCTCTTACAAAATGAAAAAAAATATTTTATTTTTAAGGATGGTTATAACTGTGAAGCAAGTGAGCTTGGCAAGTGTTTTGATGAAGATAAATGTGATGAAAACTAAATGTACAAGAGCAACAAACAACAAACAACAAGAAGACTCAAGAAGCAAATCTTTTAGGACATTTATTTTAATGTTATTTGCATTTTACTAAGTTCTTAAGATGTTTGCTTGGGTAGAGTCTAGGTTGGGTAGTGAATCTCAATGCATTCATATTGAATAATCATGAAATTAATTCATTACAAAATCAATCTTTTGAAAATGATGCATATGGTTTTATAAACATTTTAAAATATACTCATGCATCATACTTTGGCTTAATAATGGGTTTAGAACAAATATTTTTATATATGATTTTTCTCTGGTTTATCTGGTTAATTACTGGTTGATTATCTGGTTATCCAGATGAATAGTGTAAAAATTGGCGTGGAACTTATTTTAATAGCCCGTTACCCGGATAAAGGCTTATTTACCGAATAAAACTGACAGTAGGGCCAAAAATCTGTTGGAAACTTCAACAAACTTCATAACCGACTTGACCCATCAAAACCCAATATATAAGGGTAACTTTTAGACACTTTTCATCATTGAAAAAATAGAAACCCTTAACCAATATTTTCAAGAGAATCAAAATAGAAATTTCATAATCTTTTCATCATTCTCATTCTTGAACTCAATATTCTTCATTGTTCATATTGCATTCAATGAGATTCAAGATTCAAATATTTAAGTGCTGCAATTCTGAGTTGTTTACTGCACATAGAGGTGTTCTTAGAAAGTAACACAATTCAAGAAAGATTGAGGTGTGTGGTATCACCAATAGATCAAGGTTCATAGGTGTGAGGCATCACCTAGTGAAGGAGAAGACTAAGAGATGAGGTATCCCTTTGGCAAGTGGAAAAATCTAGGAAGTGAAGCATCTTCTTTGTACTTGGAAGTGAGGTATCTTTCAAGTTGGTTATCACAAGGGAATTTAGAAGATAGAGACAGGTACAAGGCAAGGGTGAGGATCCTATGTGGAGCGATTTAAGTGAGGTATCTTGGATGCGTGCTTGTACTAACATTTTTTTTTTTAATTCATAGTGAAGCAAATCACCCAAATCGAAAATGGGAGGACTGAATGTATCTCTCGAAAGGTTGAGAGTGAACCAATATAAATCGATGTGTTGTATTCATTTCCCTAATCTTCTTTACATTACGTTTATTTCGTTTGTTTTGCGAAAAATTGAATTTTGGTGGTTTCAATTCTTGAATAAATCAAACCAAATCTTTTATAGGTGATTAGACCTCGTTTCAACATTCAATACTAGTTGTTGTTTATTATCTTGGCCGGTTGTGCAAAAAATATTCATTAAAGAAACGTTTTTGAATCGATTAGCTTCAGGTTATTTGGTTCAATTAATCAGATAATTCTGCTGTTAACCGAATAACTATCTGACTGAACTAGATAAACAACGAGATAAAGAGCAAACAACAACCGAGTAAAGTGTTGCAAACACTTTCATTTTTAAAAGAAATTTAAAAATTGTTAAAACTTCACACTACACCTATTCACCCTCCTTCTAGATGTCTATTAGCCCACTTGTATTCCAACAATAACTGTCGCAAATGAATTTTATCTCGTGGTTAACTTTTGACCATGCTTTTCTTCCAAAGTTTTAATATTTGTAATGAAATTAGCAACATTCTTCAACATATCTACATATTTAAGTGATTTTACATTAATTGTGATAAAATTATAATTTTCATGTTTTCCACGCTTAACAATGATTATCTTGAAAATTTTTACCTACGATTTAAGTTGTAACTAAATTAATTTTGGCCAATCCTTTTAAGAATTTCTAGATCAGTCCTTGGTTGTTACATTATTACAAGTAATATGACTTGGATAGCTTATCAGATAATAGATCTCAGGATTTTAGATAATGGAAGAGGACACCAACAATAGCATACTACAGAACTATCAAAAGAAAGTCTCGAACAAGCTAAATAAATCTTCACATCACACAAAATTGAGTTCCCATGCTTGACAATAATATCAGCTAGTAGATTTGTTTCATGGTACATATGAATACACATAACCTCACTTCCCCTAGCTATCACATGTTTATATCACAACCCCATATATGACGTACCATATATTTGCCTAACACCAAAAGGTCACTTAATGGTTTGATTTTTTATGGTGAAAGTTCAAGTTTTTTTTAATGTTCATAGTGGCGAGTTCGGAATGGTGTAACACCCCAAAATTTTAATCATGGATTAATAAAGGTTAATTATAAATTTTATTTATAATTAATTGTTTATATAATCATCTCTGATTAAAATTAGGTATTTAGCATGCAAATAGGGAGAAATTTATTTTCTATGCAAAAATAAGATTTTTGCATATTAGTCCCTGCTGTAGGACCTAGAAGCAATATTAGAAAGATTTTGGAGGGAAAATAGAATAAAATATTTATTTTTCAAAAATTAGCCAAAATACTCGAGTATTTTTGAGAAGACTCGAGTATTCTGGGCAACAATGCACGAGTTAGTGCGTTTAATGAGTCATCAACCCACTAACTCCAGATTTCGACATGAAATCGTTCCCTTAACACCTCAGGGACCTTGTGTCGACTTGCATGCACTTAGGAATCGCTTATTTAAGGCCATCAACACGGAAATTAAATCCTTTGTTGATTCAATTGCATGTTTAGGGTTCCGAACTCGTACGCAACAATTCTCCTTCGATTTTGAGTGTTAGGTTAAGAGTGATACACCATTACAAAGCTTGCATCCTGAGCTTTGTAAAGAAACAAAAATTGTGAAATGAGAGTTAGTGTGCTAAGAGAATCGAAGCTCGAGAGGCTGGAGTCTGTTTTTGGAAATCAGTTCGTGAGACTTACTTTGATTGTTGATTTTGGTAAGCTCTTGAACTGTTAAGACTTCAAATTCATTTCATTCTCTTATGCATATTGCAGAGAATAATTTCTAATCAATTTCCCCAATTCTTTTGCATATTTCACTGATCAAAATCAATGGTTTTATGACCCTACTCGAAACTGTCATGTTGTCAAATGATTTTTGGGGAAACTAGCTTAGAGGTTGAATCTCTGTCAAATTCTTGTTTCTACTCATCATAGAGGTAAGTGTGAAGCTATACATTCGCTAGAATAAGGTTTAATTACATGAATTTGTATTGAAAGCCACCAAGAGGCTTTAAGGGCTTAGTTTTAAACAGGTTATTGGCTTGGAGGCCAATCTGTGTTCTATAACCTGATGGAACATGCTTTGTATGTTGCATGTGTGCTGTATACAAGTTATTTTCATGCCAAATGTGTTTAGATTTGAATTTGGCATGTTAAGTTGTTGAAAATGTGATTTTATGCATAATTGATCCATGGATATGTTTCACTGTAATTTGATGTAATTTCTGTGTTGGAACATGTTTATGTTGCACAAATATAGTTCTGTTGATCATTGATTTTGGTTAGATTTGGTTAAAATTGAAAATGGTATGTCAAAACTCAATTTTTCTGTGTTTTACTGTCAACCAAGACTCGAGTAGTTGGCTCAAGACTCGAGTGTTTTCTAATGCACCAGTGCATCTGACTGCACCAACACTCGAGTACCTGAGTCAAGACTCGAGTATTGTCTGATGCAACTTTTGAAATTTTTGATGATCCACTCGAGTCTGGCATGAACCACTCGAGTATTCTGGGTTGATGAACGACTCGAGTATTTCATGTACTACTCGAGTATTTTTGGAAAATCTGAAACTCAAACTTTTCAGAAAACTATGATCAGTCTTATATGAACCACTCGAGTATTCTGGACAGAATGATGAACTACTCGAGTCTTATGGGAAAGACTCGAGTATTTCTGGTCAGAATGCTGAAAATGCCATTTTTACTTAACCAAGTTATTTAAATCAAAATGACACTTAATTAAATATGTTTTGAAGGATGAATTGTACGTTGAAGTTTCATTTATGAATCTATTCCATGTTGTATAAATTAAGATTAAGAGAATCATCTTAAATGGAATATGTCACTGCATTCATGCATGGTGAATGGTGTTGAGTTATCGTTTTGTCATGTTCTAGGAACATGAGGAGGGCCTCTGGGAGTGCCAAAGGATACTGCTTGCTTGATACCATATTAAGGTTGACGAAGTGGATGCTATGTCTTGATGACAAGATTATTAAGTGATAGTTTACATTTTGGCGACGTGACGATCACTAGATAAGGTGACGTTGTTTATCACTTTCGAGCAAGTACGCCATATGTTTGATAACGTATTTATTGTATTCTGGGAATACATTGGAGTTATGGAAGGACGTCCATTCGAGTGATTAGTTGGAGAATCTCAGGAATGAGAGGTGTCATGCATCATATCATAATTAACGGTAAAAGACTGTAATGATAGATGCTATGATCATGTTTAATAAATGTTGTTGATATGCATTTATTAATTATCATTATTTGATTATGTGTATGTATATGCTTACCCTTGTGCCCTTGTTAGGTGATGGCACGTTACCTAGCATGCGTCGAGATCAGACCCATCCCTAGTGGGATATGGACATATGAGGAGCATCGAGCGACTTTTGAGGACGAGGTGGAGATCACACTCTACCACCCTAACCCTCTTGTTCGCGTGCGCCCTCGTAGGTTTAGGATACCTATTATATATACTATGCACGTACCCCCGTTTTATGTATATAGAGGACCACCACCACCAGCTCGACCAGTACGTAGGTTTCATAGTTTTCGTTTCCGACCTGCTACTCGTTCTCATCCCTTTGCTCATAGAGTTTTCACTGATGATGATGTTCCCTCATCTGGTCCGAAAGGTTTTGTTAGGACTGCACCAGCTGCAGACCTTAGGCCCAGTGGTAGGGCCTCTACCCCATCGGACGAGATTGAGGAGGATCCTAAGGAGGGGGGAGAGCGAGGAGGAGGAGGTACCAGTCGAGCCGATTCCCAGGCCTTGAGGAGGACCTAGTGGTTCCTAGGATATTGCATAGCATAGATAATTGGGGTTTCGGATCGACTTTGTAGCTACAGTGGACCAGATGGATGCGTGGAGGACCAGTTGACCTGCGCTCAGACACTTTATTTTTGAGTTGTTTCATATTGTATATACTTTTGTAGTGTTTGAGAGTGTAGGTCTTATCTTTTGGATATGTTTATGTTTTTTTTAGTATTATGGACATGTATCTTTTACTTACTTTACTATGGAGTTGTTCAGATGTACTTATGGATCTTTTCTCATTATATATATATATATATATCGATATGGTGTTTTATCTCCATGATGATCCTTGAGTACTATTATTTTCCGCGCACTTTGATTTTTGATAAAAGCGAATTCGGCAACTATTGTCACATTGAAAAGGTTATTTACAACTCACAAGACAACGCTAAGTTTATAATATTAAAGTTTATGCTTTCATTTCAAATATCAAGTGTTGTCTTGAGAAAAATTCCCATTACTGCGTTTACATTTTAATTGTCAAGCCGAATTCAATACTTTCTTCTATGAACTAATTTAGTGTTTGAAAATGTAATTTCAAATATATTGAGAAATACCAATTTAATTTTAGAAACTCTATTTTATTAATAACTAAATGTCCATATAAACATGTTTTATCATTTGGAAATACTTTTTTATTTTCGGTAATAAAGAAGGGTGTCACAAATGGAGGGGCAAAAGGTTGTGCATGGAAAATTGGATGGCGGTGCAAGAACGACAATGAATAAAAACCCATAATAGTATTTAATAGGTTTTTTAAATAATTGATTTGTACATTTAAAGTATGAAATTTTACAAGTTCCAGGTCGATAATCGGTTAACTAATGTCCTTAACCGAATACTCAAGTTATTTGCTTCAATGTTATGTCAATTTTTCCCAAATTAATTTGTTAACATTTCTATTAATCGGTCAACGTAGGTAAATTTATACCTAATTACTTGTAAAAATTCACCCTTAACCAATTAACTTCCTTTGTTAATTGGTTAGCCTGACAATCAACCATTTTACAACTTTGAATTACAACCTCAATTCTTCCCAAAACTTTACAATATCATTCCTGAGGTCTAATACTTCAACTTAGAACACATTTTACACACGGTGCAACATAATTTATAGGTTTACAAATAAGGAATTCAAATAAGCACTTATTCATGAACATAATCACTTGATTTATAACCTCATGCATCAATTCTAAAAATTAAGCTTAGAACTCCTATTCTCTTCATGATTTCAGTTAAGGTTCAGTAATTAAAACTTAATCACAGTCAAATTCTTTTCTTGACTAACCTCAAAGTCATGTGTCCAATTCAATTTTATTCATATAATTTCCATTCAGCTTATGGAATCTCACTACACTTCTAATCAATTAACTATCATCCTAGCAATATAATTAACATATCCCATACTTCTTTAGAAGATTAAAAGTCATAAACCTAGAAAATTTTATAGAATCACCACCAATTTCAGCTTGCACCAGAAAGAGAAACAGGTTCAACTACCTCAATTTACCAGATAAGAGGAAAGACTAAACGTCCATGAACGCCTCAAAATGAAAGATAATCCAGCGTTCCCTGGAATTCTTAACAAAACCATACAACTTGAATCCAATTTAGATGATGACATTCCCAAGTAGCAAAATATTGAAGCACCCCAAAGAAGGAGAAGTAATCCATTAACCTGAAAAGGGAACGGCGTCAACGTGCCCTTTAAAGGTAACAAATACCCTCACTGAAAGTCCATAAGCACTGTTTAGATGACAACTCTAGGTGATGGGACTTTGCACCAAACTCACCGAAAAGGTATCCATATCATATCACAATAGCATCCCAACACTAAAGCAGCCATGAACGGTGCAATCATATATGATCATTGACCCTTATTTCATCCTAGTGACGTTCACATAAATCATAAGCCGTCAACTTGATCGCAAAATGATGGTATACACCAGTTTTTCGGCTAGCCACCAGGTTCTGGTTAAAAACCTCTATAAACCTCTACATTGTACAGGGCTCTTGTTGTACTACATTGAGGCATGAGAGTCAATCACGTATTCAAAACCTAAATCCACTTTTACCCATCGTCGTGGCAGAAGAAGCCCGTTTAAGGCCGGATGTAAGTTTGCATGGGTGGTCTCCTTGGCCAAGAGATACTCCCATGAGTATTTATAGGATACAAATATGATAAATATTGAAGGGCATGCCCAAAAAATAAATATTGAAAAGCACATGCCGCAAAAAGAAATATTGCCAAGTGCATGCCCTAAAAAGAAAAGTTGAAGGGTGAACACCCCGTAAAAGGAAAAAGAAAAAACCATACAAAGACGAATATCAATATATTTCGTCCGAAAAAACCTACGCTCTACGCCATCTTGGTCTTATGCCTCCTCCTCGTCAAAAGAGCTTGAACTTATTAAATCAAGCTCCACTAGGACCCATTCCTCACCAACCTTGCAGCAGATTTCGCCATCCCGAACTTGGTACACCGTCAACATCCCTTCAGTCCTTAAACAAACATCTGGGCTCAGAAGTCGAACTTGGCCTATGTAGTTTTCAAAAGATTTGTCTGCGAATGAACCGGGTCACCTTCGAGCTCTTCTTTTTTGAAGAACCTCAAGACGAGCCTCTAGCTCATCAATAGATTTGTTATAAACCTTATTCTGATGTGGGAAAGAATCCCTTAATATTCGAAAGTCAAAATTCTCCCTCTTGAGATCGGAAACCCTTTTCTTCAGACTTTCCAGGTTGGAACCAAACTTGGCGACCTGAAGCTCGGTGGCCTGAAGTTTCTAGCGAATCCAAGAAAGATTTTATCACCACAACAAAGTTTCTTTGCCACACACAAAGAGAACTAGTCATCATAACGTTCAATTTTCCCACAATATCAGAGATCTTTTCATCGGATAGAATTTTTCACATTTTTTTCTTTATGAAGAGCTAAGCAATTAGCATCAAAGAAACCATATTTCGCTTGAAACAAACATCATCTCCATTTAGCTAAGAGAAACACTTTAAAAAGGTTAATATTTTTAAACTCATACCACCTCCTTTCTAGACAAGCATACCAAGTCCTAGTTATCCCAAACAATTTTTTTCTTGTTCTCGTTACCTCCCGAAAGAAATTTTCTCATTTAGCTAGATATGAAAATGATTTGTTGTTTTCGTAATTCACTTTATACCAACATTTGAGCTTTTGGTGGCCAAAACATTGAAATGTAAACTAAGATGAGTTGTACGATACATGAGACTTGAGTTGGCGTAAGCATGCACTAGCCTATTTGAACTATTAATTTGAATAAACTAAATAAAGTTAATCCGATGATTGGGATTGAAATAAGATTAAAAAAATACGATAAAAGGGAAATACCACTTTGGTCCCTCATTTTTTTAGATGAGACATTTTAGTCCCTCAAAATATGAAAATTCACTTTTAGTCCCTGAAGATTTTTTTATGGCACACGTAAGTCCCTCCGTCCACTTCGCCAACTGTCTTAACTGCGGACTTAAGTGTCCCATAAAAAAATTTTCAGGGAACTAAGTGTCCCATAAAAAAATCTTCAAGGACTAAAAGTGAATTTCCACATTTTGAAGTACTAAAGTGTCCAATCTAAAAAACATGAGGGACCAAAGTGGTACTTCACTCAAAATTAAAATAACAACTTTGTCTTGTTTTCTTTTACCTATACTTCCTTGTCTTCTTTGAACCATCATCTAAATCAATCACGATCATAGTCAAGTTGGCGGAACTTTGCTACTCACCAACACTTCCCACCTCTTATGCCCACCATCAAGTTTTTTTTTTCAACAGGACAATTTGGTCCTTGAAAATTTTGATTTCACCTAGGGTTATGAGCATTATATCTCATATTTCCCATTATTCTTAGTCTTATTTTGCTCCCATTGATGATTTTTGGTGCCTACTTGACATTGCTTAGCATGATTTAGCGTTTTAGATTTTATTAGACTATTATTCCGAATCTCACTTAATTTGGATTATTTAGCCTAATTTAATCTATTATTATTTTCAGGTCACATTTGGCACAAGGGCTTTTTGGGCATTTTGGAAGTGAAGATTTAATTATGGAAGTGAAGACTATATGATGGAGTGAAGATTGTAATTTATCTTTAGGATCCTTTGAGATTTAGTTTATATCTTTTAAGATTTAGTTTTTATCTATAGGATATTTTGAGATTTAATTTTCAGATTAGCTTTCCTTAGTATTTGGGCCCATGATTTAGGCCCATTTTGTGATTTAATAAGGCAAATTCGTGTACCTAGCAGCCATACCTTTCATTCAACGTTTTTCACTCTCTCTAGAAGAGAAAGCTTAGTTTTGTTCTCCAAGCTTGTGGTGACTGCTAGGGTTTCTCTGTCTTCCCTTTCTTCACATTTTTGATTTATTTCATCATGGAAGGCTAAACTCTTAGGTTAAATCCCTTTGATAATGTATCACATACTCTTGAGGTTTTATACTTAATGATTTTTCGTTTTTATTCACTGTTTTCATTGCTTATTGATATGTATGGTTTGCTTAATTCCATTCTATAGAGATAAGTTATGTGTATGAATGCTTAATTGAATCAAACTCGTAAAAACTCCATGCTTTGGCTTTGAATGCTTAATTAGAAGTTAGGGTTTGGTGTATGAATTGATTTTCGCTTAGTTATTTGATTCTCACGAGTTGGATAGTGAAGAGAACGAGATTGATCTATTGTGACCGAGAATAGAGTTGTGAACGGGAGGCAAAGGGGTATATCTGCTTTTTGTTACTGTTATTTCATTTTAATTAAATTTTGTTCAGTTTTTTGTTATTCAATATTCAATTCAAACCCCCCCTGTTTTCTATGCATACTATGTGTTTGACCTTTTGCTTGATAAGATATTCTTTGGGAGACGATCTACGAGTCACTTCCTAGTACTATATTTCACTGTTATTTTATTTGTATCTGGTACGGCCTCGATCAAATTTGCCACCGTTGGCGGGGAATATCTGTTCTTTCCAAAGGTCATTAGTGTAGTAGGTAGTACAGTAGTTAGAGTTGTAGTTAGTATAGTAGTTTGTGTCTAATATCCATTTTGATAACTAGTCTAAGTGTCCCTGTTTGCTGTTGTTGTTGTTCTGCGGAATTTGTACTGTTTGATTGAATCTGTGGTTGCTAGTTCACATAGTTGTGGGTGGAATTTTTGCATGAAAATTTGTATCCACACTACGTTCAACAAATAAAAACATTTTGATGACCACAGTCACTCAGATTTGCACCAGTTGTGAGTTTCAGGAAAAAAAATTCATGTTTTGACAGCACCGACTTCAAATCGGCGTAACTTTTGCGCAGTTTGTCGGAATTGGATGAATTGTATATCAAATCGAAGAGAACTTCGCGAGGAATCCAATTTTTCGTACTTCGTCGAAAATCTTGCTCATCTGATCCCAAAATTCCTTCATTTACTATTTGTTTTTTATTTTACAAGTTTTATTTTGATTCTTTATTGTGATAGTTTTAGTTTTTTTCACTTGGTTTCGTTTTGAATTTTGTCCTCAAACTTTTTGTGTGACTGTTTTATATTATTTTAGGGTGTTATGATTCAAAAACTTCGGTGGTTTCCTATTCTGAGCATGCATGACCATATCTGTCTACTTTTGTTAATGCTTTTGATTTTGTTGCATGACTAGGAGCAACCCAGGTTATTTGCATCCTTACAACCCTGAAATTGATAGAACATATCACACATTGGTTAGGTTAAATAGGAACCAGTCCATAGGTAGTGAGTTTGTTGAGTCTTTACATAGTCCATCTGCTGAGTCTGCTTCTTTTTCTTCTATTCCTTTACATTTTGATTCTGACTCTGTTTATTCTGAAAACACGGCTCAACCTCCTACACGTGAGAGGACATTGAGGGAGCTGACTGCACCTGATTTCACTATTGAAGATTTGTGCATCAAGTATCCCGATGAAGGTGTCCCTTATGAGCTAAAGACTGGACTAATTCATTTGTTGCCCAAGTTTAATGGTCTTGTAGGTGAGGATCCTCATAAGCATCTCAAGCAGTTCCACATTGTGTATTCTACCATGAAACCACATGATGTGGAAGAGGGTCATGTCTGTCTTAAGGCATTCCCACACTCACTAGAGGGGCTAGCCAAGGATTGGTTGTACTATCGGGCCCTTGGATCTATCACAAGCTGGGATGACCTAAAGAGGACGTTTTTGGAAAAATTCTTCCCTGCATGCAGAACAACAACAATCCAAAAGGATATATCAGACATCAGGCAACAAGTGGAGAATGCCTCTATGAGAAGATGGCTTCAAATTGTCAACAATTCCATTCAAGGGGAAATAGTGATGCAATTGTTGTCAGAGGAGTGAATGATGTTGGTACAAATTCGGCTAAGGTTGAGAAGCTTGAACAAAATATTGATTCCCTTACAACTTTGGTCACCAATTGGCCATCAACCAGAATAAGTTGCCTTTGCCTACCAGAGTATGCGGTATTTGCACATCCAGTGAACATAACACAGAAGGATGCCCTTCCTTGCATCAGCAACAACCGATGGCTGGTGGTGACCAACCTGAAGCCTATGCCGCCAACATCTTCAATAATAGAAACCAGCCACAGAATTTTGATCTCTCCTCCAATAGATACAACCCTGGCTGGAGGAACCATCCCAACTTGAGGTGGTCTGATCAGCAACCTTCATAGGTTCCATTTTAGAACAATGTTAGACCACCATATGTACCTCCTCCAATCCAGCAACAGAGACAGCAACAGCAACAACAAGTGGCTAATCCTGCACCACCAGCTCCTAGTACCGAACAACAGCCTTCATGGGAAGAGTTAATGAAGCAGATGACCATGTAGAATCTGCAGTTCCAACAGGAGACTAGAGCATCAATTCAAATACAAGAGACCTCTATCCAGACATTGACAAATCAGATAGGACAAATGGCAACTGCCATCAACAACTTGCAATCTCAGAATTCTGATAAGTTGCCTTCTCAAACAATGGTCAATCCAAAAAATGTGAGTGCTGTCAACTTGAGATCAGGCAAGCAAGTTTCCACTCCTACAGTAGAGCCCAACCTTGATGATCTAGCTGCCTCCAATAAGAAGAACCAAGTTGTGGAGGAAGGTGAACACACTAGCATTAGAAATACTCACCAAGCTCAACCTTCCTCAAGCACAACACCTGCTGCCGTTCAACAACCACCCCCCATTCCTCTGCTTTTCCCACCAAGGGGGGTGACTAAAAGCAAGAAAATGGAAGAGATTGACAAAGAGATACTTGACACATTTAGGAAGGTGGAAGTCAACATACCCCTTCTTGATGCAGTCAAGCAGATTCCGAGGTGCGCAAAGTTTTTGAAGGAACTATGCACACACAAAAGGAAGCTCAAGGGCAATGAGAGAATTAGCATGGGTAGAAATGTCTCCGCTTTAATTGGTAAACCCTTTCCTCATATCCCTGAAAAGTGTAAAGATCCTGGAACTTTCTCTGTACCTTGCATCATAGGCAATACTAAATTTGAGAATGCTATGCTAGATTTAGGAGCATCCATTTATGTTATGCCTATGTCTGTTTTCAAGTCTCTTTCACTTGGCCCTCTTCAACCTACGAGTGTGGTGATACAATTGGAAAATGGATCTACTGCCCACCCTGCAGGCTTGATAGAGGATGTCCTGGTTCGAGTTGGTGAACTTATCTTCCCTGCTGATTTTTATATACTTGATATGGAAGAGGACACCTCCCGTAATGTTGTTCCTATTATTTTAGGGAGACCATTTTTGAAAACAGTCCGAACCAAGATAGATTTGCATGCAGGTACACTTTCCATGGAATTTGATGACATTGTGGTCCGATTCAACATTTTTGATGCTATGAAACATTTTTCTGAGGACCACTCTGTTTTTCATTTTGACTTACTTGATGAGCATGTTCTTGACTTTTTGCATGATTATGATTTGCCATCATGTACAGACTCATTTACTTGGTCTGCATGTACTGATTCCGAAATGTGCACTGCATGCATTGAAATTGATCAGTTTTTAGATTATGCTACTGCATCTGTTGATTCATATGTTATAGATTCAAATTATGCTAACATTAACCCCTTTTTTGTTATGCATGAGTTTGATTCACTTGTTCAGGTGTAGGTGACGTAATCTATTTCTGCTGCCCCTTTAGTTCCATATATTATACAGACACCAACATTGGACCTGAACCCCATTGAGACACTCTCACAAATAATTACCTTAATTACCATTGGTTAATTAGCTACTTAAATTTTTTTGAAAATTTGACAGACTTTCCTCTGTTTTTCGGACTTTCCAAAAATTCTTTCCTGAATACCTGTCTAGACCAGAACAGTTTAAAACATAAACATATGTATTTATTTCAGCCAGCTTATCACTAATGCCCTGATTCACAAAATAATACAAGTTTTAGGGCTTACAACTAGTGAATCGTTTTAAAACCCAAAATAAACTGACTTAACCTAATTTACTATACTCCTTTCATAACTAATTTACACTCCACGGGGTGGAGGGTATTCCTACTCGGCCTGCAATAGTGTAAGCTCCATCTCCGTACCTGTATAAAAACAACAAGAAGGGTAACATTACACAGAACTTAGGAAAATAGTTTCTAAAGAGGCATAGAAATAAACCAAGTACACACAATAAGAAAAACAATATGCACAACTAATAGACATACATTCTACTTCATTTATCACTCGACTTCAGTATTAATTCTTATTCAATGCTAATAACCCTTATATTTTCCATTACTATCTACCATGTACGTCTTTCCATTTAAAGGGATATCTGATACATTCCTATTTACTATACACTTCTTCCCTTTCCAAGGGATACCTGGTACAGTTCTACTCGTCATGTACGTCTTCCCTTTTTAAGGGATACCTGGTACACTTCCATTTACCCATTTACCTTGTAAGTCTTCCCACTTAAGGGATACCTGGTACATTTCTATTCGCCATGTACGTCTTCCCATTTAGGGGATACCTGGTACATTTCCATTTGATATGTACGTCTTCCCTGTTAAGGGATACCTGGTACATTTCTATTCGCGCTATGTACATCTTCCCACTTGAGGGATACCTGGTACAACCGATCCTATTTGCTATGTACGTCTTCCCTTTCTGAGGGATACCTAGTACATTAATCCTATTTGTGGTGTACTTCTTCCCTTTATAAGGGATACCTAGTACAACCGATTCCATACATCCTACTTAGACCATCCCTTTCTGTCTTAAGTTTACTTTATTCTATTATTCAGTTTATCCATTTACCATTTTCTAACCGATTCTATCTATCCTGCAAGTCTTCCCTCTTAAGGGATACCTAGTGCGACGGATTTTACTTACCCTGCACGTCTTCCCTTTTCGGGGATACCTGGTGCATTCGAAATCTATCGTCCCTAATTTATTCCCTTATGTTTTATTCTTTCCGTTTTCATAGATTATCCTATTTCTATTCTATTACTTACTTATTATATTCTCACTTTTAATTCTTATCTCTCTTTCCTTTTCCTGATTATCTATCCTTACTTTTCTTTCATTTTCATCATCAGTTATTCACTCTGTCACTCTTATTGTTTCCAAACTTGCTCTCTAATTAATTCATCGTCCATCTCTTTATTACCATTCCCTAGATTCTCTTAGATCTTCCTATTTATATAATTAGAACTCGATTCATGCTTAATTTCTTTCCACTAACCTTCATCAATTCTTAATTCAACCGAATCTACTTCAGTTAATTCCTTTATGCTTAAGACCATTTTACTAATCTTCAATTATGTTTCATCTCTATTACCTTTCCTTATACTTAAATCACTTTAACTAGCCTCGATTAATTCCAATTAACTTAAATCCATTTTCTAACCTCAATTGATTCATTGACCCCAAAGAAGAAGGTTATTAATTAACTTCCTAATTCTATACTATCCACCTAGTGTCCGTTTCCAACTACCCTAAGGTTCTATCCTATTCTATTTAGTCAAGTCCTTAACTATCCATCTATCCCAGTTGATCCATTTATTTTCACTTACTCTTTAGGCACGTTTCTTAGGTGTTTCTAACTCCCCTTTTAACTATTCCCATAGCCCAAACCGTCCCAATTATTCTAGTATTACCTTATCAAGTTTTTCCTCTCGAGCTTTTACCTAGCATATCTATTGGTTCACTCACATTTTCATATTACTCGTTATTTCATAAAAATCAATAAAATATATTCAAGCACATAATATCATAAACATATACATTCATTATCATAATGGGTTTTCTCACCCATACTCTACATACTTAGTTTCTAAACACATACAATACCCTAAGGTTCATCATTATTCATACCCATCTACTCTTAGTTATCCCTATACTCTATTTGGAATCCACTCCCTAAGTAAAGGTAATACCATCTCCTTACTTGGAGGAGAGAGAGTAGAACCTCGAAAAGCTCTAAGCATCCCTTCTTTCTTTTCCTTCTTCCCTTGTGCTCCTTAGAACTCCAAGCCTCCTTCTTCACATCCTTTCTTTCTCTATTTGTTGTTGGATCCTCCATGGCCATCGTCAAGGTATGGATTCAATGGAGGGCTATGGGGTTTTCCTTTGGTTCTTTATGGTAGTAAGAGGATTTATGGCATGGAGGAGTCATGGGTTTTGGTTATTGATGATGGATCTTGGGAGTATTCTCAACACAAGGGAGTGATGGGGTTTTGTTAGTGGATTTGCCCTTAGAGAGCTTTTGGGCATGAGAGGGAGTGAGGGTTCATGAGCTTGGGTGGGCTCCTTGCAAGAGGGAGAGTGAGGTTCTCCACGGATTTACATAGTGGGGACTTGGAATGAAAGAGAAAATAAATGGAAATGAGAGTGGGCTTCCTTCTTAAGGAAGGGGAATGAATAAGGGGTGGAAAAATACCCATTTGTCCCTTAAAACTCGGGTTCTACTTGGCCAACACGCAAACCACAGGCCTGGGACGCCTGGGCGCGTAACTAGTTGTTTGGGGGGTTTTGACGCTGCTCTGCGCGCTTGGGCGCGGGGCTAGGGCGCCTGGGTGCACGCCCCTTTTTGATTGGGACAGTTTGCATTCAAAATGCCATATCTCCTTTGTTGACCGTTGGATCTTGCTCAAATTTGGAAGCAAGCTCCCTAAGACGCTTATCTTCACATCATACTGTGGAATTTGTGTTTAAAGTTGTAAATCTTTTATTTCTAATTTCCTAATATAGGGTGTTTCTAACACCGAAAACATCGTTTCTAACATTATTTTGTTCCTCTTTCAATCTCCTATCTGATGCCAATGCTTCCTAACTCCTTCATGGCACTCAAATGGATCCTAATCCATCACCTTAAATCCTCTTCAGCATAATTATAATTTTTCTAATCTTATTATTATTCTAATTATTCTGGAATTAAAATTCGGGATGTTACACCCATCCCTCCTCATTTCAAGTATGCATATTTGGAGGATGAGCAGAAACTTTCGGCGATCATCTCTACCTCCCTTTGTGTCGATGAAGAGAAGAAACTGGTGGATGTGATTAGAGCAAACAAGACGACTATTGGATGGACTTTGGCAAACATTCCTGGTATTAGTCCCTCCATGTGCATGCACCGCATTTTGTTGGAGGATGGGGCTAAAACAGTGAGACAACCCCAAAGGCTATTGAACCCCCAAATTCTTGATGTGCTTAAGAAAGAGGTCACTAAGTTGTTGTAAACTGGTATTATCTACCCGATTTCAGACAGTACTTGGGTGAGCCCGGTTCAAGTAGTTCCCAAGAAATCTAGGGTGACAAATGTCAAAAATGAGAAGGATGAGCTGATTCCCACTAGAGTGCATAATAGTTGGAGAGTTTGTATTGACTACAGGAAGCTTAACCAGGCGACTCGCAAGGATCACTCTCTTCTTCCCTTCATTGATCAGATGTTGGAGCGTTTGGCAGGTAAATCATATTATTGTTTCTTAGATGGTTTCTCTGGTTATTTTCAAATCTGTATTACACTAGAGGACGAACATAAGACCACATTTACCCGTTCTTTGGTACATTTGCTTATAGGAAGATGCCTTTTGGTCTATGCAATGCTTCTGCCACTTTTCAGAGATGTATGATGATATTTTTGCAGATTTACTTGAGCATTTCATAGAGGTCTTCATGGATGACTTTAGCGTATATGGCTCCTCTTTTGATGCGTGTCTTGATAGTTTGTCTAAGGTGCTTAATAGGTGCATGGAGACTAACCTTGTCTTAAATTTTGAAAAAGTCACCTTATGGTAGAACAAGGCATAGTCCTAGGGCACATTATTTCGCACAAGGGCATAGAGCTTGACCCTGCTAAGCTGCATGTAATATCACATTTGCCTTACGCCTCTTGCATGTGAGAGGTGCGTTCTTTTCTTGGCCATGCATGTTTCTATCGTAGGTTTATTCACAACTTTAGCAACATTGCTCTTCCTCTATCCAAGTTGCTTCAAAAGGATGCCGCCTTTGAGTTTGGAGACCAATGCAAAAGGTTATTTGATGAGCTAAAGAGAGCTCTCACCATCACTCTCATCATCAAACACCTGACTGGACCCTCCTATTTGAGCTCAAGACCGATGCCTCGAATTATGCTTTGGGAGCAGTTTTGTCCCAAAGTGTTGGTAAGCTGTCGCATGTGATCTATTATCCTTCTAGGATTTAGATGCTGCTCAAGTGAATTACACCACAACTGAAAAAGAACTGTTAGCCATTGTTTTTGCACTTGATAAGTTTAGATCATATTTGCTAGGTTCTAAGGTTGTAGTGTATAATGATCATGCTGCTCTGAAGTTTCTCTTGAAAAAGACATACTCTAAACCTAGGTTGATTAGGTGGATGTTACTCCTTCAGTAGTTCGATCTTGAGATTCAGGATCGGAGTGGTGCGGATAACCTTACCGCATACCACTTCAGTAAAATAGAGAGAGAGGAGGATGCATTTCCTATCCGGGATGAGTTCCGGATGAGCAGCTTTTAGCTTTGCATGTTTCACATCCCCCTCCCCTTACTCCTTAGTTTTCTGACGTTGTAAATTATCTAGTTGCATCTGTTTTTCCACCCTTGACATTCAAGGCTCAAAGAGACAAATTCAAGAGCGATGTCAAGTATTATGTATGGGATGACCCCTAGTTATGGAATTTTTGAGGTGATCAGGTCATTCGCAGGTGCATTCCGAATCAAGAGATCTAATATGTTCTTCAATTTTGCCATGCTTCACCAGTTGGAGGCCACCTTGGGACTCAAAGGACAGAACCGAAGGTGTTGTGTAACATCCCAAATTTAATTTTTAGTGTAAATTATATTTTGATAGTCTTAGGGTAGAAGCAATAGTGATATAAGTTAGAAATTGGCCAATTAGACATGCAAATTCAAGTTAAAACATAGGACTTTGGGAAATAGGAATAACAAGATTGATAGCTTAAAACACAAATTCCACCGTTGGATGTGAAGTAGGATAGGTGAGGAAGCTTGCTTTAAAATTTGAGGAAGATCCAACGGGTAACGAAGAAGTTATGGCCTTTCAAAGTTTGGATACTGCAAAATTGTGCAACTTAATCGATTAAGCTGCAACTTAATCGATTAAGATCAGAAAAGGAGAAAAGGCTTAATCGATTAATAATCGATTAAAGGCTGTAGCTGAGGAAAAAAAATAAAGGGCGTCCACACCTTAGTTTCTTGCCAAATGCACGAATTTCTCTCCCTCCTCTAGGGCACCACTCTCCCCACTTCAATTTATCAAGGATTCAAGGGTGTGGCACCCATTTCCATCACCTAATCCCTTTCCCTCTTGCTCCAAGTAAGTATTCCAATCTTGAGTTCTTCTCTTTCTCTCTAGTTTGGATTTTCTCTCTCTTTCCCCTCCTTGAGGAATTCGAATTTCTCTTGAAATTGGGCAACAATCTCATCATCATTCCATTCCTTTGGCTTAGGGAAGATCACCATCACTCTCTTGCCATTGGAGTTCATTTGTTGAAGTGTTGAAGCTAGGGCTTGGAAGGTTTATTCTTACCTCTACTTGGTTGAGGTAAGGGGGTGGATATAGTGAGCATTGGCTTGTCCTAGGGAGGAGGTTCTAATTAGTATATAAGAGCTTGCTAGGAGTTAATTGTTTTTATGGTATTATTAAGAACCCTAGGTTGAGAAGAAATAGGATATTCGATTTTTGGGAAGGACATTAAAAAGAAAATTTAGAGAAATGCATATGAGCTATGTATGTGCTAAATGTTCTAGATATTAAATGTTGATTTAGTTTGTGAATATTTGTTAATGTGAGTAATTGATTTAATTTGTGAACTATTTGGAGTGTATGTATATCCTGCTTTTATGTGATAATGCAAGTAATGTAGCCAATAATGCTAAGTATGATAAATAGCTTGAATGTAACTAAATTGAATTATAAAAATGATTAAGGTTGCAGCTATGATTGATCCTTGGAACACACAGACCCATTAGGTGCCCTGTTAGGTGAAAAGTTACCCATTAGGTACAAGTTACCCATCCGAGTGAAAACGACCTATTAGGCCCCGTAAATGACCCGTTAGGCGGGTGTACCCAATGGATCAATCATGCTGCACAAATAATAAAGGAATATAAAAGAGAAAGAGTATAAGTGGAATGTAAAAGTTAAAATTATGTTTTAGTCCTAACAGGTGTCAACCGTGGCCTAATAGGTGAAAATGACCTGGATTTGGTGAAAATCCTAGTGGGTGAGAAATGACCTAACAGGTGCGCTAATCCCTAATGGAAATAAAAAGATGAAAGTGATGTGAATGATGAAAGTGATAAAGAAATGAAAATGTTGAAAAGATGAAAAGATGTCAAGAATGAAAGAGATGAAAAGTGAAACAAAATGATAAGTAACGAGAAATGTAATGAAAAATGAAATGGATTGCTAAAATGGGAATGCATGATGTATGTATGTGAATAAATTGTGCTTGGCTTAGTGGGTAATTATGTCTAATGAGAAACTGCTTTCCTATTTCATGTGCAATGCTCACTCCCTTACTATTTTTACAGGTACGGAGATTGAGCTTGCACAGCCCCCGGCCGAGCAGGTGCACTCTCCCTCCCAGGGAGAGTAGATAGTAGTGGGTTTTTGGGGATTTAGTATAGTCCTGGATTTATTTTGGCATATGGTATACATGTTGGCATATTTGTTCTTGAAAATGAATTGTAAAGCTTATTTCTTTTGGGTCATCCAGGACACTTCCTATGGATAGGAAGTATACATATTTTTTTGGGAAAACTTTTATAGTTCCACAACTTGTTCTTTGCTGCTATCTCTGATGTAATTATACTTATGACTTGGTTGGATATCACACAATTGTTTTTTGGCCCTGTTGGCTCTGGATGAACTGAATATATTGGATTTGCACAGGTTACAGGAAAAACTAAGTTTTTGGAATATCCAATAAACAAGGGAAACTCTGTCCAATTTGACAGATGAATTTCATAATTCAAATAGTTTTAAAAAGAAATTTTAAGTCGCTATTTTTAAAATGGGGTAATTAAGGGTAATTATATTTAGGGTGTTACATGTTGGATTCTGGATTTTGTTGGCCTACAATCTTCAAGGGTGCATGCAACAACTGCAGAACATACAAGCAATGTCAAAGGGCAGGAGGCGCCCAATCTTGGAGGCAACAGATGCCGCAACAACCTATGTTGTTCTGTGAGGTGTTTGATGTCTGGGGTATAGACTTCATGGGCCCCTTTCCTGTTTCTTTTGGTTTTTATTATAACATGCTTGCTATGGACTATGTGTCTAAATGGGTGGAAGCTAAGGCCACCAGGACTAATGATGCTCGAGTTGTTGTGGATTTTGTTAGATCTAACATACTTTGCAGGTTTGGCATACCCAGAGTCATTGTTAGTGATCAAGGCACACACTTTTGCAATAGATCAATGCAAGCTTTGCTGAAGAAGTATGGGGTTGTGCACGAAGTTTCTACACCCTATCACCCCAAACCAATGGGCAAGCTGAGATTTCAAATAGAGAGATCAAGCGGAATTTGGAGAAGATGGTGCAGACCAATAGAAAGGATTGGAGCACAAGATTGGATGATGCTCTGTGGGTCCATCGGACCGCCTACAAGGCACCCATAGGGATGTCAACTTATCGGGTTATCTTTGGTAAGGCATGCCACCTGCCTGTGGAGATAGAGCACCGTGCATACTAGGCTGTGAAGCAATGTAACTTAGCTCTTGATCAAGCGGTTGAAGAGAGGAAGCTGCAGTTGAGTGAACTAGATGAGATCGGCTTGGAAGCCTATGAGAACACCAAGTTCTTCAAAGAGAAGACCAAGAAGCTCCATGATAGCTCAATTTCCAGAAAGGAGTTGGTCAGCGAATTTTACTCTACAACTCTAGGCTTGGACTAATGAGTGGAAAGCTCAGCTCTAAGTGGATTGGATCGTTTGTAGTCACCCAGGTGTTTCTTTATGGCACTATGGAGATTAAGAGCGAGTCCACGGACAAGAGCTTCAACGTCAATGGCCACCAACTCAAGCCTTTCCTCACCATTCCCACCCTGGATGATGCACCTGTGGAGGACGCCTCTTTGGCCGAACCCACCTTTGACCCACCATGACTTAGGGAGTCTTCTTTTCTCCTTCTTTAATACTTTTATTACACTTGTCTGTATCTGCTAGTTGATATATCTGTCTAGATTTTCTGATTGTGTTCCATTGAGGACAATGTGTGATTTAAGTGTGGGGGAGGGGAGGGGGAGAGTAGTTTAAGTTGCATATTTTTGCTTTGATTTTTCAGGTTTTGCTTAGTTTTGGGCATTTTCTTGCATGCTTTTGCTTCATTTTAAATAGAGTCTTGGTATCTTGTGTTCTGAATTCATGCATTTCTGTGTGCAAAGTTGCTTTTGATAATTGAGAGGTTGTGACACTATGATAGAATTATCCCTTTTGTGAGGATTTGAGCCTTAATTGTGGGTGGATTGCTGTATGCCACCTCGTTTTCTTTCATGTGTGATTGCACTTTGGATTACTTTCACTCTAGAACTTGACTTGACTCTTGTTGATACTTGATATTCTCATGCACATTTTGAAGTGATTTAGGCATTGTTTTTCTCTAATAAGCCACTAGCCATATGAGCCTACCTTGAACGAATTTATCCTTTGATAGCCCCTTTGAGCCTTTTTATCCCCTTTCTTTGTTCTTTAGTTCATTACAAGCCCATGACTGAAAAACCATAATTGTCTTAACCTTAGGGAATTTTAGAGCTTTGGAATTGTTTTGGGAATGGGTATTAAGTAAGTGAGGGTGCTTTGTTCTTCATCTCTTGTGAGTTTTTGGCTTTGTCTCTGTGGTTGGTGTTGTAGTTATGGCTTTATCTCATTATGCCATTTATGTTGTTTCTTCCATTGCCAAAAAAAAAGAGAGAAAAAGAGAAAGAAAAAAATGAATAAAAGGTTGATTGAGGCAAAAAGGATTGGAATTAGAGGTTGTTGTTATGTTCATCATTTCATTTTGGGGTGGATTTTGCTTACTTTTTACTTATTCCCCATTGCTCCTCTATTCCCTTGGTTTTAGCTACATTTCCCATATTTTATCCCACCTGGTCCTTGGTCCCATTACAACCTTGAAAAGACTTTTTGATCTTAATGTGCATGTGTGTTGATTGTTGATGTTAGAGGCTTGTCAAGCTTATGGCTGTGTTTGTTTTTCATTATGTGTGTAACACCCCAAAATTTTAATCCTGGATTAATAACGATTAATTATAAATTTTATTTATAATTAATTATTATTATAAATTCCTGATTAAATTAGGTATCTAATTATTGCAAATAGGTGGAAAATAATTGTAAATTATTTTCTATGCAAAAATTAGATTTTTGCATATTAGTCCTTGCTGTAGGACCTTAGTGCAATATTAGAAAGATTTTGGAGGGAAAAAGGAATAAAATAATCATTTTTCAAATTTTAGTCGAAATACTCGAGTATTTCGTCCGATACTCGAGTATTATGGGTAATGTTGCTCGAGTTAGTGCGTTTGATGAGTCATCAACTCGTTAATTCCCGAGCTCGACACGAAATCACTTCAGGAACACCTCAAGGATATCGTGGCGAGCTGCATGCTATAGGGAATCATTTATTTAAGGCAATCAACACGAGTTTGAACTCTTGTTGATGGAATTGTGAGGTTTAGGGTTCCGAATTCGTTTTCAACGATTCTCATTCGTTCTTGAGTGTTAGGTTGAGTGTGATACACGGTTACGAAGCTTACATCCTGAGCTTCGTAAAGACTCTACGCTTGTGAGTTGAGGATTCGCGTGCAAAGAGAATTGGAGCTCGAAAGATTGGGGTCTTTGTTGATAAGTGGTTCGGGAAGCTTACTTGGATCTTTGATTTTGCTTGGAGGTTGAATTTCTGTCAAGTTTCAGTTCTCACACGACTTAGAGGTAAGTGGGAAGCTATACATTCACTAGAATAAGGATTGATTTCATGAATTTTTGTAAGAAGCCACCATGAGGCTTAAAGGGCTTAGTTTGAAATAGGATATTGGCTTGGAGGCCATTCTGGGTGTTGAAACTTGTTGGAGCATGTTTGATATGTTGCATGCATGCTAAATGCAAGTTATTTTTGTGTTAAAGATGCTCAGAATTGAAATTAACATGTTGAGTTGTTAAAATAGGATTTTTATGCATAACGAATGCTCAGTTTTGATTCAGTGTAATTTGATGTAATTTCTGTGTTGGAACATGTTTAATATACTTAAACTTAACTCTGTTGAATGTTGGTTTTGGTTAAAATTGGTTAGAATTGAATTTGGTATGTGAAAACTCAGTTTCAGTGCTGTTCTGTCATGGAATACTCGAGTCTTTGGCTCGATACTCGAGTATTTCGTGGTGCACCAGTGCGTCTGGTAGCACCAGTACTCGAGTGTTTGAGCTGAGACTAGAGTATTGTCTGAGGCACCAATTTGAAATTGTGATGAACTACTCGAGTCTTGCATGAACTACTCGAGTATTCTGGAATGATGAACTACTCGAGTAATTCATGAACTACTCGAGTATTTCTGGAAAATTTGAAACTGTACTTTTCATAACATGTATGAACTACTCGAGTCTTTTGGTAAGATACTCGAGTATTTTTAGTCAGAACACTTAAATTTCATTTTTTTAAAAAAATCTAACCAAGTTATTTTAACCCAAATTATTAATTTTTATGTTGATTAATCATGTTCAAGAAATTAATGAGATTATAAGATTACATCAATTACTTTGAATATCTGTGAATAAATTATTCCATGTTGGAGATACATTAAGATTAAAGAGGATTTAATCTTAAATGGAATATGTTAATGCATTCATGCATGGTGTTGGGGATACGTCGTTATTTTTGTCATGTTCAAGGATTACTGCTTTCTTGACCCCACTTCAAGGTTGACGTTGTGGGTCTTATGTCTAGATGACTATGTAATACAAGTGATAGTTTACGTTTTGGCGACGTGACGTTCACTAGATAGAGTGACGTTGTTTATCACTTTCAAGCAAGTACGCCATACGTTTGATAACGTATTTTTGGAACATGAGGAGGGCCTCTGGGAGTGCCAAAGGTTACTGCTTGCTCGACCCCACTTCAAGGTTGACGTTGTGGGTCTTATGTCTAGATGACTATTTAATACAGTGATAGTTTTACGTTTTGGCGACGTGACGATCACTAGATAAAGTGACATTGTTTATCACTTCGAGCAAATATGCCATACGTTTGATAACATATTATTTTTGTATGCTGGGAATACAAAGAAGTTATGGAAGGACGTCCATTTGAGAGATTAGTTGGAGAATTTTAGAAGAGTGAGATATCATGCATCATATGATCATTGATTTATTATTGTGATTAAATTTGATATGATTATAAAATGTTAACTGCTCACTTTGCATATTTATTGCTCAACCTTATTTGATTATGTGTATGTATATGCTTACCCCTGTGCCCTTGATAGGTGATGGCACGTTACCTAGTATGCGTAGAGATCAGGCCCATCCCTAGCGGGATATGGATGTATGAGGAGCATCGAGCGACATTTGAGGGTGAGGTGGAGTTCACACTCTTCCACCCTAACCCCCTCATTCGGGTGCGCCCTCGTAGGTTTAGGATACCTATTATATATACTATGCACATCCCTGCTTTTTATGTTTATAGAGGACCACCACCACCAACTCGACCTGTACGTAGGTTTCATAGTTTTCGTTTCTGTCCTGCTACTCGTTCTCATCCCTCTGCCTACAGAGTTTTCACCGATGAGGATGTTCCTTCATCCTATCCGACTGGAGCTGGTGGGACTACACTAGCTACTACTTTTGGACCTACTGATAGGTCTGCCACTCAGTCGGACGGGATAGAGGAGGATCCCGAGGAGGGGGAGAGCGAGGAGGAGGGAGTACCAGTCGAGCCGGTTCCCAGACCTCGAGGAGGACCCAGTGGTTCCTAGGACATGCATAGTATAGTTAGTAGGGATCCCGGACCGACTTTGCTGCTGTAGTGGACCAGACAGATGCGTGGAGGACCAGTTGACCTGCTTTCAGACACTCCTTATTTTTGAGTTGTGACATATTGTACATATTTTGAGAGTGTTTGAGAGTTTAGGTCTTATTTTCAGACTTTTATATGTATTTACAGTTTATGGACATGGCTACTTGTACCTTGCTGACTTTTGTACCTATGGATCCCTTTTCATGATGATGATATATCTATATATATGATGTTTATTTACAACATGGATCCTTGAGTACTACTATCTTTCCGTGCACTCTGATTTTGTTAAAAGAGAATTCGACGACTGTTATTATTTGGAAAATAATTTTATGCGAACAACAAGGCAACGCTATATTTATAATTATGGAAGTCTAAAATAATTTTTAATTAACAATTATACGTTGTCTTGCAAATTATTAATTGTTTCAATATTCTATTGATTAAGCGAACGGAGCCAAATTCGTTAATTTGTTTCATGTTTTTAATAAAAGTTACTTTATCCAAACTAATAATGTCCATAAATAATATAATATTGTTTGATAAAGGAAAGGGTGTCACAATGTGCCTTGAGTGTAAACACTGATTAATCCTAAACACTTGAGTGTAAACACTTTTGAGCGATCCTTGTGAGTTTCTACCATCTTTGTGACTAGCCTCTTGATGTCATTGGGTTTCTTTGCATATTTGAAGTAATTGGATTATGTTCATGGATGCTTTGATTCTTTTGTCCTTATTCTATTTTTGTGCTCAATTTTGCCCATTTCTTTGCATTTCCAAGAATTCATTGTGAAGTATGTAATCTCTTAGGTTTTTAATTTCTATGTTTTTGGTAATTTTCCTGCATGATTCACTTTGGTGCATATTGGTCTTCCTAGTCCCATATCTTAGTTTTGCCTAGAAGTGCAAAAGGATAAGAGTGGGGGTGTTTGATGAGAATTATATTTCCCATTATTCTTAGCCTTATTTTGCTCCTATTGATGAGTTTTGGTGCCCACTTGACATTGCTTAGCATGATTTAGCGTTTTAGACTTTATTAGACTATTATTCTGAATCTCACTTAATTTATATTATTTCGCCTAATTAATCTATTATTATTTTCAGGTCACATTTGGCACAAGTTTTTTTTGGGCATTTTGGAAGTGAAGATTTAATTATGGAAGTGAAGACTATATGATGGAGTGAAGATTGTAATTTATCTTTAGGATCCTTTGAGATATAGTTTATATTTTTTAAGATTTAGTTTTTATCTATAGGATATTTTGAGATTTAATTTTCTGATTAGCTTTTTTTAGGATTTGGGTCCATGATTTAGGCCCGTTTTGTGATTTAATAAGGCAAATTCGTGTACCTAGCAGCCATACCTTTCATTCCACGTTTTTCACTCTCTCTCTCTAGAAGAGAAGGCTTAGTTTTGCTCTCCAAACTTGTGGTGACTTCTAGGGTTTCTCTCTCTTCCCTTTCTTCACGTTTTTTTGTTTTATTTCATCATGTAAGGCTAAACTCTTAAGTTAAATCCCTTTGGTAATGTATCACATACTCCTGAGGTTTTATACTTAATGCTATTTTGTTTTTATTCACTGTTTTCATTGCTTATTGATGTGTATGGGTTGCTTAATTCCATTATATAGAGATAAGTTATGTGTATGCATGCTTATGTGATGCAAACTCGTAAAAACTCTATGCTTTGGCTTTTAATGCTTAATTAGAAATTAGGGTTTGGTGTGTAAATTGATTTTCGCTTAGTTAATTGATTCTCACAGGTTGGACAGTGAAGAGAACGAGATTGATCTATTATGACCGAGGATATAGTTGTGAACGGGAGGTAAAGGGGTTTATCCGCTTTTTGTTACTGTTATTTCATTTTAATTAAATTTTGTTCAGTTTTTGGTTATTCAATATTCAATTAAAAAACCCCCCGTTTTCTATGCATACTATGTGTTCGACCTTTTGCTTGATAAGATATTCTTTGGGAAACGACCTAAGAGTCACTTCCTAGTACTAAATTTCACTGTTATTTTATTTGTTTCGGGTACGGCCTCGATCATAAGATAAGGCCTATCGAGCTAATTTTAACCCTCCCAACAAATAGCCGAGTTTAGGATCTTAAAAGCAAACCCAAATAGATCCCGAACATTATTTACCCACTCTAATAAAACCAAAACCAATCGAGTTATGTACTAACCTGCTCATATAACATAAAGATCAACCTTATTTAGTTTAAAAAATGTTTTTCTATCATGTTTAGGTAGGTGATTTTTGACTCGAACTATACCCAATTTTTTTTGACTAGTCTCGATCATGGCAAAGTTCAAAAATAACTTATCAGAATTTGACCTGTTAATTCGAGTTGACACCTTTAACTTTACTTAATTTAATCAAAATGTTTAAGGATTAAATTGTTCAAAATTCAAGTTGTCTTCTAAAAAAGAACTTCAAAAATTATATGATAACTTAATTTTTTGAAGAAAAAAAAAACGAAATTTTGCCAAGCGAAAAATTTCAAGACTTGGAAGTTTATTTATTTATTTCTCCAATGGACTAGGATTTAGGGATGGCAACGAGGCGGGGAATGTTCGGGGAGTCCTTTCTCATTCCCCATCCTCGGGTCTCAGTTGCCCCCCATCCCCATTCCTCACCACCCCATGGGTCCCTACGAAGAACCTAACTTCAATTTGACCTGTTATAAAATTCACAATGTAGAATAAAAAAGAATTAAAAATAGGATTTTCCAAAAATATTTAAGAAGAATCAAGATCAAACCCACTCGACTATAGAAAAGACAATAGAATTGAGATTTCTATCATTTAGATTAGTGAATGAATGAAAATTTCGAGATGCATTATGACCCTTAATAGAATGCAGTAGGACCGGAAATGTCTTCAAACATAGGACCCTAACCAAATGTTTTCTCAAAACAGCGTACAAGAACCAATATTCAAACCATGAAAGTAAATAAAAACATCTATAAATTATTAAGCACATATATTATAATTTATAAATAGTATAGGAAAATAAATAAAAATAGAAATTACCCAATCTAAGAGAGCGGTGGAGCACGGTGAGAGAGCGGTGAAGAAGCAATGGCAGAGCAGTGGCAGAGGCGAAGCAATGGTGGAGCGTAGTTGCATAGGGAGCGGCGGAGCAGTGACTGTGACTGGCGAGAGCGGAGCAGTGGTGCGAAGCAAGCGGTGCCTGGTGTCAGTGAGTTGCAGCCAAGAGATTAGAGAAGAAGAAGAAGTAGCGCAATAGTACTAAACTAGGGTCGGGGGTATGTAGTAGGTTTTCAACTTTCTTTATAATTAATACTCCCTCCGATCCTTATTATAAGGCATACTTAACCGAATTACACATACCAAGGAAAGTGGTTGGTTTTATGAATTCTATGAGAATATATTGTAACATTATAATTTTACCCCCTTAACTTTTTTTGGAAAAATTCACACTAATTAATGAACAACAAAAAAATACATAGATAATCAAAACATTTAATAAGGGCAAAAAAGAGAAAAATCAATAAATGATGCATAGAAAATATAAAGTGACTTATATTTAAGACCAAGAAAACTTTCTAGAATATGACCTATATATAAGACCGGAGGGAGTATCGGAAATTACCATAAAACCAATTTTTTAACTATATATAAGTTAAATATTTAAGGAAGTAAAATAGGTGGGGACGGGGAACTTACGGGGACGAAGGAACCAATCTCATTTTCCGTCCCGAAATTTGTTCGGGAAAAAATCCCCTATCCCCACCCCCGATGAAAAAAAATCCCCGAATATGGGTACACGAAGGGAGATTCCCCACAGGAATCCCATGTGTACTCTCGCATTGCCCTCCCTACTAGGATTGCAATTTTGTTCTGTACTGTACGACGAATTTCTTTCAGTGTTGCGGAAAAGTAAAAATGTCGACGGAGTTGCCGAGAAACGTAAAAGAGGTAAAAATAAAAGATTCGTGCGACGCTCCGGCGCCCAAACGAAAAAGTAAAAGCATCAGAGGGTATATAAGTCATTTCACAAACCTCTGAACAATCTTCTCTTCAAATCAAACTCACATCACACACAACACAACAACACAACTACCATTTCAACTACGCAACCATGGCCATGGACCTTGACATGGCTTCCATGGCCGCTTCAATCGGAGTCTCGGTCCCCGTTCTCCGCTTCCTTCTCTGCTTCGTCGCCACCATTCCCTTCAGCTTCCTCCACCGCTTCGTCCCCCGTGGATTCCCTAAGCATCTCTACGCCGCCGCCGTCGGCGTTCTTCTCTCTTACCTTTCGTTTGGATTCTCCTCCAATCTCCATTTCTTGGTCCCTATGCTGCTTGGTTACGCTTCCATGATTCTTTATCGGCCTCGATGCGGGATCGTCACGTTCTTCTTGGGATTCGGTTATCTCATTGGCTGGTATGTATGTATGTCCTTGTTTCTGAATCATGAAAAATTTGAATGCGTTGTTGGTTCTGTTTTGAGCTATGAATCCCTTCTATGCAATGATTTAATGCATGCAGGGATTGCGCCCTTAGATGTTTTAAGACAAAGTTCTTTGTATTACAAAAATATAAAAAATTACTATTATATTCTTTATACAACTAGGTTTGACGACCTAAGCGTTAGTTCTTAGTTGTACTCGTATTGAGAGTGGAATGCAACTATAGGTGAACTTTATTTGAGAAGTCAATGGTTCGAATCTGGTCCTAACCAGCCTGGCTCGTTGATTAATGGTTAACATCAGTGTTGTCGAACCCGGACCGGTCTGACCGTCAACCGGACATAAATCCGGTCTGGTATAATACCTTAGCCGCTCCAGAAAGGGAGTTGGAAAAGACTGGTTCAACAGTATTTATTTGGTATATTTTGACTAAAGTATCCTATTTAATAATTGAAGAGAGTGATAATAAATGTATGGAGACTATATTGAAAAGAGATGGAGAAATGAGTGGTGAAAAAATAAAAATGATAAATATGGATATTCTTGGAAAAGGAACTAAGGAAGTATAAATGAGTATTGGGTTTCTAAAACTACGACGACAAAATGACCAAAACTGTATAACTTAAAAGAGATGAAGGGAGTATAGTTCATGAGGTATAGGAGTATTATACTATTATTTTTGAGCAGACAAGAGATATTTTTAGGCAACAACATGGAACCTCTTTTATGGCCCTTTTATAGAAATTTTTTGACAGTATGTGTTGGTATGCTTTTGTGTAATGCAGCCATGTATATTACATGAGTGGAGATGCATGGAAGGAAGGTGGTATTGATGCCACTGGTGAGTGCTAATTCATATAATGTTTTTTTAAAAAAAGGAAAATTTGTGATTAATGACTCCAAATTTATTTTCCTGCTGTAACTTTATTTATGTTGCTCAGTTGATCATTAATTATGGTATTGTACTACCAGGGGCTTTAATGGTTTTGACACTGAAGGTGATATCATGTGCAATTAATTACAATGATGGGTTGTTGAAAGAAGAGGATGGGCTGCGTGAGGCACAGAAGAAAAACCGGTTGATTAAATTGCCTTCATTGATTGAGTACATTGGTTACTGTCTCTGCTGTGGTAGTCACTTTGCTGGTCCTGTTTTTGAAATGAAGGATTATCTTGATTGGGCTGAAGGAAAGGGGGTACGTCTGTTATATACTCCCTCCGGTCCTATTTATAAGACTCTTTTCGGGTTTTTATTTTGGTCCTATTTATAAGACCCCTTTTCAATTTTCAATAGCATTTAATTACTTCTTCCCACAAACATCCCTATAAAGTCAATACTTTTTAGAGTTCCAATAATAATTATAGGGATAGTTTTGAAAAAGTATATCAAATTTTCACATTTCTAATGTCACTAACAAATTTATCCACTTTCCTTGGTGGGAGTGAAAAACCCCAAAAGGGTTTTATAAATAGGACCGGAGGGAGTATTATATTTGCCACATTGTTGTTAGCAGTCTCATTTCAAATTTTCTCCGTGTAGCATCGATACTTTAAATTGGTTGTTGTATCCGTGTTAATGTGTACTTCGATACCTTTTTAGAGTATCTGTATAACCGTAATGTGTCATTTACTTTATTATTATTTTTTTTTTCATATCAATGCATCTCTATCTTGTCGTATCTGTGTTACTGTGTATATGCAATGTGTCATTTACTTTATGATTTTTATTTTCTACATCAACGCATCTCTATCTTGTCGTATATGTGTTACTGTGTATATGCAATGTGTCATTTACTTTATGATTTTTATTTTCCACATCAACACATCTGTATCTTGTCGTATCTGTGTACCCTTGCTATTTCAATCCTGGTCTTTTATTATTTGCAGATATGGAGTACCCAAGTGAAAGGTCCATCACCATCACCATATGGGGCAACCATCCGAGCCCTTCTCCAAGCTGGTTTTTGCATGGCCTTGTATCTGTACCTAGTGCCTCATTTTCCTCTGTCCACATTTACTGATCCTGTATACCATGAATGGGGATTCTGGAAAAAGTTGGGTTATCAATATATGGCTGGCAATACAGCACGATGGAAATATTATTTCATTTGGTCGATTTCAGAAGCTTCTATTATCATCTCAGGCCTTGGTTTCAGTGGCTGGACAGAATCTTCTCCACCGAAGCCACGCTGGGATCGGGCTAAAAATGTAGATATATTAGGTGTTGAGTTTGCTAAGAGTGCAGTTGTAATTCCAACTGTGTGGAATATACAAGTCAGCACCTGGCTTCGTCATTGTGAGTTTCTTGCTATTGAGTTTGAATGCTATTCTTGCATTTGTTTGCTTTGCTATCTCAGTCAAATATAGACAATCCTTCAGTTTTAGTAATGAAACTTAGGATCCTAGCTGCATGATTTTCAAGTTCCAGAAACAATTAGGCCATAATATTTTATCGGTGGTTGGTTGTATGGTTGACTTTACTTTAGTTAGTTTTGGTCATGGTACCAATTCTTTGAAGTAGTAACGTTGTGATTGTGTTTTGCTAGATGTTTACGACAGGCTTGTCCAGAAAGGGAAGAAACCTGGATTCTTTCAGCTACTTGCCACACAGACCGTCAGTGCTATTTGGCATGTAAGTAGAATGTTAGCTCACTTAGCTGCATTTTAAATTGATTGTCTAATGCTACTGTATCTGGCATAGGCATTAGTATTGCTTCAAGTCTACATGCTTGCTTTGGAAATTTATATATAATTTCTTAGCAATGACTAATTCATGACTTTGTTACCTAGCAGTTTGTGATGATTATTGATATTCCTATATATATTCAATGAAAAATGTTACCCCTAAAACTGTCCAACTTAGCATGCTGCAGAAGGTTTCTCAGGACTTTGCTTTATGTGCATAATATATTCTTTTTAAACATTCGGCCTTTATTATTGCAGGGATTATATCCTGGATACATCATATTCTTTGTTCAGTCAGCATTAATGATTGCTGGTTCCAGAGGTAATGAATTGGATTATGCTCTTTTGCTATTCTTTCTTCATTTAGTTAATGCCTTTCTGTGTTTCTTTTTGAGCAGTTATTTACAGATGGCAGCAAGCTGCGCCTCCAGCAATTAAGAATGCATTGGCGATAATGAATTTTGCTTATACAATTTTGGTTCTGAATTACTCGAGTGTTGGCTTCATGGTTCGTAGTCTCTGTCTCTATCTCTCTGTCACACACACTAACACAAACACATGTTCAATTTGAAGGCATGCAAATACAAAATTGAAAGACACTTACGATCTTTCTGTTGTTTCTTCGTTTGGGTTTGAATAGGTATTAAGTCTACATGAAACCATAGCCTCATATGGAAGCGTGTACTACATTGGAACTATTGTTCCTTTTGTAATAATTCTTCTTGGAAATGTAATCAAACCTGGGAAGCCTGTGAGATCTAAAGCTCTGAAGGACCAGTGAAGTAGACAATGCAGTTTATTCTCTCTGGAATTTTGAAGTCAGATTAGGATGACACCATATAATGGGTTTTCTCCTGGTATTCAATGTTTTGTAACGGCACCTTTGGTCTTTAAAATGGTTCAGCTGATTTACTCATTTTGGCTTTAGCCTTGAATTCCATTTCCGTGGTTATAATCATCTTGTTGGTAGGTTGGTAAAAACACTTATTGAAGAAAATGTTGGAATGTGGGATATTTCTGCGATTTTGTGCTATTGTAATTCTGTACTACTGACAATTAATGTATACAGGTTCATTGATCAAATCATAAATATAGACTAAAACATGTGAACTGGGTTACGTATGATGCCTGCTTAGGTGGCCAGAAAATAAGGGCAATTTTTCTGAGAAATTCTTATATAGGTATCACTTGCTAAAGTACTTTTGGACTCTGTAATGTGAAGTGTGGGCGTGTTCAAAATGCACTTATTTATGAAGAATTATTTCTAGGTACTGTTTGGTCTGTGTAATAAGCCGTTTCTTTAACAAAGGTTGTTATGATAGTTCTTATTGTTTTTTTTTTTTTAAAAAAAAAATAATTATTGTATATATATATATATATATATATATATATATATATGCAATTATGACATTTAAAACGAATTTAAGTTTCTTTTAGGCTTATTTATGTCTTTATCCTTAGAGTTGGAGGTGTTTTGGTCATAGTTTTTTTTTTAACCTTACTAATTTTTAATTGTTTTCAAATCTTTGTTTTGGTCCATGCCGTTAGAAAAAAATTTTAATTGCTGATGTGGTCAATAGAATGAAAATCAACATAGACGTGTACAATTATTGCATACTATCAGTATGATAACGTGGATGATTTGGACTTGTAAGAGTAAAATGGGCAAAACCTAATTCACAAACACATTTGAGTTGGACTTTGATCCTTTTGTTCCTGCAGATCCGAATCATCTATGTTATCTTATTGGTGACACGTAGTACTTGCACACGAGTATATCAATGTGGCGTTTTAACGGATTTGTCAAGGTCTAAAAAACTTTCAAGGACCAAAATCAAAATACATGCAACTTTCATTGATTGAAGACATAAATAAACGTTTCTTTTACTCTAGTTAATTGTCAATATGATACTGGCTTCTTTTTACGGATCTCCTTTCTTGTTTGATGGGGAGAGTGAGAGACAAAAATAGTATTTTATCCTATAAGGATGAGACTGAGCATTTTCTGTTAGAATATTTTTAACATTATTATTTTTTTTATTTATTTTAAAAACAAATAAATTTATAATTTATTATTCAATTAATTTTTTCATTCATGATACATATGTTTCGTTGAGAGTCCAAGGCTTATACTCAGTACTTTATAACATATGCCCAAGTACATACATATTAAGTGCATATATTATTGCTTGTATATTGATTTCTGTTTCCAACGTATATATCAGTTTTTAGTGCTACAAAAATAGCATATGTTGTGGTACAAGGTAGATACATTTTGTGACAAAAATGTTATATATTATTGTTCTGAATTTTTCCTAGGTTGTTTTATTTTCTTTAATTCTTTTAATCCTGAGAGTAATCTAAACAAGCGGTTCATTGAAACCTCATTAGTTCAAATATAGAGTTGATGAATGATGACAAGTGACTGTTGTATCCTGCATGGTATTAGCCATTGGAGGCCTTATGCACCAAGTGATACATTTCTGGTGGCAAATATTCTTAAGCTCAATGTACTTGTATAGGCCTAGGTCAATTTTTATTGTGATAAGTATTTTTTTTCTTTATAAATTATATTGTTGTGATGATTTAATTTCTTTTGCTATTTTTCCAACATTTTCATCATCTATTAAGCTACTCATTATCTACCTACTCATTCATATATTGGATAAATTTTATGGGCTAGGTTTTATTTTTTTAGTTGGAGACAAGTGAATGTAGTTCACATGATCATGTATCAAGTCTTAAGACTTGAGAGTTGGAGGTCTCGGGTTATATCATGAGCGCCACCATTTGGGGAATTTAATTTCCCTTCCCCTGTTCCCTTAAAAAAAAAATTTCTATAGTTGGAGGAGCTTTCTTCCACATTAATTTTTGGTGGCATTCATCTATCCCTTGCTCCATAATTTTCCTAATAACATATATATTCATTTGCAAACATCGCTTCCACATTTAGCCTATTTTGAGTTACATGATGAGGGAAAATTAATCATTTTTTTTCCATTAGTGGTATTAGAGCTTCTAGTTTATCTGGGAAGCTTAGCCTGTGTGATTCAAGATAGATGGAGCCAGTAGTGCTATCTCATATGATGGAGGCATATTTGAGTTTACCGCAGTAGATAATTGAGCATCTTCCTTTTTCCTTCTGAGTCTCTGGCTTAACAGGTGAACTGACTCTGGTTGCTACTTTTACCTATCACCAGACATGGTAGATGGAAGTAAATCACTTGTCATATCACATCAGGCAGATTAATGATTGAACAACATACACAGACATCACAAATCATAATGCAAATGATGCATGCTCAGCAAGTGTCTTATCACTCAGAATTATTACTTATTAATCTGCATGCAATGTCAGACTCTTTCACTCATCTCCCCGAAAGGATCCATAAGTACATTCATCACTTTCATCAACATTTTAACTGTATAAGGATCACACGTACACTGGGTCTTAACGCCTACAGAGACACTTCTTGGTATCTGCACCAGGTCCTTTCCCAAGGGACACGTCATACCGGGACATCAACTCTGATATACTGCCTACAGATAGCGTCCTATCTGCACCAGGCTTCTTCCCATAAGACACAGTATATCGGGATCTCTTGATCTACCGCCTATGAATAGCGTCCTATTAGCACCAGGTTTCTTCCCACTAGACACTGTAAGATCGGGATTCTCATCATTCGTGTATACTTTCCTTATACTCATTCCACAATAAAATACTCGTACCTTCTGAATTCCTTCGGGCACAACCTTCATACCACACCATGCATGAAGGACTCTTCATCATCTCATTCCACTTTTATTTATAATTTCTCTTGAATGATTGATATCAAATCCAACAATCATTAAACTTGCATTATATACAATCCTTAGTTGTATACAATTCATAATCATCATTTTAATTCCATAATCATTGGATATCATATTCATCACTTTAAATCTTCAAATATTCATAAATATCATTCACAAAGTCAATAAAGGAATTGGGCTTTGGCTAAGTGTCATAAAAATTGGTAATTCACACTTCAGGACTCAGGGTAATCGATTACCAAGGGGTGGTAATCGATTACCACGGAAAATTCATAGTTCTGTGTACAGATCAACCTGGTAATCGATTACCAAGGTTGGGCAATCGATTACCACACAAAATTGAGGTTTTGACATACCAATCTTTGATGAACTACTCCTAACCAAAATCAACACTCAACAAAAATCTAACATCATATAATACACATGTTAACACAAGGAATTCAGCACATAATCATCAAATCATTAATCATTCTTCAATCAATTCAATTAAGGCATAAACCACAACTTAGCATATGAAATCTAATTCTCTTGCACAATAATCAAATCTCAGTATTTTATTAACCCATATTCATTAATTTAAACTTGTTCCAATCAGGATTTTAGTAAAGAACCATGGGTTGTCTTGGTCTCCAAACCAAGCAGCCTTGTCATGGTTTATACTTAACATATTTAGCACATATGTCATCACAAACCTTCATACATCAATCCTAGGGATATGAATGAAATATCTCATACCTATATCAAGTGTTTGGATGGATTTGGAGTGGAAAGAAACAAGATTGTTGGGAAAAAGGTCAAAAACCAACACTTGGAAACCACCCTGTTTCAGATTCGAGTGGGTGTTTTGATCAGACTTTTTGGATATTAAAAACTCAATTAAAATCAGGAACAAGAGTTGGAATACAAACTAGGATGTGTTAACTTGAAATTAGAACAAGTTTGAAGCTCAAAGGATGCTTGAGCTTACCACACGGATCCAAGGAATAAGGCTACACGAATCTGAATTATGCAGATTTCAGACTCAAACACCCAACTTTGCAGGCCTGTATCTTTTTTATACTCCACCAAATCGAGCAAACTTGGTACCAAATTGAAGAGGGTTGAATGATCTTTAATTTGGTATATGATTTGTAAGGTTTTGAGACTTGTAATTGGGAGAACGAATCAAAGACGTTCACACCAGAAAACACGATTTTCATAGAAGTTTGAGTGTTGATGATGAATATGAAGGGAGTTTCACACTTAAACCCTTAAGTTAATCCCTCCCAAGTGTCATTATCAATCTAGCACAGTGGTAGGTTGATATTTTACACAAATTTGTGGTTAAAATTGTGTAAATCCTCAGCCAAACGTGTTAAACCGCCATACTGTTTGGCTCAACAGAGTTGTGGTAATCGATTACGACGATCTGGTAATCGATTACTAGACTTAAATTTGGTCAAATTTGAAATTTTGACTAGGTAATCGATTACAAGCTCTTGTAATCAATTACCTAGGCTTTTTGGTCTCCAAATACGATTTCAACCGTTGGATTTGAATATAAGAGGGTTGGGAAGCTTGTCTCAAAATTTGAGCACAATCCAACGGTTAACGAATGAGATATGACACGATATTTGGGTGATGTTTTCACTAAAATCCACTTTGATAATTATTTACACAATATTCACATAGTATTTGCTTGATATTCACTTAGTATCAACTTAATATCTATTTCATATCTACTTCATATCTGCTTAATATATTTCATTTATGATTTCGAGGATAATTCCGGTGGGTGTTACAATTGGCATCAGAGCTAGTCTCTTGGTTTAAAGGACTTAGCAGTCTCAAGAGTGATGGTTTCAAACTCTCCGTTTGGTGGTGAAGGGAGTTCTATTAATAGGCCCCCTATGTTTGATGGTGTGGGGTATGCTTATTGGGAAGCTAGAATGAAGATTTTTATTCAAGGAGAAGGATTAAAGGTTTGGGATGCTGTCGTTAATGGACCCTACGTTCCTACCTATGTGGTAAATGGAATCACCGTCAACAAACCTATTGGTGAGTGGACGGAAGAGAAGGAACGAAGAGTCCAGTACGACTTGAAAGCGAAAAACATAATAACATCTGCTTTGAGTTATGATGAGTTTTTCAGGATATCTACATGTGAGATAACACAGGAAATGTTGGATACATTGGAAGTCACACATGAAGGTACGAATGAAGTCAAGAGGTCGAGAATCAACACCTTGACTGGAGAGTACGAATTGTTCAAGATGAAGGAAGGAGAATTAGTGCAAGAAATTCAAAAGCAGTTCACAATGATAGTCAATCAACTCATGACATTGGGAAAGAAATTTACAAATGAGGAGTTGATCAACAAAGTCTGAGATGCATAGGGAGAGAATGGCAACCCAAGGTGATGGCCATTATGGAGTCAAGGAACCTTTCAACAATGACACTTGCAACTCTCTTCGGAAAGCTTCAAGAGCATGAAAGTGAACTTAAAAGATTATCACAGCATGAAGAGGAGAACAAAATGTTAAAGGTCTTGCGCTCAAAGTTGAAGCACCAACATCTGAAGGAGACTCTGACAAGGAATCCATCAGTGCTGAGAACATGGGGCTATTGGTGAAAAAGTTTGGGAGATTTCTGAAGAAGAAGAGCAGCTTCACAACTCCAATGAGAAAAGATGCAAACAAAAGTGGAGGTTCTTCCGTCATATGTCATGAATGTGGCAAGCCCGGTCACATCAGAGCGAATTGCATTCAATATCTGAAAAAGAAGGAGAATTCCGAAAGAAATGCATCAAGCTCCAAAAGAATCAAGATCTTGCTAAAGAAAATGAAATTTTGAAAAATAGAAACAAAGAGCTGAATTCTACTTTAAGCAATTCCATAAACACCTCTAGTAATGAAATCAAAATTAAGGCTAGTTCATCGTCTTGTAATTTTTGCAAGGACTTAGTAAAAGAAAATGAGGATTTGAAAGACACACTTGCAAAATGCACAAAAGGAAGAAATACCTTAAATTTGATGCTAGGGAGACAAAAAAGTTTCTTTAATAGAGCAGGTTTAGGTTATCAACCTGGTAGACATCAAAAGAAATTAAGTACCATTTTTGTCCCTGCTAGCTCCTATAAGAAACCTCTTATTATATGTCATTATTGTGGTAAGAAGGGTTATGGTGCACATGAGTGCAAACACCGAAAAGTTAAGTTCATTAAAAAGAACGATGATTCTGTTAGGTGGCACAAAGGGCACTATGGTACCGCTAACTCACCGGGAGCCAAGAAGATATGGGTACCTAAAAAGAAAACCTAACTTTGTTTTGTAAGTCACTCTAGAGGATAGGAAGTCTTGCTGTACTTGGACAGTGGATGCTTTAAACACATGACTGAAGATAAATCCAAATTTTCATATCTCACTCCCAAGGACCAAGGACATGTAACCTTCGGTGACAACAACAAAGGAAGGATACTTGGAATTGGTAAAGTAGGTACATGATCGAGGCCGTACCCGATACAAATAAAAACAGTTTAAGTATAGTACTAGGAAGTGACTCCTAGGTCGTCTCCCAAGGAATATCTTATCAAGCAAAAGGTCGAACACATAGTATGCATAGAAAACAGGGGGTTTTGTATTGAATGTTGAAATCTAGAATCAAAACAGAATTAAATAAAAACGAAGTTACAGATAATGAAAAGCGGATAAACCCCTTTGGCTCCCGTTCACAACTCTATCATCGGTCACAAAAGATCAATTTCTTCCCTCTTCACTGTCCAACTCGTGAGAACTAAATACTAAGCGAAAATTCAATTCTCACCCCAAAACCCTAACCTCTAATTAAGAATTAAAAGCCAAAGCATGGAGATTTTACGAGTTTGCATAAATTAAACATTCTTACACATGGATTATCTCTATAGAATGTAACTAAGTGAACCATAACATATCAATAAGCATGAAAACAGTGAATAAAAACGAAATAGCATTAAGAACAAAACCTCAAGAGTATGTGATACATTACCAAAGGGATTTAACCTAAGAGTTTAGCCTTCCATGATGAAATAAGTCAAAAACGTGTAGAAAAGGGAAGAGAGAGAAACCCTAGCAGCCACCACAAGCTTGGAGAGCAAAACTAAGCCTTCTCTTAGAGAGAGATTGGGAAAAACGTGGAATGAATAGATGGCTGCTAGGTCTACACGAATTTTGCTTTTTAAATCACAAAATGGGCCTAAATCATGGGCCAAATCCTAAGGAAAGCTAATCTCTAAATTAAATCTAAAAATGTCCTATAGATAAAATCTAAATCTTAAAAAATATAAACTAAATCTCAAATAATTCTAAAGATAGATTACAATCTTCACTTCATCATATATCTTCTCTTCCAAAATTAATCTTCACTCCCAAAATGTCCAAAAAGCCCTTGTGCCAAATATGACCTGAAAATAATAATAGATTAAATTAGGTTAAATAATCCAAATTAATTAAAATCCAGAATAATAGTCTAATAAAGTCTAAAATACTAAATCATTCTAAACAATGTCAAGTAGGCACCAAAAATCATCAATGAGAGCAAAATAAGGCTATGAATAATGGGAAATATAATGCTCATCAAATACCCCCACACTTATCCTTTTGCACTCCTGGGCAAAACAAAGGAATAGGACTAAGAAGACTAATATGCACCAAAGTGAATCATGTAAGGAAAAATACTAAAAACTAAGAAAATGCAAAACCTAAGAGATTACATACTTCACAATGAATGCTAGGAAATGCAAAGAAATGGGCAAAATCGAGCACACGAAAAGAATAAGGACCAAAGAATCAAGACATCCATGAACATCATCCCATTATTTCAAATATGCAAAGAAAACCAATGACATCAAGAGGGTAGTCACAAAGATGATAAAAACTCACCAGGATCACTCAAAAGTGTTTACACTCAAGTGTTTAGGGTTAATCAGTGTTTACACTCAAGGCACATCATGAATAACAAACACAACCATAAGTTTGACAAGCCTCTAACATCAACAATCAACACACATGCACATTAAGATCAAAAAGTCTTTTCAGGGTTGTAATGGGGCCAAGGACAAGGTGGGGTAAAATATGGGAAATGTAGCTAAAACCAAGGGAATAGAGGAGCAATGGGGAATAAGTAAAAAGTAAGGTTGTCAAACTCGCGAGTTTACGTAAACTCGTGAGGTCAAGGTAAACTCGACTCGTGAACTCGTACGAGTTTACCTCGAGTCCACTTATTTTAAAATTAACTTGTAGATAACTTTCATAGCTTCCATTTCATAGTTTTTACTCTAAAAATTAAACATAAATATTTAAATGTTGCTATAGCATATAAGAACCCAATATATAATATTAGCGAACCAACTTAACAACAACCAAATATGATGGTTTTATGATTTAAGTGGTTAGTTAAGTAAAAATAGTGGTTATAGTGTTATTTTAGTGAAAATATCGTTCAAAGATTGATCAGTATCTTCTTTGATAACCGTTGGATCGTGCTCAAATTTTTATATACGCTTCCTAACTCGTTTATCATGACATCCAACGATGGAAATTTTGTTTTGAGACGTAAAAGCTCAAGAAAATTCAAATATCCGTAAGGCCACTGCTGTTTACCCGAGTTTGCACGAGTTTACCCGAGTTTGCACGAGTTTACCCGAGTTTAGTGGGAAGCGAGTTAGCATGTGAGTTGACTCGATTCTATGGGTAGGATCGTAAACTCGTACGAGTTTACGAGTTAACTCGCGAGTTTGACAACCTTGAGCAAAATCCACCCCAGAATGAAATGATAAACATAACAACAACCTCTAATTCCAATCCTCTGTTCCTCAATCAACCTTTTATTCTCTCTTTTTTTTCTTCTTTTTTTTTGCTTTGGAGAAGAACTTCATGAACGAAAGAGAAGAAAAAAAACAAAAATGGCATAAATGAGATAAAGCCATAATTACAACACCAACCATAGAGGCAAAACCAAGAACTCACAAGAGATGAAGAACAAAGCACCCTCACTTACTTAATACCCATTCCCAAAACAATTCCAAAGCTCCAAAATTCCCTAAGGTTAGGACAATCATGGTTTTTCAGTCATAGGCTTGTAATGAACTAAAGAACAAAGAAAAGGGATAAAAAGGCTCAAAGAGGCTATCAAAGGATAAATTCATTCAAGGTAGACTCATATGGCTAGTGGCTTATTCAAGAAAAACAATGCCTAAATCATTTCAAAATGTGCATGGGAATATCAAGTATCAACAAGAGTCAAGTCAAGTTCTAGAGTGCAAGTAATCCAGAGTGCAATCACACATGAAAGAAAATTAGGTGGCATATATAGCAATCCACCCACAATTAAGGCTCAAATCCTCACAAAAGGGACAATTTTATCACAATGTTACCACCTCTTAATTATCAAAAGCAACTTTACACACAGAAATGCATGAATTCAGACACAAGATACCAAGACTCTACTAAAATGAAGCAAAAACATGCAAGAAAATGCCCAAAACTTAGCAAAACCTAAAAATCAAAGCAAAAATATGCAACCTAAACTACTCTCCCCCCACACTTAAATCACACATTGTCCTCAATGGAACACAAATAGAAGAATCAAACAGATATAGACAAGTGTAATAAAAGTAGTAAAGAAGGAGAAAAGAAAACTCCCTAAGTCATGGTGGGTCAAAGGTGGGTTCGACCAAAGAGGCTTCCTCCACATGTGCATCATCCAAAGTAGGAGTGGTTAGGAAAGGCTTGAGTCGGTGGCCATTGACTTTGAAGCTCTTGTCCGTGGACTCACTCTTGATCTCCACAGTACCATAAGGAAACACCTGGATGACTACAAACGGTCCAATCCACTTAGAGCGGAGCTTTCCACTCATGAGTCCAAGCCTAGAGTTGTAGAGCAACACTTTTTGACCAACCAAGAACTCCTTTCTACAACAACCTGAGCATCATTAGTCCTGGTGACCTTAGCTTCCACCCATTTGGATACATAATCCACAACAAGTAAGATATAATAAAAACCAAAAGAAACAGGAAAGGGGCTCATGAAATCTATAACCCAGACATCAAACACCTCACAGAACAACATAGGTTGTTGCGGCATCTGTTGCCTCCAAGATAGGGCGCCTCCTGCTCTTTGACATTGCTCACATGAGCTGCAGATGTTGCTTGCATCCTTGAAGATGGTAGGCCAATAAAATCCAGAATCCAGCACCTTTCGTGCTGTCCTTTGAGTCCCAAGGTGGCCTCCAACTGGTGAAGCATGGCAAAACTGGAGAACCGATTGGATCTCATGATCTGGAATGCACCTGCGAATGACCTGATCATTGCAAAAATGCCACAAATAGGGGTCTTCCCATACATAATACTTGGCATCGCTCTTAAGTTTGTCTCTTTGAGCCTTGGATGCCAAGGGTGGAAAAATAGATGCAACTAGATAATTTACAATATCAGCAAACCAAGGAGTAAGGAGAGGGGGATGTGAAACATGCAATGCTAAAAGCTTCTCATCCAGGAAGTCATCCCGGATAGGAAATGCATCCTCCTCTCTCTCTATTATGCTCAAGTGGTCTGCGACAAGGTTATGCGCACCACTCCGATCCTGAATCTCAAGATCAAACTCCTGAAGGAGTAACATCCACCTAATTAATCTAGGTTTAGAGTCTGTCTTTTTCAAAAGAAACTTTAGAGCAGCATGATCAGTATACACTACAACCTTAGAACCTAACAGATATGATCTAAACTTATCAAGTGCATAGACAATGGCTGACAGCTCTTTTTCAGTTGTGGTGTAATTAACTTGTGCTGCATCTAAAGTCCTAGAAGCATAATAAATTACATGTGACAGCTTACCAACCATTTGGGAGAGAACTGCTCTCAAAGCATAATTCGAGGCATCGGTCATGAGCTCAAATGGGAGGGTCCAGTTAGGTGGTTGGATGATGGGAGTGGTGGTGAGTGCTCTCTTTAGCTCATCAAATGCCTTCTTGCATTGGTCTCCAAACTCAAATGCGGTATCCTTTTGAAGCAAGTTGGATAGTGGAAGGGCTATCTTGCTAAAGTTCTGAATAAACCTACGATAGAAACCTGCATGGCCAAGAAAAGAACACACCTCTCGCACGCACGAGGGGTAAGGCGAATGTGATATTACATGCAGCTTAGCAGGGTCAACCTCTATGCCCTTATGCGAAATAATGTGCCCTAAGACTATGCCTTGTTCTACCATAAAGTGACATTTTTCAAAATTCAAGACAAGGTTAGTCTCAATGCACCTATTAAGCACCTTAGACAAACTATCAAGACATGCATCAAAAGAGGAGCCATATACACTAAAATCATCCATGAAGACCTCTATGCAATGCTCAAGTAAGTCATTAAAAATACTCATCATACATCTTTGAAAAGTGCCAGGAGCATTGCATAGGCCAAAAGGCATCTTCCTATAAGCAAATGTACCAAAAGGACAGGTAAATGTGGTCTTATGTTGGTCCTCTGGTGCAATACAGATTTGAAAATAACCAGAGAAACCATCTAAGAAGCAATAGTGAGATTTACCTGCCAGGTGCTCCAACATCTGATCAATGAAGGGAAGAGGAAAGTGATCATTGCGGGTCGCCTGGTTGAGCTTCCTATAGTCAATGCAGACTCTCCAACTGTTCTTCACTCTAGTGGGAATCAGCTCATCCTTCTCATTTTTGACAACTGTCACCCTAGACTTCTTGGGAACTACTTGAACCGGACTTACCCAAATGTTGTCTGAAATGGGGTAAATGATACCAGCTTGCAGTAACATGGTGACCTCTTTCTTCACCACATCAAGAATCTGGGAGTTCAACCGTCTCTGGGGTTCTCACACTAGCTTCGCCCCATCCGCCAATAAAATCCGGTGCATGCACATGGAGGGGTTAATACCAGGTATGTCTGCCAAAGTCCATCCTATTGCCCTTTTGTTTGCTCTAACCACATCCAGCAGCTTCTTCTCTTGATTAACAGAAAGGGAGGTAGAGATGATCACTGGAAGTTTTTGCTCATCCTCCAAGTAAGTATATTTGAGATGAGGAGGAAGGGGCTTCAGGTCCAATAAAGGTGCCTGCATCACAGATGGAACTAAAGGGGTAACAGAAATGGATTCTGCCGCCTGCACCTGAACAAATGGATTAGACTTATGCTTAACAGAAATGGGGTTAGGGTTAGCATAATATGAATCTATATCATATGAATCAACAGATGCAGTAGCAGAATTTAAAAACTGGTCAATTTCAATGCGTGCAGTGCACATTTCGGAATCAGAACATGCAGAACAAGTAAATGAGTCAGTGAAAGATGACAAATCATGATCGTGCAAAAAGTCAAGAACATGCTCATCAATCAGATCATCAAGCAAGTCAACATGAAAGACAGAGTGGTCATCAGAAAAATGTTTCATAGCATCAAAAATATTGAATCGAACCACTCTGTCATCAAATTCCATTGAAAGTGTACCTGCATGCACATCAATCTTGGTTCGGGCTGTTTTTAAAAATGGTCTCCCTAATATGACAGGGACAACACTACAAGAGGTGTCCTCTTCCATATCAAGAATATAAAAATCAGCAGGAAAGATAAGTTCACCAACCCGAACCAAGACATCCTCTACCAAACCTGCGGGGTAGGCAGTAGATCTATTTGCCAAATGGATAACCACACCCGTAGGTTGAAGAGGTCCAAGTGAAAGAGACTTGAAAACAAACATAGGCATAACATTAATAGATGCTCCTAAATCTAGCAAAGCATTCTCAAATTTAGTATTACCTATGATACAAGCTACAGAGAAAGTTCCAGGATCCTTAGACTTTTCAGGAATATGAGGGACGGGTTTACCTATAAGAGCAGAGACATTTCTTCCCATGTTGATCTTCTCATTGCCCTTGAGCTTCCGTTTGTGTGTGCATAGCTCCTTCAAGAACTTTGCATACCTTGGAATCTGCTTGATTACATCAAGAAGGGGTATGTTGACTTCCACCTTCCCGAATGTGTCAAGTATCTCTTTGTCAATCTCTTCCATTTTCTTGCTTTGAGTCACCACCCTTGTTGGGAAAAGAAGAGGAATGAGGGGTGGTTGTTGGGCAGCAATAGGTGTTGTGCTTGAGAAAGGCTGAGCTGGATGGGATTTTCTGGTATTTGTGTGCTCACTCTCCTCGACCATTTGGCTCTTCTTTTTGGATGAAACTAGATCATCTTTTTTGAGGTCAGGTTCTGGTGTGGGTGTGACAATCTGCTTCCCTGACCTTAGACTGATGGCACTCACATTCTGGTTTGGGTTGATCACTGTTTGGGATGGCAACTTGTTAGAATTCTGAGATTGCAAAGTGTTGATGGCTGTTGCATTTGTCCCATCTGATTGGTCAAAGATTGAATGGAGGCCTCTTGTCTTTGAATGGATGCTCTAGTTTCCTGTTGGAATTGGAGATTTTGCATGGTCATCTGCTTCATCAACTCTTCCAATGAAGGCTGCTACTCAGTACTAGGAGCTGGTGGTGCAGAATTAGCCTGTTGTTGCTACTGCCGTTGTCTCTACTGCTGGACTGGAGGAGGTACATATGGTGGTCTAGAATTGTTCTGAAATTGAACCAGTGAAGGTTGCTGCTGATCAGACCATCTCAGGTTGGGATGGTTCCTCCAACCAGGGTTGTATCTATTGGTAGAGAGATCAAAGTTCTGTGGCTGCTGGTTTCTGCTATTGAAGATGTTGGCGGCATATGCCTCAGGTTGGTCAGCACCAGTCGTTGGTTGCTGTTGCAAAGAAGGGCATGCTTCTGTCTTATGTTCACTGGATGTGCAAATACCACATAATCTAGCAGGCAGAGACAACTTCTTTTGGTTGATGGCCAATTGAGTGACCAAAGTTGTAAGTGAGTCTATCTTCTATTCAAGCTTCTCAACCTTACCAGAACTTGTGCCAACATCATTCACTCCTCTCACTACGATTGCATCGTTGTTGCCCCTTGCATGGAATTGTTGACAATTGGAAGCCATCTTCTCGATCTTGGCTCTGGCTTCTAAAGGTGTCATGTCTCCTAGGGCACCACCACTTACAGCATCAAACATGTTTCTCTCCATGAGGTTGAGACCTTCAAAGAAATATTGAATAAGCAGCTGCTTTGAGATCTGATGGTGGGGGCAGCTCGCACAAAGTCTCTTGAATCTCTCCCAATACTTGTAGAGACTTTCTCCACTTTGTTTCCTGATGCCTGATATATCCTTTCGGATTGTTGTTGTTCTGCACGCAGGGAAGAATTTCTCCAAAAATGCCCTCTTCAGGCCATCCCAGCCTGTGATAGAACTAGGGGCCATATCGTACAACCAATCTTTGGCTAGCCCCTCTAGGGAGTGTGGGAATGCCTTGAGACAAACATGATCCTCTTGCACATCATGTGGTTTCATAGTGGCACATGTAACATCCTGAAAATTAATATTAAATATAATAACTTTAGATATATATAGTATATAAATATTTATTTAAGGGTAGGATTAAGCCGTAGAAGTTGTATAAGGGTAGTGGGGTAGTAAGAAGCATAGGCCGACCTAGCATGTAGATGTAGGACCTCGGACCGATCCCAGCCGAGCTAAATGGGGTCAAACGCGGAACCTGTTGTCAAGCTCGGATTAGCCGACCTCAGCGCACCTCACATTATTATCCGAGAAGGAAGCTCGGACTACTGCTGTTCCTATATACCGAGCCGACGTATCCTAGCTCCTCTGTAACAGCTCATGTTGAGCTGTTGGCCCATTGGGTTTCGCACCGTCCGTACTATGTACTACCATTCACTTTATGTCACTATCATTGCTTTATGTCCTTTTCAAGTCACTATTCATGGCTTCCTCTAGAAGCCAATGAATCCTATCCACATGTTTTGACTTCTCAAAGAAGCCTCCAATGAGAGCCACACAAATGTTTCCCTTAAATGAATAAAAGAAAATCCAAATACACAACACATAACATTTCTCACTCTCTTTCTCGTTCGTCTCTCTCTCTCATTTTCTCTCTCAAGCTCCAACACACACAACTCCCATACTCTTTTCTTCTTTGAAGTTCCAGCAACAACAAACCCAACATAAATCCTCTCTTCTCACACACCTCATCTTCTCCTCCACCACGTTTTACCAGTTGGAGACTCTCCTTCCTTCCCTTCTTCTTCCCGTTTCGGACGCTTCCCTAGTGGTGTGGTGGTGGCAGCAAAGAGGAAAGAATTCAAGGGTGTGAAGCTCACAAAGTCAAGCATCAAGGAAAGCCATTCTCAAACTCTCAAATCTTATCTCTCACGGTTTGAGGTAAGGAGTGAGTGTTACCTCTACTTGAGTTTGGGTTTCTAGGGTGTTCATAACGGGTACTAAGAGTGAGTGTTAGATTAGGGAATGGACATAGGATAATATTAGAGAGAAAAGGTAAAAAGGGTAATGGGAACCAATGAATGAACTAGAAACATGAATTTTAGGTGAAGAGGGAACATTATTTTTCGGTTATATGCTTATATTTACATGATGGACTGGTTAAATGCTTTATTCATATTGTTGTTGTGGTATAAGTATTTATGAGCTTTAATATTCATTGTTTATGTCTGTGGCCGAGCTAAGAGAGGTTGGGAATGAGTATGAGAAAATGGTAAATATGGAAAGAAGGAGAGATAGAATAATAAGTCCGATAATGAGAAAGGTTAATGGAAAAAGGGGAATGGTTAAAGGGGTGAGCCGTGAGAGGCCGAGCTAAAAAAAAGATGGTTAAAAAGGACTAAGAGGAATAAAAGAGAAATGGTTGTGTGATCGGGTCATAGCAGACGCGTACCGGGTGCGTGCATTGATCGCGTCAGACGCATACTGGGTATGCGCAGCTGTAAGACGAGTGCTGGGTACTCGCAGTTATGATTCGCACAAGGTTCCGAGCACGGAATCGGTGGGATGTGTTCCTGGTCATAGCAGACGCGTACTGGGTGCGTGCATTGATCGCGTAAGACGCCGAGATGCGCCGCAGTAAGACGGGTACTGGGTGCTCGCAATTATGGACACTCCTTACTCCATAGAATGATTGGCAGTAGTGCTCCTGGTCATAGAAGACGCGTACTGGGTGCGTGCATTGATCGCGTCAGACGCATACTGGGTATGTGCAGCTGTAAGACGGGTACTGGGTACTCGCAGTTATGGACACTCCGATATCCGACCTTAAATGGTTAAGACATGCACTGGGTGTATGCATCCGAGAAGAGTAAAATATTATAAGCTATGTAAAAGTGGAATAATGAGTAATGAATCCAAGATAGAGATGATTTACCGAGGTAAGAGAATAGTGGTCGAGATGCTGAGTGTAGGAATTAAGAAAAGGGTATAAGGGGAATTAGTAGGTTGTGCCGAGGTATAACTAATAGGCAATGGATAAACTGGGTAATGATGTGAGCCGAGCTAAATGAGATTGTATGATGTGAACCGAGCTGAATGATGATATATGCATGTGATATATGGTTTGATTACTTGTAATTTATGTGCTAATTGACTACTTGTGTTTGGCTTGGTAGTTCGGTATGTCATGTTAGAAACTGCTTATTTAAGTTCTGTATAATGCTCACCTCCTTACCATTTTTCAGGTACTGAGCCCGAGCAGACGCAGTCCCCGGTCGAGCAGGTTCACTCTCCCTCACAGGGAGAGTAAGTCATTAGAGTCGGATAGTCTAGATGGGCCTCGGCCAGTTGGCCGAGCTAAAACACTGTATTTTACATTTTGGATATTGAACTCGGTGTAACTATGTTGCTTCACTTTTTACTTGTTGATGTATTAAGTCTTCCGCTTTATAACTCCGATGTTTTTGTATTAATGAAAGGAAAAATTACTTTGGCAATTATCATATTCGTTTTAAAAGAAATTTTTAAATCCTAATTTTCGGGTTTAAGGGTAATTATTATTTAGGGTGTTACATTTTTGGTATCAGAGCAGTTTCTCCTCGGCCTATTGGAGTTGCAAAGAACTCCAGTGGTTACGCACCAAGAGAGTGACAAATAAGTAAAGTCTAGAAGTCTAAGTTAGACAATAGAGCTTATAGATGTATATGTTTATATATATATATATATATATATATTTAATTATTCGATGGTTAATTGGCTTTCTCTCCATGACCAAGCAGTATGGCTGGGAGAAGAGCTGATAACGATCGGATTGCTGCTGTGTTGGAAACTCTGGTTCAACTACAGCAGAATAAAGCGCAAGCTCAGCAGAACCAGGCTGAGAACCTTGCTCAGAACATCGCCGCAGCCGCAGCTGCTGCAGCTGCAGCCCTTCATCCTCAACCTCCGGCTCCCGTCGAGATCGATTGGATGAGCCGATTTAGAAAGAACGAACCACCTCGGTTTGAAGGGGGTTATAATCCAGATGGAGCTCAGATATGGCTCCAGGACATTGAGAAGATTTTCTGATCTCTGCAACCGCCCTATGAGTACAGGGTGAGGTTAGCTGAATTTGTGCTGGCGAGTGAAGCCGAGCACTAGTGGGAGCAGCAGAGCCGTGGACTGGAAGTGGCTAATGAAGCCATTACTTGGGATTTGTTCCGAGCTCGATTTCTGGGAAAGTACTTTCCCGAAGATGTCAGGAGAGAAAAGGAGCTCGCTTTTCTCAAGCTGGAACAGAGGAACTTGAGTGTCAGAGAGTATGCCGCTCAGTTCGAGGATTTGATCCGCTACTCAGGAAGCTACAGAGATGCTGATGAGCGTAATAAGTGCATCGAGTTCGAGTCAGGTCTCCGTGATGATATTCGGCTCGCATTCAAATATCAAAACGTGGCCAATCTCTCGCAGTTGGTGAACATGGCTAGCACCTATGAGAAGGGGCTCAAGAGGAAAGCCGATGGAAAGCGGAGCAGGTCGGCACAGAAAGCAGTGGGTCCAATAAGGGGGAAAGGAGTTGTTCAGAGATCTGCTTCCTATGTGAATCCGAGCTCCAGAACGTCAACAGCTTCGAGGAGTGGTGGTCAGATGGTGGTTGTCCCTGGTCCCTATCCGATATGTCAGCATTGTGGAAAGCAGCACAAGGGAGAATGCTGGAGTCTGGATCCGAGCAGAGCAAGAGGATCCTGTTTTCGCTGTGGCAAACCTGGCCATTTTGCAGCTCGGTGTACCAAGAATATTGTGAAGGAAGAGGTCAATGTGGCAAAGGCTCACCAAACTAGTGTTAACTGACCAATGCAGAGAGGCAAAGTTTACACTATGGATGGTGAAGAGGTGACTGATACCGACGAACTAATCTGAGGTACTTGTCAAGTGAACAGCATCATATGTTCCGTGTTATTTGATTGTGGAGCCACACATTCTTTCATTTCCGAGAAGAAGACATTCCGATGACAACCTTCAGGACAAGATATGGGCATTTTGAGTATGTGGTTATGCCCTTCGGACTTACCAACGCCCCTACCATCTTTATGTACTACATGAATAGGATCTTCCGACCCTATCTGGACTCGTTTGTGATAGTCTTCAACGATGACATCCTCATCTACTCCCGGAGTCCGAGTGAGCATGAGAAGCACTTAAGAACGGTATTGCAGGTCTTAAAGGACAAGGAACTCTACGCCAAGCTCTCTAAATGCAGTTTTTGGCTCAAAGAGGTTCATTTCCTCGGACATGTGATATCCGAGCACGGTGTAGCAATTGATCCCTCCAAGGTGGAAGCGGTACTTAAGTGGGAGAGACCCAACTCGGTAACCGAGATCAGGAGTTTCCTCAGTCTTGCAGGGTACTACAGGAGATTCATTGAAGGATTTTCCAAACTGGCTCTACCGTTGACCTCATTAACCAGGAAGGATGCACCTTACCAAAGGTCCGAAGAGTGTGAACAGAGCTTCCAAGAGTTGAAGAAAAGATTGACGAGTTCGCCCGTGTTGATTTTGCCCAATCCGACCAAAGCCTTTGACGTGTTTTGTGACGCCTCAAAGCAGGGTCTCGGCTGTGTGTTGATGCAACAAGGAAAAGTGGTGGCTTATGCCTCTAGACAGCTTCGGCAACACAAACAGAATTACCCCACCCATGATCTTGAATTGGCAGCCGTGGTGTTTGCCCTTAAGATTTGGAGACACTACTTGTATGGAACGAAGTTTGAAGTGTTTAGTGACCACAAGAGTCTCGGCTACCTGTTCGACCAGAAGGAATTAAACATGAGGCAGCGCAGATGGGTGGAATTCTTGAAAGATTACGATTTCAACCTGCACTATCACCCTGGAAAGGCCAACGTGGTGGCCGACGCACTGAGCAGGAAGAGTCTTCATTTGAGCAACATGATGATCCGAGAGATGCAGTTGATGCAGGAGTTTAGTGATCTTAACCTCGGCATACAGAAGAAGGAAAATAGTGTTGTGCTGGAAATGCTGCAAGTAACGAACGATTTTGTGGGTTTCATCAAGGAAAGACGGGCTGCCGATTAGAAATCCAGAAGCTACTAGAAAGAGCAGGAGACAAGGATGAACCCGACTTCACTAAAGGACCCGATGGTCTCGTACGATTTCGGGACCGAGTTTGCATTCCCATGGATTTTGAAGTCCGAAGAGAGTTAATGGAAGAGGCTCATAAGACGAAGATGAGTCTTCACCCAGGAGCCACAAAGATGTACCAGGATCTGAAGAGGTTAATTTGGTGGCCGAAGTTGAAGACCGATGTGGCAGATTATGTGTCTCGGTGTTTGACATGCCAGAAAGACAAGATCGAACATCAGAAACCAGGAGGATTACTCAAATCCTTGGAAATTCCGCAATGGAAGTGGGACAGCATTTTGATGGATTTTGTGTCGGGCCTACCAAGAACGAGATCAGGGCAGGAAGCCATTTGGGTTGTGGTGGACCGACTTACAAAGTGTGCTCATTTCCTGCCGATCAGCATGAAGTACAGCCTAGAGAAGCTGACACAATTGTACATAAAGGACATTGTCAGACTTCACGGTGTTCCGAGCAGCATAGTGTCGGACCATGATCCTCGCTTCTTGTCCCGATTTTGACAGAGTTAACAACAAGCCATGGGTACAAAGTTGAGGTTTAGCACAGCTTATCATCCTCAGACCGACGGGCAATCCGAGTGCACCATTCAGACTCTTGAGGACTTGCTGAGGACATATGTGCTCGAACAGTCGGAAAGTTGGGAAGCACTTCTGCCCTTGGTCGAATTTACCTACAACAACAGTTTCCATTCAAGTATCGGAATGGCTCCTTTCGGAGCATTGTATGGTCGGAAATGTCGGACGCCGTTATGCTGGTTCCAGATAGGAGAAAACTTGTTGATTGGTCCCGACATTGTGCATGAGACAACCGAGAAGATCTGAATGATACAAGGAAAGATGAAAGCAGCCCAAGACCGACAGAAGAGCTATGCCAACAAGAGAATAAAACCCTTGAACTTCACTGAGGGAGATCATGTATTCCTTCGGGTATCCCCTGTAACAGGTATCGGCCGAGCTATCAAATCAAAGAAGTTGACCCCTAGGTTTGTCGGACCGTACCAGATATCAGAGAAGGTCGGACCAGTAGCTTACAGAATTGCTCTACCTCCGCACTTGTCTAAGCTCCATGATGTGTTCCATGTCTCGCAACTTAGGAGGTACATTCACGATCCCTCGCATGTGATAGCAGTGGACGAGCTGCCGCTAAAAGACAACCTGACTTTCGAATTTCTTCCAGTCCGAGTTGAGGACAAACAAGTTAGACGGCTCAGAGGGAAGGAAATCTCTTTGGTCAAGGTCGTCTGGAATCGGAATAATGTGGAGGAAGCTACTTGGGAACTCGAGGAGAATATGAAGCAGTCATATCCGCAACTGTTCAATGCCGACTAAATTTCGAGGACGAAATTCTTGTAAGTGGGAGAGGAATGTAACATCCTGAAAATTAATATTAAATATAATAACTTTACATATATATAGTATATAAATATTTATTTAAGGGTAGGATTAAGCCGTAGAAGTTGTATAAGGGTAGTGGGGTAGTAAGAAGCATAGGCCGACCTAGCATGTAGATGTAGGACCTCGGACCGATCCCGGCCGAGCTAAATGGGGTCAAACCCGGAACCTGTTGTCAAGCTCGGATTAGCCGACCTCAGCATACCTCACATTATTATCCGAGAAGGAAGCTCGGACTACTGCTGTTCCTATATACCGAGCCGACGTATCCTAGCTCCTCCGTGACAGCTCATGTTGAGCTGTTGGCCAATTGGGTTTCGCACCGTCCGTACTATGTACTACCATTCACTTTATGTCACTATCATTGCTTTATGTCCTTTTCAAGTCACTATTCATGGCTTCCTTTAGAAGCCAATGAATCCTATCCACATGTTATGACTTCTCAAAGAAGCCTCCAATGAGAGCCACACAAATGTTTCCCTTAAATGAATAAAAGAAAATCCAAATACACAACACATAACATTTCTCACTCTCTTTCTCCTTCGTCTCTCTCTCTCTCATTTTCTCTCTCATGCTCCAACACACACAACTCCCATACTCTTTTCTTCTTTGAAGTTCCAGCAACAACAAACCCAACATAAATCCTCTCTTCTCACACACCTCTTCTTCTCCTCCACCACGTTTTACCGGTTGGAGACTCTCCTTCCTTCCCTTCTTCTTCCCATTTCGGATGCTTCCCTAGTGGTGTGGTGGCGGCAGCAAAGAGGAAAGAATTCAAGGGTGTGAAGCTCACAAGGTCAAGCATCAAGGAAAGCCATTCTCAAACTCTCAACTCTTATCTCTCATGGTTTGAGGTAAGGAGTGAGTGTTACCTCTACTTGAGTTTGGGTTTCTAGGGTGTTCATAACGGGTACTAAGAGTGGGTGTTAGATTAGGGAATAGACATAGGATAATATTAGAGAGAAAAGGTAAAAAGGGTAATGGGAACCAATGAATGAACTAGAAACATGAATTTTAGGTGAAGAGGGAACATTATTTTTCGGTTATATGCTTATATTTACATGATGGACTGGTTAAATGCTTTATTCATATTGCTGTTGTGGTATAAGTGTTTATGAGCATTAATATTCATTGTTTATGTCTGTGGCGGAGCTAAGAGAGGTTGAGAGTGAGTATGAGAAAATGGTAAATATGGAAAGAAGGAGAGATAGAGTAATAAGTCCGATAATGAGAAAGGTTAATGGAAAAAGGGGAATGGTTAAAGGGGTGAGCCGTGAGAGGCCGAGCTAAAAAAAAGATGGTTAAAAAGGACTAAGAGGAATTAAATAGAAATGGTTGTGTGATCGGGTCATAGCAGACGCGTACTGGGTGCGTGCATTGATCGCGTAAGACGCCGAGATGCGCCGCTGTAAGACGGGTACTGGGTGCTCGCAGTTATGGACACTCCTTACTCCATAGAATGATCGGCGGTAGTGCTCCTGGTCATAGAAGACGCGTACTAGGTGCGTGCATTGATCGCGTCAGACGCATACTGGGTATGTGCAGCTGTAAGACGGGTACTAGGTACTCGCAGTTATGGACACTCCGATATCCGACCTTAAATGGTGTAAGACATGCACTGGGTGTATGCATCCGAGAAGAGTAAAAGATTAAAAGCTATGTAAAAGTGGAATAATGAGTAATGAATCCGAGATAGAGATGGTTTACCGAGGTAAGAGAATAGTGGCCGAGAAGCTGAGTGTAGGAATTAAGAAAAGGGTATAAGGGGAATTAGTAGGTTGTGTTGAGGTATAACTAATAGGCAATGGATAAACTGGGTAATGATGTGAGCCGAGCTAAATGAGATTGTATGATGTGAACCGAGCTGAATGATGATATATGCATGTGATATATGGTTTGATTACTTGTAATTTATGTGCTAATTGACTACTTGTGTTTGGCTTGGTAGTTCGGTATGTCATATTAGAAACTGCTTATTTAAGTTCTGTGTAATGCTCACCTCCTTACCATTTTTCAGGTACTGAGCCCGAGCAGACGCAGTCCCCGGCCGAGCAGGTTCACTCTCCCTCACAGGGAGAGTAAGTCATTAGAGTCGGATAGTCTAGATGGGCCTCGGCCAGTTGGCCGAGCTAAAACACTGTATTTTGCATTTTGGATATTGATCTCGGTGTAACTATGTTGCTTCACTTTTTACTTGTTGATGTATTAAGTCTTTTGCTTTATAACTCTGATGTTTTTGTATTAATGAAAGGAAAAATTACTTTGGCAATTATCATATTCGTTTTAAAAGAAATTTTTAAATCCTAATTTTCGGGTTTAAGGGTAATTATTATTTAGGGTGTTACATCACACACATTGTGGAACTTCTTGAGATGTTTATGAGGATCCTCACCTGCAAGACCATTAAACTTGGGCAACAAATGAATTAGTCCAAACTTAAGCTCATACGGGTCATCGGGATACTGGATGCACAAATCTTCAATAGTGAAATCAGGTGCATCCAGCTCCCTCAATGTCCTCTCACGTGGTGGAGGTTGAGCCATATTTTCAGAATAAACAGAATAAGAATCAGAATTTATAGGAATAGAAGAAAAAGAAGCAGACTCGCTATGTAAAGACTCAACAGACTCACTACCTATGGACTGGTTCCTATTTTGTCTAACTAATCTGTGATAAGTCCTATCAATTTCAGGGTTGCAGGGATGCAAATAACTTGGATTGCCCCTAGTCATGCACTAAATAGAACACCATCAAGAATAGCAAACTGTAACAGATATGCATGACCAAAATAGGCAACAAAATTTTTTTATTTTTTAAAATTTTTTTATTTATTTTTTCAGCACCCTAAAATCATGAAAACCAATCACAGAAAGTTTGAGGACAAAATTCAAAAGGGAACCACGTCAAACAAATAAGTTACGAACAAAAAAACAAGAAAAATAAACTTGTAAAATAAAAAAGAAATAGTAAACAACCGAATTTTGGGGGCCTTCCCATTATCGAGATTTTGATTTGACAATTGCACTAGCTTATTTGGATTTTTCTCTTCGATTTGATATAAAATTCGTCCAGTTCCGAGTTACGGATCAAAAGTTATGGCTGTTTGAAATTCGTGCTGCTAAAACTTGAAAAAAAATTTCTGGAATTTGTAACACCCCTAATTTCGTCTTCCGAATAAATATGTTAGTATAATGGTTTTATAAATATTTAATAATTCCATGTTTGATTTTTGGTTTGCATTGTATGAATATCTATAGATATTATGTGAAAATATTTTAATTGATGAGGTTTTTACATAAAATATTAAATTTTTCGATTAAGTCCTTGGGAAGGACCTAAAAACAATAATGGAATGTCTTTTTGAGTTAAAATTAATTAAACAAAGTTTTTAGTGAAAACTGGCCAAAATACTCGAGTATTTGGCTGAATACTCGAGTATTCTGGGTCTGATAGCTTAAGACAGTGCGCGACAACTGTCCAGCCATGGAAGAGCCCGGAATTTGCCACGAAATCAGCCTGAAACTATGGTGTTGACACGCAAACAACCTCCAGCCACGTCCATGGATGCGTGTCCTCCTTGTATGAAACTCCAATCTTCTTCCTTAAGGGTGGTGAATTGATTTATTAACCATTATTTGAGCTCTCAAGCTCAAAATCGAGTTTTTAGGGTTCTTGAGTTTCCTCTCTCAATTCGTTTTCGTCTCTGAGTCTTAACACATAAATCATACACCGTTTCGAAGATCACATCCAGAGCTTTGAAAAGCACCAAAAATCGTGAGCTAAGGTTGAGTGTGTGAGGAGTAATGAGCTCTGCAAGTTGGAGCTTCAAATCTGCCAAGAACTAGAATGTTGTTCAGACCCGTCACCTTCTTGTCCTCGATTCTCTTTCGTGCTTGAGAGTTAGATCGTGAGTGAGATACCATTGGAAAGCTCTTTCAACGAGCTTCGATTTGATACCAAGTTTGTTAGATTTGAGTTCCTGGATGAAAAGTTATGGGCCTGCGAAGTTAGGTGCTGAAATCTGTCAAACTAGATTTTCAGATTCAGAGAGCCGACTTTGAGCTTCGATTGTGGTAAGCTCAAGCCTTCTCTTGGTCTGAAACTTATTGGTTTTCAAAGCTCATGTTATAGAGAACATAGTCTAACCAATTTCCCCAATTTTTATGCTTGATTCGAATGTCGATTGATGTGGTTTTGAACCCCTGCTGAAGCTGTAATGCAAGCTCAGGTGGGAAGTGGTTAGAGCAATTGGTTGCTGTTCTCTGTAGAGTTTTTGTTCAAGAACGACCCTAAGGTATGGGGGAAGCTTACTATTTTCTAGAATAAGAGTAAATTTCATTAGAAAGTAGGAGGAGTCACCATGAGACTCTAAGGGCATAGATTCAAATAGGAATATGGCTTGGAGGCCAATCTGAGGCATGCTACAGGCTAAGGCAAGTTTATTTGGTTGCATGTGAGCTTAATCAATGCTGAAATTATGCCAAAAATGAGTAGAATTGAAATTGGTACTTTAAGTTGCATAATATGTGATTTTCATGCCTAATTGATGAATGATTATGATCTTCTGTGAATTGATGCGATCTCTGTGTTGAGACAAGTTTTAAATGTGTAAACAAAGTTCTGTTGATCATTGGTTTAAGTTAAAATTGGTTAGAATTGAAAATGGTATGTTAAAATCAAGTTGTTGTGCATCTGCTGTCAAAAATACTCGAGTATTTGGTAAAACACTCGAGTATTTTCTGATACAAGTTTCCCTACGAAATACTCTAGTATTTTGTAAAATACTCTAGTATTCTGGGATGCAAAATACTCTAGTATTTTGTGAAATACTCGAGTATTCTGGGCGGAAAAATACTCTAGTATTTTGTGAAATACTCAAGTATTCTGATCTGTAAACTACTCGAGTATTTTGTGAAATACTCGAGTACTCTGGGCAGTCTGATACACAGTTTCAGGAGATCGAAGAACTACTCGAGTATTGAAGCTACTACTCGAGTCTTTTTACTAAAATGTTGAGAAAACACCATTTTTTAATCTAACCACTTCCACTTAAACCTAATGACACTTAAAGGGAATAATGTGATACTTCCTTAAATAAATCTCATCATTCTAAGCATGAAAATTGATATATCTCATTGATAAATTCATTACATATTGTATATAATGAGATTAATGAATAATCTTAAGGGAATACTTGCATGCATTCATGCAAAGTGAGCGGTGATGAGTTATCGTTGTGTCATGTTCTTGGAACATGAGGAGGGCCTCTGGGAGTGCCAAATGTTACTGCTTGCTCGATGACACATTGAGGTGGACAATGTGGGCAGTATGTGGTATACTGTTGGTTTGATGGTTCAACGGTGTGTTGCACACAAGTGGTAAGGTTTACGTTTTGGCGACGTGACGTTCATCAGACATGGTGCCGTTGTTTATCACCTCTGTTGTGTATCACAAGTGATAAGGTTTACGTCCTTAGGCGACGTGACGTTCATCAGATGTGGTGACGTTTTTTGTAACACTCTCACATTTATTAGATAATTTTAGGTTTTATTAAAATCGGAGTTTGAAAATTTCATTTTAACACTTAAATTTCTTTAAAAGGTGTTACGAAAATCCGGCAGAGTTTCCTCTGTTTTCCGGACTTCCCAAAAATTTTCTTCTAAAAACGTGTCAGTCCAGAATTGTTTAAAAACGTAAACCACAACAGTTTAAAAGTCGTAACAGATCCTAACGCCCGATTATATGCAATTTCAGGGCAAACTACTAATTCATATATAATTTACAAAAAGTAATTATCCACTCAAAATATGTAAAATACATTCCACGTAGTGGAACTTAAAATCCTGCTCGGCCAGCACTAGTGTATGCTCCACTTGTGTACCTGAAAAATATTAACCACACAGGGGAAGCATCACACAGAACTTAAAAGAGAGATTTCTAAGCAGATATATACGACACACCAAGACCATTCAAGCCTATGCTATACTACTTAATTCATGCTCTTCTTTTCCCTTTTTACTTCCTAACTGTTTTCCAATTCTTTTTCTTTTTAATTGTTTCCTTTTAAATAATTCCTAACCTCTAATTATTCTTGTTCCTCATTACTTTCGCTCTATCCTTTTTACCCCTTTTTCCTAATCACCCTAGTTTCTCTATTCACTCTCTTTCCAACTAACCTATTACTTTTTCTTCCTTTCCCATCCTCTTATTTTCATCCTTTATCCGTTTCCCATTATTCGTTTATGTTTAGCATTTCCATAATTATTCTCCTTATTTATTTCCTCTAATTCCTATATCAATTCCATTGTTTACCTTCTTATTTCATTTCTCAATGTCCACTATATTATCCATTTTTCCTTTTCATTACATTGTCCATTTCCTTTTCCATTTTTTTCATTTTTAATTATTTTCCCCGTTTCCAAATAAATCCCGTTATATCCCCTTACCTTTTTCCTTATTATTTTCCCTTTTATTTACGGTGTATGTATGTCTCCACCAAATCGAAGGTCTACATACATACACCAATCACGATGTATGTCTCCACCAAATCGAAGGCCTACATACATCGCTTTTCCATTACCATTATCTTATCCAATTTTATTCCCTGTTTCCCTTATTCATTTCCTTTTATTTACGGTGTATGTATGTCTCCACCAAATCGAAGGCCTACATACATACACCAATCACGATGTATGTCTCCACCAAATCGAAGGCCTACATACATCGCTTTTCCTTTACCGTTTACCTTATTTTATCCATTATCCTTTCCTTTTTTCCTCTTTATTTAGGGTGTATGTATGTCTCCACCAAATCGAAGGCCTACATACATACACCAATCACGATGTATGTCTCCACCAAATCGAAGGCCTACATACATCGCTTTTCCATTACCGTTTTACCTCTTTATTATTTGGCCACAGGGTCAATACAACCACCTACGTCGTGCCACAGGGTCAATACAACCACCTGTAACATATACCATTTTATTTAGGCCACAGGGTCAATACAACCACCTGCGCCGCGCCACAGGGTCAATACAACCACCTGTGACATTTACCATTTATCAGGCCAATTATACTTTAATTCTCTTTACTCTCATTTGTTCATTTCTAATTTGTTTCCCTATTCACCATTTCTATTCTTTTGCCACACCCTACCAATCTAATTAATTAGTTATTCTGTTACTTACCTTTTTATTCATCACTATTCGTTTCCCCTATTTACTCCATCTATCTTTCCTCATTATTAGCGGGTTACCCTAAGGTTCGTTAGCAATTAACATTTTCCCCGGTCCTAGCGATAGATATAACTACCCAGAAATACACCCCTTAAGTACTGGTAATGAAACCCCTTACCTCAATCGGTGATAGTGAGGGGTAACCTTAAGCTGGAGCTTTACTCCCCGACTCACGCTTTAGCTCGGCTCCAACTGGATCCTAAGCTTCCCCAATCCTTGATTCCAAGCACGGTGGGGACAATCGATCTCGATCCCGGTGACGGTGTTGCTCTTCGACACCGGGAGGAGAGAGAGAGGGATCGAAGTCAAGGGAAGAGAAACAAAGGAGAGAGGGAGAGGTCTTGATGGTGGTGGTGGGGGATAGTGATGGTGGCTCGTGGTGGAGTGGCGGTGGCGGCCGGAGATGGCGGCGGCCGGTTGGTGGAGGGTGAGAGGGGAGGAGAGAGAGCCAAGTGATAGAAAAAGAGAGATCTATGGAGTGGAGGAGAGGGAAAGAGAGAGGAAGAGAAGGCTATGGTGGTGGTGGTGGCTCTAGGCGGCGGTGATGGTGGCCGTCGGAGTCGGAGGAGGGAGGGAGGTCGAATGAAGAGAGAAAGTGGGGTTGGAATGGGGGTTTCAACCCCCAAAACGCGTTTTTAAAGTTGCAGACCGCAAAATACTCGAGTGTTTCTGCAAACACTCGAGTGTTTCTGTCAATACTCGAGTGTTTCTATCAATACTCGAGTATTTTCACCCAAAATACTCGAGTATTTCACAAAATAATCGAGTAAAATGATCAGATACTGCTAGTTTGCTTTTCTATTTTTCTTCTATTTTCTCCCTAACTTCAAATAGCCATAACTTCTTCGTTCACCGTCGGATCTTGCTCAAATTTGACGAGCAACTTCCTAAAAATCATACCTTCATATCCAACGGTTGGAATTGTGTTTTGAGTCTTAAATCTTTTATTTTGAATTTCCTAATGTCGGGTGTTTATAACACCGAAAAATCAATTTTTAACACTCGTTTGGTCTTCTCTAAATTTGCTTTTCGATGCCAATGTTCCTTAACTCCTTCATGGCACTCGAAGAATTCCTAATTCATCATTTTAAATCCATTTTAGGATAATCCTTATTTCCAAATATTATTGTTATTCTAATTATTATTAGAATTAAAATTCGGGATGTTACAGATTTCATAAAACTATGTTTGCTGTCCACAATTACTTGGACGTACTTTTCATGTTTAAAAATGTTTTCATAAGATTTAGAGCGAAGTTTTAAGTGGAAATTGATTTAAGAAAAAAGCTGGATCAAGAATAGATATATTTTCAAAGTTTTCTAACAAAAGACAAGTATTAATCTAAGAAAAGATTTTTCTCAAATGAGTTAATAACGTGAGATGTTTTATTTAATATGAGGAATGATATAGAAAAGAGGTCGGGGCAGATGGCAGCACAAGGTTCCGAGGAGAGCCCACGTTCAACAGCTGGACCTCAGGTGAGAGAGAAGCTTTCCTAAGACATCGTGGTAGTTAGGTGATTTAGTCACTACTAGAAAAAAGGGTTTTGAAATCGGGGTTTTAAAATCGGTCGTATGAAATCCGGTTTAAAAAAAAACGCGGTGACAATTTTGTAAATAAATTCTAATTTTTAAAATCGGTCGTTTAAAGACCGATTTCAAAAGTCATTATTATTTATTTAATTTTTTATTTTTAATACTTTCTAAATCGGTCACTGTTGACTGATTTCAAAAGTATTTTCTAACTCGGTCATTTCCACAGCCGAGTTAGAAAGTCATTATTATTTATTTATTTTTTTTTATTTTTAATACTTTCTAACTCGGTCACTATTGACCGATTTCAAAAGTATTTTCTAACTCGGTCATATCCTCAGCCGAGTTAGAAAGCTATTATTATTTATTTAATTTTTTTTATTTTTAATACTTTCTAACTCGGTCACTGTTGACCGATTTCAAAAGTGTTTTCTAACTCAGTCATTTCCTCAGCCGAGTTAGAAAGTTATTATTATTTATTTAATTTTTTTTATTTTTAATACTTTCTAACTCGGTCACTGTTGACCGATTTCAAAAGTATTTTCTAACTCGGTCATTTCCTTAGCCGAGTTAGAAAGTCATTATTATTTATTTAATTTTTTTTATTTTTAATACTTTCTAATTCGGTCACTGTTGACCGATTTTAAATATTTTAAGGCTGAATTAAAAAAAAATTAACTTTCGAATTCGGTCATTTTGCCCGAGTTAATAAGTCCTTCCCCAAAAAATATATGATAATAGGCGCGCATACATAGTGAAGTTCCAGCCAAAAAGCCAAAACCTATAAACCAAATAAAACCTCCTCCGTCGCATAACCCTCCTCTTTCTCTCACACCATCCGCCGTCGCCTAACCCTCCACCATCTGCTCGCAGCCGCCAGCTGTTCGCTCGTGGCTCGTGGCTCGTGGCTGAGAAGAGGTCGCCGTTGTTCGCCGTTGTTCTGCTCTTCTTTCCTGCTTTCATCGCAAACTCACCTTCCTTCCTTTTTCATCACTGAATCTGGACGTTCCAAAACAAACCCAACCCCTCCTTCCCTTCAATCCCTTCCTTTTATAAGTATTCACACATTTTAGAAGGTATTCGTATGGTTTCTTTCTTGCTTGCGTAGTTTTCGTATTTTTCCATGGAAATTCTAATTCTTATGCTCTATTCTCGTACAAATCCTTCTAGTTACTGAATAGAGAAAGTTTTGAACACATTTTATGTTTCTTAGACAGTGAATGCATCTAGTTTAATTGTTTTTTTAAATAGCAGAAGGAATAGCTGGAGGATGTTTAGGGTGATATAGCATAAAAGAGTCTTTGACCTTTCTCATGGTATTTAAAGATGCAAACCAGTTTCCACTCATGTATTCGATTTCTTTTCCATGCAACAATAACAAATATGTAATTAATTTGTAGAAATTTTTTTTCCCATGTAATGCATTTTAGAATTCAACTACTAATGATTTACTGATTTGGTTTGAAATGGTAAAAGGGCAGTGTCCTTGAAATATTCTCTTTTCTCCATTGACCCTTGCTCTCATTAGAGAGTTGGTTTTAAGTAACTTAGAACTAGGCATCTTTTTATCTCTAGTGATTAACGTAGAAGAGGACTCCAAATTGTTTATGTACTAGTGCAAATTATAAAATCCTTCTCCATCAAGTGTTCATGACATGTTTAATGTTTGGCAAATAGTTACACAATCTTAGTCTTGCAATCTTATCTAAACTCTAGTGACGGAGTCTTTTCTGGTTCCACAGTTAAGCAAAGAGAGATTGAGGCTGTTGTGATTGCAACTGGAGTTCATACCTTCTTTGGTAAGGCTGCTCATTTGGTTGACAGCACTAACCAAGTTGGTCACTTCCAAAAGGTAACTATTATCTCTTGTTCACTTCTTGTTGTGCACAACAATGTGAAGAAATCTTTGCACTAAATAAAATATCAACTTTTTTAAGCTATGTTTGTGCCAAACATGTTAGATTATACTTGAAAGATGCTTATATATATATATATATATATATAAAAAGAAAGATTATACTTGAAATACTAGATTTTCAAAGCTATACATACCTCAAGGTAATTGTGATTCTCTTAGTATTGGTTGCTTTAAGTCCATCGATTTCTCTACTAAAAAAGTTTATATTAATGTTGAAAATGATTTACTCTACCAAAAACAAAATCCAGAAAAGAAAATTCAGTCATGTGTCTTCTATACTTGGTTATGCTAGTATGTGCCCTTTTATCTACATGGGCTTCTGAATTTATGAATTTATGCTAGTATGTGCCCTAAGGCAGTGAGTGCTTCCCATTAGATGTGGTTGCCTTTTTCATTTATGTTAATTTCCATTAACTTCTTGATTTTATATTGTGTATGGGTAGAGGTCAAATTAGGCATATGCATCGAGTCTCATGAGTCTTAGGTGAAAGTGCTCGAGACAAGATGAGAAGGTGCATGGTAAATCTTGGAGAAATAGTGCATAAAAGAAAAATGTTTTTAAAATAGAAAAATACATTTTTAAATGGCTTTGGGAATTATTTTTAGCAAAAGGAAAAAGATTGGTTTAATTATGAAATTCATATCTAGTTTTTAAAGCAAAATAGCAGTTTGTTACTAATCCCTTTTTCTAACAGTGATTGAAGCAGTATAGACTTAGTTAAAACAGAAAAATCAGATCTGAATCACGTTTCTTTTATTAAGTCAAAACCATCTCTCTTCTTTGCTATATAACTGAATGGGTTTTCTTTTTAATTATGGTGCATCAGATTTGTTTACATCCGCTGCACTCTCATAGTTTTGCAGCATGCATTTGTTTTTGAAAATTTGGTCATTTGTTTTGCTGGTTTGGTTAAACTTGCTGCATAATACAGTCTTGTTGCATATCATTCATTCATGCATTCTAGTTACTGTTCATACTTTATCTTATTTATATAAGTGTATCAGTGCATAATACAGTCTTAATTGCCAATTAACTTGCTTCATTCATTTTGTTATTCTACTTGAACCTGGATTTGATTAATAAATAGTGATATGAATTGTTTATATTGCAGCTTTTAGGGAGTTTGTGGAGCTAATGAAGCAGGGGAAAAACGTGAAACCCAAGGAAAATCTACACGCTATCAGCAGCTCATAGCGCTTAAAGTGAGTTTGTGCCAAAAATTATATATCAGTACAATTTATCAAGTTCAGGAACTAATTTCCCTTACTTGGCTTCTAGTGTTTCTGTTTGGGCCCAAGTAACGTGATTGACTTCCTAAGGAACTTTGTCTTTAAGCTCAAACCTCTCAACTTATACTCCATACACATCTTTTAAGTAACACATCTCAACTTATAGCTACTTAGAAAAATCAGAGTGTAAATATATGGAAAAAAAAGTAATGTAACACTTTGCCAATTCAATAAACCTTCCACAGAAATAGTGGTTAGACATTGACAAACAACTTCTCTCTATTAGGGCTTTTGATTTAATTTTTTCCTTTCTTTGTTTTCTCTCTATCAAGTTCAGGAACTAATTTCCCTTGCTCTTGCTTATGTCAATTTATGACTTTGGGTCTTTCTGCTCCAATTGGAAACAAATTAAATTTTATGTATGGGACAATTACTAATGGGGATTTTGATGGGTATCAATGTACCTTGTATTCTGATGTGGTCAAAGCTTTAGATCTTAGTTATCATTTTGTTTTACAAAGTTAAGTTGCATTACTACTATGATTCTTGTTCACTGAGTTCTAATATTTTGTTTTTTTGTGTTCCGTTTCTTCTCCCTCCAGCTCGCGAGCTCCTTCACTCCTCTGCACTCTCTCACTCCGGTGTTCACTTCATTTTCTTCCTCTGCAGGTACTAATTTCATTCTTCTTTCCTTTTCTGTTCCTTTCGACATGGAAGGATGTAAAAATTGAATTATTCATTTAAAATCTTATGGCACTTTTTAATTTTGAATATAATATAATCTTATAGTAGTAGTGATTACATAATATAATTTGTTTGAAATGATGATAAAATTGAATTATTCATTTAGGAGCACCCCTGTTTGGTTGAATAATTATATATGGACCGTAGTTGGATAAATGTTGATCGATTGAGTGATGAGTATGCTCGTGGAGTGGAAGAGTTTTTGGAATTTGCAAAAGCCAATGACCGTGATAACAATGGGCTATTTCATTGTCCATGTGTAGAGTGTGTCAATGTTGATCGGAGAACAATTAGGGAAATAAGAGATCATCTCATTTTTCCTGGGTTTGCAAGAGTTATACAAAGTGGATATGGCACGGTGATCCAATAGGTATGAAGAGCGAGTCTCAGAGTGTCGAAGTTGATGACGGAGTTATGGAGGATCATCTGGAGGACACGATCCGTGATATTGGACCAGAGTCTTTCCACCAAGCGCATGTGTATGAGAGTTTGACTGATGATTTGGCGACTCCTTTGTATCCCGGGTGCAATGATGATTTGACACGATTGTCAACCGTGTTAAAATTTTTCAATTTGAAAGCGAGGAATGGGTGGACTGATAAAAGTTTTACCGAATTGCTTAAGTTATTGAAAGACTTGCTTCCAGAAGGGAATACCTTGCCTGACTGCAACTATGAGGCGAAGAAGGTGTTGTGTCCAATGGGTATGAACTATCAGAAAATTCATGCTTGTCCTAATGATTGCATATTGTATAGGAAAGAATATGCAGAGTTGCATGAGTGCCCTGTATGTGGGAAATCACGCTACAAGGTGAAGGATGGTGATGATTCAAGTCTTCATGACGAGAGCAAGAAAAGGCCTCCTGCTAAAGTCTTATGGTATCTTCCAATAATTCCAAGGTTCAAGCGATTGTTTGCTAATGAAATTGATGCGAAGAACCTTATATGTCATGCAGAAGAGAGAAAATGTGATGGAAAGATTCGTCATCCTGCCGATTCTTTGCAATGGAAAAAAATTGATTCTTTGTTTCCCGACTTTAGCAATGATCCAAGAAACCTTAGGATTGCACTTGCTACAGACGGAATGAATCCTTTTGGTAGCTTGAGTAGTCAGCAGAGCACATGGCCTGTTCTTCTGATGATTTACAACCTCTCTCCTTTTTTGTGCATGAAGCGGAAATATATGATGCTGTCCATGTTGATTTCCGGACCAAAACAACCGGGAAATGACATAGATATTTATCTTGCTCCCTTGGTTGAAGATTTGTTAATTTTGTGGGAAGAAGGTGTGGATGCATTTGATGGCTATCGTCGTGAAAATTTCAAGATGTGTGCCTTGTTATTCTGTACCATAAATGACTTCCCAGCATATGGGAACTTAAGCGGATATAGCGTGAAGGGGCATCATGCATGCCCTATATGCGGAGAAGACACATGTTATCATCAACTTACCCATGGAAGGAAGACAGTTTACCTTGGGCATCGGAGATTTCTTAGGCGTGATCACCCTTATGTTGCCTATCGTAATCCCACACCGTCGACGATTCGTCGTTCGGATCGCTTACTCTCTCCTGTTCGTTGCCATATCGGTGCTGCTGATATCTCAACGGGCAGACGGAGCATCCCTTGGAGATCAACATTCTAGATGAAGCGGATCTGGAGCTTATCATTGACAAGAAGGTCATGATAGTGGTGACTTCGTTCTTGGGGATGAACAAATGGCGCAAGAAGAAAGGAGAGTTCCATCCGGATGCCTTCATCAGAAGGAAGCAAAAGTAGAACGTTTAGGTTAAATTTGTGAATTGTGTTTTGAGTCAAGGATTACCAAGCAATGTGCTACTCATGTATTCAAGCTAAGTTTTTACATCTGTATTGAGGTCTACTTCCTTTTTTGGAAAATTGAACCATGTACTCTTTTGAGAAATATCACGAGGATTTGGAAACAAGTCTTTTTATGAAATCGAAAGTTTCATGAAAATAAATGTTTTAGTAACAACTCGGTTTTCGAAAAGGATGTTGAAAACATCAAGGACTTTTTAATAATGTTTTCAATTACCTCCACAATGTTTTACAAAAAAAAAATCTGGCCTCAATTTTTGCAACTTTAATAAGTAAAAGTAAATATTTTTGGCTTACGAAAATCGGGCTGTTACACCTTGAGTCTCCTAGAACAAATCATACACCGTTTCGAAGCTCACATCAAGATCTTTGAAAAACACCAAAAGTTGTGAGCTAAGGTTGAGTGTGTGAGGAGTAGTGAGCCCTGCAAGATAGAGCTCCAAATCTGCCAAAAACCAGAATTCTATTTGGAGCTGACAACTTCGTGCCTTCGATTCTCTCTCATCATTGAGAGTTAGCTTATGAGTGTTATACCATTGGAAAGCTCTTTCGACGAGCTTCAATTTGATACCAAATTTGTGTGGTGAGAGTCTCTGGTTGAGAAGTTATGAACCTAAGAAGTTAGGTGCTTGAATCTGCCAAAACCAGATTTCAGATTCAGAGAGCTGACTTTGAGCTTCAATTTTTGTATGCTCAAGCTTTCTCTTGCTCTGAAACTTGTTGGATTTCAAAGTTAGTGTTGCATAGATGAGTTATTAACCTTTTGCCCCAATTTGTTTGTCCATTTCATGCTCCAATTTCTCTGGTTTTTGCACCCTGTGAAAGTGGCTCTGTTTTGAGGAGGAGCAATGGTGCATGGTATTCTCTTGAAAGTCTCTGGTCAAGTTTTGTTCAAACACGACCCTAAGGTATGGGGGAAGCTTACCATTTGCTAGAATGAGGATGAAATTCATTAGAAAGTAGGGAGAGTCACCATGAGACTCTAAGGGCATAGATTGAAATAGGAATATGGCTTGGAGGCCCCTTTGTGCTAAAAATTCATTCTGAGCAAGTTTAATATGTTGCATTTGTGCTGTACAAACTCTGTTTTCATGCTAAATGTGAGTAAATTTGATAATGCTATGTTGAGTTGCATAATATGTGGATTTTATGCATAATTGAAAGCATGTTTTGATTCTCTGTGAATTGATGTGATCTCTGTGTTAAGACAAGTTTCAAATATGTAAGCAAAGTTCTTTTGATCATTGGTTTAAGTTAGAATTGATTAGAATTGAAAATGGTATGTTAAAACCAAGTTGTAGTGCTGTACAAAATACTCGAGTATTTCTGATGCAAGTTTCCCAGATGATCATGAAATACTCAAGTATTTTGTGAAATACTCAAGTATTTTGGGCTATAAAATACTCTAGTATTTTGTGAAATACTCGAGTATTCTGGCTGTAAAATACTCTAGTATTTTGTGAAATACTCAAGTATTCTGGGCTGAAAAATACTCAAGTATTTGGGGAAATACTCAAGTATTCTGGACTGTAAACTACTCGAGTAGTTTGTGAAATACTCAAGTATTCTGGGCAGTTTGGTACACAGTTTCATGAAATTGATGAACTACTCGAGTATTGAAGCTACCACTCGAGTCTTTTTACTATAATGTTGAGAAAATACCATTTTTAATCTAATCACTCTTATTTAAACCTAATGAACACTTAAAGGGAATGATGTGACATTTTGTTTGATTAACTTTGTCATCATGTTGATCATGGTAGGTGAAATACTTCATGGATATATTATTTGCATTGTTGAATTTATTGCATGATGCACATGATGAGATTAAAGAATAACCTTAAATGGAATGTTGGTGTGCATTCATGCATGGTGATGTGGTGGTAGCATATCATTTGTTCATGTTCGTGGAACATGAGGAGGGTACTCTAGGAGTACCAACTTGGTTACGCCTTACCTGTAGTAACATTTTGGTAATGTGACCAGCATTGGTTGCTGCGAACGTTGGGTATTCGTCTTGGTGACGAGATGTGCACATCGATAATGATATTGGTATTATGGACCACGTTCCAGGCATAGTCGTGTGGCTTGCTCGATGACACATTTTGGTAATGTAGGCAGCATAGGAGATGCCGTTACGTCTTGGTGACGCGACGTACCCTTTGGTAGTGTCGATATGGACTATAATTCCGAGCAGGTTCACTATACGTCCGAGGCACGTATACGGGTTGTTTGGATGGTCATGCATGAGAGCATTAGTTGGAGAATCTCAGGATTTGAGAGATTGTATGCAAGCATCATGACATATCATTAATGAGATTGATTATTAACTAATTTGGCTTGCTCACATGTTGTGCATATCTCATGGCTACTTGGTACATGTGTATATGCATTTCGATTATGATGAATCACTTACTTGTGCATGATAGAACTTTGTTCTCATTTGATTATGCGAATGAGTATAGCTTACCTCCCTGTCCTTATTAGGTGTTGGCCAGGTACCTATATCTTCTAAAGATCAGTGATCATGGGATAGAGACTCCTTGTGCAACTCTTGAAGACCCGGCCAAAAGGATTATTGGACGAAGGACCATTGACTAGCTCTGGACGTCCCTAATTTTTGATAAAAACCATATTGTTCTTGATTTGAGAGATGTACCAGAGCAAAACTTAGTTTTCATAATTTGATTATAAATATGGTACTCATAGAGTTTTTACACTTGTTCAATATAAAAACTCTAAAAATAAATGAACTACTTCAATATATATATATATATATATATATATATATATATACACTCCGCTGACTCTGATTTTATCAGATGAGTTCGGTACGAAGGAAGTATTTTAAAATTGATTTCCTGAGATAACCTTGTTTTTAAGTTATTCTCGAAAACTATTTTGTACTACTAGAGTTATTTCAAAAAGATATTTTGAACTGTTTAGTAAATGATTATTCCTTCCAACGAACTCAGTTCCAAATATATGTCTTATACTTGAAGTACCATTTTTTTAAAGAATAAAAAAATTTATTTTCGGATTTTTCCTTCAGAATTCATAAATAACTGTAATTCTTTTATAAAACGATGGACGTTACAGTGATCATGATAATTAAAAATATTTAAAAAAAATTTAGTACTCATGATCCACCTTAGTATGAACAGAATTTAGAATAGTCCAAATATACCTTTATATAGTCATTGATATAAGAGGAGTGAGAGGTAGATACCTTAGGTTTGATGATTAATGAAGTACTCGCCTTTTCCCGTTGCTTCACCTTTTGATTTTTTACCATAGTGATTCTTCCATTTTCCTTATGTGAAGCTTTGGTGTTAGTAGCCTTTCTTCTCTTCTCGACCCATACACTTCTTATCCTCTTAGGTACCGCCCTTGACACTTTCCCTTTTTCTCCTCTACTTGATTTATGCCATTGCTTCTTGCTTGAGGTCCTTGACCTTATGAATTTACTTTTTTGCACGAGAGAAGCTTTGCTTGGGAGCATCTTCCTCCTTTGACCATATTGTTTGTTTTTGGACCATTTACCCATAACTTTCATTGACTTCCCCTTTCCTTGTCCAATTGATTCTTCCTTTGGTTTAATTTCCTGCACATTGACAACACTAGAAGAACCTTTTGGTACCCATTTCATCTTGGGTCCTTTGGGGTTAGTCTTGGATTCCTTAGAGGCCTTTGGAACCCATTGCAAATTATTTCTCATGTTATAATTTTTACGATAAAAGCATAAATGAGAAATATGTCCTAAATTACCACAATAATTGAAAGTAATGGGTTTGGATGATGATATGACTTTTTCACAAAAATGTTCATGAAACTTGGAATTTTTGACTTCACATTGAGAAATGTTATTGTCAACGACTTTACTTGATTTTTGTATATCCACATTATTTTCATTTTCATCAAGTAAAGAATTTGAACAAATAGATTTTTCAATGTTACTATATTCAAAGAGTGCATCCTCAACTTGTTTTTCAATATCAATGAAATTTTTAAAAATAGTTGAGGAGCTATTTTCTAAAAACATCTCTTTATAAAAAATATCTCCATTTTTCAAAATATCAATTTCATTTTTAATTTGAGATAATTTTTGTAAAGAGTCCAAGTTTCTATTTTCCAAAGTTATCAAACCATCATTCAAATCATTATATGAAAATTGTAGAGTTTTAGAACAAGGAGTAATTGAAATTACCTCATGATCCTCATGAGCCAAGTAATCAGATGTTTTAATTTCATCTGCCATTTATTCCTCATCTGAAAAGCTCGGTTCCTCCATTGAGTCCATGAAGCTTTCAAATAATCTTTCAAGTTCATCGTCACCGTACATTGAGCTACTCCCCACGCTTTCAATATCATCATATTCTTCTTCTAGGGAGTTAGTTCTTTCTACTCAACATCAGTTTTTTCTTTCTCCTCATTCCTGTGGACACTTACACTTTCAACAAGATCATAAGTAGCATAGTGTAGATGCAAAGTGTCCCAAATATCCTTAGAATTTTCACAATTTTCAACAATAGCAAATCCATCATGGTTCAAAGCATTTTTCAAAACATGCATAGCTTGAAAATTCAAGGAAAAAGACTTTTCATCAAAACCATAAACAACAACATTCCATAAACGAATGCTGATAGATTGTAAAAATATTTCATTCTAGCACTCCAATAGTAGAAATTATTTCCATCAAAAAATGGTGCTACATCGAATGGAAATCCCTCCATATTAGAATAAAAAAAATATATCCCAACGCTGCCAATCTACAATGATGTTTGAACTCAGGCTGTAAGGCCTTTACCAGAGCACGAAGCTCTGATATCAATTGTTAGGATTGGCAACCGTCACCCAAGAGGGGGGTATGAATTGGGTGTTTACGAAAACATCGGAAAATATGACAAAGTCACATTAAAATTTTCATGCTCTGGCCCGTTGGGAGTTTTCACTTTCCTTAGTCCCTACTTTCGGTCTCTTCCTTGATATGACAAAGTCACATTAAAATTTCGAGTTTAGCCCACTTTAGGTTAGAGATAAATCAACAAGATTAGCTAATAGATATAAACATTATTCTAAAATTACTAAGGACCTATTGACTTACCAACTACCTATACTCACCTTTCTAATGAAGCTCTAACACTTAACCATTAATCAGTTACTCTCATGTGGAGTAACTCATTGGAGATATGGAGATCCATACTCCACAGCCGAGGATTGCAACCATTGCTCTGATACCATAATGTAACGTCCTAACTTTTTAATTTAAAATATGTTACTTAAAATTAGTAATTTCATGAGAAAAATACTTGGGTTTTATAAAAAATTTGGCGGAGTTCCGCTTGAAATAAGGACTTTTCCCAAAACAAAACTTTTGTACCTATCAAATTCAGATCAGTTTATAACTATAAATAAGAATTCATAATTACATTATAAGTGATTGTGACATAATTTAATTTCATCAAAGGGAGGATATATGAATATCTTTCACAATCACTAATGCATTTGTTAAAAATCTTTATAAAGTCCGTTTACAAAATAAAGGTGTACTTAAATAAGAACAAAATTTAGTACTTAAGTACATTTGTATATAATTAGAATATTTACATCATAGAATCTTAGAGCGGTTGCAACCTTAATGTGACTAAACAGTCATCATTGTTAGCATACTCTCTTCTAGTGAGAGTACACTCTTTTCGGCCTGAATTATATGAAGTTCATTCTCCATTGTACCTAAAATGTCAACTTAAGAGGTGAGTAATTTGAATTTAAATCAAAGAAAGCACTTAAAAACAATAATAAGGCATAATTAAATGCATTTACACTTATCATTCATATTTCATATTTACACTATAGAATATAAGAGAATATAAACATAACATTAGCATAATCACATTTTCATATATACATGAGTGCAACGTCGCTCACTTTAATTTCATCATTGAGTCCAATATCATATTCTTTCATTTGCATTTCTTTACATTTATTCTTCATTTATTGGACTCAATTAAATGAAATTGCATATGCATATGCATGCTCTTTTATGCATGAACTTCATCTTTTGTTTCACTTTTACTTTGCTTTGCTTTACTTTGCTTTGCTTTACCTCACACATTTTCCTCACATCACCCTCCACTCCGGGGAAAAACCGACCGATAGTAGTACCTCTCCAAACACATGGTTTGCACAATACTTCACCCCTTTTTAGGGGTTCATCATACAATTTGGTTTGATTACACCAAATTGGCTATAACAGGGATCACCATTGACCGGCCACGAAAAGCCAAAGTAACTGACAAAATTATTATGGTTGCATAAAACCAATCCCCAACACGGGTTGCGAACCTGTGTCCTTTGGAAGATCAAAGTTTTCCACAACAATTCTTGGCGATTGTTTCAATGGCACAATCTAGTTACTATTGCCTTCACGTTATACGTATGTTTTTTCCCTACTCCTAACGTCCCCTTTTCACCATGCATGATACAACTTCTTAGATTCTTTCTAATTAAATTTGAACTCTTTGTTCTTTAGAAAATTGCATTTGTTTAGTTCAAATTTAATTAGAAATCACTTTATGCTAATTTATTCCTAATTAACCATAATCAACATAATAATTAAAAAGCACAACATAATTATATATTTACATCACATATATATCAAGAACACACATACATGTAATTAATACAAAATTTCAAGTATTAGAACTTATTATTTACACATATAAAGCAAGCACTAATTCAAGCCATAATTACCCGTTCATGTAATTTAATTCTAATGCCTAACTAAACATCCATATACACTTAATTATACTTGTAACACCCCAGTTTGGAACTTAGAATTTTCACTAAAAATTTGCGCCATTTTTTTTATAACATTTACCAAAATCCGTTCATCTTATTTCTTTTACAAAAAGGTTTTCATAATACTATTTGAGTTACTTGGTTTTCAAAATATTTGCAACATAAAATCCTTTTTCCAAAAAGAGATGTTAGCAACACATTTCCAAAAACTTATTTTCTTAACGCCATATTTATTCGATGGTTAACTTGCGGAAACATTTAATTACTTTTTGAACTTGATACATAACCAAAAGAACTTCTTTTATTTCTTTCCAAATAATCCTTTATTACAACAGGGGTTGCATCGGGATAGAGTAATCATGTCTTAATCACCTTAAGATAGGGTACAAAACAAAGACTACGATACTATCCTAGAATACTAGTCTTCATTGCTATCCTTCGCCACAAGTGTCTGAAAGATTCCTCGGTTGCTGCTTCTGCTTCCTCCTCATATGGGCACCATCTCGCGATCCTCTTCCAACTTGAGCAACCACTACTCGAACTACTACTTGATCTGTGAACATTGTTCCCCAATGTCCACAGGAAGGGAAATAGAGAGAGTAAGCACTTCCGAACGATATAATCGTCGACGGCGTGGACTTACTACAGGAGAATATTAAGACCACTCAAGCATATCATAGAAGCATATACATCATCATTATCATCACCTTATAAAAATAATACAATAAGGTTCTTTCCCAAAAGAATATTCTTAATAAAGCTTTAACCTTTATATGTAGTTATCTTTTTGTCTCTAAGTTTCGGCATCACAACCATCGGTAAACCAAAAGGGGGTACAATTACCGAGGTTCAAGGGATTGATAGCACACACGTTACATCTCCTCCACAATTCCAACCATATCCTAGTTCGGAAAGCAGATGGGACGCACAGGAACCCTAACCACGCCGGCATCGGAGTCGGTAGACGGAAGGCTGTACCAGACACCGGTGGTAAGCAAGATATCAAAATTTATGTGACCAGACGCCGCCGGTGGTCAACAAGATTTATTTCCCAAAAGTTTCCAAAAACCCAAAACCTACCGAACTTCTAGCCTCGTTCAGGTTCCCTCTCACCATCTATGATTTGCTCAAGGGGGCGACAGCACTTTCTCCAGTTGGCCTGCAGTCCTTGCTACGACGAAAGTCTAGACTCCAGTGAACCTTGTCAATGTAGTCCCGTCCCGCCTAGAGAAGTACTCTAGGCTTCTTGACGTTTCACCGTCCTTGCCCTCCCCTATTGCAATCACCACTTGAAGGGACTCCAGCCTCCAAGTATACGGTATCTTTCCTCTCCACTACTTCACTCTCAACGCATGGTTTAGAAAAGGGGTTCCTACGTCTTTTAAGTCTTTTAAGTCTGTCATAAATCCTAGTTTTGGTCGACCCATTCTAAGCCACACTTCTAACGGGTCTCGACCTCTAAGGGATTAACCTATCCAGGCGCTTCCAAATCACAACGAATTCCAAACCGAGCTCACAACCATGGCGTTCCATTCACGTGGCCGGCAAAACTTAACGATCAAGCACGTCACCATGACAGTGCGATCAGGGGATAACATTATAAACTTTCATAAATATCCATAACAATTCCATACCAATTTCTTAAACCATAAAGCCTTTTAATCATTCCCCAAAAATTCTCCAACATATCATCATATGAATCAATTTTCCAATAACAGGTTTATATAACATATACGCCAAATATGTTATCATTAACAATTTAATATTATAATCGATTCAACATCATAATTAAACAAAATATCCAACACATACAATTATATTCGAGGGATCGTTGTTTTCGTATGAACGGCAGAACACACACACAATTGTCGTTCTACTACTCACCCGATAGATCCCTAGTTCCGACCTTTGAGATAATACGGAACGTGCTAACATTACCCTACATGCCACTATGTCTTAAGAAGACTTCTCTCTCACCTTGAGTTGAAGCTACAAAATTAGTGTCCTCTTGAGTTGAAGTCACGTCACCCGAATCCAAATGAAAGCCTTTACCAAATAATATTTACAAAATAATCCCATAAATAACTACACAATTCTAATTAAGCAAACCACAAGTGGTAAAGATGCATGACCTTTTAACAAATACAATTTCTCCAATCATCTTTGAATTCCCAAAAAGACTTGTATTCAAAATATCCAATACTTGAAATCAATTAATCCTTTTTGAAAATCAAGTGTATCAGAAAAATTACTTTTTCTTTGTAGCTTTTAAATCATGAAAACCTTTTCCAAACGTAACATAATTTTTAAAACATAATCATAACATATTAAAAATAAATCTTAACTTTTCCTTTACTAAAAATTTCATTTTTAAACACCTTATAACAACTACCACTTTCAGACTATTCATACAGCATGAATTAGAAGTACTCATCTTTGATGCAACATTTAAATCAAATCAAGCAGTAAACAAAATTTGCATAATCATACTATAAACAAATATAACTCAATTAGAATATAAACTCAAGCATTCAAAGTTCAAAATATTTTTTTCTCTATCGTCAATGTAATTAAAGCACAGACTATAGACAATACACAGAAAATCACTTTTAAGCATCAGTACATACATATTATGCATCTAAACTCCTATTACATAAAATCACCTATTTTTATCACATCATCACAATTTAATCAAATCACATAAACAATGTATTATTATTATTTTTTTTGAACAGCTTAGACTTTAATTCCAAAAAAAATCACTTTTCTTTCAAACAGTTAATCAGAAAAATATGCCACTTTTTCCTATAGCTTACATACATACTCTACTATTAAAATATCCCAAAGTTTGACAAAATAAACAAAATAATCTTGCTGGACAGCCACACCAACAAGTTGCATTTACTCACAAATTTCATCATAATTAACGTTCTAACACCTATATACAAAGAACTAAGAACTATAACTCAAAAATATCCATAACTTAGAAAAATAGTCACATTTTCTAATTTATATCAAGTCTGGACAGCAACTTGATTTTCCAGAAAAATAATAATTTCAGTTACTTAAAACTTTCTTTTTCACACTATATATTACACTAAACACATAGGCATATAGGCACATCATAATTACACATAGAAATATCATTTTAATTCATATATCCTCGTAAAAATAAAATTTTCCAGAGTATAATTAAATTCCCAAAATTATTAACTTTTATAAAAATCATTTCTTCAATTGTTATTTCATGAAATCACTTCAGGAATTTAAAGATATACACACCACGTAACTACACATTTACTTAGAAAAATTACAACAACATACTCACCATATATCAATAAAAATTTCGGTCATATCATCATGATAACAACAGTAACCAAAATTATTTTCACATAATCAATCATTTAAACCTTATAATAAGTTATTAACTATAAAGAACAAAGAATCACTCATGCACATAAACATTCAACAATTATACAAATATTATTATTATTTCATGTACCTCATGGTTCATACAGTGAGTAAAATCAATTTTTGCCAAATTTCTAAATCAAGTTTTGTTCATTCATCAGAGGGTTATTTCTCTAAAAAAAATCATGACTAAACCTCAAACAATCATTATCAAAATTTCAAAAATCACCTAAACATTTTTATATGATCGTAAATCAAATTTTCCATGCCCTTATTTCTTTCTAAGGAAATTCGTCCATCATAAGGAAATAAAAAGGGAAAACTCTGTTTCTTTAAACCACTTTATAAGTCCCTTTTTAATCCTTATTCATATGAACATGAATAAAATTCACAAATACTTAAAACAATTTAAAAACTTATATTTTAGAGTTTATGAAATAGGAATAGTTTTAAGAACATAACTTTACTGTTAGAAGGAGATTTCTCATGAATGAAAACTTAAAACAAAATCAGAAGAATAAATTATCAGTAAATAGGAATACCTTTTTCTTAAGCAGGGCAAAAATGAAAAAGACTTCTCTGATACTCCTCTCTTCCTCACGCCTCCTTCTGCTAGTGCTAGGGTTCTTCCACAATTTTTTTCTCTTAGATTTTGTTGAATGAAAGTGTTAACAAAGGCTTTGGAAGGCTCTATTTATAGGATACAATTTTAGGTCTTCTCATCCTTCCTTGGATGATTCACACGACTAAGAGGGAGTAATTTACCCCTAGGAATTTGTTTTTGGCACTTAATGATAGTCTAGAAAATTCCTCTTCAATTAATCCAAGCCTACAAGTTCCATGCACTTCTTAATTCCCAAAATAAGCACATGATGGAAATCAGAATACTTCCCCCCCACACCCTTTAGTCTGGACGGTGCATTCATGCACAAAGAGGGAGAACATTTTTGCATTCAACCTAGATTTAAGTCACCACACTTTCCACCAATCACCTCATTTCTTCTAATTTAAAAAAAACAATAAAATGAAGTAAAAATAAAATTTTGGACGGTGGACCAATAAAAAACTTCAGAAATGTATTTTTGTTTTTAAAATAAAATACACTTGGGTCAAGAGGTCATTAATTGCTTCTTTAAATAACATCTTCAAGTTTTAGAACACATAATTCGTACTATATTGTCTCAGCAGTAAAAATTCGAAAAATCCAAAATTAAATTCAAAAATTTATATTTTCATAATCTATATTTCGATACGATCGTTTTGATATATCGTTTGTAATTTTTTGACGTACGGTTTAAAAGATATGAATTTCTGAAGATAGAACACAATAATCCATCAAAAGCATTTCATTTTCTAAGATCATTTAAATCAAATACTATACCTTAAAATATTTTATTTAAATACATTAGAGAAACATTGGTATGTATATATATATATATAATATATATATACCACATGTATATATACATATATATATATAATTCATACTATTTTAATTAAATCCAGGTATCACAATTTATCAAAAATCAAATATAATATTTTAATTTTAAATATAAATTCTCAAATAAATTGGGTAAAATTGTGGTCTCACAATCCTCCCCAACTTAGAGATTTCTCGTCCCCGAGAAATACTATGATATTGAAAATGAGGCATAATTTACTTAAAGATTCTTATGAACATAACCGCATTCATTCCTTGAATCTTAAAGATTCCACCTTAAAATATTAATGTACGAGAAGGAAAAACTCCTTCAAAACAAGTCAAGGAAACAAAACAACTAAAAGACTAGACAAGATGAGTGGATAAATCCACTTTGTTCAAACAACATTCAATACAAAACGTTAATCCTAAGAACGACTAGCAGCATTAGCATCCTCATTTCCAACCATAGCGAACACTCTTTCGTTTCTCTTTGGTCTATCATAACCCATTTCACGCTTTGGTTCCCTACAATTCTTCGAAATGTGTCCTGGTTTGTTGCAGTTAAAGCAGTTGAGATTTTCATAAGGGCAGTTGGGTCCGTAATGATTCTTGTTGCACTTGTTGCAAAGTGCAGGTGGAGTAACTTGTCCACCGACAGCATCCCCATTGTTACCACTAGCGTTCCCATTGTTCCCTCGGTTCCCACCATTGTTTTGATTATTCCGATTGTTGTTACGATCATTCCCATGCCTGTTTCGATTTCCACCACTACGATTTTTACTTCCAGCCGAATTGTTGCCTCCTAATTTGTTGTCTCTTTGTCCACTTCCCTGCCCATAAGGACCTTGATGTTGGGCTCCACTGTTCTGGTTTCCATTTCCTGGGGAGTGCCTCATAGGACCACCACTTGAAAATTGGACAGCTGTCTTCCCAGTCAAATCCCTCGATTTCAACCCATTTTCCACAATACTCCCCTTATTCACCAAAGTTGTAAACACACTTATTTCCAATGGCGCCAGAGCTTGCTTAATTTCCGGCTTCAAACCATCCAGGAACTTTGTACACTTAGACCTCTCGTTCACAGCTTCTCCATAGTAAGGCATAAACCTTTCCAAGTTCTCAAATTTGGCACCATACTCCCCTACACTCATGTTGCCTTGCTCCAATTGCAGGAAGTCCAATTCCTTGGCTGTCTTCAGATGCTCCGGGAAATACTTCACCAAAAGCCTATCCTTGAATTGATTCCAAGTTATCACTCCAGCTTCTCCAGCTAAAGCTTGCCTCTCATTACGCCACCAATCGGCTGCTTCTCCTACCATCATATGCCCAGCATAGGCAACCTTCTGTTCATCCGTGCACTGCACCATTCCTCCAAAAATCCTCTCTAGACCGGCTATCCACGCTTCAGCCTCTTCCATTGCATAACCTCCAGCAAACTCCTTCGGATTTCTGCAGCAAAACTCATCAAGGCCTCTGATTCCTTGTCCACCAGCATTCGCATTCTGATTCTGTTGAAGTTGTTGGAGCATAAGGTTCATGTTGTCCCTTACTCCTACCAAAACTGCAACTGTCTGAGCCATCATAGCCGCTTGTTGTTAAGCGTTCATCGGTTCCTCATTTGCTTGTCGACGTGCCATTGCGATTCTTCTACACACGTGGAGTTTAAGACTTAGATTAAGCAGAGGGTCAAAAAAGAAAAGCATATAGGCTATGCTTAAAGCCACGAAGGACACCCATCCTACATACTAACGAACAGAGTCACACAAGGAAAGCTTGTAAGACTATACTTAAGGCCACTAAGGACAACCATCGCTCTGATACCACTAAATGTAACACCCCAGTTTGGAACTTAGAATTTTCACTAAAAAATTGCGCCATTTTTTTTATAACATTTACCAAAATCCGTTCATCTTATTTATTTTACAAAAAGGTTTTCATAATACTATTTGAGTTACTTGGTTTTCAAAATATTTGCAACATAAAATCCTTTTTCCAAAAAGAGATGTTACCGACACATTTCCAAAAACTTATTTTCTTAACGCCATATTTATTCGATGGTTAACTTGCGTTAACATTTAATTACTTTTTGAACTTGATACATAACCAAAAGAACTTCTTTTATTTCTTTCCAAATAATCTTTATTACAACAGGGGTTACATCGGGATAGAGTAATCATGTCTTAATCACCTTAAGATAGGGTACAAAACAAAGACTACTATACTATCCTAGAATACTAGTCTTCATTGCTATCCTTCGCCACAAGTGTCTGAAAGATTCCTCGGTTGTCGCTTCTGCTTCCTCCTCATATGGGCACCATCTCGCGATCCTCTTCCAACTTGAGCAACCACTACTCGAACTACTACTTGATCTGTGAACATTGTTCCCCAGTGTCCACAGGAAGGGAAATAGAGAGAGTAAGCACTTCCGAACGATATAATCGTCGACGGCGTGGACTTACTACAGGAGAATATTAAGACCACTCAAGCATATCATAGCAGCATATACATCATCATTATCATCACCTTATAAAAATAATACAATAAGGTTCTTTCCCAAAAGAATATTCTTAATAAAGCTTTAACCTTTATATGTAGTTATCTTTTTGTCTCTATGTTTCGGCATCACAACCATCGGTAAACCAAAAGGGGGGTACCATTACCGAGGTTCAAGGGATTGATAGCACACACGTTACATCTCCTCCACAATTCCAACCATATCCTAGTTCGGAAAGCAGATGGGACGCACAGGAACCCTAACCACGCCGGCATCGGAGCCAGTAGACGGAAGGCTGTACCAGACGTGTGTGGTAAGCAAGATATCAAAATTTATGTGACCAGACGCCGGTGGTCAACAAGATTTATTTCCCAAAAGTTTCCAAAAACCCAACACCTACCGAACTTCTAGCCTCGTTCAGGTTCCCTCTCACCATCTATGATTTGCTCAAGGGGGCGACAACACTTTCTCCAGTTGGCCTGCAGTCCTTACTACGACGAAAGTCCAGACTCCAGTGAACCTTGTCAATGTAGTCCCGTCCCGCCTAGAGAAGTACTCGAGGCTTCTTGACGTTTCACCGTCCTTGCCCTCCCCTATTGCAATCACCACTTGAAGGGACTCCAGCCTCCAAGTATACGGTATCTTTCCTCTCCACTACTTCACTCTCAACGCATGGTTTAGAAAAGGGGTTCCTACGTCTTTTAAGTCTTTTAAGTCTGTCATAAATCCTAGTTTTGGTCGACCCATTCTAAGCCACACTTCTAACAGGTCTCGACCTCTAAGGGATTAACCTATCCAGGCGCTTCCAAATCACAACGAATTCCAAACCGAGCTCACAACCATGGCGTTCCATTCACGTGGCCGGCAAAACTTAACGATCAAGCACGTCACCATGACAGTCCGATCAGGGGATAACATTATAAACTTTCATAAATATCCATAACAATTCCATACCAATTTCTTAAACCATAAAGCCTTTTAATCATTCCCCAAAAATTCTCCAACATATCATCATATGAATCAATTTTCCAATAACAGGTTTATATAACAAATACGCCAGACATGTTATCATTTACAATTTAATATTATAATCGATTCAACATCATAATTAAACAAAATATCCAACACATACAATTATATTCGAGGGATCGTTATTTTCGTATGAACGGCAGAACACACACACCATTGCCGTTCTACTACTCACCCGATAGAACCCTAGTTCCGACCTTTGAGATGATACGGAACGTCCTAACATTATCCTACATGCCACTATGTCTTAAGAAGACTTCTCTCTCACCTTGAGTTGAAGCTACAAAATTAGTTTCCTCTTGAGTTGAAGTCACGTCACCCGAATCCAAACGAAAGCCTTTACCAAATAATATTTACAAAATAATCCCATAAATAACAACACAATTCTAATTAAGCAAACCACAAGTGGTAAAGATACATGACCTTTTAACAAATACAATTTCTCCAATCATCTTTGAATTCCCAAAAAGACATGTATTCAAAATATCCAATACTTGAAATCAATTAATCCTTTTTGAAAATCAAAAACAGATTACTGTATCAGAAAAATTACTTTTTCTTTGTAGCTTTTAAATCATGAAAACCTTTTCCAAACTTAACATAATTTTTAAAACATAATCATAACATATTAAAAATAAATCTTAACTTTTCCTTTACTAAAAATTTCATTTTTAAACACCTTATAACAACTACCACTTTCAGACTATTCATACAGCATGAATTAGAAGTACTCATCTTTGATGCAACATTTAAATCAAATCAAGCAGTAAACAAAATTTGCATAATCATACTATAAAAAAATATAACTCAATTAGAATATAAACTCAAGCATTCAAAGTTCAAAATAATTTTTTCTCTATCGTCAATGTAATTAAATCACAGACTATAAACAGTACACAGAAAATCACTTTTAAGCATCAGTACATACATATTATGCATCTAAACTCCTATTACATAAAATCACCTATTTTTATCACATCATCACAATTTAATCAAATCACATAAACAATGTATTATTATTATTTTTTTGAACAGCTTAGACTTTAATTCCAAAAAAAATCACTTTTCTTTCAAACAGTTAATCAGAAAAATATGAAACTTTTTCCTATAGCTTACATACATACTCTACTATAAAAATATCCCAAAGTTTGACAAAATAAACAAAATAATATTGCTTGACAGCCACACCAACAAGTTGCATTTACTCACAAATTTCATCATAATTAACGTTCTAACACCTATATACAAAGAACTAAGAACTATAACTCAAAAATATCCATAACTTAGAAAAATAGTCTCATTTTCTAATTTATATCAAGTCTGGACAGCAACTTGATTTTCCATAAAAATAATAATTTCAGTTACATAAAACTTTCTTTTTAACACTATATATTACACTAAACACATAGGCATATAGGCACATCATAATTACACATAGAAATATCATTTTAATTCATATATCCTCATGCCATTAAAATTTTCCAGAGTATAATTAAATTCCCAAAATTATTAACTTTTATAAAAATCATTTCTTCAATTGTTATTTCATGAAATCACTTCAGGAATTTAAAGATATACACACCACATAACTACACATTTACTTAGAAAAATTACAACAACATACTCACCATATATCAATAAAAATTTCGGTCATATCATCATGATAACAACAGTAACCAAAATTATTTTCACATAATCAATCATTTAAACCTTATAATAAGTTATTAACTATAAAGAACAAAGAATCACTCATGCACATAAACATTCAACAATTATACAAATATTATTATTATTTCATGTACCTCATGGTTCTTACAGTGAGTAAAATCAATTTTTGCCAAATTTCTAAATCTAGTTTTGTTCATTCGTCAGAGGGTTATTTCTCTAAAAAAATCATGACTAAACCTCAAACAATCGTTATCAAAATTTCAAAAATCACCTAAACATTTTTATATGATCGTAAATCAAATTTTCCATGCCCTTATTTCTTTCTAAGGAAATTCGTCCATCATAAGGAAATAAAAAGGGGAAACTTTGTTTCTTTAAACCACTTTATAAGTCCATTTTTAATCCTTATTCATATGAACATGAATAAAATTCACAAATACTTAAAACAATTTAAAAACTTACATTTTAGAGTTTATGAAATAGGAATAGTTTTAAGAACATAACTTTACTGTTAGAAGGAGATTTCTCAAGAACGAAAACTTAAAACAAAATCAGAAGAATAAATTATCAGTAAATAGGAATACCTTTTTCTTAAGCAGGGCAAAAATGAAAAAGACTTCTCTGATACTCCTCTCTTGCTCACGCCTCCTTCTGCTAGTGCTAGGGTTCTTCCACAATTTTTTCTCTTAGATTTTGGTTGAATGAAAGTGTTAACAAAAGCTTTGGAAGGCTCTATTTATAGGATACAATTTTAGGTCTTCTCATCCTTCCTTGGATGATTCACACGACTAAGAGGGAGTAATTTACCCTTAGGAATTTGTTTTTGGCACTTAATGATAGTCTAGAAAATTCCTCTTCAATTAATCCTAGCCTACAAGTTCCATGCACTTCTTAATTCCTAAAATAAGCACATGATGGAAATCGGAATACTTCCCCCCCCCCCCACACCCTTTAGTCTGGACGGTGCATTCATGCACAAAGAGGGAGAAAATTTTTGCATTCAACCTAGACTTAAGTCACCACACTTTCCACCAATCACCTCATTTCTTCTAATTTAAAAAAAACAATAAAATGAAGTAAAAATAAAATTTTGGACGGTGGACCAATAGAAAACTTCAGAAATGTATTTTTGTTTTTAAAATAAAATACACTTGGGTCAAGAGGTCATTAATTGCTTCTTTAAATAACATCTTCAAGTTTTAGAACACATAATTCGTACTATATTGTCTCAGCAGTAAAAATTCGAAAAATCCAAAATTAAATTCAAAAATTTATATTTTCATAATCTATATTTCGATACGATCGTTTTGATATATCGTTTGTAATTTTTTGACGTACGGTTTAAAAGATATGAATTTCTGAAGATAGAACACCTTAATCCATCAAAAGCATTTCATTTTCTAAGATCATTTAAATCAAATAATATACCTTAAAATATTTTATTTAAATACATTAGAGAAACATTGGTATGCATATATAATTCATATTATTTTAATTAAATCCAGGTATCACAATTTATCAAAAATCAAATATAATATTTTAATTTTAAAAATAAATTCTCAAATAAATTGGGTAAAATTGTGGGTCTCACAATATTTCTATTATTATAATTAAATCCCTTCCCTAATTTAAACCAAAATACTTCCTCTTACTTTTTAGAGAGAGAAAGAGAAATTGGGGATTTGATGGAGCATCACCTCCAAGCTTAAATCCAAGCTTCTAAGCCTCCATTTCCTTTCCCTTAGTCACTTTCTAAACTCCCTTGGTTGATTATATGGCACTAGGAGCTTGATTAAAGAAGTTAGGGTTTGTCGGTCAATTTGGGGTTCTTGGATTTTGGGGAAAAAGTGAGTGATTTTGGGGTTTGAAGGTTGGAAAAGTGAAGCATTAATGATGGGAAATTGATTTTGAGTGATGATTTGTGTTGGTTTTGGGTGGATCTTTGAAGGTGAAGATTTAGGGTTTTAGAGAGGGAAAATCGCATGAGAGAAAGAGAGAAGAAGGATGGTGCATTATGTGCTGTTTTCTGCAGCACCAACTTAAAAACTGGGAAAAGTATCCGTATACTTACCAAAGTATCCAGATACTTCGAGTGAACCAACTTTAAAACTGGGAAAAGTATCCGGATACTTACCAAAGTATCCAGATACTTCGAAATTTTTTTTAAAACACAATTTAATACATTCCAAAACTTTCTTAAAAATAAAATAATACTAAAATACTAAAATTTCATATTTCTTATAATTATCTAACTTAAACTCTTAATTACCTAAATCAAATCAAACCATTTGCCTAACTTAAACTTAAACTATGATTTAATTCTAACAAACTAATGCACATAACTATTTAATAAAATTGGGGATGTTATAATACTCCCCCACTTATATGAATTTCGTCCCCGAAAGTCGACTCACCTTAATAATGAGAAATTGGGGAATCCTATTGCAAATCAGGAGGTTTCATTACTTTTAGGGATTTCTCCCCCACTTAGGATAGAACTAAGATTGGAATTTTCTTAACTTAATCAAAATTTATGATTGGAAACCTAATATCTTACTAATTCAAGACAAAGCATATCAAGAACTTATAAGAATTATCAAGCATCAGATAACAAACCATCCTCATTACTAGTTCATATTATAAATCATTCATTTATACCTAAGAACACTTTCAATTTAGCATTAGAATCATAATAGCATTTCGAAGCAAAGTACCGATGAGTATTATAAATTTGAAAGTTCATTTTTACTAAGCAAAAGGCACACTTTAAAAAAAGAAACAAAACACAAGCTAAAACACACTTCAGAGAAACAAACCAGCACATACACAAAGTATTAAGGGGTATTTTTTATTTGAAATTTCATTCTAAGATAAAACACAAACCAAACACAAGAAGTATCATTTGAAATTTCCTCCAGGATTACACTTTTAAAAGAAGAAATACACATAACCATCTGCTAGGGTTTCTCGTCTCTACTCTTGACTCGCGGCAGATCTTTGATCTCCGTCGTTTGCCTCCATGGCAAAAAAGAAGGGACGGCCCCCCAAGTCCCCCTCACCCCACCTCTCTTCTCCTCCTCCTTCTATTCCTAAAAACTTAGACCTTGAACAATTGGATGAAGATGACATTGAAGACATTGATAACTTGAGCCCTAAGAAAGCGGCTCTTATTTTGAAGAAACTGGATGACTTGCGATCACGAATCAAAGGAAAGGTGTAACACCCCAAAATTTTAATCCCCGATTAATGAAATGTTAATTATAATTTAATTATAATTAATAGTTTCTATATTAATCCTTGATTAAAATATGTGTTCATGTGACTAGCTTAGGTGTGTGAAATTAATTAATAAATAATTTAAATGCATAAAATAAGAGTTTTGCATATTAGTCCCTGGGTTGGGACCTAGAAGCAATTATAGGAAAGATTTTGGAGGGAAAGTAAATAAAATAATTATTTTTCAAAATCTGGGTAAAACACTCGAGTATTTTCTGGAATACTCGAGTATTCTGGGTCAAACTGCACGAGTTAGTGCGTTTGGTGAGTCACAGCCAACGATTTCGTGACGTTGACACAAAATCACCACCATGCCAATGCCATGGATGTCGTGGCGTGATGCATGAGCCTCCTCCAAGCCTATAAAAGCCAATCAACACCGAATTCGTGAAGATTTGGCTCATTCTTGTTGAAGTTGAAGAAGTTAGGGTTCCTGGGTTCAAGTGAACGATTCTCTCTCTCTGTTTCGATTCAAGTCATAAACTATACACGAATACAAAGCTCACATCACGAGCTTTGTATAAACACCAAAATCGTGAGGATTGAGTGAGTGTGTTGGGAGAACGACAGCTTGGAAGTTGGAGTTATTCTGTCAAAGTTGGTTTCTGGAGCTTACTTGGAGATTAATTTCTGGTAAGCTCTCGAGCTCCCGAGTCTCAAACTCAATTCCTTTAGTTAGAACATGTTGTATAGAGTTTAGAAATCTAATTTTCCCCAATTCTTATCTCCGTTTCATGGGTGAACCAATTCGGTTTTGGTGGTGCACTCAAAACTGTCATGCATGTGAAGCTCAAAGTGATTTCTGGGGTTGGAGCACTTTTCTGGGATTTCTTTCTGTTGATTCACATTTGAGAGGTAAGGGGAAGTAATTATATTCACTAGATAGAGTTTAAATTCCATGAATTGGGTTAGAGAGAAACCAAGAGGCTCTAAGGGCTTAGATTGAATAGGAACTTTGGTTTGGAGACCAATCCATGCTCTAAAACTGTGTTGAGCAAGTTATGTATCATGCATGCAAGCTTAAATGAACTTTAATTCATGAGTATTGAGCTTATTCTGCAAATTGAGGTATTGAGTTGTGAAAATGTGTTTTAATGCATGATTACTGAATTCTCTGTCAAATATGTGTTTTGATATGAAATGAATGTTGTAACATGTTCAAATTATGTTGTATGAACGCTGTGGATCCCTGGAATGGACTAGAATTAAGTAGAAATGAAAATGTTATGTTAAAACCAGGTTTCAGTGTTATCTGCTACGAAACACTCGAGTAAAAGGCAGGGTACTCGAGTAAAATGCTATCAAAACAATGTAAAATGGACAAGAACACTCGAGTATTTTGTTTGGTACTCGAGTATCGAGCATGTCCTGAGGACAATTTTAGGTCAAAAACTCGAGTCATTCAAGGTCACTCGAGTATTCTGGAAATGTTCAAGAACACTCGAGTAACCCATGAAATACTCGAGTAAATTGTTGAAATAAAAACCCAAATCCTCAGAAAGTCATGAACACTCGAGTAGTCTTAAGAACACTCGAGTAATCTGGAAAAGTTGAGTAACACTCGAGTGTCCTGAAGTTTACTCGAGTAAATTGTTCAGAACCTGAAAACACCATTTTCAATTCTAACTTATTAAATTAAGGAATTATTAATAATAGTCCAAGGGATCAAGACTTAGAGAAATTGATTAATACAAAAAGATCGTTTGGTAACGGTCCTTTTTGATAAAGAAAATAAGCCTAGGTGGCCTGTAAAGTATTAATCAACTTCCCTTAAGTCTAAAAGATAAAATGCATTCATTCTAGAGTTTGGATGGTAGGACGTATTTCATGTTTGTTAAACATGTGGAGGGCCTCTGGGAGTGCCAATACGCTTGCTTGATGACACGTCGTTGAAGTGGTCGGCTTAGTGGATGCCGATATGGATATATCGTTTGGATGACAATCCGTTTGGATGACGGGATATGCTCGGGTGGCATGGATACCAAGCTTGACGTGTACATTCTAGGTGAATGTACGAATTGTTGTATACCTAGGAATACAACGCACTGTTGAGTGCTGGGTTGTCAGGGATGGACGTCAGAGAGTGACATAGTATTATGATGGAGATAGGGTTGAGAGCTAAAGTCATGCATCATGCCATTCATTCAAATAAACTGTTACGACTGAATAAAGTGTGAGCATCCTATGTGCATAACCTACTTGCTAAGTGTTAAGTGTGATTGATATTAATTGATGCATGTTACATATTTATGTTGCATAATTTATTCTCTATTGATTATGTGTATAGAATTGCTTACCCCTATGCCCTTGTAGGTGATGTCTCGCTACATTGCTTGCATCGAGATCCGGCCACTTCCTAGTGGCGTATGGATCTATGAGGACCATCGCGCGGTGTTCGAGGGGGAGGTAGAGATTACCTTCTCCCACCCGAACCCGCTGATACGATTCCGTCCTCGTAGGTTTAGGATTCCCATCATATACACTATGCATGTACCCCCGTTTTACACTTACCATGGACCACCTCCCACGCGACCAGCTCGCTCTTACCATAGTTTTCGTTTTCGACCTACCCGCTCTCATCCTTTTTCTTCGAGGGTCATCCGCGAGGAGACTCCCCTATCTGATCCGAGGAGCCCAGTCAGGGTTTCACCATCACCTGACCCGGTACCCAGTGGTAGGGTACACTCTCCCTCGGATGAGATTGAGGAGGATCCGGTGGAGGACGAGAGTGGGGGCGAGCCTGTCGTACATTCTACTGGGAGTGACTAGAGGGACGATGATCCCTAGGTACATGCATATGGTGTATGATGTGGGTCGGAGGATCCGATGTGTGGAGGCTGTGGAGGAGATTTGTTGTTGCTGCTGCTGTGATGATGATGTTGCTACTATCTTACTACTACTTTTACTTTTGCGAGACTACTGCTACTACTACTCCATCTGATGCTGCCAGATCTATGTGACTATTCCTAGAGTTATATATTTTGTTATGTATATATATTGTAGATATACTTTTGGAGCACTCTAGAGCTTGTAGTTACACTGTTATATAGATCTGATGATGGACTTGTATATTTTGAAACTTGGAGACTTTACTCATGGGCTATGTACTCATGATTCTCTATATCTATGAAAACCTATGTTTATATTCTATCAGTTGCATAGTCCAGTAATTTCCGCTTACTCTGATTTAATCTGTTTAAGAGCTCGGCTATAAATGGTATCAGTTCTATCGTACAAAGCAAGGGTAGCTTAAGCTACTTGATACAAAGATATTTTCTAAAAGATCGAATGTTACTCTATTTGCGAAAAGGTTTTAGAAATCGCCGAACTCGATACAATGATTTTGAGATAATATAGACTTTGTTCTCCAAGACTTTCAAGTGACGATTCGTGCACCCGCTTTAAAAGAAAATTTTATTTACCTATTTTCTTAACACTCACAAGTCCATATATATTATCCAATATAAAAGCTTATTTATTAGTTACAATTCGGGTAATCCAAGAATGGTGTCACAAAAGGCGGCGGTATCCCTTGAAGAGGAAGTTAGGGTTTCTCAACCAGAACCCTTGGAGAAAGAGGTGTCCCCAAAAAGAGCCTCTGTTTGGGATACGTTTGACATAACAAAACTTCGCAATGCAGGAGATAAACTAACTTTTGTGAAACCAGAGATCAAAGAAGGGGTGGCAGTGGGCAAAATTGTGGCAGAAGATGTAGAAAGTGAGGAAGCCTACTGGCAGCAATCAATTGTTTGTTATATTCTAGGAGCCAGGTCTTCTTATGCGGTTTTCAATGGATATATAAGGAAAATATGGGGACATCATGGAATAGACAAGGTTCTAATTAATGGTGATGGTACTATGATTGTAAGATTCAATACAATGGAGGCTAGGAATGTTGTATTAGAGGTAGGGATCTATCACTTTGATAAGGAACCCCTCATTATAGCACCTTGGACAGGGAAACCTGTGTCTAAAATCCTTCATGACTCTGTTCCAGTATGGATCCAGATGCCAAACTTGAATTTGAAATATTGGGGAGTCCCAGCCCTAAGCAAGATTGCTAGCCTTGTAGGAACACCAATATGGTTGACAATGTTACAAAGGAGAGGAACCAGATTAATTTTGCTAGGGTTCTTGTAGAGGTTAACCCTAATATCCTCCCTGAGGAGGTATTTTTTGAGGATGAGAAGGAAAATGTCATAGCACAGAAAATAGATTATGAATGGAAACATGTCTTGTGTGCCTCATGCTCCATGTATGGCCATGACAGCAAATCATGCAGGAAACAAACAAAGAAGGTTTGGGTTGAAAAAAGGAAGCCAGCAAGGGAGGATATAGAAAAGGTAGATGATGCCCTAAAACTTAAAAGCAGCATTCAAGAGGGTACTGTGCCTATTGAAAATATTGAATTTGCCTCTAAAGCAGTGGAGGAGATTATGCAGGCTCAATGTGAAGAGGAAACTGTTTCCATTGTTAAGGAATCCCAGGTAGAGAAGGGTGAAAATCTAGCCAATGAGGTAGAACAGATGAGTGAGCAAAAGGAGGGGCAATGGACACCAGTTGTAACCAGTAGGAAAGCCCAAGTAAAGTTTCAAAAGGGGGAATCTTCAGCCCTCCATTTAAATGGATAGTATAGGTGCTTGGAACACAAGGGGGCTTAACCAACCCTTGAAACAAAAAGAGGTTAAGAGGTTGATAAATAAATATTCCATTGGTCTTATGGCTATGCTAGAAAACAAGCTTAGAGCTAACTTATATGATGTGGTGAAGAACAAATTGTTTGTTGATTGGGGGAGTTTTATTAATCTGGAGGACCATCCTATTGGAAGAATATGGGTGGTTTGGAAGAAAGATATGTTTAAAGTGGAGGTGATCAGGCATTCCAGCCAACTAGTGCACTGCAGAGTGAGTTGTAATCCAGATAACAACATGTTCTATGTTACTTTTGTATATGCTCACAATGATAATGATAGAAGAATTGAGATGTGGGAGGAGTTGAAGGATATAAGTGACAGTATGCATGATAAATGGGTGTTGATGGGAGATTTCAATTGTAGCCTGAATGCCCAGGAGAAAATTGGTGGGCTTCCTCTTGAGCCTCATCAGACTCAGGATTTCAGAGATTTGGTCCTTCATTGTCAGCTTGAAGATATGAAGTATTGTGGCAGCTTTTATACTTGGAATAATAATCAGGAAGATGGTGATAGAATCTTAAGCAAGCTTGACAGAGTTCTTGTTAATTACAACTGGTGTAGAGAGTGGCCTGACGTTCAGACAGAATTTGGAAATTGTGGAATTTCAGATCATAGTCCTATGGTGATTCAGTGGCCTAATACAGAGAGCTGCAAAGGGCAAAGTTTTAAGTTCCTCAATCATCTTACCCTTGATACTGAGTTTATTGAGATTGTTAACCAGTATTGGAATAAAGGGAGGAAGGTTTTGCTATGTATAGAATTATGAGGAATTTGGAGCACATTAAACCAGGGCGGAAGGATTTGAATCAGAGGAAATTCAGAGATATTGATGCTAAAGAAATTCAGGCAAGGGAGAAACTTGACTCAATTCAGGATTTGCTTCAAACAGATCCTTTGAACATTCATTTGCAGAAATTGGACAAGGAGGCCAAAGAGGAGCATGCTAAGGTGTATCAAGTGGCTGCTGTGTTCTTGAAACAGAAAGCAAAGCAAGTTTGGCTTTGTGAAGGTGATATGAACACTAAGTTTTTCCATCAAACCATCAGACTCAGAAGGTATAGAAACAGAATTTTGAGAATTCAGGAGAGCAATGGAACTGTGTACACTGATCCGACCCAAATTGTGCAAGCTTTTGAAGTATACTATAAAAATTAATTTGCTGATGAGAGTAGGACTTGGTGCTTAAATGATAATGAGGTAAATCAAGGGAAGGTTTTGAGGGTTGAGCAGCAGCTGAATCTAATAAGACAGTTTGAGGATGAAGAAATTAAGCAATGCTTGTTCCAGATTGGGAATGATAAGGCTCCTGGGCCTGATGGGTATGGTGCAGCCTTTTACAAGGCAGCTTGGCCAATAATAGGTGAGGATGTTATTGAAGCTGTACAAGACTTCTTTTCAAATGGGAAGCTATTGAGGGAAGCAAACCAAACCTTGCTGGTCCTTATTCCTAAGACAGATTGCCCTAACTATGTAAGTGATTTTCGACCTATAGCCTGCTGTAATGTCATCTACAAGGTTATCTCTAAACTTCTATGCAACCGTATGCAAGAATGTTTGCCTGATGTAATTCATGATAATCAAGCTGCATTTGTAAAGGATAGATCTATCCTACACAATGTACTCATCACTTAGGATTTATTGAGATTATACAGGAGGAAGAATGTCTCCCCTAGATGCTTGATGAAGGTTGACTTAAAGAAGGCCTATGATAGTGTTAATTGGGACTTTATTCAGAAAAGTCTGGAGGTGCTGAAATTCCCAGAAAAGTTTGTGCAGTGGGTCATGGAGTGTGTGAAGACAGTTTCTTTCAGATTGGTGATAAATGGAAAAGTGCATGGTAGGTTTTTCAGCTCCAGAGGGTTGAGACAAGGGGACCCTATGTCTCCCCTCTTGTTTGTTATTGTGATGGAAATGCTATCTAGGAAATTGTTGTATGCAGCTACTCAGAGAGGTTTCTACTATCATCCTATGTGCAAGAGAGTGGGCTTGATTAATCTTGCATTTGCAGATGATTTAATGATCTTCTGCAAAGCAAATGAAGTTAGTGTAAGCATCCTAATGAAGGCCTTTTCATATTTTGCTCTCAGCTCTGGATTGAGTGCTAATCAGAATAAATCTCTGATCTACATAGCTGGAGTTGATGACAATTTAAAAGGGAGATTGGAATCTATCACTGGTTTCAGCAGGGGTTCTTTTCCTTTTACCTATCTGGGCCTGCCTATGGTTGCAAAGAAATGGAATGTGGCTACTTGTAGAATATTGGTAGAAAGGATGACTAACAGACTAAATATGTGGACAACTAGGAACTTATCTTTCCAGGGCCGTTCTCAATTAATTCAATCTGTGCTTATGACTGTAACACCCCTAAATTTCGTCTCCCAAATAACCAAGAAATAAATTATAACAATTATTTTATAATTGATTTATATTGGTTTTGAAGGTTTTAGTTTTGTACATTATGCGTTTTTATATATAAAAATATGAGATATATTTTTATATTGTTATTTTGTACAAAAATGTGAATATTGTAATTTAGTCCTTGGGTTGGGACCTAATTGCAATATTAAAAAGGTTTTTGAAGAAAGAGTAATTAAATTATTAATTTTATCAGTATGTAACCAGTTAGAAGGGCTCTGTAACCGGTTACACGATGAACACAGAAACTGGGATTAGTGCGTTTGATGAGTAATCACGCATTTTAAGCCAGAAATTGCCACGAATCAACCCTAATCTAAGTGGAGATCAACGTGTCGACTTGCATGACACTCAAATCCCTCTATAAATAGCTTTCCTTGCTCTGATTAAAGTCCATTTTTGCTCCTGAATTGCTGAAGTTCTGTTTTAGGGTTCCATAATCTTTCTGTTCGATTCTCGGTCTGTGTTGAGAGATAGATAACATGTGATACACTGTTACAAAGCTCACATCAAGGGCTTTGTATTGATATAAAATTTGTGAGTTGAGAGTCCCTGAATCAAAAGAACAAAGCTTGCAAAGTAAGGGTGTTGGTGCTATCAAACCTCAGCTTCTGGTTTCTGGAGCTGACTTTGAAGCTTGATTTTGGTAAGCACACAAACCCTTGTGATTTCAAATCTATTCCTACCTCTAGTGCTTGTCGCAGAGAACTCAATTTGACCATTTTCCCCAATTCTTAATTTGGTTTTGCATGTCAAATTCCCTGGTTTTTTTACCCTGTCCAACTCTATCAGCATGGAGTAGATTCAATGGGAATTTGTGTTGGAGCCTTTCTCTCTGCAAAGTTTTGGATCAAGCACAATTTAGAGGTAAGGGGGAAGCTTACTATTTGCTAGAATGAGGAAAAACATGTTGGTAAATAGGATGAGTCACCAAGAGACTCTAAGGGCATAGTTGGAATTAGTTTTATGGCTTGGAGGCCAATTTAAGCTCATTTCTGTTTTTGAGCAATCATAATATGATGCATGCAAGCTGTTATGATGACAATTTCATGACTTAATTGGATATTATGTGAATTGATGCATTAAGTTGTGAAATATGTGCAATTATGTGCAATATGTGTATCTAAATTGAATGCATGCAAGGTGGATGTGTTTCTGTGGTTAAACATGTTTACTTAAGGTATATGAACTCTTTTGAATTATTGAAATTGGTTAGATTTGAGTAATGAAAAGAATGGGTTGCAAAACCTCATATTTCAATGTGCTGACTGCACAATCTAACCGGTTACTCGATAATTGTAACCGGTTAGACACTGTAAAATTGTCAAAGAAAATAAGTTTCTGAAATCAGTTCTGTGGTCTTATCAATGTTACTCAAATCTAGACCCTAATTTCACTGGAATTCAATCTGAAATGAAGTTGATTTTATTGTAATAATTCAGATTGAAAATTGGGAGTTAATACCTTAACATCAAATGATAATTTCAAGAGGAAATTATGCATAAGTGAAATGGGATTATGACTTAGATCTTTTGAATGATATTATGTGTTGAACTTGAGGTATTCTGATATGCTAAGACCTTGTCATTGGATTGAGTAGATAATTTAAGAAAGGATTCTTTGAAAATTAGTGCTTTTGTATTCAGGTCTGTAATTCTAACCTGTTAGGTGATGATGTAACCGGTTAGTACCTGAAAACTTAAAAATAAAAGTTAAGTTTTGAGTAAGGATTTTGATATCAATGATTATATTCTCTCAATCCAGATCTATGAGCATAGGTTAAATTTAAATTCAAAGGTGAATTTTATGAGTAAAGCTATACCTCAAGATATCATTCAAAAGTTGTGTTTTTCTAAGTCATAATAGCGGATTGATGGAAAGACCAACCTTAGGAATTATGTATGCAACGCATGCATAGAGAAAGGTAATATAATAGGTTGGCAAGGATTGTTTATCATGTTCTGGGAACATGGCCCTGTACTCTAAGAGTACCAAACTGATGCAACATACTTGATGACACATTCTGGGAATGTGGCCATTGTCTGGGACATGGTTTCTTTGATACATCCTGGGAACGTGATGCACACTCTGGGAGTGGTGCTTGATTATATTCCAAGTATGGTTTGCGATACGTTCTGAGAACGTATGTTAGTGTTCTGGGAACACGTTGGTATAATAATAGAATTAAAGATAAAACCAACCTTGATGATTGTGCATTCATATAGAATGGAAGTTTGGTTGGTAGGAACGTTTATCATATTCTGGGAATATGAGGAGGGCACTCCGGGAGTACCAAATTGCAACCTACTTGATGACACATTATAGATATGTGGCCAGTGTCTGGGACCTGGTAATATACGTTCTGGGAACGTATGATAGTGTTCTGGGAACACATTGATAAGCAACCTACTGGATGACACATTATAGATATGTGGCCAGTGTCCGGGACCTGGTTTTTATACGTTATGGGAACGTATGCATTCTGGGAACGTGATGCACACTCTGGGAGTGATGCTTATTTATCCAAGTATGGTTTGCTATACGTTCTGGGAACGTGATGCACACTCTGGGAGTGAATGCTTATCATCCAAGTATGGTTTGGCATTACGTTCTGGGAACGAATGTCAGTGTTCCGGGAACAAACGGTGTATTGGATGGACGTCCAAGATGGACTTTGTTAGAGGCCTTAGTTGTGGATGGAAATCATGCATCTTGCCACCTGCACTGAAAGAATTATTATATTTAACCGGGTGTGCTCATATGATTATGCATCGTGACTTGCTATATGTTGACTTGTGGATGTTAGTTTTATTCTCATTTGATTATACGAATATGTATAGCTAACCCCCATGCCCTTATTAGGTTTTGATCGTGCATCTAGCTTGCACAAAAGTCAGTGAAGGGAGATGTCCCTTAGGTGCATGCAGAGTGTAGAAAGTGTGGGTTGGGAACCCGTTGTGCAGATATCGAGGATCCGGCCAGATGGATGTTTGGACAGAGGACCAGTGACCAGCTCTATAACATCTCTATTTTTAATAGTATTTATATGATACACATTTTGAAAGAGGTGTAATAAGATGAAGTTGGGTTCATCATAATATTTATTTGGTATCCATGGACTTGTTACACTTGATATATTTTGGGGGCATAATATGATTTCTTGACTATGTTTCCGCAAACTCTGATTTTGTTATTCAACCTCATTATTAATCAAGTGTTTTGTGAAAAGGGATTTTCAAGGGAGGGGAAAATTCTTATTTTCGGATCTTTTTCCAACAATAACAAGTCCAAGTATTCATAAACTTATTACTTTTCTCTTAAAGTAAGATGATATACAAGGAGTGTTACATTTTTATGGTATCAGAGCAATGGTCCTGACTCTTGGTCCTTGGGTGTGTGGTCCAATATGCTGGTCATCGATATCTGCAATGTTTCTTGGGAAGTATGCTCTCATATACTTCCAAACTAGAGCTAAGGTTATGGGTAATGGCTCTAGATAAGTAGCTCATTCTGCTATTGAGAAGTGTTCTATGTAGTCTAAGTAGAAGTATGATAGATATATGCTTCTCTTTAGACATGTGTTAACCCTAAAACCATAGTGTTGGTTTATTCCGTTCTCATAGAACCAGTGATAAGGAAATCTTAAAGGAGTTGTAGTAAGGTCCCTGACTCTGGAGAAGAGAATTTAACTTCACCAGTGTTAAAGTTAATCAATTTCTCCGACCGAGTGCAGGGCAGTTATCTTTTTAAAGATCAACTTTGTTGAGTTTGTTAAACCCTAAAGCTATTCCTTCATTTGTTCCTTATGGATAAGGGTATTGATCAAAGTTGCTCTATGCCTTATCCAATCTGCTATCTCAAAGCAGAGGATCTTACAAGTCTTCTTGTAGTGGTTTTCAATGTATGACGGAATCGTTCTATTAAGGTATTAGACTTTGTCTATCTACCTGTGTCATGATTTCATTTGATCTTAAGCACGGTTTGGGAACCGAAGGATCAAGTGATCATGATTAATGACGATAGAACAACCCTGTATTGGGATTCCCAAGTTTCGAATCTGGAACCCAATGGACCCATGTAGTTGCTCCTGGGCAGCAGGGAAGGAATAAGGGGGTCAAAGAAATCCTGGTTACAAGAAATGATGTTAGGTTCACCCTTGGGCAAAGAGATAGAGTTTGGAATCAAGTTAATTTTTGAAGTTGATTCTCTCTCTACTACCCTTACAATATGATATCATCAGAAATAGTCACATGGGGGAAACACGGAGAAAAGTGTTAAAAGGTTTTGGGTGGATCAGTTTAAAGGAGTCTAAGTCTTTTCTAAGATTGATTGGCGGTTGGATTAACCCCAAATCAGGATTTGGGGAAGGGATACACTTAAGACTGCATTTTGATCTCGATACGGACATTATGAGTAGAAAATAATGCCGTTCGGATTGACTAATACACCGGTTCTTTTATGGACTATAAGAACTGGACCTTTAGATTATATTTGGATTCGCTTGTGGTTTCTTCTAAGAATCCGGAGAGACATGAGGAACATCACAGGATTGTGTTGAGAATCCTGCAAGAGGAGTAATGGTATGTTAAACTCGCCAAAGATGAGTTTTGGTTGAGCGAAATTACGTTTGCAGGGCATGTGATCTTTAAAGAAGAATTGTGATGGATCCAGCAAAGGTAAGTTTATTGTTGAAATAGGAACAGCCTAAGACTGTGACTGAGGTGAGAAATTTTCTTAGGGCTGGCTGGATACTATCACCGGAGCATTTAAGGGTTTTCTAAGATCACATGGCCTTTGATCAAGTTGATTTAGAAAGATCAACTGATGGTACTGAATGATAGGATGTTGTTTAATTATTGTGGGGTGGTGATGGATTATACCCCAACATAATATTATTAGTCCAAAAGGAATTATGGAAAATGTGAGTAGATTATGATTTAAATCATTTCAGTGATGGATTCGGTTGGAATCAAGGTAATAGATTATGAATAAATCCTATTTTGAGTTGGATTGGATGTTGTAAAGAAAATGGTTTGAAATTCTTGGGTTTTATTTCTAAAACTATACTTCATAACCGGTTAGAGTTTCTTGTAACCGGTTAGAAATTGAAAGTTTAAAATAAAATTTAAGTCCTTTGTGAAGGAACTTTTGGTATCAGTAGACATCTTCCTCCAATCCAAACTCAATGTCAATTACCTAAGTAAAAATTTAAGAAAAGGATTTAATATGGTAAAATAACTTAATGCCTTGATTCATCATTGAAATTGATTTAAGAGGATTGAATCATAATATTTATGGACTACTCGAGAGTTGGAATTAAGGAGCTACTCCAATTGGAGAAGGTAGAGGATTTAGCTGGACGATGCAAAAGAAACGATAAGCATTAAGATAAGAAGGTTGTGATTCATGAACAAGTTTGAAGTTCGAAAGTATGAATGACAATAAGAAGAGGAAGGGTTGAATGTGAGACAAAGACGATGGATGGAGTTTCTAAAAGATTATGACTTTGAGCTCCGTTATCATCCTGGCATAGCAAACGTAGTTGCAGACGATTTGAATTGCTAGGCTATTCTTGTGAGCCCAATGATGGTTAAGGAGGTTATCCTGATCGAGGAATTCAGAGACCTAAGTCTGGTAACCCAAGAGGAACCCTCTAAGTATTAGATTGGGAATGTTGCCAATCACCAACGAATTCCTGAATCGGATTCGTGAATTACCATCAGAAGATGAAGAGAAGAAAGAGAAGTTGACTTTTGAGGAAAAGGAGTTAGATCTCTATGAAGAAACGAATGAGATTTAATCTTTAGAGCTAAAGTTGGTGATTATGGATATTAGAAAATATATTATGGAAGTAAGGGATTTAGGAAGTGTTGTCTAGGACAACCTAGATGAGAAATCCAAAGGCATGAACTTCCAGAATAGATTATGTTCGAACCCAAGTTAGCTATCAACTATCAAGGAATAAGGAATTTCTTGATGTTGGTAAGCATGTATGAGGACTATGGGAAAGTACATGAATTTCTTGCGAGAAATGTTTGAGTTTAGAATAAGAGAAAGATTGATGAAATAAAGACCCAACTGGAGGAAGAGGAAAAGTAAATGGGAGAATACCAACCACGGAAATATCAAGGTTAAGGGATCCTCGATTGAAGAAAGGGGACTAAAGAGGACATAGGGAAGGGAACAGTTGTCCATCTCAAGGTGAAAACTGTGAGGCACATCACTTTGAGTTTAGTTGTGATGTACCTAAGGGAATAGTCAATTTCGATTGTAGGAAGCTGGAGTATTACTCACCGAATTGTCTTGAAGGAAAAGGTGAGAAAGAAATGGACGAACCCAGCACAAGAAGAATTCACCGGTTGAGATAAGAGTTGAGTATAATCCTGACGTAGACAACCCAAGCTTATCTCTTCCTTTGATCTGAGTTAACGTAATCAAATGTTTTTGACTACGTTAATCTAATTGTTTGAAAGTATCAATGTTCTGTTGGAAGTTCAACTCCAATCTTTCTGTGATCAAAACATTTATCACAGTTGGATGTGATAAATCGCTGTGGACACTACAGAAATAGAAAGATCAGTTATGGCTAGAGAGATTAACAACCACCGTGATAGGACGAATCTTTGTCTCCCCAACGGAAATGTCTCTAGAACTTGACTATCTAACTAAGTCTGATAGTGATAATTTCCCTATCTTTAAGTTCAACTAACTTAAAGACCTGTCGTATGGTCTTTCTTGCGAAAGATTATATCTGAAAGGGATGACTTTGTTATTAATGGATTGAATATTAGGACTGATCACCCTAATGTCTCAAACTATTAAGAAATGAAGTCATACAAATGCTTCTTTGATCGTGCTCGAGAGATCAGAGTGCGCAGCCCAAAAAGTTTTTCCAAAAAGTTTATTGGAAAATATTTTAATTGAAAAATATTTATGTGAAGTATAAAGAGTATTTCTTTTAAAAGAAATTCTTTCACATAAGAGTTTTATATGAAAAATCCTTGTGGTTTAGTTTGGAAAGTTTTTCCTGAAGGGTTTTATTTGAAATGTTTCAAAATACAAGGAATATATCGAAACTCTTTTAAGTGGGGGAGGACCCTAAAAGAACAAATTTTTGGGAGCTAGATGAAGATTTCTAGTATAAAAATATTTTGGAAAAGTGGAAAATTTCAAAAGATGAATTTCGGGGACGAAATTCCTTTTAAGTGGGGGAGTAGTGTAACACCCCTAATTTTCGTCTCCCAAATAACCAAGAAATTAATTATAACAATTATTTTATAATTGATTTATATTGGTTTTGAAGGTTTTAGTTTTGTACATTATGCGTTTTTATATATAAAAATATGAGATATATTTTTATATGGTTATTTTGTACAAAAATGTGAATATTGTAATTTAGTCCTTGGGTTGGGACCTAATTGCAATATTAAAAAGGTTTTTGAAGAAAGAGTAATTAAATTATTAATTTTTGAATTTTATCAGTATGTAACCGGTTAGAAGGGCTCTGTAACCGGTTACACGATGAACACAGAAACTGGGATTAGTGCGTTTGATGAGTAATCACGCATTTTAACCCAGAAATTGCCACGAATCAACCCTAATCTTAGTGGAGATCAACGTGTCGACTTGCATGACACTCAAATCCCTCTAAAAATAGCTTTCCTTGCTCTAATTAAAGTCCATTTTTGCTCCTGAATTGCTGAAGCTCTGTTTTAGGGTTCCATAATCTTTTTGTTCGATTCTCAGTCTTTGTTGAGAGATAGAAAACGAGTGATACACTATTACAAAGCTCACATCAAGGGCTTTGTATTGATATAAAATTTGTGAGTTGAGAGTCCCCGAATCAAGAGAACGAAGCTTGCAAAGTAAGGGTGTTGGTGCTGTCAAACCTCAGCTTCTGGTTTCTGGAGCTGACTTTGAAGCTTTATTTTGGTAAGCACACAAACCCTTGTGATTTCAAATCTGATCCTACCTCTAGTGCATGTTGCAGAGAACTCAATTTGACCATTTTCCCCAATTCTTAATTTGGTTTTACATGTCAAATTCCCTGGTTTTGGTACCCTATCCAACTCTATCAGCATGGAGTAGATTCAATGGGAATTTGTGTTGGAGCCTTTCTCTCTGCAAAGTTTTGGATCAAGCACAATTTAGAGGTAAGGGGGAAGCTTACTATTTGCTAGAATGAGGAAAAACATGTTGGTAAATAGGATGAGTCACTAAGAGACTCTAAGGGCATAGTTGGAATTAGTTTTATGGCTTGGAGGCCAATTTAAGCTCATTTCTGTTTTTGAGCAATCATAATATGATGCATGCAAGCTGTTATGATGACAATTTCATGACTTAATTGGATATTATGTGAATTGATGCATTAAGTTGTGAAATATGTGCAATTATGTGCAATATGTGTATCTAAATTGAATGCATGCAAGGTGAATGTGTTTCTGTGGTTAAACATGTTTACTTAAGGTATATGAACTCTTTTGAATGATTGAAATTGGTTAGATTTGAGTAATGAAAAAAATGGGTTGCAAAACCTCATATTTCAATGTGCTGACTGCACAATCTAACCGGTTACTCGATAATTGTAACCGGTTAGACACTGTAAAATTGTCAAAGAAAATAAGTTTCTGAAATCCGTTCTGTGGTCTTATCAATGTTACTCAAATCTAGACCCTAATTTCACTGGAATTCAATCTGAAATGAAGTTGATTTTATTGTAATAATTCAGATTGAAAATTGGGAGTTAATACCTTAACATCAAATGATAATTTCAAGAGGAAATTATGCATAAGTGAAATGGGATTATGACTTAGATCTTTTGAATGATATTATGTGTTGAACTTGAGGTATTCTGATATGCTAAGACCTTGTCATTGGATTGAGTAGAGAATTTAAGAAAGGATTCTTTGAAAATTAGTGCTTTTGTATTCAGGTCTGTAATTCTAACCTGTTAGGTGATGATGTAACCGGTTAGTACCTGAAAACTTAAAAATAAAAGTTAAGTTTTGAGTAAGGATTTTGATATCAATGATTATATTGTCTCAATCCAGATCTATGAGCATAGGTTAAATTTAAATTCAAAGGTGAATTTTATGAGTAAAGCTATACCTCAAGATATCATTCAAAAGTTGTGATTTTCTAAGTCATAATAGCGGAATTGATGGAAAGACCAACCTTAGGAATTATGTATGCAATGCATGCATAGAGAAAGGTAATATAATAGGTTGGCAAGGATTGTTTATCATGTTCTGGGAACATGGCCCTGTACTCTAAGAGTACCAAACTGATGCAACATACTTGATGACACATTCTGGGAATGTGGCCATTGTCTGGGACATGGTTTCTTTGATACGTCCTGGGAACGTGATGCACACTCTGGGAGTGGTGCTTGATTATATTCCAAGTATGGTTTGCGATACGTTCTGAGAACGTATGTTAGTGTTCTGGGAACACGTTGGTATAATAATAGAATTAAAGATAAAACCAACCTTGATGATTGTGCATTCATATAGAATGGAAGTTTGGTTGGTAGGAACGTTTATCATATTCTGGGAATATGAGGAGGGTACTCCAGGAGTACCAAATTGTAACCTACTTGATGACACATTATAGATATGTGGCCAGTGTCTGGGACCTGGTTATATACGTTCTGGGAACGTATGATAGTGTTCTGGGAACACATTGATAAGCAACCTACTGGATGACACATTATAGATATGTGGCCAGTGTCCGGGACCTGGTTTTTATACGTTATGGGAACGTATGCGTTCTGGGAACGTGATGCACACTCTGGGAGTGATGCTTATTTATCCAAGTATGGTTTTCTACACGTTCTGGGAACGTGATGCACACTCTGGGAATGAATGCTTATCATCCAAGTATGGTTTGGCATTACGTTCTGGAAACGAATGTCAGTGTTCCGGGAACACAACGGTGTATTGGATGGACGTCCAAGATGGACTTTGTTAGAGGCCTCAGTTGTGGAAGGATATCATGCATCATGCCACCTGCACTGAAAGAATTATTATAATTAACCGGGTGTGCTCATATGATTATGCATCGTGACTTGCTATATGTTGACTTGTGGATGTTAGTTTTATTCTCATTTGATTATGCGAATATGTATAGCTAACCCCCATGCCCTTATTAGGTGTTGATCGTGCATCTAGCTTGCACAAAAGTCAGTGAAGGGAGATGTCCCTTAGGTGCATGCAGAGTGTAGAAAGTGTGAGTTGGGAACCCGTTGTGCAGATATCGAGGATCCGGCCAGATGGATGTTTGGACAGAGGACCAGTGACCAGCTCTATAACATCTCTATTTTTAATAGTATTTATATGATACACATTTTGAAAGAGGTGTAATAAGATGAAGTTGGGTTCATCATAATATTTATTTGGTATCCATGGACTTGTTACACTTGATATATTTTGGGGGCATAATATGATTTCTTGACTATGTTTCCGCAAACTCTGATTTTGTTATTCAACCTCATTATTAATCAAGTGTTTTGTGAAAAGGGATTTTCAAGGGAGGGGAAAATTCTTATTTTCGGATCTTTTTCCAACAATAACAAGTCCAAGTATTCATAAACTTATTACTTTTCTCTTAAAGTAAGATGATATACAAGGAGTGTTACAATGACTATGCATGTTTACTGGGCAACTACGTTCATCATACCTAAATCAGTAATTAGAGAAGTGGAAAAGCTTTGTAGGGGTTTCTTATGGGGTAAATATCAGAGAGGAAGAGCTAAATCTCAGGTAGCCGGGAACATAGTTTGCATAGAGAAGAAAAATGGGGGCTCGGGGTTACAAAATATCTATATTTGGAATGTGGCAGCCCTAGGTAATCAAGTTTGGCAAATCCTGGGAAACAAAATTTCTCTATGGCTCTGATGGATTCATGCAATTTACTTAAAGAGGGATGCATTTCACAATATTCAGACAAATCAAGCTACTAATTGGCACTGGAAACAACTATTGAAAGTAAGGGACAAACTCATGCCTAAATTTACTCAGTTTCTAGCTAATCAGCAAGATTACGAAATCAAAGAAGGATATCAATACCTGATTGGAGCTCAGCCACCATTTCCATTTCATCGTGTCATCTGGAACCCCATGAGCATAGCTAAACACAAGTTCATCCTTTGGCTTCTGGTGCATGAGAGATTGAGGACGAAAGACAACCTTCCCTTCCTTCAGGTCTCGCCTTTGTGTGAGTTGTGTAATGGAGCTGAGGAATCGTTTAGACATTTGTTTTTCGAATGTGATTGGAGTAGGACATTACTGGAACTAGCTGAGAATTGGATTGGGGTGGAAGCTATTCACTTCAAGATGCTGAATTGGTTGAGATGGTTACAGTATGGGTTCAAAGTTAAGTGGAGAAGACAAATGATTACAGCGGTGGTGGCTGCATGTGTCTATGCTATCTGGACGGAGAGGAACTGACGGGTATTCAGACATCAGAGGCTCCTTCCTCAGCAGGCGTTTGGACTTCTGCAAAATGAGTTGGCTCCTAAGCTTGTCTATAGTAATTGGGCCAAGACTAATGGGGCAAGTAGTTTTATTTTTGATAGAATAAGGGCTGTAATTTAGAGCCCATTCTTTTGTAGATCATTTTTTTGGGATTTTCTAGCTTTTAGAACCCTTCCTAGAAGGTGGCTAGGGGCTAGTTTATCGCCGTGATGTGTATTTATTTGTTCCTTGGTAATGCTTTTTTTCTTTACCAAAAAAACACAAGTAATAAGGAAAATTATTCAATACACATACTTAAGTAATCTTGAATTGAACTAAATTGGATTGAATAAAAAAATGAAGGATTTTTATAATTACAAGATTTACTTATAATAAATAGGGATTTGTGAATTACGGAATAATGAAAGCAAAGTATAGAGAAAAGAATATGATCTAATTATTTAAAATTAAATGAATATGATTTAAAATCAATGATGTGAATGAGTTGAGTATTGAAAATCAGGGGGTAGAAGTTTTATTCAACAGAAATCTTAATATAACATGATTTGAAAAATTAGATTACAAACTTATTTACAAAAAGAGAGATTTGATATTTATATTATTGAGAATATGTGCCTTATAACCTAGACAGTACATAGCACTTTTTTTGGTAGAAGAAAAAATCTTATTACCACAAGCAAAAAAGAACATCAAACAAATACACATTCCCAATAACCTGCCACCTTCTAGGAAGGGTTCAGCTCAAAGGAAAATGTGCAAAACAAATTAATTGGTTGAAAGCCAACTTCTATGAAGGGTTCTAGCAACCAATTAATTAAAGTTCATTACAAATTCTATCAACTAATAACTTATTTTGCCAAGTCATAAAATCTTTAATGCAATAATTAACTCTAACTGCTATCTCTTTCCTAATAAGCCTAAACCGCTGCTGAGGAGAAGAGGAAAGGTTGTTGAATGTTCTGGAATTTCTCTCCAACCAGACATGATACAGCACCGCCCCCACCATCGCCCAAAGAAGCTTCCTGATCTTCCTCCTTCGAGCAACCCAAACAATCCACCTGCGCCAACGATTGAATCTCCATGGAAAAGCAGAGAACCCAATCCAGCTCAAACAAATCGACATAAGCTCTCGACTCCAGGGACATGCAAAGAATAGATGAGGCACCGATTCACCATCCCCAACACAGAGACTACAGTGATTCGGTATGTAGCTCCAACCCATTTTATCTCTTGTTTGAATTTTCACATGCATGACTAACCAAGAGATGAATGTGTTCTTAGGAATCGAAACTCTATTCCACACAAATTTACACATAGGGAAGATAGGTCGAACTCCTTGTAGGAATTGATAGCCAGAACGAATAGTATAGCATCCATCTGAATTTGCAATCCACAAGTCAGCCACAAACCCTGTTCTAAACGCATCCCTAATCTTCAAAAGCTGCTTCCAATGCCAACTTTGACCCTGTAGCCATTCACAATCCCAGAAAGATCGATGCTTTAAGTAGTAAGAGTGAATCCAACGCACCCATAAACACTCTTTATTAGCAACAATATTCCAGATCTGAGCCCCAAGAGCAGCTCTATTCCAATTACCACAGTTTTGAATTCCCAATCCACCAAACTTCTTATCACAACAAACACTCTCCCAGGCCACTTTAGCTTTATATTTACCATCATCATTAGCATTCCAAAGGAACTTCCTACATTGGCTCTGAATATCTTTAAAAACAGCAGCTGGAATAATAAAAATAGAGGCCCAATAGCTATGAAAACTCATTAGAACCGAATTTATGAGGCACACCCTAGCTTGATAGGACAAATTTCTGGTCTTCCAATAATTGATGCTCTTCATAACTTTCTCAACTAGAATCTTGCAAGTGCTAGCATTCCACTTTCTAGATGAGAGAGGAATGCCCAGATACTTACAAGGAAAATCTCCCTTTTGAAAATTAGTGATGTTCATAAGCATATCTTGAGTAGCCATAGGGACTCCAGCCATGAAAATGAAAGATTTTTCAGGGCTAACCTCAAGACCTGACTACTCAGCAAACTTGGTCAGAGTCTCATGCACAATCCTGACACTGGCTGGATGACCTTTGCAGAAGATCATAAGATCATCTGCAAAGGCCAAATTCACCAGTTTCTCCTCCTTACATGCTGGATGAAATCTGAAATTCATCTGATTTGAAGCCAGTAACAAACTCCTTGTAAGAATCTCCATAGCAAGCACAAAAATGAGGGGGGACATAGGATCCCCCTGCCTTATACCCCTAGAGACCCAAAACCTTTGGCCATGATGTCCATTAAGGACAATAGAAAATGAAACAGATCTGATACAACTCATAATCCAGGACACAAACTTCATAGGAAACTTTAAATCAATTAGGAAGTCCTCAATAAAATTCCACTCTAGAGTATCATAGGCTTTTTCTATGTCTAGCTTCATCATACATCTAGGAGAAATCCTCCTCCTACCATAAAATCTCACCAGTTCCTGAGACAAGAGTATATTATGCAATATACTCCTCTCTCTAATAAAGGTTGTTTGATTATCATGCACCAAGCTAGGAAGAACCTCTGCCAATCTACTGCTAAGAATTTTAGAAATAGCTTTATAAACAGTAGAGCAACAAGCTAAAGGTCTAAATTGAGTGACTGTGGAAGGAGAGTCAACTTTAGGAATCAAAACCAAATTGGTATGATTAATCTCTCTAAGGAGATGCCTGAGTCAAAAAATTCTCTGACTGCCATACACATATCTGTCCCAATTCTGTCCCAAGAAGCCTGAAAGAAACCAGCCCCAAACCCATCAGGTCCAGGGGCCTTATTCTTGTCAATAGAGAAAAAAGCCTTCTTTATTTCATCATGAGAAATAGGTTGAATAAGGAATAACTGCTGATCCACTGAAAGAGTACTTCCCTGATCAATCACTTGCTGATTGTAGCCCAACCCTTTATGATTAGTAAGGAACAAACCCTGATAAAAATCTTCGAACACCTTCTGAATCTGATCTTGACCTGACACTGAAACCCCTGATTCATTTGTAATTCTAAGGACTTTATTTTGATAATTCCTTTTCCTAATGGAGTCATGGAAAAGCCTAGTGTTACTATCCCCATCCCTCAACCAAGCTATTTTAGCTTTTTGATTAAGGAAGGAGATAGCAACTTGAAGCACCTTCCTATACTGTCCAGCTATGTCTTTCTCAGCAGCATGAAGATCAGCATCCATAGGCCTAGCTCTCAATTCAACCTGAATAGCATCTAATCTCTGCTTCAAATCCTCCTCTCTGGCATCTATATTAGAAAAATGCTCTCTATTCAGCCTTGATAAGTGCCCCTTAAGATCTTTTAGCTTCTTACATATAGAGAACATTCTACTGCCAACATAGTTCTTTCCCCAGCAATGGTTTACAATATTGGAATAATCAGCATGTTCTCTTCTTTCTCACCTCTTGAACACCCCAGTCAACAATAATAGCTGAATGATCTGAAAGACCTGGATTAGTAAAAGTAGAAGCAGCATTAGGCCATTCACCACACCAAAGAAGATTCACCATTGCTCTATCTAATTTAGAAACAATCCTATCTGCACCATCTTGTTTATTACACCAAGTGTAAAAACAGCCAGATTGATTCATATCAACATGACCACACTCATCAACACAAGCCTGAAAATCAGAGCTGCTATTTATATCAATAGGATACCCTCCTAATTTTTCACTCTGCTGCAGACATGTATTAAAATCCCCTAAAACCAACCAAGGGATATTGATAACAGTGCTCATACCACTTAACACCTGCCACAATTCCTTTCTGACCAAACTATCATTTTCAGCATAGATGAAAGTGACAAACATCTGCTTAAGAGTGACTTTACTAACAACATGACAATGCACATACTGTGTAGATCTAGCAATCACCTGAACATCAAACACATCCTTCCTCCACATCACCCAAATTCTCCCCACATCACAAACATCTAAATTAATAAAAGACCCCCACCCAGGAGCAATAGAATTACTAACTTGTTGAAAATTTTTAGTTCTCAACTTATTCTCTAAGATAGCAAACATACCTATATTATTAATTTTATACATATCTAGAACCTCTTTTTGTTTTCGAGGGTGGTTCATACCTCGAATATTCCAAGCTCCAATTCTATCCATTAGGGGGTTTAGAAGACTCTCCCCTCTGAATATCCACCATCTTCTTCTGAGCCTTGCTCCTTGTAGTGACAGGTGTCCACCCATTCTTGCCAGTCTCATCTTCACCATTCACTGTATCCTCTGAATCAGCTGTAGATTTCCCTTTAGTCAGATCATTTATCACAACCTCAATCTCATTTGTAGCCTTTTCTACATTTTCATCTGGAACTGTACCATTCTCAACACTGCTTTTTAACTTGAGAGCATCATCAAGTTTCTGAATATCTTCTTGAGAAGGCTTGTTCTTCTCAACCCATTGTTGTTTACCCTTCTGAGCCACTCCTTTTCGACACATATTATAGTCATGACCATAGCAAGAACACTTAGAGCATAAGACATGCTTCCATTCATAAACCACCTTTTGTGAAACGATATTACCTTTGTCATCTTCAAAATGAATTTCTTCAGGGAAAATAGCAGGATCAACCTCAACTAGAACCCTTGCATAGCTAATACGATTCCTTTCCTCTGTCACCTTATCAGCCATTATAGGAGTGCCAATTAAACTAGTAATCTTACTTAATGCAGAACTACCCCAAAACTTCAAATTTAGATTTGGCAGTTGAACCCAAATAGGGACTCTATCTAGAAAGCTCTTTGTAACCGACCTTCCTGTCCAAGGAGCAATTATAAGGGGTTTTTTATCAAAATGATAAACCCCCACTTCCAAGACATTATTCCTGCCCTCTAAAGAATTAAATCTCACAACCATGGTGCCATCAGCATTCATCAATATTTTATCTATACCATACTGGCCCCACACCTTTTTTAAGAAACCACTCAAAACCGGATATGGTGGATTTGCTCCAAGCACATAACAAACCAATGAATTTTGCCAGAACTTAACCTCTGCTTCAACATCAGAGGGCTCAATTTTTCCTAGGGCAACTCCTTCCTTCAACTCAGGTTGAATGAAATTTAATTTGCCCCCTGCATTACGTAACTTTGAAATATCAAATTTTTCCCACACATTTTGCTTATGTACCTGCACTGTATCATTACCTACTGATTCAATTGCTAGGCTTTTTTCTTTTGGAGCATCACATTCACCAGGTTGCTTATCCCCTTGCTCCCCTGATTGTGATACAGGTTTACCTTGTTTGCTGATCCGATCGCGAATCAGTTCAATTCCATGCACCAAAGAGTCTAGTTGCTTAGGCGACAAGGCATCAATTGCTGCAAGATCTTCATCATCCAGTTGAGTCAGATCGAAAGAAGGGTTTTTGTCATGCTGAACAGAAGTAGAAGGAGAAGAGGGTGACTTTGGGGGTCTTCCCTTCTTCTTAGCCATGGAGGCCGCGTCAGCCTGCCTAGGAAACCCTAGGAAGCCGGGAGAGAGAAGAGAGAAAAGTCAACAAAGTCAAACCCTAATTTTAATTTTTAAGCCACCTATTGATTTTGTACATAGCACTTATACATATGTAAAGTAACCAAAAATATTGTTGATTAATAATGAAGAAAATAATCTCAAACTCTAACCAAAATTATTTAGTATAGAAGAAATAAGATTTTGATATATGCATATTTCGGGTTAACACTACAAATTAACAGAAACATTTTAAAAGTTACAATTTCATTCTCTTCTAAAAATTTTCTTTAAGAGAGAATCAACGTTAAAGAAAATTTATTATGTGTGAAGGTGATTGAAAATAGGGGTTATTATGAAAGGTAGATACAATGATTGTCTTTTGAAAATCACTTTGATAGGTGTTTATAGTTTGGATTGAGAATATTACATACAATTATATACTTCAATCATATCTTTAGAAAAATGAATTACCATTTTCACAAAGATTTTGTTTATCAAAATTACAATTTCATCATTTTCACAATTCTCTTCAAGAAAGGGTTACATTGAAAAATATATGTATATCCTAGGGAAAGAATTGAAATTAAAAATTTTCATGAGAAGAGACACAAGGCACTTAGCTTTGAAAATTTTGATTTAATAATTAATTGATAAAGAATAGCATAGTACTTTTTTTAAAAAAAAATCACCTTCAATATGAGGTGAAAGTAATTGGCTCTAAAAATAATTTGATTTAATATATAGTTATAGTAAATTTGAATTTACAAATACACTCACATATAATTCAATCATTCTTGAATAAACAAAGCCTACTTCCTATATGTCCACATATATCTATATATATAAGACTTAAACTCCAATACTCAATCAAATCGGACTTAGATTCTACCACTTAATCTACTAATCAAAACTATCTAGGTTCTACATCTCAACCTAAAGGAAAAGCTCCTTAAATTCAAAACTTTCAACTAGACCTATACTTAGCTATTCTTCATAAGATTCGAGGTTTCCTATTTGGTTTCTTAGGTTGCGGTTCACACAAAAAACTTCTTATCGTCTAAAATTCTAGCTTAACTTCTATAACACGATCTAACCTTTTTATACTAAGATTTTGATAAAAGATGTTAAAGTTGTTACTTTAACATTCAACAAACTATATTTCATAAGAAAGTTTAAGATGGCTTGGAAAAATTTCACAGTTCTGAAGTATAGCTTGTTCAATAGTAACAAAACATTTCCTTTAAGTCCTATGCAGACTTAAGGGAAAGGCATAACATCCACTTTCCTAGTTTAGGTTCTATGCTAGGTCTGAACTCTAAACTTGATGTATTGCCTTTAACCCACCTTGATACCTTCTCTTACATTCTTCAAACCCACATTGTTGTAAAAATCATTAAATGATAATTCATAAGGAAAAAAAAATTTGATAGTTGGGTGATAAGGTAACTTTCAAGAGTTGTGTTCTCCTTAAAGTAAAGAAACACATCAATATTTATAAATGACTTTCATTCAAAACTTTTACAAAATTATTTGACAATGAAAGACATGTCGGACCTTTAAAAGTCCACAGTTTTTTGTACAGTTTTCCAAAATAATTCATATTGAAACCAAATCGAAAATTTTGAGGGCTCATTTCACAAAGGAGAGTATAAGTCTTTTATAATCATCAAATCCAACTAAAAGGAATGTATTCTTTGGTCAAAATTTGTTTCATTCACATTTCCAGATTTCAATAAATACACTTCCTTTTGTTGGGATTTAAAGTTCAAGCTTCATTTCGAATTGACTTAGGTCACAAAAAGTGGATTCCCATTTAATTGGCAAATGATGTAATTCAAGGAAACTACATCACTATTCAATTATTTAGGAGTTCCCATTGCTAGCAATACATTCTTAAAGATTAATTACCATGCGACCTAATGGTCAATTATCACGGTTCGATTCGATTCCATATATTGAAAGATCTTAAAATATTAGTGTACTTGAAATTCATTATAATTCATAGCATTATTACCTTCCAAAGTAAAGTTTCAAAGTAGTTCGACATAAAACAAGTTTGTACACTACTACAAAAAACAAATTTAATTCCGGTTCCGAAACAATTTCAATCCCGGTTCCGAACCGAGATTGAATATGGCGGGATTGTAAATAGGACAATTTACGTTTCCGGTTCTTTAAAAACACGGAACTGAGATCATAAATAATAAAGAACCGGGATCGTTAAATGAAATGATTCGGGATCGTATTTGATGGATTTTTTTAAAATTTTTCTGTGAACTGGAATCTTAAATGAGGGGAGCTTTTTTTTATGAACCGGAATCGTAAATGATAGGACTTTTTTTTTTGGGATTCACAATTTTATATATTAATATAGCATTACATTACCCTGTACCTGTATAACCAATCTCAATATAATATATATCTTAATTGACTTCATTCAAAATAATTTCAAAAGACCAAAATAGCTCCATAAAGTTGAGAAACATATACCAAAATAGCTAAATTATCAAGTGTTATATAACCAAAAGACCAAAATAGCTTCAAAAGTCTACTATCTAACTAAATTATCATGTACTACATATATATAAATCTAAATCTAAGTCTAAGGTACTTCATCGAACATGAATGTTGTCCATTCTTCCTTGACTTCATCCAACAACTCCTCAGTGTACATGGTGTACTTGCAACCATCAAAGTACTGTAAAATTAATATAAAGTAGCGCAAGTTATATTATTGAACTAAATGAGTAATTATAAGAGTTGAAACAAACATAAATCAGAATGAAATTGCAAACCAATTCAGGAATCATGACATCTTCTTTACGGCTACCTCTAATTTTGATTCTGTCAATTTTATCCCATTTTAATTTTTTTTACATAATAAACGAAAATCATAAATAAAGACAAAAATGTGGAAAGAGAATACGAGTAAGAAAATACAAAAAATTGACCTTTAATTAAAGAAATACAACATTGTATGATGCCAATAAGATCTTGAATACAACAAATACATAGTTAATCTTATAATAGAGAAATACCTGATCTAGTGAGTACCTCAGCTTACTCTCCATTTCTTCAATCATCCTCAACATGTTACAATGATGTCCATCAGCTACTGATAGCTTCATACTCATCTAAAATATATGGAAAACTACTTTAGGAATAAAAATACAAAGAAAAGAAGAGAGACGTTTAAATCACAAGGCTAGAAAACAGATCACATATATGCATAATATCTATATATTTAGAATTTAGATGGTAAGTGAGAACTGAAGTCTTGAGACATTGTTATTAACTGATCAATTGTAAGAAGCATTCTGATTTGTTATGAGTCAGTAGTCATCTGTTCTCACACTCTTCTTTTTAGGAGTTATTTAAATGTCCTATTCCTCCCCAGGCTAGCTTTTTAGTGCTTAATGCACATCTAATACTGACATTTGGCATCTCAATCATCGCTCCTGCCACTAATATCAATATCAAACACATTTCTGTCAAGTAAAATAGAACAACTGAAAATAAATCAATTGATTTTCACCTGAAAATAGAACACGGAATGCAGTCAAGTGAGTCGTCTGCTCAACAACAGATGGACCAGCAGCCAAGATAGCCAAAAATGTTGAACCAAGAACTGATATTCGACTGAGAACCTGCACCATATAATGACGGGTGTAAAATGAATCCAACTTTACTATTAGCTAACATGAGTAGTTTCAAGATCAAACTTCAAATAAGCAGCAATATGATAGATATATCAGGCATATAACAGTCTCTACAAGTATGCAGTATCATAGAAGCCAAAAACATGTTAAAAACAGGACAGAACTGTGATTAAAATCTGCTGAAACGCCTTGAAAACAGCTTAAAAACATACTAGCACAAGCTATTTTCTGCAGTTACCAAAACTGAGTAACATCAAAACTAGTAACAATTTCCAAAAATCTGCATAAAAACAACTTAAAAACAGTAGAGAAACAAGTGCAGCACAGCAGAGATTATGCAGACATTGAGTATTGCATACAAGAAAATACTCAGCCATATCAAAACTAAGAGCTGACTACCAAAAACCATGGGAAATCATGAATCAGTATACATATATAAAGAAGCAACCAGAAGACTCAACCATAGCTAAGAACCATGACATTCAACAAAGAATTGCACAATTAAAAGGTTCAAATTGACAGCTTATCAAAGTTAAAAAAAAAAATAGAACCAAGAGTTGAAGTATAAAACTACAATGAGTTAAAAAAAACATACAAACTTAGTTCCAAAAAAAAAAAAAAAACCTAGATAAGCTTTCAAACTCAACTTGGAAGCAAGTCTTTCATGACAAGGAGCATAATCTCTCCAACTTCTTCACTATTTCTATTGTTGTTGGTTGGTGCTGATACAATTATGTGGTGGCCATTGGAAACTGCACAGACAGAACCAATCAACTGAACATAATCATTTGCAACAGAAAAACAGATAAAAACCAGACTACACAAAACATTGATAGAAGAAGCAAACTTTATCAATAAAACTGTAAAAATACAAAGCTGTTGAATTGATAAGAAGTTGATATGAAGCAAGGGGTAGTGAAGGCTTAACAGAAAATGATGATACATAAATAACAAGTAGGAATACATGAATGGCCTTTGACAACACACTAAGATTAAAATATGCTTTGCTATAAACTTATCAAGATGCAACCGTCAATATACAAAGTACAAACCATAGAGAAATTGCACAATAACTAGTGTTATTTGATGCACCAAATGCCAATGAAAGGGAAGATGGTATATATAGCAACTACAAAATTAAAAAGCACAAATGCATCCACACAATAGAGTATCACTACAATAGAAGTGGAACTTCACTTGTAAAGGCCATTAACTGAGACTTTAGAAACTACATACAATAATCAGTACTCCACAGATTCAAAAGAAAGGCTTAAAATCGTAGTTATGACAAACCTTAATAATCTGCACACGTTTAGTGCTCTCAGCCAGACCAACCATTGTTTCAGCAGAAACCTAGCCAATTACAAAAGATCATAGATAACCATAATTAAATATAACAACAAAAGCAAGGTAGATATATTTAAAATAATTAGAGAACTTACAAAGGATGGCGGCACTGCTGAACCAAAGTGGCGGTAAACCACTTTGTCAAACTGGTTCTCTGTATTGTGTGAAGACCCAACTCCCACATGAATAAAAAATCATCATAGACGCGTTAAAAACTTAAAAGAAGAGGAAAAAATATCATAAATTAGGGATTGAATCAATAAAATTTGGAAGTAAAAAGTTGAAAATTGATATAGTTATTTTATCCAGAGAATTATATCAAAGCTATTTAGCTTCAATTCTGTTTTCAAATTTCCATCAATTTCCTCTGGATTAGCATTATCTGCATTGCTTTTTCTAACTAATAAGCCTCTCAACAACTTCTTGAGGTGGATCTCCTTGTCTTCGAAAAACTTGATCTCCCATTTTAATCTCATATACTAAGGCAAACTCCTTCAACTGATGACATCATGAGTATGAAACAAAAATCAACAAAAGAATCATAAACTAAAGATGTGATGAAAAAAAATTGCTGATTAACTATTTCCTATAGGCTGAGTCTAAAGTTAAGCTTTTAATTGAACAATGGAGAAATGAAGCTAAAGTTCATTAATTGAAATTCCGCATGTTGATTATTTTAAACAGAACTTGCAAATGAAAGACATAATACTAGCAGATTTGTGGTTGTCAAAATTAATAATCCTAGTCACTGGTTCTATTCTATTCTTGGTTCTTTGTTTTAAAAAGCAGTTCTCAAATTCAAGTTAAAATGCTTCTAAGTTATGAATCTTCAAAATCTTGCACCAATCAGAAATATTCAGAAAACAAATAAACATTTAAATCAGAACTCCATATTCGGATCATCTCCTTTAACTTTGAAATTAATCATCAATACTTCAACCAAACTCCAGATTAAACATAAGTTCACACTCATGATCATGTAACAAATAATAATATAAATCTAATAATATCATCTAAATACTATTTCAAATTAAGGAGAAAAGAGCACATTCAATCGTGAAACCAAATCCATGACTCAGATTCAAGAAGCAGAATAAATTGGACAACTAAAACCAAAGTCCAGAACAAAATCATGTAGTTTAATCCTCAATTTAGGCATAGACATCACCTCCACAACACACCGACACACCATATCAAAGAAAATATCAATTAAAATGGGGAAAGGAAAATGGTGTTTCAATTAAGATGACTTGGTGAAGGACCAAAAAAAGTAGTAAACTTACTCACTGAAACAGAGGATTTGAAGGTCTTGCGATGGCGGCTGTGGTGGGCCTCAAGAGGCTGTGGTGGTGGGCTCAAAGAAGTAGCGATAAAGGGCTTGAGGGCGGAGGTTACTCTCATTCATCATTCTCCCTCAATCCTAAAAGCCCTCGAATATGTCCTTTGCCTCTGCTCTCTAGTTTCACCCTTCGAATCTCAAACCCTAACTTTTTCCTTAACAAAGAGAAGAGTGGGTGACACTGACAGTGGCTGAGGAAGAGAGAGAGCGGCGGTGCTGAGAGAGGCGACGAAGAACGATGGTGGAGGGCGAGTGGAGCGGCGGTGGAGAACGAGTGGTGGAGAACGAGTGGAGCGGTGGAGCAGAACGAGTGGAGCGGCGGTGCTGCCTGCTGAGAACGAGTGGAACGGCGGAAGTGAGATTGGCACAAGGAAGAGAGAGAGCGGCCAGTGCTTGAGAGATCGAGGAAGTGAGAGTGGAACGACGAAGGGTTTTTTGCGACAGAGGAAAGCTGAGAGGGAGTGATCAATCGAGGAAGCTGAGAGAGGCTGAGAGGGTTTTTTTTGTTTTATTTTTAATATTTTAGTATCATTATTGATCTCGGTTCCTTATAAAAATTGGGATTAAAAATACACCGTTATTTAAAAAATTTAATTTATATTTATGATCCAGTTCCGTGTTTTTTTATAACGGGGATAAAGAAACATTGGAATTTTAAATATATTTCTATTTTTTTATTAATTTTTTTAATAAAAAAGGTATTTAATCCCAGTTATAACACGGAATCGGGATTAAAATTCAGGTATTTAAAATAGTTTTTGTAGTAGTGGTATCTTATCATTAATAATATCCTTATCACCAAAATATAATGGGGAATTTAAGAAGGTACTTGAGTTTCACTAAGAATACTTAGTGATTAAAGTTCAAGGCAACACATTGAGGTTGACTCCTATTCACTTCCGCTACGAACTCTGATTAGGAATGCTCAGAGTAAATGGGGTATAACTTATCTTACTTTTCTAATTCTTAGGCATAGAGGTTTTTAAAAAAAAAAAAATAATTTTGTTGGATTCAAGGAATCAATGATATCATCTATCAATAAATGTAAATCTCAAGGTGATCAGTCTTGATTTTACATTACATTAATGATAAGATCATTTTCTGTCTTACTTGAATCCTAATTATATCAAATAGTTCATCATCCATTCTAAAGAGAGCTTGATTAACCAGAAGTTTCATTTCCTTCATCACATTTGGAATTAACTTACTTAATTCAAAACTAAGGATTAGTCTTCCCGTTGGGGTAGCTTTTTCATGCTCTGGCCCGTTGGGAGTTTTCACTTTCCTTAGTCCCTACTTTCGGTCTCTTCCTTGATATGACAAAGTCCCATTAAAATTTCGAGTTTAGCCCACTTTAGGTTAGAGATAAATCAACAAGATTAGCTAATAGATATAAACATTATTCTAAAATTACTAAGGACCTATTGACTTACCAACTACCTATACTGACCTTTCTAATGAAGCTCTAACACTTACTTAACCATTAATCAGTTACTCTCATATGGAGTAACTCATTGGAGATATCGAGATCCATACTCTACAGCCGAGGATTGCAACCATTGCTCTGATACCATAATGTAACGTCCTAAATTTTTAATTTAAAATATGTTACTTAAAATTAGTAATTTCATGAGAAAATACTTGGGTTTTATAAAAAATTTGGCGGAGTTCCGCTTGAAATAAGGACTTTTCCCAAAACAAAACTTTTGTACCTGTCAAATTCAGATCAGTTTATAACTATAAATAAGAATTCATAATTACATTATAAGTGATTGTGACATAATTTAATTTCATCAAAGGGAGGATATATAAATATCCTTCACAATCACCAATGCATTTGTTAAAATTCTTTATAAAGTCCGTTTACAAAATAAAGGTGTACTTAAATAAGAACAAAATTTAATACTTAAGTACATTTGTATATAATTAGAATATTTACATCATAGAATCTTAGAGCGGTTGCAACCTTAATGTGACTAAACAGTCATCATCTTTAGCATACTCTCTTCTAGTAAGAGTACACTCTTTTCGACCTGGATTATATGAAGTTCATTCTCCATTGTACCTAAAATGTCAACTTAAGAGGTGAGTAATTTGAATTTAAATTAAAGAAAGCACTTAAAAACAATAACAAGGCATAATTAAATGCATTTACACTTATCATTCATATTTCATATTTACACTATAGAATATAAGAGAATATAAACATAACATTAGCATAATCACATTTTCATATATACATGAGTGCAACGTCGCTCACTTCAATTTCATCATTGAGTCCAATATCATATTCTTTCATTTGCATTTCTTTACATTTATTCTTTATTTATTGGACTCAATTAAATGAAATTGCATATGCATATGCATGCTCTTTTATGCATGAACTTCATCTTTTCTTTCACTTTTACTTTGCTTTGCTTTGCTTTACTTTGCTTTGCTTTACCTCACACATTTTCCTCACATCACCCTCCACTCCGGGAAAAAACCGACCTATAGTAGTACCCCTCCAAACACATGGTTTGCACAATACTTCACCCCTTTTTAGGGGTTCATCATACAATTTGGTTTGATTACACCAAATTGGCTATAACAGGGATCACCATTGACCGGCCACGAAAAGCCAAAGTAACTGACATAATTATTATGGTTGCATAAAACCAATCCCCAACACGGGTTACGAACCCGTGTCCTTTGGAAGATCAAAGTTTTCCACAACAATTCTCGGCTATTGTTTCAATGGCACAATCTAGTTACTCTTGCCTTCACGTTATACGTATGTTTTTCCCCTACTCCTAACGTCCCCTTTTCACCATGCATGATACAATTTCTTAGATTTTTTCTAATTAAATTTGAACTCTTTGTTCTTTAGAAAATTGCATTTGTTTAGTTCGAATTTAATTAGAAATCACTTTATGCTAATTTATGCCTAATTAACCATAATCAACATAATAATTAACAAGCACAACATAATTATATATTTACATCACATATATATCAAGAACACACATACATGTAATTAATACAAAATTTCAAGTATTAGAACTTATTATTTACCCATCTAAAGCAAGCACTAATTCAAACCATAATTACCCGTTCATGTAATTTAATTCTAATGCCTAACTAAACATCAATATACACTTAATTATACTTCTATTATTATAATTAAATCCCTTCCCTAATTTAAACCAAAATACTCCCTCTTACTTTTTAGAGAGAGAAAGAGAAATTGGGGATTTGATGGAGCATCACCTTCAAGCTTAAGTCCAAGCTTCTAAGCCTCTATTTCCTTGCCCTTAGTCACTTTCTAAACTCCCTTGGTTGATTATGTGGCACTAGGAGCTTGATTAAAGAAGTTAGGGTTTGTGGGTCAATTTGGGGTTCTTGGATTTTGGGGAAAAGTGAGTGATTTTGGGGTTTGAAGGTTGGAAAAGTGAAGGATTAATGATGGGAAATTGATTTTGAGTGATGATTTGTGTTGGTTATGGGTGGATCTTTGAAGGTGAAGATTTAGGGTTTTAGAGAGGGAAAATCACATGAGAGAAAGAGAGAAGAAGGATGGTGCGTTATGTGCTGTTTTCTGCAGCACCAACTTAAAAACTGGGAAAAGTATCCGGATACTTACCAAAGTATCCAGATACTTCGAGTTTTTTTTAAACTCAATTTAATACATTCCAAAACTTTCCTAAAAATAAAATACATACTAAAATACTAAAATTTCATATTTCTTATAATTATCTAACTTAAACTTTTAATTACCTAAATCAAATCAAACCATTTGCCTAACTTAAACTTAAACTATGATTTAATTCTAACTAACTAATGCACAAAACTATTTAATAAAATTGGGGATGTTACACTTGGCGTACAAGAAACCTATCCTATCAAGGCAGGATGCAACTCATCAACTCAGTCGTCCTCTCTTTGCATATTTATTGGGCTAGTGTCTTCATTATTCCAAAGAAGGTGGTATTGATAAGAAGTGAAGGGACTTCCTTTGGGGTCGATCTTAATCAAGCTGGTAGACCGAGAGCTTCTGTTTCTTGGTCTCATGTTTGCAGGCAAAAGAAATATGGTGGTCTAGGCTTCCAAAACATCCAAGTTTGGAATATGGCTGCAATTGGGAAACAAGTTTGGGATGTGGCTAGTTAAAAGGATGCTCTTTGGGTTCGAAGGATTCGCACTATCTACCTAAAGCATTCTGATTTCTGGTGTGCTAACAATTTGAATGCAAGTTGGCACTGGTCTCAAATCCTTAAGGCTAGAGATAAGCTGAAGCACGGGTACAGAAACAATTTATGGAGTGGAAATCAGGAGTATTCGATCAAGAAGGGTTATAGATTCTTGCTTGGAGATCAAGTTATTTTTCCTATGTAAAGATTGGTATGGAATCCAGCTTCTATACAGATACATTGTTTCATTTTGTGGTTAACTATGCTTGATAGGCTCAGGACCAAGGATATCATGGCATCTTATGTTCATCTTGATCCAGCTTGTGTGTTATGCCAAAATGCTTTTGAAACTAGGGACCATTTATTTTTTACCTATCCATGGAGTCGTGCTCTACTAGAAATGATGTGCAATTTGTAACACCTTAAGAATAATTACCCATAATTACCCCATTATGAAATTAGCGACTTAAAATTTCTTTTTAAAACTACTTGAGTTATAAATTTCATCTATAAAATCGGACAGAGTGTCCTCTGTTTATTGGATATTCCAAAAACTTAGTTTTCCTATAACCTGTGCAAATCAAATATATTCATTTCATCCAGAGCCAACAGGGCCAAAATAACAATAGTATGAGATCCATCTACATCTTAAATATAATTACATCAGAGATAGCAGCAATGAACAAGTTGTGGAACTATAAAAGTTTTCCCAAAAATAATATACTTCCTACCCATAGGAAGTGTCCTGGATGACCCAAGAAAATAAAGCTTTACAATCCACTTTCAAAAACAACAATACCAATATATACCATATGCCAAAATAACTAGGACTATACAAAACCCCAAAACAACTACTATCTACTCTCCCTTGGAGGGAGAGTGCACCTGCTCGGCCGGGGGCTGTGCAAGCTTAATCTCTATACCTGTAAAAATAGTAAGGGAGTGAGCATTGCACATGAAATAGGAAAGCAGTTTCTCATTAGACATAAATCACCCACTAAGCCAAACACAATTATCAATTAGTTCATTAAGGCAAATTATTCACATAAACACATCATGCAATCACACTTAGCATTTTCATTTCAGATTCCTTAATTGTTCTCATTATTTATCATTTTGCTTCATTCTTCATTTCCTTTCCTTTTTGACATCTTTTCATCTTTCACATCATTTTCATCTTTTTATTACCATTAGGAATTAGCGCACCTGTTAGGTCATTTCTCACCCATTAGGAACAATTTTCACCCAATCCAGGTCATTTCCACCTATTAGGCCACGGTTGACACCCGTTAGGACTAAAACATAATTTTAACTCTCTTCTACTTGTACTCTTTCTCTTTTACATTCCCTTATTATTTATGTAGCATGATTGATCCATTGGGTACACCCGCCTAACGGGTCATTTACGGGGCCTAATAGGTCATTTTCACCTGGATGGGTCATTTGGACCTAATGGGTAACTTGTCACCTAACAGGGCACCTAATGGGTCGGTGTGTCCCAAGGATCAATCATAGCTGCAACTTAGTCACTTTTATAATTCAATTTAGTTACATTCAAGCTATCAATCATTCACATAATCATTGGTCTATATCAATTACCATATGAACATACAAGCATGAATTTCAAACAAATGGTACCAATTTCACATAACATCAACGACTCACATAATCAAACAACATTTAGCATTAAATAAATACCAAAATTTATATGCATTCCCTAAGTTTAGTTTTTGTCTCATTGTCACACCCTCTTTTGTATATTATGAAATTTGTTTCTCTATTGTTTATTGAATAGAGTATATGGACTTACGTAAGTATAGAAGTAATAAAAATCTTTGTTATGAAACAATTGGCAAAAATAATCCTTCCTTTCATAAGTTGGGTTTTCATTACGACTATTAAAAACTTCCCAACTCAGTACTAAAATCACAATTATCAGAGTAAGCGGAAAATAGGGACCTTGACTTGATAATTCACGTTTCATGCCATTTATAAAAAGATATATATATATATATAAAAACATACCCATACATATCATAATGTAGTAGTACCAACATACATCAAAGTCAAGTCGAGGTAGCAAGAGTTTATAAAATACAAGTCCATAATATAAAGCCAAAAGAAAAGACCACCTCACTGAGATCTCTCAAAAATATGTACAATATATATATATATATATATATATATATATATATATATATATATATAGAGCAAAACATGAAAATCCCAGCAGTGGTCCAGTGATCCTCCTCCATAGCATCATCTCCAGAGTGTCCAGCAGCTGCTCCACCTGTCCCTAATCATCTATACTATGCATCACCTGGTGGATCACCAACTCCCCACTAGCTCCCAGTGGAGTGCTCGACTGGCTCGCCCTCACTCTCAGCCTCCTCAGGATCCTCCTCTACCTCGTCCGACTGAGTGGGTGCCCTACCACTGGGCACTGGGTCGCCTGAAGGAGTCCTATGAACCGGACTCATCGGACTAGGTATAGAAGTCTCCTTACGGATCACTCGAGAAGCAGAGGGGTGAGATCTAGTAGCAGCTCTAAAACGAAAGGAATGAAAGCGACGAGCTGGTCGAGTCGGGGGTGGTCCATGATAGGTATAAAAAGGGGGTACATGCAAAGTATAGATAATAGGGATGTGAAACCTACGAGGACGGACACGAGCCAAAGGGTTAGGGTGATATAGAGTCACCTCTACCTCACCCTCAAACGTGGCTCTGTGGTCCTCGTAGTACCACACTCCACTAGGGAGTGGGCGCAACTCGATGCAAGCTAGATAGCGTGCCATCACCTATAATGGGCATAAAGGGGTAAGCAGTATAATCCACATAATCGAATAAGAATAAATAAAGCAAGTAACAATTACAAGTCACAAGTATCCATATGCATATACAAATGAACAAGTATGATTCATTTATGATAATTTCATTGCTCATATGTCATGATGCATGTCTCCCATTTCCATTGTCCATTGAACGTTCAATCCAGCAATTCGTATACATGACCAACATGTATTGTGGAACTGCTCGGATAGTGTGCACACAACGTCACCAAGACGTAACAGCATTCCCAAATGCTGCCCACATTACCAAAATGTGTCATCGAGCCAGTATCCACCGAATTAATTGTCCATCTCCTTTCTCCATGCATGTATGCACATATAACTCATCCATTAAGATTAACCAATAATCTTATCATGTGAAGATTAACCAATAATCTTATCATGTGCATCCAATATTATTCCATCAGTGAGTTATAATGTTGTTAATAATTTCCCCGTTCTTTTATTGGAACATGATTCCTTCCCATAAGCATAGTTGATCTTAATTGACATTACTTTAGGTATGTTAAAAGAAAATTACTTTTCTGTCCTTGGTCCAAAGTACTCGAGTAAACTTTCCAAGACTCGAGTGTTTCACAGATTCATCAAAATACTCGAGTGTACTTCATGAGACTCGAGTGTTATTTATTTTCCAGAAATATATATTTTTAAATTCATCAAAATACTCGAGTGTTCTTCATGAGTACTCGAGTGTTCTTGAGTTTCCAGAAATTCAATTTTTCCAAAATCATCGAAATACTCGAGTATCATCCCAAATACTCGAGTATTTGCAGACAGACAACACTGCAAAATTGAGTTTTAACATACCATTTCCAACTATAGTCAATTCCAACCCAAACCAATGATCAACAGAGCTTATATTACATATTTTAAACATGTTCCAATATAGAATTAACAACATTTAACACTGAATCACAGAATTTCATCAATTATGCATAAAATCTATTTTTCCACAACTCAACATACCAAATTCAATTCTAGGCACATTTAGCTCAATTATAGCTTTGGTACAGCTTGCATGTAACCTAATAAACTTGTCGAAACCAATGTTTGAATCCAGAAAGGCCTCCAAGCCTCAAACCTAATTCCAACTATGCCCATAGAGTCTTTTGTTGACTCTCAACCTAAATTCACATGATTTAAACTTATTCTAGTGAATTAAAAGCTTCACCCTTACCTCTAAGTCGTGAATCAATAGGGAATTTGCAGAGAAATTGGCTGGAACACTCTAACCCGCAAAACCCAAAATTCAAGCTTGAAGTCAGCTCCAGACCTCAGGAACTTGGTTTGGCAGCAACTATCCCTCTTCTTTCGATCCTTGATTCTCCTTCCTCAAGCAATCACAACTCTCAAATCTTGTCTTTGTAAAGCTCGTGATGTGAGCTTTACAATGGTTTATTAATCTCAATTCAACTCTCAAACACGATCGTATAATCAGCTCACGAAATCAGTAACCCTAACTTTGAAATTTCAGAGCAAATCCATCAAAATCCTCCACCCTCTTCAACCAAGAGCTTATATAGACACTTCTAACGATCATGCAGCTCGCCACGATGCCCATTAACGTGCCCTGGGCGTGTTTTCGTGTCAACCATGAAGAATCGTTGTGTGTTGACTCATAAACGCACTAACGAGTTCTCCACTGACTCGATTACTCGAGTGTTTCCAGGAATACTCGAGTATTCTGGTCAATTTTCAAAAATATTTATTTTAATGCCCTTCCCTCCAAGACTTTTCTAATATTGTTTCTAGGTCCTCATTCAGGGTTAATATGTAAAAACTTTATTTTTACATAACACATAATTAATCTAAATTAATTATAAAGTAATTAGAAAATTCTTATGAAATAACCTTTCATAATCAAAATTTTCATTACATCAGGGGATGAAAATTTGGGGTGTTACACTACTCCTTCACTTAATAGGAATTTCGTCCCCGAAATTCAATTTACAAAAATAACTCAGGATAATCATTACGCATTCGATCCTCTAACTCTCAAGTCGTTTCATACACATTTCCATATTGCCATACGACTTTGACTAACGGAATTTCCTTTCCTCTAAGCTGTTTGGTCCTCCTATCTTCAATTTGAACTGGGCCAGCCTTAAAGGTTAGGTTTTCTCGTAAGGTTAAGTCATCTGGACGGATCTGAAGGATCGCGGTTGGATCATGCGCGAACTTTTTCAATTGAGATTGTAGGGTTAACCAATAATAAATCCTACCACTACAGGATAAGCATGAACTCTCTAGTATAGGATAAGGGTGAATAACTCATTCTTTTTATCCTCTAAGAGCCACGTCAGCCCTACTGGGCCGAACAGGCCCATAAGGCACCACAACACAACTTCCCCTATAAGTATCGCCATGCTATAGGGGCTAAGGTATGTTCTCTCATCCCTACTCTCAAGAACTACGTGTGGCTTGATCCCCTTATCACTGGGGGTACGTAGGACCGGGGTCACCCTCGTCAGCTGCAACAACCACCAAAACACATCGTGGTGTTCCATCAATACCGGGACACTACATTGGCGCCGTCTGTGGGAACCGTTAAACTTGGATTCCCATCCACATTTCATTAAAAATAAAAAAAAATAACACTTAGGCCACGTTCACGAGGCTGTCACACCGTGGCCACCGTGCCGGTGCCGGTGCCGCTGTTCCGCTAATCTTGCGCGAAGCACCCCCTTCATGGTTACCACCGGTGCCCGTTCACGGTTGCTGCCACCTCACTGCTCACGGTGCTACCACGGTGCGATTCATGCCATGGACCATAACGTTGACGCTGCAACAAGTGGATTCAAGTCGGTCGTGCTCTCTGCACTTGACGCACCGGTCCGATACGCTCCACCACGATCGATTCTCATGAACTCACCAACTCATTGCGCCTTCCATCTCAGAACGAAGAAGATGTGGACACGGACCAACACCCAATGGCCCTGCGATCGACCTCCTATGAGAAACCGCATGAGAAACCGTCGAATTCGTCGCTGTCAACCGCATGAGAAACCGCCAAGATCACCAACCATCCGCGTTTTCTTCTCATCTTCAGATCCAGCCAAATCGCGAGCCATCGGGGTCCAGAAACGAGCCTTCTCTCTCTCCCTGCGTTTTCTTCCCCCCTTCGATGCTCGCGCCGCCACCCCCATCCCACTCCTCTTGGGTCGTCGCCATCGAAAATGGCAGCGCACGTTGTCTCGCCGCCGCTTGCCGCCTCCGGGCGTGTCCCTCGCCGCCTGGGACCACCGCCGCCACGTGCGCTTCTGATTCCAGCAGGGACCATCGCCGCCACGCACACCCGCCGCTGCTTGCCCCTGCGGTGCTCACCCGAGCTTGCCACCGGCGCTGCAACACAGCAGCAGCCTTTCCCGTGTAGCAGCAGCAGCTGCTACCAACTCAACCCTAATGGGCTGTTGGCCCAAAAAAAAAAAAATTGTACGGGCTTAAGAGATATAGGCCCAAACAAAAAAAATAAAAAAAAGGCCTCAACAGGCCTAGACCAAAAAAAAAAACGGGGGGGGGGGGGGGGGGCCCAAATAAAATTCAACCTTCAAATAAGAAGCCGCCTTCAAATAAGGAGCCGCCTCATCAGCAAAACAAGACTGACTCACGCCTCAAATCCAGGGAAGTAGTCTTTTTATTTCATAATATGCTTCTTATTATTTGATAGTAAATGATCATTTTATCTTTCTTTCTTTTAAGATGCATGACATGGTGTAAAATATTCTTCACATGTAAAATATTCTTCACAATAAATGTCATTATCTATTATTTACGATTGTTAACATCATTATTATTATTTTTATAACGCGTGATATATTTATAATCATGCTTCTTTTCGTAGACAATCTTTTATGGTTTACGAGCATTTACTCTCCAATAATTTTTCATTATCCTATTTATTACGTGCTATATTTTTAAATCACACTACTTCTATTATGATATTTTATATTCACCTGCCAATAATTTTCATTATTGCAATTCCCTTATTATAAATTATCGAACGACAACCGCTAAAATTATTTTTTCTGTACGCATATACGAGGTACATGGTCCGAGCTATTAGACCACCCATTTCAAAATTCTTATCAATGGACATATTACTTTCCGAGCACGATGAATACAATCAAGTCAATCTATTCGGAACATGATGATAGCGGCGAAGACCCTCGTGCCAAGTTTCCTTCTTTGATCTCGTCCCCGAGTATAAAGAACCTCGTGCTCGGTTCCCCACTTCGAATACAGGTGCCAACTGCGCGCGGACCCTCGACAGCGCCCCCTTATTGGTATCTCATACATTCAGAATAGCGGAAGCCATGCACTACCTCGGGTTCATAAGACGACTACGGAAACCTCGCACAATGTTCCCTACTTAAGTCAACTGCTCGACGGAACTCATTTGGAAAGGATTAACAGAAGACTTCAATCCAACAGTCTTCAACCCAACATTCCTCACCTCAGCGATTTAGGGAAGGAATTCTCGTTCCTGTATTATTTTCCTATTTACTTGGCATTTTACGTGATTACTTTACACATGCTGATATTAATTTACCAGATGCAATACTTTTGACGTGTGCTTTTAATACTTATTCCTTATAACTTCATTACATGTCACTAATTATCTGATATTCCCTAATTATGAATTTTTTGTATACATGCTGATATGTAGCATATCGTTAGCCAAATTTCAAATATCCCTAAATGTCTGTCTTTCCTGTCGTGATAGGATAATAATATTTGATATTCATTGCCTTTCGAATGACATTAGGCAGTTTCCGACAATTGTGCATTGTCGTTTTTCATGGATAAGCTTTCATCATTTGATTTGTTGTCATTAAATGCTTTGACATATTTATAAATGTCATTCATTACAATTATTGCACATGATATACCTGAAATTATGCATCTTTTCATGGGCAATCCTGTCTATTTGCACGATATTTAACTATTGTCTTTTCATGGGCAATCCTGTCTATTTGCACGATATTTAACTATTGTCTTTTCATGGGCAATCCTGTCTGGTTGCACGGTATTTAATTATTGTCATTATCATATTTGTTACGTGTGATATTTTTAAATCATGCTGCTTTTGTTCTGATACTTTATATTCACTTGTCAATAATTTTGATTGTTGCTATTCAATTATCATAGATTGTCAAATTAACGACGATCACTGATTATTGTTCTTCAACATGTAATGTAAGGTTCAAGAAAGGATGGTCGGACCTATCGAAAAGGAAGGCCGAGCAGCTAGGATTCTCTCTAGAGTTGACGGGACCATCACGATCCCATGATAGAGAACAGTCCAAAAGTCAGAAATAGTCCCATAAAGACTAACGGGGAAAGATCTTTCTCATTACCTCATTTACGTAATTTACATTGCATGGTTTAAGCCTCACATTCATTATTACTGAATCACTTGTTGCACAACATTATATTATCTTACATAATACTCATGATTAACAGTGAAACAGCTCATACTTCGCTATTAATGTCATTACATATCATTTACTACTTGATATTCTAATAGTTGTTTTTATACATCATGTAAAGGTACAAATTTGATGGTCGGAAAAACCGGGCGCGATAGCCCAAGCACGATGGCCAAAAATGATTCGAGTGTTTCACGCATAACCCAAGTCAGGATTCCTATCATCCGAAAATATGCACAAGCCCCCCATAGGTCTAAATTCGCAAGCCCATTGTATATACTGCTTCAATTAAATAACAGTTCTGTTTTTGAATTCATTGTATTTACGTACTTTTCCTCATAATCGATTAGCCACCGTTTATGGTGCGAACGATTATAAACAGCTCGAACAAGAGCTTATAACTCGTCAAGTACTTTGAAAGATTCCCGCTTCAAACATGATTATCTCAAAATCATTTTTTACATCGCGGATAGAGGAACCCACCTCGGCTAAAGTGCTGGAGTTCCGAGGTCTTAACACTTGAATTCTAAACAAAAAGAACAAAAAGAAGCACAAAATCATAACGGATATTATAAATATTCACTCATTTCGGATCACGTCCTGACGCACTTGCCTACGATCTCGGTTGGCCGACCAGATCGGCGTGGCTACAAGTGAAAACTGGAATTGCTACCTCGATAACTTGGCCATCGGCTGAATACGTCGCAGGATCGAGGAATGGACCTCGGCCAAGGCAGTCTTTCCGACAGCATCCCCCATAGACGTTACGATCCAATTCATGATATTACTTTTGACACACCTTGATGAGAGAGGTGTATGAATCTCCGAATCGCGATACTCTTCCGAGTAAAAGACCTTGGCTGCAAACATTCTTTTACGTCACCACCAAGCCTCAGAAAAGAACGACTGATCGACCCAAAAGGGCTCTAAACTCGGTAGTCTCTGTGACTCTTCCCGAGTTGGGGGGCTTGTGTCGTGGACCGGACTCCGGTCCGACCTATACTCATAACTTCATCACCCTCATCTCGGAGCATCCCCAAATCCATTCTGGAACTCCCCCCGCGGGAACTCGGTTCGAGATGAGCCTCACCGAGCTTGTACTCGGTTCGAGATGTTCCTCACCGAGCTGGTGGCGGATCCCCCCGCGGGAACTCGGTTCGAGATGAGCCTCACCGAGCTTGTACTCGGTTCGAGATGAGCCTCACCGATGTGCTGATGGGTCCGAGCTATCAGCACATCGTGGTGTTCCATCAATACCGGGACACTACAGAGATACATGAAAAACATTGTGCAGGTTGGCTAAAGATGGTGGGAGAGCTATTTGGTAAGCTATCGGTCCTACTCGCTTAAGGATTTGGTAGGGACCTATAAACTTAGGCGAAAGCTTTTGAGGTCTCAACGCTCTACTCACACCCTTCAGCGGTACAATCCTGAGAAATACATGGTCGCCTTCTGCAAATTCTAAAGGTCTTCTTCTTTGATCAGCTTAACTTTTCTGACGACTATCCGCAGCCTTGATCTTTTCTTGAATCATTCTGATCTTTTTGGTTGTCTGTTGCACCACATCTGGGCCAAGATGTAAATTCTCCCCCACTTGAAACCAACATAGCGGGGTTTGGCATTTTCTCCCATACAATGCCTCGAACGGTGCCATACCGATACTTGCATGATACCCATTGTTGTATGTGAATTCTGTGAGTGGTAAAATCTGATCCCAACTTCCTTGTTCCTCCAACACACACGCTCACAAAATATCTTCCAAAGTTTGAATGGTCCTTTCGGTTTGCCCATCTGTCTGAGGGTGATATGCGGAACTCATCTTAAGCCTCGTCCCCAGAGCTTGATGCAGGCTTGACCAGAATCTAGACATGAACCTCGGATCACGATCCGAAATAATACTGGATGGCACTACATGCAATCGTACCACTTCCCGAATATAAAGTTGGGTAAGTTTTTCCATAGAATAGCGCATATTCACCGGAATGAAATGCGCCGACTTAGTAAGACGATCCACAATTACCCAGATTGCATCATGGTTTGCAGCTGTCTTTGGCAGTCCAGTTACAAAATCCATGGAAATACTATCCCATTTCCATAGTGGAATATCCGGGGGTTGCAACATTCCTCCAGGTTTCTGATGTTCCACCTTAACTTTTTGGCAAACGAAACATGACGCTACATAATCCGCAACGTCCTTCTTAAGGCCCGACCACCAAAACATGCTTTTCAAATCCCGGTACATCTTTGTCGATCCGGGGTGCATGCTCATCTGACTTTTATGTGCCACATCCAAAATCAGCCTCCTAATCTCCGAGTTCTTCGGTATGCAAATTCTTGTTTTAAAACGAAGAATTCCATCTGACCCTTCCGAGAAATCCGACTCTTTTCCTCCTTTCATCAGCTCCCTCTTTTCCAATAGTTCCTGATCTTCATGTTGCAATTCTCGAATTCGAGCCAAGAATTCGCTAGAAATTTGCAACATACCCATCTTAATATAACTTGGTTCCACTTGCATCCCCAAACTTAAATCCCGAAACTCTTCAATCAAAGCTGCCTCTTTGATCATCATGGAACTTGCATAAATCATTTTACGACTCAAAGCGTTTGCTACAACATTAGCCTTACCGGGATGGTAATGGAGCTCAAAGTCGTAGTCTTTTAAAAATTCCATCCACCGACGCTGTCTCATATTTAACTCTTTCTGATCAAATAAATACTTCAAACTCTTATGGTCACTAAACACCCGAAATGTAGTGCCATAGAGATAATGCCTCCATATCTTCAGTGCAAAGACTATTGCAGCAAGTTCCAAATCATGGGTGGGGTAATTTATCTCGTGAACTTTCAGTTGACGAGATGCATACGCCACAACTTTTCCTTCTTGCATTAAAACACTCCCAAGCCCTTGTCCTGATGCATCACAGTACACTTCATACTCCTTGTGAGGGTCAGGTAAGATTAACACTGGTGAAGATGTTAATCTTTCCTTAAGCATCAGAAAACTCCGTTCACACTTCTCGTCCCATATGAATGGTTGATCCTTCCGGGTCAGCTTGGTGAGGGGTAATGCAATCTTCGAAAATCCCTCAATAAATCTTCTATAATACCCAGCCAGCCCTAAGAAGCTTCAGACTTCCGTGACTGTCTTTGGTTGAACCCACTGCAAAACCGATTCAACTTTAGCTGGGTCAATAGCTATGCCACCCTCCGAGATCACATGCCCCAAGAACTGAACTTCCTTTAACCAAAACTCACACTTAGAGATTTTGGCGTAGAGCTGCTTCTCCTTCAGAGTCTTTAGTACTATTCGGAGGTGTTCCGCATGTTCTTCCGGATTCTTAGAATATATCAGGATGTCATCAATGAAAACTACCACGAATGAATCCAGATATGGTCTAAAAATCCGATTCATATAGTCCATGAAAATGGCTGGTGCATTTGTTAATCCGAACGACATTACAACATACTCGTAATGTCCGTATCGAGATCGAAATGCAGTCTTAGGGATATCTTCCTCCTTGATCCTGATCTGATGATACCCAGATCTCAGATCAATCTTAGAAAACACTGAAGCTCCTCTTACTTGATCCATGAGATCATCAATCCTTGGCAAAGGATACTTGTTCTTTATGGTCACCTTATTCAACTGTCTATAATCCACACATATTCTAAGGCTTCCATCCTTTTTCTTGACAAACAACACCGGAGCGCCCCATGGGGATACACTTGGTCTGATAAGTTGTTTCCGCAGCAACTCCTCTATCTGTTTCTTCAATTAGACCATCTCAGGTGGTGCCATTCTATAAGGAGCAATAGAAATGGGGCCAGTTCCTGGAATTAACTCAATTCCATATTCAATCTCCTTCTTGGGTGGTAATCCCGGCATTTCCTCAGGGAATACTTCAGGAAATTCTCGAACAATCGGAATCTCCTCCACAGACTTTTCTTCTTCCTCCGGTTCAATAGCAGAGACTATGCAAAGATATTTCTCTGAGATTGAATCCTTGAATAAAATTGTCTTCTTATCACAATCAATAACCACATGATTTTTAGTCATCCAGTCCATGCCCAAAATTACATCCAATTGGGACAAAGGTAAGCAGATCAAATCTAACTGGGAGACTCGGTCTACTATCCTAATTTTACAATTAAGACACACCTTTGAAGCGATCACGGGTGAATTAGTAGGGGTCTCGACCCTAAGACAATAGGGTGATTCAAACACAGGCAATTTCAAACGATTCACACATTCAAATGAAATAAATGAATGAGTGGCTCCTGAATTGAATAAAATTCTACAAGGTTGGTCATTGAGCAAATAAGTACCTTGCACGAGTCCCGGACTCTGATTCGCTTCAGCACCACTAAGGGTGAAAACTCGACCTTGGGTTACTGGCTTGTCCATAGATCCTCTTGGAGTGTTCTTGGGTGGTTCCTTGCAATCGCGAGAAAAATGACCAGGTTTCCCGCAGTTAAAACATCCATTGTGAGACCAACAGAATTTTCCAAAGTGATGACGCCTGCACTTCTCACAATAAGGAGCATTATTGTAAGAGGTGTTTCGATCATCCGACATCTTGCCCTTTCCCCTATTCTTATGAGAATAAGGACCTTTGTGACGATGGTCATGCCCCTTCCGCCTCTGTGGTCCATATCCCTGATGTTCTTTCTTTCCTTCCACCATCTGTACTGTCTCCGCCTTTTTATCATCCTCGTACATCCTACACATATCCACCAGCGTAGGAAAGCTTTGAATCTTTTGATAGCTGAACACCGACTTTAATTCAGGTCTCAGTCCTCCCTCAAACTTAATACACTTGCTCCTTTCATCCGGATTCATCTGATAGTAAGGAGAGTATTTCATCAATTCTTCAAATTTTGTAGCATATTTGCCTACACTCATGCTGCCTTGTTTGAGTTGCAGAAACTCTACTTCTTTCTTCCTCCTTAAATCATCAGGAAAATACTTCTTGAGAAATTCTTCCATGAATACTTCCCAAGTTACCTCTCTTCCTTCATGAGCAAGTAACTGAGCAGTATGATTCCACCAATGTTCCGCTTCGCCTTCCAACATGAAAATAGCATAAACTATCCTCTGAGTGTCGGAGCATTCCAAAGTTCTAAAGATCTTGTCCATCTCCATGATCCACTTATTAGCTTCTTCCGGTTTAAACCAACTAGCGAACTTCGAGGGATTGCAGCTCCTGAAATCCGACAAAGTTTTGGTTTCCACAGCTGCCGCACCCACTGGAGGTGGATTAACGGGCTGAGATGGATGTTGCTGATGCTGATTTTGCTGCAGGTTCTCTAATACTGCGGTGATCCTTTCCAGCAGATCGTTCGTATGGTTTCTATATCGCGATGCCATAGTGAGCCTGCACTATGGACCTAGGTCGTTAAAGATATATCTAAACATTGAAATCTATCTAGTTCTTATTCTAAACAATCACTAATAGAACTAAGGCCATATGAAATGAATCAAATAGCCAAGAAACTTTACCCAGCTGTAGCATCTTCTGGCAGACTATGCTTGAGAGGATCAAGAATCAGGACCATTGTGCTCTGATACCATAAAAGTGTCACACCCTCTTTTGTATATTATGAAATTTGTTTCTCTATTGTTTATTGAATAGAGTATATGGACTTGCGTAAGTATAGAAGTAATAAAAATCTTTGTTATGAAACAATTGGCGAAAATAATCCTTCCTTTCATAAGTTGGGTTTTCATTACGACTATTAAAAACTTCCCAACTCAATACTAAAATCACAATTATCAGAGTAAGCGGAAAATAGGGACCTTGACTTGATAATTCACGTTTCATGCCATTTATAAAAAGATATATATATATATATATATATATATATATATAAACATACCCATACATATCATAATACAAGTCAAGTCGAGGTAGCAAGAGTTTATAAAATACAAGTCCATAATATAAAGCCAAAAGAAAAGACCACCTCACTGAGATCTCTCAAAAATATGTACAATATATATTTAGAGCAAAACATGAAAATCCCAGCAGTGGTCCAGTGATCCTCCTCCATAGCATCATCTCAGAGTCTTCAGCTGCTGCTCCACCTGTCCCTAATCATCTATACTATGCATCACCTGGTGGATCCCCAACTCCCCACTGGCTCCCAGTGGAGTGCTCGACTGGCTCGCCCTCACTCTCAGCCTCCTCAGGATCCTCCTCTACCTCGTCCGACTGAGTGGGTGCCCTACCACTGGGCACTGGGTCGCCTGAAGGAGTCCCATGAACCGGACTCATTGGACTAGGTATAGGAGTCTCCTTACGGATCACTCGAGAAGAAGAGGGGTGAGAACTAGTAGCAGCTCTAAAACGAAAGGAATGAAAGCGACGAGCTGGTCGAGTCGGGGGTGGTCCATGATAGGTATAAAAAGGGGGTACATGCAAAGTATAGATAATAGGGATGCGAAACCTACGAGGACGGACACGAGCCAAAGGGTTAGGGTGTGACATTCCGTATTTTCCCGATTAATATAAATAAGTTTTCATTAAAGAAGAATTTTCAGATATTGTTTTACAAATGATTTTCGATGAATATTTTCGATTACGTAATCATTTTTCGATTTTATGGAATTTTGGTAAACAAAGGTTTTATGGAATTCAAGCAAATGATTTTGTTGAAGTTTGGAGTAATTGTATTATTTGTGCTTTTATTTGAAAAACGAATTTCTTTTTGCATTTTTATGGATTTAACCTAATTGATTTAAGAATTGATTTAAAAGAGTTTTTATTTCATGATGGGTTTATATGCTTGGGAATTTAATTTACTCGTGTTGTGATTTTGTGTGTTTGGTTGCTTAAGGTTTTAATTTAGATTTTGTTTTCCTAAATTCATGCATATGATTTTAAGATGGAAAATTATTTTCTCTAAGAGATCAAAGTCCAAATCCTCTTGATCTAGAATCAATTCTAGGGAACCCTAATTAGAATCCTAATCCTTGATTAAACCCTAATCGAGCTCTTAATCCTTGATTAAGCACTTAATCACCCTTTAAAACCTTAAATCCTCAAAGTTAGTGAGCTAAGCTAGAATTAATCTTCCTTAAACCCATGATTAAGTTTTGATTAGTGCCTTAATCCTTGATTAAGCCCTAATCACTAAGGATTAGTGGACTAAACCTAGATTAATTTTCCTAATCCTACCCTAATTACGATTAGATCCTAATTAGCACCTTAAACCAAATTAAGCTAACCTAATCTACCCTTGAAACCCTAGGGCCGAATATTAAGGAGCATAACTTGGTCTCCAAGTTGTATGCCAAAAAGTCAAGTACATGACATCACCTTGATGACCTAAGCATGACCTAGAAAAGGAAAAAGAAAAGAAATAGGAAAGAAAGGAAGAGTGGGCCGTGGAGGGACTTAGAAGCAAGACTTGGTCCCCAAGTTTTGTAACTTAGTCCCCAAGCATTTGCAAGGAAGCCACCCATGCAAGCCCTTGATGGCAATTAGGAAAAAGTGAGGAAGAATAAAAGAAAGGGACCAAACCGTGTGGAGAGAGAGAGAGAGAGAGTTTATTTTCATTCCTTCATTCTACATTCTTCCATCTTCATCCTTTCTCTCAAACAACACCAACACCCACACACACTAACCAAACCGTGAGGGAGTGATCAACACACCCACATCCCTTGTTTCTATTTCTTCATTTCTTCTCCAAACTAAACCCAACACTCAAGAGCTACATCAAGCTCTTGGTGAGAGAGAAAGAAGAGAGTGGCCGAATTAGGAGAGAGAAGAAGGAGAACAAAACCTCAACACCAAACTCTTCATAATCTAAGCAAGATCAAGCCAAATTAGTGAAGAGGAAAAGAAAAACCATGGACCTTAGAGAGGAGAGTGAGTGAGCCGTGAGGAGAGGAAGGAGAACCAAAGAGAAAACCAAAGATTTGGACTTGATTTTGAAAATCTAATTAAGTGAGCATTTCATCTCATGATCTTAAAAGTTTTAAACCTTTTTCTTTGATTCATTTTCATTCTTCATGATTTCTTTCTAAAGCTTTGATTTGGTTTGAAAGGTGTTGATGCATGTTGGTTTTCAAGTTAGATCTAGTGATTTTCTTTACATGCATGTTGATCTTTGAACTTGATCTTGAGGTTGTTGTTAAGAAAGTGTTTTTCTCATGATCTTGAGTTTTCTTCTTGATCTCTTAAAAGTGTTTTTGAAAAGGACTTGATTTTTAAGTTTTGATGAAAGATTTTTCAAAAACCTAATATTTTGGTTGCATGCATGTTTAGATCCATGCTTCATCTATGATGTACTTGATGTTTGAGTTTTTAATGTAGAAATCTTTGGAAATGATTGATTTTCTTGGTGATTTTCCTTGTGATGGCCACGGTTTGTGCATGATCTTTAGGTTGGAAGTTTTGATGTTGAACTTTGTTATGTGCATGTGATTATCTTGAGATTATAAGTATGATTTGGAAGTTTGAATCTTTAAGAAAACTCTTTTCAAGAAAACCATGGGCTAGTCACGGTTTTGTTGTTGTTGTGAGTGAAAACTTGATTTTCTTTTGCTTGATCTCTTGCATGACATGATCTTAGAAATTCAATGATGTTCTAAATGAATAGAAATTTGTGAGATTGTTGTGATTTTAAGTGGTGGTCACGGTTTGTATGAGAAAATGAAAAGAGTTAAGATTCTCTTAAGTTTAAGTGATGAATATGTGATTTCCATGAACCTTGAATTGATTTTAAGTGTTTAAAGTGAAATGAAAATTGTTTAAAGACTCAAGTGTACTCACGGTTTCATATAGGAGGTGTATGTTAGGATTATATTTTTACTTGCTTGATGAATTATATGAAATTGTTATTGGATTTGAAGTTGTTTTAGAAGTCTTTAATCTTTGAAAAATGTTTTTGAGAAAACCTAATTAAGGTCACGGTTTGGACCTTAACTTTGGAGCTAAAATTTCTTGAATGTATATGTGTTCATGTCATGAAACTATATGTTGATTTGTGAAACTATTCCTTGAAGAAATAATTTTTAAAAGACTAATGATGTATACGGTTTTAATGTAATTAGTGAAAGTTAAACGAAAATTTGTCTAAGTGTTTATGTGATGCATGATTCGGTTTATATATGCTTAAGAGTTTCACCTCTTTATTTGATTAAGATATATGCATAAACAAGTATGTGAACATGATGTTCAACTTGATGACTTGTGATTATGTGATGATTGGAACAAATGAACAAGTTTACTTGATAAAGCTTTGTGCTGAAAATTGAATATGTGTGTTTTTAACCTTGATAAATAATATTTGTGCTTGCTCAATAGTTCTGAAATTTTGTCACTAATCTAAGTATGATAAAATGAGGTTCTCTGAATTTTTGAAAGATTTTTGGAATCGATTTCCTATTTCTATGAGAACCAATTTTTTGAAGACGATTTTGAGAAAACAAGTTTTTCAGTTTAAAGATGGATAGAATTTTCAAACTTGTGCTACTCTAAATTGCTTGAAATTTTTATGGTAGCTCCTTAAACATGTTGTGTGTGACTCTCTGTAAAATTTGAGGTGATTTGGAGTTGGTTTGATATTTTTACCAATTGAAAAACAGTGAACCGTTTGGTTCAGATTTTCCAGACTTAGTGACGAATTTAATTGAAAAAGTATGACTTGCACAACTCCAAATGATCTGGAATTTTTATGGGATGATCTTGATTGTTGAAACACTATTTTTAATAATGGCATTTTGGCCTGAGGTCAGCAACAGTTCTATCTTGCTTTTCATGCGAAATCTGATCTGAAACCTAGCCTAAGGTTGTTCAAATGACTTATAAATTTTATATGATTAACTATGGCATATATGTGTATGTTTTGGAAATTTTCAGAATTAAACAAGTTGATTTGGTATAGTTTTAGATTTTATCTTTTGTGCTTTTCCGTAATTGAACAAAAGCATTATTTAAATGTTTTCGACAAACATGAATTTTGTACTTCATTTCATGACTTGTCTGGATCTGCATGGTGATTATAATGTCTTGAAATAATTGAATAAGTGATTGCTTGATGGTATGTTTAGACTAGGCATGAGTGAGTTTACAAAGTTAATTGTTTACGGTGTTTCAGTCTAGGCTATTAGTTTGGAATTATAATTTGAAAATGTGCTGTGTTATGTGCTATGTGCTAAATGGTTTGTCTTATTTGAGGCATCATGCTGCCCATGTTTGATTTTGAATGTTTGGACTTGAGAAAGTAATTATCAAAGTGTTTATTTAATTGTTTTCAAGATACCTAATTTGTTTATGGATTTAAATTGGTTTTGGGCAACGGAAAATGAATTTAAGACTTGGAATATGATGCTGTCCAGAGTTTTTATAAGTTGTATTTCTTATTCAAGAATGTTTTCAAAGTGATTTGAAGCTGAGTTTTTATGAGTATCTACTATAAGGTAAAGTTGGTTTGAAAAATGACGTTATTCGATGTTTTCGGGATCGAGCAAGCTGTTGTCCAAGATGGACCAGCAACCGATCCATTTATTTAAAACGATTTCATTGATTTTCTATAATGATTTCGAAGTATTTAGAGTATATTGAAAGTTGGATTTTGATTTGAGAAAACCTTTTCCGACAAGAAGTGAAAGGAGTTTTCGAAAAACACGTTTTGATTCTGAGTACGACGATTAGTTAGATAGACTAGTAACGTTAGTGCCTTCTATCTAGAATAAGGTGCATATAAGTCAGGAAGCTGGAGCAGCTGACAGTTGGGAGGACCTGCAACGATTTTGGACGAGGTATTTGCTGGAGTTGAGGTGAGAGAGAAGCTTCCCTAAGACACCGTGATATTTAGGTGATCTATTAGGACACTCCGTACTCTCTCAAAGTCGGAGTAAAGGTCTATTGTAGCTAGTAGTATACCCGATAAATTGTGTGCCTTGTTTGTATCGCGGTATACGAAGACTCAGACCTATACCATCACATGGTATGAATTGATTGATTGATATATTTGATTATGTTGAGATGTATTGCTGTTATATTGTCATTGCATATGCATGGTGCATCATCCCGCTATATAAGATAAGAATAGAAGAGACGTAGAAAATTATAAGAAATTCCCCAACGACTAGAGCGAAACTTTAAGAGGTGGAACACGTGATGGAACCGGATGATGCTGATGCGCCGAGTACGTGGAACGAACTGATGCTGTGAAGACGACGATGTCTTGAGTGTAGATGCAACGATTGCTGAAATTGTAAGATCCATGAAGAATGTTTTGATAAATGCCAAAAGGTTTTGAACAAGCTTAAATGTGTTGATCAAGTTCAAGCTCAACAAGCAACAACAAACATCAAGTGATGAAGAGAGAGCCAACTCATGAAGACTTAGTTTGGTAGTTTATGTTTTATTGTTTTATCTTTAGCCTCTCAAGTCTCTTAGTTTGAGTTTGGGTAGAGTCATTAGAGGGTAGTGAATCTCTATCATAGTCATGATTATATCATATTTTGAGTATTCACTTTGCCTAAAATCAATAGGTGGCTTAAAGGTTTGAAAGAAAAGGTTTAGTTTTTGAGAAAACAAGTTTTAAGTGATTTTTAATCAAAATAATCGATTAACAGGTTTTGATAATCGATTAATAGTATATTTTGAACAGATAATAGATTAAAAACTTTTGATAATCGATTATCTTGACTTTTACTCGAGTAAAGTTTTACAGGCTTGCGACATTACTCGATTAAGGCATGGTTAATCGAATAGCCACTTTGTTACTCGAGTAACACGACCAGATATGGTTTTTAAAATGCGTTTTTCACTTCTCAAAAGCACTTTTAACCATTCCTAACTTTTGGGTATTCTATATAAACCTATTTCTAACCTTTGTGATCATATTCCATCATTTTGATATTCATTTTACAAAGAATCAAGCCACTCTATTCTCTCTCACTTTCTCAAGATCAAAGTTCTCATTTTTACATTCTTTGATTAAGAACCTTGAATCTCTCATGTTGATATTTTCATAGCTTTTGAAAGAGATTCATAGGGTTGTTATTTTGTTTTCATTTGAGTTGTAATCATTGCAAAGAAGGCAAACACTCTACAACAAAGGAAGTCTTGAAGAAGTTATTCATCAAGCAAAGTTATTTGGAAGCCTTAGTGTGGCATATCATCAAGCACTTGGAAGTCTTGTAGTGAAGCAAGCAAGCGGAAGTCTTTGAAGAATCTCAAAGCATTGGAAGTCTTGTTGTGGGGTATCGGCAAGCAAGAGAAGAGGTTAGATTAGATATCAATAGGGTTACAAGGCAAGGGTGTGGTATCTCTTGTAGGCTAGCAAGAAGGGAGTCTTGTGAGGCATTTACTTGTAATTTGAGAAACTCTAATTCCTCATAGTGAAGAATCTCTCTTGGTTGAAGAGGGGACTGGAGTAGCTTTCAAGTGGATGAAAGTAAACCAGGATGAATCACTGTGTCGTATCTCTAAACTCTCTACTCTTTACATTTCTTGTTATTCATTGTGTTCTTGATTGAAAACCTAGAAAAGAGTGATTTTCATAATTGATTGAATTGAATCTTTATTGTTCAAATTAACTTGGGGAAAATCATTTTCATAACCTAGGTAATCAATAAGAATATTGGTGTTAATCAATTCCGCTTTATCTCTGATCATATGTGTTAATTGATTGATTTTCATATTTGATTGAAAAGTGATTTTTCAATTTTAACATTGATTAATCGAGTAATTGGTTTCATTAATCGATTAGTTTGAATTGATCATTCGGCATTAATCGATTAGTTGACTTGTTAATCGATTAATAGAAGAAAATTTCAAGAAAATCATTTGTGTTGGAAACCAACAAGCGGCTCAATATAGTCTAGAGGGGGGGTGAATAGAATATTGAAGCCTTATTACAGATTTTTCGTCCACCTAAGAGAATGGTTTTATGAAAATAAATTTTCTTAAGAATTCAGTTCAGATTACTCGAGTAACTCAAGCCTTCACTCGAGTAATACGCAACCAAAAATAATTTCACTCGAGTATTCAGCAAATCACTCGAGTATTACGAAAGCAAATTTTAAATCACTCGAGTAACAGAAAACCTACTCGAGTAATGTTTATAAACTGAAAGCAGATTACTCGAGTGACAAGAACTTTACTCGAGTAAACTGGGTAAAATTCAATTTAAAACTTAGTTTTCAATGGAGTTCTTCAAGAATAACAATGCTATGATGATTCAACAAATTATGAATGATTAATATGAACAATTTCAAGTAATATTAACATGCAATTTTAGATCAATTGAGTAGAATTAAGAAAACCCCAATTCTAACCTAAAAATGCAAATGTTAATGAATTAATGAAATACAAGGAATGAAAATAAAAGAGACACAAGGATTTATCCTGGTTCACTTTCACCCACTTGAAAGCTACTCCAGTCCCCTCTTAAATAAAGAGAGATTCTTCACTAGAAATCTTCAAATGTAGATTTTACAATGTTTTAAGATGCAACTAGATTCTTAGTTCTCCTATCTTAAAACCCAACTCAAAGTGTGTACCAAACACTTTGATCTAATCTACCCCTTTTGAGAATTCTAGATTTCCTTGCTAATTGATTGAAGATGCTTCCAACCAATCCTCTTTTCTTGCTTTGATTTGATCCTCAAAGTCTTCCTTGTGAGATTCTTCACTTGTGTTGAAACTTCAATGATGCAATCACAAATTGCAAATCTTCAACAACCACTAAGAACAAAAATATGATCTCAAGAATATTTGAACAATGATAGAAAATAGAGTGAAGAATGAAAAGTTCTTTGTTGAATCTTGATAGCTCTTGAAAGATGTAAAATAGCTCTTGAATTACTTTTCAAAGTGTATTAGAAAACTGTAAGAATGAACGTCTATTACTTTGAAAGAGAAAATTAAGTCCTTTTAAAATTTTCCCAACACTGATTGAATTACTCGAGTAAACCAAACAATGTCACTCGAGTGAAACATGTCAGATTAAGTTACTCGAGTGATGTGTAAACCATTACTCGATTAACCTGTCAGAACATAAATTACTCGAGTGAACCAATACTCATTACTCGAGTAAACTGATCAGAATCTGAATAAAAACAAAGTTTTTCTAAAATGATTTTCACAAGCTATTTAATCAAGATTTAAAGTATCTTCACTCTTAATCAGACATTATTTAAATATTCTTAAAATCATCTAAGCTACCCACACCAATGAGATGCATTGCATAAAATAAAGATTACATTGAAATAGAATTAATAAAAATCCTAATTCTAATCTTCATGTGGTGTAGCTTGCTTGTTGCCAATGTTGTTGCTTGGAGAGAGATTGTTAGCATCAAAACATGAGAATCCTACAAACTCCCCCTTTTTGATGATGACAAACCTCCTTTCAAATTAAGCACTAAGTTTTAACATACTCCCCCTAAATGTAAAACATCTAGGAAAAATATAATAAAACTTAACCTACAAGAACAACATCAACAAAATATTCTCCCCCTTTTGGCATCATTAAAAAGATAATATTTTTGAGAAAAGTCCTTTGCCAAAAGTTGAAGGTTAGTAGTTCACAATGGTATAGAAAATATATAACAATAAAGACAATACCAAAATAAACCACAATAGTGCCTCAACGTATATAAACAACGAATATAAACGAACAACGAATATAGCACCATAAATCAGAGTATCAGAGCATCACACTATGCAGCAAATCATAGCAGATAATCAAAACGAAAACTAAACAAACTAGACCATACACAAGGTCCTAAAGTCATAGTAGCAACAGAGTCAGAAACATGAAACAGAAACATAAACAGAGAATATGCAAATGAAACATGCAACAGAAATCAACAGCAAACATCATCAGCATCCACAGGTCTAGGAATCAGGTGGAGGAGGAGGAAAATGATGAGAAAATAATCCAGACATGTAATCCATCAAACGATGCTCCATGGCAATATTCTTCACATCCTGTCTCATCTCCAACTGAGTGAATTGAGCATTGATGTGCTCAACTAATGACTCATGAGCAGCTTGTGCATCAAATGGAGTACCAAGATTATCCAAATCGATATAGTCCTCAATACGATCGGTATCCATCGGATCAGTAGAAGTAGGAGGAACAGAAGAGGATGCACCAGCCCTATCACCAAGTAAATTCCTTTTCCTAGTACCTGAAACTCTTGCAGCCTTTGCAGCTTCAGCCATTTCCTTAATCTGTGATTTCCATAACCAAGTGCGACTGTCCCTATGCCAAGCAATTTTCATATAACTAATGTGCGAATCATTAAGACACCAGTTATTTTTCTTTTCCTTTTCAGCTGGCTCATCATCAGGGATTGGAACACGATAATACCTCATGATCTTGGTGACATGCATAGGATATGGCAAGAATTGGGTAGGAGGAGATTGAGCAGCAGCTTCCATACGAGCTAAAAACATTTTATTCCAATTCATCTCATACCTCTTTTTAATCCCATGAAACAAAGTAAGATCATCATCTCCCAATTGAGCATAATTTTGATTGCATTTTGGAATCAAACAATAAGAGATAATATACATGAGCACCCTATCCACAGCATGCAAAGGTGATACAGTTCTAGTAGTTCTATCACCCTAAGATTCACCAGTACGCAACAAATCAGTATAAATCTTATTAGTATCCACATCCAAATCCAGACATTCAGTATCACCAATAAAAGTTCCCTTGTTTTCTAAACCAAACATCATAGTCAAATCCGCAGGCTTTATAACAAAATGATGTCCTCTAACCATTGTTTGATACTCACCATCTAGCTTAGTAAAATTTTGATAAAATTGTCTGACAAGCCTAGGGTAATAATGAGTCTCAAATTCCAAAAACCTCTTCAAATTCTGAAATTCTAAATCCTCTACAAACGGAAATTGCTCCTTATGCAACCAAGCAAATTTAACATACCTTGTAAGACCAAAAGAGCGATTGATAAATGCCGGTTCCCGCAAATCTCGGTTGATTCCAGAAAACCAAGTATCATTACGACCTGCTCCTTGCTTTGCTTTCTTTTGAGGAGGTTGAAAGTGAGAGGAAGAAGCCATTGATTCAGAAAAAGCAAATTCGGTTTTGGGGGGTTAGGGTTTTGATTTGGGGTTTTCGGATTTTTGGATAAAATTGGTGAAATTGATGAATGAAAGGAGTAGAAATGATGATATAATGATGAAATATGGAAGAAATTTGTATGATTTGTGAGTTTTGTGGCTGAAAGATGATGATTTGATGAAGACCCGTATGAGAGAGAAGAGAGAAAGACGAACAAGAGAGAGAAAAAATCGTGAAAATGATGCAGATTTCAACAGTTCAGCTTTTAAAATCACGTAAGTTACTCGAGTAATGTTCATACGTTACTCGAGTGATTCGAGCAGTACTCGAGTGAAAGAGTATGTTACTCGAGTATGCCGAAAGATAAAAAGATTTTACTCGAGTGATGGATGAACTTAATCGAGTGATACGCAAGTCATTTTAAAATTAATCGAGTGACAGACAGAATTACTCGAGTAATACGAAAGAGTTTTTAAAATTACTCGAGTGAAATTTCTGTTACTCGAGTGAACTGTCCAGAATTTCAAAAATTTCAATTTTTCAGCAAAATCATTTTTCATGCACAAACACAGAGAAACACTTAGCATGTAGCAAGTAACACACATACAAATAAAGCAATTAGCATATTATAGAAAACATACACACATAACTGCATAAAAAAAATGATAAACACTTTAATAAGATACAACAACTCAAAATACAAGTCACATTGAAATAGGCTTGAAGGTGAGTATAAAAAGCATCAAATACAATTAGCTAATAGTTAATTCATCAAAAATACCAAGTTCTCTTCGAATCTTATAAAATGTGTCCCTTGGTAATGGTTTTGTAAAGATATCAGCTAATTGATCCGAAGTTTGAACAAACTCAATAACACAATCACCTTTTTGAACATGATCTCTCAAAAAGTGATGCCTAATTTCAATATGCTTTGTCCTTGAGTGTAATACTGGATTTTTAGTCAAATTAATTGCCGAAGTGTTATCACACTTTATAGGGATATTTGTTAAATTTAAACCAAAGTCAGATAATTGTTGCTTCATCCATAAAATTTGAGCACAACAACTACCTGCAGCTATGTATTCGGCCTCCGCGGTTGATAAAGCTACACAATTTTGCTTTTTAGAAAACCACGATACAAGTGAATTACCAATTAAATGGCATGTTCCGCTTGTACTTTTTCGCTCAACTTTACAACCGGCAAAGTCAGAGTCCGAATATCCTATAAGTTTTAGAAAAGCATCCCTAGGATAATAAAGTCCAGTATTCGTTGTACCCTTTAAGTATTTCATTATTCTTTTGACAGCAGTTAGATGCGACTCTTTCGGTTTTGCTTGAAAACGTGCACACATACATACACTAAACATGATATCAGGCCTAGATGCAGTTAAGTATAACAAACTACCAATAATACCACGATACTTCGTTACCTCTACCGCTTTTCCAGCCTCATCTTGATCTAGGTAGCATGCAACGCTCATTGGTGTAGAAGCGGATTTGCACGAATCCATTCCAAAACGTTTGAGAAGCTCTCTACAATATTTACTCTGATGAATATAAATGCCATCATTAAGCTGCTTTATTTGAAGGCCAAGAAAGAATGTAAGCTCTCCCATCATCGACATCTCGAATTCACTTTGCATCAATTCTGAAAACTTCTTACACAAGTTATCGTTAGTAGCACCAAATATAATATCGTCAACATATATTTGAACCAATAAAATATCCTTACCGGAACGTTCAATAAAAAGTGTAGTGTCAACAGTACCTCGTTTAAAACCTTTTTGTAATAAAAAATTGCTTAGTCGGTCGTACCAAGCTCTAGGAGCTTGTTTCAAACCGTACAAAGCCTTTTTCAGTTTGAAAACGTAGTCCGGATGCTCAAAACTCTCGAATCCGGGAGGTTGTGACACATAAACTTCCTCTTGAATGTATCCGTTAAGAAAGGCGCTCTTAACATCCATTTGAAACAATTTAAAATTCATAATTGAAGCAAAAGCGAGAAGAATACGAATAGCTTCTAATCTAGCAACGGGAGCATATGTCTCATCGTAATCGATTCCTTCTTCTTGACTATAACCTTGTGCTACCAACCTAGCTTTATTCCTAACAATAATACCCGATTCATCTAACTTATTCCTATAGACCCACCGAGTACCAATTTCAGGACGATCATCGGGTTTTGGCACAAGCTCCCAAACTTGGTTTCTTTCAAATTGATTTAATTCTTCTTGCATGGCCATAATCCAATGATCATCTTGAAGAGCCTCTTTGATATTCTTAGGTTCTATTTGAGATACAAAGGCAACATAATAACAAAAATTATTTAAAGTGCGTCGGGTTACCACTCCCTTCGCAATGTCACCTAAGATATTAGAAATCGGATGATTTTTGTTGGACTTCCAAGCTATTGGTAATTGAGGTTGTATCTCTTGTGCTAAGTCTTTATCTTGTGCTTGCACCTCTCGATCTTCATTTTGATTCTCTTCCATTTGTTGTGGTGTTGAATTCTCATGATCCAAAAATGTACCTATATAATCATCACAAGAAACAACACAATCTCCTTTCGAAGATTCATCAAATACAACATGCACGGATTCCTCAACGGTTAATGTTCTTTTATTGTAGACTCTATATGCTTTGCTATGAGTTGAATAACCTATGAATATGCCTTCGTCGGCTTTAGAGTCAAACTTGCCGACCGGTTCCTTTCCGTTATTTAAAACAAACACCTTACACCCAAAAACATGAAAATGTGAGATATTTGGCTTTCGCCCTTTTAAAAGTTCATAAGGTGTTTTATTTAAATGCGGATGAATAAGAACCCTATTAAGCACATAGCAAGCGGTGTTTACCGCATCAGCCCAAAAATATTTAGGAACATTTGATTCTATCAACATAGTACGAGCAAGTTCCACTAATATTCTATTTTTCCTTTCTACAACTCCGTTTTGCTCCGGAGTCCTAGGGGCCGAAAATTGATGATCAATACCAAACTTATCACAAAAAGCATCAATCCTAGTGTTTTCAAACTCACCTCCGTGATCACTTCTAATAGACACAATTTTCAAACTTAGTTGATTTTGGATGAGTTTGGCAAATTTTTTAAAACATTTATAAACTTCACTTTTTGCGGATAAAAATAAAGTCCATGTGAATCTAGTAAAATCGTCTACTAAAACAAATCCATAGTAATTGCCACCTAAACTTTTAATTTGTGAAGGGCCAAACAAATCCATATGGATTAGCTCCAAAGGCTTTGTTGTGCTTATCACATTTTTAGGTTTAAAAGAACTTTTAACTTGCTTGCATTTTTGACAAGAGTCACAAATGCCATCAAGCTTAAAGTTTAGTTTAGGCAAACCAATCACTAAATCTTTTCGCAAAAGTTTGTTCAATTGATTCACATTCACATGAGCAATTCGTCTATGCCAAAGACGAATTTCATCATCAAAAGATTTGAAACATTTTGAAAATAGTGAAGTTATCTCATCCAAATCAATTAAGTAAGTGTTATTAGAGCGACGACCAACAAACTTAACACTATCATCTATAGAAGACTTAATGAAACATAATTCCGGAGTAAATGTCACATAATTGCCCATATCACATAGTTGGCTTATACTAAGCAAGTTGTGTTCTAAGCCTTCTACGTATAGGACATTTTCTATGACAAGGTTAGATACGTTACCGATCTTCCCGACTCCTAGAATTTTGCCCTTGTTGTTGTCGCCGTATGTCACAAATCCATCATTTTTTGGAGTAAGTTCCATGAAGTGCGTTTTGTCTCCCGTCATGTGTCTCGAACAACCACTATCCAAGTACCATTTTCGCTCTTTGGTTCGAAGACACACCTACAAGAAAGATATCATTTGGTTGACTTAGGTACCCAAGTGGTCTTGGGTCCTTTGTTGTTAGCATGAGGAGAAGTCCCCTTAACAATCCAAATATATTCACCGCTTGGTATACCAAATTTCTTTATATTACATTTATTCGTGGTATGCCCAAAGATTCCACAATAATGACAAGTTGGGTTTTTAGAAATCTTATTCTTTGAAAATCCACCAACTTTGCGATAATTGCGTTTCTTAGGTTTGGTATAGCCAAGACCGGATCTATTGCTATTGTTCCTTTGAGTTGAAAGCAAATGATCTAAAGAAGTATCTCCTTTCATGAGCCTTGCAAGTCGATCATTCAAATTAAAAACTTCTTTTTCCAAAGACTTGCAATTTTCACAAGATGGAGTCTCATTTGATTTCAATTCACAATTGCATGTAGAGTTTGCATAAATGAGTTCTAGAGTTTCATTTTGAAGCTTAAGTTCTTCTAAATCTTTTTGAAGTTCAATTATCTTTTCATGTTGCTTCATTATGAAATTCTTTCTTTCAACATTTATTTTAGCAAGTTTCTTCAACTCTTTATGCATCTCTACATACACATTGTACAATTCATTGAATGAAGGAGAATTAGAACTTGAGCTAGCATCGGAAAGATAATCTACCTCATTGACGTTCTCACTTGATTTAATGCTCGAAGATTCCTCTTCATCAAGCTTTGTCATTAAACATAGATTTGCAAGTTCTTCATCATCCGATGAGCTAGATGTTGATTGACTCTCCACTTCATCCCATACTATGTAAGCCCTTTTTCCTTTAGAAGAATTGAATTTTGAGTTGTCACCTTCCGACTTCTTAGAATGAGTTGGACAATTCGATCGATAGTGACCAAGCTTTCCACATCCATGACACTTGATGTGATCCTTGATAGTCTTATTTCTTGGTTGTGAGTCCTTAGAATCTCTTTGTCTATTTCTATTAAAGTTCCCCTTTTTCTTAAGGAACCTACCAAGCTTTTTAACTAGCAAGCCAAGGGTCTCATCATCTATATCGGAGTCCGAGTCATCCACTTGAAAGTTTTCCTCTTGTGCCTTAAGGGATTTTGAAGTTGATTTAAGAGCTATCCCCTTTTTCTTCCTATCGGCATCTTCATTCATGGATAACCGTCCAAGCTCCATTTCATGCTCTTGAAGCTTTCCGAATAGAGTTGCTAAATCAATTTGATCCACGTCTCTAGCTTCCATAATGGCCGTCACCTTAGGTTGCCATTCCCTGCTAAGACATCTCAAAATCTTATTAACAACTTCACCATTAGATATAACTTTTCCAAGTGCAGAAAGATGATTAATGATATGAGTGAACCGCTTTTGCATGTCACCTATGTTTTCATTAGGTAACATACGAAAGAGTTCATATTCATGCATGAGTGTATTTAGCCTAGCCCTTCTAACCTCCGAAGTGCCCTCATGTGTGACTTGTAATGTGTCCCACATTTGTTTAGCATCAACACATTGAGATACTCGAAAGAACTCATCATAAGAAAGAGCGGACGTGATGATATTTTTAGCTTTTAAATCAAATGCAACTTTCTTCTTATCATCATTGTCCCAACTCGATTGTGGTTTGACCGAAACAACATCATTTACTTTCGTTTGAGGAACAAAAGGTCCATTCTCTATGGCGTTCCAAATTTCCATATCTATGGCTTGAATAAAAATTTTCATGCGGACCTTCCAATAAGCGTAACCCTCACCACTAAATAGTGGAGGACGATTAATGGAAGTTCCTTCACCACCGAAAGGATTTGAAATTGAGCCCATTGTTTCCAAGTAAAAAGGATCTTTTCGAAAAAGCTTTTTAAGGCTCGGATTTTTCGTCCGAGCTCTGATACCACTTGTTGGAAACCAACAAGCGGCTCAATATAGTCTAGAGGGGGGGTGAATAGAATATTGAAGCCTTATTACAGATTTTTCGTCCACCTAAGAGAATGGTTTTATGAAAATAAATTTTCTTAAGAATTCAGTTCAGATTACTCGAGTAACTCAAGCCTTCACTCGAGTAATACGCAACCAAAAATAATTTCACTCGAGTATTCAGCAAATCACTCGAGTATTACGAAAGCAAATTTTAAATCACTCGAGTAACAGAAAACCTACTCGAGTAATGTTTATAAACTGAAAGCAGATTACTCGAGTGACAAGAACTTTACTCGAGTAAACTGGGTAAAATTCAATTTAAAACTTAGTTTTCAATGGAGTTCTTCAAGAATAACAATGCTATGATGATTCAACAAATTATGAATGATTAATATGAACAATTTCAAGTAATATTAACATGCAATTTTAGATCAATTGAGTAGAATTAAGAAAACCCCAATTCTAACCTAAAAATGCAAATGTTAATGAATTAATGAAATACAAGGAATGAAAATAAAAGAGACACAAGGATTTATCCTGGTTCACTTTCACCCACTTGAAAGCTACTCCAGTCCCCTCTTAAATAAAGAGAGATTCTTCACTAGAAATCTTCAAATGTAGATTTTACAATGTTTTAAGATGCAACTAGATTCTTAGTTCTCCTATCTTAAAACCCAACTCAAAGTGTGTACCAAACACTTTGATCTAATCTACCCCTTTTGAGAATTCTAGATTTCCTTGCTAATTGATTGAAGATGCTTCCAACCAATCCTCTTTTCTTGCTTTGATTTGATCCTCAAAGTCTTCCTTGTGAGATTCTTCACTTGTGTTGAAACTTCAATGATGCAATCACAAATTGCAAATCTTCAACAACCACTAAGAACAAAAATATGATCTCAAGAATATTTGAACAATGATAGAAAATAGAGTGAAGAATGAAAAGTTCTTTGTTGAATCTTGATAGCTCTTGAAAGATGTAAAATAGCTCTTGAATTACTTTTCAAAGTGTATTAGAAAATTGTAAGAATGAACGTCTATTACTTTGAAAGAGAAAATTAAGTCCTTTTAAAATTTTCCCAACACTGATTGAATTACTCGAGTAAACCAAACAATGTCACTCGAGTGAAACATGTCAGATTAAGTTACTCGAGTGATGTGTAAACCATTACTCGATTAACCTGTCAGAACATAAATTACTCGAGTGAACCAATACTCATTACTCGAGTAAACTGATCAGAATCTGAATAAAAACAAAGTTTTTCTAAAATGATTTTCACAAGCTATTTAATCAAGATTTAAAGTATCTTCACTCTTAATCAGACATTATTTAAATATTCTTAAAATCACCTAAGCTACCCACACCAATGAGATGCATTGCATAAAATAAAGATTACATTGAAATAGAATTAATAAAAATCCTAATTCTAATCTTCATGTGGTGTAGCTTGCTTGTTGCCAATGTTGTTGCTTGGAGAGAGATTGTTAGCATCAAAACATGAGAATCCTACAATTTGTTTTAATCGTTTTGATTTGTTTCTTGCGAAAATAATTCAAGGTTTATCTAACACCTATTCAACCCCCTCTTCTAGGTGTTCTCCTAGTGTATCCTAGTTATTTCACCCACCGATTGTAGGTTCCAACAGAAATATGTTGTGAGTGTATCTATGTGGTCGTAGCCACATGTTGAAAGTGCATCTATGTGGTCGTAGCCACTTGCTGAAAGTGTATCTATGTGGTCGTAGCCACCTGATGAGAGTGTATCAAAGTGGTCGTAACCACTTGTTGAAAGTGTATCTGTATGGCTGTTGCCATATGTTGAAAGTGTATCTGTATGGCTGTTGCCATATGTTGAAAGTGTATCTATATGGCTGTCGCCGTATGTTGAAAGTGTATCAATATGGTTGTGGCTACGTGTTGAGAATGATTCAGGATGGATCGGAGCCCGTCAGATATAGTAGTCGAGTCCCACAAGAAGTAACTCGCATATGGATTGTGCTATATGACGGAGGTGACTTAGGATGGGTCGAAATTAGGATAATCGAGTATATCCTTACGACTTAAAAGCCCTTACCCGAAGTAGTGGAGAGGAAGACACGGTGTTTACCTGTGTGGTAATCACTTGTTGATTAGGATAGGGGAAGGTAATGACGGTGATTCGTCAAGCAGCCTAAGAGGAGTCTGTCTAGGCGGGAAAAAGCTACAGTGACCTGGGTTGACCATCCGAGGTTGGGTAGGTAGTCTGGTGTCGTAGCTGAAGTACTGCGTGTACACTAGACGGATGACTGACATCCCCTTGACTAAATCAGGATCAGAAGAGGGATGCTTGAACACGGTGGAGGTTGACACCCTTTGTCATGACATTTTTATTTCCCGGGCATTTTATAGTGTATCTTGGTGTAGTCTGTAACAGCCCGATTTTCGTAAACCAAAATAATTGACTTTTATTTACTAAAGTTGCAAAAATGAGGCCAATTTTATTTTTATTTTTTTTTATAATACATTGTTGAAAAATCATTGGTGTATTTGAAAGTCCTTTTGTTGAAAATCGAGTTGTTACTCAAACATTCATTTTCAGAAAACTTTCATTTTCAGAAAAAGACTTGTTTTCAAATCATCATGGTATCTCCCCAAAAGACTACATTGTTGGTTCTTCCAAAATAGAGTATTGCTCAATACAAAACTAAAACTTGGCTTAGTTACATAATTGGCACCTAGCTTGGTAATCCTTGACTCAAAAATACAATTCACAAACTTAACCTAAACACTCTACTTTCGCTTCCTTCTGATGCAAACATCCGGATGGAAATCTCCTCTCTTCTTGTGCCCTCTCTTCACTCCATCGCTGCTCTGCAGTTGTCATTCAGCTCCATCTAGAGAGATGATCTCCATGGAGTACTCCATCTGCCCGTCGAGACATCAGCAGCACCGATATGCCAATGAACAGGAGAGAGTAAGGGTTCCGAACGACGAATCGTCGACGGTGTGGGTTTACGATAGGCAAGATAATAGGACCACACAAACATACAATACAAAATGCAAACACACAACACTTCAAGCATATCTTTAACATTATCAATACTATCATTATTATTATTCTCATATCCTTTTCAACTTATCCTTATTTCTCATGAGTCTTCCTGCCTTCTCATATTCATTCCCCTTTCATCATCATATTTTTCTTTTTATTCTGTCTTATCAATTCACACTCTTTTATGATGGGGGAAAGCTTTCGGATATCATCAAAGTATTCGTTTCGTTCTCGAATATCACTCACGTCTACATCTCCTCGGTCATCCACCCAACCTAGTCGGAAGCAAACAGGAGTACAAGACCTTTACCACGCGGGCACGACAGCTGTCACAACACATAAATGGTCCCAGACCAGGAGGATCTCATCCTCAAATCATTTCAATAATAACAAGGCTCACTGTCCACGCAGTGGCAAACACAATGCCCCGTTCCAGTCCCTCTCACTGTTCTCGATTTGCAATCTAGGGGGCGACAGTATGTTTCTAGTGGGCCCGCAGAACTTGCCACGACATTAGACCCAGTCCCCACCACGTTAGTGCGCCACATGTGGAGTTCGTTCTGCCTAGAAACACACTCTAGACTTCTTGATGTTTCACCGTCATCGTCCTCCCCTAATGCAATCTCGTCCTAAGTATCCGCAGATACTTATCATTTCTTCCTCTCCACTACTTCGCACTCTCATACCTCACCGCGCATGTCTTTTAAAGTCTTTTATTCTTTTTAATTATCCTAAGGTCGGCCCGTCCTTCGTGCAACCCTTCAACGAGTCCCGACCACTAACTTTGCATAGTCTTTCTCTCATCAATTCTCACATAGCATAGAGCTGGGATCACATCACCAATTCCAATCTCAATTCTCAACTGTCTCATCATACTCCATTTCTCACCATCATTTCATTCCAAAATCTCTTTTCAAAACAATCTTTCCACAACTTTCTCAAAACACCATTTCATAAACTTTCGCATATCTCTTTTGATAAACCTTTCCCAAAATCCCTCTTTTCAAACCTCTTTCCAAAAATTTCCTTTCACAAACTTTTCTCAAAATTTTCTTTCTAGTTCATTATAAAAATCTCTTTTCACAAATCCTTTCAAAATATTTTCTTCAAAAACCGTTTTCGAAAACCGCTTTTCAAAAACCTTTTTCAAACTTCACATCATTGCTGGGCGCTAATGGAGGAGCAAGCTCAACTCAACACTAGTCCCAGACTAAAACCAAAAACAAAGGAGCCCAGCTCCACTCCATCCACATCTTGTTCCAACAACAACAATACTCTCCCAGCTCTGGCTCGTTCTCAACACTATCATTTCATTCTTTCCCCAATCTTAACTCTTCCTTTCTTTTCCAACACATATCTCATTCTCACTCATTACTCTTTTCTCATTGTGTCTTTACTTTATTACTTCCACAACTTATTCATTTCATTTTTATTTTCCTTGTTCAGGACGTAACAGACGCCCATCAACATATTACTCATTTAATTCAACAGTAATAGATATCATCAGATATAATAAAATAAAGATAGAAAAGCATACTATCAATCACACACTCATCTCACAACAACACTGTGGCCTTCGTCACCTTCGTATAAGTGGCCACACAATCAAACAATTGCCACTTATACTACTGACTCTAACCACTTAGTTCTGATCTTTGAGATGATACGGAATGTCCTAATATATCACCTAACTACAAGGTGTCTTAGGAAAGCTTCTCTCTCACCTGAGGTCCAGCAATTTAAATGCGTACGCTCCCCTCGAATCCTCGTCTCTGCCAGCTGCCCCAATCCCTTGTCTTTGAGATTCCTTGTACTAAATAAAATACGTTTGCCTCATTAACTTGTATTGAGAAAACATTTTCTTAACTCATTTCACATTTTATTCTCCGTCGGAAGACTTAAAAACGTAATTATTTTCCCAAAACAAATCAAATATTTTCTAGGACTTCCAATACTTCAAAATCATTTTGAAAACGTCTAGTAAGGTAGCTCAACCATTTATTTTGGTTGCTGGTCCGTTTTGGCCAGCACCTAAAATATGTTCGAAAACACCGAAAAATGCATTGTTGTTAAATCCGGCTTTTTCTTAAATCAATTATCTCTTGAAAACTTTACTTTAAATTACTTGAATACATTTTTAAAGTTAAGAGGCAATTATAATTAATTCTGGACAGCAAAGAATTACTTTATAAAAATCACTTTGATAAAACTCCGAAAACATCGTAAGAACACCCTTTGTTTTAAAGGACTCTTTAATTTATAATTAACAGTTTAAGACGCAAATAATCACAATTTAAAAATCTCAATTAAATCAAATAGAATTGTTTTACAATTAATTAATTTCAAAACCGATTACATTTTCACATATTTTTCAAACATCAACTACACATAAACAGCAAGCAACACTTCACCAAGCATATAATCAATCAAATCAATCATCAAGACAATTGTATAACTCACAGATAGTTCATAACACAAACACTTAGGCGTTCATGCATCAAACCAAGTTACAAACTATTTACTAACACACAATCACAACAACACGTAAGTAAATAATGAAATCATACAGTAATTGATTAATCATTTAATTTATTTATAACTTAAACAAACACTTAGACATTCACTCACTCACAACGATATAAATCAAACATCACAAGTTTACACCACATAAATCAACTTGATTTATTTAAAGCACCTAAATTCTACTTTCTTTTTCATGCAACAAGATTATTTACTCTTCCTTTCATTCATAACCGAACATACACACACACACACACTATTTCATTACACAATTTTTTTCTCAAATCATTTTAGTTCATTTATTTCTTCTATTCTTTTTTTTATCCAAAAACCAAATAGAAATTTAAACATTCACTACACGATTTAAATAATTTACGTAACATTAAATCACAAAATATAATCATGAATTCAAGTCAGCTCATAAGAAAAGAACCTAACCTATTAAATCTAACCTAGGCCGAACACCATCTTGGCACAAGCATAGTTTTGATGCACTTTTAAACACATGGTTTTTAAAACCGTGGCATCAATACCACCAAAAATCAAGAGTAAAATTCAAATCTTTAACATGCATGAACCTTAAACATAGATCAAGTTAGAAATCAATTTTCAAAAGCTTATTTCCTTTGGTTTTTATAAAACCGTGATGGTTTCCAAGAAAGTTTAAATCTTTTTATTCAAGAATGACATGCATGTACCTAAATCTTGTAGATCAATTCATGAAATCAATTAAAATAGCACAAATGAAGATAAGAATTACTTTGAGTAATAAAAGACCAAACCGTGATGAACATTTAGAGAAAATCAAGTCTTTTATTCAAAACAATATGCATACCAACATTATATAAAGCTTTTCATTTGGAATTCACATGCAAGATTCAAGAATCAAACTTTTTCATGAATGAATTAAGAATCAAAACCAAAATCAAGGTTTCATTAGAATCAAAGCAATTTTAATCACTTAAATAAATTTTTCTAATCATGGAAATAACATGCAACCACATAGATCACATCAAAAACATCAAGACCTGATTTCTTTAGTCATGGCCGAATTATATAGTCTAGGATCTAGTGTGGATTAGTTTATTTATTCCCAAAAATCTAAGGTCAAAGTACAACCAATACATGCATGTACTCAAATCAACCAAAATCGTCATTAAATTAACATGCAACACCAAAAGTTTTTTACTTTACCATTAACCAAATTTAGATTTCTCACTTATTTATCAAATACTTCTTAAACACATCTTAGTTCACGGTTTTAAGCAAGAAAGTTAAACATTCAAAGAAATCCACTTCATTCTTCACAAAATCTCCTCAAACCTTTAGATTTAGAAGATTTAGTTTGAAAAGCTTTAGGATCTCTTGTGAAAAGCTTTAAACGAGTTAGGAAATCCGTTGATTAGACGTTTATAAGTTCTTTTAAGCTTTGAGGAGTTTACATGCAAAGAGATACATTTTAAATTTTACAAAAATCTCAAAACTTTTTAGATCTTTAAGATTTGTGTTGAAAAACCTTAAGATCTTTCATGAAAACCTTAAACAAGTTATGAGATCCGGAAGTTAGACGTTTACAAGCTTCTTCAAGCTTTAAAAGTTCATGATCCAATATAAAATAAGACATGCAAGGGAAGAAAAGAAAAGAAAATTACAAATCAAAAGAAAATCAAGATTATTACAACTTCTCCTTGCTTATTCGAAATACCCACCAAAAACTAGGTTGATCTCCTAGCTTCTAAGATCTTGGTTCTTCAAGGAAGACTCTAGGGTTTTAGGCTTGGTTTCTCCTCTTATCTCTTCTTCCTCCTCACGGCCAAGCTCTCTCTCTCTCTCTCTCGGTGTGTGTGCGTGTGTTGAGAGCTTTGGTTTTGCTCTCAACTAAGTGTGTTTGGGAAGGTGAAGGAAATGAAGAAGAGAAAGATGGAGTAAAGAATGGAATGGCCAATTCTTCACACTCATTCGGCCATATATAGACAAGGACCAAAGCATTAGACTTTCCCCCTTTTACCCTTGACTCAATTCGGCCACAAGCTTCTAGAGGGAGGGGTAAATTTGGCTCTTCCAAATTTTGCATGGGTGGAGTTTAACAAAGCCAAGGGGACAATATAGGGGACATTAGGCACTTAGGGGTTACTTAGGCTTTTGACTTGTTGGTTTATCATTAGGGTTTTCATTCATCTAGTTAGGACTTGGTTAGGATTTAGTTAGGGACTTAGTTCCTTTGGTTACTTGGTCCATACTTAAGGAAATTCCTAGGCTTACATACACACATACGACACTCACACATATAAATACATATACTCACATTCACATGCACATATTCATGCACACACACGTTACACATACATCCATGCATTCATCCTCATATTCATTCACTAATTAAATTTTTGCACAATCTTAAGCATGTATACATATAAGACCGTATATACATGTTCATGCACACACATAGAAAATAAATCATTCATGCATAAGAATTATAAGGACACCAAAACACCAAGCACATATTTTTAGAAATCAAAACACATTTTTCATCAAATAGTTTCTTGTAGAAAAATTCACCATCTTACTAAAAGAATTTTAAATACATAATCATTTCCAAAAACAAAACATTATTTCACGAAAATCATTCCTTTAAAACCATTTACCACTTTGAAAACGTGAATTAAGAAATTTATTTAAGAAAATACTCTTTTTAAGACACTTTTCTCAAAAATGAATCTCTTTAGTATTTTAAATTAATACGAGGAATTCGCGGGGTGTTACATTCTCCCCAACTTAAAGATTTCTCATCCCCGAGAAATACGTTGTAGATTGGGAAGCAGGGCACAAAATTCTCACGTTGATTTCCATAAGAACACCCTTTTTTAGCTTCGTGGTCGTATTCTCTTTTTACCGGTCTAATTTGTCTTGTCGTGTTCCTCGTTTGCTGCTTTCAGACGAAGAAATCGCACTCGCACAACCGCTCGCGTGTCATTTCGGGTTAAGTCCATCGGACTAACCGAAGAAGATGTCGCTCCCTTAGCTGATTGTCGTCACAATAGTCCAACCATAGGTTCGGACTTAGGAAAATAAAGCAAACAAAGATTCACACATCTCCAAAAGCATAGGATTTAGCCTAGAACCCTTAGATCTTCGCTGTTTCCTACAACTTAGGTTCTTACTAACTTACAACAATCGCTCTTTCATCCAGTTCCTTTTCTAACTCGAAGGTTTTCGTCAATCATTTCCCTAACTTAAGGGAATTCTACTACGACTTGGGTTTTACTTATCCTCACTCCTCTCCCTAGATTTACCCCAAACATCAATCCAGCCTGTCAATTTCACCATCTAGTCCCCTTATCATGGAGCATGGCATTTCGAATTCTCAAACATCCCGCAGACTTTCCTATAATGATCGGTAATATATACCCCTTTACTTCCTGGTGACTCCCCAACTTTGACCAAACTTATAGCTAAATCTTCTGTAATCCCATATCCTCACTTAACTTAGACCATTATCCTTCCTAAACTCTCTCTAGGTAATTATGGCACTTCTAATTCCATAAGTTGGACTAACGAGTCTTAAATAGGATTGACAAGGCTACAAGTGGATAATAAGGCTCATGAAGAAAAGGGTTAAATTCTAACAACACTAACTGTTCGGTTGAAGCAATTCAACAAACATGAGGATTCAGAGATGACAAGCTACATTCCTAAGGGTAATGGATATCCTTGTATAAAGGTATGCTATGGTTAACAAACTTAAGTCTTACGAATACTATTGGAACATCAAAGGGCAATGGTCTCAGTCTTAGAATCTATTCACTGTCTACTTTTAGTCTACGTTTCTTCAAACTACAGGATGAACAGATTCCTTAAACTACAATCGAAGTCTCACATCCTAAACTTATGCTTCTAGTCTTATACTAGCAATCACACAGAGTCACACAAACAAAGCATGTAAGCCCATGCTTAAGGCCACTAAGGATTACCATAAGCTCTGATACCATTCTGTAACAGCCCGATTTTCGTAAACCAAAATAATTGACTTTTATTTACTAAATTTGAAAAAATGAGGCCATTTTTATTTTTTATAATACATTGTTGAAAAATCATTGGTGTATTTGAAAGTCCTTTTGTTGAAAATCGAGTTGTTACTCAAACATTCATTTTCAGTAAACTTTCATTTTCATAAAAAGACTTGTTTTCAAATCATCATGGTATCTCCCCAAAAGACTACATTGTTGGTTCTTCCAAAATAGAGTATTCCTCAATACAAATCTAAAACTTGGCTTAGTTACATAATTGGCACCTAGCTTGGTAATCCTTGACTCAAAAATACAATTCACAAACTTAACCTAAACACTCTACTTTCGCTTCCTTCTGATGCAAACATCCGGATGGAAATCTCCTCTCTTCTTGTGCCCTCTCTTCACTCCATCGCTGCTCTGCAGTTGTCATTCAGCTCCATCTAGAGAGATGATCTCCACGCAGTACTCCATCTGCCCGTCGAGACATCAGCAGCACCGATATGCCAATGAACAGGAGAGAGTAAGCGTTCCGAACGACGAATCGTCGACGGTGTGGGTTTACGATAGGCAAGATAATAGGACCACACAAACATACAATACAAAATGCAAACACACAACACTTCAAGCATATCTTTAACATTATCAATACTATCATTATTATTATTCTCATATCCTTTTCAACTTATCCTTATTTCTCATGAGTCTTCCTGCCTTCTCATATTCATTCCCCTTTCATCATCATATTTTTCTTTTTATTCTGTCTTATCAATTCACACTCTTTTATGATGGGGGAAAGCTTTCGGATATCATCAAAGTATTCGTTTCGTTCTCGAATATCACTCACGTCTACATCTCCTCGGTCATCCACCCAACCTAGTCGGAAGCAAACAGGAGTACAAGACCTTTACCACGCGGGCACGACAGCTGTCACAACACATAAATGGTCCCAGACCAGGAGGATCTCATCCTCAAATCATTTCAATAATAACAAGGCTCACTGTCCACGCAGTGGCAAACACAATGCCCCGTTCCAGTCCCTCTCACTGTTCTCGATTTGCAATCTAGGGGGCGACAGTATGTTTCTAGTGGGCCCGCAGAACTTGCCACGACATTAGACCCAGTCCCCACCACGTTAGTGCGCCACATGTGGAGTTCGTTCTGCCTAGAAACACACTCTAGACTTCTTGATGTTTCACCGTCATCGTCCTCCCCTAATGCAATCTCGTCCTAAGTATCCGCAGATACTTATCATTTCTTCCTCTCCACTACTTCGCACTCTCATACCTCACCGCGCATGTCTTTTAAAGTCTTTTATTCTTTTTAATTATCCTAAGGTCGGCCCGTCCTTCGTGCAACCCTTCAACGAGTCCCGACCACTAACTTTGCATAGTCTTTCTCTCATCAATTCTCACATAGCATAGAGCTGGGATCACATCACCAATTCCAATCTCAATTCTCAACTGTCTCATCATACTCCATTTCTCACCATCATTTCATTCCAAAATCTCTTTTCAAAACAATCTTTCCACAACTTTCTCAAAACACCATTTCATAAACTTTCGCATATCTCTTTTGATAAACCTTTCCCAAAATCCCTCTTTTCAAACCTCTTTCCAAAAATTTCCTTTCACAAACTTTTCTCAAAATTTTCTTTCTAGTTCATTATAAAAATCTCTTTTCACAAATCCTTTCAAAATATTTTCTTCAAAAACCGTTTTCGAAAACCGCTTTTCAAAAACCTTTTTCAAACTTCACATCATTGCTGGGCGCTAATGGAGGAGCAAGCTCAACTCAACACTAGTCCCAGACTAAAACCAAAAACAAAGGAGCCCAGCTCCACTCCATCCACATCTTGTTCCAACAACAACAATACTCTCCCAGCTCTGGCTCGTTCTCAACACTATCATTTCATTCTTTCCCCAATCTTAACTCTTCCTTTCTTTTCCAACACATATCTCATTCTCACTCATTACTCTTTTCTCATTGTGTCTTTACTTTATTACTTCCACAACTTATTCATTTCATTTTTATTTTCCTTGTTCAGGACGTAACAGACGCCCATCAACATATTACTCATTTAATTCAACAGTAATAGATATCATCAGATATAATAAAATAAAGATAGAAAAGCATACTATCAATCACACACTCATCTCACAACAACACTGTGGCCTTCGTCACCTTCGTATAAGTGGCCACACAATCAAACAATTGCCACTTATACTACTGACTCTAACCACTTAGTTCTGATCTTTGAGATGATACGGAATGTCCTAATATATCACCTAACTACAAGGTGTCTTAGGAAAGCTTCTCTCTCACCTGAGGTCCAGCAATTTAAATGCGTACGCTCCCCTCGAATCCTCGTCTCTGCCAGCTGCCCCAATCCCTTGTCTTTGAGATTCCTTGTACTAAATAAAATACGTTTGCCTCATTAACTTGTATTGAGAAAACATTTTCTTAACTCATTTCACATTTTATTCTCCGTCGGAAGACTTAAAAACGTAATTATTTTCCCAAAACAAATCAAATATTTTCTAGGACTTCCAATACTTCAAAATCATTTTGAAAACGTCTAGTAAGGTAGCTCAACCATTTATTTTGGTTGCTGGTCCGTTTTGGCCAGCACCTAAAATATGTTCGAAAACACCGAAAAATGCATTGTTGTTAAATCCGGCTTTTTCTTAAATCAATTATCTCTTGAAAACTTTACTTTAAATTACTTGAATACATTTTTAAAGTTAAGAGACAATTATAATTAATTCTGGACAGCAAAGAATTACTTTATAAAAATCACTTTGATAAAACTCCGAAAACATCGTAAGAACACCCTTTGTTTTAAAGGACTCTTTAATTTATAATTAACAGTTTAAGACGCAAATAATCACAATTTAAAAATCTCAATTAAATCAAATAGAATTGTTTTACAATTAATTAATTTCAAAACCGATTACATTTTCACATATTTTTCAAACATCAACTACACATAAACAGCAAGCAACACTTCACCAAGCATATAATCAATCAAATCAATCATCAAGACAATTGTATAACTCACAGATAGTTCATAACACAAACACTTAGGCGTTCATGCATCAAACCAAGTTACAAACTATTTACTAACACACAATCACAACAACACGTAAGTAAATAATGAAATCATACAGTAATTGATTAATCATTTAATTTATTTATAACTTAAACAAACACTTAGACATTCACTCACTCACAACGATATAAATCAAACATCACAAGTTTACACCAATAAATCAACTTGATTTATTTAAAGCACCTAAATTCTACTTTCTTTTTCATGCAACAAGATTATTTACTCTTCCTTTCATTCATAACCGAACATACACACACACACACACTATTACGTTACACAATTTTTTTCTCAAATCATTTTAGTTCATTTATTTCTTCTATTCTTTTTTTTATCCAAAAACCAAATAGAAATTTAAACATTCACTACACGATTTAAATAATTTACGTAACATTAAATCACAAAATATAATCATGAATTCAAGTCACCTCATAAGAAAAGAACCTAACCTATTAAATCTAACCTAGGCCGAACACCATCTTGGCACAAGCATAGTTTTGATGCACTTTTAAACACATGGTTTTTAAAACCGTGGCATCAATACCACCAAAAATCAAGAGTAAAATTCAAATCTTTAACATGCATGAGCCTTAAACATAGATCAAGTTAGAAATCAATTTTCAAAAGCTTATTTCCTTTGGTTTTTATAAAACCGTGATGGTTTCCAAGAAAGTTTAAATCTTTTTATTCAAGAATGACATGCATGTACCTAAATCCTGTAGATCAATTCATGAAATCAATTAAAATAGCACAAATGAAGATAAGAATTACTTTGAGTAATAAAAGACCAAACCGTGATGAACATTTAGAGAAAATCAAGTCTTTTATTCAAAACAATATGCATACCAACATAATATAACGCTTTTCATTTGGAATTCACATGCAAGATTCAAGAATCAAACTTTGTCAAAATCATGGTTGTCTTTTCTATATTTTAGGGAGTTTTCTATAACAAATTGTATATTCCTATTATTAGTTTTGTATAGTTAGGAACAATCCCAAATTATAGGTATTTGTTTTCCTAGTTTTAGCTGTCTATTTTTCTAAAATAAGTTGCATGCTTATGTATATAAAGAGGTTAAAATAACCTCATAAAAGATATAAGAGAGAATATTATTTCTTCCAAATTTGAGATGGTATCAGAGCTCCTGATCCTTGGGAGTCTCTGACCGTGCCTATAAACTTAAGTTGCAGCCTTTATTGGTGCACTACCTTTAAGCATTCTCGCAGCCTTCATTCTAGCACAACCCTCTCTACCTTGATTGCACTTGATCATGGCTGAGGTCGTGAACCTGGAAACTGGGGACAAACCCCATACTGCTGGAGAATTGCAAAATGTTCATTCTGCTTATCGATTAAATGGGAAGAATTATCTAAAATGGTCGCAACTCATTAGGACCATCTTGAAAGGAAAAGGAAAGATCAGTCACCTGACTGGTAATGCACCTGATGAAACAGATCCTGATTTCAAATCATGGGACGAAGAAGATTCCATGATCATGGCATGGCTGTGGAATTCGATGGTCCCAGAAATTAGTGATACATGCATGTTCCTTAAATCAGCAAAAGAAATTTGGGAGGCCGTAGAACAAACTTATTCTAAGGCTAAGGATGCTGCTCAAATTTATGATGTAAAGGTGAAAACTGTCGCTGCCAAACAAGGAAATAGATCAGTTACAGAATATGCCAATCAACTCAAGTCTCTATGGATGGAATTGGACCACTATCGAGTTATAAAAGAAAAGTGTTCAGAAGACTCGGCAATCCTAAAGGAGTATATTGAACAAGATAGAGTCTATGATTTTTTGGTAGGCCTAAATCCTGAATATGACCAGGTCCGAATCCAAATCCTGGGAAAAGAGAAAGTCCCGGGGCTTAATGAAGTGGTAGCCATTATCCGAAGTGAAGAAAGCAGGAGAGGACTGATGCTGGAGACCTCAACCGCTGAAAGCTCAGCAATGATAGCTGAAAGAGGAACAATCATGGTTGGTAACCAGAGGAAAAGTTGGGTTCCCAATATGGAGAAAAAACATGAGGAGGTTTGGTGTACCTACTGTAACAAGCCACGACACACAAGGTAAAAGTGCTGGAAATTACATGGAAAACCCTCAAGCAGAGAATGGGGGCCGAAAGGGGGCCCTCCCAAAAAAGGAGGGCAAGGGCAAGCACATATTGCTAATGGACAAAGTCAAGAATTTGTCCAGCTAAATCATGAAGAGATAGAACGGGTAAGATCCATCCTTAGTAAACTGGAGAAGCCTACAGGTACATGCTCTTTAACATATTCTGGTAAGTTTCCACTTTCTTTTGGGTTTAATGTTTCAGATACACCATTTACACATTGGATATTAGACTCTGGAGCCACTGACCATATGACTCCTCTACCCAAATACTTCTCCACATATTCCCCATGTCCTAGCAACAAGAAAATTTCCACAGCAGATGGAACCCTTATAACTGCAGCAGGACAAGGAGAGGTCCAAATAAGCCCATCCATGACATTTAAAAATGTCCTTCATGTTCCTAAATTGTCTACCAATCTGATTTCTATACAAAAACTCACAAAAGATCTCTCATGCAATGTTGTTTTTTATAGCAACTCTTGTATACTGCAGGACAAGAACTCGGGGAGGACGATTGGACATGCTAGAGAATGGAATGGCCTATATTACATGGAGGATCCTAATCTGCCTACCAAGAGTCACTCTCTCATATCTGAATCCACTATGACCAACAAAGAGAAAGCTCAACTATACCATTGCCGGCTAGGACATCCTTCATTTCAAGTTATAAAAGTGCTTTTCCCTTCCTTGTTTAAAAATTTAAATGTGGAGAGTCTTCATTGTGAGGTGTGTGAGTTAGCTAAACACAAGCGTGTACCTTTTCCCATTAAAAACAAGAGGAGTTCTTTCCCTTTTTTTCTTATTCACACTGATGTATGGGGTCCTTCTTATGTTCCTAATATCTCGGGTGCTAAATGGTTTTTAACCTTCATAGATGATTGTACCCGGGTAACTTGGGTTTTTTTATTGAAACAAAAATCTGAAGTTAGTTCAGTGTTTGTTTAGTTTATCTCAATGATTAAAAATCAATTTGGGGTCGGTATCAAAAGAATTAGGTCTGACAATGCCAAAGACTACTTTAACCTTGTACTAAACTCTTTTTGCCAACAGGAAGGGATAATCCATGAGTCCTCATGTGTGAACACACCCCAACAAAATGGGATTGCAGAAAGAAAAAATGGGCACCTATTAAATCAAACTAGAGCTCTACTTCTTCAAAATCATGTTCCTAAGAGATTTTGGGGGGAAGCCCTTCTTACTGCCACCTATCTAATCAATAGGTTACCCACTAAAATCTTAGACTCAAAAAGCCCCATGGAAGTTCTATCCTCATTCTACCCACACTTGGATCCTACAAATAAACTCCAACCTAGAATATTTGGGTGTGTATCCTTTGTGCATATTCATAGTAATGAAAGGGGAAAATTGGACCCTAGGGCTATCAAATGTGTATTCTTAGGGTACTCTACAACACAAAAGGGGTACAAATGTTTTCACCCCCTATCAAAAAGATTTTATGTGTCAAGAGATGTCACCTTCAACGAACAAGAGAGCTACTTTAAGCAGCCTCATCTTCAGGGGGAGAATGTAAGAGAGGAAGATGAGACTCTCATGCATCCAAATATAACATTTGGACCAGAAATTGGGACAAATGACATTGGGACAAATGGCATTGCTGTCCCTGAAATTGAGGGAAGAGCAAAACCTGCATCTGAACCAACAACAGGACCTACACTTGAACCTGCACTTGAACCAACAGCAAGACCTGCACCTGAATTGGCATCTAATGGTGGAAAATTTTCAAAAAATCTGGTATATTCAAGGAGAGAAAAGGCCATTCTAGAATCTGGCAATGTCCAAGAATCCAACCCATCATCATTGCATGAGGTAAAACATTCGAATCCTATAAACTCCAATGATTCTAATGAATTTGTTTTTGGAAATCTAGAAGTACAGGTGGACCAAACTCTAGACCTACCCATTGCCCTTAGAAAGGGAACTAGAACATGCACCCAACAACCACTTTATCCACTATCAAATTTCTTATCCTTTGAAAAATTCTCACCTACCCATAAAACTTTTGTCACAAACCTCAACTCCACACACATACCTTCCTCTGTATCTGAAGCATTATCTGATAAGAAATGGAAACACGCCATGGATGTGGAAATGGAGGCATTGAACAAAAATAGGACCTGGGAACTTGTCACACTACCACCTGGAAAAAAACCAGTAGGATGCAAGTGGGTATATGCAGTAAAGTACAGGGCTGATGGGACAATCGAACGTTACAAGGCAAGGTTAGTGGCCAAAGGCTTCACTCAAACCTATGGAGTTGACTACTTGGAGACATTTGCCCCGGTTTCTAAGATGAACACGGTCAGAGTAATATTGTCATTAGCAGCAAATCATGATTGGGACCTACAACAGTTCGATGTGAAGAATGCATTTTTACATGGAGACCTTGAGGAAGAAATATACATGGAGTTGCCCCCTGGTTACAATGGACAAGTTGCTGGTAGAACTGTTTGCAAGTTAAGAAAGGCTCTATATGGGCTGAAACAATCCCCAAGAGCATGGTTTGGAAGATTCACCAAAGTGATGACAGGTTTGGGCTACAAACAGAGCCAAGGGGATCACACATTATTTATCAAACATTCAGTTTCAGGGGGAGTAACAATTCTATTAGTGTATGTAGATGATATTATAGTAAGTGGGGATGACAAAAAGGAGCAACAAGTGTTGAGTGAATGCCTTGCCACGGAATTCGAGATCAAGACACTAGGGAGACTTAAATATTTTTTGGGAATTGAAGTGGCTCATTCCAAGAAAGGAATCTTCATATCTCAACAAAAGTATATTACTGACTTGCTTAAAGAAACAGGAAAGACAACTTGTAAACCAGCAAGTACTCCAGTTGATCCAAATATAAAGTTGGGAAGTGCGGAGGATGATATTGCCGTGGACAAGGAAATGTATCAAAGACTTGTGGGCAGGCTTATTTACTTATCTCACACTAGACCAGACATTGCTTTTGCTGTAAGTTTAGTCAGCCAGTTTATGCACCAACCAAAGGAAGCACATTTACAAGCTGCTCTTAGAATTGTCCAGTACTTGAAAGGAACCCCCGGAAGAGGGATTTTATTCAAACGAAACAAGAGTGTAAGTCTTGAAGCATATACGGATGCTGACTATGCGGGGTCAGTGGTAGATAGGAGATCAACCACCGGATACTGCACCTTCCTTGGTGGAAACTTAGTGACTTGGAAGAGTAAAAAACAAAGTGTAGTAGCTAGATCAAGTGCTGAAGCAGAATTTCGAGCAATGGCCCATGGAATATGTGAACTTCTATGGCTGAAGATTATATTGGAAGACTTGAAGATAAGGTGGGATGAACCTATGAGATTATATTGCGACAATAAATCTGCGATTAGTATAGCCCACAACCCGGTGCAGCATGATAGAACTAAACATATCGAGGTTGACAGACACTTTATCAAAGAAAAACTAGACAGTGGAGTGATTTGCACACCATATATATCCAATCAAAATCAAGTTGCAGACATACTCACCAAGGGGCTAAACTGCATTAACTTTGAAGGAATTATATCCAAGCTGGGAATGGAAAACACCTATTCACCAGCTTGAGGGGGAGTGTCAAAATCATGGTTGTCTTTTCTATATTTTAGGGAGTTTTCTATAACAAATTGTATATTCCTATTATTAGTTTTGTATAGTTAGGAAGTATTTGTTTTCCTAGATTTAGCTGTCTATTTTTCTAAAATAAGTTGCATGCTTATGTATATAAAGAGGTTAAAATAACCTCATAAAAGATATAAGAGAGAATATTATTTCTTCCAAATTTGAGAAACTTTTTCATGAATGAATTAAGAATCAAAACCAAAATCAAGGTTTCATTAGAATCAAAGCAATTTTAATCACTTAAATAAATTTTTCTAATCATGGAAATAACATGCAACCACATAGATCACATCAAAAACATCAAGACCTGATTTCTTTAGTCATGGCCGAATTATATAATCTAGGATCTAGTGTGGATTAGTTTATTTATTCCCAAAAATCTAAGGTCAAAGTACAACCAATACATGCATGTACTCAAATCAACCAAAATCGTCATTAAATTAACATGCAACACCAAAAGTTTTTTTTACTTTACCATTAACCAAATTTAGATTTCTCACTTATTTATCAAATACTTCTTAAACACATCTTAGTTCACGGTTTTGAGCAAGAAAGTTAAACATTCAAAGAAATCCACTTCATTCTTCACAAAATCTCCTCAAACCTTTAGATTTAGAAGATTTAGTTTGAAAAGCTTTAGGATCTCTTGTGAAAAGCTTTAAACGAGTTAGGAAATCCGTTGATTAGACGTTTATAAGTTCTTTTAAGCTTTGAGGAGTTTACATGCAAAGAGATACATTTTAAATTTTACAAAAATCTCAACTTTTTAGATCTTTAAGATTTGTGTTTAAAAACCTTAAGATCTTTCATGAAAACCTTAAACAAGTTATGAGATCCGGTAGTTAGACGTTTACAAGCTTCTTCAAGCTTTAAAAGTCCATGATCCAATATAAAATAAGACATGCAAGGGAAGAAAAGAAAAGAAAATTACAAATCAAAATAAAATCAAGATTATTACAACTTCTCCTTGCTTATTCGAAATACCCACCAAAAACTAGGTTGATCTCCTAGCTTCTAAGATCTTGGTTCTTCAAGGAAGACTCTAGGGTTTTAGGCTTGGTTTCTCCTCTTATCTCTTCTTCCTCCTCACGGCCAAGCTCTCTCTCTCTCTCTCTCTCGGTGTGTGTGCGTGTGTTGAGAGCTTTGGTTTTGCTCTCAACTAAGTGTGTTTGGGAAGGTGAAGGAAATGAAGAAGAGAAAGATGGAGTAAAGAATGGAATGGCCAATTCTTCACACTCATTCGACCATATATAGACAAGGACCAAAGCATTAGACTTTCCCCCTTTTACCCTTGACTCAATTCGGCCACAAGCTTCTAGAGGGAGGGGTAAATTTGGCTCTTCCAAATTTTGCATGGGTGGAGTTTAACAAAGCCAAGGGGACAATATAGGGGACATTAGGCACTTAGGGGTTACTTAGGCTTTTGACTTGTTGGTTTATCATTAGGGTTTTCATTCATCTAGTTAGGACTTGGTTAGGATTTAGTTAGGGACTTAGTTCCTTTGGTTACTTGGTCCATACTTAAGGAAATTCCTAGGCTTACATACACACATACGACACTCACACATATAAATACATATACTCACATTCACATGCACATATTCATGCACACACACGTTACACATACATCCATGCATTCATCCTCATATTCATTCACTAATTAAATTTTTGCACAATCCTAAGCATGTATACATATAAGACCGTATATACATGTTCATGCACACACATAGAAAATAAATCATTCATGCATAAGAATTATAAGGACACCAAAACACCAAGCACATATTTTTAGAAATCAAAACACATTTTTCATCAAATAGTTTCTTGTAGAAAAATTCACCATCTTACTAAAAGAATTTTAAATACATAATCATTTCCAAAAACATAACATTATTTCACGAAAACCATTCCTTTAAAACCATTTACCACTTTGAAAACGTGTATTAAGAAATTTATTTAAGAAAATACTCTTTTTAAGACACCTTTCTCAAAAATGAATCTCTTTAGTATTTTAAATTAATACGAGGAATTTGCGGGGTGTTACATAGTCTCCAGGAGCCAGTGTGGTAGAGATCCGGTACTTCTGATTGCTTCCGACTAGGTGGATGGATCCCGAGGAGATGTAGACTTGAAACCGAGACCACAAAGCCTAAATACCCGATAATATGGACTCGAGATATGTGGACAAAGAAACTTTGACTTTGCGAGACAAGCTGTTTAAGAAATTCGACTTTGCGAGACGAATTGATTAAGAGATTCCCTTAAGATAAGGATAAAGTATTAGATAATGCGACGATTGCATCGCATCCTCATGCATCCTGCATAATTATCTGTTGTATTGTTGTGTTGTGAATGTGCATCATTGTGTGCTTGTATTGTCTTAATATTTTGCCTATCGTAAACCCACACCATCGACGATGCGTCGTTCAGAATGCTTACTCTCTCTGTCTTTCCCTCTTCCCTGTGGACTTCAGGTGACAGAGTGAGTAGTTTATATTGGGAATTGACGTTGCAAGCATTGGCCTACGAAGACAAGACCGAGATGGAGTCTTGAAGGAGAAGAAGGTCAAGCTCGGCTCGAGGACTCGTTGATCGAAGGATCAAATCTTCGGAGGAGCATATGTTGGACGAAGATCTATAGTTATAGTGTCTATGTTCAAGTATTGTACTCCCTTACCAGGTACTTAGACATCATTAGCTACATCCACATGTGCACCCGAATTATGTTTTATAAAACTGGATAACCGAGATTAAGTTTTACGGTTAAGACAAACGAAATGGGCTTTTAAATGTGTTTTGTGAAAACAAGTTTCAGAGTGCGATGTTTCGTAACATCTCGGTTTGGAACTTGAAAAGTTTTATGCTATGTGAGAACATGAGTTTAAAATTGCAAACATGATTTGAAAATCTAAGTGTTCTCACCTTGTGTAACACTCTTAAAAAAAAAATTGGCCCAAATTTTCACTATATTAATTAAAGAAATTTTATTTTCAAGTTGTCAAATCGGGGTGTTGCAGTTGTGGTATCAGAGCAATGGTTGTCCTAAGTAGCCTGTTATATGGGCTTACATGCTTTGTTTGTGTGCATTTGTTTGTGTGTTAGTGTTAGAATTATAATGGGTGAGGATAGGAATACAAAGTTACGTGAGCGTTCGTCCTGTCTCTATCATTCAATCTCTATCGCTCTGTCTCTATCGTTCTATCTCTCTATCTCTGGAGTGCGTTGGGAATTTGTTTACGGCGCGTGCAAAGAACCGAGACTAGTGTCATCGTGAGACTTTGTTCTGTGTGACCTGAACTTTCTCTTGTTTGTTGAAGCCCTCTTTGTTGGGAACCCCTTTTGTTACAATAACTTCTGAAATCCTGACCTGCCACCCTGTTTGTTAAAAAGCTTCTTTTGATGCGAGCCCTTTTCTTGTGCTCATGATCGACATCCTTAATGACCTGGAATGTCTTTCGAAAAATGACCATGTTCTGTCAAAGCAATTTGACAAGACTATGATTACTGATGAACCCAAAGCTTCATCCCCTGAACTTTGACAAACCAATTTTCTTCTTCAGAAACTTTGTGACAATCTTCGACCTTGACATCTTATGCCAATCAAGTAGACATTTCCCAATTATGAGGTGGACAGTGAGGTGTTGCTAAGGATGAGTTGTGAAGGTTGAAGGATAAGTAAGTGTGAACAAAGGTGATGTATCAGGAACAATGTAAGATAAGAGTACCCCTTAGAGCCATAAGTATGATAGTGGAATGTACAAGCTTGATAGTAGTCTACCCCGAGTGGTGACATGAATAGTGTTAAGGTGGTAGATATCTAAGACCAGTCTGAAGGATTTAGAGTTAGAGAAGCTCTAGTTGGAGTAGGTGAACGATTGGAGTGGATGTGAACTTAGGATAGGACCATGAGATTGAGTAAATGAGGTGGTAAAATTAACGGATGGAACCCTTAAGTGACGACCAAGATTAGAATAAATGACTAAGATCTGATGTTGTAACGGACATAGATGACTGTAAGTTTTGGATTCAAAGATATTTCTAGGATTCAAGCTGTTAAGATAGGAGGATAAATCCCCGAGTTGGAGAGATTTTGATGGTTTAGAACCCGAGGATGAGCCATAAGGGGGTGAGAAAAGGCTTAGAATGCATAAGTTATTTAGGATGAGGAGTTAGATGATGTACATTTCCTTTAAGAATTTAGTGGTTGTTAAGGAAAAGGAAGGAATAATAGTTATCCTAGTCATTCAATGAGGGAGAAAATTTGGTCTAGTCAGCAGAATTTAAGGTGATACTCCGATAGGCTTGGACAAAGTGATGGGATGTTTTGTAAGATGAACTAGAATTGGTGAATGTTGGGAATTTTTATAGTTTTAGTCTCTGTCAAATGCTATTGGATAGGCATGATGTATAGGAATATGATGTATCAAAGTTGGGGAGTAAACGAAGAATTTTGAGGTTTGTAATAACCCGCCTATGCTTAAGTGGATGAGAAGAGTCATGTTAAGAGAGAAAGACCATGAGAAGAATAGTAGTACCCTTGTAGGGATTGGCATAAGCATGTTATTCTTCCTAAATGTGTTTCAAAAGCCCTTGAACCCTTAAACTTTTGTTGACAAAACTAAACCGTTAATGTTCCATTGTACCTGATAATGGAATAACCCAAAGGATTACTTTTGAAAGTAATCAATTTGACTTACTCCCAAGAACCTCCAGAGAAGGATACATAAATGGCGACTCGAAGACTACGACTACTAAAGACCAAAGAAATCACTCCAAGGAGCTCGGCATTCCACGATAGTGTGATTCCGCGTAGCATTTCTCGAGGACGAGAAATTTCTAAGTTGGGGAGGATGTGACATTCCGTATTTTCCCGATTAATATAAATAAGTTTTCATTAAAGAAGAATTTTGATATATTGTTTTAAAAATGATTTTCGATGAATATTTTCAATTACGTAATCAATTTTCGATTTTATGGAATTTTGGTAAACAAAGGTTTTATGGAATTCAAGCAAATGATTTTGTTGAAGTTTGGAGTAATTGTATTATTTGTGATTTTATTTGAAAAATGAATTTCTTTGTGCATTTTTATGGATTTAACCTAATTGATTTAAGAATTGATTTAAAAGAGTTTTGATTTCATGATGGGTTTATATGCTTGGGAATTTAATTTACTCGTGTTGTGATTTTGTGTGTTTGGTTGCTTAAGGTTTTAATTTAGATTTTGTTTTCCTAAATTCATGCATATGATTTTAAGATGGAAAATTATTTTCTCTAAGAGATCAAAGTCAAAATCATCTTGATCTAGAATCAATTCTAGGGAACCCTAATTAGAATCCTAATCCTTGATTAAACCCTAATCGAGCTCTTAATCCTTGATTAAGCACTTAATCACCCTTTAAAACCCTAAATCCTCAAAGTTAGTGAGCTAACCTAGAATTAATCTTCCTTAAACCCATGATTAAGTTTTGATTAGTGCCTTAATCCTTGATTAAGCCCTAATCACTAAGGATTAGTGGACTAAACCTAGATTAATTTTCCTAATCCTACCCTAATTACGATTAGATCCTAATTAGCACCTTAAACCAAATTAAGGTAACCTAATCTACCCTTGAAACCCTAGGGCCGAATATTAAGGAGCATAACTTGGTCTCCAAGTTGCATGCCAAAAAGTCAAGTACATGACATCACCTTGATGACCTAAGCATGACCTAGAAAAGGAAAAAGAAAAGAAATAGGAAAGAAAGGAAGAGTGGGCCGTGGAGGGACTTAGAAGCAAGACTTGGTCCCCAAGTTTTGTAACTTAGTCCCCAAGCATTTGCAAGGAAGCCACCCATGCAAGCCCTTGATGGCAATTAGGAAAAAGTGAGGAAGAATAAAAGAAAGGGACCAAACCGTGTGGAGAGAGAGAGTTTATTTTCATTCCTTCATTCTACATTCTTCCATCTTCATCCTTTCTCTCAAACAACACCAACACCCACATACACTAACCAAACCGTGAGGGAGTGATCAACACACCCACATCCCTTGTTTCTATTTCTTCATTTATTCTCCAAACTAAACCCAACACTCAAGATCTACATCAAGCTCTTGGTGAGAGAGAAAGAAGAGAGTGGCCGAATTAGGAGAGAGAAGAAGGAGAACAAAACCTCAACACCAAACTCTTCATAATCTAAGCAAGATCAAGCCAAATTAGTGAAGAGGAAAAGAAAAACCATGGACCTTAGAGAGGAGAGTGAGTGAGCCGTGAGGAGAGGAAGGAGAACCAAAGAGAAAACCAAAGATTTGGACTTGATTTTGAAAATCTAATTAAGTGAGCATTTCATCTCATGATCTTAAAAGTTTTAAACCTTTTTCTTTGATTCATTTTCATTCTTCATGATTTCTTTCTAAAGCTTTGATTTGGTTTGAAAGGTGTTGATGCATGTTGGTTTTCAAGTTAGATCTAGTGATTTTCTTTACATGCATGTTGATCTTTGAACTTGATCTTGAGGTTGTTGTTAAGAAAGTGTTTTTCTCATGATCTTGAGTTTTCTTCTTGATCTCTTAAAAGTGTTTTTGAAAAGGACTTGATTTTTAAGTTTAAATGAAAGATTTTTCAAAAACCTAATATTTTGGTTGCATGCATGTTTAGATCCATGCTTCATCTATGATGTACTTGATGTTTGAGTTTTTAATGTAGAAATCTTTGGAAATGATTGATTTTCTTGGTGATTTTCCTTGTGATGGCCACAGTTTGTGCATGATCTTTATGTTGGAAGTTTTGATGTTGAACTTTGTTATGTGCATGTGATTATCTTGAGATTCTATGTATTATTTGGAAGTTTGAATCTTTAAGCAAACTCTTTTCAAGAAAACCATGGGCTAGTCACGGTTTTGTTGTTGTTGTGAGTGAAAACTTGATTTTCTTTTGCTTGATCTCTTGCATGACATGATCTTAGAAATTCAATGATGTTCTAAATGAATAGAAATTTGTGAGATTGTTGTGATTTTAAGTGGTGGTCACGGTTTGTATGAGAAAATGAAAAGAGTTAAGATTCTCTTAAGTTTAAGTGATGAATATGTGATTTCCATGAACCATGAATTGATTTTAAGTGTTTAAACTGAAATGAAAATTGTTTAAAGACTCAAGTGTACTCACAGTTTCATATAGGAGGTGTATGTTAGGATTATATTTTTACTTGCTTGATGAATTATATGAAATTGTTATTGGATTTGAAGTTGTTTTAGAAGTCTTTAATCTTTGAAAAATGTTTTTGAGAAAACCTAATTAAGGTCACGGTTTGGACCTTAACTTTGGAGCTAAAATTTCTTGAATGTATATGTGTTCATGTCATGAAACTATATGTTGATTTGTGAAACTATTCCTTGAAGAAATAATTTTTAAAAGACTAATGATGTATACTGTTTTAATGTAATTAAGTGAAAGTTAAATGAAAATTTGTCTAAGTGTTTATGTGATGCATGATTCGGTTTATATATGCTTAAGAGTTTGACCTCTTTATTTGATTAAGATATATGCATAAACAAGTATGTGAACATGATGTTCAACTTGATGACTTGTGATTATGTGATGATTGGAACAAATGAACAAGTTTACTTGATAAAGCTTTGTGCTGAAAATTGAATATGTGTGTTTTTAACCTTGATAAATAATATTTGTGCATGCTCAATAATTCTGAAATTTTGTCACTAATCTAAGTATGATAAAATGAGTTTCTCTGAATTTTTGAAAGATTTTTGGAATCGATTTCCTATTTCTATGAGAACCAATTTTGTGAAGACGATTTTGAGAAAACAAGTTTTTCAGTTTAAAGATGGATAGAATTTTCAAACTTGTGCTACTCTAAATTGCTTGAAATTTTTGTGGTAGCTCCTTAAACATGTTGTGTGTGACTCTCTGTAAAATTTGAGGTGATTTGGAGTTGGTTTGATATTTTTACCAATTGAAAAACAGTGAACCGTTTGGTTCAGATTTTCCAGACTTAGTGACGAATTTAATTGAAAAAGTATGACTTGCACAACTCCAAATGATCTGGAATTTTTATGGGATGATCTTGATTGTCTAAGGAAGCTTTATACCAATTTTCATGCAATTCGGAGTTGAAACACTATTTTTAATAATGGCATTTTGGCCTGAGGTCAGCAACAGTTCTATCTTGCTTTTCTTGCGAAATCTGATCTGAAACCTAGCCTAAGGTTGTTCAAATGACTTAGAAATTTTATATGATTAACTTTGGCATATATGTGTATGTTCTTGAAATTTTGAGAATTAAACAAGTTGATTTGGTATAGTTTTAGATTTTATCTTTTGTGCTTTTCCGTAATTGAACAAAAGCTTTATTTAAATGTTTTCGACAAACATGAATTTTGTACTTCATTTCATGACTTGTCTGGATCTGCATGGTGATTATAATGTCTTGAAATAATTGAATAAGTGATTGCTTGATGGTATGTTTAGACTAGGCATGAGTGAGTTTACAAAGTTAATTGTTTATGGTGTTTCGGTCTAGGCTATTAGTTTGGAATGATAATTTGAAAATGTGCTGTGTTATGTGCTATGTGCTAAATGGTTTGTCTTATTTGAGGCATCATGCTGCCCATGTTTGATTTTGAATGTTTGGACTTGAGAAAGTATTGATCAAAGTGTTTATTTAATTATTTTCAAGATACCTAATTTGTTTATGGATTTAAATTGGTTTTGGGCAACAAAAAATGAATTTAAGACTTGGAATATGATGCTGTCCAGAGTTTTTATAAGTTGTATTTCTTATTCAAGAATGTTTTCAAAGTGATTTGAAGCTGAGTTTTTATGAGTATCTAATATAAGGTAAAGTTGGTTTGAAAAATGACGTTATTCGATGTTTCCGGGATCGAGCAAGCTGTTGTCCAAGACGGACCAGCAACCGATCCATTTATTTAAAACGATTTCATTGCTTTTCTATAATGATTTCGAAGTATTTAGAGTATAGTGAAAGTTGGATTTTGATTTGATAAAACCTTTGCGTTTTACGATTTTCCGACAAGAAGTGAAAGGAGTTTTCGAAAAACACGTTTTGATTCTGAGTACGACGATTAGTTAGATAGACTAGTAACGTTAGTGCCTTCTATCTAGAATAAGGTGCGTATAAGTCAGGAAGCTGGAGCAGCTGACAGTTGGGAGGACCCGCAACGATTTCGGGCGAGGTATTTGTTGGAGTTGAGGTGAGAGAGAAGCTTCCCTAAGACACCGTGGTATTTAGGTGATCTATTAGGACACTCCGTACTCTCTCAAAGTCGGACTAAAGGTCTATTGTAGCTAGTAGTATACCCGATAAATTGTGTGCCTTGTTTGTATCGCGGTATACGAAGACTCAGACCTATACCATCACATGGTATGAATTGATTGATTGATATATTTGCTTATGTTGAGATGTATTGCTGTTATATTGTCATTGCATATGCATGGTGCATCATCCCGTTATATAAGATAAGAATAGAAGAGACATAGAAAATTATAAGAAATTCCCCAACGACTAGAGCGAAACTTTAAGAGGTGGAACACGTGATGGAATCGGATGATGCTGATGCGCCGAGTACGTGGAACGAACTGATGCTATGATGACGACGATGTCTTGAGTGTAGATGCAACGATTGCTGAAATATGTTGTGAGTGTATCTATGTGGTCGTAGCCACATGTTGAAAGTGCATCAATGTGGTCGTAGCCACTTGCTGAAAGTGTATCTATGTGGTCGTAGCCACCTGATGAGAGTGTATCAAAGTGGTCGTAACCACTTGTTGAAAGTGTATCTGTATGGCTGTTGCCATATGTTGAAAGTGTATCTGTATGGCTGTTTCCATATGTTGAAAGTGTATCTATATGGCTGTCGCCGTATGTTGAAAGTGTATCAATATGGTTGTGGCTACGTGTTGAGAATGATTCAGGATGGGTCGGAGCCCGTCAGATATAGTAGTCGAGTCCCACAAGAAGTAACCCGCATATGGTTTGTGCTATATGACGGAGGTGACTTAGAATTGGTCGACATTAGGATAATCGAGTATATCCTTACGACTTAAAAGCCCTTACCCGAAGTAGTGGAGAGGAAGACATGGTGTTTACCTGCGTGGTAATCACTTGTTGATTAGGATAGGGGAAGGTAATGACGGTGATTCGTCAAGAAGTGTAAGAGGAGTCTGTCTAGGCGGGAAAAAGCTACAGTGACCAGGGCTGACCATCCGAGGTTGGGTAGGTAGTCTGGTGTCGTAGCTGAAGTACTGCGTGTACACTAGACGGATGACTGACACCCCCTTGACTAAATCAGGATCAGAAGAGGGATGCTTCAACACGGTGGAGGTTGACACCCTTTGTCATGACATTTCTATTTCCCGGGCATTTTATAGTGTATCTTGGTGTAGTCTCCAGGAGCCGGTGTGGTAGAGATCCTGTACTTCTGATTGCTTCCGACTAGGTGGATGGATCCCGAGGAGATGTAGACTTGAAACCGAGACCACAAAGCCTAAATACCAGATAATATGGACTCGAGATATGTGGACAAAGAAACTTTGACTTTGTGAGGCAAGCTGTTTAAGAAATTCGACTTTGCGAGACGAATTGATTAAGAGATTCCCTTAAGATAAGGATAAAGTATTAGATAATGCGATGATTGCATCGCATCCTCATGCATCCTGCATAATTATCTGTTGTTTTGTTGTGTTGTGAATGTGCATCGTTGTGTGCTTGTATTGTCTTAATATTTTGCCTATCGTAAACCCACATCGTCGACGATGCGTCGTTCGGAATGCTTACTCTCTCTGTCTTTCCCTCTTCCCTGTGGACTTCTGTGATGATGTCCACAGGTGAGAGAGTGAGTAGTTTATATTGGGAATTGGCGTTGCAAGCATTGGCCTACGAAGACAATACCGAGATGGAGTCTCGAAGGAGAAGAAGGTCAAGCTCGGCTCGAGGACTCGTTGATCGAAGGTTCAAATCTTCGGAGGAGCATACGTTGGACGGAGATCTATCGTTATAGTGTCTGTGTTCAAGTATTGTACTCCCTTACCAGGTACTTAGACATCATTAGCTACATCCACATGTGCACCCAAATTATGTTTTATAAAACTGGATAACCGAGATTAAGTTTTACGGTTAAGACAAACGAAATGGGCTTTTAAATGTGTTTTGTGAAAACAAGTTTCAGAGTGCGATGTTTCGTAACATCTCGGTTTGGAACTTGAAAGGTTTTATGCAATGTGAGAACATGAGTTTAAAATTGTAAAATCGTGAGGATTGAGTGAGTGTGTTGGGAGAATTGGAGCTTGGAAGTGAAGCTGTTTCTGGTCAAAGTGTTGTCTTGAGCTTACTTCAATTTCGATTTCTGGTAAGCTCATGAATCCTTGAGTCTCAAATTCAGTTTCTTTAGTTAGTTTATGTTGCATAGGGTCTAAAAAATCTAATTTCCCCAATTCTTATCTCTGTTTCGTGGGTGAACCAATTCGATTTTGGTGTTGCACTCAATCTGCTCTGCATGTTGGAGTTTAAAGTGTTTTTGGTGTTGTGGAGCTTTTCTTTGGGGATTCTCTGTTTGATTCACGTTTGAGAAGTAAGGGGAAGTAATTTTATTCACTAGATAGAGATTGAATTTCACTAATTTTGCTAGAGAGCCACCAAGAGGCTCTAAGGGCTTAGATTGAACAGGATCTTTGGTTTGGAGACCAAGCTTTGCTCTAAAACTGTGTTGAGCAAGTTCTAAATCATGCATGCAAGCTTAAATGAACTTTATTTCATGAGAATTGTGCTTATTATGCGATTTGAGGTGTTGAGTTGTTAAAATGTGTATTTTATGCATGATTGATGAATCCTCTGTCAAATCTGTGTTTTGATATGAAATGAATGTTGTAACATGTTCAAATTATGTTATGTGTGCTCTGTTGATCCTTGGAATGGACTGGAAATGAGTAGAAATGAAATTGGTATGTTAAAACTATGATTTCAGTGTATTCTGCTATGAAACACTCGAGTATTATACAGGGTACTCGAGTAAAATATCTTTGAAACAATGTAAATGAAGTAAGAACACTCGAGTATCATCTCTAGCACTCGAGTATCGAGCATGACCTGATGACAAGTTAAGGCTTGTAAGATCCATGAAGAATGTTTTGATAAATGCCAAAAGGTTTTGAACAAGCTTAAATGTGTTGATCAAGTTTCAAGCTCAACAAGCAACAACAAACATCAAGTTAAGAAGAGAGATCCAACTCATGAAGACTTAGTTCGGTAGTTTGTGTTTTATTGTTTTATCTTTCGCCTCACAAGTCTCTTAGTTTATGAGTTTGGGTAGAGTTTCTTAGAGGGTAGTGAATCTCTTTTGATTGCATGATTTTATCATATTTTGAGTATTCACTTTGCCTAAAATCAATAGGTGGCTTAAAGGTTTGAAAGAAAAGGTTTAGATTTTGAGAAAACAAGTTTTAAGTGTTTTTTGAACTGACTACTCGATTAGCCACTTGTTTACTCGAGTAGAATTTTGCAGTCTTGCGCAAATACTCGATTAAGGCTATGATTACTGGATTAGAATTTTGAAGCCTTGCGTAAATACTCGAGTAGTAACTCAGATTACTCTAGTAGTGAACACTGATTACACTTGTTACTCGAGTAAGGGCTTGGCTACTCGAGTAACACGAGCTGTTACTGTTTTTAAATGAGTTTTTCACTTCTCAAAAGCACTTCTAACCATTCCTAACTTTTGGGTATTCTATATAAACCTATTTCTAACCTTTGTGAATCATTATTACAATTACCTATCATTTTGATATTCATTTTACAAAGAATCAAAGCCACTCTATTCTCTTTCACTTTCTCAAGATCAAAGCTTTAACTTTTACATTCTTTGATCAAGAACCTTGAATCTCTCATGTTGATATTTTCATAGCTTTTGAAAGAGATTCATAGGATTGTTATTTTGTTTTCATTTGAGTTGTAATCATTGCAAAGAAGGCAAACACTCTACAACAAAGGAAGTCTTGAAGAAGTTATTCATCAAGCAAAGTTATTTGGAAGCCTTGGTGTGGCATATCATCAAGCACTTGGAAGTCTTGTTGTGAAGCAAGCAAGTGGAAGTCTTTGAAGAATCTCAAAGCATTGGAAGACTTGTTGTGGGGTATCGGTAAGCAAGAGAAGAGGTTAGATTAGATATCAATAGGGTTACAAGGCAAGGGTGTGGTATCTCTTGTAGGCTAGCAAGAAGGGAGTCTTGTGCGGCATTTACTTGTAATTTGAGAAACTCTAATTCCTCATAGTGAAGAATCTCTCTTGGTTGAAGAGGGGACTGGAGTAGCTTTCAAGTGGATGAAAGTGAACCAGGATAAATCAGTGTGTCGTATCTCTAAACTCTCTACTCTTTACAATTCTTGTTATTAATTGTGTTCTTGGTTGAAAACCTAGAAAAAGTGATTTCTTATAATTGATTGAATTGAATCTTAATTGTGCAAAATTGATTTGGGGAAAATCATTTTCATAACCTAGGTAATCAATAAGAATATTGGTGTTAATCAATTCCGCTTTATCTCTGATCATATGTGTTAATTGATTGATTTTCGTATTTGTTTGAAAAGTGATTAATCCATTAACAGAGGCATTAATCGATTAGTTCATGTCATTAATCGATTAAGGCTAAAGAATTTTTGTGAAAATCATTTGTTTTAATCGTTTAGATTTGTTTCTTTCGAAAATCTTTTAAGGTTTCTCTAACACCTATTCAACCCCTCCTTCTAGGTGTTCTCCTAGTGTTTCCTAGTTGTTTCACCCACCGATTGTAGGTTCTAACAAGGCTAACCACTCGAGTCATTCAAGGTCACTCGAGTAATCTGGAAATCAAGATGAACACTCGAGTAATCTATGAACTACTCGAGTAATTTATTGAATTTGAAACCCAAATCCTCAGAAAGTCATGAACACTCGAGTAACTTTAAGAACACTCGAGTAATCTGGAAAATTTGATGAACACTCGAGTGTACTGAATTTTACTAGAGTAAATTTCCCAGAACCTGAAAGATACATTTTCAATTCTGACTCATTTAACTTAAGGAATTAATAACAATAATCCAAGGGATCTAGACTTGAAGGGAATTGATTAATATGAGTATACCGTTTGGTGACGGTCCTTTTCGATAATAAAATAAGCCTAGGTGACCTGTAAGATATTAATCAGCTTCCTTTAAGTCTAAAGAATAAAGTGCATTCATTTTGGAGTTTGGATGGTAGGACGTATATCATGTTTTTGGTAAACATGTGGAGGGCCTCTGGGAGTGCCAATACGCTTGCTTGATGACACGTCGTTGACATGGTCGGCTGAGTGGATGCCGATATGGTTATACCGTTTGGATGACGGGATATGCTTGGGTGGCATGGATTCCAAGCTTGTCATGTACATTCTAGGTGAATGTACGAATTGTTGTATACCTAGGAATACAATGCACTGTTGAGTGCTGGGTTGTCAGGGATGGACGTCAGAGAGTGACATAGAATGATGGAGATATGCTTGAGAGCTAAATTCATGCATCATGCCACTCATTCAAATTAATTGTGATAAATGAAACAAGTATGGGCATCCTATTTGCATTCAATAACTGCTAAGTGTTATATGTGATTGTTATTTATGGATGCATATTTACATATTCATGGTGCATGATTTATTCTCTGTTGATTATGTGTATAGAATTTCTTACCCCTATGCCCTTGTAGGTGATGTCTCGTTACATTGCTTGCATCGAGATCCGGCCACTTCCTAGTGGCACATGGATCTATGAGGACCATCGTGCGGTGTTCGAGGGGGAGGTAGAGATTACCTTCTACCACCCGAACCCGCTGATGCGATTCCGTCCTCGTAGATTTAGGATTCCCATCATATACACTATGCACGTACCCCCGTTTTATACTTACGACGGACCACCTCCCATGCGACCAGCTCGCTCTTATCACAGTTTTCATTTTCGACCTACCCGCTCTCACCCTTTTACTTCGAGAGTCGTCCGCGAGGAGACTCCCCCTTCTGATCCGAGGAGCCCAGTCAGGGTTTCACCATCACCTGACCCGGTACCCAGTGGTAGGGTACCCTCTCCCTCGAATGAGATCGAGGAGGATCCGGTGGAGGACGAGAGTGGAAGCGAGCCTGTTGTGCATTCTACTGGGAGTGACTGGAGGGACGATGATCCCTATGTACATGCATATGGTGTATGATTTGGGTCGGAGGATCCGATGTGTGGAGGCTGTGGAGGAGATTTGCTGCTGCTGTGTTGATGATGATGCTACTACCTTACTACTTTTGCTTCTTGGAGACTACTGCTATCACTACTACTACATCTGATGCTGCCAGATCTACGTGACCACCCTTAGAGTTATATTTTGGTTATGTATATATGTTGTAGATATACTTTTGGAGTACTCTAGGGTTTTGGTTACACTGCTATGTAGATCTGTTGATGGACTTGTATATTTTGGAACTTCGAGACTCTGATGTTGGGCTATGTACTTATGACTTTCCTATATATAAAATCTATGTTTATATTCCTATCCATGGCATAGTCCGATAATTTCCGCTTACTCTGATTTAATCTATTTGAGAGTTTGGCTGTGAAAACTATTCGATGGTATCAGTTTTACCAAATGAAGCATGGGTAGCTTCAGTTGTGTTCTATGATATAAATACAATTTCAAAAGACGAATGTTACCCAACTTTTGAAAAGGTTTTAGAAATCGCCGAATTCGATACAACTGTTTTGAAATGCTTTAGAGTTTATTCTCCAAGAATTCCAAGTGTTGATTTGTGCACCCGCTTTAAAAAGAAAAATTTTATTTACATATTTTCTTAACACTCACAAGTCCATATATTATCCAATATAATAGCTTAAGTACTATATTATACTTGGGTAATTCGGAAGGGTGTCACAGTAACTCTTAAAAAAAAAAAATTGGCCCAAATTTTCACTATATTAATTAAAGAAATTTTATTTTCAAGTTGTCAAATCGGGGTGTTGCAGTTGTGGTATCAGAGCAATGGTTGTCCTAAGTAGCCTGTTATATGGGCTTACATGCTTTGTTTGTGTGCATTTGTTTGTGTGTTAGTGTTAGAATTATAATGGGTGAGGATAGGAATACAAAGTTACGTGAGCGTTCGTCCTGTCTCTATCATTCAATCTCTATCGCTCTGTCTCTATCGTTCTATCTCTCTATCTCTAGAGTGCGTTGGGAATTTGTTTACGGCCCGTGCAAAGAACCGAGACTAGTGTCATCGTGAGACTTTGTTTTGTGTGACCTGAACTTTCTCTTGTTTGTTGAAGCCCTCTTTGTTGGGAACCCCTTTTGTTACAATAACTTCTGAAATCCTGACCTGCCACCCTGTTTGTTAAAAAGCTTCTTTTGATGCGAACCCTTTTCTTGTGCTCATGATCGACATCCTTAATGACCTGGAATGTCTTTCGAAAAATGACCATGTTCTGTCAAAGCAATTTGACAAGACTATGATTACTGATGAACCCAAAGCTTCATCCCCTGAACTTTGACAAACCAATTTTCTTCTTCAGAAACTTTGTGACAATCTTCGACCTTGACATCTTATGCCAATCAAGTAGACATTTCCCAATTATGAGGTGGACAGTGAGGTGTTGCTAAGGATGAGTTATGAAGGTTGAAGGATAAGTAAGTGTGAACAAAGGTGATGTATCAGGAACAATGTAAGATAAGAGTACCACTTAGAGCCATAAGTATGATAGTGGAATGTACAAGCTTGATAGCAGTCTACCCCGAGTGATGACATGAATAGTGTTAAGGTGGTAGATATCTAAGACCAGTCTGAAGGATTTAGAGTTAGAGAAGCTCTAGTTGGAGTAGGTGAACGATTGGAGTGGATGTGAACTTAGGATAGGACCATGAGATTGAGTAAATGAGGTGGTAAAATTAACGGATGGAACCCTTAAGTGACGACCAAGATTAGAATAAATGACTAAGATCTGATGTTGTAACGGACATAGATGACTGTAAGTTTTGGATTCAAAGATATTTCTAGGATTCAAGCTGTTAAGATAGGAGGATAAATCCCCGAGTTGGAGAGATTTTGATGGTTTAGAACCCGAGGATGAGCCATAAGGGGGTGAGAAAAGGCTTAGAATGCATAAGTTATTTAGGATGAGGAGTTAGATGATGTACATTTCCTTTAAGAATTTAGTGGTTGTTAAGGAAAAGGAAGGAATAATAGTTATCCTAGTCATTCAATGAGGGAGAAAATTTGGTCTAGTTAGCAGAATTTAAGGTGATACTCCGATAGGCTTAGACAAAGTGATGGGAAGTTTTGTAAGATGAACTAGAATTGGTGAATGTTGGGAATTTTTATGGTTTTAGTCTCTGTCAAATGCTATTGGATAGGCATGATGTATAGGAATATGATGTATCAAAGTTGGGGAGTAAACGAAGAATTTTGAGGTTTGTAATAACCCGCCTATGCTTAAGTGGATGAGAAGAGTCATGTTAAGAGAGAAAGACCATGAGAAGAATAGTAGTACCCTTGTAGGGATTGGCATAAGCATGTTATTCTTCCTAAATGTGTTTCAAAAGCCCTTGAACCCTTAAACTTTTGTTGACAAAACTAAACCGTTAATGTTCCATTGTACCTGATAATGGAATAACCCAAAGGATTACTTTTGAAAGTAATCAATTTGACTTACTCCCAAGAACCTCCAGAGAAGGATACATAAATGGCGACTCGAAGAATACGACTACTAAAGACCGAAGAAATCACTCCAAGGAGCTCGGCATTCCACGATAGTGTGATTCCGCGTAGCATTTCTCGAGGACGAGAAATTTCTAAGTTGGGGAGGATGTGACATTCCGTATTTTCCCGATTAATATAAATAAGTTTTCATTAAAGAAGAATTTTGAGATATTGTTTTACAAATGATTTTCGATGAATATTTTCGATTACGTAATCAATTTTCGATTTTATGGAATTTTGGTAAACAAAGGTTTTATGGAATTCAAGCAAATGATTTTGTTGATGTTTGGAGTAATTGTATTATTTGGGATTTTATTTGAAAAACGAATTTCTTTGTGCATTTTTATGGATTTAACCTAATTGATTTAAGAATTGATTTAAAAGAGTTTTGATTTCATGATGGGTTTATATGCTTGGGAATTTAATTTACTCGTGTTGTGATTTTGTGTGTTTCGTTGCTTAAGGTTTTAATTTAGATTTTGTTTTCCTAAATTCATGCATATGATTTTAAGATGTAAAATTATTTTCTCTAAGAGATCAAAGTCCAAATCCTCTTGATCTAGAATAAATTCTAGGGAACCCTAATTAGAATCCTAATCCTTGATTAAACCCTAATCGAGCTCTTAATCCTTGATTAAGCACTTAATCACCCTTTAAAACCCTAAATCCTCAAAGTTAGTGAGCTAACCTAGAATTAATCTTCCTTAAACCCATGATTAAGTTTTGATTAGTGCCTTAATCCTTGATTAAGCCCTAATCACTAAGGATTAGTGGACTAAACCTAGATTAATTTTCCTAATCCTACCCTAATTACGATTAGATCCTAATTAGCACCTTAAACCAAATTAAGCTAACCTAATCTACCCTTGAAACCCTAGGGCCGAATATTAAGGAGCATAACTTGGTCTCCATGTTGCATGCCAAAAAGTCAAGTACATGACATCACCTTGATGACCTAAGCATGACCTAGAAAAGGAAAAAGAAAAGAAATAGGAAAGAAAGGAAGAGTGGGCCGTGGAGGGACTTAGAAGCAAGACTTGGTCCCCAAGTTTTGTAACTTAGTCCCCAAGCATTTGCAAGGAAGCCACCCATGCAAGCCCTTGATGGCAATTAGGAAAAAGTGAGGAAGAATAAAAGAAAGGGACCAAACCGTGTGGAGAGAGAGAGAGAGAGTTTATTTTCATTCCTTCATTCTACATTCTTCCATCTTCATCCTTTCTCTCAAACAACACCAACACCCACACACACTAACCAAACCGTGAGGAAGTGATCAACACACCCACATCCCTTGTTTCTATTTCTTCATTTCTTCTCCAAACTAAACCCAACACTCAAGAGCTACATCAAGCTCTTGGTGAGAGAGAAAGAAGAGAGTGGCCGAATTAGGAGAGAGAAGAAGGAGAACAAAACCTCAACACCAAACTCTTCATAATCTAAGCAAGATCAAGCCAAATTAGTGAAGAGGAAAAGAATAACCATGGACCTTAGAGAGGAGAGTGAGTGAGCCGTGAGGAGAGGAAGGAGAACCAAAGAGAAAACCAAAGATTTGGACTTGATTTTGAAAATCTAATTAAGTGAGAATTTCATCTCATGATCTTTAAAGCTTTAAACCTTTTTCTTTGATTCATTTTCACTCTTCATGATTTCTTTCCAAAGCTTTGATTTGGTTTGAAAGGTGTTGATGCATGTTGGTTTTCAAGTTAGATCTAGTGATTTTCTTTACATGCATGTTGATCTTTGAACTTGATCTTGAGGTTGTTGTTAAGAAAGTGTTTTTCTCATGATCTTGAGTTTTCTTCTTGATCTCTTAAAAGTGTTTTTGAAAAGGACTTGATTTTTAAGTTTTCATGAAAGATTTTTCAAAAACCTAATATTTTGGTTGCATGCATGTTTAGATCCATGCTTGATCTATGATGTACTTGATGTTTGAGTTTTTAATGTAGAAATCTTTGGAAATGATTGATTTTCTTGGTGATTTTCCTTGTGATGGCCACGGTTTGTGCATGATCTTTAGTTTGGAAGTTTTGATGTTGAACTTTGTTATGTGCATGTGATTATCTTGAGATTCTAAGTATGATTTAGAAGTTTGAATCTTTAAGAAAACTCTTTTCAAAAAAACCATGGGCTAGTCACGGTTTTATTGTTGTTGTGAGTGAAAACTTGATTTTCTTTTGCTTGGTCTCTTGCATGACATGATCTTAGAAATTCAATGATGTTCTAAATGAATAGAAATTTGTGAGATTGTTGTGATTTTAAGTGGTGGTCACGGTTTGTATGAGAAAATGAAAAGAGTTAAGATTCTCTTAAGTTTAAGTGATGAATATGTGATTTCCATGAACCTTGAATTGATTTTAAGTGTTTAAAGTGAAATGAAAATTGTTTAAAGACTCAAGTGTACTCACGGTTTCATATAGGAGGTGTATGTTAGGATTATATTTTTACTTGCTTGATGAATTATATGAAATTGTTATTGGATTTGAAGTTGTTTTAGAAGTCTTTAATCTTTGAAAAATGTTTTTGAGAAAACCTAATTAAGGTCACGGTTTGGACCTTAACTTTGGAGCTAAAATTTCTTGAATGTATATGTGTTCATGTCATGAAACTATATGTTGATTTGTGAAACTATTCCTTGAAGAAATAATTTTTAAAAGACTAATGATGTATACGGTTTTAATGTAATTAAGTGAAAGTTAAATGAAAATTTGTCTAAGTGTTTATGTGATGCATGATTCGGTTTATATATGCTTAAGAGTTTGACTTCTTTATTTGATTAAGATATATGCATGAACAAGTATGTGAACATGATGTTCAACTTGATGACTTGTGATTATGTGATGATTGGAACAAATGAACAAGTTTACTTGATAAAGCTTTGTGCTGAAAATTGAATATGTGTGTTTTTAACCTTGATAAATAATATTTGTGCATGCTCAATAATTCTGAAATTTTGTCACTAATCTAAGTATGATAAAATGAGTTTCTCTGAATTTTTGAAAGATTTTTGGAATCGATTTCCTATTTCTATGAGAACCAATTTTGTGAAGACGATTTTGAGAAAACAAATTTTTCAGTTTAAAGATGGATAGAATTTTCAAACTTGTGCTACTCTAAATTGCTTGAAATTTTTATGGTAGCTCCTTAAACATGTTGTGTGTGACTCTCTGTAAAATTTGAGGTGATTTGGAGTTGTTTTGATATTTTTACCAATTGAAAAACAGTGAACCGTTTGGTTCAGAGTTTCCAGACTTAGTGACGAATTTAATTGAAAAAGTATGACTTTCACAACTCCAAATGATCTGGAATTTTTATGGGATGATCTTTATTGTGTGATGAAGCTTTATACCAATTTTCATGCAATTCGGAGTTGAAACACTATTTTTAATAATGGCATTTTGGCCTGAGGTCAGCAACAGTTCTATCTTGCTTTTCATGCGAAATCTGATCTGAAACCTAGCCTAAGGTTGTTCAAATGACTTAGAAATTTTATATGATTAACTTTGGCATATATGTGTATGTTCATGAAATTTTGAGAATTAAACAAGTTGATTTGGTATAGTTTTAGATTTTATCTTTTGTGCTATTCCGTAATTGAACAAAAGCTTTATTTAAATGTTTTCGACAAACATGAATTTTGTACTTCATTTCATGACTTGTCTGGATATGCATGGTGATTATAATGTGTTGAAATAATTGAATAAGTGATTGCTTGATGGTATGTTTAGACTAGGAATGAGTGAGTTTACAAAGTTAATTGTTTACGGTGTTTCGGTCTAGGCTATTAGTTTGGAATGATAATTTGAAAATGTGTTGTGTTATGTGCTATGTGCTATGTGCTAAATGGTTTGTCTTATTTGAGGCATCATGCTGTCCATGTTTGATTTTGAATGTTTGGACTTGAGAAAGTATTGATCAAAGTGTTTATTTAATTGTTTTCAAGATACCTAATTTGTTTATGGATTTAAATTGGTTTTGGGCAACGGAAAATGAATTTAAGACTTGGAATATGATGCTGTCCAGAGTTTTTATAAGTTGTATTTCTTATTCAAGAATGTTTTCAAAGTGATTTGAAGCTGAGTTTTTATGAGTATCTAATATATGGTAAAGTTGGTTTGAAAAATGACGTTATTCGATGTTTCCGGGATCGAGCAAGCTGTTGTCCAAGACGGACCAGCAACCGATCCATTTATTTAAAACGATTTCATTGCTTTTCTATTATGATTTCGAAGTATTTAGAGTATAGTGAAAGTTGGATTTTGATTTGATAAAACCTTTGCGTTTTACGATTTTTCGACAAAGAAGTGAAATGAGTTTTCGAAAAACACGTTTTGATTCTGAGTACGATGATTAGTTAGATAGACTAGTAACGTTAGTGCCTTCTATCTAGAATAAGGTGCGTATAAGTCAGGAAGCTGGAGCAGCTGACAGTTGGGAGGACCCGCAACGACTTCGGACGAGGTATTTGCTGGAGTTGAGGTGAGAGAGAAGCTTCCCTAAGACATCGTGGTATTTAGGTGATCTATTAAGACACTCCGTACTCTCTCAAAGTCTGAGTAAAGGTCTATTGTAGCTAGTAATATACCCGATAAATTGTGTGCCTTGTTTGTATCGCGGTATACGAAGACTCAAACCTATACCATCACATGGTATGAATTGATTGATTGATATATTTGCTTATGTTGAGATGTATTGATGTTATATTGTCATTGCATATGCATGGTGCATCATCCCGCTATATAAGATAAGAATAGAAGAGACATAAAAAATTATAAGAAATTCCCAAACGACTAGAGCGAAACTTTAAGAGGTGGAACACGTGATGGAACCGGATGATGCTGATGCGCCGAGTACGTGTAACAAACTGATGCTGTGATGACGACGATGTCTTGAGTGTAGATGCAACGATTGCTGAAATATGTTGTGAGTGTATCTATGTGGTCGTAGCCACATGTTGAAAGTGCATCTATGTGGTCGTAGCCACTTGTTGAAAGTGTATCTATGTGGTCGTAGCCACCTGATGAGAGTGTATCAAAGTGGTCGTAACCACTTGTTGAAAGTGTATCTGTATGGCTGTTGCCATATGTTGAAAGTGTATCTGTATGGCTGTTGCCATATGTTGAAAGTGTATCTGTTTGCCATATGTTGAAAGTGTATCTGTAAGGCTGTCGCCGTATATTGAAAGTTTATCAATATGGTTGTGGCTACGTGTTGAGAATGATTCAGGATGGGTCGGAGCCCGTCAGATATAGTAGTCGAGTCCCACAAGAAGTAACCCGCATATGGTTGGTGCTATATGACGGAGGTGACTTAGGATGGGTCGACATTAGGATAATCGAGTATATCCTTACGACTTAAAAGCCCTTACCCGAAGTAGTGGAGAGGAAGACACGGTGTTTACCTGCGTGGTAATCACTTGTTGATTAGGATAGGGGAAAGTAATGACGGTGATTCGTCAAGAAGCCTAAGAGGAGTCTGTCTAGGCGGGAAAAAGCTACAGTGAGCTGGGTTGACCATCTGAGGTTGGGTAGGTAGTCTGGTGTCGTAGCTGAAGTACTGCGTGTACACTAGACGGATGACTGACACCCCCTTGACTAAATCAGGATCAGAAGAGGGATGCTTGAACACGGTGGAGGTTGACACCCTTTGTCATGACATTTCTATTTCCCGGGCATTTTATAGTGTATCTTGGTGTAGTCTCCAGGAGCCGGTGTGGTAGAGATCCTGTACTTCTGATTGCTTCCGACTAGGTGGATGGATCCAGAGGAGATGTAGACTTGAAACCGAGACCACAAAGCCTAAATACCCGATAATATGGACTCAAGATATGTGGACAAAGAAACTTTGACTTTGCAAGACAAGCTGTTTAAGAAATTCGACTTTGCGAGGCGAATTGGTTAAGAGTTCCCTTAAGATAAGGATAAAGTATTAGATAATGCGACGATTGCATCGCATCCTCATGCATCTTGCATAATTATCTGTTGTATTGTTGTGTTGTGAATGTGTATCGTTGTGTGCTTGTATTGTCTTAATATTTTGCCTATCGTAAACCCACACCGTCGACGATGCGTCGTTCAGAATGCTTACTCTCTCTGTCTTTCCCTCTTCCCTGTGGACTTCTGTGATGATGTCCACAGGTGACAGAGTGAGTAGTTTATATTGGGAATTGGCATTGCAAGCATTGGCCTACAAAGACAAGACCGAGATGGAGTCTCGAAGGAGAAGAAGGTCAAGCTCGGCTCGAGGACTCGTTGATCGAAGGTTCAAATCTTCAGAGGAGCATATGTTGGACGGAGATCTATCGTTATAGTGTCTGTGTTCAAGTATTGTACTCCCTTACCAGGTACTTAGACATCATTAGCTACATCCACATGTGCACCCGAATTATGTTTTATAAAAATGGATAACCGAGATTAAGTTTTACGGTTAAGACAAACGAAATGGGCTTTTAAATGTGTTTTGTGAAAACAAGTTTCAGAGTGCGATGTTTCGTAACATCTCGGTTTGGAACTTGAAAGGTTTCATGCAATGTGAGAACATGAGTTTAAAATTGCAAACATGATTTGAAAATCTAAGTGTTCTCACCTTGTGTAACACTCTTAAAAAAAAATTAATTGGCCCAAATTTTCACTATATTAATTAAAGAAATTTTATTTTCAAGTTGTCAAATCGGGGTGTTGCATAGGGTGATATAGAGTCACCTCTACCTCACCCTCAAACGTGGCTCTGTGGTCCTCGTAGTACCACACTCCACTAGGGAGTGGGCGCAACTCGATGCAAGCTAGATAGCGTGCCATCACCTATAATGGGCATAAAGGGGTAAGCAGTATAATCCACATAATCGAATAAGAATAAATAAAGCAAGTAACAATTACAAGTCCCAAGTATCCATATGCATATACAAATGAACAAGTATGATTCATTTATGATAATTTCATTGCTCATATGTCATGATGCATGTCTCCCATTTCCATTGTCCATTGAACGTTCAATCCAGTAATTCGTATACATGACCAACATGTATTGTGGAACTGCTCGGATAGTGTGCACACAACGTCACCAAGACGTAACAGCATTCCCAAATGCTGCCCACATTATCAAAATGTGTCATCGAGCCAGTATCCACCGAATTAATTGTCCATCTCCTTTCTCCATGCATGTATGCACATATAACTCATCCATTAAGATTAACCAATAATCTTATCATGTGAAGATTAACCAATAATCTTATCATGTGCATCCAATATTATTCCATCAGTGAGTTATAATGTTGTTAATAATTTCCCCGTTCTTTTATTGGAACATGATTCCTTCCCATAAGCATAGTTGATCTTAATTGACATTACTTTAGGTATGTTAAAAGAAAATTACTTTTCTGTCCTTGGTCCAAAGTACTCGAGTAAACATCCCAAGACTCGAGTGTTTCACAGATTCATCAAAATACTCGAGTGTACTTCATGAGACTCGAGTGTTATTTATTTTCCAGAAATTTATATTTTTAAATTCATCAAAATACTCAAGTGTTCTTCATGAATACTCGAGTGTTCTTGAGTTTCCAGAAATTCAATTTTTCCAAAATCATCGAAATACTCGAGTATCATCCCAAATACTCGAGTATTTGCAGACAAACAACACTGCAAAATTGAGTTTTAACATACCATTTCCAACTATAGTCAATTCCAACCCAAACCAATGATCAACAGAGCTTATATTACATATTTTAAACATGTTCCAATATAGAATTAACAACATTTAACACTGAATCACAGAATTTCATCAATTATGCATAAAATCCATTTTTCCACAACTCAACATACCAAATTCAATTCTAGGCACATTTAGCTCAATTATAGCTTTGGTACAGCTTGCATGTAACCTAATAAACTTGTCCAAACCAATGTTTGAATCCAGAAAGGCCTCCAAGCCTCAAACCTAATTCCAACTATGCCCATAGAGTCGTTTGTTGACTCTCAACCTAAATTCACATGATTTAAACTTATTCTAGTGAATTAAAAGCTTCACCCTTACCTCTAAGTCGTGAATCAACAGGGAATTTGCAGAGAAATTGGCTGGAACACTCTAACCCCCAAAACCCAAAATTCAAGCTTGAAGTCAGCTCCAGACCTCAGGAACTTGGTTTGGCAGCAACTATCCCTCTTCTTTCGATCCTTGATTCTCCTTCCTCAAGCAATCATAACTCTCAAATCTTATGTCTTTGTAAAGCTCGTGATGTGAGCTTTACAATGGTGTATTACTCTCAATTCAACTCTCATACACGATCGTATAATCAACTCACGAAATCAGGAACCCTAACTTTGAAATTTCAGAGCAAATCCATCAAAATCCTCCACCCTCTTCAACCAAGAGCTTATATAGACACTTCTAACGATCATGCAGCTCGCCACGATGCCCATTAACGTGCCATGGGCGTGTTTTCGTGTCAACCATGAAGAATCGTTGTGTGTTGACTCATCAAACGCACTAACGAGTTCTCCACTGACTCGATTACTCGAGTGTTTCCAGGAATACTCGAGTATTCTGGTCAATTTTCAAAAATATTTATTTTAATGCTCTTCCCTCCAATACTTTTCTAATATTGTTTCTAGGTCCTCATTCAGGGTTAATATGTAAAAACTTTATTTTTACATAAAATATTTTTTTATCAAAATATTTTCCACTTCCTATGAGCACCCATACTAACACATAATTAATCTAAATTAATTATAAAGTAATTAGAAAATACTTATGAAATAACCTTTCATAATCAAAATTTTCATTACATCAGGGAATGAAAATTTGGGGTGTTACACTCATCACCTAAATCCAATATTCTATTTCTTTACTAATCTAGAGTTCTCAATAACACCATAAAAACAAACAACTCCTAGTAAGCCCTTATGAACTAATTAGAACCTCTTCCCTAGGACAAGCCAATACCCACCCTCTTAGCTCAACCAAGAAAAGGTGAGAGTAAACCTTCCAAGCCCTAGATCCAATCACCACCACCAAGAAGCCCCAATGAACTGAGAGGGAGGAAAGTGATCTTGACTTTCCTTAGGTCACAAAAACGAAAATGAATATGAGATTGTGGCACTCATAAGATGGAATTCGAAATTTCACCGAGGGGGAATGAAAAAGGGAAATTCGTATGGACCCTAAGAAGAGAAAAGAGAAATGAGTTTTACCTACTAAGCTTGATAATGTGAGTTGTAAATCTTTTACTTTAAATCTCCTAATATCCTATGTTCTTAATCCTAAAACAAGCTTTCATTTCACAATTGTTTATGCTGCTATGGCTGCTGTTGTGTATCATACTTGGATGGAAAGGAACAGAAGAATTTTCAAGAATCAATCCCAACGGCCGGACCATTTCTTTATCATTTTGAAGAAGGAATTTGCTTTGAGGATGTCTTTATATTTTGTTAAATTTTAGGAGTTGGTCTAATAGGACACTAGTTGACAGAATTATTTGTGAAATTGAGTAGTTTTTCTTAGTTTTGGTTGCCCTCCCTCTATGTCTGTGAACCCTTCCTAGAATGTGGCATGGATTGTAGGGGTTGGTTTTGTGTAAAATTTTGATCTTTGGTAATAAATTTTTTTTATTTACCTAAAAAAATTTCATGAAAACTATATAGCATGTAAATTAACTTTTATGAACACAAGCCATCCTCTTATACTCATTCAATTATCCAAACATCACAATTAAGATAATTGCATTTCAGCCAAGTCTAGCAATCCACACAAAGCATTACATTCGCTAAAACATCAAACACACGCTAGATCAAATACGGGGAATTCAAGGAAATAAAATCACAAAACCAAATCAAACCAACTCATTTCATTTCCAAACTTTTCAATACACTTAAACACATATTAAAATACCTCACATAAAATTTCCAAGTCATTTCAGTATCCAGAACCTAAGTTTCTATTCCGTTTTGTCTTAAAAATCAATTCTGGACTGTTATCATCTGAAGCAAGTTTGCATTTATTTAAAATAGTAAATAAATTCTAATTGTCACGAAATTTAGTACAAAGAATTATCATATAGTCAGGAACATATCGTAAAATTTTCATATTATTTGGAGTTGTGAATGTAACACTTTTTCAATTAAAATTCCCTGAAACTCTGAAAATTCTGAATTGGAATTGCGTACTGTTTTATTTTAAATAAAACATCAAATCAACTCCAAACAACCTCAAATTTTACAGAGAGCATCCTCATAAATTTAAGACCTCACCATAAAAATTTCAAGTCCATTGGAATAACATAAGTTCAAAAACTCTATTTATCTTTAACCCGAAAACCTCGTTTTTCCAAAATCGTTTTCTCAAAAACAATTCTTGAAAAATTAGTAAACCAATTCCAAAAATTATATAAAAATTCAGAGATGCTTAACTCAATCATATAAAAACAGTGGTTCAACTTCAAAATCACCAAACATGTGTAAACACTTTTCCTCCAATTATTTTTCAAGTGAAAATCCTAGTTCATCAACCAATCCAAAAATGCATTGAAGTATCAAAACATGCTCAAGTTAGTTTAAAATCACTAGAACATGCTCAAGTAACATTTAGTATGTATCAAATAAATTTTATTCCCTAAGAACCTTGCAAAACCGAATGGTGCATAAAAATCAATTTGTTTTCCAAAACTATTTTAAAGTACCAAAATCAAGCATTTTCTCAATTAAACTCTAACTCATACTACTATTCAACACATATACCTCACTTAGGGTTAAAACAAAAATCATTTGATTCATTTTTACATGAATGGACGGATGGTGCAATAGAGAAGGTTAGGGAATTTTGCAAACACCTTAATGTTTATACAGACATCAACATTCCAACACTTTAGAACAATTAAATTTTCATGTTCACCATATCAAACATAAAGGAACCGAATTGGATCAAACAACATAAGACAAATATTCAACCTCAAACATTTTGAATCAGCTTACTCATTTTCAAGTATCCAACTTGGGGTTTTCCTCCAAGGTTTCCTTCTCTGTTGCTCGCGGTTGACGGCCGTCTCCGCCGTGCCTTCATGGCAAAGAAGAGGGGATGCCCTCCTAAAACTCCTTCTAAGCAGAAAACCTCTCATGACAACCTTACTGTTGATCTTAGCCAACTGATGAGGAAGACATCGCCGATATCGATAGCTTGACGCCTAAGCAAGCGACAACCTTACTGAAAAACATAGATGCTATACGTGAAAGACTCAAAGGGAAGGCTCCTACCACGGATGAGATTGGTGCGGTTCAGGAAACACAAAAGCAGGATGCTCCAGTGGTGGGAAGTTCGAATCCTATTATTGAAAGGCCACCTTCAGTATGGGATTCTTTTGACATCTCTAAACTACGCAATGCGGGTGAGAAATTGAGTTTTATTCAGTCTCAGTTGAAAGAAGGAATATCAGTGGGAAAAATTGATGCAGAAGATGTTGAGAATGAAGAGAAGTACTGGCAACAGGCAATTGTCTGTTACGTCCTAGGTGCAAGACCACCATACAATGTAATAAGTGGATATATCAAAAAGATATGGGGCCAGCACGGGATTGATAAAGTGCTGATGAATAATGATGGCACAGTGGTGGTTAGGTTCAACACAGTGGAGGCAAGGAACACAGTGCTTGAAATTGGTGTTTACCACTTTAATAAAAAACCAATAATACTAGCACCTTGGACTGGTAAGCCAGTGACCAAGAGCCAGTTGCATAGTGTACCTGTGTGGATTCGATTCCCTAATCTAAATCTGAAATTTTGGGGAGCTTCTGCCCTAAGCAAGATTGCAAGTCTTGTAGACACTTCCATAATGGTGGACCAGGTTACAAAGGACAGGAATAGAATTAATTTCCCACGAGTCCTAGTGGAGGTGAAGCCATCAATTCTACCTGAGGAGATTTATTTTGAGGATGATAAGGGGAACCTAATAACTCAGAAGGTGGAATATGAGTGGAAGCCAGTTTTCTGTGCATTATGTTCTATGTATGGCCATGACAGTAAATCATGCAGAAAGAATGTTAATGTTAAGAAGATTTGGGTGGAAAAAAAGAAGCCATCAAGAGAAGAGATAGAGAAGATTGATGACACTCTCAAGCTAAAGCAAGCACTAGAATCTGGAACCATCCCAGAGGAAAATGTTGCTTCTGCCCTAGAAATTGTCAGAGAATTAGATCAAGCACCACCAGGTACTGAGTTGGCTGCAGTCCCAAATCAGGAAGTTCAGAATTCTGTTCAGCAAATAGCAGATAAGCCTGCTCCACAAGGTGAGGAGGATAAGGAGGGTTGGACTCCTGTTATCCCAAGAGGTAAGTCTCTGGCCAGGAATAAGGGTGCTAGTTCTTCCTCTACATCCCCTGTAACACCCCGTCTGAATACCTCATATTTGCTTTAATGATAAAAAGATTATTTTGAGAAAGTATTTTAAAGAGAGTGTTTTAAAAGGATATTTTGGATTGAATTTCTTTTATAATTTCAAGTGATAAAGGATTTTCAAGAAAATGATTTTTATGAGAATCCTATGAGTTTTGAAATGAGTTTTTGAATTAAAATATTTGAGTATTTGATATTTGGTATTTTAAAGAAATGATGATTTTATAAGAAAGAAAATAAAATGATATTTATGTGTGTGTGTGTGTGTGCATGTGTATGTTCGGCCGTGTGTGTGTATGTGCATGCATGATGAAGTCTTGACTTTCTTGCACCCTAAGATAGTAGACTAGTAGTACAAAGGTTTAGCTTAGTGTAAAGCATGGTTAAGAGGTTGACCAACCAATAGGAAGGAGGATTAAACCTAATTCTACTCCATTTGTCTCATGGCTTGGCTTTGAGCCATGCAAGCTTTTATGAAGTCAATTTTACCCTTTAAGCAACACTCTTGGCTGAATTATTTCAAGGGCAATAAGGGAATTGCTCGTTTGCCTATATATGTCCAAGACGCTAGTTCATTTCCAACCCTTTTCCTCATTTCCCATTCATAAACCTAAACACTTATTCTAAGAGTTCTCCTTAAACTCTTAGAGAGAGAGATAGGGACAGAGTGAAACCGTGAGCTAGAAGGAGAAGAGAAGAAGGAGATCAAACCCAAAAGCCTTAGGATTCCTTGAAGACAAGTGAAGGTGGTTGAAGATCTTCTCTTTTTCTTGTTTGTTCGCAAGTCCTAGAGTGTTATAAGTAGTTTTTATTTTTCCAAGTCTTGTAAAGTTCCTTTGTTGTTGCATGTTTATTTTTCTTGTAGATCTATGTTTGTAAGTACCTATTAAGCTTTGATCTTGAGTTTCAAGAGTTACATAAACTTTTAGAACCTTAAACCATGGACTCTACCATTCGGCCATGTCTAGAAAATTAGGTTGTGATGATCTTTATTTCGTTTTGAGTTCATGCATGTTTGTTTGATGCTTGTTAAAGTTGATTTAAGTGGTTTGAATGCTTTGATTTTAACTTTGATTTTTCTAAGCTTTGATCTTTGGTTTTCTTTTCAAAAAGGACTTTGATCTATTGTTTTAACCTTGAAAAAGATTTGTTTCTTGCCTTGATTTTCAATAACTTTGATCTTGAATTTTTGCATGTGATTCTTTTACTCAAAAGTTTTGTTTCTTGGTTTGCATGTCACGGTTTTGACAAGAAAACAAAGGAAAACAACTTTTTCAAAATGGTTTTGCCTTGATCTAAGTCTATGTGTGTTTCAAAGTTAAAGATTTATGTTCTTCCTCTTCTTTTGTAAAGTTGTTTTCGGTCAAGCTTTGAAAATCAAAGAAATCATGATTTCTCTTCCTAAAAGTTCCTTGCATGTGATTCTCTTTTGTTTTAAATGATTTTTAGAAGCACATGCAAAAGAAAATAAAAATGAAAATGTGTTTCGGTGACTAAGAGGTCACGGTTTTGTGAGAAAAGGAGTGGTATTTTTCTAAAAACATGTGTTTGAAATACATGTTTTTGATTTGTTGATTTTAAGTTTTTTGCATGAAGAAAAAGTGCATCAAAGACTTTGTTTTCCTATGGTGATGATTCGGCCTATACTAGGTTAAATAGGCTAGATTCTTTTTGCATGTGATTACCTCATTGAAATGATTATGTTTTGTGACTTTGTTTTAAGAAAAATTATTGTGTTGTTTTGGTTTGTTCAATTCGGTTTTCATAAAAGAAAATGGGAAATTATATTTGATTATTTTCAAAAGTATTTTCATTGTTTGATTTATGTCCTTTGCTGTCCAAGATTTTATTTCAAGGTATTTCAATTTTAAAAAGTGTTTTTGAGTTATGAAAAGTGTGGATTTCAAGTGTTGTTTGATATATAAAAAGTTAGAATGAAAATTATTGATTTTAAATGTTTTTACAACTTGAAAGGGTGGCTGGACTTTTCCATACAGCCACATAAACTATTTATTTTATTTATTTTAATGTGAATTTTCAAAGGATTTTAAAGGATTTCAAGTATAAGAAAGGTTGAGAGTGTTTTGATAAACACTTGTATCTTTAAGAAAGGGATAAAGCAAGTAAAGGATTTTCTATTCGAGAGACCAAGTGTGATTTTTAATTGAAATGATTTTTAATAAAAGTGTATTTATTTACCTTGAGGTATTCAGTGGACGGTGGAAACGATTCCTAAAGAGAAGCTAGAGATTTCCGAGGTCAAAGTATTTCTCTTGCTGGACTAAGAGGTGAGTGAGAATGCGGTGAGCCCGTAACGTAGTTGCTCGTGTGGTGATGTGGAAAGGCTTACGTGATCTATTATGTGATATATGTTTTATGTTTTATGTTTTATTAAATTGATGCATGTTTATTTCTATGTTATGTTGGTTCCTTTACTATTATGTTGTGGAAAGTATTATATTCGGTGTGATGAATCCGGATGGTATTATTGATGATAATAAGAGCATAAAAGAGAAAGTATAAAGTAAAGATAAGTGAAAGAACGATGCATGATGTGATTCAAAGAAATGCGGTGGAGCAACAATGCACTGGACGAGGAGACTACACTCGTGCAGCTGAGATCGTGCTGGTGGACTCCAAGATGGAAATGATCGTTAAACAGAGCTATGTGAATTCCTACGGGAATGATGTGATGGAATTGTGCCAAGCGGCCTGAGAAAGTGAAAGAATGTTATGTGAAAGTGGGGAAAAGAGATAACCCTTAGTGGCCGGGTCTTGTCGAAGGGATGGACTAAGGGCAGCAAGCCGACTGTAGGTTAACTAAAAGACTTTAAAAGATTTAAAAGACTAATATACGCGGTGAGGTATGAGAGTGCGAAGTAGTGGAGAGGAAGATACTATGGGTATCTGCGGTTACTCAGGTGGGGATTGCATGAGGGGAGGGCAAGGACGGTGAACGTCAAGAAGCCTTGAGTATATTTCTAGGTGGAACGAATCCCACAAGTGGCGTACTAACGTGGTAGGGACTGGGTCCAATGCCGTGGCAAGTTCGGCATGGCTAACTAGAAATGATACTGTCACCCCCTTGAATGCAAGTCTATAATAGTGAGAGGGACTGGAACGGGGCATTGTGATTTGCCACTGCGTGGACAGTGAGCTTTGATAATTATGAGAATTGAATTGATTGAGGTTGTAGTCCTCCTGGTATGGGACCATTTAAGTATTGAGACAACTGTCGTGCCCGCGTGGTAAAGGTCCTGTACTCCTGTTGGCTTCCGACTAGGTTTGGATGGAGACCGAGGAGATGTAGACGTGTGCGTTTTTCCTCAATGATGGTTTTCCCCCTACCTCATTGAGTGAACTGAATTATGATAAGACTTAATACTCAAAGAATAAAGATATATTGGAATGTTGAAAATGATGAGAAAGTTTGTGATGAGCTGAGACTAATGTGTGGTGGCATTGAATGATGTGTTATGCTTTACTTATATGTGCCCTATATATCATTTATATGATTTGCATATTTTGATTGTTATGTTATGTTCATTTTATGTTACCTGCGTAGTCATCTGATTTTGTTACGTATCCCATTCTGCTTATCCCATATACTCTGGCTATTCTATCTAGCTCTGTATATCTGCTAGTGTCCTCTGTCATTCGTTTTTCTTTCTATCGAGTCTACCCTGAGACCTTGCGGTCAACTCGTTAGTGTATGGCACACTGACTCTCTCCTACCTGTTTGTCGTATTGGCATTTGCCGGTATTGCAACGGGTAGATGGCATATCATGTAGCAATCCACATGTGGCCTCTTCAGGGAGGAGCATGGGAGGTTGTTCCTGAAGGCTGGATTTGGCGAGGCGAAACTCGATTGGAGATCGATGATCCAAGGCACATTCTGCGAGGAACAAGTTTGGATGTTCACGTGGGACAAGTCACTCCCTGTGACTATCAAGACGGTGGACCAAGGGAGCATCACGAGTACGATGGTGAACCCGCACCTTTGGCTGCGGTGATTCCTCAACCAATGGAGGAAGAAGATGCTAGTGGTTCTATTCTCGAAGCGGAAGCGGATTCGAGTGAAGATATGGAGACGGATGCTAGTTCCGCTGAGGAGGTCCTGTGTTCTGTGTCTAGATGACGTGGTGTGTCTAGGATCTAAGTTCCAGTCGAGGATTACTTTGTGAAATACCATGGATGTAATTCAGCTACTTTTAATTATGGGTTGTAATCTTTTGTAATCATGGCCTACATTTGGAAAACTTTTTGGAGGGTGACTCCAATATCTATGACTTATGTTTTAATCGTAATGGAAATGATGTTATGTTTCATGATGATGTTTGTCCGGGAAGTTTCGAAAGTGACAACCCGATTTTCAATTGGTAACGTTAAGCACTAACGAATTAATGTTTCTTTGAAAAAAAATGGCCTCCTTTTTGCAATAAATTAATAATAATTCAGTTAAGCTTTTGGAAGTGGAAATCGGGCTGTTACACCCCCCCAATGGGTAAGTTTTTAATTTGGAATACTAGAGGGATCAACCACCCTCAGAAACAAAAAGAAATAAAAAGGTTGGTGCATTCTTATGATTTAGGAATTGTAGCTATGTTAGAGAATAAACTAAGGGCTGCTTCTTATGAGATGACTAGAGACAAACTATTTACAGGTTGGGGATCCTTTATAAACTTGGATGCCCACCCTGTGGGGAGAATTTGGCTAGTTTGGAGGAAAGATAAGTTTATGTTGAATGTTGTTAATTGCATAGCTCAATATATTCACTGTTATGTCAAGCACAACATTGATCCTATTGAGATGTACATCACATTTGTGTATGCAAGTAATGATGCTGCTGTGAGAACTGATTTGTGGAATGGTCTGGTCAATATAAGTAATAATATGGATATCAGCTGGATGATTGTAGGTAACTTCAACTGCTGTTTAAATCCTGATGAGAAGGTGGGTGGTAATCCTGTGGATGACAACCATATGCACGAGTTCAGGAATTGTGTAAATCAATGTCAAGTGATAGATATGAAACACAGTGGTTGTAAGCTCACCTGGTGCAACAAGCAAGAGGGGCAAGACAGAATATATAGCAAACTTGATAGGTCTCTTGTGAACTCTGCATGGTGCAATCAATGGCCTGAGGTGGAAACCATTTTCTTGAATGAGGGAATTTCTGACCACTGTCCTATGCTAATTGACTGGAAAAGTAATCCCTTACTCAAATCAAGGGGCTTTATGTTCCTGAATATGCTATCCGGTGATGATGAGTTCATGCAATTGGTTCAGAATGCCTGGAGTTTTGAGAGGGATGGTTAATGCATGTTTAAAGTTATGAAGAATCTCCGAATTCTCCAGCAGCCTTTAAGGGAGTTAAACACAAGGAAATATGATGGAATTGATAAGAAGGAATTGCAATGTAAGGAGAATCTGGATAGAATCCAGTCTCATCTGCATCAGGATCCTTTAAACTTGCATCTTCAGAAACTGGAAAGAGAGGCAAACCAAGAGTATCAATCAGTGTATAAGGCAGCTTTGGCTTTTTTAAGACAGAAAGCTAAACAGGATTGGCTAAAGGATGGAGATCAGAATACAAGATTCTTCCATTACTCCATCAAGCAAAGAAGGTACAGAAACAGGATTTTGAAGATTCAGGATGACCAGGGCAATGTTCATACTGATCCTACACAGATTAGCCTAATAACACCAATTATTGATGATGAGATAAGGAGCAGTTTTATGGAAATGAATATAAACAAAACCCCTGGCCCTGATGGATATGGAGCAGGTTTCTATAAATCAGCTTGGGGGATAATTGGTGCTGATATCATCACTGCAGTGAAAGAATTTTTTGTTTCTGGAAGAATGCTAAAGGAGGCTAATCAGACTTCCCTTGTTCTTGTTCCTAAGAATGATTGTCCAAATTTGGTGAGTGACTTCAGGCCCATTGCTTGCTGCAATACCATATACAAATGCATTTCTAAAATCATTTGTAAAAGATTGCAGTATGTACTACCTAATCTGATCCATGATAATCAGACTGCTTTCATAAAGGACAGGTATGTAACACCCCGCAAATTCCTCGTATTTGTTTTAAGCAATAAAGAGATTTATTTTGAGAAAAGTATTTTTGAAAGAATATTTTCTTGAGGGAATTTCTTATTTTGTAATTTCAAATGGTGGATGATTTTTAAAAGAAATGGTTTTCATGGAATGATCTTATGAGTTTTAGAAATTGAGTTTTCGAAATGGTTATGTATATAATAATTTTTATACTTTAAAGAAATTGTGATTTCTAAATAAGAGTTATTTTATGAGAAAGAGATGTGTTTCTTATACATGTATGGTTATATGTGTTGGTTTGATATGTGCTTGATGTATGTTGTATAAAATAATTGTGTTAATATGAGTTCTTAAAGATATTTGTGTTATTATGTGAATTAGTGCTTATATTGTTCTAAAGTAAATAAGATTAAGAAATAAAAAAAGATAATGTGTGTGTGCATATGTGTGTAACACCCCAATTTGACAACTTGAAAACCACAACTGTTTATAGTGAAAATTTGGGCCAAATTTTTTTTTAACAAGTGTTATGCAAGATGAGAACATTTAGATTTTCCAAACCTTGTTACAAATTAAAACTCATGTTCTCATAATGCATAAGACCTTTCAAGTTCCAAACCGAGATGTCACAAGACACCGCACTTTGAAACTTGTTTTCAAATAATCATTTCAAATTAATAGCCCATTTATCCTAATTCTAAAACATAATTACTGAAAATGGTTTCAGTTGGGGTTACAGAGTGTTAGCACCAGGACTCTAAGTAACTTGCAATGGAATTACAAAACTCTAAGAGGGAATTACCTAACCTCTAGTCATCTATACTAACGCTTTCGCTGCGCTACTCTGACTCTTGGTAGATCAAACCCTCGGGTCGCCAGCAGCATCATCCTCATCAACCTCTTTAGCGATACTTTCCATGGCAGCTTCCCGTGTTTTCTTTTCTTCCTCATACCGAGCTAGCAATCTTTCCAGAATTTCCTTTTCTTTCCGTTTCATCTCCATATAGACTATGACACGGCCAGTCATAGTTATATTGTCTTCCTTCAAAGGAGATGCTCCTATCTCTCGAATGAGCTGGAACTTCGCTATATTTTCCATCTAAGGACCATGCAGAATTTTCCAATACCAAGCAGAAATATAGGAGAGAGTGAGCTACCCAAAACATGTAATGTCGACTATGTGGATTTACGATAGGCAATTATTAAGATAAAACAACAAACAACATATAAATCAAATAAACGAACATGATCATCATCATCATATAACATCATCTCATTATCACTTCCTAAATCTTACTCCATACATAATACCATTACTTTACTTTTCTCTTTAATCTTTTTCAAATCTTTAAGTTTATTAAGTCTTATCATCTCAGTCCACTCAATGATTAGGGGAATTGACATCATTGAGGCAAACGACTCACACGTCTACATCTCCTCGGTCATCCATCCAAACCTAGTCGGAAGCAAACAGGAGTACAGGACCTTTACCGTGCGGGCACGACAGCTGTCACAACAATCAAATGGTCCCAGACCAGGAGGACTCAGCCTCAAATCAATTCAATTCAATTCATATACATAATCAAGGCACACTGTCTCACTACAGTTGCAATCACAAATGCCCCACTCCAGTCGCTCTCACTGTTCTCGATTTGCAATCAAGGGGGAGACAATACAGTTCTAGTCTCGAGTGCAGAACTTACCACGGTATTAGACCCAGTCCCCACCACGTTAGTGCACCACATGTGGAGTTCGTTCTGCCTAGAACAGTACTCTAGACTTCTTGACGTTTCACTGTCATCGTCCTCCCCTCATGCAATCTCCTCCTAAGTATCCGCAGATACTTATGGTTCCTTTCTCTCCACTACTTCGACACACACTCTCATACCTCACCGCGTTATTCATGTCTTTTAATAGTCTTTTAAAGATTTAAAGATTTTAATGTTTTACTTAAAAGCTTATTCCTAACGGTCGGCTCATCCTTCGTGCATCCCTTCAACGAGTCCCGACCACTAATCTTTCAAACTGTTCCCCAATTCATCACATCACGTTTCCACATCTCATATCACACTCTTTCTCATATCATCTCATCAACTTTCTCAAACTCATTTCCTCCACTTTCTCAAACTCACTTCCTTATCTTTCTCCACAATACTTTTCACAAAACTTTTTCAAAAACATAATTTCAGAAAACTTTCACTTCACAAAACTTTTTCAAAAATATCATTTCATAAATTTTCTCAAAATATCCTTTCACAAAACTTTCTCCAAAAATACTATTTCCCAAAATCATTCACAAAATCTGTTTTCACAATCGTTCACAAAAATATTGTTTTCACAAACTTTTTCTCAAAAATATCATTTCATAAAGCTTTCTCAAAAATATCATTACAAAAAAAGACTTCCTTAAAAATATCATTTTAAAAGAATTTCTCAAAAATATTGTTTCAAAAAGAATTCTCAAAATATCATTTCAACACTTTATCAAAAGATGGTTTCCAAAAACTTTTCCAAAAAGATTGGTTCACAAAACTTTTTTAAAATATTGCTTCACACCTTCTCAAAAATATCTTTTCGAAAACCTTTTCCAAAAATTTCTTTTCACAAATCTTTTTCAAAAGTCTCTTTTGAAAAACCATTTTCAAAAATCACGTTTTTGGATGAGTGCTAATGGAAAAGCAAGCTCAACTCAACTTTAGGCTCTTTCCAAAAAGAAAAACAAGAAATCCCATCTCCTCTCAAATCACATTTCACACTCTGCTTCAAAACCTCCTTTCAACCTCTTTCTCTTTGTATTCCTTTATTATCACTCTTCTTTCTTTCACATTTTCTTACTTTTACAATTTAATTCTTATCAACACATTGTTCACCACACCAATGTATCTCAACCATATCATAACTACTTAACCAATAAATAAATCATAAAGTAATTAAACAACTCAAACATAATCAACCAGAGAACATAATATCATAATTAATAAACCAATCTCAGCCGTTCGGGTGGATAGCTAAACAAACAATCAGACAATTGCTATCACATACACCACTACGCTAAATGAGATTGGAGTCCAACCTTTGAGATGGTTGGACCTCTTAATAAGTTACCTAAATACCACGACGTCTTAAGGGAAGCCCCTCTCTCACCTCAAATACCGTAGGCCTCCGAGAGCTCTCCGCGATTTCCCGATTGCTAATTCCGTCTCGTTTCCTTTGCGTCTGTCGTCCGAAGTATAGCATTTTTTGCCCGTGCATTAGAAACGTTTTTAACTAATTCATTAATTTGTTTTGAAATACTTTGAAATCATTTCTTTTTGAAAACTCATTGTTCACATCCCCAAAAGTTTTTAAACCCAAATTAAATCCATAAAAAAGTTTTCAAGAAAACTTTGAAACAACTTTAAAATGATTTTCTTATCAAAACAGAATTCATTTCTCTGGATATAAACTTTCTTTAAAACGTTCATATTATAAAAATCATTATTCTTAATTTTTAAACAAAATTCAGAACATAAAATAAAATTCCAAAATCATATCAAATCAATTTAAGTTTCTCAAATCACACTTTTTAGTAAAACATTCTTTCAAATATAGAAAACCACATTCAGACAACTCATCACAACTTCACATAAAACAAGCCACATTAAACACAAAAATTCCTTTTTCAATTATTCAATAAACTTATTTATTTTATTTCTAAAAACCGAAAAGAAAATCAAACAAACAACATATCATTCCAATCACATACATAGCATCATAGACATAAAAACATAATCATTCACAAAGGTCATTTCATGGAGATAATTTTCCTAACTACACTAGCATGCACTAACCGAATCACATAGGTGCAAATTTTACAAAGATTTATGCACACATAAAAGCACAAAGCAATTGAAATCATTTTTTTCTTTTCCTTTTAAGGCTAAAAACCGAGAGCATAAAAAGGAAAATTCACAAACTTAAATCAAACAACAAGTGAAAATCACAAATCATTCCAAAGTTTCATGCACATATTCAATTACTTCATGCATGTACCTTCTAAACCTTTAGATTAATTTAACCTCATTATAAATGCAACCTAAACAATAATCAAATATAATTTCCTATTTCTATCCCTCTTGGCCGAATACTAACATGTAAGAATGCAAGATTTTTGGTTTGATTTTTAACATACAAAATCCCAAAATTAAATCAAGACATCAAACACATCATGCATCACTTCAAAATCACTAGATCTAGTCCTATCATGCCCATGCATCAACTAGAAAGCATGAGATTCATTTTTTATTAAGTATGGCCGAATGGCCTCTCACAAAAATATAGCACACATAAAATCAATTACTTAAGCTAAATCAAGTTCACACTTCAAAAATCATTTTAAAACTTGTCCTTTAAATTTTCCCTTACAAAACCGTGACATGCATTAACCAAAAACATAATTTTTCTTCTTAAAATTAACATGCATGCTTCAAGGACATGGATCATGAAATGTTTGCACATAAATCAACAAGAACATCATAAAATCAACATGTATAGACAAAGATCTCGAGTTTATTTTCAAGCAAACTTAGATCATACATTCGTTCATGAAGAGATCACACAAACATATTACAGATTATCATTTAAGCAAACAAAATTAACATGCAATACTAAAAATCATCATAGCTCATGGTTTCAACAAGAAATTTCAACATGCAAGACCAAATAATTTATTTTACCATTTATTAAATTAATTTATCAAATAAGCACATAAACATACATAGATCATGATTTAGAACAAGAAAAACATACATGCAAGGAAGATTTAAGTCAAGCTTCACAAAATCTTAAACAAACTTTAGATCTCTATGTTTGAGTTAAGAAAAATATTTAGATCTATCAAGAAAAGATAAACCGAATCACACACATAGAGTTTCAAATATTACAAATCACTTTTAGTCCATAAAAGTCCAAGATCAAGAAAGAATAACACATAAATTCATCTTACAACTCACGAAAACAAACATGCAAGAAGAAAATAAAAGAAATCTACAAACTAAGAAAGAAAAACTAGACTATTACATTTCTTGTCCTTGTTCTTCGAGTTTCCTAGAAAGAAGGTTGGTTCTTCAAGCTCCTAATACTTAGATTTTCAAAGGGAAAGGCTTGATCTAAGGTGGATCTCCTCCTTCTTTCCTCCTAAGTGTCACGACCACCTTTCTCTTTCTCTCTTTCTCTATTTTTCTCTAAGAGTTAGAATGGACTCTTAGAGTGTGTTTGCATTGGAAGGTTGAAAATGAGGATGGGTGAAAGGAAATGAACTATGGCCATATGCATATATAAGCCACGAGTTGTCTCCCTTTTGCCCTTGGTTTATTTTCGGTTCATGCACACTAGGAAGGGCGGTTTTGTCCTCACAATTTTTGCATGGCTAAGGGTCACTAAAGTCAAGGGGACAAAGTGAAGTGGGCTAGGGCTTTTAGGGGTCATCTAGGTCTAACTATTAGTTGGGTTCTAATTAGGGTTTTTGCCACTTAGTTACTCCTTAGTTTCCATCTAGTCCCTTGGTTTCTTACTCCCTAAGCACACACACACACACGGATACACACACATACACACACCTTCATGCACATGCACAACCGTGGCACTCTCAAACACACACACATGTCTTACAAATTTTTATTTTTAATCACACTTTGCTTAAAATTATTAATTCATGCAACAATTTAATTAATTCTAAGAAATCATAATTTTCACAACCATTTATATGCATCACATATTACATACACCTTAAATAAAACACACGTCACACAAAATTCATGCCAATACAACATCACAAAACACATTATTCTTAAAAAATTCGTTTTTCTTATATTCTGAAAATAAATTTTTATAAATCACTCCAGAAAATTCTAAAAATTACATTTTCAAATTCTAGGTTTCAAAACGATCGTTTTCATATAAAGATCATCAAATTCCGAGTTACGGTTCAAAAGATACAAATTTTTAAAGATAACAGATCCAAAAATTTTATTTCTAACAAAATCACCTTTTAAGAAAAATCACAATTTAACAAATCATTTTCCATCTCATCGAAATCATTCACTTTTCTTATAGAAAATATTTTGTTTAGAAAAGTCCATGGAAATCAGCACTTCATTTCTTTCTTAGGAAAAATACTTTTTTCTAAAAATCATGATTTCAAGGTTTCTTTCGTTAAAAATCGTTTACGCACGTACGGGAAAAATGCGGGGTGTTCAGTGTGCGTATATTACGTGTGTGTGTGTGTGTAGATGTGGGTAAGCCTAAGATTTTATTTTTAAGACAAGGAACCCATAAAATAAATTAGAACCATAAGAAACCAAATTGGTGGAATTAATTAAGCATGAAGTGACTTAAAGCCATAAATTACTCCTCCTTGTCCCCTTTCCTAAAATCAACCCATGCAACAAACTAGAATGCCAAAATCGCCCCTCCTATTTGTACATGAACCAAATCCAAGGCAAGGGCAAAAGAGGGACTACACGAGTTGTCTATATAAAGCCTAACCCCTAGTTCATTTCCAATTCATTTTTCCTCATTTCCCTTCCTTTCCAAAACACAATCCTAAGAGTCCCATTAAGCTCTTAGAGAAAAAGAGAGAAAGAGAGGAAAAGAGAGAGGACCGTGAGGTAGGAGAGAATAGAGAGAGTGGAGATTCAAGACAAACACCCTTGATCCTTCTTCTTCATATGCTTCCTTCTTCAAAGAAACTCACCAATCACCCAAGAAAGAGAGGAGGCCGAGACTAAAACCTAGGAGAAGAGGAGAGAGAGAGATCTTGAAGTTGAAGTTAAGTTTAGATCTAAGGTAGTTGTTTAAAGTTTTTGAGAGTTCTAAGTGTATTTCATGTTGTATTGTAAAGGACTTTAAGATAAACTTTGTTTGAACTCAAGGTTTGTGATGCATGTGTTTATTTTAAGAAATCTTGAAGTTTAAATGACATGCATGTTATTCTTAAGCTTTGATCTTGAATATTTGTGCCAAAAAGTTTTGATCTTTAACTTGAAATTCTTCTTTGTCACAGTTTTGCTTAAAGCTTATGCTTAAATTTATTTATTTGCCTTGATCTTCTCATGCATGTGTTGATTATACCTCGATCTTGAATTTTTAAGAATAAACGAATTTATAAAACACTAGATCATAAACTATATGATTCGGCCATGACTAAAGTTTAGGTCTTGATGCTTTTCAATTTGATCTAAGTCCTTGCATGTTAACCTTATGATTAGAAAAATTGATTTGAGTTGTTGAAATGTTTGATTTTGATTTGATTTTTGATAAAGCTTTGATTTTTGTCTTGATCTTTGAAAAAGCCTTGATCTTTGCCTTGATCTTTAAAAAGTTTTGTTCTTGAGCTTTGTATGTGATTTTTAAACAAAAAGATTTGACCTTTCTTCAATGCATGTCACGATTTTGGTCTTTCCTTGTTTAAATTGATTGTTGATCCTTGATTTGTGACTTTATGTTGAACTTATGGTTTGATTTGTAAGAGAAAAATACATGCATGTTATTTTTGAGCAAAAAGTTTTGATCTTTTCTAATGCATGTCACGGTTTTAACAAAGGAACCAAAGAAATGAGCTTTTGAAGAATGATTCCTAACTTGATCTATGTTTAATGTTCATGCATGTTAAAGATTTGAACTTTACTCTTGATTTTTGGTGTTGAATATTCGGCCAATGCATGCTAACCTAGACTAGGATTCTTTTTCATGAAAAGACATAAACGTAATGAGTGTGTTTGTGAGTTAATGCTAAGATGATTGGTTTGGAGAAGTTTTATGCTTAAATGTAAATAAGTGTATGTATTCTGTCAAGGACAAAAATAAAAAAATAAATGATTTTGCTTCATGAAAAAGAAAATAAAGTTTAAGTGCTTGAAATAAACTAAGTTGATTTATGTGTTTTAGATTTGTAATTTTTAACTTGTTTCTTTGATTCCATTCGGCCATGAAGAGTAAATGAGTTTAGAAAATTTAGTTGCATGAGAATAAATTTATATGGTGATTTTTGAAAAGAATTGAATTATTTAAAGTAAGAAAAATAAATGTGCTTGGTTTATATCTTTAGTTCCATTCGGTTTGAGAGTATATGTGTGACTAAGTGTTTGTGTTTTATGAAAATGAAAGTGAAAATGTTTGGAAAATAAATAAGTGAAAAAGTGTTTGATTGTGAAAGAGTTTATGTGAAAATGAATGTTTGATTTATAATTAAATTAAATGATTGGTTAATTGCTTATATGACTTGATTTGTCTAAGTGTTGTTGTGATTGTGTGTTAGTTGATGTTTGAAAAATATTTGAGTGCATAATTGGTTTTGAAATTAATTGATTTTAAGATAAATCCATTTAATTTCTTTGAGATTTTTAGATTGTATTTAGTGGCTGTCCAAGAATTGTTTTATGACAAAAACTTGAGTTTTAAAGTATTAAATTCGAGTTAAAGAAGTATTTGAAATAAAAAGTGTTTTTAGGATGTTTTCGGATTTTTATTAAAGTGATTTTGTGAAGTAATCCTTTGCTGTCCAGAATTATTTAAAATTGTTTCTTAACTTTTAAAATGTGTTTGTGTGATTTAAAGTATAGTTCTCTAGTGTTAATTGATTTGAGAAAAAGCCAGATTCAAAAACAGTGCATTTTCGGTGTTTTCGAACGTGTTTAGGGTGCTGTCCAAGACGGGCCAGAGACCAAATCAATTGATTTAAATTATTTTATAAGATGTTTTCAAATGGTTTTAAAGAATTTAAAGTGCTAGAAAATATGGGAGTTGTTTTGAGAAAACCATTATGTTTTAAGTTTTCCATGAGGAACAAAACGTGTTTGAGTTACGGAAATATTTTCTTAATACAAGTTAATAACGAAAATGTGTTCTATTTAATACGAGGAATGGTATAGACGAGGGATTGGGGCAGCTGGCAGCGACAAGGATCCGTGGAGACCGTGTACGTTTAAATTGCTGGACCTCAGGTGAGAGAGAAGCTTTCCTAAGACACCGTGGTATTTAGGTGGCATATTAGGACATTCCGTATCATCTCAAAGATCGGAACTTAGTGGTTCAGAGTCAGTAGTATAAGTGGCAATTGTTTGTGTTGTGTGGCCACTTATACGAAGGTGACAAAGACAACATTGTGTTGTGTGATGATTGTGTGTTGATGATGTGAAATTGCATGCTTAGATTTATTTATTTAATTATGCATGACGAAATTAATATTGTTGATTAATATTAATAACATGCTGATGGACGTCTGTTACGTCCTGAATATGGAAATGAAATAGACAAGTTGGTGAAAGTAAAGATACAAAGAGAAAGTGGTAATGATAAGTGATACGAACTGAGAAAGAGATAAAGAGTTGAGATTGGGGAAAGAGTTGATGAAAATGATGAGACTAAGCCAGAGCTGAGAAGAGTAATGTTGAAACGGGATGTGATCTGAGTGGAGCTTGGCTCCTTTGTAATTGATTGTTGAAATGAGACTTATGTTGAGTTGAGCTTGCTCCTCCAAAAATACTCACTGAAACAATATTTTTTCGAAAAGTTTTTGAAATGAGAATTTTGAAAAAAGTTTACGAACTGAGATTTTTGAGAAAGTTTGTGAAATGGTATTTTGAAAAAGACCGTGAAAGGAGATTTTGTGAAAAGCTTGTGAAATGAGGTTTTTAACGATTTTTTAAAAAGAGGTTTTCAGAAATTTTTTGAAAAGAAATTTTTAGAAAGTAATGAAAGAAATTTTTTTAGAAAGCTTGTGAAATAAGATTTTTAGAAAAGTTTATGAAAGGAGATTTTTGAGAAAACTTATAAAATGTATTTGAACAAATTTTTTGAAATATAATTTTGGGAATGTTTACGAAACGTGATTTTCAGAGAACTTATAAAATGTATTTTGAGGAAAGTATGTGAAGCAAGATTTTTGAGGAAATTTATGAGAAGAGACTTTTGAGAAAGTTTATGAAAGATTATTTTGAGGAAAGATTGTGAAATGAATTTGTAAAATGGGATTTTGAGAAATGTATGAAAAGAGATTTTGAGAAAGATTTCGAAATGAGATGGTTAAGAGAAATTTGTGAAATGAGACGGTGAAATGAGATAGTTGAGGAAAATTGAGAATGTTGACAAAGTTTAAGAAATGAGATACGAGTTTATCGAGGTGATCCCAGCTCTGTGCTATGATGAGAAAAGATGAGAGAATGATTGTGCAAAGTTAGTGGTCGGGACTCATTGAAGGGATGCACGAAGGATGGGCCGACCTTAGGTTAATTAACAAGATAAAAGACTTTAAAAGACACTGACGCGGTGAGCTATGAGAGTGCGAAGTAGTGGAGAGGAAAGTACTCCGGATATCTGGGATATTCGGGTTGTGAATGCAATAGGGTAAGCTAGGGCGGTAAAAAACCATGAGGCTTTGAGTACTATTCTGGGCGGAACGAATTCCATATGTGGTAACCAGACGTGGTGGGGACTAGGTCCTAATGCCGTGGTAAGTTCTGCACCCGGAATCGGAATAGTGCTGTCACCCCTATGGCATTTCGAGAACAGTGAGAGGGACTGGAACGGGGCATCTTGATTGCCACTGTACCCGAGTTTTCTACAGTGAGCCTTAGACTGTACCCGAGTTTTCTACAGTTCTCCTGGCTTGGAGCCAATTGATGTTGAGATAGCTGTCATGCCCGCATGGTAAAGGTGCTGTGCTCCTGTTAGCTTTCGACTAGGCTGGGTGGATGACCGAGGAGATGTAGATGTGTGTGTCGATAGCAACGAAACGAGTACCTCGATGATATTATAAATTTCCCCCCAATCATCGATGGTTCTAAATCAATAAGACGTGACAAGAAAAGTCTAAGAGTGATAAAAAGGTTTATGATGATGAGAAGTGGAATTTTATGGATGAATGAAGTTGAGTAAGGAATTGAGAAATAAGGAATGATTATGATGAGGATTGATAACAAGCTTGGCAGGATAATAATAATGATGATAAAGAAAATGAAAGATAGTAATGACAATAATAATGATATGATTGATTGTTGTATTGCGTGTATGTTGTGTGTTGTATGCTTGTATGGTCTTGATATCTCGCCTACTGTAATCCCACACCGTCGATGATGCGTCATTCGGATCGCTTACTCTCTCCTGTTCGTTGGCATATTGGTATTGCTGGTATCTCAACGGGCAGATGGAGCATTGTCTAGAGGTCACTACATGGCGTCGTCAGGGAAGTGGTTGGAAGCCTACTCCCTATGGATGGGTATGGATTGGTTACACCCAGTTAGTAATTTCAAATCCGGAGCACAGACTGAGTGGTGCTAATTTGGAGCCGCATTTGGGACAAGTCACGTTGCGAGGATACAATAGCCACGAAGAGAAGGTGCAGAACGAGACTCTAAACTCCACCACTCCAAGTGGAGGAGAATGGGGATTGACCAACGACGAGGAGGCGGTGACAATGAAGGCATCATCTTCGGGGACAAAGAAAGGACGCAAAAAGAAAGGGAAACTTCATCCGGTTGTTTTTAGTAGAAAGCTTTAAGACTAGTATGATTAGTTTAAGTTTGTTGTGAGTATTTTGAATCAAGGATTACCAAACAATGTGCCACTTATATAATCAAGCTAAGCTTTTACATTCCATATGGTGGTCTACTTTATTTTTGGAAAATCAAACAATGTAATCTTCAATGACAAACAGATTTTGTGAAATTTATGAAATGAAATTTTTAGAAATTTTGTGAAATGAGATTTTTAGAAGGAGTGTGAAATGAAATTTTTAGAAATCTTGGGGAATGTGATTTTTAGAAATTTTGAGAAATGAGACTTTGTGAAGTAAGATTTTTGAGAAGGTCTACAAAACGAGATTTTTGAGAAAGTTTATGAAAATGATATTTGAGAAAGTTTGCGAAAGAGTATTTCAAGAAAGTTTATGAAATGAGATTTTTAGAAAGTGATGAAAGGAAAATTTTTAGAAGGTTTGTGAAATGAGATTTTCGAAAGTTGTGAAATGAGAATTTAAGGAAATATTGTGAACTGAGACCTTTGAGGAAGTTTATGGAACAAGATTTTGAGAAAGATTATGAAAGGAGATTTCGTGAAAGATTATGAAATGAGAATTTGCGAAAGTTTATGATTTGAGATTTTTGAGAAAGATGATAAAATGTGGTTTTAAGAAAGATTGTGAAAAGAGATATTGAGGAAACTGTGAATGAGATGCAAATGTGATGATGCGAACCCAGCTCTGTGCTCTGATGAGAAAAGATTGTGCAAAGTTAGTGGTCGGGACTCGTTGAAGGGATGCACGAAGGATGGGCCAACCTTAGGTTAATTAAAAAGATAAAAGACTTTAAAAGACACTAACGCGGTGAGCTATGAGTGTGATATCGAAGTAGTGGAGAGGAAGGTACCCCGGATATCAGGGATATTCGGGTTGTGAATGCAATAGGGTAGGCTAGGGCGGTAAAACGTCATGAGGCCTTGAGTACTATTCTGGGCGGAACGAATTCCATGTGGTAACCAGACGTGGTGGGGACTAGGTCCTAATGTCATGGTAAGTTCTGCACTCGGAACCGGAATAGTGCTGTCACCCCTATGGCATTTCAGGAAGAGTGAGAGGGACTGGAACGGGGCATCTTGATTGCCACTGTACCCGAGTTTTCTACAGTGAGCCTTGATTATATGAAATGATTTGATATGATATAATTTGATTTGAGACTGTACCCGAGATTTCTACAGTTCTGCTGGCTTGGAGCCAATTGATGATTGAGACAGCTGTCGTGCCCGCGTGCTAAAGGTCCTGTACTCCTGTTTGCTTCCGACTAGGTTGGGTGGATGACCGAGGAGATGTAGACGCGTGTGTTAACGTCGAACGAAACAAGTACCCCGATGATATTTTAAATTTCCCCCAATCATCGATGGTTAAGATCCGATAAGACATGGTAAGAAAGGTTTAAGAGTGATAAAAGATTTATGATTATGAGAAGTGGAATTTTATAGAATAATGAAGTTGCGAAAAGAATTGAGAAATAAGGAAGGATTATGTTGATAAGGATAATGAGTTTGACAGGATAACAATAATGATGATAAGGATAATGAATGAATGACGATAATAATAATGATAATGTCATTGATTGCTATGTTGTATGTATGTTGTTTGTCTTGTTTGTATTGTCTTGATATCTCGCCTACTGTAATCCCACACCGTCGACGATTCGTCGTTCGGATCGCTTACTCTCTCACCTGAGGTCCAGTGATTTAAATGCGCACGGTCTCCCCGGATCCTTGTCGCTGCCAGCTTCCCCAATCCCTCGTCTATACCATTCCTCGTGTTAAACAAAATACGTTTACGTTATTAACTTGTACAAGAAAATCTTTTCTTAACTCAATACACATTTCGTTCCCCGTCGAAAAGCTTAAAAACCTAATTGTTTTCTCAAAACCAATCCCATATTTTCTAGAACTTTAAGTATCTCAAAACCATTTGAAAACATCATATAAAATAATTTAAAACATTTGATTTAGTGGCTGGTCCGTCTTGGACAGCACCTTAACCGCGTTCGAAAACACCGAAAAATGCACCGCTTTTAATCCGGCTTTTTCTTAAGTCAAATACCACTTGAAAATCAAGCTTTAAATCACACAAACACATTTTCAAAGTTAAGAAACAGTTCTAAACAACTCTGGACAGCAAAGAATCACTTCATAAAATTACTTTAATAAAAACTCGAAAACACCGTAAAAGGCTTTTCAAACATCAACTAGCACATAACCACAACAACACTTAGATGAATCAAGTCATACAAGTAATTAACCAATCATTTAATTTAATTATACATTAAACACTTATTCACATAATCATTTTCTAAACTTTTTCATTTTCACAAAATACGATCACTTAGTCACACATATACTCACAAAACCGAATTGAACTAAAGATATAAACCAAGCACATTTATTTTTCTTACTTCAAACAACTTGATTCCTTTTTTAACATCACTATGTAAATTTATTTTCATGCAATCAAACCTCCTAGACTTATTTACACTATATGACCGAATATAAGCATAAGTTCAAGCAAAGGTTTATTCAATGAAATCATGAAGTCATTCATTCCAATTTAATTCCAAGAACCGTGACTTTCACTTGGAAAATTTAAAAACTTTAATTTATTTTCTTTAGCTTAAATCAATTTATTAAATCAAGCATCCTACCAAAGTATTATTTTTTTCAAATAAAATCAATTCATTCCCTTTATCTTTTAATCAAAACCGAATAGAAATCAAATAACCACAACACCCCTTTCAAACACTTTAACTTAGCATTAGTTTACAAAACACACTCATTATCTTTATGTCACTTCATGAAAAAGAAGCCTAGTCTAATTCACATGCATAGGCCGAATTTCATTATGACAAAAACAAGGTTTTTGGGTTCATTTTTCAACATGCAAATTTCAAGATTCTCAAACTAAATCATGCACTTTCCTACACACAATTTCAAAAATATCATTTTCCTTTTTGAAGTTCAAAACCGAAATCATCATTATAACTTCCAAACCAAGTTTTTCATTTTAATTTTCATTCATGCACTTTATGAGTCTTTGAATTAAGAAGAAATTAACATGCATCTACCCTTTTCATGAGAAATAAACATGATCTTTTGGTTTTAGGCTTAGGCCGAATTCTTCATCATTATAAATCAAGGTTTAGTTTCAAATCTTCAACATGTAAGAACACAAGATATAGATCAAGACAAAAATCACTTTTCAAAAGCTTGTCTCCTTAGTTCCTTTTTACAAAATCGTGACATGCATTAAGAAAAGTTAAAGCTTTTTGTTTAAAAACAACATGCATGTGCCAAAGGTCAAGACTTTTTAATAAATCAACACAAGATCAAAGCTTTTTATTTATAAATCACATGCAAAGTTCAAGAACCAAACTTTTTCACAAACAAGTTAAAGATCAAGACCAAAACCAAAGCTTTATCAAATCAAGTCAAAATCAAAACCTTTCATCCACTCAAATCAACTTTTCTAAGCATAAGATTAACATGCAATCACTTAGATCAAATTAAAAAGCATCAAAGCCCAAACTTTAAGTCATGGCCGAATTATAAAGCTCATGGTTTAGTGTTTTATAAGTTCATTTACTCTTAAAAATTCAAGATCAAAGCACAAATGATGCATGCAAAGGAAAATAAAGATATCAAGGCCATAAAATCACACATGCAAGACTCAAGTTCCTTGCTTTATCAAAGATCAACCATAGATCAACACATACAAGTGAAAATCAAGACAAATAAACAACTTTAAACAAAACTTTTGTTAAAACTGTGACAAAGAAAACCATAAGTTAAGGATTCAAACTTTTTAACATAGATTTTCATGATCAACACTTAGAAATGGCTTGCATGTAGTTCAAACTTCAAGATCACTTCAAAATAAATACATGCATCACAAACTTTTAAGTTTAAACAAAGTTTATTATAAAGTCCTTTACAACATAAGATTATTACACTTAAAAACTCTTATTGAGTTTGTTCTTGAGTTTGAAGAAGGAAGTATGTGAAGAAGAAGGATCAACGATAGAATGTTGAGGAACTTAGGTCTCCACTCTCTCCCTTTTCTTCCACCTCACGGCCTTACCCTCTTTCTCTCTAGGTGTTGAGAGCTTGATCTTTGCTCTCAACAAATGTGTTTGGGAATGAAAAAATGAAAGGAAGAAATGAAGTGAAGAGTGAAATAAATGAATGGGAAATGAACTAAAGGCCAAAGGTATTTATAGGCAAAATGTGAGCTTACTATTTTTCCCTTGGGACATTTGGTTCTAATGGGTTTAGGAAGGGCAAACTTGGCACTTCCATTTGTTGCATGGGTGGATTTTAGCAAAGGGGACAAGGAGGAGTAATTTATGGCTTTAAGTCACTTCATGTGTATGGTTTGTTTTTACTAATTAAATTTTCCTATCAACTTAATGGCTCTTAATCGATCACATTAGCTCCTTGCCCTAAAAAAATACAACCCTAGCATGCACATACATACATACACACGCAATATACATAAAAAATAAATTTTCTTCTTATAAAACCACTCATGAACAAAATTCACAATTTCCTTAAAACAGAAAAATATCAAATACATAATCATTTCTAAAAATTCAACTTTAAAACTCATAATATTTTCTCATGAAAAATCATTTCTTTAAAATCATTCACCACTTGAAATCATAAAATAAGAAATTCACTCCAAGAAATTCTCTTTCTCAAAAACAAATCTCTTTATCCTTAAAACAATTCGAGGAATTTGCGGGGTGTTACATTCTCCCCAACTTAAAGATTTCTTGTCCCCGAGAAATACGTTACGGATTGGGCAGCATGACACAAACTTCTCGCATTGCGGTGAGGTCCATGAGATCATTCTCATTCTCGCTTTGTGATCGTATTTCCTTTACTGACATCATTTACGTTGCAGTGCTCCTCTTTTGTCACTTTCTGACGAAGAAGCTTCACAGCACAACCACTTGCATGTCAAGTCGGGTTAAGTCCAACGGACTAACCGAAGGGGATATCGTCTCTTAACTAATTGTCGTGACAGAGAGCACAAACTTGGGTACAGACCCAGGGAATATTAAGCAAACATAAATTCAACTCTTTATCTCTTTTTCAGCACATATCTCATTTCCAATCAGTCCCATAATTTTTATCATTATTCCTTTCTCTAGTAGGTTATTTATTTATTTGTTGATGAAATTATTATGCATGATGAGATTTGAACTGTTGTCGATTACAATGATAATGTGGATAATAATAATGAGTAACAAATATGAAAAGAAATGCGAGTTAGCGTTTGTGAAAGGTTTAATGATGATAACTTGGATGAGCCAGAGCTGGGAAAGAGAGAGGCTATTGTTGCTTACTGAAGTGAAATATGATGAGGTTTGAACTATGAGGAGCCAGAAGGCTGAGATTTCCATGGAGGAATGTGGTTATGTGCGAAAGATCATGAAAAAAAGTTTTTGAGAAAAGTTTATGAAAACATAATTTTTGAAAAAGTTGTGAAAAGATGTTTTTGAGAAAAGTTTGTGAAAACATTATTTTTGAGAAAGTTTGTGAAACCTTATTTTTGAAAAGAGTTTGTGAAACATTATTTTTGAGGGAGTTTGTGAAGCATTATCTTTGAGAAAGTTCGTGAAACATCTCTTTTGAGGAATTTTGTGAAACATTATTTTGAGGAAATTTACGAAAGGATATTCTAAGAAGATGAGAAAACAAGATTTTTGAGACAGATTATGAAATGCAATTTTGAGGAATTTATGGAAACAAGTTTTGAGGAAATTATGAAATGAGAAATTTGGAAAGAAGGAGGAATGGGATGCGATTTGTCAAGGCGATCCCAGCTCTGTGCTATGTTGAGAAATGATAGGCTTGATTGATATTTAGGATGGATTTAATGAGGAAAGTGAGGTTATTTTGAGGAAGTAGAACCAAAGTTGTTATAGAATTCCCCTTAAGTTGGAGAAATGATGGATGGAAGCCTTAGAATTAGAAGGAGGACTAATGGAAGGAGTAGTTATTTAAGAGTTATTGAGAGTCCAAAGTGATAGAGAGTGGTGAGTACCCAAGGACTTTAGGTGAAACATAGTACTTTTGGAGATGTGTGCAATTTGTTTGCTTGATTTTCCCTGGGTTTGTACCCAAGATTGAGCTCTCTGCAACGATGATCAGTTAAAGGAGCGACATCTTCTTCGGTTAGTCCGTCGGACTTGACCCGATTCAACATGCAAGTGGCAGCGCCTGTGAGACTTCTTCGTCCGAAAGCAATAAACGAGGGGCACTGTAAAGTGAATGATGTCAGCAAAAAGGGAATACGACCACGAAGCGAGAATGAGAATGTTCTCATGGACCTCACCGTGATGTGAGAATTTTTTTCTGCTGCCCAATCCGCAACGTATTTCTCGGGGACGAGAAATCTTTAAGTTGGGGAGAATGTAACACCCCTCAAATTCCTAGTATTGTTTTAAATACTGAAGAGATTTATTTTTGAGAAAAGTGTTTTTGAAAGAGTAATTTTTTTAAATGAATTTCCTAATTCACATTTTCAAGGTGATGAATGATTTTAAAGGAATGGTTTTCATGAAATACTAATATGAGTTTTAGAAATTGAGTTTTTGGAATGGATATGTGTTTACAATTTTTATGACCTAAAAGAATCATGATTTTTATATATGAGTCATTTTATGAGAAAAAGATTTATTTTCTATGAATGTGAGGTATGTATGCACGGTTTGGCTATATGTGTGTATGGTTAAGGTTATATGGAAATTGAATTATTGAAAGAATATGATAATGCATGTATGTGAGTGTTTATGTGTGTGATACGTGTGTATGTATGTGTATGCATGCTAGGATTTCATTTTATTTTAAGATAAGAAGCTTATGGGTAGATTAGAACCAAAAGGGAATTAAGGGGTAGAAAATCATAATTAGTAGAAACAAAATGAGCATGAAATGACCTAGAGCCTAAAATCACTCCTTATTGTCCCCTTTGATAAACTTCACCCATGCAACAAATGTGATTGCCAAAATCGCCCCTCCTTAACACACATTAACCAAAACCAAACCAAGGGAAAAAGAGGGAATTCACGAATTGCCTATATAAACCTTTGGCCTTAGTTCATTCTAACACAATTTCATTTCATTTCCTTCACTTCTCATTCCCTAAACCAAACACAACTCTAAGAGCTCCTTCACTCTTAGAGAGAAAAAGAAAGAGAGAGTGAGAAAGAAAGAGAGAGGGCCGTGAGTAAGGAGGAGGAAGAAGGAGAAGTTCAAGCCAAAAACCTAAGCCTTCCTTGAAGATCCAAGACCTTAGAAGCTAGGATATCAACCTTTTCTTGGTGGGTATTTCGAATGAGCATGAAGGAAATTGTAATAGTTAGATTTTTCTTTTGATCTTGTAATTTTTCTTCTCCTTTTTCTTTGCATGTTAATTTTCAAAGATTAAATGATGAGTCCAAGTATTGTTTGTGCTTGATCATGGATTTTTAAAGCTAAAAGAAACTTGTAAATTTCTAAACAATGGACTTTATGATCTGGCTAAAGTTTTTCATGAAAGATCTTAAAGTTTTTCAAACTAAATCCTAAAGATCTAAAAGTTGTTGAGGTTTTGTAAAGTTTAAAGTATATCTCTTTGCATGTTGAATTTTCTTTCTTAAAACCGTGAACCATGATGTGTTTAAGAGTTATTTGATAAATAAATGTGTGATCTAAACTTGGTTGATAATAAAGTTAAGATCTTTGGTGTTGCATGTTGATTTGATGATGATTTTAATGATTTGAGTACATGCATGTGTTAAATAAACCTTGATCTTGAATTTTTAAGAATAAATAAACTTAGAAAACCCTAGATCAAGAGCCAAATGATTCGGCCTTGACTAGAATCATGGGTCTTAATGCTTTTTAACTTGATTCAAGTAGTTGCATGTCAATCTTATACTTGGAAAAGTTGATTTATGTGCTTGTATGTCTTGATCTTTAACTTGCGCATGAAAAAGTTTGGTTCTTGAGCTTGAAGAAGCTTTGATCTTGTGTGATCTATGAAAAAGTTTGACCTTTAAGTACATGCATGTTGTTTTGAGCCAAGAAGATTTAACCTTTCTCCATGCATGTCACGATTTTGACCTTTTCTTACCTAAAGTGATTTTAATCATTGATTTGTACCATTATAATTGATTTTATGACTTGATCTACAAGATCTAAGTACATGCATGTCATTCTTGACTAAAAAGATTTTATCTTTCTTAATGATCATCACGGTTTTACAAAGAACCAAGGGAAATAAACTTTTGAAAAATGATTTTTGTCTTGATCCATGTTCTATGTGCATGCATGATAATGATTTGAAGATTAACCCTTGATCTATGATGATGTGCATTCAGTCTAAGCCTAGAATTAGGAAATCATGTTTTGTTTCCATGAAAAAGGACACATGCATGTTAATTTCTTTTTGATTTAAGAATCTTGTGTTTTTGCATGTTGAGAAAGTGAACCAAAAACCTTGTTTTGATCATGATGAGATTCGGCCATACATGCTAGCTAGACTAGGGTTCTTTTTCATGAAGTGACATAAAAGCAATAAGTGTGTTTTGTGAAATATTGTTAAATTAATGTGTTTGAAATTGTGTTGTGAATATTTAATTTCTATTCAGTTTTTAATTAAAGATAAGGGAAACAAATGAATTAAATGATTTTGGAAAAAGTTTTGTGTTTAATTGAATGTGTGTGTGTGTGTGCATTCGGTTGAGAGTAAAAGAAAGAGTAAATGATTTTGCTTCATGAAAAAGAAAATGGGGTTTAAGTGCTTAAAATAAATCAAGTTGATTTGTGTGTTTTAAATTTGTAATTTTTAACTTGTTTTCTGTGATTCCATTCGGCCATGTAGTATGGATATGTCTAGGAAGTCTAGTTGCATGAAAATAAATTTATATGGTGATTTTTGAAAGGGATAAAATTGTTTAAAGAAAGAAAAAAATAAATGTGCTTGATTTATATCTTGGTTCAATTTGGTTTGTGAATTTATGCATGTCTAAGTGTTTTTGGTTTTATGAAAATAAAATGGCTTTGAAAGCAATCATGTGTGCATAAGTGATTAAGTGTTTGATTGCGAGAGTATTGCTTGTTATTGTGTGTTCTGTTAATTGATTGAGTTTTGGGATATGTTTAAGTACGTAATTGGCTTTCAAATTAATTAACTTTAAGATAATTTGATTTGATTTATTTGAGATTTTTGAATTGTGTTTATAGCTGTCCAAGATTTTGTTTATGATAAAAGATTGAATTATAAAGTGTTTGTTTTGCTCTAAAGTATGCCTTAAAACAAAAAAGTGTTTTTACGATGTTTTCGGGGCTTTATCAAATTGATTTTATGAAACTATCAATTGCTGTCCATAATTGTTTGGACTTGTTTCTTATATTTAAAAACGTTTTCATGTGATTTAAAATGTGGTTTTCAAGTGGTAATTGATTTAATAAAAAGCCGGATTGAAAACGGTGAATTTTTCGGTGTTTTCGAATGTGGTTAAGGTGCTGTCCAAGACGGACCAGCAACTAAATTAAATGATTTAAATTACTTTACTAAATGTTTTCAAAATGGTTTTTAAGAGCACTTAAGGTATTAGAAAATATTAGAGTTGTTTGAGAGAAAACGGTTATGTTTTAAGTCTTCCGACGAGGAACGAAAAGTGTTTTGAATTAGGAAAGATTTTGTTAATACAAGTTAATAACGTGAGCGTATTTTATTTAGTACGAGGAATTTTAGAGACAGGGGATTGGGGCAGCTGGCAACAAAAAAGGATTCGAGGAGACTGTACGCGTTTAATTGCTGAATCTCAGGTGAGAGATACCATTTGTAACATCCCTGGCAGGCAAATGGATTGCGACTGTCCCCACATACCAACATGAGTCTTTTCAGCGTGCTTTGTCCTCACTCGCACACTTCTCATGAAAACATCCCAGGATGTCACCCATCCCAGAATTACCCCAAGTCAAGCATGCTTAACCATGGAGTTCTTAGGTGATGGGCTACCGAAAAGAAGATGCATCTTGTTGATATGGGTAGTACTAATCAATTCATTTAAGCCTTCCTGTACTGTGTAGTCCCATTCCTACACAGTCTCAGGATCACCCTCTCATTCCGATGTGTCGGTTCATCCATGTACCCCTCCCTTAGAAGCCTGCCAGGAGCCGCTCCTTGTCCGTGCCTCTTTGCACCGGCGATCACTCCCCGCCCTCATCAGCCCGGGTCTTACATGCCCACCAGCTTCCACCTGGTTCGTCCTTGAACCACACCGTACTGGGAGAGGAGCCGCTCTGATACCATTTGTAACATTCCTGGCAGGCAAATGGATTGCGACTGTCCCCACATACCAACACGAGTCTTTTCATCGTGCTTTGTCCTCACTCGCACACTTCTCGGGAAAACTTCCCAGGAGGTCACCCATCCCAGAATTACCCCAAGTCAAGCACGCTTAACCATGGAGTTCTTAGGTGATGGGCTACCGAAAAGAAGATGCATCTTGTTGATATGGGTAGTACTAATCAATTCATTTAAGCCTTCCTGTACTGTGTAGTCCCATTCCTACACAGTCTCAGGATCACCCTCTCATTCCGATGTGTCGGTTCATCCATGTACCCCTCCCTTAGAAGCCTGCCAGGAGCCGCTCCTTGTCCGTGCCTCTTTGCACCGGCGATCACTCCTCGCCCTCATCAGCTCGGGTCTTACATGCCCACCAGCTTCCGCCTGGTTCGTCCCTGAACCACACCGTACTGGGAGGAGCCGCTCTGATACCATTTGTAACATCCCTGGCAGGCAAATGAATTGCGACTGTCCCCACATACCAACATGAGTCTTTTCAGCGTGCTTTGTCCTCACTCGCACACTTCTCATGAAAACATCCCAGGATGTCACCCATCCCAGAATTACCCCAAGTCAAGCATGCTTAACCATGGAGTTCTTAGGTGATGGGCTACCGAAAATAAGATGCATCTTGTTGATATGGGTAGTACTAATCAATTCATTTAAGCCTTCCTGTACTGTGTAGTCCCATTCCTACACAGTCTCAGGATCACCCTCTCATTCCGATGTGTCGGTTCATCCATGTACCCCTCCCTTAGAAGCCTGCCAGGAGCCGCTCCTTGTCTGTGCCTCTTTGCACCGGCGATCACTCCCCGCCCTCATCAGCCCGGGTCTTACATGCCCACCAGCTTCCACCTGGTTCGTCCTTGAACCACACCGTACTGGGAGAGGAGCCGCTCTGATACCATTTGTAACATTCCTGGCAGGCAAATGGATTGCGACTGTCCCCACATACCAACACGAGTCTTTTCATCGTGCTTTGTCCTCACTCGCACACTTCTCGGGAAAACTTCCCAGGAGGTCACCCATCCCAGAATTACCCCAAGTCAAGCACGCTTAACCATGGAGTTCTTAGGTGATGGGCTACCGAAAAGAAGATCCATCTTGTTGATATGGGTAGTACTAATCAATTCATTTAAGCCTTCCTGTACTGTGTAGTCCCATTCCTACACAGTCTCAGGATCACCCTCTCATTCCGATGTGTCGGTTCATCCATGTACCCCTCCCTTAGAAGCTTGCCAGGAGCCGCTCCTTGTCCGTGCCTCTTTGCACCGGCGATCACTCCTCGCCCTCATCAGCTCGGGTCTTACATGCCCACCAGCTTCCGCCTGGTTCGTCCCTGAACCACACCGTACTGGGAGGAGCCGCTCTGATACCATTTGTAACATCCCTGGCAGGCAAATGAATTGCGACTGTCCCCACATACCAACATGAGTCTTTTCAGCGTGCTTTGTCCTCACTCGCACACTTCTCATGAAAACATCCCAGGATGTCACCCATCCCAGAATTACCCCAAGTCAAGCATGCTTAACCATGGAGTTCTTAGGTGATGGGCTACCGAAAATAAGATGCATCTTGTTGATATGGGTAGTACTAATCAATTCATTTAAGCCTTCCTGTACTGTGTAGTCCCATTCCTACACAGTCTCAGGATCACCCTCTCATTCCGATGTGTCGGTTCATCCATGTACCCCTCCCTTAGAAGCCTGCCAGGAGCCGCTCCTTGTCTGTGCCTCTTTGCACCGGCGATCACTCCCCGCCCTCATCAGCCCGGGTCTTACATGCCCACCAGCTTCCACCTGGTTCGTCCTTGAACCACACCGTACTGGGAGAGGAGCCGCTCTGATACCATTTGTAACATTCCTGGCAGGCAAATGGATTGCGACTGTCCCCACATACCAACACGAGTCTTTTCATCGTGCTTTGTCCTCACTCGCACACTTCTCGGGAAAACTTCCCAGGAGGTCACCCATCCCAGAATTACCCCAAGTCAAGCACGCTTAACCATGGAGTTCTTAGGTGATGGGCTACCGAAAAGAAGATGCATCTTGTTGATATGGGTAGTACTAATCAATTCATTTAAGCCTTCCTGTACTGTGTAGTCCCATTCCTACACAGTCTCAGGATCACCCTCTCATTCCGATGTGTCGGTTCATCCATGTACCCCTCCCTTAGAAGCCTGCCAGGAGCCGCTCCTTGTCCGTGCCTCTTTGCACCGGCGATCACTCCTCGCCCTCATCAGCTCGGGTCTTACATGCCCACCAGCTTCCGCCTGGTTCGTCCCTGAACCACACCGTACTGGGAGGAGCCGCTCTGATACCATTTGTAACATCCCTGGCAGGCAAATGGATTGCGACTGTCCCCACATACCAACACGAGTCTTTTCATCGTGCTTTGTCCTCACTCGCACACTTCTCGGGAAAACTTCCCAGGAGGTCACCCATCCCAGAATTACCCCAAGTCAAGCACGCTTAACCAAGGAGTTCTTAGGTGATGGGCTACCGATGATGCACCATTTTTTGATGGAAATAATTTTCACTATTGGAGTGCTAGAATGAAAATATTTTTACAATCTATCAGCATTCGTTTATGGAATGTTGTTGTTTATGGTTTTGATGAGAAATCTTTTTCCTTGAATTTTCAAGCTATGCATATTTTGAAAAATGCTTTGAACCATGATTCATTTGCTATTATTGGTAATTGTGAAAATTCTAAGGATATATGGAACATTTTACATCTACACTATGCTACTAATGATCTTGTTGAAAGTGTAAGTGTCCACAGGAAAGAGGAGAAGGAACAACAAGAAGTTGTTATAGAACGTGAAAGGACCAACTCCCTAGATGAAGATTCTGATGATGAAAGTGAAAGCGTGGGGAGTAACTCAACAAGCGACTGTGATGACTTAGAGAGGATTTTTGAAACCTTCATGGACTCACTGGAGGAATAAAGTGACTCAGATGCGGAATCAATGGCAGATGAAATTAAAACATCCAACTACTTGGATCATGAGGACCATGAGGTAATTTCAATTAGTCCTTGTTCTAAATCTCTACAATTTGCATATAATGATTTGAATCATGATTTGATATCTTTGAAAAATAAAAACTTGGACTCTTTACAAAAATTATCTCTAATTGAAAATGAAATTGATATTTTGAAAAATAGAGATATTTTTGATAAAGAGATATTTTTAGAAAATAGCTCCTCAACTATTTTTGAAAATTGCATTAATATTGAAAATCGAGTTGAGGATGCACTCTTTGAATATAGCAACATTGAAAAATCCATTTGTTCAAATTCCTTGCTTGAATGTGAAAATGATGTCGATATTCAAAAATCAAGCAAAGTGTTTGACAATGAAATTTTTCAATGTGAAGATAAAAATTCCAAGTTTCATGAAAATAATTGTGAAAAAGTCATATCATCATCCAAACCCATTATTTGCAATTATTGTGGTTGTTTAGGACATATTTCTCATTTGTGCTTTTATCGAAAAAATTATAACATGAGAAATAGTTTGCAATGGGTTCCAAAGTTACCCAAGGAACCCAAGACTAACCCCAAAGGACCCAAGATGAAATGGGTACCAAAAGGTTCTTCTAGTGTTGTGAATGTGCAGGAAATTAAACCAAAGGAAGAACCAATTGGACAAGGAAAGGGGAAGTCTATGAAAGTTATGGGTAAATGGTCCAAAAAGAAACAATATGGTCAAAAGAGAAAGATGTTCACAACCAAAGCTTCTAAAGTGCAAAAAGGTAAAACCATAAGGTCAAGGACCTCAAGTAAGAAGCAATGGAATGAACCAAGTGGAAGAGTAAAGGAGAAATTATCAAGGGTGGCACCTAAGAGGACAAGAAATAGATGGGTCGGTCAAAGAAGAATCAAGCCTACCAACAACAAAGCTTCACACAAGGAATATGGAAGAACCAACATGGTCAAAAATCAAAAAGTGAAGCAATGGGTAAAGGCGAATACTTCTTTGATCAACAAACCTAAGGTACCTACCTCTTATTCTTCTTATATCAATGACTATACAAAGGTATACTTGGACTATTCTAATTTTTATTCATACTAAGGTGGATCATGGGTGCTAAATTTTTTTTTTAAAAAAAATATTTTTAATTATCATTATCACTCCTTGGTTGAATTAAATCATGTGTGCTTTACACCTTTTTGAAAATTCTTTTTAGCACATGATTATTTTTGATATAGTCCTAGATACCTGTTACATATAGTGTGTTGTATCATGTGTGACTAAAATTTTGTTGTTATCTTCTATCACATGATTACACTTTATATGTAATGATAGTACATTGATATATGAGGACATGCTTGTATTTGTAAGGACATGTATAAGCATGTTGTTATTTCTTTTTATGATTAGTGCATATGTTTCAAATTGTCTATTCATATTTTGCCTCAACAATATCTTTGATATTTGTGAGGAGATGTAACTAATCATAGAGGATCCAAGACTTTGGATACCAAGAAAATGCTCCTATATAGTCTTACAGGTAATACTTCAAATACAAGAGGAGCTATGTACGAAGGAATTAAATTAAAGAATTCCAAATGAAAAATTATGTTTCTTTCCCTCATGGTGTCAAATGGAGAATACTGGAGAAGGAGGACATGATTCCGTTTTCCATCACGGAGCCTAATGAAAAATTCCAAAGAGAGATATGGTCTTAATAAAGGGAAATGCGACTTGAATAGACACAAGTGGAGCTCTTAACATGTTGTTTAATGAGAACGAGAGACTTAAAAGAAGAACTCCACAAGTGCACAAACATCCCTTATGATGTGGAAAATCAACACCTACGATAAGTATCACCACACATATTTTTTTTAATACTATATGATATTTATCTTTGTGTCACACATGTTTATCCTGTTGCTGAAATTGTATTTATTCCTTCTTCGATATGTTGGTACAAAATTTTTTTTGAAGAATAAATTATTTTCAGCATACACCATATTCATGTGTTACTAACTCCTAAGGATCCAATTAACTTGGATACCAAGAGATACATGTACTAATTAGTTTTGCAGATATTCCTACAAGTATCAGTATGCAACGTCCTCTACAAACTTGGTTAATGGATTCAAATGAAAAGAGAACTAGGCAATACTCAAATACTTGAAGGTGATACGGCAATATCAAGACGATCTCTTGGAATGGAAGAAGTGCAACACATTGAATAAGAGGAGAATTCCTTCAATTGCATAATGTTGAATATCCAAATAGAAGGAACTCCAAAGCTCTCGATTTCAAATCATCACTATAAGTATCACTGATCTTTTAATTATTTTAATCATTTTGTGACGCTTCTACTTATGATATGTGCTACATGATATTTTGTGCTGAAGTGCATTGAATATTTATTGTCATGGCAAATAGGACTCTCAAATTTTTGTAATGATAGTAAGCATACACATGTTTTATTGATGCATTTGATCTCCCTTTATAACTTGCTTAGTTGAATCATTCTTTTAGAAAGGGGGAGAAAAACTTTTTCAAATCTGCATAAAAACATGTTTCGCTTTTTCACTCTATCTTGACATCATGCGTCTCTTTAACTATGTATTGGGATAAAAATTTATTTTCTTTCCCATAACTCCTTATGCTGATGTCAAATAGGGGAAGATGTGAAAGTTTCTTACTTTAATCTCCTTGTTATTATTAATGCTTCTACCCAGTGTTTCAGGGGGAGTTTAGCATTTTGTTTAAATTGATCAAAAGGGGAGAGATATTTGACAAAAGACATGGGCTTAATGAAGACAAAAGGGGAAGAGAACCAAATGGCGTCGTCAAAACAAAAGGGATCATGTGATAACTCCCATGGAAAGAAAAGTGAGAAGTCAAGCTTACTCATGGGGAGAAGAATTCTGAGCCTCATAGCATATCTGATGAATAACAAAAGGGGGAGAAGAAAAGTTCCAGCATAACAACAAGAGAAGAATTCTGAAACCACTTTTTGCTGTTGACAAAAGGGGGAGAAGAATTCCTGAATGATGTTGAATGATGCTGAATGATGCAAGGATGCGAAGCATTTAATTTGTTATATATCCTTTTTGTATCCTTGTTGTATTATTTGTGTTCTAGGGATAAGGATGTGTTTATTATATATACATTTGCTTGTATAACACTTGTGATGCAGATCATTCAGAATACAGGTTTGTCATCATAAAAAAGGGGGAGTGTTGGAAGTCAAGCTTTCCCAAGGACTTCAAGTGCAAATATCTTATATGGTTTTGATGATAACAAACTCAAGATTCTCAAGTTCATATCAAGTGCAATCACAATATCTTCATCCTTCAAGTCCAAGCTTCAAGTTGAAGACTCAAGCAAATGAAGTTGAAGATTCAAGCAAATGAAGATTTTAGCCCTTTCCCTTAGGACATCATGTAAGGTAATGAAGTCAAGGTTTATATTATGTTAAAAGGCCAATATAAGTTTTTCTTAATATATTTTTCATAATTAAGGAGAAGAAAAAGAAGTTTTGTGAAATTTTTCTATCTTAGTTTTGGTGAAAATACTTGATGTTACAAAACTCTGAATATTTTTATGTATGCAAGAGAGAGTAATCGATTACTTGCCTAAGTTAATCGATTAACTTTGTTGCATCATAAAAAAATCAGAGAGGTTGTAATCGATTAAATGAATCTTGTTAATCAATTACTTTCATATGAGAGTAATCGATTACCTGGCTCAAGTAATCGATTAAAATTGTTGCATCATATATTTTCCTGAGACAAAGTAATCGATTACTTGTCTTGTAGTAATCGATTACATGATGTTGCATCATATAAAAATCAGAGGCTCTGTAATCGATTATTAGAATAGTGGTAATCGATTATATGTGTTGCATCATACATTAAACAGAAGTGAAGTAATCGATACATGTATGTGATAATCGATTACTGGTTTTTAAAATTAATTTCAAAGTTTCTATTTTTAAAGGGATAATCGATTACCTCCCTCAAGTAATCGATTACCTCAAGTTTTATTGAAAAACGTGTCAGAATCATTTTGATTATTTCCTGATTTGTTTTTATATAAAAGATTTTGATTTATTTTATAAAATTCGAAAATGATTTTAAATTTGAATTATTTCCTTTTTCGTTTTAAGAATCAAATCTTTGTTTTATTTTCTAAATCTTTTTATTTGGTTTTGATTTTAAAACTTAAATTATTTTATTTCCAAAATCGTTTTAATTTGATTCTGATTCTATTTTCAAATTCAAAATTCAAATATTTTCAAATCTTTGGTTTTAATTCTTAAATCTTTTATTTTATTTTTTGATTTGATTTTGATTTCAAAACTCTCTATTTATTTTGTTTTGGAGAATCATTTCTCTTCTACATTGAACTAATCTGATATTCACGTTCTTTCTCTTCTTCTCCATTCTTCTCTGATTTTAACGCTCAATTTTTTGAAGAAAAACTAAACCTTATTTTGGCCTTGTAACAACCTTATCTAGACTTCATTGCTATAGTGCTTTATTGTTGTATCTGTGTTGCTTAGAACACATATTTGTTAGAGTGGCCTATTATTGTACCGCACTATTAAGAGTGCACTATAGGTCTTGTACCAATCTCTCATACCATAACCAGTGTTGTAAGGGGTGTATAACCCTTAGTGACTAGGGAGTGAATCTCCTAGTGCGGACGTGCTGCGTTCGTGGTTGTAGGGTGAGGAACCCTTTGTTGTGTGGGTAGTTCTAGACGAACGGTGGGTCACCTAGTAGTTAGGCTATCTGGAAATCTAGGAAAGGTTTTCCTAGTTGTGTATCGAGGTCCCTGGCGAAAGGAGGTTCCTAGTAGATTGCGGGGCGCTCTGGTTGTACTTGGGGATGCGTGGCGTCTTGGTTTAGTGAAAAGCTCAAGCGGGTCGCTTGGGGATTGGAGTAGGCCGGGTTTGCCGAACCAGGATAAAATCTCCGGTGCAATCTCTTCTATCCCTTATCTCTTTATTTTCCGTTGTTATATTTATTTGTTGTGCATCATATCATCTATTTTCATAATAATCTATTTTAAGAGAATTTAAATTAATTAGCGCGGTAACGGTTTTCGTTGTTCTTATTTTAAGTGTATCTGTGCATATTAGTTTTTCTTTATTATTAATATTATTAGCTTAAGCGCAATCGTTTTCATCGTTATTATTGTTTTCCGCTGCAAAATCTCTTTAAGTTTGTTGAAAAAGTTTTAAAGCGAATATTTTCCAATGTTTTCATAAACACCCAATTCACCCCCCCCTCTTGGGTGACGACTGCCAATCCTATCAATAATTCTAACAAAACCATGCTGGGCGCTAATGGAGGAGCAAGCTCAACTCAACACCAGTCCCAGACTAAAACTAAAACAAAAGGAGCCCTGCTCCACTCAATTCACACTTCAGCTCTGGCTCGTTCTCAACATTATCATTCATTCATTCTTTCCCCAATCTCAATTCTTTCTTTCTTTTCCAACACATACTTTGTTTCCCATCATTATTCCTTTCTCTTTGTATCTTATCATTATTATTTTCTCATACTCCTAACTTTACTTTCTCTTTCATTAGTTTCCTTATTCAGGACGTAACAGACGTCCATCAGTATATTACACATACCAAACAACAGCATTAAATTCCAACAGGCATAATCAAATAAATAAATATAAACATGCTATTCGCACACACAATCAGCACACAATAACAAGGTGGTCTTTGTCACCTTGTTATATAAGTGGCCACACATAGCAAACAATTGCCACTATACTACTGACTCTGAACCACTTAGTTCTGATCTTTGAGATGATACGGAACGTCCTAATAAATTACCTAACTACCACCGTCTTAGGAAAGCTTCTCTCTCACCTGAGGTCCAGCAATTAAATGCGTATCGTCACCTCGGATCCTTTGTGTTGCCGGCTGCCCCAATCTCTTTTCTATACCATTCCTCATATTACATAAAACACTTTACATTATTAACTTATAAGAGAAAATCTCTTCTTAGCTTAATACTTGTCTTTTCTTTCGTTGGGGAAAACTTTGAAAATATAACTAAAATCAATTATTATTTGAAAACTTAGTTTTAAATCATATGAAAACATTTTTTTAAACATAAAAAGCAAGTCCAAGTAATTCTGGACAGCAAACATAATTTTACAAAAATTTCTTTAATAAAATTCTGAAAATGCTATAAAAACACTTTTTACTTTAATTGACTTTTTAATTCAAAATAAACACTTTGAATCACAAGTTTTTATCATAAAACGACTTTGGACAGCTAAGACACATTCCAAAAATTCTAAACAAATTAAACCAAAACTATCTTAAAATCAATAAATTTCAAGATCACTCACATATTCAATCATCACGTCACACATAACAACAAACAATACTTTACTAGTTTATCAAAAGAATTTAAGCAATTTTAATCAACATCAAGGCAATTATACAACTCACATAATTCATTTTCTCAGCATAAAATACTTAGGCATACAAGTATTTATAAACCAATTTAAATCAAGTTTCAAGCCAAACACATCAACATTTATTTTCTTATACTTAAACAACTCATCTTTTTCTCAAGAATCATCATGCGGTAATTCATGCAAGTTAACTTTCTAATCCTATTTAAACTACTCAACCGAATAAAAGCAAGAAAAATAAATCAAACATCACAATTTAAATCACATGCATCAACTTAGTTTGTTTAAAGCATTAAAATTCCATTTTCTTTTAACCTCGCCCAATTACTCATAATCACACACTCACGCATATATGCATTCAAACACTACACTCGATTAATTTAATCCATTCATTTCTATACAAGGAACCGATTTGAAAATACATGTTCTCAACACAAGTTCAAACAATTTACTTTAATATAATTTAACAAAACATACTTATTTCTTTTATGTCATTTTATTGAAAAGGAGTCTAGCCTACTAATCCTAGCTAGGCCGAATCATCATGATAAATCAAGGCTTTAGTTTTCAAATATGTATGCACATAGATCATGGATCAATGCAAAGGTCATTTTCAAAACTCCTTTCCTTGTCTTCCTTATAAAACCGTGAGTTTCACAAAATTTTAACAAACAAAAATTCAATTTTCTTGACACAATGAAATCAAAATTATGTCAAGGTCTTTATCTTTTTAGAAAAACACATGCATGTAAACAAAATGATGATCTAGTATGATTTCCTATCCTACCTAGATTTGACTGAAGCATGGCATGCATAAAGGCAAGGCCTTACAATTTTATTTTCACATACAATCACCTAATTTCATAGATCCTATCATGCAAGACTTAAAAAGCATCATCAACCAAATCATCATTAAACACACAAAGATCTTGATTCAACTTAAAACTATTTTCAAAGTTTGTTAAGCTTAATTTCTTTTGAAATCCGTGACATGCATCAAAGAAAATCAACTAAAATGAACATGTAAACTCAAACTTCATGTTTTTCAAAGGTTGATCATAGATCATGACATGCAAGACAAGATCAAAGCAAGAACATGAACTTAGACACAAATCCTTGACAAAACCATGAAGATCAAGTTAAAATTAAAGCATCCAAGCACCAATATTCAAGATCTAATCACAAAGATAACATGCAAGGCACTTAAGCTTCAAGATCATGAGAAATTACACACTTGCATCAAAGAAAATTGAGATTTTGCACCAAATAATCATACAAATTCAAAGTTCACGTTTTCTCAAAGATCAATCCTAGATCGAGATATGCAAAACAAGATCAACACAAAAACATGGCTTGAACACAATTCCTAACAAACCGTGAAGAACAAGTTAAGAATAAATTTTTTTTCTAAACAATTATCATGAAATCACTTAGATCAAAGGAAAAGCATAAGACCTAAACTTTTCTACTCATGGCCGAATCATTTGGTTTAGTGATGTATGAGTTCATTTAGCTCTAGAAATCCAAGATCTAAACATAAGAAGAACATGCAAAGAAAGATATGAGTCATAAAGCCACCAAAATCAACATGCATGAGAAAATCAAAGCACTCTATGAATTTTAAACACAACTTTAAACCAAATCGTGATGAAAACAATTTTACAAGTTAGAGATCAAAACTTTTTCACATCAACATTTAAGATCAAAACATAAAAGTAACATGCAAAACATTTAAATCTCAAGATCACTTAAAAATGATTACATGCATCTTAAAATTAAACAAAGTCCAAAGTAAAGTCCCTTACAATTACAAAATCATTCAATCAAAACTCTATCTACCTTAATTTCCTAACTTAAGTCTTCAATTCTTCTCTTCTCTCCCTCTAGGTTTGCTACGGCCTCTTCTCTTCTTCTAGTGTTGATGGGTTTTCTCTTTGATTTTTGAAGAAAGATGTGTGTGGAAGGAAGAAATCAAGGGGTTTGGGGTTAAGGCTTTTGTGTTTCTCACTTTCTTTCTCTCTTCTCCTTCTCACGGATTCTCTCCTTCTCTCTATGGGTTTCAAGAGCTTGAGAATGATCTTGAAACTAGGTGTGTTGGTGTGTGTTATGAAAGAATAGCAATGAAGAAGGAAATGAACTAAACACACACCCACTCATCCACACGGCTTATACATAGGCTAGAATAAGGGCATGGAATTTCCTATCTTTGTAACAGCCCGATTTTTTTGTAAACCAAAAATGATTAACTTTTCTTATTGAAGTTGTAAAAATGAGGCCAATTTTTTTTTTTGAATTGTACTGGAAAGTCTTTGGTGTAATAAAAGTTCTTTCACTGAAACTCAGGTTGTTACTAAAACATGTATTCTCATAAAACTTTCATGTTTACAAAAGAACTTGTTTTCAAAAAAACAAAGTAATTTATTACAGTAGATTAAAAGTATTTACAACGGCTTACAAAAGATTGCATTACTTCATCTTTCCAGAATGAGGACACTTTCATAGAATTTAAAATTGGCTTGGTTACGTAAATGGTTCTTTGCTCGGTAATCCTTAACTCACACATCATAACCATAAACTAAATTCACTACTTTCGCTTCCGCTGCGCTACTCGGATGAAGACGCCCGGATAAAGCTCTCCATTCTTCTTGCACCCTTTCTTCGCTCCCGAGGGTGAAATCATCTCTATTGCCACTTGGGGGTTGCCACTCCTTTCCATCTTCAACTCTTCTCTGGTGATGACCTTCAGACGATGCTTCATCTGTCCGTTGAGATATCAGCAGCCCCAATATGCCAACGAACAGGAGAGAGTAAGCGATCCGAACGACGCATCGTCGACGGCGTGGGATTACATTAGGCAAGATACTAGGACAATACAGATAGGACAAACAATATACATACAACATGACAATCAAGCATAACATTATGATTATCATTATTCTTATCGTTACTTCTTTATCTTTCCAACCTCATTATCTTCAACATAATATCTCAATTCAGTTCTTGACTTCAACCTTTCAGGGAACTTCACTTCATAATATCATGCATCATTTTATTACTTTTAAACCTTTGTTTTCAAGTCTTATCAAATCACAACCTTCGATGATTGGGGAAACTTAAAAGATCATCGAGGTACTCGTTTCGTTGTCATCGTCACACACGTCTACATCTCCTCGGTCATCCACCCAGTCCTAGTCGGAAGCGAACAGGAGTACAGGACCTTTACCACGCGGGCACGACAGCTGTCTCAACAAAGATGGTCCCAGACCAGGAGAATCTCGTCCTCAAATCATATAATCAGGCTCACTGCCTCGCAGTGGCAAAACACATTGCCCAGTTCCAGTCCCTCTCCACTGTTCTCGAAATGCCATAGGGGTGACAGCACTATTCTGGTCCCGAGTGCAGAACTTACCACGGTATTAGACCCAGTCCCCACCACGTTAGTGCACCACATGTGGAATTCGTTCTGCCCAAAATAGTACTCAAGGCAACGTGACATTTTACCGCCCGAGCCTACCCTATTGCATTCACAACCCGAATATCCCTGATATCCGGGGTACCTTCCTCTCCACTACTTCGCACTCTCGTACCTTACCGCGTTCATGTCTTTTAATATCTTTTATCTTATCAATTAACCTAATGTCGGCCCATCCTTCGTACATCCCTTCGATGAGTCCCGACCACTAACTTTGCACATTCTTTTCTTATCAGAGCACAGAGCTGGGTTCACATCATCCCACTTTCATCTCAACATTCCCATATCATCATCTTTCCAAAATCTCAAACCATAGACTTCCTCAAGGGTCTCAGTTTGCGAAATTTCCTCAAAGTATCATTTTACAAACTTTTCAAAAATGCTAACTTCACCAACCTTCTAAAAAATTTCCCTTCATCACTTTTTCAAAATCTCCTTTCACCAAAATGAAAATAAAAACTTCTTTTCGCAAGCTTTCTAAAAATAGTATTTCACAAGTTCTCTAAAAATTTCATTTCGTAAAATCTGTCAAGAATCTTGTTTTTGAAAAACCCTTTCAAAAATTCTCGTTTCAAAATCCCTTTTTCAAAAATCCCATTTTCAAAAACCTCTTCAAACTCTCTTTCCATAAACCTTTGCAAAGTCACTTTCGATAAACTTTATTTCAAAAACTTTTCGAAAACTCATTGTCTCCGTGAGTACTAGTGGAGGAGCAAGCTCAACTCAACACCAGTCTCACTTCCACAATGTCACAAAGGAGCCCCGCTCCACTCACATCACATCTCATTCCAATAAACAACTCCACCTCACTTTCTCCAGCTCTGGCTTAACCTCATTCTCATCATCAAATCTGTCCCCAATCTCAACGCTTTATTTCTTTTCCCATAAATCTCCTATTCTTTAATCTTACTCATTTCATTTTGGTTTTCAGGACGTAACAGACGTCCATCAACGTGTTATTCATATTAATCATCATACATAATTAAATAAATAAACATACAAGCATACTAATTCACACGGTAATCACACAACAATAATGTGGCCTTTGTCACCTTCGTATAAGTGGCCACACAACACAAACAATTGCCACTTATACTACTGACTCCGAACCACTAAGTTCTGATCTTTGAGATGATACGGAATGTCCTAATATATCACCTAAACACCACAGTGTCTTAGGATAGCTTCTCTCTCACCTGAGGTCTCGCAATTTAAATGCGTATGCTCCACTCGGATCCTTGTCTCTGCCAGCTGCCCCAATCCCTTGCCTTTAAGATTCCTCGTACTAAATAAAATGCGTTTGCGTCATTAACTTGTATTAAGAAAATATTTTCTTAACTCATTTCACATTTTATTCCCCATCGGAAGACTTAAAAACGTAATTATTTTTCCCAAAACAACTCTAATATTTTCTAGGACTTCCAATACTTCAAAATCATTTTGAAAACGTCTAGTAAGGTAGTTTAAACCATTTAGTTTGGTTGCTGGTCCGTTTTGGCCAGCACCTAAAACATGTTCGAAAACACCGAAAAATGCGTTGTTTTTAAATCCGGCCTTTTCTTAAATCAATTATCACTTGAAAACTATGTTTTAAATCACATGAACACCTTTTTAAATTTAAGAAACAATTTTAAACAACTTTGGACAGCAAGAATCACTTTATAAAATCTCTTTAATAAAAACTCGAAAACACCGTAAAAGTATTTTCCGCTTTAAACAAATCTTTAGCTTAAAACAATTACTTTAAGATTCAAGCTTTTGTTATAAAATAAGTTTAGGACAGCCATAAACACAATTCAACAATTTCAAATAAATCAAATCAAATCATTAATAAATTTCAAAATCAATTACACCCTCAAATATTTTCAAACATCAGTTAACATACAACCACAACAACATTTAAATGGATTACGTCATACAAGTAATTAACCAATCATTTAATTTAATTATAATCAAACACAACACTTAGGCATTCACATATTCAGAAGGCTATAAACCAAGCACAACAATTCAATTTGCTTCAAAAGTCACTATATGGATTTATTTTAATGCAACTAAATTTCCTAGATTTATTTACATTACATGGCCGAATATAAACACAAGTCCACACAAAGATTTATTCAAGAATAAAAACATGAAATCATGAAGTTATTCATTCCATTTTAAATTCCAAAAACCGTGAGCTTCCCTAGAGAAGTTCACAAACTTTTGTTTATTTTCTTAACTTAAATTAACTTGTTAAATCAAGTATTACACCAAGACCTTATTTTTTTTAAAGCACATGCAAGATAAAATTAATTCATTCTTTTTATCCTTTAGTCAAACCAAGTAGAAAAATAATAATCACAACACTTCTCCAAATAATTTAATTTAGTCTTAGTTTAGAAAACACACTCATTAGGTTCATGTCACTTCATGAAAAAAAAAAGAACCCTAATCTATCTCTCATGCATAGGCCGAATACCCTTCTTTGACAAAACAAGGTTCTTAGTTCAATTTTCAACATGCACAAATTAAAGTTCATGGGTTTTATCATGCACTTTCTTAAACAATAATTTAAAAATGTTATTTCCTTTTTCTCACATAAAACCGTGACATCATTATCCCCAAAATCAAGAGAAAAATTCAAATCTTTAACATGCATGAACATTAAACATAGATCAAGTTAGAAATCAATTTTCAAAAGCTTATTTCCTTTGGTTCTTTGAAAATCGTGAGGTTCATTAAGAAAAATAAAATCTTTTCACTCAAAAACCACATGCATGTACCTAGGTTTTGCAAATCAAGTCATGAAATCAAGTATAGTAGCATAAATCAAAGATGAAAAATTACTTTGGGTGAGAAGAAGTTAAAACCGTGAGGATCATTGAAGAAAATCAAGTCCTCTTGTTGAAAAACAACATGCATGACTTTAAGAACATAATTTCTTTATAGATCAAAACAAGATTTAAAGCTTTTAAAGGTCAAAATTAAAAAAAAAAACAAAGCTTTGTCAAAATCAAATCAAAATTAGACATTTCAACAATTCAAATCACTTTTTCTAAACATGGAATTAACATGCAACCACTTAAATCAAATCAACAACATCAAGACCTAATTTCTTTAGTCATGGCCGAATCATATAGTCTACGATCTAGTGTTTCATAAGTTCATTTATTCTTAAAAATTTAAGATCAAGACATAAACAAGACATGCATGTACTCAAATCATCAAGATCATCATCAAATCAACATGCAACACCCAAGATCCCAATATTAGTATCAAGTAAGTTTAGATCTTTCATTGATTCCTTAAATAAACTCATAAACACTCCATAGTCCACGGTTTTAAAAGGAAAGAATTAACATGCAAAGAGATTTACTTAAAGCTTTACAAAAATCTCATCAAATCTTTAGATCTAGAAGATTTAGTTTGAAAAGCTTTAAGATCCTTTATGAAAAACTTTAAACAATTTATAGAATCCGTTGATTAGAGGTTTACAAACTTCTTTGAGTCTTAAAAGTTTATGATCCAACATAAACAAGACATGCAAAGGAAGAAAAGAAAGGAAAACTACAAAATAAAAAGGAAATCTATACTATCACAACTTCTTCATGTTCATTCGAGATACCCACCAAAGAAAGGTTGGTCTTCTAGCTTCTAAACTCTAGGTTTTGGTTTTTATCTCCTCTTCTTCTCTTCCTCTTCACGGCCACACCCTCCTCTCTTTCTATCTTTTCTTTTCTAAGAGCTAAAAGGGAACTCTTAGAAATGTGTTTGGTAGATGGAATGGAAAATGAAGGAAATGAAGCAAAAGTGTGGGAAGTGAACTAAGGGTGGTGACTTATAAAGGCAACTCATGCACTTCCCTTTATGTCCTCATGTGGTTCGGCCAAGGGTGTAAATGGGAGGGGTAAATTCGGCCTTCCCTATTTTTGCATGGGTGGAGGTTAACATTTCTTAAGGGAACATGTAGGGGACATTAGGGTGTTTAGGGGTCACTTAGGTGCAAGACTTTTTGGCTTTCCATTAGGGTTTTTCACCATTTAGTTAGGGTTTTGGTTGGGATTTAGTTCACTTAGTTAGGGCTTTGTTGCAACTTAAGAAATTTCTAGGTTTCTCACATACACACACATGGCACATACGGTACACACATATATTCATGCATTCACACACTCATGTACACATACATGCTTACACGCTACACATACATACACTCACATATAATCATGTTCATTTACTAATTAAATTCCTCATAATTCTAAGCATACCTACATATAAGGTTGTACATACATATGCATGTACACACATAGAAAATATATTTTCTTATTTATAAAATCATTTAAGTAAAAATAATCACAATTCCCTTAAAATACCAAAAATATCAATCACATAATTATTTTTCAAACTCAACTTTAAAACTCATCACATTATTTCATGGAAATCATTTCTTTAAATTCATTTTCCACATTGAAAATGTGAATTAAGAAATTTGTTTAAGAAAATATTCTTTCAAAAAAACATTTTTCTCAAAATAAATATCTTTCGTATTTTAATTCAATACGAGGAATTTGCGGGGTGTTACATTCTCCCCAACTTAAAGATTTCTCGTCCCCGAGAAATACGTCGTGGATTGGGCGGCAGGGCACAAAGTTCTTACGTCACTTTGATTCACCTTGTCGTGCTCATTGTTTGTCGCTTTCAGACGAAGAAGTCACACTCGTACCACCGCTTACGTGTCGAATCGGGTTAAGTCCATCAGACTAACCGAAGAAGATGCAGCTCCTTTAATTGATCGTCGTCACAGAAAGTCCAACCATAGGTACGGACTTGGGGGAAAAATCAAACAAATTTCAAACATCTCCAAAAGCATGGGATTTCTCCTAGAAATCCTCAAACATTTACTATTTTCTACAATTTAGGTTCATACTAACTCACAATAATCACTCCTCTTTTTAATTCTCCTTCTAACTCTAGGGTCTTCGTCTATCATTTCTCTAGCTTAAAGGGATTCTATTACTACTTAGGCTTACTTACTTCCTCAAACATCCTCACTTTTCTTCTTAGATTCATCCTAAACATTAGTCAAGCCTATCAAATTCATCATCTAAACCTCTGATTATGGTGTATGGCAATCCTAACCCTCAAACTTTCCCCATAATTTCCTCTAATAACCGGTAACATACGCCTCTTTTCTTCCTTGTGACTCCCCAACTTAGATCAAACTTATGACTAAATCCACTATGATCTTATGTCCTCACTTAATTTAATCCCTTTATCCTTCCTTAATCGTTCAAGCCTAAACTATCTGGGTAACTATAGCACTTCTAATTCCACGATTTGAACTTAAAGAGTCCTAGATAGGATTGGTAAGGCTACAGGCATATAGGTAAGGCTCATGAAGAAAAGAATTAAATTCTAACAATACTAACTGTTTGGTTGAAGCAATTCAACAAACATGAGGATTCAGAGATAACAAGCTACATTCCTAAGAGTAATAGCTATCCTTGTATAAAGGTATGCTAAGGTTAACAAGCTTAAGTCTTACGAATACCATTGGAACATTAAAGGGAAAGGGTCTCAGTCTTAGAAACTATTCACTGTTCTACTGTGAGTCTACGTTTCTTCAAACTACAGGAGGAACAGGTTCCTTAATCTACAATCGAAGTCTCACATCCAAAAAATATGAGAACCTAAACTTATGATCCTAGTCTTATACTAGAAAACACACAACACACAGAGTCACACAAACAAAGCATGTAAGTCCATGCTTAAGGCCACTAAGGATTACCATTGCTCTGATACCATTCTGTAACAGCCCGATTTTTTTTTAAACAAAAAATGATTAACTTTTCTTATTGAAGTTGTAAAAATGAGGCCAATTTTTTTTTTTTGAATCGTACTGGAAAGTCTTTGGTGTAATAAAAGTTCTTTCATTGAAACTCAGGTTGTTACTAAAACATTTATTCTCATAAAACTTTCATGTTTACAAAAGAACTTGTTTTCAAAAAAACAAAGTAATTTATTATAGTAGATTAAAAGTATTTACAACGGCTTACAAAAGATTGCATTACTTCATCTTTCCAGAATGAGGACACTTTCATAGAATTTAAAATTGGCTTGGTTACGTAAATGGTTCCTTGCTCGGTAATCCTTAACTCACACATCATAACCATAAACTAAATTCACTACTTTCGCTTCCGCTGCGCTACTCGGATGAAGACGCCCGGATGAAGCTCTCCATTCTTCTGGCACCCTTTCTTCGGCTCCCGAGGGTGAAATCATCTCTATTGCCACTTGGGGGTTGTCACTCCTTTCCATCTCCGAGGGTGAGAGAGAAGCTTCCCTAAGACACCGTGGTATTTAGGTGATCTATTAGGACACTCCGTACTCTCTCAAAGTCGGAGTAAAGGTCTATCGTAGTTAGTAGTATACCCGATAAATTGTGTGATTGCTTGTATCGAGGTATACGAAGACTCAGACCTATACCATTACATGGTATTGATTGACTGATATGCTTGTGTATGTTGAGATATAATGTTGCTTATATTATCATTGCATGTGCATATTGCATCATCCCGCGTTATAGAATAAGGATAGTAAAGACATTAGAAAATTATAAGAAATCCCCCAACGACTCGAGCGAAACTCCAAGGGGTGGAACGCGTGATGGCACCGGATGATGCAGATACGCCGAATGTGTGAATCGAGCTGATGTTGTGACAACGATGAGGTCTTCAAGTATGGATACAACGGATGCTGAACTCTTTAAAGAGTATATCTATGTGGTCGTAGCCACTTACTGAGAGTGTTTCCACATGGTCGTAGCCATGTGTTGAGAGAGTGTTTCCACATCGTCGTAGCCATGTGTTGAGATGATTTCCATATGGTCGTAGCCATATGTTGAGATAGCCTCCATATGGTCGTAGCCATATGTTGAGAGCGAGTTGAGATAGGTCGGAGCCTATCTATTAATGTTTGATGGATATCCCGCATATGGTCGGAGCCGTATGCTGATGGTGGTTCTGAGTGGGTCGGAGCCGTATGCTGATGGTGGTTCTGAGTGGGTCGTAGCCCGTCAGAATGATGTTTGATATTCCGCATATAGTCGTAGCTATATGGCGAGGTTGACTCTGAATGGGTTGTAGCCCGTCAGAGAGATTGTGGATATCCTGCACATGGTCGGAGCTATGTGCCGAATGTGATTTTGGATGGGTCGGAGCTCATCAAACATAGTAGTCGAGTCCCATCAGAAGCAACCCGCATATGGTTGGAGCTATATGACGGAGGAGACTTAGAATGGGTCGACAATAGGACAAATCGGATAGAACCTTTTCGTTCTAAAACCCTTACCCGAAGTAGTGGAGAGGAAGATACGGTGTTTACCTGTGTGGTAATCACTTGATGATTGGGATAGGGGAAGGCAATGACGGTGACTCGTCAAGAAGCCTGAAGAGGAGTCTGTCTAGGCAGGAAAAGCTACAGGGGACCTGGGTTGACCATCCCGGGTAGGGGTGAGTAGTCCAGTGTCGTAGTTGAAGTACAGCATGATCACTAGACAGATGACTGACGCCCCTTGACTAAATCAGGATCAGAAGAGGGATGCTTGAACTCGGTGGAGGTTGACGCCCCTTTGTCATGACATTATTTTCCCGGGCATTTTATATTATATTTTGGCGTAGTCTCCTGAAGCCGGAGTGGTAGAGATCCTGTACTTCTGATTGCTTCCGACTAGGTGGATGGAATACGAGGAGATGTAGACCTGAATCCAAAACCATAAGGCCTGAATTATGATATTGTGGACTCGAGATACGTGGATAAAGAGACTTTGACTTTGCGAGACGAGCTGACAAAGAGAATAGAATCTATAAGGTGAATGGATGAAATGATTCCCTCAAGGAAAAGACTTAGTGATCGATAATACGCATGCTGAGAGATTCTACCTTGCGAGCTGACTAATTAAAAGGATTCCCTTAAGTGAAAGATAAAGAGTTAGTTAATGCGACGATTGCATCGCATCCTCATGCATCATGCATAATTATATGTTGTATTGTCGTGTTGTGAATGTGTATCATTGTGTGTTTGTATTGTCTTAATATTTTACCTATCGTAAACCCACACCGTCGACGATGCGTCGTTCGGAATGCTTACTCTCTCTGTTTTTCCCCCCTTCCCTGTGGACTTCTGCGATGATGTCCACAGGTGACAGAGTGAGTAGTTTATATTGAGAATTGACGCTGCAAGCATTGGCCTACGATGACGAGATCGAGATGGGGTCTCGAAGGAGAAGAAGGTCAAGCTCGGCTCGAGGACTCGATGATCGAAGGCCCGATTCGGCAGAGAGCATACGTTGGACGGAGATCTACCGTCATAATGTCTGTGTCCAAGTATTGTACTCCCTTACCAGGTACTTAGACATCATTAGCTGCATCCACATGTGCACCCGAAAGATGTTTTATAATGCTGGATAATCAATATTATGTTTTCCGGTTAGACATAAATGAGATGGGCTTTCTAAATGTTTTGTGAAAACGAGTTTCAAAGTGCGATGTTTCGTAGCATCTCGGTTTGGAACTTGAAGTATAACATGAGATATGAGAATCCAATTTATGTTGCAAATTATTGATGAAAGATTTTGGAACTTGGAGATTCTCATATCCATGTCGTGTTTAAAAAAAAAAAAAAATTGGCCCAAATTTTCACCAGATTAATCAAAGAAATTATATTTTCAAGTTGTCAAATCGGGGTGTTACAATTAGAACTGATCATGGTGGAGAATTTGAAAATCATAGTTTTGAAAAGTTTTGCGAAAAACATGGAATCAAGCATTATTTTTCAGCTCCAAGGACTCCAGAACAAAATGGGGTTGTGGAGAGGAAAAATCGTTCATTAAAAGAGCTTTCTAGAACAATGCTTAATGACATGAATTTGCCTGCATATTTTTGGGCCGATGCAGTGAGTCAGCATGTTATGTTATGAACCGTGTTTTGATTAGGCCTATTTTTAAAGAAAACCCCCTATGAGCTGTACAAGGGGAGAAAACCTAATATTTCCCATCTTCGAGTTTTTGGATGTAAATGTTTTGTGCATAATAATGGTAGAGAAAATCTAGGATCTTTTGAGGCTAGAGATGATGAGGGTATATTTCTTGGTTATTCTGCTTCTAGCAAAGCCTATAGGATATACAATAAATCTCGTAATACTATTGAAGAATCTATTCATGTATCATTTGACGAATCCGATCCCAGAAGGTTGGGAAAGGTATCTGCTAATGATTTTTCAGGTATTCTTGGAGAATTATTCATTGATGAGGATGAGGAGCAAAATGATAAATCAAAGGATCAATCTGGAAGCAATGAAATTTTAGTTGAAAATGTTGAGGAGAAAAATCAAGAACAATCAATGGAACTCAACACTGATTTGCCTAAGGAGTGGAAAACATCAAGGCATCATCCTATTGATCAAATCATCGGAGACATTTCTAAAGGTGTAAGTACTCGCAACTCTATTAGCAATCTGTGTAACTTCTTTGCATTTGTTTCTCAAGTAGAGCCAAAGAATTATTCTGAGGCAATACTTGATGAGCATTGGCTTTTGGCAATGCAAGAAGAATTAAACCAGTTCGAAAGAAATCAGGTATGGGAACTTGTTCCTAGGCCTGAGTCTCATCCTATTATTGGACTTAAGTGGATTTATAAAAATAAACTTGATGAGGCTGGTTTAATTGTTCGAAACAAATCTAGGCTAGTTGCACAAGGTTACAACCAGGAAGAGGGGATAGATTATGAGGAAACATTTGCCCCTGTTGCTAGGTTGGAAGCCATTAGATTGCTATTAGCATTTGCATGCATTTTAGATTTTAAATTATATCAGATGGACGTAAAGAGTGCCTTTCTTAATGGTTTTATAAATGAGGAAGTTTATGTGTGTCAACCTCCTGGCTTTGAAAGTTATGAACACCCTGATTATGTTTATAAGTTGAAAAAGGCTTTGTACGGTTTAAAACAAGCTCCTAGAGCGTGGTACGACCGTCTTAGCAAGTTTTTATTAAAAAATAACTTTGAAAGAGGGAAGGTTGATAACACACTTTTTATTAAAAAGAAAGGAAAGGACATTCTTTTAGTTCAGATTTATGTAGATGATATTATATTCGGTGCTACTAATGAAATCCTTTGCAAGGAGTTTTCTAGTATGATGCAGGAAGAGTTTGAAATGTCTATGATGGGCGAGCTGAACTTTTTCCTGGGTTTACAAATAAAGCAAGCAAAGGATGGAATCTTTATTAGTCAAACTAAATACTGCAAGGAATTATTGAAAAGATTTGGCATGGATAAAGCCAAGGCAGTTGCAACACCGATAAGTACATCATGCTACTTGGACAAAGACGAAGGAGGTAAATCTGTAGAAATTACAAAGTATCGAGGTATTATCGGATCCCTTCTATATTTGACGGCAAGTAGGCCGGATATCATGTTTAGTGTGTGTCTTTGTGCTCGGTTCCAGTCGAATCCAAAAGAAACGCACATGGTTGCCGCCAAGCGTATAATGAAATATCTGTCTGGCACAACTGATATGGGTTTGTGGTACCCCAAAGGTTCATCTTGTAATCTTGTTGGGTAATCTGATTCTGACTTTGCTGGTTGCAAAGTAGATAGAAAAAGCACTAGCGGCACTCGTCATCTTCTTGGCAATTCATTGGTATCATGGGCTAGTAAGAAACAGTCTAGTGTTGCCCTATCTACAGCTGAGGCTGAATATGTAGCCGCGGGTAGTTGTTGCGCTCAGATTTTATGGTTAAAACAGCAACTCTTAGACTTTGGTGTAAGTCAAGATCACATTCCTATTAAATGTGATAATACCAGTGCTATTTCTATTACCAAAAACCCAGTGCAACATTCTCGAACGAAGCATATCGAGATTCGACACCATTTTATTCGTGATCATATTCAGAAAGGTGATTGCATTATTGAGTATGTTGATACTTCGCGGCAGTTGGCTGATATCTTTACGAAACCGCTTCCAAAAGAAAATTTCTTTTTTATTCGTAGAGAAATTGGTCTAGCTTCTGCCTCTCACCTCTTTTGAATATGTGAATCTTTTATCTCTCATGTTATTATTGATGCATCTTCTTAGTGTTTCAGGGGGAGATTGCACATCTTTTTGATGATTACAAAAGGGGGAGAGAGATTCTGATATTATCTGATATTATTGGCTAATTTTTATTTTCTAATACATTCAGGGGGAGAAGATATAATCCATTATTTTTCCTGTATTTTATGATTCTAAGGAAGGTTTCATTATTATATATCTATTTCTGCTTGTATAACACTTGTGATGCAGATAGTAAAGAGCATATCAGAATGGGTGTTTGTCATCATCAAAAAGGGGGAGTGTTGGAAGTCAAGCTGGTTGGAAGGCATGTTTCAAACTCTCTATGGACTTCAAAGGAATACAATTATATGTTTTGATGATAACAAACCAACTCAAGTTCAAGCTCACAAGTGCAAGCCTAGAAGATTGAAGACTCAAGCAAGCATAGAATAGAAGCCTTATCTTTAGATCAAATGTAAGGTAATGAAGTTCTGTTTCTTTAAGTAGTTACAAAGCCAATAAGTTTTTCATTTTAGAGAGAAGAAGAAAAACGTGTTTTTGCATGAAAAATGTATTTTCTGCATTTAACCTTAGTAAAATAATTGATGTTACAAAACTCTGTATATTTATATGTGTGCAAGAGGGAGTAATCGATTATTTGCTAAAGTAATCGATTAACTTTGTTGCATCATAGAAAAATCAGAGAGGTTGTAATCGATTAAGTGATTTGTGTTAATCAGTTACTTTCTTATGGAAGTAATCGATTACATTGGTCAGGTAATCGATTATAATTGTTGCATCATATATTTTTCAGAGGCTTTGTAATCGATTACAAGGTTTGTAGTAATCGATTACATGATGTTGCATCATATGCAAACCAGAGGCTTAGTAATCGATTAACTCCTCGGTGTAATCGATTATTATAGTTGCATCACATAATGAACAGGAGTGATGTAATTGATTAACTATTCTTAGCCTAATCGATTACATGTTTTTCAAATGTTTTAAGAATTTCTATTTTTGTAGAAGTAATCGATTATTGATTCTATGTAATCGATTATTTCTTGATTTATTGAAAAACGTGTCAGAATCATTTTTATTATTTCCTGATTAGTTTTTATATAAAAGATTCTGATATATTTTATTTTATTTCGAAAATGAATTTAAATTTGAATTATTTCCTTTTTGGTTTTAAGAATCAAATCTTTTTATTATTTCGAAAATCGTTTTGATTTTATTTTGATTTTAAAACTTATTACAAATCTTTTATTATTCTGATTTGATTTGTTTTACTTAATTCAAAATTCCTTTTCTTTTTAAAAGAGGTTCACTCCAACACGTTAAAGGAGAATTTTTTGATCAGAACATTTTTTTCATTCACGTTGCACGTTTCTTCTTCATCTTCTTCTCTAGACTTGTGCTTTTCATTGTTCATACTTTTTGAAGAACAAACTCTTATTGGCTGAGTAACATCTAGAGAACCACTACTTCACTATCATAGAGCTTATTGTTGTATCTGTGTTTTGAGAACACACAAAGCTATTGTAATCGCAATCACATTCATTCTAAACCTTAGTGATTAGGGAGAGTATCCCTTAGTGGACGTTGTGATACGTCGTAGGGCGAGGAACCCTGCTGTGTGATTGAGGCCCCTAGCGAACGGAGGTTCCTAGTAGTGTGCGGGGTGCTCTTGGTTGTAATAGGGTGCGGCTCTATTGCTTGGTTATAAGAACTCTCAGGCGGGCCGCTTGGGGACTGGACTAGGCCTTTCGACGGGAAGGCTGAACCAGTATAAAATCACCGGTGCAAGCTTTTCTAACCCTTATCTTTTACTTTCCGCATATTTACTTTATTTACGTTTCCGCGCTACTCGATTATATTTCTCTAACGTTTTCGCGATCCATAACAACGCTTAATCTCTCCGTCTTAAAACTATTTTTTTAATTTGGTACGAATTTTTCAATACATAATAAAACTCGATTCACCCCCCCCCCTCTCGAGATTTTGACGCCAAAACCAACAGTGTGCATGTAAACGTGATTAGTCTATAAATAGAGGAATTGATGAAGAATGGGGTTGTTGATGCTCTGATTTTGGGGAGAGGATGTGAGTTAGGGTTTCAGATTCGTGGAAGCAAATTCTTTTTCGTTCTTGAGTGTTGAGAGACGACTGATACACGAACACGAAGCTTACATCTAGATCTTCGTGTTGATACCAAATTTGTAAGTCAAGAGTGTGTGTGGAAGGAGGAATCCATCTTGGAAGTTTGAGATTGAAGCCTGAGTTCTACATTTTCCTGATTTGGGAGCTGGAATTCCAGCCTTGATTTTGGTAAGTTTAGCTCACCATTAAGCCCCAAATCTTTTCTCTTTCCTAGTGCATGTTACCTATTTTGAGTCCTAATGGTTTTCCCCAATTTCTTTGGTCAATTGCTGTGTCAAATCCTCTAATCTTTGGACCCTGTTGGTGAAATTCGTGGCTGAGAGAAGAGTTGTGGGTTTATGGGAAATCTGGGGATTTTCTTCAAGTTCTGTGTCAAATCTTCATCAAATTCAGTCTTAAGGTATGGGAGAAGTCTACACTATACTAGATTTAGACTGAAAATCAAATGAATTAGGATTTGAGTTCGCAAAACTCAAAAAGGGCATTATGTGTTTTAAGCACAAAGGCTTGGAGGCCAAAGTTTTGGCTCAATTCTGTTTGAGCAACATTAATTTGATGCATGCAAATGAATTAAGACTGGAAATCAGAAACTAATTGTTGTTTATGAGTTTTGTTGTGTTAAATTGTGTTTATGTGACTTTTTATGCAATTTGATGCAAAGAACTTGATGCATGCACTTTGAATATGGTTTCTGTGATGAAACATATTTGCTTAAGGTATATGAACCTTATTGAATGATGGATTGTGGTTAGATTTGAGAATTAAAGGAAATAGTGTGTTAAAACCTTTAGTTTGAAGGACTGACTGCATAATATAATCGGTTACTCGATATTCGTAACCGGTTAGACACTGCAGAATTTCAAAGAAAAATTAGTTTATTAAATCAGTCCTTAAGTCTTTGGGAATTCTGCTCAAATCTATACTGTAAATCCATTATAAATAATCTGAATATAAAGTGTCATGGTTCAGATTGAGAGTGAAGGGTTTATACCTTAATTCAATAAAATAATTTTCAAGAGAAAATTATGTATTATTGGAAACAAATGTGATTTTAATTTTGAATGATGGAAACTGTGATTTTTGAGGCATAAAACAAGGTTTAAATGGTGCATAGATTGGGTAGAGAATTCAAGAAAAAAGGGTTTTATTGAATTGCAATGGTAAACAGTTCAGGTCTATAATTCTAACCGGTTAGCCTGAGACTGTAACCGGTTAGTACCTGAATCTGAAAAATAAAAAGTTAAGTATTTAAATACCATTGACTATATGTTTCCCAATCTAAGTTTTAAAGGCATGTTTTGAGGAAATTCAAAGGAGAATTTTTATGTCAAAGATTTTGCCTCAAACAAGTCATTCAAAATAGAAATTGGAATATTTCTAAATCACATTAATTAATGTAAAGATAAAACTAACTCTGATGTTTGTGCATACATATAGACTGGAAGTCTGGTTGGTAGGAACGTTTATCATATTCTGGGAATATGAGGAGGGTACTCCGGGAGTACCAAATTATAACCTACTTGATGACACATTATAGATATGTGGCCAGTGTCCGGGACCTGGTTTTTATGCGTTCTGGGAACGTGGTGCACACTCCGGGAGTGATGCTTATTATCCAAGTATGGTTCGGCATTACGTTCTGGGAACGAATGTCGGTGTTCCGGGAGCACAAGGGTGTATTGGATGGACGTCCAAGATGGACTTTAGAGGCCTCAGTTGTGGATACAAAAATCATACATCATGCCACTTGCATTATAAGAGTTATAATGTTGAAAACTGGTGTGCTCATATGTATTTGCATTATGATCTGTCCATGATATATTTGTGATTGTAAATTTTAGTCTTTATCAATTATGTATTTGTGTATACTTACTCCCTGTTCCCTGTTTAGGTGATGGCCAGATACCTAGCTTGCATCGAGATACGCCCTATCCCTAGCGGTATATGGACGTATGAGGAGCACCGTGCCACTTTTGAGGGGGAGGTTGAGATCACTCTCTACCACCCTAACCCTCTGGTGCGTGTGCGACCTCGTCGATTTAGGATCCCATTAGTCTATACTATGCATGTTCCACCTTTTTATACATATAGAGGACCACCCCCGGCTCGACCTATGCGTCGTTTTCATAGTTTTCATTTTAGAGCTGCCACTCGTTCCCATCCTTCTTCCCATAGAGTTGTCACTGAGGAGACTCCTTCTCCTGGTCCGACTGATTATGATAGGACTGCTTCTGCAGATCCTAGACCCAGTGGTGGGGTATCTACACAGTCGGGCGAGGTCGAGGAGGACCCTGTGGAGGATGAGAGCGAGGAGGAGGTGCATGTTGAGCCGACTGTTTCTGCTAGAGGTGGACCGGCTGGTTCATAGGAGCTTGCATAGCATAGGTTTTTTGGATCCTAGATCCTACGGATAGAGCTGGGGAGAATCCGAGGAGCTGCTGAGGACACTGAAGACCTGCTCTGAGACTTCTATTTTGAGACTATGTGATATATTGTATATATTTTGAGAGGTCTTAGGGTGAGGTTTTATTTCATACAGCTGGTTTGTATATGTTTTTATAAACTCTTGCTATCTCGACTGATGTTAATTGCTACTTACTGTACTCATGGGGTTTCATATTATGCTATGACATATATATATATATGATGTTTTATTTTCCTCAGCAGAGCCCCATAAGTATTATTTTTACTTCCGCGAACTCTGATTTATATTTAAAAAGGGATTCGGTGATAAGTTTATGTTTTTATTTATTCAAAACCACTCGAGAGACAAATGATATGTTTTAATAATAACTACAAATAATGTTTTCGAAAATTAAGGAATTGTTATCTCGAGAGTCCTTACGAAACTAAATTATTACTAAGCCGAATTCAAGAAATAGTTTATATCCAAAAGGGTTTTTGATTGAGCAAGTACTGATATTAAAAAGGAAAAATTTTCTAGCCCTAATTTATATAGCAAGTATTCAATTATTTGGAAATATTAATATTTTCAAGTTAAAAAGAGAGCGTCACACCTTTGGTGGTATCAGAGCATTGGTCTTGTTCCTCATGGCCCCGAAGATGCAGCTAAGTATGATATTCAATGTTGATTGAATATGATTTGAATAAGTTAGTGGTAGTATATATGTTTTTAAAGACCTTTTTAGTAACCCAAAGCCCATAGTGCAGGTCTTTTTATGGCAACCCGGAATAGAAATGTTACTAATGAAATGTTAGAACGAATCACGACCGTGCTGGAAGGCATGCAGCAGCAGCAGCAGAGACAACAATCATCTCAAGGGAGAGTTGGTAACCCATCTGCTGGCAACATGGCGAATCTTGATGCTAAGACTCTGTCGGAGTTCAGGAAGTGCAATCCACCAAGGTTCGAGGGAGGATATAAACCCGATGAGGCGAACAAGTGGTTGTATGAGATTAACAAGATTTTCCGAACTCTGGAGTGTTCTGATGAACAGAAGGTGACCTATGCAGTTTACATGCTTCATGGGGAAGCTGAAAACTGGTGGGATCACACGGTCCAATTGCTGAATTTTGAAAGGAGGGCAAGCAACTGGGGAGTATTTATGGAGAAGTTTCTTAATAAATATTTTCCAGAAGATTTGCGAAGAAAGAAGGAAGTGGAATTCATGCAATTGAAGCAGGGGGATATGAGTGGAGGGGAGTATGCTGCCAGATTCGAGGAGCTGATGAAGTACTCTCCCTATTACTTGAATAACCCTGATGAAAGGAGTAAGTTTGTGAAGTTTGAAGGTGGGCTAAGGCCGGAGCTGAAGTCTATCTTCAGTTATCAAAGGATTCAGAGTTTCCCTGCACTTGTGGATATGTGCAGAATGTATGAAGATGATAAAAAGGCAGAGCTGATAGGAAGTCAAGTGAAAGGGGTTGGACAGAATTATGGACCACAGAGGAAGAATAAGTTTGATCATCGAAATAATGGTCCATATTCTAAGAACAAGGGTAAGGGCAAGGCAGTGATGGATAACAGGAACAAGTCTCGCAATAATGCTCCTTATTGCGAGAAATGCAAACGTTATCATCATGGTCAGTTTTGCTGGTCCACAGGGGGATTTTTCAAGTGTGGAAAGCAAGGTCACTTTGCTCAGGAATGCAAGGAATCTGCAAAGGGAGATGCAAAGGGATCTGCTGGAAATCCTGTGGTTACAAGGACGAGTGTTTACCCTGAGTGGGAGTGAAGCAACCCAAACCCCGAATCTCGTGCAAGGTAATTTTCTGCTTAATAATCAACCTTGCAAAATCATGTTTGATTCTGGAGCTACACATTCTTTTGTTTCCCCTGAATGTGTGAGTAGGCTGAGTCTTATTGTTTCTGATTCACCCTGCTATCTTAGTATAGATACCCCTACGGGAATACCGATCTTCACCGCTAAAGTCTGTTTAGGGTGTGATGTAGAAATTTTGGGTCGTCTTTCCAAATTAGATTTGGTTTGTCTTCCTAAGTTACAATTGGATGTGATCTTGGGAATGGATTGGTTGATGAAGAACCAAGTGATCATCAATTGTGAGGAAAAGACAATTCAATATAGGACCTTTGAACCGGAGGGTTATATGTGTTTATTCTCGGCTTCTGGAGAAGAAGAGTCGATGCCGATCGAAGAGATTCCGGTGGTGAGGGAATTTCCGGAAGTATTTCCTGAAGAGATACCAGGATTACCTCCGAAGCGAGAGATAGAGTTTGGGATTGACTTAGTCCCTGGAGCTGGTCCCATCTCTATTGCTCCTTATAGAATGCCACCACCAGAAATGGCAGAGATGAAGAAGCGAATCGAGGAACTGTTGCAGAAACAGATGATCAGGCCAAGCGTTTCGCCTTGGGGAGCTCCATTACTGTTCATAAAGAAGAAAGATGGGAGTATGAGGATGTGTGTGGACTACAGGCAGTTGAACAAGGTCACTATTAAGAATAAGTATCCTTTGCCAAGGATTGATGACCTTATGGACCAAGTGAGGGGAGCTGCAGTATTCTCCAAGATTGATCTGAGATCGGGTTATCATCAGATCAGGATAAAGGAGGAGGATATACCCAAGACTGCATTTCGATCTCGATACGGTCATTATGAAGTATGTTGTGATGCCGTTCGGATTGACTAATGCACCTGCTATTTTCATGGACTATATGAACCGGATCTTTAGACCATATTTGGATTTGTTTGTGGTGGTATTTATTGACGATATTTTGGTTTATTCTCAAAATCCGGAAGAGCATGAAGAGCATCTCAGGATTGTGTTAAAGGTCCTGAAGGAGAAGCAACTATATGCCAAGCTTATGAAGTGTGAGTTTTGGTTGAATGAAGTGAAGTTTTTGGGGCATGTGATCTCTAAAGAAGGAATTGCAGTGGATCCAGCGAAAGTAAGTTCAGTGCTAAGTTGAGAACAGCCTAAGACTGTGACGGAGGTGAGAAGTTTCTTAGGGCTGGCTGGATACTATCGTCGGTTCATAGAAGGATTTTCTAAGATTGCATTGCCTTTGACTAAGTTGACTCGGAAAGATTAACCGTTCGTGTGGGACGATCGGTGCGAAGTTAATTTCTGTGAGTTGAAGGGAAGATTAACATCGTCTCGTGTGTTAATTCTACCTGATCCTCACAAGAGTTTTGAAGTATACTGTGATGCATCTAAGCAAGGACTGGGTTGTGTATTGATGCAAGAAGGAAGAGTAGTGGCGTATGCATCGAGACAATTTAAGAATCATGAAGTGAATTACCCGACACACGATTTAGAATTGGCTGCGATCGTGTTTGCCTTAAAGATATGGAGACATCATCTCTATGGCACTACATTCCAAGTATTTAGTGACCATAAGAGTTTGAAATATATGTTCGACCAGAAAGATTTGAACATGAGGAAAAGAAGATGGATGGAGTTTTTGAAAGATTATGACTTTAAACTCCACTATCATCCGGGTAAAGCGAATGTGGTTGCAGATGCTTTGAGTCGGAAGTCAATCCACATAAGTGCGATGATGGTTAAGGAAGCAGCGTTGATTGAGGAATTCAGAGACTTGAGCTTGTTGACACAAGTGGAGCCATCAAGTATCAAGTTGGGGATGCTGCAAATCACAAACGAGTTCTTGGAAAGAATTCGGGAGTTGCAACGAGCAGACGAAGAATTGATGGAAAAGATGAGAGTAGGTTCAGAAGGAAGGAAACCTGATTTTAAGATTGGGCAGGATGGAATCTTTCGTTTCAGGACAAGGATTTGTATACCAAGAGATCAGGAAATTAGAAGACTGATTCTTGACGAAGCCCATAAGAGTCGGATGAGTATGCATCCTGGATCAACCAAAATGTATCACGACTTGAAGAAGATGTTTTGGTGGTCGGGATTGAAAAAGGACGTGGCGGAATATGTGGCGGCGTGCTTGACTTGCCAGAAAGAGAAAGTAGAACATCAGAAACCGGGAGGATAGTTGCAACCTTTGAGGATTCCCCAATGGAAGTGGGATAGCATCTCAATGGACTTTGTGTCTGGTTTGCCAAGGACAGCAGCAAATCATGATGCAATCTAGGTGGTTGTGGACAGGTTAACCAAGTCGGCGCATTTTATTCCGATAAATATGCGTTATGCTTTGAACAAGCTTACCCAGATCTATATCAAGGAGGTAGTTCGTCTTCACGGAGTGCCTTCGAGCATTGTGTCAGACCGGGACCCTAGATTTTCGTCGCAATTCTGGAGGAGTTTGCATGAAGCGATGGGGACAAGATTGAAATTGAGTTCCGCGTATCATCCACAGACGGATGGCCAGACGGAGAGAACCATTCAATCTTTGGAAGATGTGTTGCGAGCTTGTGCACTTGAAGAACGAGGAAGTTGGGATCAAGTGCTGCCTCTTGCAGAATTCACATACAACAACAGCTATCATGCGAGCATTAGAATGGCACCGTTCGAGGCGTTGTATGGAAGGAAGTGTCAAACCGCGCTATGTTGGTTCCAAGTGGGGGAGAACCTGATGGTTGGACCAGAGATGGTACAGCAAACATCTGAGAAGATTAAGATGGTTCAGGAAAAGATGAAAGCGGCTCAGAGTCGGCAGAAGAGTTATACGGATAAGAGGAGAAAACCATTAGAGTTTTCTGAGGGCGATCATGTGTTCCTTCGGGTAGTCCTGAAGAAAGGAATTAGTAGAGCTTTGAGAACCCGAAAGCTTTCGCCTAAGTGTATAGGTCCATACCAAATTCTTAAGAGAATTGGTCCTGTTGCTTATCAATTGGCTTTACCACCCTCTTTATCCAATTTGCACAACGTCTTTCACGTTTCGCAATTAAAGAAGTATGTGCATGACCCATCCGTTATTCTGAAACTCCAACCTGACGACCTATCTTTGAAGGAAAACCTGACCTTCGAGACCAGACCAGTTCAGATAAAGGATCGTGAAGTCAAGCGGCTCAGGGAAAAGGAAATACCTTTGGTTAAGGTGATATGGGCAAATGCTGACGTATCTGAGGCTACGTGAGAATTAGAGGAAAAGATGCGTCAAGAGTATCCGGAATTGTTTTTGTAATCTAGAATTTCGGGGACGAAATTCCTTTTAAGTGGGGGAGTAGTGTAACACCCCTAATTTTCGTCTCCCGCATAATAGGAAATTAATAATAAAAGTTTTATTATTAATTTATAGAAATTTTCCAAGTTTATATTTTGTATTTAATTAGCCTAATATATAAAAATGGGTTGAAATATTTTTATATGGGAAATAAATGCAAAATATGAGGATATTGCATTTTGGTCCCTGAATGAGGACTTAAAAGTAATATTAATAAGGTTCTTGGAGGGAAAGATTTAAAAATAATAATTTTTTAATTTTGTACTAATCTAACCGGTTAGTATTGCCCTGTAACCGGTTAGACGATGAACCCAGAAACTGGGTTAGTGGATTTTGATGAGTAATCACTTGATTAATCCAAAATTCGCCACGATAACAGCTTGAATCGAGTGGAAAACCACGCGTCAGTGTGCATGTAAACGTGATTAGTCTATAAATAGAGGAATTTATGAAGAATGGGGTTGTTGATGCTCTGATTTTGGGGAGAGGCTGTGAGTTAGGGTTTCAGATTCGTGGAAGCAAATTCTCTTTCGTTCTTGAGTGTTGAGAGACGAGTGATACACGAACACGAAGCTTACATCCAGAGCTTCGTGTTGATACCAAATTTGTAAGTCAAGAGTGTGCATGGAAGGAGGAATCCATCTTGGAAGTTTGAGGTTGAAGCCTAAGTTCTGCATTTTCCTGATCTGGGAGCTGGAATTCCAGCCTTGATTTTGGTAAGTTTAGCTCACCATTAAGCCCCAAATCTTTTCTCTTTCCTAGTGCATGTTACCTATTTTGAGTCCTAATGGTTTTCCCCAATTTCTTTGGTCAATTGCTGTGTCAAATCCTCTGATCTTTGGACCCTGTTGGTGAAATTCGTGGCTGAGAGCAGAGCTGTGGGTTTGTGGGAAATCTAGGGATTTTCTTCAAGTTCTGTGTCAAATCTTCATCAAATTCAGTCTTAAGGTATGGGAGAAGTCTACACTATACTAGATTTAGACTGAAAATCAAATGAATTAGGATTTGAGTTCACAAAACTGAAAAAGGGCATTATGTGTTTTAAGCACAAAGGCTTGGAGGCCAAAGTTTTGGCTCAATTCTGTTTTAGCAACATTAATTTGATGCATGCAAATGAATTAAGACTGGAAATCAGAAACTAATTGTTGTTTATGAGTTTTGTTGTGTTAAATTGTGTTTATGTGACTTTTTATGCAATTTGATGCAAAGAACTTGATGCATGCACTTTGAATATGGTTTCTGTGATGAAACATATTTGTTTAAGGTATATGAACCTTATTGAATGATGGATTGTGGTTAGATTTGAGAATTAAAGGAAATGGTGTGTTAAAACCTTTAGTTTTAAGGACTGACTGCATAATCTAACCGGTTACTCGATATTCGTAACCGGTTAGACACTGCAGAATTTCAAAGAAAAATTAGTTTATTAAATCAGTCCTTAAGTCTTTGGGAATTCTGCTCAGATCTATACTGTAAATCCATTATAAATAATCTGAATATAAAGTGTCATGGTTCAGATTGAGAGTGAAGGGTTTATACCTTAATTCAATAAAATAATTTTCAAGAGAAAATTATGTATTATTGGAAACAAATGTGATTTTAATTTTGAATGATGGAAACTGTGATTTTTGAGGCATAAAACAAGGTTTAAATGGTGCATAGATTGGGTAGAGAATTCAAGAAAAAAGGGTTTTTCTGAATTGCAATGGTAAACAGTTCAGGTCTGTAATTCTAACCGGTTAGCCTGAGACTGTAACCGGTTAGTACCTGAATCTGAAAAATAAAAAGTTAAGTATTTAAATACCATTGACTATATTTTTCCCAATCTAAGTTTTAAAGGCATGTTTTGAGAAAATTCAAAGGAGAATTTTTATGTCAAAGATTTTGCCTCAAACAAGTCATTCAAAATAGAAATTGGAATATTTCTAAATCACATTAATTAATGTTTAGATAAAACCAACTCTGATGTTTGTGCATACATATAGACTGGAAGTCTGGTTGGTAGGAACGTTTATCATATTCTGGGAATATGAGGAGGGTACTCCGAGTACCAACTTATAACCTACTTGATGACACATTATAGATATGTGGCCAGTGTCCGGGACCTGGTTTTTATGCGTTCTGGGAACGTGGTGCACACTCCGGGAGTGATGCTTATTATCCAAGTATAGTTCGACATTACGTTCTGGGAACGAATGTCGGTGTTCCGGGAACACAAGGGTGTATTGGATGGACGTCCAAGATGGACTTTAGAGGCCTCAGTTGTGGATAGAAAATCATACATCCTACCACTTGCATTATAAGAGTTATAATGTTGAAAACTGGTGTGCTCATATGTATTTGCATTATGATCTGTCCATGATATATTTGTGATTGTAAATTTTAGTCTTTATCAATTATGTATTTGTGTATACTTACTCCCTGTGCCCTGTTTAGGTGATGGCCAGATACCTAGCTTGCATCGAGATACGCCCTATCCCTAGCGGTATATGGACGTATGAGGAGCACCGTGCCACTTTTGAGGGGGAGGTTGAGATCACTCTCTACCACCCTAACCCTCTGGTGCATGTGCGACCTCGTCGATTTAGGATCCCATTAGTCTATACTATGCATGTTCCACCTTTTTATACATATAGAGGACCACCCCTGGCTCGACCTATGCGTCGTTTTCATAGTTTTCATTTTAGAGCTGCCACTCGTTCCCATCCTTCTTCCCATAGAGTTGTCACTGAGGAGACTCCTTCTCCTGGTCCGACTGATTATGATAGGACTGCTTCTGCAGATCCTAGACCCAGTGGTGGGGTATCTACACAGTCGGGCGAGGTCGAGGAGGACCCTGTGGAGGATGAGAGCGAGGAGGAGGTGCATGTTGAGCCGACTGTTTCTGCTAGAGGTGGACCGGCTGGTTCATAGGAGCTTGCATAGCATAGGTTTTTTGGATCCTAGATCCTACGGATAGAGCTGGGGAGAATCCGAGGAGCTGCTGAGGACACTGAAGACCTGCTCTGAGACTTCTATTTTGAGACTATGTGATATATTGTATATATTTTGAGAGGTCTTAGGGTGAGGTTTTATTTCATACAGCTGGTTTGTATATGTTTTTATAAACTCTTGCTATCTCGACTGATGTTAATTGCTACTTACTGTACTCATGGGGTTTCATATTATGCTATGACATATATATATATATGATGTTTTATTTTCCTCAGCAGAGCCCCATAAGTATTATTTTTACTTCCGCGAACTCTGATTTATATTTAAAAAGGGATTCGGTGATAAGTTTATGTTTTTATTTATTCAAAACCACTCGAGAGACAAATGATATGTTTTAATAATAACTACAAATAATGTTTTCGAAAATTAAGGAATTGTTATCTCGAGAGTCCTTACGAAACTAAATTATTACTAAGCCGAATTCAAGAAATAGTTTATATCCAAAAGGGTTTTTGATTGAGCAAGTACTGATATTAAAAAGGAAAAATTTTCTAGCCCTAATTTATATAGCAAGTATTCAATTATTTGGAAATATTAATATTTTCAAGTTAAAAAGAGAGCGTCACACCTTTGGTGGTATCAGAGCATTGGTCTTGTTCCTCATGGCCCCGAAGATGCAGCTAAGTATGATATTCAATGTTGATTGAATATGATTTGAATAAGTTAGTGGTAGTATATATGTTTTTAAAGACCTTTTTAGTAACCCAAAGCCCATAGTGCAGGTCTTTTTATGGCAACCCGGAATAGAAATGTTACTAATGAAATGTTAGAACGAATCACGACCGTGCTGGAAGGCATGCAGCAGCAGCAGCAGAGACAACAATCATCTCAAGGGAGAGTTGGTAACCCATCTGCTGGCAACATGGCGAATCTTGATGCTAAGACTCTGTCGGAGTTCAGGAAGTGCAATCCACCAAGGTTCGAGGGAGGATATAAACCCGATGAGGCGAACAAGTGGTTGTATGAGATTAACAAGATTTTCCGAACTCTGGAGTGTTCTGATGAACAGAAGGTGACCTATGCAGTTTACATGCTTCATGGGGAAGCTGAAAACTGGTGGGATCACACGGTCCAATTGCTGAATTTTGAAAGGAGGGCAAGCAACTGGGGAGTATTTATGGAGAAGTTTCTTAATAAATATTTTCCAGAAGATTTGCGAAGAAAGAAGGAAGTGGAATTCATGCAATTGAAGCAGGGGGATATGAGTGGAGGGGAGTATGCTGCCAGATTCGAGGAGCTGATGAAGTACTCTCCCTATTACTTGAATAACCCTGATGAAAGGAGTAAGTTTGTGAAGTTTGAAGGTGGGCTAAGGCCGGAGCTGAAGTCTATCTTCAGTTATCAAAGGATTCAGAGTTTCCCTGCACTTGTGGATATGTGCAGAATGTATGAAGATGATAAAAAGGCAGAGCTGATAGGAAGTCAAGTGAAAGGGGTTGGACAGAATTATGGACCACAGAGGAAGAATAAGTTTGATCATCGAAATAATGGTCCATATTCTAAGAACAAGGGTAAGGGCAAGGCAGTGATGGATAACAGGAACAAGTCTCGCAATAATGCTCCTTATTGCGAGAAATGCAAACGTTATCATCATGGTCAGTTTTGCTGGTCCACAGGGGGATTTTTCAAGTGTGGAAAGCAAGGTCACTTTGCTCAGGAATGCAAGGAATCTGCAAAGGGAGATGCAAAGGGATCTGCTGGAAATCCTGTGGTTACAAGGACGAGTGTTTACCCTGAGTGGGAGTGAAGCAACCCAAACCCCGAATCTCGTGCAAGGTAATTTTCTGCTTAATAATCAACCTTGCAAAATCATGTTTGATTCTGGAGCTACACATTCTTTTGTTTCCCCTGAATGTGTGAGTAGGCTGAGTCTTATTGTTTCTGATTCACCCTGCTATCTTAGTATAGATACCCCTACGGGAATACCGATCTTCACCGCTAAAGTCTGTTTAGGGTGTGATGTAGAAATTTTGGGTCGTCTTTCCAAATTAGATTTGGTTTGTCTTCCTAAGTTACAATTGGATGTGATCTTGGGAATGGATTGGTTGATGAAGAACCAAGTGATCATCAATTGTGAGGAAAAGACAATTCAATATAGGACCTTTGAACCGGAGGGTTATATGTGTTTATTCTCGGCTTCTGGAGAAGAAGAGTCGATGCCGATCGAAGAGATTCCGGTGGTGAGGGAATTTCCGGAAGTATTTCCTGAAGAGATACCAGGATTACCTCCGAAGCGAGAGATAGAGTTTGGGATTGACTTAGTCCCTGGAGCTGGTCCCATCTCTATTGCTCCTTATAGAATGCCACCACCAGAAATGGCAGAGATGAAGAAGCGAATCGAGGAACTGTTGCAGAAACAGATGATCAGGCCAAGCGTTTCGCCTTGGGGAGCTCCATTACTGTTCATAAAGAAGAAAGATGGGAGTATGAGGATGTGTGTGGACTACAGGCAGTTGAACAAGGTCACTATTAAGAATAAGTATCCTTTGCCAAGGATTGATGACCTTATGGACCAAGTGAGGGGAGCTGCAGTATTCTCCAAGATTGATCTGAGATCGGGTTATCATCAGATCAGGATAAAGGAGGAGGATATACCCAAGACTGCATTTCGATCTCGATACGGTCATTATGAAGTATGTTGTGATGCCGTTCGGATTGACTAATGCACCTGCTATTTTCATGGACTATATGAACCGGATCTTTAGACCATATTTGGATTTGTTTGTGGTGGTATTTATTGACGATATTTTGGTTTATTCTCAAAATCCGGAAGAGCATGAAGAGCATCTCAGGATTGTGTTAAAGGTCCTGAAGGAGAAGCAACTATATGCCAAGCTTATGAAGTGTGAGTTTTGGTTGAATGAAGTGAAGTTTTTGGGGCATGTGATCTCTAAAGAAGGAATTGCAGTGGATCCAGCGAAAGTAAGTTCAGTGCTAAGTTGAGAACAGCCTAAGACTGTGACGGAGGTGAGAAGTTTCTTAGGGCTGGCTGGATACTATCGTCGGTTCATAGAAGGATTTTCTAAGATTGCATTGCCTTTGACTAAGTTGACTCGGAAAGATTAACCGTTCGTGTGGGACGATCGGTGCGAAGTTAATTTCTGTGAGTTGAAGGGAAGATTAACATCGTCTCGTGTGTTAATTCTACCTGATCCTCACAAGAGTTTTGAAGTATACTGTGATGCATCTAAGCAAGGACTGGGTTGTGTATTGATGCAAGAAGGAAGAGTAGTGGCGTATGCATCGAGACAATTTAAGAATCATGAAGTGAATTACCCGACACACGATTTAGAATTGGCTGCGATCGTGTTTGCCTTAAAGATATGGAGACATCATCTCTATGGCACTACATTCCAAGTATTTAGTGACCATAAGAGTTTGAAATATATGTTCGACCAGAAAGATTTGAACATGAGGAAAAGAAGATGGATGGAGTTTTTGAAAGATTATGACTTTAAACTCCACTATCATCCGGGTAAAGCGAATGTGGTTGCAGATAAAGGATCGTGAAGTCAAGCGGCTCAGGGAAAAGGAAATACCTTTGGTTAAGGTGATATGGGCAAATGCTGACGTATCTGAGGCTACGTGAGAATTAGAGGAAAAGATGCGTCAAGAGTATCCGGAATTGTTTTTGTAATCTAGAATTTCGGGGACGAAATTCCTTTTAAGTGGGGGAGTAGTGTAACACCCCTAATTTTCGTCTCCCGCATAATAGGAAATTAATAATAAAAGTTTTATTATTAATTTATAGAAATTTTCCAAGTTTATATTTTGTATTTAATTAGCCTAATATATAAAAATGGGTTGAAATATTTTTATATGGGAAATAAATGCAAAATATGAGGATATTGCATTTTGGTCCCTGAATGAGGACTTAAAAGTAATATTAATAAGGTTCTTGGAGGGAAAGATTTAAAAATAATAATTTTTTAATTTTGTACTAATCTAACCGGTTAGTATTGCCCTGTAACCGGTTAGACGATGAACCCAGAAACTGGGTTAGTGGATTTTGATGAGTAATCACTTGATTAATCCAAAATTCGCCACGATAACAGCTTGAATCGAGTGGAAAACCACGCGTCAGTGTGCATGTAAACGTGATTAGTCTATAAATAGAGGAATTTATGAAGAATGGGGTTGTTGATGCTCTGATTTTGGGGAGAGGCTGTGAGTTAGGGTTTCAGATTCGTGGAAGCAAATTCTCTTTCGTTCTTGAGTGTTGAGAGACGAGTGATACACGAACACGAAGCTTACATCCAGAGCTTCGTGTTGATACCAAATTTGTAAGTCAAGAGTGTGCATGGAAGGAGGAATCCATCTTGGAAGTTTGAGGTTGAAGCCTAAGTTCTGCATTTTCCTGATCTGGGAGCTGGAATTCCAGCCTTGATTTTGGTAAGTTTAGCTCACCATTAAGCCCCAAATCTTTTCTCTTTCCTAGTGCATGTTACCTATTTTGAGTCCTAATGGTTTTCCCCAATTTCTTTGGTCAATTGCTGTGTCAAATCCTCTGATCTTTGGACCCTGTTGGTGAAATTCGTGGCTGAGAGCAGAGCTGTGGGTTTGTGGGAAATCTAGGGATTTTCTTCAAGTTCTGTGTCAAATCTTCATCAAATTCAGTCTTAAGGTATGGGAGAAGTCTACACTATACTAGATTTAGACTGAAAATCAAATGAATTAGGATTTGAGTTCACAAAACTGAAAAAGGGCATTATGTGTTTTAAGCACAAAGGCTTGGAGGCCAAAGTTTTGGCTCAATTCTGTTTTAGCAACATTAATTTGATGCATGCAAATGAATTAAGACTGGAAATCAGAAACTAATTGTTGTTTATGAGTTTTGTTGTGTTAAATTGTGTTTATGTGACTTTTTATGCAATTTGATGCAAAGAACTTGATGCATGCACTTTGAATATGGTTTCTGTGATGAAACATATTTGTTTAAGGTATATGAACCTTATTGAATGATGGATTGTGGTTAGATTTGAGAATTAAAGGAAATGGTGTGTTAAAACCTTTAGTTTTAAGGACTGACTGCATAATCTAACCGGTTACTCGATATTCGTAACCGGTTAGACACTGCAGAATTTCAAAGAAAAATTAGTTTATTAAATCAGTCCTTAAGTCTTTGGGAATTCTGCTCAGATCTATACTGTAAATCCATTATAAATAATCTGAATATAAAGTGTCATGGTTCAGATTGAGAGTGAAGGGTTTATACCTTAATTCAATAAAATAATTTTCAAGAGAAAATTATGTATTATTGGAAACAAATGTGATTTTAATTTTGAATGATGGAAACTGTGATTTTTGAGGCATAAAACAAGGTTTAAATGGTGCATAGATTGGGTAGAGAATTCAAGAAAAAAGGGTTTTTCTGAATTGCAATGGTAAACAGTTCAGGTCTGTAATTCTAACCGGTTAGCCTGAGACTGTAACCGGTTAGTACCTGAATCTGAAAAATAAAAAGTTAAGTATTTAAATACCATTGACTATATTTTTCCCAATCTAAGTTTTAAAGGCATGTTTTGAGAAAATTCAAAGGAGAATTTTTATGTCAAAGATTTTGCCTCAAACAAGTCATTCAAAATAGAAATTGGAATATTTCTAAATCACATTAATTAATGTTTAGATAAAACCAACTCTGATGTTTGTGCATACATATAGACTGGAAGTCTGGTTGGTAGGAACGTTTATCATATTCTGGGAATATGAGGAGGGTACTCCGAGTACCAACTTATAACCTACTTGATGACACATTATAGATATGTGGCCAGTGTCCGGGACCTGGTTTTTATGCGTTCTGGGAACGTGGTGCACACTCCGGGAGTGATGCTTATTATCCAAGTATAGTTCGACATTACGTTCTGGGAACGAATGTCGGTGTTCCGGGAACACAAGGGTGTATTGGATGGACGTCCAAGATGGACTTTAGAGGCCTCAGTTGTGGATAGAAAATCATACATCCTACCACTTGCATTATAAGAGTTATAATGTTGAAAACTGGTGTGCTCATATGTATTTGCATTATGATCTGTCCATGATATATTTGTGATTGTAAATTTTAGTCTTTATCAATTATGTATTTGTGTATACTTACTCCCTGTGCCCTGTTTAGGTGATGGCCAGATACCTAGCTTGCATCGAGATACGCCCTATCCCTAGCGGTATATGGACGTATGAGGAGCACCGTGCCACTTTTGAGGGGGAGGTTGAGATCACTCTCTACCACCCTAACCCTCTGGTGCATGTGCGACCTCGTCGATTTAGGATCCCATTAGTCTATACTATGCATGTTCCACCTTTTTATACATATAGAGGACCACCCCTGGCTCGACCTATGCGTCGTTTTCATAGTTTTCATTTTAGAGCTGCCACTCGTTCCCATCCTTCTTCCCATAGAGTTGTCACTGAGGAGACTCCTTCTCCTGGTCCGACTGATTATGATAGGACTGCTTCTGCTGATTCTAGACCCAGTGGTGGGGTCTCTACACAGTCGGGCGAGGTCGAGGAGGACCTGTGGAGGATGAGAGCGAGGAGGAGGTGCATGTTGAGCCGACTGTTTCTGCTAGAGGTGGACCGGCTGGTTCATAGGAGCTTGCATAGCATAGGTGTTTTGGATCCTAGATCCGAGGGATAGAGCTGGGGAGAATCTGAGGAGCTGCTGAGGACACTGAAGACCTGCTCTGAGACTTCTATTTTGAGACTATGTGATATATTGTATATATTTTGAGAGGTCTTAGGGTGAGGTTTTATTTCATACAGCTGGGTTGTATATGTTTTTATAAACTCTTGCTATCTCGACTGATGTTACTCATGGGGTTTCATATTATTCTATGACATATATATATATATATATATATATATATGATGTTTTATTTTCCTCAACAGAGCCCCATAAGTATTATCTTTACTTCCGCGAACTCTGATTTATATTTAAAAAGGGATTCGGTGATAAATTTATGTTTTTATTTATTCAAAACCACTCGAGAGACAAATGATATGTTTTAATAATAACTACAAATAATGTTTTCGAAAATTAAGGAATTGTTATCTCGAGAGTCCTTTCGAAACTAAATAATTACTAAGCCGAATTCAAGAAATAGTTTATATCCAAAAGGGTTTTTGATTGAGCAAGTACTGATATTAAAAAGGAAAAATTTTCTAGCCCTAATTTTGATAGCAAGTGTTCAATTATTTGGAAATATTAATTATTTTCAAGTTAAAAAGAGAGCGTCACACCTTTGTCTCAGGAAAATGTATGATGCAATATTTATAATCGATTACTTGATCCAGGTAATCGATTACTCTCATATAGAAAGTAATAGATTATCCAAGTTCACTTAACCGATTACACACTCTCTGGTTTTTCTATGATGCAACAAAGTTAATCGATTACTTTAGGCAGTTAATCGATTACTCGTTCTTGCACTTGTAAAAAATATATTTTCATAACATACAAATATCTAGAGTTTTGTTTCATCAATCATTTACACAGAAACTAAGTAGAAAAACAGATTTTCACAAAACTTCTTTTCTTCTCCTTTTATATGAAAAACATATTTAGAAAAACTTATATTGGCCTTTTAACATAATATAAACCTTGACTTCATTACCTTACATGATGTCCTAAGGGAAAAGGGATAACATCTTCATTTGCTTTAATCTTCAACTTGAAGCTTGTATTCAGATTTGCTTGTGTCTTCATTTGCTTGGACTTGAAGCTTGAAGAGCTTGTGATTGCACTTGATATGAACTTGAGAATCTTAAGTTTGTTATCATCAAAACCATATAATAATTGCACTTGAAGTCCTTGGGAAAGCTCGATTTCCAACACTTAAAATATCCAAACCAAGGCAAAAATCAATTTAACAATTTGTTCTTTATGTGAAAATCGAAGATAAGGTAGAAAAATAGTAAAGATCAACAAACCTTTAACATGCATCAAAAACAAAATTAGTTTCCTCAATGTTATCCCCTAGGCCGAAACATGCAAGGGAAAATTTGGGGGTTTTTCAACTAAAATCAAAACAATAACATGCACAATAAAAATCAACCTTTTTCTACTCATTCCAAACATAAACTAGATCAAGGAAACAAAACAAAAATCATTAAGGCCATGAACCTATTAAAACCGTATGACCTCAAACAAGCACATCAAGGTTAAAATTTCATTTAAGCATGTATTTTTTACTTGGAAACCGAAAATACACCAAACAAATAGCAAGAATTAAGAATCAATTACATGTATTGAGAAACAAAATCATTTTCCCCAATTTACAAACCCTAGTTGTAACATGCAAGAGAAAATCAAGAGAAATATTTGCAAATCAATAACAAATAACTCATGAACATCACATATCAACTTATTATTCCACATAAAAATTTCAATGAAAATTCAAAATTTATTTTAGAGAAAAAGGGACCAAAACTGTGAGCTCCAAATGTCATGGTGCATGTCCATTTTTCAACTTTCAAACTCAATTATACACATAACAAAGCTTAGAAAACAAAGAAAAAATCAAGAAAACATACATGCAAAAACTTTTTGAATCTCAAACAACAAAAATCCTCCATGAAACCAAAGATAAAACCGAAAAGAAAAATGAAAGAAAGAAAGGAAAATGGACGTAGAGAGAAATACCTAGGTTGATGTTGAAAATGGGTTAAAAAATTGCTTGGAAGTTTTCCTTCCTTCCCTCTTCCTCTCTCCCTCGTCCCCTTCTTCTTCGCCAGCCACCCTCTTCTCTTTCTTTTTTTGCGTTTAAGTGTAGGTGTGTGTAAGAGTGTGTGGGTGAGGGTATAAGGGGGGTATTTATAGAAATTAGGGTGGGTGGGGTGGGTTTATTAAAAATAGGGGTTTAAAACTAATTAGAGTGGGAGAGTGTGTAGGAGATAAATACTTACACTCTTTATTGGCCAAAATCCACTCTTGGATAGGGTCATTAAATGCAAGTCTTAGTTAGGGTGGTTTAAGAGATAAGAGTATTAATTGGGTTGCCCTAGGGACTTGTGTACTAATAAATGAATGTCTCCTAATTAAAAATTCAAATTTCAAATGCCTAAAAACATTTCAAAACCGTGCAGCATACTTGGACAGTAGAAAATAATATTTTTCCAATACTACGTAATAAAACATTATAATTTCCCACAAAAATACAAAAATTCGTGGATTGCAAAATAAAATTTTAAACAGTACAAAAATAAATTCTACATTTTATTATGATCGTTTTGACTATAAATACATCATATTCTGATTTACCAATCAAAAGTTATGAATTTTCAAAGTTAAATAAATCAAAGAAATCAACAAATAATCACTTTTCCAAAACACACAATAATGTAACAAAACAAATCCTTTAAATTAATTATACACAAGAATCAAATATTTAATCAATTTAAAACAATTTCCTCTTTTCCACGTGTCATTATAAGCAAAATAATATTTTTTACCTCAATTTAAAAAGAATCCACTAATCAGAAATGCGCGAAAATCAATTTATTAAAATGGAGAAAATTGCGGGTGTTACAAGTAGCCTCTACCTAGAACCTAAGGTAGTCTTTCTACTAGGTGCCCCACCGTTCGTCTAGAATCTACCCCACTAAACAAGGGTTCCTCACCCTAAGAACATGCCACACGTTCCACTAGGAGTTCCACTCCCTAATACTAAGGGTCACACTTTCCCTTGCAATGATTTGGTTGAGAAGAAAAAGAACACTAAAAATTCGTGCACTCTAGATAGTGCTGATACAAAAAATGAAGAACACTATAACAATGATAATCTTAGGCTCACAAGGATTTGTAAATTTTTCAGAACAATGGAAAAGAAGAGAAACTCTCAAAGATTGATTGTCAAAAACTAGGATTAGAGAGAGTGTAGAGCATTAGGTTTCAAAATGAGGAACAAGACCTTTTTAAAACTGAAACGAAATCAACCCAGAAAAGAAATAAATTATTTTCTGAATCAGATTGATTGTTTCACGATTTTCAATAAAAATAAGGAGGAAATCGATTACCTTGGCCAGGCTAATCGATTATCTACATTCTGTGAAAACAGATAATTTGAATTTTGAAAAAGTAACCGATTTCTCTGCAGAAGTAATCGATTATTTTTACTAAAAATAATATTAAATGTATCATACCTAAAAGTAATTGATTATTTTAAAAGAAGTAATCGATTATCTTCTTTCTGATCTCTCAGATTACATAATTTTAAAGGAGGTAATCGATTATCTGAAAAAGTAATCGATTACTTTTACTTAAAGACAGTTTTTCTAGAAGATTTGTAATCGGAGGTTTTTGCAAAAGATTTTCACAATGGTTTTCCAAAAGATTTTCATAAAACATGGTCTTCTCTTACAGTTTTTCATGAAAACATTTTTTTTCCAAGTTCTTAAAATATGCAACCTTGAGTACCTATATATCAATGATTTACATAAATTCCTAAAGTATAAACTCACTAAACACAGGACACACTAAGCTTGAATCAAACAAGTACACCATCAACATCATCATCCAAAGCTTAACCTGTTATACATCAAATGTCATCATCAATTTGTCACTTGGTATTGTCATCATCAAAACATCATGGGAGAACATGAGCTTCAACACTCCCCCTTTTTGATGATGACAAACACTACCTGCAAAATAAGAGTTAGAGCACAACACATAATGTTTATATCAATAATATTCTTGATTATTCAATTCATCAAATCAGTTCAACTCAGCTCCCGCTGAGTTTTGAATTTCTGCTTCTGCTCTCCCCCTGAAAACCTGATTACTCTCCTCCTTTTGGCAACATAAAAAAGGGTTAACTCAACGAATATAAAAACAACACAACTCATGACGTAAAATAATAACAAACCCATATAAGTACGTAGTCATAAGTTTGCATAAACCGCAGAGTCAGAAACTAGAGAATAAACAAATCCAGGTTAACTAAGGGTTAGATAAGAAAAATAAATAAAAGTAGTTCAAGAAAGTTAAAAGCTGAAATCCCCTCAAACTATGCATTATGCGATCCCATGAATCCAGTCCAAACTCTATTTTGATGATGCAAGTCATGAATCTCCTCCCGTATCACACCCATGTCTATGTTCAAATTTTCCAGACCAGTGGTGAGAGTAGCAAGCCTTACGTCCACAAATTTCATGTGAGCCTGAGATCTTCTCATATGACCATCGGATCGCTGCATATACCCACGGACATCATCCATGAAGGTTTTCATGTAGGGAGGCACATGATCAGGAGGAAACAGGGTTTGTAGAGGAGGTAGATCAGGATCATGAGCAGGAGCCTCTTCCTCATCGTGGAGATCATCTTCAGCATTTCTTCTTCCCCGATGTGTAGCATAAGGTACCCAACCCTCGTCTTCATAGAAGTGACAACCCATGGTATTAACCAATGAATTGTTGATGCACATGTCTGAGGTGAAAGAGGTTTTGGATTCGCCAGCCAATGAAACTCGGAAACGATGCAAGATTTTAGTGATCAAGGAGGCATAAAAAAGGCGAGTTGTTTTGAGCTTTGTATTTTGGTCAATCAAACGCCTAACCTTAGCAGTTGTTTCCTTCAAGTGATACAGGGCATACCATCCCCAGTTAATCGGCTTATCATGAGAGAGTTCCCAGAAGATAATAAATCAGTATCCATCACCCGAAAGTTGTTTCCTGGCCTTGGAATCAAGCATATGTTCAGAATGTAGTGCAACAACTGGAATTGAAACTTGAGATTACCAGAAGTGATAACCTTGCTAAGGTCATTGTCTAGAAATTCTTCCTTAGCTGAGTCTTTGCTATACTCATCACCCCACAAGTTATTTGGACCACGTCCAGTGAAGGTGACACCATCCATCAGATGTTCTGTGATTTCAGCCCAAAGATCCAGATTGATTGAGATCTTTTTACCTTTCACTTCAGAAGATAGAACCTTATTGTCATCATCCCATCAGATATTTGTGTAGAAAACTTTAACCAAATATTCATAGAAGTCACCTCCAATGAAGCAGAAGAGAAGGAGGTTCTTTTCTCTGAGAATAACCACGAGAGGCAAATCACAATCATCTTCACCAAAGTCCTCATTGTCAATAAACCTGGGTGAGATGACAGTGCAAGCAGCAAAGTATTTCTAAAAATCAGCAATCTGAGCTGGTGAAGAAAACCATCGTCTATATTGCGAAAGGGTTGTTAGCTGAGACATGACAGAGGTGGAGTGGAAGGACCAGCCCCATCTCGACTTTGGCGAGACGATTTCTGCCCACGAACAATGGGAGGTGATGGCTCATTGTCATCTGATTCAACAATCTGAGCTCTTTTTCTATGCCTTCTACTTCTCATGCTCACAAATTTCAGCAATAACAGAACTGATTTCCAACTATACCAATACTAACTAGACAGAGATGCCGACAATTGAAATAAGCCCAAGCTTTGATAACCAGCACAAAGAATTCAGACAAACTCACAATTAATCACAGGGTCTCCAAAGCACTGCAACTTTAAGTATCAACAATAACTTAGGTATGTATACTACTAAGATCAAAGCATCTCCATATCATCACCAAGTTCAGTAGCATAGACAACATACCATGAAAGTAGCAGACAGAGACTAAAAAGGAGAATGTAACTTAGACCAACCTGAACCGTAGAGAACCAATACCAACACTGCTGAACCGGAGAGGAAAACAAACCGAACCAGCCGAACCAAGACTTACTGAACCCATCTTGAACCAATTCTGAACCGAAATCTTCTTTGAACAAGAGAACCTAGATGAATGAACAAAGGAACTAGTGAATCCTTGGTAACCACGAGTTGGACCAATGGTGAACCGGTTTGGTGCCTAGGGTTTGAGGAATGGTGAGAGTGTTGACGGCTTTGGTTGAAGAGAGTTGAATATGGTGGAGAAGAGGTGGTTTCAATGGTGGAGGTTGAATGGGTATAAAGGAAGAGAGAGAGACAAGTTTTTGGAGAGAGGAGAAGGAAGAGATGAAGATTTATGGGTGTAATGTGGTGATTTGAGTTTGAATGGTGATTATTGATGAAGCTTTGAGGAATGGCTATGGAGGTTTGGAGATTTTGGGGAAGAAGAAGAAGAAGTTGACGAAGATGGAGAGAGGAAGAGAGACAACGTGTTTTGGTGAGAGAGAAAGAGAGTGGGACGGCTAGGTTAAGACAAGAGGGGTCTCCACTTGGTAAAACTGGGTCAACAAGGCCCACTTGGCTCACACGCACACGCCTTTTATTTTTTATTTTTTTCAGTAACTGATGCAGGTAATCGATTACTTCCACGAGGTAATCGATTACTTCCTTTCTGTCTTCCAGGCATATATATGAACCCAACAGGTAATCGATTACTTTCCAGGGTAATCGATTACTTCACCCAAAACTTTCCAAACTGCTTCAAAATTGATCTGATTGATTTCTGATGCACAAGGCATACATATTCTGATGATTTTAGGGATTCACAGAGGATGCATAGCTTGAGAGTTACTTACCTGATAAGGCTGATACCTACAAAACAAATCTCAGGCTATCTCCAACACTCAAGTTAGTAACATTTTCAATGAAAAGCAAATAGAGCAATTGAAGGAATTAGCATCAACCATATGATAACACAAGGTAATACTCAATGTAATACAAACCTTATATAACTATGAATTATAACAAATCCATACATATTATGAATTTAAATGCTAACTTAAACAAGTCAAGTTTGCACTAAATACCATATTATGAATGAAGTACAGTGCTATGCCAAGGTTTGATAATCATGTGACAAAATATTTTAAAATAGATTTTTACCACACATGATTTATTTTCAAAACAGATAGAGCTTGGAATAGTCGAAGTACACTCTTGTATAACCATGGTTATAATAGGGATATGACTTATTTACCTCAGGCCTTTTGTGCCAGGATTACCTTGTTCTTGACCATTGCTTCCTTTTCTAATTTTTCACCTTAGTGAACTTTCCATTTCTACTAGAGAATGCTTTGGTCCTTGATGGCTTGTTCCTCCTTTGGTCAACCCATCTTTCTTTTGTCATTCTGTGAATCATCCCAAATGATCTTTCTTTCTTATTTTCTCTTGGTTCTTCCTTGGATAAATGATTCTGTATATTCCTGTTACAAGGAGAGCCTTTTGGTACCCATCTCATTTTGGGTCCAGGGGGATTAGACTGGGATTCCTTCGACACCTTTGGAACCCATTCCACCTTATTTCTTATATAATAATTTTTCTTATATAAACACAAATGAGAAATATGACCCGAACGTCCGCAATAATTACAGATAATGGGTTTGAGTGATGATTTGCCTTTTTCAAAAATATTTTTACAAAGATTAGTACTTTTATCTTCATATTGAATATCACACTTGTCAACTATCTTACTTGATTTTTGGATATCTACATTGTTATCAATTTTATCAAGTAGAGAGTTGGTGCAAGAGGATTTTTCAATACTACTAGATTTAAAAGATGCATCCTCAACAAGTTTTTCAAAAAATATGCAATTTTCACAATTAGTTGAGGTGCTTCTATCTAAAAACGTACTTTTCAAATCATAGCTCAAATCATTATTTGTACTTTGCAGATTATGGGAAGGAGAGCTAATTGAGGTTACCTCATGAGGAGTGAACGAATGTAATTCTGTTTCTTTGTCTACTGATTTCACATCCTATCTTAAGTATTGCTCTAATTACCCCGATTAAATATAGTGACTTGAAAATTTCTTTTAAAACTTTAGTTACTTATAAAAATCTCCGTAAAAATGGATTGAGTTTCCTCTGTTTTAGGGATATTCCCAAAATATTAGTTTTCCTACAATCCTGTAATAACATAATCATACATTCAACAGTAGGCCAGCAGGGCAAAATATATAATGTGACACCCTCGTTTTATATCTTGAAAATAATTAATATTTCCAAATATAGAATACTTGCTATCAAAAGTTGTGACTGAAAAACAATTTTCCTTTTTATTTGATACTTGCTCAACTATAAATATTTTTAATATGGACAAATTGTTTGAATTCGGCTTAATAATACCTTAATTACAAAAAGGCTCTCGAGACAATATTGTTCTAACATACTGAAAAAGCTTCATGCTCTTTATTAAAATATATTATTTGTCTCTTGAGTTTGATCGAGTATATAAAATATAAACTTATTGCCGAATCCCTTTTTAATCAAAAATCAGAGTATGCGAAAATAAAAGTAATACTTGTGGGGCACTGCTGAGGTAAATAAAACATCATACATATATATATATATATATATAACATGATAAAAACCCCACTAGTATCATCAGTAGCAAGTAACATAAGTCGAGATAGCAAGAGTTTATAAAACATATACAAACCAGCTGCATAAAATAAACCTCACTCTAAGACCTCTCAAAATATATACAATATATCACATAATCCAAAAGTAGAAGTCCCAGAGCAGGTCATCCATGTCCTCACCAGCTCCTCTGATCCTCCATAGCTCTATCCCTAGGATCTAGGATCCAAAATATCCATGCTATGCAGGCTCCTATGAACCAGCAGGTCCACCTCTAGCAGAAACAGTCGGCTCGACATGCACCTCCTCCTCCTCGTCATCCTCCACAGGGTCCTCCTCGACCTCGCCAAACTGGGCAGAGACCCCACCACTGGGTCTAGGATCTGCAGAAGCAGTCCTCTCAAAATCAATCGGACCAAGAGAAGGAGTCTCCTGAGTGACTACTCTGTGGGAGGAAGGATGAGAACGAGTGGCAGCTCTAAAACGAAAACTATGAAATCGACGCACAGGTCGAGCCGGGGGTGGTCCTCTATATGTATATAAGGGTGGAACATGCATAGTATAGACTAAAGGGATCCTAAATCAACGAGGTCGCACACGAACCAGAGGGTTAGGGTGGTAGAGAGTGATCTCCACCTCCCCCTCAAAAGTGGCACGGTGCTCCTCGTACGTCCATATACCACTAGGGATAGGGCGTATCTCGATGCAGGCCAGGTATCTGGCCATCACCTAAACAGGGCATAGGGAGTAAGTATTCACATATACATAATCAATAAAGACTAAAGTTACAAACACAAGTATATCATGGACAGACAATAATGCAAATACATATGAGCACACCAATTTTCAACATTATATCTCTTATAATGCAAGTGGCATGATGCATGATTTTCTATCCACAACTGAGGCCTCTAAAAGTCCATCTTGGACGTCCATCCAATACACCCTTGTGTTCCCGGAACACTGACATTCGTTCCCAGAACGTAATGCCAAACCATACTTGGATAATAAGCATCACTCCCAGAGTGTGCATCACGTTTCCAGAACGCATACGTTCCCAGAACGCATAAAAACCAGGTCCCGGACACTGGCCACATTCCCAGAATGTGTCATCAAGTAGGTTACAATTTGGTACTCCCGGAGTACCCTCCTCATATTCCCAGAATATGATAAACGTTCCTACCAACCAAACTTCCATTCTATATGAATGCACAATCATCAAGGTTGGTTTTATCTTTACTTTAATTACGATGATTTAGAAATATTTCAATTTCTCTTTTGAATGATTAATTTGAGGTATAATCCTTTGACACAAAAATTCTCTCTTGAATTATCTTAAAAACATGCCATTAGGCTTAGATTGGGAAAAACATAACCAATGGTATTCAATTTCACTTAAAAGACTTAACTTTTATTTTTCAGTTTCAGGTACTAACCGGTTACAGTCTCAGGCTAACAGGTTAGAATTATAGACCTGAACTGTTTTACCATTGAAATTCAGAAAACCCTTTTTCTTGAATTCTCTACCCAATCCATAAACAAGCTATAACATTGTTTTATACCTCAAAACCACTGTGTTCATCATTCAAAATTCTAAATCACATTCCATTTCCAAATGAGCACAATTTCCTCTTGAAATTATCTCATTATACTAAGGTATTAACTCCCAATTTCAATCTGAATTATTACAATAAAATCAGCTTCATTTCAGATTGAATTCCAGTGAAAATAAGGTCTAGATTTGAGTAAATTAATAAGACCACAGGACTAACTTCAGAAACTCATTTTCTTTGAAATTTTACAGTGCCTAACCGGTTACAAATATCGAGTAACCGGTTAGATTATGCAGTCTGCACACTGAAACATGAGGTTTTGCAAACCATTCTTTTTATTACTCAAATCTAACCCATTTCAACACTCAAAAGAGTTCATATACCTTAAGGTAAACATGTTTAACCACAGAAACACATTTAGCTTGCATGCATTAAGTTTAAAGTATGAAATTGCATAAAAATCCACATAAACACAATTTAATACCACAAAACTCATATTACACATTTAGATTGAGATTTAGGCATCAAAATCACTTGCATGCATTAATGTAAAGTTGCTCAAAACAGAATTGAGCTAGAATTTGGCCTCCAAGCCTTTTTACCTTGAACACATAATGCCCTTTTGAGTCTATGTTGGCTCAAATCCTAATTCACTTGATTTTAGTCTAAATCTAGTATAAGGTAAACTTCTCCCATACCTCAAAGTTATGTTTGATGAAGATTAACACTGAAACTTGAAGAAAATCCACGAATTCCCCACAAATCCTATGTTCTGCTCTCAGCCACGATTTCCATCAACAGGGTTCAAAGACCATAAAATTTGACATAGTAATTGGCCAAAGAAATTGGGGAAAATAATTAGAAATTGATTTAGGTAACATGCACTAAGGAATGAAAGTGATTTGAGACCTAGGGGTTACCTGAACTGATCAAAATCAGAGCCCAAACACAGCTTCCCGAACTAAGAAGAAACAGAATCCAGTTTTCCAACACTCAGCTTCTCAGATCAATTTCTCCTCCCACACACACTCTTGACTCACAAGCTTTATATCAATGGAAAGCTCTTGATTTAAGCTTTTCAGAAGTGTATCTCTCACTCTCTAACTCTCAAAGAAGAAGAAGAATTTCAGCAACGAATTCAGGAACCCTAAACAAAGCCTCCACATTCAATCTCAGCCAAACAACCCCAAATTCAACAACAACACGGGCTTAAATAGAGAAATATGTGTGCCATGCAAGGCGACACGCTTTTTCCACTGAATTAGGGCTGTATTCGTGGCGATTACTCGAATTAATCAAGTGATTACTCATCAAAACGCACTAACCCAGTTTCTGGGTTCATCGTCTAACCGGTTACAGGGCATTACTAACCGGTTAGGTCAGTACAAAATTTAAAAATTAATACTTTTTAAATCTTTCTCTCCAAGAATCTTTTCAATATTACATTTAGGTCCTAAACCAAGGATTAAAATGCAATATCTATATTTTTGCATTTATTTGCCATATAAAAATATTTTCACTTATTTTTATATTTCAGGCTAATTAAATGCAAAATATAAACTTGGAAAGATTTATATAAATTAATAATAAAACTTTATTATTAATTCCTTATTATCCGGGAGAGAAAAATTAGGGGTGTTACACTACTCCCCCACTTAAAAGGAATTTCGTCCCCGAAATTCTAGCTTACATAAACAACTCCGGGTACTCTTGACGCATCTTTTCCTCTAATTCCCATGTAGCTTCAAACACGTCAGCATTTTCCCATATAACCTTGATTAAAGGTATCTCCTTTCCCCTGACCTGCTTAACTTCACGATCTTCTATCCGGACCGGTCTAGCTTCAAAGGTAAGGTTCTCCTTCAAAGCTAGATCATCGGGTTGGATTTTCAAAATAACCGATGGATCATGCACATATTTCTTCAACTGAAAAACATGAAAGACGTTGTGCAAATTGGATAGAGAGGGTGGTAAAGCTAGTTGATAAGCAACGGGACCGACCCTTCTAAGGATTTGATATGGACCTATACACTTAGGTGAAAGCTTTCGGGCTCTTAAAGCTCTGCTGATCCCTTTCATTGGAACTATCCGAAGAAACACATGGTCGCCCTCCAAAAACTCTATTGGTTTCCTTCTCTTGTCAGCATAACTCTTCTGCCGACTCTGAGCCACTTTCATCTTTGCCAGAACCATCTTGATCTTCTCAATTGTCTGCTGTACCATTTCCGGTCCAACCACTAAATTCTCCCCCACTTGAAACCAGCATAGCGGGGTTTGACACTTCCTTCCATACAAAGCCTCAAACGGTGCCATCCCAATGCTCGCATGATAGTTGTTGTTGTATGTGAATTCTGCAAGGGGTAACACTTGATCCCAACTTCCTTGTTCTTCAAGTGCACAAGCCCTCAACACATCTTCCAAAGACTGAATCGTTCTCTCCGTCTGACCATCCGTCTGTGGATGATACGCAGAACTCAATTTTAATCTTGTTCCCATAGCATCATGCAAACTTTTCCAGAACTGCGAAGAGAATCTGGGATCTCTATCCGACACAATACTCGAAGGCACTCCGTGAAGACGAACTACCTCCTTAATATAGATCTGGGTAAGCTTATTCAAAGGATAGCGCATGTTTATCGGAATAAAATGCGCAGACTAAGTAAACCTATCCACAATCACCCAGATTGCATCATGATTTGCTGTTGTCCTTGGCAAACCAGACACAAAGTCCATTGAGATGCTATCCCACTTCCATTGAGGGATACTTAAAGACTGTAACTGTCCTCCCGGTTTTTGGTGCTCTACCTTAGCTTTTTGGCAAATCAAGCATGAAGCCACATACTCCGCAACATCCTTTTTCAATCCAGACCACCAAAACATTTTCTTCAAATCCTGATACATTTTGGTTGATCCAGGATGCATACTCATCCGACTCTTATGTGCTTCATCAAGAATCAGTCTTCTAACCTCCTGATCTCTTGGTATGCAAATCCTTGTCCTGAAACGAAGGATTCCATCCAACCCAATCTTGAAATCAGGTTCCTTCCCCTCTGAACCAAATCTCATCTTTTCAATCAACTCTCCATCCGCTCGTTGTAACTCCCGAATTCTTTCTAAGAACTCATTTGTGATCTGCAACATTCCCAACTTGATACTTGATGGTTTCACTTGCGTCAACAAGCTCAAGTCTCTGAATTCCTCAATAAGTGTTGCTTCCTTCACCATCATCGCACTTATGTGGATTGCTTTCCGACTCAAAGCATCTGCAACCACATTTGCTTTACCCGTATGATAATGGAGTTTAAAGTCATAATCCTTCAAAAACTCCATCGACCTTCTTTGCCTCATGTTCAACTCTTTTTGGTCAAACAGATACTTCAAACTCTTATGGTCACTAAATACTTGGAAAGTAGTGCCATAGAGATGATGTCTCCATATTTTTAGGGCAATCACGATTGCAGCCAATTCCAAATCGTGTGTTGGTTAATTCACCTCATGATTCTTCAATTGTCATGATGCATAAGCCACTACTCTTCCTTCTTGCATCAATACACACCCCAGTCCTTGCTTAGATGCATCATAGTACACTTTAAAGCTCTTGTGAGGATCAGGTAAGATTAACACAGGAGACGATGTTAACCTTTCCTTCAACTCTCGGAAACTACTTTCACACCTGTCGTCCCACACGAACGGTTGATCTTTCTGAGTCAACTTGGTCAAAGGCAATGCAATCTTGGAAAATCCTTCTATAAACCGACGATAGTATATAGCCAGCCCTAAGAAACTTCTCACCTCAGCCACAGTCTTAGGCTGTTCCCAGCTTAGCACTGAACTTACTTTTGCCGGATCCATCGCGATTCCTTCCTTAGAGATCACATGCCCCAGAAACTTCACTTCATTCAACCAAAACTCACATTTCGTAAGTTTGGCGTATAACTGCTTCTCCTTCAGGACTTTTAACACTATCCTGAGATGTTCTTCATGCTCCTCCGAACTCTTAGAATAGACCAGAATATCATCAATAAACACCACTACAAATAAATCCAGGTATGGTCTAAAGATCCGGTTCATATAATCCATGAAAATAGCAGGTGCATTAGTCAATCCGAACGGCATCACAACATACTCATAATGACCGTATCGAGATCGAAATGCAGTCTTGGGTATATCTTCCTCCTTTATCCTGATCTGATGATAACCCGATCTCAGATCAATTTTGGAAAATACTGCAGCTCCCCTAACTTGATCCATAATAAGGTCATCAATCCTTGGCAAAGGGTACTTATTCTTAATGGTGACCTTATTCAACTGTCTGTAGTCCACACACATCCTCATACTCCCATCCTTTTTCTTTACAAACAATAATGGAGCTCTCCAAGGCGAAACACTTGGCCTGATCATCTGTTTCTGCAGCAATTCCTCTATCTGCTTTTTCATTTCTGCCATTTCCGGTGGTGCCATTCTATACGGAGCAATAGAGATGGTGTAAGTTCCATGATGAATGTTTTGATAATGACAAAGTGTTTTGAACAAGCTACAAAGAGGTTGATCAAGTTTCAAGTTCAACAAGCAACAACAAACATCAAATGAAGAAGAGAGAAAACAAGCTCATGAAGACATAGTTTGAGTGTAATTGTAATTGTTTTATATTTTGCCTCTCAAGCTTCTTAGGTTCTTTTATTTTGATGAGTTTGGTTAGAGTTAATAGAGGGTAGTGAATCTCTATCAAGGTCATGATTAAATCATAATTTGAGTTTTCACTTAACCTAAAATCAATAGGTGGCTTAAAGGTTTTAAAGGAAAGGTTTGGTTTTGAGAAAACAAGTTTTAATCAAGTTTCATCAGTGTCTAATCGATTAAGAACATTGTTAATCGATTACTAATCGATTAAGAAGGGATTTAATCGATTAAGTACTGCAGATCTGATTTTTAAAATACGATTTTCACTTCTCAAAATCAGTTTTCAAGTGCTACAACTTTTGGGTATTCTATATAAACCTTTTCCTAATCTATGTGATTAATTAGAACACTTTCATAATCAATTTTACAAGAATCAAGTCACTCTATTCTCTCTCAATTTCAAAGATCAAAGCTTTCATATTTTCATATTCTTTGATCAAGAACCTTTGAATCTCTTATTGTGATTTGTCATAGCTATTGAATGAGATTCATAGGAGTGTCATGTGTATTCATTGAGTTGTAATCTTTGCAAGAAGGCAAGCCAACTACAACAACAAAGAAGACTTGGTGTGTCGTTTATCATCAAGCAAGTTTATTCAAGCAATTGAAGAAGAAAGTCTTGGTTGTGAATCAAGCAAAGTGAAGACTTGGTGTGTGGATTATCATCAAGCAAAGAAGACTTGTTGTGTCGATTATCAACAAGGGGTAGAGGTTAGATTAGAGAGAAGATCAATAGGATTACAAGGCAAGGGTGTGGAGTATCTCTTGTAGGCTAGCAAGAAGGGAGTCTTGTGAGGCATTTACTTGTAATTTGAGAACTCTAATTCCTCATAGTGAAGAATCTCTCTTGGTTGAAGAGGGGACTGGATGTAGCTTTCAAGCGGATAAAAGTGAACCAGGATAAATCACTGTGTCGTATCTCTAAACTCTTACTCTTTACATTCAAGTCAATTCATTGTGTTCTTGCTTGAAAACCTAGAAAGATTGATTTTCATAATTGATTGAATTGAATCTTTATTGTTCAAATTGATAAAGCGAAAATCATTTTCATAACCTAGGTAATCAATAAGAATATAGGTGTTAATTGTTTCCGCTGAATCTCTTGTTATACGTGTGAATTGATTGATTTTCGTATGCGATTGAAAAAGTGATTTTTCAGTTTTCTGATAGGTTTAATCGATTAAGACAAGCCTTAATCTATTAAGAGAATTTGAACTTTCAGGCTTAATCGATTAAAGTTCAGATTAATCGATTAAAGGCTGTATAATTTGCAAAAATCATTCGTTTTAATTGTTTCGATTTGTTTCTTTCGAAAATCTTTCAAGGTTTCTTTTACACCTATTCAACCCCCCCTTCTAGGTGTTCTCCTAGGGTTCCTTAGTTTTTTCAACCACCAATTGCGGTTTCCTCAGATGGGACCAGCTCCAGGAATTAAGTCAATCCCAAACTCTATTTCTGGCTTCGGAGGTAATCCTGGTATCTCCTCAGGAAATACTTCCGAAAATTCCCTCACCACAGGAATCTCTTCTATCGGCATCGATTCTTCTTCCCCAGTAGCAGAGAACAAACACATATAACCTTCAGGTTCAAGGGTCCTAAATTGGATTGTATTTTCCTCACAATTGATGATCACTTGGTTCTTCATCAACCAATCCATACCCAAGATCACATCCAATTGTAATTTAGGGAGACAGACCAAATCTACTTTAGAGACACGACCCAAGATTTCAACATCACACCCTAAGCAAATCTTAGCGATAAAGATCGGTATCCCAGTAGGGGTATCTATAATTAGATAGCAAGGTGAATCGGAAACAACAAGATTCAGCCTATTCACACATTCAGGAGAAACAAAAGAATGTGTAGCTCCAGAATCAAACATAATCTTGCAAGGTTGATCATTAAGCAAAAAGTTACCTTGCACGAGATTCGGGGTTTGGGTTGCTTCATTACCACTCAGGGTAAACACTCTTCCTTGCACCACAGGCTTGCCAGCAGATCCCTTTGCATCACCTTTTGCGGACTCTCTGCAATCACGAGCAAAATGGCCTTGCTTTCCACATTTGAAACATCCACCTGTGGACCAGCAGAATTGTCCATGATGATAACGCCTACACTTCTCACAATAAGGGGAATTATCGCGAGACTTGTTCTTGTTATCCATCACAGCCTTGCCCTTGCCCTTGTTCTTCTGAGAATATGGACCACTATTCCGATTATCAAATTACTTCTTCCTCTAGGGTCCATAGTTCTGTCCAATTCCCTTTCCTTGACTTCCTATCAACTCAGCCTTGTTGTCATCCTCATACATTCTGCACATATCCACAAGTGGAGGAAAACTCTGAATCCTCTGGTAACTGAAAATAGACTTCAGTTCCGACCTCAGTCCACCTTCAAACTTAACACACTTACTCCTTTCATCAGGGTTATTCCAGTAGTAGGGAGAATATTTCATCAATTCCTCAAATTTGGCAGCATATTCTCCTATACTCATCTCCCCCTGCTTCAATTGCATGAATTCTACCTCCTTCTTTCTCCTCAAATCTTCTGGAAAGTATTTATTGAGGAATTTATCCATAAACACTCCCAGTTGATTGCTCTCCTTTCAAAATTCAGCAATTGAACAGTATGGTCCCACCAGTTCTCAGCTTCCCCATGAAGCATATAAACTGCATAGGTCACCTTCTGCTCATCAGAACAATCCAAAGTTCTGAAAATCTTGTTGATCTCGTACAACCACTTATTTGCCTCATCAGGTTTGTATCCTCCTTCAAACCTTGGTGGATTGCACTTCCTAAATTCCGATAGAGTCTTAGCATCATGATTCACCATATTGCCAACATGAGGGTTACCAGCTCGCCCTTGAGGTGGCTGCTGTTGCTGTTGCTGTTGCATGCCTTCCAGCACAATCGTAATTCGTTCTAACATTTCGTTCGTAATATTTCTATTTCTGGTTGCCATAGAAAGACCTGCACTATGGGCTTTGGGTCACTAAAAAGGTCTTTAAAACATAAACACTACTAGCTTACTTAAACACATTCAATAAGATTGAATACCATACTTAGCTGCATCATCGGGGCCATGAGAGACAGGACCAATGCTCTGATACCACCCAAGGTGTGACACCCTCGTTTTATATCTTGAAAATAATTAATATTTCCAAATATAGAATACTTCCTATCAAAAGTTGTGACTGAAAAAAAAATTTCCTTTTTATTTGATACTTGCTCAATTATAAATATTTTTAATCTGGACAAATTGTTTGAATTCGGCTTAATAATACCTTAATTACAAAATGGTTCTCGAGACAATATTGTTCTAACATACTGAAACAGCTTCATGGTCTTTATTAAAATATATTATTTGTCTCTTGAGTTTGATCGAGTATATAAAATATAAACTTATTGCCGAATCCCTTTTTAATCAAAAATCAGAGTATGCGGAAGTAAAAGTAATACTTGTGGGGCACTGCTGAGGTAAATAAAACATCATACATATATTTATACCATGATAAAAACCCCACTAGTATCATCAGTAGCAAGTAACATAAGTCGAGATAGCAAGAGCTGCATAAAATAAACCTCACTCTAAGACCTCTCAAAATATATACAATATATCACATAATCCAAAAGTAGAAGTTCCAGAGCAGGTCATCCATGTCCTCAGCAGCTCCTCTGATCCTCCACAGCTCTATCCCTAGGATCTAGGATCCAAAATATCCATGCTCAGGCTCCTATGAACCAGCAGGTCCACCTCTAGCAGAAACAGTCGGCTCGACATGCACCTCCTACTCGTCGTCATCCTCCACAGGGTCCTCCTCGACCTTGCCAGACTGGGCAGAGACCCCACCACTGGGTCTAGGATCTGCAGAAGAAGTCCTCTCAAAATCAGTTGGACCAAGAGAAGGAGTCTCCTCAATGACTACTATGTGGGAGGAAGGATGAGAACGAGTGGCAGCTCTAAAACGAAAACTATGAAATCGACGCACAGGTCGAGCCGGGGTGGTCCTCTATATGTATAAAAGGGTGTTACATGCATAGTATAGACTAAAGGGATCCTAAATCGACGAGGTCGCACATGAACCAGAGGGTTAGGGTGGTAGAGAGTGATCTCCACCTCCCCCTCAAAAGTGGCACGGTGCTCCTCGTACGTCCATATACCAATAGGGATAGGGCGTATCTCGATGCAGGCTAGGTATCTGGCCATCACCTAAACAGGGCATAGGGAGTAAGTATACACATATACATAATCAATAAAGACTAAAGTTACAAACACAAGTATATCATGGACAGACAATAATGCAAATACATATGAGCACACCAATTTTCAACATTATATCTCTTATAATGCAAGTGGCATGATGCATGATTTTCTATCCACAACTGAGGCCTCTAAAAGTCCATCTTGGACGTCCATCCAATACACCCTTGTGTTCCCGGAACACTGACATTCGTTCCCAGAACGTAATGCCAAACCATACTTGGATAATAAGCATCACTCCCAGAGTGTGCATCACGTTCCCAGAACGCATACGTTCCCAGAACGCATAAAAACCAGGTCCTGGACACTGGCCACATTCCTAGAATGTGTCATCAAGTAGGTTACAATTTGGTACTCCCGGAGTACCCTCCTAATATTCCCAGAATATGATAAACGTTCCTACCAACCAAACTTCCATTCTATATGAATGCACAATCATCAAGGTTGGTTTTATCTTTACTTTAATTACGGTGATTTAGAAATATTTCAATTTCTCTTTTGAATGATTAATTTGAGGTATAATCCTTTGACACAAAAATTCTCTCTTGAATTATCTTAAAAACATGCCATTAGGCTTAGATTGGGAAAAACATAACCAATGGTATTCAATTTCACTTAAAAGACTTAACTTTTATTTTTCAGTTTCAGGTACTAACCGGTTACAGTCTCAGGCTAACCGGTTAGAATTACAGACATGAACTGTTTTACCATTGAAATTCATAATACCCTTTTTCTTGAATTCTCTACCCAATCCATAAACAAGCTTTAACATTGTTTTATACCTCAAAACCACTGTGTTCATCATTCAAAAGTCTAAATCACATTCCATTTCCAAATGAGATCAATTTCCTCTTGAAATTATCTCATTATACTAAGGTATTAACTCCCAATTTCAATCTGAATTATTACAATAAAATTAGCTTCATTTTAGATTGAATTCAAGTGAAAATAAGGTCTAGATTTGAGTAAATTAATAAGACCACAGGACTAACTTCAGAAACTCATTTTCTTTGAAATTTTACCGTGCCTAACCGGTTACAAATATCGAGTAACCGGTTAGATTATGCAGTCTGCACACTGAAACATGAGGTTTTGCAAACCATTCTTTTTATTACTCAAATCTAACCCATTTCAACACTCAAAAGAGTTCATATACCTTAAGGTAAACATGTTTAACCACAGAAACACATTTAGCTTGCATGCATTAAGTTTAAAGTATCAAATTGCATAAAAATCCACATAAACACAATTTAATACCACAAAACTCATATTACACATTTAGATTGAGATTTAGGCATCAAAATCACTTGCATGCATTAATGTAAAGTTGCTCAAAACAGAATTGAGCTAGAATTTGGCCTCCAAGCCTTTTTACCTTGAACACATAATGCCCTTTTGAGTCTATGTTGGCTCAAATCCTAATTCACTTGATTTTAGTCTAAATCTAGTATAAGGTAAACTTCTCCCATACCTCAAAGTTATGTTTGATGAAGATTAACACTGAAACTTGAAGAAAATCCACGAACTCCCCACAAATCCTATGTTCTGCTCTCAGCCACGATTTCCATCAACAGGGTTCAAAGACCAGAAAATTTGACATAATAATTGGCCAAAGAAATTGGGGAAAACAATTAGAAATCGATTTAGGTAACATTCACTAAGGAATGAAAGTGATTTGAGACCTAGGGGTTACCTGAACTGATCAAAATCAGAGCCCAAACACAGCTTCCCGAACTAAGAAGAAACATAATCCAGTTTTCCAACACTCAGCTTGTCAGATCAATTTCTCCTCCCACACACACTCTTGACTCACAAGCTTTATATCAATGGAAAGCTCTTGATTTAAGCTTTCCAGAAGTGTATCTCTCACTTTCTAACTCTCAAAGAAGAAGAAGAATTTCAGCAACGAATTCAGGAACCCTAAACAGAGCCTCCACACTCAATCTCAGCCAAACAACCCCAAATTCAACAACAACACGGGCTAAAATAGAGAAATTCGTGTGCCATGCAGGGCGACACGCGTTTTCCACTGAATTAGGGCTGTATTCGTGGCGATTACTCGAATTAATCAAGTTATTACTCATCAAAACGCACTAACCCAGTTTTTGGGTTCATCGTCTAACCGGTTACAGGGCATTACTAACCGGTTAGGTCAGTACAAAATTTAAAAATTAATACTTTTTAAATCTTTTCCTCCAAGAATCTTTTCAATATTACATTTAGGTCCTTAACCAAGGATTAAAATGCAATATCTATATTTTTGCATTTATTTGCCATATAAAAATATTTCCACTTATTTTTATATTTCAGGCTAATTAAATGCAAAATATAAACTTGGAAAGATTTATATAAATTAATAATAAAACTTTATTATTAATTCCTTATTATCCGGGAGACGAAAATTAGGGGTGTTACATATAATAGTTAATTCATTACATCATTTCCAAAATACAAACGAGTTCCTAAAGTTAATTAACCTTCAAAAGGTAAAGTAAATATATGTACATAATAATTTTCAAAATAAAGCCCCAGACCAACAAATGGTCACACCCCCTAAAAACCCACACTCCACGGATTGGAGTGTGCTCCTACTCGGGCACGACTTGTGCAAGCTCCTTCTGTACCTGTAGTAAAAATAGCAAGAAGGATAGCATTACACAAAACTTATGGAATAACTTCTAAGAAGACATAGTAATAAATTAAGGCTAACAATTGCATTTACAACATAACATATCATAATCATTTTCATACATTCGATTTCATTTACCCCTTTCTTAACTCTTTTACTCATTTCCTTGTTTTCACTTGGCTCTTTTCTCGTCTTTTCATCTTTTACTATTTTTTTCATTCATTATCTTTCTTCACTTTAATTGGCTATAGGGTCTCATGACCAAGTCTTCTGACCTAACCTGCACCAGGTTATCCTCTTTATCTTCTGTCTTTCTCTTTATTGGCTATAGGGTCTTATGACCGGGTCTTCCGACCTAACCTGCACCAGTATTCTTTTCTTATTCCGCCACAGGGTCTTATGACCAGATCTTTCGATCTAACCTGTGTTGGATTCTCTTTCATCTTTCAGCCACAGGGTCTTATGACCAAGTCTTCTGACCTAACCTGCAACAGTTTCTCTTTTCTCATTCAGCCACAGGGTCATACAGATCTTTCAATCTAACCTGACAGTTTCTCTTTTACTCTTTGGGCCACAGGGTCTTATGACCAGGTCTCCCGACCTAACCTGCATCGTGTTCTCTTTTATCATAGGGCCACAGGGTCTTATGACCAAGTCCTCTGACCTAACCTGTGTCGGGCTCTTATCTCGTTCACATTATCGGCTTTTCAGTATCTTTTCTCATCACTTGTATCCTCTTCATTATTCTCATCTTATCACTTTCAACATTTCATTGTTATTATCATCACCCAACTCATATGTCACCATTGCACATAGCAAACATTGCACACACAAGTATTAGCACGAGATTATTCCGTTTCTTATTAATCTTGCTTTTTATTCAAACAATACTATTTCTCATTTCATCATCCAGTTAGTCTTATATTCATTACATACACAACACTTTCCTTTTCTTCCTTGTTTATCATTACTCTCTTGATTTTAGTCAAATTTCATTGCTTTATTTTCATCATGAATTACTCATTCATTCAACAAACATTTATCACACAATCATCGCCGTTCAATGTCTTGAGTTCATATTCTTACTTCAATTCATTTTATTCTTCACATATCAAGTATTCAATTCAAACACATACAAACAGATCTTATCATGCAAAATCAAATATCAAACATTCATTTCAATTCAACCTCCAATTATCTATTAAAGTTTTCTATTCTTATTAGAGTCATAAATTCTTTCTACGTTCATTACCCAATTGAGCAACCTAGTTCATTATTTACTTTACAGTCCCTAACTCTTACATCTCAACATAAATATCATCAGTCAAACCTTAATTACTTAGCTTATCTAATTCATCCCTTAATTTTGTATACCCATTAGCTTAATAAATATTAGGTTCATTTCACAACACCATCATAATTGTTCAAACATATAAACACAATTCATATGCACATACCATCACAAACACCCAAGTGGTTTCATTCTCTTTATTTCTCTACTTTACATTTTAACAACATTTTCATATTAACAAAGATCATAAAATTGCCTAGTGGGTTCATTTCATACATTCCTATTCTTTCTTTATCTTCTAAATCAATTACCCTATGATTTATTCTCATAATTATTTAACTACACTTACCCACCACTTTAATCATCCTAGAAATCATGCCCTAAATCAAGGTAAGGCAACCTTCTTACTTGGAATCATAGAAAAAGAAACAATATCACATTCGTGTCTGCGCCTTACTCGAGGGTCAGGGACAAAAATGGATCTAAATAGGGACACAGGTTAAAACTAATTATAACCTTAAAAGTGTGTATAATATATCAACTAAATTCATTTTTGTCAAAATAATAAATATTTATCATTATACAATAAAAATATATCATTTTCCCCCAAAATATCTCTTTATTTGAAAATAAAGGGATAATAAAAGTATTGATGAATCGTCGAATAAATTACATGGATGGGTAGAGGGAGTTAAGAAAGTTATTTACCTAAGAAGGATTTGAGATTGGACGGTTGAATATAAAGTCATTGGATCGGAAAGATTAAAAACCTTAAGTTTTGGCCTTCACTGTCGTTTCTTCTTCACTCTGACGCCCTTCTGATTCTTTTCGTTTTTTTCTTTCTTTTATGTTGTTTCTTTCTCTCTTTTTTTGCTTGGGTTGGTTTGGGCGGTGGGCTTTCTTTCTTTTATTTGTTTTTTCTTCTTCTTGTTTCCTTTTGTTGACGCGGTATCATATGGGGTTGGGTAGTATTAGGAATTCTTTATTATATTTTAATAATTTGCTTTCGTATGTGGGTCAATGCGTGTAGATATGTTGGATTATAACTAAAAGTTTGACGATAATAAAAATAAAATACATTTAAGTATAACAATATTGTATTTTTAATTACTCAAAAGTGATTGAAAAATAATAAACTTACTGATCCCTACAGATAGCTATTGCGTAAGAAAAAGTATCAAAATTCAAAAGTAAATATATTTTCTCAATACTGATATTAAAAATGATAAAATATATTATTTATAATTTTGAAATAGCATACATTATATATAACTTTTACTAGTAATATATTAAAACCAGTCTGGGAGCTAAAAATAAAACAGTATCAAAACGACATGAAAACTTACAAGAATGTTCAGAACATTAAGTTAAACATATCCTTTCAAAGAAATAATTTATGAAAATGCCTCTAAGACTTGTCAGTTGAGCTTCCTGTCAAAATATTAATTAAACTAAATAAAAGTGCTCTTTTATTTTTGAAAAACGTATGATAACAAATTTATACTTATTTTGACTAGAAAACATATTTCAATTAAAATGATGAAATCAAAATTTTATTATGAAACTCAAATCTTGAAAACATCATATTAAATCATTTAATTACTTTATTCTTAATTTTCTATTATTATATATTTCTAACGCTAAAAGATCTGTTTTTAACACTCAGTTAACCTTGTTATTATTATTACTATTAATCCAATCTCTCTATTATTCTAATTATACTTGGGATGAAAATTTGGGATGTTACAACTGACTCCTCATCTGAAGAACTTGTCTCCATGTATATTTCCATAAACTCTTCAAATAAGCCTTCTAGGTCATCATCACCTCATGCTTTTGGTATCATCATTGAAGGTTTCATCATGGGAGTTGGTAATTTCCGACTTTGTGACTTTTTCATACTGATGTGACTTTTCTTTCCTGTGGACACCAACACTTCCAAGTAGATCATTAGTAGCATAATGTGTTTTTAATGTGTGCCAAATACTTTTACCATCAACAAAATCCTTGATTTTAGCATATGCTTCATCATTCAAGACATTTCTTAGAATGCGCATAGCTTGAATATTCAAGGCAAAAGATTTTCTATCAAATTCATTTAAAACACATTTTGGTTTTAAATCGATGCCATGAAGCACAATATTCCATAATTGAAAACTAATAGCTTGCAAGTAAAATTTCATTCTAGCACTCCAATAGAGATAATTTTTCTCATCAAAAATTGGTGCATCATCGAATGTAAAACCCTCCATATAAAATCAAAAACAAATTGGTGCATCATGAATATAAAACCCTCCATATAAAATCAAAAACAAATGCCCCAATGCTGCCAATCTACAACTGATCTTGATACTCAAGTTGTTAAGCCTTTAAAGCACGAAGCTTTGATACCAATTGTTAGGATTGGCAACCGTCACCCAAGAGGGGGCGGGGTGAATTGGGTGTTTAAAAATTCATTTAGCACTTTGGAAATTAATCACATTTCAATAAAAATACTTTATACTCACAGCGGAAAAACAAAATAAAGCGATCAAGTAAGATTGAGCGGAAGCTAATATTAAAATTAATAACTTAATACGCTCGAAACAAATTAAATCATAACTAATAAAACGGTTACGGGCTAAATAAATTAAAACCCTTTAAAATATATTAATATGAAAATAATTATATTGATGCGATGAAGAACAAGAACGAAAATAACAACGGTAAGTAAAAGATAAAGGAAGAGAAATGTGCACCGTTGGTTTTATACTGGTTTAGCCTTTCCAGCGAAAGACCTACGTCCAGTCCCCAAGAGACCCGCTTGAGCTTTTCTTCACTAATGAAAACAAGGACAAACAGCCTCGATTACAAGCAAGAGCATCCCGCACACTACTAGGAACTACCGTTCGTTAGGGACTTCAAAAACTTAACACTAGGTAGTCTCTACCTAGAACCTAAGGTAGTCTTTCTACTAGGTGCCCCACCGTTCTTCTAGACTCTACCCCAGTAAACAAGGGTTCCTCACCCTGAGAACGTGCCACACGTTCCACTAGGAGTTCCACTCCCTAACACTAAGGGTCACACTTTCCCTTACAATGATTTGGTTGAGAAGAAAAAGAACACTAACAATTCATGCACTCTAGATAGTGCTGATACAACAATGAAGAACACTATAACAATGATAATCTTAGGCTCTAAAGGATTTGTAAATTTTTCAGAACAATGGAAAAGAAGAGAAACTCTCATTGATTTTCAAAAACCAGGATTAGAGCGAGGGTAGAGCATTAGGTTTCAAAATGAGGAAGAAGACCTTTTTAAAACTGAAACGAAATCAACCCAGGAAGGAAATAAATCATTTTCTGAATCAGACTGATTGTTTCACGATTTTCAATAAAAATAAGGAGGTAATCGATTACCTTGGCCAGGGTAATCGATTATCTGCATTATGTGAAAACAGATAATTTGAATTTTGAAAAAGTAACCGATTACTCTGTAGAAGTAATCGATTTTTTTTACTAAAATTAATATTAAATGTATCAGACCTGAAAGTAATCGATTATTTTAAAAGAAGTAATCGATTAATCTCTCAGGTTACATAATTTTAAAGGAGGTAATCGATTATCTAAAAAAGTAATCGATTACTTTTACTTAAAGATAGTTTTTCTAGAAGATTTGTAACCAGAGGTTTTTCCAAAAGATTTTCACAAAGGTTTTACAAAAGATTTTCATAAAACATGGTCTTCTCTTACAGTTTTTCATGAAAATATTTTCTTTTCCAAGTTCTTAAATATGCAACCTTGAGTACCTATATATCATTGATTTACATAAAGTCCTAAAGGATAAACTCACTAAACACAGGACACACTAAGCTTGAATCAAACAAGTACACCATCAACATCATCATCCAAAGCTTAACCTTTTATACATCAAATGTCATCATCAATTTGTCACTTGGTATTGTCATCATCAAAACATCATGGGAGAATATGAGCTTCAACAAATACTCTAATTTGACTTCTTCCTCGTTTTCCAGAATAACCCCAGCCCATGCACCTTTTAAATTGTTGGACCCGTCAACATACAGGGTCCAGCTTCGGGAGTTCGATCCTGTAGAAGGTTCGGTAAACTCGGCGATGAAGTCTGCTAAGACTTGCAATTTCCCTCCGAGGTTCGTACGCTAGGTCGAACTCGGATAGCTCAATCGACCAAGAGACCATTCTTCCCGCAAGGTCGGGATTTTGAAACACTTTTCTTATTGGCTGGTCAATTCTGACCACGATCTTGTGGCTCTGGAAGTATTGTCTCAGCCTCCTTGTTGTAGTTATTAGGCAAAAAGCCACCTTCTCTAACTTGGAGTATCTGGTTTCAGGGCCTTGGAGCGCTTTACTAACAAAGTAAATGGGTGACTCCGTTTTCCCAAATTTTGTTACCAACACCGAGCTTACGGCGTTGTCACCCATTGAGAGGTATAGGTAAAGGATCTCTCCTTCCTCCGGGCTCGTATGCTGATAGATACTCCTTGAGTTCGACGAAGGCGGTTTCACATTGTAACACCCCTAATTTTCGTCTCCCAAATAACCAAGAAATTAATTATAACAATTATTTTATGATTGATTTTGAAGCTTTTAGTTTTTGTACATTATGTGTTTTTATTATATAAAAATATGAGATATATTTTTATATGGTTATTTTGTACAAAAATGTGAATATTGTAATTTAGTCCTTAGGGGTGGGACCTAATTGCAATATTAAAAAGGTTTTTGAAGAAAGAGTAATTAAATTATTAATTTTTGAATTTTACCAGTATGTAACCGGTTAGAAGGGCTTTGTAACCGGTTACACGATGAACTCAGAAACTGGGTCAGTGGATTTTGATGAGTAATCACCCAATTAATCCAGAATTCACCACGATTACAGCTTGAATCAAGTGGAAAACCACGCGTCAGTGTGCATGTAATCGTTATTGGTCTATATATAGAGGAATTTATGAAGAATGGGGTTGTTGATGCTCTGATTTTGGGGGAGGCTGTGTTTTAGGGTTTCATAATCGCCCTGTTCAATTCGTGTTGGTTCTTGAGTTTTAGAGAGCAAAACACACACTTCTGGAAAGCTTGAATCAAGGGCTTTCCATTGATATAAGATTTGAGAGCTGAGTGTTCGTGTGGAAGGAGAAATCAAGCTTGGAAGCTAGGAATTGGAAACTGAGTTCTCTGTCATTCCCTGTTCTGGAAGCTGAATACCAGCTTTGATTCTGGTAAGTACAGTCCACCATTGAGCCTCAGATCTCTTTGATTCTCTAGTGCATGTTACCTATATTGAGTCCTAATTGGTTTCCCCAATTTCTTTGGCCAATTGCTATGTCAAATCTTCTGGTCTTTGGACCCTGTTGATAAAAATCGTGGCTGAGAGCAGAATTGTGGATTTAATGGAAATCTGTGTAGAAGCCTTTCTCTCTGCAATGTTTTGGATCAAGCACAACTTAGAGGTAAGGGGGAAGCTTACTATTTGCTAGAATGAGAATAAATTGTGGTAGAATATAGGATGAGTCACCAAGAGACTCAAAGGGCATAAGTTGAAATGGTTAAATGGCTTGGAGGCCAATTTGAGCTCAATTGATGTTTTGAGCAATGTTAATTGAATGCATGCAAGCTATGTTGATGTTGATTTCATGACTTACTTGGATATTATGTGAATTGATGCATTATGTTGTGAAATATGTGCAATTTGTGTATCCAAATTGAATGCATGCAAGATAGATATGTTTCTGTGTTTAAACATATTTATTTAAGGTATATGAACTCTGTTAAAGGTTGAAATTTGGTTAGATTTGAGTAGTGAAGAGAATGGTTTGTTAAAACTCATGCTTTAGTGTCAGACTACATAATCTAACCGGTTACTCGATATTCGTAACCGGTTAGACCCTGTTAAAATGCAAAAGAAAATAAGTTTACCAAATCATCATTGTGGTCTTATAAATCCTACTCAAATCTAGGCATTAATTTCATGGAAGACAATCTGAAAATAAGTTGATTACACTGTTATAGTTCATATTGCAGTTAGAGAGTTAATACCTTAAGGTAATGAGATAGTTTCAAGAGGAAATTATGCTCATTGGACAATGAAATGTGATTTAGACTTTTGAATGATATAAACAGTGGTTTTGAGGTATAAACATTGTTAAACTGGTTTATGGATTGGGTAGGGAATTCAAGAAAATGGGTTTTCTGAATTACAATGGTAAACAGTTCAGGTATGTAATTCTAACCGGTTAGCCTGGAACTGTAACCGGTTAGTACCTGAATCTGAAAAATAAAAAGTTAAGTTTTTGAATACCATTGACTTTGTTTTACCCAATCTAAGTTTAAGGGCATGTTTTGAGATAATTCAAAGGAGAATTTTGTGTCAAAGACTATACCTCAAATAAATCATTCAAAAGGGAAATTAGAATATTTCTAAATCATAGTAATTAATGGAAAGACCAACCTTAGTAATTATGTATGCAATGCATGCATAGGGAAAGGTAATGAAATAGGTTGGCAGGGATGGTTTTTGATGTCGGGTACTTGACCCTGTACTCTAGGAGTACTAAACTGATGCAACCAACTTGATGACACATTATGGGAATGTGGCCATTGTCTGGGACATGGTTTCTTGGACACGTTCTGGGAACGTGATGCACACTCTGGGAGTGGTGCTTGATTTTATTCCAAGTATGGTTTGCGATACGTTCTGGGAACGTATGTGAGTGTTCTGGGAACACATTGGTTTAATAATAGAATTAAACATAAAAACCAACCTTAATGATTGTGCATCCATATAGAAATAAAGTTTGGTTGGTAGGAACGTTTATCATATTCTGGGAATATGAGGAGGGTACTCCGGGAGTACCAAATTATAACCTACTTGATGACACATTATAGATATGTGGCCAGTGTCTGGGACCTGGTTTTATACGTTCTGGGAACGTATGTTAGTGTTCTGGGAACACATTGATATGCAACCTACTTGATGACACATTATAGATATGTGGCCAGTGTCCGGGACCTGGTTTTTATGCGTTCTGGGAACGTATGCGTTCTGGGAACGTGGTGCACACTCTAGGAGTGGTGCTTATTATTCCAAGTATGGTTTGCTACACGTTCTGGGAACGTGGTGCACACTCTGGGAGTGATGCGTATTATCCAAGTATGGTTCGGCATTACGTTCAGGGAACGAATGTCGGTGTTCCGGGAACACAATGGTGTATTGGATGGACGTCCAAGATGGACTTTTAGAGGCCTCAGTTGTGGAAGGAAATCATGCATCATGCCACCTGCATTGAAAGAATTATTATGATTAACCGGGTGTGCTCATATGATTATGCATCATGATTTGCTACATGTTAACTTGTGGATGTTAGTTTTATTCTCATTTGATTATGCGAATATGTATAGCTAACCCCCATGCCCTTATTAGGTGTTAGTCGTGCATCTAGCTTGCACAAGAATCAGTAAAGGGAGATGTCCCTTAGATGCATGCAGAGTATAGAAAGTGTGGGTTGGGAACCCGTTGGAAAAAGGTATCATAAGAGGATTTCAGTTTCATAATTACACCTATTTGGTATTAATGGACTTGTTACACTTGATATATTTTGGGGGTATAACATGATGATTTTACTATGTTTCCGCAAACTCTGATTTTGTTAGTCAACCTCATTACTAATCAAGTGTTTGTGAAAAAGGAATTTTCAAGGGAAGGGAAAATTATTATTTTCAGATCTTTTTCCAACGATGAAAAGTCCATGTTTTCATAAACTTCTTACTTATCTTATAGAGTAAGATGATATAAAAGGAATGTTACACACATCGTTCATCCCACTGAAACTCCTTATTCTTCCTAAGGAGTTGATACCAAGGGAGGGCTTTCCTGGCTAATTGAGATAGGAACCTCAGTAGTGCAGCGACCTTTCTGGTGAGTTGTTTTACTTGCTTTACATCGGCGTGGCTTTTCATGTCCAGGATTGCTTGACAGTTCTTCGGGTTCGCTTCAATTCCCCTTCACTACTACAGAATTGTAAAAAAGTAGTCGGATATTAATCCCGGTTCCGTTTCGGAACTGGGATTAATAGACAGATGATAGTTAAAAAATATCATGAATTTATTGATCCCGGTTATAAAAAACACGGAACCGAGATCAATGTTATAACGTATATAATTTTTTATTTTTTAAAAATTAAAAACCACACAAACTTTATTTATCCCGCTGTTTTACTTTAACTGGGATGAATAATAAAAACACGGAACCGGGATCAATGTTACTTCAGATAAAACTAACACTACTACTATGTAAGAGAAGCTAAGGGAAACCCTAGGGGTTCCCCATGACTCTTATTCTTCTTCGTGTGGAGCCGTTGCCGTTGCCTCCCCCGCCATCCCTCTCCGCCGTGGCCAACCAAGAAGCTAAGATCGGTGCTATCCTCTCCATCCCTCTACCTCCTTCGCGATCGCTCTCTCTATCTCATCGCCCTCTCTCTCTCCTCTCCCCAGAGAAAGCTCAGCCACCGCCACCTCCATGGACTGACCGCGCGTTCCCTTCCCAGTCCAGTCGCGAATCGTGACTCCCTCCTTCGGATCGGACCGAAGCTCGCGACCTCCGCCTCGCCGCAGCCAAGCTCTGTCGCTGCTGCCAAGCTCCATTGCCGCCACCAATCCTTGAAGCACGAACCGGGACCGCTTGCACCGTCGGCACCGGGACCGAAGCTGTCGGTGTGGTTCTCTGTTAGGTGAAGTGTGTTTATTTTTAACCTTTTTCTTATTTATGGTCTAATCAATCAACTTAATCCTGTGTGTCCTGATAATTTGATATAGTACATTACAACATTTCTCTCTAGTTAAGTATGAATATTAGTTGATAAGGCCACACTTCTTTTTTATTTATTGTGTTCTTTTTTGGGGTGTGTTTTCCCTTTACTTCATCAAATTCAAAGATTTTCCCTCTGAATTTGTTATATGTTTATAGTTGTTGGCATTCTTTAACTTGTTTGGGATGTATCTGCTAGATTTTTCACATTTTTTTTTCTTTTTCTCCTTTTATTTTTTCCTTAAATCATTTGTGCTCTTGAAGCTTACGAGCTTACCACATTACTTTATGTTTTTTTTTTGCAGTTGATCAAGCCATTTGGATATCACTTGGCATATTTTTGGTGTTTGAAGAGCTCACCTAAATCCTCGACTTTCTTGGGGTGGGTTCTCACCGAATCGAGCCACCGTAGTTGGTGGTCCTTCCATGGAGATGAAGCTGTGACCAACCTTGCTCCTTGCACCATTTGCTTATCCTTGATGCTGCTACCATGTGATTGAGTCAAGGTGATTGGAACGGGTCTGAACTGAGCTGGTTTGGGTTGCTCTACTATTCAAAATCACCCTTGTGGGTAAATCCCTAATACTTTCTTAATTGCTCTATGTTGCATTTTAATGATAATAATATTAATAATAATTGTAATCTTAATTAGTGATAATTATAGTGTTAAATTATTTTGGAATTTTATTGTTGGAAGTTATGAAATTTGATTGATACATGTTACTTTTCTTGTTTCGCTGATGGTTCTTTAGATGTTGTTGGACTAACAAATGGAGATTCATTTTTTTAATCAGAAACACGACAGACATAGAAAATGAAGGCACTTCCCTTGATGCTGTATTTAGTGAAGATGATAGCGAGGTGCTTGGAGAGGATTCTGACAGTGACAGATTTCTTTCAAAGGTTTGAGTTGTAATTTGTTGGTGAAACTCTTAATTTTATTATTTAATTTGGTTTAGTTGTTGCTTTCGTGTGTTAATTTCTAGACTTTGCAACCAGGACTCAAGCTGCGCACATGTTATTGCAGATGATGGTGAAAATGAAAATGATATTGAGAATTAGGACATTTTTATGTTTTCATTTTAAACTAAATGTAATTTTCTCTCTTTGCATGTGTTTTGTTAGACTTTTGTTGCAAGTTATTCTTAGACAGCAATGGTGGTAGTTCCTTATCAGTGCAGAATAGAGATATTCACGCAGAACTTTTGAAGAAAGCAAAAAGATTGAACAAATTGAAAGAAAAGGTGGTTTCCTTGTGTTTCATGATTACAATTATGCATAATTATTGTGTCCTTTTTATAATAAATACTAAGTGAAATTTTATTCCAATGAAAGGAGACAGAAAGGAGGATACGAAATCCTGCAAGGTAGAAAAAGTGACGAACAAGAGATAACTATAATAACTGATATTTAGCATCTCGTGTTTTAAGTTGAACCCTGTAAAATTTGTTTTTCCTGTTTGTGGCGTGTTCAGTTCCTAAGGGTTATAAATCCAGTACTGAAATTCCTTCTCTTAGAGAATTCTGGACTTAGCATTGCAAGAATTAAGTATATAAGATATATGAAGGGAAAGAGAAGCTTTAGTTGTTGCAATTTTTAAGGAATACAAGATTCCATGTTTAGGTGCTAAGTTTTATGCTGTTGTACATATTGCAAGAAATAATTCTGTATATATTTGAGTAAAATGGTTTGCCCTTTGTTTAGGGTCCTCTCTTGAAAGACTAGTCTGTCTTTTTTCATTTAACTTTTGAGACATGCACAAACCAATTTGTTGCACTTAATGAGTTCTTTTTTCAAAAAGCTGAAATGAAACAAGAACCAGAATTGTGAGCTTTAACTCTGTTTAGACTCCTCCCATGCCCCTTCTTAGAATAAAAAAAAATGTTAGCCTCATGGAAAGTTCTGTGTTATTCTATCATTATGTTATTTTTCAGTATCCCCATGTTTGTTTCGAATTCTTATGTAGTACATGGTTTCATTCAATGTGTTTTGCTCATCAATCTAACTTAGCTTTCTGCTTTGAATTCTGCAGGATCCAAGGTTTTCAAAATTTCTGGAAATTTATGAAGCAAAGATTGAACAAACTAAAGATGAAGGAACTGTGAGTATAGTCCTGACTTATAACATAAGTATTCAGAGTTACTTTTGGTGAATTCACTAATGTTTTATTTTAGTTCTACTTGACTCTACCTTCAGTTTTTGTCGTAGATTTAATCTTCAGCTTCAATATTATATGATAATTGGTATATTGAAAAATATGCCCACCCTTCTGAATTCCTATGTACTTGGATTTTTAATGTGTTTTGCTTTTTGGATTGGATGGTTCTATTTCAATATTCTTCTTTTGTTAGTGTGCACTCATTTGGCCTAGTGTGGGTGATAGTAACAGGAATTGTTCAGTTTGTTGGAATGTATAGTGATAGTAACATCATAATAACGAAGAGCCAATAAGATACCACTGAGCTCTCCTTACTACTTCTGTTTCACACTTTGGTGCTTTTTCTCAGCAATTTCCCAGCAATTTATTGAATCCCCAACCTTGTTTTAGTCTTTGAATACCTATGTTTTGCACTTTCTCATCCTGTTCCAGACTATTCCAAGCCCATATATGTTTTTGTCTATAAACTTTGCTTAGTTAATTAAGTTTGTTAATTGTGTTTTTCAAATTTACTGATGTTTGACTGAAAAGGATTTTTTATTTACTTTCAGAGAGGCTTTGTTGAAGCTAATGAAGTCAAGGATGAATGGACAACATAGGTTCTTGATGAGTTATCTTAGATTAGTTTTGAATTTAGGGCACATATATATTTTTGAATGTGACTATGTAGCATGTTTATGATCAAGCTTGTTTAACCTTTTGTATGTATGGAGCCATTTATTTTGGTTTGGGAGTTCTATCCTAAATGTGTATTGACATTCACGTTTCTAATGTATATAATTATGACATTTATTTGTGGCAAAAAAAATGTTGACAATTTATTTAAATATATGGATATAGCAAATATTATAAATATATATATATATATACTAAATAGCAAATATTATAAATTTAAAAAAAAAATATTCACTAAAGATCCCGGTTCATTTAAAAAACTCAATAGTGATCATACATACTAAAGATCTCGGTTCATTTTAAAAAATTCATCAGTGATCATATATATTAAAGATCCCGGTTCAATATTAAAAATCAACAGTGATCATGTATATTATTGATCCTGGTTCCTTGTTTTTTATTGATCCCGGTTCTGTGCTTTCTAAAACACCTGGGATCACAAGTATCATACTTTTTATACCAGGGGATACAATCCCGGTTTGGAACCGGGATCAATATGCATGCGGAACCGGGATCTTTTAGCATTTCTGTTATAGTGCTTTCAGTGAGCATGAATCCGAGGAATGAGCCCGCCGTTACCTCGAAAGTGCATTTCTCAGGGTTGAGACGCATATTGTGCTGCTTGACCCTATCCAAGATGATGGCCATGTCCTGTGGATGATTTTCTTCTTTTTTTTTTTTAATTTTGTGATCATGTCATCCACATAGACTGTCATCTTGTCACCGATGAGCCCGTCGAACACTTTGTTCATCATCCTTTGGTACGTTGCGCCTGCATTTTTGAGGCCAAAGGGCATGACATTGTAGTAGTAAGTGGCCTTTTCTGGGATAAAGGCTGTTTTTTCTTGGTCTGGGGGTACATCGGGATCTGGTTGTCGTCTGAATACGCATCGAGGAACAACAGGAGCTGGTATCCAGCCGAGTTATCAACCAACTTGTCGATGAGGGGAAATGGGTATTGGTCTTTGGGACATACCTTGTTGAGATCGATATAGTCTACACACATTCGCCACTTCCCGTTCGACTTCATGACTAGTACTATGTTAGCTAGCCAGTCAGTGTAATTGATTTCTCGGATGAAACCTGCCTCCTCGAGTTCGACCACTTTTTCTTCAATTGTGGCAGCCTTCTCGCCACCTACTTGTCTCCTTTTTTGGGCCACTGGTTTCGCTTCTGGGTACACGCTTAACCGGTGGCAAATGAAGTTCGGATCTATCCCCGGCATGTCCACCGATGTCCATGCGAACAATTCTTTATTGGTAAGGAGGAGGCTTGCCAGCTCCTCCTTAATGGGTAGCAGAAGTCTCGCGCCGATTTTGATCTGATGTTCTGGGTTATTATCCAGCAGAACATACTCCCACTCCCCTTCAGGAGCGGGTCGAGTTTAGTCTTCTTCGTTGTGAACATCCAGGTCGGCAAGGTTGACTTCGTCCTTACCGAGCTGGGGCTTCTCAAACTACAAAGGCTCTTCTGCATTCCTCTTCCCCAAACTTGAGTTGTAGCACTTTCGAGCCTCTGCCAGGTCAGCTCGAATCGTGACTACCTATCCATCGACGCCAGCAAATTTCATGGCTAAGTGTATGGTAGAAACTACTACCCCGAAAGCATGTATGCATTGTCTACCGAGGATACGGTTGAGTAGATGATCCTATTCTCATACTTACAGGAAAGCAGATTCTACCCAAGGGAACAATTGTGTCCCCCGCAAACCCTACCAGAGGGCCTCACACCAGGGATAAATCTGAACTTTTCAAGCCCTGAGACTTCAGCAGAGGTTCGAATATCACATCCGTTCAACTGCCTTGGTCCACCAGCATCCGTCAGACTGTGTAGTTACCTGTGTAGTTACCTACCGTGGCGGTGATGACCACGGGGTCATCATGGTCTCTCAGGATTCTACCGTAATCACTATCGTCGAAGCTAAGCGAGGTGGCGGCCCCCCGCTTAACCCTCTTTGAGGGCTTTTGGTTGTGGATCTGGCCAACGTACCGCCTACGTCCAATGCTTTCTCACCTCCACTAGCGAGACCCCCAGCAATCGTGAAGAGTCCATGCATACCTGGGTCCTAATGCGGTTTGGGAGAACGCTGGACATGAGCGTTGCGGACATTGTGATCGTGTTTTGTCATCTTCTGACGGTGGATGGGAATCGAAGTTTATCGTTCCCACAGATGGCGCCAATGTAGTGGATCATAAAAATGGGAAAATGTCCCTGACCTAGGGGACCTCAAGACCAATGACTAGTGGTCCTGAAATCTGAATAAGATCAAGGGTTTATGTGTGACGGCTATGGAATGTTTCTGAATATTCAGTTGGAATATCCAGGTTCTCCCTCTATCAACAAAGTGTGTGCAGAGTGTCAACATAGGGATGAGAATAACCTTCCTGACCCCAGGGCATGATTATGCCTTTTATATGGGTGTGCGTGAGTGGGCCTGTGTTGAGGCCCGTTAGGGTTACCATACTGACGTCAGGCTCTGTAAATATTTGGTAAATATCTATGGCTTTCTAGAGGATAGACACCGCAGCAGTGTACCAGAGCCTGGATAGCTCAACATGTACCGTTTTCATGTCTAAGCCGTGTGAAAAACGAGGGGGTGGTTTCGGATCCGAGCACAGGATCGAGTACCGAGCAACCCTGCCTTACTGGCCTACCAGGGACCTGTTCGAGGTTGACCCAGTTTTAAGGTCGGTTGGTGACCATGTCTGTTATAGCTAGTCCGAGTAATAGGCGATAAACCTTCGAACCATTGGGACGTTTGTCTTAAGAGGAACGACTTAGATTGGTCTGATGAGGTCCAGATCAGTTAACCCTACAAAAACATTCATTGTCAAATTCTCCTTCTTTCATCGAAAGTAATACCATCATTTTCAAATATTATCTTCGCATGACATGATCTAATATATCGATCCAAGACACCCTCTACTACCATCACTACGTCATGGTGGTGGTGGTTAGAGTGATGGTGGTTGTCATCAAGTTCATTGTAGTGGTAGTCCGAGTTAAGGTTGTGGTGTCTTTAATGTTAGTGGAATTGGGGTGATGATGGTGTTAGTTATGGTTGAAGTGGTAGTGATAATGGTGGTTTGGTTGATGAATATTAACATTATCATCGAGTTATTGTGATCAATGACGGTTGCATTAATAGTGGTGGGGGTCATCTAGTCGTTGTTGGCAGTGATTGAGGCGATGATGGTGATGGAGGTGGTTGCAGTGGTATTAATGATATGGTCATCATCAAATGTTGATAGTTAAGGCTATATAGTTGAGGGTTAATGGTGCATATCAGAGTTGTGGTTGGGGGTGGTGGTGGGGTAATGGTAAGGGTCATCAGTGATGGTGGCTGCTCACTATGGTAGTGGAGGAGGTGGTGATAATTGTAACATCCCGCGTTTTTCCGACTAGGACGAATAAAAATTTGTTAAAGAAAAGTTTTGCGATTCGGTTTTTCAAGAGGTTTTTCACGAGTATTTTATTCGATTACGAAGAAAAATGTTGATTTTACGAGTTTTGATAAACAAATATTTTCATAAAGATAGTAAAAATGATTCTTAATAAGAAATGATTTTTCTGATTGGTGGTTTATTGCAATAAAGATGAATTTTTATGGACTTTCTTAAGTTTATTAACTTAGAAAATCCATAACTTTTTAACCGTAACTCTGATTTTTATGATCTTTATATCAAAACGATCGTATCGAAATGTAGTTTTCAAAAATGTATCTTTCATAATTTTCTGGGTTGGTTTGCAAAAAATTGTTTTTCAGTATGAAAAAGGACGAATTATAAAGAAATAAATCATGAAAAATGGTTTTTGACCTTTAATAAATTTTTCCTTTTGGGATTATCTTTAATATATTAAAATATGATTTTTGAAAATGAAATAAGGGCCATAAGTGTAACACCCCAAAATTTTAATCCCCGATTAATGAAATGTTAATTATAATTTAATTATAATTAATAGTTTTCAAATTAATCCTTGATTAAAATATGTGTGTATGTAATTAGCTTGCATGTGAGAAATTATTTAATAAATAATTTAAATGCCTAAAATGTATATTTTGCATATTAGTCCCTGGGTTGGGACCTAGAAGCAATTATAGGAAAGGTTTTGGAGGGAAAGTAAATAAAATAATTATTTTTCAAAATCTGGGTAAAACACTCGAGTATTTTCTGGAATACTCGAGTATTCTGGGTCAAACTGCACGAGTTAGTGCGTTTGGTGAGTCACAACCAACGATTTCGTGATGGTGACACGAAATCACCACCATGCCAACGCTATAGGCGTCGTGTCGCCCCGCATGAGCTTTCCATTGGCCTATTTAAACGCATCATTGTCCCTTGGTCGAGAATTTTGATCAACTTGTTGAAGATTAGAAGAGTTAGGGTTTTCGAATTGTGTTCTTCGATTCTTCCTCTGTGAGTTGAGTTGAGTGATAATCTATACACCAATACAAAGCTCACATCACGAGCTTTGTATAGACACCAAAATTGTGAGGTTTGAGTGTGTGGAGTGAGAGAATCGAAGTCTTGAAGTGGAGTTGTTCTTGCTTGAGCTGATGTCTGGAGCTCACTGTGATCATCGATTCTGGTAAGCTCTTGAGTTCTTGAGTCTCAAACTCAATTCCTTTAGTTAGATGATGTTGCATAGAGCTTAGAAATCTAATTTTCCCCAATTTAATTCTCTGTTTCATGTACGAACCAATTCCATTTTGGTATGGTACTCAAAACTGTCATGCATGAGAAGTTCAAGTGGATTTCTGGGTTTGGAGAGCTTTCTTTGGATTTCTTTTTGTTGATTCACATCTGAGAGGTAAAGGGAAGTAATTATATTCACTAGATAGAGTTTGAAATCCATTAAATGTGTTAGAGAGCCACCAAGAGGCTCTAAGGGCTTAGATTCTATAGGAACTTTGGTTTGGAGACCAATCCACGCTCTAAATCCGTATTGAGCAAGTTTGTTATCATGCATGTGAACTTAAATGAGCTTTGTTTCATGAATATTATGCTTATTGTGTGATTTGAGGTATTGAGGTGTTAAAATGCCTTTGTATGCATAATCAATGATTTATCTGTCAATTCTGTGTTTTGAATTGGAATAAGTGGGGTAACATGTTTGATTAATGATATGTTAACTCTGTGGATCCCTGAAATGGACTTAAGTTGAGTAGAAATGAAAATGGCATGTTAAAACCAGTTTTCAATACTGTCAGCTGCGAAACACTCGAGTAAATGGAAAAGTACTCGAGTAAATCGTGTTCAAAATAAAGTAAATTTCATAAGAACACTCAAGTATTTTGTCTGGTACTCGAGTATCGGGCATGAACTGAGAATTGTTATAGGTCAAATACTCGAGTCATTCAAAGTCACTCGAGTATTCTGGAAAAGTCCAAGAACACTCGAGTAACTCATGAACTACTCGAGTAAATTGTTGAAATTAAAACCCAAATCCTCAGAAAGACATGAACACTCGAGTAAGCTTAATAACACTCGAGTAATCTGAAAAATCTCCAGAACACTCGAGTATTCTGAACTTTACTCGAGTAAAATGCCCAGAATCTGAAAACATCATTTTCAATTCTAACTTAATTAATTAAGGAATTATTAAGGATAATTCAAGGGATCAAAGACTTAGAGAAATTGATAAATACAAATAGATCGTTTGGTGACGACCCATTTTGAAAGTTAAGCCTAGGTGGCAAGTAAAGTATTAATCAATTTCCCCTAAGTCTAAAATGCATTCATTCTGGAGTTTGGATGGTAGGACGTATTCATGTTTCGATAAACATGTGGAGGGCCTCTGGGAGTGCCAATACGCTTGCTTGATGACACGTCGTTGACGTGGTCGGCTTGTGGATGCCGATATGGATATATCGTTTGGATGACGATCCGTTTGGATGACGGGATATGCTCGGGTGGCATGGATAACAAGCTTGACGTGTACATTCTAGGTGAATGTACGAATTATTGTATACCTAGGAATACAACGCACTGTGGAGTGCTGGGTTGTCAGGGATGGACGTCAGAGAGTGACTTAGAAAATGTGGAGATAAGTTGAGAGTTAAAGTCATGCATCATGTCATTCACCTAATGCAATTGATATACCTGAATTAAGTGTGAACATCCTATGTGCATCTGATACTTGCTAAATGCTAATTGTGATAGTTATTAATTGACGCATTATTATCTTTCATATATTGCATGATTTATTCTCTATTGATTATGTGAGTAGAATTGCTTACCCCTATGCCCTTGTAGGTGATGTCTCGCTACATTGCTTGCATCGAGATCCGGCCACTTCCTAGTGGCGTATGGATCTATGAGGACCATCGCGCGGTGTATGAGGGGGAGGTAGAGTTCACATTCTACCACCCTAACCCACTGATGCGATTCCGTCCTCGTAGGTTTAGGATTCCCATCATATACACTATGCATGTACCCCCGTTTTACATTTATCATGGACCACCTCCCATGCGACCAACTCGCTCTTACCATAGTTTTCATTTTCGACCTACCCGCTCTCACCCTTTTACTTCGAGAGTTGTCCGCGAGGAGACTCCCCCTTCTTATCCGACGAGCCCCGTCAGGGTTTCACCATCACCTGACCCGGTACCCAGTGGTAGGGTACACTCTCCTTCGGATGAGATCGAGGAGGATCCGGTTGAGGACGAGAGTGGGAGCGAGCCTGTCGTGCATTCTACTGGGAGTGACTGGAGGGACGATGATCCCTAGGTACATGTATATGGTGTATGATGTGGATCCGAGGATCCGGTGTGTGGTGGAGATGTGCTGCTGCTGCTGTGATGATGATGCTACTACCTTATTACCTATGTTTTTGGGAGACTACTGCTGCTACTACTACGGCATCTGATGCTGATGGATCTACGTGACTATCCCTGGGGTTGTATTTTGATGTTGTATATATTGTACATATGTTTTACTCTAGGGTTATAGTATCACAGTGATGTAGATCTGTTTATATGGACTTGTTATCTTTTGGAACTTGGTGACTTATCTCATGGACTATGTATGTATGACTCTTTCGTATATATATGAAAATCAATGTTTATATTATATCAGTTGCATAGTCCAGTAATTTCCGCTTACTCTGATTTAACTTATAAATGAGCTCGGCTATAAGTATTAATTGACGGTATCAGTTTTATTGAACAAAGTATGGGTAGCTTCAATTGATTGTAAAATGTAAGAAATTTCTAAAGAACGAATGTTATCCTGCTTGAGAAAAGGTTTTAGAAATCGCCGAACTCGATACAAGTGTTTTAAAGGATTTTAGAATTTATTCTCCAAGAGTTCCTTTAGATGAATTGTGCACCCGCTTTAAAGAAAATTTTATTTATCATATTTTTCTTAGCTCACAAGTCCATATATTATCCAATATAAAGCATAAATACTATATTATATTTGGGTAATCTGGAAGGGTGTCACACTTAGTGGTATCAGAGCAAAAGTCAGATCCTGTAGTAGTAGAAGTGGTTCCAGAAGGGTAGCCATCAACATCAAGCAGGTATCTCCAAAGTATTTAGTACTTTTAATGTTATTAAATTGCTTATTGAATTTTGTATTACCCTTGATTTGTTTGTATCTTGTCTCTTTGAGTACAAGACGCAATTGATTGTAGATTTAACAAGTTTAAGATAGAGCCTTAGTATAGGTAGTGTAATGGAAGTTTCTTTAGTTCAACATATGTGACCATAAGTCCATAGCGCAGGTCTAATATGGCAACTAGAAACCAAAATCACACTAACACGATGTTGGAACGAATCACCACAGTATTGGAAGCGATGCAAAGGCAGTCTCAGCAACCCTCTCAACCGGCAAATCCGCCTCATCAATGTAATGTGGGAAACACTGAGGCGAAGACTCTGGCTGATTTTAGGAGCTGCAATCCGCCAAAGTTTGAAGGAGGATTTAAACCGGAGGAAGCCAACAAATGGATTCATACTATGGACAAGATTTTGAGGACTTTGGAGTGTTCTGATATTTAGAAGGTGGCGTATGCAACCTACATGTTGGAGGATGAGGCTGAGAATTGGTGGAACCATACGATGCAGCTTCTGCAGTATGAAGGAAGGGAAGTGAGTTGGGGAGTATTCATGGAGAAGTTCCTCCAAAAGTATTTCCCGGAGGACTTGAGAAGGAAGAAGGAGGTGGAGTTCCTGCAGCTGAAGCAAGGGAATATGAATGTGGGTGAGTACGCGGCAAAGTTTGAAGAGCTGATGAAGTACTCTCCATACTATCAAAACAATCCAGATGAAAGGAGCAAGTGCATTAAGTTTGAAGGAGGTTTGAGGCCAAAGTTGAAGTCGATCTTCAGTTACCAACGGATTCAAAGTTTTCCTGCACTCGTGGACATGTGTAGGATGTATGAAGACGACACCAAGGCCGAGGAGGTGCAAGTCTCGGAAAAGAAGGACAATCAAGGCTATGGATCTCAAAGGCGTAAGGGTTTCAACAATCGAGGAAAAGGTCCATATGATCGCAGAGGGAAAGGCAAGGGCAAGGTTGGTGGTTCTGAGGGAAGAAATTATCGGAGCGAAGCTCCATTCTGCGACAAGTGCAAACGCAACCATTATGGTCGTGTTTGCTGGGGAACAAGTGGATGTTTCAACTGTGGGAAGCCAGGGCATTTTGCACGAGATTGCAACGAACCAGCCAAGGCCAACTCAAGAGGAACTGCGGATAGATCAATGGCTCAAGGAAGGGTCTTCACCCTTAGCGGTATGGAAGCGAATCGATCTTCTGATCTGGTGCAAGGTAAATACTTGCTTAATGGTCAGTTTTGCCATGTTTTGTTTGACTCTGGTGCAACGCATTCATTTGTTTCACATGAATGTGTAGACCGTTTAGGCTTGATTGTGTCTGAGATGCCTTATACTCTCAGAGTAGAAACTCCTACCAATGCTCCTGTAATTGTTTCTAGAGCATGTCTTAACTGTTGTATAGAAGTGTTAGGACAAACCTCTAAAGTAGATTTGATCTGCTTACCCTTAGCACAATTAGATGTAATCTTGGGGATGGACTGGTTAAGTCAGAACCAAGTGATCATTGACTGTGATAGGAAACTGGTAACCTATAGAAGCCCAAAACCATCTGGTTACGTGTGTTTGTTAAATGCTGAGATGGAGGAAGTTGGTCCGAAGATGGAAGAGATTCCTGTTGTCCGAGAGTTTCCGGAAGTGTTTGCTGACAAGATTCCTGGTCTGCCACCAAGAAGAGAGATTGAATTCGGTATCGACCTAATTCCGGGAGCTGGTCCCATTTCTATTGCTCCCTATAGAATGGCACCACCGGAAATGGCGGAAATGAAGAAGCAGATTGAGGAGCTGCTGCAGAAACAGATGATTCGACCAAGCGTGTCACCTTCGGGTGCTCCTGTCTTGTTCGTCAGAAAGAAAGATGGTAGTATGAGGATGTGCATCGACTACCGACAACTTAATAAGGTCACCATCAAGAACAAGTATCCGTTGCCACGGATAGATGACCTTATGGATCAAGTACGTGGGGCTTCAATATTTTCCAAGATTGATTTGAGGTCGGGGTACCATCAGATCAGGATTAGAGAGGAGGACATCTCTAAGACTGCATTTCGATCTCGATACGGACATTATGAATATGTTGTAATGTCGTTCGGATTGACTAATGCACCAGCTATCTTCATGGACTACATGAATCGAATCTTTAGACCTTATTTAGATTCATTCGTGGTTGTGTTCATTGATGATATTCTGATTTACTCTAAGAGCCCGGAGGAGCATGCTGAACACTTGAAGATAGTGTTAAGCATCTTGAAGGAGAAGCAGCTGTACGCCAAACTTACAAAGTGTGAGTTCTGGCTGAAGGAGGTTAAGTTCTTGGGGCATGTGATTTCAGACGAAGGAATAGCCGTTGATCCGACGAAGGTAAGTTCGGTTTTGCAATGGGAGCAACCAAAGTCGGTCACGGAAGTCAGAAGTTTTCTTGGTTTGGCTGGGTATTATAGAAGGTTCATCGAAGGTTTCTCGAAGATTGCACTACCTCTGACGAAGTTGACAAGGAAAGATCAACCGTTCCTATGGGATGAGAAGTGTGAGAGAAGTTTTCGGGAGTTGAAGGAAAGGTTGACATCGTCTCCTGTATTGGTGTTGCCCGATACACAGAACAGTTTTGATGTGTACTGTGACGCGTCGAAACAAGGTCTTGGGTGTGTTTTGATGCAAGAGGGGCAAGTTGTCGCCTACGCCTCGAGACAGCTAAAAGTTCATGAGATGAACTATCCAACCCACGATCTGGAGTTGGCAGCTGTGGTGTTTGCCTTAAAGATTTGGAGGCACTATCTCTATGGCACTACGTTTCGGGTGTTTAGTGACCATAAGAGTTTAAAGTACCTCTTTGATCAAAAGGAGTTGAATATGAGGCAACGCCGATGGATGGAGTTTTTGAAGGATTATGAGTTTGAGCTCCATTATCATCCTGGGAAGGCAAACGTTGTGGCGGATGCATTGAGTAGAAAGGTAATGCACATCAGTGCAATGATGATCAGAGAAGCCGCACTGATAGAGGAGTTCCGGGATTTGAGTCTGACGATGCAAGTGGAGCCGACAAGTATCAAGATGGGGATGCTGCAGATTGCTAACCAGTTTCTGCAAAGGATACGGGAATTGCAACACAAGGATGGGAAACTCATGGAAAAGAGGAAGTTGATGCAAGAAGGTAAGGAGTTGGAATTTCAAGAAGGGAAGGATGGAATCCTTCGCTTTAAAACGAGGATTTGTGTGCCTGATGATTTGGAAGTAAGAAGGATGATTTTGGATGAAGCGCATAAGAGTAAGATGAGTATGCATCCGGGAGCTACTAAAATGTACCAGGACTTAAAGAAGCTATTTTGGTGGCCTGGTTTGAAGAGAGATGTAACTGAATATGTGGCATGTTGTTTAGTATGTCAAAAGGCCAAGGTGTAACATCAAAGGCCAGGAGGAGAGTTACATCCTTTAGAGATCCCGTTGTGGAAATGGGATAGCATCTCGATGGATTTTGTGTTAGGATTACCAAAGACATCTACTGGTCATGATGCAATTTGGGTGATCGTGGACCGTTTGACCAAGTCAGCGCATTTCATTCCCGTGAATATGCGCTACTCATTGGAAAAGCTCACTCAGTTGTACATCAAGGAAGTTGTTCGTCTGCACGGAGTACCATCAAGCATTGTGTCTGATCGCGATCCGAGGTTTACATCAAAGTTTTGGGAAGATCTGCATAGAGCCTTGGGTTCAAGATTGAAGCTAAGTTCTGCATACCATCCTCAGACTGATGGTCAAACAGAAAGGACTATTCAGTCGTTGGAAGACATCTTAAGAGCTTGTGCATTGGAAGGACAAAGAAATTGGGAGCAAATGTTGTCACTCGTGGAATTCACATACAACAACAGCTATCACACGAGCATTGGAATGGCACCATTTGAAGCTTTGTATGGGAGAAAGTGTCAGACGCCGTTATGCTGGTTTCATGTGGGGGAGAGTTCTCTGATTGGACCAGATATTGTGCAAGAGACCACGGAGCAGATCAAAATGACACAAGAGAAGATGAGGGCAGCTCAGAGTAGGCAGAAAAGCTATGCTGATAGAAGGAGAAAAACCTTAGAGTTTGCTGAAGGAGACCACGTGTTCATTAGAATAATACCAACCAAAGGTGTTAGTAGAGCCTTGAAAACCCAGAAACTATCACCTAAGTTTATTGGTCCCTATCAAATTCTCAAAAGGATCGGCCCAGTAGCCTATCAATTAGCTTTGCCTCCATCATTAGCTAACCTCCATAATGTATTCCATGTATCTCAATTGAAAAGATATGTCCATGACCCCACCATTGTCCTTAGAATCCAACCTGATAACTTAGAAGTTAATGAGAACCTAACCTTCAAAGCTGCGCCAGTTCGCATCGAAGATCGGAGAATCATGCAGCTGAAAGGGAAGGATATTCATCTGGTCAAAGTTGTCTGGGTTTGTGGAGATGTAATAGAAGCATCTTGGGAATTAGAGGATAAGATGCGTCAGGATTATCCTGACTTGTTTGTATGAGTTGAATTTCGGGGACGAAATTCCTTGTAAGTGGGGGAGTAGTGTAACACCCCAAAATTTTAATCCCCGATTAATGAAATGTTAATTATAATTTAATTATAATTAATAGTTTTCAAATTAATCCTTGATTAAAATATGTGTGTATGTAATTAGCTTGCATGTGAGAAATTATTTAATAAATAATTTAAATGCCTAAAATGTATATTTTGCATATTAGTCCCTGGGTTGGGACCTAGAAGCAATTATAGGAAAGGTTTTGGAGGGAAAGTAAATAAAATAATTATTTTTCAAAATCTAGGTAAAACACTCGAGTATTTTCTGGAATACTCGAGTATTCTGGGTCAAACTGCACGAGTTAGTGCGTTTGGTGAGTCACAACCAACGATTTCGTGATGGTGACACGAAATCACCACCATGCCAACGCTATAGGCGTCGTGTCGCCCCGCATGAGCTTTCCATTGGCCTATTTAAACGCATCATTGTCCCTTGGTCGAGAATTTTGATCAACTTGTTGAAGATTAGAAGAGTTAGGGTTTTCGAATTGTGTTCTTCGATTCTTCCTCTGTGAGTTAGTTGAGTGATAATCTATACACCAATACAAAGCTCACATCACGAGCTTTGTATAGACACCAAAGTTGTGAGGTTTGAGTGTGTGGATTGAGAGAATCGAAGTCTTGAAGTGGAGTTGTTCTTGCTTGAGCTGGTGTCTGGAGCTCACTGTGATCATCGATTCTGGTAAGCTCTTGAGTTCTTGAGTCTCAAACTCAATTCCTTTAGTTAGATGATGTTGCATAGAGCTTAGAAATCTAATTTTCCCCAATCTAATTCTCTTTTTCATGTACGAACCAATTCCATTTTGGTATGGTAGTCAAAACTGTCATGCATGAGAAGTTCAAGTGGATTTCTGGGTTTGGAGAGCTTTCTTTGGATTTCTTTTTGTTGATTCACATCTGAGAGGTAAGGGGAAGTAATTATATTCACTAGATAGAGTTTGAAATCCATTAACTGTGTTAGAGAGCCACCAAGAGGCTCTAAGGGCTTAGATTCTATAGGAACTTTGGTTTGGAGACCAATCCACGCTCTAAATCCGTATTGAGCAAGTTTGTTATCATGCATGTGAACTTAAATGAGCTTTGTTTCATGAATATTATGCTTATTGTGTGATTTGAGGTATTGAGGTGTTAAAATGCCTTTGTATGCATAATCAATGATTTCTCTGTCAATTCTGTGTTTTGAATTGGAATAAGTGGGGTAACATGTTTGATTAATGATATGTTAACTCTGTGGATCCCTGAAATGGACTTAAGTTGAGTAGAAATGAAAATGGCATGTTAAAACCAGTTTTCAATACTGTCAGCTGTGAAACACTCAAGTAAATGGAAAAGTACTCGAGTAAATCGTGTTCAAAATAAATTAAATTTCATAAGAACACTCGAGTATTTTGTCTGGTACTCGAGTATCGGGCATGAACTGAGAATTGTTATAGGTCAAATACTCGAGTCATTCAAAGTCACTCGAGTATTCTGGAAAAGTCCAAGAACACTCGAGTAACTCATGAACTACTCGAGTAAATTGTTGAAATTAAAACCCAAATCCTCAGAAAGACATGAACACTCGAGTAAGCTTAAGAACACTCGAGTAATCTGAAAAATCTCCAGAACACTCGAGTATTCTGAACTTTACTCGAGTAAAATGCCCAGAATCTGAAAACATCATTTTCAATTCTAACTTAATTAATTAAGGAATTATTAAGGATAATTCAAGGGATCAAAGACTTAGTGAAATTGATAAATACAAATAGATCGTTTGGTGACGACCCATTTTGAATGTTAAGCCTAGGTGGCAAGTAAAGTATTAATCAATTTCCCCTAAGTCTAAAATGCATTCATTTTGGAGTTTGGATGGTAGGACGTATTCATGTTTCGATAAACATGTGGAGGGCCTCTGGGAGTGCCAATACGCTTTCTTGATGACACGTCGTTGACGTGGTCGGCTTGTGGATGCCGATATGGATATATCGTTTGGATGACGATCCGTTTGGATGACGGGATATGCTCGGGTGGCATGGATACCAAGCTTGACGTGTACATTCTAGGTGAATGTACGAATTGTTGTATACCTAGGAATACAATGCACTACGGAGTGCTGGGTTGTCAGGGATGGACGTCAGAGAGTGACTTAGAAAATGTGGAGATAAGTTGAGAGTTAAAGTCATGCATCATGTCATTCACCTAATGCAATTGATATACCTGAATTAAGTGTGAACATCCTATGTGCATCTGATACTTGCTAAATGCTAATTGTGATTGTTATTAATTGACGCATTATTATCTTTCATATATTGCATGATTTATTCTCTATTGATTATGTGAGTAGAATTGCTTACCCCTATGCCCTTGTAGGTGATGTCTCGCTACATTGCTTGCATCGAGATCCGGCCACTTCCTAGTGGCGTATGGATCTATGAGGACCATCGCGCGGTGTATGAGGGGGAGGTAGAGTTCACATTCTACCACCCTAACCCGCTGATGCGATTCCGTCCTTGTAGGTTTAGGATTCCCATCATATACACTATGCATGTACCCCCGTTTTACACTTATCATGGACCACCTCCCATGTGACCAACTCGCTCTTACCATAGTTTTCATTTTCGACCTACCCGCTCTCACCCTTTTACTTCGAGAGTTGTCCGCGAGGAGACTCCCCCTTCTTATCCGAGGAGCCCCGTCAGGGTTTCACCATCACCTGACCCGGTACCCAGTGGTAGGGTACACTCTCCTTCGGATGAGATCGAGGAGGATCCGGTTGAGGACGAGAGTGGGAGCGAGCCTGTCGTGCATTCTACTGGGAGTGACTGGAGGGACGATGATCCCTAGGTACATGTATATGGTGTATGATGTGGATCCGAGGATCCGGTGTGTAGTGGAGATGTGCTGCTGCTGCTGTGATGATGATGCTACTACCTTATTACCTATGTTTTTGGGAGACTACTGCTGCTACTACTACGGCATCTGATGCTGATGGATCTACGTGACTATCCCTGGGGTTGTATTTTGATGTTGTATATATTGTACATATGTTTTACTCTAGGGTTATAGTATCACAGTGATGTAGATCTGTTTATATGGACTTGTTATCTTTTGGAACTTGGTGACTTATCTCATGGACTATGTATGTATGACTCTTTCGTATATATATGAAAATCTATGTTTATATTATATCAGTTGCATAGTCCAGTAATTTCCGCTTACTCTGATTTAACTTATAAATGAGCTCGGCTATAAGTATTAATTGACGATATCAGTTTTATTGAACAAAGTATGGGTAGCTTCAATTGATTGTAAAATGTAAGAAATTTCTAAAGAACGAATGTTATCCTGCTTGAGAAAAGGTTTTAGAAATCGCCGAACTCGATACAAGTGTTTTAAAGGATTTTAGAATTTATTCTCCAAGAGTTCCTTTAGATGAATTATGCACCCGCTTTAAAGAAAATTTTATTTATCATATTTTTCTTAGCTCACAAGTCCATATATTATCCAATATAAAGCATAAATACTATATTATATTTGGGTAATCTGGAAGGGTGTCACAATAAGTGCAACCAATAAGTATAGTTTATTATGTGAAAATAAGATGTGTTTAATTGTTTTTTTTTTTGGTAAATAAAAAATATTATTAATACCAACTTGCAACTTTTACACTGAACTATAAAAAAAAACCAATGCCACCTTCTAGGAAGGGTTCATTGGTAATAAACTAAAACAAGAAATAATCCAAAAGCATCTAACTAAGGCTGATTAATCTTTGAACCAGCAACACATTCCTACATCCTGTAAAGTCCCTAACTCTACTCATAATTCTTGAAGCTAACTCTTGACCAAGTACCCTCCATCGAGCCTCTGGAGATTGTCTCGTCTCCCGGAAAATCCGGCAACAACGCTCTGTCCAGATCTCATACACAACCGCTGCCATGAAAGCACTCATGATCTTCTGGTAAGTTCTCTCCTTCGTTCCATATTGTATCCATTTCATCCATGCATTACTGTCAAAGCTTCCAATCTGCATGCACATCCAATTAGCAAGTAGAGTGAGTAGCTCCTTGCTCCAATCGCACTTAAAGAACAAGTGTTCATGCGATTCTGGTTGCTGCCCACACAGAGGACAGATTATTGAAATTAGGTTAAGAAATTTCCCCAATCTATCCCGAGTATTAAGTCTCTTCAATATCATCAACCACATAATAAAACAATGTTTAGGAACCGATACAGAATTCCAAACTATTTTGTGATACTTGAATTTTTCATGCTGCCCACATAGATACCTGTACCCTGAAGCAATTGAGTAATCTTTATTTAGCCACACCCCATTAGAAAGACCAGGAACCAACCTATCTCTGACTTTAAGGATCTGTTTGAAGTGCCATCCCTGGTCCTGTCTTGGCTGAGCTTCCCAAATAGTCTCATCCTTTAAATAAATCTGTTTAACCCACAAAATATCTTCCTTCTTTGATAATTGCCAAACCTGTTTTCCAAGAGCAGCTTGATTCCATAATATAGAGTTCTTAAAGCCAAGACCACCAAATCTCTTCTTCTTGCACACACTAGCCCAAGATACATTTCCAGTAGATTTATCACCCCATAAGAACTTCCTACACACCTTCTCAACACCCTTCAAGACTGCTTTAGGAATTATGAAGGCTGAGGCCCAATAAACATGAAATGTAAGCAGCACAGCATTTATAAGCACACACCTTGCCTGATAGGATAAATTCCTAGTCTTCCAGCTATTCAACCTAGCAGAAACCTTATCAATAAGAACTTTGCAAGTAGCTATGGACCATTTCTTTGCTGATATTGGAAACCCCAAATATCTGAAAGGAAATGAGCCCTCCTTGAACCCAGTACAACGCACAATCTCCCTTCTAAACACATCCTTCACCCCTGCAAGATAGATCTGAGACTTATCCTGATTAGCATACATCCCTGAATTATGAGAAAACTCCTGCAGAGCCTGCAGAATGATTCTGACACTTTTAGGATGACCCTTGCAAAAGGTCATTAGATCATCTGCAAAAATGAGATTCACAAGATTCAACTCTTTGCACAAAGGGTGAAATCTAAACCCATTCTCCTTAGTTGCAGCCAATAACCTTCTTGAAAGCCCTTCCATAGCTATAACAAAAAGCATAGGAGAAATAGGATCTCCTTGCCTTATGCCACTATAGCTTCTAAATTGCTGAGAATTCTGCCCATTAACCACAATACTAAATGTCACTGTTGATATGCATTCCATTATCCAACTCACAAACTTACTAGGAAATTTTTAAGCCTCCAGCATGTCTCTTATAAAATTCTAGTTAAGGGAGTCATAATCCTTCCTTAAATCAATCTTAAGTAAGCATCTAGCTGACACATTCTTCCTCCTGTAGAGCCTCATAAGATCCTGCACAATAAGCACATTGTGGACTATGCTTCTCCCCTTCACAAAAGCTGCTTGATTACAATTTATAACCTTTGGCAGAACCTCTCTTAGTCTCATACAAAGCAGTTTAGAAATACACTTATACATTGTATTACAACAAGCTATTGGTCTATAGTCTTTTACTGCTGTAGCATTCTCACATTTAGGAATCATAACTAAATTAGTGCAATTCCACGCTTTTAGAAGCTTACCTGAAGAGAAAAACTCTTCAATTGCCAAACAACAATCATCTCCAACCACATCCAATGCTGCTTGAAAAAAGCCTGAGCCATAGCCATCAGGACCAGGAGATCTGTCCTTATCTATAGACCACATGCACTCCTTAATTTCCTCCCTAGAGAAAGGTTTAATCAATGCTAGCTGCTCCTCTACATTAAGCACTGGACCATGCTGGCTAACTGCTTCCTCTATAGACCACCTTACATTCTTCCTTCCAAACAATCTAGTGTACTGATTCACAAAAAACTCATCCATAATACCCTGCTGCTCCTGAACACACTAACCATCCTCCTTAACAATACTTAGAATACGATTCCTATATTGTCTGGACTTAATTGCATTGTGAAAGTAAGCTGTGTTTTGATCCCCCTCTTGTATCCATTTCTCCTTAGCCTTCTGCTTTAGTATTGAAATCGAGTCATTTAAAGCTTTCATGTAGGTGCCAAATAAGATCTTCTCCTTCTTATGTAATTCTGAATCCTGAGGCCTCATTCTCAATTCTGATTGAATTGCATCTAACTCCTGCCTTAGTAACTGCTCCTGCTTCACTGAATGCATATACTCCCTAAAGTTAAGATTTTTTAAAGGTTGTTTCAAAACCTTTAACTTCTCCATAACCCTATATTGAGCATATCCCTTAACTTCACACCCCCCAATTCTCCTTCACTATGCTCAAGAAATCCTGATTCTGTGCACAAACATTGAAAAATTTGAATCCCCCAACAAATCTAGTCAGAATCGTAGATATCTTTATCAAAGCTGGAGAGTGGTCTGAGATTCCATTATTAAGAAACTGAGTGTATAGATAAGGCCACACTGTCAGCCAATCTTCATTCACAAGATTCCTATCCAGCTTACTATAGATTCTTTGACCATCAATCTGCCTATTGCACCAAGTAAACAGATTCCCACAATATCTCATGTCTTGCAATCTACAATCCTGAACACATGTTCTAAAATCTTCCATGGCATCCCAATCCACCTGGTTCCCTCCCAACTTCTCTGATGGATCCAAGCAATAATTGAAATCCCCTGAAATTAACCAAGGAATGCTCACAGTAGCATGAATTCTCCTTAGATCATCCCATAACTCCTTTCTCAAACCTTGGTCATTAGCACCATAGACAAAAGTAGCATTCCATTGAATTGAACCAATAGGCATTGAGACTAGGCAGTGAATCATCTGGCTAGACTTTTCCAGAACATTGACCTTAAACATGTCTGGCTTCCATAAAACTCAAATCCTCCCTACTGGATGATGCTCAATGTTAGAAGCATGATGCCAGCCAGGAGCAAACTTCTCTAGAGTCGCTTCAATAGAATTAGATCTCAGTTTATTTTCTAATAAAGCTAACAAACCTACATTATTCAAACCACAAAGAGATTTTAGTTCTCTTTGCTTTTGAGGGTTGTTAAACCCTCTAACATTCCATGTTAAGATATTATCCATTGGCCTTAGAGGCCAAGTCTCTGATCACAATCCCCTTGTTACCCTCTTGCCTCTTCTGTGCTTTACTCCTTGTTACCACAGGGATCCATGGTTCTGCACTTTCAGACTCTGAATCATCTTTCACTACCTCAACTAGTTTGCATTTTCCTTTATCCTCCTTCCTGGTAGTATCACACCCCTTTGAAGCAGAATCTGACTTTACCTGATTAGTTTCATCAACAAAAGAAGAAGCTTGACCAACCTCATTTGCTTGCTGAATAACATTTTCTAAAGCCTTCTCATCAATTGCTTTTAAACAATCATCAATTTTTCAATCTCCTCTCTAGAAGGTTTCTTTTTTTCCACCCATTTTTGAGTAACATTGGTCCTTCACATCTTGGCATCATGCCCATATTTTGAGCACTTACCACAAAGCACAGGTTTCCACTCATAAGTCATCTTCTGATTCACCACATTCCCCTTCTCATCTTCAAAGAAAATCTCCTCAGGCAGTGTATTAGGATTAACCTCAATCAGGATTCTTGCATAGCTTAGTCTATTCCTCTCCTTTGTTACCTTATCCACCATAATTGGAGTACCAACCAGGCTAGCAATTTTTCTTAAAGCAGATTGGCTCCACAATTTTGGGCTAAGATTAGGTAACTGAATCCAGATAGGGAATCTGTCTAGATGATCCTTCATTCCTGTTCTACCAGTCCACGGTCCTAGAATAATTGGCTTTTTATCAAAATGATAAATTCCAATTTCTAGTACTTCGTTCCTTGCCTCAATCGTATTAAACCTAACCACCATAGATCCTTCATTAGTCATTAGGATTTTGTCAATCCCTAAATGACCCCAAACCTTCTTTATAAATCCACTCAACATAGAGTAGGGTGGCCTAGCCCCTAATACATAGCACACAATGGCATTTTGCCAATAAGATAATTCTGCCTCCACATCTTCCAGCACAATTTTAGTAATAGGCATTCCTTCCTTAAGCACTGGTTCAACAAAATTGAGTTTTTCCCCTGCATTCCTCAATTTCGAAATATCGAAATTCGCCCAAACAGAGTGAATAGCATGCTCTACCTTTTCTGTTGTTTTTTCCACTGCTTCCGTCTGATCATCTTGATGTTTATTAGACTCTACACCCTTGATGTTGTCTTGATGGCTATTATTCTATCCTTCCTTATTGATATCACTGTGTTGATGAATTGCAGGAATCTTGCTTTGTACTTTTTGACGTAGAAGATCAATACTTTGCAACAACTCAGCAGCTTTCTTGGGGGTCAAGCTATCGATATCTTCAAGTGCCTCTTCATCAGAAAGGCTGAACTCAACCGAAGAAGAAGCCACAGCCTCTTTCTCTGCACTTGGAGATTTCTTGTTAGAGGATGATGGAGTTTTCGGGGGTCTTCCCCTCTTCCTACCCATGGAGGCTCACGGCGAAAACCGTGAAGGAGGAGAGAGAAGAGAGAAAACTAGGATTAGGGTTATAAAGTAGTTTTATTAATGTTTTGTTTAATTGTTAATGTGTATGTTTGATTAGTTAATAAAATAAGAAATTATTATATGATCAAATGTGTGATTAAATATGAATGTGTGTATGTATGTGTGCCAATATGTGTATGTGTGCTTGAATCATGAATGTGTGTATGTGCCAATGTGTGTATGTGTATGATATGGAATGTGTATGTGTGCATGTTCATATGATACATTTGTTTGGTGACTAAATAAAGAAGAAATAAAAATTTCAAGATATGTGTATGCATGGAGGAGGTGACACGTTTTTTTTTGGTGAGTGCATGCATAATATTTGTGTGACACTTGTGTGTGTGTGTGTGACTAAGCTAGCTTAAGGAATTAAAATAAAAAGAAAAGAAAATGAAAGTCAAAGAAACTTGGGGACCAAGTACATAGGTTGCCTCATTTCCTTATACTCCCACCGTAGCCTTCATCCATTCTTTTCATTCTTCCATTTCCTTTCTTTTCACACCACCAGCATAAACACTTGGTCTCAAGAGCAACATTAGCTCTTGAGACATGCAAAAAAAAAAAGACCCATGGAGAAGAAGAGAGAGAGCACCGTGAGGAAGAAGAAGAGGAGACCCACCTAAAACCTAGGAGTTCCTTTGAAGATCAAGAAAGAAGAATTGTAACAGTTTAAGCCTTTTCTTTTAGTTTGTAGATCTTTGTTATTTTTCTTCTTGCATGTTAAATTTTATGACCCTAAAGATGAACTTATGTGTTGATCATGGACTCTAAGGACTTAAAATAATTTGTAATATATTAAAGCTTTATGTTTGATGTTATTTCTTCTTCACCATTTTAATTTTGGTTCTATGTGTTGATTTGTTCTTGCATGTTGATTTTTGAGCTAGATTTAGTATTTTCTTTACATGCATGTGATTTTCTCAAGTGGATCTTAATTTTTCTTACATGTATGTGAAAGATCTTGGCTTAAAAATAATAGATCTAAAATGTTTAAGAACATAATGTTCAATTTGGTTTTAAGAGGACTTTTGTGTTCATGATTTTATTTTCTTGCTTGATTTGATTTTTGGTGCATGTAAAGAAAATTACTTTTGGTAAAGGAGTTTAACTTAAAGAATGAAATTTTTGATAAAATGAATTTATGTGTGTTTCGGTGTTGGCTTAGATCCTTGTGAATAAATTTTTAATTGAAGTATTTGATATGTGCATGTGATGATTTTGTGAAAAGGAGTTTGTTTTAATGCTTGTTTTGATTTTATCTTAAATCTTTGATTTTGATTCTTGAAGGTTAAATGCATGTATAATTTTCCTTGAGATCTATTAATTTTAAGTATGTGCATGTTAAGGTCTAGATTAGTTTAAAGTTGATTCTTGATTTTAGTTAAAAGGCTTAAAATTTTATTTGTAAGTGTGATGCATGTTGTGTTTGAAAATAATTTTCATAATAAATTAATTAGTTTTTAAAGGAAATAATAACTAATGGATTGATTTTATAATTGACTTGTATGTATGTGTGTATTTTTAATTTTCATGAAAAGACATGGATAAAATAAATTGTTGGATAAAGTGATGTGCTGAAATTGTGAATATATGTGTGTTTGACCTTGCTAAATAATATTTATGTGTGTTCATTAATTCTGAAATTTTTTCACTGCCTTAAGCATGTTAAAATAAGCTTCTTTGAATTTTTAAACGATTTTTGGAAGTGATTTCCTATTTTATGAGAGCAAACTTTGTGAAAACGATTTTCAGAAAATAAGTTTTTCAGTTTAAAGATAAATATAATTCTCGAACTTGTGCTACTACAAATGGGTTGAAAATTTTATAGTAGCTTCCTGAACCTCTCTATATGATCTCTGTAAAATTGGAAGAGATTTGGAGTTGAATTGATATTTTTAAGAACGGCAAAACAGTGAACCACTTGGTTCAGATTTTCTGGACTTAGTGATGAACTTAATTAGAAAAGTATAACTTGCACAACTCCAAATGATCTGAAATTTTATGAGATAGTCTTGACTGTATAAGGAATGCTTATACAAATTTTTAGGAAATTCTAAGTTGAGGAACTATTTTTAACAATAACGTTTTTGCCTCAGTCCAGCAACAGTACCGTTTTGTTTTTAATGTGAAATTTCATTTGAAACCTAGCTTAGGATTGCTTAAATGACTTGAAATTTTTATATGATAAACTTTGGCATGTATGTGTGTGTTCTGGAAAGTTTGAAGATTAAACAAATTAATTTGATATAGTTTTGGGCTTGATCTTTTGTGTTTTGCTTGTAATCACACTAAGATTCTATTTAAATGTTTTTGATAAATATGAATTTTTATACTTGATGTTGTGACTTGGTTGACTTGTATGATGCTTATGATGCCTTGGAATGATTGAATAAGTGATTGATTGATGATGTGTTTAGGTTAGGCATAAATGAATTATTTAATTAACCAAAGTGTTATGTTTGAGTTTGTGATTGGTTTGAAAATGACTTGGTTTTGAAATAATTTAGTCTTGACTTAATTGAATAACCTTGGACTTAGTGGTTGCTGCCCTTAATTCATTTCACAATGTTAAGTTTTAAAAATAAATCATTTAATTGTTTATTTTATAATAAAGTTTTACATGAACAAAAGTATGATTTTTCGGTGTTTTCGGGTTTCCTGAAAAATGATTTATGGACTTGCATGAATGCTGTCCAGACTTTATTTAACTTGTTTTTCAATCCTAAAAATTTATTTGGTTGGTTTAAAGTTTAAGTTTTAAGTGGAATTTAACTTAGGAAAGATTTGATTTGAAAAAGTTTTAAAGATTTACGATTTTCCGACGAGAAATAAAAAGAGTTTTCGAAAACGCGTTTTGATCTAAGTAGGGCGATTATTTAAAATAAGTTTGTAACGTAATATCGTCTATTTAGTACGAGGTACGTATAAGCCAAGAAACGGAACGACCAACTGGTTGGGAAGGACTCGCAACGATTTCAGATGCTGGAATTGAGGTGAGAGATGCAGTAGGCCTAGGTCATCGTGACCCGTAGACTCGGTTCTAAACTGAGTCCGTTAAGTCTAATTGAGTATTTGTCATAGGTCATGAACTGCATAATTATATGTGATCTATTTTGGTTATGTATTGATGTTCATCTGTTTTGTTAAATACGTTGCATGAATAATTTTGGTTATGTATTGAAATTCTCTGTGAGCATATCCTGTTCTGCCTGAAAAGTTGAATATGGTTATAAGTGATGCTGTGAATTATGAGAAAGAGTGAGATTTGAGATTTGGTAAGAAATTAAAGAGATACGATTGAGAAAGAAATAAAACGTAACGCGAATAAAGTCGTGAAAGAAATAAGTCGTGAGATGAATGAGTTGCAAAAGATGTGTAGAGTTGAGATTTGAAAGAGAAAGTGGTTGTGAAAGTAAGATGTGGTTGAATGGTGATGTGATTCCTCGTCCACGTTTTTGGGAAGAAGCTTAGTGTTGTGTTGAGCTTGCTCCTCCATTAACACTCACCCAAAAATGTGATTTTTTGAAAAAGGTTTTTAAAAAGAGATTTTTGAAAAAGCTTTGTGAAAATAGATTGTGGAAGTTTTTGGAAACATTATTTTTGAAAAAGTTTTGTGAAGGGATTTATGGAACAAGGTTTTGAAAATGTTTTGTGAAGCAAAAGTTTTGTGAAATCCTGTTTTCGAAAAAGTGTTGCGAAAAGATATTTTGAGAAAGACGAGGAAAAGATGCTGATGATGTTGATGAGAAATGTGCTGAGAATGAGAATGAGTTTCGAGAATGTTGATGATGAGATGAGATGATAAAGTAATTTGTGGCCTGGGGCCAATGTGATTTAGGGGGAATAGTTGCGATTAGTGGTCGGGCTTCGTTGAAGGGATGCACCAAGGACGAGCCGACCGTTAGGATTAAGCCGTTAAATAGAGCGTAAAACTTTAAAAGAATTAAAAGACATTTATATACGCGGTGAGGTATGAGTGTCGTATCGAAGTAGTGGAGAGGAAGATACCCCGGAGTATCTGCGGATATTCGGGTTGTGATTGCAATAGGGGAGGGTAAAGACGGTGATACGTCAAGAAGCCTTGAGTGCTATTCTAGGCGGAATAAATTCCATATGTGGTACGGGCAGATCGGTCCTATGCCGTGGTAAGTTCTGCGTGATCAACTAGAATTAGTACTGTCGCCCCCTATGGCAATTCGAGAACAGTGAGAGGGACTGGAACGGGGCATTTGTGATTGCCGCTGAGAGCGTGCATTGTTATTATGTGAATTGTGATTATGATTTGAGGCAGGGCCTCCTGGTCTGGGACCATTTGTGTTGTGTGACAGTTGTCGTGCCCGCGTGGTAAAGGCCCTGTACTCCTGTTTGCTTCCGACTAGGTTGGGTGGATGACCGAGGAGATGTAGACGTGTGTGAGCTCAATGATGTGTCCCCCTCATCATTGATGCTAACCGTTTGATAAGACTTAATAATGATAAAAGATTATAAGAAAGAAAGCATAAAGAATTTATGAAGAGTTGAAAAGATTCAGAGAAGAAAAGTATAAGTGGTTGTGAAAAGATTGGGAAAAATTGTGGAAGGACTTGGATGTTTGAGAATGATAATGACGAGATTGGAAAGTTCAAAGGCTGTGATGCCAAGTGAAGCAATGTATAGAGAAATGATTTATGATTTTGATATATTTGATGTATTATGATGTGCTTGTTTATATGTATTTCTATATGCCTATGTGAATATACTTGTCATATGCACTGCATGAGTAGTTGTTAGTGCATGATTCCTATATTTTTATTCTGAGTATTATTTTTATAAGAAGTCGTTAGCATTTTGTCTGGTCATGTTGTACTTCGGGAATACTGACCATCTCTCCTACCATGTTGTCGTGTCGGGTTACTCCGATATTGCAACAGGTAGATGGTCGACCCTGTAGTAGGATCGGTACTTTCTTCTCGATTCGGTTTCGGCAGTGGGCTTCAGCGAAGAAGATTAGAGGTCAAGACTAGTAGTAGGTAATTCCCTTGAGCACTGTACCCATTGCAACTACTTGGTTACATTGTCGTATCATTCTGAACCCCGTTTGGAAATTTTATTGTGTATGGTTTTAAGGAACGTGAACGGTTTTCTGAAATAAGATTTGAAAATGTTTTCTTAAATCAGAATTTATGAAGCCAAGTTACAAAGTGCGATGTTAAGTAACATCTCGGTTTGGAACTTGACTTGTGATATGTGACATGAGAACATAATTTTCATCTCAATTAAGTTACTGAAATGTTTTTGAACATAAAGGTTCTCATGCCCATGTCACTATGAAAAAAAAAATTTCCCAAATTTTTACTATATTTTATTAAAGAGATAAGTGTTTTCAAGTTACCGAAATCGGGGTGTTACAATAATGGTTGTGGTGGTGGTGATTGGGATTTAATGAGTAACAACCTACATTTTATACTTTTATAAAATACTTTTAATTAACATTTATTTGAGAAAAAGTTCGGGGTTTATAAACATTTTGACAGAGTTTCCTTGATAAATCGGACTTTCTCCCGAATAGAATTAAACCTGTCAATCCAGAACAGTTTTCAATCAAGTAAAATATAACTTTCAGTTCAAAATAAATAATACTATGTCATACTTTAAAACTTAACGAAAATAAAGGATATACATATAATTCTACAATTTCACAAAAATGCTTAAACAAAATAAAAATCATTATTTACAATTACTATTACAAAAATCTATTTTTATTACAAAATAAACCTATAAATGGTTGCCCTACAAATGGGACCACGAGGTCACCCTAACAATATACTCTCCAACAAGAGTATCACTTTCTCGGCCTTGATCTTCACACGTGCTTGTCTCCTTGGTGTACCTAATATGTCCACTGTAATGGTGAGTACTTTGAAATCTAGATCAAAGAAAACGTTTAAAAACAGTAATAAATTATAAATAGGCATATTCAAGCACAAACAATATCAATAACACAATTCAATTAACAATTAACAATTGAAACATTATAAACTTATTCAATACATAACTATGCATACTTAAAGTATAGTACTTTAATATAATACTATAATGCGCAATCACATGGTTATGCTCTGCTAACGTCACACTTGGTGATTTAATTCTCGAATCCGATATTAAACATTTCATTTCATTATATTCACTTTAACACTTTGATCGGATTCAATGAATTAAAACACCTATAACAATGCATTCACACTTTCCCTTTCACTTTCACACTTTAACTTTATACACTTTATACACTTTAACAATAACAATCATGTACATTGTACTTCACCTCCACTGCGGAAGGTCCCTCATACAATGCACAAGTAATAACTTTTCACTTTAACTTTTAACACCTTTAACACTTAGCTTTTTCAATAACAACTAACCGCCTCACAATCCCCCTCCACTCTGGGGAAAAATCGACCAGGTGTACGCATTTCTCAACCTATAGGTGGATACTTCACCTCCACGCCGGAAGGTCCCTCATATCCGCTTGCACAACACTTCACCTCCACGCCGGAAGGTCCCTCGTGCGATTTGGGTTGATTTGTCCAAATCGGGCTTTAGCAGAAATCACCCTCGACCGGCCAAAAGAGACCAAAGTAAATAGAATTACTATGGTTTGCGTAGAACCAACCCCCAATACGGGAAGCAAACCCGTATCCTTTGCAGGATCAAAGTTCTACATAATAATTCCTAACATTTACTCTTGTCCTCATCAATGGCAAAGCGACGTGTGTTTTTCCCCTACTCCTAACATCCACCTTTACACCATGCATGATCCAATATTCTAAGTGTTTCTCAATTGAATTTAAGACCCTCTTTGTTCTTTAGAAAAATGTCATTTACTTGGTTTAAACTCAATTGAGAAATACTTGGCCCTATTTAATGCATAACTATATGAATGTCATTTACAATTTACTTATATACACTTTGATAATCATAATTGTACAAACAATATCAATCAACAATCAGTCGACATACTCAGGTATGTCTCAGGAACTGTAATTTAAGTCACTTTCCTAGGGTTCTTCACTTCCTACATTAATAATTTATAAAAACAATTAATATAACATACATACATAACATATCATTGGAACTTAGAGTTTTCTAGCTAAACTCTACCCTCTTACCCATCAACCTAACCAATCAATCAATACACCTATTTATAACTCTATTACTATAATCAAACCCTTTCTCTAATACTAAACCAAAGTACACCCCTTACCTCTTGAAGAGAAGAGGAGAAAGTGAGAGATTGAGAGAGCACCAACATCGACTCTAATCCAAGCTCCTATGTTCTTCCTCTCTTGATTCCTATGGCTCCTCAAGCTCCTTGGATGGATTAGAAACTCCAATTGACCAATTGCACACATTGGGGTTTATGGTTCAATTTGGGGATTTTGTGAGAAAGAGAGGGAATTGAAAATTGAGAGAGGGAAATCGATGAGGGAGTAATGGGGAATTGATTTGGGGGTTTGATTTGTTGATCTTTTGGGTGGTTGATTGGGAAATCAAAAACCCTAGGTGAGAAGGGAAGAGAGAGTCATGTGAAAGGAGAGAGGAAATTCCATGAAAAATGAATCAAAAACGTGTTTCTAAGCTGAAATGACAGTAGTTAATCGATTAACCACTTTGGTTAATCGATTAACCCATGTAATTTTGGCCAAAAACAACATTCAGGACTTAATCGATTAACCCCATGCTTAATCGATTAAGTCGTGTGCATCATTCAGGTCTTAATCGACTAACTCAAGGCTTAATCGATTAACTGGTTCAATCCACCATTCCTTTGCACTTTAAAGTGTCATAACTTTTTCGTTAACCGTCGGATCTTGCTCAAATTTTGAGGCAAGCTTCCAAAGACACTTATCTTCACATCCAACGGTGGAATTTGGGTTTAGAGCTATGGATCTTATATTTCTAACTTTCTAAAATCCTATGCACTTAATCCTTTAATAACCTTTCTAAATCGCAACCTTAACCTAACATATTCCTTTCTCTTCACCCCAAACCTATTCTAACCTATTTCTATTTCATATAAACCCACTCTAAGCTAACTACTACACTCCAAGCACTTAAACACATACTAATTTGAATACCAACTATCATTTCTAAACGAAATCGACACTTAAGAATACTAAGACACTCATCGAAATCCTACTCACTAATGCGCCTAATCACTTAGCAAATTTGGGGATGTTACAATTCTCCTCCACTTAAATGAATTTCGTCCCCGAAATTTGGCTCACTTCAAGGGAATGAGGATATAGAGCTATATGCTCGGTTGAACAAGAGGTCTTAACCTACTTTGGGATAGATACGATCTTGGGAATTCACTCCCCCACTTCGGATGCAACTCCGGTTGGATTTCTTTGCTAGGATCACTGGATTACTATTGAGACCTTCACCAAAAAGCCCCACTTAGTTTCTTAAGGTTCCACGTAAAGTTCGAAGCCTAGGGGAAATACCTGTCAAAACAGACCTACTTCGTCCTATGATCAACACTACTTAACATTATTCAATAAAACCTAGACATTCAAACTTTCACAACACATATTCATATACAATACAGATAAAGACAATCAAAACAGAAAACAAAACATCAAAGTATTACGATATATATATATATATATATATATAAAGATTTTTATTTTTAAAATCAAATACAAATTAAGTAAAAGAAACATCATTTGAATTTAATCAAAGAGTGCATTTCTTAAAAGAAAAGCAAAACATCAATTCAACACAAGATCAATTAAAAACAATCCATACACACCAAAAGGAGATTTTCGTTGGCATGAGAAAAAAGGTTGGAAAAATTTTGCTAATGGCATTAATCCCTTAGGAGAACCAGAAATTATGATTGGTGTACGGATGAAAATAAGGTTTTGAAAGGAAACAGTTAAATGCATCGGGTTTCCAAAACAAATGTAAGTATTCATAGAGAAACTTAAGTGATTGAATACTATATATATGTATCCATACAAAAATTGGAAATATGTTTAAGGCATGTGATAGATACACATTTAAATTTTCGTAGGGAGTAGTTCATATATATATATAAAAGAAAGAAATTGGAATGTCCAAACATCCCGAATGTCAGATATAAAATAAAGAACACTTCATGAAAGTTAAAGTGGAGAAATAACTTGGATAACATAGGATTGAAACATAAAGGTTATCCTTTCGAAATTAATTTAATAGAGGTTGATAAAATAAGTTGGAAGATATTGCATGATTATATGCAGAAAGAATTTGAAACCTGGGAACTACCCAAAATCATATGAAAAAGGTTCATGAAAACATTTGGGCTTAACATATAGTCCAAAGAAGTTTAAGATCGTAATTACATATATATAAAAATTCCAGCGTTCGAAAACATTTTAAAACTCGCTTCCAATATGTACGTCTATATGCCTACACACCCATGCTTAAACTCTAGGACTCAACGAATTGAACCTGGCTTCTACCGCCCAGTCTATGAATGAAAAACTATTGGGGTTCTACACTCAATCTAAAAGAAACTCTACAATGAAAGACTTCAACTAGTACTACGCTCACTAATCCTCCTAAGGTTTAAGGTTTCCTAATTGGTTCCTCAGGCTTAAAGATCACGCAACTAAGACTTGCCCTTAAATCCTAGTTAAGACTTCCTTATTGCTAACTAGGCTTTGGTGCTACGACTTTTTATAATGGATGTTGAGACTAGAACTTTGACATTCACAAACTACATTCCACGGAAGAGTTAATAAAGGTTTGAAAATGATTTGAAAGTTGTTTGCACTTCCGGAATACAGTTTGTTCAATGACACCACGAAATCCTTGGAGTTCTATATGAACTTGAAGGAAGAAGGAATAACATCCATCACCCTGGTTCAGGTTCTAAACTAGACTTTGGCTCTAGGGTAGCTACATTACCTTTAACTCACCTCACTACCTTCGATTCACATTTTCCATTTCCATATTACAATAGAAACAATAAAGTACCAACTTCTGTGTAAAAGGTTTGGTACTTGGTGATAAAAGAATTTTCAAGAATTTTCATTTTCTTTAAAATGAGGAAAAACATTTTATACTTTTGTAAATTCTTTTCATTTAAAACTTAAACAAAATTATTGTTTAGAAAAAGACATGTCAAGCACTTATGAGTTCAAATCATTCTTATAAGTTTTCAAAATCATTTCACATCCATTTGAAATTGATTCTGAAGCTTGAGGATTCCTTTGACAAAGAAAATAAGAATCCTCTATAGTCATCAAACTCAAATAAAAGGAACGGATTTATGATTAAAAGAAATTTCAATGTAATTCACCCTCTTTAAATTCTAGTGAATGGCTTTCCTTTTATTTAGCTTGGAAATTCAAATTGACTGATGTCGCCTTAACTGAATTCCTGCCAATCGATAATTGGTGTAACTTAAAAGTAAATTACACTATCATTCAATTAGTTAGGAATTCACATTGTGAGTAAAGCTTTCTTAAAAATCAGTGTTGCGACATTCAATCAATTATCAGAGTTTGAATCAATTCCATACTTTTAAAAATATCAAAACATTACTGTACTTGACATTCACTTCAAAGCGTAGTATTAATACTTTTCGAAAATAGAGTTTTGAAAAGATATGTTGCAAAAGCACTTTCATACTTTCGAAATCAGAGTACATTTATCACCAAAATATGATGTGGAAATGTAGAAGGCAATTAGGTCGTGCTAAGGCGACACTTGGTTATTACAGCTAAAGGCAACTACCATGGGTTAACACCTATTAACTTCCGCTGCGCACTCTAATAAAGAATGCTCGAAGTGTAAACTAAACAACCTCTAGTACCGATCCTATTCTTAGACTTAGAGAAATAAATCCAACAATTATTTGATTAGATTCAAGGACTCAACGATTTCATCTGTCAATGAATACAAAATGCGAGGGATCCTTCTCGATTCTATATCGCATTGGAGATAAATTGTTTTCGTACTACTTGAATTCCAATCAAATGAGGAAATGACTAATCCTCAATTCAAAAGGAGGCTTTGAAATTTTGTGTTAAAGCGAAATCTCAATCCCTTGTCATATTTGAAATAGACACGATTGATTCAAAACTAAAAGTTAGTACTTCCCGGTGGGGTAGCAATTTCATGCTTTGTCCCGTTGGGAGTTTTCCTTTCCCTTAGTCTCTACTTTCTATCCATTTCTAAATACAACAAAGTTATACTTTGAAAATTTAGTTAGCCCACTTTCAATTGAAGATACACTTCTATGATTACTAAACTACGACTCACCCTACTAAACTATACCTATTTCCACTAATGATGCATGCATGAAACACTAATGTGCACTACTTAATCAACTACCTATTAGTTACTCTCATGTGGAGTAACTCTTTGGGAGAAGGAAAATCCATACTCCGGCCGAGGATTGCAACCATTGCTCTGATACCATATTGTAACAACCTACATTTTATACTTTTAGAAAATTCTTTTAATTAACATTTATTTGAGAAAAAGTTCGGGGTTTATAAACATTTTGACAGAGTTTCCTTTATAAATCGGACTTTCTCCCGAATAGAATTAAACCTGTCAGTCCAGAACAGTTTTCAATCCAGTAAAATATAACTTTCAGTTCAAAATAAATAATACTATGTCATACTTTAAAACTTAACGAAAATAAAGGATATACATATAATTCTACAATTTCACAAAAATGCTTAAACAAAATAAAAATAATTAATTACAATTACTATTACAAAAATCTATTTTTATTACAAAATAAACCTATGAATGGTTGCCCTACAAATGGGACCGCGAGGTCACCTTAACAATATACTCTCCAACAAGAGTATCACTTTCTCGGCCTTGATCTTCACATGTGCCTGTCTCCTTGGTGTACCTAATATGTCCACTGTAATGGTGAGTACTTTGAAATCTAGATCAAAGAAAACGTTTAAAAACAGTAATAAATTATAAATAGGCATATTCAAGCACAAACAATATCAATAACACAATTCAATTAACAATTAACAATTGAAACATTATAAACTTATTCAATACATAACTATGCATACTTAAAGTACAGTACTTTAATATAATACTATAATGCGCAATCACATGGTTATGCTCTGCTAACGTCACACTTGGTGATTTAATTCTCGAATCCGATATTAAACATTTCATTTCATTATATTCACTTTAACACTTTGATCGGATTCAATGAATTAAAACACCTATAACAATGCATTCACACTTTCCCTTTCACTTTCACACTTTAACTCTATACACTTTATACACTTTAACAATAACAATCATGTACATTGTACTTCACCTCCACTGCGGAAGGTCCCTCATACAATGCACAAGTAATAACTATAACAATCATGTACATTGTACTTCAACTCCACTTCGGAAGGTTCCTCATACAATGCACAAGTAATAACTTTTCACTTTAACTCTTAACACCTTTAACACTTAGCTTTTTCAATAACAACTAACCGCCTCACAACCCCCATTTCTCAACCTATAGGTGGATACTTCACCTCCACGCCGGAAGGTCCCTCATATCCGCTTGCACAACACTTCACCTCCACGCCGGAAGGTCCCTCGTGCGATTTGGGTTTATTTGTCCAAATCGGGCTTTAGCAGAAATCACCCTCGACTGGCCAAAACAGACCAAAGTAAATAGAATTACTATAGTTTGCGTAGAACCAACCCCCAATACGGGAAGCAAACCCGTATCCTTTGCAGGATCAAAGTTCTCCATAATAATTCCTAACATTTACTCTTGTCCTCATCAATGGCAAAGCGACGTGTGTTTTCCCCCGACTCCTAACGTCCACCTTTACACCATGCATGATCCAATATTCTAAGTGTTTCTCAATTGCATTTAAGACCCTCTTTGTTCTTTAGAAAAATGTCATTTACTTGGTTTAAACTCAATTGAGAAATATTTGGCCCTATTTAATGCATAACTATATGAATGTCATTTACAATTTACTTATATACACTTTGATAATCATAATTGTACAAACAATATCAATCAACAATCAGTCGACATACTCAGGTATGTCGCCGGGACTGTAATTTAAGTCACTCTCCTAGGGTTCTTCACTTCCTACATTAACAATTTATAAAAACAGTTAATATAACATACATACATAACATATCATTGGAACTTAGAGTTTTCTAGCTAAACTCTACCCTCTTACCCATCAACCTAACCAATCAATCAATACACCTATTTATAACTCTATTACTATAATCAAACCCTTTCTCTAATACTAAACCAAAGTACACCCCTTACCTCTTGAAGAGAAGAGGAGAAAGTGAGAGATTGAGGGAGCACCAACACCGACTCTAATCCAAGCTCCTATGTTCTTCCTCTCTTGATTCCTATGGCACCTCAAGCTCCTTGGATGCATTAGAGACTCCAATTGACCAATTGCACACTTTGGGGTTTAGGGTTCAATTTGGGGATTTTGTGAGAAAGAGGGGGAATTGAAAATTGAGAGAGGGAAATCCATGAGGGAGTAATGGGGAATTGATTTGGGGGTTTGATTTGTTGATCTTTTGGGTGGTTGATTGGGAAATCAAAAACCCTATATGAGAAGGGAAGAGAGAGTCGTGTGAGAGGAGAGAGGAAATTCAATGAAAAATGAATCAAAAACGTGTTTTTAAGCTGAAATGACAGTGGTTAATCGATTAACCACTTTGGTTAATCGATTAACCCATGTAATTTTGGCCAAAAACAACATCCAGGCCTTAATCGATTAACCCCATGCTTAATCGATTAAGTCGTGTGCATCATTCAGGTCTTAATCGATTAACTCAAGGCTTAATCGATTAACTGGTTCAATCCATCATTCCTTTGCACTTTAAAGTGTCATAACTTTTTCGTTAACCGTCGGATCTTGCTAAATTTTGAGGCAAGCTTCCTAAGACACTTATCTTCACATCCAACGGTGGAATTTGGGTTTAAAGCTATGGATCTTATATTTCTAACTTTCTAAAGTCCTATGCTCTTAATCCTTTAATAACCTTTCTAAATCGCAACCTTAACCTAACATATTCCTTTCTCTTCACCCCAAACCTATTCTAACCTATTTCTATTTCATATAAACCCACTCTAAGCTAACTACTACACTCTAAGCACTTAAACACATACTAATTTGAATACCAACTATCGTTTCTAAAAGAAATCGACACTTAAGAATACTAAGACACTCATCGAAATCCTACTCACTAATGCGCCTAATCACTTAGCAAATTTGGGGATGTTACATAATGTACTAGGCATTGAGATTGCATTAAGCTGGTATTATTTTAAAACTAAAATAATGAAATATTATTTGTTTTGGAAAATTGAGGCTAAACAATATTGGAAATGGTTAAAAAAAATCATTTTATCCAAAAGCTTGACAAAAAAATATATATAAAAATATTATGAAAAATGCTAACAAGTGCCCAGAAGCTAAATGGGGTAAAGGTTTATTGGAAAGTGTGGTTTTTTTATTTTTCCGAAAAAAGAGAAATTGGGATTTATGATGTTTTCTCCATTCCTAGAAACCTTAGTAAGACCCAAATATTACTTGAGAACCAAAAATAGAAAATGGACCATTGCTCCAAATAGGGCCTAACTCAAGATATAATTTTTATGGAATAGCCATGTCATTCTTTCCGTAAAATAGGTCTTATTTCATATTTGTTTTAGCTAGGGTAAAAAAATCCTCAAATAATCTTCATATTGTTGCACTGCTCGTGAATTTAATTCCAAAGATGAAAAGGCTACAATTTATGCATTAGCTCATTAAACCATAGGGGGATCACAACTTTAAAATATAAGAATAATTACTTGCCTTTTAAATTAATTTTCTTACTAGTATTTTTTAAGCAACAATCTTACCATTTATACAACTAAATTTAACATCTCGAGTAATAGATTTGTCATATTTTTTGGTAAAAGGAAAATCTTATTACCACATAACAAAAATTAATACAAAACCAGGCACCACTCTAACACCATGCCACCTTCTAGGAAGGGTTCAGAGTGCTAAAGTAGCCCAACTTCATAATTCCCTGCCACCTTCTAAGACGGGTTCAGAAAATTAAGAAACTAAATTAAATTCCATTACATATCCTCTGTAATAAAATAGTATTATTCCATGTCCTAAACTTATCTAAATTGCTATGAACCCTAACAGCTAAGTCCCTTTTCACAATTCTGAAAATGTGCTCCATAGGTCTCCTTGTATCCTGAAACAATCGCAGGTTCCTCTCATTCCAGATTTGGTAGCAAGCTGACTCCCAAAGAGCCACCACAATCCATCTACGGTGCTTGTCCCTAAAAGCAAACTGCATCCAGCGTTTCCACTGCTCCAATTTAAAAGGGTATGAATCTAATCCAATCCACTCACAGCATCTTCTAATAATTTCTCTAGACCACACACACTCACAGAATAAGTGCTTGTGATCTTCATTTGCAGCATCACACAAGCAACAATAGTTAGGAATGCCCAGCCACCGCATGCGATCCCTCGTATCATGCTTCCCAAGAACAAGGAGCCAGAAGTTGAACCGATGCTTCGGTAGAGTGAGGGGATTCCAAACGATTCGGTGAAGAGGAAAAATTTGATGCACACCATCCAGGAATCTATAACCCGAAGTGATGCTATACACTCCTTGCATGTCAGCAATCCAGGTATTGCCATGAAACCCAGCCTTGATTTTGTCTCTGGTTTTAATTATTTTCTTCCAATGCCAATTATGATGAGGTAGAGCTACACAATCCCAAAAATTTTGGTCCTTGATGTAATTAGCATGCACCCATTTGACCCATAGATTCTCCTACTCACTCGCTAACCACCAAACATGCTTCCCAATAGCTGCATAGTTCCAGATTTCTGTATTTTTGATGTTGAGACCACCATTTCTCTTAGGTTTACAAACCTCATTCCAAGCAATCTTAGCTCTATATCGACCCTGCTCATTTCTGCCCCATAAAAAACCCCTACAAAGCCTATCCACTTCCTTAATGACAGATTTAGGGAGAATAAAACAAGACGCCCAGTAAACATGTAAGTTCATAAGCACAGAATTAACCAAGCACAATCTACCTTGATAGGATAAATTCCTAGTCTTCCAAATAAGGAGTCTAGAAGTAATTTTCTGAATCAGAAAATTGCAAGTATTTTTATTCCATTTCCTAGTCATAAGAGGGATACCCAAATACTTACAAGGAAAGGCTCCTGTCTGAAACCCAGTAATTTGAAGCAAGTCCTGTTGTACATGCACATCAATTCCAGCCATAAACATAGATGACTTAACCTGATTAGCTTGTAACCCAGACCAATGTGAAAATTGATCAAAAGCTCTCCAAAGAATAGACACACTAGCAGGGTGTGCTTTTGAAAACACCATTAGATCATCTGCAAAAGCAATATTAACCAGCCCAAGCTCCTTACACTGGGGGTGAAATCTAAAATTTCTATCTTTTGCAGCATACTGAAATTGTCTTGTTAGAGTTTCCATAGCAAGAACAAAAAGTAGAGGAGACAAGGGATCACCCTGTCTAATACCCCTAGTACCCTTGAAACTCTGGCCCTTCACACCATTAATCACTATACTGTAGGAAGCTGATCTGATACACACCATGATCCAAGAAATGAATTTAGGAGGAAATCTCATAGCCTCTAGAACCTGTTCTAAGAAGCACCACTCAATAGAATCATAGGCTTTCCTCAGGTCTATCTTCATCATGCATCTAGGAGAAACATTCCTTCTCTGATAAAGCTTAATTAAGTCCTGTGTAATTAAGATATTATGGAGAATACTCCTGTTCTTCACAAAAGCACCCTGGTTATCTTGCACTAGATGAGGCAGTACCTTACTTAATCTGCTGCAAATAAGCTTAGTAATACACTTATAAAGGCTATTACAACAGGCAATAGGTCTAAAGCCACTCACAGATGTAGGGCTATCCACCTTAGGGATCATAACCAAAAGGGTTTGATTTAATTCTTGAAGTAGCTTCCCTGTCTGGAAAAACTGATGAACAGCCTCCACACAATCAGTTCCAACAATCTCCCAAGCAGCTTTAAAAAAACCAGCCCCATAGCCATCAGGACCTGGAGCCCTGTCCTGGTGGATAGAGAACATAGCTTCCTTAATCTCTTGATCAGAGAAAGGGAGAATAAGAGAAACCTGCTGATCTGATGAAAGAACATTTCCATCCATAAAAATATGAGAAAATATGAGAATAATAGATTTGTCATATTGATATATATATATATATATATATATATATATATATATATATATATATATATATGAGAAAATATGTGTATTATTTATTAAAAATAATAAATGTCTCCATACTCACTTATATTCATATATGATATTTATGCTAAATGTCCAACTCAATCAAAATAGAAATATTTTCCATTTAGAAATTGGCAAAATCATCTCATTTTCGTATTTATATTACTTTCACCTTTAACATTATTTTGTGATTGGAGACTCGAACAGTGACGTATAATCATGTTATGTTTTTTTAGGTCAAACACTTTTTTGACTTGGTAAATGGAGGAATTATCTTAAATTATTTTAGTCTTCCTTTATCGATCCTATCCTTCTTTTTTTCTACTTTCATACGCGAGTATCCTATAGTGGTCTAAATTTATATATTAATAACCTTCTTAATTAGTTCATGATATTACTTACGATAAGCAAATTCTCATATGCAAACTTAAATCTTTCCTATCTAACTCAATCAAAACTTTCTAAAATTAATCCAATTTGATTTAATCAAAACTGCCTAAAATTAATGGCGGTGTCAAAATAATTTCTATATAGCTCAATCAACTCTTTTGAAATCCTAGTCCAACTCATAATGATCAAAGTTTTTTTTAGTAATCTTGCAAATAGTTTTTGCATATTATTTATTATATGCGAATGTTTAGGTATCACAAATTCGCCAAATCAAAATCCTCTTAATGTTGGAAAAATTGTCGAAGGAAATTAGGTAATCACAATAACATAATTTATAAAGAAAGATGAAAAAGACTTATCATATTAAAATTTGACTGAGACTTACGTGTGAGATTTAATATCTTCGTATGTCTCATGTGATATGCAAGTGATATGTAATGATGTGTGTTTATTAAATAAATAATTAAATATCAATGGGTTGAATCGTAATTATATATAAGTGAGGTTGTTTCTAAAGGCTCGTTAACTTGATGGAAGCTAATGGATAATAGCTAGGGTTTTTACCTATTTATAATAAACATGTCCTGTTCCTGGCCATAAAGGTATTCTTTTCTCTAACCGGCCATCATTATACAGCTAAACGGCACAAAAAATAATAATAGAGGAGGTAAAAGAATCAAAATTGGGTTTCGTGATTTTTGACCAAAGGATGTTTTTACTTTGGAGAAATCTCTTACAACTCTTGCAATGGACAAAGGTTAGTAATCAATAATCACATTCTTTATTATATCTATAACATGTAAAAATCGTATTATTTCAAAATCTTTATTATTGTAGTTGTAACAAATAAAGTAAACTACTACAACTTATATACGCGCACAACTGAGTTTAAGAGTATATGGCACCACAAGTGAATCACTTGATATAAAAGGTCTCAAATGGTTAATACCCTCCATGATACAACAGTTACTTCTGATCATCTATACACTTGAACTGATAAGGTCTCTGGGAACAACTGTTTTGGGTTGCTCTTGGGAAATAAAAGAATTATAGAAAGAAGACAATTTGTACAGTGTATTGAAAATACAAATAAACATAAAGTGAATATTGCCACACTTTCATTGTGCCCCAAAATCAAGTAGATGTTTTATATATATATATATATATATAATGTATGTATGTATGTATCTATATGTGTGTATTTAATACACAGTGTATTATAAGATCCTATGACTACAATGAAAAAATATATTGAAAAACTTAATGTGTCAATTATGTAATTAATGCTAATAAATACAAAAATAATAGCAAACATAAAAAACGGAAAAAACAATTACTAAATGTAATAATAATAATGAAATGGAAAAAACTAACAATGAATAACTAATAAATTTTGCTATTAAAATAAATAGCAATAAATGAAAATATTTCAACACTTAAATTTGGTAGTTTTGTAATATGTTTTAAATGTCCCAATAAAAACCCTCTAGAATAATACATGCCTACCATAGAATTTCCCAATTATTATTTTTATGATATTAATAAATACCATGTTTTCTTACAAAAAAATCACAAACAAAAGATTTAGAATTTTAAAATGAGAATGTGAGCGAGTAAAGGGGTATTCACCTTTGAATCATTTAGTGATTTATGATTATGATACACTTTATCAAATCAATAGTAACATTTTTTTTAACTCAATTTGAAGACAATCTCACTTTAAATGATCCTAATCCCAAAACCAGCCCCCTGGAAACTCCAAATATTACCAAAATAAAAAATAACTCTCGAAACCTCCTTTTTATATCTCACTTGCTCCACTTGCAAAGTGCGAAAATTTGCAGTGCTCTGGTGTTTTGCACACACCCACACCCGATCTTTCTCTCTATCTCTTTGTCTTTATCTTTGTTTTTATATATGTATTTGTCTCTGCTTCTATCGGTTTGTCTTTCTCTACCTATTGTTTACTTGTGTCTAAATTGTCCAAACAAACCATGTGTCGGTTATCATCAAACTCTATTTCTTGCGAAAGCAACGAGGGCCACCAAACTACATCCATAACCGACGTAAGAGAGGCTTCCGCCATGTTAACCCCTCTAATCCCTAAATCCGAAATGTCATCTCAACAACAAAATCAAAATCCTCATCATACCAGTTTCTCCCTTGGTCTTAATGAAGCCATGTGCATAGCCAACATATCATTACCTTTGATCTTAAGTGGCCTACTAATCTATGCTCGCTCTATGATCTCCATTCTCTTCCTTGGTCACCTTGGTGAGCTTGCTTTAGCCGGTGGCTCTTTAGCCATTGGATTTGCCAACATCACTGGTTACTCTGTTCTCTCTGGCCTTTCCATGGGGATGGAACCAATATGTGGTCAAGCATTTGGAGCAAGTAGATTCAAACTTCTAGGCCTTGTGATGCAGAGGATGATGCTTCTTCTTCTCCTTACTTCAGTTATTATATCATTTTTATGGCTTAACATGAAGAAAGTATTGCTTTTTTTTGGTCAAGAAGAAGATATAGCCAGTGAAGCTCAATTTTACATATTCTATTGTCTTCCTGATCTCATAGCACAATCACTTCTACATCCTTTACGAATCTACCTTCGAAGTCAATCTATAACCCTTCCTCTAACATGTTGTGCTGCTCTCTCTAGTATTCTTCACCTTCCTATCAATTACCTTCTTGTTTTTGTGCTTAAGCTTGGAATTAAAGGAATCGCTTTAGGAACTGTCTGGACAAACTTCAACCTTGTGGTTTCATTGATTATCTATATCTTCATTTCAGGTATACATACTAAAACATGGGATGGTTTTTCTTATGCATGTTTTAAAGGTTGGAAGGCGTTGTTGAATTTGGCAATTCCGAGTTGCATTTTGGTTTGCCTTGAATGGTGGTGGTATGAAATCATGATTCTTTTATGTGGGTCGTTAATCGATCCTCATGCTAGTGTTGCTTCAATGGGAGTTTTGATTCAAACTACTTCATTGATATACATTTTCCCATCTTCATTAAGCTTTGGGGTGTCAACTAGGGTTGGAAATGAGTTAGGAGCGGGGAATCCTCAAAGAGCAAAACTTGCAAGTAAAATAGGAGTGTATTTCAGTTTTTTGTTGGGGCTCTTAGCTTTGGGTTTTACTCTTTTGGTGAGGAATGTTTGGGCTTCCATGTTCACACAGGATGCACAAATCATTACTTTGACATCTATGGTGTTACCTATTGTTGGTGTTTGTGAGCTTGGAAACTGTCCACAAACAACTATTTGTGGAGTTCTGAGGGGAACCGCGAGGCCAAAGTTAGGAACACATATAAATTTTTGTTGTTTCTATCTTGTGGGAATGCCCATTGCAGTGTGGTTAAGTTTCTTTGCAGGTTTTGACTTTAAAGGATTGTGGCTTGGTTTGTTAGCCGCTCAAATATTTTGTATGATAACCATGGTGTTTATTTGGGCTAGTACAAATTGGGAAGGTCAAATGCAAAGGGCTAAGGAGCTTACATCATCTGATCCTAACGAAGAAGAAAATAGAGGAGGAAGAGAAAGAGAAGGAAGAACAGGTTGAGAAATTCTCTTTTAGATCATGTGCCATTGAAGAAGGCATTGATTTGTTTGTTTGAGTTATATTCTAAACTGCATATTTAAAATACTAAAATTTTCTATCTATATTGGACTAATTTTTTATTGTGATTCGAGTGGAGAATGTCAGTTAGTGAGAGAGATGAGAAATAGAGACAAGGTACAATATGTAGCATTAAATATTTTGTTCATTGGTAGTTTGTTTTTTTATTCATACATGAAGTGTAGTGTTAAGAAAATAACTAGTATTTAAAGCTAGTAATTTTATTCCCTATAATTAAGCATCTATCATGCAAACTAGAGAGTATGTTTTCATCAGTTGTTAATTACACAAACGTGATATTAATGTTTCATAATTTTAGCTTCTTTGGTGTAGAATATTGGGTATATTGTAAGAACAAAGATACTTGTGTAAAGTGTTTGGATATTGACTCAAAACAACTATTCTAATATGACTAAATTGATGTTTCCTAATCATATGTGTGTGTCTGAGAGAGACAGAGAGAGATACATGGTTGTTTCACAAGATGATTAAGCATCACATTGTTATCTTTACATTACTTTTAACATTGTAAAAGTTCTATTGCTTTAAATTTTTATACAAAAAACCAGCCCAGTTCTAATAAAGATATTCTCATGTGATGTGCTATTCTGCAAGCATGCTTGTAAGTCTAACTCTTAGGCCGAGACGGTTGCTGTAAAGTCCTTCCTAAACTGTCAAATCAAAGATTTAAGCCTAAATCAAAATTGTTGGTATAATGAAAGAAATGAAAATTATAATCAAATTGCCAACATTCCATTTGGTTGAGTCATTTTTTTAATGTAGGAGAGTAATGGTTTTCCCTACACCATTAACACAATATTATTGATACACCGCCAACTATATTTTTATGGTGATATAACTTGAATTTATCATACTAATATTTTTACGTGACTAGCGGTATTATGTAGGTTGTTATATATCTATAGTTTAATTGGTCACTAGGATGGCATGTTAGGGAAAAAATTGAAAATTTGATATTATCTTACCAATACAAAGCCAATATAAGGGATCATATAGGCAATTGAATTGTGTAGAACTTCATACTGTTGGCCTTGAATGCACAAGTTCAAGAGTAGGTTGTGTTAACTTCGAGGAGCGACCTGAAATCAGATTGCACCAAGGGTCTATCAGAAATCACTTTCATGACAGTGGCATCCATACTACGGCCTGCTAAATCATTGATTATCATGCATCCTTATATTTCAACAAATTGAAAGATATTTTATTGGAGGTGATCATTGGATTTCTTGGAGAGGGTTGGTGTTGTGGTGGAAATGACTTTGATGAGTCTTTGGATGATGTTCATGAGTAATTAGTTTATTAAGTTAATTTAATGAATCCTTGAACTTTCTTGATAATTACTATTGAATTTGTTTATTGGTGTTTACCTATAATTCGATGCATTCCATGCAATAAAATCCTAATCTACTAAGTATAACTAGGGAAGACATATATTTAATAAAAGTATGTCTATGCATCTTAATCTTTAAAATTATTGGTAGAGATATGAAATCACAGTTTTCATCTAATAGATTAAACCTTTTGGAGAATTAATCTTTTACTTATTGCTGCATGATGTGGTTTATTTGTAAGTTATCCAAAGAGGATAAGTTGTTTATCTCTGATCTTGGTATTTTCTCACTAGAATAGCTTAGTCATTGCATGCTGTAAAATATTTATGCTTATTCTAACTACAAATTTTGAAATTGTGGGGTTGGAACATGAAAATTTTACTTGAGAAAATATTCATTTGTATTGCTTCTTGAGAAACCAAGCTAAAGGCTTTTAACTCTTTTCTAAGAGCTTACATTCCAATTATTTTTTTAATATTAATATTTTGAGATGCTTCACGAAATGCGATTATATGGAGGCAAATGTTTGAATGCACTGCTAAGAAGAAAATACTTTTTTGATATACACATTGTCTATGTGCTTCATTTGTATGATAAGGAATAATAATTGGCTAAATTGATTGCCTCTTATTGGCCATCCTTGCATCAATCGTTAGGAGCTATTATTGGTTATTAAAAAAAATTAATGGTTGTGTATGATTTAATTTATCATTACCAATAATCTATCTCGTGGAACAATTATTAGTTTTTCTTATCACATGATTTTTGTGACAATGTAGATAAGGAACTATCATAATATTAGATATGCCTATACGGTGGTGCCATGTATTCAATAGCTTTCATTATTGAAAAATGTTCTATTGATATTGACAAGTATTAATAATGTGAATTTTGTGGGTAAGATATATTTAGGTGATGTTCTATTTAACTTGAACATTATTGATAATAAGATTGATGTATTGTTTATGTGCCTATATAAAATTGATATTATGACATTAAAATTGCGTTTTTTCAATGTCAATTAAAAATTGTATGTTACAATGAGAAGTTTTATGATGATGTTTTTATGGCTCAAAACAAACGTTTAAATAATGGTTATAGTTTTATTTTGGATTTGGAGGAATTATTTTTTGGAAATTAATTTACAAATTTGTATAACACACTACTACTTCACCATGACAACATCAGTGGATGCTGGCACAGATGGACCGGGTCTATATCCCTTAACCATGTGGTCCCAGGTTCAATCCAAGGAGAGTGCCTTGCTGGGAGCGCCACCCCCGAAAGGGCCCAATCGATGTGCGAATGGATTAGTTACCTAATTGCGCAAATGGATATTGTGAGTTCACCCATAAAGCTTCACCTTGGCAACTTTTTTTTTGTAAGGCAAATAAATTTATTAAAAAAGCCTCGGAAGTATAAGAAATACTTCCTTCCATGCCCAAGGAACAGAACCAGTTACAAGTAGTAAAACCAAAGGGTAACATATAAAAAACCCCAGCAAGACACCTACTGCAAAATGAGAAATGTGGACACTCCATGTATATTAACAAATTATGAGACATTCTCAAAATATAGCTTTATTTATATTAAATAAATAAAGCTGGAATATATAATAAATGTTATTCGTATAGGAACTTTATGGAAAAACTTTTTTCTTTCTATACACCAAGTTCCATATCCGAAAGCTTTGATTCGAAAACACATTTCTTTCAAAAATGAACGGTTGAGTACCTGTTTGTACTTTCAGCGGAAACGATTTTCAAAATGATTACTGCAGTTGTAATTGAAATAATTTTAAGGATCATAATAACTATACAACCATAGCCCATATATATATATATATATAAAAACTCAGGTACCCAAGTATCAGAGATAAAAGTCGAGGTAGCAAAATATAAGGATACAGACCAGCAGATATAAAATAACAGCTCTCATAGACCCTCTCAACTATATACAATATAACACAAATCAAAATAAAAGAGTCTTCGAGAGCTGAGCCATGATCCACCCACGCTGATGTCTGATCCCTGGTCTTCCAAAAGCTAAACACCACATCCTACCACGGTCCCCATACTGCACATACTCTCAGAAAAGACACCACATCACTGACTGTCCGCAGCTGGCCCATCCACGTCCTCTACGGGGTCCTCCTCCTCCTCATCCGACACAACAGGGATAGCAGTGCGACGCACTAGCTCAGGTGAGGGTGCAAAACGTACCCTGGTGGTCGGACCGGGACGAGGAGTGGCCGTAGCAGTAGCCTCATCAGAAGTAGAGGGACGTGTACGGGTGGCTGGGCGTCGGACATGTAGATTATAAAAGCGACGTCCATGATGTGGGGGTGGAGAACCAAAACGGTAAGTGTAAGCTGGTGGAATGTGCAGTATGTAGATCATGGGGATGCGAAGCCTACGAGGTCGCACTCGAGCCAGGGGGTTAGGATGACGAAAGATCACGTCAACCTCACCCTCGAACACCGCTCGGTGCTCCTCGTAGTCCCACACTCCTCTACGGAGCGGGCGTAACTCCACGTATGTCAGGTAACGAGCCATCACCTGCAAGGGCTTAGGGAGTTAGCAAATACTAACACATAACAAAATAGACAGGGTACAGTTCTAATCAAGTAAGACTTTATTTATTGCAATTAATATAACTTATAAATCTTTAGTCAACCATGTTAAACACCAACATCAAGACTTAATTATAAATCAATAGAATATGCAGTCATGATGCATCTAATTTTATCAATGCATGATTGTTGGCCAACTACAACAAATAGGCTTCCGTGGCACCTTAAAATAAACATGCCCGATACCCATACTGAGTATCTCATCGAACTCGGCCCGCAAATAAATCAACACCTCTAGAGCTCTTAGAAATGTTGCCGACGTATCCCGTAGGACTACGCCTCATCGAGTCCGGCACCAAATGACATGCCCACACGCACGTGTGTATTTCCGGAAACAGAAGGTGCAACCCTGGTCACCGACACTCCCCCGTGAACCCTTTGGAGCAGACACCCAGGTCCCTCGAGTTCAACCGAAAGGATATGCCCACGCCTCTCGGACGTGTCTCCACACATGTGGGAATCCAAATAATGCAGATGCTATGCATGGCTTTGACTACCCGTACTATTCAATGTCATTTAAGTTGTTCGAAGCTGGGACTTGGCATAATTAAACTTTATTTAACATACACTGACTTCCATTAATTTCTAGTTCAGTAATTAAATTGATTCAAACCCTTTGCTAATCAATCACCTTATTAAATTCTGATCCTTTTACAACAATTCAGTCACTAATAGATTAACAGAGTCTATTAATCGAGTATTGCATTAGATTACTCGAGTAATATTTTTGCAGCTTTCGCATTACTCGAGTGACAGCTCGAATTACTCGAGTAATATTTTTGCACCTTTCGCATTACTCGAGTGACAGCTCGAATTACTCGAGTAATATTTTTGCACCTTTCGCATTACTCGATTAACAGATCTATTACTCGAGTAGTACTGCATATATTTCAAATTATTCAAAGTTTTAAGGTGTTACTCGAGTAATACTTCAGATTAATCGAGTAATCCTCTTGCACTCATCAGATAAATCAGAATTTTCACGCATTACTCGAGTGACAGCTCGAATTACTCGAGTAAATTATGTAGTAAAACACTGCTGAACTGGTTTTTATATGTCAAACTCATGCCAATCCAATTTTTACCAAAGTTAAGCTTCAAACCAACTTAAATACATTACATTAAACTTGTTCATAGCATCAATTTCAAGCATTAACACCAAAATCACAGAATCATAACAATTTCCCCCAATTTTGACCTAAAACACAACCTCACATACCAATTCCTTAATTACCCAATTTCAGATCAAATTGAAGGTTCATTTAGCTTTAGATATCAAAATCTAACATGTTCCAATTCAGTTTTAAGATCAAATTGGCCTCCAAGCCATTGTCCCCTAACCTAGTGCCCTTTGAACCTCATGGTGGTTCAATCAATATTCAAATCAATTCCTCAATCTATTCTAGTATTAGTAAAGCTTCTCCCTTACCTCAATGAAGCTTTTTGGATGCACAGGCAGCAAAGAAACTCACACAATTACCAAACTCCAAATGCTCTGTTTTCGGTTCCAAAACAGGTTCAGCAGAGCAAGTTCGAGTGATGATTTGACAAACCAAACGTACATGAAAATGAGTAATCTTGGTCAATATAAAAACTAGACATTGCAAACTTTAAATAGAAATCAAAGTGGCACGATTTGAGACCCTCTACCTACTAAAATCGAAAGCTTGAACTTGGCTTCTCAAAACTGAAACTGCAACCTTCAGTTTCTTGATCCCAACTTCAAGCAATTCGTTCTCCTTGCTCCAGCCACCAAAACACACGATTCTTGTCTCAAATTAAAGGTATTGTGACAAGCTTGAAGAAGGTATCAAGCTCATCAACTGTGTTTAAGGGAGGGTGAAGAATGAAGGTTATGAACAAAGGGGGTTCAAAACCGAATTTGACAGAGTTTCCCTTCTTTTTTTCTTAATTTCCACCCAATTCATCAACCAAACCCATCAATTTATAGCCAACAATGACTACCATGCACACAAACACGTGTTTTCCATAATCCCAGTCGGTGCTAGGTGTTAACAATTGAATTACCCAAATTGTTGAATCATCAAACGCATTATCTTCAGCTTCAGCACCACTGTTACTCGAGTAAATTGATCGGGCTACTCGAGTAACGCACTCAGATTTTCAAAAATTATTATTTTATTCACTTTCCCTCCAAATATCTTTCCAATATTACCTCTTAGGTCCTTTCCAAGGATTAAACTGCAAAAATCCTTATTTTTAGAACCCAAATTATTTTCTCTTATATTTCCTTGGATAATTCTTTCAATATAACAATAAATTAATAAATAAAACTAACTAATTCCATATAATTAGTTTTATTTAAATATTCCTTTTATTTATTTGGGAACAAAAATTGGGGTATTACAAGAAACATTAAAATGGCTACATGTCACCTAATCACCCAAACTACTAAAAGCAAGGCCAGAATATGACACCAAAATAGAAAAAACCAGGACACCAGCATCACATACAAAGTTAAGGCACCAGCAACTTGAAAGAACACAGTGCAGCACAAAGAAACAAGAAAAACTCACCAGCAATAATTAGTGAGACAAAGGTAGGGGTTTGTCAACCACTCGAATAGAGACATGCACGCTTTATCTAATTTCCCTTTAATCCAAAGCCAATATTTCATCTTTATCCTGTCCACCACCGCACTCAAAAAAGATCTTCATTATCAAACACATATTTATTCCTCCAATTCCATATGCACGAAATGGTTGTCAACCAAATTAGAGACCAGAATTTCTGAATTTTCTTTCCTGGAATCATATATAGATGATGCTGAAAGTGACTGCTTCCTTCTCTGTGTAGGACCACCGAGAAGCCAAAGCAACTATACACCTCTTGCCACACTTGATAAGCTCGCCTACACACAAAAAACAAATGTTTTGTCGACTCCTCTTCCTCATGACATAAAACACAAGATATCTGCTCCACATCCAACAAGATCCCTTGACCCATCAAATTAATCTTGGATGGCACTCTGTCAATTTGAACCCTCCACCCAAAAGCAATTGTTTTTATGGGCGCAGCCAAAACCCAGATGCTTGATATGATACTCCGCGCCCGGGACATGTTTGTCGTGGATCTCATAATAAGCAGACTTTACTATGTAAACGCCTTCAGGATCCGATCTCCAAAGCCAAGTATCAACCTTTCCCTGCACCAAAACAGTATTCCCTACTACAGAAAAAAACTCATCAAACAAATTCTCTTCCCAAGCAAAAAAAAATCATTCTCCAGTGAAAATTCCACCTCCACACACAATTCGTCCAACTTCCCAAATTTTGGATAACATTTCCTTTATCCAAACTTAAAGAAAACAGCCAAGGAAACCTAACATTTAAAGGTACATCCCCCACCCATGTCTCTTCCCAAAACAACGTATCCCCTCCCATCTCCTAATTTTTTAACCAACCCCAGAGATATCCATTTTTGTTCAAGCCCCAACCCCTCTTCAAGATTCACCAACTCCTTCCACCCTAAAGAACAAATTCCCCCACCTCTATATGTACTCCCCACCCCAATCACTCTGCCTAATTTCCAATACTTAGCCTCAAGAACCTTCACCCGCACCTTGTTCGGCTCCACTAATACCCTGATCTCCACTTTCCTAATAGAGCTCTATTAAAACAACCTAAATATTTAACTCCTAATCCTCCTTTACTTTTATCATTACAAATTTTATCCCATTTCACACAAGGGATTTTCTTATTAACCCCGCACCCTCCCCAAATAAATTTTCTTTGAATTTTAACTAATTTACTTATTGCGCATTTAGGAGCTTTGTAGAAGGAAAAAAGGTAGACCGGCAGAGCATTTAGGACAGAGTTCAACAATATCACACGACCTCCAAAGGATAAATATCTCCCTTTCCAAGAAGAAAGTCTAGAATTCAACAGATCCACTAGCCGCTTTAATGTACATCCCGTCTATCATTAATCCCAATAGGAATTCGGAGAAAGGACAAGGGCCATTCCCCCATAGTACATCTCAAAGAGTTTGCCACAGTAACCACCCGATTGTGCTCCAAATTAACTGCCAGCAAATGACTCTTACCAAAATTCACCTTTAGACCCAAACACAGTTCGAACATTCTAAGAATACATTTAATTGCAATCATATTTTTCTTAGATCCATCTCCCACAATAATAGCATCATCTGCATACTGTAAAATAGATATCCCCACATCGTCGTTGCCAATATAATAATTTTTTAATCTATCCAACTCCACAGCTTTACGAAGTAACCCATTTAAACCCTCCGCCACAATTAAAAAGAGGAAAGGGGAAAGAAGATCCCCTTGTCGATGGCCACACTGTAAATAAAACTTTGAAGTTGGACTTCCATTAACCAAAACAGACATTGAAACCGTAGAGATACATTCCCGGATCCACGAACACCATTTCGAACAGAAACCCATCCTCCTCATCATATCCAACCGGAACTCCAAAGGGACAGAATCATAGGCTTTCTAAAAATAAATTTTAAAAAGCACGCAATTCTTCTTTCTCCTCTTTGCCTCATCAATAATTTCACTGACAATCACGACCCCATCAAGAATATTTCTATTCTTAAGAAAATTTGATTGGTTTTCAGATATCATTTTGGACGTAACAACTTTCACCCTGTTTGCCAAGATCTTGGCCAATATTTGGTAAATAGCCCCAATCAATGAAATTGGCCTATAATCCTCTATCTTCGTTGGATTCCCTTTTTTGGGAATAAGACACACAAACGACGCATTAGCCCCTTTAACAATTCTGCCATACCTGTAAAACTCACGAACAATACTGACAATATCCTCTTTTAGAAGGTGCCAAAACTCCTAATGAACCTAAAATTGAAACCATCCGGACCAGGGCTTTTAGAACTCCCACTACCCCAAACAGCTCCTTTAATTTCCTCCTCAGAAAAACAAAGCAGTTAGAAAAGAATTATCTTCAGAACTTAACTTCCTAAACTCAATCCTTGCATGCACCGGACGCTGCCATTGTACATCAGAAAACTTCTTCTTGAAGTAGCACATAATCCCTTCTTTTGTTTCTTGAACTCCTTCCAAAAACTGTCTCTTGTTGGACAACCGACAAATATACCGGGTAAACAAGTAATAAAGTATAAGTAATATTATCATTCCCACCAGGATTGTAAATTGCTTTCAATAATTTCCACCTTATTATAATTACTAATGAAAGTTGATGTTTAATTTAAATTGATTAATTGAAAAAATAAAACTAAATAACAAAGCAGAAAATAAATAGAGTTTGTGAATTGAATGGGAAAAGCATTAGGAACATGGTTTCATTGCAGGACCTAAGTTACTAGTTATGTATCTCCGTTTTCCATTAAATCTATGACATCCCAGAGGTAGTAAAAACTAGATTCCTCATAGTAATTACGTTTCTTATCTAATCACAACCCTTAATCTCTTAAATAATTAATGATTAAATAACCCACAATTAAGAACACTAGAATTAATAAAGTCATATAAGCCCCAAGTGTATCCCTACAACTTGAGTGGTTATAATGTTTGATTGCAAGGGCATACGCAATCCCTAATTTTCCAATTGAAGAACTAGGTTTCCAAAACATAAACGGATCCAAATTTATGCATAACAAATAAACCACAATCAAACAATAGATTTAATTGAATAACATTAATTCATAACTTCATAAACTATTTAGAATCCATGCAAATCCACCATATTCCTAACTGAGGGTTTTAGTTACACATATTGAAATAAGAAAAACAAAGATAAAAGAAGGAATTCATGATCATAGATAACCTGAAATTCCCAATAGGTCTTCAATCTTCAAGCCGGATTCCTCCGTTCTTAATCTTCAATCCTATTTCTTCTTTTAATTCTCTCTCAAAAACTATGTAATCTCCCTTTTTTCTAATCTCCCCTATTCTATTCCCAAAACCTAATTTAAATAGCAAAAACTAATCCTGAAACAAATCTTCAAAATCTTATCAAAAAGCACAAAACTCGACGTGCGCGCCTCCTACGTCTTGACGTGGCCATCATCAGATGTTGATCACTAAATTTGGCTCGTCGTTGCACGCCTGGGCGTGCCATCCTCTGAATCGGCAGCTTGTTTCACAATTATTTTTAGTCATTTGCACCCAGTTTTGGTCTTTTGAACCCTCACTTGTCTAGGCGTGCTTGGCTGCACCTGGGCATGGGTTACTGTTCAGCACTCGCTTTTTCTCCATTTTGATTCCAATCTCTTGGTCTTCAAAGCTCCTTTCCATTAATCATGAAATAAAGTTTCCATATACCTGAAATCAAATCCAAAACAGATCAAAACGTTCCATGATCATATTTTACCTAAACTAACTAAAAACTCAACTATTCTACCTAAATTACCTAAGAAACAAGCCAAAACCTTAGCAAAAAGGAGTTAATTCATGCTCTAAAACATCATATATTGGACCCAAATCACTCCCACAAACTTAGCATTTTTCATATCCCATTAAAAAGTAAAATAAAAATTCAGAAACTCAAGACTACCTTCTAAATTAATATGCAAACACTCAACAAAAGACTTTGACTCACTAACTCAGACACTTATCTTTTCAAGCAAAAAAAAAACTCAATCAGAAACTGGTCAGAGTCACAGACTCTAAAAGAACCAAAAATAAGTGAACACTCAAAGCCTCACTATGTATCTCTCATGTGGATCAAAGGTTATGTTAATGCATTCAAGTTCATCCAATGACAATGTGCTACCATAGGCTTGACCATAGACCCAAATCTCCACTGAAATTATTGAATAATGCAAAAATCAAAAGGTCTTTATTTGGTTGTAATGAGACCATGGGTAAAAGTGTAAGGTGGGATAAAAGAAAGAAGGGGGGCTAAAATGTAAAAACAAATTTCTCTCAAAAATCATGAATGAGCAATGAATACAACTAAGACTCACACTCACATCACATACATTGTACTCTTCTTAACTTTTTCATTCTTTTCTTTCTATTCTCTTCCTTTTTATTTATTTTTTTTTCTTTTTTCACATGGAAGAGACATAGAACTCATAACACTTTCACCATTTTTTACTTGAGTCATTCCCCTCAATTGCTCATTCAAAATTTTAAAGGTACTAAAAAAAATAAAACAATCCATTGCAGGGTACCAAAGAAAAATCATAATATCTAATTAGGCTCAAAAATAGGTAACTAAGGGAATATATTATCATTCAAATCAGTTGAAGGTCACAAAAACACAATCCTAAGTGTCTTAATCATCTTTATGCATGCAAACAATTATCAATCTCAAAATGGTCACCGGTCAAGTTCTAGAACACAAAATCATAGTGAAAAGAATCAGGGGTTCAATTCACAAAATCAATATAAGTCACATACCCCTGTCAAGAGTATAGACTCAAAATCTCAAAGGCTAATGTTAGTTCACTACCGGTTGACAACAAATTTACAACTCAATCAAATAAATGTCATGAAATCAATGAGTCTAATCCTAAACAAAGTATTTACATATCAAAAAGAAAACAGTCCTAAGCCTAGAATAATCATCTACCTCTCCCAAGGACACAAACAAATACCAAAAATGGGAGAAAAAGTCAAGTCTGAAAAAATTTTATTTTGTCCACTCCCCCAAACTTAGTGGTTGGCTTAGCTTGTCCTCAAGCAAACTAATCTAACCTATACTACAAAATAAAAAATTAAAAAAAACTAAGGGTCTTGGAACTTGTCAGTTGTCTTGCCTATATCCACATCTCCTCCTAGGTACAGTTTTAATCTCTGATCTTTCACTTTAAAAGTCATGCCATTCTTGGGATCTTTGACCTCCACAGCACCAAAGGTGATACCTGCTCAACAATAAAGGGACCAGACCACCTAGACTTAAGCTTTCTAGGGAAAAGCCTCAGCCTAGAGTTATACAACAAGACCAACTGACCTTTTTCAAAACTCTTAATTAAGAACAATTTTCTTATCAAGCCAAAGCTTAGTCTTTTCTTTTAAAGCTTTAAAAAAATTATATGCCTCCTCTCTAAACTCAGCAAGTTCAGTGAGTTGCGAAACTCTTTTCTAATCAGCTTGTTGCATATCCATATTAAGAAATCTAGTTGCCCAATAAGCCTTATGAACAAGTTCAATAGGCAAATGACAATTCTTACCATAAACCACCTGGTAGGGTGACATTCCCAAAGGGCTTTTGAAAGCTGTCCTATATGCCCACAGGGCATCATCTAGTTTCCTAGACCAATCCTTCCGAGAGCTATTAACAGTTTTCTCTAAAATTATCTTGAGCTCATGATTGGAAACTTCTACCTGGCCACTAGTTTGAGGATGGTAAGGGGTAGACAATTTATGGTGCACCTCATACTTGGCCAGAACCTTCTCTAATACGTTGTTACAAAAGTGGGTACCGTTATCACTAATGAGCACCCTGGGCACTCCAAATCTGCTTAATATATTTTTCTTTACAAAATTTACAACCACAACAGCATCATTGGTGGGGCATGCTATCGCCTCCACCCACTTGGACACATAATCCACTGCAACCAAGATATTCTTGTTACCATATGAAGGAGGAAATGGTCCAACAAAGTCTATCCCCCAAACATCAAAGATTTCCACCTCCAAAATACTTTGGAGAGGCATCTCATCCTTTCGGAAGATGTTACCTGTTCTCTGGCACCTATCACACTGCATTACAAAATTCCTAGCATCTTTTATTAAAGTTGGCCAAAAATAGCCACTTTGCAAAATTTTAGACGTCGTTTTATCATAACTATAATAAGAAGCATGACAGTGACACAAAATATGAGATATATCCTCATTAGAAACACACCTCCAAAGGACTCCATCTATCCCCCTTCTAAACAAGAAAGGTTCATACCAAATATAAAACTTAGCATCATGTAAAAACTTTTTCTTTTGTTGCCATGTAAGTTCCTTTGGGATTACCTTAGCTGCTTTGAAGTTGGCTATGTCCGCATACCAAGGTGCAACAGAAATAGCTAAGAGTATCTCATCAGGGAATTCATCTTTTATGGGCACTAGAACATCCCTATTACTACCCTCTAAAGGAAGCCTAGACAAATGATCTGCTATAACATTCTGAACCCCTTTTTGTCCCTTATTTCAATGTCGAACTCTTGTAATAACAAGATCCACCTTATGAGTCTTGGCTTAGCATCCTGCTTAGCCATAAGGTGCCTTAAAGCTGCAAGGTCAGTATAAACAATAACTTTCGACCTTATCAAATAAGACCGAAACTTATCCGTTGCAAAAATCATAGCTAATAATTCTTTTTCAGTAGTAGTAATACCTGCAATTTTTCCCACTTTTATAAATTGATTTTTGGAAAATTGTGATTGTGAAATTCTTTTCGAAATTATATAAATATATTATTTGAGTGAAAATAATTATTTGAAAATGTAAAATTTATTTAGTAATGATAAAATATTCATTTTGTGTTGGAAGGATTTTGTTCTTTAAAGTTTTTGAATTTCAAATTTTGAAGGATTAATTAAGGTGATTTAATTTTCTAAGAAGGGTGACCAATGCATATAGGGCACCCTAACCAACTTATTTAATGGTAAATTTATTCCTTGTTGGTGATTTATTGTTTTCAGCTTTCTTATGAAAATAAATGTGGTGCATTTATAATTTATTTTGATGAGTTATTATTTTTTGAATTATCGATTTAAAAGGTTTATTTAACTCTGAAAATTCATAACTTTCGACTGGTAAATTGGAATCATACGAATTTACAGTCAAAACAATCATATTAAAATGTAGGCACGAACTTACTTCCAACAAAAAAGCACTCTGGATTTATTTCTGTACAGTTTGGAAATTATTTTGCAGTCCATGAAATTTTTATTTTTTTGGGGAGATCATCGAGTTTTAATTATTTAAAGAATTCGGAAATATAATTTAAATGATGTGTACTGTATTGGAAAAGTATTATTTTCAACTGTGTTAGTGTTACACGGTTTGAATATTTATTTATTCATTTTGAATTTTGAATTATTAGACATCCATCTATTTGTGCACTAGAGCATAAGGTTACCCAATTAAATGCATTTTATATCTAAAGCACATTATTTAAAACCCACATTTAATGACCCTATCCTAGAGTAGATTTTCAACCAATGAGTGACCTTATTTTTTTATCGCTACACGCTTCCCCACTCTAAGTTAGTTTCGGACCACATTTTTAATTAAATGAACCTCCAACCCCAACTAACTAATATAAATACCCCAAGACCCCACTCAACCACATACTTTTACACCTTCTAACCTAGACAAAAAAAACAAGAGAAGATAGAAGGGGAAGAAGAAGCAGTCGTCGGGAAGGGAGGAAGGGGAAGAAGAACCCCTTTGATTTTGCTATTCATTTTCTTTCTCCATCAAGGTATTTATCCTTAAACTTGATTTTCTTTCCCTTTTTTTTGTTATGTTTCGGTTTTATTTGGTTCCATGGAGGAGTTTATTTGTTTGAATTTCAAAAGCTCATGCATGTCACTCTTTGATGTTTCTCTTTACTTTTTGAGCTTTATTATACATGGATTTGAGTTTAGAAATGGAAAAGGGACATGCATGTATGCTAAAGGGGCCACACGGTTTTGTCCCTATTTTTACCCAAGTGATTTTTGTTTTACTTTAATGATTTGGAATGAAGGATTAAGAGTTGATTTTATTGATCTTGAAACCTATGTCTTTGTATTGATTTTATTTTGCAAAAATTTCTATTCTTTCTTCATGTAAGTTTCGGCCAAGGCATGAACATAGCAGAAATGATTTTTTATCTTGATGCATGTTATTGTTTGATGCACCTTTGTTATTTATTGTCCTATTTTTTGGTTTCTTTGTAAAAATACATAAAGGAATTGATTTTGTCTTGGTTTGGTGGATGATGAAGCTATACGGTTTTCTCATAACTTTTACCCAAATAATTTTGTTTCATTTTAATGCTTTGATTTATGATTGAAATGAGGAAATAAGGCTTGATCCTTGTTGCATGTTAACTTGATAAATTGTTTTGCAAAAATCTATTCTTATCCTCCTATGTATATTTCGGTTCACATGAAAATGAATATAATAGATTGGTTCATTTTCCTTATGTGAGGCATGTTAAAATAGGCCATTGACGTTGATTTTCTAGTAATGTGAGGCATGCATGTCTTACTCTTGAATTTTATGAGAATGTCATTTGAAGAAGAATGAGTTTTGAAGTTACAAATGTTTTTATATATCTTATCTTTATGTTAGGACTGAATGGGTTATGAAAAATAAATATTTGAACCTTCATTTGTGTTTGTGATATAACAAAACAAAGTTGAGTTTTTAATTAGAGAAAATTTTTCTTTTAATTAGTTTGAAAGAGAACTGAATTGGTGTGCATGTATATGTTTTAAGGAAATTAATTTTTTTATGCATATTGTGAATTATTAGGTGATATTGTATGTTTGGAGTGTGATTAGAACCATGTAGGATCTTTTTGTTAAGGAATGATATAGAAAATATTAATTTGATTCTAAGCTGAAATTTTGATTAGTATGTGATTTTCTTGTTGGATGTTTGGTTAAATAATAGTTCTACTAATTAGATTGTTCTGAGAATTTAGTATATTGATCTTGATGTTATTTGAGTATTTTCTGGAAATTTTGAAGTGGTTTGGACTTGTTTTGATATTTTAAATGAATTTTGTTTGTTGAGGACTGGTTGTGAAAATTTGTATTTTTAGGTGCAAGAGGTCTTGATGAAAGGTACTTTCACATGTACGATGCTTTTGAGAATTAGTCACTGTTTTGGTTACATTGGTGTAGAGCTCTTTGAATTTTTGTATGATTTTTGGGAATGGTGTACTATTTTTACAAAGATTGTTTTTGAGAAACCAAATTCGGAAAAACGAGTTTTCCGGAATGAATGTGAGCTGAATTTTCGAACTTATTCTACTCCAATGAATTTGAAATTTTTATGGTAAGACCTTAAACCTGTTAGGAGACTCTCTGTAAAATTTGAGGTGATTTGGAGTTGATTTGGTATTCTTACTAATTTCAAAACAGTAAGCAACTCTGTTCATATTTTTCATAATGACAAAGTTTTTAATGGAAAACATGACTTAGGCAACTCCAAATAATTTGAAATTTGTTATGATATGATCTTAAGTATGTGAAGAAGCTCCGTACCAAATTTCGTGTGAATTGGAGTTAGTTTGCTATTTTAGTAATTGCATTTTTGCCTCAGATTTACAACAGTTCTGATTTGGTTTTTATGGCAAAACTGAGAGAAAATTCATGTTCTAAGTGTTGGAATGTCTTGAAAATTTTATGAGATGGACTTTAATATATGTTTAAGTGTATTTCATAAATTGAGATCGAAACTCATTGATTTGATATGGATTTGGAATTTTCTTTCCTTGATTTCCCCGTATGTGAGCTAGTACTTTCTTTGACACTTTTCGGATGTGTTTGATACTTGGTGCATTTTCTATGACTTGGCTGTACTTCACACTTTTAAGGTGATGTTTGGATATGATTAAATGTGTGTAGGAGATTGATTCTTATTTTTGTAAAGTGAGCTTGTATGTTATGTGATTTAGATTGCTTTAAGGCCAAGAACTTAAATCTATACATATTTTTTGTTTGTTAAAGTTGTAAAATGTTGTACTTTCATTTTTCCAGGTATGCAAGGTGCACTCGATCTGTTTCTATAGGTATAGTTCATGTTATTTCTTCTTTAGCTATTGTGTGATGTTGAACCGTATATTTTCGTTTTGCTTGCGTTTGTGATTTATTTTGGTGTTTTTGATTTTGTTATGCTTGCTCACAATGTGTTTTTGATTTTGTGATGCTCACTCACAATGTGTATCGAAAAAGCATAGAAGAATAAAGAAGATCTGGTTAAAAAGTGTGCTAACATTGCTAACATTGGAGAAAGAAAAAGAAGCGCAGGAACAACAGGCTGAGGTGATTGTGCTCAATAATGATGGGGAAGCTTCTGGTTCTAAGAATGAAAAGTGAGATTGAATTTTTATACTAAGTTACTAGTACTGTATAAGTTTGATTTAATTTATAGGCATGATAGAGGCTATTGAAAATTGTGACTGATAAGAGATAGGGTTTTATGGGTAGTTGTATTGGATTGGATATATTTATTTTGCTTTATTTTTGGATATATTGTAATAGAATTTGTAGCATTTAGTTTTGGAGATTTTTAGAATTTGTAGTACAATTTGTAGTTGTATTGAAATTAGGGTATTTCTATCATGCAATCCAAAATTGGATGGTTGTTATGCAACCTTTTCTTAAACCAATAAGAAGTTGACACCTATGTCATGTCATTATTTGAAGTAGTTAAAATTAGTTTTTTGCAATTTAGTCCAACATAAAAAGTAAATTAAAAATTTAGTCCTTTGTACCTATAGACAAATTATAACTTTTAATTTTAAATTTAGTCACCTGCATTAAGCCTTTTTACACAAGTGACTAATTTTAACTACTTTTAATTTTTTTTCAAATTAAAAGTTATAATTTGTCTATAGGTACAAAGGACTAAATTTTTAATTTACTTTTTATGTTGGACTAAATTACAAAAACCTAATTTTAACTAGATTTAAGAAAAGGTTGCATAGCAATCATCCAAATTTGGATTGCATGATAGTAACTCCCTTGAAATTATTGGATATATTTTGCCTGTTGGATTCATTTGTTTTAAAATTTTAGTTTTGGTAGTCAAGGCAAGTCACTATATATATAAAAATTGCAAAAAAAAAAAATTCTAGCCGCATCTATTATTTATATATAACATATGCGAAAAGTGCACTTTCCGTATCTGTTATTTGCATATAACTGATGTGGAAAGTGCAAATAACAGATGTGGAAAGTGAACTTTTCGCATCCGTTATTTGCAAATAACAGATGCGAAAAGTGCACTTTCCGCATCTGTTAAAAAAATATTAGATGCAAAAAGTGTACTTTCCGCATCAGTTATTATACTTTCTACATCTGTTTTAAAATAAGTGATGCGGAAAGTATACTTTTTCCATCAGTAATATGTACTTTTTGCATTAGTTATATAAGTGATGCCGAAAGTTCTGACATTTCACATCTGTTTTAAAAAGTCATGCGAAAAATCATAACTATCTACATCTCTCACAAGGACATCATTTCCAAAACAGATGCGAAATGTCTTAAAAAACAGATGCGAAATGTCCGATCTGCAGTAGTGAATGATCTAATTGATGCATTTTTCTTGTTTTGGTTCCTGCTTATTTGAACATGTGGTTAAGGAAATGGTTTGTTTTTGTTGTGTACTTGTTAAACATGATTTCTTTTAAATTGTATGAGACGTGTAGGATAGAGTTTGGACTATTTGCTAATCATGCTACTTGTTTCGGTTTCATGAAGGAGGAGTTAGGAAATTAATCTTTATCTTGATTTCATTTATTCACATGGTTCGGTATTAACTAAATGAGAACTTGGGTTTGGTGGTTCTAAATGTCGCATGATAATTGAATTATTTGGGTCATATGTGTATGCATCACTTGTTTATTTGACTGTGTTAATTGTTTAAGTATAGGGACATGAAAAGTAAATTGTTTTTGAATTAGTTATGTGTTATATGTTTGATTTTGAGTTAGTTAATTGATTTTATGATATAGCTTGATTGGAAAAAGTGTGATTAAGTGCTTTTAGGAAGTGATAGGGAATAAATTGATCTTGGTTCCTTTTGACGCATGATTCGGCCTCAGAGTGTGTTCATGAAGGGAGGAATTTATTTTGTTAATTGCTACGTGTTATTTGAAGTTAGTTTAACCTATGTAAAAATAAAATTAGGGAGTTTTGTTGTTTAGTTTTCGGTTAAGTGTTTAGTTTAGGACAAAGTTGACTTATTCTAAGTGTTGCTTGATGCTTAATTGGTTATGTGCCTACTTGCTTAAATTAATCAAATGCATAAAGGAATAGGAGTTGTTTGATTATTTGGCTTGATTAGTCAAAGTGTTGTTTATCGTTTATGTGTTTGATTGATGGTTGAAAAGTGTGTGGTTACGTAATTACTTTAAAAGTGATCTTTGGATTGATTTAGTTTAATTTAATTAAAATTATGGGGCATGTGTAGTGGCTGGCCAAGATCTATATTTGGTGCTAATGTTTGAAAAATGAAGTATTTAAGTGTTTGTCTTGTGTTAAAGAGTAATATGAAGTAAAACGTACTTTTACGGTATTTTTGGATTTTCTAAAATGTGATTTATGGAACTTGTTGCATGCTGTCCAGAATTGTAATTATAGTGTTTTCAACTTGTAAAATGTCTTCCCATGGTTAAAAGCTCATGTTTTAAGTGGCACTTGATTTGGGGTAAAAGTTAAATTGAAAAATGGTTGTTTTTTGGTGTTTTCGGGTCCAAACGAGTTGTTGTCCAAGACGGACCAACAACTAATTGTTTAAGTTTATTCCGTTATTTTTTTATAATGATTTTGAGGAATTAAAAGTGTTAAGAGTTTTGGAATGAAATTGAGAAAAAGCTGTGTGTTTTGATTTTTACCCGAAGAGATTTAGTCTAAGTTTTCAAAGTTTGGTTTTATAATGGACTTAATGTTTAATTTGAATTATGATATTATTGTGTGATGTCTGTCGCGAGGAATTAAAAAGGTGTCAGCTGTGGACACGTGTCGGAGAGCTGGGCCGCGTGGACTCTTTGGATGTTTGTCAACAATCAAGGTGAGAGAGCAGGTTTCCTAAGACACCGTGGTCTATAGGTAATGTGTTAAGATGTTCCTGGCCATCTCAAAAGCCGGAACATAGGGGTCTGTGAGTCAGTCGTATAGTGGCAAATGATTGCTTGTGTCTGACCACTTATACGTAGGACTAAGACTTCCCTTTTTAATATTGCATGAGGATTACTTGATGTTGTCAATATGCTAATGATGAAATGGTATGATATGATGATTATATGCCTGCTGAACTTTTAGAAAATCAAAAGTAATCATGTTATGTAAGATGTTGCCTTGTGTTATGAAATAATGATGTTGATGAAAATTTTGAAATTTACCTGATGAGAGATAAAAGATTATGTTTATGGCGGGACATAATTATGATGAAAATGATTGATGGTTTTGAGTTAACAAAAGTGAAAGTATGCGTGATGATTTGATGGCAAGAGCTTGAGAAATTATTAAGATGAAATAATAAATCAAAGTGAAATTGTAAAGGCAGGAATTTTGGAAATTTATGAATTGTTGTGAGTATTGTGAAATGCAACAGTGAATCTCCCTGATGTGCATTAAGGTGGACTTATGTGCTTTCCAGGTTGAGTTTGTACTGGCCACGTGACTTCTACCCCGTGGTTCCGAGCCTCCGGTTATGTTAAGCAAGTGCTTTTGTGAAAGGACTACTGTGAAAGATTGTTCCTTAGAGGTCGAGGATCACCAAAGGGGTGTACAAGGGTGACTCATCCGCAATTAGGTTAATAAGTTTTAATAAGACACTAAAAGATATTGATTAATGCGGCGAGTTGAGTGTGTGTTTATCTGCGAATAATCAGTGTTAGGGGAGGGTGATGATGGTGAAACGTCAAGTAACCTAGAGTGCTTTTCTAGGCAGAACGAGTCTATATGTGATTGGGGATTGATACCCAGGGGATCGTAGCGTGTTCTGCACTCGAGACTAGAAAAGTATTGTCGCCCCCTTATCAAATTTGAAACGGTGAGAGGGAACCTGAACGAGGTGGGCAATCGAATGGTTTTGGGCCCTTGCGATATCGTGTTAAATAAAACATGGATTGTTATGATGGTCGGCCCGTACGGTTGCGGCCTGTACGTCCCGTTTGCTTCCATTTAGGCTTGGGAGGATTAGAGGAGATGTATGTGTGCTAACCAAGTCCACGATAAAGTCATATTATCCCTTGTCATCGATGGATGCAATCTAATAAAACTTAATAAGAAAAGATTAAGAACAATGAAAAGACTTATAACTTATGAGTTAAAAATGATAAGGAAATTGATGATGAGAATGGGAATGGCCAAGTGATGAGAACACTACGGATAAGGCCAAGGAAGAGACAAGTGTGATGGCATTGAGGTTGTGAAATAACGTGAAGAATGAGTTGAGAAAGAGATCAAAAAGAGAAATGACAATGTTAACGGTAAAGTGGAAATGATAAATTGGGATGATAAATTGTGATGTGCATGTATATACTTGACGTGTTTGTTGTTCGGTTATTTTATCCTGATATATTGTCTGATGTAATCTCACACAGTAGGCTTATCCGCCCGGAAAAGCTGACTCTCTCTATGTCTTTGTTGTATGTTTCCATTGGTCTTTTGTCGACCAATTAGATGGTGGATCCACGGATTGAGAAGGACTTGAGCGAAGGATCTCCTTCGGTAGATGATTCTGATGCGAATAAGTGGGAGTGAACTGGAGAAGGCTCCTGCAGCAGCTTCCACTGAGGAAGGCCATCAGCTCTCATTAGTTTCTGTTATGTTTTGTCGGGTCTTGTATTTTACTAAGGTAGACTTGATGACTTTGATTCAGATACTGTGTAACTCCCAAGTTGTAATATTGTTTTTCAGACTTTATAGTTGAGACAGCAACTCGATTATTTTTTATTATGGTAAATTGGGTTTCAAAGCGCGATGTTGGTAACATCTCGATTTGGAACCGGATGGATGACGTGGGGCATGAATGAATTATTTTATAAAGAAAATGGTTTTGAAAAGTAATGTATATACAAGGATCATTTCATGTCCATGTCATCAATAAAATTAAATAAAAATATTTACCCGTATTTTCAAGAATTAAAATAAAAGAATATTTCCAAGTTTCTGAATCGGGGTGTTACAGTAGTCGTATAATTAATTTGGACATCATTTAGCACACTACTAGCATAATAAATTACATGAAATACTTTCTCTTTCCTTTGTCCTAATACTGCACCTATAGCAAAATCACTAGCAGCACACATAAGTTCAAAAGGTTCCTTTCAAGCAGGTGGAATCACTAAGGGGCAGATACTAGTCTCTTTCTCAAATCATTAAAAGCATTCATGCAATCATTATAAAAATTAAATTCCACATCTTTCTCCAACAAACTGCAAAGGGGTTTGGCTATTTTGAAAAATCTTTTACGAACCGCCTGTAAAAACCAGCATGTCCCAGAAAAGTCCTAACACCTTTGAAATTTCTTGGAGGAGGTAGATTCTCAGTCGCAGAAATTTTTGCTCTGTCTACCTCTATTCCTCTTTCAGAAATTAGGTGCCCCAAAACTATCCCTTCCTTAATCATAAATTGGCATTTTTTCCAGTTAAGTGCAAGGTTAGTTTCCTGACACCTTTTCAAAACCTGTTCCAGATTATTTAAACATGATTCAAATGAGGACCCAAAGACTGAGAAGTCATCCACAAAAACCTCAATGAATTTTATGACCATATCAGAAAAGATGGATAGCTGTTGGATTGATACTAGCAATTATACTAGATAACAAGTAATAAAGAGTAAGTAAATTATCATTCCACTCGAGAATTGTGAGTTGTTTCCAAATAATTCTCACCAAAGGGTAATTAAAAGAGAAACCTATAAACTTTTTATTATTTAAATAAACAAACCATTAGAAATAAACTATTAAAATAGGGTTTGCGAGACATATAGAGAAAGGCGTTAGGAACTAGTTTCATCGCAAGACTTATTTACTAATTATGAATCTCTATTTTTCATTAAACCCACGACAATAAAAACAAGATATCTCTGCGAATTTATGTTTCTTATTCAATATGAGAACCCTTAATGTCTTAAGCGATTTTGACACATGAATAATCACAATTAAGAACACCGGAATATTCAAGTCATATAAGCCCTAGATGTATGTCTACAAACTAGGAGGTTATAATGTTTGGAAGAACGACCTATTCTAACCTACAGATGGTCACTTGTTGGATTAGAGATTCTAAACAAAACATAAAGTGGTCAATTTCATGAATTGGAATTAAAACACAACCAAACATGCAATAGGTTTTGAATGAAAAACATCAATTCATAAATATATAAACCCATCCATACAAATCCACCATGTTCCTAACTACAAAGGGTTTTAGTTACACATTATAAAAGAATAAAGTAGAAGAAATAGAACAGGATACCCTATCATGGACAATAAAGAATTACCTAAACTCTTCTCCTTGAGTTAAAATAAATTATTTCTATGCCTTATAATTCGGTTTTTGAAGAAAAAATTAGTGATGAATTGATTTAATGATTGATTATGTGATGTATGTGCTATATGGTTTTGTGTATAGAAATGCTTGAGTATAGAAATTTGTTTATGTTCTTGGATTATTCGGTTAAGAGCATTTGGTTTAGGTTTGATTGCAAATAATATGTTGACTTGAGTGATTTGTTGAAAAAGAAATTGAATTAGGATTAGAAGCATGGAAATGAATCAACTTAGTTTGAAAAGTGCATGTTTGTGTGAGCTAAATGTGTGGCTGGAAACTTGTGATTTCGGTGCATGATAATGTGTGTTTGGAGTAGGAAAATGACCCTTTAAGGGCTGCATGTTTGTGAATGAAATGGAAAATGATATGATACATCTATGCTGAATATTTAAACATGTTGCTTTAGCTTGTAGGCGTTCGTGATAAATGTTAGGTGTGCTAATCCGATTGCCTTGAAAATTTAATATGTTGTTCTTGATATGATTTAAATGAAGTCTGGAAAATTTGGAGTGGTTTGAAATTGTTTTGATATTTTAAATGAAATTTGTTTGTTAAAGAACATTTGAGAAAAACTTGTATTTTCAAATGAAAAAGGCTTAATTGAAAAATGTTTCCTCAAGTTCAATATCTATGAAATATGGTCACTGTTTTGATGATGATAATTGCGGTGTCTTTGAATTTTTATATGATTTTTGGAATTTGTTTGCTAATTGCATTGGAGTCATTTGTGTGAAAAAAATTCCGGAAAAATAAGCTTTTCGGATTAAACATAAACAGAATTTTTGAACTTAACCAACTCCAAATGGCTTGAAATTTTTATGGTGATTTTTTGAAGATATCATGAGACTTTCTGTAAAGTCTTATATGATTTGGAGTTGATTTGATAATTTTTCTAAGGGAAAAGCTGTGAAACGATTGGTTCAGATTTTTCAGACCAAGTGCCAAATTTAATTGAAAAAGTAAAACATAAACAACTCCAAATAATCTAAAATTTTTATGAGATGGTCTTGACTGTATGAGAAAGGTTTGTACCAATTTTCATGCGATTTGGAGTTGATTTACTATTTTTAGTTATGGCATTTGAGCCTCAGGTCAACAACAGACCTGTTTGGATTTAAAGGCAAAATTTGATTTAAAGCTTAGGTTCTAGATGTCTAGTGTAACACCCAGATTTAGAAACTTGAAATTTCCTTTTAATTTAATTCACAAAAATACGGGTAAATTTATTTATTTTTATTTGATGACGTGGACATGGGTTCATTCTCGTAAATACATTTCTTTTTCAAAAACATTTTTATTATAACATGATACATTCATGTCCCACGTCACCCCATTTATGTTACCAACACCGCGCTTTGGAACCTCATTTATCATACTCATAATCATTATAATGTTTTTTAAGTTATCAAGCCCAGAAAATCCTTATTACAGTACGGGAGTTACATAGTATCCAGCAAAGTTATCAAAGTCCAATAACATACATGATTCCTAATACATAACTGAAAATAAACTAACTACTGATCCTCATCACTAGACGCCGTAGCAGGCACTTCCTCCGGGTCATACTCTCAAACATCTGCACTCGAATACTCGATTGGAGACGATCCCTCACTAGGGTCCTCTTCAATCTCATCTGGGTCACTCTGGGGCAAGGCTTCAAAATTATCCTCAAGAGGTTCCGTAGGATCCAAGTCCTCATATACATCCACCTCCTCAGCTCCGGGATCAATGGGCAGTGGTAACGGATAGCCACCATGGTAGTCTGCTGGTCCTCCAGTCCGAAGATCCACCAAAGAGAAGCGATATTCGCGAGTGTCGCGGTTGAATCTCCTCGGAGCATGAGACCTGGGTCTTTGATTATCACCTCTAAGCTACCTCTCCATTCCCAGCCTTGACGGTTCACCTCCCACTGACCGCCAAAGGCAAACTTGACCGGATCCTGTTGGAAGTCAAGCTTTCCCAAAAGGACGTAGATAGTTATGCTAGAAGATTTCTAGAAGATGGTTTCGATGATAAAAAACAAGCTCATTCAAGCATCAAGTGCATTCAAGCTCAAGTTTGAAGCAAATAGCCTTAGAATAGCTTTATCCATAGGTATCATTGTAAGGTAATGAACGTTTAATCTTTTCCAAATTCATAAGGCCAAGGTATTTTCATTGAAGGAGAAGAAAAGAACTTTTACGAAATCCTTTTTTAAAGTTAGATTTTCAGTTAAAAGTGTTTTTGAAAACCTAAGGTTACTTATTCTGCTTTAGAAAATCATTTTTATGAAAATAAGAAGAAGTAATCGATTCCTCTCCTGGATAATCGATTACTATGTTTCTGAGTTGTGACCTGAGAGTTTTAATTGAAAATAATCGATTACCTATTTTAATAATCAATTACCTGCTTCTTAGGAGGTTGATAATCGATTACATTGTTTTAAATAATCGATTACTTTCTTAAAAATGAATTTCATTGTTTTTCACAGAAGGGAGATAATCGATTACCTTCTTCAAGTAATCGATTACCTTTAAGTTTTATTGAAACCCATGACAGAATCAATCTTAAATGTTTCCATATTTGTTTTACATAATTGATTCTGATATATTTTCAAAATTTGAATTTTATTTTACTCTTGAATTAATTCCTTATTTGTTTTGGGCTTAACTGCATCCTTTATCTTATTTTCAAGATTCACTTTGGCCCTTTATTATTTTTTTGAATAATTTTGGTCCTTTATTTTTTTTGTAAAAGGTTCAGTTTGGTTCTTCCGTCACAAAAATGTTAGATTGCACCAGAATATTCTGGAATATTCCCTCTCATCCCTAGAATATTCCAGAATATTCTGGTGAAATCTAATATTTTTTCAACGGAAGGACCAAACTGAATCCTTTTAAAATGATAAAGGACCAAAATTACTCAAAAAATAATCCTATGAGTAATCTCTCTCCTAATAATACTGAAAATAAAATGCAAGCTCCTCTTCTGGTTCTTAAAAGTGCGATGATTCCTTTCCTCCCATATGTGATAAATCAAAGCTGCAAACATAGCAAAAACACATTTGCGGCAGACCTTATCCCTGAAAGCATGGCAGATCCACCTTGTCCAGTTGTTATACTTGTAAGGATACCTGTCAATTCCTATCCAGAGACAACAGTAGTTAGGGAGACTACAACTCCAATTACATTCAAAAAATAAATGACTCCTAGACTCAGCAGCAGATAGAAATAAACAACAATGATTATGAATAGTCATAAAACATAACATGTCCAGAGTTTGGAGTTTCCCAAGAGTAGCAAGCCATGCAATAAAACAATGTATGTTTTGTACATTCATACTGTTCAAAACCATTTTATGCAACGAAAAGATCCCTTGCTGGTTTTTAAGAAATAAGTAACCACTGTTGACCGTGTACATGACATCCTGAGTCTTACTCCAAGCATCATTACATATCCTGGTTTTAATTTATCCCTGACTTTTAGAATCTGCTTCCAGTGCCATCCAGATCCCTGAGATGAAACGCAATGCCAGAAATCTTGCTCCTTTATATACACCGAATGCATCCATCTCACCCATAGCGTATCCTTCTTCATTGCCAAATCCTAGACCTCTGCAAGATTCCAAGTGCAACTATCCTTGATACTCAACCCACCATACTTTTTGGATTTACAAACAGAATCCCAAGCAACATTAGCAGAATAATGACCTGTTTCCTGCTTCCCCGAAAGAAAACCTCTACAAATCTTCTCAATTTCAAGCAACACAGTTTTCAGAACAATAAAAACAGTAGCCCAATAAGAATGAAAACTCATGAGCACAGAGTTTATAAGACAACACCTGCCCTGATACGACAAATTCTTGGTTTTCCATAAATTAATCCTCCTAGTCACCTTATCTACTAAAAGATGGCACGTAGAAACAGACCATTTCCTACCATAAATAAGTTTTAAAAAATTGTGATTATCTTTTATTGATTTTTTTAAAGTACATGATAATGTAGTAAAATTAGAATTTATGAATTTTTAAAAAAAAAATTATAGCATAAATAATTCAAAATAATAATATATAATTAATTATATATTATTTATTAGTAAAAAGTCCTTAAGTGCAATTTACAAATAAATTCATTATTAATATTCATAGTTATAAACTTACTAAACTTATATATATTATTTATATTACAGATTTCAAATATAAAAAATTATCCAATTAATATATGGTACACCCAAACATTTAGCATATTTGATTTTTGATGTACATCAACTGGTACCCGTATCTGATTTGCCCAGAATTCGATTCATTCGATCCGACCCAACTGAGTTCGCACCAAGTGGTAGGGGTCTCCAAGCGGGGATTGTTCCATATCCAAGGCTCGAATTCAAAACCAATTACTTAATAAAGTGTCCTAATCACTATATGTTCTTAACCCTCTAAGTGCTCAAGATTATGGCAACCAGGAGCCCAAGAGAGGATTGAGTATTGATGTATGCCTTATGGTATTTCTGCAGTTCCAGGTGGGAAAAGCAGGATCTCCCTAGTCAACGTGTGTGTATAGAGTGTCAACTTAGAGATGAGAGTACTTACCTGAAACCCTAGCTGTGATGAGCTATTTATAGGGTTTGGAGGAGGCTGATATGGGCCCTTTGGGCCCTGTATCAGAGTTGTGCTGAACCAGGATTCTGTGAGATAATATCGGACAATTATGCTTCTAGAATCTGGATAGGATCAGCTGAAGATCTCATGTCTAGGCTATTGCGAGAATCTAGGAGAGATTTGTGGAAGGGATAAGAAGCCTCGAGGAGCCTAAGCTTATCCATGAGCCGACGATATGTCTCGGTCCTAAAGTCCCGAGCCTGATGGAATGGGGACCGATCGTAAGGCTCGGTTCCATCAAGTCCGAGCCTGGCCGTCTTGTATGCTCGGATCCCATGAGTCCGAGCGAAGGACTTTCAGGACAGGTAACCCGAGCAAAATGCCCTTAGATGAACCCTTTGCTGAGACTCGGGTCCGTATGTGGTCGGCAGACCCTACAAGCCCCCCAACTCGTAAGACTTGGAAAGTCTGTGACGAGGTAACAAGTGGCTAGGGTTGACCTTTAGCATGTCTTGGTTCAGAAGTGCGTGACAACTGTTTCCAGCCTTAACCATGTAGCATGTTCGAGGTGACGTTTTAAGTTCTTTGGGTACGACACGTGTCCTTGGAAGTGGTGCCAAATCATTCCAAATTTTGAACATTGAAAAAGTAACTCCAATAATTGCCACGTCTTTCCCTGTGGGTGGCTGAGTGGGTTAATGGGCCTTTGGCCCAACCGGCGCATCGTGGAAGGAGGGAAGTTGAGGGGTTTTGTATTTGAACCCTTTGTTCATACCCTTCAACTTTCACTCATTTGCAATTTCATAAACCAGAAACCTTCTTCACTCTCTAACTCCAAACACATTTCTGTGCATTTCCTTGACGCATTCACGGTCAATCATCGCAATCAAACTCTTCCACAAAGATCAAGCAACAACCAAAAACAGGTAATCTTTTCTTCCTTTCTAACTCAAACGACTACTTCCGGTTCTGTCATTTCTTCTTTTTGAGAGGGTTTTGCTTTTTCTGGGTTTTGCAGGGATTTGGGGTTTTAGTTCTAGGTTGGTAGTTAAAGGGTTTGGTACTATGATTTCTCAATTATGAGGGGTTAGAGATACTAGAGGAGGGTTTACCACGAACTCTGTGAGAGATTAGGCGAAGAACCTTCCAGTGATTCTAGTTCCTCTAGGGGTTCTGGGGATTATGAAGTTGAATCCGCTCCTTTAGAAACTATTTGTGACACTGCTAATACTGGTAATAGAACTGTAAATCCTCCTACCCCCCTTGCGTTGAAAGGGTAAACGAGTCATCCGAGGTAGAACCTTTGACCACGGAGTATCCTTCCGATCCCGCAGAGGAAAGTAGGTGGCTATTGGCTTATAGGTTTGCCGAGCGTCGGGCTCAGGTTAGGACTAGCCCAGAGTGCTTTACCAGAGGGAAAGAGTTTTGGGGAGAACCTATGAGAGTGGGGGGAAAAGGTCCAAGGCTCGGCCTTAGGTTTAGAATTAAAACGTCTGTTATGAAAAATGCTAACGCCGAGCCTTTTACATTTTCCCCAGATATGGTGGAGCGCAGGTGTGTGACTCATCCCGAAGAATTCCCTTTGCCACCCAACCATGCGGAGTATGACGGAACTTTCGATCGAGAAGTACTCGGAACGAGCCACTCTTTGCTTACGACGGATAGTTTGAATCATCTTTTCACATGATTAATTGCATCTTGCTGAAGGGTCGGCTACGTGGAATGTATTTTACATATTTTGAGGTTATAATTATTTAATGTAATTTATAATATGAATTAGTAACTTGCCCTGAAACTTGTACCAATCGGGAATTAGGATTTGTTATGACTTTTAAACTGTTGTTGTTTATGTTTTTAAACAATTCTGGACTGACAGGTTTTTCGAAGAAAATTTTTGGGAAGTCCGGAAAACAGAGGAAACTCTGCCGGATTTTCGTAAAACCCTTTTAAAGGAATTTAGGTGTTAAAAAGAAATTTTCAAACTCCGATTTTAATAAAACCTAAGATTATCTAATAAAAGTGAGAGTGTTACAGATGACGCTGCTCTTGACGCTCTTCCTTACAAAGCGCCGCAGTACTGATTCTGTGAAACTCTTCCAAATTTAAAACTTTCTGGACCTTTCCCTGAGCTCAGCCATATCCTTATGCGGTTCTCCTATCAAAGAATCCTTAAAATCTCTGTCTTGTAATCCTTGAGTAAGCAAGAGAACATATACTCCAGAAGATTGTAAACCCGGTATGCCACTAGCCACTTGTTGATACCGAGCTAAATAGTCTCGTAGAGACTCGTCTGGTCTCTGTGCATCTCCAGCTAATGAGTTATCGGATTTTGGTTGTGACATACTGGCAGTGTACCTATTCAAGAACGTTCTTCTGAGTTCAGCCCAAGAGTGAATTGAATTTGAAGGTAGGGAATTGAACCACCGTAAGGGTGTCGAGCCCAAAGTCATTGAGAAAGCGCGGCATTTCATGAAGTCCCCTCCTCCATAAAACATCATGAAGGATTCGTAAGTCGCAATATGGTCCATCGGATCGGTTTTCCCGGTATAGCGAGGAATAATTTGATGTCCTACATAAGTTTGCGGGGTTTGGTATGCCATGATTTCTACTGTGAAAGGATGGCCAGGATGAGGTTCCCCGGTAATACGCTCGGGAACCACGTTCGGGTTGAAAGGTGGGGGAGGAGGGAGATTGCTTGGGTTGCCGGAAGCCACGCGAGGGCTTTGCTCGGCTGTTCTTGACATGCTCTGCTGCTGAAGAGCAGCAATAGCCTGATTCTATTTCTCGATCAAGGAAGTCTGAGTTCTTAGAATTTCCATGATTGACTCTTCTCGCCTTCGAGCCGAAGAGGTAGTCATGTAAGACCTGCCCTCAGTTTCAGTAGAACGTGGTCCACCTTGAAGCGTTCCAAAGTGGCCCCTCGTCAAGTGAGGTACTTCTCTTTGGGATCTATCGGCTCGAGAATGATCATGATGAGCGAAACGCTCTCTTCGACAGGCCTCATCAGTTCGTGATCCAGAAGGGGCCCTTCGAGACACGTGTGGTCCAGAATCTGCAGTATCACACCACTCTGAAACATGACCATCAGGAACAGTGTGAGAGTTAGATCGTCCTCCGCCGCCTTCAATAAGGGGAGGGATATTAGGCTGTACCGGAAGGGGGTTTTCAGGAGGAACTGGAGGGGAAGGGTTAACAGGAGGAGCCTGATTGCCTTCTGAGGGCCCTCCCAGAGTGATCCTGTCCTTGATATTTCCTCTTCCGTTTTTGGGTGGCCTCCCACGGAGGCGACGGCGGAGATCTCTTTCATTAACGTTGTTGTTTGCCATTAAAACAGTGGATGTGGGAATATTAGTTATTCGTTCCCACAGACGGCGCCAGATGTAGTGTCCTAATCACTATATGTTCTTAACCCTCTAAGTGCTCAAGATTATGGCAACCAGGAGCCCAAGGAGGATTGAGTATTGATGTATGACTTATGGTATTTCTGCAGTTCCAGTTGGGAAAAGCAGGATCTCCCTAGTCAACGTGTGTGTATAGAGTGTCAACTTAGGGATGAGAGTACTTACCTGAAACCCTAGCTGTGATGAGCTATTTATAGGGTTTGGAGGAGGCTGATATGGGCCCTTTGGGTCTTGTATCAGAGTTGTACTGAACCAGGATTCTGTGAGATAATATCGGACAATTATGTTTCTAGAATCTGGATAGGATTAGCTGAAGATCTCATGTCTAGGCTGTTGCGAGAATCTAGGAGAGATTTGCGGAAGGGATAAGAAGCCTCGGGGAGCCTAAGCTTATCCACGAGCCGACGATATGTCTCGGTCCTAAAGTCCCGAGCTTGATGGATTGGGGACCGATCGTAAGGCTCGGTTCCGTCAAGTCCGAGCCTGACCCTCTTGTATGCTCGGATCCCATGAGTCCAAGCGAAGGACTTTCAGGACAGGTAACCCGAACAAAATGCCTTTAGATGAATCCTTTGCTGAGACTCGGGTCCGCATGTGATCGACAGACCCTACAATTAAGGAACCAAATAAGCTATCACTTGATAACCTTACGTTAGATTTAGCATATTTGATGTTCTATAAACAATACGTATCAATAAAAAATTTTTAAAAAAAATGAATAAGTTGAGTCGACTCATGAGTGATTGGCCAGGTGGAAGAATAATCAAAGCAAGCAGCAAAAAATATTCAACTAAATATTAATACCCTTCTGTATATAGTTAAGGCTATGATTGATTGTATGGTCCCTACCCCATCTGTATCAAAGAAATATACTCACAGCTAACCTCAGCCATCACTCATCACCGACAAAAGAGCGAGGAATTAAATCGATCAAGGACAGAGATGACTTCAAATAAATTTTCTTTTTACCTAGAAAATTGGTTAACCTCAGTCATGTAAATGGTACTAGCTCCGTCCGTAAATATAAAGCTCTCTTGACATTTTTATTTTGTTCTTATTTATAAAGTCTCATACCAATTTTTAATGATCATTAATTACTTTTTTCCACAAATTATTTAACACTTTTTAGATTCCCAATAATATTAATAGGGGTAATTTTGAAATTACATATAAAAAGTTCACATTTCCAATACAATTAACTAAATCATTTCACTTTATTAATGGACGTGAAATTCTCCAAAGAGGCTTTATAATTAGGGAACGGAGGAAGCATTAGTTTTGTGATTAGTTTTTGAAAAAAAAAAGGTTTTCGTTTATTTTAATGCAACGGTGGCACATGTCAATGTTGCCCAGATAATTAACATTTTTCCCTTTTAATACATGTCAATCACATAATTATTTTTTATTTATTTTTGAATTTTGTGTATTTTTTTAAAATATTTAACTTAATTAAATAAAAAAATTAAAATAAAAAATAATCTGACGCATATTGAGAAAGATTACCATTAACTACATCATCATATTATGGTTAAAATTGATGGTCAAAATTGTTCAACTTAAAAAAAAAAAAAAAATCCGCGTAAGACAGCCCAGTCGGTGGCTGCAGGGACACTTAGGATTTTCCCCTCCCCCAGGTCATGGATTCTAGTCCCAGACCTCCCATGTAAACAAAAAAAACTAAAGTTGGCCAAAATATTTTATATAGAAGCTAATCACAAAATTTACCCTGTTTATATATAATGATATAAAACTTATTTCAGCATACAAAATTTTAACTTCAAAATTTCATCATAACTCTAATAAACTCTGAAAGCACGTTATGTCTTTATTATTATTATTATTATTATTATTATTATTATTATTATTATTATTATTCATCGAGTTCTATGTTATATCCACTAAAATATACTTAAAATAATTCTCTTAATGGAATATTTAATAAAAAAAACAAATAAATGTATCTAACAGAAACATGCAAAGCATTGAATATCATATTCATAGTAGTCAAATATATCATTAAAAAATTATTAGAATCTTCAATATTTTGGCCAAAACCATTTATGCTAGCAGAATTAGCTATTTGTTTTTTTTTATGAACAAAGGGGCTGAGAATTAGCTATTTGGCTGTCTATGTGTGCACATAATATAGACATGAGTATAGCTAGGGATGTCAACGGGGCGGGGAATAGGCGTGAAGTACTTTCCCATTTTCCATTCTCGGATTTCATTTCTCCCATATTCCCATTCCCAAACCCCATCCTGGGAAGAGATGATTCCCCGTCCCCATTCCCCACCACCCCACGGATATCCACGGGGAACCTAAACATATGCGAAATATTTAAAAAGTTTCATAGCTTTAATATGATCAGATAAAAAATTAACCATGCTGAATAGAATTTTTAAACCTGTATATCGTAGAAAAAATAATCATTAAAATTCAAAAAATTCAATCAAAAAATATGATAAAACTAAACAAAGATATTAAATGATAGCTTTGTCATCCACATATACAAAACATTTAAGAAATCCAAAAGTGTCATCAAAATTGAGATTAAAGCAAAATTACAAACTGAAATAATATTTCAATAAAAAAAACTTTAAATTCATAGTTGATTTTTGCTTTCAACAATGTGGCTGAGGTTTTCACTAGACGCATTGTTGCTTTAAATTCGTAGAACTGTAGTCTGTAAAACAGTAGAAGAGAGAAGGGAGTGGAGAAAGTATAGAATGAAGAAGAACGAGAAGATGTAGGATAATATATAGGGCATCTAATTTCTGAATTTCTAATTTTTTATTCTAACTTTTTAATTCAGCAGTCTAATGTATTTTTTAAAATTATTATTATAATAAATTTGAAATTACAAAAACACCTAATATTAAATCTTTATACAAATAAATTTATAAAAACATATGTGTAAATGTTCGGGAACGGGGGAACAAATCCCATTCCCGCCCTGAAATTATCCTGGGGAGAATTTCTCCCCCATCCCCGTCCCCACAGGGAAAAATCCCCGCTCGTGGGGCCCCAAACGGGACAGTCCCAGCGGGGATCCCCATTTGAAATTGACATCGCTAGGCATAGCAGCATAAAAGGCAAATAGGATAAAAGGCAAATAGGAAAATGAAACATCATGCACCCTTTGGTAAGGACTAATCTCTAGAATTAAATTGCAGCCCTACCATTTTTATAATAGGAAGCCGTTAAAAGAATTTATTTAGTCAAGGTAAGAAAAAAAAAAGAAAACGGTAATAAGAGAAACCGGTAACCAACGCTCGCATTTAATGATCTAAATGACTCACTAAATTCACTCTTTGAATGCACTCTTATAATGTGTGAGGCATTTCTGTTGCAAACTTAAAGCCTTAATCAAAAGTTTCCCATTTTGTTGTTACCACAACTGAGTCCGAATGTTTTATTGGTTGCTGCAGCTTCTTATGACTTTGCTCTACTAGTTCTATGTGCTGCTTTTCAACACCACAATGCACCTTGTTCTTAGTTTGAATGTTTTCTTCACTTTTTTGGGGAATAGACTTTGGATTTGGCATCTTCAACATATCAAGAGTCTCAATGTGCTTTTGAACATTCTTAACCTTCACATAAAATTTTCCAAAAAGCATAACATAAATGACGCAAGTAATTAAGTAAATGCAATTGATTTATTGCGGTTATTAAAAAAAAATTGAAGTTAATTAATTACCTGCTCTCTTCTCTGCTTTTTCAACTCTCCCTCAGCTGAAATCTCATCTAATCTAATCAATATTCTCATCAAATTTTCTGTCAAACTCTCTACATCCAACACTTCTATAACATTGCCCGCAGACGCAGCTACTTCCAAAGCTGCAACCTACACAATTACATTGAATTAAAGCCATTATTTAATTTATTGCAAAAACATGTAGAACATTATACAATGTGGAAACTATAAATGAAACTCTATAATCGTTTGATAAAATTAGGTATGTACCTTCTTCGTGAGTTTGTCAACCTCTACGTCCATTTCCTTCAAAGATTTTGAAGTCTTCTCCTTCATTGATATTTTCATAGCCTCGAGTATCCTTCTTTCTCTGCTCTCAATGTCCTCAAGCAGTACCAATTTTGATCCATTTTTTACCCTTTCAACATCAAGATATGATTTTGAGTCTCTCTCTTTTTTCTTGAAAATCAACTTTTGATCTTGAGCATGCAATCCTGTAGCACCTGTCAACATTTTCTTCAGTTCCCCTGCATATCCCAAAGAAAGTACCATAACCCAATAACGAACCACCAATCAAGTTAGAAATTAGAATCACAACAAAAACAAAACAAAACAAAACAAGATGGGAAATGACACAGGAAATTCTAATGCTTATTGCTTCATATACCAAAACTTGCATGAGAACTTATCCGAATTTCGTGATAGGATGAGCCGTACTTCACTCTAACTTTGATGGTGGAATCATGTGCAGAATTTTGATTCACATAATTGTTACCACGCTTTTGCACCAACATTCCTCCTGGTCTTAATTCCCATTCAGCCACCACATTTGGGGTGCCGGGAGCACCAATGTCACTCTTTTTAGCCCTTGAAAACATGTTGATCTTGGACTTAATTCTTGTATCTTTGTTAGTGGAGGAGGCAGTGCTAGAATTATTTTCCTCTTGTGTTGTTCCAAACCAAAATAATTGTTATATCACGTTATCTAAAGAGGTGCTTCCCTTGGATGGAAGCTAACCAAGGAAAGAAGAAAGAATATTGACTTCTCCAAAAGTCTATTCTTAATGATAAAATTTATGGTTTTAAATTGTGATTGCGGTTTTGTAGAGTCTAGAAAATTGAAACAATTATGACAGAAATTATTGAAAAAAATATTATTAATGCGATCCTAATTGCAGTCATCTCATACTTTTGGATGTTGTAAACAGATCTTAATGTTATACTCCCTCCGTTTTAGAACAGTAGGTCTTTTAGGTCTGAGCACACAAATTAAGAAAATGTTAATTATTGTAAGTGTTATGTATAATTTGTCCAAAATATCCCTATCAATCCTTATTAAAAATTGTTCTAGTATTTAATGTTTATTAATAAGTGTGTCCATTAATTAATGTACAGTGGTTTAGAGATGAGAGAGATGATAAAAGTAAAATTAAGGAGGAAAGAATGAAATGATTGAATAAAGGTTAGAATTGGAAAAAAAAATATGTTTATGTATTGAAATTGTAAAAGACCTAATGTTATGAAATAAGAAAAAAAGCTAAAAGGTCTAATGTTCTGAAACGGAGGGAGCATCAATTACTATCGCACACTCAAATTTAAAACTTTTAAAGTGGTGTAAAAAAAAAAAAACAAAATGAAGAATTAATAGAAAGCAAAGCAAGAATGTGTTGCGAAGATAAGTATAACTAGAAAGGAAGCAAAAGCTGCAATGTTATTGTGTAGACGAAAATAAGGAATCGGTGGAAGGAAAACAACAAAGGAAGGAGGTGTTGAAGATAAAAGGAAACCGACTAAGAAAACAGAATTAAAAAAAAAAAAAGGTAAGAGAGAAAACGAATGATGGGTGCAGAGAGAGTCAGAATGAGAAGAAGAATATAAAGAGGGGAAAAGGTAACATCAAACTTGGTAACGTGCAAGAAGAGACAAAGGGGTGAAGAAATCTAATGAGTTGAAAGAAAACACAGTGGATACCCAGTATAACAACAGTCTTTGAGAAAGTACTAGTGGTGTATTGTGAACGAAATAAGTAAGAGGAAGAAGAACTAAGGCTTAAATATTTTTTTTTTATTTTTCTTAATTTTATGTTTCAATTTGTTTTTTATTTAAAAAAAAGTTAATTTTGCCTTCTATATTTCTAATATTTGTC